>OW029936.1:2770239-5450478 GCA_932305915.1 Agriopis marginaria | reverse complement strand
ATAAAAATGCTATAGATGGCGTTGACGAGGCATAGATCTTAAGATTTTGCAAAAATAAACAAGAAGGTAAAAAAACTTGCTTATTTTCGTTACCAGACAATATTAGACAGAATTATATAGCCCGTCGGTCCAGTTGCTAGTGAACCTGCCTTCTGCGCTTGGGGGCGTGGGTTCGATTCCCATTTAGGACAAACATTCGTGATGAACATTTGTTTTTGTTCTTTATCTAGGTGTTTAATATCTATTAAAGAATGTATTTAAAAATAGATAATTATGTATATATATCAGTCTCTGGCAGCCAGGTGACCGTGTGTGCAAAAATGACCAGAATATTTATATTTATATCTATTGATCTGTTTGACCACAGAAAATAAAATTGTTTTTTGTTTAAATTAGAACGGCTGTCAAGGATTTTTTGTAAGAAATTTGTTGTAGCCAGTTGCACCCATATAAACGAAACGTCAGTCATTCGAAATTAGTTAGCAACTGTGATGTGGACAAAGAACTTTGGAACTTAATCCAAAAAGGTAAGATCCAAGCTCTTTGGATGCGGAGTTCGTCGCGTTGACATAAATAAGAATGTTCAATCAAGGTTCTGTCATAATGCCTGGCAACAGATTTTCCTTCTCATTTCCATTCTATTTACTTCTCTTTTCTTTGGTCTACCTATCTGTATGTCTATTTTATTTTCCTTCTCATGTCGTAGTTTGATTCTTCTAAAATAAATCGCATATCAATCGCTTCTCATAAAATAAGCGTCGGTGGTCGCCGACAGTAAATTGGAAAAGGGCGAGGTTCCAGCCTCCACCAGGCTCATTTTCTTGATTAACACTGGACATGTAACATGTAAGCTTAAGGCTGCGAAGTGATGAGAATAACAAATACTGGTTACTCTTACCCTAAATGGCCTAAAAACTTATGTGGATAGAAAAGGGGTGTTTACAAACATCTAGGCTGGCAAAGCATGAAAAACTACCGCTAGCGTTGCAGGTGTGGAACATTTATATTTGTCAAAAGTGTTGTAATGATAATTTCTTAATCACCATGATCATCAGCCTCATTCCATCTACATCTATACTAATATTATAAAGAGGAAAGATTTGATTGTTTGTTTGTTTGCATTTAATAGGCTCCGAAACTACTGAACCGATTTAAAAAAATCGTCCACTGTTGGGAAGCACTATCTCCGAGTGACATCTATCTAGGCTATATTATATTTTCAAAAAAATTTGAGAACTTTCTAAAACTCCAATAATCCCCGTGCAAAGCCGAGGCGGACCGCTAGTTTTATACAAAACTAGCTGCGCCCCGCGGTTTCACTCACGGTTTCCGACAGTGAAAAATTGAGTGAAGCACATATTTAATTTGACATTTCAACACGAACAATAATAAAATTGTAATAAGGCATAACTCTCTTGTTTGTTTAATATGAAACACTGGCCCTATTAAAGGTCCACCATGTAGGTAGAAAACCTACTACACTATGATAAAGTCAGTGTTTACCATGATTTTTTAAAAACTAAAAAGCAAAGAATCTGCTTGATTTTAAATGTTCATAATCATCATTTACACTACAACCATCTTTATACAATTGTTAGAATATGTCTCTACCGTGCAATGCAAGGCTTGCGTCGGTCGGTGTGATAATTTTATTATATTTTCCTTACATCGGCCTTACTTGGCTTATTCCACTTCAAAGCTTTGAACTCATATTTTGAGTTGTTTATTTCTTCGAGGCGGGCTTAATAAGAGGCTGTGAAATTTCAAAGCGTCAAGAATTTTAATTAAATAAACTAAATATTAAATTAAAATATCGTACGCAATTAGTTTTACAAATGAAAATTGGTAAATGGAAATACCTTTTGAATTGAACCTGCTGAGAAATACAATAAATCTATTAATGCTAGTACTAGTTACGCACCGCGGATTCACCCGTGTAGACATTCGCATAAAGACATTAAGAACTGTAGAAGACGCTTTCGGTACTCTTGACGCGATTGAAGAGTACCAAATGGCATGTTTTCGATCCCAATCCCAAATTACGATTGAAATCGAGTGTCAAGAGTAAGCCCACAGATTCGCACCACTCTCGACACCTCAGTTTACGACGCACTCCATGTTGCTGAGGATAGAAGATGATGGAAACAAATCATCAGAGAAAGATTGATAGAAGGTGGTGGTCATGACCCTCAGACATGAGGAAAACGACTTCAAGAGGAGGAGGATTATGATAGTAATTTTTAAACTTTCGCGATTTGAATACATGTTTTAAATGTTTATCGGGACTTATCACGTATTATTTAATTTAGGTAAAAAATATGTACCTTTTGCTCGACTTTTCGACCATGTTACAATGGCCGTGGTCACGAACTGACCACGAGGAGGGGCTGAGGATGATGATAGTACGAGTAGGGTGGTGTTTTTTAAACTATCATGGTTGTTCACTGTACAGTAACATGATTAAGAATGGGATATTCGAATAATCATAATTCTATCTGTAACGTTAACTGTACCAATAGTTCACTTGAAGCTGGTTCCGAACAAAATCGTACCATACCGCAATAAACCGGCCAAGTGCAAGTCGGGCTCGCGTACAGAGGATTCCGTACCACCACTAAATTCAATAACGAAATTACCAGTTATAACTTGGTAATGAACAGAAATTTGTCACTGACATCGCTGACTTGGCTTTTATTTATTATTTGTTCTTATACTGTAAAGTGTGTACTATAATCAATTAATCATGCCAAGTTTTAACGCTTGTAAGTATTACCCATTTTACATTAATACAAAAATACGTAAAAAAATGCGTTTGTTGTATGGGAACCCCCCCCCCCCCCTTTTCGTTTTTACTTTTTGAGTTTTTCATTATTTGCTAGTTAATCCACCGTAACGTTAAATACTCTGTGAAAATTGTGGACACACGGACAGACAGACAGACGGACAGACATCGTAGGCTTAGTAATAGGGTCCCGTTTTTACTCTTGGGTACGGAACCCTAAAATGGGAATAAATACAAATACCTTTCTCAAAGTGTAAAACTAGCCAACAGCAATACCATCAAATATGTATTTGGAATGAATTTTAGAGTAGAAATGTTAACAGGTTTTTATTTATTTATAAACACGATACCTATTCCACTAGCAGACGTCAATACATTTTAGAAACGCAATACAGTGGTCGGTGGCAGTTTAACTGTGACTAACTGCGCCCCGTGGTTATTAGACCTTCTGATACGAAGCGGATATATCCGCGGAGGGTTTCCGCGTGGATACCCTCGACTAAAGTAGCCTATTAAAGCAGTATTGGATGAATAAAGGCGTGTTTAAAAGTAAGCTATATGCATATTACAAAGAAGTTGATGGATAACACCATACTTCCATCAATTCTTTACGGATGTCAGAGCTGGGCCTTAACAAAAAGCCAAAATAGAGACACTGTTTTAATATTCCGTAAATAATCATATAACTTTACAAAATATACACTTTCCAAAGGGCAACAGAAAGGTCCATGCTGAGAATTAAGCTCAAAGACAAGATCAGAAACGTTAGCATCCGGGATACCACAAAAGTGCTAGATGCCGCAAGCATGTTTTGCAGGCTATGGAAGTGGGCTGGTCACGTTGCAAGAGCTAAAGATGGGCACTGGAGCGAACGAATCCTGCACTGGTGCCCCAGAAAAGAAACCAGGTCAAAGGGGCGGCCCAGAAGAAGATGGCGTGAAGACATAGTTGACGCTGCCGAAATCACCTGAACGAGACAGGCGCAATAGCGACAAGAATGGCGTTGCATGAAGGAGGCCTATACCCAAATTTGGTGCCCAAACAAAACGATTAACTAAGTACACTCAGACTCTGGAGTGTCATAAATGATCAAAATAATCACTCGGTGTACAAAAAATGCCAGTAGGCAATCTTGATTAATATAATATCAGCAACCACTCCGTAGTCTTCCTACCTACCTTGACACTAACAAAGTGACATAAAATTGTCAAATATTGCAACTTAATACCGAAGTAATTAAACAACAGTTAAACTGTATTATGTTACCTCGCCAGAAGTCAGTCTAAACGAGATCAGGATTGCCCTCAGACAGTTGAAGAATGGAAAAGCCCCCGGAGAGGAAGGAATCACTTCGGAGCTCCTGAAAGCAGCTGGTTTACCTGTACTTCGGGAGCTTCAGCGGATATTTAATGTCGTCATAGACGCGGGGAGAACTCCGAAGGCATGCAGGCATTCCACAATGCCTGAAGACTAAAGTCTTCGATCAGTGCGTCCTACCTGTACTAACATACGGTGCCGAAACGTGGACACTGACAGTGAAGCTAGTCCATCGATTCAAAGTCGCTCAGCGAGCTATGGAGCGAGCTATGCTTGGCGTTTCTTTGAGAGATAGAATCAGAAATAAGATTATCCGACAAAGAACTAAAGTAACCGACATAGCTCAAAGAATTAGCAAGCTGAAGTGGCAATGGGCTGGTAATATCTGTAGAAGAACTGACAACCGCTGGGGTAGACGGGTTCTAGAGTGGAGACCGCGTATTGGCAAACGTAGAGTAGGACGCCCTGCAGCCAGGTGGAGTGACGACCTACGAAAGGCGGCTGGTGGCAAGTAAATGCGAAAAGCAGAAGATCGTGTCTTGTGGCGTTCTTTAGGAGAGGCCTACGTCCAGCAGTGGACGAATATCAAATAGGCTGATGATAATGATGATGTTACCTCGCGTTTCGAAGCCTAGTCTATTCAGTTAGGCGGCCTTATGTAATCTAATATCAACAACCACTCCATAGTCTTCCTACCTACCTTGGCACTAACAAAGTGACATAAAATTGTCAAACATTGCAACTTAACACCGAAGTAATTAAGCAACAGTTACTGTAGCACGTTACCTCGTGTTTTCGAAGCCGTAAAGTCTGTTTAATTAGGCAGCCTTGTTTAATTTCGCCCGTTACGTTTACTTTGTCCGGAAAAGTTTACGTTGAAAATGGAGATAGTGGAATAATTATGGTGAAAACTACTCTGACTTTGTTAGAATGGCAATTATGATGTTGAGGGAACATCGTTACCGTAATAATGGTAAGACACAAAATGCCAAAGTATGTTAAGGAGTTAGCCTTACATCAGACAAGCAAGGGAGATAGGGTAAGACGCAAGGCGTAGAGGGTTCGCTCGCATCTGACGCGAATCATGAACAGAAATTTGACACCAACTCGCACTTGGTCATTATTTATTATTTATTGTTATATTTTAGTAAGAGTATGCACTATAATCATTCCAAGTTTGACGCTTGTACGTATTGCTGTTTTCACATTAGAGCTAATACAAAATCACGTTTGTTGTATGTGGATTCCTTTCGTTTTTACCCGTTTTTTTTCGTTTTTTTTTTTACATTTTTTATTATTTGTTAATCCGCCGTAACATTACATAGTCTGTGAAAATTTCAACTGGCTATCTATTACGGTTCAAAAGATACACCCTTTTAAACGTAGGACAGACAGACGGACAGACATCGTAGCTTTAGTACTTATAGGGACCCGTTTTTACCCTTTGGGTACGGAACCCTAAAAATGAACCTATATTTACCTTGGTCACGCCATAACTTTAGCACTACCGATTTCATTCATTTTTTTTAAGTTTTCTTTTACTCTATAGAAGGTTCTTACGGAAAGAAAAATTTAGAAAATTGCGCAGAAAATTGAAAAATTTCAGAAAACTTAAAATCGATTTTAACTTTGCGTGTTTGACAGTTCTTATACAGACAACGTCTGTCAGGTCAGCTGGTAGTTAATATACTTCAGACTAAGAAATCTTAAAAAAAATAACAAAATCACTGAGCGAGTGCTGAGCGAAGTATTCATCCACGTTCAATCTATAAAAACGATGAACCTCATTCGAACTCGCAAGTTTGCGTTATAACTTTACGACATACAACGGAACACACTTACGATTTTTTTAATACTTTTTCGTACAATGTTACGTTTTTATGGACAATAAAATGGCACTCGCGGCGCGGAATGAAGTTTGGAACACAATGCACGGGTTTATTTAAATTCGGCGGTCGAAGCTTTTTGTGGATTTTCACTTTTGTGTAAGTTTTATTTCTACTATTATATAATACTAGCTGAAATCCGCTACTTCGTACGCGTAGAGCTCGGCCTTCGGACTCGCTACTACAACTCGTTATAGCGTATGAGTTATTCTAATGTATAAGCTATATTATTGTAAACTTTCATTAAAATCTATTCGGTACTTTTTGCGTGAAAGAGGACCAACATCCATACATACAAACTTTCGCGTTTATAATATTAGTAGGATGTAGGTATCATAGCTTGTTCATCATCATCATTTCAGCCATAGGACGTCCACTGCTGGACAGGCCTCCTCCATCGATCTCCAAAAGGGCCGGTTGGAAGCGGGCTGTATCCAGCGTTTCCCTGCGGTTTCGTTTAGATCGTCTGTCCATCTTGTGGGTGGACGTACTACGCTGCGCTTACCGGTCCGTGGTCTCCATTCCATGCCTTGTTATTACAGTAAAAATCTATGAATTCAACGTGTGGAGATTTTTTGAGCAAACTTGAAATAGTTTATAATGGATACAGGAATTTTGCTTTTAATAAAAAAGAGCCTCCTGAATACTAGAGAACAGTTCACGAATGTAATCCGAATGCAGCAGGGTCATTGAATTAAAGCGTTCAGTGCACGTTCAATATTATTAACTAGAGATGTGAAGGTTTTCCGGCCACTATCTGACATTTTTACAGAGTCCAATAATTGTTAGGCACTGTGCGTTAAGCAAAAGTGTGCGTTATTCTATCAGCACCTTTAGGTACCTACCAGTTATTAATTCGCCAAGCAGTACAGTGCAAACATTACTTTGTTCCGAATTGAAAGGCAATCTTTTAGTGCATTTACGAGGCATGAAGAGTTTTTTTTTTAATTAATTATTCAGTGTGACTATCGCAATGCACTGACGTCAAAATGGGGCTGTGATCATCAACTTAAGCGTGCCCAGGGAGAGAACGACAACGTTGTGTGACCAACGTTGTCGTGGGCGGAGGAACTGAGACAACGCGGTTGTCTCAGGAGCCGTAGCGCAGTGCCGAGGGCTCCAGTGCGATCTTCTGGAGATCCCGAAGCCCTCTTGTCAAGCACTAAGGCTGGTCACCGGGGGGTTTTAGTGGGTATAATCCCACATAACCTGGCTGCACCCCAATGCAGCCGGGTATATATGGAAGATTTCTCCCTCGAAAAAATAATACTTTTGTATTGTTGACGTTCAAAATTCTGAGTAGCATTGAACTGGTATAGGCATGACGTCATCAGGCAAGAAGCTGGCTCGTCTCATCTCTCAGTTTCATAAAAAGTCACCTGCCAATAGTTTCGGACAAAATGTTTTACGAGTCGATATCCGACCTATGCGTGGTGCATCTCTACTCATTCCGTAATAAGCGTATCAGCACAGCCATATTGTCGGTAAAGAGCTTATGAGCATCATTCACGGCTGCAAGGGAATGGAATCAAAGAGTAATAAAACGTATCACTTTGATACGTTTTAAGTAGGTAGCTATTCCATTGTACGTTTCAATAATGTTGGAAACGTGCGGACGCGGCAGCAAAAGCAGCTTTTCATTTACGAATAAAAATGTGGGCTTATAAGTACATAGCATACTTATAAGTAACGTCTGCTTAATTATTATTTACGCCAAGGCTCGATTTTTTTTAAACATACAGGCCTCCTTCCACCATGCTGGCCCAGTGGATGTTGATAGATATCATGGCTTTGGACTTCAGAGGTTCTTGGACATAATGGTTACCTCCTTCGACATTAAAATGAATGGACGGGCCATAACCATTGAACTTGCTCAGTAAAAACTAGTCAAAATCGTCGGACATATACTTCAACACCTAATTATAACCATGTATAGAACATTTTTTACAAAAATATGTATAGGGGTTTTTTGCTGTGTTTTTACACTTCGGGAAAGCACAAGGCATAATTTTGTCAGATGTTTTGTTATCATGTGACAATGGTCTTGTGTCGCACTTCCTACAGCTAGAGACCGACTGAAAACCGGCGCTCAATTTGTAATCTTCCAAAATGCGCTCCTTCTGGGCCCGTCCATTAATTTTAGTTTGATTGTAGGTTACCTCACGATGTTTTCCTTTACCGTTTTTGAGCGCTGGTATCCGAACTGCACATAATTATAATTTATTTAAATAGGTACCTACTAATTAAGTCATTGGTGCATGGCCGAGGATCAAACCAGATGCCGTCAGATTGTAAAGCGCAAATGCTACAGCTCGGCCACCATCGCTCTTAACAACATATATGTTGTAATAAACATGACTAACTAGGTGCGCCCCGCGGTTTCACACAGCGACTTAAAATCACCGTTCAGTTTTCTGAAATTTTCCCATTTTCAGCGCAATTCTCTTCATTTTTATTTACGTAAGAACCTTCTACAAAGTATTAGATAAATTATAAAAAAAAGATGATTGAAATCGGTAAAGTCGTTCTCAAGTTATGGCGTGACCAAGGTAAGGGATTGATTTTTAGATACGGGGTGTAAGTAATTTAAAATAAATGAAAAAAAAGTGTGGCGGGTGCGAACGCATCTGGCCTAAAGTAATTAGATATTTAGTGTAAGTTAGCAACTTTTACTATCGGACCAGCCCTGAAATCACGAAAAAAATATCAGCTGTTCTATAGAAAACGGTCATTGACACTCGACAAAATGTATGGAACAGCAGATTATTTTTTCGCGATTTCAGGGCTGGTCCCATACTAAAAGTGGTTCATAATGATGAGTACAATTACCTTCTTTTGGCTTCGAGAGTGTTTCCCTTACACCCTGTATATAAGATATGATAAAATAAGTGAGTCGGTTTACTTTTTTTCAGTGCATGTGACAAAATGCCAGCTAACTTACACTAAATATCTAATTACTTTAGGCCAGATGCGTTCGCACCCGCCACACTTTTTTTTCATTTATTTTTAATTAAAAATAGACTCGCGCTTGGCCGCCTACTCGCCTGATGGTAAGCGATGATGCGGATGACCTTACCATAATCTCCTTTGTTGGTCTGATCTTAGCGAATCTTTACAGAAATGTTATGAAATTATTAATAAATCACGAGTGAATCGGTTTCTTCTAGGCAAGCGTGATCCACCGTAGACCACATTATCGCTTAACATCAGGCGAGTTGGCGGTCAAGCGCAAGCCTATTATTTATAAAAAAATAAAAAAAATTGTATAACATAAGTATCGTTGATTATGTTATCATTGTATAAATTACATGGACTGACGATATTTTTTCCCCTTAAAACTAATAAAGACGCATAACTTTTACTTGTTAATCCATTTCAAAGGACTGTTATCGGCCACCTAAATCACTATAATCGAGAATCTACTTAAGGCGGCCCCGGATATTTATACTTTTTAATCAAACGTAGTGGCCGCGGAACGGAAAGCGACCACCGGGCAGACCACCAGCCCGCTGGTCGGACGACATCGTTAGGACAGTAGGAAAGCAGTGGACAAGACTAGCACAGGACCGGAAAAGATGGCGCGCTGAAGAGGAGACCTATACCCAGCAGTGGGTGGAGAATGGATGATGATGATGAATCAAACGTAGTAAATTTAACGAAATATGCCCGTCCAATTTTCATAAAATTGGGTAGATTTAAATTGGTGATTTAAATCCGTCCGTCTGTCGTACTCTGTCCGTCCGTCCTACCTTTAAACGTCTGTATCTTTCCAACCGTAATAGATATCCAGTTGAAATTATCACAGAATATATATTATTATGACAACCAAATAAATAAATTTATGATTATTATCTATCTAACAACAAAGTGATCCTATAAGGGTTACGTTTTTTCCTTTTGAGGTATGGAACCCTAAAAACGTAATTGCGTTAACAATCGCAGTTGAGTAGGACAAGTTAAATAATCGCCGACATTAGTCGACATTCATGGTAACCGTGTCTGGTCACGCGATGACCAAAAATATATTCTTTTGTTAAGTGGTAAACAAGCTAACTGACCGCCTGATGGTAAGCGATCACCGTCGTCTATGGATACTTGTAACACCAGTGGCATCATAGATACGTTGACGACCCCTTTAGAAGAACCCTATGTTATAGTTACTCGGAAATGCCGCAAGAGGAGCTCATTCCAGAAATTGCAGGTGTGAGGCAAAAAAGATCGCGTAAAACGCACAGTGTGCAATTTCCATGCACCGATCTATGATATGTGAATGAACTTTCAAGCGGTGGCGGTTATTTCAATGATAAAACCGTAATGTTGGCATCAGATCGAACAGTTCTTCAGAAAAGTTTCTACTCCATGAACGCTCTAATTTAATCTTGAAGCAAAAACTGCTAGAAATAATGTTAGTATTTTCTAAAATAGGTATTTTCACACAAACAAAGCTGAAACAGGTGTAGTCTCGGATCAGAAAAACAAAGAAGATATCACACACACACATCAGCCATCAAACGTCCACTGCTGGACAAAGGCCTCCCTCTTAAAGAGGTGTGTTGCCATAATCCCCACGCTTGGCGGGCGGCTTGGGGATCGCAGTAAGTTCACCGTGTACTAATAGGATGCTGCTGCCCATCCTCCGGTGGTTCTGGTCGCAGTTTTAGGACATACCCGGATCCATCAAAGAAGATATGCCTTAGTACAATAGGCATGTTTAATAATAATTTTATTACCTTAAAAAATAACTGATCATAAATACCTTGAGTCAATCAAAGAAAACCAAATTAGGTGGGCCTTAGTCCAGCAGTGGACTATTAAAAGACTGATTGATTATGCTATGTATGGATAGTTTTACAAACATGCTAAGAAATAGGTATTCGGGGCATTTTTGCACACACGGCCTTCTGACCCCAAACGAAGCAAAACTTAAAAATATATATGTACGCATATCAGTCTCTGGCAGCCATATCATGGCTGCTATACTTAAAAAGATATTAACACCCAGATATAGAATAAACACAAATGCTCATCACATTATTGTTTGCCCTAGGTGGAGGGAATCAAACCCACGCCCCCAAGCGCAGAAGGCAGGTTCACTACCAACTGAACCAACGGGGGTTATCTATAGAATGTGTGCAACGTGTCAATATTCATTTACCGCCCAGTTGGTAGGTCATAAGTTCTTTACGAGCACTTTGTTTGGTCTACTGAGGTCATCCAAGTTTACTGCGTCAACTATGCGTCAACCAATTTGCACAACATTGTTGGCTCGTAACTCGGCCAAGCTCCTACGACTTACTTAAAGATTCTTTAGGTTGCAACAAAATTGTTAAATGTAGCTTTTTGCATTTTTCTACGTATGCAACTAATGGGGCGTCGAGACGTGATTCGATGCTGATAGCACGCGCATGGTAGGGTGGTAGAAGACGATAGTAAAAGACCTGACGGAATGTTCCTCATTCTTTGGAAGATGGGGCGACTTTTGGTGTGGGATGCTACTTGCGTGGACATGGACACCCTTGTGCCGTTCAGAAAAAGGCTGGTCTGGCGGCTGAATCAGCAAAGAGCCTCATAAGGCGCAAATATAGTACCCTCGATAGCGGGTATATGTTTGAGCCTTTTGGGGTTGAGACGCATGGACCGTGGGGACCAGGAGCCCATCGAATATTTAAAGACCTATCAGGGCGACTGGGCGAAGCAACTCATGACCAAAATGCTGGCCTTTATTTTGCCCAAAGACTAAGCATTGCCATACAACGTGGCAATGCTGCCAGCATTTTGGGAACGCTGCCTACTGGTAGCGACTTGTTAGATTAGTTTTAGTTTTAGATAAATTTTAGTTTTCGTTATAAATTTAAATTTAAGATAGTTTTTAATTTACCTGTAATTTTTATTGAATAAACACAAATCTTATTTGTTTATTATTTGTTAAATGTTTATCACATTTTAAAAACACTGCTTTTCGCTACAAAGCTTGGTATAGAATGAACAAAATTAAGCGCATTAACGAAAAAGGGTACTCTAATTACTGGACACAGGTGGTGTTAAACAAATAAGAGCTTTTTAAAAACTTTTTACTTCAGTACTTTTTACCGTCAAAATAGTACCTTACCGCTATAAAAAAGAGGTTGGTTTTTCGATAGAGTTTGAGTGCAAAGTTAAGGTTTATCTTGGTGTGTAAAGGTTCTATCTGTTTTAGTTGAAAAAAGGGTGTAGCTGGATTATTATGTCGGTGTTTTGGACGCAAAGTTGAATTGTGGTAGGTGCGGTCGAGATATCGTTTATTTGCGACAAAACGGACATAACTCAAAAATATCATCATAGATTTGTTTATCGGTTGATAATATTTTTTAGTTATTGTAAGTGCTTATATAATGTTATTTAGACATGAAAAATAGTGCATATATTATGTATTACTTAAAAAAACACAAATATTGTTTTATACTACAAAAAAGTAGATCATATTTTAATTTCTGGCATAACGAGATGATTTTCTAAAACTTTATCATAAAATGACACAGTTTGAGAATGTGCTTTGAATATGATTCAAGAATAATGACAGAACGTGCGTTTTCTCACGAGATGACATGACAGCACTGTACGATATGGAAAATTGCAGTGATGACACCAAGCGGTATACACTTTTATGGGTAGTTCTCACTCAAGCCACCTCACCGCACGACATAGTTTTTTTTTTTTACTGAGACGTTATATACAGCAAATAATTAAACCAGTATGGAATTACTGGCGACACTCACGACACGATAATTCTTTGGGCACTCGCTTTCGCGCGTGAAGCCTACAAGCCCCGCCTGCAGTGCGATGCAGTGTCGCCACTCATGGGACAACTTACAACAACAGGTCGTTTGCAATGTGTCGTCTATCATGTATCGTGACCACAAAACGTCGTTGTCGTGCAGTAGCTTGTAAGAAAACGCGCTAACTGTTCTTTATAATATTAAAGTAATCCGAATTAACCCATTATGGGCTGAATTAATTTATGGTCTTACTTTTTAGTGAGTTTTACATATGTAGTAGTTATGGATCCCCTGGTCATAAAACAGTCGAAAAAAATAAAAAAAACTTCACAGTTTTTGGAAAAATGGGTGATGCCATATGGCACCGCTAGCCACTTATGTAGTATTTTTATATTTCTTAACATAATCAAGTATCTCAATCTAAAATGTTATAAATAGAAAATATTGGATTGTTATAACAATAATACTCCATATACGTAATTAACAATGTTTTTATTATATATATACCTTAGTAACACATATGAAATTGGTAGTTACAAGTGATACATACACCATCACCACACTTACGACACTCCGTTCTGGTCTGACTCCAACTGATACTTGAGTGGTTCGCTTTGCTCCTCTGTCCTGACTGCGAGAACTGCCGCGACTGCGACCACCACGGTGACTACCACGAGTACGTCCACGAGTTTGACCACAACCACATTTAGCTATGTCACTTGTTAAGGCTAATGATATTGCTGGATGTTCGGTGTCCGATGGTGCTGATGAGCAGTCTTTTTGTGAAGTGCTTGGAGCCAATACCACTCCACAGTCAGCACCGAGCTGTCGACCAGTGAGGTTGTTGACGAGAACTCCCTCGCTTTCATCTGCTGAGTCTTTGTCAGTAAGAATAATTGGTTCCGGAGCTTCAATAAACACTAAAAATGTTTCTTAACTTTCATCATCTTCGAAAATTTTCAATGCTTCATGAAGCGTACAAATCCTGAATCGAAATAAAATAACTAAATAATTATTACAATCGAGGTTTACGTATTACTTAAGCTTACTTAAACACATTATGGAACGATTTCATACATTTCGAAAAGACACGATATCGGGCTAGCGGTGCCATTTGGCACTCTCATAGTTTTACCCTGAATTACACAGAAACCGAAAAAAAAAGAACGCGTTTTGAATTATTAATACATTATCATGTCTTTCGAGATAAGTATTACACAAATAACTAGCATATAACACAAAAATATAAATAAATATGATTTACTTACTTGAAGCGCACATCCAATTTGCCACGATTTTTTCCACAGTCAATTTTGAATCGTTCAAACTTATAATTACTCGATGACATGTTGCTAAATTCACTTGAATCCTAATAATATGTCTACAGAGCTTCAGCACAGCGATTCGTTGGCTACCTACATTGCTCCAATTTCAAAATGAGCGCAAAATTTAAAACTGCGTAAAGGCGATGCCGTACGGCACCGCTAGCCCATAATGGGTTAATGGAAAACAGAGTAAGGGCATGTAAACTAAGTTTTGGTCATCATCATCATCATCATCAGCCAGAAGACGTCCACTGCTGAACATAGGCCTCCCCCTTTAACCTCCACACTGAACGACAGCCTGCCTTTTGCATCCACTGGATGCCAGCGACTCTCACTATGTCGTCGGTCCATCTAGTGGGAGGCCTCCCTACGCTGCGTCTTCCGGTTCGTGGTCTCCACTCAAGAACCTTTCTTCCCCATCGGTTATCGGTTCTTCGAGCGATGTGGCCTGCCCATTGCCACTTCAACTTGCAAATTTTAACAGCTATGTCGGTGACTCTGGTTCTTTGGCGAATATTCACGTTTGTAGTTTTGGTAATCATAGTTAACTTCTAAATGAATGTTATTAAAATTTTCAACTCTGATATGGCTTCATCCAAAAGTTACCGTATTTGAATTATGTCACTATAGTCTCAAGTGAGCAATATGTGAGTTGATGGTAAAGCAAGTTTATGTGGAAAGGTTTGCAAGGATGAATATTATATATGCTTACAGTTTTGTGAACATTTCAGGTTTTCACTCGTGAGGCGAATGAATAAAATATTTTACTGTATACGAGGACATTGCAATTTCTTCTGCTGAATGATTTAGTGGGAACATTGTACGAAAATGAAATAAAAGAGCTGACAACAAAAGGAATGAGTATACCTTGTCTAAAATACAGATATCTGAATAGGTATCTTCTAAGTCTGCGTGCTTCATCTTCGACCACATCGTCGCTTACCAACAGGCGAGTTGGTGGTCAAGAGCACAGAAAAGAGAAGTAAATAGAACGGAAATGAGAAGGAAAATCTGTCGCCAGGTATTATGACAGAGTTTTGCTTGAACATTCTCATTTATGTCAACGCATCGAACTCCGCATCCAAAGAACTTGGACCTTACCTTTTTGGGTTAAATACGTCTCAAAGTTCTTTGTCCGCATCACAGCTGCTAACTGATTTCAAATAATTGACGTTTCGTTAATATTGGTGCAACTGGCTACAAAAAAAAATTACAAAAATGCCTTGACAGCCGTTCTAATTTTTTTTTTCTGAGGTCAAGAGACGCCTTATCCGCGTTAAAAAAAAACTATTACGGGTCGAAAGATACAGCCGTTAAAAGGTAGGACAGACAGACAGACAGCGTAGGCCTAGTAATAGGGTCCCATTTTCACCCTTTGGTTACGGAATCCTAAAAATTATGTTTCGTTTTCCCGTGTGTCACGTCAGTGAAAAGTTAATACTTTTCACACGCAACGTTAGAACATAAGCCGAAAGGAGGTCATTTTAATCATCATAATAGGAATAAAACTTACTATAAGGAACCCAAACTTTACATAGCGAAAAAAAAGCTGTTCCAAACATTTCGTTAAGTATGGAATTTTGCAATAAAACAGCTGATGTTTTTCGCAATTTCAGTTTAGTATTAGTATTTATTTATTTATTAGTATTTTTTGCGTATAATGGGTTAACAAAGTTACAGGTGTCGTGTAGAAAGATGGTTCGCCATTATACTACCTTTCGGCATGCAAATTTGGCACTTACATACTATGGATACGAATTTACATTTAAATCAATCAAACAATGCATCACTTAAAATTAGATTGAAAATGAAGAGATCATTAAAATTTGTTACAATAACAACATATTTGGCACTACCCTACCACAGTTTTACAAAATTAGAATACACACTAAGCAAATGTCACAAGTTATAAGTCATTATATAAAGCTATTCACGGTCAGACTTGTTTGTTAATATTGTACACAAGATAAAATTATTAGGTCATAAAATTGAATGTCATAATGAATATAAAAATAATAATGTCAAATCATCATAATAATAATAGTTATGTGAATATAATTTAAGACAGTCAAGTATAAAAATTTATATTAAAATTTGTCAGTCAAATACTCATTTATGTTGTAATACGCCTTGTCCAATAACAAGCATTTTAATTCATGCTTGAAAATAAGCGTTTCATTTGTTTAGTCAATAGTAAAAGTTGTTCATAATGATAAATACATTAATATCCTTCCGGCTTAGAGCCACCGTTCCATGTAACCCTGTAAAAGGGATTAAGATAAAAGCAGAATGAGTTCGTGGAACATACTGTTTATGCATACCTACTACTGCATACATCTTTTTATTTATTTTCGGTATTTTAACCAAAATTCGTTAAAATTTAGTTAGAGCAAATTTCAAACAAATTGTTTTCTTTTTATTATTTTAATTAATCTATACTTCTATACTAATATTTAAAGAGGAAAGATTTGATTGTTTGTTTGTTCGTTTGCATTGAATAGGCTCCGAAACTACTGAACCGATTTGAAAAATTATTTCACTGTTGTGAAGCTACACTATCCCCGGGTGACATAGGCTATAATCTAAATCCGTGCGAAGCAGGGGCGGACCGCTAGTGATAAATAATGTCAAAGCGAAAATTATTACCATTTTCCATCGCGGCCACCGTGAATAAAATTAATCTCGCTTGAAATTATACAAAATAGCATTATAACTGAATAAAAAATGAAAGGGGTAGCATTAGGGCTGTTAGTATATCATTTTTGTCGGATATATTTATCACCTTATCCGAACAAAGATTTTTATCACAAAACTAAAAGATATTTCAAAATTGGAAAAACTTTAAATTCAATGACCAAATTAGGTACAACAATTTCTTCGCAATCCATAAACTGATTTTGCTCATATTTAAACCTACTTGTCTAAAAACTTCGTGAAGATCGGATCAACGATACTCAAGTTATCGTCGAACTAATATAATATAAAAACATTTATAGAAACGTCAACTTGTCCCATTACAATCTGAGACCCGTTTTAGCTCGAGAATCTTTCAGAGCACCTGGTTAACGGCCTATTATCCGAGTCGCGTAGGGAATAAAACGCTCCTTCAGCCCCCGCCAAGTTATAGCGACGATGTATTTTGCCACCCAAGAGTCAGGACGCCCACGGGGGGAGTGCAACGACAAAAACGAACATAGATCCGACCTCGATGATGCCTGGCGTGGTACTGAACACGGTGCGCGCAAATTCTCGCGACCTTTTTACGGTTTTAATTTCACAAAAAAAACGAAACTAAGTATTCACTATCAAAATTCTGTCCAATTTTTTTTTTTTCAATAAAGTTAAAAAATTGCCTTTCAGTGCATGCAATTTCCAGGTTGTTACGAGCTTTCATTAGAGCATAAAACGAAAAAAACTAACTGAATCTGCTTTGTTTCAGATTTTTTTTTGAGCGAGGAAAATTTATTCTATCGTTATATTCTATCGTTTATTTATTCTATTTGGTAATTTATTAACCAAATCATAAACTCAAACACAGATGTATCTGTTACATGTATTTTTTTCCAGCTCAAATATTGTAATTTAACTGAATAAAATTGATTTAAAACCGTCAAATTTGCTATAAGAGGCCGTTAATGCTCGATCAAAATGCTAGCGTTTTACTGGGCATTGTCATTCAGCGTGATAAGGCCACCAGCATGCTGGGTACGCTACCAACTGGCAGTGGGCTTGATGATTAGGATTGTCTTTAGACCTTCAACGGTCTGTGAACTGTTTTATGTAGTATTAGAAACCAAGTAACCAGCCTCACTGTTTTGACATAAAAGTTACAAAATCTTTATTTCTCAGCTGTGTTACTAATCCAAATCAAAATGCATACAAAAAAAATTGACTAAATTCGTTGAAACTCTATGCGGCTGTTGATAAATAATGTAATTTTTTTTTATTTATAGGTTAGATTTGACTGGTTGGCAAGTGGCCGACTACTAGTCAAGTAGCCGGATAGCCAATTAAGCCGGACTAATAACATCCCTTGAAGAAACTAATTCGAGCGCTCAGCAAACCTAATTTCTGTTTTCAGTTTTACGGGCTTGCTTGCTCAGTCACTGCTAATAAACCATGTTTGCATGCAAAACTGTTTTGAACTACCCTTTGTTACAGGCTAGCTTTTATTGCGTTTTAATAGACATTTTAATTGGCTTTGTAAGTAGAGCATGACGCTTACAAGTCACGCCGATAGGTTTTAGTAAATTTTCATGTTATTTTGAATTTTTAAGCCAAATTGTTGCAAACAAAAGTTTTTATTGTGTTGATGACCTACATAATAATCTTTTCTATACTAATATTATAACTAGGAAAGATTTGATTGTTTGTTTGTTTGCATTGAATAAGCTCCAAAACTACTGAACTCTACTCTATACTTCTATACTAATATTTTAAAGAGGAAAGATTTGATTGTTTGTTTGTTTGCATTGAATAAGCTCCAAAACTACTGAACCAATTTGAAAAAATCTTTCACTGTTTGGAAACTACACTATCTCCGGGTGACATAGACTATACATCTATACCCGTGCGAAGCCGGGGCGGACCGCTAGTATCCTATATTTTTGCAATAATATTTTGCCTAACTTCAAATGAGGAGTTACGTCAATTATTCTTGTATTTCAGATAGATAGGAATTATTTCTAGTGCACGCCACATTTTTGTTTACAAATTCAGCGTGTTTTGTCACAAGTGTAGTGTATGGCGGTACCTACATTAGTACATTATAATAACGTGTTGAAGTGTAACCGAGGGTAGGCGCCGGCGGGCGGCCGGCCTGTTCTCATTCCGAATAAACCTGTGCTAAGTACGACAGTGTTTCTCATTACTCCCGTCTTAACCTAATATTTCCCAGTGGCGACGAAGATTTTTACTATAAAACGACACCGCGTGTGATTATAACAACATGCCGATCGGAAAAATCGGCGAATTCAACATAAAAGACGGGACGTGGACGTCGTACGCGGACCGACTTGAATGTTACTTCGAGGTCAATGGCGTGGAAGACATTTTAATGTTGCCGACGCTTATTTCCCTGATGGGAGATGAGGCGTATGAGCTGTTGGTGAACCTGTCTAGTCCAAAGAAGCCGGCGGAGTTGACTTATTTGGAGGCGACGGACGTGTTGCGTCGACACCTACAGCCGGCACCATCGGTGCTCGCGGAACGTTACCGGTTCCGACAGCGCAGGCAGCGAGCAGAGGAAAGCGTGAGCGAGTACATAGCGGAATTGAAAAGATTAGCACGGTATTGCAAATTTGATGACGTTTTAAATGATAATTTGCGGGACCAATTCGTGTGCGGCGTAAACAGTGACGTCATCCGTCAACGGCTTTTCGCGGAGGCGGACACGTTGACCTTTCCGGAGGCGGTGAGGATGGCGAGCTCGCTGGAGGCTGCGGAGCGCGATGCGGCAGCTGTGGAGGGACGTGCGGTGCCGGAAGCGGCGACGGAAGCTAGCGCGGTGCATGCGCTGCGCATAAGCGGTCGCGGAGACAGAGATCGCGTACGCCGAGCGCACGGAAACGGCGGCCGGCCACACGGGCCGGCGGGAGCGCCGGAGAAAGGACAGGCACGGTCAGTGTTGTCCAACTGCAGGGCCTGCGGAGCCACGAGTCACACCTACGAGGAATGTAAATTCCGGGACTACGTGTGCAGCCGGTGCAAGCGCTCCGGTCACCTGCGACGGGTGTGTCTGGCGGGAACTGCCGGCACGGGATCCAAGCCGACGGGCGGACCGGGAAAAGGCGCTGGAGTTAATTACGGCCGCACTGACTTGGAGGAGCAAGATGAACAGGACCTATCTTGGGACGACTGTGTGGACTTGTATCAATTAAATCTGGGAGATTACAAGCCGGTGAGTTTACCAATATGTATTAATGACCGGGAGATAATCATGGAAATTGATACGGGAACGGAAATTTCCTGCATAAGTGAGGCTACCTACAATCAATATTTCAATAGGAATCAAATCATCCCTAACAACATTTGCATAAAATTTTATGACGGATCTAAGATACGACCCTTAGGTATTATTAAGCCAGTTGTGAAATATCAAAACACTGTAAAGGAGCTAGAACTGTTTGTAATCAAAGGAGGTACGACATCATTGTTGGGCCGACAGTGGCTCGGCGAGTTAGGAATTCAAGTTCCCATACTGAATTGTAACAACATGGGTCGAATAGATAACGATAAACACTGTAAACTGAGCAATGAAATATCAGTTCTGCTACGCAGATATAATCAACTGTTCGACGGCAGTCTGGGGAGGTTCACGGGGGGCAAGGCGACGCTCCGGGTGCGAGAGGGGGCGGTGCCGGTGTATCAGCGCGCGCGGCCGATGGCATTCGCTACCCGGGACCGGGTGGATGCCGAGCTGGACGCGATGCTCGCCGCCGGCGTCATCGAGCCGGTCGACAGCTCGGACTGGGCCTCGCCGCTGGTACCCGTCAACAAGCCGGACGGGGCGCTCAGGGTTTGTGTAGACTATAAGGCGACTCTAAATCCCGTTTTGCTGGTCGACCGTTATCCATTACCGAAAATCGAAGAGTTACTGTTTGAATTAAATGGTTTGCAGTACTACAGTAAAATAGACTTATCTCAATCCTATAACCAGATAGAATTAGATGAATCTAGGAAATACACGGTTATAAACACACATCGCGGCTTATTTTGCTATAACCGGTTAGTATTTGGGTTATCGTCAAGTCCGGGAATTTTTCAACGAATTATGACAAATTTATTGAAAGGTATACCAAATATAGGCATCTTTATCGATGACGTCATAATCGGGGGAAAGACGAAACGGGAGCATTTAGAAGCACTTGAGGCGGTATTCGAGCGGTTACAAGCGAGCGGTCTGCGTTTGAAGGAAAGTAAATGTGTTTTTTTGGCCCAGGAAGTTACGTACCTAGGTTACATCCTGTCTAAAGACGGCATAAAAGTCGATCCGGCAAAGGTAGAAGCTATTGAGAAATTATCAAGACCGAAAAATGTACCGGAACTTAGGTCCTTTCTGGGCTTGGCAAATTTCTTTGCCAAGTTCGTAAAGAACTATAGTTTACAGTTGGTACCGCTTTTCAATTTACTCAAAAAAGGTGTAGACTGGGCGTGGTCAAAGGAATGCGAGAGCGCTTTCCAAAATATAAAAAAACGTTTGGCTAGTTCACAGGTGTTAGCGCATTATGATCCAAACAAAACTTTAATTTTAACTTGCGATGCGAGTCCCGCGGGTTGCGGGGGGTTGTTATCTCAGCCAGACGCGCAGGGGGCGGAACGACCCGTCGCATTCGTGTCGCGGACGCTTACAAGCGCGGAGAAAAATTATTCTCAAATTCATAGGGAAGCGTTGGCAATAGTAGTTTGTATGAGAAAATTTCACCAATATTTGTACGGTAGGCATTTTACCTTGCGTACGGATCATAAGCCATTGGTATCAATTTTCGGTCCCTACAACAATATTCCAGTAATGACGGCGAGTCGGATGTCGAGATGGGCGGTTATCTTGTCCGCGTATACTTACGATATAGAATATGTTCGTACTGATAAGAATAGCGCCGACGCATTGTCTCGCTTGCCCATGCCTTGCAAGGAACCGGTTTTACCTAAGGTGCCGGAACAAACGCATTTACACTTCGCGCAAGATGCTTTGCTATTAGAGTACAACGAAATCAAGAAATGCACCTCGCGTGATCCACTTCTTAGTAGGATAATGAGTTTTGTTCGAGACGGCTGGCCTCCAGAGTGCGAGGTGATCGGAATGCAGCCGTATTTTAACCGACGGACCGAATTATATGAGGAGTTAGGCTGTCTTATGTGGGGGCACAGGGTGGTCATCCCTGAGAAGTGTAGGGAAAGAGTCTTAAAGGTGCTACACGAGCCACACATGGGAATAGTTAAGTCAAAGGCCTTAGCTAGGAGCTACATCTGGTGGGCAGGGCTGGACGAAGCGGTTGAAGCCTTATGTAAGGGTTGCGAAACGTGCGCGGCGCAGGCGGACGCGCCGCCGCGGCAGACGCCGCGCCCCTGGCCCTGGCCGGGCCGGCCCTGGTCGAGGCTGCATTTAGATTTTATGGGGCCCATATTTGGTAAAACTTATTTGGTAGTCGTCGATGCGATGTCTAAGTGGTTAGAAGTGTTCCAAGTACCTAGCACGGCGGCTAACTGGACGATCGATAAACTAACGGAGCTATTTGGGCGGTGGGGCCTACCGAGGCAGATAGTTAGCGACAACGGACCTCCGTATACGAGCGAAATGTTTGCGAGTTTTAACAAAAGCAGGGGCATTGAACACATTTTTACTGCTCCATTCCATCCCGCCTCAAATGGAGCGGCAGAAAATGCAGTGAAGACGTTAAAAAGGGTAATTAAAAAAGCCGTCCATGAAAAGGAAGACGTCAACAGGGCACTGAACACTTTCCTTATGTATTATAGAAACACAGAACACACATCCACCGGGGAGAGCCCAGCCGTCCTTATGCTAGGTAGGAGGCTGCGCACTCGTCTAGACGCTTTGAGACCGGACCGGGAGGCACGGGTGACGCGTGCGCAGCAGCGGCAGGTTCGAGACGCGGCCGGCGCGGACAGGGTCATCGACCCCGGGGATGATATTTGGTATCGCCAATATTTAAAGGGGGAAAAGTGGTTACCGGGCATGGTGGAAAGTAGGATGGGTCCATCAAACTTCAAAGTTATAGGTCAGGGGGGGAATCAGGTACATCGTCATGTCGATCAGCTAAAACGTAGGAGCAGGAGTTCGCTGGTCTGTCCAGACCCCGACCGTCCCGCTGAAGGCGAAAAAGGATTGTTAGGAAGTCCAATCCCAGAGAACTCATCGGTGGCCGCGGGAAACCGCCAGTCAGAACGAGCGGCGACGGTTAGTCCTCCCGTTGAACCAAAGGTTACACCTGAACCTCGTGAACCCTCTCCAGGTCTCCCGTCTGTTATAAATACCCCTAAGGGTAGGCCACAAAGGCTTTGTAGATTACATAAACCTAAATATAAGTTCTAATCTTAAGTAGTTAAATTATTATAATGTACCATGTAAATATATCTATCGGCCGCCACCGAAACCTATTTGTTCTAACCTAGTTATATCCGTAGGTATTCACTAACCCATATCGATTGTAAGTTCCATAATTAGTGTGGAGGAATGTAGTGTATGGCGGTACCTACATTAGTACATTATAATAACGTGTTGAAGTGTAACCGAGGGTAGGCGCCGGCGGGCGGCCGGCCTGTTCTCATTCCGAATAAACCTGTGCTAAGTACGACAGTGTTTCTCATTACTCCCGTCTTAACCTAATATTTCCCAACAAGAAAGTCCCATTCACGCCCTTTGGGTACGGAACCCTAATTATGCAGTTAGTCGAATTGCTTAAACTAAATACGGACAGCTCTGTTTTTTGCAATTTCATCTAAGTTCTTGACAATTAAAGCAAACTAGCCTTATACCAAGTTATATTTGCACTAAGCCCTAATTTGCCCAACATTACCATATTATTAGCATTTGCCGCAAAACACCGCGTTTTCGAGGAAAAACAATGTCGCTAACACACAAAATGGACTGCCAAAAATACTGACACGCGAGTGGCTTTCCTGATTGTTCTATCTTACTTATGTACTAAATACCTTGTCGCAGTAAAAACTAGTGACATGTGTTTGAATTTAATTTGCAATGATGGAAAATTTTACTATGAAAGGGTTGTGGAGGGTGTTTTTTTGGTTGTATAGGTGTGGTATTTTCTAATTATACAAATGGATTAGGGGCTTGGCTTCTTCTTTTCATTATTGGTATGAGGTTTGAACATAGGCGGTGATGAGTAATGTAAACGTTTTATAAAACATTGTGTACCTATAAGTAGGTAGGTATTAATTTTCCCTCCGTATCAGGCCTATCAAGGCAAATGAGGTAGATTGAAGAACGTAATATAAAAACTTCCATATTATGCATATAATGACAAATTCTACTTAAGTACTAGTAAAATGTCTAAAATGTAAAATCGTCACATTGGCTATGGAAGCGACAAAAGTGTGTGGATCCCAAAAAAATATAAAATCTAGGTAGATAGCAACTACTAGTTCAGTCAACTAAAGGCATGATTACCAGACATGAGGCCTGATTTAGGCCAGATGCGACCAGCCAGTCCTTTTTTACCGAATTCAAAAATGAAGAGGCTCTATATTCGAATGTATGTTTGTAACGCGATTACTGCGTCAATTATGTTTCAGTCAGTTTGTTTTTTTGGTTGGTCATACTTCAGATGTTCCCATACAAAATGTATGGAAATTAATTCCGCTCTTTTTGACAAAATCAACAATAAAGAAATAATTTTTCAACTTTTAGTTTAACTTTATACAGTCAATACACATAGGTCATGAAGTCGTTTTTTTAGAAATTATATTAATAACGGTTCTAAACATAGATACAAAAATTTTTATGTGTGGTTCTAAAGATAAGGATAAGCACGAATTAGACAATTATTATTAGATTGTGTTCCACAGAATAGATTTTTTCTCTTTGTTTATTCCATGTACCTAAAGATTAATTAAAAAATAAACAGTAATTAATATTTTTTTTCATTGGCATTACTCACAGATCTGTTGTTAATATCTGTGGCATTACTTACCTGTATCTGTCAAAATTTTTAAGAATTTTGCACAAAAGCATTTTCATTGTTCCAAAGCATCTTCTGCCACCTGGTGTTGAATAGCTAAAGTTTTTAGTTCGTGAAAATTCCACACTGTCGCTACTAGTTTGATTGTTTTGCATCATTGTGCTCTAATTACTTAATCTAAAGCTTACTATCTTTGCAGTTAATAATAATTATTAATTCAAATTGTACTATTGAAATTTCTAATATTGATGTAAGTGTACTAAACTTACTTTAATTGTATTGAAAATAATAATTATTTTCAGCCAAGAAACGACAAACTCACATTTACCGCTGCATCAAGCGCTAGCATCGCAGTTTCATTCAGCAAGTATCAACACAAATTTAGTTGCCGATTTTGCCGCGTCCATTTTAAGTTAGTTTTACGTCTGCCAATGAAATCGCTCGACAGTGAGAGCCTGACTGCAGGCTCGATCGGTCACGTCACGTAGGGAGGGTTATTTACGGCCTAAATAAAAACAAACACGTATAAAATTAGTTATATGGCTTTAATAAGTGTTTTGTGAAGTGTTATAGAGTTATTTCTGGATAAGAAAGAAAAACGCTGAGGTAAGGAAATAAAATGGTTCTGACGACTGGTTTATTTTAATTTTAATGTCACTGCAGTAATTATTGTTTATAATTATTTTTTAGCTTGTAAATAATGGATGTGTTCAGTTTAATTGGTTCTAATAATTATTAAATTATAATATTCAAAGATTTTCATAACATTCGCCTAAACATTCGCCTCTGTAGGTATAATTAAGTTAAGTAAATAAAGTGTATTTGACCTGTAGCCCAAATGTGTTACAGAATAATAAGTAATTACATACCCCCATCCATGTCGCGAAATATAAATATTTCTGCTTATTATCATTTTCCGAAATAGATTTTCATTACGAGCTTTATACCATTTTTGTTACATTTTTATGTTCGAACTCTTAGCGCCACCTAGTGTCTAGTAGCTGAACTAGTTAATACTGAAAATTCCTTATGGAGAAAATCAGATTGAAAAGTTCCCTCGGTTTTCCGTGAATGTAAGGCCATCTGTGTTTGAGTAGCAACTTTCGCAATATTATGACTAACATAAAAAGTTTAAAAAAAGTTTTTTTACTAGTGGCGGCCATTTTTTTGTATTATTTATTATGTGGTGTGCGTCAGAATTTTAAGCACTATCTCTAAGAATGGAACTTAGGTATGTCTATGGAATCATTAAAAATCAAGTTATTCTATTAATTAATTATAGAGTTTGCGCAATATTATATCGCAATTGAGCTAAAAAAGGGAGAATATTTTTGCTGGAACATTAATATGAAGAAGCGTATACTTAATTTAAAATTTAAAACCATTATTTTTACACAACTTGTCTTGTTTATATCATTGAACATTTTTCTCCATTCATGTTTTTTTCGCTTGTATGAACTTATACCATGATTTACATTAATAACACAGAAAACATAACCACCACAATAACAAATGAAACCTCCTTCATTCCCCTTGCCAAGAGATAAATGCTCGACTGGAAAATTAAAAAAAAACCTCCACAAAGGTTCCCTTTGTTATTTTCTCTAGTGATTGTGAGATTAAACTCAAGACAAAACGAGTTTTACGCTTGTCGGAGACAAACAGAGTTATCTTGAATAGTACCTATTGTTTTTATTATAATGGTATGAAATACAGGGAAGAAGAATAAAACAGAATTATGATAAATAAACTAGGTGAGCCTAGCTGTTTCTCTCGTTATTTTTCTGTTTTAGGTTTATTTTATGTTAGAATGTTGTCTAATTTTATTGTCTATTGACGGTCAGCCATTCATCTGGCCGTCCAAGTATGTCACAGGCACAGTTTTTTTCATGCCATAGGTGGCAAACAAGCAGACGGGCTGCCTGATGGTAAGCAGCCACCGTCGCCTATGGATACTTGTAACACCAGAGGCATCACAAATACGTTGCTGACCCTTTAGAATTCGATTAACTCGCCTTTTGTAGAACCCCATGTTGTAGCTTCTCGGAAACACCGTAGAAGGTAGCTCATTCCACATTTTCCAGGTATGAGGCAAGAAGGATCTTGTGAATCGTGTGCGATTTCCACTGATCTATGATGTGTGGATGAGCCTTCAGGCGGTGGCGGCTAGTGCGATGGTAAAAACGCGACGCCGGCATCAGATCAAACAGAACACTCCCCGTTGTAAATGCGATAAAAGATACAAAGAGACCCAACGTCTCTGCGCATGCTGAGCGGCTCTAGGTGTTCAGTGTGCAGTGAGTTTATGTTAGAACGGCTGTCAAGGTATATTTGTAAGAAATATGTTTAGCCAGTTGCACCCATATAAACGAAACGTCAGTCATTCGAAATCATTTAGCAATCTGTGATGCGGCCCAAAAACTTTAAGACCTAAGCCAAAAACTTAAGGTCCAAGTTCTTTGGATGCGTAGTTCGACGCGTTGACATAAATAAGAATGTTCAATCAAGGTTCTATCATAATGCCTGGCGACAGATTTTCCTTCTCATTTCCGTTCTATTTACTTCTCTTTTCTGTGGTCACAGGTCTCTAATTCATAAACGGAATAAGCTACAGACCTTAAAAATATATGTGTGAAATATTGCCCTAGCATCGATTATTGTATTAAAAATTTAAATCCGAAAATATTAGCCTAACATCGCTTATTGTATTAAAACAAAAAAAAAAAAACAGGCGGGCTTTCATACTTAAATAGAGAAGAAACCAAAAGCTTTTTCCGACCCTACTATTTGGGATCTCATTGTATTCATAGACAAAAGTAATATTGTCTATGTTGTATATAGAGCTAGATATTCCGAAAACCCGTACGAAGCGCTTTGATTCAACTTTTATTATGCAAACTGCTAGTCTGTGGAATGCGCTGCCTGAATGGGTTTTCCCCGATAGTTACTATCTGGGTGTCTTCAAATCACGAGTGAATGGGTTTCTTCTAGGGAAGCGTACTCCAACGTAGACCGCATCATCGCTTAACATCAGGCAAGTTGGCAGACAAACGCAAGCCTATTATATAAAAAAAAATATATGTGCGTAGAATCGTGGTCTGATTGATAAAGTTTTATTTGCTTTCAGATATTAAACTGTTAACAAAAAGGCAAGAAGATGGTAAGAAAAAGTTTATTTATTGTGTTTTACCATTGAGGAAATATGTACGTACGTAGTAGGTACATATTTTCTCAATGTGTTTTACACGCTTATATTAGCTTCACTTGAAACCATCTTTAACCAGTTATGTAAATAAATCTTAGAAGTCTGTTTTATTTTAACTTGCATCTAATTGTTTTATCAATTTGAAATTTTGCATGTAAGTATATATGTAATCCAGACAACAATACAATAATTCGATCTGATGATGGAGCACTATGAACCCTGGGGGGTTAGACAAGACCCACTTTCTGTTAGCGTTAACGCCCGTGGAAAGATGAAATTGTATGGAAATGACATAAGCTTGAGATAATATATCTCAAGCTAATGTCATTGTCAATGTAATATTCATACAATTTCATCTTTCCGAAGGCGTTAACGCTAACAGAAAGTGAGCCTTGTCTAACCCCCCTGAAGGTTTATGATAATCTGTTTAAACCCATCGAGTAAAAACAAAACGATAGTAAACCCATCGAGTTGATAACAAAGGTCTGTGATGGAGCCTGGAAGTGGATAGTAGAACTCTCCAAAAGCATAATGTGTTTTTATTTTTTAAACCGTAATATTTTTATCAGAGAAATAACACTAAATTTGTTGTACTCACAACAACTTAATAGCACTTCATTTGTTTACATTGGCCAGTGACTTATAGCCAAACTAACGTCACTTAACTTCGGGGTTCTCCCTCCCTCCGGTTGAAGAGGTAGGGAGTTGGTCATGAGGAGATCCCTCATTGCCAAGAACTGAGGGACACTGCCCTCAGGAAAGATGGGAGGAGTACCGGGCGGTGTCTCGAGCACCCTCGTGATGGTCTGGTGGTGATGGAAAGGTGCGAGCTAGGCCCAAGTGACCCTTCTGTGGGATACTGGGGGGGTGCACGCTTAGTCACTTCTCTCTCCAGCGAGTAACTCAGCTGCAAAGTGAGACAGTGATAACAGAGGTCTCCATCCAAGTGCCCGTGCGGATAATGGAGCTTCAGTGTCAGCACCGTATTTCTACGGGTGAGGCCTCAGATACCGATATAGTTGCGCCAACTTGCGCCCCTAGCCGGGCCAGTTGACGATGGGTTCCACGTGCTGATCGGCACTTCCACCTAGGGTTGTGGAAGGCAGTCGAAGTTCTGTGGGAGCTGGTCGGCTGCTGCGGTGCGTGTTGGCCCTGAGAGTGACTCGCCCGGTCATAGGTAGTGGTGGCATTTGCCCTCTCCGCCACTTTGTATTAATTTGTATTTTAAATATATTTTATTGAATTTAATTTTGCAGTACGGTTTCGTGAACTATGCCTTGGAGCTGCTTGTAATGAAAACATTTGACGCAGAAACATGGGAAACTATCAAGTAAGTTTATATTATTTATTTCTTAATAAACGTAATGTAGATAACTCTAAAAATGCTTTGATTGTCTCGATTTTTAGGGTTCTGCTGTGTGCGCACCGTCTATGCTATTAAGGCGTCAGAGGAGTGTGAGAACTATAATGATCTATAACTGAGGAAGGGGGTCCAATGGCTCCGAAACTGGTCTCGACCGCTAAAACATTACCAGTGTTATAATAATTTATAATGAATCCTCACGCGAGTTTTGATGAAATGATCTATAACTCCTCTGACGCCTCAATAGCATGGACGGTGGGAAGGTGTAATGCGTAGGTACACAAGAGAACCCTAAAAATTGAGACAATCGAGGTTTTTTTTATCTATTATATATATATTTTTTTCTGATGAAATGGGCTAGTGTTTGACTACAACTCACCTGATGGTAAGTGACGATGCAGTCTAAAATAGGGCACGCTTGCCCATGAGGTGCCTATTCACTCTTGTCTTGAAGAGACCCAGGTTGTACCTTGTAAAGAACACCGAGACAGGTAGCGCATTCCATTCCTGTGCAGTTCGCATAAGGAAGGAATTTTGGAAACGCTGCGTGCGGACTTTACCAGATATATATTTTACAAAGGCAATTTTTACATAAAATTGCTAAAGAACAGCGTCTTTTACTAGGTTTAGACATTTAAAGTTGGGCTATAATATTAAAAATCGTGGTATTTGCAGAAAAAAAGCAGACGTGGCTATGGAGGGAAGTTTCCTGGTGCGTCAGATTTACGAAGATGAGATCACTTACAACTTGATCACAGCAGCTGTTGAAGTGCTTCGTGAGTAGTTGTCTGGTTTTCTTTTTACAAGCTTCCATAATTATAGCATCAAGCTGGTGAAGAATCCAAAAAGTAGCATCCATTTAATTTCGACGTGCTGTCAGGCATTTCAAGATAATTTCATATCATAGGTAAATGTGCAGTTGGCCTATGGACTTGTTTATTCATGGCTAGACTAAACATTTTCATGGTGGAACTCGTACATAATGTAACAAATTGTTTAATTTGAGATATTTTTTTGCAAATTACAGAGATACCAGCAGATGCTATTCTGGAGCTGTTTGGAAAGACATTCTTCGAGTTCTGCCAAGATTCTGGATATGACAAGATTCTTCAAGTATTGGGAGCCACTCCTCGCGATTTTCTTCAGGTAACTCACAAAATCCCTTAAATCACCATCAAAAATGGGGCTGAGCAGGACACATGCTACGTTGTAAAATAAATAAATGGAGTAAGCTGGCCACTCTATTGTACCCAAGGGACAGCACAAAAAGACAGGGACGTCCAACAAGAAGATGGGATGATGACATTTGACTGACCCTTGGGCCATACTGGACAAGAGTGGCAGATGATAGAAAGCAATGGAGACAGTTGGAGGAGGCCTATGCCAAAAGGCACACCGAACTAAGACACATTTTATAAAACTATAGAAATAATTTAATATGTTAAAATATTATTCGGAATAAATTGCTATTGTATCTATTGTAACTCACAAAATTCGAGAACCTTTCGGCCCCATCAGCCATCTGTTCTGCGTGCTATGTGCCCTGTCAATTACCACTGGAGACCACGGACCGGTAAACGCAGCGCAGGACGTAACCAACAAGATAGATAAACGACCTAAAAGAAACCGCAGGGAAACGCTTGATGCAGGCTGCTTCCAACTGATCTTTTGGAGATCGATGGGGGAGGCATATGTCCATCAGTGGACGTCCTATGGCTGAAATTATGATGATTACGAACTCAAAACTAGTAGAAAATTACCATAATGATGCTGTTTCACTGTTTTTTTTACCCTTCTGAAAATATTATAATACTGGCGGTCCACCTCAGCTTTGCACGGGTATATATTATAGCCTATGTCACCCGGGGATAGTGTAGCTTCCCGTTAGTGAAAGAATTTTTCAAATCGGTTCAGTAGTTTCGGAGCCTATTCAATGCAAACAAACAAACAATCAAATCTTTCCTCTTTATAATATTAGTATAGACTAGCGGTCCGCCCCAGCTTCGCACGGGTATATATTATAGCCTATGTCACCCGGGGATAGTGTAGCTTCCCGTCGTGAAAGAATTTTTCAAATCGGTTCAGTAGTTTCGGAGCCTATTCAATGCAAACAAACAAATAAACAATCAAATCTTTCCTCTTTATAATATTAGTATAGATATAGATAATATTAGTATAGATAAATGAAAATTGTCTTTAATGTGAATAATATAAGTAAATGTTATAATTAGTAATTTTTAAACTTTCGCGATTTGAACACATGTTTTAAATGTTTATCGGGACTTATCACGTATTATTTAATATAGGTAAAAAAATATGTACCTTTCGCTCGACGTTTCGACCATGTTACAATGGCCGTGGTCACGAGCTGACGTCTTAACGTCGTCTGAACGTCGAGCGAAAGGTACATATTTTTTTACCTATATTAAATAATACGTGATAAGTCCCGATAAACATTTAAAACAAATGTTATAATTATTGTTAGATTTTAATTTTACATAATATTTATTTTTATTTTAGTTATCCTAGAATAAATTGAGCCTTGAGATTGGTCTTGAAACTAATAATTATTAGATATGCCATACAAAAAATTGAAAACTTGCCGTAGTCTATTCATCTCTTGATATTTAGAAGTAATCATGAAACTTTTTACAATTTCAGAATCTCGATGGCCTACACGACCACCTCGGCACTCTCTACCCCGGAATGAGGTCTCCATCCTTCCGATGCACGGAACGACCTGAAGATGGAGCTTTGGTTCTCCATTACTACTCTGACAGGCCTGGGCTGGAGCATATTGTGATTGGGATCGTTAAGGTATACGCATATAAATTCGCCCATTGTCTCGTAAAGGGTTCATAGTTCAAACATATCAATTTCAGCCAGATATTGTATTTTTTAATAATAGATCTGATCTGATTGCACCTGGTTCAATCCTTGGCCCTGCACCTGTCTTATTATGTGAAGTTTCGATGCCATCACTCAAAAACGGCGAAGAAAAACATAGTGAGGAAACCGGTATGGCCAAGACACTCAAAATTTCAAAGACATGATGTGACATTCACCATCATGCAAAAAGCCAGCATGGTGGATTAGCGCTTATCCTTTATCTCTGAGAGTAGGCTTGTATGTCAGCCATTGGAACTTGAAGGGCTGGTAATTATTTCACAGTCTAGCAGTTCACACAATAAAAGTGGAATCAAATCGCTTCGTACGGGTTTTCGGAATATCAACCATTAAACGGGATACAAAACCATTTTGTGACCTCCATGGTCGTCTGATAGAAAAATGGGCAGGACGGAATTAGATCACGCAAAGTTTTCTTCTCTCCAGACCGTTGCCAGCAAGCTACACAACACAGAGGTGAAGGTAGAAATCCTGAAGACGAAGGAGGAGTGTGACCACGTACAGTTCCTTATTACTGAGACTTCCACAACCGGACGGGTTTCTGCTCCAGAGATTGCTGAGATAGAGACTTTGTCACTTGGTAAGATCGAAATGTTGTCACTTGCGTAAGAAAATTTTGTGATTTTGTATGACTGAAACAAACAGTTTCTGATCATTGAATTGGCTGGTTAAGCTAAGCACTACATGTTAAAACAATCAAGCACTTCGACACACACCACGCTACATGTCATGACCACTTTTATTCAACAAAAAGTTTGCCTATGTCCGCTATCTCGCCTGATATTATAAACGTAGACTATGATAGAGCATATTATTTTGTCTAGAAGAAACAGATTTACTCACCGCTCGACTACACCCAGATTGTGATCGTCCGGAAAAAAATCACTCAGGCAGCACATTGTTCAAATTCTAGTGAATTGCACAATAAGAGCGGAGTCAAATCAATTTGTTCAGGTTTTTGGAATCTATTAAATGATGCTGCTTATTAAATGATTGCTATTTTCAGAGCCTAAAGTGAGTCCATCCACATTTTGCCGGGTGTTTCCTTTCCACCTGATGTTTGACCGTGAGCTGAATATCATCCAGGCTGGACGCACCGTGTCTCGCTTGCTGCCAAGGGTCACTAAATCTGGCTGCAAGATCACTGATGTTTTGGACACTGTAAGATAATCTTCTTAACTTGCTTGGATATCAACTGTCAAGAAAGATATACAAGCCTTGGCAGGAATTAGTTATTGATGCTATGGATGTTATGCGTGCCTCAGTCCCTTATATTTTCCACGTTGGTCTATTAAATGCCTTTTTTGCCTACTGTGACAATAGTGTACCGCATGTGACTATGTAGGGCAAGGGTAGTATAGATTGGATAACAAAAAGTGGAGTAATAAATTTGACTTAGCTCTACTTTGAATTAAGAGCAAAGTAGTTATTAAAGTGCAATCCTGTGAACAGTAAAAATCTATACCTGGTCTAAAAATATATATTACTTTGCAACTGACTACATATACCGATACACTTTACATTTCATTCCCGTCTAAGAAAAATAATTTAAAAAGCATATAATATATTTATGGTTAATGACAGCTTTACAATACTAAATCTGTCAAAATTCATAATATTATATCAAAGTTAAACCATCGCGTCGTTACAGAGAAAGTAGATAGGGAGTTAGGGACTTTAAATTCAAACTCATTGTTGCCCTTTATGAAAATATCTTGGAGAAAAATCTTTTGCCATAAAAATTGCAGGTTCGTCCTCACCTCGAGATGACATTCGCCAATGTTCTGGCTCACATCAACACCGTCTATGTCCTCAAAACCAAGTCCGAGGAGATGAACCACATTGATCCTCATGATGACATTGCTTCTCTTCGTTTGAAGGTAAATTTTTACTTAATCGTCCATAACACTTAAAAGGCGTATTTCTGGTGTAGGCATTACTTGCTTGCATATGAAAATCCACACTAGACTTCTGACAATAAGGTATAATTTCAATTCATGATCTAGTTGCACGTGCAACAGCAACGTCCGGCATCTTCATCGGAATACTATGATGGTGTAAGGAACTTGGGGTGGATGATAGCCATAGAACATGCTAGCCAGTGGTGGCTGTAGTGCCGATATTACATAAGTCTTGTGAAACTCGGCATATAGGTTTTATACCATTTATATTGCTTTTAGGGACAAATGCTGTACATTCCAGAGACAGATGTTGTGGTCTTCCAATGCTACCCAAGTGTCCTTAACCTGGATGATTTGACTCGGTGAGTTTATCATCTGAACTAAACTATACCTTACCTATCAACTAGAATCAAAGGGTAATAATAGACTCGACGAGCTGCTCATTGCTTCACCGTAAACGAAGTTCACGTGCCACCGTGAGACGCCCTTGCGTTGCCTTGCGTCTCCATTACATAACCACACGCCACACACATAAAATTTTGCTAACACTATTGAGTAGCCACACACTTTTCACACAGAAAGTATCTGGCGTTGTTGGATTACCTACTGTCTTGGTGAGAAGTGTAACCTTATTGAGGATGCCAAGTTTTTAGCCAACCAGTTTAAACTAGAGTCGAAGTAAACCCCAAAGTTCACATTGACACCTACCACCTTGACATAGATTCCTTAAGATAGTTGGATGTCTGATCATTGGACGTTTTTCTAATTAAACGTCTTGCTACTTTTGAATGTTTTGGAAGTTTTGATCTTAATTATAGTTTTAAAACATTTTCAGCCGTGGTCTCTGTATCTCCGACATTCCGCTTCATGACGCGACTCGCGACCTCGTCCTCATGTCTGAACAGTTTGAGGCTGACTACAAGCTGACGCAAAATCTGGAGGTTCTCACTGATAAGTTGCAGCAGACGTTCAGGGAACTTGACTCGGAGAAGCAGAAGACTGACAGGTTTGTATTGCATCCCACAATACTACTAGGGCCCTCGTTTGCATGCTGGAACTGTTTAAGGTTAAAACGAAAACACAACTTGGAAGTCTTCACTGACAAGCTGCAGCAGACGTTCAGAGAACTTGAGTTCGAGAAGCAGAAGAATAAAAGGTTTATATTATATCGAACAAAGTGACTTGGGACCTCTTTTGTATGTTAAAACAGTTCGGGGCTACCTGACACACAACCTGAAATTATTCAATAAAAACTGCAGCAGACGTTTAAGATATTTGACTTGGAGAAGCAGATGATATGGCTAAGTTATGATAGTTTAATACATTCATTCTGTCTAACTTCTATGTAGAAAGTTTACTTCAAGGACACATAAACACACATATCAGCTTATGCTGGTCGCCCTATCAATAAATAAAATAAGACCCCGCTTCTGATTCCAGACTCCTCTACTCAGTTCTGCCTATAAGTGTAGCAACCGAGCTTCGTCACCGGCGGCCGGTCCCAGCCAGACGCTATGACACTGTTACTCTACTCTTCAGCGGCATCGTTGGCTTTGCCAACTACTGTGCCAGGAACAACGACCACAAGGGAGCTATGAAGATTGTCAGGATGCTAAATGATCTCTACACTGCGTTTGACGTGCTTACTGACCCCAAGAGAAACCCTAACGTTTATAAGGTATATTATGATATAAGAATTTTAGCAGAGTTACTATTCTACTGATATCTTATTCCATTATCAAATTGTGGTAACCTGGCTCGGTTCTTTCGCTATGACACAGTCAGTCTGATATGATACAGTCACACTGGCATCGTCAGTTTTAAAAACTAAAATATTTATATTTTGCTTACTGATCTCAAGAGGAACCCTGATATAAAGTCTGTAAGGTATATACTTACACGATATATGATTTTTAGAGAAACCTTTTTTTTTAAGAAACTAATAGGCTTGCGTTTGATCACCACCTCGCCTAAAGTAAAACGATGATGCGATCCACAAAAGAGCACGCTTACCTAGAAGAAACCGATTCACTTGCGATATGAAGGCACCCAGATTGTAACTATCGGGAACACCCATCCAGGTAGCGCATTCTACAGATTAGCAGTTCGCACAATAAAAATGGATAAAGTGCTTCGTTCGGATTTTTGCGAATATCAACCATGAAGCGGTGTCGCTTCTTTGTGCCTACTCTGGCAGTCCGATAGAAAAATGAGCAGGGGGGAATTAGATCATTAATTTAGCACTATGCTACGGCTCTTCCTGAGATAACTGCGTGTTGTCTTGGCTCCTCCACCTACGAAAATATTAGCTTCACAAAGTTGTCGTCCACTTTTAGGGTTTGCTAGGATGGATGGTCAAAACCCACATCTGCAACCATCCCGATCTCAAAGGTCGCTTTTCAGTAGCCTCTTACCACAGACAGGGGATACTGATGCCTTATTTTTTTGCCCCAGCACCAGCTCTATTGGTACCTGGGCCTATTTCTTTCATCATCACCATCATTATCACCCTTTCACTTTCCACTGCTGGACATAAGAGAGACCTATTCCCTTCGCTGCATCGCAAATCTTCACTATTAAGAGCATGGTTGGCTTTTCTAGCTACTAAGCCAGGCACAACGACCTTAAAGGTGTCAAGAAGCTAAATGATTTTAATAATGCCTTTTGTCAGGTGGAGACGGTTGGAGACAAGTACATGGCAGTATCAGGTCTACCCGAGTACGAGGTGTCTCACGCCAAGCACATTTCCTTACTTGCTCTAGACATGATGGATCTCTCGCAGACTGTTACCGTTGACGGGGAACCGGTGGTAAGTTTTATCTTGGAACAATACTCGATCCAAGTTATTTTAGCTCTGTTAGCTGTAGTCATCATTATCATCATCAGCCAGAAGACTTGCACTGCTGAACATAGGCCTCCCCCTTTAACCTCAACGCTGAATGAAAGCCTGCCATCTGCATCCACATCAAGGACCATCTAGTGGAAGGACTAGTTAGCTGCAGTATATTGCAAAAAAATAATGAAAATGTAAACTCTGATCACATTGTCTGAAAGGAGATGTGGTAAGATAGTGTAAGGTGCAAACCTATCAGGCTTGATGCCTTTTGTCGAATTTACCGTGCAGACAACTTTTTTGAATATGGACTATCGGTTAGTTCATTGATGTATCTGCAAGTTACAGTGTGCGTGAAAAATTAGTAAGTGTGCCAAACGTAGTTTTTGCGTTAAGTGGTTTCGCAGTATTTAAAAAATATGGGTTAAACAGAGAAATTTGAACACAAACGATAATTTTGTACTATATTTTGTAGATAATTTTGTGTGTCTGAATTGAAGGAAAAACATTAAAACCTGCCATCAGAAAAAGTTATATGATTATTTACGGGATATTTACCGTGGTAAGGTTGGTATGGTTGTATAACTTTAGTGAACAACCGTGATAGTTCAAAACAGTGTTCTGCCTTCAGAAGCTCAAAAGTACTATAACCTGTTATTAAGTGTTTTAGGCTTTGGTTATCCAAGCCAAGTGGATAGCTAGTTATTTGGTTTGGATTTTATATATAGTTTGGGTATCCAAAGCATATTAAAATCACCTGGTTATTTTAGATTTAATTTAATATTTCTCTAATTCAGGGTATCACTATTGGCATCCATTCTGGCGAGGTGGTGACTGGAGTGATCGGTCACCGGATGCCACGCTACTGTCTCTTTGGCAATACTGTCAACATGACCAGTCGATGTGAGACCACTGGGGTCCCTGGAACCATAAACGTTAGCGAGGATACTTACAGGTACGTATATTCTTATTCGAGATGGGGGCGATAAGTTCAGCACTGACGTCCCACTTACGGTGTATTGTGCATTATTACTACACAATACACCTCAAGAATAATATCCTCAAGTACGTACGTTATCCTGGTGCTCTTTAATACCTTTCTCATTATTAAATTTTCTGTTTTAATATGCATAATAACTAGGTAACTTTCAAAATCTGTTCCACGCTGTTTTTTACGCATCTATTGTAAAAAAAAAATATGGTTCCACTGAGATCTTTCCTCTTTTTATGAAGTTATGAGATAACATGAAGAAAAATATATATTAAAATATATTTTTACTTAGCCTGTTATTTTTAGCAAATCAAACACTAGTTGTCCGGTAGTCTATTTTTAACTAATTATGAATTTCTACCAAAAACATTCGAAAGCTATGGTTATAAATAATGATCCCATCTTGAAAACATTTAAAGTTAATCATACTAAAGCTTATAGAGAGAAACTTATTATTCTGCACACCAGAAGTAAAATTTATTCAGTTTTTTTTAAAATAAATAATAGGCTTGTAAAATAAATAATGTTAAGCGATGATGCGGTCTACGTTGGAGCACACTTGCCTAGAGTAAACCGATTCACTCGTGATTTGAAGACACCTAGATTGTAACCATCACAGATACACAAATATAAAAGCTAGAACTACAAATTCCGGCCATATCGCTAAAAATGATACCAGGCAACCATTAACACTTTCATACAAATGGTGTTTGTTTTTATAATAGTGACGTCATCTTCTTATTGGCATTGGTTGATTATATCATGGCGGATTGCTGAATTTAATATTTTTATTCTATCAATTCTACTTCTATTAATTAACGCAAGACAAGTTTACGTATTTGGAATCATATTTATCTAAAACTATACTAATGTTGCTTCTAAAATAAAAATACAGTATTTACAATCTTCTACCTGTGTGAACCTACTTCATTATTTAATATAATAATTTCAGTGATTCTTAATTACTCATGCAATCAAAATACACAAGAATATTGGATAAAACATTTATTAATCTTCACACAAATCCAAATATCTCTTCACATGCAACGGCACTGGCAATTTCTGTATCCCCAAAGGCAGTTCAAAGTTTTTCCACAGCAAGTGTCTTACTTGACACCTACAAAGATGTTTTAACTCCACAGGCCGCAATCCACATCTAGAAGCTGGCATTAAGTGATCCTGTAATATCTCTCCATATTTTTCTAAAGCCAGTTTTCTTTGGTAATTGTAATCACTTGGCAATCCCAAATGCTTGAACACGTTCTTGTCTACCGTAAAGTTTATACTAGCAACTGCTCTCAAAATTAGCTTCAGACAGCTGACTAGTTCATACGGATACTTTCTATTGTATTCCTTCAATCTGTCTAGTATTGATTCTGCCGGGTTCGTCGATGCCTTTTCAGATGTTACTCTTGCTCCAAATCTGAGTAGGATCATCAGCATTTCTGATGCTCCCATCTGTATGACCACTCTCACTGGGGACGCGTGGCCACAGCTTTCCAAAGGAACGTCTATGAAGCGATAGGTCTTGTTGCCGTTGTGGAATTCCATGTTAGCGTTTGTGGCGTGATCTAGGAAAAAGACTAGGGCGTGGATGTTTTCTTCTTTGTCCATGAAGTCTGATTTCCAGCCGGCTAGGAAGTATGGTGCTGATGTACCGAAGATGGCTCCTGAAAATTAAACAACACTGGGTGACTTTTTTACCGAAGCGGTAAAATTAGGATGTATAAGATACATGGACCATCCATCCATGCGTCGTGCATCCATCAGCCAATTCCCACTGCTGGGATACAAGCAATCAATAAGAGAGAGGGAGAGAGGATGGGTCCTAATCCACCAGGTCTAGTGCATATTGTTGAATGTTTCTGTCATTAAACTTTTCAGGTTCTTGGACATAACGGTCTCCTCACGATGTTTTCCTTCACCGTTTTTGAGAAATGGCATCGAAACTGCACATCATTTGTTTAACTACTAAATTAGTCATTGGTGCAGGGCGGAGAATCAAACCGGGTGCCATCAGATTGTAAATTGCACATGCTACCATCATCAACATCATCAGCCAGAAGACGTCCACTACTGAACATAGGCCTCTCCCTTTAACCTCCACACTGAACGAAAGCCTGCCTTTTGTATCCACTGGACGCCGGCGACTCTCACAATGTCGGCGATCCATGTAGTGGGAGGCCTACCTACGCTGCGTTTTCTGGTTCGTGGTCTCCACTCTAGAACCTATCATCCCCATCGGTTATCGGTTCTTCAAGCGATATGGCCTGCCCATTGCCACTTCAACTTGCACATGCTACCGCTCGGCCACTATTGCTTCTATTAACATCATAGTTAATATTTTAAAAAAATTAACCATAATTGACTTACCCAAAAATATTCGCTCAAAAGTGCCCTCACAAGCATAAAGCTCGTCCAATAAAGCTGCCACGACGTTATTATCCTGCAAGCTCCAATCAAAAGCCAACTTCATGGCTATATACAGAAGGTTGTGGTACTTCCCCATGAGGCAGACATCTCCGTTGTTGGATTTGCAGTTATTGTGGTACTTGATTGTTGACGCAACAAAGTTTTTGCATGTTATGTTGTCCGATATATTTTGGCCTGTAAAATTAAAACTATTTTTAGATACATTTTGAGATTGGTTAGATAGGACTTTAGGAGTTTGAAGTACCTATTAACTCTTGATTAGATGTTCGTGACTATAATGTTTTAAACTATTGTCCTTACTTATAAACATTACTTAAGTTAAGCAAAGCTTAAAATTGCTCTGTCTCATTTTCACATGTGACAATTTCCGTCAACGAGCAGTTGACGGCAATTTTAAGCATTGCTTAACTTTTAAGTAAAGTTTATAAGTAAGGCTGAATATCTTTAACATTGACGCAACAAAAACTGTGCTTCAGACTAAAACTCTGACATTAGGTCAGAGTTTTAGTCCGCCTTGAAGGCTGTCGCCTTTTTTGCTGGCTTTACATGGCCAGGTGGTGAACTTTATCTGATGGCCATTAAAAACACCAAAGTGTTTTAAAATCTATACAAAAAATGCTTTAGTTAATAATATAGTCATAACCTTTAGCACACCCTGTAATAACGGTGTTAAAGTATTGAACGAGCTCTCTCCTTTTGAACCTGTCGTTCAAAGAATCTCTGCCTAAATTACAGAACACCTCTTCGAAATAATACTGCATGAAGTTTTCCATTTTCACTAATTATATTTATATTAATTTGGCTATTATTGATACTACTTTTATCACTAATTCGCTTAATTTAATTTTAATATCTGGTTTTATTTTATTAGGGATTTATTTCACTGAATAATTTTGCGGTAAAAATTTGGCTAACAATAAAACGCATTGACAAATTTGTCATAAATATTTACACTTCAAATTTTGTGTAGATACTTCTTGGATACTAATTTAAAACTTTTCACAACACAATATTTGTACTGTTTTATGTTTTGATTTGATCTTTCGTTGAATTTCTACATAAACGTGATACCACTTCAACACCAGTCAGTGCAATAGTTCGGAAATCCAATGTCACCCCTTACTCAATGGGGATGACCTGCAAGTGCCTAATCTACTTACTTCTGGTCATACTGCTGGGAAGCCTTAGAACTTCCTTGTTTTTATTCTCGCGACTAGACTTAGAAGCTAGACTAGACTACGTTCGTTTCGATAATTTTATTTTAAAAAGAATGCCCGATCAAATGCAAATTTCTTAATTAGTTTGTTTTTCTTAATTTGCGTGGGTTTGTATCCACGGATCACGGATTTACGGTTTGAATTAGTCACGGATCCCGGCGAGTTGTATCCACCGATACCAGGATCCATTTCCTTCAAGGATTTGGCCTCTTTTTTTTAGTTTTGACAACTAATATTGGAAGAAACCGCTCTTTCGTTGTTACATTTTTTTTTTACAGTCGTTTTAAGAGATAATTTTATTTCAGTTGGTTTTTTATAGTTATCACTCGGTGACTTTCTTATGTTTAAAAATGTTGGAAATGTGCGAAAGAGAAAGGTATAGCTCTTTGACAATAACAGCGATTCTGCTCAATCCTTAAAATAATCAAAATCTTCTATCACACAAACTTCGATTACAGTGCTAGAAACTTCAGAGATCCCCAGAAAAATGTTTTTTTTTAAATAAATAATAAACTTGCGTTTGACCGCCACTTCACAAACAATAATGCGATCTACGATGTAGCACGCTTGCTTGTTTGAACAACTATTATGGCAGCGTATTTCACAGCCTAGCGGCTCGCACATTGAAAGTGGAACCAAAGCGCTTCGTAAAGTTTTACGAAATATCAACCATGAAACGGAGAAATTTCACAAAAAAGATTTTCTATGTCATTAACCTAGCTAGGTTATTAACCAATAACGGTATATGCCTTAAATGACTTATAGCGCCCTTCTTTTTCAATCAAGGGTAAAAGACAGGAAAACACAGCTTATATCCCTAAAAAAGCCAAGTTAAGATTATCTTGTTTTGTGTGCCTTATAAATTAAATTAAATACGAAAACTGTCTTGAAATTCCAGTTGGCTGATGCGTGAAGACAACCACGATGACCAGTTCGATCTGACCTACCGCGGTCACGTCTCCATGAAGGGCAAAGCTGAGCCGATGCAGACCTGGTTCCTGACACGGAAGAAGGTTAACTAACTCCTTCATAATCTAGCTAAATATATCTGTTAAGTATAGATTATTTACTACGCAGATTTTTATATGGATAGACACCTCGAGTTCACCTACTTCGCATTGCACATTTTAAGTTGGATCAATACTCCAACTAGGACGTTATATAATTCATTTCCGTCTCTGTCGTCTTAGCGGTAGCACGTCAATGCGTCGTATGGTGCGTAAAAAATTACTGTTGCAAATGCCAATAAAGATCACAATGCGTTCGTTTTGGGAATGTGTGACCAAAAGTTTTTTTAAATCGTTTTCGCTCACCGTTCGAATAGGTTCGAAACAGCTATAAATGCCATCGTATAATGCCATTTTCGGCCCATCTCGCGACATGGGTCGTTGTGATCTTTTTTCTCATTTAAATTTTGATGTATGCTGTCAAGTGCGTGCTCTTAAGTGCTGTTGTGCATTAATTTTGGGTAGAGAGCAAAAATAGCAAAAGAGGCTAAATTATCTGACCAAACGCTTTACATCAACGCCAATTTTTACAATGCTAAAATACTACCATAAACTAACCGAACGCACCTATATAAAAGTTGGCCGTGCGACAGGAGTAAAAGAAACAAAACTAAAATGGTTTTCTTGACGTTATAGTAGCTACAAAAATGAAAGAAAGAAAGAAAGAAAGAAAATAAATTTTAAATTTTAATTTTATTTTAAATTTTTTTTTTTTTTTTAATGCAGTGGAGTTTTCATACAAATGGACGTGCTTGCGGTGTCTACACAGATAAAGGTCTGTAATTAACTACCAAAACATCTTTGATCTTTAAGGCAATAATGTTTACCTAAAATGTACTGTAAATCTATGTAGCTTCGTAGTTTGTATGTAGATTTATCAAAAAGTTTATAAACGATAAAGTTAATACAGGGAGTAAGGAAAACGCTCCCGAAATCGAAGACTGGTAATAGTGCTCGTGATTGCTGATACTATCATCATCATTATCATCAGCCACAAGACAACTACTGACGAACATAGGGGTCCCCTTGAAAAAAGACAGTCGTCCCCTTTAACCTCCACATAAACACGATACGACAACGCCACGATACCACAAAAAAATCTGTTTTATTCAACGAAATAATAACTGGTTTTATTAGTATATTTTTTTTATAAATAGTCACTTAAACTTTCACGATTTGAACACATGGTTTAAATAATTATCAGGACTTATCGCGCTATATTTTATTTAGGTAAAATAGGAAGATATCTTTCGCTAGACGCTTTGACCATGTTACAATGGCCGTGCCCAAGAGCTGACTGAAAACTGCGGGTAAGTCCGGTAAGAAGAGAGGGTTTTAAGTTCTTCTACCCTCCCTTGATATTGAAAAATCGCAGAGTTGTCACTACGACACACAACACTGTCTGTATCGGTAAATGTCCTAGTACCTACACCGCAGTTTGTACACATTATAGATGCGTGGAAGACTCGCACTGTTCGATTTGATTGATTGTTTCTGCCACGTACCTGAAGTTGTGGAATCGCTTACCACCTTCGGTTTTTCCTTCGAAGTATAATTTGGACTGCTTCAAACGAAGGGTGAATAGAGTCCTCAAAGGTAGGTAATGCAGTGACAATGCCCCGGCTATTGTAAGTGTCTATAGGCAGCGGTGACCACCTTACGAACAGGTTGGCCCCTTATTCTATTTAAAAAAAATACTTTTTTACGATGGGATAATGTGCGTTAAGTCCCGATAAACATTTAAAACATGTTATATTTTAATGTTCGCAATGTAATGCAAATAAAATATCAGCTGACGCTAGAAGTCAACGAACGACCCATCGTGCGCTCGCTTGTACGCTTTACATTGCTGGTTTGCAAAATTATAAACCACAAAACAACACTAAAACAACAAGTATAAGGCAAATGGTTATTTGTATTCGATTGTTTAGATAGCATAATAATAGTGTTTTGGTTTCGCGCGAGCGTTTTCTTTACACCAGGTATAAGGTGATCCAAAAGGCTATCGGACCGATATTTTTTTATTGTCTCTAAATAAAGCTGTGTGTAAATAGAGTAGATCACCGAAAACAATTTACAAAATGTCGTCAAACATACGAACTTCATACCGACTCTCGCTTTGCGGGAAAGGGATAGAAAATCCCTTCCTAATCCCACCAAAAACTTCATAAACGCTTATGATATCTCAGAACTTTATAAGCCGATTTAAATATTTTATTTTGTAACATACATATTTAAATTATATTTTGTTATTTTAAACAAATCAACTACCTGTCCGGTAGTCTATTCTAGTTTCCTAACTTTGATTTAAAATCAGGGGTTGTTAATAGTCTTAAAAGTCGGCAACTTATTTATGGATACCATGACACGTGACAGTTATTTTTCGCTTACCATCACGCAACAGAAGGCTTGACATCATTTTTATCTGATAAGTAAAGAAACCAGAATATATTATTTGACTAATGGAAATAGTTTTTTTTTAATGCCATAGGTGGCAAACAATCAGACTGGCAGCCTGATGGTAAGCAGTCACCGTCGTCTATGGATAGGCACTTATAACACCAGAGGCATCACAAATACGTTGCCGACCCGTCTTAAGATATATAGTCAATTTTGTGTTTAACGATCTTAAACAAAATTGACGAAAAATTGTTGGGAAACTGGAACTGAATCACTCCTACAGGGATATACGGAACGGTGGTACTAAGACGAAAAGAGGTTATTATACTTGTCATTATAAACAAATGTTACCATGAGACTAAATGTCATTCCAAAGATCTTATATATACCCTAAAGCTAGATGTAACTTCCTTGTGTCATTCACACTCTCACCTCAACTAAATATATGGAAAGGCTGATAATTTTTTTTTTTTTAGGGTTGGTCCAATAGTAAAAGTTATTCATAATGTACGTTTACAGGAACCTCCTTTCGGCTTTTTACCGCCGTTCTGTATATCTGTGTATTACTAGTTTTAATTTTGACTCTGTACGGCCTATATCGATAATAACATTGTAGTATTGGCCTATTTCTATAGACTGTGGTATCACCTAAATATTGTACTGGATTTTTGTCTTTCAAATGTATTATATACGAGTAGGTAACTAGCTGGTGCTCGCGACTTCGTACACGTAGATTTTCATATCAATTTCAAGCCCCTTTTGCCTAATTCTAGCGTAGTTCAGTCTATTCACAAAACAATTTCTTCAGCCCCTAAAAAAATTACCTGCCACATTAAATTTTTGCAAGTCAAGTTTTCGAGATTTAGTGACGAGTAAGTTAGTGATTCAGTGGTACTATTTAAAGATACTGTTTATCTTTATATCTTTATCAGTCCATCGTGTTCCCACTGCTGGGGCACAGGCGTTCTCTCAGAGAGAGGATCCTAATCCACCATGCTGGCCCAGTGAATATCAGTGAATGTCATTATTGTCTTTTAACTTTTGAGGTTCTTGGACATTTTATTTATATTACACGGGAATTACTCACGTAAGATTAAGCCGGTTACTCCGACTATAGTTTCAACCGCATTAGACGGTCTTTTTCAAGGTGAATGCGCGCGTGCGGCTTCGTCTCGCTTTGCACTGACTGTTCTTGGACATACTGGTTTCCTCACGATGTTTTTCCTTCACCGTTTTTGAGCAATGACGTCGAAACAGCACATAATTTATTTATGTACTAAATAAATCAATGGTGCAGGGCGCAAGATCATGTTTATCAAAAAGTAGTTAAAAATGTAGATTTTATTTTTGGTTACACCTATATCTTGTATATTTTATGCTATGTACCTACAATTATTGTGGTTTTTAAACATATGTGCTAGTCAATGTTAAGTATTAATTGTGTAGATTATGAATCTCGTTGTCTCGTTTATTTTGTTGTTTTGAATAAAGTATATTATTGTTAGAACATTAGGACAAATATTATCTACTTGTAATTGTCTCTATCAAAATAAATATCTACAAAACATATTTAAAAGTTTTATCATTATTACCCTATCATGTGCCCACTGCTGGGACACAGGCATTCTCTCAGAGAGAGAGGATGGGCCCTAATCCACCATGCCGGCCCAGTGCGTATTGGTGAATATCATATGTCTTTACACTTTAAAAGTATACTTTCTAATATTAAATTCGATACTAAACCAACGTGGTGGATGATCCAAAGCTAGGTTGTCCAGAGATAGCGCTGAAGTCGTTATAAAAAAATACGCAGTCCAATTTGAACGAAATTTGTCACTGACTCGCACTTTATCAGTATTTATTTATTGTTTATTTTACTTTAGAGTGTGTACTATAATCATGCCAAGTTTGACGCTTGTACGTATTACTGTTTTTACATAAGAGCAAAAAAAAAATTGGGTACATACCCCTTTTTTTTAAATCTGCCGTAATTTTTTCATATTCTATGAAAATTTCAACTGGCTATCTGTTACGGTTTGAAAGATAAGTACGGCCGTTAAAAGGTAAGACAGACAGATAGCGTACCTAAGCTTAGTAAATAGAGTCCAGTTTACACCCTTTACAGAACCCTCATCAGCATCAGAGCGGCCATTAAACGTCCAATGTTGGACAATGGCCTGTTAGAGAGGGGTTTTGCCATAAACCCTACGCTTAGCAGGCGGTTTGGGGATCGTAGTACGTTCACCGTGGCTAATAGGACGCTGCTGCCCATCCTCCGGTTCTGGTCGCAGTTTTAGGAAATACCCGAAACCCTAAAAAGCTATAATTAAGATTGTAAGGATTGTGTGGATGCAAAAGGCAGGCTGTCGTTCAGTGTGGAGGTTAAAGGGGGAGGCCTATGTTCAGCAGTGGACGTCTTCTGGCTGATGATGATAATGATGAAGATTGTAAGATAAGTGTGTAGGTGTATGTTAACTTGACAATGCAAACTGTCAACCCCAACAAAAACCAAAGAAAATATACCTTCTCTTGTAAACTTCCGAGAAAACGCACAATGGGACCTGCCATCCATTGAAACCATTTCCTAATGCCGCTTCGCCTATTCGAGTGTGACACGCGGAACTGTCTAGAAGAAATAGAAAACTCATAATTACAGCTGATTTGCAAGTAGCTTGGTACGGAAGTAATAACAATAATCGACGTTTTTATGTATCGATGACTTCAGTGCGCGGCGATAGTAGAAATCAGGCGGTTGAATTTAAATTATTGGCGTTGCTAATAGATTTAATCGGCTTGACTTAGTTTAGGCACGTTTGGGTAACATTAATTGACCAGTTATGGCCACGCTCAAGATACAAGACATAAAAAAGCGCTAGTAAAATAAACAATACCAAATGGGCATTATTTATAAAATATCATGCATCATATATTTACGAGAAGACTGAAGAATGTAGGTGGTTGGTAAAACTAATTCGAAAACTTTTTCCTAAACGAAATATAAATTTCTACCAGAGATATCTCTGGTCTTCGCATTCCCTGGTGTACAGCAAGAAAAACGGCCCATTTATAGCAAATATCGCTGATCGAAAATGGATGGGCTAAATGCGCATAAGTATAGGAGATATCTGAGTCAAACGTGAGAAAAACCTGTGGATAAAATGCCGTAGTAGCCGGATAGTGGGCAAAAACGTCTAGGTTAGTACTTACCTACAAGCCGATGACTACAATGTATGTGATATATACAACACATCTACTTAATGACCAGCATATGACGCTCCGCTATCTCACTCGTGCTTTTTTTTGTCAATATAAAATACTAGCGGTCCGCTCCAGCTTCGCACGGGTATAGATTATACCCTACTAGCGACCTGCCCGCCCGGCTTCGCACGGGTGCAATTTACGTGCGAAGCCGGGCGGGTCGCTTGTTATATATATAAACCTTCCTTGAAAATTTATCTAACTGTTCGTGAAAACCGCATCAAAATCCGTTGCGTGGTTTAGGAGGAGTTAGCGGCCATACAGACATACAGACAGACAGACAGACGCGGAAAGCGACTTCAATTTATACTATGTAGAGAAGAGATAGAGAAGAGATAGAGATAGAGATGTCACCCGGGGATAGTGTAGCTTCCCGTCAGTGAAATAATTTTTCAAATCGGTTCAGTAGTTTTGGAGCCTATTCAATGCAAACAAACAAACAATCAAATATTTCCTCTTTATAATATTAGTATGGATATGTCTTCTTTTGAAAAATGTGCTTCGGTAATTTTAGGAGGTTAACGTTTCAAAACAATATTAAGAATAAATATTAACTTATCTTCTTCAATGTATAAAAATGTATCCCTATTTACCTTGGTCACGCCATAACTTGAGAACGACTTTACCGATTTTATTCATAAATTTAATTACGTTTTTTAATACTTTGTAGAAGGCTCTTATGAAAAGAAAAAAAAAGAAAATTGAGCAGAAGATTGGAAAATTTTAGAAAACTTAACAACAAGTTTAACTTCGCGCGTTTGACAGTTCTTAGACTGGCAACGTCTGTCGGGTCAGCTAGTATATACATATATACTATAGTAATAATATAATAATAATATTATAAAGAGGAAAGATTTGATTGTTTGTTTGTTTGCATTGAATAGGCTCCGAAACTACTTAAACGATTTGAAAAAATTCTTTCACTGTTGGGAAGCTACACTATCCCCGGCTGACATAGGCTATAATCTATACCCATGCGAAGCTGGGGCGGACCGTAAGTATACATAAATTAATCCCTATTTATATTGGTGATGCCATAACTTGAGAACGAACTTACCGATTTCATTAATTTTTTTTTACTTTTCTTATAGTTTGTAAAAGGTTAGGTAGAAAGGTAGGAATACGAAAAGAAAAATTAAGATAATTGGGCATAAAATTGGAAAATTTTAGAAAACTTAACGATGATTTTAACTTGCGGGTGAAACAGCGGGATGCAGCTAGTTTGTAATAAATAAAACATTAGGACACAGGGCTATTGTCCGATAGCCTATCATCAATAACTCTGTATAAGCTACCTCGTCAGACCCACCATCTTCACTTGCATCAAGCGAGCCTCGAAACCGATAATAATGAAACCAGTTTGGGCAAGTTTGCGGACAAGTGGCTTGGAGGCCGTCCGTGGCATTCCAACGAAGATTTATTTTTAGGTATTCGCTAATTTCGAAGATGAGCTCAACAGAGAGTTTTTCGAGCTTTGTTTTCTTTTATGAGGGTTCAGAAAATGCAGTCTTATTTTTTTCTATTTTCACAAACTTTTATTAAACTTGCCTTGTTACGAGTACTATGGGTCAAATCTTAAAACTGATCGCAGACTGCATCTTCGCTTAACATCAGGCGTGCTGGCGGTCAAACGCAAGCCTAGTATTAAAAAATAAAATATAAAGAAACAGTTATCCTAGCTGACATTTCTCATATACGTTTAGTTTGAATGAAAATGCATGATTAGCTAAATGACGTCATTCTGAATCCAATATGGCGGATCCACAAGGATAGTGGACCAGTTACTTTTTATGTGAAACATCTTTTGGCAGTAAAACCAATTTGTATGCCGTGATGGACGTGACGTTAAATATGCTGTCTTATCCAGTGATGGCAATTTAAAATAAACTCATTATGACACTAGCAGCGCCCTGCAGAGCAGAATATCTCTTCGTAGTTTACGAACGCAGAGATGAATTTTTCTACCGGACTGCCAGAGTGGGTACGAACAATCGACACCGCTTTATGGTTGATATTCCGAGAACCCGTACGAAGCGCTTTGATTCCACATTTATTATGCGAACTGCTAGTCTGTGGAATTCGCTGCCTGAGTGGGTGTTCCCTGATAGTTACAATCTGGGTGTCTTCAAGTCAAGAGTGAATAGGTTTCTTCTAGACAAGCGTGCTCCATCGTAGGCTGCATCATCGTTTAACATCAGGCGAGTTGGCGGACAAGCGCAAGCCTATTTATAATAAAAAAAAATGAAAGGAACAGCGACGAAAACGTCACTTGTATTTTCGAGAAGCTTTCATGTTCCCACTTCTGGGACACAGGCCTCTCAAGGAAAAAGGATGGACTCTAATTCAACAGGTTGTTTTTTCAAAGTTAATATAGACATTAGACATGTACCAAAAAAAAAGGTAAAAAGACATCTATTTAACAGTTATACTACTGGAGTTAAGTACCTGTAATATCAATAAAGTTAAAAGGAAAAACCGTTGGCATCGATATTCTAAAGCAATTTAACCATGTTTATCTGCTATGCTAACTAAAACCAGTCGGTAACTGTACTCGGTGTTGACAGCACAAACTGAGCAATAACTGGACGTACTTGTCCACTGATTACTGCTGGTACTTACGAACAAGTTTTAAAATGCTGCAAATTAGGTCCTGCTTCTTGGCAAGTGTTATTTACTATTTACCTATACGCGATCCTAGTTTTTAGGGTTCCGTACCCAAAGGGTAAAAACTGGACCCTATTACTAAGCCTGCGATGTCTGTCTGTCCGTCCATCCGTCTGTCCGTCCTACCTGTAAACGGCTGGATCTTTCGAACCGTAATAGATAGCTAGTTGAAATTTTCACAACATATGTAATGTTACGGCGGATTAACTAAGAAATAATAATAAAAAAACAAAAAGTAAAGTGGGTCGGTTTCCATACAACAAACTTATTTTATAACGTATTTTTGTTTTAGCTCTAATGTAAAACCGGTAATACGTACAAGCGTCAAACTTGACATGATTATAGTACGTACTCTAAAGTATAACAACAAATCAATAATGGCTAAGTGTGTGGCCAATTTCTTCGACAATTTTGGAAGGCGTAAAGCCATAACAATAACTTATGGTTGTATTTGTGGTGGTACGGAACCCTCAGTGTGAGAGCTCGCACATGGCCGATTTATTTTATTGACTACGACACACTCGACTCACACGATCTATATTTTTTAATGTTTATTTTTATTTTATACACACCGAGTAATTGGACACATTAATTGTTGACCCGGGTATGTCCTAAAACTGCGACCAGAACCACCGGAGGATGGGCAGCAGCGTCCTGTTAGTACACGGTGACTGTTGGTACACTGCGATCTCCAAGCCGCCTGCCAAGCGTGGGGATTATGGCAACACTCCTCTCTAAGAGGGAGGCCTTGTTCAGCAGTGGACATTTAATGGCTGATGATGTGATGTGATGTGATGTGAAACTTGTCATGCTGATAGATCATATTCGAATCCTTTGTTCAAAATTATTTCGAACTTTTTCTGAATATATTTCTATGGAACAGCTGATATTTTATCGCGATTCCAGTAAAAGTTGTCCATAATGATGAATACAATCCCATCATTAAAACAAACAAACAAACAAAACAAAATCAAAAAAAAAAACACACACAAAAAAAAAAAAAAAAAAATATTAAATAAAAAATTTAGCACTGCAGAGAATCGTCTGTGGGCCCCAAACTTGGCCCAGCCTGTGTCTTGCGGTCCGATGAAAATTATCAATTCCTTTCGGCTTAGTAAAGTCTATAAAAAAACTATTCAAACTCATTATGACTGTGATATTTCAAAAATTTATTTCGTGCATAGAAAATATTTTAAAATATGCATTCATTAGCAAAAATACCAATCTTGATCATATAATATACATTTAGCATATTCCAGGCACCAACTAGAGAGAGATAACCTTTAAAAACCTCAAAAATATTTTATTAAATTACCTCCACATCGAGATTGCGTGATGTTCGTCCATAATAACGACATCAACGCGTTACCAGCTGAGATTTATTCCTAACTAGCTGCGTCCCGCGGTTTCACTCGCATTATATACCTCCTTGAACCAACCTTGGTAGAGACAGCGACCTCTTTTAATTAGATGACAATAACTTTTTTTCTATGGCGTAATATGTAAATGTATAGACTTCAATTCTTGTTCTTGTATTTTGTAGGGAAAATATTAAAACAACAATATGTCGATCCGATCGCTACCAATCTTCACAGAATCCCTCATTGTGATGTCTGAAATTTTCATCGAAATTGATATAGCCGTCTCGGAATCCATAGGGAACACACACACACACGTCTTTTATATATCACTAGCGGCTTGTCCTGGCTTCGCACGGGTATAGATGTATAGCCTATGTCACACGGGGATAGTGTAGCAGTGAAATAATTTTACAAATCGGTTCATTAGTTTCGGAGCATATTCAATGCAACCAAACAAACAAATAAACAATCAAATCTTTCCTCTTTATAATATCAGTATAGACTAGCTGTTACCCGTGACTTTGTACTCGTAGGCTATCATATAAACTTTCAGTCCCCATTTACCGTTATTCGGCCCTTTCGCAAAATCTTTCTTAACAGACCTTTACACCCCATAAGGAATCTACCTGCCAACTTGCAGCTTCGTTAGTCAAGTAGTTTTCGAGATTCGTGGTGAGTGAGAGAGAATTCACTCATTGTGAGTGAATTTCGCTTTTATCTATACTAATATTATAATGAGGAAAGATTTGATTGTTTGTTTGTTTGATTGTTTGTATTGAATAGGCTCCGAAACTACTGAACCGATTTGAAAAATTCTTTCACTGACAGGAAGCTACAATATCCCCGGGTGACATAGGCTATAATCTATACCCGCGTTAAGCTGGGGCGGACCGCTAGTATTTATATAAGATAGATTGTGTATTACAACGGAATATTACAAAAAATCAATGTACCAGTTTTAAACTAAATTAAATTAATGTGGCCAGAACACCTTGCAAACAAAATTACCTGAAATAAGTCGCGTGTAAATAGCAAATTACTTTGTAATGTATTTTTACAGACTCAATTATTTCCTTTATTTTTATTTTTACAGAACCCAATAAAATTAAAAACATTTAATCGAGTCGTTGCAAAAAAGTGTGCCCGTGCGCATGTGAAGGCGACCGAGGTGTCAATTAAACTGCCTGTAAAAGAAATTAAATCACATAAATTCGACAACGCAAAACTAGCTTTGAGGTCATAAAGATAAGGGTCAATATAGTTTGGTGATGATCAAAGCAACTTAACATGTGAATGGAGAAGGCTCGATTGCCGCTCGTTTGAGTTGAGAATGAGAAACTACCTCAGTCCGCGTCATGCACTTGTTGCCGCACGACGCATGCGCGAGCTGCTATCATTAGCCAATTCGAATTTCGAATCCGACCGTTCCGTTCGAATCGGCCAATCGCGTTCGATCCGTTTGATTTCTTTTTCGCGACCGCTTTTTGCATGTACAGTGCGTCCCGCTTCTGTTGTGTGTTTTGACATTGAAAGACAAAGTGTGTTGTGACAGCCTATCGCGTCGCTTTTACGCTAGAAGGTCGGATATTTTCTCACGTTTTCTGGTAAGATTTCAAGATAAAATTATTATTTTTAATTGTATCATTTATACCGTAATTTGTGAAATTCATTTCTCACGTATTGCTCAAGGGAAAATGTAACTATATGTAATGAATGACAACATTTCGAGAGGTCATTGTCACGCCACACTTTTCTTAATTTGCGGGTAGTTTTAAGTTGTAATTTGTTTTTGGAATGTATGAAATGAATGCTCTTTTGTTTTATTGTTGCTTTTGTGAAAAATATGGTTCAAGACTCGTCTGTATTGAAATAGTTTCAATACAATACTTATTAGCAAATCAAAAGAGATTGCAGTACTGACGAATATTTTATTTATGTTTTTTTAAGTAGTTGCTCAAAGTCGATCAGTTGGGACCTTGACTTATGGAAATGCGTGTTCATGAATGTTAAAGGATTATTCTTGAAATTGGATGAAGTATTCATGTTCCTTCATTGTGTGGCCGGAATTCCAAAACCTTTAGTAATTCCAATGGTATTCCAGTGTCTGTCAATAAATACATTCACAAATACGACATTTGTCATAATACGGGTACATTCTTGTGTAGGTAGGTAATGTTATACAAATATTTCAATGAGGTAATGTTGCTTTGTTTTCCATATAATCAGTAGATAGTTTTTATTTGACTTTTCTTTATTTTAAGATCAGTCTGGAAAAGACTATGATGGAGGTAAACGCTATTGCTTTATATACGCTTTTTTTTATTTTTTCCTTTGCATTTCTATTAAAACCAATACCTACTTAAGTACCACATAAAAGAGAAGAAAGAGAAGTACATAATTATAACGGAAATGAGAAGGAAAATATATTACCAGGCATTATGAGTGAACCTTGATTGAACATTCTTATTTAGATCAACGCGTCGAACTCCGCATCACAGTTGCTAACTGATTTCGAATGACGTTTCGTTTATATGGGTGCAACTGGCTACAACAAAAAACCTAACAAAAATGCATTGACAGCCGTTCTAATTTAAACAAAAAAAAACTGTGACTGTGAAAAACTACTTTCCGTATATAATTTTAATAATAAAAAACCTAACTACTAAAAAAATCTAATCTATTAAACTACTACCAGTGGGATTTTTTCCATTGGTTTAGGTAGGTAGGTAACAATTTCAACGGGTGAGGAAAGCCCGACAAGTCGGCTACTTGTAGCTTTATACCCAAAGTGCGGAGTGCGGCAGGCCTACCATGATGCTATAGCCTGCCAAAACGTCAAAGCCCATTGCAAACTGTGGAAACCCAATACTTACGTCATCTGTCAAAAGCTTGACTGGTGTTTCACATCACACAAATTGTTTTCTGAACTTGTAACTTTATTGTAAACCAAATAAAGTTTAAAATAGATCTTAAGAACTGCTACCGTTTTGAAACATTCACCGGTATGGAGAGGTGACAATGACAATTCCAATGTCATGTAGATTATTACAATATAGTAGATTATTAACAAGCAAGTACATTGCTACCAACCTCCGTAGTATCTTTACCTAGTCTGTGCTACCTACTTACCTGTTAAGATGAGATGGATGTAAAAAACTACATAGGTAAAGTACATACAGAAACTTAATAGAAATGTATTAAAACTAGTCACACTTTCTGCTAACCAAAACAACCTTAAGATATCGTTAAAATAAAAGTTAAACCGCTAATTAAAATGACCAAATCATAAGTGGTACGATTATTAAAAAAACGCACTTATACTTCCGAATGTAAATCTATATATGTAATTATAAAAATGAACCTCTACCATGGTCACGCCATAACTTGAATCTGGGTGTCTTCAAGTCGAGAGTGAATAGGTTTCTTCTAGGCAAGCGTGCTCCACCGTAGACCGCATCGTCGCTTAACACCAGGCGAGTTGGCGACCAAGCACGAGCTATTTATAACATAAAAAAAACGACTTTACCGATTTTGTTCATCTTTTTTTTTTAAAGTTTTCTAATACTTTGTAGAAGGTTTTTACAGAAAGAATTGCGCAGAAAATTGGAAAATTTCAGAAAACTTAACGATTATTTAAACCTGCGGGTGAAACCGCGGGGCGCAGCTAGTAAACAATAATTTATAGAATCATAAAAAAGAGATGAGGCGATGTGGACAAAATAAACTACAGTAGGTAGTTACATACAGAAACTTAATACAGAATATGAAAATTAGAAATCAAGTTTTCTGCTTAAAATACCCTTAACATGTCCTTGAAATAAAATGATAAACTATTGATCAAGACATGATTCAAGTAGCATCAGAAATACATCTGCGCCCAGAGGCCATACCTTCACCTGTTAGCGATTCAACTTGGTGATTGCGATAAATTGCAGGACTGCGCAAGCCTTATCTCGGCGCGTTAAGGTTCATGTTTGCGTGATTTACCACAATCACCTGAACTGAATCGCTTAAACAGGTTACTTTACGGCCTCAGGGGCCTTACGCCCAGCTCTTTATGCAGTCTCAAACTAACGTTAAAACCGCGCAGTTTGGAAAATCACGCGAAAGTGCACCCTAACGCGCCCGGATACGGTTTACGGTCATGCAACATTTTTTCATCACCTTACTTGAATTGCTTTAAACAGCTAGGCGTAAGGCCTCGGGTGTACAAACGCCCCTTGTCAATGCTAAGGCCGCCGCTAAGATTGTGGCAATATATTCTACTAACCTAACTAACAAACAATACAGCAATGTTAACCGACAGAACAACATAATTATGACAATTACCATCCGTCAGGGCACGTGAGATAATCGTTTTATCCTTGAGGCCATCTTCAAATTCAATGCCATTCTGTTATGTGAGCTAGATAGAACCTTAATAGCGCATTAATTTGACTAGCTTTTTAATCGAAATTTAATAGAACTGTTATAGAGCTTATAATACTTAGTTTTACACGTCTGCCCAAATAAAGAGTTATGGTTTTAGGGTTCATTTGTATTTATTTGTATGAGTTTCTTTCTTCCCCCATAACTCCGGAACGTCTGAACCAATTTTGAGGTGAGAAAGAAAGAAATTATGTTTTGGCTTTTGTGTCTTTGGATATCTACTGTATTAATTAGCAGCTGTATGTTTTCCTTGTAAAATAAAATAAAATAAATAATTTTAATCGACTTTGTGAAACGTACCCCAAGTGAAGCTTGGGTTAAGTCCTACCTAGCAGTGGGCAGGTGTTTCAAGAGAAAGAGTTTATGTGAGTATAAGTTAAGATTTAATCAGTTAAATCTTCAACAAACTTATGTCTAAAGGATACAACCAGTGTCGAATGGGTCCGTTTGGCATTAATGCAAGGCATTAATGAAAATTATGTGTGAGACGTAACTATAAAATCTTAAAGTTATACCAAGTATCGTAAGCAAAAATAAAAAAATGAAAAACTATGGGACATCCCGAAACAAAATTTTTTTTTTTCCTAACTAAATTTATTATTATCGTTTAAAACTTGTTGAGCAGATTCTTAAAACATAAAACAATACTGTAAAATACACAGTAGACTTTTAGAAAAACCCATTAGAGAGAAGACGCAGTGCTATAAAAAAATTTAGTTATTCGGGCGTTTGTGTTTTTGATTGTTTATTTGTGTAGCTAGTTTATTAAGCGGATCGTAGCTGTGTTTTGAAGACGAAAAAAAATGCCATTGCATATGAGGAGAGGTTATATTAAGGTCACGCTATAAGCATTTTAGGAACATGCTAAAGTGAGGTTTGGGTGATGAATGTTAGTAAATTTATCATCATCGTCAGCCAGTATCATCTACTAGTAGGCATGGGTCTCTATCTGCGATTTTTATTGATTCCTATTCAATAATCAAACAATCGTATTTTTTTACGTATTTTTGTTTTAGCTCTAATGTTAAAACAGTAATACGTATAAGCGTCAAACTTGGCATGATTATAGTACCTACTTTAAAGTATAACAACAAATTATAAATAATGGCCAAGTGCGATTCAGTGGTAAATTTATGTTCATTACCAAGTTATAACTTGTAATTTTGTTTATTTAGACGACCTTATTGTAAGTTGACGTTATCATTTCACCAAATCGAAATGCATTTTTTTCTAATCATCAATAGCTTTGACTATTTTGGAAGGCGTTAAGCCTATAACTGATTAATAACTGGTGATTCGGTTACTTGGACGACTTTATTTAATTTTGTGGTGGTACGGAACTCTTCAGTTCGGTCTCAGCGTAGGTAGGCCTCCCACTAGATGGACCGACGACATAGTGAGAGTCGCTGGCGTCTAGTGGATGCAAAAGGCAGGCTGTCGTTCAGTGTGGAGATTAAAGGGGGAGGCCTATGTTCAGCAGTGGACGTCTTCTGGCTGATGATGATGATGATGGAACTCTTAGTGCGCGAGCCTGACTCGCACTTGGCCTGTTTTTTGAAGTCTGTTTAAAAAAAATTGAAATGACTGGATGAAAAGGCTTTTTTTTTAAACTCTGGGTAGGTATAACGTAGGTAAAGATGTCATGGTTAATATATATGTAATCTTGTAGCAGTTCATAAACTTTCTTCTAAGCATTTTATCGTTTAGATCTCAGTATTCAAGTCATCACAACACCATCCAATACTGGACTATGGCCAAATGTAATACTTTAGACTTTATTCCTTAGTATTAGAGTAACGTTTTGCTTAAATAAAATGCAGTTGCAACAGTTAACAGCTGTTTTTGCTAAGTCATCGAGATTATGCCGAGATTGCAAGAAACCGCGGATTTGTCAGGAAAGCGGACTATGATACCATGTGGGTTAATGCTGTAGGAAGTAAATGTTATTTCATTACTGAGGAGTAGCTGATTAAGAAAAGAAACGTTTTTTTAACAAGCTGCTGCTGGTCTGTGGAATGCGCTGCCTGAATAGTTTCCCGATAAATAATAAATAATAAATATTTCGGGACATTTTTCACACACGGTCATCTGACCCCAAACTAAGCAAAGCTTGTGATATGGCTGCCAGAGACTGATATACATACATAATATAGTTTTAAATACATACTTAAATAGATATTAACACCCAGATATAGAACAAACACAAATGTTCATCACACAAATGTTTGTCCTAGGTGGGAATCGAACCCACGCCCCCAAGCTCAGAAGGCAGGTTCACTACCAACTCGACCAACGGGCTATCAAAGGAAAAGATAAAATGATAATAATAGCTTATATAGGTAGTAATAAACATCTAATTAAGGTATAAAATACAACCAAACCAAAATATGATTCTAACAATATTCTAACTTAGACATAATTTCGTTATTTTTTTAACTTTAACAAAAACTAATAATAATATATATAAAAAACTAACATTTGTACGCTGTAACAGGCAAGGACATGAGATACGTCTCCATTATTACGACCATGTATGCTACTTTATATGTATGTGTACCTACCATGTTCTGACAAATAAATATTTTGAATTTGAATTTAGCTAGAATCTGGGTGTCTTCAAATCACACCCAAAATTAAAATTATCTGCCTCTCTTTTCATTTTAATACGTGAGAGAAGGATGGCAACAAGTTTAGAGCTGTCAAATTTAGTTTAGTTTAGAGTGTATGGGAATGGATGCCAGTCTTACTTGCTATACTTACTTACCTTTGCGCCAAAAATTTGCGGCAAATCAGGAATAAATCGGTTTCTACTAGGCAGGCGTGCTCTATCGTAGACCGCACTATGGCTTAACATCAGTTGAATTGGTAGTTAAATGTAAGCCTAAAACTAAATAAAAAAAAACGGTCAAACTTTAGCAAGCTACTTGATTATCTTGTCTCTCAGTCAGTTAAAAGAAAGTCTCAAAATACTTCTTATTTATAATGATTCAGATATTTCGGATTACCTTAGCAACAGTTTAGTTGCTGTTTTCATTACTTAAAGTTTGTTTTAAAAAACATTCCTTATTGTATTTGGTTTCTTCAATTCTTTGTCGTAAAATATGTTCAAAAACATGGTGTGCATCAATCAATAAAATTGACATATTTTGAAGTCGACAAAACCTAGTTTTTATCGATTCTAAATACAACACTGTTCGAGCTTTTCTCGGTTAATCAGTTACCAGTGCAGTCTCAGTTAAAACCTTATCTAACTCCCTCCTAAATGCAAATGATCTACGGCCTAACTTATAAACGTTACTTAAGGGTCCTGTATACCCTGTGCAGCTTTCTCTCTCGCACATTTTCACATTATTGAAGATATAAAATCAATGAGTGTGAATTTCCAAAAAGTAACAGAATCATGTCATGGTGACTATCGTAAGATTACAAACAAAGAAATTGTCAATTTGATATATTTTAATTTGACACAGTAAAATGGTAACAAGTGATTTTTATTTCTCGTGTCATTTTATTCCGTCAAATTACAAGATATCGAAGCAAACATTTCTTTGTTTGTAATGTTACGATAGACACCATGACATGATTTTGTTACTTTTTGGAAATTCACACTCATTGATTTTATATCTTCAATAATGTGAAAATGTGCGAGCGAGAGAGCTGCAGAGGGTATACAGGACCCTTAAGTTAAGCAATGCTTAAAATTGCTCTGTATCGTTTTCATGTGTAACAATTTCCGCCAGCGAGAAGTTAACAGAGCAATTTCAAGTATTGCTCAACTTAAAAACGTTTATAAGTAAGGCCGCTAATATCTATGAGAAGTCAATCTCGTAAGTACCTACACTTAGAAACACGGCAAGAAACAGCTAACTCGATTAAATTCCAAATTCAAATCAAATAAAACGATCGCGGATACGACCGAGGTGCGCAGGAGCACAAACAATAAACTGAGTTCATCAACACATTTAGCTGATCCGTTAGCGCGAGACATGATGTGCAGAAATATATTTTTTATATATAAGTATATCGATGTATTTAAGTATCTGCTATGGTGCTTATTATAGTACGTACAAAGTACAAAAATAGAAATAGTATCTTTGACCCAACGTCATCATTAAAAAAAGCTACGTCAATACAAGACAATCGAATGTCTTTTAAAAGGAGTTAAGATGGATCACCGATATTGTCGTCATTATGGATCGATTAGCACAGGACTGAGTCAGATGGCATAGCAAGAAAGAGGCCTAGATACCAAGGAGTGGGATAATGAAGGCTGTAGATAATGATGATTACCGAGATAGTGTTGAGTTGTTGATAGAGTTGTTGCTCAAAAATGAGCCTGGTGCGATAGGTTCATTACTCGTAAGTGATTTAACGTATTTTATTACGTGATTTATTTTACTTCATGGTTTTAAATGTTTTTATAATTAAACCTAGGTTTTTAAAGACTAACAGAGGTGTTGCTAGCCTGATAAAGTAATTTATACAATATTTTCTTGGTCTGTGTCTAGTTTGTACCTACGTTTTTTTTGTAATCGTTATAAGAACTTTTAAAATCAATCAATCACCAAGATCGTAAGGCTTGCTGAGATATTCTCATGGTTCAAGGGATGGTTAAATAAAAAAGAATTCTAAAGCCAAAAATTCAATTGTTTTTTTAAAACCAGCTGTATAATGCATTATGTTTTGTCAAATATCTATCTCAATTGCGTTAAAAGTAAACACACACTTACAAACACACACACACACATACTTAAAAATATTTACTGAAATCTCTTAGAAACCGCAACTCTTTTGGACTCTTTTGGCAACGTATTTGTGACGCCTCTGGTTTTACAAGTATCCATAGGCGACGGTGATTGCTTACCATCAGGCAGCCCGTCTGCTTGTTTGCCACCTATGGCATTAAAGATGATACTTAAAATTAACCTTGTATGTTGACGAGCTTTCGTAACAGCTACTTTTACAGCATATAGTTTTATTATTCCAAATACTGTGAAGCAAAGGTCATAAAACTCAAAATATTGTGGACACAATAAATAAAACTGGCCATCTCTAAACGAAGAAACAAATTGTCACGTTTTACAATCCAAGTTTTATAGCACAGGTTTTTTATGGAAAAATATGTGGCAGGTGTCATAAGGTCACGTGCCTGGCGTCTGATCCAAAGGTCATCTTTATACTTATCTTGCGTTTACTATAATAGCTAAAGAAGATAGGTTGTTATTCTGGTTTGTTATTGCCAGTGCATTTATTAAAAAAAATCGCCTGTTACAGCATTTCTATTTTGTGATAATCTCAAACTTATTTTGTAAGAATCATCTAAAAATTATTTTTGTGTTGCAAAATCACGGTTTCCGTCACAGAAAAGTATTTTTTTGTTTAAATTAGAACGGCTGTCGAGGCATTTTTGTAAGAAATTTGTTGTAGCCAGTTGCACCCGTATAAACGAAACGTCGGTCATTCGAAATCAGTTAGCAACTGTGATGCGGAGTTCGACGCGTTGATCTAAATAAGAATGTTACATCAAGGTTCACTCATAATGCCTTGTAACAGATTTTACTTCTCGTTTCCGTTCTACTTATTTACTTCTCTTTTATGGGGTTTCCGTCATTTTAGATTCGTTAGTTTAATAGAAACCAAGTAAATTAAGATTAAAATTTTTACTCACTCTGAAGTAGCTTGTCATTGTTAATATTTCCAACCGTCTCATAATTTAAAACGCAAAGATTGCAGCGGCTGTGAAGTTCAACAACTTGAAATGACCTTTTATAGAAATAAAATGATTACAAATTTTTTATTCTTGATAATTGATCGCCTCGTGGTTTAACCTACCATCCTACAAGCACTGTTTATTTATTTTTTGAGATAAAAAATACCTCATATTTTTTAAGGGGAAATGGCTGCATTGGGGCGCCATTTGCGCAAGTTGTGTGGGATTATACCCACTAAAAACCCCCCAGAAGAACGCACCGAAGCTCTCAACATTGGCTTCAGAGACAACTGCACGTTGTCTCGGCTCCTCCGCCAACAACGTTGTCGTCTTATTCCAAGATTTGCTTATGTTGATGGTCAGAGCTCCAACTTTGATCATCCCGAGCCTGGAGGTCCCTTTTTAGTAGCCTCTTACTACAGGCAGTGTACCGGTGCCGTTCTCTATTACCCCGGCGTCAGGGCAAAAAACATCCTTACGTGTTAATCTAGGCTATAAGCTACCTCCATACCAAATTTTATTCAAATCTGTATAGCTGTTACTGATTTTCGTGAGGATAAACATACACAACATACTTCTACACAAATTTTTGCATTTATAATATCAGTGTTGTGTACAGGATTGCACGATGATATTAAGCCGAAAGCAGATCATTATTGTACCAATAAATTAAATATGAAAATTATACTCATAATTATTCTGAATAAAATTTCCAATCAGACCAAAAATCGCAGAAAAAATATATCTGTTCCAGGCATTTCCATGCACTTTACTTATCTGTTTCCATGAGTGGAATGACATTTTGCTATGGAATATTTAGCTGATTTATGAATATATGTATGCTACAATACTTAGAAATACTAACACAGGAGTACCAATTGCTACTGACTATAAATAACAAGCCCACAACACGTCTAAATCGAAAACCCTTCAGGCATAATGCTCTAACCGATTTCAATGGAGTTAACATCTCAGAATCTATGAATTATTCAAATAAAATACACGAACCACCCATACATTATCATATCAACATTGATGGACCTTATCACAGTAAAGAATCTGATGATGAATGTTTTTCATAGATGTCCTGTTAGTAATAATTGTTGTGACATGGGGTTACAGTGTGTTGTTATTGATCATACATGAACAATCTACTTGGCAAAAGGGAAAGCAAGAACAGGATGAGCGTCGATTACTATGAATAGAAAGAGGATGTGGCAGGTTGAGGCATATTTTTGTGCTTTGGCAGTTAATAAAAATGTCATAGTATAAGAGTACATCCATTTAATTTAGGAGGTATGAAATGAAACAGTAACCTTTTATGGCGATTCTTATTTATATATTTTGTTAGAAATATCGAAATAACTGTAAGTCTCACTTTTTAAAATACGGAGACATTTCAAATTACATTTGTTCCGCTCCGACAGAAAAATAGGAATAATATAAATACTAATAATATAATATAAAAAGTATATTGATACCAAATAGCTTATAAACATATTTTGGAAAAAATAGAGTATATTAAAAATCACAGTACGTATAAATATAATACGTATATAATATATATGTAAAAAAAATACAAAAGGAAGACTAACAAAAATCATAATATTGTAATGCTTAAAAACTTTGTGATTAATAAGAGTAATGAACGTGCCACACAATTTACAGATATTATTACCATAAAATTTTGACATTTCAATTTATTTTATACTTATTTTTAAGGAAGTAGATTTTGTTTTATTTTATTTTATTGTGTAAAGTTTAATTGGTGGAAATCTACCAAATTGAAGTCTGGTAGCTTTCCAACACGAGAACTTGACAACACCAATTCTAGTAATTTATAATTATTAAGTACAAATATATTTTTTTCGTTTATATAAACTATGTACTTTTAATGTTTAATTTTGAACTTTCGAAAGTGTACTTGTATTTGTACCCAATTGAAACAAAGATAGAACTTCTAACTATCTTTGTTCTACTGAACTGAACTGAACACAATTTATCAGAAATCTCTCTCGCAGGCTGTCCTGGGAAAATCATATATGGAGGCACCATATATGAGTTTCCCAGGATCAAGCGGGTCCAAAAAAAACAATAAAGCTGTAAAAATTGCTCCAAGGCCTATTGCAGAGTCGGCTGTATTTACTAAACTTGGTTATAAGAGATCTAAACTAAAAATAATCAATTCATAACGTAGAAAAATTAAATATTTAATTAGTATATGTAAACTTTTGTTAAAGATTTTAGGAATTTTACAAACAGAGCAAAATATTTTATTGGTGTGATCATATGAAATGAATCAACAGTCTTCCTTCTTTCACCACTAAAATTTCTCCACCTCTATCACAAACAATAATTTATTTACCAAAAATGCTAATAATACTATTTCCTAGGCTATTTTAAAATTCAACTGGATTAACTTCAACGGTGACAAGATCTCCACCAGTCATTTCTTCACACTAGAAAACTTTATAGCACTTTCTATTTCCATCTGTTACTTTTATGTAAATTCTCGTTTTATGTTTTACTGTCTGATGTTTATCTCTGTTAATGTATATACTGCGTTTTGTATTTATTTTGTCAGTAAATTTAATAGTCGAAGCTTGAGCTACGATTAAAAATCTCAGATTCTAATGGGACAAGTCTGTTTCGGGTGTGGTTTCAATGTATGTTTGTATATCGTTATATACAATGTATGCTTGTTCGTCGATAACTTACGTACTGTCCATCTAGTCTTCAAAAATGTTGTAAGCAAGTAGTTTATTTAATACAATTTTTTAAGTTAGAATATAAGCAAAATCGGTTTTGGTGGTGCAAATATATTATAACGGTCGTAACGCAAGGTCTCAGCTTGGGGTGAACAGCCAGTTATAGAGTTTCATAACTTTCAATACGCTCGTATTTTATTTTTTTTGAAAATTATCAGCAAACAAGCATGCAGTCCACCCGATGGTAAGCGGAAATCACTGCCTATCACACCTGAAACACTAACGGTGTTGTCGGTGCTTTGCCAGCCCAGTTTTTAGTTCAGTTTTAAGTTATAGTAGTGTATATCGGGTGTATCTCTAGACGACGGACTCATTCATGAACATCACTGTACTTATCATTATAAACAACTAGAAACTATTGCGCACACCAGATATAAAACTACAAACCAATGGGATAAAACTCTTTGTACAATATATTTACAAAATTAAAATCATTGATACTACATTCCTCTTCCGATTCTTAATCTTAAAAGAAAACTGTACTAAGCATTAAAACACAGCAGTCACTATTTCGCTTTTTATGTCTTCTTTTTGCGTCAGACATGAATTTGCATAAATGCAAGATAAAAATATAAGCACACTTTCATAATAATTTCCAAACCACAGTAAAAATAAACGTTTTTCTCATCTTAATATTATGCAGCTGTAGCAAGATGTTAAAAGACTGGTATAGGTCAGTAGAACCGCGTTTGTCTGCTTCATATACTAGGTAAAGCTACTACCGTAGGTCTGCCCTTTGTGAGCTCCAGTACAATTTTTGATGCCTAGCATGGCAGATGTTTGAAGAATCTGATCTGGCAGTAACTCGTCCATTCCATGGTAACCTTCATAGGGAATTTTAGTATTGAGCATTTTAGCTCACACTGAATGCTCAAGCTGCTTAAATTGATCTAGAGTGTTATTTTAAAACAAATTAAATTGTGTCAACCATTTGAGTGTACATTTATTAATGTGGAAAATAAAAAAGGTAGTATTCTAAGTACTTTAGAAACTATTATATCTGTAGAAAAATGTACAAATGCAACGTCGCAATCTATATAATTTTAATTAAATAATAATAAATAATATTTTACACTCAGATCCCCACTAGAATTTTTTGTATCGGGTATGCCATGGAACATACGCAAAGGCAAGACCAACATACAACCAGTATAAGCAGACAATTTAAATTTATCATTCAAATATCTGCGTGCAATAAGAATTGTATATACCGTTATAATAATATGATAGAAGTTACATCAACGTCTCATTTTTCAGTGGTAAGTAAGCACTATGTTGCCACATTCCCCTTTAGATAATAAGAAGTAATATTTTTCTACTATTGCAACATTAGTCAATAGTCGGCCCCTCACGTTTACTTTCATATTACAGACACAATAAGTTTTAACTATAAATTTAAGACTAGCAACTAGATGCAAGGAATTGATGATCGATTATAGAAATGTTTTCGGGAAAACATTTATAAGTCCAGAGAAAGGGGCAAACAAAGCATGATAATGATGAATGCAAGTGACGTTTCATGATCAAACCAAATGAGGTCAACCCATCACTGTTCACATATACTGTGCTAACTTTATTCAGAGATAAAAAGTTTATGTTACCTCAACTTCTAAATAACAACGCAAAACAGCAGGAGTAGACCTACGTCTACATCTATGCAATCGTATTAATTCAATCTAAACTGTATCACATATTGTGGTTCTTAGAAATATGGGCTTTGATTCTCAATTCAGCTATAAAATTAGCACATCTCACCAGACGCATTATGCATCAGCGGCGCCATTCGAGTCACAGAGCAGCAATAGTAACCGAGTTATTGGTTGAAACCGGTTGCAAGTATGACTCGAAGGACCTCGCACGAAAGGACAATATCAAGGACAAATAGTAGGCGTGACACGATAGAAATGTGCGGACGGATGAAAAAAAAAATAGATGAAGTTGAATGAGCGTAACATGGTAAACACGAAAGATCTTTCAAGTGCTGATTACTAAGCAAAAATAATTAGCTCACGAAAAAAAATCAGACAATGAAGAAGGATGGACGTCAAAGCAGGATTAAAATTAATATCCTAATTGACAGAGATGATAAAGTTAGTCAAGATAATATAAAAAGTAGTTAAAAGTTTGTGTGAATTGATTTTAACGTCCTTGTACGATTCCAGTTGATGTAATAAAACTGAAAAATACGAGAAAGATTAAAATAAGATTGAGAATAATGTTGGTTTTATTTCAATCACGATACAAAAAAAGTTTTAGTAGTGCTACAATCATTCAATGAATGCCAACCCATATAAAAAGCCACTCCCAAATGATATAAAACCACATGCTGATTAAATTTTAAATCGCAAACTGTGTTTTAAAAAGCGCATTATTTTGTCGCAGATTTTTTTAAAGATCTGTTCACTCCGTCGTTTTATGAAATTTATTTTTTGTACTTAAATGTGACTAATGACATAAAAGGTAATTCAATTGCACAAAAGCTTTAAAATGTTGTCCTCAATTCACTTTGCGCAATTTTTTTCCACTTTACGACTCAGTGCAGTATGCCCGTTTGACATTCTTTTGCATGTGGGTAACTATTCCACAGCAACTTGGTATACGCAGTAATTTTACGTCAACTACATGGATGATTAATGAGGTAATTTATGAATATAAAAGCGTCTCTCTATTTGTAAATTGAAAAAAATACAGAAATGAACGATAGTCAATTGAGAAGGCATAAAAATTATCGACCAAAATAAATAATAATTTAGTAAGATGATTATTGTGACAATGGTTATCAATTATGAAAAGACACAGACATAAACTAACATAATCGTTTAACTTTTACCTCGTCACAAATGACTACACATGCAATCATACATTTTTGGTTCAGAACCGCACCCAGTGGGTCATTGTTTGGTTTGTTTCCCAAACATACGCAATTGTTAGGTAAATGGGCAACTGCAGTTACATAGTTTAGTTGACACACCTTGCCCGTACGTGACAATGAGGCAAAGTTTATAAATAGTTCTCATAGCGTCAAATATGTGACTGTGCTAGATTTCTCTAGTCCTCTTTTACCTGAATAATAGTGTCCAAGAACTGTTTTCAATAACTGCAGCTTCAGAATTAATAGGCATGTTATATTATACCCAATTATTATTATATGTATATGGTTCTTTCATTATATATCTATTCCTTCCAGTTAACATCTTTATTACTCCAATCGTCTTATTGATAGTAAGGCTTTTATTAATGCGTTTTATTTTCAATAACTTCATGACTTTGTATGGAACATTTTTTATCGGGCAGGTTCCTGTAATAACTAAGAAAAATACTAGCTATCTAACACTAAATACTTAATATTCTTAGCCTATTATACAAAAACAGCTGGATTGCCCATAGACCGTTGAAGGGCTAGAGACAATCCAAAATGCTCAAGTCTACTAACAATTAGCAGCGTACCCATCATGCTGAATGGCGGTGCTTATGGGTTGTGCCAGGAAAAGGTTTTTTTCTCTCGTTTAAGCTAAGCCAAGTCTCTGAAGTCATGATTCTCCAAAGGACATAACATTTGACTCACACACCTTGCGAAAGCTTTTAAGAGACTTGTTGCGTGTCACCTCGACCATTCAACTCTTTTGTGCCGTTCCTTTGTATCGCACCGCCAATGCTTCGAGTTGGTTTATTTTGAAAGAGCCTTGTTGGTGACGTAAAGGTTGGCTTGAGATCGAAACTATTTAGAAAGGAAGTGAAAAGCAAACCAAATAATTGTCAATGAATTGAAAGATGTTAACAGACAACAGAGTTTTCCTCGAAACACACATTGGCATCATCTTTTAGGCTTGCGTATGACCACCATCTCGTCTAACGTTAAATGATGATGCGGTCTACGATTGGAGCACATTTTCTTAGAGGAAACTGTTCCAATCGCAACTTGAAGGCACCCAGATATCGGGAACACCCATATTTTTTCGTTCTACCATCTTTCGGCGAACTGTGCTTTCTGTGTACGGTTGTATCGTTGAAAGGTGTTTCGGCGAATCGTGAGTCACGTACGTGCATTCCACACTCATCTTCTGACATATTTTAGAGTATTCTAGTAATTTCTTCTAGTCAAAGGCCCGGATAAATATTATATTCCAATTAGGGAATCCTGTGGAGACCATGGATTGTTGGGGGACTGAGGCCAAGAACCTCATTTCGGAGATAGGGCACAGGCTCAAAGAAAAGTGTGGTGACTTCCGCTCCGGCTCGTTCCTGGTGCAAAGGTTGGCCATTGCCATCGAACGCGGTAACGCAGCGAGTGTTTTGGGTACCTTTGCGCCGGGAACGGTTAGGGGTGGGTTATTTGAAAAGGTATTAGTTGTTGGTGAATACCATAATTATATTTAGGATTTATTTGACATTAAAATGATTAGAGAGTTATTGTGATCCATATAGTTCAGTTTTATTGAATGCTGAAATTTACTATCTATCGTTACATTTTTTTATATTTTGGTCAGTCTTTTTTATTTTAAGGTTTTCAGTTCATGTTGGCAATATTTAAATAAAGTAACACTCATAAAAGGATTGTTGAAACCCCTTCCAAGAAATGTAATCTTCGAAGCAAGTAATTTCACCTAACCTGTTCCAACCGGTCCGGCCAAGTAATTCTTTATCCCAAACCAGGGACCAAAGAAAGTCCTGAAGGGTGGCAGGTCAGCGACCCGGGAACCTGTCCACGACTTGCCACTGTGCTTACACAATAGGTTTAATAAGCTCGTACTTATTGATAGCTTACTGTTACTGTATAATATGCCCTCTATAGCTCTTCAATTATATTTATGTACAGATATTTTATTCCTTAGTTGTTGTAGGTTTATCAATACCTAGTTTTGCTAAGTCTTTTTTATCTGTCCAAATAATATCATCATCATCAGCCAGAAGACGTCGACTGCTGAACATAGGCCTCCCTCTTTAACCTCCACACTGAACGACAGCTTGCCTTTTGCATATACTGGATGCCCGCGACTCTCACAATGTCGTCGGTCCATCTAGTGGGAGGCCTCCCTACGCTGCGTCTTCCGGTTCGTGGTCCACTTCAGAACCTTTCTTCCCCATCGGTTTTCGGTTATCGAGCGATGTGGCCTGCCCATTGCCACATCAACTTGCAAATTTTTACAACTATGCCAAATAATATAATAATATGAATTTGCTCGAAAGTTTACAAGCTTATGAAATACCTTTTATAAGGTAGTAACAAATGTGATCAACATTCAAAGAATCAACTGCTTATAATTTTTCGTGACACTGCTTTTTGATGTTCATTTAGAGATTATCTAGGCTTGTTACTGTTTTGTATCTTGTCTTCTCTAGAATTAATAGATTCTCGATTGACGTGCTCCATCCTCGCCTACACCATTGCATATTAACAGGTGAGTTAGTGGCTAAACGTCATCAAATTGTCATTTTCAATATTGTTCTAAACGGCTTTTGCCATTGTTGGTTAACTGTGAACCAAAACTTCGTCACAACAAATCGCGAAAATTTAGATACCCATAGTTTCCATAAAACGGTTATCTATTACATTGACTAAAACTGTTGACTTTTTTTGTTAACTAGTTAAAAATTTGCAATTGTAATGTATAATTTTTTTTTGTACACTGTCAGCTTTTTTTTTTTTTTTTATGCCATAGATGGCAAACAAGCAGGCGGGCTGCCTGATGGAAAGCAGTCACCGTCACCTATGGATACTTGTAACACCCGAGGCATCACAAATACGTTGCCGACCCTTAAGACCCCAAACTAAGCAAAGCTGTAATATGCATACATATATATTTTTAAATACATACTTAAATAGATATTAACACCCAGATATAGAACTAACACAAATGTTCATCACATAAATGTTTGTCCTAGGTGGGAATCGAACCCACGTCCCCAAGCTCAGAAGGTAGGTTCACTACCAACTGGACCAACGGGCTATCAAACGGGGTATCAATTCACCATCTATAAGAGAATGTTCATTAAAATCTTTGCCACGACCGTAAAAAACATCTTGGAGAGTTTCTATTTGCTAATACAAAACTAGTTACTGAGAGTTAAGGGCCAAACATCATAATTACCACAGTAGTTACTTCCAATAAGTAATGCTTACGGACCCTTTCTAATCAATGCAAAACATCTCGAAGCAAACTTGCCCGAAACTCGGCCGCAGTACAGTTATAATAAATACTAACACAATCTGGCGATGAAAACAGAGAAATTATAATAGAAACGCTTTATCATCGGTTTCTCTCGGGGTATCGATGACCCTTTTACAATTGATTAGCTCTGATTTTACAAATCTTGAGATTAATGTGTGAAAAAATGAAAATATGATCAGTTTTTTAAATAACGATTGAGTTTAGGAAAATCTTTATTATATACTAGTAGGCCGCCCCTGCTTCGCACGGGCGAAGCCGGGATATATAGCCTATGTCAACCGGGGATAGTGCAGCATCCCAACAGTGAAAGAATTTTTCAAATCGGTTCAGTAGTTTCGGAGCCTATTCAATGCAAAGAAACAATCAAATCTTTCCTCTTTATAATATTAGTATAGAGTATATATATTACGAGTGTACACACTGATCTGTGTATCGATTTTTAATAACTATAGCTCATTGACGCCTAATTTGATATTATCTTGATCGATGGTACAGTTAAAATTAGCAAAAATTAAATAACGAAACATGGTTATCGTGATAGATTTATATTCTACCAGATTTGAGTTCCATGGAAGTCAACCATACAATACCCAACTTAATATAAAATAAACATGATCAAAAAAAACAAGGTCTAGCGTTCCAGGAGTGGACACCCAACTACGTCACTTCTCCCTAAACTTATAAAATTTGAGAATTATACATAGCATCGATGACGTAGGTGCGTGGAAACCCGCGTGACAATTGTGTCTTGGACCGCTATACTTGACAGTGTAAAAATGAGTATCTATCTATAACCGCAAGTCAAACTGCTATGAGTACGGCAACCAAAACATACGTCAAAACTTCAACCTAAATATCCGCTAATCGAACGGTTAACGATCAAAACAGTATGGTTAGTTAACGGTGGTTAATAACCATGGGACGTCTGGTCTACAATCAGATGCACTGCTGCTGTGGCTAATTGGCTTGAGTTATAGAGGCAGCCGAAGCCAGTTCAGTTATCAAATTAACAAAATAAGCTGGTAGTTAGAAAGCTAACACTCAAGGTGCACGGAACAAGGAAGACAAATCATTGCGTATGTTAATTGAAGATTGATTTATTATTGTCTATGAAATGACTTTGCTTCGAGTTGATTATATCAAGTCTCTTTCTACCATAGCTACGGTGGTTCCAATCGTGCGCTAGTTTAGAATTCAAGAGTACCAAAATGGCATGTTTTCGATCCCAATCCCAAATTACGATTGAAATCGAGTGTCAAGAGTAAGCCCACTGTTTACCTTCTTCGACCACGCCATTTTATAGGTAGCAGGTTGACTGCTCTTTACGCCACACCATGTATATGTTGGTGGGCAAAGAAAAAAAAATGAATTGGCTTGCGCTTGGCTGCCAACTCGCCTGATGTTAAACGATGATGAAGCCTACGATAGAGCACGCTTGCGTAGAAGAAACCTATTCACTCTCGACTTGAAGACACCCAGATTGTAACTATCGGAGAACACCCATTCAGGCAGCGAATTCCACAGACTAGCAGTTTGCACAATAAATGTAGAATCAAAGCGCTTCGTACGGGTTCTCGGAATATCAACCATAAAGCGGTGTCATAATACAAGCATACAATAATTAATACACGTTAATAACCTCCTTTTGCTTTGCGTCGTCGGATAAAATACTAATTTTAAAGTATTCATCTTGAAATTAGTTCTATAAAGTCCGTGAAGAAAGCCACACTACTACAAAAATCAAGAGAATAGATTAAAATTAAAAAACCGTGGAGTAGAGAAAACACTATTGCAAATTAACAATACACGTATATTAGCTCTGGTTAGTCACTATTCTAATCTTTTGCATTGCGAGTGTCCAATATTATTGTACTCCATACTTTAATGCAGAGGTTTACTGTAATTCACAAACAATCGCTGCACAATTTGCTTCAGCAGTTCTAATAACACAGACGCTTCCTACATTCCATACAATTGTTCCCAATAGCACACTAGTTTCCTTCCATCCGTCACTTGCATATTTATCAGCCATTTGTCCGTCATTTTGTCGTCAGTCGTTACGCATCGTCAGCTAGCACAAGAACTTTTATTATTCATTCTTTCCAGTGAAAGTGGTCAGTCTGTCATTTTACTCAACGTGCCTTGTTTACTAAGAATGGTGCTGTTTTGTCACCATAATTTCCTTATAGGTAGGAAGTTATTGTTTTTGATGCCTCGTTGGTTACAATGCTCGCTTTGTGAAGTCGTTAATGGTGGTTTGGAAATCGAAGATTGTTTTATTTCTTTTTTTTAATGCTGTTTGCGTCAGTTACTTGCCCATTTTTACCAATATTTTTGTTTCTTAATTCAAGATCTAATTTTGTTGTAGTGTACGATAAAATAACTCTACATTAAAAACACATACGTAAGGAAAATAATTATATACATTACAATAAAACTATTATTAGGCTTTTAACTTGACGCATTATCGCTTAAAACAATCTCTTCCAGACATTACCTTGTTTCATCCCATTCCACGCAGATGCACTTCACTGTTCGCGGGCCTGCGTCTGCGCCTTACAGTGAGACCGGGATCTCCATAGAAATGTTCCGGTACATCCTTAATACGTTACTTATGATAACATTCCCATGAAGTATTCGGAACATTTCTCCCTCGGCTTTAAAGTCAGCTGGTCATTGGCCTATTCATTTTAGTATGATTTTTTTCTTTATCTTCTCTATTTCTTTTGTTTTCATAAACATAGCGTAATAATATCACTTACGACTTATTTTTTTGTCGTTGGACTTCTATCGCTACGTGTTCACAGCTGGCGATAATCCTTAGTGCAACTCTCTTTTCTTACTCTTGGTAGTCTTTTCGAGTCTTTAACGAATTTACAAAGGTTTCATACCTTTGTAAATTCGTTCTGTGCGTTCGTCTGTCCGTATGCCTATACATCTTTCCCTAGTAGTTTTCTCATTGATTAAACCTAGGTCATAGGTTTGAGACCCCGTACGAAGCGCTTTGATTCCACATTAATTGTGCGAACTGCTAGTCTGTGGAATTCGCTGCCTGAGTGGGTGTTCCCCGATAGTTACAATCTGGGTGTCTTCAAGTCGAGAGTGAATAGGTTTCTTCTAGACAAGCGTGCTCCATCATAGGCCGCATCATGACTTAACATCAGGCGAGTTGGCGGCCAAGCGCAAGCCTATTTACAATAAATAAAAATAAAAAAAGGTCCTGGAGCAGAGCCTCAGGAGGTTCCGGTTATATACGCGCGTTTACTCTCGAAGTGGACTGGTAACTAGGCGCCAGTCACGTCACAGCTGTTGCTCTGCCACTTTTCAAGATATATAAATGGTAAATGCTATGTCGGGATGATACATCTTTCAATATAGTCCAACAAAGAAAAAGTCCACAAAACTACGTTCGTTCGGTTTTTATAATACCACCAATTTCTGAACTATGAATATAACCACAAATATATGACCTTGGCTGCGGGTCCCTACCACATCCGTGTCAAACACGCTCTTGACCAGTTATTTCTCACTCTTGCTAGCTACATCCACAAACTACCTTAATTCAAATAATAACTGTCTTGAATCCATCAGTTTCCTGTTACCTTCTTGAAATCAATCGTCAGTTTTAATAGACGTAACGGTAAATGAACAGAAATAGAAATAAAATAGTGATAAAATTCAACCAATAAAATAATTAAAGACCAAAAAGTATCAAGTAATTGAATCAACAGGAAAATATATTTTAGTGCTTCGAAGATCGATACCATATAAAAACATTTGGTAATTACCGATACCTAACTACTAAAATTTTACAGGCGGGGTGAATAAAATAATTCACGAATGAACAAGATGTTTAAAACTGCACTGTCAGCTTGGGAAATTGCCAGGCGCAAAAGCGAGACAAATTATAATTAGTAAATACAATCTTTATTATCGTTTTTAAGTAAAACTGTTACAGCCTTAATTACGGACGTTTGTTAAGTCAATATTATGCTTAAAAAGAGGTTTTGTCTCATTTTCGGGCATGGTAATTTCCGACAGCGAAAAGTTGACTCATAGTTGTTTGGGCATAAATTAAATTAACAAACATTTTGAAGTAAAGCCTAAAGTTTTAGTTAATCTTTAATCAATTGTCTCTAAAACTATTTATTTTTTATTTTTATTATTATTGCTATTTGCCTAACCAATTATCAAAGACCATAAACAATTTTAGAACATTTTGTCGTTAATTCATAAATGAATTTCGTATTGAAACCACATGAACATTTCGCCGAAATATCACCGCGATTTCCAAACTTAATTGCCTCAACTGATTTGGCAAATTTCGTTAATACTGAATCATCTTTGCCTTAGACTAATAAGGAACAGAGTGTTAACTCAATACCACGTCGCCTACTCAAATCCAAGTTGCCTCTGCGCGAAACATTGATAAATCTATACGATCTACGCCTGCAAGAAGATATATGCATGAGTCGACGAACGGAACGAACTGAACTCTCAGAACGGAATAACATAAAAGACAAATGATAAAACTCCAGATTACTCAAGAACCATTATAATTTATAGTAAAACAAATTAAAAATTAAATTATAAATAGCCAAAAAACCTGTACTTCTAGTTTCGAAAAAAAACAACAACCACTAAAACGTGTTTTAGAAGGCCTGTTTTCGTCAATAGGATATTGACAAAAGTTTCACCAATCATGTTTCTATATTATACCAAAATATGAATGTACTTAGTACTGTTTGCTATAACCGCGCAAACGGATGTCACGCTACACAACAACTTGGGGTGCTTGTTTTGCGTCAACACGACATATCAACTCTAAACAACTCATCCTTTTCTCAAGCTTTAAAAAAAATTGTGATTGAGACCACATGACCCCATTATCTACACAACTTCTTGACCGATTATGCTCACATTTTCCCAAACAATTTCAGTAATCGTACGTATTAATTCAAGATCCGTACGTATTTTATAAATGGTAAGCATAATGCATGTTATCGACGAAACACATAAGTCATATAAACATACACAAACGCCAATTTTTTGCCGTAGAATCTGATACCTTCGCGTTTTGCTTTACAACAGAATCGAGGCTGTAGTAAATATATTTACAAACCATTATTACTACCAAAGATTAATAAAGACTAATTAACGACGATGATTTTGAAAAGAGCATTACCAACAGTTTACGCTTTTTTTTTGCAAAGGTTACTCTTCTGTTCTTTGTATACTCTGTGTTATTACTGACCAGACAGGTTTGCCTTGCCAAAATGAGTTTTGGACTAGGGACCGCATGTGGTTTTACTGATGTTTATTTTTAAAAGCGTGTGTACATGATTTTGACATTGATTATTATAATTTAGATTAGCAAGGCCGTGTCTCATTAGTCTTAGAATTAGGCGAGGCAAGGGCAACAAATTTTTTGTACATATTTCATTGTAATCTTTTATTTCACGTAGTCATTTGTGGTCGTGATTAACCTTAGAGAAAACGAAGTATAGACATCGTATTTTTTCTTTCAAAAATAAAATTATGGAGTACCTTACAATTTTACCCACATTTTTTTAGCTTTTCCCCATTTTTTTGGTTTAGAAGTATTTTATGTCGAACTTCATAATTCACACTAATGTTTTGCCGAAATTGGATATGTCGTCGGCGGCAGTCGTGAGAAGATAACAAAAATATAGACATGACAGACATTGTTAATGTTGGATGTGTACAATTACTTGTAGTATGATCAAATGGATTTCTTTTTTTATCTAAAAATAATCATTTATTGCTTCTTGATGAAAGCATCGATCAGAGTCACAAACATACATAAAAAATTGCATTTTATAATTTAATCGGGTTACATAGCATTTCCGTTTTATACAGAAATCGTCAGACAGGTGACGTCACTATGTGAACGACCTTTACACCGGATGGTCAAGAGTGAGTGGTCATACCGAGCTCGAATATGGTATGCCGTCAGCTTTCATCTTTATTACCTATCGTATAGGTTTAATAAACATCGAGTGCTTCGATGCCTGGAGATCACATGAATGAATAAAGAAATTCGACAAGTATTTGTGGTAAATGGTTTCCTTGGAAGTTGAAATTTAAGTGTTTTGTACAATATTTAAGGTAGATAGATATTATTTACATGTGAAATATTTCAATAACACTAAGAGAAATAAAAAAACAAACACATTGAGATTGAGAAACACGGTACCCTTGTTTCTCAATGTTTTTCCTCGCGGGGAGGCCGTGAGTCGGTGCGGCGTTTCTTAATGAGTGAAAATAATAATTCAAAAATGATCGCAAAAGTTATAATGTATCAACTGTTAACATTTTAATCATTTACTTCAATTTAACTGAATTTAAGGAGCATTGGTACATATTTAATTCTACACGCAGTTCATAGGTGAAATTTCACTGATGTCCAGACAGAATTTAGGCACGCGGTGTTGCTTCTCTGTCGCACTAGATTATCCAATGTTACAAGTAAGGTGCATGAATGGATTCTGGGGAAAAGAACTGATTAATCACGTAATTAAACGGCCGTGATGCAACTTGTGAAGAAAGTTCAGTAACTTTACAGATTGTGGCGTTGCAAAGGAAACTTTCCTGGTGTATATTATTTGACTTAAAGCTGCTTTACTATCGATAATGCAAAAGCGCTTTGAAAATAAACACTTACGAAATGAACTGAGATTATCTTTTATAATAAATTTTTACTCATTGATGTAATATGCACGTAGTATAAGTTTGAGATCGTTTTGTTTAATATACCACAAAAAAGTTTTTTTTTGTTTATATTAGAATGGCTGTCAATACATTTTTGTAAGAAATTTGTTTTAGCCAGTTGCACCCATATAAGCGAAACGTCAGTCATTCGAAATCAATTAGCAATTGTGATGCGGAGTTCGACGCGTTGATTCAAATAAGAATGTTCAATCAAGGTTCACTCATAATGCCTGGTAACAGATTTTCCTTTTTTTTATTGAATAAGTGGCAAAATACCTTAAGGACTCTATTCACCCTTCGTTTGAAGCAGTCCAAATTATGCTTCGAAGGAAACACTGAAGCGGTAACCATTCCACAATCGATCAAATCGAACAGTGCGAGACTTCCACGCATCTATAATGTGCTGGTGGCATTTCTGGCGATGGCTGCCGGTTCGGTGGTAAAACCGGGATGGAGGGATAAGGTCCTTCTCATTTCCGTTCTATTTACTTCTCTTTTCTGCGATTGTAACCAACCACAAATTGGCAAACGTAGCGTAGGTCACTCATAACCCAATGGAGTGACGATATAAGCAAGGCAGCTGGCAGTAGCTGGAAGCTAAAAACTGAAGTTCGGTCTGATGGCGTACCGTCAACTTAAACCTAGTGAACTTACTCTATATTAATTGCATTTTAACTCATGCAACACAGCTAAATAAAATGAAGTGCTATGAATAGTTCCAAGAAATACTGATGAACAATCATAATATCGACCTTGGCGAATCGTGAGCCCGCAGTGACAGGCCTTAGACAGACAGACCTATTATCTTTTAGATATAAGATGACGTTTTGGATCTACTCGCCTGGTTTTGTACTCACCTTTTGATACAATATCTAATACTATAAAGAATTAAAATAATGTAAAATACACGCGATGAAATCCATTGAAAGTGTTTAATTTGTGTGTTTGTGCTATTTTGTGTGGTTTTTTTTGTCAATTTTAACATCAGACAAGTTAACGGTCTAACTCATAACCTCCTTTTTAAGAACTACCACAAAGTTTTTTTTTTAAATTCTGATTATGCTTTGAAGTCGCTTAACATCAGGCGAGATGGCGGCTAAGCGCAAGCCTGTAATTATATTATAAATAAAAAGTAATTTCGTCATAATGCAACACATAGGTAGGTACATATTGTTTGTTTAGAAGAAGTACCTATATAACTGTAGCTTTCCACCTATAAGCTAAAAGCGCTAAAACAGTGCGGAAAATCACGCGAACGTGAACCTTAACACGCCAAAATACGGTTTGCGGTCGCGCAACTTTTCGCATCACCTAAACAGAATCGCTTGAAACAGGTAGCTATAACAAGCATAATATGTCATACAATATTCACTACCGTTGTCTTATCGCATCGTCGCATTTTGTATCCGACTCGTATCAATTCATTAGCAAAATAATGCGAAGATCGATTAATTATCGACATTACCACGCATGAGCGAGTTGTATAATCGATTTCTTGTCGAACCCGGACTCGATTTTGAAGTGAAAGTATTTACTACCGACACAGGTGTTACGGCGTTCGGACTCGAATGGGATGAAACACGCTACTCGATACTTCTATACCTTCAAGTATGACAATTTTATTTTGACCGCACCATCGTCATCATTCCATACACACTGATACCGAATCTGTGACATTTGTATACAATTTTAGGCTGTTATAAAAAATGTAGAGGTCAGAATAAAATGGTTAGTCAGGGTGCAGGTAGTCACGGATTGGAAGTTTTGATGGTCGTATTTGTGACGGACATTCCAACTGGTTTACATCAGAAGATAGGAACGAATTTAATGTAAAAAAAGCTTAAGAAAAATCTTGTTTGCGAGTTTTCAAAGCGAGTTGACAAGTAAATAAAAATTTATTGAAAAAGGCATACAAATAAATCATCGTCTGTCTTAACCACTGCCCATTAGCATTTGATTTTTATTAAACGACTTAAAAAGGAGAGGTTCTATTTTTTTCTTATTTTTTGTTTTTACAACAAAATTCAATAATTTAGGAACCGATTTGGAAAATTATTTTTAATTGAATGGATATACTTTCGGGTTAATCCCACAAAAAAATATTATCAAAATTCGTTTAGTAGATTAGCTTTTGATGTTCAAAATAACTGGAAAATTGCTAATCGTCACTCAACATCAGCAAACAGGCTGTCGTTCAGTGTGGAGGTTAAAGGGGGAGGCCTATGTTCAGCAGTGGACGTAATCTGGCTGATGATGATGATGATGATGACTCAACATCAGGCGAGATGGCGGCCAAGCGCAAGCCTCTACATTATATTTAAAAATATATATATTTTTTAGGTTGTTTTTTTCATTGTTATTTATTGCAATCTCCTCTCTTCTCCAGTGGCATACCTATCTCCATTTAAAACGACTAATAAATACAACTCAGTTAACACAAAAACTCTCCTTACATTCACATAGCTCATCACCAGATGTCTACTCATCCATAAATTTTTTACTACCCATCTTACAATGTATCCAGAAACTATGCGTCGAAGGTAGCCGATATTTCCGGTCTGGTACACACACATACAAACACAGGTAGTCAGGAAATAAAAAAGTTAACAAAGTATTGGTAAACGGAATTTTTAGTAGGCAGATGCGACTGCTAGAAGCTTTTTTGAATTAACGGGCGTATTTTATAAGTAGTGTTTTAGTTTTGTTGTGAGACACGTGTATATGAGTACGATTAGCAATTATTAAGGTTCCGTACCCGAAGGGTAAAAACGGGACCAGCCTACGATGTCTGTCTGTCTGTCCGTCTGTCCTACCTATTAACGGGTGTATATTTCGAACCGAAATAGACAGCCAGTTATTTTTTTTACAGAATATAGGTATAACGTTACGGCAGAGCAAAACGTCCCCATACAACAAACGTATGTTTGTATTGTAACGTATACAGGTAAAACTTACGCAGGTACGCAGGCTTAGTAAAAGGATCCCGTTTTTACCTTTTGACCATGGAACCCTAAAAACAAACTTTAAAATTAGTAATTATTATTATCAATTTACAATTAATAATTATTAACAATTTAAAAAAAAAAATACTTCAAAATTAGTAAAAACTTGGATGACAGTTATTATGTCATCCAAGTAGCCAAAAATGCGAATTTTCCAGTAGTTACTGAACCAATTCTGAAAGAGAAATTTATATTGAACCAATCTGAAACGCTTTTCTCAACGAAGTGAAATCAAAGAAACTAAACACATCTATATTACTATTATGTACATCTACTTACCTCAGACACTATTATGCGAAAACTTAGCACTAGTTAACGAGCCCCCGTTAAGGTACTAATAAACCAGTCAGGCGAACCAGAACGTTTGTTTCAGGGTTCATGGCGACTGATCACAATCAGATTTTTTTGTGCACGGGAATAAAAAAAAAATCTTGCTCTTATAGTTCTTTTTTATCCCCAGTCTAAGCGGACTAAAACTTCTTTGGATGCTCAAAAAATATGTTTTATGCTCTAGTGCAAAAAATCTGCATTTTTGTAGTATTACATAAAAATTAACTGAACCTCTAAACTTGTTCAAAAAGGTTCAGTTTTTAATATATTTTTATGTAGGAAGCTTACCCATAGATCAGGGTATTATTAAAGATCCAGACATAAATTTTGTCGAACAAAAATTAGACATTGTTCAAAGTTCAGTTTAAATTATAGTTAAAAAGATATTGCTTATAATATAACTGTTTCATTTCCTAACAATTGAAATTAAAAGCCGAGCTTATAACCCATTTTATCCTCGGATTAAATAACGTCTCTGCTAAAATGGGTTGTTTTATGCACTCGTTGAATAATCTACTTTTTATCATCATTAAGGCGAAAAGTGGCAACAAATTGATAAATCTTAAGACGTTTTTTTCCGAGTATAAATGTAATTTTTCCTGTATTTTTTACCTCGGAAAAGACCGAGTGAAACTAGAAAGAAAACAAAAAAAAAACCGGCCAAGTGCGAGATGGACTCGCGCACCGAGGGTTCCGTACAAACTTGTCCAAGTATTATAAGTTCAATAGTTCGCCCATCGAAGACTAATTCCGTTTTTCCGATTAAGTATCCCAAAAACATATATTACAACTAGCTTCCGCCTGCGGCTTCGCCCGCGTTATTCAAGGGAAAAACTAAGGAGTACTAAGCAAAAAGCTTTATTTTAGGATGCTACTAAATACGTTTTATGTATTTCATCCTGGATATTGATGGTCGGTAGGTACACGGTGCTTTATGAGCAGGAGATCTATAGTTAAATTCCTGGCCTAGCTGGGCCGCTTGCGGCCCAGCAAACCACGCAACCTAGAAAGTTTTTTTTTCTTTTTTGTACGTCACTTGTGCTTGACACTCGCCCTCGCGGGCCGCTTGCGGCCCAGCGAACCACGCAACCAAGAAAGTTTGTTTTTTTCTTTTTTGTACGTCACTTGTGCTTGACACTCGCCCTCGCGGGCCGCTTGCGGCCCAGCGAACCGCGCGACCTCAAAAACTTTTTTTTTCTTTTTCGTAAGTAACTTGTGCTTGACACTCGCCCTCGCGGGCCGCTTGCGGCCCAGCGAACCACGCAACCTAGAAAATTTTTTTTTCTTTTTTGTACGTCACTTGTGCTTGACACTCGCCCTCGCGGGCCGCTTGCGGCCCAGCGAACCGCGCGACCTCAAAATGTTTTTTTTTCTTTTTGGTAAGTCACTTGTGCTTGACACTCGCCCTCACGGGCCGCTTGCGGCCCAGCGAACCACGCAACCTAGAGAGTTTTTTTTTTCTTTTTTGTACGTCACTTGTGCTTGACACTCGCCCTCGCGGGCCGCTTGCGGCCCAGCGAACCACGCAACCTAGAAAGTTTTTTTTTTCTTTTTTGTACGTCACTTGTGCTTGACACTCGCCCTCGCGGGCCGCTTGCGGCCCAGCGAACCACGCAACCAAGAAAGTTTGTTTTTTTCTTTTTTGTACGTCACTTGTGCTTGACACTCGCCATCGCGGGCCGCTTGCGGCCCAGCGAACCGCGCGACCTCAAAATGTTTTTTTTTCTTTTTGGTAAGTCACTTGTGCTTGACACTCGCCCTCACGGGCCGCTTGCGGCCCAGCGAACCACGCAACCTAGAGAGTTTTTTTTTTCTTTTTTGTACGTCACTTGTGCTTGACACTCGCCCTCGCGGGCCGCTTGCGGCCCAGCGAACCACGCAACCTAGAAAGTTTTTTTTTCTTTTTTGTACGTCACTTGTGCTTGACACTCGCCCTCGCGGGCCGCTTGCGGCCCAGCGAACCACGCAACCAAGAAAGTTTGTTTTTTTCTTTTTTGTACGTCACTTGTGCTTGACACTCGCCCTCGCGGGCCGCTTGCGGCCCAGCGAACCGCGCGACCTCAAAAACTTTTTTTTTCTTTTTCGTAAGTAACTTGTGCTTGACACTCGCCCTCGCGGGCCGCTTGCGGCCCAGCGAACCACGCAACCTAGAAAATTTTTTTTTCTTTTTTGTACGTCACTTGTGCTTGACACTCGCCCTCGCGGGCCGCTTGCGGCCCAGCGAACCGCGCGACCTCAAAATGTTTTTTTTTCTTTTTGGTAAGTCACTTGTGCTTGACACTCGCCCTCACGGGCCGCTTGCGGCCCAGCGAACCACGCAACCTAGAGAGTTTTTTTTTTCTTTTTTGTACGTCACTTGTGCTTGACACTCGCCCTCGCGGGCCGCTTGCGGCCCAGCGAACCACGCAACCTAGAAAGTTTTTTTTTTCTTTTTTGTACGTCACTTGTGCTTGACACTCGCCCTCGCGGGCCGCTTGCGGCCCAGCGAACCACGCAACCAAGAAAGTTTGTTTTTTTCTTTTTTGTACGTCACTTGTGCTTGACACTCGCCATCGCGGGCCGCTTGCGGCCCAGCGAACCGCGCGACCTCAAAATGTTTTTTTTTCTTTTTGGTAAGTCACTTGTGCTTGACACTCGCCCTCACGGGCCGCTTGCGGCCCAGCGAACCACGCAACCTAGAGAGTTTTTTTTTTCTTTTTTGTACGTCACTTGTGCTTGACACTCGCCCTCGCGGGCCGCTTGCGGCCCAGCGAACCACGCAACCTAGAAAGTTTTTTTTTTCTTTTTTGTACGTCACTTGTGCTTGACACTCGCCCTCGCGGGCCGCTTGCGGCCCAGCGAACCACGCAACCTAGAAAGTTTATTTTTTATTTTTTTTACGTCACTTGTGCTTGACACTCGCCCTCGCGGGCAGTTGCGGCCCAGCGAACCACGCAACCTAGAAAGTTTTTTTTGCTTTTTTGTACGTCACTTGTCCTTGACACTCGCCTTCGCGGGACGCTTGCGGCCCAGCGAACCACACAACCTAGAAAGTTTTTTTTTTTCTTTTTTGTACGTCACTTGTGCTTGACACTCGCCCTCGCGGGCCGCTTGCGGCCCAGCGAACCACGCAACCTAGAAAGTTTTTTTTTTTCTTTTTTTTACGTCACTTGTGCTTGACACTCGCCCTCGCGGGCCGCTTGCGGCCCAGCGAACCACGCAACCTAGAAAGTTTTTTTTTTGTCTTTTTTGTACGTCACTTATGCTTGACACTCGCCCTCGCGAGCCGCTTGCGGCCCAGCGAACCGCGCGACCTAGAAAGTTTTTTTTTTCTATTTGGTAAGTCACTTGTGCTTGACACTCGCCCTCGCGGGCCGCTTGCGGCCCAGCGAACCACGCAACCAAGAAAGTTTTTTTTTCTTTTTTGTACGTCAATTGTGCTTGACACTCGCCCTCGCGGGCCGCTTGCGGCCCAGCGAACCACGCAACCTAGAATTTTTTTTTTCTTTTTTGTACGTCATTTGTGCTTGACACGCCCTCGCGGGCCGCTTGCGGCCCAGCGAACCACGTAACCTAGAAAGTTTTTTTTTTCTTTTTTGTACGTCACTTGTGCTTGACACTCGCCCTCGCGGGCCGCTTGCGGCCCAGCGAACCGCGCGACCTCAAAAAGTTTTTTTTTCTTTTTGGTAAGTCACTTGTGCTTGACACTCGCCCTCGCGGGCCGCTTGCGGCCCAGCGAACCACGCAACCAAGAAAGTTTTTTTTTCTTTTTTGTACGTCAATTGTGCTTGACACTCGCCCTCGCGGGCCGCTTGCGGCCCAGCGAACCACGCAACCTAGAATTTTTTTTTTCTTTTTTGTACGTCATTTGTGCTTGACACGCCCTCGCGGGCCGCTTGCGGCCCAGCGAACCACGCAACCTAGAATGTTTTTTTTTTCTTTTTTGTACGTCACTTGTGCTTGACACTCGCCCTCGCGGGCCGCTTGCGGCCCAGTGAACCAAGCAACCTAGAAAGTTTTTTTTTTCTTTTTTGTACGTCACTTGTGCTTGACACTTGCTAAATCTGTTAAACAGTTACGGAGTTGAATGATTGAAATTATCCTACAGGAACTTACATTTTGTTGGTTGGTTTGGTTGGTTGGTCGGCCTTAGTACTAATCCAGGGAATATGCCACCTCCATACCAAATTTTATCGAAATCCGTTAAACAGTCACAGAGTTGAGTGATTGATCTTATACTACAGGAACCATAATTTTTTTTCGGGGTAAAAATAACTCATGTGATAATCCAAAGAATATGGTACCTTCATACCAAATTTCATCGAAATCTGTTAATTCAGGGAATATGCTACCTCCTTACCTAATTTCATCTAAATCGGAGCAGTATTTTCGGCGGTGACTTCAGCCAAATATACACACTTACACACAAACTTTCGCATTTATAATATTAGTAGATAAGATTATTATAGTGTAGCTGATAATTATAATTATAGTATAGCTGAAATTGTATTGTGGTTAGTTTCTATAGCAGTATTACTTAAGTTAAAAATATAAATGTTGTTTGATAAATTGCTTATGTTTTAAATTTGAACGAAATCTGTAGGTGGTGAACGAAAAAGGAATGAATAGTGCCGCATTGTATATCGAAGATACAAGAAAAAGGGTCTTGACAGACGGACAGACAGACAGATCGACAACAAAGTGATCTTATAAGGGTTCTGGTTTTTTACTTTTGGGGTACGGAACCCTAAAAACGAACTGAAGTTGAAATATTAAAAGACAAACTTAACTTTGTAGTTGACAATTAGGCTCTTCCATACATTCCAACTACAAGATGTAAGTTTGTAATAGTAAAATAATTATTTTTAAATGATATAACTTCAAATTTGTAACTTTCGGATTTATTCCTATATATGTGCTATGTGAACTTACTTTTTGCAAAATTTCATGATTCTAGGTCAACGGAAAGTACCCTATAGGTTTTGATTTCCCTGTGAAATCGCAAAATATGCGACATAAACGTCCATATCTTTTGATTGAGTAAACTTATAACTTTTATTTTTTTACAGCAGAAAGAAACCGTAGACCCAAGTATTTATTATAAATTTCAACTTGATACCTTTACGCGTTCTTGAGAAAAAGGGTCTTGACAGACGGACAGACAGACGGACAGACGGACAGACGGACAGACAGACGGACAGACGGACAACGAAGTGATCCTATAAGGGTTCCGTTTTTTCCTTTTGAGGTACGGAACCCTAAAAAAAGTAAAATCTTTTTAAGTATAGGCGCAAGTCAAAAAATTAGGCGCTAAGTACGTCGGACCACGTGATCAAACGCCGCAAATATATAATTTTTGTAAATTTTCTGTGTTTTGATACCTATCGATATTAGCAAACACCACAAACATATCCGCGTGCATAAAATTCGAAATCCCGATCAGTCGCCACAAACCCTCGTTTGAAAGCGTCCATTGACGGCTTGTAACTATTATTTAATCTGTTCCACATTACCAGGCGTCGCACGCGCAGCTTTCATCAACACTGACCGACTTGTGCGCTTGTGTGGATGTATGAACACAAGAGTTATTCATTGTCTCAGATCAGAGACACATGGGAGATATGTTAAGGTGACATGACGGGTGCGAAAGCATCAGGTCTAAATCAGACTTGATACCTTTATTCGGACTCACCCTGCAGACGACCTAACCGTCCTTTTTACACGTGGACTATTGTGACTTATTGTGGTTAGTTCATTGGTTTTGTTGAAAGTTTTTATAATGTGCGCGAAAAATTAGTAAGTTTGTACTTACAGTTTTTGCGTTTGGATACAGTGAAAAAATTGGGTGAAAATTGAGACATTTAAACACATGGTTGTTCTCTACAGCTACAATTATTATTAACGGGATATTTACCCTGGTAATGTTGTAGAAGAAGCTTCAATCTTCCCGTGAACATGGTGTATGTAGATGACAGCACCGAAATATCGGGAGCTACATACCTTACCTTACCACGGTAAATATCCTGTTAATAATCATCTAACTGTAACGAACGATAATAATTTTAAAAAAATATATAAATTCCATAGTACATAATATATGACAGAAAATTATAAAATATGCCAAAACAATAAATTAAACTTAAAAATTTAATTAATACACGCTTAATTTAAAATTATATTAAATACCTACATACTTACTCAAAGTTTCTCGCCCATCATTACACGCATCCGTATATTCTGTATGTGACAGTCCATGCGTGCAACAATCATTTGCAAGATGCCGTTGCAGCTGTCTCGCACCCGCTGTCGTAAGGAACGATAACTAAGTACGTTAATGGTTCGAAGGCATATCGCCCTTGTTTGTCTGATCTTAGGCGCTAGATTATAGACATTTCAGGCTAGATTGACATAACATGGGTGGTCTACCTGTCATGTATGATCTGAAACGATTACTGGTTTAGTAAGTAAGTAGGTAGCTATCCAGTTAAATCTAGGTATGTAGGCTGATCTTAATCCCCAATCTTTGTAGAATGCGGAAAGTTACGACTACTTTTCATCAATAGTGTGACAGGTGGACTTCTTGTTTAAATCCAGCTTAAACAGGCTTGTTTAAAGTTTAGTTTTATTTAGGAATAGGTTAGCTTTTGAGCACCAACTCGCCTGATGTGCGGTCTATGATAGAGCACGCTTGCCTAGAAGAACCCGATTCCTTCGCGATTTGAAAACACCCAGATTGTAACTACCGGGGAACACCCATTCAACACACACAACAGGCAGCGCATTCGAAAGACTAGCAGTTCGCACAATAATCGCCGTTAACCGACGAAAAAAAGAGGAAGTTCTCTTGTTGCGTATTTATATTTGTTTATAGAGATCCTATATTTAGTACATCAAGCTAGAAGTAACAGACGCCAATTTGGAAAAAAAACTTAAATATAGAAATAGTCTTTAATCACTTCATCAAAACAAAAAAAAAGTTTTTTTTATTGTCATTGTTAATTGTTATTATTTTTTTTTATTTTTTTATAATTTATAGTTTTTAATTGTTCAAAATCTTACTCATAACTTTTTGAAAACTCAAAAATTTACTCATAACTTTTTGTTCGCAATGATATCAACTAAAGCGCAGCGTAGGACGTCCACCCACAAGATGGACAGACGACCTAAAAGAGACCGCAGGGAAACGCTGGATGCAGGCCGCTTCCAACCGGCCCTTTTGGAGATCGATGGGGGAGGTCTATGTCCAGCAGTGGACGTCCTATGGCTGAAATGATGATGATGATGAATGATGATATCAACTAAGTAATTAGAAATCTAGAGCTAAACATGGCTACTAGTCTTTCCATCTGTTGAGGTTATACGTATTTAGATCAACCTCGGAAAGCCTATGGTTGCTAGAAGGTTAACATTTTATAAGTTCACTTTAACACTTTGTCTCAATGAGGATCCATGTTAAAGTGCAATGTAAGAAGATAAAATATTAAAAATTGTTATAACGACAAGGTTATAAAGGTTTGTTATAAATATAAACGGATGGTTTTGTATTATTAATTAAGAGTCAGGAATTTAACCAAGGGATTTAATTTAAAACTTGATGTTATTGATATATAACCTTCAGACGCTGACCAGGTGTTTGCATAAATACTTTGACATGTATCAGATTGTATATAAGACTCCGCTCACAGACTAGGTAATCATTTATACTATGTTATCTATATTTTACTAGCTGCGCCTCTATATACCTGCTTGAAGCAACCTCCTTGGTAGCGATAACAACCTCCTTTAACATAGATGACAATATTTTTTTCTATAACAATATTTTCTTTTCTATAATTTATGTCAGATATACTTCAATTCTTGTTCTAGTTTTTATGTTACGATCGATCAAGGACGTTATATATTGTTACCATAGACACCAAGACATGATTTTGTTACTTTTTGGAAATTCACACTCATTGATTTTATATCTTCAATAATGTGAAAATGTGCGAGCGAGAGAGCTGCAGAGGGTATACAGGCCCCTTAAATCTTCCGAATAAAATACCTCTGCTTGATTACGCGTTCGCATGATCGTCCTCTTATCCTTGACTCTGTGACTTTAAACACCGACTAAATGCCGGTACCAGACATCATTCGAAAGGCCATACTCATTATATTAACATAATCATAGTATGTATATTGTATGCGTAATATCTTTAGCCACTACAAATTCCGTGAATTTGTTTTAAACATACTCTTTATACAGTTACTAGCGACCCGCCCGCCCGGCTTCGCACGGCTGTAATTTACGTGCGAAGACGGGGCGGGTCGCTAGTTATATATATAAATCTTCCTTGAAAATGTATCTAACTGATGGTGAAAACCGCATCAAAATCTGTTGCGTGGCTTAGGAGGAGTTAGCGGCCATACAGACATACAGACAGACAGACAGACGTGGAAAGCGACTTCAATTTATACTATGTAGAGATAGAGATGCGTAATATCTTTAGCCACTACAGATTCCGTTGATTTGTTTTAAACATACTCTTTATACAGTTATATGATTATTTACGGGATATTTACCGTGGTAATGCTGTGGAGTGACAGGTTGTGCTTTTCATATAACTTTAGTGAACAACCGTGATAGGTTAAAACAGTGTTATACTCTTTATACTCAGTCCAAGTTTTTTTTAGCTCTGGTAGGTGTAGGCGCCAGTAAAACGTACAAAGAAACCAGTAAATTTTGATCACATAAAAAATAACATAAGCTACGCATAAGCGTGGATATTCGCCAAAGAACCAAAGTCACCGACATTGCTAATAAAATGTGCAAATTGAAGTGGAAATGGACGGGTCACATCACTCGATGAACCGGTAACCGATGGGGAAGAAAGGTTCTTGAGTGGAGACCACGAACCAGAAGTCGCAGCGTAGGTAGGCCTCCCACTAGATGACTAGACGGAACAATGACATTGTGAGAGTCGCGGGCATCCAGTGGATGCAGCTGATGGCAAGCTTATTTCGTTCAGTGTATACGTAAAAGGAAGAGGCCTATGTTCAGCAGTGGACGTCTTCTGTCTGATGGTGATGACGATAATGAGGCATTTAAGCGTAAGTTATTTAAGGTGATAATTACAGCAATTCAGATACGGATTTATTTGAAATACATTCAGATAATATACTTTCAGATTGGTCCCATAGAAATTTCATCAAAATTGGTTAAGTAATTTGGCTTTTAAAATAAAATAACTGGAAAAATATGTCATCTAAGTAAACGAAAATGCGTATTTACTCATTTTGAAGTCGGGTTTTTAAATTCATAATTATTTGAATGGTATTACAAAAAATTATATGCTATTGTACTGACTACGTGTACACGTTCACCTACTCTATGTTTTCATGCTTATTCAAATTACAAATAATCACCTTCTCACAGCTCCACACAAATTGAAGGTATTCCAAGGGCAAACCTTGATTATATCTCAATTCAATTCGTCTACTTAATCAGTACTGACACCTGTGATTGGCAGGTGATATGTATATTTAAGATTTTTTGTACGAACAATCACTACAACAAAATATCACTTAACAAAATGGATGTAAGAAAAAAACTCTTTAGCTATGTCCGCATACTTTTATATGTGAAAACTTTGTTTTGAAAACAGACGTGTTTTTCTCACGTTTGGATTTACTCACCGAATTTAGCTTTTTTCGTCTCATGCGATCAAAATCTAACAATACATTTACCTAACATTGGGATCATTATGGATGTCTGTTAGTGAAATAGAGTGTGATTGCGATAGCGTGCCATCTCACTCACGTGTGTGGTCCGAGTAAGTAAATGGAATGGGATGGCACGCGATCGTGATCACAATTTGAATCATAAACGGACTTCATAATAAGCCGATGATAGCCAAACATGTTTTGTTAGATTGTGGGCGCATCAAGAGACTCGGCTATGAGCAATAATTGTTATTTTATGTCCCTCTATGTGTAGCTGGAAATAAATAAAGTGATTATTATTAAATCCTGTTATTTATTGCATAAATTTTTACAATAGGTTTACATATAAATGAAATAGAAACATTTATGAGTCACATATTATTTATATTACACGGGAATTACTCACGTAATATTAAGCCGGTTACTCCGACTATAGTTTCAAGCGCATAGACGGTATTTTTCAAGGTAGTAGGTAGTTTTTTTAATTTATTTTTTTAAATAAAATGTGTGAAAACCACGTCAGTTTCAATGATAAAATATTATTGAGTCAGTTAATAACTAAGACCATAAACATTATTTTGCAGATATTTTCAAGGTAGCTTTATCATATCTTTGATCAGATATTAAGTTATTACTAGATTCTATGAGTTTTTTTTATTTGCATTCTTAACGCAAACCTATTACTTATTCGAATGGATATATAAATTGATTTCCGGCGATTAAAGTAATTTTGTAATAACAGAATTACGAAATGTCAAAATAATTAGCTCTTCTCAAAATTAATGATATAATTATTAAATTGAAACAGTAACCTGAAATGGTCAAAATGGGTCGTCGAATGTTGTTTTTTAAGAGCACGCTTACCGTCGACGTCCTTTTTCGCAGGTTTTCAAAAACTTTGAAGATAAAATGAATGTGAATTTATAGGACGGCGGAAAACAAAAAAGCTCAAAAAAAATAAAAAAATTGTAGCTATTCGCCATCTCTTAAAATATCAACACAAATAATTGCTTTACACGATTTGTAAAGCAAAAAAAAAAAAATAATTCAATCAGTATTTTTAATTTTCAACAATGTTGAAAACGTGTGAAAGTTATAGCTGTAGCCGGTAAGCGCAGCCTTAACATACATACAATAAAAAAGCAAAAGTGTGTCCGTTGGTTTTTTTAGTTTGTTTGGCCGTGTTTTTTTTACATTGAGATAGTTTGAAGATCGTAGTGACATAAGGTATTTTTTATTTCTGAAAAATCTACAATTCCTGAGGAATTACGCAGGTAAAACCGCGAGGCGCAGCAAGTGAACAATAATTTATCATGACAATAATTATTATTTCAATCAAATATTCAATTTAAACACCAAGGCTTTAGTTTAAATTATTTTAAATCAATGCGAAGTTGACCCAAAGCAATTCGGTACAAAACAATCAGAAACTGGAGTTACATAACATAGAAAAACATCTACGGCTCGTTGACCAGATATTTAATACCATTTGCTACGGTTAAAAAAAGTTACGTCAAATGATCGTAGTCGTGACATTATTATTAGGGCAGAATAAAAACTGTTTTCATGAGCGAAAGTGAAACCAATTTGACAAAAACTGTTTTGTGATATTATTTTGATACTTGCAAGATATACTAGACACAAGTGAGAGATGGTGACTGAGCGGTAGCATGTGCGCTTTATAATCTGAGGGTACCGGTTCAATCTTCAGCCATATACCATTGACTTATTTAGTAGGTATCTAGTTAAATTAAGTATGTGCAGTTTTAATACCATCGCTCGGGAAGCTTTTTTTATATATATAATTAATAGGCTTGCGTTTGACCACCATCACGCCTGATGCAAAATGAAACTGTGAGGGAAAACATCGTGTGAAAACCGGTATTATAAAATAAAGATACATTTATGAAACTACAATTAAAAAATTAAATAAAAACATACTTGCAAGTCGTAGCTAAGGATAATGTACAACACAATCATACGTAGGTATGATTACTACTTATATCATAAACTACTTATACCTACCTACCTAGTTAAATAAAAATGACAAATCAATACAAAAAGTGTAACAAGTGTACCTACAATATTTTGTCACGGATAATGTAAGTAATAATAGGCTAAGTTTTTTGAGAAATAAAATATTATATTATATTATATTTACCAACATGTACTGGGCCAGCATGGTGTATTAGAACCCACCCTCTCTTTCTCTCTGAGAGAAAATCTTTGTCCCAGCAGTGGGAATATAATAGACTAAAAATGGATGGAAGATATACTAATAAGTGTAGAACTTCACACAACTAACCCGCCAAAACTTGAAAGTATACCATGTCATAGATATAAAATCAAACCATATTAAATTTAGTTTAAAAAAACTAAATAATTAAATGTTTTATAGTTCACAAAAACAAGCTTATGTGACTAATAAAAACAAACCAAAGAAGCTCCGTGTAGTTGATTTCAATTAGAAGGAGGTTAAAATCGAATTTCAAGATTTGTTTACATTGTTCGTTAGTAACAAGAAAAAAAACCGGACACGTACGAGTAGGACACGCAGCCTGAGGGTTCCGTGCTAACTTAATGAATGTATGAAGATAGTTCATCCATCCCGGGAGTCTCGATGAAATAAGGTTAAAAAGATTGAAATATTGATAGACAAACTTAACTTTGTAGTTGGCAAGCAGGTGCTACATAAACTATGCGACATAAACGGTCATATCTTTTGATCGCTTTGCCTTAAAAGTTTGATTTTTCACTGCTGAAAGCGACCGTAGATTCAAGTATCTCTTCTCTATCTCTTCTCTACATAGTATAAATTGAAGTCACTTTCCGCGTCTGTCTGTCTGTATGTCTTTATGGGAGCTAACTCCTCTTAAACCACGCAACGGATTTTGATGCGGTTTTCACCATCAGTTAGATACATTTTCAAGGAAGGTTTATATATATAATTAGCGACCCGCCCCGTTAGAAGCCGGGCGGGCGGGTCGCTAGTTTCATACAAATTTCAACTTGATACCTTTACGCGTTCCTGAGAAAAAGGGTCTTGACCGACGCCGACGGAAAGATGGACAGACGGACAACAAAGTGATCCTATAGGGTACCTTTTTTCTTTTTGAGATACGGAACCCAAAAAAATACATATTACACCTGTTTACGCATTAAAATGTAGCTCACGATCTAAATGTACAAGGTACATAATAATATGATTTACATGCGCATTAATTGAATTAACTTCCTAATGATATCGTGACAAGTGATCGTTGGCGTCGTGCAAATTAAGTGACACGTTTTTTATCATCTGCGTCTTTACGTTTGAATCATGAGGTTTTTCTCATCCTTATATGGTGAAGAATACTTCATACTCTCTCTGCCTGGAGGATGAAAGCATTGAAGAACATTTTCAGTGTATTTTAATATGCAACTGTAGCGTTTTCATTTACATAAAATTAAATATTCTAAAGTTATATGATTATGTACGGGATATTTACCGTGGTAAGGTTGTGGAATGAGCTCCCGATATTTCGGCGCAGTTAGTTAGTTGTTGGCTCATTCCACAACTTTACCACGGTAAATATCCCGTAAATCATTTAACTTTAGTGAACAACCGTAATAGTTTAAAACAGTGTGTTAAATATTCTATTTTCAGTTTGCGTAGTAAGCAACTTTTAATTCAATGGCCACCAAAATATATAATAAACCATTGTAGATAAAATACTAGGCAAAGATAACAAATCAATTTGTTTGAAAAATAAATCCCGGCTTGTTGTCTATATACATATACAAACTTAAACTAAAAGGTAGAAAAATTACAGTTAAAACAGAAATTGAAAGTCCTCGTCAAAATTTTAGGTGCTCTTATTGTATTGTTGGTATCATTTTTATATAAAGAGTAGTATAAACTCCAAGCTTTCTACAAAGACAAAAAATTAAGAAATCAGTTTTATCAGTAAAAAGTTACTACCATGAATAAAACCATAAAATCCTTGACTTTCAACACTTTTACCGTAACATTATAACATAGCAAAGAAGCTTTTAAAGGCATTATTAAGTAGGTACTATAGAAACTTGGACAGGTGTGTAGTGAAAGTATCAAGTGCGTTTGTCAACAGTAATCTGTTGCGTCACTGAAGAATTGCTGATTGACAATAATTTGATATCATTAGACGAGTGTGTAGAGGGACTTTAGGGGGGGTACTATTTGTTGTCTAATGGGTATCGAATTGAAAATAATTTGAACTGATTTAGGTATTGAATAATACAATACCGTTAACATTGTTGACATCTGAGCTTCTATTATGAGCGCTACATAATTTAAAACTACATAATATATATATTGAGCAATTAGGTATTTCTACATAACTATATTCAGTCCAATATTGTCCTTTTTGACAGATGTAACTACTATAACAATGCACCACCGTCATCCTGAAATTAGTTATTTTGATCTTTTTATGACCTTTTTAATATGTCTGTCTTCCATATTTTTTTATTACTGACAGTTAAATCCTTCTTCACAATCATAATCAGCCTTTTAACAGTCCACTGCTGCACATTTAGCCTACCCCCGAAAGGGTGATTGGACCATATTCACCACGCTGGCTCAGTGCGGGTTGGTGGATTCACATACGCCATTGAATTCCTTCTCCGTACGTATGCAGGTTTCTTCACGATGTTTTCCTTCATCGAAAAGCCAGTGGTATGAAAATCCGTACTTAAACTCCAAAGAGCTCATTGGTACGGGCCCGTATTGGTGGTATTGGTACTAATAGCATATAAGTATTTTATAAGCATTTTATAAAATAATAATGGATATCTATGTAATCAATTAAATAAATACAGGAAGTAATAAATCTAATCTAATCTAACTTTCATTTGAGTGCGAAAGAAAACTTTTTTTAATGACAGTTACTGCTCTATTTGGCTGGATTTATTGTTTGGAATATGAAGTTTATGTGACAGACCATAATTTTGCTAGGAAAGATTAAAATGTAATTAAGACGCCAAATTAATATATATTACATAACAAGAATTACGTAATGACATAATTTATATACGTAGAAAAGACATTTAAACTATATTTGTATTATTGTATTTGTATTGATAGGCCTTCATTTGTTGTAGAGTGTTTTAGTAATTAGTATGAGTCACCATCCCGATTTCCTATAGAGATCCCGGTGCCCTCCGTCTGGCAAAGAGGCAGGCCACCAATGGGATTTTAGTAGGTAGGTTTTAGGTACTACATAACCTGGCTGTATCTTAAAACTTTATACATACACTTTAACTACGTAACCTTTTGGACTTATGACGGGTCAAAATAAAGTACGATATGAATATCAGTAGTACCTCCCGAAACGTCGAAGTAAACTACATAGTTATTAAATATCGTAGTATTTTATTCTATTTGTAAAATAATTGGCGTTTCGTATGAAATCGTATCCGTATCTAATGGCATGTTGTCAATAAATGGATTGTTGACAAATTGCTGTAACGAATCTAGTTTCGACAGAACTTGCGTAATTTTTATAGTGGCAAAGTACTCTGTAAAACAAGAATTATTTTTGTGTCTCAATATAAAAATAGAGATGGGTTATAAACTCAGATCAGACAGACAAGGGAGATATGGTAAGGTGACGTGGTGGGTGCGAACGCATCTGGCCTAAATCAGGCCTAATGCCTTTAACGGAACTCACTCTGCAGACGACTGTGCCACCCTTTTTTGCATGTAGAATATTAGTTAGCTTATTGATGTCTCTACTTTTATTAGTATACTAGCTGACCTGACACGTTGTCCTGTCTTAGAACTGTCAAACACGCAAAGTTAAAATTGTAAATCTATTTTTTTTACACCTTGGGTTACATTATTGGAGTTTTAGTAAGGATCCCTGTTTTTTTTGAAAATTTATAATAGCCTATGTTACTCGAGGCTAGTGTAGCTTCCCAACAGTGAAAGAATTTTTCAAATCGGTTCAGTAGTTTTGGAGCCTATTCAATGCAAACAAACAAACAAACAATCAAATCTTTCTTCTTTATAATATTAGTATAGAAGTATAGATTAGTGCAAGAAAAAAAATGCAAATGGCTACTACAAGTTTTTGCGTTAAGCGGTTTAGCAGTACAATGAAAAAAAAGTAATACATGGAGACATTTGAAATCAACGGTAAAATTTTATTAAACACTTGTTTAATTTTCGGCAGTGAAATCAATTCTGTTGTAGGTATTCTCTAAATTTAATCTGACGGCTCTTAAATTACCTTTTCGTTTCAATATTTGTGAGACGGCTTATATTGGTTTAAGTACTACAGTATATTTAATATTTAGTTTAGTTTAGAAAATGGTACGACATAATCAACGTCAGTGTCAGGATCAGCAATTTTGAAACCTTGATTATCTTTTGGTTTGAAAAATCAATCGGCGCGCGGCAGCGGTAACTATAGTTACTGCGTTACCAACTGAGTCGTCGAGCAATAGACGTCATACCATAAGACCTGTAAGTGCGAGCGAGATAGACAGATATGACATGTGGGTGCGAGCGAGATGAGATGACCAATGATTTACGACCTCACAACTCAGATGGTAATGCGTTTACTATGGGCAATAAAACTGAATCGAATGCCGTGACGGACGTGACGTCATATTATTATCTCTTGTGCCGTCATATTTCACATCTGCCGGGTTTACCTTACCCGCCCACGAATGCTCTTACATTAATTCACGCGAAGCCAACAAACAAGTTTCATTGAACTTAAAAAGATCACAATGACAACAGAATTTTCTCACGCATCGAAAAGCCATTTGTCATTTCAGAAAAAACGCTATACTTCTGCAGAAATCATAGCATTTCTCGAAAACGAACTAACGTAGATTTATTACCTTGGATTGGTTAAATTAAACATATAATTAACAGCTGGTTAAAGTGGCATAATTAACAGGGCCACTATTATATAGTTCTGGTTAAAAACTCGCGACAATCTGCAATTTTTTCATTCGTGAGATTTTTAATCTTTTTATTCGGACGAATTTAGGTTTATAGAACTGCAGTTAAAAGTTATGATATAACAAGTATTAGCATAAAATAAGAACAGTATTTTAATTTATAATTAATATTTATTTATTTGTATTTATTTTTGTTGTTTTAACCTAAAGTGTGGAGCAACACTTCAAATGTATAAATTACTTTGGAGTTACTGAAGATGCGTCATCTATCAGTCAGTTTTGGGCAGGTTTCGGAGCATGTACAGTTTCTTAGCGTGAATTACTTGCAGGTAGCATGAATTAAAGATGACGTTACCAACGCTTACATTGGTTGCAAAGACAGCTCAAGAATATGAAGGCCGACAGGAATGCGACCGTATCTTAGCAGAAAAAGCACTCGAGGCGTAAACGCTGATGGTCCAGGTTTGAAACCAGCAATAATAATAAAAAAATCCAAAAAAAATTAATAACAGAAGAACATTTGAGTTTCTGATTTCAAACGTCAAATTGTCCTAAAGCAAAGTTTGCCTAAACTGGGCATTAAATTTAGTTATTTCTCTAATCATTGGTTAACTACAATCACTGATTAACATCTGAGTTAAACTTGAAGTGTAACCGTGGTGCCAACTTACCGGAACCGATTGCCCGACCGATTAAGTACTTGTAACGTTTATGAAATACATAACGATTAATTGCTATCGTATACTATAGCAATTAGTAAGTGCAATCGTTTCTGTGATTGAGGATATAGCGATTTAGTATATACTCGTAAATTGGTTAATTATCACATTAACATCTGGTTTATAAGCTATAAATGAGCCGCCTACTTAAAAAAACATCATCAACCTACCTTAGTCCACTGCTGGATACAGGCGTCTTCTAAAGCACGCATCAGTCTAAGCTTAGCTTCTAGCCACCAAAATAAACTCTGGCCAAGTGCGAGTCAAACTCACTCACCGAAGTTTCCTGACAAGTTTTGCCACACGTCCGTAGAGCCAAGAACTATAGTAGAGCATCTGACGCTGTGCTTGCCGTGCTGGAATAGGCGCGAAGCTCTCAAACCAGCGCACCTCAGCGCGCCCTTTCTAGGTCTTCTTACACAGATTAAATTTGGGGATTGAGTCACCCTCGTCCGTGGGAACGCACCCTTATCGGACCGCCAGGGCGGGCACAAAAATTCGACATCGTTTTATGGTTGATATTCCGAGAACCCGTACGAAGCGCTATGATTCCACATTTATTGTGCGAACTGCTAGTCTGTGGAATTCGCTGCCTGAATGGGTTTTCCTCGTCAGTTACAATCTGGGTGTCTTCGAGTCGAGAGTGAATTGGTTTCTTCTAGGCAAGCGTGCTCCATCGTAGACCGTATCGTCGCTTAACATCAGGCGAGATGGCGGCCAAGCGCAAGCCTATTTACTATAAAAATAAAATAAAATAAAAGCTATTAGGTAGCCTTCTTACTTCGGGTCACCCGCGAGTCGGAATGTCAAATCTCTATGCAAGCGTCTGAACATAGTGAACATTCATAGTTATATATTTCAATTCAAATTATTTTTCCAGTATGTGTAATGTATTTAGTAATATCATTCGTAAAGCCTGTTAATTGTGATAAATTAATAATAAGGACACAAGCGTGATTATTGTGCATAATTTTTTGGTATTATCCGTTACTTACCAACATTTAAATTATAGTCGTTGGGTAATATATTACAGTAATATCATAATAACACTGAAAACTGCGACTTTATCTGACCGAATTAAATACAAAACTACCGGAAACAAACTTACGTAACCTTAATTATGCCATAAAAATTACCATAGATTTCAGAATTACGGCGAAATCGAGTCACTTCAGTTGTGAAGTTGCCAAATAAGATGAACTACCGTTGCATGGATAATTCTCTCGTCTTAAAATCTTATTTCGTAAATGCGTGAATTTTCTGCTCTAGCAAACACTTATAATATAAAGTTATATGATTATTTACGGGATATTTACCGTGGTAAGGTTGTGGAATGAGCCCCCGAAATTTTGGCGCAGTTACATGTACCATGTTCACGGGAAGATTGAAAAATGCTGGTGGTTGGTCGACCAGTTAAAAAGTTAGGTGCAGACATAACGATTTACACTCTTTCTTAGTCTTACTTATAATATATTTTGTAGAGTTTGACGACTTTTAATTAAACTGAATTTTCATTACTTTACACTGGCAAAACGCACAAGCCTTGACTCGGATTTTTCATCTTCATTCATGAGGAGGAAAAAAAGTAAAGTAAAGTATTAAGCCTAGAAGGAAGGTTCCTTCTAGGCTTAACGTTCACTTGAAGCTATCTATTCACCATCGAGATATATGTATTGTATCTCGATGCTATTCACTAATCATTTAATTATTTATACTTAAAATCAAGGAAGATATATTAAGAGGCAAGACAACTATTGGTATAAGTTGAGCTTCTCTTGAAATGTTGCGAAACTTGACTGCGATACTAACGCTACGGTAATTTGTAGAACCTTTTCGTACATTGTCTGACTGTAGCGCTTACGGAAGTTCGAGATAACCGTTTTTAGGCAAATTTCCGAGCTACACTCTAATGTTCCGCTATTGTCTTTCCTCTTAGTATATCTTCCTTGCTTAAAATACACCTATGACTTTTAGGTCATAGATACTTAGCTTGAAAAGGTCAACGCTCTTGACGAAAGGAAGCCTCCCTGTGAATTATAATCCCATTAAAATAATAAACTAACATTTCTAAATCTTAGCAAATGTATATATATAAAAGCGAAATTCATTCACTCATTCACTCATCACGAAATCTGAAAAACTACTTGACCTACGACATTGAATTTGGCAGGTAACCCATTAATGTAGGTAAATGGGCTTCCTTATGGGGTGTAGACTGTAGAGGTCCGTTAAGAAAGGATTTTGCGAATGGATAAGGGGGCAAAAGGGGGTAGAAAATTTATATGAAAGTCTAAGTGTACCTACGAAGTCGCGGGCAACAGCTAGTTTAGTATAAAATAAAAACCATACGAAGACGATAGTCTTTTGAAATTCATTTTAGTGTAACTTCACTCTTTTTTTTTAAATGAAATTATAATTAACTAAGTTTTCAATTCACAAATTGACATTAAATATTTTTAGTACATTAATTGTAATTTTTAGTTTACCTATAATGTGACCCATATTTAATAGCATTTACACGTAATCACAGACATTCAATTTTAAAGTAAGCCACTTGTGAATATACTTCATACTCAAGCGTTATATATTACTAACTAATAGCATTAGGTAACACAATTGTGACGGAAAAATGTATGTTATTCTAAAGCTATTGCAAATTTTGTGATACGGTTGCTATATTGAAATACTGTAACAATGAACGTGACTATAAATTTGTAGGTATATCGGTCAAGTACATGACATGTATCTGATTTAAAAAAAATATGTGTGCTATGTATTATTTAATGAGCCATGAACAGAAATAGGGCAATAGATTTCTAAGTCGTATTGCCTTGTGTGTTGAATTTTGTTATGAACGATGAAACTTTTATGGCAGGTTACATCAATGACAATAACCACTTGACCCCGCCGTAAGCCAAAGTTACACTTTTTTAACTTAACCTTTTTCGAGCGAGCCAATCCTAGGCGCGAATTGAATGAATGACTTTTGACTCTCCAATCACAAGCGTCATGCGGTTCCCCCCGCGACCGACATGGCTGACATCTTGCACAAGCAAATTATGACCCGTGCCTTGCGTGATCAAGTGAGTATATTATCTTTGGGTTACATGGTAAAATTATACTGAATCGTAAATGGGGCATTGTACTCATCATTGTAAACAATTTTCACCATAGGACCAACCTTAAAAACACGTACAGTATCATTTTTTCGTACAGTTTTGGCATTTACACTCAATGAAATAGCTGATGATAGAACAGCTGATGTTTCTTTTTTTCAAATTCAGAGTTGTATGTTTCATGTAACCCAATATTCGCATCTATCTACAATTGTATAATGATATCCGCAACGAACTAAATTTTGTGGAACTAATTCATACTCTACTTTATAAAACGAGAAAATCACTTTAATCACAATTGACACTATACTTCCTCTGGCCTAAGCAAAACATTAACCTACAAATTTCTTCTTTACAGGTGCTCGAGTAAATAAACACAAGAATAGAGGGCAGCTGTGGGGGTATTGACCCAGTCACGGACTGTACCGGAACCATTATGCCATATATATCCACCACCATCTGAACCTGACCAGCATTAAAAACAGGAGATACCGTTAATTATGCCAATTCATTAGTCGTAGCCATGGAAGACGTTACGACAAGACCAAGTATAGAATATATCCCACCCCTACCACCAAAAGTCAAGCAGAAAGGCTCAACAACATTCACCCAAATAACAAGCGAAGAAAACGGTTACGATGTAGTAGATGCACGAAACATGGACTCTCTGAGTTCGATGCACTCGCATGTCCTTAATTCTAAAAGTCCATCTGCAACGGTATTCGTAGCGGCGACCCAGTCAGACCGACCCGCGATTACACCTAGCACGGACGCTCTCAACGGTCCACATGTAGTCACAATCAGAATAAACACTGAGACAAACAAACCTAAGCCGAAAATATCGAGCGTGCATCTCAAGAGTGACGTCGACTTTGATAGTTTCAAAATCAACGATCTATACAAAAAGAACACAACGGTCACACTCAATGCTGATGACCGCCCGAAGATTATCGAACATGAAGATTTAATGAAGCCAGACAAAGCACCGTACATATACTGCAATTCGTATATGAACTCTATGACGAACATGGTCATGTCTAGCGGTCAATGCTCACCGAGCGATACTCTAGATTCGGGGACATGCAGTGACCTTGATGGCACGCCACCACCGCTGCCCAAAAAGAAGACCTCAAAATCGAGCGCAAAGAAAGCCATCTCAGTCACGATGATAAGCTCGAGAAACGGGAGCAGTCAGAGCGAGGTTGATTTTGAAGATAACGACTCTAATATATCATGCGATTCTCTGAACAGTAGCGAGCTGAATGGAAGCGTACATGCCGATGAAAGTCATAGCGACTACAGCAAAAAAGATAAAAGGCAAGAGCCACCTGTCGCGCCGGAGATGCCGTCGTTTATATCCGAAGTGAACAACAAAGACAGCTTTCTACCGCAAGGTCTCCTGCAAGACATTAGAGACCGCTCAGCGAAACTTACCATAGTTGAAACTGAAAGCGATTCGAGTGAACATAACGAGGAAGCGAGCCAGAATATTAATGAGGCCACTAATATATCAAAAGAAAGCGCACAGCTCACTTCGTTCCGTCTAGTTTCTCAGCTTAATAGTGAGCAAAAGAACGCAGAAGAGGAAACTTCACCGTCTAACACTTCGAAATCTCCTCTGATTAGCGAGAGTACTTACGAAGAACGTAAACAAGACAAGGTGAAGCAAGAAATATGCTACAGCAGTCATTACTTTGATACGGACAAGTTTTACGATTTCCATTTGAACGAAAAACAATTTGATGTGCCTGTGAAAAGTGTTAGTGTTGCCAAAAGTGGTAGTGAAGTGTCTGAAGTTGAGTTTTTTGCTGGAGTTAAGGATTTCAAAACTGAGGATGCGCCTTCCACGATTAAGAGTTCGAAAGGCACAATACGTGGCGTCAAAAACCGCGTGAGAGCCGGCATAGCTACTTTCTTGCAAATCCAGAGTACGACAAAGGTAATTTTGCCATAATTGTTTCGCTTTTTTAATTTTACTACAGTCTTTATGTTCTCGTTACACACGTAGTGGTTTTAGAGGTCAGCGTTTCGAAAGTGCTCTTTGGCAGTTTGACGTTTATCGAAATTAACATTCTGTTTACTGCCCCAACGTTATTGAATATTGAACCTTCATGGAGCGTTGTTGAGAATAATGGCTGCAAGTGGAAACAGGTGAACAATCGAAACTTGTATAATTGCTATTCAGCATTATAAACGGACGTGTGCCGTGTTGAAGTCTTGTAAGGTATTTCGTCAACAATGTCGATTGTCATTTTAATAAGTCTTTGTTTTATGGTTACTTGAAAACAGGTGTTTATAGTGGCGAATACAATACCCACTTTGCAATTCTTGTTCCTAAATTCTAAGAATAACGAAGAAAAATACGCCACCTAAAAATAATTTTAATTGCCTTAGCGATTGAATATTTAATTGACGATTAAGTTTTATCTGGCAAGCACTGCACTTATTCACTTACTCTCTACTTAAAAACGTGGATTAAGAGTGAGTTTTCTAAAGTGCTTTATCTAGTTCATGCGTGTGACTATTTCCGTCACCGAAAAGTTGACGTAGCTGTTTTAAGCATAGATTAACTTAACTAAAGTTCTAAGTAAAGATTGAGTTTAGAGTAGTTATATTTACTTTTGCTTATTAAATAAGTATCACTCTTGCGTACACATGTTTTTTTTAATTCTTTATTTGAGTACCTAGCTTGGTCTCACAAAGTATTTTTTTTACAAAAAAAAAGGCCCACCTTCTTTTGAAGTGCAATTCAATCTACGGGATCGATCAATTAATGATCCTTAATTATTATTACTAAATTATTCAGCGTGTTAACACTGTCAACATGCTGGGTACGTTGTCAACTGATAGGCATGAGCATTTGGATTGTCTTTAGACCTTCAAGTGTCTGGGCAGTCTAACTGTTTTTGTAGCTTATATTTTATTTAGGTAATAAAGATTCTAGCCATATAGAAAAAAATATCCTTTAGAAATGGAATAATATATTCTTCAACTTCTAATGCGACCAAAATATACAGGCCTATTCAATAAACAAATAGGATAATTAAACAATTGCCGACATCATCACGTAATATGTTAACACACAACAAATGCAGTGGAATTAAGTCTCTACCTTTTTAAAAGCCGGTTAAATACAAAGAAAGATACCAGTCACGCTAAACAGTAATTAAATCAAAAAAGTTATCTGATTATTTACGGGATATTTACCGCGGTAAGTTTGTGGAATGAGCTCCCGATATTTCGGCGCAGTTACATGCACCATGTTCACGGGAAGACGATGGGGATGGTGCATGTAACTGCGCCGAAATATCGGGAGCTCATTCCACAACCTTACCACGGTAAATATCCCGTAAATAATCACATAAATTTAGTGAACAACTGTGATAGTTTAAAACAGTAACTAAATCATATTTTAATTATCACCCGCCACTGCAACAGTGCTGCAAACCGAGACAGATGCTTCTAATTTATAATTATTTTCAAAGCTCATCTTCCGCTCTCTTAGACCGGTCTTAATTAAATGCATTTCCTACAGACGGTCTCACGTTTTAAGTGTGTCGGAAGAAAACTCTTCCAGTTTTCTAATTCAATGGAACAAGAAATGAGAAACGATGGCGTGGTGAAAGTAGAGGAAAAATTGTCTGTAACCAATGCTGTCGATAGATCTAATGTGAAACTATTGCGAGTGATGTAGGAGACACAAAATTGGTTCGGTGTATTCTATCTTAAGGTGGTAGGTTTTGCCTATAGCGGGATATTCGATATTTAAATTTCTTGATATCGGCTTAGCACGGGTGGTAGATAACTTTCATTACATAATATAAGCCTTCCGTGAAAAGTTATCTAACTGATTGTAAAAACACATCAAAATCCGTTATGTATGTCGGATATACAGACAGACGTGAAAAGCGACTTTATTTTACCCTGTGTAGAGATTTTTTTTTTTTAAATTTATTTAAGGATCAACAAACAGTATGCAACAAAATTTAAAACTAAAGAGGTATACAGAGAAATAACTAGTTGAAATACCAGCATCGTTGACCACGGATTAATAATAGATATTTATCATATCATATGAACATGACGCAAGGAAGAGATCTTATTTAAGAATTAAAGTAGTATACTTAATTTACGTCATAATATAACTACTAACTAGTACTTAACAAATATGTAATTTGAAATAAAAATATAAAAAATATATTCGGTAGGTAACCACTAAAGTTGACAGATAATAAGTTCTTTATGCATTATATCAACAGCCCGTTGAAAGATATTGAGTAGTGCTGAGGCAAACATATCCTAGGCGTAATGAGAAGTTAAGTCAGGATACATCATGAGGAATGCTTGCCGCCACCACCACCCAAAACCTCCAACACTGAGCTCCGGAAACCATTTGTACGTATATGAAATATGTCGATACTATTAAAGAGATCGTTAAAACATTTAGTTATACGATACAATGGAGATCGCTCACCCGAGTTGGTGCGACAGATTGAGTTGTAAAAAGTATTTGTCGATAAACCATTTGAAATAGTAAAAAACAGTTTATCGACAAATTTAAGTAACAAGATGCATAACTAATAGATAATCAGCTGTACATGATAATTATATAAATAGTTATGAATTTGCGCAATCAATGTGATCATTTACAATAGCAATCCAGTCTAGTTATAACGTTAGGACAAAAAAAAAACTATTTGAAATTTTAATTTCCCGCCATAGGAGAAACGGCATAGGTGGTGGCCAAATTGGTAGAAGAGAATGAGACCAAAATCCTATTAGAATTATCAAACTGAATGGCCACGCACACCTATAACTTTAGTAAGTACGTATTGTTATTCATAATAGCAAATAAAACTTATATAAATCACAGTAATGCTTTCTTAACTTTTTGCGATGAATAAATTGAAAATTAACGCTATTAATGGAAAACTGTTCTACTGATTCCGCTTCTTGTAGTAGCGAAATTACACTAGATTTTGGTCAGAAAACCTGTTTTGAAGATGGACTTCCGCAAAATAACGTCTGATTCAATCGACTCGTAACATCAGGCGAGTTGATGGCCAAAGGGCCGCCCTTTGGCCATTACAAAAAAAAAATAGTGCGTGGAGTCCCTCCGCGCGGAAGAAGTGAAACTCTCGCTCTGTCTCTTTTTATTCCCCCTCCATGGTAGCGTTAAACGTTTAACGCAACCTTGTTAGAAGTCGCATGTTCTGCTATCTATGCAAATATTAGTGAACTAATAAACAATGAGAAGGATGTACAAGTTTCAAAATTTCCTCATAGATGGCATCTAAAACTCTCGCTCTGTCTCTTTCTATTCCCCTTCCATGGTAGCGTTAAACGTTTAACGCAACATTGTTGCAAGTCGCATAAGAAGTTTCACTTCAAAAAAGATATTATCGCGTGTATTTTACATTGTTTTAATTCCTGACGTTGCGATAATTTCAATGTGTAATATATAACAGTTATAAGTTAATCACGATAATCAACAATTCTTATTTTTTGCTACTAAATTTCAAATACCACTTTTGTAAAAAGTCACAAGTGCGTCCAACAAACTCACTCAACACTTCAGCAAATTGCTTGAAAAACTTCGCGTGTGTTCCGATACATCACGTCCAATCCACGGCGACGCGGTGAGTCCGGCGAGATAACTCGTCCGTAAAACAGTATCGACGCCAACGTGTCACCAGTTTATTTATTGCCGTTTCTAGCTTTTTTATGGCGAGAGAATTTCTACCCCTTTTTTGGAGCTACATGCTCAATTGCACTTCACACTATACTGTTTCTATTCGATTATTTGCTCTGACAGCTGCATTAACATTGTAAAAATCCTAATGAAAACATTTTCTTTTAAGATTTCATTGACGTTTATCAGGTGGGGGTTACATTGTAAAAAAATAATGAAACTACGTATTCTGATCACTAACGCTAGGTTTTTGAACGTAAGACTGTAGCAGGTACCTGGGGGGTTAGAAATTAGCCACTTTCTGTTAGCGTTAACGCCTACGGAAAGATGAAATTGTATGAAAATTATTTCGATAAATAGAATTTTTTAAATCCAAAAAATTCATTTCAGACATTGTATGAAAATAATTTTCATACAATTTCATCTTTCTGTAGGCGTTAACGCTAACAGAAAGTTTCTTTAGTAGAATCGGGGGCTAGAATTCGTGGTTTCATTATTTTTTTTACAATGTAATTGTAGTTGTAGGTATATATAATACTAAGTATGACATGTACTATAGTTTAGGTTTGGTCTCTACAACACTTTATGTAGCGTGTTACTTTGTCAGTCGTTTTTTAGTCGTTCTGCTTTAATTAAAGTCAGTCACGGATCTGTCTGATGATTTTTTCAAAACTCGTTCCTTAGTTTTAACTCTTATTCCATCGCGGAACACGCGAACTGCGAAGCCTTGACTTTTCGTTCGTATGCTGTTACTTTCATATTGTCAGCGAACGTATAAAAAATATGATTTGCATACAACCACATTGCTACACGTTTAGTGTCGCCCACTGCTACTACTGTAGTTTTATTGAATGTACGATAAGCAATTAATATTTTGTGCGCCCACTTATAACTAACGATAATCAAAGATTTCTTCACTTTTGCTTCATAAAATGTAGAAACAAAACTGTTTTTTTATTATAAAAAATTAACTGGTTGATAAAATTGGACTGAATTGTCAATATGATAAGCAATTAGTATTTTTACGCATACTTTTAATTATTTTAGACAGTCAAAGATTTCAACACTTTTGTTTCATATAATGTAGAAACCAAATCACGAAAACAAAAAAACAAAAAAAAAAAATTAGGTTACTTTAACATTTAAATAGCAAAACTGAGAAAAGTTCACGTTTTCACCTGCACAGTTTGTAATGTATCAGAAAGGGTATATATAATACAATACAGGGTTACATAGAATGATGTACTACTATAATTTTTTAAACAGCGGAAACGATAATGTTTGGTTTCGAACGAAACTACAGACGTCTTGTTAGAAGTTTTGAATAAAAGAAACTTACATACATACATAGTATCAGATACATACTTATTATCACTATATATTTTTATTTTACATTCGTTTTGGGAATTGTCAAAAGTTTCAAATGTCGTTGTCAGAATATTTGTAGAACTTGTGCACAAAACAGTCAATTTTTTCCGAAACGTTTTCCAGCCGAAGGTGAATGTGGATATTTAAGTCGAGGATAAAATGGGTTTTATGCACGAGTAACACTTGACTTTTCACTTTAATTGCGCGGAAATGAAAGAATGATATTGTTAGCAATTTATTTTCTTTAATTAAAATTACAACTGACATTTAATCAATGTCCTATAAAAACTTATTGCTGGGTTTTAAATAAAACCCTGATCTATGGGTATTAATAAAGATCCAGGCAAACTTCCTTCATGAAATTCATTACAAACTGAATCACTGAGCAATTTTAAAAAGTAAATATTTTAATGCACTAGTGCATTAAGAGCAAACTTATGCAATAGAGCATAACAAGCAGTTTAATCCGCTTACACCGGGCATAAACAAGAACTTGAGAAGTGAAAAACAGTTTTCCTGAAAGCCAATATAGATAAATTCAAGTTAATACAACAGTTTAATAATGTTTAATATGATATGTAATGCAAATTGACTGACATATTTTTTAAGAACTGTGCCCCTGTCTCCGTATAATCGAATTACGTGCACGATTATCGATACTTTTTACAATCGCATTTACAATCGACTGGTAATCGATTACATGCGCGTACGCAGCTTCCTAATCGCGACAACGTAATTGCAAAAATGCTTCCGATTGCAAATTGTAATTGTAGTAATTTTAGTTTAAATTTTTGTTGTATCATTTTCACTTTCAGTTATGGTTTAAATGTTTTACTTCCGTATATTGGACATTGAGGTCGAATCTTACATACCAAACTAAAATATTCTGGTGAAACTAAATACTAAAGTTATATGATTATTTACGGGATATTTGCCGTGGTAAGGTTGTGGAATGAGCTCCCGATATTTCGGCGCAGTTACATGCACCATGTTCACGTAAATATCCCGTAAATAATCATATAACTTTAGTGAACAACCGTGATAGTTTAAAACAGTGTTAAACTAAATACTGTCGTTCGGTGTGGAGTTCTAAGGGGGAGCACAGTCAGTCAGTCATATATCAGTAGTCAGAGAAAAGTAAAAAAAAAACTCTTCTGTGGTATTAACGTCTTCTGGTTATGATGATGAAAACTAAAGACGGTCTAATATCATCTTTGTCTCTTTAATTTATATATCGACAAATAGATACTCTTTATTGTGCACAGTGCACACCATAAAATAAAATCTATATACAGATTAATAAACTTAAGAGTTAGTGCCACAAGTGGCGGCTTTATCTCTAGAAGCGATCTCTTCCAGGCAGCCATTGGATAGATAATCTTTACGTATCAGTATAGACGGGAATGTTATAAACACTTACCGCGTTATTAAATAGCTAAGACTTGTCGGACTTGGTTAAAGGACCGCCATCCAACCAATGGGAGCGAAAGAGAGAATTTTCTCTTTCTCTCCCGTTGGTCAGACGGGGGTCTGGCGTACCATATCCACACATCTGTAAAGTAGCTAACAGACGAGACGGATTTGGTTGACGGACCGCCGTCCAACCAACGAGCCTAAACCGACATTTCATTCATAAAAAAGATTGAAAATATCCGAAATAGATCCGTTTAGAGAATGTACAACAACGCCACCACGGTGTATACATTTTGTATGAAAAAAAAAAGTTTAAATTATTTCGGTAAAAAATTACAAATATACCAAAAACAAAATGCAAAATATAAGGCACTAGGTCGCTAAAGTCAGTGACCCAGCTGGTTGAGGTTTAACATTTTGGCGAAGATCAAATAGTACGTGATCTCAGAAAATAACCAACGGGGATTGGTTTTATGGTTTCTGAGATTTTGCGGTCGAAGATAGACGTTGATTAGACGTAATAAACTGATTCACTAAACCTCGATCACAATATCGGCGGGGTGATTCTAGAGTAATCGTAATTTTTCTGTTGTTTCCTACGTGTCAGTTTCATCTACAGTACTCGGCGATGAGGTAATTTTATTTGTATTTATTTATTCAATTAGCTCGGTTCAAACACCAATTACACTAATGACAGACAATAATATTACATAATAATAGAATTTAAATACCTAACAGATTAACTAATTACATGTCCAAGAGTATATTTTTGTAACAATAGATACAATTGGTGAATATAATAAAATTACAAAATAAATAAAAGGTCGTTAATGTCGTTATACAATAATTAATTAATAGCCAAAATAAAATAAATTATCACTATACAATAAATAATTACCATGCAAAAATGTCAAAATAAATGGTTGTCTATAAAATAATCAATTAAAAATAAAAATTAGAATTTTAATTTTATTTTAATATAACAATACAATAAATAGTTACCATGCAAAAACATAATGGTAATGCACATCGAGCTAAAGAGGGAGAGATAATGGGCTAGTTTTGGAGCGTCGGTAATTTGTAGATCCTCGTCTCTGTCAATCAGTAGGACATTTTGTGACTTTTTGACCGTGCGACAGAAACAAAGCACTACAAACTACCGACACTATGTTACAAAAATTCAAACATTCAACACACCTTAAGTGTGTAACAATACTTTAAATATAGAAATTACACAAAAGAAGTATTTCTTGAGCATAAACTCTCTGAATGTTTTGAAATTGTTGAGTAGCTTACAGACCGTAAAGACGTCCGTGATTGGGTCTTTGAGTGTTGCCAGCAGAATTTAATATTATGCCATAACCGCTCCGAGGAATGTGGTAGGTAATAGAAGTTAGGTACCGTAAACGAATGTGGTGCGGTGCGGTGCGTCTTCCGCGTTCTTAGGATTGGTAAAGCTGCATTGTGATTTATGTAGGTTTTTATCTGTCGTATAATACCGGATGTATCTTTAAACGACGGACACATTCAAGGATATCATTGTACTCATCATTAAAAACAACTTTTACTTTGGGACCAATTCTGATGTCGAAAACAGCTGTTCCATACACTTCGTTGAGTGTTAATGTATTTTTAATATCGGGAGCTCATTCCACAACCTTACCACGGTAAATATCCAGTAAACAATCATATAACTTTAATGTATTTTTTTTTTATAAGTGTTTCTTTTTTCTGCGATATAATGGTTGGTCCCATAGCAAAAGTGGTTTATAAAGATGAATACAATAATATCCATGAATATTTATCTGTCGTCTAGATTTACATCTTATACTTATCGGCGTAAAGACTTATTCAGAAACGTCCAATATCTGTTTAGATAAAAAGATTTGTAGGCAAGTAGTTCATTTCAATACGAGCGAGTTGCTAAGATATAGAGGACGTGAGGTCTCAGTTCTGGGTGAAGAATTAGTTCACAGTAATATGAAATCGACATGCAAATTAAAAACCCGGACTCTTCGAAGTAAGTCGAAAATTATCTTAATTTTATTATTTTACATCTATTAATATTTTTCTTCAGTTCTCTCATCATCATCATCATCATAATCAGCCTTTTTACAGTCCACTGCTGGACTTTTAGCCTACCCCCGAAAGGGTAATTAGGCAATATCCATCCACGCTGGCCCAGATTCTGAATGGTGGATTCACATACGCCATTGAATTCCTTCTCCGTACGTACCTATGCAGGTTTCCTCACGATCTTTTCCGTCACCGAAAAGCCAGTGGTATATAATCCGTACATAGCTCCAAAGAGCTCATTGGTACGGGCCCGGGGTTTGAACCCGCGACCTCAGGCTTTCAAGTCTAGCGGTCTCCCAAATGGGCTACCACGGCTTCTAGTTTCCAGTTCTCTACCTGCCGTCAACTCTACATTTGGCTCCCTCAATATTTGACTTAACAGACTTTTTAAAAGCCCCTTTTCCTGATTATACTGTGAACCATCACATTCATTGTCTCTACAAATAAATCTAAGAGAAAGCATCCCATAACAATAAACAAACAACATTTTAACCGCACCAAAACACCGTCGATGCAAATGGAATGCCAAGAAAATGCGTAAAAACCTCAGACCACATTGTGAAAGCACAGATTTATTTGCAGTTGGGAGTGCCGAAAGCAAAGGGCGACCCACATGCCAGTGAGAAATTCGTAATATATTATTATGCATAAAACAAATAAAGCAGTGTGGTTTACTTTGTGAATCCTGTACATACCTATATTATGAACGAGCGAAGAGAGGTCTCAGATTCTAAAGGGACAAGTCGGCGTTTCTATGTATGGGTTGCTCGACAATAACTTGCGTATTATTAATCCGATCTTCATGAAACTTTTTAAGCAAGTAGTTCATTTCAATAAGAAAAAAAGCTCGAATATGAGCAAAAATCGATTGAGGGGTTCCGCAAGGTCACAGTTTGAGGCGACTACAACCTAGTTAATTTAGATTGGAGTTGAATGATAGACCTACGTTTGGCCAGACTTCATATAGGACGCGATGATTATCAAAGACCCGGGACCCGGGTACGTCCTAAAACTGCGACCAGAACCACCGGAGGATGGGCAGCAGCATCCTATTAGTACACGGTGAACGTACTGCGATCCCCAAGCCGCCTGCCAAGCGTGGGGATTATGGCAACACCCCTCTCTAAGAGGGAGGTCTTTGTCCAGCAGTGGACGTTTAATGGCTGCTGATGAGATTATCAAAGATTTAGCCTCGTAGATCTAAACTGAACTAACTATTAATTCTAAATAAAAAAAATTACAGCTTGTCATGGTATTCTTGCCGAAGTAATAGTGGGTTGAATCAAGGTAGCCCGCGTGGCCTACATATTTATTAATTAATCTGTGAAATAACAATGATATTTTTTGTCAGTTAATTAATGTACAGAAATAATTAACACAGAGAACACAGAGGACCTGTACGCATAATTAATTGTTAATCTATATAATTATTGTGACTGTCGGTAGTGTACAAAATTCAAAGAAAGTTATTATACTCATGATTATAAACAACTTCTATCAAGATTGAACCTGGATAATGCAAAAAATTACAACGTTTCGCATATTGTGAAGTGATAAAGAATTTCACCTTTTTTAGCTACTTTGAACGCAATTTTTGGTTTGGTCCCATAAACTAAAAATTGATAGTAAGAGCACAATGAATTCTATTCGCGTTTGCTTTTCACATTATCGAGATTCACACTGTATACGCTGATAAAGTAATGGCAAAGTAAATATCATACCTATTACCATAATAAAATTACATAGCTAACTTGTCTTATTTTGCATAGTGATATTTAATTTGAAAATTGCCGCATACTCGTCGTTTATCTACGATCTATAGAGCAACGCGATATGCCACAGTATATTAAAAACAGTTAGCCAGCTGTATCTTCTCGACTCCCTGCAATGGTAAGCCAATAGAATTGTGACGATCCCAAGGTCACCAACAAGCTGGACCCACTTGGCCTCCGTAGAAATGTGGGTTTCCTCTGCATCTTCTACCGCTTGTTTTCCGAGAATGCTCTGAAGATATTTTATCTCATTCCTGCTTCAGAATTCCTCTACCACACGTCCCGATACCGTTAAAAGACTTACACCCACATCTTCAGCCAGAAGACGTCCCTTGTGCTTCACCCCCACATCTTTCAAAGCTGAAAATCGCACACAGTCCGGTTATGCCGCGCCTTCCTTCCGCGAACTTGCAAAGTGTGGAATGTCCTCCCCGGCGAGTTTAAATAGAGGTATCTACAAACACCGCTAGTGTTTCAGGCGTCCATCAAGCGAATCACTTGCCTGTTTGCCCCTCTTTTTTATAAAATAATAAGTTAGGAAATTCTAACCAGTAAGGGGTCAAAAGGGGTTGAAAGTTTACAATAAATGTCTACGCGTACGAAGTCAATAGCATAAAATAAAATAAAATATACTCACAAATAATTATTATACATGCAAAAGTGTATGTTTGATCACACTCAAATCTGTAAAGGCTCAACGAAGGATAGATTTATACGTAGGATTGAAACATAGGCTACTTATTACAGCGAAAAATTAAATTATATTAAAGCTTAAAAGCTTAGCTAAATATACTTTAATTAATATAAATATACTTTAATTAATATAAATATACTTTAATTAATATAAATATATTTAGATTTATTAAAGTATATTTAGCTAAGTTATTAATTAAGTACATAACTATTATGATCCACGCAACCAACCGTTGACATTGACATGACGTGATTAAATTAGGAAACCTTAAAACTAAACTCACACCTATATAGTGTTTCGCCCCGAACTAAGTACTTGGGACCCTTATATTCTTGCAACCCCTCGAATGATATTACCAATATTCGAATTTTAAAAATTGAACTTGATTGTCGACCATAAATATACAATCATACTAATTATACATAGAAACGCCAACTTGTCACATTATAATCTGATACCTCTTATAAACACAACTAAAGTCGTGTTTATAAACTTGATTATAATTATTAAAATAATTTTAAACTGGCTGCGTGCATTGGCTTATCAAGATTGTTCAATCTAAATATTACCTACTGTTACACGTACACTGTGGTGCTTTCATCTAAACAAAACCATCCGTTCTGCGTTCCATCACGCTATGCGAGTGGAAAACCGCTCCATTGTCGGGAAAATTAAATTACCGATGTTTTTCCATGGGTAAGCGATAACTTGCTATTTCTGAGGTATTATAATTTCTTTTATTTACGAGTATCTGTTAGAACGTACATGAAATTACGAGATTGAATCACGAAAATAAAATGTCAAAAATTGAAGTTTTTCCATATGCATATAAAATTTCAAATCCGAATATTTCAAAACTTTAAAGTTAAAAATATGCTAGGTACGCTGCCAACTCGTAGTGGGCTTGAGCATTTGGATTGTCTTTAGACCTTCATCGGTCTATAGGCAGTCTAACTGTATTAGTGTTAGTATTAGCTTGTATTTTGTTTAGTTAATACATTGTGGATTTTCCTTGGATACATATCAAACGTTTCGATACTACGTTTCTACAATACGGCCAAGGATTGAAACAACCTGCCCACTTCCTTGTTTCTTTAGTGATATAATCTGGGCCTTTTCAAAGCCAGAGTGAATAGGTATCTTCTAAGTCTGCGTGCTTCATCTTCGACCACATCGTCGCTTACCAACAGGCGAGTTGGTGGTCAAACACGGAATAATTCGCGTAAAAAATTTATTAAATAAAAGCTTGTTAAAAATTTAATGTGATTTAGTAATACGGTGCTCTTAAATATTACTGTAAGCTCTCTGAACAAGCAAATAACAGGTCGGTATGTAAGATAAAAGTAAGGAGGTCACCATGAGTTTTAGTTGATTTTTACCCCACATTTTTTTGCCAATCAATCTCTTCGTCAGATAGGTGCTCAAAAACGTTATGTCGTGTACCATGATTGATTGTTTGTGCCATTTTTTTGTCTGTGTACACCGACATTGGCAACAGACACCGTTAGAAGATGTTAGGCGCAGTGCGAGGCAGTATCCAAGATCCCTCATAAATGACTTCCGAATGAAATATTTAGAGATTACTTACTTTACGATGTTTTCCTACTTTTTTTCTGATGTTATTGTTTATTTAAGATAGTAAATAGACACCTATCATTTGTAAGAAACAAAACGGTTTTACGGTTTGCGGTCGTGCAATTTTTCTCATCACCTAAACAGAATTGCTTAAAACAGTTTGCCGTAAGGCCCCAGGACTAATCACTCCCACTTTGAAAGACCTATTTGAAGAAATAATAAAAAATATTAATTGAATTTTACATCTAAGCGTGGATAAAAATCTTTTGCTGTTTTTTAACCGACTGTCCAAGAAGGAAGGTAATGTTTTTTGGGTAGGTGTATGGGTGTTTATTAGTATTTTTAAATGATTCAATATGACCTAAACGGCATGACCGATCCCGATATGTGAAGGTCTCGATAGATTCGTCTTCATGCCCAGAATGTTGTAGGCAACATTTTGCAGTCAAGTATTTCGTTTTTCTTTCAATAACATACTTGTATATATTATGTTTGTAAGTTTTTAATAAAGTAAAATTCAATTTCCTAAAATTAGCATTATTTTGAAATGAATAACTTGATTTTATTTATATTACACGGGAATTACTCACGTAAGATTAAGACGGTTACTCCGACTATAGTCTCAACCGCATTGGTCGAGACGCAGTCGCGCGGCGCATTCACCTTGAAAAAGACCGCCTAATGCGGTTGGAACTATTATAGTCGGAGTAACCGACTTAATCTCTCGTAAGTAATTCCCGTATAATATAAATACAATGTGTGAAAACAACTTCAGTTTCCATAATAAAATGACGTGATTGTTTCGCTTTCAGTCGCTGCTAACGTATATTGTCACTCCATCGCATGTCCTACGTTTTGAAAGTTTTCATGTATCCAAGTTGCGCGTAGGAACATTGTACGAAGTATTTTATTTATTTACTTAGAAACTTTATTCACTATAATTAGCTTTAAAGCAATATCACTAAACAACCATGCAAGATGTCTAAATAATAACTACTCAATAATAAAGCGTGAATCACGTTTATTACTAGCACCTGATGGCTTACTACTTTTGTATAATCAATTTAAATTATTTAATTAAATACGCACGCACGTGTTTTTCTTCAAACGTGCAGTCACGTCCATATATAAAGCGTGTACTTGTGTCTTTCATCAGTTGACCGTTTAAGGTCGTCCAGGCTGTTTGTACATGGAGCGATTGTGGGATCGGTTCCTAAGAGATTCTATATGCGTCGCGATACGAGCGTATATGAATCAAAAATAATTTTACCATGTTGGCAACGCGTTTACAAAACAGCAGTGCAAGTTACGTTCATCGATCATCAAATTTGAAATTTGAGCTCGTCAAATTTGATAAAATGACATTTGATCAGTACTTGCTATGACCAAATCTATGGCATTTTATCGATCGTCAAACTTGACAGTTGAGATCGTCAAATTCAATAAAATGCCATCTGATCAGAACTCGCTATGATCGATTCTATGGCATTGTATCGAATTTGACGATAAATAAAGAACGATACTTGCACTGCTTATGTAGAAGACAAAATGTTATTTACAGATACTGATTACGTAGCTCGAGTTTTGTTGGTTTCATACGGATAATAAAATGTATTCGTATTTTCATATTCAGCTCACTGCAAGGCTTCATCCGCCACTTCTTTTAATAAGAAATCTCTTTTTAATTTTGCAAATATATAAATTAACTCTATGTAAACTCAAAATTGATCAGTAATAAATTAACTTGAACAGTCCACTACAAAAGCTCAAATAAACTAGAGACTAAAAATAACAGATACAATTTCCAGTTATGCCTGCGTTACCACTCAGCTTACGGCCTTTTTTGGGGAGTCCAACAAAACGAAAATACAATACAATTTTTGAGAGCATTCTAGAGGAAGTTTGAAAGTTACAATAATTGAAATAAGCCGAAGCAAACGTAGTTTTACAGATTAATAAACTAGTTACGTAAAATGATTTTTTCCGATACTGGTTTAGTCACGGCTTCGTTGACAGCCGACGCCAACACACGCTCAAAGAGACTGCACTTGAAGCGCCGATTTGTGTAGCCTTGTGTACAAACAGCCTAAGGATTCATATAAAGAAGTTAAGTAGATGATATAATGACAAACAATAATAATAATTACTACTATTTTATTATTGAAACAGACGTGGTTTTCACACATTTTATTTATATTACACGGGAATTACTCACGTAAGATTAAGCCGGTTACTCCGACTATAGTTTCAACCGCATTAGACGGTCTTTTTCAAGGTGAATGCGCGCGCGCGGCTGCGTCTCGCTTTGCACTACGGGCCGCCGCGCGGCGCGCACGTGATGTCACCGGCTGCTTGTCGGGTGCGGGGGTGCGGGTGCGTAGAGAAATGCGTGCGGTTGAAACTATAGTCGGAGTAACCGGCCTAATTTTACGTGAGTAATTCCCGTGTAATATAAATATAACAATTATTACTATTATTTTTTGTATAGCCTTTGCTTAACTTCTTTAGTCACTTATCAAAAAAGTACAAGTTTGGTTACTGCATACGTTACTCTACTCCAGAGTAATGCTAGGTACCGTTTTAGCAATTTATGAGTCGGTTGCCCGAACTATAAGCCTGATCGATATTTTTCGCGATTGATCGCTATTCTCGAGTAGCTATTTTATGACTCAATTATTACTCATGGCCGATTAGAGGCTGTTAACGGATTAACGTTTACTAAGAGTGTTATAGTGTGGCTGTATAGGGTTAAAGTATGTTATGTAAAAGTAACCTTTATATTTTAAGTGTTTTTTCCCATTTGAGGATTTAGATAGATAGATAGAAACAATGACTGTTTTAAAAAGGGGGAAGACGCGTGACATCCAAACATTGTGCCCAATAAATATGGCTCTGTTTCGGCTCGAGTCAGCGGTGACGTTGACATCTACACTATGTCAACTTCACCACTCCATTAGACACTACACTAGACCAAAGAAGTGACATATAAAGAAAATTAAATTAATTGTTTTTAAGTATTTACAAGTGAAAAGTAATCCCGTGAAACTTGTTTTTAGTCTTCAAACTGTTGGTGCACCTTGTGGAAATGAAGGAAGTAATTTTTGCTGCTTTAATAAAACACAATTTTGACAAGTAATTCACGTGCTATCAAAACGACAGTTCGATTATGACTGAAGTCTATTAGGCCCGTGAGCCTAATTTCTGCTGTCCACGTCAAGAAGTTCGTCCCGTATTTTCCCCCTATTTTCTTACATCAATGGATAGAAACTATTTATTGTGTACACCAGAAATAAATATTACAAGCAGATAGAATACACTTACGAGCGAAAGCCACAAGTAGCAGCCTTATCGCTAAAAGCTAAGGATTTACTATGAAAGTAAATACTCAAATGTAATTATTTCCCTATTTGGGGCAAAGTGCATTTATTAACTAAACAAAATACAAGTTACTAACACTACAATAACAGTTAAAATACCCACAGGCGGTTGAAGGTCTAGAGACAATCCAAATGCCCACTACCAATTGGCAGCGTATCCAGCATGCATTGATGTCTTGAGATTTGTTCACATCATTTCTTCACATAATTTACGAGCGAAAAGGGCACGAGCTACAGCTACAGATTTTATTGATAACACCAAAAGTTACAAGTCAATTTGCATTAAATAAATTCAATAGCGAAATAGACAACGCACGAAGCATTAACTTATAATCGCTAAGGAAAGAGGAAGTGTCCCTACAAACTACAGAGACCAAATTTTAAATTACAAAGCACTCTGTACTAAAAACAAGTCTAAAAACTAATAAATACTTTGTTATGCTCATTTATGTTCAATCAATCAATCAACCAACCTGCCCGAGTTCGTGACATATCTGCTCGATTTATCAATTAAATGCACAATAAAGTTTTACGGGTAAGTAGGTGCAAAGCACGTTTAGTAGTACTTAGATAATGGTATTAGTGTGCTTGAAGCTGAGTTATTGTTCAGGAAGGTTATCAAAATTTATGTTTGTATTGGAAACATCGTGAGGAAACTTGCATACGTACGGAGAAGAAATTGGATGACGTATGTGAATCCATCAATCCGCACTGGGCCAGCGTGGTGGATATGGCCCAATCACCCTTTCGGGGGTAGGCTTAAGGTCCAGCAGTGGACTGTTAAAAAGGCTGACTATGATGATGATGAGTGAAAAGTTAGGCCACCGGGCAGACCACCAGCCCACTGGTTGGACGACATCGTTAAGACAGCAGGAAAGCAGTGGACAAGACTAGCACAGGACCTACAACAGTTACGCTCACAAGCCAGAGATATCACTTTCGCACATAACATGATATAGCATATTAAAAAAAAACGCCTAATAGAAATAAAATAATTATTAACTTTAAGTACTCAAATTTACTGTTTAATTTTTGCAACAACCTATACGGGGTGTAAGGGGAACACTCTCGAAGCCATAAGCACGTAATTGTACTCATCATTAAGAACAACTTTTACTATGGGACCAGCTCTGAAATCGCGAAAAAAATATCAGCTGTTCTATAGAAAACGGTCATTGACACTCGACTGAAATGTATGGAACAGCAGATTTTTTTTTCGCGATTACAGGTTTGGTCCCATACTAAAAGTGGTTCATAATGATGAGTACAATTACCTTCTTTTGGCTTTGCGAGTGTTCCCTTTACACTCTGTATACAGAGTATGATGTGTATAAAGTGAATTTTTAGGGTTCTGTACTCAAAAGGTAAAAACGGGACCCTATTACTAGGCCTACGACATTATCAAGCTACTATGTGGTAGCACCAAAATAAAGTTAGTTGTCTTCTTACTGCTTACACGGCTGTTTCATTTATCTGTGTCCCAAACACTACAGTAACCATAATAAAAACGCAATTTTCAAACATTTCGTAATGTTTAAATTTCTATAATTTTAACAATTACCCAAAACAAAAACATGTAAACAATCTCGCGTCCTTCCCACACTTGTCTATATAGGTAGTTTAGCAACGCATGCGCCATGCGTGATAATAATAATTTGATACGCGTGACGCTAAACTTACCAACTGTTGTAATTTTTTATTTATTGCTTTATTAGTGACCCCTTACTTCGAACAGATAACTAAGTAAAGAAAGAAAGAAGAGAGAAAGAAAAATATTTATTTATGACAGAAACAAAGATATAAGGACATTACGAGTTAAACACAATAAAAGAAAATAGTTTCTGTCACAAGCCGGTGCCAACTCAGCGTAATGCTGGTTGTGAACAACCAGCGCTGGTCTTCCGTTGGAACCGACAGGTGACGTCACGCATGTCAGACAGCAGATGTGCAATGTAACACACATAAAAACATAATACACAATATAATACATATAAAAACAAACGATAAAGTAATTTTACAAATATTCAAACCTAAACATAAAACATATTACACAAAATACTCTAAATATATAAATATAATAATAATAGAATTTGTAGGTATACAATATATATTGAAGCCAAATGAAATGTAGATTATAATAACAGACAATTTATTAAAGTTTAAATTTTTTAATTGCGCTGGTGTCGTTCTTTAAGAGCTCTTCACATTTTTGATGTACATAAAGAAACTCTTTAAGTTTTGCTTTAAAACAGTGTTACTTTGCAGATTCCTTAAGTAAGTAATCATCATTATTCATTATTTGAAAAATCGACATCGTTTTATGGTTTTTTTTTTCCTGGACAAGCGCCATTATTAAATAAACAATATACAAGCTAAAACTAAAACTACAAATACAGTTAGACTGCCCAAAGACCGTTGAAGGTCTAAAGACAATCCAAATGCTCAAGCCCACTACCAGCTACCAGCGTACCCAGCATGCTGGCGGCATTACCACGTTGAATAGCAGTGCTTATGCGTTGAGCCAGACACACGCAAGCATTTTGGTCACGCATCGCATTACCCAGGCGCTCTGAAAGATTTTTGAAAATGAGGTGAGCTCCCGATCCCTAAGGGCCCAATGTCTCGACCCCAAACGCCTAAAATATGTAACCACTGCCGAGGTTAGCTTTGCGTCGCTTGTGCTGTTCTGCCGAATTGACAGCCGCGCCAGCCCTACTTTGTGTCTCAGGAAGATGTGGCGGTGCCAAAGTATTATTAAGTATTATATAAGCCTTACCTAGTCTGTGTATTTAGCCATGTGAGCGTCGAATTGTTTATATATTATAATAATCTATATCTATACTAATATTATAAAGAGGAAAGATTTGATTGTTTGTTTGTTTGTTTGTCATTGAATAGGCTCCGAAACTACTGAACCGATTTGAAAAATTCTTTCACTGACGGGAAGCTACACTATCCCCGGGTGACATAGGCTATAATCTATACCCGTGCGAAGCTGGGGCGGACCGCTAGTAATTATATAAAAATGAATCCCTATTTACCTTGGTCACGCTATTACTTGAGAACGACTTTACCGATTACATTATTTTTTGTTTTCTTATACTCTGTAGAAGGTTCTTAAGAAAAATTAGGAAAATTGCGCAGAAAATTGTCGCAGCTGGTATATAATATATTCTGTGCAATAAATCACGTTGATTTTTTGCTATATTTTTACTTAAAATAATTAACATAATCATCATCATGACATGTAGTCATCTATGACCCTTTGAGAATATAAGACTTGTTCGACCACATCGTCGCTTACCAACAGGCGAGTTGGTGGCCAACCGCGGACTTATTCACGATTAAAATTTTTACAAACACCAGTATGCTGCCGTTTCAATATCAAATGTCAAAGGTTTCAATTACAGTTAATCTGTTAAATAACTAGGCGTTGCATTTCTCGTCCTTGCACTGTATTGTAATTGGACACGCTTAGTCATTCAGTGAATGTTTCCAAGGACAATTCACATCAAGTCACGTAACACCAGGACCCTGATTCACTAACTATTATTATTACTAGCTGCGCCCCGCGGTTTCACCCGCGTAGTAATGAAAAATGGTGATAATGATGATGAAAAGTAGCTTATGTCACTCTCTGGCTCTTGAACTATTACCCATGCAAAAAAACTGGTCGAATTCCGTTGCAGCGTGAAAAAGGAACAAAGATAGACATCCATAGATCCATGCATAATATGCATATATACATCCATACATACAAACTTTCGCATTTATAATATTAGTAGGATTTATTTTGCCAATACACTCATGACATGAAGTCCTTAAAAATTACACGTCATACAAAGATTCTTTCAGGCTTTTCGCTAAAAGCAATCTTTTCCAGGCAACCCTAACTTAACGCGCCGCGTTACGTGCGTGTTTTAATTAGTGAATAAGGGCCCAGCTTTAGTATAAGCTATTCTTTTTAATGTTCAACCATGTAAACAAATATGGTGAGCAGGCAACTAATAATGATCACTAAACTTGGTCCAAGCATTCTATTTGATCTGATAGCCAAAATAACATTGTAAAAAAACTGAACCACGAAATCTGATTACTTTTGCTAGGTTTATTTAACCTAAGACTTTAAGCAGGTACTTCAGATACTTCAGTGTCGAAAAACATCATATTTGTTTACATTTAAAAAGAAACTCAGTTTTTGTGCCCTGGCGTTTACCTAAAATGGATTCATGGGAGAAGGTTAGGTATAGGATAGCGTTTTAGCGTTGTCTTTCGTTACGTCTAACTCATCTGTAGTGTACCATAGTATTTTCTCAATAAAACTGACAGCCACCAGTAAAAAAATATAGTCATATAAATTGGCCCTTGGCACAATTTTACATATAAAGTGGTCTGTCTACAGAGTGTAAGGTTAGTATCGGACCAACCCTGAAATCGCGAAAAAAAAAATCCATACAATTTGTCGAGTGTCAATGACCGTCTTCTATAGAACAGCTGAATTTTTTAATGCGATTTTAAGGCTGGTCCCATAGTAAAAGTTGTTCATAATCATGAGTACAGTTACCGTCTTTTGGCTTCGAGAGTATTCCCCTTACACCCCGTATAAGTTTCACAGTCTTCTCTTTAACATTTAGTTATAATGCAACCAAACTCACAATCAGTTGACACAGATGGAGTTAAAGTTACTTCATAAGTGCAGTTCACCGAACTAAAAGCCTATCCCATAGCTGCGTGTGTCTAATGCTATCACGCCCCAGCTACGCGACCTTGTGAGGCAAACCAGTCGAGTTCCTCAGTGGGACGCGGGGACCATTCATTACGATACCGGTTTTTACCGCTCGATACCGGTTTGAGGGAAAACCGAACGTTTGACGGTCCACTTTCCAGATTGGTATGCATAGATTCAAGTGGATGAAGGTTTTGTTTGATTTCTGTAGTTTTTGACATGGTATTGACCTGCTTTCCCAGGCATGTGAAAACTGCTATCCGCAAAACTAGAAACCGATATCTTTATCAACAATCTTGATATTTTAAGTATACCAAAGCTCACTGTTGTAAAATAACACCAGATATTTTGTGAGTTACTGTTGCTAAACAAGTAATTTCACGAGCAAAAAATTCCACAGTCTCAAAGCTGCAGAAAATTATGTTCATTGCACTGATTGCACAAAGTTTATTAGTTATTTTTAGCCACGAAAGGCCAGCCACATACCTCTGAATAAAAATATTATCTCAAAATGAGTATTACTTACTAATGCAATATCTACATTCCTTTTCAATAGTACTTAATCAATCAAATTGAAACTTATCGTCTTATTATTGCCAAATAGTAGCTTCATTGTAATGTATTAGGCTTTTATGATATTCATATCAATAAGTTATTTTGCAACCGGTTAATGCATACCGGATTATGTTTTGCAATATCATGTAACATCTACTCGTTATTCGGTTAATCATGCCTTCATTTAAATTGATTCAAGGTAGTGGAATTTAATCTTAAGGACTTATTGACATTCGTTTTTAGGGGTTGGTACTATCAGTTCTTCGAGTTTTTTCCTGTTTCAGTTAATAACACTGTATTTGGTTTAAAATAGATAGAAACTTTTTCAGATGATTTTTTATTGGAAAATTATTGGGGCATCTTCCGTGAATTTTGAGGTATTAAAAATTGGACATGGGGATTTTCGGATTAATAAAAAAAAACTAAAAAATATTGTATATGAAGAGAACCCTGACGACGGAATTGGCATAGGTATTAGGCAAATGAGGCAATGCTTGATTGTATTAAATTTTGTATAGTCAATACGTAAATAAATATTCGGGACATTTTTGCAGACACTGTCATCTGACCCCAAACTAAGCAAAGCTTGTAATATGGCTGCTAGAGACTGATATACATACATATATTTTTAAATATATACCTAAGTAAATAGATATATAACAAACACAAATGTTCATCACATGAACGTTTGCCCTAGGTGGGAATCGAACCCACGCCCACAAGCGCAGTAAGCAGGTTCACCGTACCGTGCGTAGGTACCGTAAAAATATAAAATTTTGTTGTTTTTCCTTTACATTTTTCTCACATTACTTCGTAGTATCCTTATTTGATGAATATTTTATATTTTCTGTCTTTCCGACCAGCAAGATCATAGAAGCATGAAGTCTTGGCGGTAAAAATGACATGGACCGTTGATTTGAATACAGGTATATAGATTCCCACGCAGGACCGTGGAAAATGCTTTGCTTCCTTGAAATTTGTAAAGAAAAAGTTTTGTAAAGAAAAGAAGATCCCAAAAGGTGTCAACGATCTCTTGTCCCATGACTATATCCAAAACTTAACTCATCATCATCATCATCATCAGCCAGAAGACGTCCACTGCTGAACATAGGCCTCCCCCTTTAACCTCCACACTGAACGACAGCCTGCCTTTTGCATCCACTGGATGCCCGCGACTCTAACAATGTCGTCGGTCCATCTAGTGTGTCCATCAAACTTAACTCATTAATGTTTTTTTATGTTTGTTTTGAACTCTTTTTAGGGTTTCGTACAGTGGGGTGTAATAATAGATACGTTATTAGGAAACAGCATGGCTTTAAAAACTGACTAAACGCAGCAAATACCATAACATAGCATACCTACGCATATTTATGTGCACTTTCTGAAATAAGGGAAAGAATATGAAAGACTTTTTACGCTATATGTTGTTAGAAATAGACAAAAATATAATTTGTCGTGGAAACTCGGAGTGCTTGACTGAGAGACGGCTGAACGAAGTCGAGCAGCCAGCCTTGCTAAGCCAGTCTAGTCAATATGGTGGCGGGAACAACCTATCTACAGGTAAAAATATCTTAGGTTTCGTAGCCAAAAAGTGACAACGCTATTACTAAGTCTGTGCTATCCTGTCTATTTTACGTTTTAACGGCTGTATCTTTTAAACCGTAATAGATAAATTTTCACAGAATATAATGTTGCGGCGAATTAACTTAAAAAAAAAATATTCCCCATGCAACAAACGTATTTTGGTTTATATCTACGGTCACTGGTCATATATGTGGAGGCGGACGGAATCTTTTTTATGCCTACTCTCCTACCTTTAATGCCAAAGTTACTTTACGGCTTCTGCAATCAAAACAGATAATTTAGCCAAAATATCTAATATTCATTCCGGCTCAAGACATAATACTTATTAATCTTTCACAGTCAGGCCTTAACTCACTTAATTACACACTTCAAGTCCAATAAATATCACTTAAGACAGATATTACCAATTTCCTGTATAGATTAATCACTGAAATGTTATTGAATTCACACAACACACTCGTAACATGCAATTTGACCTGATAAATTCAAGGCTAATTAGAAATATACTGAATAATAAGGAATAGACGAATATGAAATGGAACAATTAAGAAGAGGACTAATAATTAGACGAATACGGAATGGACGAATTCGGAAGTGGACGGCTCAGGAAATCGTACGACGACAAATTAGGAACAGGACGTGTTAGAAACGGATGAATTAGGAAGCTGACAACTTTGGAAATGGACAAATTAGGAAGTGGACAAACTTGACCGGAGGGATACAATCAAGGTGTTTGGTTTAATATTTAGGGTAAAGAAAAAATACAAATTTAAAATGATACACTCAATATTTTTTTTTTCCTGGGCTAGCGCCTTTATTAACTAAACAAAATACAAGCTAAAACTACAAATACAGTTAGACTGCCCATAGACCGTTGAAGGTCTAAAGACAATACAAATGCTCAAGCCCACTACCAGTTGGCAGCGTACCCAGCATGCTGGCGGCATTACCACGTTGAATGGCAATGCTTATGCGTTGAGCCAGAAACACGCCAGCATTTTGGTCACGCGTCGCATTAACCAGGCGCTCTGAAAGATTTTTGAAAATGAGGTGAGCTCAATTATTTAGTGGTGGTGGATGGTGGCAGTTACTAGGTTTGCTTTGCCTAGGTTTTATTTTATTTTTGACCATATATAATGTATACATGTATGTTTGTTCTATATCTGGTTGTTAATATCTATTTAAGTATGTATTTAAACTATATATGTATGTATATCAGTCTCTGGCAGCCATATCACAAGCTTTGCTTATTTTTAGGGTCAGATGACCGTGTGTGCAAAAAAAATTACCCGAATATTAGAACAAAAAAAAAAAAAAAAACTATTATGCATTCTATGTATCGCATTACTCAAGATAAGTTAAACCAAAAACCCATGTCAATGATTACACAGTAGATTTCAAATAGGCTCTATCGTTTGATCTTTAACCTACAAACATGTTCGATTGAAACTTAACAAGTGTTCAAATTGATTTTACGACATTCAATAAGCCGAACTTACGTAATAACTGTGTCTAATCTAACTTTGATGTGCAAATTAGTTGAAATACTCGTGAGAAAATTTGTAATAAGGTGTATTCACGGTCTACATTTTGCATATTACTAGCGACCCGCCCGCCCGGCTTCGCACGGGTGTAATTTACGTGCGAAGCCGGGGCGGGTCGCTAGTTATATATATAAACCTTCCTTGAAAATGTATCTAACTAATGGTGAAAACCGCATCAAAATCCGTTGCGTGGTTTAGGAGTTAGCGGCCATACAGACACACAGACGCGGAAAGCGACTTCAATTTATACTATGTAGAGATAGAGATAAATTGATATAATTGGGTAGTTTCTATGAATAAAATACTTCGTCCGATAACATTGAGAAACTACTTAACCGCCGGCTAAATGAAAGGAAAAAGACCCAGGAGGCGTAGCCCATCAAGATGGCTCAACATCATCATCAGCAGCAATCAAACGTCCGCTGCTGGACAAAGGCCTCCCTCTTAAAGAGGGGGGTGTTGCCATAATCCCCACGCTTGGCAGGCGGCTTGGGGATTGCAGTAAGTTCACCATAGGATGCTGCTGCTCATCCTTCGGTGGTTCTGGTCGCAGATTTAGGACATACCCGGGTCCATCCATCAAGATGACTCACCAAGCTTCAAAAGAGCTCGGTTCTCTCATGCGATGTAACATACTGGGGACCATCAGAGATAGAAGCTGATTTTTTGCCATCTACTATAAGATCGGAAATATTACGACTGCAGCAGTGTAAGTACGGATCTTTATCGATCGTAAAATTTGACAGTTAGGATTATCAAATTAAATTAAATGCCATTTGACCAGTACTCGATATGATCGATTCTATGGCATTTTATCAAATTTGACGATCGATAAAGAACGGTACTTGCACTGCAAACAAAAGGGCGATAATATACCTCAGTACAACTATTGGTCGTGTTCAAATGTCTCTGTGTTTCACCCACTTTGGACACCCTCCGGACGCCCTCTAAACTAGGACAAATCTGGGAAACCCGGGACGGATGACAGGCCTACATAGGACCAACCCTGAAATTTCAAAAAAATATCAGCCATTTCATAGAAAATGGTCATCCACACTTGACAATTTTTTTTTTTTTTTTTTTTACATTTTTCACACACGGCCTTCTGACCCCAAACTAAGCAAAGCTTGTGATATGGCTGCCAGAGACTGATATACATACATATATAGTTTTAAATACATACTTAAATAGATATTATCAACCAGATATAGAACAATCACAAATGTTCATCACATAAATGTTTGTCCTAGGTGGGAATCGAACCCACGCCCCCAAGCTCAGAAGGCAGGGTCACTACCAACTGGACCAACGGGCTATCTAAAATGTTTGAAACACCTGATTTTATTTCCCCTTATTAGGTTCAGCTCGATAGTTAAACCAAGGGCCTTACGGACAACTGCTATAGCGGCACCTAATCCGCTCAGTTGGAAAATCACGCGACCGCAAATTGTATCTGGGCGCGATAAGGTTCACGTTCGCATGATTTTCCAACTGAGCGGATTAGGTGCCGCAATAGCTGTTGTCCGTAAGGCCCTTGATTTTACTATCGAACATGTTACTATCGAGCTGAACCTAAAAAGGGGAAATAAAATCAGGTGTTTTTGTAAAGTAGTTACCTTGTTTCGGTTTAGTACACCATTTCTGTGTAACCGAGTAGAAAGCCTAAGTAAATGTGCATTGTGCAAAGTATTGACAAATACGCAGGAGGTACTTTCTCACGTAACACTAAAAGCTTGTCATCAGCCTATCAATTTATCAATATTTGTATTGTATTCTATAACTTACCTATTACGTCACAATAGATAAACATTTACCATTGCGTTACGTAAGGGAGAAGGTTTGGGATAGGTAAGTAGTAGTACGCTCACGTACAAAACCTGTATTAAATTACATAGGACAATAGGCTATCGGACAGTTATTTTATTGATAACTAGCAGTCCGCCCCAGCTTCGCACGGGTATAGATTATAGCCTATGTCACCCGAGGATAGTGTAGCTTCCCAACAGTGAAATAATTTTTCTAATCGGTCCAGTAGTTTCGGAGCCTATTCAATGCAAACAAACAAACAATCAAATATTTCCTCTTTATGATATTAGTATAGATAAACCCAGTGAAAAACATAATTAAATGTAATACAATTACTGAAGAAACCCCAGAAAAGATAAGTAATTAGAACGGAAATGTGAAGGAAAATCGGTTACCAGGCATTATGAGTGAACCTTGATTGAACATTCTTATTTAGATCAACGCGTCGAACTCCACAATGACATCACAGTTGCTAACTGATTTCGATTGAGTGACGTTTCGTTTATGGCTGCAACTGGCTACAACAAATTTCTTACAAAAATACCTTGACAGCCATATACATATATATAATTATATATGTATATTTTCTGTGGAAGAAACTATTTAAATTGGCTGATAAAGTTCTGAGAAGTTTTTGTTCGGAGTTCGAATGGATGCTCTATCCCTTTCTCGCAAGGTCGTTGTGGAGTTTGTATGTCCTACTTACATGTGACATCTTTTGTAAGTATAGTGCGCTCTCTGTCTAACAAGATATTTAAATGCTTATATCTTCCTTAATTTTAAACATATTTTTTTCAGTGTTAGACTCTTTTATTGTCAGTTTTTTTTTATAAAACAATAAAGAACTTGTCCATAGCCTGTTCTGAGATCGATTAAGGGTTTAGGTTTAAGTTTATTGGCCAGTAAGTCATCGTAGGTTATTGAAGTAACACAGGAAAGTTTTTTAACTATTCATATCTTTGCTTATTTGGGCCGCATATGTTTGGCAGTATAAAATTAGACTAACCGTTTGCTCGATAGGGATTCCCCATTGGCAACTTCTCAAGAGCCAATTTTTTAATGTTTTTGCGGTCATTATCTATACTGAGATTATAATTGAGATTAATTATTGTTGTTTAATATATTTAAAAAAAAATGAATTTTGTTTTTGTGCATGCATATGATACTCAAAGCATACAGGGCAAATTTTACCAAGCACTAGGTAATATAAGGCAAAATTGACCTCTTTCTGACGTGTTCAGATTTGGGGCTAATATGGCCCCAGACGCACTAGTTGCAAGTTTTTGTAATTTCTCCTCGCTTTTTTACTTTTTTCCTGTTTGTTTACATATAAGTATTTTAATTCGTTTTTCTCAGTGACTGTACCAAGTCGGAAATTGCACAAACATTCAAACACCTTTACGTGTCATACTCATAAATTCATAACATAAACATGTGAATTTGTCTGTCCCAGTTAGAGGTTTGTTGACAAGATTTAAGTAGGTCGTTTGTGCATCGTTTTGTAATATATGTTAGGTATTTAATTATCATTTCGCTAAGCAATCTCGTCATCTCTTATATCTTAATTTAGAGTCTAGACTCTGACTTATCGTCACAAAAGGTATAAAAAATATTGATTATTCATAATCAACCAAATTATCATAATTACATATTTAACAAAAAATAATAATTCAATATAATTATTATATTTTATTGATCAGATGGTGCTATAAACTACCACCATTTTAAAGTAGGATAATGCTCTTTTTACCATATCAACTCCGAAATTGATTCATAAAATCTTAGAAAAATTAGAACAAAAACACGTATTCCCTACCTATACAAATGTATGATATTTTAAGGATAAGTATTTCTTTTTTAGTTATAATAGTAATTTATCTGGATTGTGGACCAACAGCGTTGTGAAAAGATTATTATTATTTTTTGTCTAGAGAATAAAATAAATGTACAAACCGTATAGAGCCAAAAACTTGATAGAAACTTGCGCAATGTCAACTTTTATAGACAGTGTTATTTCTTTGTAGAACCGTGGTAGAACCTCTATTTTTTGTATATGGCAACTGCGTCAATCATGCGGAGCCAAAAGCCCCAATACGGGGAAGAAGAAAAAAAAAAAAACCTCTATTTTTGTGCTATAAAATAAATGGCAAATATTCCTGTTTTTTTTTTTTTATATTTCCTCGTAGGTATGTACCTACGCATTGCTTTGCAGCACTGGTACATCACTTGGGGTGTGTTATTATGTTTTTTGTGCTTGGGGGGAATCTACAGATTTTTTACTTGGGTGGATAACGTTACCGCCCTCGCTATGCTCATGCCAGAAACACTATTTTTACGTAATGTGTAACGAAGGTACTATCCCCATCGACGCGACCATCTTCTACCATTTTATCTCCATCTCTATCTCAGTATAAATTAAAGTCGCTTTCCGCGTCTGTCTGTCTGTATGGCCGCTAACTCCTCCTAAACCACGGAACGGATTTTGATGCAGTATTCACCATCAGTTAGATACATTTTCACGGAAGGTTTATATATATATAACTAGCGACCCGCCCCGGCTTCGCACGTAAATTACACCCGTGCGAAGCCGGGCAGGCGGGTCGCTAGTTCAATAATAAATTTTATTATAATATCTATTTTGTTTTTATTCCACATCCAGTCGCGTAAGAGCGCCATCTAACAAAATACTGAAGCGTTATTTTGTACACACCATTCACTCAGTCCTTTTCCCTTTGGAAAATACCGAACGATTCACCAGCTCAAACAAAGAACTTATTTTATGAACCTCCTTGCTTACCCCAGCAATATAGTTTCTACTGATTTTGTAGATGGCGCTTTGGGAAATTAGTTTAATACATTACGAATTTCTCAAAGAGCCATGCTTTGAACTTTTAACTAATTTTTTTTTATTAACTTTTAGAAACCCTCAAAAATACGTCATTATGTTGATTTTCAAATCAAAATAAAAAATTATAACCTTACTTTTCTTTTTCCACAGAGTTATAGAGAAAAAGACGCGGGTAAAGTGGTCCTGTATTCCACCACGATGGGCATCGTTCGATCCACTTACCAACAATGCGTGCTCGTGAAGAAAATCCTGAGGAACCTGCTCATCAAGTATGATGATCGAGACGTGTTCATGAGCACGGAGTACCAGGACGAGATCAGGGATCGAATGAAGAGCGACCAAATACTCGTGCCTCAGCTGTTTATAGATGGAATTCATATTGGGGTAAGTTTTTGACTGTAATAATTCTTAGGTAAAGTAAAATTGTCTGAATTTGAAAAAAAATGGACAGCTGAATTTGTAGGTAGACATGCACGACCACCTGCCTTTTGCATCCACTGGATATCAGCGACTCTCAGTATGTCGTCGGTCCATCTAGTTGGAGGCCTTCCTACGCTGCGTCTTCCGGTTCGTGGTCTCCACTTAAGAACCTTTCTTCCCCATCGGTTATCGGTTCTTCGAGCGATGTGTGTGGCCTGCCCATTGCCACTTCAACTTGCAAATTTTAACAGCTATGTCGGTGACTCTGGTTCTTTGAAGAGGATATCACCAAAAATAAATGGTGGAGAAACACTGACCGTAGTGTAAATAGACATGACGGCTTTGACTGACGGACCGCCATGCCGATAAGAGAAAAGAGAAAATATTTTCTCTTTGTCTGTTAGCTACTAAAGTTTTTCGTTTTTAACCGACTAAGGAACTTTTAAGGAGGAAGTTCTCAATTCGACTGTTTTTTGTATGTCTTTGCCAATTTTAATTTAAAATATTGAATAGGATATCAATTCCGTACATTGAATCATCCACGAGTTTACAGATTTTCATAAAACTTGGCACAAATGTAGTTACAATGAAAATAAAATACGGATATAGGTTTGTATTTTAATTTAATTTACTTTATTTAAAGAAATAAGAGAGAAGAAAAGCAATAAAAAGAGAGTAATAGAGATAATGAAAGAAAATTTATCTACCTTATTTGTGACAAAAACAAAATAATTATACGTTAAAAATCAATTGCAAAGGTTAAATTATTCCAAGATTTGATTTTTACTAGTTTATATAGGTCCTTAAAATCTGAGTATTGTAGGCACGTATCTATAATTGAAAATACATAAAAATAGGGTTAACTCGGCCACGTGGCCAAGTTTATTGCTGCCGAGATGACGCCTTACTCATTTTCCCTTAACAAACTAAGTAGCGCGCAACCTTTGTTTCGTAGCTATTAAAAATACTTATAAACAAAAATAAATAGCCAAGAAGTAAAATGCCAACAGAGAATACAAAAAGCCCGATCAAAGCTTAATTTTATATAATCGTTCCAAAGTATCTTTTGTAGAAAACAAAGTAATAATACGCACGTCATCTTGAATTCGCAAGGTTGGAGAGAATCCTTTTAGGATAGGTGAGAACTATGCACAGTAAATCAAGTTCACAGAAGAATTAAAAGAAATATCATATCGAGTTTTATATCATCAAACATCATATCGAGTTTTTTATTTATTAGTTTTTCGCCTCAAACTGTGACGACGCGACCTTTATAATTAACTAGTAGGCCGCCCCTGCTTCGCACGGGCGAAGCCGGGATATATAGCCTATGTCAACCGGGGATAGTGCAGCATCCCAACAGTGAAAGAATTTTTCAAATCGGTTCAGTAGTTTCGGAGCCTATTCAATGCAAACAAACAAACAAACAATCAAATCTTTCCTCTTTATAATATTAGTATAGATTATCTTCGTAATCCCTGGACCGATTGTATTTATATTCAACTAGCGGTCCGCCCCAGCTTTGCACGGGTATAATTTATAGCCTATGTCACACGGGGATAGTGTAGCTTCCAAAGAATTTTTCAAATCGGTTCAGTAGTTTCGGAGCCTATTCAATGCAAACAAACAAACAAACAATCAAATCTTTCCTCTTTATAATATTAGTATAGACAAAATAATGAAGTATAATTTGGACTGCTTCAAATGAAGGGTGAATAGAGTCCTCAAATGTAGGCAACGCACTGACAATACCCGGGGGTATTGTAGATGTCTAAAGGCAGCGGTGACCACTTACCATCAGGTGGCCCGTAGCTTGTTTGCCACTTATTCTATAAAAAAATTGGAATGAAATGCTTGCCTACAACATTTTAAGAAGATGGGATCAATGTCACGCAAGTTATCGTTGAAAAAAATATACAAACTGACAAACATACGTTCAAGCTGTTAGAAAGATATCGTCGTTACAAAAAGATAGTTGAGAAATTTGAATTCGCTCGGTCCATACCTACTTATTTAGAAAGAGACTGGCTGGAATAGGCAGGCAGCTATCTCTTTCGCACGGTTTCAATCGGTTTCGGTTTTCAATCTGGGTGTCTTCAAGTCGAGAGTGAATCGGTTTCTTCTAGTCAAGCGTGCTCCACCGTAGACCGCATCGTCGTTTAACATCAGGCGAGATGGCGGAAACGCAAGCCTATCTACTATAAAATAAAATAAAATGTAGATAAAAAATTACTGATAGTGAATTAAATAACTGGCCAAGAGCGTGTCGAGACTCGAGACCTGCATATTAGGGTTCCGTTTTTTGTAGCCAAAGTCACAAATTGTGGTCACAATCACAGTTCTGTTACAGGTTTCTGACAGCGCCAATATTTTCATAAAAAATCAAGATAGCGGTTGACCATGGGCCACTTCCATACTAAAAACTTCGAACCCCTTTTAAAGTTGAGTTACTGGCATTATCGAAAATTCGTCTAAAATGCAAAACGAGGTCTTAAATACTAATTCAAGGTGAATCAGACCTTGGGCCTTATTGGTTAATATTTGTGTATTTCCAAGGACGCTTCCCTGTGAAGTAGGTACTTATTAGGCGCGAATTGAACATTGCCTTTCAGATGAAACGATTCAAATACCCTGATTACATTAATTAATTTCATTTCCATCGATATGAAGGATTAGCAAATTGAAGTGGCAGTGAGCAGGGCACATAGCACGCAGAACAGATGGCCGGTGGGGCCTAAAGGTTATCGAATGGAAACCACGGACCGGTAAGCGCAGCGTAGGATGTCCACCCATGAGATGGACAGACGACCTAAAAGAGACCGCAGGGAAACGCTGGATGCAGGCCGCTTCCAACCGGCCCTTCTGGAGGTCGATGGGGGAGGCCTATGTCCAGCAGTGGACGTCCTACGGCTGAAATGATGATGATTATGATGATATGAAGGTGGCACTCATAGCGTAGCTCGACTGTAGAGTTTCCAACCGATCACCAATGATGATTCTTGGGACGAGTCTTAGGATGGACTGCTAGTGGCATTTTAAATTGTAAATTGTAAACCTCCATTCGTCCTTTCGCAAAATCATTACTCAGGCAGGTTTCACAAAGCTGCACGGGGAGACCAGCGCGGGTTGCCCGTACGGGCTCCCTTAGCGGAGACATACGTGTAGCGCTAGAACATCGTTTCACAGCGACGCGGATTGTTTCGTACGGTACTTGCCTCCGCGTAGGTCCCGTCTCCAGTAGTTAGGCCCCCGGAGCGGAGACATACGTGAGGCGCTAGAACATCGTTTCACAGCGACGCGGATTATTCCGTACGGGACTTGCCTCCGCGTAGATCCCGTCCCCCAGCTATGAAAACAGCGTTAGCGAATTTTTATTGCAACAATTCAACAATTGTAATTTTTAAATTTTCGCTTTTTGAACACATGCTTTAAATGTTTATCGGGACTTATCACGTATTATTTAATTTAGGTAAAAATGTGTATCTTTCGCGCGACGTTTCGTCCATGTTACAATGGACGCTGTATGACAATGCTTATCAAAGCTTTAGTACACGTAGAGATTTGTTACCGGTACTTAGTCATGTAATATCAAAAGCAGTTTTTTTTTTTTTTTTTTTTTTTTTTTTATTTACAATGCAACTCCACGGACTCCAGGGTCCGTGACTTTTATTATACTTGACTACAATTTTGTTAACTTAAACGAATTTACTTAGTTATTCACAGTACAGGGAGAGGAAAGTTAGTTATACCTATCTTAATCTAAGGTTAAAACAATTTGGTACTAGTGTTGTGTATATACCGCGAGCAGACCAGCGACCCGCAAGCAGCACCCGATCACGAGTATGACACATGTGCCAGCCATCGCCCTCCTCAACCATATCTTAGGGAAGAGAGCGACCCGACACACGACGCCGCCGCAAGAAGGTGCCTTCGATGGCGAGCATGAATGCTAGAGGCATACACACAACTCTTATTTCTTTACATTTTTAATATTCATTTTTCTACATTTTATATCGCCTCCTCCCGGCCCAGGGCCTCCATCACTGCCGCGTTCCGATCTCTGATAGCCATCTGCAGGTTGTACGCTTTAATGGTCTTCGGTGACGCAGCTGACGCTCGACGTACGAATCGACTGATGGCATCGTCTTCGATGTCGTCGGCGTAGTAGACAAAGGTCCCAGTGTGCCGTGATACTGCAACGACTGCGTGCGATACGCTCTCATGCAGCTTCATCTTTGACTTGGTCTTTATGGCGATTACCGACTCGTATGTTAGTCCCTGAGCTTCATGGATGGTAAGAGTGCGCGACCCTGTGCCTCCCCCATAACCCTGGCTAATGAGGGTCTCCTTTTCTTCCTGAGTGTGAACTAAGAAAAGGGTGTTGGGGAGGGTGCTTGGTATTTGCGCCCCATTGTACCGTCTCTGCTCTAGAGACCTAACACGGGGAGCCGAGGAATATATACCGGCGTATATTTCCCTCAACGCATACGCGACGTCCATTGGATTCCTGTGTGTGCAAAGCAACTCCTGACTGATATTTGTGATCAGGTTTGGGCGATGGTACCTCATTTCGAAGAGATTTTCTCTGTCAATGAAAGGTAGCTGATTGACGTCTCCGATGAGGACAAGTTCGCTAGCACCAGACAGCCGTGCAGCCATTACTATAGCTCCGAAATGGTTCATGAGGGCTTCGTCCACCAGAAGGCGGCTGAAACTGTCTCTTCCAAAACCATTTACGAGAGAGGAAGCCATGGTTCGCACCCTGGTTTTTACCAGGTCTCCTATGCGATACGATAGTTTCTCCCTCAGGTCTTTTGCTGCCTCTGTTGTTGTGGTGATTATAGCGTCCTTGTCCACATCGAAATGTCGGATCACCCACGTTGTCTTCCCACATCCTGGAACTCCGTTGACCCATTGTATCTTTGGCACCACCCAGTTTTCCCAGCTTGCCTCGACATCTGAGTTCCCTTCGACAGTCTTAGCCATCTCGAGGATCCTATCGTCCAGCATTATCTTGGTACACTTGGCGATGACTACAATTGGGTCATTCGATGGTATTGCGTATTTCGATCTTCCTGTTCGCTCTGTCTCAGTCTCGTTCAGTGCCACAAAGCCACTTTCTGCGCTGTAAGCTGCCATATATTTTCCTTTCATGGTTCCCCTGATGACCTGGGAAGTGGTGTTATTGTATATGGCTGCTTCCGCCTCCTCAAGTCCCTTTTTTAGCAGACTTTCACTTCCTAGCAGAATTTCAATAGCTTTCCAAGAATAAGTTTTTCACAAAAGATTGCTTAGAAGTCGGGGCACCTGAACATAATCGATGGGCGGTCGTGTTTAGAAACGGGGAACGTTCGATCTTAATTGTAAGTTACAATAAATCAAGTAATAAGTTACAATAAGCAATTGTTACTTCTTACGTATACTGTACACTTATACATTGAGTTTTTTTTTATTGATTACAACAACACATTTACATTTATTGACATTTACCGATACAGTCAGTGTTGTGTCGTAGTGACAACCCTGCGATTTTTCAAGATCAAGTGAGGGTAGGAGAACAAAACACCCGCTCTTCTCGCCGGACTCACCCGCAGTTTTCAGTCAGCTCGTGACCACGGCCATTGTAACATGGTCGAAACGTCGAGCGAAAGGTACATATTTTTACCTAAATAGCATTGCCATTCAACGAGGTAATGCAGCCAGCATGCTGGGTACGCTGCCAACTGGTAGTGGGCTTGAGCATTTGGATTGTCTTTAGACCTTCAACGGTCTATGGGCAGTCTAACTGTATTTGTAGTTTTAGCTTTAGCTTGTATTTTGTTTACCTAAATTAAATAATACGTGATAAGTCCCGATAAACATTTAAAACATGAGTTCCTATAGTCACAATATCTCGGTGAAAATAGTCAAAAAAACGTCCGAGCGTCATTGTACATACATTGCATCAATTATATACTTCACAATGCCACATTTACACCAATTTAAACGTTAGTTATCCGCTATGTCATCGTAGCTCTGGCATCGCGCGGCGTTGTAGTCGGATCGAGGTTACCTACCTTGTAACTACCAAAAGGTCTGCGCAATTCGTAGCGTATGCAGAGTTTTGGTTCGGTAATTTTTTCGCACGACTTGTGACGATTTGTGACTCTATATGTACTGTATCTCGATGGCTGATGATGATACAATTACCTATCATTGACAATTATCTTGATTTTGGTTTCATTGTTTTGTGTTTAGCTACAAAAGCGATTACGTAGTTATTCAAAGCTGTTTTTCTAGTGAAAAAATATCAAAGCAAAAGTGCAGTTTACCTTTGCACAAACTAAAACATAACTCTAGCATTAACCTCTCGTACTCTAGAACTTTCTCATTCTAGAGCCAATATAGAGTTGGACGTTTATAAGTTACATTTCCACTAGCTTTTTCATTCATTTATTTTTTATTAACAATGAAATTTTACAAGGTTATTGATATTTAGCTAACAAACCTACAAACTAAGCTTTTCTACGTTGTACTAAATAACTTTAGTTCCATGATTTTAAGATGGTACGTTTCATCTATGGCGGGAAATTCAAATTTCAAATATTTTTTTGTCCTTGTAGCTAGGCTGGGTAATTATTTTAAAATAACACAGTGTCTGCGCAAATCTTCGGTTGTTCTTTACATTATCATGTGCAGATATTTATCAGTAACGGACCATATTACTTACAATTGTCAATAAACTGTTATAAACAGCAAAAATAAATTTATTGACAAATGTAAGTAATAATGTGCTATAGAGATAAATAGCCAAATATGATTTTGTAAAAAATTATAATCAACTAGCGACCCGCCCGCCCGGCTTCGCACGGGTGTAATTTACGTGCGAAGCCAGAACGGGTCGCTAGTTATACATATAAAACTTCCTCTTGAATCACTCTATCTATTAAAAAAAACCGCTTCAAAATCCGTAGCGCAGTTTTAAAGATTTAAGCATACATAGGGACGGACAGACAGCGACAGCGACTTTGTTTTATACTATGTAGTGATTTGCACAAATATCATGATTACCAGGCCTAGCTACAAGAACAAGAAAACTGCTTGAAATTTGAATTTCCCGCCATTGGTGAAACGTACCACCTTAAAAGGTAGGGCTTGTCGAGTGTCCAAGTTTCATACTGTTCATATCGAATCCACTTAAGGGTCTTGTAATTTGACAGAATAAAATGACATGAGAAATAAAAATCACTTGTTACCATTTTACTGTGTCAAAATATATCAAATATATCAAATTGACAATTTCTTTGTTTGTAATGTTACGATAGACACCATGACATGATTTTGTTACTTTTTGGAAATTCACACTCATTGATTTTATATCTTCAATAATGTGAAAATGTGCGAGCGAGAGAGCTGCAGAGGGTATACAGGACCCTTAAGGCCACCACTTAGGGGTCAACCCGTTCAACAAGTGAGGTATGTTTTTAAACTACCCTCAATCTTTCTTCAACTTTGCAGAACAAAAACGTCAAATGCACGAGTGAGATAGCGGCGCCATATTCTTATTTTAATCACTCGTGGAAACAACGACTTAGGTCAAAGGTGGTATTAGTGCAAAACTCGTATATAGTTAGAAGAGTCGGAGGTAATGAGAATTGTTTTAATAACTCTTCATTCAACGTAGCTACAGTTATTATCATGATTATTAACTGGATATTTATCGTGATAAGGTAGTAGATATTTATTTATTTGTTAATTTAACATACATTTAGGTGGGCAGTTACAAGGGGCCCCAATTCGCCCACCCATGGATCTAAATATATCATTATATCAAATAATTAAATCTATAATACTATCTAAAGTACAATTATATCATTCTCAAAAGAACTAGAGACAACGAATGCTATTTTTAAACACAATTAATTATTTATATCTTATCTATAGAAAAATATAATTATGAATACGAATTTCTATTTTTAGACAATAGACAATTTTTTTATTTATGGAAGAAAATAAAACATTTTTAAGAACAGATAAGCACAGGATAGGTTTAGCTCAATCATTCAACTCCCACAAGAGGATCAGTCCAGAATCATCGGACCTCTGGAGTACAGGGGGTACTCCAGAGGTCCGATGATTCTGGACTGATTCATATCCAGGCAACGTTTCCACAATTTCATACTTTGTCATTTTCCATTTGTCATTCATTCGACGTGACAAATTGACTTTTTTTTATTAGATATGACAAAATATGCTGCGGTTTTAGATTTTTTGACAAGGAAGAATATTTTTATTGTGACTACAGTATGGAGCTTCCGATATTGAATACGCTTTCAAAATATGTTTAAAATACCATACGCTGTGATACAGGAAGTGTGTTTTGTCGGGACTTGATTCGAGTTCCAGTGATAACCGTAACAAAAGACTCAGAATAAGGGCAGATCGCTTTGTCTGCACCTAACTTTGAACTATTCGACCAACCACCCGCATTCTTCAATCTTCCCGTGAACATGATGCATGTAACTGCACTGAAATATCAGGAGCTCCATCCACAAAGTTACCACGATAAATATCACGATAATAATCATATACCTAACTGTAGTGAACAACCGTGATTGTAACAACATAGCTCTTGACGGCGGCGGCGGCTAACTTCAAGCTTCACGGTTTTCTACTGGCGTTCATAACGACAATTATGGTCCCAATCGCATTCGTTCGCAATTCAATCTCCGAGGTTTTCAAACTGCTTTTAAGTACTAACTGTAAAGTCAATGGACCCTTGAACCCAAGCATCGATTAACATTGAAACTGTTTGGTAAAGGATTACTTCCAAATCAACTGGATTAAAACTTAGGCTCTGTCATTAGATGCGTGACACGTGACAGGTCAGAGACTGTTGAATAGATCAAATTATACTTTGCTAGCAATGAATTAATTGAAGTAGGCACAAAGGTTATTGTACTCATCATTATATCATTATGAACCCCTTTTACTATAATAATATACGGTCATTGTCATGGAGTGGGGGGGGGTTGCCATAATCCCCACATCCCCACGCTTGGCAGGCGGCTTGGGGATCGCACAAGGTTCACCATTAAAGTAGGAGGATGCTGCTGCCCATCCTCTGGTAGCGACGCAGCGTAGGTAGGCCTCCCACTAGATGGACCGACGACATAGTGAGAGTCGCTGGCATCCAGTGGATTCAAAAGGCAGGCTTTCGTTCAGTGTGGAGGTTAAAGGGGGAGGCCTATGTTCAGCAGTGGACATCTTCTGGCTGATGATGATGATGATGACGGTCATTGACACTCGAGAAAATGTAAGGAACAGCAGATTTTTTTTCCGCGATTTCAGGGTTGGTCTAATAGTAAAAGTTGTTCAATTGATGAGTACAATAACCTCTTTTCGGCTTAGTACAGTCTATATGCGTAACCCTGTATATCTATGGTTGCTAGTCTATTGGTTTTTTTATCAGATATAGATACAATTCTAAGATTGTGCATCGGATCTGTCTGCATGTTCTAATTTTATTGATATAACGGGGGCAAGTGCCTTTATTAACTAAATAAAATACAAGCTAATACAAACACTACAAATACAGTTAGACTGCCCATAGACAGTTGTAGGTTATAATTTTATAATAGGTTATATTTTTATAAGGGTATAATTCATTGACCTATATCGAGGGCATCAAAGCAGAGAGACGTATAAATTTTAGCTACTTTTCAGGAGAGACAAAAAACTGTCTAACTTTTTATTCGGATGTCGTATCAAACTGAATTTTTTATCACAATTATCGAAAGTCAAGCCACACATTACCGTATCACCTAAAATTTGGTAACTTACATCTATTTGGTATTTTTCGTTCATACGTCTTTTTGGCTACATTTTTCAGCTCATGTTAGCTTCACTTCACCATACAATTTGAGGCGTATAACAAAAAATATTTTTGTACGATAAATTGTATTAAATTGCCTTAATGTAGACTCTATAAGTATATTTAACAGTATAATAGTTTTTATGTAAGTAGCCTGGATCTCGAGATATTTAATTTATACGCCCCTATGACTTGACAAAATTTGTGACAAAACTCTATAATTCCATAGAGACGTATAACTTCTGCCCGATGCAAAAATGTGATATTATTGTATCTGAACCAATTCAGTCTTATTATACCTAATAAAAAAACGTGTTTTTATTTATACGTCTCTATGGTTTGAGGCCCTCGATATGTACTCCTTAATTTATTTGGTATAATTTTATTTGTATTGTATAGCTGTGACTTTTAAAAGTGTACATAATAATAATAGTTATATCTGTTCCAAATTGATAAAAAATATTGATCCCTCCTGCCCATTTTCCCATCGGACTGGCAGGTCCACCGAAGCACCTACACCGTTTCATGGTTGATACTTCGAAACCCCGTACTAAGCGTTTTGACTCCACTTTTATTGAACTGCTTATGCTTAAGATCAACTTTTTTATGAGAAAAAAAATTACGACACATACTTCCGACTATTATGTTTGCGAGTTACAAATACGATTCTGTCATCAAACTCATTTTCGCTTGTCGCGGTAATTAGGTATTTTAGTGGTGTGACCCAAAGTAACTTTTGGTGATTCTAAGTAACCGGTGGGCATTTTAGTATTATATTATGATTATGATGGAAGTTGGCCTTCCAATTAATTTTATATAAAAGTCTTTTCATCCACAAGACAGGCCGTAAAAGTCAGCTATCATCACATTAAGGTAGGGTTGTCTCGTACTTCTTTATAATGTGAATGTGAAATGCAAATATAGTACACTGGATAGTGGATACATTTTTGAGCCTTTTGGGGTCTAAACCATGGGGCCGTGGGGATCAGGAACCAATAAAAATTTCAAAGATTTGTCTTCACGTCTGGTCGATGCAACTCGTGACCAAAATACCGGCCTCTACTTCGCTCAAAGAGTGAGCATCACCATACAACGTGGTAATGGGGCCAGCATTTTGGGAACAGTTCCCACTGGTAGCGGTTTGATAGTTAGTTTTTTTTTTTTTAATTTAAATTTTAATGTTTGGTAGTAATAGTTTTAGGTTTTAAATAACACAGATATAATTATCTTTTATGACAAGTTGAAAACGCTAGTAGAGGAGATACTAAGATCCTACATTGAAGTTTTGATAGATCAAACCAAAGTTCAAGTTTTAGCTTTCTGTCTGTGCTGATTCTTAGGAAACCTTTTCGATTTTTCTGTAATACGTCGTCGTATCTACAATTTTCTGTTCACAGAGTAACTTTTTTCCTGATAAGCTCTTATAATGAGATTATACCAAAAGATCGTTGGGCTCATTATATAATGGACAACATTTCATTTTTGCAAAGAGTCAAAAATTCGAAAACCATTTGGAGATTATCCAATGAAAAACCCATAAAAATATGTAAAAAAAAATCTATCCACTATTTTTCAAGATATTTGAAAAATAAATAAATAATGGAAAAATAGGATTAATGAGCAATAGTTAATTTGCCAGTTGAAGTGGCAATGGGCAGGCCACATCGCTCGAAGAACCGATAACCGATGGGGAAGAAAGGTTCTGGAGTGGAGACCACGAACCGGAAGACGCAGCGTAGGGAGGCCTCCCACTAGATGGACCGACGACATTGTGAGAGTCGCGGGCATCCAGTGGATGCAAAAGGCAGGCTGTCGTTCAGTGTGGAGGTTAAAGGGGGAGGCCTATGTTCAGCAGTGGACGTCTTCTGGCTGATGATGATGATGATGAGTTAATTTGCCAAAAACTCGAATTAAAAATATGAATCTATCTTGCCATATATTTCCCTATCTATATTTTACCCCGCATATGTTCAAAAATTTAAAATTAATAGGTAGTCATTAATGGTATAACATCGTGTTCCATCTACATAATATGAATAAATAATAAGCGTAGGTGTTTAAAAAAACATGTGAAAGGATCATAATATGATTAAATCGCTTAAAATACTTATGCCATTATTACCTTATTTTTATAAATAAACTAACTAAATAGCTAAACTATCCCCGGGTGACATAGGCTACATTATATATAAAAAAAAAATAGGGATCCTTACTAAAACTCCAATAATGTAACCCAAGGTGTAAAAAAATTATATTTACAATTTTAACTTTGCGTGTTTGACAGTTCTAAGACAGGTCAACGTCTGTTAGGTCAGCTAGTAATAAATAAAGCTCTTATTTTATTCGTCTTCTAATTTGTTTTTAATCAAATCGAACTCGAAGCTAGTAATTACATTTAAGTCCCGTGTTTCCAAAAGTTGTAACCCCATACCAGATGGCTAGAGTACGTCATTAGCCTCTCAGCCTTCGCCAATCGATAGACACGCGACCTCCACCTGTTGAACACGACTCTCACACACACCACCACACGACACAGCAAAGAAAGAAGCAGAGAGAAAACTTTAGAGCAGGGATGACAAACTAGATTTTCTAAAGAGCCATTTTGGGTATTAGCGGGCTAGACTCAAAATAACTAAACACAAATCAAATCAAATCAAAAGATCTTATTTGCTAGAATATAGGTAGGTACATGATAGGTCTTAAGTTAAAATAAAGTTGCTCTATATCCAACCTTTAAGGTGTGCCAAACTACAATAAATATATAGTACAGATTATTTTTATCATCGCTTAAATTAAAAATTTACATTACATAATATCCATAATACAATGTATCTATGGTTAGGTAGTTAGATTATGTTTGGCCCTTACACTAGGTAACTAGCATCGGTATTCTCTATAATACCAAAATCTTGTTGATGTTGAGGATACGGAGGCCTAAATTATCTTGTTCTTAGTTATGTCATCGCAGGTAACACATGAATGTGGGACTGCAATTACTATAATTAAGAGCGAGTGCAATTTTAAATACGGGTTGTGCTATCACCTATTGTATAGTAATCTTGAGATCTGTGTTCTGGGCCGCGGGCCGCATCATTATGGTCAGACAGCCGCATGCGGCCCGCGGGCCGTATGTTTTATATGACTGATACAGGGTGAAAATGCCTCAATGGGGCTTGCAGAAAAATAATGCATAGCGATGCGTGATAGAGACCTGGTAGATATGTGTATGTATTTTGCCTGATTTTGTTTGAAATAAGCAGTAACCAATTGTGTATGGCGCCTTGCCATCTCTTTGTCATTATCTTCTGTCTATTTTTACTCTGTGAACACACAGACGCAACCACGTGCAAACAAAGGGGTAAGAATAAGTTAGCGATTTTTTACACCAATTCCGAGACGGGATTTTTTACGATGATATTGGAGATAATAGTTCTTTATGGCTTTTCCTTCTTTCTGTTTTACGGCTCAGACTTTCTGTGATGAAATGGCAATGCGCGGTTTGTTCTGTATCTAAACGTATTGAAACATGAACAACTCTTTTGTGTTATACGGCTATGTTCTGAACTATATAGATGAGTCTGATAGATTCATATGTTTTGTGTTATATAGCTATGTTCTGAACTATATAGATGACTTTGAATAATTAACTTTTTGTGTGTTATAATATGGCTATGATCTGAACGAATAAAAAATTTTTTGATTCACATTTCTGTGTTACACGGCTATGTTCTGAATTAATAATATATAATATATTGATGACTCTGATGGATTCACATGTTTTGTGTTATATGGTTGTGCTTTGAACTAAATAGTCTAACTAGTCTAAATAGACTCAGGTTTTTTTTTGTGGTATATGTCTACGTTCTGAACTTTAAAGAGTACTCTGTTTGATTTTATTTTTTGTGTTAAGTATATTATTGCTGTGTTTTGAACTATATAGGTGACTCGGAATAATTCACATTTTCTGTGTTATATGACTATGCTCTCTCTTCATCAAACTCACACATAATGATGGACCGCAGACTAACATCAACAACAATAACTAAAGTTTTACTCGACATTTTAATAACTAACCATTAAAATGTCGAGTAGGTACAGTTTCAACTTAGGTATAACTATCATCTCTAACTTATAACTGCAACATTGAACGCTTGACAGTTCAAATCAAAAGGGAACATAAGATAACTCGCATAAAGAAAAAAGTACGTGAATTTCATATTGAAATTTCAATAGCTTTTGACAGAGTATTCTGTTGAATCACTCTAAAGTAAAAGTTCTTTTCAATTTGCTTACAGACTTTGATTTTACCTATAGTGCAGTAAAGCTCTTAAGACTTAAAAGGAAACCAAAATATTGTATATGTTAAAGTTCAGTAGTAATTAGTCTGACCCAGGAGGGGTGCATCTCAAGGTTCGTTTCTAGGGCCATTACGGTTTCTCACTTACACTTTAATGATGCTAAGTATAGAGTTTTTATCTCAGACCAGAAAACTCTGAAATTAAATGTCTGTTGCAGTAAAACGGGTGGTATCTTAGTTTGTGAGCTCAGACTTGGCACTGCGGTTCTAAGTAATTCCAAGAAGTTTGAGAACTAATCCCGTTGTTTTCCACTTCCACTGCTCTAAGCTATTGCGCGACATCGTTAAAGCAATATTCTAACGTACATAAATACGGTCACATTGCACCCAGATCAGACATGCAAAGGAGATATGTTATGGTCTTGCGAGGCGAACGCATCAGACCTAAATCAGGGTTCATGCCTTTATTCAAACTCACCCTGCAGACGGACTTGCTGCCTTTTATTGCATGTAGACTTATAATTGGTGTCACTGCAATTTTTTTTGTGTTTTTTTATAGAATAAGTGCCCAACAAGCGACTGGCCACCTGAAGGTAAGCGGTCACCGCCACCTATGATACCGGGGCATTGTCAGTGTGTTGCATAACTTTGAGGACTCTATTCACCCTTTCATTTGAAGGTGCCCAAATTATTCTTCGTAGGAAAAACCGAAAGGGAGGTAGTATGCGTGAAAATTTTGGAAGTGTGGCGTACTCAAAGTATTTACGTTAAGCGATTAAGATATATAGTAAAAAAATAATGAAACACGGTGACATTTGAAAATTAACGGTCATTGTACAAAAGCATATCTCCCTTCTTTGTCTGATCTGAGACATTTCACATGTGCTTATGTAGAGACATTTTTATTAGGAAAACTTTTGATTTCGTTTTAATACTTTGTTATTAGCGTAGGTATTAAAATTGTAGTAATCAGCTTCGGAAACTTTACATATTATGTTTTTAATTTGTATATGTCGAATTTCTAGTGTAATTCCGCTTCTACGTCATTTAGAGTACAATAAGGATTTTGGGATAAACAATTCTTCTCTATAGATATTTGTGTTGCTAATTTGAACCTATTGTGAATTTAAATATTAATTACATAAAAGAGCAAAACGCCTGATTCAATCAATATTATGTTAAAAAATTATTTTACCCTTTTTAACAGATTATTTACATTCATGTGCTGATTAAATTGTTTTGTCATAAAATGATCTACTTTTATACACCTACTAGCGGTCCGCCCCAGCTTCGCACGGGTATAGATTATAGCCTATGTCACCCGGGGATAGTGTAGCTTTCCGTCAGTGAAAGAATTTTTCAAATCGGTTCAGTAGTTTCGAAACCTATTCAATGCAAACAAACAAACAACCAAACACAAACAATCAAATCTTTCCTCTTTATAATATTAGTATAGATTTAAGTGATGTAAATATAGTTATCATTCTCAGTGTTCTTAAACTGAATATTAGATACAGGAAACGCTTGCTCTTGTTTCAGGAAAACCCTTCGAGGGTTTATAACCTTATAATCGGGATCTTTTCAGACCCTTCCTCTATTATAAATCCCTTCGAGGAAGGCCATTTGGTTTTTTATCTATAATATCGGGATATTAATGAGTCAGGTAAAAATAAATAAATAAATTATGAATATTGACCAATTCAAGGCTGACAGACAGAGTAGTAATAGGGTCCCGTATTTTACTCTTTGGGTACGGAACCCTAAAAAACTAACAACAAAGTTGCAATCGAATACACATGCCACTGTATGCTCCTAACGCTTGTCGCCACGTGTACAAGGAAAACCTTCACCTTTGCTAGGGGTGGCGTAGAAGAGATTTCAATTTCATTTTGTATAAATTTTTGGAGAGTAGCTTAGATTGTCAACAATATTGCACTTATGACTTAATCATTTATTAGTAACTATATGTTGTCAAAGAGTAAAAAACGAAACCCCATACAACAAACGTATTTTTTTTACCGACTTCCAAAAAAAGGCGGTTTTCAATTCGAGTGTATGTTTTTATGTATGTTTGTTACGCGATTGCTCCGCCAATTTAGAATTGTTTTTGATGATTCTTTTTTTGGTTGGTAGGTCTTATCTCATAGGTGGTCCCATAAACTTTTTATTGACATAGATTCAGCGCTTTTTGAAAAATCTACAAAAACATGACAATAAGTAACGAATTCAATTTACAATGTAAACATTGTACAGTGCCACCAACTTAGCTGTTAAGGTGGGCAAAATTGGAACTACAGATAATTCTTGGTGAATTTAATACTTTGTTCTCCACTAGCGACGCTGTCAAACATAGAGGAACTGTTCCTACAACAGAGCTTCAAAAAAACAAGGAGTGTCTCCATGGCGACCGGGCCCTGTTGTTTTTCGTTAAATTTTTCATGACCATGTTACAATGTATTTCAGTCGTAATATTAAACAATATTTTCTACTTTTTAGTGTCAGTTTGTAAATGTAGGTATAGTCATGAAGTCGGTTCTTTTTTTTTTCTAAAAATTATAATTATTTAACGTATATTTGTATTAGCTCTAATGTAAAATTTTGTTTGACGCTTGTACGTACCATACCATACCATACCATTACCATACGTACAAGCGTCAAACTTGGCATGATCATGGCACTCACTCTAAAGTATAACAAAAAATAATAAATAATGGCCAAGTGCGAGTCGGTGTCAAATTTCTGTTCACCACTGGTTACTTCGATCACCGAAGTGAATGAACGTCGGGCGTGGCCGGTACTTGGATGGGTGACCGCATGGGCGTTGATGGGATGTTGTCTTTTTGCAATTTCATTTTGTACTTTAGTAACTAACAAGTTATGAGGTGGTACGGAACCCTCAGCGCGCGAGCCCGAAACGCACTTGGCCTGTTTTAATTTCTTAATAGAATACGCTTATCATCAACAGCCAGAACGTCCACTGCTGAACATAGGCCTCCCCCTTTAACCTCCACACTGAACGACAGCCTGCCTTTTGCATCCACTAGATGCTGGCAATTCTCACAATGTCGTCGATCCATCTAGTGGGAGGCCTACCTTCCTCCTCTTTGTCGTGGATAACATAAATATTTAACCAAGAAAAATAAAACTAAATACGAAAGACGTTTCCAACTTGTTTTTTTAATTAAAATTACGCTTGTAGAATAATTTTATTCATTTTCATCGTAGTTCAAGTATCTTTCAAGTATCTTACTCTATATTTTTTCATGTCAGCTTTTTAGGTGATGTCGTTTTCAATCTTTTTTATCACCCTTTCAACATTGTCCTACATGAAACTTAAAGTCGCTCCAAGATTTAATACTTATGGCGACGTCAAGTCAAAACGAGCAATGTACGTGGTTTGCATAGCAACCGTGATGTGACAACCCTGTAAGTGATCGCATCCCCACTCATCTCAGACCCATCTGTCGTCTCCAAATTGTTTGTCTGAGTGCGAAATTGACAGGTCTAAATAAACTAGTTAATTGATTGTCCTTGCCAACTATTATTGAATTTGAGGTATTGGCATATTTAAATAGTTTGTTACTAAGACGTTCCAGTTCAAAGGTCATTGTTCCTTTTCGTGTTTAGAGTTAACTAACTAAATAACTTTGAGAAAAATATTTTTCAATTAGTTTTCTCCTTGACTTAACCTGAATATTATAGCATATTATGTTGGGATACGACGTCTCTAAAATTAGGCCAAGATCACTGAGACTATGTGTTGTATGTTTAAGTTTTTCTACATCCACCATTTTCTGAATTTGACCAGGCTATGGTAGGAACCATATGCGTATCTCGACACCTTGCCAATTATTTAGTTTTTCAGGCGTTTCCACAACCATAATTAATTTAGACATATAACACAAGTAAGATAAAACCTTTCCATTATTAAATTGAGGAGATTTTTCATAGACAAAAGCAAGTGCAAAAATGGTTCTATTACCTTTTATAAACAGAAAAGATAAGTGCAACGTATATTGACCTAGTAAGAAATGAAAGTAACAACGACCATTAAGCTTTATTAATTCAAATTTAAACTCTACCAGTCTAGATATAAGGTTTAAAGTCTGCGTTAGGGATATTAATAATTTTCCCAAGAAGATTTTCTTCAACGGTCTCATTATACTCTGGAAAAAGAAAGTAGGCAAACATCATACTTACTGCCAACAGATTAAAATCTTTTGATAGATTAGTCTCCAGTATTGTAGAAGATGAGGAACGAACTACGTAGAAATGTACGTCAGTAGTTCAAAATATGGTCCAAAATGGTAATTTTTCAAAAGACGGAATAAACTGCGTGGAAATTTACGTTAGTAGTTCAAGTATGGTCCAAATGGTAAATTTTCAAAAGTCAAGGAACTAACTGCGTTGAAATTAACTTTAGTAGTTCAAAATATGGTCCAAAATAGTAAATTTTCATTATGATTTTCTATAATATTACGTATGCATATCTTGTAGCTGGACTTATTTCCGTCACGTAGTACGATGACGTAAAAAAAGCCGTAGGTGTTTATTTTCGATTAGCAAATACCACTTCATCTGAGACAAATACCGTAGGGAATGACAGAAAAATAAAAGAAAAACAAATGCCTAACAGAGTCCAATTGATGTACTTTTTAACTTTTTTTTCTCTCTCTATCCGTTTCTTTCTTTCCTTCTTTAAGATGTGTAGGGTATCTGTCCAGCAAAGGTTTTTCCAAGACTGATCTATGATTGTAAACATCTTTCTACAGTGCACCGTTTTGCTATTACAAATGGTCCTATATCTGGGACGAACTTTAATTTTACCGGTAATTATAATGGCTTAAAACACGTTATAACAATATTATTATGATACTAAAAAGATGACTGTGTCAATAGACTACGAGACAAGACTGATCACATAAAAGAATAATGACATGAGTCTTACCACGCAGGCGAGAGCATATTTTTAAAATAAAACCAACTTCTGGGGCTTTATCCAGACTTTTCGTAACGATGTTTTGACAGTTTTGCTAATATGTACTAAAGTTGTCAAAATATTTTATGATAAAAATTGTGACTAAGGCCCTTGTCCACGTAACCTATCATATTCATAGTTTAAGAAAATAACAATCATCATCATCATTATCAGCCTATTGTTCTTCCACTGCTGGGACACTTCTTTCTCCGGCCTTCTCTCAGAAAGAGGGGACGGGTAATTGATTGAACAAGGCGTCACTTTGCGAAAGTTAATCTTCAAAATAATAGATCCTAAAGTCCTTATTCTATTTATTTAATGCGACGGTAAAACGGATATACTCTAAAGATTTGTCAATCCCTAATTGTGGCCCTAATCCACCACGCTGACCCAGTGCATGTTGGTGAATGTCATAATTATGTATTGTCTTTGAAATTTTGAGATTCTTTGCCACACCTGTTTCCTCACGATGTTTTCCATCATCGTTTTTGAGCACTGAAGTACTGAACTACACTAAATTTATCTGTATGTAATCATAAAGTGAATCACTAAATAAACGTGAATCAATGAAGTAATCACTGAATTAGGTACATTAAAATTTATCTTTCTATAATCATAAAGAGTTCAACAACAATTCAAATACAAAAAAAAACTGTGAGCTTACACCTTATTTGTTTTATTTCGTCATCTTTCTATTTACACATTACATCAAGGACATGTAACTCTGATAATATTGAAAATATTATTTCCATGTGTTGATAGTTTTTTTTTTTTGCGGTTTGCCAACAGGTTGATTCAATATTTCTTAGATAAATTGCATAATATGTGCTTTGGGGACCTATGTGACACCCCAATAATAGGTAAACTCACAGATTATGGAAAATTTAACTTGTAAACAACTCTTCTCTTAATAAGCATTTTAAAAAAGAACTAAAATTAAAGGAAAGATCACTACTTTGTTCAAACGTGAACAAAAAATGGGGAAAAATATTATACTTTTAGATATAGCAAACTCATCATAGAAAGGCTTGGGTAACCCTTTTTTAAACGCAGGAAGGGACTCCTTGAAAAAACCAATTTCGTGTTCCACAATCAGTTAGCAAATCTCGACATGACATTCTAGTCAGTGGACTGTGTTCAACCCTTGGTTCAACCATTACATTAATACGTTTGTGGACAGAGAAAAACGTACCTACTATCTTATATTTATTTTATGTTATTGTATGGGCGATAGTTAGGACGTGTTTTTTATTGCATTTGGAATATCACGGGTGTTCATACCACAATTTAGAATTATTACAACGAAATATAATCAGTTGCACGACGTCTATCAGCCAGTGTCTGCAATTTAATGCATTTTAATAATAATAATATTAATAATATAATAATAATAATTAATTATATAATATTTATGTTTTTTATGCAATTTTTTTTTATTATCTATTTAATGTAAAAAACTTAAAAATTAAGATGTAAAATAAATAACGTGAATATTAATAATAATTAATTTTTAGAAAAAAAAAAAACAACTATAGAAACCGACTTCAAGAGACATACATAAAATAGAGATTCGCAAAACTACTTAGTTTTGCTAAAGGGAATCACAAACCAAAACATATCTGTTTATTTCTGTTTGGTTTTTGTTGTTTTTTTTTTTTCATGAAACGATGACTCAATTTCGATAAAATTTATGTGGGACTACCTCTGAAATATGACCTACAGAACAAAAAAACATCATCAAAATCAATTCACAATTGGCAGACTAATCGCGTAACAAACATACAAAAAAAACATACGGTCGAATTGATAACCTCCTCATTTCGTCGGTTAAAAATCAGGCATGGAAGCTCATTTCTCTTGCCCAGAAAACGTGTCAGAAAGCATAAAATTTGCTTTTGTCCTCTTTCAATATTACTGTGCCACATATATATGGATTCCAAATGTTAGGACATATTTTAAACGGCTTCGGACTAGAGACTGGTTAGAGGTTAGCGGTAACTATGTAGACGAAAATTATAATATGCATCCCTTGTTTAGCCTAGAATATTGGCTCCCTTATTGCTTTAATATTATGAGCGTTAAGGATAAAGCCTGCCTACGTACAATGGCGATATAATGAGCAGACTTCAGATAGAAATTGGTAGCTATTCTTGTACATGGAATTTTACTTTGTGGAAATATTGGCCAAAGTATTTAAGACAAGGGATAACTTTATTAGGTGTGCGAGTCGGCTTACTAGGTTACTTGAGAAGATTGAGGTATTCTTCGTAAAAATATCATCTATTATTAAGATCATTTCATCTAAACTTTACTCGACTTAGTTTAGTTAAAGAAACTTTTACTTAAGCTGGAATACGCGCGTGAAATCTCCAATTACGATCCAAAGATCAGGGAGCTCTCTTTCTTCCAAAATACCGGGTGCAGCGATCTGCCTAGCGTATTTGATGACTTCTAAGACAAAAACGACGTCATCTTTTGAAAAATGTGTATACTTTTGAAAAATGAGCAACGGTCATTATTCATTATTATCGGTCAATTAATATTTCAAAATATTTAGAACAAATTTTTATTACATGATTTATTTTATTTAGAATTTAATTTTTAATTATATTAAAAAAAAAGTGGTATTTGATTTTGCCCATATTCGAACTTAAAAATTGTATTGAAATAAATTACTTGCCTAAAAAGTTTCATGAAGATCGGATCAACGATACGCAAGTTATTGTGGAACAAACCATGCATAGAAATGCCGACGTTTCCTATTAGAATTTGAGACCTCTCTTCGCTCGGTGATTAGTAATTTAAATAAACCGATACCGATAAAGTGCGAGTCGGGCTTGTGCACTGAGGGTTCCGTACCACTACAAAATTCAGTAACGAGTTATAACTTGGTAATGAACAGAAATCTGTCACCGACTCGCACTTGGTCATTGTTTATTATTTGTTGTTATACTTAAGAGTATGTACTATAATCATGCCACATTGGACGCTTGTAAGTATTTCCATTTGAGCTAATACAAAAATACGTTTGTTGTATGGGGACTTTAACCTTTCGTTTTTATTTTTCTGTTTTTTTTTATTATTTCTCTAGTTAATCCGCCGTAACATTACATATTCTGTGAAAATTTTAACTGGCTATCTATTACGGTTCGTAAGATTCAGCCGTTTATAGGTAGGACAGACAGACAGACATCGTAGGCTTAGTAATAGGATCCAATTTTTACCCTTTGGGTAAAAACCGAACCCCCCTAGAGCAAGTTTAGAGATGGTTTTAGGGTTAACCCTAAAAACATCTCAAAACAGTTATACCATATCCACAAACAACCTTCTTTCAACGCTCTCCGCCTAAGTAATGTATTTGTACCATGGATGGAGTATACACTCGCCAGTATTGGAAACTCCACGCTTTCAACACATAAAGCCGTACGGTTTTCCTAGTTTCGAATAAGGCTTATGTTATTACCTTTGTCCGTAATAATGGGAATAAGAGATAAGTATAGAGGGATTATGAGAGCTTAAAACTAGAGGAAGTTCTATTATCTAGGTAAAGTTTTCCACCCACTCTCTTTGTATTGTGTCTATAGGTAAAGAACGCTAATGGCCTCCTAAAAGTCTTTGGTCTAACTAAAACATACTATGTAAAGAATTCGATCGTACGGCCAAGGATTGGAACAACCTGCTCGCTTCCTTGTTTCCTGAGAGATATAATCTGGGCCTTTTCAAGGTCAGAGTGAATAGGTATCTTTTAAGTCCGCGTGCTTCCTCTTCGACCACATCGTCGCTTACCAATAACCAAGTAGGTGGTCAAAAGCGGACTTATTCGCGATAAAAATCTGTTTTTTCGTGTTTTTATTTGAGACTAGCTGCACCCCGCGGTTTCACCCGCGTAATGAGGAAAAATGGCGAGGATGATGATGATGATGATTAAAAGTAGCCAATGTCACTCTTCGTCGCTTGAGTCGCGGGCATCCAGTGGATGCAAAAGGCAGGCTGTCGTTCAGTGTGGAGGTTAAAGGGGGAGGCCTATGTTCAGCAGTGGACGTCTTCTGGCTGATGATGATGATGATTATGATGAATGTCACTCTTCAGCCCTTGAACTAAACACACGCAAAAAATTAGGTCGCTCCGTTGCTCTGTTGCTGCGTAAAAGAGAAACAAACAAACTAACAAACTTTTCGCATTTATAAATAAAAATTAGAAAAAAAAAATACTGTCATCTAAGAATTTAGAACTTCAAAAAGCACTGCGGTCATCACCCTTATATATTAAATCTAAAATATTTTTATGACAAGTAATTTCGCTGGAACATTTCTGTATAGACATATTATACATAAATATACATTTACTATTATTTATCTATAAAGATATTTTTTTCAACACAAACTTAACGTAAGGGATCGTCACAGTGTGTCCGAAAAATCAATGATTTTCGCGTTTTTTTTTTTTTAATGTGGAAATAAACTAATCGGTCAATTTTTTTTATAAATAAATACATTCATTACGAATACAAAATATTTTTTTCATGTTTATTTATTGAGTATATAATAGTGAAATAAATGATTGAAATTAAACGTTAAAAAAAAGGTCCTGTATGGTTTCCACAATTGCGGCCGCAATATTGATCGGAAACAATTATTTTGACAAAATGCCGATTGTTTGAACAAAAAGTATCGAATTTAGCTCTTTTTTTCGACAGTTTTTTCGTAATAAAAAATAGGAAGATTAAAAAAAAAAAAAAACTTCCATAGCGCGATAGAAAATGATGTTAAAAATGTACTCTCCAAATTGGAACTAGATATCTTCAAAACTCTTCCTTTGAGAATGGAAATCGTTTTGAAAAACACCATTTCGAGAAAAACGCGTTCAAAGATTGAAATTAGAAAATTTTAGATACAACCTTTTCTACAAGAAACGCTGTAGCGACCGTAATAATTTGAATTTCGCTTTAAAATTTTGAGAGACTGTTTATAACACTATACTATCCGATAATGCAATTAAAAATATAGATTTTTTGAAAATTTCACACTGAGACGATCCCTTAAAAGCCTAAGTCTCAAAACATCACATCTGTTTTCCTAAGAAAACACATGATCGATCGTTATTTTTACTTCACCCGACTATGATAAAGTAAGACATTTTGTTACACTAAGCTGACAACAGTGGCTTAGCTCGCGGATATATCCAGTTTTACAAATTTACCACGACAACCGGGAATTAGGGAATCTGGGTCAGTTGCTTCTGTTGTACTTAAGTTTATTTTGCTAAATAAAAAGGTTATCAAGATTACATACACTATCATGTATAGAAAGTCATCATCATCATCATCAGCCAGAAGACGTCCACTGCTAAACATAGGCCTCCCCCTTTAACCCCCACACTGAACGACAGCCCGCCTTTTGCATCCACTGGATGCCAGCGACTCTCAGTATAGAAAGTGCAAGGCTTATTTTAAATTATAAAAGGTAATAATATGTACCTTTTTTGACTAAAGAAAATGCAAGATAATTTATTGATGCGCTACTACAATAAATAATTTTTAAGAAAAATCGCTTCAAACAACCACAAAACACAAAGATTCTAAGTTGCCACTAAAAATAACAAAATAATATTTTTACACCGATTTTGTAGTCGGGCCGAAGCTATATTTTTTTCGCATTCACAAAGTTCTCTTGATCAAATATAATTTGATGACATTTTTATAAAATAGTAAATGTTTGTTAGTTCCAAGTTAATAAAAAGTTAAGATAAATGTCGTTCCCAGATTCCCAGCTATAAATCTCGTACGTCATATTGGAAGATTTTTCCAGAAATGCAAAGACAAGTAAATCCGGTAACGTATGGAAGCGTTTCCAGAACGATGCATTATTCATTCGATTCCCGTTCAATTTCTACTTGACTTGTTTGGCAGTAAGGTGATGCACCGATTTATCTAAATTATTAGAACAGGGGCCTTACGGACAACAGCTAATTGCGGCACCTAATCCGCTCAGTTGGAAAATCACGCGACCGCAAACCGTATCTGGACACGATAAGGTTCACGTTCGCGTGATTTTCCAACTGAGCGGATTAGGTGCCGCAATTAGGTGTTGTCCGTAAGGCCCCAGGACTTTTTTATTTTATTAGTTTATGCGAGTATATATTACTACAAGCATTTATTTAACTTCACATGTTTGTTTGTATGTATGTAAGTATCACCAATGACCTCGTATTGCGGTTCTGTTTACATGTTTAAAATGTTGGTTTGTCCAGTTTGAAACATCGATAGATAATGAAACTCGCTCTTCTAATGACCAAACTTGAACCAAACAAGAAACTCTATCCAATAAGAACCCACGAAGAGTACCCAGAAGGCGTCAGGCGATAGCTTTCAAAGTCCCGTTCCGTGAGAGCATCATCAAAGGTGCTTTAATTAAGAACTTTTAATTAATTCCGATCTTTTTTCCAGGACGCGGATACAGTGGAGAAGCTAAACGAGAGCGGGGAGCTGAGGAAAATGCTGAAGCCTTATAAGGTAATATATTGTACGATACGGTATAGAAAGACGATGATATCTAAGTTGGAATGCATTACGGGATTGTTTGTGATGGGAGTAGGAAAGGAGTGGAATAAGTACAAGATAAGATAAGATAAATCTTTATTCGCTAATAAACAATTACATAATTAATAGAGACTAATATTAGGCTACATGGTTGCTAAAGTAGCTGTTGCCTAGCATGGTGTTAAACCTGTCTTTCTGCATACAAGTAACTCTCCCCTATGATATTATAATAGATTGGCTAGCCTATAGACAAGATCAGAGTATCTAGTGCAAGTTTTTACAATAATAATTGCTATTTCCTATGTAAGAACAGTGTCATCTATATAAATGGCCCTAGATGGAACTGCTCTAAACTGCTCAAACTGGACCCGGGTATGTCCTAAAACTGCGACCAGAACCACCGGAGGATGGGCAGCAGCGTCCTGTTAGTACACGGTGAACGTACTGCGATCTCCAAGCCGCCTGCCAAGCGTGGGGATTATGGCAACACCCCTCTCTAAGAGGGAGGCCTTGTTCAGCAGTGGACATTTAATGGCTGATGGTGTGGTGTGGTGTGGAACTGCTCTTATATCGTACAAATCGTAATAGGTCATTTGCTTAGAATAACTACATTAAAATGTTTCTAATTAATTTCATATTGTTATTCCGGGGATTAATGGAGTAACCACCTAATTTCAGATTTCAGTAAAAACTGCAAATTTTTCTTAAAAATTAAGTATATAGGAAAAAACAGATTTGCGGAGAAATTAGAAGACCTAGACAATTGGTTTCTTTAGCAACATGCTTGCAAAAATTACCTTACAGATACCTTGTTGTATAATTTCCTAAAATCTGATAGCATATTGTCGCTTATGCGTACAATATCTACTTATTGTAGGAAATTATACAACAAAGGTATCTGTAAGGTAATTTTTGTCTATAATGTAAATGCATAGAATTTTTTAATACCATTGACGTGTAAATTTATAATTATGAATAAATGACTGACTTTGACTTTGACTTTGCAAGCATGTTGCTAAAGAAACCAATTGTCTAGGTCTTCTAATTTCTCCGCAAATCTGTTATTTGACGCTCCTGAAAAGTTGGTGTTTTCAACTTACGCCAGTCTTCCATGGGTAGTGCGAAGTAGGTACATTCCTTACTAATATTTTGGTACAATTAAGGTGAAAAAAATACAGTTTCTTTGACTAACATTGAATAGAACTAAATAAATACTGGTGGTACTGTAACGGTGTTGACAAAACAAATTGGACAGCCAATCCATCAGAACGGACGGGGAAGCCTAACTTGTTTGAGCGAGGTTGGGCCCACGTGTGATGGCCAAAATTCTATTGATTAGATGACGAATGGAATAATTGTATCTATCTTAAAACTATAAGCGTGGTAAAGGAAATAGCTTTTTTCAAAGTCATATCGCCTCAACATTTATGATGAAATAACATCGAGATACAATTCCTATACAGTCACAATCTCTCAGTGGAAACAGTCAAAAAACGTCCGAGCGTCATTGTACATACATTGTGTTAGGATTATTGATATTTTAATGCCACCATCTGATTGTCTTGAAGTGTTTATTGTGTTAAACTTCTTTAATTTAATGTGCGTTGCAGACAAAGTAGAGCAGAAGCGTATTTTATAAAAATCTCTTTAAAAATCATTCCGCAGTACTTGTCAAATATGGGTTTTGGTGGTTTTTAGAAAACCACGGCTGGCAACACAATCAGCTGACGGCTACGAAAAGAAGAAAACACTTGTAAACATTGATAGTGAATTTTAAATTGTAATTATTATAATAAAGAATTGTATACTTTGCTGATTAATCAAGAGGTGTTTTAATAATTCAACTAAGGATTACATCGAGCTTTCAATTGTATCAATTATATACTTCACAATGCCACATTTACTCCAATTTAGACGCTATGTCGCTTGCATAGTGTTCAACGTTAGTTGTCCGCTATGTGATCGTAGCTCTGGCATCGCGCGACGTTGTAGTCGGATCGCGGTTACCTTGTAACTAACCAAAAAAGTCCGCGCAATTCGTAGCGTGTGCCGAGTTTTGGTTCGGACATTTTTTGGCACGATTGTGACTCTATATAATTATGTATTGTTTCTCGATGTGAAACAACGATAAAAGCAGTCGGGTATTGCTAGCAGTGTCACAGATGACATAATAGTAGCAGAGTAACGCTACGCCGAGGATATTGAAGATCGCATTGAGTTGCGCATCTGAGAGAAGCCTATTGTCAACTGTGGGCTTATTAAAAAGTATGATCTTATAGGTTTAGCCCATCATCATCATCATCATCATCATCAGCCAGAAGACGTCCACTGCTGAACATAGGCCTCCCCCTTTAACCTCCACACTGAACGACAGCCTGCCTTTTGCATCCACTGGATGCCCGCGACTCTCACAATGTCGTCGGTCCATCTAGTGGGAGGCCTCCCTACGCTGCGTCTTCCGGTTCGTGGTCTCCACTCCAGAACCTTTCTTCCCCATCGGTTATCGGTTCTTCGAGCGATGTGGCCTGCCCATTGCCACTTCAACTTGCAAATAGCTAGTTTAGCCCATATGTCAAACTTATAAGATCGTCTAAAGTCCTCTTATATGGCTTCATGTTAAGAGGCATATTACAAAATGAACCGTTCAATTTTAAGTATTTGTATTTTCGAGCATAAATCGAATAAAAAAGCCGTAATTTTCGAGACAAATATCAATTGAGTAATCTATAACTTAGTTTTTATGACAAACTTTCCCTCCTAAAGTTTTACTAAAAACTGCTTTTGTAAATTGGAGGTAACAAATGGATATGTTGAGTTTTACCAAAATATGAAACCGCTACATTCAATAAAAATTATAGATCTATTTAATACAGCAAGTTAATTTTCTACACAGATCTTATTAGTTGAAAGAAAAATTATACCAAAAATTCCAGTTTTCGATGATTTTTCGTCAAAAAATGTGATACGATCCTTAAAATTTTAAGAGATAATCATTCGGTTCAAACACAAACCTTATACATACGACAAAAAATATTAGCAAAATAAATTCCACATGACGTAACCACCATGTTTTTTTTGAAATAAACTTCACTGTCACATAACTTCCCGAATTAACAGTGATCAATCAAAAAATAATTACGTTGCGACAAGATAAATCGCATTATCTCTCTTTTGCATCGACGACGGCGCCTTTTATGGTGGTCAGTACCTATTATTATTTTCGTGGTGCTCATATTTGTCAAGTTTCTTGCTTAATTGTTTCTCTAGTTGAGGTACAGTCAGCCTTTAAATGATTTTGAGCACCCAAGGTAGTCAGAAGAATAAAAAAGCAATTCTACGGTGCAAAGATACCATTGAACGATTTATTTGAAAACATTGATAAACAACTTGATATCTCACTGTATTTGCAACTGTGCTGCTAAGATAATATGGATCGCTTTGGATGGTAACATTAATATACCTACGTATTCTGACTGCTTACATATAAAAAACTAGCTACGCCCCGCAGTTTCACCCGCGTAGTGATGAAAAATGGTGATGATGATGATTATGATGAATAGTAGCCTATGTCACTCTCTGGCTCTTGAACTATACCCATGCAAAAAATCAGGTCGATCCGTTGTTCCGTTGCGGCGTGAAAGAGGAACAAACATCCATACATCTATATATACATACAAACTTTCGCGTTTATAATATTAGTAGGAAGTAAGATAGTATGCCTTTTTGATTGTATCGACTACTCTGAACGCTAAGTTTTTTTTTTATGCTGACTGTATAAGTTCATATTTAATTTTGTACATTGCCATTGAGCGCGGTAATGCCGCCAGCATGCTGAGTACGCTGCTAACTGGTAGTGGGCTTAAGCACTTGGATTGTCTTTAGATCATCACGGTTCATGGGCAGTCGCAACTGTTTTGTAGTGTTAGATAGCTTGTATTTTGTATACTTAGTAAAAACACATGCCATTAAAAAAATAGCTATTTCTTACATGGATTGCAGACTATTTCAAAAGATTCCAGGGGCTCTACTAAAATGATAATATGAACCATTTATATCGTGTCGCGTACAGTAAAATTATATCGCGTAAGTCTGTGTGAAAAATACGATTTGCATTTAAAGTTTGACTAATATAAGTTGGAAATTTTGCTGTTTGTTACACGTGGTGTTTCCAAGAAGCTACAACATGGGGTTCTTCAAATGGCAAGTTAATAGAGTCCTTAAGGGTCGGAGACGTATTTGTAATGTCTCTGGTGTTACAAGTATCCATAGGCGACGGTGGCTGCTTACCATTAGGCGGCCCGTCTGCTTGTTTGCCACCAGTGGCATAAAAAAAACGATGTAGAGTCCGGGCTCGAACAGAGTTGTATAATATAAATCAAGCTTTATATTAATCTAAGGGGCAAGATAGACAAAGATAACATAAGGCGCAGACAATTCGAGAACGCGTCGCAGACGAAACACAGAAAGAACTTTCCAACTCACAAAAAATACACATCTCACCATGTGTATTGACTTTAAGATGTATTTATTATTAAAGAGTTAAACTACATACAATGATTTTGAAAAATACACCAAAAACCTTACTATAAGTAAACACTAAGACTTTATACAATACATACTTTAACACTCGGTATCGCCACGCGTATTGACTTAAGGATTTATTTAGTTAAACTACATACAATGATTCTATATTTTTACTGGGCAAGTGCTAATTTTATGGTTCTAAAAAACCTTACTATAAGTACACACTAAACCTTTTTATACTATAAATACTTTAACACTCGGTAGATGATATATTAATCTTAAAGCAATACACAAGTACGTTGAGGCTAATACAAATGTGTGAACTGTATAATTACAATAAGATACGTAACACAAAAGTTGAAAACTATTCCAAGAAGATCTGCGTTTAGAGGCAGAACTTTATAAACACAGAAGTTCATAGGTCGTGTTTCCACGTACTGAATAAACCGCATTATATCCTTAATGTTTGTTGCATCTGAAAACCATAATTTTAATTAATTTTAGAAACGACAGCTACAAAAATATTTGATTTAAACTTTTAACAAAAAAGTTATTTGTCTCTGTGCTGACTCAAAATAAAAATAATGATGTATATATATAAATAACTATTGTTTTTAAGAATAGGCTTGCGTTTGACCGCCAACTCGCTTGATGTTATTCGATGATGCGGTCTACGATGGAGCACGCTTGCGTAGAAGAAACAGATTCACTCGTGATTTGAAAACATCCATATTTTATATGCGCTTGCAGACGATGCGTAGTACAAGTAGCAAGTAGCTACTACAGATCATCTGCATAGCTTTGCTTAGTGCAAGTGACACTGGAAGTGGTTAAAAGCACTTCCACTGCCACTTGCACTAAGCAAAACGATTGCTACTTGCTATTAGTACTACGCAATGCCTGCAAACGCCTTAATTATCAGGGAACACCAATTCAAGTAAACTCAATTAATAAAACAATTAAAGTAATTTTCGAACCTTGACTTTTCATTAACTTGTTATGAAGTATTATTTTTATTTTGTCTGCTTGAGTAGTTAGCGTGCCAGCCAACAGCGCAGGCATAATGGTCTCGACCAGCTTAATAATTACAGTTGCAGTCGATGATATGAAAATAAACGAAACAACCTAAAATAGGCAGTTATTACCATCCTTAATCATACAATACATGACTGTTTTTTCCGGACAAATCTCCGGTAATTCTGCTTCTACGCTTGTATTTTTAATATAAATATCATTATTAAAATTTATCTTGTTTTTTTTTTGTTCAGAATTAATTTTTTTTTTGTTTATTTTGTTTTGTTGTTCATTTTATGTTTTATATAATTAATATTTCATTTCAGGTTAGGTTAAATAAGCATCATTATTTAATATCTAAAAAGCAAAATAATGTATCCCAAATTCCTTATTATACTTGAAAGAGATTCGACAGAAAAACAGTTTTGAAGATGGACTTTCACAAAGTTACGCCTAATTCAATCAACTATTATAATTTATTTATATATATATATATCTATATAATTTTCATCAGTGATGGGGTTGATCATTGTATGGTCTACAGAAAAGATTGTGAAAGTTACAAATGGAAAAAGTTCAAAGCAAATGATAGTTGAAGAGCTGATAACGATAATTTTGGTTTGAAAGGCAAAGAAAAAGATACAAAACATTTTCGTTTGCTTACCATTATAACTTGAAATCTTAAGTGGACCACTGTGTTGTAGATGTAAATCATAATTTCCGGGATATTGAATAAAAGTGCCGTTAGAAACTGAAAAAACCAAAGATTATACTTAAAGTCATTGTAAATTTTTTGATTGGTAAGATAACTTATAACTTTTGTAAAACATACCAGCGGATCAATTGAAGTTTTGATTAATTCTGCAGTATCGACAATATTCTTATATATATTGTTAAATTTGATGTATTCTGTACTTGCCGTTTCTAGTTTATGCGAAAGTGACTTTAGACGAGAATTTATCAAAAAGAACATTAACGAATTGGTTACTAACACATTATATTGACATATCCACAAAAAGAATTGCACTAATGATGCCCACCCAGAACTTTTATATTCGATACTTAGAAAGCACCAAACAATTGCCATAGCAACTTTAGCCGTGCCTATCAAAATTGCTAAAATGACAAATTTATTTTCAGGGTTTATCTTGTTTTTTACTCTTTGATTTAATTTCTTGTCGATTTTTGCTATCGCACGAAAATGGTCGCATAAAGTACTTTTTGTTCGAAAAAGAATTATGACATAAACCAAATGCTCTAGAGAATAATAAATGCTGAACCATGCGACTTCCGTGATACCAAAATAGTATGAGCTATATATTATGTTACAAACAGATATTGCTAAACCAGAAAACAGTGTAAGATACTTGATGAAAAGTTTCATGTCTGTTGAGTCGAAAAATCCAAAGTCTAGACCAAAAAACATATGAAGGAATTTATAGAACAGTACAAAGTTTGAGAATTGATTGTCATTATTTTCTTTTTTTGATAACGAATTTATTTTGAGTGACGCCATGGCAGTTCTAGTTTTATTTTTAACTGAGATTTAAATATAGCTATTATTGTTCCAAACCGATGTCATCAACGCAAAGGTTTAGAATGAAGTAGGAATATTGAACAAGACATCAGAAGTTTGTGTCTATGTACATAAGTCGTAATCAAATTAAGTTAAAAGTGTTGATATTAAATTAAATCGATAACATCTACTTTGAGTAAAGTTTGAGTGATCTAAATCTAAAGAGACTGCCTGTCGCGTTTGATATTCTCAATTAGTAGATTTAATTTAATATGCATCGACTATAATATATTATTCACGATCTTGGGAGATCTCCGAAATATTTTCTATAATGCTATACTGTGGATATAGAATAAATAGGAGTATTACTAAATACTGGTAGTCCCTGCTGTCTAACCCTGCATCTGCGACGATGACGTGTATTTCGTTCGTCGTTTTTGTGACTTTAATTAATATGACGGTGATAATAATTATATAGATATAGATAAATATTTGTGCTGAACCTGGGACGCTGCATGAGAAAGAAAGAGCTAGAACTAATCCGATACCCGATATTATCGGGTTAGTTCCTGGACCAGCGAATTTTACTGTCAATGCAGCGGGGGAACGCGGCTAGCGTATTAAGACTTTCGGTCAGGGCTCGGTGCTGAAGGAAATGTTTGAGTAATCTCTACATAGTATAAATTGAAGTCGCTTTCCACGTCTGTCTGTCTGTATGTATGTATGTATGTATGGCCGCTAACTCCTCCTAAACCACGCAACGGATTTTGATGCGGTTTTCACCACCAATTAGATAAATTTTTAAGGAAGGTTTATATATATAACTAACGACCCGTCCCGACTTCGCACGTAAATTACACCCGTGCGAAGCCGGGTGGGCGGGTCGCTAGTTATTATTAATTCTTAATTGACATTGTATATTTGTATTATATTAATTGTATATTTTCAGGTTGTTAAAGGTTGGCGAAAAGCCAATCAGAGCGATTGCAATCATGATTATGGAATAAAGGTCTTCTCGCGCGTCTTATCAATCTGACTTTACCCTAAATCTCGCGTGGTAACTATGTTCGAGTTATTGCTAACTAGGACATGATCTAAATTGATATCGGAGAATAACATTTTGAAGGATTTAAGCTAGTTAACATACAATATTCTAAACCAGGTTAACAACTAAATACCTACCTAAAGACGTAATTTTACAAGGTGTGAAAATTCGAAACGGTCTTTACTACGGCACGCAAGTCACTTTAAATTTCGTAAGTAAGTTTAACGTTTTTACCGCACCTCTATTACACAATTTAATATACAGATTGTGTATGAGATAATATTTGTCTCTACGATAAATTTTGGTATTGCAACGATGTGTAAATTATTTTGTAAGTGAAATCGGGTCGAACGTGACTATTTCTGGGTTTCAAAAAGTTGAAGTCAGACATTTGTTTGCGTTTTAATATTGATAGGACAACGGAAGTTTTTTTTTAAATTGTTTTTTTTTTGTCTGTGGTTACCTAGTGGTCAAGTCTGGCGGGTGATCGCACTGTCTGGAAAGAAATGCCCACCTTGAAACCTTTGCCCAGGAGTGGGACAGAATAGGTAAAAAAAAAGACGTGTGGCACTCGGGGACTGCCGCGGTAAAGCTATTGCATAAGTTGTGCCGGTCGGAGTGGGGGGTGTTAGGTTATTTACGTTACGGAATTTCTGGATTCGGTCTCCACGCTCAAGGCCCGCGATAGAAGCTATGCAATAGCTTAAAAAATATTTAAATACAAAGGTTTTTATTTTCTTTGATTGATATAATCAAAGAAAATAAAAAAGCCTTAATTATTACTTAATAAGGCTTTTCAAAATCAAAAATCAAAAAAATCAAAAGTCTAAGCTTTTTATTATTAAAATGTATTATTCATCATCATCATCATCATCTGTCTAAAACCTTCATTTCAAATATCTCTATACTTTCTTCGAGAAAATAATTTTTAAATATTCGTGACATTTTTGCACACACGGTCAACTGACGCCAAACTAAGCAAAGCTTGTGATATGGCTGCCAGAGACTAATATACATACATATATAGTTTTAAATACATACTTAAATAGATATTAACAGCCAGATATAGAACAAACACAAATGTTTGTCCTAGGTGGGAATCGAACCCAAGCTCAGAAGGCAGGTTCATTACCAACTGGACCAACGGGCTTTAATGGGTAATTATTTTGTCAGCTGATTATCTTGACCTACAGCCAGCCCCAATACTTATATAAGTATTATACAATAACAATCATGGTTCAGAAAAGCTACCCTTTCGTATTTTAGTACAAATAGGTAAGTTTCTTTTACTACCCAGCCAGCGTCCGTTAATCTGTTCTCATTGAACTAACCAAGATATAATCAAATAATGGAACTTGAATTTACCACGGGAGGTTATCGCTATTGGTCAGAAAACACATTAGTGGCTCCCTCACTCAACTCTACAGATGATTTGGTCGGATTTACGTATAGACTATACATAGAAGCCTGTCGACACGTCTGTCGGTCTGAAAGCGTCGTTTCCGGCTGTCGGCGTAACTTCTCTTGCCGATGTGATGAAAACTAGTTATATACGCTCCATTGTTTCACTCGCGTTTTCCCACGTTCTTATATATATTTTTTTGCGAGTTCAGGGTTGGTCTCATAGTAAAAGTTGTTCATAATGATAAGTATAATTACCTTCTTTTGGCTTCGAGAGTGTTCCCCTTACACCCTGTATATGTATGTACCTATCATAACTGTTATAAAATTCAGTTGCAAGATTTGACTCATATTAACAAGTCAAGTTAATAAATAAAGGCATATCTCCGTTGTTTGAATGATCTAAGGTTAGTCCAATATAAAAAGTTGTTCTTAATGACCTTCCATCGGCTAAGAAAACCCGTTCCGTATAATCCTGTATAACCGTATTGATATCGTAAAGGAGTATAAAAACACAAATAAGCACTATTTTCCTTAATTACTTAATTTCAAAGGTTTCAATATCCCTCAGGGTTAGTCTATGCAAGGAGAGAACAAATTAAATGCAAAATGTTACAATATGGTTACCTGGGCCGAAGGTTGGCAATAACCATAAAGAGAAAATTAAATTTGCACATCCGTAGAACTCTATCAGGGTAGAAAGTCTTTCACTGTGTTCATAGTCCATCCGTTGAGCATATCGTGTAAAAGAACTATACAATATAAACTATACTGGGTTATGCGGAAAGGGTGTACTAAGCCGAAAAGGGTCCACAATACCCATCATGATGAACAACTACTTCTTTGAGTAATAATATGTAGTAAAATCATGTACTTATATAATTTTGTATTGATATATAATTTAAGTAAGGTTTATATTTGTTGTAGCTATCTAGTCTAGGTTATGTATATCTTGTAAAACTTTACTCTTTTTGTTTATTTTCTTTAGTCTTTTATTAGGTGTTTTTGATGCACGCCTACGTACCATTTGTTCCAACCTGGTTGATGACTGGTAGAAAATGCTTAGCATTAAGTCCTCCATTTGTACATGTCTACTTACTTTACTTAATTTGTAAGTGTGCAATAAAGTATTAAATAAATAAACTGTAGGGGCAACTATGAAATCGCGAAAAAAGTATCAGCTGTCAGCAGTTGAACTGTCATTGACACTCGACAAAATGTACGAACAGCTAAATTTTATTTCGTGAATTTAGGTTTGGTCCCATAGTTGTTCTGGTTTATTTTCGCCGTCTCGAGTCACCCTGTCTCGAGTTTACGACGTCTATTGTTTTTATGATGATACAGTCAAATATATAGTGGCAATGGGCAGGCCACATCGCTCGAAGAATCGATAACCGATGGGGAAGAAAGGTTCTTGAGTGGAGACCACGAACCGGAAGACGCAGCGTAGGTAGGCCTCCCACAAGATGAACCGACGACATAGTGAGAGTCGCAAGCATCCAGTGGATTCAAAAAACAAGCTGTAATTCAGTGTAGAGATTAAATGGGGTGGCCTATGTTCAGCAGTGGACGTCTTCTGGCTGATGATGACAGTCAAATAAAAAGATTTAATAATTTACAAAATATTTTTATCAATAATTTGAAAAAGTATAAAGTAGGGTGTAACCCCCTGGCTTAGTGTGTACTAAGCCAGGGGGTTCCGTTAAACCTGTATAATATTTAACTCCATGCAAAAAAAAATTACCTAGAAGAGATCGGTTTTAGCGATAAAGTCCTCTGTATCAAATTTAATGGTGTGAACAATAAAGAGTTAATCAATCATTCAATCATTAGCAGCGGGTTTCCAGCTGCATAGTAATTAAATCAGATAGTGGGCACCTGATATTATAAATCTATTGCCTCTTATCTACACTAATATTATAAAGAGGTAAAGTTTGTAAGTTTGTAAGGTTGTAAGTTTGTAAGTTTGTTTGTTCTGTTTTAACTCCAAAACTACAGATCCGATTTTAAAAATTCTTTCACTAATAGAAAGCTACACTATTCCTGAGTGCCATAGGCTATGTTTTATAATGATAAAAGTTAATATTCTACACTAAATAACCGTATTAGTAAAACATGCTGGAGAAAAATAAGCTGATCGGCTTCTTTATCGGCGTACGCTGACCTAACGGTTTGAGATAAGTAAATACAAAGTTCGACAAAAATTTAGTACTTAAATAGTTTTACAAAAAAGTCCGCGATAGCATATACCTAACTATTATAAGAAAACCACAATAACGATAATAACTGGTTATTGTGTTCAAAATAAAAATAAACATTATAAGGTCATGTTTAGATGCAGTTTTGTAATCTAATTTTTGAATCTTTACAAAAATAAATGAATTCATTATTAGGAGTACTTAATGTAGATAAAGTTTGCCGTTTACAGTTTGTGATTTGGTCGCACAGTTTATGAGATAATGTAAAATTAAAATAACGTGACCATAATAATCCGCGCAGCGCCTTCATACTGCACGTAATAAGTAGGTAATACAATAAAATAACTCTTTATCGACACCATAAAAAGATATTACAAGAAAATTACATTAAATATGGGAACAAAAAACGGCCTTATCGCTATGAGCGACTTCTTCCAGACTACCTTCAACAATGGTGTCCTGCGGTGGAGCGGTTTTTCGAACCATAATAGATAGCCAGTTGAAATTTTCACAGAATATGTAACGTTACGGCGGATCATCTAAGAAATGTAATAATAGTAAAAGTAAAAACACTACTCAACAAGTAAAAACAAAAGGGGTTTCCCATACAACAAACGTATTTTTGTATTAGTTTTAATGTAAAAACGGTAATACGTACAGCCGTCAAACTTGGCACAATTATAGTACACCCTCTAAAGTATAACAACAAGTAATAAATCATGGCCAAGTGCGAGTCAGTGACAAATTTCTGTTCATTACCAAGTTATAACTGGTAACTGCGGGACTAGATCGGAAAGAGTGGGACTGAAGTAGATTGGATTGTAGAACGGATGCGGGGCTGGATTGCAAAAACGCGGAAAGGGAGTAAAGTGGATTACGGGACGGATCCGAGTTGGGTCGGAAAGGGTGGGCCTGTATAGAGAAGATTATGGGACAAATGCAGGACTGGCGCAGTAAGGATGGGATGGAAGAAGAGTAGATTACGGGACGGATTCGGGCCTGGAGCGGAAAGAGCCGAACGGGAGTAGAGTGGATTTAGGGGCGAATGCAGAACTGGACCGGAAAGGGTGGTACAGGAGGAGAGTGGAATACAGGACGGATGCGAGACTGAAACTAAAAAGACGGGAAGTAGTAGAGTATAGATTTCAATACAACGCGAGTGAAGCCGCGGGCAACAGCTAGTGGTATATATGATTATACGGGCAGTTTCCATTTTAAGTTAGACGTTTTACTTTCTGTCATCCAACGTCATATTGTGTGAAAACCCAGAAAAATTAATTTATATGCTCATTAGCCTTAAAGTCAATAACCAATTTTGTTTACGTTATAGTATCTATTTCCAATGGTAAAAGTTGGACTTCGTCAAACCTGGCTTAGCGCTTTATTGATTATTCTCTAATTCAGTATCAGAAACATTTATTGAATATTTGATACTTTTATTATAAAATTAAGCATGATGTTGGACATGTTGGTACCGCTTTTATTGAAGTGTCAAGTCATAGGCATGTTTACTCTGCCAGTCCTAAACTACAGTGCACAAACTTGGCCTTTAATTGAGACCCAAAAATCTAAACTCAAGGTCTGTCAAAGAGCGATGGAACGCAGCATACCTACTCGGAGTTAAAAGAAATGACTAAGTACACAACACTGAGCTGCATTCCAGACCTGGGATTGTGGATGTGGGCTAGTGGGATTGGGCGATCACGTCTGTCAAATACGCCCTAAAAGGTGGGCAAAGGCGCTTGCGCTTTGGGTGCCTGAACACGGGCATAGACCCCCAGGAAGGGCCGAAAGCGTTAGCGTTGTTGTGACCAGTCCTAGCTAGCAATGGAACGTGAGAAATGGAAGCCTATCTTAGCCAGCCAGCCAGCTAGCCACTACCACCAGACCACCACAACGACTGTCTGGGCTGGCGACTAAATATTATATTTAAAAAAATCTAAGCCATACATTTAGTAGTCAAAACAATATCAATACTGAAAATGTCACGTTAATGATTAATTAACTAGCAATAATTTAGCGGCCTTTCTACGTTCAAACTAAGTCTACTACCAGGGCATTGAGGGAAATCGTCTAGACGTGGAATAACCGATCGAAATAGAATATATTTGCATTGGCACAGCCAATAATGAATTGTGTATGCCAAGTGACAGGAGTTAATAGAAACCTACACCATTTCAACTTTTTAATTTAAAAAATATTAACTCTTGGACTATAAATTGTGAGCGCTTTTATCCATCCGCACCGTCTTGAAAGTTATTATGTTTTCGTCTTGAATGTTTAAATCCTTAGAAACAGTAACTTTCAGAGTACTAATACCAGTAAGTTTCTACATACAAACCGACACGTGAATTTTGTTAACTTGTTTTATAATATTCATACTTAGACAAAGTACTTTTTTTTACAAACTATAAAGGAGCTGATAAACTACAAACGGCTGAACAAATATTTTTAATCATAGCTAAGAACACTCTTGGTAAAGTCATCTTTCAAACAAAAAGAAACTGTATCAAAAACTAGTAAGGGTGTGTTCAAATCACGAGTGAATCGGTTTCATCTAGGCAAGCGTGCTCCAACGTAGACCACATCATCGCTTAACATCAGGCGAGGTGGTGATCAAAGGCAAGCCTATTATTTATTTTAAAAAAACCTTTCTCCCATTTGGGAGCTACGATGCCACAGACAGATACATGCGTTAAACTTATAAAATGTTTGCGCTCAAGGCTAAAAACACCCTAAAGTTTTACCAATGACCTAGTTTTTAGCATTTTTCCTACCTTATCCTACGCACTATACTTGTTAAGAAGAAGAGAGACTAGAGGCAAAAAGAATTACTTCCACATTCATTGAACAATTACCTACTACTCTACTGGTGTGATAAATCAACGATCAAAGATCAGGGGCCTTACGAGGGCATACCACGGCCAAGAAATTTTATGAACAGGTATTTAGCATATCTATTGCTGTCCCCTGACCTCAAGCCTCTCTCTGTAGAGTGCAATAGGGACAACTTCAGCCCGGATCGATTATACCTACGAAAAGTAGACAAAATCATCGTCTCGTATTTTTCTGTTTCCTCATTAAAAACTAAGCCGATTTCATTATTTTTTAAATTAATAGATGTAAAAAAGATTGAACTATGCTTCTATCATTTATTTTTGTTTTATAAACTCGTCAAATTTGTTTGAGAGACGTCTGAACATGGCGGTAAAAAAAATATTTTAAGGATATTTAAAGGCTCATATTTCTTATAGTAGTTAACTTATAAGAAAAAATAAATTATAGAAACATGATAATGGGGGAGATAAATTTTATTAAAAAAAAATTACAGTTATAGCGGTATTTTCTAGGCAGGAAACACGAGAATACGTTTGTATGGACAAAACGCTGCCCGTGTGCCCACTTACTGCTAATGCGGCACCTAATCCGCTCAGTTGGAAAATCACGCGACCGCAAACCGTATCTGGGCGCGCTAAAGTTCAGAATCACGTTCGCATGATTTTCCAACTACCGTTTGCTCATACTATCCCTTTCATCTGGATTTTTACCTAAACTTTATATTATGTACTACTAATTCACACTTTCTCTCTTTCCAGAGTCCAGATGCATGTACCACGTGCCAAATGTGCGGCGGGTTCCGCCTGCTGCCGTGTCGAATCTGCAACGGATCCAAGAAGTCCCTCCATCGCAACCACTTCACCGCCGAGTTTGTTGCGCTCAAGTGCATGAACTGCGATGAAGTAGGCCTGGTTAGATGCGAAGCATGCTCTTAGGAATCAGTTAATTAATTAATTAATTAGGTGTAATCTTCGACTAGAATTAAATGAATGGACGGGTCATAACCATAGAACTTGCTCAGTAAAAACGAGTCAAAATTGTCGGACATATACTTCAACACCATTTGTTACAAAAAATAGATAGCGGGTTTGTGTTGTGTATTTACACTTCAGGAAAGCACACGAAGGCATAATTTTGTCAGATGTTTCGTTATCATGTAACAATAGTCTTGTGTTGCACTTTCTACGGCTAGAGACCGACTGAAACGAAGTGAGCGCCGGCGCTAATTTTGTAAATCTTCTTAAATGCGCTTCTTCTTGGCCCGTCCATTAATTTTATATTATATATTTCGATCAAGAGGAAACAGGCGATGTGTAAACGCAAATTTTATATTTCATACTCGTTATAATAAATCCGATCTATACAGACGTGTATTCTGAGTATCTATAATTTCAGCATGAAAAACTCAGTGCATTGCCGCGCAAGATTGTGGATTGATTCTGGGTGGCATTAAACCTTTTTGGCAAGCGTGACGCCTTACATCAGGTTGCTCGATACTAATTCGCATAAATACCTTTTCTTTAAACTACTTCAGAATAAGTCCAAACTAACAGGCGCCAAAACAATTTTTTTTTGGTGCTGGTCAATAATTACCACTTCGAAAACTTCCTGTACATAGTAAAAAAACGGACCTCCTTAAGTCGACTAAATACTCAATAATTTTCTGTCTTTATTTTAATTTAAATTAATATGAAATATCTTTTTAGACTGGACAAATATAGTTTTGGAAATCTTAAATCAAAATCAACCCTATACAGCCGTCTAATGACAGAAACATTATGGTCAGTTGTTGATCCCTCTATAGGTAATAAAATATTCAAGTTTTTACTTTATTTTATTTGGTTTAGCTAATTGACTTTATATAGCCGAATTTGATATTATTTTTGAACTGCAATTATCACTATTGTAATTACTGTTTATTTTATCTTTGTCAAATATATCTTTGTAAGTTTGAAATCACTTGCTCTGCCTTTTATGTACTTAATTAATATTATAAATTAATAAAATACTTTTATAAATGTGTTTATTGCGTAGATTTATGCAATGTTATGTAACGAAAATAATATGCCATAAATATTTTAATGGTTAATTGCAATAAATTTAGATAAGTAGGTCTAAAGTCGTGTACTTAGTTATCTTTTTTACAAATAATTTTAAGATCACACTTCAAATTTAAATAAGAAAAACAAAAAAGTTACTCCAAAGTTTGGGGGAACTTTTTTGTCTGTGTTGATATATTTTTGTAATGAAATAGTTTGAAACTTTAAACATACCAACGAGTGTGTTTAAAGTTTTAATCTGACTCTTGGTTGTTTAAAAGAAGAGTCTGAAATACTTTTTCAATAATCTATAATGCAAGACTACTCAAAAATTAAACACAATCATTTTGTAAGTACTTGTAGTAATTATTGATTAATTGTTGGATTAAAATAAAATAATTACGTGTATTTATTCATTTGCAACATTAAACAGTGTTTGATATAAATGTTTTTAAATATAAAATTGCATTCTACTTTTAAAATTAGGTATGTAAAATGAAAAGTTGTGATAGTATAAATGGTAATTATTTTATTATTGTGAATGGAATTGATAATAATTATGTTGAATTTTATAATAAATAGATATTATTGTTTATGAAGTAGCAGCACCCCAATATTACTTAATATTGATAGGGCATTTTGTAAATACATTATATTTTTATATGATTAAATAACAGCATTATTTGAATAAAATTATTTGTATTTATTATCTACCAACATATTAGTTATACCTACTTTTCAATATCTTATGATAATGTTTTAAAAATAATTATGTATTAAAATAAATATAGAAGTTATGTTCTAAAAAAAATCGGACGGACGGACAGACGGACGGGCCAGATAGACGGACGGCCAGAACGAAATTATAAGGGTTCCTCGCAGGACTACGGACCCTAAAAAGAGAGACAGATATAAATATTAACTTCAAATCATTTTAATCAAATCCATACCTAAAACACAGTTCTAAACAACAAACAACCGGTCAACAACAGTGATACGGTTGTTGACTACACTTACGTGATTATTAACGGGATATTTAAAGTAAATATTTATCGTCATAAACCCTTGATATTTCGGCGCGTCTACATGCACCATGTTCTCGGAAAGACTGAATATATTAATTAATCCTTTTCGGCTTAGTACACCTTTTCTGCGTAACCCTGATGGAGATGCCTAATGGCGTGATAATATAAAAAAAGAACTGCTACAAAGAGATGAATATAAAAAAAATTGCAAAGTACTGTCTATGTAGCTTTTACTCAATATACCTGTCACTCTCACTCTGTAGATTTTCGATTTGATTAAAATGATTTAAAGTGGATATTGTTCCCTGTGGAAGTAGATAAACGAAAATAGACCAAAACTAGAATAACCAAAATTGCTACAGGTAGGAAAGAGGGCCTTAAGGGGCCTGTATACCCTCTGCAGCTCACTCGCTCGCACATTTTCACATTATTGAAGATATAAAATCAATGAGTATGAATTTCCAAAAAGTAACAAAATCATGTCTTGTGTCTATTATGACATTACAAACAAAGAAATTGTCAATTTGATATATGTATTTTAATTATTATTTGGCACAGTAAAATGGTAACATGTGATTTTTATTTCTCGTGTCATGTTATTCCGTCAAATTACAAGATATAGAAACAAACATTTCTATGTTTGTAATGTTACGATAGACACCAAGACATGATTTTGTTACTTTTTGGAAATTCACACTCATTGATTTTATATCTTCAATAATGTGAAAATGTGCGAGCGAGAGATGCAGAGGGTATACAGGCCCCTTAAGGAAGTCTCAACTTTATAATAACTCGACCATTTATTCATTTATTTTAATGTTGACGTTTACGTTGTAACTTTGTGTAACTTAAGTTTTGATTTCATTTCCGACTCGGTGACTTTTGTTAAAATAGGACTTAAAGGACTAGGCCCACTATACCGGACCAGTATATGAATTAACTGTGACAAAATACGCTGCATCATGGTTTATGACATACTAGAAGCGTCCCGCGGTTTCACCCGGGTTCATTACTCCTTATATATCGGTACGTCGCATCATCTCCTTATATATGGTTCGACGGCGTGGATATAGCGGGCGAAGATAATGAGACACGATAAAGTTATATGATTATTTACGGGATATTTACCGTGGTAAAAAATATGTTCAAAATACTTTACGCAGTGATACATTGAGTGTGTTTTGTCGAGACTTAGGTTCGAGTTCGAGTTCCAATGATAACTGTAGCAAAAGACTAAGAAAGAGAGTAGATCGTTATGTCTATAACTCTTTAACTGTTCGACCAACCACCTGCATTCTTCAGTCTTCCCGTGAACATGGTGCATGTAACTGCGCCGAAATGTCGGGAGCTCATTCCATAACCTTACCACGGTAAATATCCCGTAAATAATCATATAACTTTAGTGAACAACCGTGATAGTTTAAAACACTGATGAGACACGATGTCCACGTACAGAACAGTATGTTTCTGTATGTGGACGAGCTTGCAGATGGTATCTGTAAAATAATAATATAGCATTAACAGTCACCCATTCGCAAACCTATATACCGCTGGCAAATACTAATGTCAACAGCTGAAATAACTGTTCGGAAAATATTTGCACGGCAATGTATTAGAAGGTATCATAGAGATACAACGCCAGTTGTCTCTACAAAAAGGCGCGACAAATGTCTTGTTCCTGGGTACAAGTGTGCCCTCTCTTGGAAACATTATAATCATATGGCCCCTACTCTTTACAACCAACTGAAGTCAAAAATCCATGTATCTACGCTAAATTCCCATAAACTAAAAATTATATTAAATGAATGGCTGCAACAATATGATTACGAGTCCTTTGAAAACCTATTAAAGAAAATTTATTGATGGCAATCTGGCTTGAAATTGTATTGGACTTTCACCTACACATCAAATCGCACTCACACTCCATTTACACGCACGCACGCACGCACGCACGCATGCACGCACGCACGCACGCACGCACACACACACACACACACACACACACACACACACACACACGCACACACAACACAAAGATATTTTATGGTATATATGTTCCTTATAATATGTGTTTTTGATTAATATTTAATATAATATATAACTGTTACTGTTCCCAGTTTTGGGGAAGGCACTGTCTGCTGCAACACAGCTCACGCTAATGCAGCAGGCAGGGTTCCTCCTTTATTTTGTGCTTCTTATGTAACAATAAATAAATTTTGTATTTGTATAACTAGCAAACGACCACAACAGAAAACAAACAAAAAAACAAGTTTAATGGCATGTTATTTTTCTTGAAAATAAAATACCTACCTCAATGCTTCTAAGCACTCAACAAGTTAGTTGTTTAAACGTGGCGAGACCTAACCACTTTGCTTAGAATCTCCTAACAGACCGTAATAGCTAAAATTTAGTGCTAAGTCAACATTCAACAATGTAATTCGCCTGTTGCTCAGAGAAATCAATGTCACAAACACATGCGTACCTGTTGCATAGCAGCGAGGTGGATACACGGAAAACTCACGCACACAACGCAACCTTTCACAGGAAGACACCGTAAACGTTGCGCACACTTCAATATTTTCAGGGTCTGGTTCACGCACACATGCGTAGTAGGGAAGGCTGCAGCTAGGTCGGGAATGACGTCATGAACGCGCAAGGTCAATATCACTTTTCTGTCCTTCTTTTTCAGGTGGATTGGAGATGCTCTGTCTCTTTTTGGTGGCGGGCTCGACCCGACCGTCTAGGCCCGGGGATGCACGCGCGATAGTCTTGCCTTGTGTGTGTTTTCGATCACCTGTGTGTGTAGAGGCAACAGTGAGGGTGTTTTAGGGTTCCGAACCCAAAGGGTAAAAACGGGACCTTATTAGTAAGTCTACGTTGACTGTCCATCCGTCTGTCCGTCTTACCTTTAAACGGCTGTATCTTTCGAACCGTATTAGATAGCCAGTTGAAATTTTCACAGAATATGTAATACTAGCTGAATCCCGCGGTTTTCCAATTTTCCCGCATTTACTGGCAGAATAAGTACCCTATATCCGTCCATATGATGTACACTATCATCCTGCCAAAATTCGTTAAGATCGGCTTAGCGGTTTAGTCGTGAAAAGCGAACAAACATCCAGACAGAGAGACAGAGTTACTTTCACTTTTATAATTATTAGTAAAGATAAGGATTATGGCGGATTAGCTAAGAAATAATAAAAATTACGGGGGTCCCCATACAACAAACGTATTTTTGTATTTGCTCTAGTGTAAAAACGTTAATACATACAAGCGTCAAACTTAGCAAGATTGTAGTACACACTCTAAAGTGTAATAATAATAATAAATAATCGTAAAGTGCAAGTCGGTGACAAATTTCTGTTCATTACCAAAACTGGTAATTCGGTTACTTGGACGACCTTATCATTTCTTTCACCGAATCGAAATGCCATATTTTACTAATTTTGAAATCGGTGTTTTAAATTGATTATTATTATATTTTGTGGTGGTACGGAACCCTCAGTGTGCGAGCCTGACTCGCACTTGGCCGGTTTATTTCATGTGTGTGTTTTGATACGTACACGAGGGTGTGTTTTGAGTAAACTGTTATTACTTTTTCCGTTCCGAAACGAGTTTTAGAGTAATTTGGTTACTATGAGAGAACTTCCTATGAACTCTCGCAATAGTTTTAAAACCAGTTACAATGTACGTTGTTTCGATGTTGTTTATTTAGATAAATGGTTTGGGGGTTCGGAACCCTCACATCTAAAGTACTTTTAAATGGGTGGCGTAGTTTTAATGTTGATATATGATTGAACAGAATTCAAAGGCTATAATAATATTAGTTTTAACAGAATTTTGCGAATCGTAGTCATAATTTCAGCCTATCATGTTCCTCCCTACTGGGAGTCAGACCTTCTCTCAGAGAGAGAGAGAGAGAGGATGGACACTAAATCCACCATGCTGGCCCAGTGCATGGTGATAAATGTCATATCTTTGAACTTATGAGGTTTTTGGACATACCGGTTTCCTCGCGATGTTTTCCTTCACCGTTTTAAAGGGCATCGAAACTGCACATAATTTATTACGGTACTAAATAAGTCATTAGTGCAGGGGCCTTACGGACAACTGCTATTGCGGCACCTAATCCGCTCAGTTGGAAAATCACGCGACCGTAAACCGTATCTGGGCGCGATAAGATTCACGTTCGCGTGATTTTCCAACTGAGCGGATTAGGGGCCGCAATAGCAGTTGTCCGTAAGGCCGAAGATCGAACGGGTGCCGTCAGATTGTAAAGTACACATGCTACCGCTCGGCCACCATCGCTACCTGCTTTGCTTTGCTTTACTTTTCTCACATTCATCAGGATACGTTACGCCATTTCATGAAACAAACAGAGCGTCAAAGCGTCATAAATAAATAAAAAAACTATTAAAAAACCATAACTATAAACTATAAAAAATTAAACTATAATAGACTTATAAACAGTTAGGAGTATCGTTTACAAATATCAGCCAAAACTACCACTGTCGGGCTTTTTAACTTTTATTACAATAATAAAGTTAAAGTTATATGATTATTAACGGGATATTTACCGTGGTAAGGTTGTGGAACGAGCACAACCAAACTGCAATCACGAATCTGCAGTACAAGTACCGTTCTTTATCGTACGTCAAATTCGATAAAATGCCATAGAATCGATCATAGATAGTACTGATCAAATGGCATTTTATCGAATTTGACAATCTCAACTGTCAAATTTGATGATCGATAAAGTACGGTACTTGCACTGCTGCTTTGTTGTAGTAATCATATAACTTTAGACAAGTTTTATTTCGTGCCTGACTGTAATTTATTAGCAACTATCACGTATGAGTTAAAATAATGGTACTTACGCCACATCGACTAATAATATTATTTTTATCTGTCTCTCTGTCCTTTTAAAGGCTGTATCTTTCGAACCCATTTAAAAAAAAACGGACTAGTACGGGTAGGACTCGTGCTCTGAGGGTTCCGTTGGACGGCACCCTCAGAGCGCAAGTCCAAAAAAAAAACTATCTGAAGTTGAAATTTTGAAAGACAAACTTAACTTTTGTAGTTGACAATAAGGTTCTTCGATACATTCCAACTACAAAATGTAAGTTTGTAATAGCAAAATAATTATTTATAAATGATATAACTTCAAATTTGTGACTTTCGGATTTATTCCTATATATGTGCCTTGCCTTTTGCCAAATTTTTGATTCTAGGTCAACGGGAAGTACCCTGTAGGTTTTGATTCCCCTGTGAAATCGCAAAATATGTGACATAAACGTTCATATAATCTCTTGATTGCGTTGACTTACAACTTTTATTTTTTTACAGCCGAAAGAAAACGTATACTCACGTATTTAGTATACATTTCAACTTGATACCTTTACGCGTTCTTGAGAAAAAGGGTCTTGACAGACGGACAGACAGACAGACAGACGGACAACGAAGTGATCCTATAAGGGTTCCGTTTTTTCCTTTTGAGGTACGGAACCCTAAAAAAACAACTGGTTATCTATTAAGATAACCAGTAGACATTTTCACAGAATATGTAACGTTACGGCATCAGAATCAGAAATCATGTATAGTACAGAAGATGATACAAACAGTAGGTATTATCATAGATAAATATAATTATACTAGAGTATTATCAACAGTGTGCCCTTTACGAGCGTACAATAACTTAAGGTAAGTAGGTATTATGTTACCTTTTTTTGTTCAGCATTTAAATTTATTACTAAAACTAAAATTAATCTAAAACTATATTACATATTAAAATTACTAAATAAAATAAAAATAAACCTAACTGTATTATATTAGAACTAAATTAAGCTGTCTACCCAAACTATAAATAAAAAACTGCATTAAGGTCGCTGTCTTCGGGTAAGGTGCCCAAAAAGCTGGCGACATTACCACGTTGGATGGCCAAACTTATTATTTGGCCAAGGTAAGTACCAGCTCTTTGGTCTCCTGTCACATCTACGAGGCGTCTGGACAACTCTTTAACCAAACCCCGAGCGGCCGAACCCCACGGATCCATGGTTTCAACTCCAAACGGAAGAAATATGTATCCCTCGCCGAGAGATTCATATTTCCTCCGTTTGCGGCTTTCCGCCAGTTCCGCTGCTGCACCAGTCGCTCTTGATGTGCCCTGGAGGTGAGAGGGCGCCAGCGTGTCAGCACAAGTTGCGTCCCACACTAACGGCCTCCCACGACTCCAGGGAACTAACGTCATGCCATCAGGTCTCTTGCCATCGTCACGTGAAATACCGTTCGGCTCTAAGCAAGCCGGCTAACTTAAAGTAACTGGTTTATATAGTTAATCTAATTATAATATTAACAATAAAATTGTAAATAAAAATAATAGTAATAAAATTTTAGTATTAACATTAGTATTAACGGCGGAATTACTAAGACATAATTATGAAGTCAAAAAGTTAAAAATAAAAAGGGGTCCCTCATACAACAAAATTATTATTTGAACGTATTTTTGTATATTACTTTAGTGTATAAAAGGTAATACGTACGAGCGTCAAACTTGGCATGATTATAGTACACACTCTAAAGTAAAAAAAAAAAACAAATAATAAAAATCGGCCAAGTGCGAGTTGGGCTTATTATATTGTGTGCGCGAGTCACGACGCGCGCTTGTCCGGTTATATGCAAATATAGTCGGAGGGCCTGAGGGTATGACAAATGACTTTTTATCTTGGAATATCCACGCAGGTGAAACAAGTAGTGCCATACCTAAGTACATAAATTACACAAAAACACATACATACATACACAGTCACACATTTAGATTGCCGTTAAATTGTTAAATCAGTCAGCATTCAATAAAAAGCGTAACCATCCCGTTGAGTGGTTAAGGCGGTCTTACAGTGAAAAAGGCTTCACAGAACAATTTTTTAAGATAATGTATTCATTTTAAAACAGTAAAAAAAAAATTTGGTAATTTTGATCATATTTCTGAGTGGACCATTGGATCCAAAACACGATTCCGATAAATTTTCTCGATAGAAAAAAATCATGAAATAACCTCTAACCTTGAAATTTACCTAAACGCATACAATTTTATCTCGACTATTTATGAACAAATCTTTACAAAATTTACAAGAATGATGTGAAATATTGTTACAAATAGCATCATAGTTTTTATTTATCGGTTAAAATTCAATTTTTCTAACTATTAATTAATTTAATCATAAACTGGCTCGAACGTGTCGAACGAAACGTCGTGCCGCCGCGGCGTCTTTTCACTTCTCTTTTATTTTTACGCGATGTGACAGAGACCGCTGAGGCGCGCTGCTAGACGGACGTGTGTCGCTTTGTTCCGCTAACCTCTCCAAAATATAATCTCAACTTTATGACACAAAAACACCTTGACGGAAGTTGTAAAGTAAGTACCTACCTTATCCGCTATGTTTTCTTGGATTATAAGTACTAAAAAGGCAGGCGAATGAAAATTACATTTTGTAACGATTTGTTTGTGAATATTATTTTATGAAGCATAATTTCACCACAATTTTCATAGTCCAGTTGGCCGAACGGTTCGACGTATTGGATAAGTTCTCTGCGACTGTGAGTAAGGTTCAGGGTTCAAATCTCATATTTACCAATTTTCTTTTTGTATTTTTTTTTATGTTTTTAAAATAATACGTCATGTGCGTGCGTGCATACGTGTGTGTGTGTGTGTGTGTGTGTGTGTGTGTGTGTGTTTGTGTTTGTATGCTTGTGTGTAATGTTCTTTACATGAAAACGGTAGGAGCGATTTTGATGGGACTTCCACTGTCAGATGGCTGATGTTATGAGGAGAAAAAAAATTGGCAACTTTTCATCATCATCATCATCATCATATTTTCATTACTTCGCAGGTGAACCTGTAGAGCACAGTTAGTCTACTTTTTTTTATGTGCCACAGGTGGCAAACAAGCAGACGGGCTACCTGATGCTACCTTACATTTTGTGACGATTTGTTTGTACATTTATATTATTTTATATATTAGAAGCATAATTTCACCACTAGCATCATATTTCAATTGGACGAGTGGTTGACGCAATGGATAAGTTCCTGCGACTGTGAGTAGGCTTCGGGTTCAATTCTCACATTTTCCATTTTCTTTTTGTTATTTTTCTAATGTTTTTGAAATAATTCGTCGTGTGCGTATGTGTGTGTCTGTAACGTTCTTTATAGACTCGAAAACTGCAGGACCGATTTTGATGGTATTTTCACTATCAGATAGCTGATGTTATGACGAGAAAAAAATTTGCAACTTTTCATCATCATCATCACAATTTTTTTCATTACTACGCAGGTGAATGCGCGGCGTGCAGTTAGTCTACTATAATGGTTAGGAAGTTCTAAGCAACTTGGGATGGACAGAGACAGACGGATGGACGAACGAACTTATATGGGTTCCTTGTAGTTCAACGGAACCCTAAAAAGGTGTTACAGTCTTCTTTGAGTATATCTTTCTTCTATATACATATAAAAAGCGATGTATGTATGTATGTATGTATGTTCCCTATGAAGGCTGATGATGATGATGATATTCCGTATGGACTCAAAAATGGCCAAACCGATTTTGACGGGATTTTCACTGTCAGATAACACATGTAATAAGGAGAGCAAAAATGCTATTTTTAATCATCATCATCATCATTACTATTTTGCATCACTACGTGGGTGAAACCGCGGGGCGCAGCTAGTCTACTATAAAGGTTAACATTTCTAAACAACTTGGAATGGACAGACAGACAGACAGATGGACAGAATGAACATAAGTATATGGGTTCTTTGTAATTCTACGGAACCCTAAAAAAAGTGTTACAGTCTTCTTTGAACATAATAATTATCTATCTTCTCTACACTTATAATAGGCGATGTGTGTATGTATGTATATGTATGTATGTTTCCTACGAAGGCTGATGATGATGATGATATTCCATATAGACTCCAAAATGGCTGAACTGATTTTGACGGGATTTTCACTCTCAGATAGCTGATGTTATAAGGAGAGAAAAAAAAAACTACTTTTCATCATCATCATCATCACTTTTTTTCATTACTACATGGGTGAAACCGCAGAGCGCAGCTAGCTAAGTTAGAAAGTTCGAAACAATTTTGGATGGATAGACAGACAGACAAACAGACGGATGGGCAGAACGAACTTATATGGGTTCCTTGTAATTCTACGGAACCCTAAAAAGGTGTTACAGTCTTCTTTGAATAATATATATTTCTTCTATACACATATATAAGGCGATATGTGTATGCATGTATATGTATGTATGTTCCCTATGAAGGCTGATGATGATGATGATATTCCGTAAAGACTCCAAAATGGCTGAACTGATTTTGACGGGATTTTCACTCTCAGATAGCTGATGTTATAACGAGAGGAAATAATGCTGCTTTTCATCATCATCTTCATCATCATCATAAATTTTCATCACTACGCGGGTGAAACCGCGGGGCGCAGCTAGTCTACTATAAAGGTTAACATTTCTAAACAACTTGGAATGGACAGACAGACAGACAGATGGACAGAATGAACATAAGTATATGGGTTCTTTGTAATTCTACGGAACCCTAAATAAAGTGTTACAGTCTTCTTTGAACATAATAATTATCTATCTTCTCTACACATATAAAAGGCGATGTGTATATATGTATATGTATGTATGTTTCCTATGAAGGCTGATGATGATGATGATGATATTCCGTATAGAGTCCAAAATGGCTGAACTGATTTTGACGGGATTTTCACTCTCAGATAGCTGATGTTATAAGGAGAGAAAAAATTCTACGTTTCATCATCATCATCACCTTTTTTTCATCACTTCATGAGTGAAACCGCAGGGCACAGCTAGCTTAGTTAGAAAGTTCGAAACAACTTAGGACGGATAGACAGACAGACAGACGGATGGGCAGAACGAACGTATATGGGTTCCTTGTAATTCTACGGAACCCTAAAAAGGTGTTACAGTCTTCTTTGAATAATATATATTTCTTCTATACACATATATAAGGCGATATGTGTATGCATGTATATGTATGTATGTTTCCTATGAAGGCTGATGATGATGATATTCCATATAAAATCCAAAATAGCTGAACTGATTTTGACGGGATTTTCACTCTCAGATAGCTGATGTTATAAGGAGAGAAAAAATAATCAGCATTTCATCATCATCATCATCATCATCACTTTTTTTCATCACTACATAGGTGAAACCGCAGGGCACAGCTAGCTAAGTTAGAAAGTTCGAAACAATTTTGGACGGATAGACAGACAGACAGACAAACAGACGGATGGACGAACGAACTTATATAGGTTCCTTGTAATTCTACGGAACCCTAAAAAGGTGTTACAGTCTTCTTTGAGTATATCTTTCATCTATATACATATAAAAAGCGATGTATGTATGTATGTATGTATGTGTGTTCCCTTTGAAGGCTGATGATGATGATATTTCGTATAGACTCCAAAATGGCCGAATCGATTTTGACGGGATTTTCACTTTCAGATAGCTGATGTTATAAGGAGAGAAAAAAAAATACTTTTCATCATCATCATCATCACCGTTTTTCATCACTACGTGGGTGAAACCGTGGGGCGCAGCTAGTCTACTATAAAAGTTAGAAAGTTCTAAATAACTTGGGCTGGACAGACAGACAGACGGGTGGAAAGAACGAACTTATAATTATGGGTTCTTTGTAGTTCTACGGAACCCTAAAAAGGTGTTACAGTCTTCTTTGAGTATATCTTTCTTCTATATACGTAAAAAGCGATGTATGTATGTATGTTCCCTACGAACGCTGATGATGATGATGATAATATTCCGTATAGACTTCAAAATGGCTGAACAAATTTTGACGGGATTTTCACTCTCAGATAGCTGATGTTATAAGGAAAGAAAAAAATTGAACTTTTCATCATCATCATCATCACTATTTTGCATCACTACGCGGGTGAAACCGTGGGGCGCAGCTAGTCTACTATAAAAGTTAGAAAGTTCTAAACAACTTGGGATGGACAGACAGACAGACGGGTGGACAGAACGAACTTATATGGGTTCCTTGTAGTTCTACGGAACCCTAAAAAGGTGTTACAGTCTTCTTTGAGTATATCTTTCTTCCATATACGCTAAAAGCGATGTTTGTATGTATGTTTCCTACGAAGGCTGATGATGATGATGATATTCCATATAGACTCCAAAATGGCTGAACTGATTTTGACGGGATTTTCACTCTCAGATAGCTGATGTTATAAGAAGAGAAAAAATGGAACTTTTCATCATCATCATCATCATCATCATCACCATTTTCCATCAGTACACGGTGAAACCGCGGGGCGCAGCTAGTCTACTATAAAGGTTAGAAAGTTCTAAACAACTTAGGATGGACAGACAGACAGACAGACGGATGGGCAGAACGAACTTATATGGGTTCCTTGTAATTCTACGGAACCCTAAAAAGGTATTACAGTATTTTTGGAGTTTATATTTCTTCTATATACATATAAAAAGCGATGTATGTTTGTATGTTTCCTATGAAGGCTGATGATGATGATATTCCGTATAGACTCCATAATGGCTGAACTGATTTTGACGGGATTTTCACTCTCAGGTAGCTGATGTTATAACAAGAGGAAAAAATGCTGCTTTTCATCTTCATTGTCATCATCATCACCAATTTTCATCACTACGCGGGTGAAACCACGGGGCGCAGCTAGTCTACTATAAAAGTTAAAAAGTTCTAAACAACTTGAAATGGACATACAGACAGACAGACGGATGGACAGAACGAACACAAGTAGTACGGGTTCTTTGTAGTTCTACGGAACCCTAAAAAGGTGTTACAGTCTTCTTTGAACATAATAATTATCTATCTTCTCTACACATGTAAAAGGCGATGTGTGTATGTATGTATATGTATGTATGTTTCCTATGAAGGCTGATGATGATGATGTTCCATATAGACTCCAAAATGGCTGAACCGATTTTGACGGGATTTTCCCTGTCAGATAGCTTATGTTGAAAGAGAAAAAAAAATACTGTTTTCATCATCATGATCACCAATTTTCATCACTACGCAGGTAAAACCGCGGGGCGCAGCTAGTCTTCAATAAAACTAAAAAAGTTCTAAATAACTTGGGACGGACAGACAGGCATACATCGTACGCTTAGTAATAGGGTCCCGTTTTATCCTTTGGGTACGGAACCCTAATATTCGAGATTGTAAACATTTTTGCATTTGATAAACTGATCGCAACCTAGGTCGATGTATGGAGACAACAGTTTTTAAATAACAAAGTTAAGTTTGTTTTGCGCTAAAACGTTTTTTTTTTTTTTCGGGAACGTACACAGTCCTATTAACGGCTGTATCTTTCACATGGCATTTTCCATGATAATAGTACACACTAAAAAAACAACAACTACAAATACAAATAATAAATAATGGCCAAGTTCGAGTCGGTGTCAACTTCTGTTCACCACCAGTTCTCGTACGATCACCGAAGTGAAGCAACGTCGGGTGCGGCTGGTACTTGGATGGGTGACCGCCTGGGCTTTATTCACTTTTTATTACTTTAGTACCTAACAAGTTACGTTGTGGTACGGAACCCTCAGTGCGCGAGCCTGTCTCGCACTTGGCTGTTTTTTTTTTTTTAATGGAACTAACCATTTCTGGCCTTTGCATTTTTCCCTTTACTTGTGATAAGAGATCGTTTCTTGCTAAATTTCATGATTTTAGATCAATGGGAGTGCTTTTTTTATGTTTTGATGCCCATCAAAACATAAAAAGAGCACTCCTACGAGTCTCAAAATATGTGGCAGAAACGGCCGTATCCTTTGATTTAGTGTTATGATAAAAAATTGAGTCCAAAAATATCTACATACTACAGATTTGAACCGGGCATTCGTGGTTTACCAGCGCGGGGCCAGACCACTGCGCCAACGGAGCTATGCTGTGGACCGACGAAATTACATGTCTATAGCTGTCTATAAGTGAAGGACGTCGCGTTGCGGCGAGATTCATGCGTTGCGCCCCGCTGTAGGTGGGACTAGTCGGCCGCCACTTCCTCTGCTTCACCCCCTCAAAAACATAAAAGTCAGCTAGTCACGGCGCCTTAATTTCAACATTTCTCGGCGTTAGAGCCTCGTCAGTTTATCTCGTAAATATAACTGAAACAAAAGAACCTTTTTGAAGGTCCCATCCAGCGTAGAGAAATGAAGCCCCATTTCACAGGCCATTTGACTCGTGCATGGATATCGATCGAGTTTGAAAGGTAATTTCAATATGAATAGGCCTAACGACAACATTTTCCATCGCGCAGTAATTTTGTTGGAAACTTTTCGTATTATGTAAATAGTAATATGCGGGATTGACGGTATGGAGTTTGATTAAAAAAGTATTGATGATAAAGCTCGTGTATTGATGATAGAGTTTGTGCAAAAAGAGAACCGTCGTGGCGAAACGGTGAACTAAAAACAGTAAATTAGCAAACGCGCGACTTCAATACCTACTACGCTTCTCTTTTTGCCTAAATTCTGCCTATTGATAATTTATTCAAATAACAAGCATCCATTATAATGTTTAAACCCGGACGCAAAAAGAGGGGTGTTTTATTCAGTAAAGTAGCACACTCCCGCCCTCAACTTTACGACGGTTCTTTTTTGCACAGTTTTTGATATGATTGTGTTTGGAAGTTTTTGTAGAAAGGCTTCGTTTTGTTTTATATTTAGATAAGAATAAAAAGCATAACGGCAACTAAGTCGTCTTTTTGCTGTTTTGCTCATAGATATACCAACTTAAGTACCTTCGTATTTATTCATACAATCAGTATTATGTATACTAATATTATAAAGAGGAAAGATTTGATTGTTTGTTTGTTTGCATTGAATAGGCTCCGAAACTACTGAACCGATTTGAAAAATTCTTTCACTGTTGGGATGCTGCACTATCCCCGGTTGACATAGGCTATATATCCCGACTTCGCCCGTGCGAAGCAGGGGCGGCCTACTAGTTGTATAATATTTACACAAATGTTTGTGGAAAAATATGCAAAATTAAAAAAAATCATTCAAGTTTTTCTTAATTTTCCCTTCCTATCTAAATCTAACTACTTTGATGTTTCTGATTTTTTGATGTTTTGATTAGATACCCTTTTCTATAATGATACCAAAATTCCGGTCTCTACTTTGCTTAAAGGGTGAGCGTCGCCATACAACTTGGTAATGGGGCCAGCATTTTAGAAGCAATTCCCACTGGTAACGGTTTAATAGATTAATAGTTAGGTTTGAATTTATTGTTTTTTATTTTATTTTTAAGGTTACGTGGTTAAAGATGGCATGTTATATACAACGTTACTTATTATAAATAAATAAATAATAAATTTGTTGATTTTTATTAAATAAGAAAAATTAAATGTTATATGCCATTCAATATTCATTCCATTATCAACGACTTTTGCTATGGTACTACCTTACCTAAAATCGCGAGATATGTTCCATACATTTCGTCGATTGCTAATGGCTTTTTTTTTCTTCGGAACAGCTGATTCTTTTTCGCTAATACTACGACCCCCGTTTGGCTAAGTTTACCCTTTCATAGTAGCCTTGTATAAACAATAACAAATCTCGGGAAAGGCAAGGTATTTCTAGACATCATTACGGTACAAATGCGTCTTTTGCAGCTGCCGCGTCTACCCAGGTACACTTTAATGGCTCTGTCATTTCTGATAGTGTTGGGATGACTAGTCGTAAGCGGGTGAAGTTACGGATAGGTATAAATTTGTAACTTGAAGTCATGACTTGGACTTTGCCGTAACTTACTGTCTGACTTTGACTTGTTTGACGATAAATTCTACAAAATCTTGAAAACATTTAAATACTTTAGTACTGCGAATGTACATGACGCGCGAAACTAATATTCTTACAAGGGGGGAAAATTAGGGCGGAAATTTTGACATTTCAAAAATCGAGGATAAGCAATGAAGGTGGGTTGGCATAATTACCTCAAAGGTGCAGGCGCTCGCATAGCCTTTTGTTGTGGGGAATTTTATCATTGAAACAAATGATTTATACCATCATACAAGAGCTTCCTAAAATTAAATAACGTTGCATTTGCCCCCAACTGCCTCAAGAAAATCCTGACTACGTCCTTGTTACCAGTTACAATCTTACTTTAGAAAAACTAGCAAAAAATGTGTACCTTCACCTTTTCACAATTAACAACAGCGGTCTAAAAACTTCTTAGTATTCGGGCGCGGGCTATTGCTTGTAATTTTTTTTATTTTTTTATGTGAAACATCTATCGCGTCACCTTGGCAGTAAAACCTACTCGTATGCCGTGACGGCAAATGGCATAACGCATGCTTTTAGCGTCATGTTTCACATCTGCTGGAGCTACTGCGACGTTTTTTTAAATCTTGACGCAATTAGGTAAGTACATATTTTTATTTCTTTAATGTTTTAAGAACTTGTGCGAATATGCGTATATACTTAAACACTTCACTTCAAAGAATGTCTTGTCCTTACTTGCTGTGTTTGACCTATAGTTATAGCTAACACATTTAAATACCTACAATAACGGAAAAAAATAACGAAATTTTTCCGTATTTCCCGCTGATATTTAACATTTCTCCGTAAAAGTCGTAAGAATCCGTAAATTCCACTCCGTACTTCGAAGAGCCCATCCCTATTCCACCCTGAGTAAATAAATGCATGCGACGCTAGACATTAGCCTTTTTGTCAAACACCAGCTGGCGGAATGTACTTACCTATAGCTACTTTAATCGTGTACAAGTATTTGGTGTGAGCTTTGAGCATTTGACTGCGAGAAGGGAGAAGAATGGTATGTAGTCAATGAGGTTTTACCGATAGAGACGTCAGAATCATTGAAAAAATCACTAAAAACATGACGATATTTTACTATAACTACAAGGGTTGTCAGTTTTTTTTTTAATTCTGTAAGGGACAAATGCTTAAAGTTATATGATTATTTACGGGAAGACTAAGAAAGAGGGTAGATCGTTATGTCTGCACCTAACTTTTTAACTGTTCGACCAACCAATCAACCCGCATTCTTCAGTCTTCCCGTGAACATGGTGCATGGTGCGCCGAAATATCGGGAGCTCATTCCACGTTTATAGTGTATTATCTATGATTCCACAACCTTACCACGGTAAATATCCCGTAAATAATCATATAACTTTAGTGAACAACCGTTATAGTTTAAAACAGTGTTTTGCAAATGCTTAATTTGGCAAAAATTACGGGATTTTAATATTTTCCCCTGGGACATATGAAAAGCATGTCTTTTGCGCTCTTATTTATATGTGTTTTTATTGCTAGTTATATTTTAAAGAAGACCGTGCAAGTGTTAACAAAACTTTGTTTGATTTCACATATTTGTAAAATGTAATTCAGTTACAATCATAGTTGAAAACTGTCACATCCGGGGTACGTTTATTGCACACATCAGTCCATTTCAATGCCATCTGCGAAAAAATCCTCTCTACAAAGCAGAACTAAGGACAAGGAAGATAAACGATATAATTAGTAAAATATGAGATATTTCATTCCTGGAAAATTTCATCCATTTCTCAATTGCACCCATATTTTTGTCATCAAAAGACGTTGCAATTTCCGCGACGCGTTTCGTAATTTTAATCGAATAATGTTGAAATACGGGACAGTCTGTCCCGGCGGGACGTTTAAAATTATGCCTTTAATATGGGACGTCCGGGGAAATACGGGACGTCTGGCAACGCTAATAGCTACCTACATATGAGAGTTTTTGGCGCCAACGTGGAAAAAAAAACATGTCGGCTCGTTGGATAATTTTCCTAAACTTGTGTATTTTCGAGTGTTAATGTGTAGTAAATGGTGAATTATTATTTATTAAGTGCTCATAAACGTGCTCGAGTGTGGACAAGTGATATAACGAGGTGAAACATGTATTTTCGTTTTGTTTCCAAAACTCCATAGGAGCCTCTTGTAAATCTCCACCACTTTACAGGGGCATGAGTTTGACTTGACCGTGACTTACTTTGCTTGACTCTGTTTGTGACTATGACTTGATTGACGCTTTTAATACTATGTAAACATGTTTAATATTACGACTAAAGGACATTGAATCCACGGTCACGAAAATTTTTACAAAAAAAAACCTACATAGGATTCATAGAACTTTACAGCCTTACTGTATTTACAGCTATCCCAGTATAAGTATTTCACTTTCTAAACACACAAAATGGCATTTTTGATTATTTTTATACACCAACTCGCGGATCGTACGTTTGCGTCGTTACCAGATACAGGACGGACTGAGTTCGCTCAAGCTAATTAACCTGTATTTATATCGCCGCACTGACCTAGGTAAAACGTACTTATATACCTCAGTTTTTGTAATATCATTGTATCTATACTAATATTATAAAGAGGGAAGATTTGATTGTTTGTTTGTTTGCATTAAATAGGCTCTGAAACTACTAAACCGAGTTGAAAAATTCTTTCTCTGTTGGAAAGCTTCACTATCCCCGGGTGATATAGGCTATATATCTATACCCGTGCGACGCCGGGGCGGGCCGCTTGTATATTATAATGAAATTTACAAATCACAATAAATATTAATAGTTTTTTTTAAACCTACGATAAAAGAGCTGATAATTTTCAAATGGCTGAATATATTTTCTTAATTATTAGAACACTCTCGATCAAGTCACTTATCAAACAAAAAAAACTAAATCAAAATCAGTGCAGTTTCAGAGCTACAATGCCAACACAGATATCAAAATTATACCTAACTTGTTATTTTCTCAAAAATCTTTCAGAGCGCCTGGTTAATGCGACGCGTGACCAAAATGCTGGCGTGTTTCTGGCTCAACGCATAAGCATTGCCATTCAACGTGGTAATGCCGCCAGCATGCTGGGTACGCTGCCAACTGGTAGTGGGCTTGAGCATTTGGATTGTCTTTAGACCTTCAACGGTCTATGGGCAGTGTAACTGTATTTGTAGTTTTAGTTTTAGCTTGTATTTTGTTTAGTTAATAAAGGAAATACTTGTTAAGGTGTATCTTACAGGAATAAAAGCGTAGTTTTATTAAAAGTGTCTCTACGGGGAAAGTGTATCTCTAGGGAATAAATCTTTGCATCGGGATTTAAAAACAGACCAACTTGTACTTGGATACAATCTTTGGATGGGTGACCGCGAGTGACATTTTAAAAACAAAACTAATCTAACCAATGTAAAAAAAAGAGGTTAATAGTTATTAGGTTAATGATATATTTAATAATTTCGAACGCCTAGATAAGTGGTAGCGTGGCCGAGCGGTCTAAGGCGCTGGTTTAAGGCACCAGTCTCTTCGGAGGCGTGGGTTCGAATCCCACCGCTGCCAATAATTTTTGCAGCTAATTCGTTTTTTAATTCTTTTATAAAAGGTGTTTACTGAAGTGCCCATCTAATTATATGCCTACTAAGTGGGGTTAATATAGGCCATGTACATCATAAAATGTAAATATTTTTGTTAAAACTAATTTTGTTTGCATGTAATCCTGATTCTTTAATTTCGAATAAATATTTTTTTCTCACCGACAACAATGCGTTAGGTTAGGTACAAATTAGATGGGCAAACACATTTACGATAGAGAAAATTAAAAAATACGTAAAATAATACGTTTGTTGTATGGGGATTTGTTGTATGAGTTTGTTGACCCTTTCGTTTAGTTTTTGGACTTTATTATTCATCACCATCATCATCATCATCAGCCAGAAGACGTCCACTGCTGAACATAGGCCTCCCCCTTTAACCTCCACACTGAACGACAGCCTGCCTTTTTGCATCCACTGGATGCCCGCGACTCAATTTTATTATTTACTAGTTAATCCGCCGTAACATTACCTACATATTCTATGAAAATTTCAACTAGCTATCTAATACGGTTCGAAAGGACAGACGTATAGCGACAGCGTAGGCTTAGTAATAGGGTCCCGTTTTTACCCTTTGGTTACGGAACCCTTTAATGAACCTTATTTTCGAATAGGTATGGCAAAAATGGTATTTAGGTAGGTACTTATTTTATTTACGGAAACTCAGATAATTATGGTACATAATAGTTGTAAAGAAATTCTCATAGTACCTATAAGTATTTTACTCAATATTCTAACTATACATATTGTTTACTAGCTGCGCCCCGCGGTTTCACCCGCGTAGTGATAAAAAAATGGTGATGATGATGATGATGATGAAAAGTAGCCTATGTCACTCTCTGGCTCTTAAACTATACCAATGCAAAAAATCAGGTCGATCCGTTGTTCCGTTGCAGTGTGAAAGAGGAACAAACATCCATACCGCCATTCATACAAACTTTCGCGTTTATAATATTATAGGATAGGATGTAAGTATTTTTCTGGGTTCCTGTAGTACCTCCTGTAGCCTAAATGGCTTGACCGATTTTGGCGAATGAGGTGTCGCTGGATTGCTTTACTAAAAGAAACGGTGATTTCATGAACCGGAACGGCGTTCCTGTCCATTTCGAGCACTGGTCGTTCCCATTTTTTTCTCGACTTACCTGTTAAAATTTGCATGTTGAAGTGGCAATGGGCAGGCCACATCGCTCGAAGAACCGAAAATCGATGGAGAAGAAAGGTTCTTGAGTGGAGATCACGAACCGGAAGACGCAGCGTAGGTAGGCCTCCCACTAGATGGACCGACGACATCATGAGAGTCACGGGCATCCAGTAGATGCAGATGGCAGGCTGTCGTTCACTTTGGAGGTCTAAAGGGGGAGGCCTATGTTCAGCAGTGGAAGTCTTCTGGCTGATGATGATGATAAGTGTTTTAGCATCCGCCGTCTATTCTAAACGTAAATTATTTTCGTCCAATGGTTGCCTGGAAGAGATATCATTTAGAGATACCGAGATGCCGCCACAAGTAGCGGCATACTTGTGGCTTGTGGCAGTAGCGTTTTCTGTTTGTAATTTTTCTTTCTGGTGTACACAATACCGTTATAGAGTTTCTATCTATCTATAAATGTGTTTTTTATTTGTTTTGTATCTTATAATTATTATTATAACTAGCTTATCGCTTATTTTAGCATATCGTTCAATTATGATAACTCTTAATATTGAGCATTATACGACAAAGTTTTAAAGAGTTAAAATTATCACACGTTTTGCATGTCATGGCCTTTGTCAGCAATGTAGAAAGACTGCTGAAAGATTAAGAATACAATATGTAAAATATCAGCTTATCATGTTCCCACTGCTGGGAAACAGGCATTCTCTCAGAGAGAGAGAGAGAGAGGATGGACCCTAAATCCACCATGCTAGCCCAGTGCATGTTGATGAATGTCATTATGCCTTTGAACTTTCGAGGTTCTTGGACATACCGGGAGGAAATCCTCACAATCTTTTCTTTCCATTGACCTATATGTACTGTAAATTAATTCCTTTGTTTCTTTCGCTGTTTTTTTAGTGATGGGATCGAAAATGCATTTTTTTTTACTTAAGTCATTTGCTCGGTCCAGGACCGAGCCGGGTGCCGTTAAAGTAAAAAATACAGATGCTACCAATTTTCCACCATAAAAAATACCAAGAAAAAATAACTGATTTTTCTGCAGAAAATGTGTCGTTTTGCTGATAATTAAACCAACAAATAGCTACTATACTAGTATTAAACTTCGACCAAAATAAAATGAATGGACGGGCCCAGACGAAGCGCAATTTTGAAGATTACAAAATGAGCGCCGGCGGTCACTTCGTTTCAGTCGGTCTCTAGGCGTAGGAAGTGCAACACGTGACTATGGTTACATGATAGCGAAACATCTGACAAAATGATACCTTCGTGTGTGTGCTTTCCCGAAGTGTAAATACACAACAAAAACCGCTATAATTTTTTTGTAACAAATGTACATGTTAATAATTAGGTGTTGAAATATATGTCCGACAGTTTTGACTCGTTTTTACTGAGCAAGTTCAATGGTTATGGCCCGTCCATTTATTTAATTTTGGTCGATGGTGATAAACCAAAATAAATTTATGTCGACGTAGCATTAGTAAAAATTTAATATTGGATGCGTTGCTAATCACGTCAACAGCGTAAGCGACGCTAACATGGAACTAAAAAAAAAAGTTGGTGCCGTTTTGGTAGCGTAGGTCCTTAAGGCGCTCATAGAAGGTGGATATTACTATGGTATTACCCAATATCCTAGCTTCTAATAACAATACTAATAATAATATCGCTTGGTTACTAATAGCTTTACGTATTCTGTTCCTCAATATGAGCTAATAATAAACAATTGAGCACAAGCGTACAAAACACGTGACATTGGCATTGCACTTGACAGTGACATTAACGTCACATCGCCGTCGCAAAACGTGCTGCCCTTTTGGGCTACAGAAATAGAACTGGATCCCGATTCTACTAAACCATTGACTATGGATAGACTTGCTCTTAAAATAATTATGATAGTGAGATAACGTATATTAACAACTTTGTGAGAGTGAGCAGGACTAAGATTATATTTTTTGTCCCTTACTGGCGTATAGGTTTTTGTTGTATGCCATCGACTAATCTAACACTTCAGGTGGCTGTCAAATTGTGGCGTCGTTGAAAATAACTGTAAAAGACCCATAGAAAGACCTCATTTGGTGTTTTGTTTGTGACTTTGTAAGTGGATTTAGTGCGCGGTGCAGTTTAATAGGGTGTAAAAGCCGTAGAGAAAGGAATGAACCGAACATAACCTTTCATCCGTTGCTTTCATCGACATCTTTCATTACTAATGTCGAACTATCGCTATCGCATTTGTATACGCTGAGGAACTAGTCTATACCTATCCTTAGTCAATGTACTAAACCAATTATTTTTTATGGACAAATTTCTATGGAATTCGATTCATATTTTACGAATATTAGGCTGTGAAGATATACGCTTATTGTTTACACAAAATTGTGATCCTCATGGTCGCAACTTTGTGTAAACAATTATCGCAAACTATCAGAACATAACCGCGATTACATAACTTCCAAAGCCCCTAAAACCCGGTTACGCGAGTATCGGCTATGCATTTATTTCCGCCGGATAATCCGGAAACTTACCCGGAGGTCAGTGAGAATACGTGAGCAAATTGTCAACTGGGTGTTATTTACGGACTGATTATACTCTGCCCCGGATGGAGCGGTCCGGACAAATTGTGATCGCTTCAGAATAAAATTGGTCCCAACCCGGGTGTGATTGGATTTACTAATGTTTATATTCTTTAACGAATTATGAGCTCTTGTATGATAGTAGTTCGCCCCAAACTCAGACCTCCGTTGTTCTGTTTTTACAAGCTTTTATGTCACCTACAGTACTCCTAAATGAATATATATACCGATGTCGTCGGCACATTATACTTTTTCAAAATATGTATAATTTTCTTATGTAAATAAACTTACTGAGAAACAGTTTTCTGACGAATCCCTTGTGTAATTCCGCTTGTACGTCGCTTCAAGTACAATAATGCAATACACTGGAGATTCTTCAGAGAAACAGTTTTGTAGATGGACTTCTGCAAAAAATAACGCCTGATTCAATCAATTATCAAATTTACTGAAGTTCTGATTTTTTTAATTACCATCTAGTGATAATAAAATACATACTCATTATTATTTTCTTTACTTTACCATTCTTTAAACAGCTACCAACTTTAATTATAAGTAACAGTATAATAACCATAATTTAATACATTTCCGGTAACATAATCTAGTCCGGTAACGACCAAAAATTTTACTATCGGGCATTCGATATTTATTTTGGCATTCGTTGCTTTCCCGCATCCAGAAACAATTTTCTGGTTCAGGCTTCAATTTACGAGTTTGTTATTTGAACAGTGTTAAAATCGCATAACGTAGTGTTAAGGCATGAAAATATTTACAATTTTTTTTCGTGATTGGTTTGTTGTTGTTTATTTGAGACTGCTATTTAATGTAATAAAGGACAGTTTAATTTTATTGTTAAATTACATAAAATTACATGACTTTATTTGATTGGGATGACCAATAATTCTTACTCTTATTAAGGCATCTGAGAAATAACACATTTAAAATTAAATACAATGACAGACCATATAGGTGTATAAAAGTGCGAGTCAGCCTCGCGCACTGAGGGTTCCGTGTCACCACAAAATACAAAAAGTATTGCAAAACGACAACATCACGCCCAGGCAGTCACCCATCCAAATACCGACTGCGCCCTACGTTGCTCAACTTGGTAATGAACAGAAATTTGTGACCTGCTCACACTTTGCCATTTTTTATTATTTGTTGTTATAAGTACTTAATTTTTTTTACCATAATCATGCCAAGTTCGACGCTTGTATGTATTACCGTTTTTACATTAGGGCAAATACAAAAATACGTATAAAAAATTACGTTTGTTGTATTGAGATCCCCCTTTAGTTTTTATTTTTTGACTTTATTATTATTTCTCAGTTAATCCGCCGTAACATTACATGTTCTGTGAAAATTTCAACTGGCTATCTTTTACGGTTCGAAAGATACAGCCGTTAAAAAATAGGACAGATAGACGGACAGCGTAGGCTCAGTAATAGGGTCCCGTTTTTTGTAATCTGCATAAACAGAAATTAAAATAGCACCAATCATTGACTCGAGACAAGTAATCCTCATTACTAGCATGACTTTCGATTTCTATCGAGTCATTCGTCACAGATAACGCAGCAGACATACCACACGTGGTCAGTTAAGTACCGATATAAAAATCTATTACGTGCTATATGCTACCAGTACATTAGTGAACCTTAGGCTGTAAGTTTAAAAAAATATTAAGAACTGTTTGTAACAAAATTAAAAATGTACTTAGTTGGACTGCTAAGCATTTTGTTCGTAACGTTTATTGAAGCGTCGCGTATATTGGTCTGTGTTCCGTGTCCATCTGTGAGTCATCAAGTTCTGTTCTATCCCTTGATCACAGAACTCGTTAATCGTGGTCATGAAGTCGTCTTCATAACCACAGATCCAATGTACCCAAAAGGAAAGGCTCCAGCAAACTTAACTGAAATAGACACACATGATGCTTCGTATAACGCATGGAAAGAAGAAGTAACTGGATCAATTATGCAAGGCTACAAATCAGACGGGTACAAGCAAAACCTGTTAATGATTCCACTTGTAGCTAAATCATTCAAAATGCAGATGTTGACGCCAGAAGTTCAAGATCTGATCAAGAAGAAGACTCATTTTGATTTAGTTATAGTTGAAGGAATCTCGAAATCAGCTCAAGCATTATCTCACATATTCAAGGCTCCTATGATTCTGATGAGCTCATTGGGAGCCATACAAAATAATTATCATGTTATTGGTGCTCCGATATATCCAAAGTTGTTATACCCAATTTTTTGGCATCAGAAATTGTATAACATGTCAGTTCTGGACAAGATAGAAGTGTTGTGGGAAACGTATAAAACTGAAAAAATTTACGATGACTTTAGAGTTGAAGAGAACTTACTTGTCAAAAGATTATTTGGGCCTGATACGCCGTCTTTGGAAGAATTGGGAAATAACGCTGTTATGCTATTTTTGAACGTTTATCCTATTTGGGAAAACAATCGGCCAGTACCACCAGGAGTAGTCTTCATTGGAGGGATACACCAAAAACCTCAAAAACAGTTACCTGTGGTTAGTATCATGATGTCAAATTTTACTTGACAATACCCCAATTTTGAGTGTTATCAGATTTATTTACAATATCAAATAAAAAACCTTCTCTGAAATATACCTTTGTAACTATTTTAAATAAATATTATTAGCATTGTAACCATTTATAACTATTGTCTTCTTTTCAGGATCTCAAAACATACCTTGACTCTTCGGAAAGAGGAGTAGTATACTTCAGCTTAGGTACAAACGTAAACCCGTCCACGTTGTTTGCAGAGAAGATTCAAGCCATAACAAATGGATTAGCAAGACTAAAATACGACGTTCTAATGAAATGGGACTTTGATGAGTTGCCTGGCAAGGGAAATAATACCAAAGTAGCTAAATGGCTTCCACAATCAGACCTTCTGAGTGAGTTTTTTTTTATTTGACCTGCTTTGTCCCTTTGTGGGTCTATCTCAATTTCCTTCATATATCCTTATCCTAAAGGCACGATTTCGTCGCTCTCCTGTTTTAGAGGTGAGCCTGGAAATGTTTAACCATCTTGAAAGACTATTGCCATCATTTACTAAATACATATAAATCATTTACTTATTTTCTAACTCTACAGTATATTGTAGTCATGCTACCCGCCCAACTCCCTTTGATTTCTTTATTTTAATAACTGTCATGGTAAAACGCGAAATGTAATTCACATATAAAATTTTTAGGACATCCAAAAGTTAAAGCATTCGTCACACAAGGAGGGCTGCAGTCTTTTGATGAAGCAATGACAGGAGGAGTGCCGCTTGTAGGGATTCCTATGTTGGCTGACCAGTGGTATAATGTAGATAAATACGTGTCCCTGAAAATTGGAGTAGCGCTTCTAATGGAAGAGTTGACTGAAGATACACTGGTGAATGCAGTTAATACAGTGATTGACAATCCTAGGTAAGAAATATAAGCTATCATATTTCCATATAATTTTTCCTAAAAGAATATTATTATATTAGACCAAGGCAGATGTCATAGCAAGAGAGAGAGGCCTACCCAGCAGTGGGTTAAGGGTGTCAATTGTCATTAGTTCACGTGTTTCAAATTCTTGATAAGTCGCCTAGGATCCCAGCGTATGGTAAAAGTTAAAATACCATCCGCAAACACACTTTTTAAACAACTTCGAAAAAAGAGGAAGGTTCTCAATGCAGCCCATTTTTTTAATGTATTGACTTCATACTAGATCCTCTTTCCAATACTATGGTGTGTCATTGTCTAAACTGGAAAATCCATGCCAGCATCCAGGCCATTCTCGTATGATCACAAATCTAGCTTCCAAATCCAAACTGTTTCCTTGATGAAAAATTGCGTTTGAAGTTTAAATCGCCCGAGTTGTCTTTAACCATGGTTATCCATCATAATCTATTTAGTCAGATTACTAATACTTTATCCAACATCTTCTTACTGTTGTTTCTTTAAATTTACATCTTATTATTATGCTTCTAAAGTATGCTAATATGTTACAGTTACCGCCGCAACTTGGTCGATCTTCGAGAGAAGGTCCGTGACCAGCCAGAGAGTGCTCTGGAGCGCGCCGTGTGGTGGACAGAACACGTGATACGACACAAGGGTGGTGCTCACCTCCGCGCGCCTGCCGCCAACATGTCCTGGTCGGAGTTTTTAGACCTGGAGCTGTGGATGACGATAGCGTTGATTGCTCTGACCGCACTGGCAGCTGCTGCCACAGCACTTTATCTGCTCTTGCGATTTGTGAGAAGAGTTTTTAACGAATCAGTAAAATTAAAAGTAGCATAGTATGTGAATGTGTTATCTACCAGTGTAGCAGTACATTAGTGTTATATTAGATAAGCATATTTTATTTTCATGTATAATTCTATAAATACATTTAATAAAAAAGTTAAGTTTGAAACGTGTTTCGTATTTTGATTTATTTTTCTTATGTTATCCACGTCAAAAAGGAAAAAGAAAGAGTTTATAATAAGAATTTAGTCAATTCTAACATGGGAAAAAAGATGTCCCATGTTACTACTGGAGTAGTTAGTAGTAACACGGACAACAATTTTACCCGTGTTGCTACTGGTAGTAGGACTGGTAGAAAAACTGGTGAAGAACAGATAAGCTACTAAGCTATAATCTATATATATATATATATATATACATATACAATATTATAAAGAGGAAAGATTTGTATGTATGTTTGTAACGAATTGGCTCAAAAAGTACTGGACCGATTTTAAAAATTCTTTCACCATTTGAATGCTACATTATCACTGATTAATATAGGCTATATAACTAATACCCGTGCGGAGCCGGGGCGGACCGCTAGTATATATAAAAATGAATCCCTATTTTCCTTGGTCACGTCATAACTTGAAAACAGTTTTACCGATTTCATTGATATTTTTTCTAAAGTTTTCTAATACTTTGTAGAAGGTTCTTATGGAAATAATAAAAAAGAAAATTCTTTAAAACGGGAAGTACCCTATAGGATTTGATTCCCTTGTGAAATTGCAAAATATGCGACATAAATGTTCATATCTTTTGATTGTGTTGACTTACAACTTTTTTTTACAGCCGGAAGAAACCGTAGTCCCAAGTATTTAATATAAATTTCAACTTGATACCTTTACGCGTTCTTGAGAAAAGGGGTCTTGACAGACGGACAGACGGACAACGAAGTGATCCTATAGGGGATCCGTTTTTCCTTTTGAGGGACGAAACCCTAAAAAATTACATGATGTTATTTGAATGGAATGGCTAATACGTTATCGAGGCTTTTAAAAGTCATACGTTTAACAATTAATGTAATTCGGATCAGGGGCCTTACGGACAACGCGACCGCAAACCGTATCTGGGCGCGATAAGGTTCACGTTCACGTGATTTCCCAACTGAGCGGATTAGGTGCCGCAATTAGCTGTTGTCCGTAAGGCCCCAGAGATCAGTAATGGCAATGCGACAAAGTTTTTATGACCTACATTATTTTGTACGGGGAGAATGGTATAAACAAAGTGAGCCCTTTATTCAGCAGTGGGTCACTCAGGGCTGATGATGACATTATTTTGTCTGTAGCTCAGTTCCCTTATATACCTACGAAAGTACCTCCTCCAGACTATCATAGGAATATTATAAATTGCGAAAGTGTTTAATGGGCTGTTTGTTCCTCTTTTACGTATCAACAGATTAACGGAGTGACGTCTTAAAAAAATACATATATTATTATGGAGGGTAGATAGAGACATATTTATTCCGGTACGGTTCCTGGGGGAATATCAAAACAGATGAGACCGCAAGGCACAACTAAAGTATATTATATACAAGGTTACGCATATAGACTGTACTAAGCCGAAATAAGGTCATTGTACTCATCATTATGAACAACTTTTACAACGGGACCAAACGTGAAATCGCGAAAAAAAACAGCTGTTCCATACATTTTGTTGTTTTGTGTCAAAAAAAAAATGTCATGGAACAGCTGATATTTTTTCGCATTTCCATGGTTTTTGACTTCATAATTTAATAATATAAACAGTACACAACAGCTATAGAATAATAACAACATGATAGACTAAAATGGTTTGTAATCTGCATGCACAAAAAGTACCAATCATTGATGCGAGACAAGACAAGTCATCCTCTCTACGAGCATGACTGTTTATTTCTATCGAGTCATCCCAGATAACACAGCAGACATACCCAACGTGGCCGTTTATATACCCATATAAGAATCTGTAACATGTTATCTATTACCAGTCCATTACTGAAACTTAGGCTATATGTATTGAGAAAATATTACTAACAGTTTGTAAAATTAATTAAAAATGTACTTAGTTGGACTGCTAAGCATTTTGTTCGTAACGTTTATCGAGGCGTCGCGAATACTAGTCTGTGTTCCGTGTCCATCTGTGAGTCATCAAGTTATGTTCTATCCCCTGATCACAGAACTCGTAAATCGTGGTCATGAAGTCGTTTTCATAACCGCAGATCCAATGTATCCAAAAGGAAAGGCCCCAGCAAACTTAACCGAAATAGACACACATGATGTTTCGTATAAAGGATGGAAAGAAGAAGTTATGTCTGGATCAACTACGCAAGGCAATAAAGCAGACGGCTACAATCAAGTCTTGGTAATGATTCCGCTCATAGCTAAATCATTCGAAATGCAGATGTTGACGCCAGAAGTTCAAGACATGATAAAAAAGAAGACTTATTTTGATTTAATTATAGTTGAAGCTCTTTCTAAATCAGCTCAAGTACTCTCTCACGTTTTCAAGGCTCCTATGATTCTGATGAGCTCTTTGGGAGCAGTACAAAATAATTATCACGTTATTGGTGCTCCGATATATCCAAAATTGTTATACCCTATTTTTTGGCACCAGAAATTGAACAACATGTCTGTTCTGGATAGGATAAAAGTGTTGTGGGATACGTATAAAATTGAGAAATTTTACGATGACTTTAGAGTTGAAGAGAACTTACTTGTCAAAAGATTATTTGGGCCTGATACGCCATCTTTGGAAGAATTGGGAAATAACGCTGTTATGCTATTTTTGAACGTTTATCCTATCTGGGAACATAATCGGCCAGTACCACCAGGAGTAGTTTTCATTGGAGGGTTACATCAAAAGTTTCAGAAACAGTTGCCTATGGTAAGTACCAAGATATAAATTTTACTTAGTCCCGGTTTATTAATTTTATTAATAACTAGCGGTCCGCCCCTGCTTTGCACGGGTATAGATTATAGCCTATGTCACCCGCGGATAGTGTAGCTTCCCAACAGTGAAAGAATTTTTTAAATCGGTTCAGTAGTTTCGGAGCCTATTCAATGCAAACAAACAATCAAATCTTTCCTCTTTATAATATTAGTATAGAAAAACTTACTTTCAAAAATAGAACAATGTAACTACAGTAAATGTAGTCTTAGCATTGTTTAACCGTTAAAAACTATTGTCCGCATTTCAGGATCTCAAAGCATACCTTGATTCTTCAGAAAATGGAGTAGTATACTTCAGCTTGGGTACAAACGTAAGCCCGTCCACGTTGTCTGCAGAGAAGATTCAAGCCATAACAAGAGGATTAGCAAGACTAAAATACGACGTTCTTATCAAATGGGACTTTGATGAGTTACCTGGCAAGGGAAATAATACCAGAGTGGCTAAATGGCTTCCACAATCTGACTTGCTGAGTAAGTTTTTATTTTTATTTAACCTGTTTTGTCCCCTTGCTGGGTTCACAATTCCATTTAATTTTTCTCGTCCTTATCGCTCTTCTATTTTAGAGTTAGACATAGAAGTTTCCGTCTTGAAAAACATTGTGTATTCTACTACTCATGTAGCCCACTCAATTCCCTTTGAATCTGCTAACTTTGATTTCTAAATTTTCAGCACTTGTCGTGGTAAAACGTGAAATGTTATTATTATAATTTTACACCGATTATTAATTATTAGTTTATTTACGTTTTCAGGACATCCAAAAATTAAAGCATTCGTCACACAAGGTGGGTTGCAGTCTTTTGATGAAGCAATGACAGGAGAAGTGCCGCTTGTAGGAATCCCTATGTTGGGCGACCAGTGGTACAATGTAGAGAAATACGCGTCCCTTAAAATAGGAGTAGCGCTCCTAATGGAAGAATTGACTGAAGATTTACTGGTGAATGCAGTTAATACAGTGATTGACGATCCTAGGTAAGAAATTTAAGCTATCATTATTTCCATGTAATATTTTAAAGGATATAATTATAATTATGTATATAGCTTGTGTCGTGATTATGCAGCTATATCATTAAATCATGATTGTGATTCAAATTCTTCATAAAAGTAGGAAAGTCGACTAGAAACCCAGCGTCAAGTAAATACGACCCCTTTTTAAAAAACTCGACCCTCTTACCAATATTAAAGTGTGTCATTAAATACATTTACAATTTATCAGTGTGTGTTTAAAGTGTCTGTAACTGGCAAGTCCAGCAGCTTCTCGTATGATCACGAATATAATTCAAACTGTTCTCGATGAAAAATTGCGATTGAAGTTTAAAGCGTTCGAATCGTCTTTAACCATTTATCTATCTACCATCTACCATTTATCTTTATCTATAATTACCTATCGCTTAGTCAGATTACAAATACTTTATCAAACATTTACATAATTTTTCCTGTTTAAATTTACTTCTTGTTATTGTGATGCTAAAGTATAATTTATATTACAGTTACCGCAGCAACTTGATCGATCTGCGAGAAAAGATCCGTGACCAGCCAGAGAGTGCCCTGGAGCGCGCCGTGTGGTGGACAGAGCACGTGATAAGGCACAAGGGTGGTGCTCACCTCCGCGCGCCTGCCGCCAACATGTCCTGGACGGAGTACCTGGACGTGGAACTGTGGGTGACGATAGCGTTGATTGCTCTGACCGCACTGGCAGCTGCTGCCACAGGACTTTATCTGCTCTTGCGATTTGTGAGAAGAATTTTAATCGAATCAGTTAAATTAAAAGTAGCATAGAATGTGAATGTTTTATTTCCGAGTGCCTTATTAAAGCATGCATAATTAATATAAATAGCAAGATATTTGTAATAAAATAATATAAGTTGCGTGATGATTGAACTATTGAATGTAATTAAAAATTGTTTTTATTTCGCATTAGAGTTATCTAAGCAATAAAATAAATTTAAGCTCTCTTAAACTTAGTGTAAATTGTACATATTTATTTTGTGTAGATGTAGACGTGTTTTAAACGTAAAACCACTGACAGATGTAACCAAGTGTCCAAACGGCTAAATTGTACTTAGTCAAACAGATGCTTATCATAGCAACACAATCAGTACTTTAGACACATTTTGCTCTATCGACATTAGTTTATGCATAATATTATGCATTAATTTTAATCTAAATTATAGGCTAATCTAAGCTAAAATATTATTTAAGAAATTTTCGCTGACGAAAAGTGTCCCGCAAAAAGTGAGTAAATTTTTGAATGAAAAGTTTAGCAGGGTGAGTCTTCTATGCTTAAGTGTAGAGAATTAAGTTTTAATATGATATGAATGTTATATTATTATGTATTAAAAGAACTAGTTTATTTTTTACTTTGTAGTGGTTTCGTTGACATTGCGCGTAGAAACTTTATGTGATTAATATTTTTATATTTGTATGTTAGTCTATAAGGTAGGGCCCGGGTGGCATCATTAACGTAAATTCCTGTTGCTTGGAATAAAAATGATTTAATATGATATAAAAATTGCAAAATTATAAATCATATATTTATGATAAAAATTATAAAAATATAACTCAATATTGTAATTAGAATACTTAACGTAAAGAAGTTTGAGACACATTGTTTTGTCTGCAAGACAAATACCTGAAGTATACCTCTACTCATGAAAATAAATTATAATTAGATATAGGTAAGTATGCAATAAATATGTTACTGAAATGTGTATATTTAGGGGTGTTATATAAAATGCCTAAGCGTTTTAGCTCTAATGGCCTAATGTCGATGAAACAATTCAACTTCAACGATTTGTATAAAAATATCTAACGGTTATTATGTTTGTATGAAATAAATAAGCACGATTAAGATAATCACATTTGTAATAATTATTTCAACATTACACAAAACCAGCAAATTGCTTTCGACTCTTATAGGCATGATGCTTTAAAATACCTAAGCGTTGACTACGACCAAAATCAATTCTTATCCACAATAGGCGTTATCCCTAATTTCCTATAATTACAAATGTCTTAGTAATCTTAAAAATAACCTTATTAATATTGACTGATTCATCATCATCATTATCAGCCAATTTGATATTCGCCTTCTGCTGGACATAGGCCTTTTCTAAGTAACGCCGAACAAGGCAGGATCTTCTGCTTTTCGTATCCAATTGCCACTACCAGCCTTTCACAGGTCGTTGCCCCACCTAGTTGCAGGGCATCCAACACCTTGACTACTACCCAACCCACCCGTGTTACTATTGACCTGGTTATAGGTCCATTTAATTATATTTGGCTTTTCTGGATAAAATAAATTAAGTAATTATATTTAGCTTTTGACTAAATAAACACAAACATAGAATATAAATGTTAAAACGTGTAAAAAATGTATCTCCTCTTACAAAATGGATCACGTTATCGGTCATTTTGTATGAGGACACATTTTTTTCTTGATGTTAACAAGCTTGTTTTTTACAAGTTGTTTACTTTGATAGGTAGATCACACTTAAAAATTACCATACCTTTCTGTTACACTCTGTATAGCATATACAAGTATGGAAGGGTGCAGGAGAAGCAAAAAATACCTAGCACAAAACGGGCAAAGCTGAGGACTAACATTTAAAATACGTATTTTTTTGTTACTTGATCGTAATAAAACGAATTAGATCTTTATCTGAATAATGTTTGGCAACAACATCAGACGTAATGACACGGTTTGCGTAAAACGGATAACATTATAAGAAAAACAAAAACGTAGTTAATGAGTTACCATTTCATTGGTGAAATTTTAGCTTGTTAGTCACAAAAATAACAAAATATTTTTATTAGCTGAAATTATATCAAAAATATTTAAAAATGTATTTAGTGACTTTTGTCAGTATACTGTTCTTATCATTTATTGAAGCGTCGAGAATATTAATTTGTGTTCCTTGTCCATCCGTGAGTCATCAAGTTATGTTCTATCCCCTGATCTCGGAGCTTTTAAATAGAAACCATGAAGTGATTTTCATAACCACGGACCCTATTTACCCCGATGGAAATGCCCCAGCAAATTTAACCGAAATAAATACTCACGACGTTTCGTATAAAGCATGGAGGGAAGGAGTTTTAGTTGGAACAACGACAGGCAACAAAGGAGATGCACAAAGGCAGATTTCAAAGATGATTCCAATTATAGCTGAATCATTCGTATTACAGATGAAGACACCAGAAGTTCAAGATCTTATAAGCAAGAAAACTCATATTGATTTAGTCATAGTAGAAGGTGTCTCAAAATCAGCTCAAGCTTTATCTCATGTTTTCAAGGCTCCTATGATTTTGATGAATTCTTTAGGAGGGCTTCAAAATAATTATCACGTTATTGGTGCACCGATATACCCTAAACTGTTATACCCAATTTTTTGGCATCAGAAACTGAACAACATGTCCATTATGGATAAGATAAGAGTATTGTGGGATTCATATAAGGTTGAAAAATTTTACGACGATTTTCGAATTCAAGAAAATATAAATGTAAAAAAAATATTTGGGCCTGATACGCCATCTTTAGAAGAATTAGGTAACAAAGTTGACATGTTATTTTTGAACGTGTATCCGATTTGGGAGCATAATCGTCCAGTACCACCGGGAGTAGTATACATTGCAGGAATGCATCAAAAACATCAAAAAATGTTGCCAAAGGTTAGTACAAGCACTATAATGAGACTTGACCTGCGTTTATTGGCTTACACAGACATATAATTTTATACTAAAAAAAAAGCATTTTAATTATTGGACTGGTTTTAATATATGATTTTAATATGTCTTTATTTTAGGACCTCAAAGCTTATCTTGACTCTTCAGAGAGAGGAGTAGTATACTTTAGCTTGGGCACAAACGTGAACCCATCCACGTTGTCTCCAGAAAAGATCCTGATGTTAACCAACGGATTATCGAAACTAAAATATGATGTTCTGCTTAAATGGGATTTTGAGAAATTGCCTAGCAAGGGAAATAATACGAAAGTTGCCAAGTGGCTTCCGCAATCTGACCTACTACGTAAGTATTTTTCGTCAAGATAACAAAAAAAAAAAAAATGTCAGCTAATTAAAACTCAACATTTTCTCAAGAGGCGCAAATAGTAGCCCAGACAGTAAATACATATTTTAGCCTTATAGGATAGCATGAGGGCTGGTACGAAACATTTTTTAAAGAATTATCACCACATTTGGGCGAAGCATCTTGAGACCAAAATGCTGACTGGTATCTGGTCTATTCCACTTTAATCACCTGGGTGATTAAAGATCATATGTGACTCTTTAATGTCCTTTGATCACCTGTAAATATTATAATAACCTAGGTGACCATCAAAGGCAACTCCAGTCAAAGTATCAGTATTGCAATTCAAAGCTGCAATGCGGCCAGCATATATAATCGCGAGTGAATCGTTTTCTTCTAGGCAAGCTTGTTCTATCGTAGACCGCATCATCGTTTAACATTAGGCTAGGTGGTGGTCAAACGCAAGCCTATTATTTAATTTTAAAAATATATAACAAGTAATGATGCTTGTGGGCAGCGGTCTCACATAGTTTAGTTGTATTTATTGTAGTGCTAGTTTGTGAAAATATATTTACTCTAACTAGTTTGAGGTTTTTATTGTTTTATGTACTGAATTTTACTAATTATTTATCTTGTTATTAATTATTGTTTAGTTATAAATTGTAAAAATCATTTGCTATGGTGGCTTCCTCATAATCCATACCGTTACCGCTAACGTTACCATCGTTGAATAATATATAGAGAGATTATCACAGCCGTTATGTCAGCTCGTTGGATTTAAACTTTTTGATCTCTGAACATGTCCAAACGTAGGTTTGTCATGATTGTGGCATAAATCATTACTATATCATACTATTAGCAAAAAATCATTTAGTGTACATTTTTCTACTAACTAGAACTACCTAACTATATAACTAGATTTTTTTTACAAAAAACTCATCTTCAAGCAACGAAACGCTTCTTTGAATGTTATAATTATAATGTAAGTAGCATTAAGGACGATATATATTATGTGACTCCTTGGTAATATTTTCAGAGCATCCAAAAATTAAAGCATTTGTCACACAAGGAGGGCTGCAGTCTTTTGATGAAGCCTTGACAGCAGGAGTGCCGCTTGTAGGGATTCCTATGTTGGCTGACCAGTGGTACAATGTGGAGAGATATGCTGCCCTCAAAATTGGAGTTGGGCTCCTTATGGAAGAGCTGACTGAAGACATCCTGGCGGATGCTATAAACACAGTGATTGACGATCAAAGGTAAAGTTTAAACTAGAAAGCCTATGGTTTTTACATTTATCATAACAAAACATGAAAACTGGAACTGACAATGCAATAGTTTTTTAACATTTATCTGGCTCAATTTTGTGTGGGTTGGATATGTCAACCGCATGTTAGATGACCGGTGGTATAGGCGCAGATGGTTAGAAGAATAGGGGCCTTATAGCTACCTCTTAACGCGGGCTCAAAATAACGAGTGCTCAAAAATCACGCGAGCGTTTGCGGTCGCGCCAATTTTCACATCATCATAACAGAATCGCTTAAAACAGGTCCCGGACTTTTGCAACGACTGGATTGATAAAGCTTTACACCGTGAAGAGTGGAACGAGGATAGATAAGGCTTTGCCCAGCAGTGGGACAAAGCAGGCTGTATATATCAAATAATTTTTACGGGGCTCAAATCTGTTGAGTTAAAAATACCATCCCGATCTTAGTAAAAATGTCCACGCAGACTTCGTGCCTCTAACTATTTGTTAGATGGCCAAATAAGAAAAAAAAAGAAAAAAAAATTGAGTAGGTTGAGTGTTAATATAAACTGATCTTAATATTTTGTTTCTCCAAAAATATTTTATGTTAAGAAGTATGAAAACTGATATTCCCTATTTTAGTTATAAGAAGAATATGATAGATCTCCGAGAGAAAGTCCGTGACCAGCCAGAGAGCGCCCTGGAGCGCGCCGTGTGGTGGACAGAACACGTGATACGACACAAGGGTGGTGCTCACCTCCGCGCGCCCGCCGCCAACATGTCCTGGACGGAGTACCTGGACCTGGAACTGCTGATGGTGTTGACACTGGCGTCACTAAGTACGCTGGTGGCTGTTGCCACCACTCTCTACTTACTCCTGAGATTTATTGTAAAAAAATTGAATGAAACAGTTAAATTAAAAGTAGAATAAGAAATAATTTTGTCATGTTATAGTATGTCGTAAAATAATGTAAGAAGCTGCACTTTTGATTTAATCAACACTTCTACAGTATCTGATAATCAGATTCAAGAATTAGATTTCCAGATACCATATTATTTATCCCCATGCAATCAGTTAAGTAAGTCCAACTTAGGCAAAAAGGTCGCCCGAAGAATCCAACTCGGGTGAGAACCTTTCTAGAAATTGCGTGACATCGTCTCGTTCAAGATACCACAGTGCCTAAAGAGAAGGTTCTTTGACCTGTGTGTGTTGCCAGTGATGGTACACACTGACAGTGATGGTGATGACATATGTTACTGAGACGTGGTTCTTAACGTTTTGGAAAAACTCAGAGTCACAGCGTGCAATGGAGAGAGCTATGATCGGATTTTCTTTGCGCGATAGAATCCGAAACATGGATATCCGCCAAAGAACCATAGTCAATGCTGCAACTGACTAAAACAAATTTCTTACAAAAATGCCTTGACAGCCGTTCTAATTTAAACAAAAAAAATCTTTGGTTCAGGAAGGCTCCTACGGAACTAGAGTCTCGATCTTCTGGCGCCGCGAGGCTCAATATTAATTAGCAGGTCGATACGTGTTCACAGAAACATCGATCGTAACCTCGTAGACTTAAATCACTATATGTTCATCCATATATGTTTATATTGTCTGCCACTGTAGGTACGTGCAGTTTCATATAAATAGTAATAAAGTACTTGAATTTATTTTGTTTATTATTTAACTACCTTATTTCGTACGCGTAAAAAGAAGTCTTGTCAATAAATCTTCGAATGTTATTTTGCCATGGGTATTGCACGTCATAACCTAGGAATGATGTACAAAAACCTAAATAAAAAAATTATTCAGCACAACTATATTTTTAAAAATAACCTATAAAAGGTCTGATAATGTTCAAACAGCTGAACAGATTTTCTTAAATCATAGCTTAGATAAAAATCACACAAAAAAAACTAAATCAAAATTAGTTACCTTATCGTAGTAGGTTAAAAATAAATATTCGATAAAATAAATAATAATAATCATCATCATCATCATTTCAGCTCAGTCCACTGCTGAATATAGTCCTCCCCCATCGATCTCCAATAGAGCCAGTTGGAAGCGGCCTGCATCCAGCGTTTCCCTGCTGTCTCTTTTAGGTCGTCTGTCCATATTGTGGGTGGACATCCTACGCAGCGCTTCCAGTCCGTGGTCTCCATTCCAGAACGTTTCGGCCCCATCGGTCATCTCTTCTGCGTTCTTTAACTTGCTAATCCAGTTAGCTATGTCGGTGACTTTCATTCGTCTACCGTCTACGAAAAGTGAATAATGAGGATGTTAAATTAATATCAACAATGCGCACATTGAAATATAGTCAAAATTGCAAGTTCATAATTTATAAAAACTAAAACTATCACTACCTAATTATTGTATTGTAATTATTGATGACATACGGCACTGAAACGTGGTGTGGCCCATAGTGATGGGCCTCATAAGCAAGCTCAAAGTAGCACAACGAGCTATGGAGAGGGCTATGCTCGGGGTTTCTCTACGAGATCGAATCCGAAATGAGGAGATCCGTAGACGAACGAAAGTCACCGACATAGCCCACCGGATTAGCAAGTTGAAGTGGCAGTGGGCAGGGCACATATCACGCAGAACAGATGGCCGATGGGGCCGAAAGGTTCTGGAATGTAGATCGCGGACTGGTAAGCGCAGCGTAGGACGTCCACCCACAAGATGGACAGACGACCTAAAAGAGACCGCAGGGAAACGCTGGATGCAGGCCGCTTCCAACCGGCCCTTTTGGAGATCGATGGGGGAGGCCTATGTCCAGCAGTGGACGTCCTATGGCTGAAATGATGATGATGATGATGAATTATTGTATACAAATTAAAATAAAAATCAAATTATAAAAATCATTAAAAATATTAATCTAAAACTTATAAAAATCATTCTCAAAATGATAACATGAACGTATGGACATCACAAATTCACAATGATAGATATATTATTCATACTTGCGAATTCACTGTCTGTCGTCATAGACGACACAGACGTTAAATTATGATAAGAACACAAACTGTTCCGTAATAATGATAACAATTGCCCAAACGAGCATAATACACACACTTGATACACTTGTGACACTTGATATTCGACAGATAAGAAAATATTGATAGTGACATGGCACAAATGCGAACATCTAAACGAGACGAGAAATAATCAACCAATCCTACTTCCTACTAATATTATAAACGCTAAAGTTTGTATGTATGGATGTATGAATGTTTGTTCCTCTTTCACGCTGCAACGGAACAACGGATCGACCTGATTTTTTGCATGGCTATATTTCAAGAGCCAGAGAATGACATAGGCTACTTTTCATCATCATTATCACCATTTTTCATCACTACGTGGGTGAAACCGCGGGGCGCAGCTAGTCTACAATATTATTGAGAAGTTGTGATTTTGTATGTATATAGAAGGTAATAATCTCTAACACTACTGAACTGAATCTGAAAATTCACTTATCTAGACACGGGACAGTGTCGAATGAAGGACGCTTACGTAATATTTGTTAAATTAAGAAATAGAAAACAAATTTAATTTATGAATGTGTTTGTTTTGCTAGTTTGTTTCTCTTCCGCGCAAATATAGTCAACCAATCGAAGTGAATTGATACAGTTCAAGGCGGCCATATGGGTTACTTTTTAACCCACAAAATGGTTTCTGCTTGATTCTCCAAGTGGATGAAACCTCGGAGTGCAGCTAGTAAGAACTAAATCAATATCAACAAAATGACAAACGTTATCAACATGTGCCGTTCAGTATCTTAATACTTACATTTATGATAATTCAAATTAATTGCTGATTTACTTTCATTGCCATGCGGATCTAAAGGCGCTTGCAGACGATGCATAGTACAAATAGCAAGTACAAGTGCCTACTACGCATCGTCTGCATTGTTATGCTTGGTGCAAGAGGCAATGGAAGTGGTAATTACTCATACTCATACTCATTTATTCATACGATCAGTTATGTCAAATAAAAAATATAAAAAAGTCAATAGAAAGTACTAGTAAGTAGAAACTAATCATAATTAAATACATTTAAGATGTTACGTTTAGAGTCACACATTCTTTATCAATGTCGTAGAACGCTTGACTAACAAGCCAGCATGCTAACCTTGCTTTGAAAATAGACAAGTTGGACGCATCAACTACATCCTCGGGAAGCCTGTTGTAGATCGTTGTGCCCATGACATGAGTCAACTTCGTGGACTTGGCGAGTGATTGTTTCACGGGTAGGATCCTGTGCTTGTGGCGAGTAGTGCGCTGCTAGAATTCACGTAGAAAAACCACTACCAAGTGCACAAGCAAAACTATGCAGACGATGCGTAGTAGGCACTTGCATCTTGTACTACGCATTGTCTGCAAGCGCCTTAACTAAAATTAGGTATCACGCTTTTATCACTCTAAAATATAACAATTGCCGGGTGATTTGTTATAAATTAGTGATAATAAGACACATAGTCATTGGGAAATAAACTGATTATGGTATCTTTTATACTTTCAATCTTTAGTAGGTACTTAAGCAAATGTTTTTGATAAGTAGTACAGTATATATATTTATATTAACTATATTGCCCGCGACTTTGAATACGTAGACTTTTAAAGCCTTTCAAACCCCTTTTAATTCGCCCATCTTGAAAATCCTAGGCGGATCTTTACACCCTATAACGATACCTACATAACAAGACAAGTTCATTACCTGACATGGCAATTTGCATTATACCATAAACAACAACAATTGCGCAATTTGCGGAAAATCAAGAAAATAATTACAGCTGCAAATAAAATAAATGGTCAATGTGAATGTGTTGTTTGTTTTACAATAAAAACATACAACTGCCTCAATAGCCTTCGTTTACAATGTGAAAACCGTCTGTAATTGTGTCTGCCCATTTTCTATCGGACTACGAGAGCGGGCACGAAAAATCGTCACCGCTTTATGGTTGATATTCCGAAAATCCGTACTAAGCGCTTTGATTCCACATTTGTTGTGTGAGTCTGTGGAATGCGCTGCCTGAATGGGTGTTCCCCGATGGTTACAATCTGGGTGTTTTCAAACCGAGTGAATCGGTTTCTTCTAGGCAAGCGTGCTCCAACGTAGACCGCATCATCGTTTAACATCAGGAGTGACGGTGGTCAAACGCAAGCCTATTATTTATAAAAAACAAAAAAAAAACACTCAGATGGAAAATCACGCGAACGTAAACCTTAACGTGCCCATGCGGTATACGGTCGTTTCAATTCATACTTTGTGAAAATATCAACTGGCCATCTATTACGATTCGAAAGATACAGCCGTTTAGAGGTAGGACGGATGGACAGACAGACGGACAGACGGACAGACGGACATACGGACAGACGGACAGACGGACAGACGGACAGACGGACAGACGGACAGACGGACAGACGGACAGACGGACAGACGGACAGACGGACAGACGGACAGACGGACAGACGGACAGACGGACAGACAGACAGACGGACAGACGGACAGACGGACAGAAGGACAGACGGACAGACGGACAGACGGACAGACGGACAGACGGACAGACGGACAGACGGACAGACGGACAGACGGACAGACGGACAGACGGACAGACGGACAGACGGACAGACGGACAGACGGACAGACGGACAGACGGACAGACGGACAGACGGACAGACGGACAGACGGACAGACGGACAGACGGACAGACGGACAGACGGACAGACGGACAGACGGACAGACGGACAGACGGACAGACGGACAGACGGACAGACGGACAGACGGACAGACGGACAGACGGACAGACGGACAGAAGGACAGACGGACAGACGGACAGACGGACAGACGGACAGACGGACAGACGGACAGACGGACAGACGGACAGACGGACAGACGGACAGACGGACAGACGGACAGACGGACAGACGGACAGACGGACAGACGGACAGACGGACAGACGGACAGACGGACAGACGGACAGACGGACAGACGGACAGACGGACAGACGGACAGACGGACAGACGGACAGACGGACAGACGGACAGACGGACATACGGACAGACGGACAGACGGACAAACGGATAGATACCATAGTAATAGAGTCCCGTTTTTACCCTTTGGGTACGGAACCCTAAACCGAAACCGAATTGAAAACCCACTCCTCTTTTGGAGTCGGTTATAAATGAAAAATATTGATATTGAACTTGTTATAAATATAGGACCGCGTTCTATTCTTAGAAAGGTTGCACGTGACTTCTAAGAAAACAGCAGTAGAGCAAAAACGTGAGATGTATTATTCTCGCGTGCAATTTATTATTATACTAACGGTCCGCCCCAGCTTCGCACGGGTATAGATATAATATTAGTATAGCCTATGTCACCCAGGGATAGTGTAGCTTCCCGTCAGTGAAAGAATTTTTCAAATCGGTTCAGTTGTTTCGGAGCCTATTCAATGCAAACAAACAAACAATCAAATCTTTCCTCTTTATAATATTAGTATAGACTAGCGGTCCGCCCCAGCTTCGCACGGGTATATATTATAGCCTATGTTACCCGGGGATAGTGTAGCTTCCCGTCAATGAAAGAATTTTTCAAATCGGTTTAGTAGTTTCGGAGCCTATTCAATGCAAACAAACAAACAAACAGACAAGCAAATCTTTCCTCTTTATAATATTAGTATAGAAGAGTGTATGTATGACTAGTTTCGTGAACCTACAATAAAAAAACCGGTCAAGTGAGAGTCAAGCTCGCGCACCGAGGATTCCGTACCATCCTAAAATACAATATAAATCAATATAAAAAAACGACTTCAAAATTAGTAACTTATATTATGGCATTTCGATTCGGTGAAATGTTAAGATCACCCAGATATCCCGGGTATGTACCTGGATGACCTCTTTATCATTTTGACTTTTTTATTATTTGTTAGTTAATCCGCCGTAACATTACATACGATATTCTGTCAAAATTTCAACTGGCTATCTATTACGGTTCGAAAGATACAGCCATTTAAAGGGAGGACATACGGACGGACAGACAGACAGACATCGCAGGCTTAGTAATAGGGTCCCATTTTGGGTACAGAACCCTAAAAAACCTCGCGTGAAAGAACCATGTTTTACCGATAACGTGCTTTTGTATTAACAAGAAGGAATTTTGTGGTCTTGAATAAACAAAGAACATTGATTTTGAAATTAATAAAAACTGTTTTTCATTTTGATACTAAACATATTTGTTTTCAGTTTAGCTACATGTTTTTAAATATAAAGAACCAAATTAACTTTACTACAATTGAAATTGGTTTGCTGAATTAAAATTCAAGTTTTTTTGCAATTTCTGTAAAGAAAGTTTGAGTTTTTAAAGTTTAAGGTGTAATTTCGAATTTGTTGGAAACTTTATAAACATTAATGCAACGACATACAAATACAACACGATCGTCGAACACAAACAATATGAAACGCGATACAGGTTTTTCTGTGCTGTTCAACAACAGGAAATGTTCAGGAAATTACTTGATAGATAACCAAATTATATTTTAAACTTTTTACCCCATACAACAAACTTATTTTTAACGTATTTAGGTCTAGTGTAAAAACTAGAATTCGAATAGATGAAATAGATAGTAGAAATAATATACACTCTACCTATAGTAAAACAAAACCATAATAAACACTGGCCTTTGTGACGCCTATGGTGTTACAAGTATCCATAGGCGATGGTGCAAGATTAACATCTGCTTTTTGAAAAATACGTTTCAAATTTGATTTTTTTATTAAATATATTTTTAGAATTATACATCAAAATAAAATAATGCTTATCTAATATAACACTAATGTACTGCTACACTGGTAGATAACACATTCACATACTATGCTACTTTTAATTTTACTGATTCGTTAAAAACTCTTCTCACAAATCGCAAGAGCAGATAAAGCACTATGGCAGCAGCTGCCAGTGCGGTCAGAGCAATCAACGCTATCGTCATCCACAGCTCCAGGTCTAAAAACTCCGACCAGGACATGTTGGCGGCAGGCGCGCGGAGGTGAGCACCACCCTTGTGTCGTATCACGTGCTCTGTCCACCACACGGCGCGCTCCAGGGCACTCTCTGGCTGGTCACGAATCTTCTTTCGAAGATCTATCATATTGCGACGATAGCTGTCAAAAATGGAAATAGTAACTGTTAAAATATTACTTCATACTCAATAATTTGTTGCACATTATGAAATTTACATACAGATCTTAGGTAGCACGTTTAAGGTAGGTTATTAAATATAAGCCCTGATTGAGTATGACGACAAACTGCGGAGCGGATCGATTTATTCCATACTTTATTTGTAGTCTCAGCTACGTGAAACATAGTCTGAGCAATCTGAGCATTGTGAAACACTGAGCTTCGTGAAAGCCAGTCTGGCTTTCATGAAGTCCAATCTTGAAGGCAAAGGCCTTTATCAGAGAAGCTACGGGTGTTGTGCTTTGAAAACTCTCGTGTTGTACTTCGGCCTATTTGAAATAAATATATGCTATTGTGGATAATTTGTGAGCGATGCATAGCTGCAAGTAAATCTTGACAGCAGTATGTCAGTATTCACAACTCAAAAACCAGAGGTTGATGGTACGCCCATCGGGCAATCATTACTTTATCTATCTATCTATCTATCTACTTTTCGCAGAGAGATTTCCACCAAGTATATAATGTGGGACCGTACGGACGGAGAAGCCGTAGTAGCCCATTTGGGAGACCGCTAGACTAGAAAGCGTGAGGTCGTGGGTTCAAACCCCGGGCCCGTACCAATGAGCTCTTTGGAGCTTATGTACGGATTTTCATACCACTGGCTTTTCGGTGAAGGAAAACATCGTGAGGAAACCTGGATACGTATGGAGAAGGAATTTAATGGCGTATGTGAATCCACCAATCCGCACTGGGCCAGCGTGGTGGATATGGCCCAATCACCCTTTCGGGGTAGGCTAAAAGTCCAGCAGTGGACTGTTAAAAGGCTGACTATGATGATGATATAATGTGGAATCGCTCGTTATGCGTACGTGAGCAACGTCTACCACGAATGGTGGACAAAATTGTCAAGACGGTCAAGGCGTCCCATAAAAAAAATTGTGCGTGGAGTCCCTCCGCGCGGAAGAAGTGAAACTCTCGCTCTGTCTCTTTCTATTCCCCCTCCATGGTAGCGTTAAACGTTTAACGCAACCGTGTTGGAAGTCGCATAAGAAGTTTTACTTCAAAAATATTTTAGGATAATATTTTAGTATACAATTTAGAATACCCGTTAGACACCCGTTTAATGAACCCAGGTATGGCGTAAAACTGCAACCAGAGTCACCGAAGGGTGAGCAGCAGCGTCCTGTTAGTATACAGCGTGAGGATTATGGAATCACCCCTCTCTAGAGTTCTTTTGTTCAGCAGTGGACGCTTACTGGCTGATGATGTGATGTCACATCACATCACATTTAATCACATTTACATCACATTTTAGTATGCCGCACGCCTTCGTAAATTATTTGGACTATATATATGGTCTTGGGCTTTCTGATGAAGAAGAGCACGAATGTGCAACCGGGGTGATAGACTGCTACGTAAATAGTGTTATGCAACAAAACCGATACTTCCAAAACATTGAAATTAAATTCAAATCGAAAATGTAAATATTACTGATACACAGAACAGATGGCCGATGGGGCCAAAAAGGTTCTGGAATGGAGACCACGGACCGGTAAGCGCAGCGTAGGATGTCCACCCACAAGATGGACAGACGACCTAAAAGAGACCGCAGGGAAACTCTGGATGCAGGCCGCTTCCAACTGGCCCTTTTGGAGATCAATGGAGGAGACTTATGTCCAACAGTGGACGTCCAACGGCTGAAATGATGATGATGATGATGATGATGACTCACCTAGGGTCATCGATTACAGTATTTATGGCATTTGCTAGTTTTTCTTCGGTTAGCTCTTCCATTAGAAGCCCCACTCCAATTTTGAGGTATTCGTATATCTCCACATTGTACCACTGGTCGCCTAACATAGGGATGCCCACGAACGGCACTGCTCCTGTCAGGGCTTCATCGAAGGACTGCAGGCCTCCTTGTGTGACGAAAGCCTTTATATTTGTGTGACCTGAGAAAAACAAAAGAATATAATGTGATATAAAATGAACACCATACTTATAATTCGACTAGCGGCCCGCCCCGGCTTCGCACGGGTATAGATATATAGCCTATGTCACCCGGGGATAGTGTAGCTTCCCAACAGTGAAAAAATTTTTCAAATCGGTTTAGTAGTTTCGGAGCCTATTCAATGCAAACAAACAATCAAATCTTTCCTCTTTATAATATAAGTATAGAAGTATTTAGATGATAAAAACGACAAGTATTCTTACTTAAGGTGTTACTTAGCTACCATCGAAATTGAATATAATCGATAATATCGAAAATAATTTTTGTGACATATACACTATCAAACTAATATTATAAACGTAAATGTGTGAAAATGTGTGTAAACGGTAAATGTGTTAGTATGTTCGTATGTTATTATGTTTGTTAATACTCAACTCCGTAACGGCTGAAAGGACTTGGATGAACTTTGATTTGGGATTGGCTATATACCCTGGATTAACAAAGGCACATTTCTATAACGGAAAAATTAATGATTCCTTTAAAATTGCGGGTGAAAATGCTGCTAGTGTACTATAATGGATTCATTGTATGAGATACATTAAATTCTTAAGAATTGCCAACTAAGAAATAGGTCGATGGGTACACGAATTATACTTACGTAGAACATCTGCTTGCGGAAGCCATTTAGCAACCTTAGTATTGTTTCCTTTGCCCGGCAACTCGTCGTAGTCCCATTTAATCAGAACATCGTATTTAAGTCTTGCTAATCCATTTGTAATGGCCTTAACCTTATCTGCAGACAACGTGGATGGATTCACATTAGTGCCCATACTGAAGTAAACTACTCCCTTTTCTGAAGAGTCAAGATATGCTTTGAGATCCTGAAATAATGATTCCAAAGTTTATAAAAAAGAAAATCATTTAGGGTAGAATTTTATTGGACTTATATTGATAAATCGTTCCAAGACAGGTCCAATTTTAACTAACCTTAGGCAATTCCTTTTGAGATTTTTCATGTATTCCTCCGATGAAAACTACTCCTGGTGGAACTGGACGATTCATTTCCCAGATAGGATACACATTTAAAAATAGCATATGAACATTGTTACCCAGTTCTTCCAATGTTGGTGTATCAGGTCCAAACAATTTTTTCACTAGACTGTTTTCTTTCACCTTTAATCTCGAGAACATCGCTTCAATATTATACACATCCCACAAAACTCTAATTTTATCTAAAATAGACATGTTATTGACTTTCTGGTGCATGCAGTATGGATACAGCAGCCTTGGGTATTTTGGTGCACCTATCAAGTCATAGTTATCTTGATGCGATCCAAAAGAGCTCATTAAAATTACTGGAGCCTTGAACACATGGGACAAAGACAACGCTGATTTCGCGCATGCTTCAATTATCAGTAAATCGAAATGAACCTTCTTGTGTATCAGATCTTGAACATCTGGAGTAAGCACTTGTTTTTCAAATGAATTTTTTACCATTTCAAAAATGTTTGATACTTGGTTTAATTGATCTTCTTTAGTTCCCGTCGTTGAATTTGTCGTTAAAATAACGTCTCTCCATAATTTATATGAAACATCGTGGGTGTCTATTTCGGTTAAATTTCTTGGAGTCTTTCCTTTAGGGTACATCGAATCTGTGGTTATGAAGACCACTTCATGTTCTCGTTTTAGGAGTTCCTTTATCAAGGGATAGAATACCACCTGGTGACTTATAGAAGGAGACGGAACACAGATTAAAATTCTCGCTCCATTGCTGTACGTAATAGTAGACAAGACACTGATTAATGCTATTATTAATTTCATATTGTTTTCTTTAACAAATTTTGACGTCAAAATACGTTACGATTTTTTTTGAAATATTCTTCTATGATTGTGACTAACTCGGACTACACTGATAAAGTATCTGTTTCACAGCTTCATTATTTAAAAATTCTATTCACAATTTGATGGGCGAAAATATAACAGTCATGATTGTTTGCACCCGTATCACTTAGACAAAAATTATATAAAGTCGATATTTTACTTGTCATTGGACACTCAGCTACCAAGTGATAAACATTTATGTTTATATGGTAAATAATAATTAATCGTTTGTGCTAATTTGATTGAGCGTGATACACGTACACGTGATCCATTTGACACGTGTGTGATAGGGTTGCGTAGTCCGTAGACATGTTTCTAAAATGCTTAAACTGAACCTCACTGGACTAGATCTTAAGCATTTGCAGATTAATCTAAGTAACTAAAAAAAAAACTTTCAAAATATTTTTTTTTTCTACGAAGAGTGGACACGACTTATACGGGATAAGAAACCCTGCATTTTTTGTAACGCTGTCCAGTAAAAATGGGTAACGACGATGAATACAATCCTCCTTTCTACTTAGTAGTACTACCATTCCGCATAATTATATATTTTTATGTCCTAAAGTTTGAGACGCATTGATGGGGCCGAAGCCAACCAAGAGGCCTGTTTAATATATAATACAGTGTGTGAAAGGGAATTATGAAACTATTGTACAGTATTCAAAAAACCAACTGAGCTATTGTGGTGAATTCTTGATAGTGTTGAGCTGGTATGAAGTCATCATCATCAGCCAAAAGACGTCCACTGCTGAACATAGGCCTCCCCCTTTAACCTCCACACTGAACGACAGCCTGCCTTTTGCATCCACTGGATGCCAGCGACTCTCAGTATGTCGTCGGTCTATCTAGTGGGAGGCCTACCTACGCTGCGTCTTCCGGTTCGTGGTCTCCACTCAAGAGCCTTTCTTCCCCATCGGTGATCGTTTCTTCGATCGATGTGGCCTACCCATCGCCACTTCAACTTGCAAATTTTAACAGCTATGTCGGTGAGTCTGGTTCTTTGGCGAATGTCCACGTTTCGGATTCTTTCGCGCAAAGAAACTCCGAGCATGGTATGAAGTACAACCCCCCGAATTATGCCCCATTTCAAGATAAAACAAAACATTAAAAAACGTAAACAAAACAAAATAGTTTTAAACATTCACCAAATTATGCGCTTGCCTGTACCAATAACTACTTTGCCAGCATCAGTCTAAATTGCCTTTATTGGCTTATTAAACTCATTTGAAAGACATTTTTTTTTTATGATTGTTTTGCGCTCGGCACTGCTTCACTGATGCTCAGAAGTAAGGCCGCATGGAATAGTTCCGTTATTTGGTTGCTAAATTTGAAGCAGGCTCATCTCGGTGTGTGTACGAGATTATTACAGCTAGTTTTAAGATCATATTGTGAAGATAGAAAAACTCAATATCCGCTCTTCTCGCCAAACTCACCCGCAGTTTTCAGATAGCTCGTGACCACGGCCATTATAACATGGTTGTACGTTGAGCGTAAGGTACCAATTTCTACCTTGATAAAATAATGCGTGATAAAGATCAATATAGACCCTTGGAATATATTTTGGATTGTCTTTAGACCTTCAACGGTCTGTCGGCAGTCTAACTGTATTTGTAGTTTTAGTTTTAGCTTGTATTTTGTTTAGTTAATAAAGGCACTTGCCCAGAAAAAAAAAATATAGACCCCGTTCGATTTTAAGAACACAGTCAATTCCATTTCAACTTCAAAATATCTTTATTTAGTTTAACAATACAGTTAGGTTGAAACGCCAATGTACATTAATCCTAGCGCTGCAAACATTGGAGATTACAGCATTGTATCAAGCAAACCAAGTGCCATAGTAAGTATGTAGTAGTGCAAAAACGTGAGAAATATGGTTTACGCGAGGGTTACCAGCACAAATCAACGTATATGTTAAGTAGAAAGTATATAGAATGCTGTGGTCTTAAATAAACATAGAACTTTGGCTTCAAAATTAATAAAAAAACTATTTCTCGTTCGGTACCAAGCATATTTCTTTTCAGTTTAACTACACTTTCTAAAATATAACTTTTTTCAACTCGAATGGGTCTGATAAACTTTGATTTAAGTTTATTTTCCTTTCTTATAAAGAAAGTTTGAGTATAGAAAGTTTGAGAAGGTGCAATTGATGGTGCTTTTGTTGAAAACTTAACTTTTAATGCACCGTACGTAATATATACTTATTTTCCATCGCAACTAAAGATGCCCAAGAGCGAAACACTGTTTTAAACTATCATAGTTGTTCACTACAATTATATTATTACTAACGGGATAACAACGTGCCAGTTTCCTTGTTTCCTGAGAGATAAAATCTGAGCCTTTTTAATGCCAGAGTGAATCTCCTAAGTCTGCATGCTTCATCTTCGACCACATCATCACTTACCAACAGGCAAGTTGGTGCTCAAATGCGGACTTAACCGCAATAAAAAAAATTGGTTGGAGCGCCATCTACGATCTTTTTGTCAAGGTAAATGTCTCGTTAATAACCATATATTGTAACTTGTTGCTACAAACTACAATAGATTACTTTAAAGTCAAATTTTAAGAAGAGACCAGCCAATAGGAATGGAAAGTTTGATTGTCAACCTTTTTTTAATTTCATTGATAAAAGGAAAATTCTTCTAACAAATCTCATTATATAAAATTAAGTGAAATAGCAGCACTTATAAGTGCGACCAGTGCAACCAGTGCTAGCACCGGCCACAGCACCAGGTCCGGATACTCCGTCCAGGACATATTGACATGGTAATATATTTTGTCCGTGTTACTACTAACTGCTCCAGTCGGATGGGACATCTTTTTTCCCATGTTACAACTGACTAAATTATTATATAAACTCTTTCCTTTTCCAAACTCTTTGGTGTGTATAACATAAGAAAAATAAATCAAAATACGAAAGACGTTTAAAACTTTAATCTATACTAATATTATAAAGAGGAAAGATTTGATTGTTTGTTTGTTTATTTGTTTGCATTGACGGAAACTACTGAACCGATTTGAAAAATTCTTTCACTGTTGGGAGGCTACAATATCCCCGGGTGACATAGGCTATAATCTATACCCGTGCGAATCTGGGGCGGACCGCTAGTTTTTTAATAAATATATTTATAGAATTATACATGAAAATAAAATTATGCTTATCTAATAATATTACACTAATGTACTGCTACACTGGTAGATAACACATTCACATACTATGCTACTTTTAATTTAACTGATTCGTTAAAAACTCTTCTCACAAATTGCAAGAGCAGATAAAGCGCTGTGGCAGCAGCCGCCAGTGCGGTCAGAGCAATCAACGCTATCGTCATCCACAGCTCCAGGTCTAAAAACTCCGACCAGGACATGTTGGCGGCGGGCGCGTGGAGGTGGGCAGCACCCTTGTGTCGTATCACGTGTTCTGTCCACCACACGGCGCGCTCCAGGGCGCTCTCTGGCTGGTCGCGGATTTTCTCTCGCAGATCGACCATGTTGCGACGATAGCTGTCAAAATTTTGGTAACAATTTGAAATTTTATCAACTTTCTGTTGTCCGCGGCTTCACTCATCATCATTTCAGCGATAAGACGTCCACTGCTGGATATAGGCCTCCACCATCGATCTCCAAAAGGGCCGGTTGGAAGCGACAAGCATCCAGCGTTTTCCTGCGGTCTCCTTCAGATCGTATATCCATCTTGTGGGTAGACGTCCTACGCTGCGCTTACCGGTCCGTGGTCTCCATTCCAGGGCCTCACTCGCGTAGTATAGAATGTACTCCCTTTCCGCCCTTACAGTTTCAGTCCCGCATTCGTCTTGTAATATTATCAATTAAAGTCGCGGATGACAATATTCTAGAAAAGCTAGCGCTAGCTACGTAAGCCGATACAACTCAATAATAGATGGCGAGTTGAAATTTTCAAAGAATATTGTGACGTTACAGCGGATTAACTTAGAAATAATAAAAAAGTCAAAAATTAATATACAAAAGGGTGGTCATACAACAAACGTATTTTTTACGTATTTTGTTTTAGCTCTAATATAAAAATGATAATACCTACTTTTACCTACAAGCGTAAAGCATGATTATAGTACACACTCTAAAGACGTATAAAAACGGGCATTTTGTTAAGCAAAATAATTAACTGTGGCTTAGCAATTGCTTCGAGAATTTTGGGAGGCGTTACTGGTAATTCGGTTACTTTCGGGACACATTCGAGACATTTTTGCACACACGGTCATCTGACCCCAAACTAAGCAAAGCTTGTGATATGGCTGCCAGAGACTGATATACATACATATATAGTTTTAAATACATACTTAAATAGATATTAACCTCCAGATATAGAACAAACACAAATGTTCATCACATAAATGTTTGGCCTAGGTGGGAATCGAACCCACGCCTCCAAGCTCAGAAGGTAGGTTTACTATCAAATGGACCAACGGGCTATCAAACTTGAATAACCTTATTGTATTTCGTGGTGGTACGGAACCCTCAGTGCGCGATCCTGACTCGCACTTGGCCAGTTTATTTCTCTATACCGCTAAACCGCTTAAAGTTAAAACTGCAAGTCCGGTACAATATAACAATTAACTAAGAATGCCCAATCGTTTTTTTAGGGTTCCGTAACACCAGAGGCATCACAAATACATTGCCGACCCTTTAGGAATCTATTAACTCACCTTTTGAAGAACCCTATGTTGTATATCTACATTTGCTATCCATATTTTAGTATATATTTTAATGTCGCACGCCTTTTTTTGTCTATACTAGCTTGGGTTATCTGGTCGAGAATGTACAGTCGGAGTGAACAGACGGCTAGTAAATAGTGCCTTTGTCTTGTAACAAAACCAATAGTATACGATACTAGCTGTTGTAGGTACTGTAGGTAGATAGTAAACATGATCATGCTGCTATATGTGGGTAGCTCCAAATAAAGTTGGATGTCTTCTTACTGCTTACACGGCTATTTCATTTATCTGTTTCCCAAACACTACACGGTGTCAAGTCTGGTGTGTTTAATCGGTGTATCACTACACTAGCAATCATTAGTAATACCTATATTCAAACAGCTTCGAATAAAATTAAAGATTACCTAGGATCATCAATCACACTGTTTATAGCATTCACTAGTTGTTCTTCGGTTAGCTCTTCCATTAGAAGCCCCACTCCAATTTTGTGGTATTCGTATATCTCCACATTGTACCACTGGTCGGCTAACATAGGAATGCCCACGAACGGCACTGCTCCTGTCAGGGCTTCGTCGAAGGACTGCAGGCCTCCTTGTGTAACGAAAGCCCTTATGTTTGGGTGACCTGAGAAAAACAATGGATTATTAGGTAGAGTAAAAAATTCGATGACAAAAACCTACAAGTATCAGTTGAAAGTAAGTAGTATTATAACTATATTGGTTGCGAAGACAGCTCAAGAATTTGGAAACCAATAAGAAAGCGACCTTACCTTAGAGAGTAGAATAGTCGGGGCGTTTTTTAATAAAAAGAGCGGCAATCAAGCATGCGGTCTGCCTGATGGTAAGCAGAAACCACCACCTATGGACACCTGCAACACTAGCGGTGTTGACGATGCTTTGCCAAGCAGAAAAGATAGTTGTAGACACCCGTTTTGAATTGTTTCATGTTGAATCTCGGCGGGTAGACCTTTGGGGGAAGGACATTCCACGCCTTGCAGGTCCGCAGAATAAAGGAGCGGAAAAATCGGACGGTGTGGGATCTCTCAGGTTATGCCGAACGCCCTCTGCGTTCGCTAACTAGTCCGAGTCAAGCTTTAGAGGCCGTATGGCCAACAGCGTAAGTCAATTTAAAAAAAGACGGTGCGGGATTCCCAGCTTTGCAAGATGTAGGAGTTTACCCGTATTGTGCAGGTTCTAATCCTGCCGGTCGTCAAACTTTCAAATTGCATACTGGCATACTGCTAGTGTACTATAAAAGATTCATTGGAAGAGTCACAATAAATTCTGAAGAATTGCTACCAAGAAACACTAGGTCAACACGAATTATACTTACGTAGAACATCTGCTTGTATGTGATACATTAAATTCTTAATAATTGCCAACTAAGAAATAGGTCGATGGGTACACGAATTGTGTTGCCAGTGATGACATATGGTACTTAGACGTGGTCCTTAACTGTTGGCCTTTTGGAAAAACTCCGAGTCACTCAGCGGGCAATGGAGAGAGCTATGCTCGGAGATTCTTTGCGCGATAAAATCCGAAACGTGGATATTCGCCAAAGAAACAGAGTCACCGACATAGCTGTTAAAATTTGCAAGTTGAAGTGGCAATGGGCAGGCCATATCGCTCGAAGAACCGATAACCGATGGGGAAGAAATGTTCTTGAGTGGAGACCACGAACCGAAAGACGCAGCGTAGGTAGGCCTCCTACTAGATGGACCGACGACATAGTGAGAGTCGCTGGCATCCAGTGGATGCAAAAGGCAAGCTGTCGTTCAGTGTGGAGGTTAAAGGAGGAGGCCTATGTTCAGCAGTGAACGTCTTCTGGCTGATGATGATGATGATGTACACGAATAATACTTACGTAGAACATCTGCTTGCGGAAGCCATTTAGCAACCTTAGTATTGTTTCCTTTTCCCGGCAACTCGTCGTAGTCCCATTTAATCAGAACATCGTATTTAAGTCTTGCTAATCCATTTGTAATGGCCTTAACCTTATCTGCAGACAACGTGGATGGATTCACATTAGTGCCCATACTGAAGTAAACTACTCCCTTTTCTGAAGAGTCAAGATATGCTTTGAGATCCTGAAATAATGATTCCAAAGTTTATAAAAAACAAAATCATTTAGGGTATAATTTTATTGGAATTATTTTGAAAAATCGTTTCAAGATAGATCATATGTTTTTAATCACCTTAGGCAAATCTTTCTGAGATTTTTGATGTATTCCTCCGATGAAAACTACTCCTGGTGGAATTGGACGATTCATTTCCCAGATAGGATACACATTTAAAAATAGCATATGAACATTGTTACCCAATTCTTCCAATGTTGGTGTATCAAGTCCAAACAATTTCTTCACTAGACTGTTTTCTTTCACCTTTAATCTCGAGAACATCGCTTCAATATTATACACATCCCACAAAACTCTAATTTTATCTAAAATAGACATGTTATTGACTTTCTGGTGCATGCAGTATGGATACAGCAGCCTTGGGTATTTTGGTGCACCTATCAAGTCATAGTTATCTTGATGCGATCCAAAAGAGCTCATTAAAATTACTGGAGCCTTGAACACATGGGACAAAGACAACGCTGATTTCGCGCATGCTTCAATTATCAGTAAATCGAAATGAACCTTCTTGTGTATCAGATCTTGAACATCTGGAGTAAGCACTTGTTTTTCAAATGAATTTTTTACCATTTCAAAAATGTTTGATACTTGGTTTAATTGATCTTCTTTAGTTCCCGTCGTTGAATTTGTCGTTAAAATAACGTCTCTCCATAACTTATATGAAACGTCGTGAGTGTCTATTTCGGTTAAATTTATTGGAGTCTTTCCTTTAGGGTACATTGGATCTGTGGTTATGAAGACCACTTCATGTTCTCGTAATAAGAGTTCCTCTAACAAGGGATAGAATACCACCTGGTGACTTATGGAAGGAGACGGAACACAGATTAAGATTCTCGCTCCATCGTTGATCGTAATACACAAAACACTGATCAATGCTATCATTAATTTCATATTGTTATCTCTAACTAATATTAACGTCGAGAGAAAAAAATAACAATCTAAATAAATGCACACCCGTGAACTACACTACACATTACATGCTCGAAATTAAGTGGATACGTTACTTGCATTTGACAGTCAGCTACCAAGTGGTGGACTTTTATGTCATGTCCTATTGTGTCTTTGTGTATGTAATCATTATGTTAGGACTTTTATGTATGTGTTGTGTATTTTTAATTATTAATTTTAATTAGCACGACATGTCAAGACACGTCTTGTTTATGGTAGGGTTCCGTAGACATAATTATTCCCTAATGCTTGAAATAAAACTCATTAGAATTAGAATTTTTAGAGGTGTTATAATTACAAATATTAGTGATCAATGAATTCTAATATATATACTCCAATTAATTATGTTATTTTAATATGAGATATCTTATAAACAGTGAAATGATTAAAAATGTGTTTAGATGGACCATTATTTTTAAAAATATTAACGTGTATTAAGGCGCGGTCTGATCACGATTTCAAATTCGTTTTTCACCCGCTCACGCCATGATCTATTTGCTATCTAAAACGGCTTTGTTTAGAGTCGAAAATCGTATATCATCATATTTGATGATGATGATGACTTTGTGCTTGTGTTTATATTATTTTGAGGGTTTTTATTTAATTTATCAAAATGTATAAATGAATTTCAACAATTAACTGGTTAAAGTTTTAAAAGACTAGTCTGGCTACACAATTCGTACAAAAAAATATGTCGTTGTCGCTGAAAATTCAGAGTTCTTCAATTCAGAAGCTACTTTTATTGCGCAATTTGTAATGTGTTTTTTCAAGAGTCTAAACAATTTTTCAAAATTTTATTCGGTTAAGATTATTACCAAGGGGTTTTTTTTACTTGTAGTATTTTTTTTATCTGATCAGCTAATTTTGTCACTTCACACAAAGCGTTTAAAAACACTTCTTTTGGTTAACTTTGCGATTGTACCGCGTCTTAACCCTTAAATGTTCCTAAATGTTCTGTTGTGGAACCTACGTTTGGTTTATAGATTTAATTTTACAATTTAATGTTAAATGGTCCTTGCATTCAAAAACATAAAGAATAAGTGTATGACATCAAAGTATATATATATATATATATATGTTGATCTGGCTAAATGTCTGAAATTTTTTGTTCAACGAGGTTTATTCAAATATCATAAGAAACATCAGAACTCTTCCATATCTGTGTAGCATGTAGGTATTTTGTAGGTACTTTTTTATTTGAGTTTTGGCTAATTGTTTGCCTAAACTATTTGAAATCACCTAAATTTGTTCCGTTTTTTTTATGTCGTACAATTTAAGCTATAGGTACATTTCAGGTAGGGTAATGGGTGGTATGGCCATTTCAGGTAGGTTAAATATTCATCAAATTATGCCCTTGTCCGTACCAATAACTACTTTCCCAACAACATTATAAATTAATTTTATTGGTTTATTAGACCAGTTTTTTTTTTTTTTTTTTAATCTAATTCTCTACATTGTACAAAAAAAAAATTAAACGCGCGAACATACCAAACTGCTGTTGTAGGCATAAGCTTATCGCGAAGTAAAACCGTTTGTGAATAGTTTAGCTACAGAATACATATTAGTACAAATACAAAGTTAAACCTACTCGTACAGCAGTCGCAGCGTTAGCGCGCCATGCAAAGAATACAGGATGCTCCATGTTATGTTTTATTGTGATAAGTAATGCTGTTTTTTATTTATTGTGTTAGCTTATTTTTAAACAGTAGGGGTAATTTATTAATTAAAAACGGAACTATGTACTTGGACATTCTTTTTCCATAAGTGTTATTAAGGCTGGGTATAAGGCCAGAAAAATTTCTGATTTCACCCGCGCGTCTCGCATCACCCGCATTAGTGTGAAACACAACCACGGCAGCGCGGCAGTCGCGCGCAGCTAAAGTGTACACAACTCGCGCACTCGACCTTGTAAAGCGGCAAGGAGCAATAAAAAAAAATAAAAAATAAAATATTCCGGACATTTTTGCACACACGGTCATCTGACCCCAAACTAAGCAAAGCTTGTGATATGGCTGCCAGAAACTGATATACGTACATATATATTTTTAAATACATACTTAAATATATATTAACACCCAGACATAGAACAAACACAAATGTTCATCACACAAATGTTTGTCCTAGATGGGAATCGAACCCACGCCCCCAAGCACAGAAGATAGGTTCACTACCAACTGAGCCACCGGGGCAGTCAGGATACGCATAGTGTTGGTGTACTTGGTGTTTTGGCGATTAGCTGAGTTCGGTCACGGCGCACAGAACCGTAAATTGTTTATTTCACTTTTCAAAATTGTATTTGTAATTTATTTTTAGGTTTTCTACAATATAAAAATAATAAAGTATATAAATTAAATTGAAATAACCTAAATAAAACTAAACTGAACTATGCTATGCTATGCTTTGCTAGGTTGAACTTGCCGGGATAAGACCAAAAAACCCAAAAACCTCGTGGCACGGGGTACCCGATCCCGGGTCATATCTCCTAAACCAGACCTTTAACCCAAAAAAAATTACAAAAAAATATTTAGATTTTTACTTTTGAAATCAGTGAGAAATACATTTAAATAGAAATAAAGAAGGGTGAAAACCACCCCCTACCACGCCCAAATTTTGGCTCGAGGTAGTAAAGCTCATTTTAAATTTTAGTAATTTTTTTTCAGTTTTTTTAAGGCTGTGGTTTAGGAAATATAACTAGTTCTAGTTTTTAGTTTATATTATAGTCTAAGTTAGGTCTTAAGATTTTGACGACCTGAAATACCCGGCTCCTCAAACATTTTGTCCCAGGTCAATCCAGGCAAGAATAGTTAGCTTCACTGGCTATCCAACGATAGGTCATTTAGTATTTTAAGACTCGTAGGTACATAGTAACTTGAGTTACTAAGTAGCGAGGCGGACCCTAAATACCCGATTTTTTGAAGGTCCATAACTTTGGACACAAAGGTCCAATCAAAAATCTGACGTCATAGGCATCATTTTTTCTGGCAGACGAAGACGTTAAACTCAAAAACTCGGCTTTAGGACCTAACCCTAAAAACCCCAAATTGGGTTTGAAATTACGTAACCGGAATTTCATGTTAAAAATAACAAAAAAATTCAACACAAAAAATTCAGTGGTGTAATAAATAGACTATATTTATTTTTTTGGCTTTCTACTCTCACAATTTCAGGAAATAAATAATATTAAAAAAAAAAAATGTGTTTATTTAGTTGGTAGGCATAAATAATAATAAAATAGAAACACAGTAAACACACGTGTGTAGAAAATAAAAAGACGCGTCTGATAAGCCCAAATTCGGCTATTTTTGTGCAAAGAATGCCTTTCAAAATATTAAAGCGCAAAAATCCGGAAAATTTTCGTAATTTTTTTCAAAAACCATCGATTATCTCAGAAACAGTACGTATGAGGTCATTTTTGTAAAAATGCTATGTATCTATATAATATATCTATGCTATGCTATGCTTTGCTATGCTATGCTATGCTAAACTATGCTTTGCTATGCTATGCTATGCTATGCTATGCTATGCTTTGCTATGCTATGCTATGCTGTGCTGTGCTGTGCTGTGCTGTGCTGTGCTGTGCTGTGCTGTGCTGTGCTGTGCTGTGCTGTGCTGTGCTGTGCTGTGCTGTGCTGTGCTGTGCTGTGCTGTGCTATGCTATGCTATGCTATGCTATGCTATGCTATGCTATGCTATGCTATGCTATGCTATGCTATGCTATGCTATGCTATGCTATGCTATGCTATGCTATGCTATGCTATGCTATGCTATGCTATGCTATGCTATGCTATGCTATGCTATGCTATGCTATGCTATGCTATGCTATGCTATGCTATGCTATGCTATGCTATGCTATGCTATGCTATGCTATGCTATGCTATGCTATGCTATGCTATGCTATGCTATGCTATGCTATGCTATGCTATGCTATGCTATGCTATGCTATGCTATGCTATGCTATGCTATGCTATGCTATGCTATGCTATGCTATGCTATGCTATGCTATGCTATGCTATGCTATGCTATGCTATGCTATGCTATGCTATGCTATGCTATGCTATGCTATGCTATGCTATGCTATGCTATGCTATGCTATGCTATGCTATGCTATGCTATGCTATGCTATGCTATGCTATGCTATGCTATGCTATGCTATGCTATGCTATGCTATGCTATGCTATGCTATGCTATGCTATGCTATGCTATGCTATGCTATGCTATGCTATGCTATGCTATGCTATGCTATGCTATGCTATGCTATGCTATGCTATGCTATACTATACTATACTATGCTATGCTATGCTATGCTATGCTATGCTATGCTATGCTATGCTATACTATACTATACTATACTATACTATACTATACTATACTATACTATACTATACTATACTATACTATACTATACTATACTATACTATACTATACTATACTATACTATACTATACTATACTATTTTATTTTTATTTTATTTTATTTGGAAAACATACAGTGATAAATAACTAAGTTACTAATATATTTTATAATTAAACACCATTTAGCAGTTTTCGCATATTGAAACAATTTTTGCGCATGGAGATGAAAATAAAGATATTAATTAATATTATGATATAATAAAAACAAAATAGGTATTATACTTTTTATGCTATGAAACACAAGACAGTCAGGGAGACACACCAAACCAACTTTTACTAATATGTTGTCTAATTGAATTCAAGGATGTATTGAACAAGTCAAAGTCGGGAAAGTCTTCCAGTGTGTTTACGGAGTTAGATGCTCTTAAGAAGAAGGAGTTTTGCCTGTAATTAGTCGCACTAAAGGGGATATTTAAACATTTAGGATGTCTTGCAGATATTCTTGGGACGTTTAAATTAATGTTAGAGAGGAGATGTGGAGAGTCAACATGACTTTGCGCTATTTTAGTTAAAAATAGGATATCAGCTATTTTGCGTCTCTCACGAAGTGGTAGCATGTGATGTCTCCTGCATCTCGTCTCATAATCACTATCGTATTTTTTGCACTTGTACTGAAGATACCTAACAAATCTACGCTGGATTGATTCTAGTCTGTTGATATATATGTCATACTGAGGGTTCCAGATATGTGAACAATACTCGAGTATGCTACGCACATACGTACAATATAGCGTTTTGATAACTTTGATACTAGAGAATTGGGAACAGGATCTTTTGATAAATCCCATAGACTTGTTGGCCCTATTAGCGATATCATCAATGTGTTTATCGTATGTGAGCTTAGAGTCGTGAATTACACCTAGATCGCGAATCTCATTTACGATTTTAAGTGGATGACTTTTAAGTAAATATTTAAATTCGATAGCTTTAGCTTTACGAGTAAAAGTGATAGCATAACATTTCGCAACATTCAGGTCTAGTTTATTGAGGTGACAGTAATTTTCAAATCTACATAGATCCTGCTGTAACAGATGACAATCACCAATATCACATATTTGTTTGAAGATTTTCATATCATCTGCGTACAGCAAGAATTCCGAATGTTGGAAACAGGCAGCTATATCGTTAATAAATAAATTAAACAACAAAGGAGCTAACAAGGAGCCTTGGGGCACCCCAGAAGGTACATAATTCCATTCTGAAGAGTATCCGTTAAGAACTACAGCTTGAGATCTGTTTTCGATGTACGAGGTAAACCACCTATACAAGTTGCCATGGATTCCGGCCGAGAAAAGCTTTTGGAGTAATAATGTGTGATCAATTCGATCAAATGCTTTGCTGTAATCTGTAAAAATGGAGTCCACTTGACCTCCCGAATCCATGCTAGAAGTTGTGTAATTGACGAATGATAATAGATTAGACGTAGTGGAGCGATTTCTAATGAATCCATGCTGTTGGGGGATAAATGAGGCTGACAAACTGTTATAGACTTGGGTGTGAACTAACCGTTCAAGAACTTTGGCAAATATACATAATTTAGAGATCGGCCTATAATTTTTGACATCGTTTCTACTGCCACTTTTGTGTATAGGGGTGATAAAAGCAGACTTCCAGATTTTGGGAACGATACCTTCCGCTAATGAGCGTTTAAATAGTATTGTAAGAGGTTTCGTTAAAACATCTGCGCATTTTGTAATAAATAATGGAGGAATTTGATCAGGCCCTGCTCCCTTTGTGAGGTCTAGTGATTTAAGCAATTGTTTAAGCGTATCAGGTATTATTTCTATTTCATTTATTGAAAAGTTAGAGCCTGGTGAAGTCCCATTCTGAACGTTTTGGCTGGTAGAGGATGAAAGAAACGTTGATTGAAAGTAAACTGAAAAAAGACGACAAACTTCTTCTCCTTTGTCCGCTGATTGGCCTTCATATGAAAGAGAGGAAGGAAGTGTATTGGAGTTATTTTTTGTAGATTTAACAAATGACCAGAATAGTTTAGGGTTCTTTATTATTGATTCTTCGCATCTTTCAATATAGTTTTTATAGCATTGGTCTTCTAAGAGTTTCGCCCTTTTACGGAGCAAAGAGAAGGTATCATAGTCAGATGTATTGCCATATATATTGTATTTCTGTAGAAATTTAAATTTTTCTTTGAGGACCTTTTTTAAAGGTGCATTGTACCATGATGGGAAGCTAGTGGGGGATGAAAGTTTACGAGGAACGTGCTTAGTAATGGCATCATTTAAGCATCCGTAAAAATAATCTACAGCCTCTTCTATAGGGGTACTTAGCAGATAGTCATCCCAGTTCACCTCACCTAAAATTAATCTAATATTATCGTAATCACCTAGTTCATACATATATTTCTGTCTTTTGTTTTCTTTTAATGGTTCAGTATTCACCAAGCTTAGCATTAAGTTTAAAGATTTATGGTAGGAGTCTTCAGGCACTAAGGGGTCATCACAAGAGGAAACTTTTAGGTAATTATTACATAGTACTAAATCTAAGATTCTGTTGTTGATGTTATAGCACAAGTTATATTGTGTAAGGTTACATTCTAACACGGTATCAAAAAAATATGTTTGTGCTTCACCTGTGACACCTGAATATTCAGGAAGGTCGTGACAGTTAAGTGACCATTGTATATTACTTAGGTTAAAATCTCCCATTACGACAAATCTATCATTTGGACAAGAGTTAATTATTAGTGATAAACTAGCTGTAAAATTATTAAGTTGTGAGTTGAAAGAATGACCAAGTTTTTCACTACATAGATAAATAGTACAAAAATGAACTTTAGAAGTGACGTTGTTTTTGCTCTTGTGTGTGACAGTGACCCATATGTCTTCTGCTGAGGAACGCCATTCCGGGCGCTCCTCAGCAGTAAACCCGCGTTTTATAGCCAGTAGTACCCCCCCACCATATTTTTCGCGCGTAGCTATATAATTTCTGTCCCTTCGAAAAATTATAAATCTTTGATCAAATAGTTCACAATCATTAACGCCGCTGAGCAACCATGTTTCCGTCAATGAGATGACATCGTAAGAACTAAGCTGTAAATTCCTTTTAAATAAGTGTGTTTTTGTGCGTAGCCCTCGAGTATTCTGATAATAAACATTAAGACTATTAGACGCCATTATTAACAGCCAATGATAAATAACTTAAGTGAATCAGAATATAGTAATAGTTGCAGCGTAACATGCCATAGTTTACAATGCTAACAACACGTAGAAAACTGTAAATTAGCAACCCAATTAGCTCCAGTAGAAGTGCATTAACACGACAAATAAAACTGTTAATGTTTACAACCCGTAATTGTATAACTAAATAGGTAAAATTGTAATTAAACTTTAAAAAATGTAAATATAAGGTAGGAGTTATAATTACGGCGGAAATTATGCCAGACTCCGCAAGGCAAATCAGGCACAGGCGCTTATGTTCCGTGCAAGCTATAATAGACTTTAAAGAACCGCAAGCGTATTTATGTCTGAGCGCTAATCGTATGAACTGGTGCAAACTTACGTGTGTAAACCGGTTGACTATCCCGACGACACTTGAGCAGCGAAAAGGTAAACAATAGACATGGGTTTTACTTGTGTTTCTCAAACTGTTGAGTGTTGATTTATATAGTTGAAGAAATATTTTAGATGAATAAGTTAAAAATTTTTTGTGAGATCGTTTTCGCACTTGATAAAAAATATAGGGGAAGTATCCGATCTTCTGGCCATTATCTTACAATGCTTGACCCATATATACTGAAAGTTCTTCTCCTTTGCCAACGCTCTTGCTTTACTCAAAAGAGTCTTGTTGCGTTGCGTCAAATGGTCGTTCACGTAGAAGCTGCCTTCAGTACTAAAGCCAAGATTGGCGAGATTAAGTTTCTTGCTCTTACGTGAAGCTGCTACAAGTTCTTCCTTAGTATAACGGCTGTTGAAAGCGATCACTATTGATTTCTCAGTGTTGGGCACGCGTGTTGGTATACGCGCAATGTAACTTATTTCTTCTTTTTTTATTTGAAAATCACATATTTGACCGATTTTTGCCGCGATCTCGTACAGATTCTCGGTTTTTTTCTGGGGGATCCCTCTTATCTCTACGTTGTTTGCTCTTGCCCATTGGTCTCGTTCTTGTAGATCTCGATTGAGTCTGGTGATTTCAGTCTTTAAGGCAGGAACTTCCTGCGCTGTATTTTCGGCCGTGATCACTCGAGACTCCAAGTCTTTGACTTTTTCTGAATGATCGCTAATGAGCTGGTATGCCATCTCGAGTGATTCCTTCATATTGGTTATCTCATTCTTTATTATCTTGATATCTTCCACCAAGGAGGCCAACGGTTTCAATTGGAACATCACATTATTCAGTTGTTCTTGTATTTTATCCAACTGATTTGGTGTCGGCGACGTTGCAGCTGAAGACGGAGATAGGTTGGCCTTGCATTTGGGACACCTCCAGGAGTTCTTCCTATCGCCAAGTTTGCGGTAGCCCACCTCGGACACTCCTGAGCATTGGAAGTCGTATCGCTGCTTACAGACGCTGCAGACCGTTCCATCCGAGTGTTGTGATCCACAACTAGCACATGCGAACATTTTGCGAAGGTTTGAGAATCACTGAAAGTGTAGCAACCAAACGTACGTGCGCTCTTTAATAGCTCTGAGCGGGGAATACTATACTATACTATACTATACTATACTATACTATACTATACTATACTATACTATACTATACTATACTATACTATACTATACTATACTATACTATACTATACTATACTATACTATACTATACTATACTATACTATACTATACTATACTATACTATACTATACTATACTATACTATACTATACTATACTATACTATACTATACTATACTATACTATACTATACTATACTATACTATACTATACTATACTATACTATACTATACTATACTATACTATACTATACTATACTATACTATACTATACTATACTATACTATACTATACTATACTATACTATACTATACTATACTATACTATACTATACTATACTATACTATACTATACTATACTATACTATACTATACTATACTATACTATACTATACTATACTATACTTTGCTATACTAAGCTATGCTATGCTATGCTATACTATACTATACTATACTAAAATAAACGTAACACGCGAAAGCCCGTTGGTCCAGTTGGTAGTGAACCTACCTTCTGAGCTTGGAGGCGTGGGTTCGATTCCCACCTAGGACAAACAGTTATGTGATGAACGTTTGTGTTTGTTCTATACCTGGTTGTTAATAACTATAATCTATTTAAGTATATATGAATTATTTAATTAAATTTCATTTAATTTATGAAATTATTAATTTAAAAAAAAAATTGTTAATTATTATTATTATTATTTTTTATTCAACGAAAATTATATTTTACTTAATAATTTTGATTTTTAGTAGTCTTTCTGACTGTCTCTCTCTTTCTCTCTCCACACGAAACACTTAGACTCTTGTAACTATATTACCGAGCGTACATAATAATAGATGCCCTAATGATAGATGGCCTAGTCGTATCCATAATTATTAATACCTGTAATTTTTTCTTAGTAGCTTTACCTAGTCTGCGCTCTAGGTCATTGGCAACACTTGGTTGCCGCATCAAATGGTCGCGTTCAAGCCATAGATTTTTTATGATATCCATTGTTTGAAAATACAGTAGGTGTTGATACAATCGCACTCGGAAGATAAATCTAGGCGAATAGCAAGCGCGTGCGTCCTTCCCCGTTGGAGCATAGTGCGGTACTGAGGTTGAACGGAGCATGTTTCGCCATTTAGATGCAAAGCGCAATAGAATAAGGTTGAATATCGGACTTGCCGTTTGACCGAATAGTTGCTTAGAACTAAAGGACGTAAGTCTCAAATCGAATATAATTTATTATGAGAGTACTAATTAATCTAGGTAAATTTTGTCTTAGCACTGGAAAACAAACTATATTTTCCTTCGATGAGTATTTATTTTAGATATGTGACTGAAGTTCTATCCAAGAAAAAATCAAAAAAATCAGCAAAAAGGCACCTTTTTGAAAACAATAAAGTATCGAGTAAATATCTCGCTATTATGTTTCTGTCTTAGTGCCGGAAAGAAAATGAATTGAAAAATCACATATATCAATTATTACGTTGATAGGATATTTGGTTTAGTTAGAATATCATGGCAAATTAGCATAAAATTTCGGAGGCCCCCTCTTAAATCTAGGCAGTAAAAGGCTTTTTTCTTAGCGATGCTTCTTGTGACAACTCTTCCACTTTTCGGGATTTGAATTTCAGTTCGAAAGAATTGTTCTAGTAACAAGCTATACTTAACTTTATTGTGTATAGGTATTACACCACAGAATTTAAATAGACCAGAAGGATCGTCAATATATTTTGTTTTTATTTTTTTAGGTACGATAAGTTTTAGTAGCCTATATTGCAAATTATACATTTGGCCCAAGTATGTCTTATAGGTTCGACCATAACTACTTACACAATATGAGATTATACTTTCAACCACAGCATCAGCAAGACGTGGGAAGGCACCCTGTTCTTTATTGTATAAAATTTTGCCATGACGGCGCGCAGTCTTGTCTATGTCTTATCCACGTTCTTCGCCCAGTTAAACCTGTTATCTATCACTAGGCCTAAGTAAGTAGCTTTATTTACCTGCTCGATTTCACGGCAGCTATCTAAGCCGTAGCAGGCTTGAGTATTTAGATTGACTCCAGACCTACATATTACAGCGCAGTTTAACCACAGCCTAGTCACGTTATTTATCCCACAAATAATCAAATAATTGCTGTTTTATCCATCGGGAGCTCCAACCAAAGTCTAATCATGGTATATATCCCGTAAATCCCGTAAATCTTGATCTTCTTTTTTATTTAAGCCCATGCTTTTGTCGATGTAGTAGTTTCTATTCGTCCCAAACCATAACAAGAATTTTGACTTCTTTGTACTACATGATGATTTTTGCTTTATTTTTGTAAGACTATAAATGCTTTGCTTGGTCTATCTCAACCTCTCTTTTCTTCTACTTCTCCTCCCAAGATGCGCTTTCATTAAATTTCCATATCGTACAAGGTGGCCAAACATACCTCTTTTCATTAATATTGTCGCCAGTATTGATCTACCATCACATAATCTATAGCTAGGTATATATATATAAAAATCAATCCCTATTTACCTTGGTCACGCCATAACTTGAGAACAACTTTACCGATTTCATTTATATATTTTTTTCTTAAGTTTTCTTATACTTACGGAAAGGTAAGGTCTTAAGGTTCTTACGGAAAGAAAACTTAAAAAAATTGCCCAGAAAATTTTAATATTTCATAAAACTTAACGACGATTTTTACTTCGCGCGATTGACAGTTCTTAAACATGACAACGTCTGTCGGGTCAGCTAGTAAAAATAAAATGCCCATACATATATTAAAAAGTCAACAGTTTATTCATAAATCAGTTTACATCAACTTAGCACTATACTATAGATACAGCTTATAGTATGAAGACTTGGTTATACGTGTCACGACAAATAGCTTCATTTCATACAAAAATACCTATCTCGGTCAATTACCATATTATTATTATTCCATTAAGATTATAATCAACATCACAAACAAAAGTTAAAAATATAAATTAGCATTAAACTTTAAAAATAACTTGCTGATAAACAAGCCAGTACCTACGTCAAAGATCTTTAAAATTGTAGATTTAACAACACAAATATACAAATAACAAAACGGTGGCCAAATTGTGGTTTACAGAGTGGTTATGTAGGCAGGCAAGTCGCAAACCATTACTCAGTAGTACATTTGAAAAATGAGTCGTAACAGTATGACAAAACGATTGTTTTTTTATGAATGGTATTTTTGATAATATTTGACACAATTTTAGTACAATTGTATTTGTAATATTGAATCTACATTTTCAATAATCTTTGACTTGAGCACATCATATTTCCCTCATAATAATTCTACTTATTTGCAAAACAATATTTTTTTCCACAAAAGCTATTTAACAAATTATTTTGGATAAACAGTATAAGATTATGATAACTTAGTAAAACCGTATTATATTTTTACAGATATTTTTTAAATACAAGCAATATTACTGGCATGCAGAATATTATAAAGTATATATTATGTATATACTGTTGAGAAGTTACGTAATTATAACTTGTTTGATAACAATAATTTTATGCTATAAGATATAATGCATTTTGTCTAAGATATGTAGCAAATGATAAAATTTAATAAACTATCTTATAATCTCATGCCATTTATTATCATTTTAACGATACTTATGTTACATTGTTTTAACTCTCTTAGATATGTACCTTACAATTTATTTTGACAAATGTAGAAGTTTAAAAACACGTTCATAATTTTTTCATCTTCTTGAATTCTAGTGTTATCATTTTTTGAATTTTTATCAATTTGTTCAGAACATAGAAAGGGAAAAGTTCAATTAGGATGTGTATGCGCAGAATTTTAAGTCATATAATTACTTACAAATAAAACCGGGTCACATGCACAAAAATCTAATAATACATCTTTAGATGAACAGGGACATCAGGATATTATGGAATCCGTTCGTGATTTAAATTGTCATAACGATCGCGTGCCATCTCGTTCCATTTACTTACTAGCACCATGCGCGTGAGCGAGATGGCACGCGATCGTTATCGCAAACCGAATCACGAACGGGCTTCATAATTATCCCGATGTTAGCGAACATGTTTAGTTGGGATGTTTTGTTAGATTTTCGGTGCAGGAGACCAAATTGAGTCTTAAGAAATACTACACAGATTATTTTTTTAATCATTACGATCTCAACGAGCGTATTCAAGAACTGACTCCGTGACTTCATTAAAATCACTCGTATAATTTATATTTTACAAAGACCCATTGGCAATTCGCATGTCCTTAAAACAGTATAATTTATATAGTCAAAACAATCTTAGATAAATAAATAAATATTTAATAAAATATTGAATAAATATTTAATACACATGTAATTTTGGTTGTTTATCGAAACATTTTACATATTTATGACTGGCACAATATTATAATATTAATTCCATTAGACACATAAGTGGTTCAAGAGTAAGAAAGTTGACAGTGTACGTAGAATGATAATTGTATATTAACCCAAAAAGACACAATTATTATTTTAAATTCTACGTTAACTTGCTTGATATACGAGAGATATACAAGTATAAAACTAATTTTATTATTGATAATGATATTAAAATCCATGCAGTTTCTAATATTTGTAACAGTTGACAATATACGAAATAACTTTATTCCAATCACATTGGGTGAGATTCGTAAGATCATTATAGTAGAAATAAAAAAAACTAAGTTCATCTGAGTATACATTGATATATTTTAATATTACAATTTTAACACGATTTAAAGCTTTGTTTTTTATCTTACAAACATCATAACATATATATATAAATATGTGTATATATATGTTTAAATATTATTATAGTAACAAACAGTATGTAATTACTAAGGACTATTGTGCATAGAAAAAAAGGGTTTGCAAGAATTTCTACATTATTGTCAAATAATGCATGAATGTTCTTAACATTCTTCACATTTCTAAAAAATGCAGATTTTATATATTTTTTAAGTATGTTCTTGAAGTTAAAATGAAGAAATATAAAATATTGATTATGACTGAATACAAATACACCTTATATATACGCTATAAAGACAACAACTATACAACATTGATTTATATTAAGTATGTATAAGCTATATAATAATATATTATTATCTATATGATACGATCAAGTCTTGAATTTGAAGTGTGCGTTTAGGTATAAATATAGTAACAGTGTATATATTAAGAAAGAATAGAGAAAGAAGAAAAAGTATAAAATGATAATGATTTTGTGACTTGTAATTATACTACAATACTACTTTAAAACATTATAATTATACACCAACTAATTGAACAATCAGAATTTCTATGGGATACATTGTTGTCCCCTACTTGCAACAGATATTTTTTAATTCCTATCCCGCTACTCCCAATAGGTATTAATTCCTAACACTGATTTTATAATACAGATCTCTACAGTAAATGGACATACAACCGTTTTCCTCTAATCACGTTTGCTTATAGTATTTTGGCATCTTGAGAATATCAAAAGATGGAAAGCGTAATTCCATCTGGTAGACGCCACCGTGTTGTCATAATCTTCAGTCGTTCCAAGTTAGTCTCTTCATCTGTTGAAGACAAAAGTTAATCTAAATTATGAATAATTTCAATATTTGAAAAGTTGACAGAGTTAGCGAACACACAATGTTTCTTAGACGGATGACATGATTAATTGCATGGCGTTTTTAAATTACAAAACAGTATTCTGAACTTAAATTATATACTTAAATTCAATCCTAAATCTAGATTCTGAAGCTTGGCTCCGGTGTAAACGTCAGCCCACATATCAAATACGCGGCATTGGTAAGAGCACCTCTGCAAGTGATTCATCGTACATAAATATCAGCGTAAAGCATATAACTTACACTGGGCTCAACGATCATGGTTGAACATCAACGCCAACCTAAAATAGTTCCAAATTCTTGACGATAAAATTAACACTTGAAAATCAACCAGTTTCCATAGACCTAACGGTTGCTCACAATGCTCTACTGTCTCCAATCGATAGGTTGCCGAGAATACCAGACAATACCCTCGCCAGTGACAAAGGCCCTTGTCTCTGACCCTGCCATGATACTGCTACAATACTGCTTTATGTATCTCCTACATAGAATATGAATAAAACGGAAATTCATAGATTGATAAGACGTCTCAAAATGTTTGAAAGGTCCTGTCATTCATTTCGAAACGAAGGTTAGCTGTCATCAAAGAATCTCACTTTCCCACACTTTTCCTTTGAAAACGAATGATGGAAGTTGACAAAAGAGTATTGGAAATAGATAACAAATGAGCTACAAAATTAACAGTACCAGTTTATAACAAAGTAGGTATTTTAAATTGTCGAATTTGTCGTGATGACTATCTAAAAATAGAGATCGTCGAAGATTCTAAAATAAAGTATCGTAGGTGCATATTAGATTGTAGATGTTGGTACAAATAAACAACGGCTTTGGATGCTAATAAACATACCTAGATATTTGTCACTTATTGTCAGGAGGATAAATTGTGAACATGAATTCAGTGTTTGCACGAGAACCTTTAGCATTAAAACTGGCTACTCTTTTACGTTTTTTTTTTTTTAATTTACGTTGCTAGTTCGTGCAGATTTATCACGCCAATAATTTTGTTGAATCGTGTAAAAGCTAAGCCAAATAATTCTTCTTACCTTCCATTTAAACAATTCAAGCCCACACTATGCTGATCACTGGTCGGCAGGATCACATTAGAAGGGGGGCTCTTGTTAAGTGGGTACCACTGCGCCACTGGTTTTCGAGGGTTGTCCACCATCTCCAGCCAGTGGTCTCGTCCGATGCCAATGAGGGTCGATCCTATGGCCGTGCAGCCTATCAGCTCGTTTGGACCAATCCTGCGAATAAGTTTCAAAATAAGATTATTCTTGTATTATTTATTTTTCACCTAGATATTTTCACTTGTATAGCTATTTACTTAGGCTTTTATTTCAATTTGTCTTTTGGTCGCATTAAAAGCCAGACATATGCAAAAAATCTTACAAAAGAAGAATTCTGAAAGTACATAACTATATCGATCCGCAAGTTCACGGCAAGGTCCAATGTGGCAGCATTGGACGAGTCGCACGAGTGAAAATAGCTGGAAATTCGTCTATTTTTCACTTTTCTTTTGGGTTGTATATTTCACAGTTTTAATATTTTTTTGTTTAAATGACTATATATTGTTTGTTTATTCATACACATTACTGTTAATATATTTTATAAGTATAACAGTGTATGTCTATATTTTATCACCTAATCCATCATAATTCCATTATCAAGATATTTAGAAGTGATCAGTTTTAGCTATAAGGCTGCCAGTTTTTGCACTGCTGTAACTTCTGTTGTTAATAATAAATAATTGTCTATCTACCCATATACTACTTAAATGATAGTAACAAATACCTTATACGTAACAAACTTGGATATATTAGGAAAGTTTTAATTGCTTTCTCATATCGCGTTAAGGACCTCGTTTATATCATGGAACTTTTAGATACCTATCGGCTTAAGAAATCTCGATTAATTGTATAGTATATAGTCAAAGCTATGTTAGCAATTTTAATTTAGTTTATCAGCACTTTTCATGCTGACTTTGGATATGATGGGAAAATTTATATAAAATAATAAACAGTTAATTCCAAATTATGTTATGTGTAAAGCTGTATGAAGACTTAGAACGTGAGCACATGCGAATGCGTTGCCTCTCGTTTTATTTTAATGTTAGCTTTTCAGCGTCTTCTGCAGCTAAGTTTCACTAAATGGTTCTAATTTTGTTGTTTGAATAATCACTGTTAACAAAAGCGCCACAGTATGTCTGTATTTATGTATGTATACGCACGCTAAAGCTAAAGCATCGCTAACTGTTACAATTGATGTCCCAAATTTAGATCAGGGGCCTTACGGCTAACTCTTAATAACTCTTAATAAACGTTAATTTTAACTCCCAGTTTGTTCAGATGTTCAGGAAAGAAGTTTGAATTAGGTATTTTAGGGTGGTTGGTACAATAGTAGTAGTAGTAAAAAAAATATTCTGAAACAATAGTTTCAGAATAAAATTATAACGTTTGATTGGCTATTGTAGATTCTTTTCATATTATCTTTGAGTATAAAGTTTTTGGTACTTTACCTGTCGTAGTCAATAACTTTGACCAGAAGCGTGACGTCAAACACGTTGACTGCTGGTAGGTCAAAGACCAACGCCTCGTTGTAGACAGGGTTGAGAGTATTCTTCTTTACAGTCGTCTTTTTCTTCTTTATCCTCTTCCCTTGGCATATAAGGCAGATCTTTACGTATGGGTCTGTGAAATAAAAACGGAGGTTACAAAATATAGTAGTGTGGTGTCAATTATTCAAAACTATATTTTAAGAACATCTTTGTATAAATAACAATAACATCATGTAACCTTGGCAGTGGTAAAAATATATTTGAGGCGTTTGGGGTCAAGACATTGGGTCCTTTAGGACCTCATCTCATTTTCAAAAATCTTTTATAGCGCCTGGTGTGAATGCTGGCGTGTTTCTGGCTCAACGTAAAAGCATTGTCATTCAGCGTGGTAATACTGCCAGCCTACTGGGCTTCAGCATTTGGATTGTCTTAGACCTTTAACGGTCTATGGGTAGTCAATCTTCCTATTTTTGTAGTGTTAGCTTGTATTTTGTTTAGACATCCTATTTGGTATTAATGAATCAAAATCTGATTGATTTTGATTCTAACCTTTTATTCACACAGATTTTATTAACGTTTTGTTCCTTTTCAATAGAAACAAAAACGTGAGAAGATACGCCAGTGTTCGCGAACATTCGATTAAGTCTACGCATATAAATGAACGAACGTACATATTTATTAGTTTCATCAGTAAGCAATTAGGTTCTGCTATACCGTTTTACATCCCATTCCACATTCTTCTCCAAGCCTCGATCGCAAGACGAGCGTAACAGCAAATTGAAATTTGAAATTGACTTGAATTTCTTTTGTTTTTCTTTAGTGCTCAGTTTACGTATGAATACAAATATGAGTAGCTTTTTAAACCAACATATTTTCTTAATGGTTTACTTTACATTATAAACAAAAGCATAACGGGGAACCTTATTCTAACCATCATCGATCTGCAATTATAGTAATTCTAGGGCAGCGTTGTCAGACGTCCCGATTTTGGCGGGACGTCCCGATTTTTAAATCAAAATTAAATGTCCCGCGTGTCAGTCCCGCTTTTTGGGGATAACTCGATATTCAGAAGACGAATAAGACTCAACTATTTAACAATAGAGTAAATCTGATTTAAAATATCATATTTTTATTAAAATACATTTTCTATGGCTATTTTTGCTATCTATTGTCACGTAAACATAATTTGAACACAAATAAAAAGATAAATATTTAAAAACTTGTGATTACATACGTTTTTTTACTATATCCCGCTATCGACGATAGAATCCCGCTTTTTCCACTCAAAAACTTCTAAAATCCCGACTTGACAAAAAAAAATCTGGCAACGCTGTTCTAGGGCCATTATTAGCTTCGTATTTGGTCATCGACGATGTCCTTGTCGACATTAGCTTCCAATCAAATGCCATTATAAATAAATAAATATCTGGAATGGAACATTTTTGCACACACGGTCATCTAACCCCAAACTAAGCAAAGCTTGTAATATGGCTGCCAGAAACTGATATACGTACATATATATTTTTAAATACATACTTAAATAGATATTAACACCCAGACATAGAACAAACACAAATGTTCATCACACAAATGTTTGTCCTAGATGGGAATCGAACCCACGCCCCCAAGCACAGAAGATAAGTTCACTACCAACTGAGCCACCGGGGCAGTCATTACGGTGATAAACTAGATTCCATTTTCTAAACACTTTAATTCTCTCCAATTTACCGACAGCACCGCGATAGATATTTCAGCTCGCTCGAATACATCGCAAATTCACGGACAGCTTGGCTAGATCTGTCGCGACAATGTAAATATTCGCCGAACTCTGATAGTATGGCCCAGTGGCCGCAATACAATACCAATTTTATTTACTTGAAATTGTTTTCGCTCCCGTCACTCTCATCTTCACTTCAATGAAAGTTACCTATCAGAAATAATATATCTTACTATATATAATACTAGCGACCCGCCCGCCCAGCTTCGCACGGGTGTAATTTACGTGCGAAGCCGGGGCGGGTCGCTAGTTATACATATAAACCTTCCTCTTTAATCACTCTATTTATAAATAAAAACCGCTTCAAAATCCGTTGCGTAGTTTAAAAGATTTAAGCATACATAGGGACGGACAGACAGCGACAGCGACTTTGTTTTATACTATGTAGTGCGAAGTAGTTAGTAGTAGAAGTAGTTATAAATGCGAAAGTTTGTGTGTAAGTGTGTATGTTTGGCTGGACTCAACGCCGAAACTACTTAACCGATTTAGATGAAATTTAGTATGGATTTAGCTTATACCCTGGATTAACACATAGGCTTCTTATCATCATCATCATCATCATCACCATTTTTCATCACAATGCGGGTGAAACCACGGGGCTCAGCTAGTATTTATATATTCCTTAAGAATTGCATCTTATGTCATGTATACCAAGCAAATTCGAGTGCATGAAAAGACGTTGCCTTCCGATGTATATCTTCTCTATCTCTACATAGTATAAATTGAAGTCGCTTTCCGCGTCTGTCTGTCTGTCTGTATGTCTGTATGGCCGCTAACTCCTCCTAAACCACGCAACGGATTTTGGTGCGGTTTTCACTATCAGTTAGATAAATTTTCAAGGAAGGTTTATATATATATAACTAGCGACCCGCCCCGTAAATTACACCCGTGCAAAGCCGGGCGGGTCTCTAGTTTCCATATAAAAGAAAAGAAAGACAACGTGATGCATTCTCTCCTCAGAAAATAATAATAAATGGAAGCGTTGTAACTACAACGCGCGCGTTAGTGTTATAGTCGGAGTAACCGGCTTAATCTTACGTGAGTAATTCCCGTGTAATATAAATAAAACGTTATAATTACAGTTTCCCTTTTAGCACTTACACCCCCCTTGGTCGAGCATATCATTTGAAGTGTGCGTTTGTAGAACTAGTAAGAATATGTCAGTGTGTGCAATACATGTTTACCTCACCCCCTTCTGTTTTTGGCAGACTTTTTTCGGTACTAGCTCGAGTTTAAAGCAGATCCAAACTATATAATAATCAAGTCCTTACATGGTTTTCTATATGACTACAATTACTAAGATTCATTTATTATCTCGTCTCTTTATAAACATAAAAAACAATTTCGCTTAAAATAAACCGTGTTTCAAGCATGAAATGGTTCAAAGTTCTATACAAAAGCAACGATGGAAAATAACTGACGATTTATGTGAAAACAGCAATCATATTCGCGGACAAAGGATCAAAGTATCGGATACCGGATGCCTGTGAAGGTTTCGTATATTTGTGTTGGAGTAGGTTTAACGTTAGAGATTTAAGAGACGGCAGTTGAATAGAGTTTCATGTTGCGTGCGAGATAATCTGTCTCTTTAGAGATTCTAGGAAATTTGGGGTCTTAGTAAATTTTATAACTGCGAAATTGTCGATAGAAGAGGTGAAAATGTTGTGTTTATTTGTCGATTGTGATGTTATTTCGGGGTTAAAATTGTACCTATGATTTTATTTAACGTAAAAACACACTTTTGAAGTAATGTTGGGTTTTCTGGAATATTTATATGTAAAGAGAGCTGGCCCAAAGAATTTCTTTGACTATTCAAAACGGGAATGCAGCCAGCGTTTTTTTTAACCAGTGCCCTTAGTCCCAGATTTGATAGTTTACGAAAACTTTTTTCGTTTACGTATTGTTCCATACATTTTAGTAAAGCGCCTCTATCGGAAACGTGGAGGAACTAAATTTGGCAGTTATCGGCGGTATAGATTGCTTCACTCTAATACGAAAAAAGTTTTCGTAAACTATCAAACCTGGGACTAAGGGCACTGATTCGGGTTCATTATCTGCAATCCAATATCATCATTTCAGCTGTGGGATATCCACTGCTGGAAATATGCCTCCCCATCGATCTTCAAAAAGGCCGGTTGGAAGCGGCCTGGTTCCAGCGTTTCTGGTTTCTTTCAATCCAACCCTCCAAAAATAATGGAAGTGCTCAAATCAAATATTTTTTAATTATGCCGCATAAATTGCTTGGAATCAAAAACCCGTCTCTAAATCAAGTTATTCAGATGTTCAGACGTCTTTTTGTTTAAATTAAGTACTTACTGGATTTGTTTACACACAAGTCCATGTGATAAGTTAGTAATGTTTGCTCTGCAAAGTAATTTGAAAGTCGACTCCATGTTTGCATTGCGGTTCCACAAGAACGTCGTTTTCCAACATAGAATACAAACAGTAGCAAAGAATGAAATAATTCTGAGAAATGTTTTAATTGAATTTGCGAGTTTCGATTTTGCTAGTACCTTATTTGAATTTTATCGTTTCCGACTGTCGCTATAACAGAAAGAAGAAGGGGAAAACCATGGCGGGTTTCGGACGAAAGCAAAGTTGGCAGTCATCTCTGAGCAGCGGTAGTACCTTCTATAGTCTACACTGTTACTATGTATAAGTACCTAAGTGTACCTAGTTTTTTTTTTTGTAGTCATAGTTTTAGCTTTTAAATAACTGTGTTATGTACAATATTGTTATGTCTTATGTCTAATAATTTTGTTATTTAGTAGTAATAGTTATAATAAGATAATTTTTAAATCAATATTGGACAAGTATCTTTCTGATATTAAAATCTAACATACCAAGAGACAGAAGATCTTTTTAAAATTCAATATTAATATATATTATGTTACTTACCTGGACTTATTATTCTTATTATTCTAAATCAATTTTATTGTTCTTGGATCGTGTGTGTTGTTTATATCATTTTATAATTATTATTATTATTACTGATTTTTGTTTATTTCTATGTGCTGCATGCTACTTAATAATTAATAAAAAAAAACAATTAAGTTAAATTAAATTAAGTTAAATCAAATAATAGTGACAATCCATTGTAATTTATATTTAATTTTGAATATTTATTTAGTTAAATCTGCATTAAAAAACAATACATTGTACAAAGATCTGACCTAAGTCAACTCGGAAGGAACTATCCACCAAGATACGGGCTAGCGCTCAGTTTGGTGGCTAGGGTCGACAATATTTATTGATGTACCATTTTATGTGAAATAAATAAATTTGAATTTTGAATTTGATATCAATATATAACTATGTTTTAAAGTGCTAAAATACAAGTTACGCGAAAAGAATGTACGAAGTCGAAAGGGGTGCGGATTAACCTTGAAATCGCGATAGAAATATCAGCTGTTCAATACATTTTGTACAGTGTGAATGGGATTAACCCCGTAATGATGGTTATATGGACCCCTTTCAGCTTAGTACAACCTTTCTGCGTATGCGTAACCCTGAGTTTATATCCAAAGTGTGGAATAAAATCAGTGTCAACCACTTAAAAGGAGTTTTATTACAAAAATTTTTTTATAACAAATCCTCAACGACCTTTTTCCCTGTATAACAAACATTAGCAACGTCTTAGCAAAAAAAAAAAAACTAGTATTAGCTATATTATTTTTGTAAATAGGTATACGTTTGACCGCCAACATGCCTCATGGTAAGAGACAACAAGGCTAAGGATGTAGCACTATTCCTCGTATTCTTTACCCAACAATGGGACAAGATGATAAAAAATACTACACACACACGAGTCTGATTAAGTTATAACAATTTCAGAGTTGAGCTACTGCTATAGCTGTGGATTGTAAAGCCTACCGTGGGTGTTAAGGTGATTTTGGTGTTAACGCCCGGACGACGAGGCAACGCAAAGAATATTTTACTTTATTTGCAATCTAAGGTCAACACCAAGATATTTCTTCCTAAGATCTGTATCTTATTTCATAAGGCGGTTAGGCAAATATTATGAAACATCTTGCATTATTTTTCATTATTAGCTGCGTTTAAAGTGACGTTTTTAACCGACTGCGCAAGAAGAAGGGTTATGTTTTTCGAGTATGTATGCATGCAGTTTAATTGCCACGTCCTATAGAGTAAACGTCTTAATGGATTTCGATATGTGAGGTGCCATTTGAATCGTTTTATTAGTGTGAGTGATATAGAGTACAAAATAAGATGGCATCCACAAATTAAACCGGCCAAATGCGAGTCGGACTCGCGCGCTGAGGGTTCCGTATCACCACAAAATTAAATAACGAAATTACTAGTTCTAACTTGGTAATGACAAAAACTTGTTACCACTTGGCCACTCGCGTTTTTTTTTTTTTTTGTTATATTTTAGAGTGTCTATATAATCAAGCGCGTGTACATATTACCGTTTTCACATTAGAGCTAATACAAAAATACGTCACAAAAATACATTTGTTGTATGGGGACCCCTTTAGTTTTTACTTTTAGACTTTTTTATTATTTGTTATTTAATTCGCCATAAAGTTACATATTCTGTGAAAATTTCAACTGGCTATCTATTACGGTTCAAAGATAGCCGTTAATAGGTAGGACAGAAGGACAGACATCGTAGGCTTAGTAATAGGGTCCTGTTTTTACTCTTTGGGTACGGAACCCTAAAAGAGGAAAAAAAAAGTAAGTAAACTTTGAATAATAGGTCAATATTACTATCATTATATAGAGACCATTAAGCCAAGCCGCCTGCCAAGCGTGGGGATTATGGCAACACCCCTCTCTAAGAGGAAGGCCTTGTTCAGCAGTGGACATTTAATGGCTGATGATGTGTGTGTGTGATAGAGACCATTCAGCAGATTTCAAAAAATATGTAACGCTACTTTGAAATATTCAGTAATTTACGAGATAAAGCAGTCTGAAAAAGCACTGTATCTACTATGAGTATAGGTATAGATAAATACGCAGCGCGCCGCTGTTACTTTTCAGTTACCTACTATTTATACAATACAGTTGGGTATTTTTTTTTAATAATTGTGTTTACTTGTTTGGCATACTCGTTGGCAGACATACCTATTCAGTTTCTAACAGATGATTTGCGTAGCTTATCGCTTCACTTACCCGAAGAGCACACTACATCTCGATGAAAATAGATTCTAGATTTTATCACTCACCCGATGATCCATTGATGTCCATCGCCTTCAAGTTTCTTCCCTTGATAACAGTGACCGTGAGTCGGCCGGCAGTCGGTAGGTAACATAGAGACAGCATCAACTCCCCAAGGTCTTTCTTTTCCTAACAACAGAAACTTCCATTTATATCCTCATAAATTATGAAAACGAAAAAGTTTGACAATAACAAAGGACAATCTCTCATCTTTGAAAAGTAATTTTTGAAAGAAACAAGTATAGAGTACGAGTCAATGCAAACTAAGATTACGAGATAAAGTAATAACTATACATTTTTTGAGATGGAACGGTGGGATAGCTTATGTTTCTAAACAATTCTTATGCTGGGTTACGCGGAAAGGGTGTACTAAGCCGAAAGGGGTCCATAGTACCTATTGTCATTAAAAACTTTTACTATGGAAGCAAATCTGAAATTGCAAAAAATTCACATCACACAACAGACATTCACACACGACAAAATTCGGCTAAGTAGGTCACCCTTTTCGCGTAACCCTGTAGATAAAATGTATTTAAATATTTCTTATTGATATTACGACATCTTGGTTTTGATTCATCCATCGAAATTGTTTGTTTTCGTCTTGCCGACACCCAGTCTAGTGGTAACATTAAGATTATTTGTTGATTATGAGCTCACTGATTCGTAAATTAAAATAACAGCCGCTTCCAAACTAATTCTTTGAACAAATGAATAAAGCTTGCTTTACAAATTTCGGTCTGCTGGTTTTTTTATTAAAAGGTCGGTAAATGTACCTTTGATAAAACAATGGACATTTTAGATTATTTGTAATAAGTATACGTTTTTTGTTGGCCATTTTTGCTGTAGATCAGATAACCGCGCTGATGGAAACGGTTTTAAAATGGAGACAGTATTAAGTTTTTAATCGTTTAATGAGTTTTTTGACATTTATCAGGTTTTTTGCTGAGCTCTGCGGTTAGATTGATGGATTGATGGAAACGGGATACAAATAGCTGAAACACCAGGTCATTGGCGTATATTAGAATATTCGGGACATAATAAATAATAAATATTCGGGACATTTTTGCACACACGGTCATCTGACCCCAAACTAAGCAAAGCTTGTGATATGGCTGCCAGAGACTGATATACATACATATATAGGTTTAAATACATACTTAAATAGATATTAACACCCAGATATAGAACAAACACAAATGTTCATCACACAAATGTTTGTCCTAGGTGGGAATCGAACCCACGCCCCCAAGCTCAGAAGGCAGGTTCACTACCAACTGGACCAACGGGCTATCAAATAGAAGAGGCCTAAGTTCACCAAAAGACAAACATGGCTACTGATGATGATTAAAAGGTAGGATAGTTCGGTATGTGTTCTAATACATTCACTAAGTATTGTGTACAGGGTTTTTTGCCAAAACGGGAAAAATAGGATGTGACAGATGCAGGGACTTGGAGTTATGGCAGAGTTGTTTAAAATCAAAAACAATTTTCCATATCCTCTGATCCATAGTTTAGATCCTTCCATTCCTCATTCTATCCTTCGTCGTTCATTATCCGTATAAAACAGGATTTTTAAAATTATAAATAATAAATAAATAAATATTCGGGACATTTTCGCACACACGGTCATCTGACCCCAAACTAAGCAAAGCTTGTGATATGGCTGCCAGCGAGACTGATATACATACATATATAGTTTTAAATACATACTTAAATAGATAATAACAACCAGATATAGAACAAACACAAATGTTCATCATATAAATAAAAGTATCTTAGCATAAGTGCGGTGACAATGGAATGTTATGGTACCATCGAGCTGGTCTGATGATGGAGAGGTGGCCATAGGAACATCTAAACGAAATGACGTAACCCCGTCGTGTTTGGATTCCTTGGATTTGTCTGTCCCAAGCATTTTGGTCCTTCGATGATAAATTCAATATGGCGAACGCCCCAAGATGTCGGACAAAATGTTCTTATTTACCATCATGATATGGCTATCAAATTTAAGTGTTTGCTGAGAAAAATACGAAAAAGCTTGTTTTCAAAAAGTAATTTTTTAATTAATAATTTATTCCGGTTCGATCAATACTTTGCAGAATATTATTTTCGTAACACACTGGTCAACGACCTCATACTTATACTACGTATGACGCTGGTGCAAAAAACGAAATACGTGCCTGAATTTTCGACTACATTTTTCGCAAATACTTTCCGAGGGTCTGACATCTGACAGCTAGTTGTTATGTGACGTTATTCAATATTCGCGTCCATACACCTTAAGGGACGGGGAAAGTCCTTGAAAGCCCTCGAGATGTCGGGACCCAAGGGCGAAGAACGGAAAGAGCAAGTGATTAATGAGGAGCAGTGGATTTAATTATCGTCAGAATACTATGGAAATGATGAGAATGCCTCGGTGGGAAGATTGATGTGTGCACCACGTGATAATTAGGGCATTTGGATACCATGACTTAGGAATTCAATGGAACTTTTAAAAAAGATTTTCAATACTGCCCTATCATGTTTTATAGTTCGCTCCGGGTGAAGTTCGTATTTTAAGATGTTAGCGTTTTGCGAGCAGTTGCCACTATAAGCATGTACGCCGGTATACAGGGTTACGCATATAGAATGTACTAAGCCGAAAGAAGGTCATTATACTCATCATTATGAACAACTTTTCCAATGCAACCAACCCTAAAGTCACGAGAAAAAAACAGCCGTTCCATACATTTTGTCGAGTGTCAATGACCGTTTTCTATGGAACAGCTGATTTTTTTCGCGATTTCAGTGTTGGCCCCGTAGTAAAAGTTATTCATAATGATGAGTATAATGACCTCTTTTCGGCTTTGTACAGTCTATATGCGTTACCCTATTATTATATAGGGAAGATATTCTGCAAAGACGGAATTGTATGGTGTTTGAAAACAATGCAGCGTGAAAAGTATTTTGTGAGCATTGGTAACTTTACTCGTAAGTCATTCTAAGCATAAAATTTTCATCTTACCAGCTCTGAAAAACTTTCTTTTTCGTTTCAAATGTGCGCGCAAGAATCTCTTTTATCCACTAGTGTCGAATGTAAAATCGAAATTCTAACGTGACGAACTATTTTCCATTTCTGTGTACTTTGTAACATTTTTCAGTAATATGTACAACATCCCAACCTTTTTGACCTCTTCACCTCAACCTCTTCATAACAAAATTAAATTTCATTTTTATACACATTGATTTTATGTAAAGTAGAAACAAAAATGCATGGCCTTCTTTTTTGTTAAATAGCTTTCTTGATCCCTAGTCATTTAAAAAATTACAACTGTGTAAGTAGTGCGAAGCCAAAACGAAAAAAAACGTAGTAGGCATTAAAATAATATTCGTAGCACTGTTTGTTTATTTTGTCGAAAATAACTTTAAATAACTAACAAAGCGAATTATTAAAGCATTGAAGATATAAATTGAACAACAGCAAAGTTGGTGGAAAGTGTTAATAATGACTAACTGATTTTCTTCGAGAGAATTCGAGTGAACTATTTTTCTAGAATGAAAAGTTGTGTTCTACTCGGCTGCAAAATTGAGAATTAATAATTAATAGAGATTTGGGGTAGTGCCCCAAAAACTTATCTCAAAGACCTACAGATTACTCAAAATAAATTAGTCAAAATGCTATTTGACTACGACTATTTAACACCTACAATTAAAATATACAAAGAAACAAAGTACATGAATATAAAACAATTACATAACTACTGTATCTGCATATTTATCCGTAAAATCCTTGACAAAAAAATACACATAAATAACATAACATTTACTAAAATACACCAAATTCAAAAGCGAAGTAGTCGAAGAAAAGATCACATCATACTTCCACGAGTCCGAACGGTTCATGGAGAACGATGTGTGAGTTATGCAGGAGTACAAATTTATAATAAGATACCGAAAGAGGTGAAAAATGCATCGTCATTTAATGTTTTCAAAAACAAACTAAAAAACTATATTTTAAACGACTTAACACTATTAGGTAAATAAAGTCAGACATCTCAGTTTTCTATCTGCGTGCAATTGCACTGTGGCGCAGCGCGTAGCGCGTCCCTGCATACTAATTGATAACGCGCGGTACTAAAGAGACCGGTCAAAGCGGACCATTTTTGACAAATAAATGTAGGGTAGATATATTATAAAACAAAATAAAATAAAATATACTATTATATAATATAATAACGTTAGTTAGCTTAACTTATACTTATATTTATGATACCTACTGTTGGACATATTATTACTTTAGTTTATTTAAGTTTACCAACATGTGGAAGCATTAGTTACTAAATCAATTTAATATCTCGCATAAGTGAAATTGTTAATTTCTTGTTGAGAAAATAAAGTTCTTTAACCCGAAAATTTATATCTTGTTTATTTTTGAACGAACGAAGTGAGGTATTCATCATCATCATCATCATCAGCCAGAAGACGTCCACTGCTGAACATAAGCCTCCCCCTTTAACCTCCACACTGAACAACAGCCTGCCTTTTGCGTCCACTGGATACCCGCGGCTCTTACAATGTCGTCGGTCCATCTAGTGGGAGGCCTCCCTACGCTGCGTCTTCCGGTTCGTGGTCTCCACTCCAGAACCTTTCTTCCCCATCGGCCATCGGTTCTTCGAGCGATGTGGCCTGCCCATTGCCACTTCAACTTGCAAATTTTAATAGCTATTTCGGTGACTCTGGTTCTTTGGCGAAATTTCATGAAGATCGAATGAACGGTACTCAACTTATCGTCGAATAAACAAACAAACATAATTTTGTTTAATTGCCTATTTGTCCCACTGTAATACCTCACTGCGCGATAAAATCCGAAACTATCCACGTTTCGGATTTTATCGCGCAGTGAGGTATTACAGTGGGACAAATAGGCAATTAAACAAAATTATGTTTGTTTGTTTATTCGACGATAAGTTGAGTACCGTTCATTCGATCTTCATGAAATTTTGTAAGCATGAACTACTTAGTTCAATTAAATTAAATTTTTAAATTTGTATATGATGTGTTAATCCGATTTGTCAAAGTGCAGCGGCTGTAAAGATAAGTTTTAAAATACCGTTGGTTAAAGGAAGGAGTTCTTAATTAATCCGAAATGAATTTATTTTGTACCAATACTATCATTGTGACTGAAATAAATATTGTTAGTTGAATAACGTAGCCGTTAACTGTCATATTTTTCAATCAAGATCATGGTAGGTAGAAAAACTATGGAGCGGGTGTACCTTAGTGTAGGTGAAGTAAAAGCTTTAACATCGCGAGTTCTAATTTTGTGGGGCGAACTACTTGTTATAATATCGATTTAATTTTAATATAAATTTTCATGAACTTTTGGTAATTAAAATATTTTTTTAATTCATAAATTTATAATAGGTATATGTTTTGTCTATAGAGAATAGTCCGACCTGCGTGTACTACAAATTGCTGACTGGTGAAAGACAGCGCAAGACCTTGTACATATAGATCGTTGCGCGAGACCGATGACATTGCCTTGCCCAATACCAATACCTACTTTGGATTGCTGTGCCAGTGGACTGAGTAAATCCTCACCTGTGGTGGAGCCAGTATGTTCATAGTGTACTCGATCTCTTGATGCAAGTCTGCAGACTCCAGCAGTCCCTTCAGCACCACGTGGCCAATCAGGTCGTGTCTGCTGAACCGGTCGAAGTCGTAAACAGTGAACTGGAGATACCGCTCCCGTATCTCTTCGTATGGGACACTGCGGTAAACAAAAATTGCTGTTGATATCTCTACAATAAGTCTTCAATTATAGCCTGGTGATATAACAAAGGAACTTCTATGCCAGCGATCCATACTCATGTTCGGATATTTTAAAAATCTCGGCTGGTTTGTGTACGCTTTTAGGTAGAATACAGTCGCTACGCGTCCAAGTGGGACCTAAGTACAGACCACAGAAAAAAAAATGTGCAGTGCTGACCTTTTACCTTTTTTTTATCGCGAATATGTCCGCGTTTGACCACCAACTCGCCACAACCAGTAAAAGTCGAGATACGAAAACGAGATAAAGAAATTGACTAGATGCACAAAGTGACGTGCTATTGAATGTGACCTTTGTGAGATAGCGAAATAGCTGGTTTGATGAAAAGGCGAACTAAGGGTGAATAGAGTCCTCAAAAGGTAGGCAACGCACTGACAATGTCCTGGGTATTGTAGGTGTCTATAGGTAGCGGTGACCACTTACCATCAGGTGGCCCGAAGCTTGTTCGCCACATATTTTATAAAAAAAGGCGTCAGAATTTACCAGCTTCACCAGACTGTAACAAGCTATAGTCAGTCAAATAGAGAACCGGATTGTGCTAACAGGCTTGTCTGATTCCTGTCTTGTTTGTTGCTCCCGATAATAGCGTAGTTTATAAACGCAAACAAACGAAGAAAACGAGCACGAGAACGCATTATCCAATACTTGCTCTTTTTATTATACGCTACGAGAAGACCAATGAAGCAGCTCACAATAATGATACCAACTTTCGGTAGGGTTGTCATTTTGCACTAAAAACGCTTATCAAAACTTTCTTCTGTGTCAAAATGTGACAGTTTCGTTAATGCAAAATGCTACGCGCTAATGACATAGTTGATCACAATAGTAGTACTTACAAATTTACTCGCAATTTTTTCAGTATTTTCTAGTTTTTGCGCTTAATTGGTTTAACCACATTTTGTTAGTTGCATTTGTGATATATAACACAATGTAGTATGTAACCATTTCAGGCATCGACTTAATAGATCGATTTTCTTGTGAAAATTCGCCTAAAGTCCCCGCGTGCATTCTCCCTAAAGTCTAATATGTGGATGCGCATCGCTAAGCTGAAGTGAAAATGGGCTACTTGGCTATAGGTAAAATGGTAATAGGTGGACCAAAGCAGTCACCGTGTATCCGCAAAATAATGATATAGAGACATACCAACCACTCCATGGTCAGACGATATCGTCAAGCATGTCGGAAGGCAGGGAATGAGGTACATAATGCTTTCTCTGGTCTGGAAAGGATGACGTGGTACGAGGTGAGGCCTAAACCCAGCAGCTGAGAGGAAACAGGCTGAATAGATAGATGCGCGATATAGACATAGTTTTTTTTATTTTTTTTTACTCACGTAAGATTAAACGTTTGATACCACGCTAGTTTCTAGAACAAGGTGAGTTATATAATGAAACTAGCGACCCGCCCGCCCAACTTTGCACAAATGTAATTTACGTGCGAAGCCGGGGCGGGTCGCTAGTTACATATATAAACCTTCCTTGAAAATGTATCTAACTGATGGTGAAAACCGCATCAAAATCCGTTGCGTGGTTTAGGAGGAGTTAGCGGCCATACAGACATACAGACAGACAGACGCGGAAAGCAACTTTAATTTATACTATGTGGAGAAGAGAAGAAAAGAGATAAGAACGATTGATGATAACAATATCAATGTGCAAACCCTAGCTTCAGAGGTGTCAGTATAGAATATCGAGATTCCTTCATAACTTCCTTTGAGTGAAATCCAATTAGTGTCAAGGCACAAAACGTAAACAAAACTCGAAACTTAACTTTCGGGAACATTACTCGGTATAGTCTGAATTAATTCCTATAAAAATGAGATGTCAGAAAATGTTTTCAAGGGAAATTTCGTGATGAATTTCGCATAAAATTGTATTAATTGAAAGTGGAGAGCGACGAATTTTAATGGAATTTGATACTTTTGTTGACAGTGAGAAGTTAGTAACTGCTGCTATAAGTATTTCATCATCATCATTCACAGCCATCTGAGACAGACATACTAAGAGACATGCCTATACACAGCAGTGGAAACTGTTGGGTATGTGCCTGTCTCATTATGTCATCTTCTTCGATGATGATGATGATATCGTCTTACCATCTCGCAGCAGATATCATATAATATAAATGCGTAAAACAGACATTATACTAAGAGACATGCCTATATACCAGTAGAAACTGTTGGGTATGAGCCTGTCTCAATGTGCCATCTGCCTCGATGATGACAATATCGTCGACCCATCTCGCAGCAGTATCATACTTCATACTTATGATATAAATGCGTAAGATGGACATCAATCAATCAATAAATCAATAAAATCAATATTCGGGACATTTTTGCACACACGGTCATCTGACCCCAAACTAAGCAAAGCTTGTGATATGGCTGCCAGAGACTGATATACATACATATATAGTTTTAAATACATACTTAAATAGATATTAACAACCAGATATAGAACAAACACAAATGTTCATCACATAAATGTTTGTCCTAGGTGGGAATCGAACCCACGCCCCCAAGCTCAGAAAGCAGGTTCACTACCAACTAGACCAACGGGCTATCGTATACTAAGAGACATGCCTATACTCAGCAGTGGAAACTGTTGGGTATGTCTCATTATGTCATCTTCTTCGATGATGATGATATCGTCTTACCATCTCGCAGCAGATATCATATAATATAAATGCGTAAAACAGACATTATACTAAGAGACATGCCTATATACCAGTAGGAACTGTTGGGTATGAGCCTGTCTCAATATGCCATCTGCCTCGATGATAACGATATCGTCAACCCATCTCGCAGCTGATATCATACTTCATACTTATGATATAAATGCGTAAGACAGACATCATATCTACTAAGAGGCATGCCTATACCCAGCAGTGGAAACTGTTGGGTATGTCTCATTATGTCATCTTCTTCGATGATGATGATATCGTCTTACCATCTCGCAGCAGATATCATATAATATAAATGCGTAAAACAGACATTATACTAAGAGACATGCCTATATACCAGTAGGAACTGTTGGGTATGAGCCTGTCTCAATATGCCATCTGCCTCGATGATAACGATATCGTCAACCCATCTCGCAGCTGATATCATACTTCATACTTATGATATAAATGCGTAAGACAGACATCATATCTACTAAGAGGCATGCCTATACCCAGCAGTGGAAACTGTTGGGTATGAGCCTATATCATTATGCCATCTGCCTCGATGATAACGATATCGTCAACCCATCTCGCAGCTGATATCATACTTCATACTTATGATTTAAATGCGTAAGACAGACATCATATCTATTAAGAGACATGCCTATACTCAGCAGTGGAAACTGTTGGGTATGAGCCTATATCATTATGCCATCTGCCTCGATGATAACGATATCGTCAACCCATCTCGCAGCTGATATCATTCTTCATACTTATGATATAAATGCGTAAGATGGACATCATATCTACTATGAGACATGCCTATACTCAGCAGTGGAAACTGTTGGGTATGAGCCTATATCATTATGCCATCTGCCTCGATGATAACGATATCGTCAACCCATCTCGCAGCTGATATCATTCTTCATACTTATGATATAAATGCATAAGATGGACATCATATCTACTATGAGACATGCCTATACTCAGCAGTGGAAACTGTTGGGTATGAGCCTATATCATTATGCCATCTGCCTCGATGATAACGATATCGTCAACCCATCTCGCAGCTGATATCATATTCATACTTATGATATAAATGCGTAAGACAGACATCATATCTATTAAGAGACATGCCTATACTCAGCAGTGGAAACTGTTGGGTATGTGTCTGTCTCATTATGGTATCTTCTTCGATGATGATGATATCGTCTTACCATCTCGCAGCAGATATCATCTATACTAATATTATAAAGAGGAAAGATTTGATTGTTTGTTTGTTTGTTTGTTTGCATTGAATAGGCTCCGAAACTACTGAACCGATTTGAAAAATTCTTTCACTGTTGAGATGCTGCACTATCCCCGGTTGACATAGGCTATATATCCCAGCTTCACCCGTGCGAAGCAGGGGCGGCCTACTAGTATAATATAAATGCGTAAAACAGACATTATACTAAGAGACATGGCTATACCCAGCAGTAGAAACTGTTGGGTATGTGCCTGTATCAATGTGCCATCTGCTTCGATGATGACGATATCGTCGACCCATCTCGCAGCAGATATCATACTTCATAGTAATAATATAAATGCAAAAATGTGTTTGTTTGTTAGTTTATTGTATTTGTTTCATTAGGTTTTTTTTTTGTTTATCTTTGGCGTAGTAACAGAGCAACATATCGACGTGATTTTGCATTAAGATAGTTGGCGGGCTAGAGACTGATTTTTTAAATCGCACCAAAATATATACGGTGTCTGAGATTCTGAGATGTGGCGAGATATTTTTACGACGGCAGCTTAGCGTTTCTTAATTTTCATGCATTCTTTCGACAAAAAGGGTTAGGTATATGTCATAAATCAACTTTTACCAAATGATATCATCCTTATTTTTGCTAAGCCATAACAAAGTTCATTCACGTTGCACTCAACGTGACTTAACTTTATTAACATAATTAAATTTATAACAAAGTTAAAATTTTGTCACAAAGCTTAATTTATAAAGCACCGAGACCAAACAGTCCCCAACTTCCGGGTAATGACAGGTCGGGGCACGTCACATTAAAATGTGAGTTCTATATCGTGTCTCATTCACCATAATTTCCTGTGACAATATACGTGTGCCCGCCAGTTTGAAACAAAGTGTGAAAAGAATGGGAAACGCGACCTGCATTGAAAATTTTAAGTGGATTTTTTGAAGTGAAACTTCTTATGCGACTTCCAACATGGTTGCGTTAAATTTTTAACGCTACCATGGAGGGGGAATAGAAAGAGACAGAGCTAGAGTTTTAGATACCATCTATGAGGAAATTTTGAAACTTGTACATCCTTCTCATAGTTTATTATTTCACTAATATTTGCATAGATGGCAGAACATGCGACTTCCAACAAGGTTGCGTTAAACGTTTAACGCTATCATGGAGAGGGTATGAAAGCACTGTTGCGTTAAACTTTCAACGCTCCTGGGGAGCGGGAATAGAAAGAGACAGAGCGAGAGTTTCACTTTTTAGTAAATTATTACGTCAATTATCAATTTCATTCGTTGCTAAACTCTCGCAGGCATTTTTCCTACATCATACGAAAAAAACCCATTATTTTTACAAATCTGAACACTTGACTTTTGCACTCTCCGAAATGCATCCGATAAAAACCGATAGACCAGCAAGTTTACGTCAATGCGCAAGACTAAGAAGCTTACTCTTAGTTTTAGTTAAGATTCAAGTTTTTTTTTTTCAGTCTTTTTAAGTTTATCACCTCTTTATCCGGGGTTTATAAATATCAATTTATACGTTTTAAACAATGTGCTGATTTCCTCACCTGAATAAAAACGTTTCATTGAACACCGGGTTCAAGTTTTTTCTATGAACTTTGGTCTGGAACTTCTTTTTTCTGTCGGGCAGAAGGAACACCTTGATGTAGGGATCGCTGCTGCCGGTTACGTCTTTGATGGGCAAGTCGCGGGCTTCAAAGATCTGAAACAGAAAAGCTTATTAAAGAAAATAATTAAAAACAAAACTGTTTTAATTACACCCACTCGAAACTAGGTTTCTTTTATCTATGAAACGTGAAAACAACGCTATTCTTTATCCAACACATTATTTTAAAGGGAAAAAATTTAGTTTTCCATTTATAAAATTTATTTAATAGGGAACTAAAGTTGTTTTGTGTATGATGTATGGAAATTACTAACAAAAATATCAGCCCATAATCTTCCCACTACTGGGACACAGGCCTTCTCTCAGAGAGAGAGAGAGAGAGAGAGAGAGAGAGAGAGAGAGGATGGGCCCTAATCCACCATACTGGCCCAGTGCATGTTGGTGAATGTCATGTCTATGAACTTTTGAAGTTCTTAAACAGGTTTCATCACGATTTTTACTTTCGTCGTTTCTAGCGATAGCATCAAAACTGCACATAATTTGAGTACTAAATAAGTCATTGGTGAAGGTTCGAGGCTCGTACTGGGTGCCGTCAGATTGTAAATCTCACATGCATACAGACTCTCTCAGAGATTACTCAGAGATTATATACCACTCGGCAACCATCGCTGGGAAATTGCCTTCAAGACCCAGAGAGAGATAGACCCTGTATACTTATTCAATAAACATTATCATCATCATCAGCCAGAAGACATCCACTGCTGAACATAGGCATCCTCCTTTAACCTCCACACTAATCGACAGCCTGCCTTTTGCATCCACTGGATGCCAGCGCCAATAAACATGTTTATAAGGAATACGATCTTCTTTGTTTTTTTTTTTGCTGCCATTTTCAATCATAGCAAGGTCATGAACTGTCACCAACCAGCCCCCTATCTAACATAACCTGATGACCCCTCTGACCGAGATGTCAACCATTCATAATGAGATATCACCCGCTTTTGAATTACAGCGGAAAATGCCTAAAATGATTTTAATTTATCGGCCTGGCGATGATATAATTAATTCCGGAAATCGGGGTAAAGGTTAGGGGAAAAAATTATGTTTAAAAACTTAATAGCGTTAAAATTTACACAAAATTAAATTAATTTTAGTTATGTTATACTTAAAAAAGTTACTTTTATTTTAAGCTAGCTACTTGGGCCAGTTGGAAGCGGTCTACATCCAGTGTTTTTCTGCGGTCTGTTTTAGGTCGTCTATCCATCTTGTAGGTGCACGTCCAACGCTGCATTTACCGGTCAGTGGTCTCCATTCGAGAACCTTTCAGCAAAGTAAAAAAGTAAAAGTAGTAAGTAAGTAGTAGTAAGTAGTTGTAAAAGTGTCGAATAAAATTTATTTTCTTTCTTTCTTTCCATCAGCCATCTGTTCTACATACTACAGTCTACATATATGCCCTGCCCACTGCCATTTCAACTTTATAATCCGGTAGTCGAACCGACCTTGATAAAATTTGATATATCTTGTAGTTAGCATCATTATGATAAACAAAATATTTATGCCCGGAAAAGAGTGAGAAAACCAGAAAATTGCTGGTGAAACCACGGACTACCACTAGAATCCTGTAATTCCTTTTCCTAGATACCTTTACGATTCTCGATGGGTAAACACAATGGATTTGTCAAATCCGTCACAGAAAATAATAAATTCCGAAGGGACCAACAACTTACTGTAAGATTTCCCTTTGTTAAGGTCAATAGCCTTCTCGAACTACTGCAGACAAAAGAATAAAAGGGAATCGTCCTTATTCATGGCAATTATGTGGAACGTACAAATAGCCATGTTGTGGTATGAAAAGTCAATATTTAAACATGTCAACTTTGTCTGTATTTTGGAGTTCAGTTGGCTTCCCAAATTAAAAAAAAAACTTGCCTTATGTGGCTAAATAGCTAATGGCAACCTAGGTGCCTGTTAGTAAGCGATTACCATCGCCAATGGATACCTGTAACACCAGGGGCATCACATATACTTTGCCGACCTTTAAAACCTCTATTACCACTACCAGCCCTTTTGAAGAACCCCATGTTATAGTTACTCGGAAATGCCGCAGAAAGCTCATTCCACATATTGCAGGTGTGAGGCAAATAAGATCGCGTAAAACGCACAGTATACAATTTCCACCGTTGTGTGATAATTATATTATGTGGATGAGCTTTAACGCGGTGGCGGCTATTGCGATGATAAAACCGCGACGCCGGCATCAGAGTTATTCAGTAAACTTGCATGCGTAATTTTTAAATGATTTCAAGAAGAAATTCCGTAATTCTGTATACTTCTGTAATTTGATATTTTGTTGTATGTATACTACATTTTTATTATATTACAAGGGAATTTACTCACGTAAGAAAAATATATAAAAAATGTGTGATGTGTGTGTAAATGTGTGAAAACCACGTCAGTTTCTATAATAAAATTGTATGGGTATACATGTTTGTTGATACTTGAATGAATATAAAAAAAGAAGGGTCTTAAATTGATCCGTATTTTTTAAATGTATAATATATTATTTTAAATGTAAAAAAAATGTTATAGTGTGTGTGTCTTTTCTTACGTATATTCTTTATATTTAGCATGATGCGTTCCAACCTCTCTGGCATGTTTTTTTTTTAAGCAAACTAATAAAAGCGTATTTATGATCTGAAGAGTTACCCGGCTGACTTCTTTTGTGTTACCGCCCAGAAACATAGCAAGTCCCCGCCATTATCATCGCGCCTTCATTTTGTCTGTAGGCAGCGTGCCAAGGTCAATTAGACATAGTGCTTCAGTTAATTAAAAAGGTCTTTCGGAACTTCTGCGCCGCAATAGAATGTAGCTTCAAACTTCCTGGTAGTAAGAACAACGAACTTGTCACGAACGATTTTGTTTTTTTTAATGCCATAGGTGGCAAACAAGCTGGCAGGCCGCCTGATAGTAAGCGATCACCGTCGCCAATGATACCTGCAACACCAGGGGCATCACAGATACGTTGCCAACCCTTAAAGACTCTATTGACAGTCTTTTTGAAGAACCCCATGTTATAGTTACTCAAAAATGCCGCAGGAGGGAGCTCGTTCAACAAATTGCAGGTGTGCGGCAAAAAGATCGCGTAAGACGCACCGTGTGCGATTTCCACTGATCTATGATATGTGGATGAACTTTCAGGCGGTGGCGGCTGGTGCGATGATAAAAATGCGATGCTGGCATCAGATCGAACAGTTCTTCAGAACTCTCCTCGTTGTAAATGCGATAAAAGACACATAGAGATCCAACGTCTCTCCGCATGCTGAGTGGCACTAGATGTTCGGTGAGCATAAAATCATTTTTATTTTTCACTTACCTAAACTCGGTCCAAGTATTTATTTGCTCTGACAGCTGCAATACATTGTAAAATTGTTGTTAAATTGTTCGCGGCAGTGGGGAGTATTGCTGACTGTGAGGCTCTCCAGCGTGATATTGATTGTGTGGCTGAGTGGAGCACTCAAAATCGCCTGCATTTTAATGCCAGTAAATGCAAGGTGATAACTTTCGCCAGAAAACGGGCACAGATAACGTTTGACTACCAGCTAACTGACAACACAACTATCGACAGAGTTGATCAGATTAGGGACTTAGGCATTACTTTGGATAAGGAGATAAATTTTAGAGCTCATGTAACAAATATATGTAAGCAAGCATATAGGATGCTTGGTTTCATTATGCGCACATCCTATAATTTAAGGGACGCTCGTGCCCCGATGGCACTTTACACAGCATATGTGCGTAGTAAACTTGAATTTAACGCCGCTGTTTGGGATCCGTATGAAAAGAAGTATTCTCTCATGGTGGAAAGAATCTAGCGCAAATTCGCACGATACTTGTACAAGAAATCATATGGGTTCTACCCATATATGTATCCATCCCTCCTTGTATATGGAATGGTAGGGCTTTATACATTAGAATTAAGGCGGAAGATGCAACTCATTCTACACTATTATCTTCTACTTCACAACAAAATGAACAACCCGAGTGTGGTGAGCGAGCTGCGTCTGCTGGCGCCAAGCGACTACATGCGAGGCTGTGACGCCGAGCGCGGGCCGCGCCGCATGCGCCGCCTGCTGGACCCGCCTCCGGGGCTGCACACTGTTCGCGCTTATAACGCGCCCACACCGAGATTCATACAACTTATGAATAGCATACTCTCTCAACAACCTGATCTGGATATTTTTTTTGATAAGATGGGCAAATTCAGTTCTGTCGTCCTTGCCCATTTAAGCTGCAGCATGTAATGTTTTGGATTATCTGTTAATTATATGCTTAATTTGAAATAAAGAATAAAGAATAAAAAGCTAAATGAACACCATGAATTTTGATCACTTTCATTAGGTTTTTGAATGTAAGACTGAAGCAGTACCCGATATATTTGATTGAAATATTAAAAGCTAGTTGAAGTGGCAATGGGCAGGCCACATCGCTCGAAGAACCGATAACCAATGGGGAAGAAAGGTTCTGGAGTGGAGACCACGAACTGGAAGACGCAGCGTAAGGAGGCCTCCCACTAGATGGACCGACGACTTTGTGAGAGTCGCGGGCATCCAGTGGATGCAAAAGGCAGGCTGTCGTTCAGTGTGGAGGTTAAAGGGGGAGGCCTATGTTCAGCAGTTGACGTCTTCAGGCTGATGATGATGATTAAAAGCAAATGATTTTCATTCGCTTCTCACAATGTTATTGCAGTCAGAGCAAATAAACGAATACTTTCGTGTTTACTTCGCGAGTGAATAAATCCGATAAAAATAATTGGTTAAATTTTTATACATGGGTGTATTTTTTGTCTTACCATGCACACATTTAGTTGTGAACGTTGTAAACACCTATTAGCACATAATATCAGAACTGTATAAAGTATTAATAAGTGTTATTATTAATTAATACGGTGTTCTGTTGGTGTTAGTGTATGAATTAATTTAGTGAATATTTTCAGGTAAGTACATGAAATGAACCCGGGTATGTCCTAAAACTGCGACCAAAACCACCGGAGGATGGGCAGCAGCATCCTGTTAGTAGACGGTGAACGTACTGCGATCTCCAAGCCGCCTGCCAAGCGTGGGGATTATGGCAACACCCCTCTCTAAAAGGGGGCCTTGTTCAGCAGTGGACATTTAATGGCTGATGATGTGATGTGACATAAAATGGGTGTTCCCGATAGTTACAATCTGGGTGTCTTCAAATAGCGAGTGAATGGGTTTTTTCTAGGTAAGCGTGCTCCATTGTATACCTACTGCATCAGCGCTTAACATCAAGCAAGTTGGCAGTCAAACCTATTATTAAATAAATCTTCTATATACCTATATAAGAATAAATCCCTATTTACCTTGATCATGCCATAAGTTGATAATGACTGAACCGATTTCACTAATCTTTTTTTTAAAGTTTTCTTATACTCTGTAGAAATTTTTACGAAAAGAAAAATTAAGGAAATTGTAAAATTTCAGAAAACTTAACGACTATTTTAACTTGCGGATGAAACCGCGGGGCACAGCTAGTAAAAAAATAATATTAAGGATGAGATGCGACTAGCGAGAGATCGGGGAGAGTGGTATAAACAAAGGGAGGCCTTTACCCAGCAGTCAGGGCTGATGATGAAGATGATGAAGAATGGGTAAGTAAGAATTAAACAGTTTATGGGCAGCTCAACTGTTTTTGTCTTGAAGAACGTCCTGTGTCAGAAGCCTGCTATGGGCTTTTATTTGTTATTTATTTATTAACTAAAACGGCACACAACGCCAAATTAAAATTGTACAGAATGAAATAATAATACAGATAAAGATTATTTATTTGCACAAAACACGAGTACATCATACACACATTTAAAAACGCATGCACAATAGGTGGGTTAAAATATTAGTCACTTTGTATCATGTTTTGCCTAGTTTGTAGGCGTACAAATCTAGAGAGATGGTATAAAAATACCGTAAGAATTATTTATATAAAAAAGTATTGATTAAATTAACTGTTGAAATAATTTCAAAAGTTCAGATATGATTTTATTAATTTAAATAGTTAAATAACAATGCAATAAAAATTTAAAATTATCACTTAATGTCAATACAATCAATTCAACTTATCCTAGCAAAAAAATATAATAAAAACACATTATAAAATTTAAAATAAAATTTATTTTATGATAATCAAAGCTGAAGATTGGACTAAGTGGCGTTTCTTACTTAGGAAAAGCATGTCCAGCAAAGGACTTAAATATGCTGCTATGATGATGATTATCACAATTTAAAGCTGAACCCATAATCCCAGTCTAATTAGATTTCATAGAAAATGTGAAGGCATTTATGGTAATCCAAGTAATTAAGGCTAACGAAAGCGTAATTGTTATTTCAATTAGCATAATCATTGTCTCAATATTTTCTCCATTGAGGCAAATTGTCTCGCAAAATCTGTAAGTTATTGCCCTAAATATGATCGTTTCGTACATCTGCTTTAAATGTATTTTAGGGTTAAGTAAGGGTTTTGGTGTCAGTGAAATTTTCATCTGATCTATTCAGAATATCACCCAAACTAAAACTAGTATCTAACAGACTATCCACTTATCACAGCTTCATCATCATCATCAGCCAGAAGACGTCCACTGCTGAACATAGGCCTCCCCCTTTAACTTCCACACTGAACGACAGCCTGCCTTATGCATCCACTGGATGCCCGCGACTCTCACAATGTCGTCATCACACACAATCTCACAATATCACAGCTTATTTGCCCTTATTTCTTGCTTTTGCTTCACGGCAACATAGACTGAGAATATCCTAGATTAGATGCTTAGACTAGAATGAGACAGACATAGTCTTATTCATTAGGTACGTAAAGGATAAAACGACAATTGTGAGTTCCGTCGTGGTGAAACGCCAATTTACGCGTGGACACCATTGTGGCCGCTTATTATGCTCCAGCTGCTAATGGAACGACTTTGAGATTATGGAGTCGGAAGTTTTCCCAATCAATCATCAATCTTTAATTAACAATTAAAGAAACCGATTGCTCAAAGTCGCACAACAAGCTATGGAGAGGGCTATGCTCAGGATTTCTCTACGAGATTGAATCAAAGATGAGGAGATCCGTACTCGAATGACAGTTACCGACATAGCCCACCAGATTAGCAATTTGAAGTTGCAGTGGGCAGGGCACATATCACGCAGAACAGATGGCCGATGGGGCTGAAAGGTTCTCGAATGGAGACCACGGACCGGTAAGCGCAACGTAGGACGTCCACCCACGAGATGGACAGACGACCTAAAAAGAGACCGCAGGGAAACGCTGGATGCAGGCTGCTTCCAACCGGCCCTTTTGGAGATCGATCGGGGAGGTCTATGTCCAGCTGTGGACGTCCTACGGCTGAAACGATGATGATTATAAAAGAAACCGACTTAAGAATGAATAAATTTCGCAGTTGAATGGTAAAATTTTGATGATGATGGAAGAAGACAAATTATAACAACAAAGACCAAAATTGCTAAAAGTGGGAATAGAATGCCTTAACTACCTTATTTATGAGAGACCTGTGAACGTAAAAATAGCCTCTGACACTAGGACCAGTATTAGGACTACATGAAGACCGAGCACATGAAGCCGTGGTAGCCCATTTGGGAGTCTGCTAGAAAGCGTGAGGTCGCGGGTTCAAACCCCGGGCCTGTACCAATGAGCTCTTTGGAGTTTATGTACGGATATTCATGCCACTGGCTTTTCGGTGAAGGAAAACATCGTGAGGAAACCTGCATACGTACAGAGTAGGAATTCAATGGCGTATGTGAATCCACCAACCTGCACTGGGCCAGCGTGGTGGTGGTTAGGCTAAAAGTCCAGCAGTGGACTGTTAAAAAGGCTGATTATGGTGAAGAGCGAGTATGACTTACCTTGACTACCAAAGCCTCCACTTCCTGGTCGTATTTGAGTGAGAAGTGAAGCTTGCCGCAGAATTCCAGCTCTGCACTATCGGTCGAAGATTGGCGGACCAGCTCGTTCTTGTACAATTCGGGCTGGAACAAATTAACTAACTTTTAGGAAAATCACAGCAAAGGAAATTGCCCCAAAACTACAGCAGATGTTTATTGTTTTTTTATATATATATATACATATAAATAATACGCTTGCGTTTGACCACCAACACGTCTAAACAAAGAGGTTCAGATTATTTTTATGCACTAGTGCACAAAAGTAGACAATTATGCACGAGAGCATAAAAAACAGTTTTATTCCGCTTACCAGGGCATAAACAAGTATTTTACGAGCATGAGAAGTGAAAATGTTGTTCTGACTAAACAAACAACCACTAAATTAAAATGACTCTTAAACAATCAAAGAGTGATTAAACTACGAAAGTGCGAGGCCTTTTCGTTTACGAATCGAGTTACTTGTACCGACATCAAAGTCGTTAAGTAATGTAATTAGGTAGAGTTATTAGGCTTGTTACTCCATTTATTGGTTGTCAGGCAGCTGCGACCGGCACTTACTAATTGTGATAAACCAGCCAAGTGCGAGTCGGGCTCACGCACCAAGAGTTCCGTACCACCACAAAATACAAAAAGTTGTGCAAATAGACATCATCACGCCCAGGCGGTCACCTTTCCAAGTACCGACCGCGCCGGATGTTGCTTAACTTGGTGGTTAACAAAAATTTGTCACCGACTCGCACTTGGCCATTGAATATTATTTTTACATTAGAGTGTGTACTATAATCATGGCAAGTTTGACACTTGTACATATTACCGAATTGACATTAGAGCAAATACAAAAATACTTTAAAAAATACGTTTGTCTTATGGGGAGTTAGTTTTTGACTTTATTAATATTTCTTAGTAATCCACCATAACATTACATATTCTGTTAAAGTTTCAACTAGCTATCTGTTACGGCACAGAAGACATACGGTTCGAAAGATACAGCCATTAAGAGGTAGGACAGACAGACAAACAGCGTAGGCTCAGTAATAGGGTCCCGTTTACTCCCATTGTGTATGGAACCCTAAAAATTTTGGTAGCTTTTGATGGCGTTTACCGAATAAAGGTTGGTTATAGGTCAAGAGCTGATGGTTAATATCATTACTCAAAGATATTTAGAAGGATATCGGGTCAGTGCTCAAAAATGTCCATAACAAAAGTAGAATAAGCCGGCACCACCAACCAGAAACCACCAGGAGCCTTACGCCCAACTCCATACGCAGTCTCAAACTAACGTTAAAACTGCGCAGTTCAGAAAATCACGCGAACGTGAACCTTAACGCGCCTAGATACGGTTTGCGGTCGTTTTCACAACATTTTTACATCACCTGAACTGGATTACTTAAAACAGCTAGGCGTAAGGCCTCTGAAGTAGTGTCAATTATCAAATAAATATATGCGTTTCGTTTTTTGTCATACCCAATTAGGGTAGTATAATTTGTGATACCTACCTAAAACACCTTAGATCTATATGTGAATTTCACCAAGTGCAATAAAGTATTGAGTATCGAGTATTAAGACTAAAACTACTATGTCTTCTGTGCTAAAACCATACTAAACATTAATGTTATCTGTTCATTTAGAAAACTTTTTTATCTCGTATAAGTCCGTGTTAAAACATATATCAACACACAATTTTATTACGCGACGTAATAAAATTTAACTTGGTTTGTATGTCTAAAATTTCTCAATCTAAAGATAAACTCAGGTCATTTTACCGGGATTTTTTTGACTAAATATCTATGGGAGACTAAATATCTATCATATACATAATATATTAGTTTGAAGAGTATTCGTGTCCCATCTATCACTGGAGTGGACAGTACACATTGATTCACGCCGACTATGAGAAAATTATCACTATATTGAGTAAGCATGACAGATCCCAATAGACTGCCTCCAATAACTCTTGATTTTTATTCTAAAAGCAAAAGATTTATTTTCTTTTGCCTGGGAGCAAACAATACTCAGATATTCAATGTAATGTTCCACAGTACAAAATATCTATAAACTCATAAGTTATTAGGCATTTTGTGCTTTAGATTATTAAATAGAAACGTCTGGTTCTCAGTTATAGCGTGACGTATTTAGTTATTGGTATTATAATACTCATAAATGCTCTCTATTTTGCAGATTTTCAATAAAACCAGCAAGCAAGATTGATAATATAATCTATGACAATAAAGTGAATAAATAAACTGTTATATTGACAATTCAAAAAGTGAATAACGTGTATAATCAATATAAAACACACTTCACACTTATATACTTCAGTTTGCTTTCCTGGCGTTAACTCACTGGCCAGGAGCTCCATCACTAAATTTGAACTAATTTTCGTGTCGTTTACCTCAAACAGAGATTTAAATTGAACGTTGTATAGGCACTTTTAATAGCCAGCAATAAAATATTTAGGACGCCGTTCCTGATTTTCAATGCCTACTTTATTTACGGAGATTTTGTGATTTGTAATAATCGTAAAAACACGTGGCGTGGTGGAATAAATTTACGATTTTTGTATGGGTTGTGACAGATTGTGGGCCATTTTTACCCGACTGCGCAAGAAGGTGGGTTGTTTTCGAGTGTATGTACTATTATTATGTATGCATCTATTATTACGAATAGCAGTCTATATGTTATCTCTACAAGTATATTTTCACTGATTTACTACACATCACTTATCCTTCAGCTTTTCGGCTACTAGTCCACAGCTTGACTGCACTAACGGCTTTTTTTTTATTTTTATATTGACTTGTAATGTTGGCCTTTTGGCCTCTACAGATGGACCGGAGTAGACTGGCACTGACGGCCACTGAACGACCCAATATATACTTCCCTTTCTACTTCAATTAGCCCCTCCTACTGGAATCGCTAACAACCAATGACAAGTGACACCGATTTTGACTTTGACACTCAGAAATATTCATGGACGTAAGCACATCCATGTAAATATTGATACCAATAGGGTATATAACGTCCTTGATTAATACATATTTACAACTATTGACAAGAATCACCACAGTATGTATGACGATTTCGATATCACATCAGCACATCAGCAGCCATCAAACGTCCACTACTGGACAAAGGCCTCCCTCTTAAAGAGGGGTGTTGCCATAATCCCCACGCTTGGCAGGCGGCTTGGGGATCGCAGTAAGTTCACAGTGTACTAATAGGATGCTGCTGCCCATCCTCCGGTGGTTCTGGTCGCAGTTTTAGGACATACCCGGGTCCGATAGGGATAAGGGATTTCGATATGTGAGGTGTTATTTGAATCGTTTTAATAGTGAGATTAACATAGGGCACAAGAATTATTCAATATGGCGTCCAGGAAAAATAAATATTATTTTACTCCACATTTAGGGTTGTTTTAAGTATAAGCTACCTTTAGAATGATTCAATTGTGTGAAGCAATAAACACAATATAGAAACTACAAAAGGACTTTATTATCAACACGTAACACTATACAAGTATATTTTCACTGATTTACTACACCGCAATTATCCTACAGCCTTTCGGCTACAAATTCACAGCTCGTCTGTCCTGACGGCCACTGAACGACCCAATAATATACTTTCCCTCTCTACTTCCATTAGCGCTCCTCCTACTGCAATTTAACAACAAAATTAAATGAAAAGTGACTTTGACTTTGACACTCTTAAATATTTGTACATTATTATTACTATTGATAAGAATCACCAAAGTTGATATGTTTTATTTTGACGACCAACGATGTTGAAAATGAAAATGAAAATGAAAATATTTATTTGGTGTCTACAAACGTTGTCGATCATGCGCGAAAGAGATCGTTCTATCCAATGGGCTCGGCCTTAAACATCTTCCGTTTGGCCGACTTTGGCCTAGCTCCGTCGGGTAAACAATAGAAATTAATTGAATCAAGAAGTAACAAGAGCTCCTCATCAAAGACCGGTACAAAGCGGATGACGTCATAATAGTGATAATAAATCGTTCACTACGTTCCATGTGAGTTAATTAATAGGAAGGTTAATTATTCTGGAATATTCGCTTGCATTGTTCCACGTGATAATTGAAACTACAAAGATAATTAGCTAGCGTTTCTACTCCTTAGAAGTTCGTACAAATTCTTAGTGCCCCCTCGTGGGTTCCCACCTTGTCCTGGCGTGGGGGCTGAGTGCGGCACATTATCATCATCATTATCAGCCAGAAGACGTCCACTGCTGAACATAGGCCTCCCCCTTTAACCTCCACACTGAACGACAGCCTGCCTTTTGCATCCACTGGATGCCCGCGACTCTCACAATGTCGTCGGTCCATCTAGTGGGAGGCCTCCCTACGCTGCGTCTTCCGGTTCGTGGTCTCCACTCCAGAACCTTTCTTCCCCAACGGTTATCGGTTCTTCGAGCGATGTGGCCTGCCCATTGCCACTACAACTTGCAAATTTTAACAGCTATGTCGGTGACTCTAGTTCTTTGGCGAATATCCACGTTTCGGATTTTATCGCGCAAAGAAACTCCAAGCATAGCTCTCTCCATTGCCCGCTGTGTGACTCTGAGTTTTTCCAAAAGGCCAACAGTTAAGGACCACGTCTCAGTACCATATGTCATCACTGGCAACACACACTGGTCAAAGACCTTCGTCTTGAGGCACTGTGGTATCTTGGACGAGAAGATGAGAGTGCGGCACATTACGGTAAAACTAAGAGCAACCCGAGGTAAGGTTGCTTCTCCGGGCTTTTCTCCCAAGCCCGAGTGGAAGCAGCCAAAGTAGGTTGGAGTGCCGTATGGGAGGCAATGCAACTGAGGTGAGTGGCGGTGTCGTATCGGAGGCATTGCAGACTTTTACGACGGATATCCTCGAAACCTGTATTATATATAAATTAATTAATATTTCGGGACATTTTTACACACACGGTCATCTGACCCCAAACTAAGCAAAGCTTGTGATATGGCTGCCAGAGACTAATATACATACATATATAGTTTTAAATACATACTTAAATAGATAGTAACACCCAGATACAGAACAAACACAAATGTTCAGTACATGAATGTTTGTCCTAGATGGGAATCGAACCCACACCCTCAGGCTCAGAAGGTAGGTTCACTACCAACTGGACCAACGGGCTATCTCATACAGAGGCATATAGAGGCAGAGGTGAGTATTTTTTTCAAATAAATTTGTCATTGACACAAGTTTCAATTTTTCTTTCGTGTTTTTTTGATATCGAGATACTCAACTTAGCTTCTCGCCCTAACTCCTTCCTTTTTTTGGAGCATCGTTCGTTGACTCTGTCCAGCCCAAAAGCCACCCTCTAAAGTCAACGTCGACGACATATTGACACAACACAGAAAGTTGGACTCAGAACGGTATCGAATTAGTGTGGAGTTGCTATAATGTGCTATGACCTTTAGTCGTGTCAACGCGTCGATAACTCACGGCTCAGTGATCATAGGCCTTAATCAATCACAATCAGTGGAATACCAGCGCAATTTACGATTGACGTTTCAATCCAGAGGGTCAAGTATTTATTACTCGATCAGAGCTTTTGGACGCGAGAGTGCATGCAGAAGGACTTTGCATGTACTTAGGGACTTTTTTCAGTGGAGAACAATCTAGCACGTGAAAAAAGCGCTTTGCTTCCGCGAACTGCTAGGCTGTGGAATGCGCTGCCTGAGTGGGTGTTCCCCGATAGTTACAATCTGGGTGTGTTCAAACCACGAGTGAATCGGTTTATTCTAGGCAAGCGTGCTCCACCGTAGACCGCATCATCGTTTAACATCAGGCGAGTTGGCGGTCAAGCGCAAGCCTATTATTTATATAAAGCGTGTAAATAGGCAAGTGCATGGAGTAGATATTTAGAGGAATTGATATTACAAAAACAATTTTTGAGATTGTTGTTTTTGAGGTCTTTTGACTATATGGGGGTCAATTCTCAATTAAAAGCCAAATTTTTCATAATTGATAGAACTGTTTTTTTTTATATACAACAGAGGATTTCAACTCTTAAAGCACCTGAAATTTTACGAGTATAGCGTAAATCGCTCGTAATTGCTGCTTTAAAAAAATGTGCGACTTCAACGCAGAGTGGAGATTCATTATGTTAATCAGTCTCTAAATTTAATATTACCATATTTTTACAACTTGTGGTTTGGTTTGTTGGTCGAGGGTTAAAATTGAATAGGTACCGACGTAACTAACATAAAAAAACTTTCTCTTTGTTAAATAAAACTTTGATAAAATTCTACTATGACTTCAGTAAACAATTTTTGTTTATCTGATCTAAGGGTAAACCACAGTTTGTAAAAGTTGCTAGTTACGAAGTAAATATGTGCCGAGAAAACTGATAACTTTTCAAATACTTTATTGTCTCATAGAAACGAGCAAATAAAGTGTTAATATTTTGCATTGCATCTGTAGGTGAATTACAAATTTTTATGTGTGTAAACAAATTGAATTCTACACACACATCAGCAGCAATTAAACGTCCACTGCTGAACAAAGGCCCGTCTCATAGAGGAGCACAGATCTACTACCTAGAGGAGAGTTACCAATATCCGTTGGTCCAGTTGGTAGTGAACCTGCCTTCTGAGCTTAGGGGCGTGGGTTCGATTCCCACCTAGGACAAACATTTGTGTGATGAACATTTGTGTTTGTTCTATATCTGGGTGTTAATATCTTATTTAAGTATGTATTTAAACCTATATATGTATGTATATCAGTCTCTGGCAGCCATATCACAAGCTTTGCTTAGTTTGGGATCAGATGAGCGTGTGTGCAAAAAATGTCCCGAATATTTATCTCTCTCTCTATCTCCACGCTAGAACTCCATATAAATGTCAATTTAGACATTTAAAATTTGTATGGAGTTCGTAACCAATTTTATTCATGTGAATATTAGTAATTCGCTCACTATTACAATCTGGGCGTTTTCAAGTCGCGAGTGAATCGGTTTCTTCCAGGCATCGGAGGTCCATCGTAGACCGCATCACCGCTTAAGGTAGACTTCTCAGGCGCGGTGGCGGTCAAACTCAAGCCAATGTTATACAGGTTGTAAGGGAAACTCTCGAAGACAAAAGAAGGTAATTGTACTCATTATTATGAACCACTTTTACTATGCTACCAACCCTGAAATCACGAAAAAAAATCAGCTGTTCCATACATTTTGTCGAGTGTCAAATGACCGTTTCCTATAAAACAGCTGATATTTTTTTAGCGATTTCAGGGCTGGTCCCATAGTAAAAGTTGTTCATAATGTTTTGGCTTCAAGAGTGTTCCCCTTACACCCCATATATATAAATCAATTGCTGTTCGTTCATCAACATTATCAGCCAAAAAGACGTCTACTGCTCAACATAGGCAGCAGCATGGGATTTGTGCCCTTTAACGTCCACACTGAACGACAGCCTGCCATTTGCATCCACTGGATGCCCGCGATTCTCAGAATGTCGACGGTCCATCTAGTGGGAGGCCTACCTACGCTGGGTCTTCCGATTCGTGGTCTCCACTCAAGAACTTTTCTTCCCCATGGGTTTTCGGTTCTTCGAGCGATGTGGCCTGCCCATTGCCACTACTTTCTGTATTTTGTGGAAGTACAGAACCCTCAGTGCACGAACCCATCTCGCACTTGGCCGGTTTATTGCATTTTGACGACGCGTTCCCAATCTGCAGAACTCTACATCATATTGTAGAAGCGAGTGCAAAGATGCAAATGTAATAATAACTCTGTACCATTGATTCAATCTTAACCTAAATTATACTTGAGTAAAGTATAGCACTTAAGGAATATTTAAGTAACACAAAATGTTAAATAATTCTGCATAAACCGCCTCTTTCGCGATATTACACCAAAAATATTCAAGTTTACTCATAAAATTAGGCAACTTCTTAATTAAAGAACTTGTTAATTACAAATCTCGGAATAAAAATACGACAGAACCAAGCCTCTAAGCTGAAAAACGTAAAAAATCTCATAATGACTGGGCAAAGTAACCCAAATACGCTCTTAGCTGGAATGATATAAAGACAGTAGCAAAACTTCGATGGTTTTTGTAAAGTTGGCAACGTTATACACAGCAATGATTTTAGTTACTCTACGAATAAAAAATATCATCTACCACGAATATAACAATTACTTGTCTTTTTTGTACCGGCGTGCCTTTGTTAACTAAACAAAATACAAGCGCATAAACGAAATCTTTTCAAACAGTTGGATTGCAGATATAGGTACCGTTGAAGCTAATCCAAATTATCAAGCCCCTACCAGTTGGCAGTGTACCCAGCATACTGGCGATAATACCACTGCATGCCATTGCATAGGCGTTGATCCAGGAACACCAGCTTTATAGCAGCTTAGATTACGCCTCGCATCACCAGGTGTTCTGATAAAGTTTTGAAAATAAGTCCTGGTGGACAGGAAGTTCCCTAAAGACCCAATGTCTCAAAGTTATGGTGGTTAAAACTTATATAATGGGGTTGTTCGGTTATATATGGATTTTTTATGTCCATCGATCTGATCTATAGTCGATTCTATGGTGATTGAATACGTTCGTTTATTAGGAACAAAGAACTGATAGTACATAATCCCTCTCAGCATAATTTTTTTAACATAGCAAGCAATGGTAGGGAGCGAAACACATGGTGTGTGTTTACAAATTTCAGCGCTACAACAATAATAAGTATCATAATGGTACACGGTACTAAGTTTCGTTACTGTTTGTGTTTGTACTGTATTTCACGGACTTTTAACAACAGTGTACAAAGACAAAGGGCGTAATTAAAATCAAAAGGCTAGGTTTTCTGCTTTTTTGGACGTTTGGATAATTTTCGGCTTTTCAGATTGCAACATGAGAAGAACGTTGGGTATTTTGGGAGAATTACCTAACAACCTGTGTAATCCTAACAATCATTCAAATACTTTGGTGACTGCAGTTTTTTGTAAAAGCGTAAGATTATTTTTAGAAAATAAAGAAAATAATAATAATGAAAATATTTGAAAGCGCTCACGTCGAGTATGCAAGCATTACAGTCAAACAAGTGTACGTTCTCTAGGGGACTGTTCCCGTCTGCAGCTCTCTCGCTCGCACATTTTCACATTATTGAAGATCTAAAATCAATGAGTGTGAATTTCCAAAAACTAACAAAATCATGTCTTGTGTATATTATAACATTACAAACAAAGAAATTGTCAATTTGATATATTTTAATTTGACACAGTAAAATTGTAACAAGTGATTTTCATTTCTCGTGTCATGTTATTCCGTCAAATTACAAGATATCGAAACAAACATTTTTATGTTTGTAAAGTTACGATAGACACCACGACATGATTCTGTTACTTTTTGGAAATTCACACTCATTGATTTTATATCTTCAATAATGAGAAAATGTGCGAGCGAGAGAGCTGCGGGGGTATACAGGCCCCTTAAGAAACCTTTTTGCATTTGAAAAGCTTCTAAATTGATAAGGTAGGTACCTTAATTAGTCCAATAGAAGAGTCTGCTCGCTCAAGGCTGCAAATGCTGAACTGTATCGAAGGCATATCCAGACGATGGGAGAGTTGCCTCTGGAACGTTTGGTGTCTCGTCGGGACGATCGGCAACGTCGTTTGGCGGAGGACCTGGAAACAAATAACTGGTTAGGATGTTAAGAATCGATATGTCGTCAGCTCAAATTCAAGTTTTTCCTCTGCGCGAAACAGGGACTAAAATATGCTATCTACGCCTGTAGGAAGATATACGCACGATTCGGCACCCGCCTCGGAACTAAATTACAGAATCGACATATGCTAAAAACTTCAAATTACTCAAGAACTATTTTAATCTATATCTATACTAATATTATAAAGAGGAAAGATTTGATTGATTGTTTGTTTGTTTGTTTGCGTTGAATAGGCTCCGAAACTACTGAACCGATTTGAAAAATTCTTTCACTGTTGGGATGCTGCACTATCCCCGGTTGACAAAGGCTATATAATAATTATACAAATGACCATTAGAATATGAATCAATAAATTGTTACAAACTTCCAGACGCGAAGAAAAGACTTAAAACGTGTTTTAGAAAGCCTGTTTTCGCCGAATTATTATATCGAGAAAAGTTTCACCAATCATGTTTCCAAAATTACATTTAACTTACTTGTATACTTAACTATTTATAACCAAAATATGAATTTGTTGCTGTTTGCCATAACCGCGTAAATTGATACAACGCTACCCAAGTTCACCACATGTAAACTCTTAAAAACATCACCCCTTTTAACCCAGAGAGGGCAGGGCACATAGCACGCAGAACGGATAGTCGATGGGGCCGAAATATTCTCTAATGGAAACCACGGACTGGTAAGCGTAGCGTAGGACGTCCACCCACAAGATGGCCAGACAACATAAAATAGACCACAGCGAAACCCTGGATGCAGGTCGCTCTCAACCGACTCTTTTGGAGATCGATAGGGGAGGCCTATGTCCAGCAGTGGACGTCCTATGGCTGAAATGATGATGTTGGACCCCCAACGCGTCGTGTGGCAGGTCGCTCCCTTCCCTCAGATTTGGTTGAGGAAGGCGGTGGCTGTCACAATTGTCATACTCGTGATCGGGTGCTGCTTTCGGGTAGCTGGTCTGCTCGCGGTATACACACAAAATAGTAATAACATGACTAAAATGTTTTAACCATATAGTAAATAAGTTTAAGTTTTGTTAATAAAATTGAAGTTAAATAGATAACAAAAGTCACGGACCCTAGTGTCAGTTGTCTTTATTAAATATAATATATATTTTTTAAACATAGTAAACGAGTAACGACTCTTTTAACATAGTAAAAATAGTAACGAACATAGTAAATATAGTCGGAGTAACTGGCTTAATCTTACGTGAGTAATTCTCGTGTAATATAAATACAATAAAAAAACGGGATTTAATATCGAAGTTAGAATGTTAATTTCACTATTTGCAAGCTAGTAGGTACTAAAAAATTTATAACAAAATAATAAAGCCCACGTTGATGGATGATTCATCTTCGAATATTATTTTTACGCATTATAAAACAGCTCGCATAAAAGTAAATCGCCAGATTAATATCAGTGCAGTCACGTACCAAATGCAATAGAAATCTCCAGGCGTTCGTTGAAGAGAATTTAATACAAAATATTTCAAAGCAATACACTCGAAAATGTACAGCTTAAATTTGACACAAATATGGCGTAATTTAGTATGATACAGGTTCTTTTTGCTAAGATTTATGATATTTGAATCACAAAGAGGGGAAATAATATGTAAATTTTTTGCTAGCTCTTGGCTAGCTCCGAAGTTTACAAGTGAAGTAAAGAGTCTCAAACTCAGACGGGATCAGATCGGCATTTAATTGTGTATGTATGTTAGTCAGAAGGTATGTTTCTATACTGGGTTACATGGAAAGAGTAAACTATGCCCAAAGGGGTCCATGGTAGTACTTACCCATCATTATTAACAAATCTCACTATAGAAGTAACTCTGAAATCCCGTAAAAATATCAGCCATAGAAAACGGTCGTTCACAATTGACAAAGAGTAATTCCCCGTATGGTAAAAAGCAATATGCATCGCAAACTACAGATTTTAAACTCGGGTGTAAAAGTAAAAAGTAAAAGTAAATTTTATTGCATAAACTGTGTACAATGATGATGGAACAAATGTTTAGAGTTTCAACAGTCTGTCCTAGCGGACGTGCAATTATTTTTGTATACTGATACGTACATTAGCAGTAGGTAATAGAATTTAACCTACATTCATCTATTTAACCATATTTACACAAAAAATTAGAAAATTAGAAAAACATTAGAAAATTAGAAAATTAGATAAATTAGAAAATTAGAAAAATTTGAAAATTAGAAAAATTTGAAAAACAAGGAGCAATATAATCAATTAAAAAAAAAAAAAAAAAAAAAAAAAAAAAAAAACTTAATTTCTATCATATCATATCATATCATATCATCATATCTATTTCTATCATATAATATTAAATATCTTAATTTGTATTACTGACCTTGGTGCACTCGTGCCGCAAATGCAAACTTTCGTTATTAATCTGGTCGCTTACTCTCTCGTATAGTAATGAAGTATTATTATCACCAGCTAAGCAAATTTTCTAATATTCTGCCATAAGTTTATAATATTCTAATAATCAGCATTTTTTTTTAAATAGTAGGTGAGACAAAATTTCAAAAACTGTTCTACAGTTTTTTAACTTTATAGAGTTGTTTTTGAAAATTTGTCTATCTATAAAATAGGCTAGTTGACTGTTGTGTCGTTTCATTACAAATAACAAGCTTAGCGAAGGATATAATTAAATACATTACACATACTGAAAAAATAATTTAAATTGGCTTATATATTTCTGTTATATAACAGTTAAAAAAATTGGTGGGGATTTAGAGGGGACACTGTCCCTTTCCCGCAAAGCGTTTCCTACTAAGTACATAGTGCATTCGTATGGCGCGCATAAAGCTTGACGTCATATCTTGCTATAGAGCGATCTCCGTCTAGCATGAAACTAAAATTCTTAATACTTATTTTAGTTTTCTTTGATGAGCTTTACGATCAGCTTTTTTTGAGGTAATAAAAAAATATTTGTTAACATGCCTATTTGGTTGGCTTGTAGAGCCAGGTTCATCATACAGTCAGTGGCTAGTGGATAACGCAGTCAAGGAAGGCCTAAGAAATGCTAGCGCGGCATGGCGTGGCGTAATTCATTCCAGAAAGATTGGCAAGAGATAGCGGAGTACCGTGATTCGTGGTGTCACCCTACTTTCTGCATAGGTTCATTTTAATCCCTAAACCTAGGAATCCTAAGCATTTAGACTAATTTATTAGGTCCCTGACCTCAAAAGCACGTGGTTGCTACGGAAATAGCGTCAGTCTTGCCTCCACTTTTCAACCAATCGGCCACTCTGCTCTCGTTTTTTCAACCAATCGGCTCTGCTCCCCAAGTCAATGCAGCTAAATTAATGCGCGAAACACGTGGGTTGTTGTCGCGCCAAGAACAGACTAAGTAGCGCTTGTTCGCGAATTGCAAGGTTGCCATATAAACTCCCGGGTTTCGAGTAGACGACATTTTTCGATGCGCCGTGTCGCGCAGCCGAGTCGACCTATTTCGTTGAATACTACGTACCTATAGACCTATGGTTACGTATGGGTTACGGGATTAGGTAATCAAACCGAAATTATATCACTTTACACCAATGTTTATTTAGCAAAGAAATTAAGCTAACACGGAAGGTAAAAGGCGGGAAGTAAAAAGATAGACGTGCGCTTTGCGTCGCAATAGGTTTTGGACTGGTTCGACGCGGCACCGCTGACCGTACCACAACAACCGATCTGCGCGTGCGCCGGCTTATCTATTGCGGCGCGGCGAACTAAGGATTCTCCCAGGTCGATAATCAATATCGATTATCGACTAAGGTGAATATTTAGATGGTACATTATTAATGATATTTTATTGTGTAGTGTGATGTTATAAATAAGCTAAATGGATATCATGCGAATGTAATATATATTTAAGTATAATTTATACATGTGTAGGGAAAGTAGCCTACAGACCTAATATAAATCAACGCTACAGTGGAAGGAATTGAGAGACTTTTGTCCAGCAGTGGGAAAGTACAGGTTACAAAAATACCTAATACAACAATAATTTAACACTGTTTCTGATAATATGAGGAAGCCAGGTGAACGGCACCGTATGAATGAACACTTTAGCGTTCAATCTATCGGAAGAATTTAACACGTCGTATTTTTAGACGTACTACGTACCTTGTATATGGTCTACTAGCAGTGGCTCGCGGCTTCACCCGCTGTTCTACAGGATCTGTTTATTTTTTCAGAAGAAAAAATAGCCTATGTATTAAATAAATAAAATAAAGCCTTTTATTTCTACTACAATTTTGGAACTAAAATAAAAAATTAAGGCGTTTTTCTATTGTTTTAATTAAAATGTCACATATTCTAATTTAAAATGTCATAAAAATAATTATGTAGCTAATTGAAATGATACATGTATGTCATTAGCCGCTATTGCTTAGCTTTGTCAGTTTGTGGTAGCCGCCCCTTTGGCGTAGGCAAAGACTTTCTTAGTAGCTTTACCTAGTCTGTAGGCGTAGGCTCCCCAGGAATTTTCCATGCATTTCTGACTCTCACTTTACTCATCCATTCTGGTCGTTCTTTTTTCTTCTGTCTGAGCTATGTCGTCGGTGACTTTAGTTCTTTGGCGAATAACTTTGTTCCGGATATGACCCCTCATAGAAACACAGCAAAGCTCTGTTCATAGCTCGCTGAGTGACCTTTTTTTTTAATTTTTTTTTTAAATATTCGGGACATTTTTGCACACACGGTCATCTGACCCCAAACTAAGCAAAGCTTGTTATATGGCTGCCAGAAACTGATATACGTACATATATATTTTTAAATACATACTTAAATAGATATTAACACCCAGACATAGAACAAACACAAATGTTCATCACACAAATGTTTGTCCTAGATGGGAATCGAACCCACGCCCCCAAGCACAGAAGATAGGTTCACTACCAACTGAGCCACCGGGGCAGTCGACCTTGAACTTGTGGACCACTCCAACTGTAAGTGTCCACGTTTCAGCACCGTAAGTCATGATGGATAGAACGCACTGGTTAAATTGATTTTGAGACTCCGCCAAAATAGTTCAGTGCTACTCAAAATTGGAAACTTCAACAGTTAAAATCCCTGCGCGACAATACACTGCACTGGTCACCCTGAGATAATAGATGTCAAATCTCTATATACCCAGTAATTTCACTAGAAACTTTGCCATTCAATGCCAGAACACAGCAAAGTTTGAACCCTACACCTAATGGTTAAATGCTAATGCTTAATGTTTAAGCCAAAATTGTTAGGTATAAGTTAAATGTTAAATAAGGTTTGGTACTAACTACTACTAACTATTAGTGGCTAAGAAACTTCTCAGTCTGGAACACCGCCGTAAAGTAGCGAATCTGTAAATTTTCTACAGGATTCATTTCGGAGAATATGCATCGGAGCTAAATGACCTTATCCTTCCATGACTCTTCTACAAGAAGGAATTCAGCCCACTACTCACGCATTGTAAATTTTCCTCGGATACGTACCAAACCGAGCCGTGGTAGCCCATTTGGGAGACCGCTAGACTTGAAAGCGTGAGGTCACGGGTTCAAACCCCGGGCCCGTACCAATAAGCTCTTTGGAGCTTATGTACGGATTTTCATACCACTGGCTTTTCGGTGAAGGAAAACATCGTGAGGAAACCTGCATACGTACGGAGAAGGAATTCAATGGCGTATGTGAATCCACCAATCCGCACTGGGCCAGCGTGGTGGATATGGCCCAATCACCCTTTCGGGGGTAGGCTGAAAGTCCAGCAGTGGACTGTTAAAAGGCTGATTATGATGATGATGATGACGTACCAAACGTTTTGATTGTACGTTTCTAATCCGTACGGCCAAGGATTTGAATTACCAGCCCGCTTCCTTGTTTCCTGAGAGATGATATCATCTGGGTTTTTTCAAGGTCAGAGCGAGTAGGTTTTTTTCTAAGTCTACGTGCTTCACCTTCGACCACATCATCGCTTACAATAGGCGAGTTGGTGGTCAAAAATGGACTTATAAAAAATAAATATTAAACCCAATTTCAGTTACTATAGTCAAAATCCACGTGTTTCTTTGGAAAACCTGAGCAAAGAACAAAATACTAGTTAGTAGGTAGTGAGGGTATATTTTCTTCCCTAAAATTAGCAGTTTCAGAAGTAAAATTTACTCGCCTTTGATATTTCAAACTACCCCGCGAGCGTCGCTTAGCGAAAAGAGCTTTTGGGATTAAATCTGATTTCAAAGTTGGTAATGGAACCGCTTGCCAGAGCCTAAATACGTGTCATTTCTGGATAATTTATGTCCATTTGGATACTAAGACTGGTCATACACAAAACGAAATGTTCATAAATGAAAATTTTATAATAAAATAAAGCTATACAAAAAAAATATTATTCTTGTGATTTAATCGTCATAATTTTCAGTATTTGTGTTTTAAATGGCGCATCAAAATTCAAATTGATAAACTACCTCGTAAACACTCCCTTTGACATTTATGGGTCCACGTGACGTCACACAGAAGCAAACTAGTTCTTCCCGCCATACAATTGTTGCCTCTATTTACTTCTCTGTAACGTCATAAGGACATTCGACCTTCATAAATAGTGTTTGCAGTCAAGTCACGTGATCAATGAAAAACATAAATTTTTATTTTGTGTTTTTCTGAATATCAAGACTTTTTTTGTAAATAATAATCTTCGAAGAATACATCAGCATGAATTATACTTTTAATGGAATTAATGGATAAGCAATAAGACCGCCCTTTGTGCCTATATTCTTTGTGTTCTATGGTCTTTCTGTGATATCAGTAAAGCATTGTATTGTCTTGCAGTGTATGTAGTTAATATTTTTGTTCCTAACAGGCTAGGAGATCCACCACAGCTGATCTAAACTTCAACGTTTCTACCCACACAAATGGTTTTCACAAAATTACTCTCCTTTTTGGTTCTGACAGCTTGTAGGCATTAAGCCGAAAAGTTAACAAATAAAGTTTATCAACGATCAAAAGTAACTTTACGGTAACATATAATGGACGGAACTTTTAGATTATCACTATTATATATGTCGGCGCGTTCACGTTTCAGCATTCGGACGCAACTACCGTGGGATAGTTTTTAAGGTTTAGATTATGTAGGTAGACGTCACCTAGCTTTGTTTTGGTGGACTAGTGATGAAGGTGGCGCCATCGCTGGTGTAACGCTGCAGTAACTTACTCTGCTGAAGTTCGTTATGAAGTTGTGTCGTTGACAACCAATCAGAGTTTAGCAAGTTTGGGTACCGTCCGGCAGAGGCGCTAGTGAGGACGCGCGGACACGTGTCGGTGACGTGAGGCTCGCAGGAGCTCACTTTACTTTGTGTTTTGGATGGGGACTGTTGGATGCTCGGTGGAGCTCACTTTGCTTTGGGTTGTGAATATGGACTGTTAGTTAGAGGGTGGTAGCGTTCGTTACGAGGCAGAACACCTTATCCCCAAGTGTAATTAGTAATCATAGTTCTTCGAAATAAAAACTGTGTCAATGTACGTGCGATGTCTCATTCACCTCGGCCACTATACTCACGCCATAGAAACCAAGATAAATCTGATGAAGTTCGGCCATCGACGACCGGCGCCCCCGCCCCACGCATTCCAGGCTCGTTCCGTCATATAAATATTATATATATATATATATATATATGGGGTGTAAGGGGAACACTCTCGAAGCCAAAAGAAGGTAATTGTACTCATCATTATAAACAACTTTTACTATGGGACCAGCCCTGAAATCGCGAAAAAAATATCAGCTTTTCTATAGAAAACGGTCATTGACACTCGACAAAATGTTTGAAACAGCTGTTTTTATTTTCGCGATTTCGGGGTTGGTCCCATACTAAAAGTGGTTCTGAATGATGAGAACAATTGCCTTCTTTTGGCTTCGAGAGTGTTCTCCCTTACACCCTGTATATGGACTTGAACGTAAACATGTTGGAGTGGTCCACAAGTTCAAAGTCGCTCAGCAGACTATGGAGAGAGCTATGGTCGGTTTTTCTCTGAGGGATTGTGTCCGGAACGAAGTTATTTGCCAGGAAACCAAAGTTACAGACATAGCTCAGTATATTGGCAAGCTGTTCATCTTCACGGGGATCCACTGGTTGCCCATGACTCTTATGATGTCGTCGGTTCATTTAGTAGAAGGCTTACTTACGCTGCGTCTTGCGGTTCGTGGTCTCCACTCAATAATCTTTTTCCCCACGTCAGCTATCTGTTTTTCGAGCGAAAATTATTTCATTCAAAGACTCGAAAGCATACAAACGTTTCCTGTTGCATCTCACTTCACATCAGCAGCCATCAAACATCCACTGCTGGACAAAGGCCTCCCTCTTAAAGAGGGGTGTTGCCATAATCCCCACGCTTGGCAGGCGGCTTGGGGATCGCAGTAAGTTCACCGTGTACTAATAGGATGCTGCTGCCCATCCTCCGGTGGTTCTGGTCGCAGTTTTAGGACATACCCGGGTCCACTCGGCATCTCACTTACTCATGTAATTTAGCCAAATCTATGAAAAGCTACCACGATAGAACAAAATACTTTCATATGTATTTACCTACACCCTTAACCTTCCCTCCTTCCTTATTATCCTTTCTTCCTTTCCCTGGACCTACAGTTTCTGTTTAAGCTCGCTAATGGATTACTCGATACCCCGGAACTATATCACGATGATTTTATTCTGAAACCATCAAGAGTATGGTACTGAAATTTGGTAAACGTGTACACAATTATACAATGCAATCCGCGTATAAATAATCTAAGTTAAACCGCGTATAATCTAAGTTTAATATTATTATTGACGGACCTGTTATTGACATATTATTATTTCTGATTTCTTATTTAATGACATTAATTATCCTTTGAGTATTTTTTTCTAATTTTAGTTTCTTTTAAGTATCATAATATTGTGTAACAATTGTCTCATTGGTGTAATTGGCGCAAGCCGTACTAATTGAATAAACAAATAAAAATGTTGGGGAAAATCTTTTAAGCCTTAAATTAATAAGTCTCAAAAGTGAAGAGGATATTTATACATACCTGCCGAAATTCATTGTACTAAAGCGTTTCACTAAAGACTCACATTGCGTCTAGACACGGTCGTATATAAGCCCGTATCAAATATTACATTTATAATTAGGAAAGCGAGCCGGGCGCGGCTACTTTGCTACACAGATTAAATTGTCCAGAAGAGCTCAAAAATAAGCCCCGGTGTCGACTTGGGTACGTGACGTGACGCATGTAATAAAAACCGAAATAATGTTATAATTTGCCTTCATACACTCATTCGTTGTCTGACTGACTCATCGCAAAAACTTAATAGCAGTAGTATTTGAGATTTCGTGATGAAGTAGGTCGAATATGGTCTACAAAGCTGAAATTTGCCAGATAGATTTCTTATGGGGTGGAAAGGTTTTATAGGAAACGATTTTGCCAAAAAAAGTGTCTTTAACCAGTTTGAGTTGCCAGGAATGACATCGTCTTTGATCATAATAATTATGTAGGAATTTGCCTTAAACCCACTGCAAAAGAGATGATCAAACGGGTGACCAAAGGTCGGTGTAAGCGCTAAAGGAGAAACTATAGGTAGGTATATAACACTTCCATATTTTTTTTGAGCATATGGTATTGAGACGTGATTTTTAACTGCTGGCCTTTTGAAAAACTTAGACTCATACAGCGAGCAATGAAAAGAGCTTGAGAGAAACTCGGAGATTCTTGGCGGAATAGAATCTAGAACGAGGATATTTGCCAAAGAACCAGAGTCACCGACATAGCTATTAAAATGTTCAAGTCGAAGTGGCAATGGGCAGGCCACTTCACACGAAGAACCGATAACCGATGAGGAAGTTCCTGAGTAGAGACTAGAAACCGGAAGACGCAGCGTAGGTAGGCATTCCAATACATAGAACGAAATCATCGTGATAGTCGCGGGCATCCAATGGATGCAGATGACAGGTAACGTTCAGTGTGGAGTTCAAAAAGAAAGGGTTATGTTCAGCAGTGGACGTCTTTTGGCTGATGGTGAAGATGATGATTGCCAAGAGCTAAATTAAGGGGGGCAAATGGACCTTGAAAGATTATATGAAATTCTACTCGTACATAGTCGCGGGCAACATGTAGTCTTTATTTAAGCTAAGCAATTTACTAGAACAAAATTTGAAACTGAAAAGCTTCCCGAAATATGTGAACACAGCATGACTGGCAAATATTAATAATTCTCTACTATTTATGTCAAAAACAAAGTTTAAAACTGTTAGGACTAAGTGAAGTTAAATTAAAATTAATAAAATGTGTTGAACGCTTAGACGTGTAGCAGTCTGCGGTCTCAGTGTATTTTCAACGTTCTGAACTACTCTTGAAGCATACCTAGAGATCGTTTAGATCTTCTCATCATCATCATCATTTCAGCCATAGGACGTCCACTGCTGGACATAGGCCTCACCCATCTATCTCCAAAGGGGCCGGTTAGAAGCGGCCTGCGTCCAGCGTTTCCCTGCGGCCTCTTTTAGATTGTCTCTCCATCTCGTGAGTGGACGACTGGACGTCTTACGCTGCGCTTACCGGTCGTAGTCTCCATTCCAGAACTTTTCGGTCCCATCGGCCATCTGGTCATCGGTTAGATCTTCTATACCTAAAGCCGTAATTACCACTTCGCTTAACTCAAGAGTAAAAGTTGGGTTTTTAAGTTCTTTAAGGTCGCCATCAAAGATTTCCAACATCAGTTTTGGTTTTAGGTCGTCCTCAAAGTTCTCCAATTACATAGGGTCTTGATGGTCAAACGTGGACAAAAATCTATGTTTTTTCTGGATATAATTTAATACAAAAATGTAATATTATTTTATGCTTCAAAATTATTTTAACCTTCTACTTGAAAAATATCTCGTCTCTTCCATATTTGTTTTATATCCAAGTCAACTTAATCTCTCATCTGTACTCCCTAAGTGTTATTTGCTGGATGCTCGCTGCAATTTACATAAAGAACCGCTTATAACCTCTTTCTCATTCTTCCTCTCTCCAGAGGATGGGCAGTAACATTATCATACTGAACGGGGAACACTGCCTGTCAAGCGTGGAGATTATAGCACCCAGCCCCTCTCCCCCCTATGGTCATTCAGCAGGCCTAGCATGGGCTGTGGATAAATTATTATTGTCTTTCCACCGTTTTTATCCACGCCTAGACGCGACAAAGCTAGAATATGGATACGTTTGTCTTTTTCTCGCAGGATAAAAAAGGTGTAAAGACAATTTGTCCACGGCCTGTGCTAGGACTGCAGTATGTCTTTCTAAGGGGGGCTATGTTCTACAGTGGACGTCTTGTAGCTGATGATGATGATAAGATAAAGTTAGTTCCGACTTGAAGTTTGTTGAGGTCCCATCGGTTACTGAAACACGGCAAACCTTACCTTCCACAAGTCTAATAAAATACAATAAGTCCAAAAGCTTACAAAAGGGACATTTTCTTTTCTATCCTCAATAAATCACATCTTTGTGGCTCGCAAACAAGCTTTGTCAACTAATTTCTAGATTTCCATTGAGCGTACAATGATCTTTCGAATGTTGACCTGTGTCAATAAAAAGCGTTTTTATTACTTTTTGGTGTATTTTGAGGGCAGGATTTTACTTTTTACTAGTCACTGAAACATTTTCTATGTTTGAAGTCTTTATTTATTGTTATCTACATCATAAAATGTAACAAAAAAGGTATGGTAATACTGAAGGGTAAGTATGTACTCAGAGTTTTGGCGCCAACGTGGAAAAAAACATGTCGGCTCGTTGAATTATTTTCCTGAACTTGTGTATTTTCGAGTGTTAATGTCTACTAAATAGTGAATTAATCTTTATTAAATGCTCGTTAACGTTGATAGTTAATTGAATCAGGTGTTACTTTGTTAACGTGCTCGAATGTGGGCTAGTGATATAATTAGATGAAACATGTTGTGTGTTGTGAAACAGCAGAGCCTACTGAATGAAATCGAAATACTAGGTATCCCGGAGAACAGTAACGAAAATCTAGATCATGTTGTGAAGGTTGCAGCCCTGAAGGTAGGTGTGCAGCTGGAAGATGGAGATGTGGACTGGATAACTCGGGTTGGAGCTCGTCGTGCGCTCGTCGAAGCTCGCACGTCTGAGTTCGGAGTTAAGATTCCGCGCCCCATAGTTGTGCGGTTCCTACGCCGATCTAAACGCAATCAGGTCATTAGAGCCTCTAAGTCGAGAAAAAACATAACTAGTACTGATCTAGATGTTACGGGAGTTACCACTAATGTATTTTTTAATGAGAGGCTCACGAAAGAAAATCGGATTTTATTTCGTGAGGCAAGGGCGAGAGCTAAGACCCACAGTTATATGTTCTGCTGGTGCAATCAAGGCGCCATATTCATCCGGCAAGGTGAAGGAAAGCCTGCCCAGGTTATTCGGTCGCTGCCTAACCTGGATCGTATTCTGCCTCCTGTGCCTGCCCAAATTGGCTAGTAACTATGTCTACGTACTAGGTTTAGGTGTGAAGTCTCGTTGCCTAGTTTGCGGCACAACTCTTTTCCCTCGTCTGAGAAATTCATGTATTTGCTCCTTTCGATTAGTTGAAGATAAACGCATAATAATATGTTACAGTATGCAATTGCAATCACTATGTAAAGTAAAATCTGCACTATCGATTATCTATATTATCTATTTGCAATATCTTGCAAATATCTGTACTCACTCGGATTTTTTAATGAATATGTACTGCGAAAAGTTTATCACTCTTGTATTGTATTTTCTCTTAATATTATTATTGGGTATATTTTATTATATTGTGCAATTTAAATATATATATTTACTTCCGTTATTGTTGAAAACTAAAAACACAATTGTTCTAAATTTTGTAAACACTTATACGCATATTTCAAGTCTCTTTTCGGATACTTCAGTGAAAACATACACAATTAAACCTATAAACTTTATGTTGGTTATGGTGACCATGGTGCAGGATAAATTTTTAACCAAAAATGCTTCACACTGACTTAGAAGACGACTTAGACTCGATAAAAGTAAACTGCTGTCTTGTAGACGCTTTGGAGACTTGTAAAACACACTTCACACCAGAACACAATTTTAAGTTGTGTTCTATTAATATAAGAAGCATTGGATGCAATTTCAATGATTTTTTGGTTGCATTGAGACGTTTAGACATTGTTTATGATGTTATTATTTTAGCCGAGTGCTGGTTAAATAGTAACCCTTTTATTCCTCAAATACCAGGGTACAATTCTTTTAAGACTGATAAAAATCAGAATCAAAACAGCGGTGTTGTGGTGTTTGTAAGAGAAATGTGGAATGTATCAATTACTGAGCACGCCGTTGATAATGCTCAATGTTTACAGGTTTGTATTGAGAAGGCAGTTAATATTGTCGCAATTTATCGCTCTCCAGTATGTAGAAATATAGAAAAATTCTTGTCTTCCCTTGCTACCTGCATGCCTAGTACTGATAGTATTCCATTGCTCTTTGCTGGCGATTTAAATATTAATATTCTTGAGACGAGTAACACCCAGTACGTAGAATATTTATGTTTTATGGAGGAATGTGGTATGGTACCGGCTATTACTGTTCCTACAAGAGATTCGTCATGCCTAGACCATATTTATGTCAGTAGATCACAACTAAAGCTATCTCCTATTGGCATCGTTTGCAAATCTGCTGTCACAGATCACTATCCGGTTATGATTGGCATGAACTTAAACAGCCGAATACACGTCCGACCAAGTCGTTTCACGCTTAAAAGAGATTTTAAAGCAATTAAAGACGATCTCTCCGATGTTGACTGGAGTTTTGTGTGTAACACTTGTGATGTTAATGAGGCAACCAAATCATTTACTGAATTCCTGTCCGACACTATAAATAGACATACACGTGAGGTTCGTCTTAGTAGAACGCAGAGCAACCTCAAACCTTGGATTACTCCAGGGCTTATGCGCTGTATGAGACACAGAGACAAGCTTCACCAGTGTGCGAAACTTGATCATAATAACATTATACTGCAAACTTCCTACAAGAGGTATCGTAACTTTTTCGGGAGTCTTTTACGCAAGTTGAGAATTCAATACGAGAGGGATGAATTAGACAAAAATAAAAATAACCCCCGTAAGCTTTGGAAATCCATAAAGACTGTTTGTAGCTTAACCACAAATAAGAAATTGCCTACCGAACTGTTGTCATTACAGACTAATTCTGATGATCTACGACAGTCACTTGACATATGTAACGACCATTTTTCCACGGTTGGGCAACGACTAGCAAATCGGATTCTCACTTCAATTAATGAAACGCAAAACAGTCTAGCTAAAAAAGTTTGTAAACGAAACACCTTAGCCGAATCTTTTTTCATGGGTCCTACAGACCACGAGGAAGTCGAGAAACTAATTATGGGCCTCCAAAATGGAAAAGCTCCAGGTACAGATGGCTTGACAAACTCGTTAATAAAATATATAAAGAATGATATCATGTTGCCACTTACCCATATTTATAACCAAAGCTTACTGAGTGGAGTTTTTCCGATAGCTTGGAAAGTTGCATCGGTGAGCCCTATTCATAAAAGTGGCCCCAAAAACTGCATAGAAAACTACAGACCAATCTCGCTCTTAAGCACTTTTTCAAAGGTCCTGGAAAAAATTGTTAACACAAGACTAACAAAGTTTTTGGAGTCGCGTAACATATTATCACATAGGCAATTTGGTTTTCGGAAAAACAAATGCACTGAAGATGCCGTCTCTCTGCTAACGACTGAGGTTTCTTCCAAGTTGGACAAAAAACAAAAATGCGTGGTGGTGTTCTTGGATTTAGCCAAAGCTTTTGACACTGTTTCCGTTCCAATACTTTTAGAGAAACTAGACAAGATAGGTATTAGGGGAGTTGCCTCTCAATGGTTTAAAAGTTATTTGTTGGAACGGAGACAGTGCATAAAGATCGGGAACAATCTAAGCAGTACACAAGCCATTAATTTCGGGGTGCCCCAGGGTAGTATCTTGGGACCTACGCTTTTTAATGTGTACATTAATGACATTCACGACTTGAATATTCAAAATGCAGAAATTATTTGTTACGCCGACGACACTGCCATTATATTTGACAGCCCAACTTGGGCAGGAGCCTTGGAATGTGCAGGAAAGGGAATGACTTGTGTCTCTGGTTGGTTGCAGAGAAATTTACTGACGCTGAACGCAAAAAAAACGGTTTACCTTTGCTTTCATAAAACAGCTGCTTCAGCGCCAGTATTACAATCAAACCTCAAACTGCACAAGCCCTCTTGCCACTTGAGAACCTGTGACTGCGAATCGCTTTCTCGATCCCGAACTACTAAATATCTAGGTGTGATTTTAGATGACAACTTAAACTTTAAAAATCACATTGACGCATTAGCTGGCCGGGTACGTAAAGTTATTGGTATCATGAAGAACTTACGAGATATCGCATCGCCAGAAACACTGATGTCAGTTTATTTCGCTCTATGCCAATCTCTTCTGAACTATTGCGTCACTTGTTGGGGTAGTGCGGCAACGTCGTTTATCATACTTGCAGAGAGGGCACAACGATCCGTATTAAAAGTCATGATGAGGAAGCCACTTAGATACCCAACTGCAGATGTGTTCAAGGATAGTGGAGTTCTAAGCGTTAGACAGCTATTTATACTCAAAATTTCACTCTCCGTACATAAATCTGTGCTAGCTTCCTCTGACTATGATGAAATTATTAAAAAAAGAACTCACAAATTACCTTTTCCGCAAGTACACACAAGTTTTGCCCGTCGATTTGGTCAGTTTGTTAGAGCACATGTATACAATGTCGTAGATAAATACTGTAACTTAAAAGAAAAGAGTGTTTATGAAGTCAAAAAGACACTTTGTAAGTTTCTGACTTCGCTAAGCTATAAGGAGACGGAGGATTTATTAAAGATCATATCCTAAATGTACAATTTAAAACTATCATTTATCATAATAAATTCCAACATAATATATAATTAATTTTAGCATACATAATATATTCATATACAAATAATCAACAGTAACTACTCCTTTATTGTTAATAGATATAAATATACATATGGATAATTATAAAATATATATTATACATTATTATGTGAATTCACTACAATATCTTAACTAGAGGTTTAAATCTATGAAAAACCGTACCAGATTCCCGCGATACAGGCCCAGCCTAGTGCGGGAATCGCTGTTATTATATTTTATATGACTAAACTCTCTCATAAGCATAAGCCTTACTATATTGTTCATTTGATGTATCTTATTTAAGTGTATGTTTATGTTAATAAATATATTTTTCATTTTCATTTTTCATGTCTTTTTTTAAATGTTTATCGGGACTAATCACGTATTTTTTTTATAATACGTTATAAGTCCCGATAAACATTTAAAACATGTGTTCAAATCGCGAAAGCTTAAAAATTACTGAAAAATGTCTTTTCGTGTTGTTTCCAAAACTCCATAGGAGCCTCTTGTAAAGTCTCCACCACTTTACAGGAGTTTGATTGGACCGTGACTTACTTTGCTTGACTCTTACTGTGACTATGACTTGTTTGACGTTATACTATGTAAACATGTTTAATATTACGACTAAAGGACAATGAATCAACGGTCATGAATTTTTTTGCAAAAAAATTAAAATGTATGGATCATTAGGAACAACTTTTACTATGGGGCCAACCATGATTTCACGAGTAAAAATCTGCTATTCCATAAATTTTGTCCAAGGTATTTTTTTATGGAACAGTTGTTTTTTGCGATTTCATGGCTGGCCCCATAGTAAAAGTTGTTAATAATGATGAGTACATCATAAATCACGAGTGAACGTAGACCGCATCATCGCTTAACATCAGGCGTGATTAGGGTTGCCAGATCCTGGCTTATCAATTCCTGGACTGGGGTTACGAACAGCGTTAGTACGTACCTGGACACCAAGTTCAACTCAACAGGGGCGTTTCCAGGATTTCATTGGGGGGTGTATAATGGTAAATAGTAGGTAAAATGTGTGCCTATGACGTCAATATATTTTTTTGCTCTTTTGTTAGGTTCGACAGCGCGTGCGTAGTTTGGTGTCCGAAAATTAGTGAAAAACCCTAGTATTCGCGAATTCCGGGACAGTAAAGTGAAACTACTGGACACGGGACAAGACACCTCATTCCGGGACAATCCCGGATTTCCCGGGAGTCTGGCAACCTTAGGCGTGATGGTGGTCAAACGCAAGCCTATTATTTATAACAAATATATATATAATATGTACCATTACCCTACAGTATTATCATACCTTTTTAGGGTTCCGTACCTCAAAAGAAAAAAAACGGATCCTTATAGGAACACTTTATTGTCCGTCTGTCTGTCTGTCAAGACCTTTTTCTCAGAAACGCATAAAAACCCGAAAGTTGTTAATGTGAAGTTTTATCATATAAAAAATGTTTTGCGATAACAAACTTACATTTTGTAGTTGGTATGTATTGCATAACCTTATTGTCCACTACAAAGTTAAGTTTGTTTTTCAATCAAATGCTCAATATTGTTTTTTAATCAAACTTATTTCTTTGATGTTTAATTTGGACTCACGCTTTGAGGGTTCTGGCCAACGGAACCCTCAGAGCGCGATTCTTACTCGTAATTGTCTGTTTTTTTTTTTAAATTATAATTTTGTATATCAATTTTGAAATTAATTATGTTTATAATTATGTATACCAAAGCTAGTGGTATCTATTCTGATGTACTCTAAACTTAACTAAACTAAATTTGACTGCTCTAAAATTATTGCCATCCGTCTCTCAGATATTAAAATGAAAAGTGAGGCAGATAATTTTAATCCTGTTAGATTAGTTTAGTTTAGTATGACATAATCGACGCCAATGTTGTGTCTGTTAATATCTGAGCATGAATTACATTAAACCAGATTAAAATAAATGACTTAGATATTTATAATCTTGAAAGAGTTTCACAAGAAACGCCTACGCATTCTACTCCCTATAGTTTACTACAGAATACTAAGTACTAAATCAGCTACGTTTGACAGTAAATTAATTGGGTACGTTAAAATGATAGTAAGTAGCTTTTGTACCTAGTAATTAGGTTTTGGTTCTACGGCTTCTAATTACGTTGCGATGAACTAGGTTGATAATAATTCTAACTGGTGTGACTAATCTTGAACTTTTGAAAGGATTACAAATGCTGGTTAGATGGGAGACGATGTGGAAATTATTAATTTATTTGTAACTTAATGTGATTTGATTTGGGCACTTAATTATTTACTTTACGACAGTGTTTTACATCATCATTTTTATCATTAACTAGCGGTCCGCCCCAGCTTTGCACGGGTATAGATTATAGCCTATGTCACCCGGGGATAGTGTAGCTTCCCGTCAGTGAAATAATTTTTCAAATCGGTTCAGTAGTTTCGGAGCCTATTCAATGCAAACAAACAAACAATCAAATCTTTCCTCTTTATAATATTAGTATACCACAAGGGCCTTATGGACCTTACCTCTTAAAACAGGCTGGCAACAGCCCTGCAACAGCGCAGTGCGGAAAATCACGCGAACGAACTCCCAGATACAGTTTGCGGTCGTGCAACTTTTCGCAATCGCCTAAACAGAATCGCATTAAAGCCGTAAAGGTAGCCCCAGGTTAGATTTTTATATAGTCAGTCACGACAAAAGTAGTGGACGAGACAGGCACTGGACCGAAAAATATGATGCACTGAAGAGAAGAACTCTGCAGTGAGAGGATAATGCGAGTGATGATAGCGAGATAAAAGCGATGGTGGCCTTACGGTTCGCTATAGAATTTGATGGCACTCGGTTCGATCCTCAGCCCGGTACCTATGATATATGTAGTACTTCATATGACTTTCAACAATATGCCCTGGGCCAGCATGGAAGATTAGCTCTCTCTCTCTCTCTCTGAGAGAAGGCCTGTCTCCCAGCAGTAACATGATAGGCTGAAATGATGATGATGAGTGAATCATCAACTAGATGATGAATGAAAGGTATTCAATGAAACAAGTAAACGTATAACCCAAACTACAGGTAACATTTGTGACTAATGGTTTGTTTCAACCCCAGAGGGAACGTTGAACGGTAAAACGACCATCCGTCTTCGACGGCGAACAGATTATTGGCCAAGTACCCAACTCCAAATGGCCGAACTTTTTCCAGTCGCATTATTCAATGTGTAAATTTTATGTTGAATTAGACTTTTCAGTTTTTTTTTTTTTACTATACATAGTTACTTGTTATATGTGTAGACACAGACACCGGGATCAGGGGGTAAAATGTTAACTTATTTATTTGAAGGAAACGGATCCCAGTATCAGTGTATACATCTCTCCGGGATGCTTGTCTAATTCAGTCTGATCCTGGGATCCGTGGATACCCTGTAAACGGTAGGTACCTGGAATACATGAACTTAACCTGTTTTTGAAGTTATACTTCTTATGCGACTTGCAAACAAGGTTGCGTTAAACGTTTAACGCTACCATGGAGGGGGAATTTTTCTCTCTCGTATGGTTGCGAAATGCGTATCCTTTTTTCGCGTTGAGACTAGCAGACCCGGTAGTGTAATGGTGTCGCTAATGGATTGAGAAGCCTAAGGAGCTAGGTTCGAATCTCGAGAAAAGCATGTTTTTAAATTGTTGATATTTTTGCCCTAGTTATAATTTACGGTTCCTTGTTGAAGTATAACTTTTTCCGCGCGGAGGGACTCCACGCACAATTTTTTTTTTCAAGGACTACTTTCTCTAATTGACAACACTTATGCGCATAACTTTTTACTGAGTAATCAGTTTTTTTTTTAAATATCCATTCAATGATTAAGTCCCATGAAAGGAAGCATTTTTTTTTCATTCCAAATGGCGTATTTATAATGGTACCTACCCAGTGAGCATCCCAGAACCTACACTTTATTGAAACTTCATTTATCAAAACTGTTTGAGAATGTAAAAGGGAATATATCCACAAACATACCTTCTACATCCACGCTAAGTACAATATGTCCATTTGGCCATGTGCCTTTGGGTTTTTTTTTTTGTAAAAAGTATGTTTGAAACATTAAACAAATGCAGAAATAGCAGAGCTAATTACACGTTTTAATTAAGCTGGCTACGAGTTTCATTACAAAGGGTGACTGATTAAACATTCCAAGAAATAGAATAAGAACAATGGATGCAGCGGAGAAGAAACTAAATGAGCTTTAGGCCGCATTCAGTGCACAATGGGCAAAGCTATAGGCTGAATTCGAACCAATACGATCTGTAGCTATGTTATTTCTTCCTTGGTTATTCCAGTGACTGAAAACGGACGAAAGAACTAAGGCAAAACGAAACCAGTATAAATTGTAATTTTTTTTAAAACCTCTCATAAAAAGCTGATAAATTTAAAACGGTTAGACCTTTTTTCATTAATCATAGCTAATAACAGTCTCAATAAAGTCACCTTTCAAACAAAGCAAAAAAAAACAAAATCAAAATATTTCTGCTGTTTGGGTGCTACAATGTCACAGACAGACAAACAGATACACAGACAAATAGACACACAGATTAATCTTTTGCGTTAGGGTTTCTCTCAGCTTCTTTCAGAGAGAGAGGATGAGCCTTAATCCACCATGCTGGCCCAATGCATATTGGTAAATGTCATAATTATGTCTTTCAACTATTTTGGTTCTTGGAAATACCGATGTTTTCCTTTACTGTTTTTGAGCGATGGGATCGAAACTGCACATAAATTTGTACTAAATAAGTCATTGCTGCAGGGCCGAGGATCAAACCGTGCCGTCAGATTGTAAAGCGCACATGCTACTGCTCCGCCACCATCACTCTTCTATCATACATCACACCTCGTTATATAAATATATCCGCTTCTAACATGAGCGTCAATGTCCTCGACCGTCCATCTAACTAACAGGCGAGTTGGTGGTAAAAATATTACTCTGTATTTCTCTGCAATACGGTAACTTACTAAACCTTTATTAATCTCAAAGACAATAAAACCCTAAATCCAGCAGCAAACGTTCTTCGTCAGGAAAATTTACTTCATTACGTATTTAATTAAATGGAAAAATTAAATTTTATATTCATAAAGTTGTTCCAAGACGTTGACAGAAAGGTTGCAACCCCCAAATGTCAAGGCCAGTCGTTTACCTCTTATTGTTTCATCTAACGTTTATTACACTCAAATCACACTCAACTCGCCGAGATATTTTTAATTTAATCGAGTGAATTTATATTTTTTCGTATGATCGTAAACTAAAACAATCATAGAGGACCCTAGATCTCGGTTATTTTCATAAAAACGTACAAATTTTAACGTTATACAAGCTTTTATTTAACATGCTTTGGTATTCATCATCATCAGCCAGAAGACGTCCACTGCTGAACACAGGCCTCCCCCTTTAACCACCACACCGAACGACAGCCTGCATTTTGCATTCACTGGTTGCCAGCGACTCTCACAATGTCGTCGGTACATCTAGTGGGAGGCCTACCTACGCTGCGTCTTCCGGTTCGTGGTCTCCACTCAAGAACCTTTCTTCCCCATCGGTTATCGGTTCTTCGAGCGATGTGACCTGCCCATTGCCACTTCAACTTGCAAATTTTAACAGCTATTACGGTGACTCTGGTTCTTTGGCGAATATCCACGTTTCGGATTCTATCGCGCCTTGGTAGTATATAACTGAATTTTAAAACAGTTATCCCCAACCAATTGAGCTGACATTTGGCATATATGGCGGAATCCTAAAGATGGCTAATCAGTAATCATTCAAATGATAGATTTTGCTGAGAAGAATACGAATAACATTTTTTTAGAAAAACAATAACCGACTTCAAGACTACCTTACATGTACAAACTCAAACTAAAAACTAACCATCCACAAAAAAAATTTTTTACTTCAATTTTCGCTTTTGTGACTTCTAAATCTGTGTAAAATATTTTTTTGTTCTTTACAGTGACATTTTTTGAAGTCAGTTTTTTACGGTGCGGAAAAATATGTAGTCGCACACAAACTTTCACAATTATAATATTAGCGTGATTCAAATTGCCAATGTGATAAAAATTAAGCCACTATAAAATTATGTAAATTATTCTCTCGCCTAGAAACTGCCGTAGGTTTTTGCAATACAAAAGTTTCATAAGCCGGCTTATTAAAAAAAAAGGCGAAAGTAAAGCTGCTTATATCGAACAGTTTCATGGAAAATCAAGGGGTGCCGTCAAAATACGTAATTGTGAGAAAAGAAAGCCTATATAAATGTTTGTTATTCTAGAGGTAAAAGCTTTCCACTGTTCTCTACCCCCTGTTGCTATCCGAGTTGTACATATTTTTTTCTTCTACTCGAAACCCATCGTACTAGAAAATACTACTTGATATATTTTTCGTAGAAATCTGTTCATTGTTCGGGAATGATTTTCTTTAATATTTGTTTAGTATCTTGATATTGTTATTTATATTTCTGTTAACTTGGTGAGGGTATTAAAATAACAAATTATAGCTCCGAAAAAACTTCCAATTCCTCAGGCGATCTCTGTTTCTGATATGTCTGTTTTGATATTTTATTGACATACTTTGTATTCTGAAATATGGGGTTATAAGCTTAAAGTGTACCATGCCGAAAGGGGGTTTGTAGTCATCATTACGGAACATTTTTACAATGGGACCAACCTTAAAATTTCGAAAAATTTAAAGTGCTCCATTGAAAAATGTCAATCACACTTATCGAAGTGTATGGAATACTTGATATTTGTTTCGCGATTTTAGGGTTGGTCCAAAACTAAAAGTTTTTCATAATGATGACTACAATGACCTCCTTTCGACTTGTTACACCCCGAGCTTATAACCGTGTAGGTATACAGGAAGCATGGTCATACTAACTTATAATTACGTCATGGGTTAAACCAAAGGGTATGTGTAACAACATTAGCAAGCTGTCCTCTCTTAAGGCATATTCCACTTCATCACTATCAGCTATTAAATGTCCACCGCTGAACAAAAGACTCCCTATTAGGAGGGGAGTTTGCATAAAACCGGCGCTGATAGTTCTTGACTTTCAGCATTAATGCCGACACGGACCCATTCTACACTGATTGTATCCTTTAGATATAAGTTTTTGTAAAGGTGTCGAATAAAAAAAAAAAACTTTCTTCCTTTCATAAACCCCACGCTTGGCAGGCAGCTTGGGAGTCGCAGTACGTACACTGTGTACTAATAGAACGCTGCTGCCCATCCTCCGGTTCTGGTCATAATTTTAGGACATACTCCCGGGTATGTCCTAAATGTCGTAATGTATGTCCCGGGACATATTCACTTAAATGCTTTATAATATCTTCCACTAGATGCTCTTTTAAACTGCCTAGGGTTATACAGAACGACAAAGAAGCTAAGCAAAAAAGAAGTCAATGTACTCATCATTATGAATAACTTTTACCAAGGGATCAACCTTGAAGCTTTAATTATTGACGTTGCTTTTCTCTGATTTGCCGATGTCATTTTTTGAAATAAATTCATTGATTGTAATTTTTTGAGATTTCATGGTCGACTAGTAAAAGTTGTTCATAATGATCTGAACAAAGTTCTCTTTTCGGATTAGTACGGCGTACGGGTGGTACTGAGCCAAAGGGAAATCATAGATCCATGTAATCATCATCATCAGCCTTGAAGGACCCACTGCTGGGTATAGGCCTCCCATGTAAAAATGTATTGCTAAAAACCGCAAAAATATACATTAATTGTATCTTTTGTTTTTTTCTTTACAGGATGTTGGTGTCGCACGTTTTAATCATTTGCCAGAGTCAAGTGCCGAAATATTTTAAGCTTTATTATAATATTATCATCTAAAAAGTCACAGTCTTAGTCAAGAAAAGCAAGTCACGGTCAAGTCATCTCTAGTAAAGTGGTGGAACTTTACTAGAAGCTTCTATGGAGTTTTAGAATCAAACCGAAAATACATGTTTCATCTCATTTTCTTACATCTCACTCTCGACTATGTGAACATAAAAAATAATAATTATTGATTATATTATTAAAATACTCGTTACTCGAATACTCGTTTTTTTTAAATATTAAAATCTAATAGAGAAAAAACCCTATTTCTTTTCATAATAAATACAAAGAGGTGACATGTGTTTTTCACGTTAGCGCCAAAACTTTTTCTTTTTTATAGGTTTACTTAGATAATCAAAAAATAATCAGATGTTGTAAATAGGTATTATAATGTAGGATATACATAGCACATGTTTCTTTTCTGTCCCTGGTGGGTTTAAACCTCAGCTATGAAAAGGGTTGTGTCGAGCGCTTAGTGAGCTGACACGTTCTGAAGTTCTATTTCATTTGGTTAGGTCAATCCTTTTGTTTTGTAGTTGTTAAAATCATTGTTCATTTATTATTAAACAGTAAACTGAATGAATTTGGTGTGTTATAAGATTTTAAGTAAAGTTTGAATTATATTCTGTATCAAAATTAAAAGTAACTTTGAAATATTTGTGATTTGAATTACTCAAAATGTTGGAAAATATAAAAAGAGAGGAAATAATGGTGAATAAAACAGGAGGCAAAAGCAACGGGCCACCTGATGGTAAGTGGTCACTACCACCAAACATCTATAATACCTAGGGCCTACCTTTGAATTCACCCTTCGTTTGGAGCAGCCCAGAACTTCGGAGGAAAAACCGAAAAACCAACAAATACCTAACGTATTTTGTGACCATTGCCTGACATATATATTTTATAGGAAACGGCACAAAAAGTATCAAGCTTCGCTAAAATCAGTTGACGTCACAGACTTTGCGGGACATAGGTGAAGTCCAGCCGCTTCAATAATTTTTATCGCAATTCCATGAATCATTATATGAATTACAGCTTGTAGCTTAGCGTATTTATGGATCATGATACCGATTATTGCATGTAACTTAGTGTATTAATGGATTATAGGATGTAGCTTAGCGTATTTATGGATCATGATACTGATTATAGCATGTAACTTACTGTATTAATGGATTATAGGATGTAGCTTAGGGTATTTATGAATCATGATACTGATTATAGCATGTAACTTAGTGTATTAATGGATTATAGGATGTAGCTTAGGGTATTTATGGATCATGATACTGATTATACCAAGTAACTTAGTGTATTAATGGATTATAGGATGTAGCTTAGCGTATTTATAGATCATGATATTGATTATAGCATGTAACTTAGTGTATTAATGGATTATAGGATGTAGCTTAGCGTATTTATGGATCATGATACTGATTACAGCATGTAATTTAGTGTAGTAATGGATTATACGATGTAGCTTTGCGTATTTATGGATCATGATACTGATTATACCAAGTAACTTAGTGTATTAGTGGATTATAGGATGTAGCTTAGCATATTTATAGATCATGATATTGATTATTGCATATAACTTAGTGTGTTAATGGATTATAGGATGTAACTTAGCGTATTTATGGATCATGATACTGATTATAGCAAGTAACTTAGTATATTAATGGATTATAGGATGTAGCTTAGCGTATTTATGGATCATAATACTGATTATAGCATGTAACTTAGTGTAGTAATGGATTATACGATGTAGCTTTGCGTATTTATGGCTGGTGATACGGATTATAGCGTGTAGGCTCGCGTATTTATGGAGCATGATATCCGGGTATATGCTACCCAGGTAAGGGTGATAGCATGTAGGCTAGTGTTGTGATAGATGGTGATATATCGAGAAATAGATATATTGGTAATTAGAACGCACCTAACCTACGCCATACAATACAAAACTAACAAATATCTAACAGAATTAAGTAATATCTTTTAATCTGTTAAAAAGAAGAAACATAAGTATAATCTTACCTTCTTTGCGGGATCCTTATGCTCCTGCACGTACTCCTGCTTGAGCGGCTCCGTCTGCAGATCAGGTAAGGAGTGGCTGATTCTGATGGCTGCTTGCCTCGAGAGGGAGTCACTGTTGCTCTCTTGCGATTCGCGTCTTGTCCTGGGAAACCAGCACCTACGTCAGTCGGATAGGGTCGATGTTAATGGTGGTGAAACAATACAAAACACAAATAAAATCTTAAAAGTAAACAAATTGAGTTCAACTTGTAACTAGACCGCCGCCGACTGGAGAAAGAGCCTCTTATACCAAATTTGATGATTTTAAATAAATTTTTTTCAGTTAAATTACAATATGTGCGCTGGAAAAAAATACATGTCACAGATACATCTGTGTTAGAGTCTGTGATTTGGTTCAAAACACGATAGAATAAACTTTCCTCGATCAAAAAAATATCTAAAACAAAGTCGATTCAGTTTATTTTTTTCGTTTTATGCTCTAATGAAAGCTCGTAACAACCTGGAAATTGCATGTACTGAAAGGCAATTTTATTTAAAAATTTTTTATTTGAATATAATTTTGATAGTGAATAGTTTCGTTTTTTAGTGAAATTAAAAGCGTAAAAAGGTCCCGAGAATTCGCATCCTGACTCTAGCGTGGCAATCTTCGCTATAAGTTGGCGGGGGCTGAGGGAGCGTTTTGTTGCCAGCCTCGTGGTGTAAGCGGACATGTAAAAGAGAACTTGTCTAAGTTCACCGAAAATTCAAAATTGTCCCGCCGAATTGTTCTACATTTAAGGGCGTAGCTCATGTCGGTGGAGTAACTTCCAAGCTTGACAGTCTTTTGCCAGTGTTTTCACCTCCCTGTACGTCATGACATTTGCCTTCTCTTTTATTTGGTCTTAGAATACTGTTCTTGGTCTTCCCAGTCCTCTCTTTCCTTCTACCTTTAGATTAGATTAGATTATTTTCTAATCTAATCTTCAAAATATTCAAAATGTGAGAAATAGACAGCTCTCGCCAGTGAAAACGTTCTTAAATATCGAGTAAAAAGGACTTAATTTTCGATATGGCTTTGAAAAATTCTGTGGTGTGTTATACAGGGACAGAATTTAAGGATATTGATAAGGATTCATCTTGAAAACTCTTTGTATGCTATAAATGAGTACTTTTTGCAGAAAAACGAATGCAATGGACATAATTTTTTCATATAGTTTTATCAGTAATTACTGAGCACTTACCCTAAGCTTGCTAAGACTATTAAAAACGTTACGTTATCTAAAATTAAACTACTTTCATGCAAAACAAACCATCCATCTCCAAGCATTGACAGCAGCCAGCAAAACAGCGGTCGCTCAGTCCATAGTACTGTATGACTGAGGCGGCTGCCATCTGTCTAAAATGTTATCCAACAATTGTAACTACCTGTTCATGACGTATCCGAGTACTTTTTAGCGTACCAGTACGCGCCAATGGCCAGCAGTACAACTACCACAGTGGCTGCATAGTCCACAATGCTGGCGCAGACGCCCGACTGACTATAACTGTCACTTTTAACTAAACGTACCTGCCCATTATCCATCTCCAGGTGTTAGCGCACTGGTATCCTACAGCGGCCAGCAGTACGGCTGCCATCGCAGCCAGCAGCACAGCGGCTGCGTAGTCCACAGTGCTGGCGCGGAGGCCCGACTGGCTTTCCAGGCTTTCCGGCGGCCACACGGCTGGAAAATGAAACAAGACATAGAACACGGCACAGTCACATTTCTGTGTGTTAGTTCCAGCACACCGTCACATAAGTATAGCAGGCATGAACGCCGTTAGTTTGAACGAGGTACTTTTAATTTTGTACTGGTGGAAACTTATACAATGTATAGTGGCATGTTGAGCAAAAGTTTTTTTCATAACAGCCTTGTTTCTCTCCTGCTTCTTTAGGTCAGGTGTCTCGAGTCTCGACACGCTCTTAGCCAGTTATTTATCTATGCGTAAACGAGAAAAAGCTAAAATATGGATTCGTCTATGTGTTTTTCTCGAAGGAAAAAGAATGGATATTTTGTTGCTTGTGGTCAAATTTGGAGCCTTTAATCCAGTTTATTCGTTTCTTAAAACATACTTAAAGGTGATATCGTAGTCAATTTCTGAACCTCGGCTTCAGGGCTACCATTGTAGATGTACAAGAATATTGAAAGCATGAACCAAAGTCGATAACGTACCGTAATTAACGAACCGAGCCAGCTCCAATAATAATGAATAATTTTGCTTTGCCGCCCACTAATTTGGGCTACAATATTTAAGATAAATAAATAAAAATTAATATTCGGGACATTTTTGCACACACGGTCATCTGACCCCAAACTAAGTAAAGCTTGTGATATGGAGCCAGAGACTGATATACATATATATATATAGTTTTAAATGCATACTTAAATAGATAATATTAACAACCAGATATAGAACAAACACAAATGTTTAGAATAGTTATGTTAGAGCGCCTTGTTCGGGTCAAAACAAGGATGTATCAAAAAAAAATATTAGCTTTATCAAATACAGCATGGATGTGTAATCGTATCAATGTATATGTATATATTGTATATACTTGTAGTTTATCGACTGAGACCTAAACTGCCACCTCGCGATGTTAGCAAGCATTGTACGCTGCCAACTGGTAGTGGGCTTGAGCATTTGTATTGTATACCTTCTATAATCTATGGGCAGTTCTACTGTTTTTGTAGTGTTAACTAACTTTTATTTTAATTAGTTAACAATGGTTATAATAAGCATTAAGTATACGCGTTTTAAATATCAATTAGTACATAACAAATTCTCATAACAAGTTAATTATTAATGAACAATATCACGTGCGTAAAACAAATTAAATAACGTAATCCTCTGATTTAAACCTACGTGACGTGTCGAGCTTGTTTATATGACACAGTGCACTTTTATATAGTAAGGCTTGTCGAGTCGTGTTTCACATAATGTTCAGAAAGATTCGTAAGAGAGGAAGAGAGATCACATGCCTCATGGCAACTCTTATTTTTTTCATGGGTGAAACGCTTGATGCATTTGAAGCTTCGAACAATTATACATAGAACGCACAACGCGATGAAAATTATAGTCAGAAAACGTCCGCAGTTTCATATACAAACATAGCTATATACAATTTACATGGAATCAAAACTATTTTACCAAAACCAACCGTATATTTATACATTTACGGCTCAGTTCTCTAATGTGAGTTCAATTCGTACAACATCGTCAAAACTCGTCAACCACCGTTGATGAATGATGAATGAAGCGAGACGGCGATGTCTGAATCGCAAGTGGGAAAGAAATGGACTACTTGTGTTATGTTTGAGGTGAAGTAGCGTCTTAGTACGTGTGTGAAAAGGAATGCAGCATTATCAAAATAATATAGTTATGATGATAAAATATGTGATTTATAGGGGTTTTTGTGACTCTTTGGATGATAAACAGTAATGTAAGTGTGTATTGAGTATTTATTTGCCGATGCCATCTTTATGTTTTGTTATTCTTGCAATTTTTACGGAGCACTTGAGCATTTTTACAATCGCAACTATCGCGCGACTGTGCGTCCGATCCGGCACCGTATTGAGTCAGGACAGATTGAGTATTGCCGCGATTAGCGCGTCATTGTGGCATCATCAAGAATTTCAAATATCTTACTTATTCTGCTTTATCTAAGAGTCGGTTTAATGGAAGTTTAATTTTTTGTCGTTTAATATATTGGCGTTTACATTACTATAAAGTATTTTGATGGGGCTAAAATAAATAAAAGGATTAATCGATTGATTTTTCCTTACTTCCTCCATCGATGTGAACGAGTTGCGCACTGATCTTCTCCCACTGTAACCAAGTTATTCTTACCCGGCTTAAGGCGGCAGACGTGAAATGAATTCCGTCTTCATAAACACGGCGCAAATGAACACCAATTTAACTGTGTTGTGACACTTGTGGCATTTTATTGTGACGCCGGCGCCAGGATCTTACGTTTCGTGTAAACGTTTGTCGATTGGGGAATAAATAACGTTACCAAAAATTGTATTTCAAAATTCCAAGTTTAATTGAATTCTATTTATTTACCAACTAGCGGTCCGCCCCAGCTTCGCATGGGTATAGATTATAGCCTATGTCACCCGGGGATAGTGTAGCTTCCCGTCAGTGAAATAATTTTTCAAATCGGTTCAGTAGTTTCGGAGCCTATTCAATGCAAAAAAACAATCAAATCTTTCCTCTTTATAATATTAGTACAGATATATCTAATTTAACAAGATTAACCTAACTTTATAACATTAAATTTACATCACGAGGGAATTAGATCATGAAGATACTATTGCAGACTCTCCAAAATATATGCGATAAAAAACTGATAGCAACTTTGCGCCGATGCTCAAGACTAAATTATGGAAACTGACGTGGTTTTCACACACCAATATATAAAATTTAACAAGATTAACCTAACTTTATAACATGCATTAAATTTACATCATGAGAGAATTAGATCATGCGCAGATTCGATGCACACTCCGAAATGTATCCGATAAAAAAACTGATAGCAACTTTGCATCGATACTCAAGACTAAGAAACTTATTATGGAAACTGTCGTGATTTTTACACATTTTATTTATACTACACAGGGATTACTATAGTCGGAGTAACAGTCTAAATCATACGTGAGTAATTCCCGTGTAATATAAATAAAACTAAGAAACTTAGTCTGAACTACGGATTCATTGCTGAATGCTGATGAGGCAGGTTAGAATTGTTGAAATAAACTTTCGATTATTTTTGTTTGTAAACAAAAACATGTAACATCTTGAACACAAAATGACGTGGAAGGGTAAAGGTTGATATTTGTACACTGGCACAGACTGCAACTAATCTCGCGGCTCAGGTGATCGAAATTCCCTCTCCGCTAAAGAGACTAAAAAATCGACTACTAAGTAGTCAACGCAATTTTTAAGATATTGTGGCAAAATAAAAACACTAACAATTAAAGAGAGCATTAAATAAGAGCAAGGTTTAAATGCCACAATGTTTTTTTGTCCCATAATAACAATCGGAGACCTCTCGGCGGCTAATAACTCTAATATTACGGTTGAATTTTCAGCCTATATAAACTGTACTTCTAATTAAAAAAGTTTCATCATTGAATTCACAATTGCTGTCCAGATTGCTGCCACAATATATCCAGTAAATGCTAAATTAATATCCACGTGAATAAGACGTTAAATTTGAGCTAGATCTTGTAGTAATTCAAGGCCACAGTTTAGTAATAAATTTAATATTAATCGGATTCCTAACATTCTAGGTCACTGGTAGATTCAATATTAAATAGTTTTCTCGCCTACAGTGCCTAATTTTAATTATGGGACAACGATTAATTTAGTTTGTTACCCAAGTCTTCGGTCCCGATACTTCCCACAATTCAACGAAAATTAAAACTACGAAAAATTTACGGCATGTTTACACGGTCTTTTTCATTTGAATTTTTTTTTTATTTTCTTCTTTTCTCTTGAGAATATTTAGACGTTGCTTTTTTATATTGTCAAACAAGATTGAGATTGAGTGAGTCACAGTAAAGTTCAAGTCATACTCTAGTAAAGTGGTGGAGACTTTACTAGAGGCTTCTGTTGAAGTTTGGAGACATAACGAAAATACATAACTCTATCACGTTCACGAATACTTAATAAACAATAATCCAGTACTATTATACATTAACACTCGAAAATACACAAGTTTAGGAAAATAATACAATCAGGCGACAAGTTTTTTTCGTTGGGGCGCCCCGAGTTGCGAATAATAAATTTTAATATAGGAGTCTGTGCTTCGTAATTCCACTATATCGCTCGCACATCTCAAGATTTATCAATACATAAAATAATTGAAAATACTTACGTAAAATCTAAGCAGAACGAATAAAGAAAATAACATAATAAATAAAGTTTATGATTATTTACGGGATATTTACCGTGGTAAGGTTTTGGAATGAGCTCCCGATATTACGGCGCAGTTACATGCACCATGTTCACGGGAAGACTGAAGAATGCGGGTGGTTGGTCGAACAGTTAAAGTTAGGTGCAGACATAACGATCTACCCTCTTTCTTAGTCTTTTGCTACGGTTATCACTGAAACTCGAACTGGAACCTAAGTCCCGACAAAACACACTCACTATATCACTGCGCATAGTATTTTGAACACATTTTGAACGCGAACTTATATTTTTAAGGCAACCTAATACTGGATTCCACGCACTCGCGAGTTGAAAACCATCACCTCGATTGAAATTCTAGCATTTCGAGATCTCAATAGTTACGGGAAAAAAACCCAAAGACCTAAATAAAAAATGAAATGAAATGTGATCTAAAATATCCCGTAAAAACTCATATAACTTTTGTGAACAACCGTGATAGTTTATAACAGTGTTTTAACGTAATAAATGTTTCGTAATATTTTCATTTTGATTCAAACAAGTTTACATGCTCGATGAACAGTATTTTGCTACGAATACTACTAATTGATTCAACCCTCTCCCCGTATTAAATCTATTTAGCAGCTCCATTATTTGCGAGTAACGTTCAACTGATCTAACTTTCCCATACCTAATTGCCAATTTGCCAGTTTACCTAACTATCAAGTTTGCCGATTGTGTAAAGGAACAAGGAGTAGTTATCGGGTAATCCGATGAGTTATAAGTAGTGTTAACATTGGCTGTATAGATATTACGACAATGATCCATATTACTGAAGCCTGGCCCAAATCTCGGGGAACAAAATTAATTGTCAGACGAAGATCACAGGCCTCTCAGAGAGAGAAGAGGGGCTCTAAACCATCATGCTGGCCCAGTGGATGTTGGTGAATGCCTATAGTCTTTGAATTTTTGAGGTCCTTGGTAATACCGGTTTCATGGTGTTTCCTTCGCCGTTATTAAGCGAATCGACTGCACTTTATTCATTTAAGTACTGATTATGTCATTGATGCAGAGGCGAGGATCAAACTGGATGCCGTCAGTTTGTAAAGCGCACATGCTACCGCTCGGCTACCATCGCTCTATTTTTTTAATAAATGCTTTTAACATGGTGTAGGTACTACGTACACCTACTACATAAAAATTTAACTCAAAACCTTTTACCCTATTTCAACGTGATAAATCTAAACTATAACATGCAATACAATTAATCTTGAGCTAAAGTTACTGGTCTATGAAAAACAGGGAATCCAAGTGTAAAGGCCATGGTTTCAATAAATATTTATATAATAATAATATAATAATAATAAAGCCTTTTTTATTTCCCATCACCTAGTATTACATGTATGTATTAATATTAATGAACTTTAACATAATTATAATTTGCACTATATATACATTTACACTATTTATACAATGTTTTCTATATATTTTTTATTTAATTGTTCACGTGATATATTTCCATGGATAGGAACCCCTATTTGGGTATAGGCCTCCTCCAGTTTCATCCAGTTTTCCCTGTCTTTGGCTCGTTCAATCCACTCCTTTCCTACTGTTGTTATGATTTCGTCACTCCATCGTTTCATAGGTCGTCCTTTTCGTCTAATACCGCTAGGTCCTTTCCATCTCGTCGCTGCTTATGTCCATCGCTTATAAATATTTCTAAACTAAGTCAGAAATATTTATATAACTAACAATTTAATCTAAGTACTTTGAAAGCCATGTAGGTATTCCTTTTTTATTTAGATAATTAAGTATGCTTAGTTTAATTTTATTTTAGTTTGCAACAATCTAAATAATCCCAACACGTAGTCTGTTAACTTGTACTATTAGTTCAGTTGGTATTGAATTATTGATAGTTCGGTCTGGGTTCGTGATATAAGCCATTGAATCCGCGGTCACGGTACTGACCGTGTTTGGATAGCCGTGCGGGTAGATAGAGATTTAATTAACTTGTGGTTTCGCACTCGATTAAATGTAGGGTCTCGAATGATGCTTAACTGGAACATTCAACGTGGAAATTTGATTTATTAGAAATATGGTTATACGTTTACAATTTTAAATGAACTAAAACCTAAAACTACATAATAATGAATATAGCCTAAAAAAATCTAAAACCCGGAAATATGGCCAGATGCTGGCAGCATTGTAAACAGAAGACAAGTTTAAAAACCAAACAAAACTTATTATATTTATACTTTTGTTTGTGTGTCTGTGTGTCTGTGTGTGGCATCCTAGCTCCCAAACAGCTGGACCAATTTTGATTTAGTATTTTTTTGTTTGAAGGTGACTTGATCGAAAGAGTTAATTCATTCATTTTCAATCCTGTGGAATTTCCGAGTAACTATAACATGGGGTTCTTCAGGCTGTTAATTGAGTCTTTTTTATAATAGACTAGCAACGCACCCCGGCTTCGCACGGGTGTAAGTCTTATTTTTTTACACCTTGGATTACATTACTAGAGTTATAATAAGGATCCCTATTTTTTTTAAACATAATATAGCCTATGTCACCCGGGGATAGTGTAGCTTCCCAACAGAGAAAGATTTTTTTTAAATTGGTTCAGTAGTTTTGGAGCCTATTCAATGCAAACAAACAATCAAATCTTTTCTCTTTATAATATTAGTATAGAAGTATAGATATGCTTGCGCTTGGCCGCCATCTCGCCTGATGTTAAGCGACGATGCGGTCTACGAAACACGCACGCAACGAGCACGCTTGAAGAAACCGATTCACTCTCGACTTGAAGACACCCAGAAAGTCTTTAAAGGTTGGCAACGTATCTGTGATTCCAGTGTTGTAGGTATCCATAAGCGATGATGATCGCTTACCATCAGGTGGACTTTGATTGCCAAGTAAGTAAAGCATACAAAAATTAAAAACAGTTCAGCTGTTTGAAGATTATCAGCTCATTTATCGGGGATATAAAAAAAACAATTCATATTTGTTCCAAGCAAAAACGTTAAATCGTGGTTTGACCCAATCTGGCAGTCCTTACGGACTCTCATCGCCCTTAAGCCCCGAATTCAGATCCCTAACTAGATCTATAAAACTTTGTTCTACAACTTCAAAAGGAGGTCACCCCCAAGTGTAGTTTTTATTGAATTTGTTCGACTTCTTAGCTTACGGCGTGTATACGCTAACATATATTGTTCTTAAAGTAAACAACCTTACATAAGCAATGGTTTTTATCACAGAAAAGAGGAGTAAATAGAACGGAAATGAGAAGGAAAGTATGTTGCCAGGCATTATGACAGAACCTTGATTGAACATTCTTATATAAATCAACGCGTCGAACTCCGCATTCAAAGAACTTGGACCTTACCTTTTTGGGTTAGGTCTCAAAGTTCTTTTCCGCATCACAGTTGCTAACTGATTTCGAATGACGTTTCGTTTATATGGGTGCAACTGGCTACAACACAGATATACAGGCTACAACAAATTTCCTACAAAAATGCCTTGACAGCCGTTTTTTTTAACATTTAACATACACATTACATATAAAAAATATAAAAAAATCTGTGGTTTTTATTCTGTGTCGCGTTTTTAGTCTTAACGGGCTTTAAGACGAAATTGACAAAGACAACGGTGCGATAATTCAATAAACATTCATATTCAACCGACTTCAAAAAGGAGGGAAGTTTTCAATTAAATTCGTATTTTCTGTATAGAAAAGATTTCTACTCAGATCAGACATAGAAAGGAGATATATGCCTTAGTACAATCCCACTATCGTTCGTGTTAAAATGTCATTTTTTTTAATTTTTTTTTTACTTTACCTCTGCTGCTTAACGCAAAGACATTGAGGTTTAAGGTAGGTAGGTGGGTTTAGTTTGTAGGTGTAGGTCTGGGCGTGATGTTGAGTTTTTGCAGTATTTTTTTATGCTATAGGTGGCAAACAAGCGGTGACAAATTTCTGTTCATTACCAAGTTATTATACTCGAGCATCTGTAGCAAACTGCGTAGCAAATTACTCCGACAATTTTGGAAAGCGTTATAATAACTGGTAATTCGGTTACTTGGACAACCTTATTGTATTTTGTGGGGGTACGGAACCCTCAGTGCGCAAGCCCGACTAGCACTTGGCCGGTTTTTAAACTAGAACAAATACATAAATATGTTTGTTGTAGGACCTCCCTTATTAGTTATTACTTCATGACTTTTTTTTTATTTTTTTATTAATTTGACATAACATTACATACTCTGTGAAAATTTCAACTGATTATCTATTTACGGTTCGAAAGATACAGCCGTTAAAAGCTAGAACAGACTGAAAAACAGCGTAGTCTATGTACCATTTTTTTTTTAATCTATTAATAGACTTGCGTTTGACCGCCAACTAGTACCTAATATGGTCCCGGTTTCACCCTTTGGGTACGGAACCCTAAAATCGCAGCACAACTACCCATTGCTAGGAAGAGCGTTCCAAGAAAGGTCTTCGACCCCGATCTGTATTCGGGACATTCGGGACATTTTTTGCACACACGGTCATCTGACCCCAAACTAAGCAAAGCTTGTGATATGGCTGCCAGAGACTATGTTCAAGCAACCGTGATCTCATCTCAATTCCAATTTTTCAGTGCCTATTTTATGCATCGCAATCAGCATTGTCATTCAGCGTGGCAATGCTGCTATATTGTTGGGCACGCTGCTATTTCGTAGTGGTCTAGAATATTAACTGGTTTATCAATAGAGCTTCAACTTTTTATGCAGGATTACCATACCGAAGTAAGTTAGGTTAGAATTAATTTTTAGGGTTCCATACCTCAAAAGGAAAAAGACACGCTTATAGGAGCACTTCGTTCTGTCTGTCTTTCAAGATTCTTTTTCTCAGGAACGCATGGAGGTCCCAAGTTTAAAATAATATCAATTACTCAAATCTGCAATCTTGGAGCTGTGAAAAAAATCATAGTTCTAAGTCAACGCAATCAAAAGATACGGCCCTTTATGCTGAATATTTTAACACTCGCCAGGAAATTTAAAGAAATAGGTTACTTCCTGTTGAACTACAATCATGAAATATGACAAGAAGCAAGGTCTCACAGCACATAAAGGAAAAAAAACAAAAGTTGCTAATTTGAAGTTACATTACAATAAAAAAAAATTTGCTATCACAAACTATAATTTTATAGTTTTTATGTATCGGAGCACCTGTTTCCCAACTGCAAAGTTAAGTTTGTTTTTCAATAGTTCAACCTTTGAAAACTTTTTTCGTCGTGACTCGATTCCCGGGATGGATGAACTATCTACATACACACATATTTATCGGAGCACCTGTTTCCCAACTACAAATTCAAATTATTTATTTCACGGAACATGCGGTGTTACAGTTTCAATAATTGTGACAGATAAAGATGGGAGTTGAGATAAAGTTAAGTTTATTTGGCCTTCAATATTTCAACCTTTTCCCGTCGAGAGTCGATTCCCGGGATTGATGAACTATCTACATACATATTTATTAAATTAGTGCTACCTACTCCGTTGCGAGTCCTACTCACACTTGTCCGTTTTTTTTTTTATATACACGTTAAAATCTTGGAACCTAATGAACAGTAAATTATCAACGTTTGCTCTGTTTCCATCCCAACTTCTTATCTGTCAGGTAGTTGCGGGTAGTTACCTCCCTTCGCTCCCGATGATTGATTATACCTACTTGATTTTGTACGTTTAATGTCTAGACTGAGAGGTTTTGTTACAATTTTAATTACGTACGTGAAGGAAAATGTTTAAGAAGTAGTCTAAAATCTCCTTATTTTCCAATCAACAAAAGCACTAAATTGGTGGTACATTTCACTTGTGACGGAAATTCAAATTTCAATCAGTTTTCTTGTCCTTGTAACTAGGCCGGGTAACTATAGTAAACGATCATGATGTTTGCGCAAATTTATTATCATTCTTTACAAAATCATGTAGCTAATTTATCCCTAATGCACATTTTTACTTACATTTGTTAAACAAATTTTTGCTGTTTCAAACAGCTTATTGACGAATGTAAGTAATATGGTGCGTTAGTTAAATATCTGTATACGATAATGTAAAGAACAACCAACAATTTGCGCAAACACTGAGTCATTTTAAAATAATTACCCGGCCTAGCTACAAAGAAAAAACAACTGTGTCAAAATTTCAATTTCCCGACATATTCAAATTCAAATCCAAAATATTTATTTTGTGGAAACATGGGTAACATGCAGATGTTAATGTATTTACATAAGTTAGAGACCACCAATCTCTAGCATCATGGCATGCAAAATGTATATAACACTTTATTATACAGGATGTAAGGGGAACACTCTCGAAGCTAAAAGAAGGTAATTGTACTCATCATTATGAACAACTTTTGCTATGGGACCAACCCTGAAATCGCGACAAAAAATAAGCTGTTCCATACATTTTGTCGAGTGTCAATGACAGTTTTCTATAGAACAGCTGATCTTTTTTTCGCGATTTCAGGGTTGGTCCCATAGTAAAAGTTGTTCATAATGATGAGTACAATTACCTTCTTTTGGCTTCCCTTACATCCCGTATAAAATCTAACATCAGAACAATTTATTTTAACAATTTGTCATTTAAAAACTCCGTAATAGAATAGGTGAAATATAGGTGAAACGTACCACCTTAATAAATAATTATTTAAGGTACGGTACGTCATTGTCATGTGATATTAGCCTAGAGATTGAATTTACTTACTCAGCTTCTTTTGGCGTTCAGCTTTTTGAGATAGGCTTACTACTCCTTTTACGGTTTCTACAAGAAGTCTATCTAAAACGTTTTGTAATTTGACTCGGAGTTCATTGCTCTTCAACTTCCCAGCAATTTCATTATCAAAGGGAAGGTAGTAAAATAAATTTACAACAGACGAATGCGCATGCCTGCGCAAAAGAAGCCTACCTTCTTACGAAAATTGAAAAAGTTTTCATGAGTTACTTGTCAGCTTTTTTAAGTTTATGTCTTTGTGTAAATTAGTGCACGCAGAAAGCTGGCTTTGAGAGTTTTGGCGCCAACGTGGAAAAAAAAACACGTCGACTCATTACATAGGCTAAGTATATTCTACGACTCATAATATAATTTTCTTGGACTTAACAAGTTTTTTCTTTTTTTTCTTTCTAATTATTTTCAAGTGTTATTCTGAAAAAAAATTGGATTATTATTTAAGTATTCGTGACCGTGGTCGAGTATACAAAAGTGATGAAAAACATAAGTATTTTCGTGTTTTTTCCAAAACTCCATTGAAGCCTCTTGTAAAGTCTCCACCACTTTACTAGGGCATGAGTTTGACTCATAGGTTTGACTTAACCGTGGCTTTACTTGGCTGTGACTATGACTTATTTTACGAATTCTAATACAACTTCATAAAACTAATACTTCATAATACTTGACACTGGCAAATGCACATGGCGTGACATGCCAAAATTCTCTTAAGGAAAGAGGAAATAATATCTGGCTCTACATTGAGAACACAGAAAAGAAACAATTTTTTTTTCTTTCTGTGATTGAGAACATGAAATCTTACTACAGAAATTAAAACTCAAACATTTTATAGTAGTATAATATTAAATCTTTGTCAAAACTGTTTTTAAACTAAAATCCAATCACGCTTCACACTAATATTATAAATGCGAAAGTTTTTGAGTAAGAGCAATTTTATTATATGTTAGTGTGTATATTTGGTTGCACTCAACTTCGTAACAACTGATGGAATTTGGTATGGCTGAATTAACATATAGCATTTTGATAGCGGGAGAAATCGTGGGACTTAGGACGCTTCTGAGTAAAAGATCCACAATTATTGTTATCTAACCAATAGCTTTTTTTAATGCCGTAGGTAGCAAACAAGCTGACGAGCTATCTGATGGTAAGCAATCGCCGTCGCCTCTGGATACTAATAACAACAAAGGCGTCACAAATACGTTGCCGACCCTTTAGGACTCGATTAACTCGCCTTTTGAAGAATCCCATGTTGTAGCTTCTCGGAAACACCGTGGAAGGAGGTACCTCATTCCACATTTTGCAGGTATTAGGCCAGAAGGATCGTGTGAATTGCACAGTGTGCGATTTCCACTGATCTATGATGTGTGGATGAGCCTTCAGGCGGTGGCAGCTAGTGCGATGATAAACGCACGCCGGTATCAGATTTATATTTCGGAGAAGCTTTACGCGTCTTGCACGAGCACGTGAAAGTAGCCTGCATGACTTAGAATAAGATAGCCCCGTGCAACGTACGTAATGATACGTGCATCTTCTCTATCCGTGCAATTTAGGTGCATCATGTGCAAAACGCATTACTACAGCAGCAGGCCTAGCACGGGCCAAATTGTCTTTCCACCGTTTTTATCCCGCGAGAAAAAGACAAACGTATCCATATTCTAGCTTTGTTGCGTCTAGGTGTGGATAAAAACGGTGGAAAGACAATTTATCCACAGCCCATGCTAGGCCTGCAGCATTCGATTTATCAAAACACAACATAAGGTACCTATAAATTTGAACTCGAGTAGCAAAAATAATTTTTCACAAAAAGAGACCAATAAAAGAAATTACAAAGTTTCCCCGAAAATTATTGCTTTTTTCTCCGCCTCTTTGGAGTTAATCAGACTCAAACTTGTCAAAAATTACGAGGAGATTTTTCGGGTCAAAAGTTTATCGGACCTTCTAAATGTCAGGCCGGTCAATGCCTCATCGTTGACATGTTTTTTATGATTGTACAAGATAATAGTGCTGGGTACGCTGCCAACTGATAGTGGGCATTTGAATTGTCTTTAGACGTTGAACGGTCTACGGGCAGTCTATTGTACTTTTTTTTTTTTTTTTGTATGGGACCTCCCTTTCGTTATTACTTTTGACTATTTTATTATTTCTTAGTTAATCCGCCGTAAAATTTCATATTCTGTGACAATTTCAACTGGTTATCTATTACGGTTCGAAAGATACAGCCGTTAATAGGCCAGACAGACAGACATACAGACGTCGTACGCGTAGTAATAGGTTCCCGTTTTTACCCTTTGGGAACCCTAAAAAGTTCAAAATATTTTAACATATCAAAGATATTTTCCGCTCAAGTCACTCTTTTTCGAGAGAGTATAAGTCTGTTCGCTATCACGTTTAGATATTTAATGCTTATAGAAATCCTAAAAACGTATCCAGAGACGCATCATTAACAAGAGATAAAACAAACTCAGCCTTATTCTCTACTGTTACCTATTCTGTGGCTGAGTGAATGAACCTCTGAACAAACTGAAAACCGCAACCTGTGCTCAAAACGCTTGGACAATGAAACAGTGGGATACGTCAATCAGGCGTTCAAAAATTTCTACCGTCCTTGCCACTAAAGTACTTACGAACCGAGGCACTTCAATCTCAGTATATACCTTTTTGTCACGTAATAGTTGTGTTATTGAAGTGAAAACTTCTTTAGGCACGTTAGACACTTTTTGGAATGGAAAAAGCACGAGTTTGCGTGACCGTCACTCTCAGATACTCGTTTGGGTAGAGTCAACTCGAGTCGACAAAGGGAGCAAAAGAGATCTAGTCAACCTTGATGAAATTTTCACTTTAGGCACCTTCAGGGCCCTGATTCCATAACTTTAAACACGTGCGTAACGCGGGGCGTCATGTTAACCTAAAAAAGTTGACTTTTATTCCCTAGGAAATAGAGATACAATTTTCAGATGTTAACGCGCCGCGTTACGTGCGTGTTAAAGTTACGGAATCAGGGCTTTGTCGTATGGTCTTGCACACACTTTTATTTGTTTTTTATAGTATACGGTTAAACCGGTTATTCTGATTATAGTTTAAATCGCATACGATGTTACGGCGGTCTTTTTTATGGTAAGTCCGCGTGCATGGCTTTATTTAACTGTATTTTATCCAACAAAAATCTGCTTACGCAAGTAAGATGAGTATAGATTTTACTGTCTCCACGCCTCAAGGGTTCAACAAACAGTTGAGTTCGTGGTGATGGATTTGCGAATTAAACTTTCGAGCTTTTCACGTCCCGTGATTTATTGACCCGAGATGAAATTTAAAGGATGTACAATCTCCAGGGTTCTCTATATGATGGACAGATGTCTCAAAGAGCTATGTTACTGCATTTACTTTCTAATGTATTATTTGAAAGTGCAGTGTACTCAAAAGCAAAGAATAGAACTATAGAGCCAGAATTGTCGGTCCAAAGTTTTATACATTATTTCAATTTGAGGGGTCTTTGACTGTTATATAGCTATATGTAAACCTACTCTTATTCTGTTAACAATACATTAGAATTTAAACATTATAATTTTTCTACATTGGCTTGGGTTTGATCTCTTTATAATTTTTCGAAGCTCAGATCTGAAAAACAAGGGAGATATGCTGAAATACACTATCGTTCGTGTTCAAATATCTTCGTATTTCACTTTTCACCATACCGCCAAACCGGTTAAGGCAAAAACTGTAAGTGAGTCATCATCATCATCATCAGCCAGAAGACGTCCACAAGTGAGTACGACACATTAAAGGTGCTTGCAGACGATGCGTAATACAAGTAACAAGTAGAAGTAACAAGTGCCTATTACGCATAGTCTGCAAGCACCTTTAATGTGTCGTACTCACTTGTGGACGTCTTCTGGCTGATGATGATGATGATGACTCACTTACAGTTTTTGCCTTAACCGGTTTGGCGGTATGGTGAAAAGTGAAATACGGTGTGCTTAGTAGACGTGGCAGTGAAAGTGGTACTTGGCGCCAAGTGGTACTTCGCGCTGGTACTTGGCTCCAAGTGAAGCTTCGTGTGGCGCCCTGCTCGCTTGACGCCCAGTGCGCATCGTTCGTCTCGTTAGAACACTCTTACGAGTACGTACCGTCGTTGTGGCGTCACCGCGCAAGTGGCTATGGTTGCGTGCTAGGCCGGATGCGTTCGCAACCGTCACGTTGTTTACATTACTATTATCTCTCTTGTTTTCTCAGATTTTGGGCCTTACGGCAACCTCATAACGCGAGCTCGAAACAGCGGTGATACCGAAACGCCGAGATACAGTTTGCGGTCACGCAACTTATTGCAATCACCTAAACAGCAGTTTGACAGTTGAGATCGTCCTATTCGTTAAAATGCCATTTGATCAGTACTCGCTATGATCGATTCTATGGCATTTTATCGAATTTGGAGATCGATAAAGAACGGTACTTGCACTGGAATCGCTTAAAACAGGTAGCCGTAAATACCCAGAGGGTGTGATCGTCAACTTTACTATTGTGCCTACTAAGCGCCTAATAATTATCACAAGCTTTGGCCCACCAAAATGAGAAAAATATACCGGATACCTACGTTTTATTTTGGTAACTTATTACCACATTATCATGTAAATCATGCCGTGAATTAGAAATTTAAAAATATCGTAATTTGACTGCACAGTGCACAGCACAGAAAAGAGAAGTAACCAAAAAAATCTTTTCTGTGGTGCATAGGCAAATGTGAAGAAAAAATTAATAAAAAATATGCGTCCATTTGAAAACCTCTTAATTTTTTTCATGAGCTAAAAATTGAGTTATTCTTTTTCGCACTTTATTGCGATTTAAGATAATAAAAAAAGAATTCACCTGGAGACGTAGATTTCGTATCCGTAATTTTTTTCTTGGCACAATCTCTACATAGTATAAATTAAAGTCGCTTTCCGCGTCTGTCTGTCTGTATGGCTGCTAACTCCTCCTAAACCACGCAACGGATTTTGATGCGGTTTTCACCATCAGTTAGATACATTTTCACGGAAGGTTTATTAATATAACTAACGACACGTCCCGGCTTCGCACGTAAATTACACCCGTGCGAAGCCGGGCGGGCGAGTCGCTAGTACCATATAAAACGCAGAGCAGAGTTTCGTGCGTGCTCTTGTAATTTCGGACATAAACAAAGCCGTACCTTTGTTCGTCCGAAAATAATGTATTTAGTAACCCTGAAGTTGAAATGATAATGGATGTTTCTAAGGCATATTACACCGGACACATTTGCTTGACCTAAAAGGTTTGACACAGAAAACCATAATTTAGGCTCTTGGGTACAGTGAAGCACGACTTTTATACTATAACTAGCTGACACTACAAACCATTTCAAAGGTAGGCAACGCAATGACAATGCCCCGGGTATTGTAGGTGTCTATAAGCTGCGGTAATCAGCAATTTTTATCTATTGGTAGCTGACCCGACAAACGTTGTCCTGTGTTAGAACTGTCAATCGCACGAAGTTAAAATCGTCGTTATAAGCTTTCTGAAATTTTCCAATTTTCTGAGTAATTTTCTTAATTTTTCTTTCCGTAAGAACCTTCTACTAAGTATTAGAAAACGTAAAAAAAAGGAATAAAATCGGTAAAGTCGTTCTCAAGTTATGGCATATGACCAAGGTAAATAGGGATTAAGTGTTATATATACATATACTAGCGACCCGCCCGCCCGGCTTCGCACGGGTGTAATTTACGTGCAAACCCGGGACGGGTCGCTAGTTATATAATTATTTAAACTATCCTATCTCTCAAGTTGGATCGAACTGCACATGGTGTGCGAATTTTATTATAATCGGTTAAGTGGTTTAGGAGTCCATTGAGGACAAACATTGTGACACGAGATTTATATACATTAAGAATATAGATCAGATGAGGTGTTTTTATATCGAGGGTGGTAATGCTGCCAACACTTTGGATACCCTGCCTAATAGTAGGGATTTCAATTTAATTTCATATTTTTAAGTTAGGTTCGCAGTTCAGCGAGGCAACGCGGTCAGCATTTTAGGCACCTTGCCTGAAATAAAAGATCGTTTGTACTATCTAAGGCCTCTTAGTTGCTTATAGATAGTATAAACGATCATCAATTAGACAGCTTAGTTTTTTAAGTTTTGTGTTTGGTATTCTTAGGTTCTCAGCTTAAGAACAACAAGGCACCGGGTGATGACGGAATCACGACAGAACTACTGCGAGCGGGTGGAAAACCGGTACTTTTAGTCCTCCAGAAGTTATTTAATTCCGTCATACTCGATGGTACTACGCCTGAAGCATGGCACAGGAGTGTGGTGGTGCTCTTCTTCAAAAAAGGTGATAACACCTTATTGAAGAATTATAGACCCATCTCACTCCTGAGCCATGTGTACAAGTTGTTCTCCAGAGTCATTACGAACCGTCTCGAAAACAGGTTTGATGACTTTCAGCCTCCCGAACAAGCCGGTTTCCGTAAAGGCTGGAGCACCATAGACCACATACACACGCTCCGCCAGATTATACAGAAGACTGAGGAGTATAATCGGCCATTATGCCTAGCGTTTGTGGACTATGAGAAAGCCTTTGATTCAATCGAGACCTGGGCAGTATTGCAGTCCCTCCAGCGTTGTCATATCGACTATAGGTATATCGAAGTGTTAAAGTGTTTGTATAGAAACGCCACCATGTCGATCCGATTACAGGACGAGAGCACGGAACCAATCCAATTGCAGAAAGGCGTGAGACAGGGAGATGTTATCTCTCCGAAACTGTTCACGAACGCATTGGAGGACGTTTTCAAGCTCTTGGACTGGAACGGATTAGGCATCAACATCAACGGCGAATACATCACTCACCTTCGTTTTGCCGATGATATAGTCATCATGGCAGAGTCGCTGGAGGACCTAAATACCATGCTCAGCGACCTCAGTAGCCTTTCCCAACAGGTGGGTCTTAAAATGAACATGGACAAGACAAAAATCATGTCGAATGTCCATGTTGAACCCGTGCCGATAGTCGTTGGGAACGATACTCTAGAAGTTGTTGACCATTACACCTATCTTGGACAGATTGTTCAGTTAGGTAAGTCCAACTTAAGCAAAGAGGTCGCCCGAAGAATCCAACTCGGATGGGCAGCGTTCGGGAAATTGCGTGACATCTTCTCGTCCAAGATACCACAGTGCCTCAAGACGAGGGTTTTTGACCAGTGTGTGTTGCCAGTGATGACATATGGTACTGAGACGTGGTCCTTAACTGTTGGCCTTTTGGAAAAACTCAGAGTCACTCAGCGGGCAATGGAGAGAGCTATGCTCGGAGTTTCTTTGCGCGATAAAATCCGAAACGTGGATATTCGCAAAAGAACCAGAGTCACCGACATAGCTGTTAAAATTTGCAAGTTGAAGTGGCAATGGGCAGGCCACATCTCTCGAAGAACCGATAACCGATGGGGAAGAAAGGTTCTTGAGTGGAGACCACGAACCGGAAGACGCAGCGTAGGTAGGCCTCCCACTAGATGGACCGACGACATAGTGAGAGTCGCTGGCATCCAGTGGATGCAAAAGGCAGGCTGTCGTTCAGTGTGGAGGTTAAAGGGGGAGGCCTATGTTCAGCAGTGGACGTCTTCTGGCTGATGATGATGATGATGATTCTTAGGTTAAAACAATCCTTGAATACAATCATTTCATATAGTATAAACCACTAGTGTAGTAGTAGTTAGTAGTGAGGAATCCTGCATACGTACGGAGAAGGAATTCGATGGCGTATGTGAATCCACCAATCCGCACTGGGCCAGCGTGGTGGATATGGCCCAATCACCTTTTCGGGGGTAGGCTTAAAGTCCAGCAGTGGACTGTTAAACGGTGAATGATTATGATGATGATATAGTATGAAAAAACCTTCAACAACAATGGAGCCTGTTATGCACAGAGTTAGTCACTAACGAATGTATAAGAAATGCAAGTACTAAAGGCTACTCGTTTACAATAATAAATGGGAGAAAGGCAGAGAAATAAGATTAATTGAACTTACATTCTATTTAATTCCTAATGCCAGACAGTGAATGACCTAGGATCTGGTTCTTTATTGTATTTTTATTGAAATGCTATGTTTTGATACAAAATGTTTTATTTTTAGTAAACAAAGAAGCTGTTTGAAAGAAATAACGACATCTTTATATTGACATGTTGTAGCTGTCAGGACGTGTTGTTACTGTGTTTAGACGCTAGTAAGATTTTTATTAATTGAGTCGTGTACAATGCCTAAAGTTATTAGAAGCGCTGTTCGAGAAATGCATGGTATAATAATATACTCCGCCAGGTATGTAATACTCCGAGAAATAATGTGACGTGAGCGTCCCGCAATGATGTCATGATGTCAATTTACAACAGGTTCGAGAGAGATGACGATACACCACGTAACAGCTGATTGGATAAAGTGGCAACTGGACAGTGACGTAATTCTGGGACAACTGCCAGAGTAGAAGACCTTGTTTTCTTTGATCATGGAGAAATGATACTAATAGTGATTGATACACGATGACAGCGCCGTGTCTCGGGGACTTCAAACATGAAAAGTGCTTTACCTTGCCTTAGCCACCACTCTGTCAAAACCACAGACTAGGTAAAGCTACTAGGTAGCCAGTCTTTGGTCAAAACCTTACTCCACCTGTCATCGTGCCCAGCTTCACTAGTTTTCATTACCGCGATTCCGACATTGAGACAAGAAATCATTGAGTAAACTCAAATATAAGACCCTTGGCACACCGCGATTAGCACGCAAGACTAATCTGATGTAAGTTTAATATGTGACCACGGTCACTATCATTATTTGTACGTGGTTGATCAGAAAATTATGCTTGGTTACCCACCATTTTGACCACAATCATGCACTGAATTATGGGCTAGGTACGGTGGGACAGGGTGGGGCGCTTGCACCACCCTGGATGGCCTAGCTGGCCCTGGCAAGATCTCTGGGCGACCATTTTTTTTTAAATTTACAGCACTTCAACGCTTTATGATTGATATTCTGAATACATGTACGAAGCGCTTTGATTCCAGTTTTATTATGCGAACTGATAGTTTGTGGAATGCGCTGTTTAAATGCGTATTCCCCGACAGTTACAATCTGGGTGTCTACAAATCACGAGTGCATCGGTTTCTTCTAGGCAAGCGAGCTCAACGTAGGCCGCATCAGACGAGTTGGCGGTCAAACGCAAGCTTAATATTAAATAAAAAACTTCATACTCATAATTAGGATGGTTTTCCTTTCTTCCGTTTTAATTATTTGTATTCATAGAGCCTAAAGCAAGAATGTGTTGTAGTATATATATATATATATATATATATACACAAAAAGTATATAATCATCCTATACGCGGGAACTTGTTCTATAGGCGGGCGGATTTTTTTAACTTATATACTGATAGGCTGAAAGTGTCCCTAATAATGCAAAATAAAATAAATAAATAAATTGTAATCATTGAAGTATTTTAATGATTACCTACAGTGATTACACCAAATTTGATTACGGTCAAGAACCACAGAAAGCCGGCTTGTTGGCTTGTGTATGCAGTGTGCACTGTGCATAGAAAAAGGTATCTAGAAGCGGTTTTTTTAACTGAAATTCTGACTAGGTTTAGCCCGTCGGATAGTTTTAAAATAAAGTTAAATAATAGGATATAGGTACTTATATGATTATTGTTTATCAAAAAAAAAAAAGGAACTCTAGATTTTAATTTTTTGCCCCATCACAAGTGCCTGGCCAGCCCATGCACTGAATATATACCAAACTAGCGACCCGCCCGCCCGGCTTCGCACGGGTGTAACTTACGTGTGAAGCCGGGGCGGGTCGCTAGTTCTATATATAAACCTTCCTTGAAAATGTATCTAACTGATGGTGAAAACCGCATGAAAATCCGTTGCGTGGTTTAGGAGGAGTTAGTGGCCATACAGACAGACAGACGCGGAAAGCGACTTCAGTTTATACTATGTAGAGATTAATGCGTGTAACCTAAATCTTAGCTAAGATTACATCAGGGTGTGGCGTATAGAGTAGTCAACCCGTTACCTATGGTTAGGGAGCATCATGACTGATCAGAAAATCTAAATTTGTGTTCACTAAAAGTATCATAGTTTTCGAGTAATTGGCCCTTTTTTAAATTTCATAATAACTTGGTCACTCTTTTCGATGGCATGATCACAAATAAAGGTAATTTCTCAGTCTGTATTTTTTTAAAGTACTCTTTGATAGATGTGCTCAGCTATCCAATGTAAACTTTTCTTTTATACCGCTAGCTTTAATTTTTATTTTTCAAAAATGTTAGTTCAATGTATTTTGCAAAAACAATAGACCCTGATCCTAATATAATATATGATCATAATAATAGGCATCTTCTTTGAACTGAAAGCTGGGAATACCATGTATTATACCATTGTAGAATACCCCCAACCATAGGTAACGGGTTGACTACTCTTTATGCCACACCCTGTATAAGATCTCATAAATCAATGTAGCACTCATAAATTATGTATATATAACTAGCTGTACTGAACCCAGGAGTGATTTCAGTGAAATGTAAAATAGTGAAATATGTAGCCGTAAAAAGCACCCGTGACACCGGATGATTCATTGTTATTGTATAGGCAGGGCCGAACTTAAGGAGAGTCAAGGTCTTTCAATATGGGGCACTCTTTTGAAGGCCCACAATAGAAACAGTTGTGGTTGCTACTTTGTATGATACCGTCTGAGTTATCAGTAAAAAGGAATATGGTGAAAATATGATTTTATTTTAAAAATTTACCTTAGTAAAGATAAAGTCAGCTACTACGAAATGAATTTTACGGTTTTTTCGCATGTATTTTACATTATTTTGATTCCTGACGTTTTGCAATGTCCGTTGTCACAGGTAGAGTAGAGACGGATATCTATATAAAATGTATTAAATTAGTTACAATTAACGCCAATGATTTTTAGTAAAACGTTCCCTAAGACGGTGTCCATCTTGCAGTTCTGCGCTAAGTTTTTAAGTATTATTTTTTTAAATTTAAATTTGTAATAATCGCCAAAACTAAGAAATCTTTATATTAGGATTAAAGCTAAAATTTTCAGAAAGTTTCGTCTTGTCAATTTTTTACGGATATGCTACTTGCATAATATACAACCAATGTCCAGCCTTCCGTGCCTCGTCAGTCACTAGAGAATATTCTATGTGATAGATTAAACGAAGATTACTTTTCTAACGTTCGTTATTGCCTCGGCAATCTTGATATCTTCAAAAGAAATTAAGATTCCCGAAATGTACTTAACTTAGCTCGTCGTAAGTAATAATTTTCTCGCAAAAATTAAATGTGAAAATATATTTAAGATTCCAAACCACTGTTGTTGTAGCCAAATTCGAAACTAATATTCTAACTATTCAATTTCCTTTTCATAAAACAAAGCTTCGATTCCATTACGTCGTACCCTCGGGCAAGTCACCGGTTATGATAACCGCGTAAATCCCAAAATATTATTCTTTCTAACCGGGTGTGTTTATCGCCCGGGGCAGGTGGCCCCGCCCTTAATCCCTCCCAGTCGGGAACAACAACAAACCGCACTCATTTTTTAAGCGGCACGCCTTTATGAAAAAGGCTCTCAAATTAAGAGACAGAATATAACGAATGCTAAAGTAAACGGCAAGTAATTAAGATAGCAGATATGCGTGTAGTTAGACTGTAGAACATATTGCGTGATATTTTTGAAAAACATATGTGTAATTCGTGAAAAAGTTTTCTTTTAGTTAGTCCGTTGAGTAACTGGACTGATTTAGTGCATATTTGAACACAGAAAGTCAATTCAAAGGACAACATTTTATAAAGATTGAAATTGCGCAAGTATCGTCTAACAAATATACAAACATATACGACTCGCAAACACACATGCAAACGTAACCTGTTTCCGTAGACTATAAAACCTTCGTTTTGATTGATTGATTAACTCTTTATTGTACATACCATGAAATTTTATACAAAAGACAAAAAACTGCAAATAAACCGGCCAAGTGCGAGTCAGGCTAGCACACTGAGGATTCCGTACCACCATCAAATTCAATATCGAAATTACCAGTTCTTGACACTACTTGTAACTTGGTAATGAACAGAAATTTGTAACATGTACATGTGTGTTATGTATTTGTGTTTGTTTTGTTGTAGAAATGTGTATGGCACTTGGCCATTATTTATTATTTGTTGTTATATTTTAGAGTGTTTACTATAATTATGCCAAGTCTGACGCTTGTACGTATTACTGTTTTTATATTAGAGCTAATATAAAAATACGTTAAAAAAGTATACGTTTGTTGTATGGGGACCCACCATACTTTTTTTTCTTGACTTTTTTATTATTTCACAGTTAATCAGACGTAACATATTCTGTGAAAATCTCAACTGGCTATCTATGACGGTTCGAAAGATACAGCCGTTTAAAATTAGGACGGACAGACAGACAATGTAGACTTAGTAATAGGGTCCCGTTTTTACCCTTTGGGTACGGAACCCTAAAAAATAACACCACCTACATTTGCACCAACATCTTTGTTATTTGCACGGTAAAAAACATTTCGTATTTATTAACTGCATAAAAAATTCCCAAATACATAAACATCAAAACTGCGAATTTTTCTAACACAAAATTCATCATATTTTACCGTAATTTAATAAAAAGAATCAGGCCAGCGCTACTTCCTAGAGATAAACAATTTTACGGAAAACCTGTCTCGCACAAATAACCGACGTTATAGTAGTTGACGTAAATAATGGACCACTGACGCAGAATGGACGCGACGTGAACCCCATCCATCCATCGATTTATACGAAGGAGCACAACAATAAAACAAGAAATACCTAGGAAATTTGATGTACGTCAGGATTGAGAAGCCAAATCGGCGTCTGAAAGGATTTACAATTTGATGTATAATTTATGCATCTTTATAAAAAGTATCATCATTTAGCTATGTCAAAAAAAAAACTCATAAACAATTTTATTATATTGATCGATTAAGTTAAATTTCGAATACACGCTTAATTATTGACAACGCATGGTTATCTAAAGACGTCGTTCTAAATCCAATATGGCTGACTCCCAAAGATGGCGGACCAGTTATTTTTATGCAACCCATGATTTAAGGTGGTTCGTTTCACAAATGGCGGGAAATTCAAATTACAAACAGTTTTCTTGTCTTTGTAGCTAGGCCGGGTAATTATTGTAAACAATGATAATGTTTGCGCAAATTAATTATAATTCTTACAAACTCATGTAAAGCTATTTATCTCTAATAGCCATTATTACTTACATTTGTGAATAAACAAACTTTTGCTGTTTCAAACGGTTTATTCACAAATGTAAGTAATATGGTGCGTTACTGTTAAATAATTGTACATTATAATGTAAAGAACAGCCAACATTTTGCGCAAACACTGTGTTATTTAAAAATAATTATCTGGCCTGGCTACTAGGACCAAAAAACTGTTTAAAATTTAAATTTCCCGCCATAGGTGAATCGAACCACCTTAAGTGTATCAAATGAAAGGGGGTTTCTAAGAAGAATACGAAAAATAAAATGATGTTACACTAAATTTAATATCGCGGACCCCTAAAAGCTTGTTTTTAAAAAGTTTTTATATAATTATTTTTATTTTTATAATATTAGTAAATTCTTCGAGATGAGTGCGTGCGCGCGAAGTCATTGCTAAGCGAGAAGCCGTGTACTTGTAGGTTTTGTATCATTGATACTATAATTTTTCTTCTGCCTGCGCTCCTTGACCACAATATTCCTCTTTTTAAAAAGAAAATTTTAATATCATTAATATTGATTTTATTAGAGAATTATCAACACTCATCTTGTACAAATGCATTCATGATTATAGTCATATTTATTTATATTAAATTAAATATATATAGAAAAAACTAGCTGCGCCCCGCGGTTTCACCCGCGTAGTGATGAAAAATGGTGATGATTATGATGTAAAGTAGCAGATGTCAATCTCTGGCTCTTGAATATACCCATGCAAAAAATCAGGTCGATTCGTTGTTCCGTTGCAGCGTGAAAGAGGAACAAACATCCATACATACAAACTTTCGCGTTTATAATATTACTAGCTGAATCCTGCGGTATTACCCGCGATTTTCCAGTTTTTCCGCATTTTCTGAAAAGAAAAGTACCCTATGTCCGCCCTTATAATGTACACTATCATCCTGCCGAATAAGTTATTCCGTTTAATCGTGAAAAGCGAACAAACATCCAGACAGAGAGACAGAGTTACTTTCGCTTTTATAATATTAGTAAGGATAAGGATAAGTAGGAAGTAGGATGTAAGTAATTAATTAGTTGTGTTCCATTTTGTCAGTGCTGATCAAAAAAATACGTATGCTCTGTTTTCAGGGTATCCAAGATACAGGCTTAGCCTAGTTAGGGGCTCACCGAATGCTTTATTTGGGTTTCACATATTGTGTACCTCTATTATTCATTTTTATGTGCTCTTTTTGGAAATAAATTTATTATCATTATCAAAAGCGGGGTGGAGCAAACATACGTCCAGATGTTCTTCTTAGTCGGACACTCTTGGCAGAGTGGTCGTGGTTGGTAAGACGGTGGTACACGGCGGGTCTTCAAAGTCGTCGGTTCTCGGCGGCGATCACTGATTTTGCAATGCTTCTCCATTTTACTCGGTTCATCGCATTACGTGAACACGTACGTGTCCAGATAGTAAGTAAGCGATAATCGCTGCCTATGGACACCTGGGGCCTCACGGACAACTGCTACTGCGGCACCAAACTAACGTTAAATCCGCTTAGTTGGAAAATCACGCGACCGCAAACCATATCTGGGCGCATTAAGGTTCACGTTCGTGTGATTTTCCAATTAGCTTAGTTTTTCGATACTAATTTAGATTACATATGTGTAGGTATATATTTATACTAATATTATAAAGAGGAAAGATTTGATTGTTTGTTTGTTTGCATTGAATAGGCTCCGAAACTACTGTACCGATTTGAAAAACTCTTTCACTGTTGGGATGCTGCACTATCCCCGGTTGACATAGGCTATATAATTACCCCAGCTTCGCCCGTGCGAAGCAGGGGCGGCCTACTAGTATGAAATAAAAAAATTAAATTAATAGAAACATTAAATTGGATTGGAATTGAGCGGATTTAACGTTAGATTGGTGCGGCAATAGCAATTGTCCGTAAGGCACCTGCAACACTAGCGGTGTTGTCGATGCTTTGCCATCCCGGAGAGAAGTTTGTAAATACCCTTTTTAAAACGCTCCATGTTCAAGCCTTTTACAATACGCTTATAACTTAAAATCATTAACACAAGTAATAATCCGAATGAGTCGCTAAAACGTCTCCAAAACATTAGACAAATTATTCCGTGTAACTGTTGCCTTGACATGTATTCTAACATGAAATCATTTTATTAACATAGGAATAAGCTCGCTTAATTACTCGTACGTAGTGTCATTCACGCTATGTAGGCATTTAGGTTAAAGGAAAGTAATGTAAAAGACCCGGGTATGTCCTAAAGACCCGGGTATCTCCTAAAACTACGACCAGAACCACCGGAGGATGGACGGCAGCGTCCTATTATACGCAGTGAACGTAATGCGATCCCCGAGCCGCCTGCCAAGCGTGGGGATTACGGCAACACCCCTCTCTTTTTTCAGCAGTAGACGTTTACTGGCGATGATGTGACTGGAAATACCTAGTGAAAACCTACTGGTTTAGACGTGATCCTTAAATTATGTGTTTTTTTTAAATAAGCTTCTATATTATGTTAACAAAATGCCTAGCTAAAACACTACAAAAACAGTCGGACTGCCATAGACCGTTGAAGGTCTAAAGACAATCCAAATGCTCAAGCCCACTATCAGTTGACAACGTACCCAGCATGCTGGCGGCATTAATGCCGAGACGGACCCATTCGACACTGATTGTGTATCCTTTAGATATAAGTTTTTGTAAAAGTGTCGAAAAAAATTATTTTCTTTCTTTCTTTCTTTCATTACTACGCTAAAAGGCAATGCTTATGCATTGAGCCAGAAACAAGCGAGCATATAACCAGGCGCTCTGAAGATTTTTGAAAACGATGTGAGATTCTCGGTCCACCAAGGACCCAATGTCTCGGCCCCAAACGGCTCAATAAGAGGGGTTGACCTGAATAAATCTAATATTGGACAGGCTCCACAAGTATCCACAGATTTGTGCTTGTGGCGCAATTCAAAGTGTTTTGTCGGACCCATGACGATTAATCATTACCACTGGGGGCGTCGGGAGCATTGTAATTTGATTTATTGGGTCCTGCGAATGAATAAATAAATTGTAATTTCAAAGCGTGATCAGGGTAAAATTAAATGAAAGCATTTTGTTCAATTAAAAGATTTTCCACTCTTTTATAAGATTTTCTTTTTTTTACTCTTTAGAGGAACTGGCATCCTATGTTTTCTACATTTGCCAGTGTCAAGCAAGTACCTATTGAAATATTTTATATGGTTCAACACATTTTGATTTTCAGTACAAAACGAGACGCAGTCGCACGCGCGCACTCACCTTGAAAAAGACCGCCAAATGCTTTTGAAACTATAGTTGGAATAACCAGCTTAATCATACGTGAGTAATTCCCGGGTCACGGCGGCCCAACGAACAAAACAAGACGCAGTCGCGCGCACGCAATCGCCTTGAAAAAAACCGCTGAATCCGGTTGAAACTATAGCCGGAATAACCGGCTTAATCATACGTGAGTAAATACAAAATGTCTGAAAACTTTCGGTTTCTATAATAAGAGTAACTATGTCTAAAGTGCAGAGTAAAACATTATTAAGTAGTGGTCAAGTCCAAGTCATGCCCTAGTAAATTATGCCCTAGTAAAGTGGTGGAGACTTTAGCCTTCTTTGGAGTTTTAGAAACAAGACAAAAAAGACAGGTTTTATCTCTTTACTCCACATGTCCATACTCGAGCTCTAAACTCCAAGGGTTTTGTAATAAACGTGTACGTATGTTTGTATGTCACTTACAACCTAAACGTATAACTATAGTACCTATCACCTGGGTGACCTTTACGAATAAAACCCACTTAAAGTTTCGCTATTCCTGAAAGAACCGACATTTCATATAACGGAACGAACGCGTCCTGTGAAACAATACAAACGAAACGTGACATGGTAACTTCACGAAATCAATGATATTTTTATCCAACATGTTCGTGCGTTTCGTTTCGAGCGTCGATCGGAACGTTGTAACACATTCAATGTAATTTTAGGTAAGTTTTTTTTGAATAGTTTTTTTCATGACCATGGAGGCAAAATCTTTCGTTCGTAATATTAATCAAGTTTACAGTCTTAAATAGAATTAAACAAGTTATAGTCACAATCAGAGTCAAGCATAGTAAGTCACGGTCAAGTCAAACTCATGCCCCAGTAAAGTGGTGGCGGCTTTACAAGAGAGGATTTATCCAGGGTTGCAAGGATCTTACTCATCATTAAGAAAAAAATAAAACTTGGGAAAAACCGATTTCCTCACGATGTTTTCCTTCGCCGTTTCTGTGCCGTTTTAATGCATCATTTATCATTGGCCATTGCACATAATTTATTTAGTTAATTCCTAAATCGGATCTGCAGTGCAAGTACCGTTCTTTATCGATCGTCAAATTTGACAGTTGAGATCGTCAAATTCGATAAAACGCAGTTTGATCAGACAGGTTCTCGAATGGAGACCACGGACCGTTAAGCGCAGCGTAGGACATCCACCCACAAGATGGACAGACGATCTAAAAGACCGCAAAAAAACGCTAGGTGCAGGCCACTTCCAACCAGCCCTTTTGGAGATACATGAGGAAGGTCTATGTCCAGCAGTGGACGTCCTACGGCTGAAATTATGATGATGATTATGCAAGTCCTATTTGGCTCAACCTACCGCAAAAACGACAAAAAAGGATCCAGCTATGATTAAATCTAGTTAGGCAAATAGATGAAACCTTATTTGTGAAAGTAAATATACCAATGTCAAATGAGGTTAAGGTCTGAGATTCAGGTGCTCAAAAGATTTAAAAAAAAACCGGACAAGTACGAGTAGGACTCGTGCTCTGAGCGTTCCGTCCAACGAAACCCTCAGAGCGCGAGTCCAAAAAAAACAACTGAAGTTGAAATGTTGAAAGACAAACTTAACTTTGTAGTTGACATTAAGGTTTTTCCATACATAACAACTAAAAAAATTTAGTTTGTAATTGTGAAACAATTTTTTTTTATATGATTTAACTTCAAATTAACAATTTTCAGATTTATTCCTTTATATGTGCTGTAAGACCTCTTGCCAAAATTAATGGTTCTAGGTCAACGGGAAGTACCCTATAAGTTTTGATTCTCCTGTGAAATCGCAAAATATGCGACATAAACGTTCATATCTTTTGATTGCGTTGACTTCCAACTTTAATTTTTTTACAGCCAAAAGAAAACGTAGGCCCAGGTATTTAGTATAAATTTCAACTCGATACCTTTACGCGTTCTTGAGAAAAAGGGTCTTGACAGACGGACAACGAAGTGATCCTATAAGGGTTCCGTTTTTTTCCTTTTGAGATACGGAACCCTAAAAAAATATGTAAGTAGCCTCAAGAACGTCTTCTCAAGAACAAAGCCCTCCAGCAGATAATCCTGTAGGTATATATCCTTACCTTGAGCCAGTTTGAAAAGAGTCGCTTCGATTTTAAAACTTTCTCTGTGTTTCAATACTGTAAAGCAAGAAGTACTTTGAGGTGCGCGCGCACTCTCCTGAACACCGGTTGATCATGACCCAAAACTGGGTCATCCCGGGCTTTCGAACTTGACCTACGACTCAACGTCACATAAATTTTGTTTATCGAAGGGTGGATGCCACATGGGTATTTTATGGTATCGCATTCTGGATTTCATAGCTTCAGACTTAGTGAAATAAAAATTGACGCGCTCGTGCTTATCTTTTTAACCGACTTCAAAAAAGGAGGAAGGTTCTCAATTCTGTCCGTATTTTTTAAGAATTATATAATACAGATTTCATGATTTCTTAGTTTGGATTTCATAAAATAAATTAATTAATAAATACATATTCGGGACATTTTTACACACACGGTCATCTGACCCCAAACTAAGCAAAGCAAAGCTAAGCTTGTTATATGGTATTGTGTTTGGATTTCATGGTTGGTACTTAATAAAATAGTTAAAAAAAAAAAAAAAAAAGCCGTGGTAGCCCATATGGGAGACCGCTAAACTTGAAAACGTGAGGTCGCGGGTTCAAACCCCGGGCCCGTAACAATGAGCTCTTTGGAGCTTAGGTACGGATTTTCATACCACTGGCTTTTCGGTGAAGGAAAACATCGTGAAGAAACCTGCATACGTACGAAGAAGAAATTCATTGGCGTATGTGAATCCACCAACCCGCACTGGGCCTGCGTGGTGGATATGGCCCAATCACCCTTTCGGGGGTAAGCAAAAAGTCCAACAGTGGACTGTTAAAAAGCTGATTATAATGACTTAGTAAAATAAAAATTTACGTTCTAGTGCTTATCTTTTATTTTATTTTATTTTTTATTTTTTATTTCCAACTTAGAACTATCATTACAGGTTATAACCTAATGCGATAGAGTAGCAAATTTACATTTTATCAACAACATTGTGACAATAACACTAAATTATTTAATAACATAAAACCTTTAAAGCTATCTTTGTAAATAATAGCTATCTTTTTAATACATAATATTTGATGATTTCTTTCTGTTTATAAAAAGGCTCAAGAAGGCCCTATACTTTTGTTCTGGTTTGTTTATAGTTTAATAATTATTATTATAATAATTTACGAATCCCACACCAAGAGTAATCCTGTATAAATCCTCTCCATCCTAAGGTTGCCTGGAAGAGATCGCTCTTAGCGATAAGGCCGCTGATTTTTGTACTAGTTTTTAAGCTGTTTTATCATGTGTATGAAATGTGTGGTGTGAACAATTAATAAAGAGTTTATCTATCTATATATCTATCAAGAGTTCTTCTATTCACATCCAAGCTCAATGATCAACATCGTCACTTTACCATATTTCCCTTCAACTCCCTTGTTAGTCTGAACTAAGAAAGAGACGATAGCCTGGCTAATGAAAGTTGAGACTGAAAACGCCCGCCAAATTTAAAAATATCAGCATTAAAACCCCAAAAATTAGTATGAAATGCCTGGAATGGACCCGGGTATGTCCTAAAACTGCGACCAGAACCACCGGAGGATGGGCAGCAGCATCCTATTAGTACACGGTGAACTTACTGCGATCCCCAAGCCGCCCGCCAAGCGTGGGGATTATGGCAACACCCCTCTTTAAGAGGGAGGCCTTTGTCCAGTAGTGGACGTTTGATGGCTGATGTGTGTGTGTGTGCCTGGAATAATCTCACTTGATACTTGTAAGTTATTAATTTTTGTAGTAACATAGTCAGAACACAGTAATGTTTGCATTTCATATTAATTTCGGGATTGCAAAGCGTTTTTTTTTTTTATTTGGCGGGCGTTTTCAGTCTCAACTTTCATTAGCCAGACTCTAACAAAACTAACACGTCTTGTGATATTAGTTTTGTTACAGTCTCTCTCTACCCACCAGCACTTCAATATATTCAGTCAGTGTGTGGTATGGTGGACGAAAGTAGATCATCCTAGCCACTGAGGGATCTTAGCCTACGACCCCAAATCACATAAATACTGCCTGTTTTATGGTAATCTAAAGGGACTTAGGGGGGGGCCTATGTTCAGCAGTGGACGTCTTCTGGCTGATGATGATGAAAGGGACTGGATAATGCTAGAGAATAAAATATTCAAGATATTTATGGTAAAAATAAAGATCTTTAAATGTAGGCCAATGGGTGGAAGTTTCTTAATAATTCTTTTACGCTTATCAGAAACACTTTTTCAAAACACGGTTAATAACTGGAAGTAAAACTTGGTTAATTAAAGAATCTATTATAAAATTGCCGCTAATCATAACCTCTTACTCGCACACTATTGTTGTGCATACGACCGTAGCTTAAAAAAAAATTCCGTCTGGATTTTCGCTGTTACTGTCTTTACTTGACGCTCTCAGTTATTCAAGGCTCTATTCCCACTTTTAGCAATTTTATTTTGGTCATCCTATTTTTAGTTTGTCCACTGCAATGTTCAGCTCAAAATTATAAAAATGGTGTCATATCAAAATTGATTTTTTTTATCTAGGAAACCGTAAAAACCGAAGCACAATTAAGGTCATTTCACTCCGATGTACAGAAATATGAAAGTAACACTGATATGCGCTTTTCTTCCTGTTTTTTGTTTATTCATTTAAATACCTATTTACTAAATGATTTCTACGATATCTTGAGATACAGATTTTATAGTTATGGAGAGAACTGTAACGATACATTTCACATGCAGCTATACTTTTTGAAAAATATATGAAAACCTCACAACGCTCAATTATTAAAACACCGCAAATATGCACAATTGAGCGCGCATTATGAGTTTTCCGCATTAGCTGTAGAGACTCTAGGCCCGGGGTCGTCCGATACAAAAAAGTTTTGTAAAGACATTTTGACCAGATTGGTTCTCGCCTCGGGGGATCCCAGAGCTGGAGCATATTTCGCACAAAAATTAAGCCTCGCAATCCAGCGGGGCAATGCTGCCAGCATTCTGGGAACCCTGCCGCATGGTGGCGATTTGTTCGCCTAGGATTTTATTTTTATTTTTTGTATATATTATATTTTTAGTTGTACATAGTAGTTTTATCGATAAGTTGTATAAATAGATTATCATGAGATTATAAATTTTTAAAACCTCACTCATAGAAGTAGCGAAACGCACGACTGTGTGTAAGCGGTATAGTTGTATTCCTCTAAATGCGACTTTAACACAATATAATTAAGCCCTATGGTTATCTGTAGTAATAAGGTAGGAAAACCTCGCCTTAAAACGTCTAATGAAAATCTATGTGCCTTTGTAAAATACAAATTTACTCAAATTAAATTAATTTTCACGGTGCATAGTGTAAATGTATTTCAATTGAATAGAATGAAATACGAGTGAAATTAGAAAGACGTTTCTACTGATTCTGATTTAATGTTAAATTAATATTTGCAAAGTTTTAACTAGTATTTAACTGTACCTAGTAAACTTAAAACTTTTATTCTCGCTATTAACTAATAAAAGCATATTGCTATTAGAAATGAAACGGCCAAGTGCGAGTCGGGCTCCCGCACTGAGGGCGGAACCCTCACCACCACAAAATTCAATAACGAAATTACCAGTTATAACTTGTTAGTGAACAGAAATTTGTCACCGACTCGCACTTGGTTTTTTATAATTATTTGTTGTTATACTTCAGAGTGTGTACTATAATCATGTTAAGTTTGACGCTTGTTAGTTTTACCGTTTTTACATTAAAGCTAATACAAAAATACGTTAAAAAAATACGTTTGTTGTATGCTACTTTATATGTATGTATGTGTACCTACCATGTTCTGACAAATAAATATTTTGAATTTGAATTTGAATTTGAATGGAATGTTTTTTATTTATTTAGTCGAATAATATTCAAATAAAAAAACACTTATTTTTTTATATATTACACTGAAAAATTACTATTCTATCTTAGCTTTTCTTTTCAATTACGCAATATCTCCTGCCTACGCCGTTTAACATAATCTTTCACTGACGTCATCGCCACAGACGTTGATTTCTAAAGATCTTTTATTAAAATTTCTCATTGTGGATTTAACCAAAATACTAAAAAAATATTGTCCTTAAAAGGCGAAATTTGAATAACAAAAGCACCTACGCTTCGCGGATAGATTTGATTGGTGTAGTCTTAAATTTCAACAGCCGCAATGTTCTTAAAGAACCCGTTTAAGAAAGTACTTAGCTTAAATGGTCAAAGAAGTTCTACTTTGTGATAATTCGAAAAGTTACTTGATCGTCATTAAATTGTTTTGACAAAAATTACTGTGAACTTGTAAACGAATTACACATTTGACACCAAAAGCACCTGATTTGAGATATCAGTGTGCTATTATAGATACTGACGTGGTTTTCACACATTTTATTTATATTAGACGGGAATTACTCACGTAAGATTAAGCCGGTCACTCCGACTATAGTTTCAACCGCATTAGGCAGTCTTTTTCAAGGTGAATGCACGCACGCGGCTGCGTCTCGCTTGGCATATGCTTACTTTTCCATCTTTGTAGCCTAGATTGTGTATGGTTAGATTATAGGTACCATTTGGGATATTTCAAGAAAAACGTGATAAGGTAGTTCCTAGGCAAGCGAGGTAGATACATCTTCGACCACATCTTCGCTTCGCATCAGAAAATTTTGTGGTCATACGTAATATGCGTTGTAAAAAAGAAGGTGAAATTAGAATAATCTCATTTGATTCGCGCTGAATTGGAAACATCCTATTTTTCCTATTCGATGGTTAAAAACAGAAAAGGTTTGCACTAACTTTCTCTTAAAAAATAATGTTCCAAAAAAGAAAAACTTAACAATTTAAGAAAACATTTTCTAGGACCAATTTATAATTCTCGAATTAAGATAGTTATACACTGTTTTACCAGGATCACAACCAAAACCCACAATCTTACCACGGTAAATATCCCGTAAATAATCTATAACTTTAAGAAAGTTATGTACATTGTACACCGTCTTTTACGATGAAATTCTAACAAACGATGTACTATAAAACTTTTTCTTGGACCAATTTATAATTCTTGAATTAAGATAGTTATGTACACAACCTTGTACGGTGAACTTCTAACAAAAGATGTACTAAGGCCCAAAAAATCACGAACAAATGACTGGATCTGAAATTGGCAAGAGGTGACTTGCCTACATAAATGGTAAAAAGTAAAGCCTGTGTTAAATTACTTATTGTTTGTTCACCATTATAAATACACTCCAAGTTTCTCAAAAGTATTGTAATATGTCTTAAAGACCATTAACCCGAAACTCCCTAAAGAAACAGATTTAATTTCTTAACGTAAGAAACTTGAAAGAAAAACAAACTGCGAATCCAATCTGAACAGTTTTTACTGTAAGTAAAACAGCTCTTTACTGACTGCGCCCCGCGGGATTTAAAATGTTTAGTACGCATTCAGATATTTCACTAATTCATAGTGCGGTTATTAACCTTAAATTTTCTCTTTTTATACCTAAGTATTTACTAAAAGACCAGCCCTTATTCCAAGCTTTTATTTAACTTGTTCGTATAGATCATGTCTTGCAACTGAATTTTGAAACGGTTATCCTCAACCGCTTGAACTGAATTTTGCATACACGTTTAGTTTGGATGACAATGCATCATCACCATCACCATTTCAGCCATAGGACGTCCACTGCTGGACATTGGCCTCCTCATCGATCTCCAAAAGGGCCGGTTGGAAGCGGCCTGCATCCAGCATTTCCCTGCGGTCTCTTTGACAATGCATGGTTATGATTAAAGCTAATGTGCATGCTAAATAACGTCATTCTAAATCCAATATGGCGGACTCCCAAACATGGCGGACCAGTTATTTTTATGCACCCCCATGATACGCTGCGAAGAATACGAATACGATGATTGCTGTGAAGAATACGAAAAATAAAACGACGTCAAACTAAATTCAAGATGGCGGACGCCAAAAATTTATTTTTTAAGTTTTTCTTAATTCTTTATAACACACTTTATATCCAAATAGTTAGATTATTCAATACAGATCACCAACGAGATGGAAGGACGATATCATAGACATGGCAAGGCGTGGTAGATGAATTCGGCGCAGGACCGTAGATAACAGAGTTATGATCATACTTAGATAATACAACCCCTAGATGACCTGACTCAATACCTAATGAATACCAAGAGGAACGCACCTCCGAATTCGAAATCTATTCGTAAATGGAAGTCGTTCTTCTAAATCGACATCCTCTATCCTCGGCCACACTGGTGCTTACCATTAGGCGAGTTAAAAGCCAAACGTATATACATATTATAAAAAAATCTTACTTTTCTAGCTCCAAAGGAATTTTTGTCACCAGTCCCTAACAACTTGACACACGTACGTCAGATATTGGAAGATTCTTTTGTAAAACGAGCACACAGAGAAAAATACTTTTCTTGCTGCTCCCTAGTTGTTTTATAGGATTAGCCGTACAAAGACTTTTTCAAAAGCGTACAGTTTACCAAACAAACGTCCTTTTTAGTATTCAGGCCATTTAGTGCTGGCCTCAATAGTTTTCCTTATAGCGGGAGTTAGGGTAAAAGTAATAGTGTTTTAGCTTCATCCACTTCTGGTAATAAAACGCCATCCTTGTTTTTTCTATCTTGTGAAGTACTTTATGCCCGACTATTGTACTTCTTTTGTATATCCGATAAAAAATGTATATAGCGTTAAAACAACACAAACAAATAGATGCTTTTTTATACTTGGTTCAAGTTTATTTTAGCTCTGGAGGCTGCAATAGATACTAAAACCTGTATGATGACTGTAAATACTGATAAATTTTATGAGGTACTAGCGGTCCGCCCCAGCTTCGCACGGGTATAGATTATAGCCTATGTCAGTGAAAGAATTTTTCAAATCGGTGCAGTAATTTTGGAGCCTATTCAATGCAAACAAACAAACCAACAATCAAATCTTTCCTCTTTATAATCTTAGTATAGAAAATTAATTACGGAAAATTATAACTAGTAGCCGATATACTACAGTATGATAATATTGAAATAAATAGTTTTCATTCTGCATTTTATAGCATTCAAAACTTGGACCTTGTATAAGCAAAGATAATAACCAAAGATAATCTGAAACACTGTGGGTAAAAATAGTAATTTTAAAACTTTCGCGATTTGAACACATGTTTTAAATGTTTATCGGGACTTATGAAACGTCGAGCGAAAGGTACATATTTTATCTAAATAAAATATTAGTTACGTGATAGACATTTAAAACTGTGGGTAAAACGGCCCGACACCTATTTTAAAACAATTTCCGCAAAAGAATTTTACCGGCGTTAAAGTTATACCTCTGTATAAATACGCAAAGGAAACCCCTTTGTAATCAATCAACGCATAAGATAGGCGAAGATGGTAGATGGAAGTCATTAATCTTCTTTGGATTACGGCTCATCTGCTCGATGGAAGTAACCACGCAAAAGAGATTATTATGTTTTGTTATTCTATACAATGTGTTGTTGGTAAACAATGTTTTGAACTCTTGTTGACCTTTTGAAAATCAACGTTGCTAGATTAGATTTGACAAAAAATACATATTTTGTTTACAGGGTTTATATTTATGGATATGAGTTTACGCCGATCAAAATTTTCAAGCGTCTGAGTAGATTTAGTAGTGCGTGGAATCACTTAAATTCTTTTTTTTTTTTTACTTTCCTCGTGCTAGGATTTTCACGTCGCACGTTTTGTGCATTTGCCAATTATCAAGTATTGAAATGTTTTCTAGTTATATTAGATATCGTCAAACAAGTCTGAGTCAAGCATAGTATGTCAAGCAAAAACGCGCTCCAGTGAAATGATGGAGAACAGAAAAACATTCAAAATATTAAACATTGCCATTCAGCGTGGAAATGCCGCCAGCGTGCTGGGTACGCTGCCAACTGGTAGTGGGCTTAAGCATTTGGATTTCCACCATCAACGGTCTATGAGCAGTCTAACCGTATTTGTATAGTGTTAGTATTAGCTTATATTTTGTTTAGTTAATAAAGACACTAATCAAAATTATCGAACATGCCATATTTGCCTCTTATTAGAGCTGAGAAACGTGCAGATGGTAACTAAGTTACCTACTTGGGATCATTTCGTTGAATATTCACCTGTAATCACAAAGCTGATATCTACGTCAATTACTGTAATACAACTCGAGTATGTAAAAATGCTGTGTTGTGTACTTTTTTCTGGTAATTACCTTTATTAACTAAACAAAATACAAGCTTACTAACACACTGCAAAAGTAGCTAGACTACACATAGACCGTTGAAGGTCTGTAGGGAAATACAAGAAATCGACTGTATATTTTTTCATCTTGTCCACTTTGGTTTTATTGGTGAAAATTGTTTATGTGGTCTTCACCGACGCCTTCAAGTAGAGTTAAAATTAAATGTTACTTAAATATTATTATGTTGGATATATACCCGGGGGTATGTCCTAAAACTGACAGACCATAACCACCGGAGGATGGGCAGCAGCGTCCTATTAGAACACGGTGAACGTACTGGGATCCCCAAGCCGCCTGCTAAGCGTAGGGATTATGGCAACACCCCTCTCGAGGGAGGCCCTTGTCCAGCAGTTGACGTTTAATGGCTGCTAATGTGTGATGTGAAATGTTGTTAAATTTGTTCAAAAATATAATTATGAGTAAAAAGTATTTCAATTTCATGCTAGTCAGAGCGCAGATTAGCACGTTATGACGTCAAGCTGTGCGCTTGCCATACAATGCTATACGGGACACGCACTTTACGGGAGGGGGACAGAGCACCCCCTCTATATCTCCACCGAAAAGTTTAACGCTTATATCTCAGAAATTTATCAGCCAATTTATTTTTCAGTATAAGTAATATTAAGCGCTGCTATTTGTATTAAACGAAACATTAGGACCAAAGACTAGTAGCTTTACCTAGTCTATGATTAGGACACAGACCTATTTTATTATAAACTACGTAAACACTTGATTAAAAACACCTTTGATATTATATTTTGCCTCAACTCAAAGCCTTGCTTTACCACGTCCATTCTATCAAGAGTCTGTAGGTTCTTTTCTATATTACAATATAAATCTGCCTGAAAACACTTCAACCCCCGAGAGTCCTTGCATCGTGATGAAGAGGCACCATTAACGAGATTTCCATAATACGATATGAAATTCGGACTGAGTCATTGCAATGAGTCTGAATGTTATTTGTAAATACCTATTGTTCTGCATTCAAATAAACATTGGATTTGGAGTTCTTGAGGTTTTCATGTGGTGACGAATGCCAATTTTTTATTTATTTAATAACTGTCTTGCTTTCCAACTTCTACTCGCCTGATGTTAAGCGATGATGTGGTCTACGATGGAACATGCTTGCCGAGAAGAATCCGATTCACTCGCTATTGAAGACACTCAGATTGTAACTATCGGGGAACATCCGTTCAGTGTCATTCGGGTTCATCATAGTCAGCCTTTTAACAGTCCACTGCTGGACTTTTAACCTACCCGAAAGGGTGATTTAGCCATATCCACCACGCTACCCCAGTGCGGATTAGTGGATTCACATACGCCATTGAATTCCTTCTCCGTACGTATGCAAGTTTCCTCACGATGGTTTCCTTCACCGAAAAGCCAGTGGTATGAAAATCCGTACATAAGCTCCAAAGAGCTCATTGGTACGGGCCCGGGGTTTGAACCCGCGACATCACGCTTTCAAGTCTAGCGGTCTCCCAAATGGTCCCAAATGGTCATTCGGTTATATTGGGTGTAAATTTTCTGTGTCTTTGTGTATTTCATAGCAACCCCGAAAAAGGGAAGCAAAGTGTGTCTCGTTATTTACTTATTTAGGGTACAGAATAAAAGCAATTGTGGGACAACAACAATGTTCTTTACTACTTTTGTATTTGATTAAAAGCTATAAAGCTTTAATGCGAACTCCATACAATCGTAGAGATATTCTAAAATTAATTAGTTTTAGAAAATGTGGTTTCAAAACTATTTTAAAGGCTTACGTGCTCCAGACATCTCGTTATAATGGTATTATTATTTCGATAATATAAAATATTCCTTTGTAATATAATCAAATACAATGACTTCTGAATATCTTTATGATAATATGAAAATAAAATAAATTTAGAGAGATATCTCCTCTTGAACCTTTAATGACGTCGAATTTACTTACGTACCTACTTGAGGTAAATTGAAACTTAATATTTCAAAAGAGAGTGGTGGTGGCCGGGCTGTAACATGTTCGCTTTACAATCTGAGACTTTAGAAATGCACAAACCGTGCGGAACCAAAACGAAAGAAAAATCTGTAAATTTATCTCAAATAATTTGGCGTTTACATTCAAAGAGATAAGGAGCTAAAGCTATTTATTCATAGCAATCTTGAGACTTGTAAAAATCATGTATCTTTATCTAAATCTCAATAACTACTCGACCTACGAAGCTGAAATTTAGCTAGTAGATTACTTATGAGGTGTAGAGGTATGCGTAAAAAGTATTTTGCGAAAGATCTGAATTAAGATGGTCAAGAGGGGGTTGAAATTTATATGAGTCTACGCGTACGAAGTCGCCGACAACAGCTAGTTTTTTATTTAATGAAAAGAGAATTAATTATAAAATAATAGTCCTTTTTTAATGTATTTATTAAATAAATTGTTAATTGTCTTTTCCTAACGTTTCAAAACTACGAACATAGTTCTAAGGTGTTTTTATTTGCAGTTGCATCAACCGTACTCTATATAGGTACAGGGTACATCCTTACTAGGTACCTGATACTGATCAAGCGTGTAGCAAAATGTATCAATGATTAAAAAAATGTTTCATGTATGGCGGGAAATTACCTGCAAATACAATCAATCATTTCATGCAATCTACTGCAGTGGTTATATATTAAATAGGCCCAGAATTCGCTTAGTCACACAGCACTCTGACTCTGCTCTCTCTCTCTCTCTCTCTCTCTCTCTCTCTCTCTATCGCGGTTGGACGTCAGGAATTTCAGTAAAAGTACGTTGCTATTTTACTTTGCAACGATATGACGAGTCATAAAATAGCTATAGTCCCATAATTATAGTCCCAATATAGGAAAGCCTTGTGCAGTCGATAAAGTCGGGCGCGTTCCAATAAGTTCTAGGTCGCGGCCTCACACTGTGCTCGATTCATTGACGATGCATGGACGTGGTACTCAGTGACATTACAAGGAATTATTCATAGATAATTCTTCCTCCTTTGTGTAGCGTATAGTATGAAGCAAGGATAGAAATATATAGGTTATGCTATGCTACTGGATATAAAACAAGGTCACGTGATGTGCGGCGGCGGCTCAAAATGGCGTCTTTTATGTGATGTAGAGTATTTTTCGTGAAAGAAGTCCTCCAGACGCAGCGTTGTCATCGTGTATCAATCACTATCAGTATCATATTTAGGCATCGTACACGACTTTTTAACGATGGCAAATTATAACGATTACACATTAACAGTCGAAATAGCACAGTTTAGAAAAATAATACAATGAAACGACGTGTTTTTTTCACGTTGGCGCCAAAACTTTTGTTTTGCTGAGTACATTCAATGTTTTCATCTTAACGATTAATCTGATTTATAATTTTTCTGGGGTTTTTTGTACAAAATAAGATGATTTTATTAGGTACAGCTATCTCGCTCGTAAATTTAAAATGTTTGAAGAAAAACACGCACTGGTAGAAACTTATAAAAACCGATTGGGCACTATCTTTAGAATAACACAGCTAAATTTCTATGTCATTTTATTTTAGCGAAAGAGATATAAACAATAAGTTCCGTGTTTTTTGTTTTTTTTTAAGAAGCATGACCCCTCTGGCATCTCTCCTTACATAGAGCCAAAACCCTTAGTACAGTATTATCAGTGACGCTTGTTTTAAATCGTCAATAACGTTCGAGAAGTTTCCGCGATTCATCGAGAAACTTTCCGCCCTTCAATAGCACCATTAACAACTGAGGTATGAATGTGATAGGACGCATGCGCGATGTGTCCCGGGACGTCCGGCCGATCTTGACCCGGAAACGGGTCACGATCGAGTCCCGCGCAGCTTCCGACCTTGCCACGTCATTGGTGCGGCTATTTATAAAGGCTTTATTCAACTTCACGTGGCCCGTGTTTGTTTAGGTCTTATGTTGTTTAATATTAATTTTATTTTCTAGTTACCTTCTAATAAAGCCGAGAGCAATGCCGCTCGCAATTTTATATCCTATCTAAAACCATTGTATACTGCTTTTCATGAAAGAAGTCCTTCAGACGCGGCTTTGTCATCGTGTATCAATCACTATCAGTATCAATTCTCGAGCGCCACTTTTGACAACTTCAGGCATTGTACACGACTCTAACGATGGCAAATAAATAAATAATCTTACTAGCGTCCAAACACAGTAACAACCAATACAGCCACAATGCAACATTGCGCCTGACAGCTACAATATTATGTCATGGAAAAGTTCCGCTGTTTGACGTGGGAATTATTTCATGAAAATCTATATACATAATATATCCGCCATGTATGACTATTAAATTCGATTCACTTGAGCGGAAAAACAATGACCATTGAAGTGCTTTTTGTATCTTATTTTTTAAGATTATTAACAGATTTGTTTCCCAATTTCTGTGTTTGTTGCAATGAAGTGGCAACTGGACAGTGACGTAGGCATGTGTCATTCCCGGAATGTCAGACCTTGTTTTATTGGATTATGTCCAAAATAACTTTTATTTAAATTGCGATTAAGTTCGTTATTAATCGTCACTTCGCCTGTTAAACGATGATGTCTTCGAAATCAACGTCTTTCTTCCTTGAAATTCGTCCTTTTGTTTGTAGTAAGTTTACACTATATATCAATTCAAAAACCCTTAACCCTTTTTTCTCGCCTTTCCATTTCATTTACATTTGCTACCTATTTACTGCAATACTAAAAACGATAAAGCGCGCTTCGAACTATAAAAGCGCATTACTAATGCATCCTAAAGGACAAAGTTAGTGCATAATATAAGCTTACAGTCGAGTTACAGCCACCAGAAGGACGTGCTAAATCTACATTAGGATAGAGAGATTTTAAAAGTGATTTGAAATGGGTTGGAACTTAGATCAGACAAAATGTGAGATTCAGATCAGAAAAAAGAGAGATAATATGCCTTTTTATTTATGTTACACGGGAATTACTCACGTAAGATTAAGCCGGTTACTCCGACTATAGTTTCAACCGCATTAGACGGCCTTTTTCAAGGTATATTAAGGTATAATATGCCTTAATGCAATTATCATTCGTGTCCAAAATATAAATGGAGACACATTTATATTTAAAAAAAAACGCTAAACCGCTTATCGCAAAAACTGCTAATAAAGCTCAGTTACTCATTTTCACGCACGCAATGTATAGAACAGCTGATATTTTTTTCGCGATTTCAGGCTACCATTGTAAAAGTTGTTTATAATGATGGGTGCTACGGATCCCTTTCGGCTTAGTACACCCTTTCTGCGTAACCCTGTATGAACCTATTTATATCACACGTGAGGTTGCGTGGGTAAAGCGCTTATAGTTGTATCGCGTTAGTAAGGTTACCCAGTCTTGTCAGTCACGCCAGTCACACCTACGCGTTTGTGGATTGTCTACAATATTTTATTTAACTTAAGTTAAGTAGGGCATTGTTATGCTTTGACGCGACTGGTGACCGGATTGCTGACGCCTACTTTGGCTAGAAACGAAACGAGGACCCGGGTATGTCCTAAAACTGCGACCAGAACCACCGGAGGATGGGCAGCAGCGTCCTGTTAGTACACGGTGAACGTACTGCGATGTCCAAGCCGCCTGCCAAGCGTGGGGATTATGGCAACACCCCTCTCTAAGAGGGAGGCCTTGTTCAGCATTGAGTGGACATTTAATGGCTGATAATGTATGTATGTATGTATGTATGAAACATTGCCTTTTTTTTAAATTTCATGACCATGGATTCAATGTCGTTTAGTCGTAATATTTAACATGTTTACATAGTATTAAAAGCGTCAAATAAGTCATAGTCACAGTCAGAGTCAAGCTAAGTAAGTCACGGTCAAGTCAAACTCATGCCCCTGTAAAGTGGTGAAGATTTACAAGAGGCTCCTATGGAGTTTTGGAAACAACACGAAAAGGCATGTTTTACGTCGTTATATCACTTCCACACTCGAGCACGTTTACGAGCAAGTAATTAATAAATAATAATTCACCATTTAATACACATTAACACTCGAAAATACACAAGTTTAGGAAAATAATCCATCGGGCCGACATGTTTTTGTCCACGTTGGCGCCAAAACTCGCATTGCCTTTCAACGTAGCAATGCTACCAGCATTCTGGCCACTTTTCCTTCGGCCAAGGGGATTTTATACTAGACTTTTAGTTTAATTATCCTTTTAATTAATTTTATATCATTAGCAGCATCGTCCTGTCATACACTGCTGGAATACATGCCTTTTCTCAGAGACAGAGGATGTGCTCTAATCCGCTATGCTGGCCCAGTGCATGTTGGTGAATGTCATATTATGTCTTTGAACATTTGAGGTTCGTGGACCTTTTGAGCCATACATTGTGGATTTTCCTTGGAAACGTACCAAGCGTTTCGATACTACGTTTCTAATCCGTACGGCCAAGGATTGGAACAACCGGTCCGCTTCCTTGTTTCCTGAGAGATATAATGTGGGCCTTTTCAAGGCCAGAGTGAATAGGTATCTTCTAAGTCTGTGTATTTCATCTTCGACCACATCTTCGCTTACCAACAGGAGAGTTGTTGCTCAAACGCGGATTGATCAGCGCAAAAAAAAATACGTACTGGTTTTCTCAAGAACTGCTTCGCTGGTTTATTGAAATACGTGTAAATATTTTTGTCTGTCTGTGGCATCGTAGCTCGCAAACGGCTAATCGGACTTTGATTTAGTTTTTTTTTTTTTAAGTTTGCTTAATCGAGAGTGTCAGAGAGAGTGAGAGAGTGTTTCAGCTAAGATTCAACAAAATCTGTTTCGCTGTTTGAATATTACCAGCTTTTTTACCGGGGTTTTAAGAAAAAAATACAATGTATACTTGTTCACTACTTGTAGTTATATCGATTCCTTTGTTGGTGTAAACACTATGTTTACGAGAGTAAATAATATCCTACTAAATGTTAATTCCATCTGGAGGCATCCCCGACTCACGCTAGCCACGCCCACGCTTACTCCAATGGAAGTGTAATATCTAATATCATATTTTTCTCGAACAAATATTTTCTACCTAGCGAAAAATAGTGTATTTTCCTTTCTAATTAGGAAGCATGTCAGATACATCAAAATGGGCTTTTCGTTACAAAACACGTATTTACTAGGAATGGCTTTGTGTATCATAATATTTTCCCTTTGTTATCTTTGTTTTGTTAATGTTGTTTTATGTTTTTCCAATTGATTATTTCACTAGATTTGTGAGCACATCTCCCTTGTCCTTTAGCTTTTTTTACTGGCTTCTGGATGGAGATTCTAAATTCAGTCTATTTTTTTATGAATATACATCAATTATTCCGACATATTATATAAACCAACTTACGTGGTTCTTTTTATATGTAGAAGAACCTCTCGAGGTTGTCCCACAAAAATTTCATTAATCTTTTCTTAGTAGTTTTTGACCTGTTGATTTGGCAATAGCAATAGTTTTGTTCAAGTGCATCTTAATTTTAAAGTCGTTTTTTGTATTGATAATTATTTATTTACCACCGACATTAAAAAAACAAGGGTCGTTATAAATACGCCTATACATATGTCATTGGATTCGTAGCTCCCAAACGGTTGAACCTATTTCAATGTTTATTATTATTCAGATCTAGTTAATCGTCTCAAACTTTACTCCTGGAATATTAGTGAAAAATTTAACAGAGCATTTAATAATATAAATAATCAATAGTCGGGTCATTTTTTGCACACACGGTCATCTGACCTCAAACTAAGTAAAAATTCTGATATGGCTGCCAGAGACTGATATACATACATACATAGTTTTTAAATACATACTTACTCGTATATATTATTATGAACAACCTGATATAGAACAAACACAAATGATTGTCCTAGGTGGGAATAGAACCCACGCTCCCAAGCTCAGAAGGTAGGTTCACTACCAACTGGACCAAACTATTTAAGTTTTAGTATATCCGTAAACTAGTGATTATGAACCTAACCTAGTGTTAGATTATTGAAACCATACCGACTTTTATCCGTTTATCTAGATATCGATCAGAACTTGCATTGCTTCCTCTAATTTAATCCGGATTAAACTAGTTTTTGCTATTGCTTTTCCTTGACCTTATGAAATACATACGGTATTTTGTCCTCTGTAGGTAGGTATATAGTACTTTCCCCATAATCAACCCGTGTAATGGAATAAGGTCATAGTCCATAAACCTCTTTTATATCCCACTGTAGCAAACCTTTTTCTCTCAAGGTCAAGTCTACCAACATAATAATCGAATGGCATCAATTAAGCAACTCAATAGAGGCGAAAATATTGGGTATCCAAACACAAGGTTCATAAGTGTAACATTTTTACGATATTAGGAATTGTGATACCTTTCAACTCAGTGAAATTTTGATAGGTATGGATTAAATAAGTAGGTGTATATTGCTAAGATGTAATATACCAAGAATACAGTAACAAGAGCATTATAAATCACACAAAAAACGCAAAATACAATCACAAAAATCACGGCTGGGCTACTTCGAACGAAAACTGAATAGAATTCTCAAAGGTAGACAACGCATTGACAATGCCCCGGGAATTTTAAGTGTTTAAAATTGGCAGTAACCACTTACCTTCAGGTGGCCAGTCGTTTGTTATGTTTGTCATTTATTCTAAAAAACATAATTTTCAAGCTTCATCACTGCAATATTTTCCTTTAACTTTTTTATGGCGATTGTCAGCTGTCATAATTATTATATTTTGACTGCCCCGGTGGCTCAGTTGGTAGTGAACCTATCTTCTGTGCTTGGGGGCGTGGGTTCGATTCCCATCTAGGACAAACATTTGTGTGATGAACATTTGTGTTTGTTCTATGTCTGGGTGTTAATATCTATTTAAGTATGTATTTAAAAATATATATGTACGTATATCAGTTTCTGGCAGCCATATTACAAGCTTTGCTTAGTTTGGGGTCAGATGACCGTGTGTGCAAAAATGTCCCAGATATTTATTTATTTATTTATAATATATCTAATCAAAATCAAATCAAATCAAAATATATTTATTGCAGTTTGTTGGTAAACTTAGATGTAATACAGAATATATTCTGTTGTTAAGAGCTCCGAAAACAAACTTGTCCCTAAATGGACATGCAATATTGGCACTGGCATTTTCTAATTATAAATTATTCGTATTGTTAGTGTACAAAGAAAATGTCATAGTAATAGTATAGTAAAATGTCACAATAATAGTAGTAAATAGTATAGTAGTTATGTCAAGTTAATTAGGTACAATGTCTACAATGTTATAATGTCACTATTAGCTCTAGTATAGTATAATTATTTATATATGCTATTAGTTAGTCAATGTTAGTATTCCAATTTAATTTCTTATCATTAATAAATTCTTTTACAGTGTAATAGCACTTAGTCAGTAGTATTTTCTTTAATTTCAATTTGAACAGATTAGTATTTAGATCTTTAAGGTTTCTAGGCATCTTATTATAGATTACCGGTCCCATACAAAAAATGCTATCATTTAATAATTTCTTGTTGCGGTGTTCTATGAGAAGCTTGTGTTTGTCACGTCTATTACGTTTAGATTTATCATTTGTAAGAGGAAAATAGTTCGGGTTAGTTTTAACAAAACATGCTACTTCAAAGATGTAAAGTGACGGAAGTGTTAGAATTTTATATTCATTAAATTTTGGTCTACAGCTATCAGTGCTGCTAAGTCCAAACATTACTCTAGTGCCTATTCTTGCTGATTATAATGTCGGGAGCAAAGTGCATAGTTACTAGTATCATTATATGCCTACCAATCGTATACAGCCGCAATTTTCTAGTAAACAAATTAATCAGCCCAATTTATGCACATGGCAAGTAGCCTCTATTAAGATGTGTACTCGACGTCAAAAAGTAATCACCAGTATAGACGCCATGTTGGTACGACTGCTAATAAAAAAATAATATCAATGTAAAAACCATTTATCAAGAAAGCAACTTCGTTATGCCCCTAATTAAATACTGGCTGGAATACAAAGTACCGGCTAAGACTTCTTTTCAATTAGTGTACAAGAAAAACTTTAATGGGTTTTTCAAATGAATAACAATGTCTAGCAATTGATAAAAAAACTTTTAAGAGGCAATAAAATTAAACTGTATTCAAAAATATAACACCCTTTTTTCCTTTCCTTCTGAAAGGATATTGGCATCGCACGACTTGTGCATTTTCCAGTGATATTTTGGAATTTATGTTTATGACTATGTTTAAAGTTACAATACAGGCAAAGTCATGGGCAAGTCTAGTTATACCCCAATGAAGTGGTGCCTTTTTCGTTGCAATTTTATTTATTTATTTAATCCTTAAAATGTATACTTACGTAACTTAATGCATGGGTTTTTTTGTTGCAGACTTTTCAATATACCTTACAAGCTATTTCAGTGTGGCAATTTTTTGCAATAATGATGTCCTATTTATCTTCTACATTTTCAATCTTACAATAAAGGCGTTTTCAATTCGACTATACTTTTTTTGTTACATTTTTGATGATATCTTGTAAGAAACGCGATATTAGGTCCAATTTCTATGCGCGATATCTTCGCCAATAGTAAACAGAGATTTATATTTCTTTCTGAATAGAAAGAGTCTCAAAGGATATATAGGATATATATCTCAAAGGAGGTCCAATTTAAACAAAATATTTATTTTAACCTTTAAGGAAAATTAGGAGATAAATCTAGTTTATTGAACTTTTTTGAAACTGTTTTTTTATGTATTATAACTGCCTAACAACACTGACCAACTTGTTAATAGATTAGGTTAAATGGCTCCGTACACAATGTACATTGATATAAGTATTTAATATAAAAAAGAATATTGCGTGGAGTCTTTCTATTCCCCCTCCATGGTAGCGTTAAACGTTGTTGGAAGTCGCATTAGAAGTTTCACTTCAAAAACCCGACAAGTGTGAGGAGGACTCGAATATTGCGTGGAGTCCCTCCGCGCGGAAGAAGTGAAACTCTCACTCTTTGTCTTTCTATTCCCCCTCCATGGTAGCGCGCAACCTTGTTGGAAGTCGCATTAGAAGTTTCACTTCAAAAACCCGACAAGTGTGAGGAGGACTCGAATATTGCGTGGAGTCCCTCTGCGCGGAAGAAGTGAAACTCTCGCTCTTTGTCTTTCTATTCCCCCTCCATGGTAGCGCGCAACCTTGTTGGAAGTCGCATTAGAAGTTTCACTTCAAAACCCGGACAAGTGGGAGGAGGACTCACTCTCTGAGGGTTCCGTACAAACTTAATAAATATGTATGTAGATAAGACATCCATCCCGGGAATCGAGTCTCGACGTTTTTTTTTTTAATTTGAAATATTGAAGAACATACTTAACTTTGTAGTTGGCAAACAGCTGCTCCATACATACCAATTAAATGTTAGTTTGTAATACCAAAAACATATTGTTAATGTGATGTAACTTTTTTAAAGGATTTTTTGCTTTATATATGCTGATATGCCTTGTCCTTGCCATATTTCATGATTCTAGCTCAACGAAAAGTACCCTATAGGTTTTGATTACGTTGCGATAATATGCTGCAAAAACGGACGTATATTTTCATTGCTTTCACTTAGAAGTATGATTTTTTCACAGCTCCAAGAGATTGCAGATTTAAGTATTTGATATTAATTTCAATTTGAAACCTCCACGTATTCCTGAGAAAAGGGGTCTTGACAGACAGATATACATACAGATAGACGCGCAACGATGAGGGTCGTGAGGTATGATCCTATAAGGGTTCCTTTTTTTCTTTTTTGAGGTACGGAACCCTAAAAAACAATGTTTATTAAACTGGGGGATACTACAGTACTCCACAGAGGTTGCGTGAAATATGTTGCATCAATGTTTATGCGACACAAACTGCGTTGCGATTGCGGTCCAGCGGACCATGAACGCAAACTTATTACGTTGCGTCCGGACGCCGCGTGCAAAACGACTAGGAAGTATCGTATTTATTACATTCGTAGTCGTATTAAATGGTTTACGAAAATAAACATATTTTCTTTCGTTTATTTGCTCTGACAACTACAATATTATTGTAAAATACTGAAAAAAATACATTTTATATTAATATTTCACGAGTAAATTTGTTATTTTGGCAAGAAAGGTATACATACATATTTGGAATAATAATAAACCGGCCAAGTGCGACTCGGGCTCGCGCACTGAGGGTTCCGTATCACCACAAAATTCAATAACGTAATTACCAGTTATATTTTGGTAATGAACAGAAACTTATCACCGACTCGCACTTAGCCATTTTTTATTATTTGTTGTTATATTTTAGAGTGTTTAATATAACAGTGCCAAATTTGACGCTTGTACGTATTACCGTTTTTACATTAGAGCTAATACAAAAATACGTAAAAAAAATATGGGGACGCCCCTTTCGTTTTTACTTTTTGTTTTTTTTTTATTATTTGTTCGTTAATCCGCCGTAACATTACATATTCTGTGAAAATTCAAACTGGCTATCGATTACTGTTCGAAAGATACAGCCGTTAATAGGTAGGACAGACAGACAGACATCGTAGGCTTAGTAATAGGATAGAAATAGGGTACGGAACCCTAATAAACTTACCTAAAATAAAGACAAACTTAACTAAACTTAAATAAATATATTGAACTGCACTAAACCGGTGCCTGCAGGTGAAACGTACCACCTTTGCTATAAACACAAAATAAATAAAAAGTACCCTCAAATGTAAACAATTTACCTGCCTACCCGCCCATATGTCAACATTAACGCTTCACATCGTCATAACGTGTACAATCACGCTAAAAAGCGCCATCTATCCACGTCAAGCGAAGACGTATGACAACAGTCCCCTCACCTGGTACCTACCCGACCTTGAGCTACCCGGAAGTCTGAGAGGAAGGAAGGAAGTCTCAAGGTGGAACAGCCTGTTCACGTAAAAGGGACTCGAGAGACATCCTAAATAATTATTGGCATTTTGCACGCAATACTGCAAAGTTCATGGATGAGAGAAAATATTTTTTTTTAGACACTAACTCCTTACGCGGTCTCGAATTAGCGCTAAAACAGCACAGTTAGGAAAATCACGAGAACGTGAACCTTAACTCGTCCAGATACGGTTTGCCGTCGCGCAACTTTTTCATAACCTAAACAGAATCCCTTAAAACAACTAGCCGTAAGGCCCCTGTACGATTTATTTGGACAGTCTGTTACGATTGTTGTTTGTTGATAGCCCGTTGTAGTGAACCTACCTTTTGAGCATGGGGGCGTGGGTTCGATTCCCACCTAGGACAAACATTTTTGTGATGCTCATTTGTTTGTTCTATAACTGGTTGTTAATCATCTATTTAAGTATGTATATCAGTTTCTGGCAGCCATATCACAAGCTTTGCTTAGTTTGGGGTCAGATGACCATGTGTGCAAAAAAAATCCCTGCTCGTTTTTTTGGTTTGTATAACCAATGCTTGGTGTATTATTGTTTAATTTTAATCGGATGTTGCAGTTGACACTGACTCTCAATGATCGATTACCCGATTAGTCAACAAGTTGCTCATCAGATAGCCGAGGTAAACAGGCCAAGTTCGTCCGGGTATTCAAGGTAAAGTTCGTAACCCGGGCAACGAATCGAAGGTCACCAGGAAACAAACGGAACAATTTCGTTTTTTTCAGGGTACGGTTGTTTGTATATTTTATATCCGTGTTTAAGCTCCGTTTGTATTGGAATATTTTGGATGTTATTTAATCGTACATCAAATATCTGTTTTTTTATATTTTAATTTATTAGTGTTTCCGCCCTTCTACCTTTCTTTTGACCCGACCAGGATCCGACTAAGAAAAGCCAAAACGAGGGTAGTCTCTTCAACTGATTTTGATAAATGAGGTGTTTTAAATTTGTGATGGTTCAGAGACGATCACTAGGTAGGTGTCGTAAGTAACATCATTATCTATTTTTTTTACTGGGAAGTGCCTTTATTAACTAAACAAAATACAAGCACTACAACACTACACAACAAACTACAAAAAATACACTAACACTACAAAAATAGTTGGACTGCCCACAGACCGTTGAAAGTCTAAAGACAATCCAAATGTTCAAGCAAATGATAGAGAAGTTTAGGTACCCAGCATGCTGGCAGCATTACCACGCTAAATAGCAAATGTTTTTGCCATGAACCAGAAACACGCCAACATTTTGTTCATTATAAATACATGATAATATTATTATTAATACTTTTCTAAATCTTAATGTTCATTAGTTCTGGTAATAAGTATCGAAAACTATGATGTTTATGTCGATACTCGATACTTAACTTTACTACATGCACTAACATAAATTAAAGCTATATTGCAAACTTAAAATTTTCACATTTACAAATACACTAGGTTTAAATAAAGAAAAATCTAACTGTAAAACTAATGGCCTTTCCTGACTTGTACCGCTGCTGCACCGTAAAGTCAGGAAAAGACATGATGGAAGTTTCACTTTGCACCTCACCTTAGCTTTTTTATCGCCTATCAGAATTTGATCCACATACAGAGGTTACAATTGGTGGTCACATTTTGATGCGAGTTGAGTACTTCTGATATGCAAATAAATATTTACCTTTGTATTTGTTATAGGTATCAAGATTCTTTATTTAAATTTATTTCAAAAGGTTTCAAACCCTTTTCGAAAGCTTTTGATTTTGCTTTGTGAATGGTTAATTAAAAGCTACATACTGTTACGTTCAAATTGTTTACAAGGAAAATATATAAAAATGTTATTCCTAACACTTTTTTGGCTTATTCTAGAGCTGTTGACAATTGTGTCTGTATACCAATTACTTCCGCGTCAATCTCCGTGCGGGTGATATAAATGACAAATATAATATATATTTCCTGAAAATACGTTTGTTAATCCAATCGAGTATACTAAGTTAAAATTGACTTCCGAGATTTGTTTACATATTCGTTAATTTCAAACTACGTAGTAGCTTTACCTAGTCTGTTATTTAGATTAAACTAATAAAAAAAATAGTTTTTTTTTCCGAAATGGTTATTTTAATACATACCTATAAAGGAACTATTTACAGCACTTTTACAGCAAATTTACGCCATTGCCTTATTCATTGCAAAGTAGGAGAAAAAAAATTGAGAGGACTATTTATGAAACGAGCAACTCGCTCGCTCGCTATCAGTTTGTCAGCGGTTAAAGCATTTATTTGCCCTGACAGCTGCAAAAACATAGCAAAGAAGCTCAATAAAAAACTTTTCTTTTAACTGAAGTTAGAATATCAGGTAACTACTTAAGTTCAAAAACCTCGCGAATGTGACCAGAGTTCGTGGTTTTCATTCATCTGTTTAGGGTTTTAGGAGTCAACATCCTATAAATTTTTTAAAACGTCAAAACTACATCGCTCGGGAGATAAAGATACCTATTAGTTCAAACTATTTCGATACACTAAGAAATACGAGTAATTTCAAAAACACTTCGTCCTCATACAATTGTTTTACAACCGGGCATACAATGGCGCTTTAAATTGCAATCTCCAACATAAAAGGGATTTTCTGGGTTGTTCTCATATTCTGTAGCAATTAAACCCCTGTCACGGTCGACAATTGGCTATTAAGAGGGTTATTCTGAAACACGATAGTAATTGTGCTTCAAACTGACGGTCGATAGCGTTAGTGTCAGATATCAGTCTGAGAATCGGTGTTAGAACCAGTTTTCGCCGGTTTCCAGGTAAGATTTCAACAGTGTCTCAAGTTTTCTTATGAACACTGAAATTTTAGACATTATGAATCTTATTAATTAAATTATCCAACAACACGCGAAGTTCACGTATTAAAAAATATTGCCGCTTAAGTTATTTATTTTAAAGTTGATTTAATTTCCGACAGAACTAAAAGGTCGAATTATAATAACTTTTATTATAATTATCACAATTTAACTTCAAAATTAGTAAATACGCAATTTCGTTTACTTAGGACATATTTTTCCAGATATTTTGATTTAAAAATCAAACGTTGATTTTGATGACATTTCCTTGAGACCTATCTGAAAGTTTCAAATTATTTTATGTATCGGTTTATATATGATAAGAGTTCTGAGGTAACAACCATTAAAAAAACCCTTCTCTTTTGAAGTTAATAAAATTATAAGTAAAAATTATTTCCAAGATTTGTTTTCATAGTTCATTAGTTACAAGTACACATCACACATCAGCAGCCATCAAACGTCCACTACTGGACAAGGGCCTCCTTCTTAAAGAGGGGTCTTGCCATAATCCCCACGCTAGTTACAAGTAAATGTAATAAAATCATATAAATATCAAAAATACGAATATTTGTCCGATAATGTAGACATTGCCTAACAAAGTAACCATGGCAACTCTAGACACCTGACTCGGCAACCAGATAGAACCCGAACCCGTCTGGGTCTGCCATACGCCCGGGGGCGACCGACCAGTATACTTATTATCTGTTTTTTCTGCTCCCCTTGTTAATCACATTTTTTATGCTGTGGTCGGTAGTTGGAGAAGATTTACGGTAGGATAATTTTTATAATAATATTTTGTAACTAACTTGATTTTCTCTTATGAATATTTTTCTATTACTTTCCATATTAAAACTACGCAAATTCTTACATCTGGAGCCTCTTTTAAAAAAGTTTATATTTGCCTTGCGGTAAAAACTCTTGATTTTTCGAGAAACGATGATTTACGAACGTAACATTTTAAGTGAATATTAAGCTATATTTTTACCGTAAATTTTAGCATGGAATAAATGGATAACAATGAAGGCTTCAGCTTTTTCGATAAATCATTGAAATACGTTCTGACCTTAGATAAGGTGATAAGTTACATACATTCGTCAAAGTTTCTAGCACGGATTTCAATCCGCCACTTCATAAATTCTTCATATGCTTTTAGACATATTTATTTAAAGATCGCCCGTAAAACATTTTCAACAACTTTTTTTGCTCAGCCCGAATGAAATTATTAATTATTTTTCCCAGCTTTTAATTCAGAAAGAATTTAAAAAGGTCTAATTTATAATTTTCCGCCAAAAATGAGCAAAGCACCAGGTTTACACCACAGAGGTTTTACATAGTTGTTAACATTTCACAGCGTAAAAAGTTTCTGACGTGGTAAGGACCTACATGGTCAAATAACCGAAAAAAATAAGCTCAATACACAGATCTAGTCGTATATATCTGTGGCTCAATGGTAACTTTTTGATAAGTATATTAAAAAATCGAACTACGATTTTTTTATATACTTATCACCCGTATTTTATAATTCATTAATGACCAACTTACCGAGCGCTAGTGATGAAAAAGTAATAAGTAAATAATATCTTACCTGTAGACTAAACGCAATTTAATTCCTCACGACTAATCTCTTTTGCACTAATTAACAACAGGTAAATACAACTTAAAGTCAGTTACAATTAATTAATTACACAATTACACTTCTGCACTGTAAGCGTCCTCACAACAGATTTAACTAAAGTGTAATCATAAAGGTCGAATGGCGGATCGGATGCCATATCCGTTATCGATAATACTCGTCATTGTGTTTTATTACATGTTCATTGTATAATGGACCTACAAAGCGAAAAAATTAAGCTCTAACAAAATAATGAAAACGTTTTTATGTGTGATTCAGGGTGGCCCAGTATTGTTTTAACATAAGGCATCATAACTTTTTTATGCCATAGGTGGCAAACAAGCTAACGGACAGCCTGACGGTAAGCGATCACCATTAAAAAAATCGCAGACACGTTGGTAGCATTTTGTAGTTCATCAGAAATGCCACAGGAAGGGGGCTCATTCCACACTTTTCAGATGTGAGGCAAAAAAGATCGTGTAAACGCACAGTGTGTGACTTCCACCTTTCCAGATCTATGTCTAACAATGACTATCCACTTGACTGCTTATTCTTTACACCTCCGTAAGCCAAAGTTATACTTATTCAGCTTAACCTTTTACGAGAGGGCCAACCCTAGGCGCGATTAGAATATAAAAAAATTAATCTCCAATCACCACAAGCGCCATAAGATACACCCCCCCCCCCCTAAAAAATATATTGAAATGAACTACTTGCCTACAAAGTTTCATGAAGATCAAATCAACGATACGCAAGTTATCGATGAACAAACCATGCACGCCGAAATGTCGACTTGTCCTATTATAGTGCTAACAGACGTATGAATTTGGTTGAAGGACCGCCGTCCAACCAACGGGAGAGAAAGAGTGAGAATACCAATTTTCCCTCTCTTTCTCTCTCGTTGGTCAGACGGTGATTGAGGTGAACCAAATCCATACGTCTGTTAGCACTATTCGCCATTATAATCTGAGTCCTCTCTTCGCTCGTACAAATATAATTTTCACGCTTCTATTTCTAGCTTTTCTGTTCATGTTACGGCTTTTCTACATTTGATACCCAAAAGGTCGATAATCACATTATCTGTCAGTCAAAATAACGGATGGTATGTACGAAGGTTTCTAAACTACAGAGCAGATGTCTACACGATTATGTTATTAGTATTTTTTACGTGTCTAGCAAAAACACTTAGGTTAATGTCGGTACACGAATATCCAACCCTCTCAATAACAGTGGAGACCCAAAACCCATTAATCCCAAGGCTTTTTTGAGGAAATATTTTTTTTATGCCATGGCTGGCAAATAACCTGTCTATACACCTTTACTACCACCAAAACTTTAGTATTTTTTCGTATTTTTGTTCGTAAGTATTTTGGACATTGTATTATATAACTAACAATAACTTTTAATTTATTATTATTTTGAATTTTATTTTAGAATCTTATTCTGACTTTATTTAATTCTGTAACGATAAGCTTTTATAACTTGTATAACTCATGCTATTCGTGGAACCGTATTAGTTATTAAGCAAATTGGTTATTCAACACATAAATAAATACAAAAAACAAAACTTTTTTGGAATACTTCCTCCACCTCTAATGTATATTAGAGTTCTTCTTCCATATGACTATAAATAAATAAATAAATATTCGGGACATTTTTTTCACACACGGTCACCTGACCCCAAACTAAGCAAAGCTTGTAATATGGCTGCCAGAGACTGATATACATGCATATATAGGTTTAAATACATACTTAAATAGATATTAACAACCAGATATAGAACAAACACAAATGTTCATTACATAAATGTTTTCCTAGGTGGGAATCGAACCCACGCCCCAAGCGCAGAAGGCAGGTTCACTACCAACTGGACCAACGGGCTATCTAAAAGATACTATATAGAAGATGACCAACATAATCATAGCCTCGAACTTTACTCTATCAGTAAAGTATTTAATACGTTATCTATAAAATAAAGAAGATATATAGGTAACTATATATCTTTTTTATTGTAATGTCTTTCAGATTGTAAAATCTGGGTCTTCAAACTACTACTAGTCTTCAAATCACGAGTGAATCGGTTTCTTCTAGACAAGCGTGCTCCACCGTAGACCGCATCATCGCTTAACATCAGGCGAGTTAGCGGTCAAACGCAAAACTATTATTAAATGAGACAATTTCTTTTGTTTGAAAAATAGGCCCACCTCAAACTAATACCGTATAGTAATGAAACTCATGTCGATTTGTTCCTCATAATCTCTAGATTCAGTGGTAATATTGGCTATATCTGATCAAACCGGAATATTGACAAAAGCCGATTACTATGGCCACTGTAGTAAAATATGGTCTATTTATTGTTGTATAAAAAATCCTAAGCATGCATCCTTTTTCGTATTAAAAACGTTCCGGTCAAGTGACTTTATAAGGAAAATGAATGAATTGTGGCAAAAATCAAAACAACACATATTATTCTTTATATTATTATTCCGGTTTCATTTTTACCTTATCTTTCGTCCGAATGGTACAAAAAAAAACGATGAATTTTATAGTGTTATACCCATCAATATACGGTAAATTCGGTGGGCCTGGAAAAAATTGTCTTCTTTAAGAAACTCATTAAAAAAAGACAGAAGACAACCAATAAATAATTTTATTGTGACGTTCCCAGTTCAGCAACGCTGAGTGTATATTTTAACCGACTACATAAAAAACTAATTATTATTACACTTTAATCTATTTTACCTATGTTACTTTTTACATAGCATCCACGAGAAAAACTATTTTTTGGGCTTAGGTGATCCTTACGAGTGAAGACCCTATTTCTTACTCTTTGCTTCTAAGCAACGAACCTATCTCATTATCTTGAAAGCCTGTCCACTTTTTATTCTACTAATGAATTGGTCTACTACTTTGACTGGTTCCTATGGACAACATTTCGTCTAAACACGTGAGTTAAAGAACTTACGAAAACTATGTTTTGAATCCAGCAAAACGTGTTTGCTTCCTCTCAATTTTGTAATGACTAAAGTTGTATGATTATTTACGGGATATTTACCGTGGTAAGGTTGTGAAATGAGCTAATATAACATTAGTGAACAACCGTGATAGTTTAAAACAGTGTCTTGTAATGACTGTACAATCTTTGCAAATTACGATTTTATTTTGCAAGCACGCAGGCTCATTTGAATCTTGATTATTAAGAATAATATTATAAAGAGGAAAGATTTGATTGACTGTTTGTTTGTTTGCATTGAATAGGCTCCGAAACTACTGAACCAATTTTAAAAATTCTTTCACTGTTGGGTAGCTACACTCACATAACTCAATATTATTTAGATGATCGTGTTATTAAATGTGCATTTTGGCTTCTCTATCCGTATAGAAACTAAATCTAACAAGTGCAATCCAAACAATACTTAAATTTCCAACTCACGTTGAAAGTACTTCATTATTATGCTTCATCTACTACTAAGTCAGTGAACTGATATAACACAAGCACTAACTTTTAAGGTCTATCGAACTGTTTATAGAAGTTAAAATGAAAAGCCACTTCGAAATCCAATGGAAGTTTCTAACGTAACTTCGATATTCCTAGAAAAATCGACGACAGCTGTGAGTAATTGTTATCTTTTACCAGAACATTCCAGAATATTCTTTGAATATGTCCATCGATGTGGAACAGTCTTTTTGACACAATTTATTTCAACAAAACCATAATCAAAGTTACGGAACCTATATTAAATTTATTCAGTCATCGTTATCAGCCTATCATGTTCCCACTGCTGGGACACAGGCTTTCTCTCAGAGAGAGAGAGAGAGAGAGAGATAGGATGGGCCCTAATCCACCATGTTGGCCCAGTGCATGTTGGTGAATGTCGAATGTCATACGTCTTCGAACTTTTGAGGTTCTTGGACATATCGATTTCCTCCGCCGTTTTTGAGCGGTGGCATCGAAACTGCACATAATTTATTTATTTATTTATTTTTATTTTTTATTTATTTATATATAGGTACTAAATAAGTCTTTGGTGCAGGGCCGAAGAACGAACCGGGTGCCGTTGTATGAGAGAGCAATGGTGGCCAAGCGGTAGCATGTGCGCTTTACAATTTATTCAGTATACAGATAACAATCATCGATTTATTTATTACCGGATAAATTATGGGAAATGAGAATTGTTTTGTCAAACTGTTTACAATGTCATGTTTTTGTTACTTTATGTTTTTCGTGCTATGAAATAAATTCACCAACATCTAGCTAACGTTACCTTCCTACTACTCGACAAAACAAAGAGGATAATTAAACCATGGCTTGTACTCCCACAGGAGTAAAATGTCGCACTAATTTCCGTTGGAGGGTAATTAGGAACCCTTCATTGTTGTGTTAACTGAACCGCAGTTTGTAGGGTTGTAAATCACACTTTCAAGTCATATTGGTGCTATGCAGGTGTATTTTTAATATCTCTAAAACATCTTAGAAGTGGATTCTTTGTGATACACCTAACAACTTTGGTTACATGTTTTTTTTTTTGTACAAAAACAAAGTTCAAATTAAGGCTCTAAATGGTAAATAACTTTACTCACGCTGTTTTCAATGAGAAGTAACGCGTGGATCCAGATGAGGCTTAAGAGCCGACTTTGACACCTACAAAATTAAAAAAAATATTACGAAAAAAAATATCGAGAATGTTTTAAATTTTGAGAAAAGTCATGTAGTAAAAGTTTGGAACTAAAGTTGTTAGGTATGATATAGGAAAGCTACTGCAAGAGGTTGACGTACAATATAACATGTTATCCGATACACGGTAGTACTCAGTATTTAATGCCACTTGCGCTCACCCATCCGAGAACTGGCCGTGTCTGCCGGTGCTAAACATCGGTGATCGGTTAGATACACCAAGTTGAGCCACGCTGCGACATCTAAGCTACCGCAAAAATATTATATCGTAGAACTTTTTCATCTCAAACGCACGGTGTAGGTTTTATACACGCCTACATATATACAATCGTACCTGGACCACAAAGTATATTTTACGACCAGTATAACCTCTTTACGATCCCAGCAGAAGTAATTTCGTAAATAAATATTTTACATCGAATACCGAAACCGTTTTTGGATTATATTTACAGATGAAATGAATTTATTTGGCTTACCTCTTTGTGGCTGATAATTTCAATTAAAGTACCCTCAGGAGAGTGCCGAAGAAATTTATTTCAAGTATTTGCTGAATTAATGAGGAAAAGCAAGTTAAATAGTAATTTTTGTTTATTTTTATAAACCTGACAGCTTATTCCACATACAAGAAACTAACACTTTCACTTCACTATTTTTAATCTAAAATCAGGTCTATTACTGACCACTAAAATCCTTTTTTTAATTGATAAGTGCCTGGTAAGTTAGAAACAGATAAATAATAATTTTGTTTATTGTTAAGAAACCGACAGTTTTTTCCACATACAAGAAATAAACACTTTCACTTCACTATTGTCAACCTAAAATCAGCTCTACTACTGACCACTGTTTTTTTTAATTGATAAATAGGCTTGCGTTTGGCCATCGCCACGCTTGTTGAGCGATGATGCGGTCTACGATGTAGCACGTTTGCCTAGAAGAAACCGATGTAATCGCGACTTGAAAACACCCAAATTGTAACTATCAGGACTCATTCTGGCAGCGCATCCAACAGTCTAGTTGTTCTCGCAGAAGAAATGGAATCAAAGCGCTTCGTACGTGTTTTCGAAACATAAAACGAAACCTAAAACATCACCTTTGAACCATTTATCTTTAAATTTCACCATCCAATAACTGGGTTTCATAAAACTCACAGCAACACCTTTGTCACTGTAATCATTAATAACCAACCACAATTATAACCGCCAAATAACAAACTTTTAATAAATTAAAATAAAATGCGATATCTTAAAAATCACGACCGAAAAACTATAATTTGTATTTCTAGTCAATTAAAAACGCACAAATCTTCGCTTTCGTCTCAAAATTGAAAGTCACAATCTCTAAAATGCACACATTTTTTCACTGGACACCAAAATAACCAACATAAAAAATGTAATCATATTTTATGAAAAATGTCTAATTTTCCACCATGTTTACTTCTGAAAATACAGAACCTGTTTTTTTAAACTTAAATATTCCTTTTTTTTATGTTATTCGTAAGAAAATTCATAACAAAAATATAAAAATTGTAACTAACCTTCTCCGCGCGCTTCCCTGGAATCGTCGACGATCAACAGGTGCGGTCGGCGCGGCCGCGCGAGCTCCGGCTCGGCAGAGGCGGTAGTTACACCAACGCGAGAGACGCCCATCGCGGCCGACGGTCAGGGCGCGAATGAGCTGCGTCAGCTGCGTACCTGCTTCCCCGAGAGCGGACTGGCGACACTGATAGCTAAAGCTTGTCTGTGGAAGCTGCAGGTGCGGGTGGTGAGCTCTGCGCCGAATGCCAAGGTGAATGTCGGTGCGTTTCCGATACCGCTCGGGTGTATTGTACCTCATTCTAGCCTGTATTTATTCTGTTAACTCTACCTTCTGTAGTTGATTGAATCAGCCGTTACATTGCGGAACTCCATTTTGTATATGTCGAATTTCTAGTGTAGTTTCCTAGTGTATTTTTTAGGTTTACACTAGAAATTCGACATATACAAATTCTACCTTCTGTTTTGAAAATGGTTCGCTCGGTTTGGTAGGCAGATGTTTTGTTTTAGTTTGTGGCACTGCTTTATCGCGATAGATTGTTTTGTGTGATTTTCTCTCAGCTGGGTGTCGAGAATTCTGCAGTATCAGATTGTTTGCTTTAATTACTTGTTTCAATACAAAGAGTATAAAAAATCTTACCTTATTTTAAAATCAAGTCTATATTCCCGCTATACCACTGAGAGCAAATAACTTAAAACGACATAACTTCTACTGTTAACTCGGTTATAATAAGTTTGTTCTGTCAATCTCCCTTTGTTCGCTACGCCGTGGCGTAGACACCTTGTAGCGTTTTCGTAACCAGTGCTACGTCGTAGCTAGTAGAAACTGCAATCATTATAAGTTTATATAAGCCAAGCCATTAATTATAAGCCACTTTACGCAGAGAGATATAAAAATATTGGTAGTATTTATTTCATAATAATAAATAATAATTTTGGTAGAGGCGCTATAACCAATTTCATAGTGCGTTGATTCTACGTGCTACGAAGTCCGTAGCAGCGTAGCACTACGCTACACCATATAAGTATGTAGCGCGATATTTTATATTTCACCTTAGCTACGCCTCGCGGTTTCACCTACGGTTGCGTTCGGTTTATTCGTGGATATATAAAAAAACCGTCAAGGTCACCAGTCAGATAATAATATAAATAAGAAAATCATATGAAGTTTTGTATCAAGTGCATTACAGTGACAACAATAATTAAAACTCAGTAAAATTCTAACTGATTCAAATTGTGTTGTATCGAAAACCATCAGGTTGGTAAATTGACCAGTTTAAGTGGACCTTACTCTGTTGAAATCACCTGAAAATATAAAAGGTCAATTTGCGCTGGTACGTCACGGTCCCTCGTTTATTGGAAAACGGTAATCCGTGATTGAAACGAGCGCACGTAATGTAGGTATTACATTACTAGGTACGTAATGCAGGCATTACAATAATAGGTACGTAATGTAGGCATTACAATACTAGATATGTAATGTAGGTATTACAATAATAGGTACGTAATGTAGGTATTACAATAATAGGTACGTTATGTAGGTATTACAATAATAAGTACGTAATGTAGGTATTACAATAATAGGTACGTAATGTAGGTATTACAATAATAGGTACGTAATGTAAGTATTACAATAATAAGTACGTAATGTAGGTATTACAATACTAGGTACGTAATGTAGGTATTACAATAATAGGTACGTAATGTAGGTATTACAATAATAAGTACGTAATGTAGGTATTAAAATAATAGGTACGTAATTTAGGTATTACAATAATAGGTACGTAATGTAGGTATTACAATAATAGGTACGTAATGTAGGTATTACAATACTAGGTATGTAATGTAGGTATTACAATAATAGGTACGTAATGTAGGTATTACAATAATAAGTACGTAATGTAGGTATTAAAATAATAGGTACGTAATGTAGGTATTACAATAATAGGTACGTAATGTAGGTATTACAATACTAGGTATGTAATGTAGGTATTACAATAATAGGTACGTAATGTAGGTATTACAATAATAAGTACGTAATGTAGGTATTAAAATAATAGGTACGTAATGTAGGTATTACAATAATAGGTACGTAATGTAGGTATTACAATACTAGGTACGTAATGTAGGTATTACAATAATAGGTACGTAATGTAGGTATTACAATAATAAGTACGTAATGTAGGTATTAAAATAATAGGTACGTAATGTAGGTATTACAATAATAGGTACGTAATGTAGGTATTACAATAATAGGTATGTAATGTAGGTATTACAATACTAGGTACGTAATGTAGGTATTACAATACTAGGTACGTAATGTTTTAAATGTTTATCGGGACTTATCACGTATTATTTAATATAGGTAAAAAATATGTACCTTTCGCTCGACGCTAAATAACAAAACATAAAAACATGTTATTTACATGTTATGTTTTGTGTTGTTGTTATGTTATTTAAAACATGTGTTCAAATCGCGAAAGTTTAAAAATTACTAGGTACGTAATGTAGTTATTACAATAATAGGTACGTAATGTAGGTATTACAATACTAGGTGCGTAATGTAGGTATTACAATACTAGGTACGTAATGTAGTTATTACAATAATAGGTACGTAATGTAGGTATTACAATACTAGGTGCGTAATGTAGGTATTACAATACTAGGTACGTAATGTAGGTATTTCAATAATATGTACGTAATTTAAGTACAATAGCTAGCAAGTCGTGTTATGCGTAGCTACTGTAATACCCAATCAGTTGCTTAATTCACATTCAAATATATTTTTCTTTGAAATTGTGATAGATACATAGCTTCTGCCGGGGAACGGGCTCTTAATGAACCAAGCATAGTCAGAATCTAGGCTAAACACACACGTATTCGTATTTTATTTCAATACAGCTCATATGGTGGTTAATTGAAGTTTCCACGAAGCAATCGTGCTCAACCAACAGTCACATCAGCAGCAAACATTGATACCATTACCTAATTAAATGGGTCTAGTGGTGTAGGCAATTTCAGTACCTCCCGTTTTTACGGGAGATCTACAACTTCCTATACCGTAATATAATAATATTCTGCCGGTTTTTACTTTTACAATTAATTGAACAACTTAAGCACATAATTAACAGAAGAAAAAAACAAGAACTACATACTGGAGCTTAGGTGAGCTAAGACCACAGGGATATTGTCAAAAAAGTATTCAGATCAGTAGTAACGCAAGTAAATTCAAATAAATTACGACTTCTTTCTTTTCAAAATTTAGTTTGTTTGATACCGTCCGACTTCAAAATCCGTGTATAAAATATTATTTATCTTTTTTGTAGTAGCATGTTAACATAAAATGTTAGTGTTATGTGGTTTTTTGAAGTCGATTTTTTTATAGATAAGTTATTTTAGAATTTGTAGTGGAACATTGACCAACCCTTAATTGTGGAATGCTTAAACCCTAAGATTCACTTCATCATCATCATCAGCCTTGAGTGACCCACTGCTGGGTATAGGCCTCCCTTTGTTTATGCCACTCTCCCCGGTCTCTCGCTATTGGCACCATAAGATTCACTTATGGTGCCAATTTTCCTATTGCGAGCTGTCAATAAATATGCGCCAAAGATAGGGTACAGATTTTATTGATTTATTTATCATTTTACGATTCGGGGAACTTACTACAGCGCAGTTAGAAATATTATGCGGAAAACGTCACGTCAATTCTAGCAATGATACTGGCAATAATGCGGATGGCGCTGCAATGAAAATATATCCAACCATATAATTAGTCGAAGAATACAACTCTCAAATGAAAGAGTTATTGTCTCGTGAGCGACGCATTAAGGCTTAATGATTAAACGATCAACGAGTCCTATAAAGCAGCTAGGTATGGAAAACGGCTCCCGCAATATGTCATCCCAGCGGATGTTAAAAATTGCGGGGGGCTTCTTCATCATCAGCCATAAGACGTCCACTCCTGATCATAGGCCTCAACCTTAGCACCATATATTGAATGACAGCCTGCCATCTGCATCTACTGGTTGCCCGCGATTCTCATGATATCGTCGGTCGGAGGCCAACCGCCGCTGCTACCGGTTCGTCTCCACTCAAGAACCTTTCTTACAAGAACCTTAAGAAGATATGGACCGCCCATTGCCACTTCAACTTGCAAATCTTGGCAAGTATTTCGATGACTGTAGGTCTTCGGAAAATATCCTCGTTACGGATTTTAACGCGCACAGAAACTTCGAGCATAGCTCTCTCCATTGCCCCATTAGCTAAGCCGTCGGTGACAGATATATATTACGCCTCAGAGTTACTCAACTATCCACCGCGATTTTAATGTCGTGTAAGAAGCCCAGGAGAGATTTATACTGCCAAAGTGTTAATGTAAAATAGTTCTTTTTTATTCTTACTCAGTGATTTTTGTATCTTCAATAATAATGAAAACGTGTAAAATATATAGCTCTGGGTCTAAAGTGCAGTCTTAAAAACTTGGACCAAGTTAAAACTCTAACATAAGCAAGGGTAAGTCTGATCAAGCCACACAAAAAACGCAGCATGTTAATAAGTTAGATGTTACTTGAAGTTACGACCAACAAATTCTACTCTGGACGCCTTTACAAAATATTCAAAAGACCTTGTTCGTGTATAGAAATGCTTTCCTTTCCATACGTATCTATTCTTTGAGACGACAAGTCACAATAGACCGTCTTGCAACCTCCGAGCCAATACTTGTGTTATTAAGATGTGCTTACACTGTGCAATATTTTAATTGAACTTATTATTTACAAGAAATGTAACGTGATTAAAATATTTGATTGTGAGCAATTTTTTTTATAATTAATAGACTTGCGTTTTACCACCATCACGCCTGATGTTAAGCGATGATGCGGTCTACGTTGGAGCACGCTTGCCTGGAAGAAACCTTAAATAAAGGAATTTATAAAAAAAAAACACGTAGGTACCGCAGGCGTCTTTAGCACTTTCACTTTAGCGGTAGCACATCTTGAACGTGAGCTCGCGCGTTTCTTTAATCAGTTAATGTTTTTATTTTTAGTTTCCTTGTATTCGTAGTGAAATGTAGCACAGTGTTTACCTCGGGGTTAAAGACTTATTTAGTCCCTTGCACTATTAGCGGAACCAAACCCCTAAACCCCGTCTCGGGACTAAATAAGTTACTTTCACCCCTAGGGTAACAATGTACTATTTCTTCTTGTTGTTGTTAAAGAAGAATTATCTTCTTCTTAAATTTCTTGTCATTTTTCATTGTTCTCTATGGGCAGGTAAAGTATTATTTTTATTACAAACGTATTACGAATCCTAAATCCTGATGATGAATCAGAAAATGCCTCTTGGCACCAGAACTTGTAAATCTCAGCCCTTTGTAAACTTAGCCTTAGAATCAGGTACGTCTTATTTGCTACGCGTCTGTGGGAGTGATGCGCAACAGGCGCAACGCACACTGACAAAGATCTCACACACATACCTACAGTCTATCGTGTGTATGTGTGTGATAAAAAGGCTGGTGGGAGCACTTAGATGAATGTTTTTTTAATAAATGGAGTGGCAGAAGGCGTCTGTTAGGATTGACCATTCGAAATGTGTTTTTCAATTAGGTACTTGACAACAAATAGGGTTTACATCGGGCATCTCTATTTATTCTTCAGTTGCCAGAAAATAAATCGCATTTTCAAACGACTTCAAAAGAGGAGGTTTTTAATTTGACCGTATCGTCTTATTTAATTTTTGTGCGAATATACGCTATATCAATGCCGATCGTGAACAGATTTAAATGATCCTTTGTTAACCCCCGACGCAAAAAGAAGGTAAAATTATATCACATTTTGAAATTTAAAATTTTGATACGGAGGTAGCTGATATCCTGGATTAACACAATCTACATTTTATCCTGAAAAAAATAACTAAAGGGAGGAATGAACGTTGAAAATTTATATGTAACGTTTAATTTATATGTAATTTTTACATCGGACTAGGCTTCTAGTCCGAAGTAAAAAAGTCTACGCGTACGAAGTCGCGGGAAACAGCTAATCATTAATATAGAACGTAATTTTTTTTAATGTAATGTAATGATAGCAATATACGGGTGTAAGGAGAACACTCTCGAAGCCAAAAGAAGGTAATTGTACTCATCATTATGAACAACTTTTACTATAGGACCAACCCTGAAATCGCGATAAGAAAGCTGTCAATCAGCACACCTTATTTTGGCTCCAAGAGCCAAACCCCCCCACCCCATATATTGCTATCATTAAATTACATTACATAAAAAAAAAATTACGTCCTACATTAATGACTAGCTGTTTCCCGCGACTTCGTACACGTAGACTTTTTTAATTCGGACTAGAAGCCTAGTCCGATGTAAAAATAAGAGAAAATGTAATGTAATGAAGAGTAAGATAATGGATCATGATGAAAAATTAGAGCTAGTAATTCGTTAAAATAAGTACTTAGATTTGTGAGCGATAGTGGCTGATTAGTAGCATGTGCGCTTTACAATCTGACGGCACGTTGTTCAATGCTCGGCCCTGCACCATCAACGACTTATTTAGTACTTAAATTACTATATACCTAAGTCATTGGTGCAGGGCCCAGGATTAAACCCGATGCTGCCAGATAGTAAAGCGCACATGCTACCGCCTGGTCGCAATCGCTCAGGGTGAGGATAGAGAGGTAACGTCTATAAATAGGGTTATTTACCTAATGCCAGAGCGGGCACGAAAAATCGTCACCGCTTTATGGTTGATATTCCGAAAACCCGTACGAAACGCTTTGATTCCACATTTATTGTGCGAACTGCTAGTCTGTGGAATACGCTGCCTGAATGGGTGTTCCCCGATGGTTACAATCTGGGTGTCTTCAAATCACGAGTGAATCGGTTTCTTCTAGGCAAGCGTGCTCCAACGTAGACCGCATCATACGTGATGGTGGTCAAACGCAAGCCTATTATTTAAAAAAAAAAAATGTTTTGTTAGAAGTTGAGCAATTTAGATTTTCAAGGTCGATTAGTAATTGCCTCAATGACGTTGTTCGTACCTTAAAAGCTTAACAGAGTGTGCGTGGCTCGTTATAGTACATATTGTGTATCTACCCTTATTTTAAGCATCTTGAGAACCAATTTTCGTTGGTGTCCTGAGGGACGGTTCTTATTTTAAGCTTTAATTAAATGAGCAATCAAAAATCAATTAATTTTACTAAATGTACCGTAAACAACAACAACGTTAAACAAATCTCAGGAGCACGTAACTTTCTATTTTTAGTCTTTTTTGACGGGCTAGCGCCTTTATTAACTAAACAAAATACAAGCTAAAACTAAAACTACAAATACAGTTAGACTGCCCATAGACCGTTGAAGGTCTAAAGACAATCCAAATGCTCAAGCCCACTACCAGTTGGCAGCGTACCCAGCATGCTGGCGGCATTACCACGTTGAATGGCAATGCTTATGCGTTGAGCCAGAAACACGCCAGCATTTTGGTCACGCGTCGCATTAACCAGGCGCTCTGAAAGATTTTTGAAAATGAGGTGAGCTCCCGGTCCCCAAGGGCCCAATGTCTCGACCCCAAACGCCTCAAATATATAACCACTGCCGAGGTTATACTTTTATTTTTAGTTGGATTTAAGTTAATTGGAATTGTACGTAGCATAGCCGTTCTGAAGTTTTTGTCGTACCTCTCGAAAGATCGTCAACCACGCTGGGTCGAGTATTAACATTGTATTACGTTCCGTAAAGTTATATGATTATTTACGGGCTATTTAACCCGTAAATATCCCGTAAAGAATCATATAACTTTAGTGAACAACCCTGATAAAAAAAAACAGTTGAAAACAGTGTTTTAAGTTCCGTATTACAAAATAAATCGTTAAATTTTAGGTATTTGTATTTACGGGCATAAAACAAAAAAGTAAAAGCTATAATTATCAAGATGGGTGTAATTATTTTTTAGACAAAAACAATAACCGACTTCAAGACTATACCTACATTTACAAACTTAAACAAAAAAGTAGACAAGCTTTTAAATCGGCACGATGAAAAAGCTTTAATAACAGAAATGACACGGTTGCGTAATATTTCCAACAATAAAGTAGTTTTCTTTAGGAATAGGTTTAACATAGGTATAATTTATTATGATGCCTCCTAACAAATACTTTTTTTTTTGTAAAATGTTCATGACCGTGGATTCAATGTCCTTTAGTCGTAATATTAAACATGTTTGCACAGTATTAAAAGCGTCAAACAAGTCATAGTCACTGTCAGAGTCAAGCAAAGTAAGTCACAGTCCATTCAAACTCATGCTCTTGTAAAGTGGTGGAGATTTACAAGAGGCTCCTATGGAGTTTTGGAAACAACACGAAAAGACATGTTTCACCTCGTTATATCACTTGCCCACACTCGAGCACGTTGACGAGCACTTAATAAATAATCATTCACCATTTACTACACACTTACACTCGAAAATACACAAGTTTAGGAAAATAATTCAATTAGCCGACATGTTTTTTTCACGTTGGCGCCAAAACTCAAAAATACATTTAGATTTATTTTGTGATGCCAACATTGTAGGGTAGCAGACTAGGTCTCTTTGGCTAAAATATAATGTAAAATAAAGAATAAGGGCCGATTGAACTTTTCACATATTAGTCACATAAAACATTTATCACGAGGCATAACGGAATAAAGTACCAGCATTTTATTTCTCAATATACGTCCGTATCATTACTCGGTCCACAGATTTGATCGACGTTCCAGAAATGCAAATATAATAAGTGTCGTGGGTAAGGAGTGGGCGTGTTTCTGTTGTTTCCGGACCATAACTTAGCTTGTACCTTTTTTTTTTTTTTTTTTTTTCTTGCAGAGAAGGTTTTGTTTTAGAAGGTTATTTATTTATTACTAATAGTTTCCTCACTAGACAAAGCCTGTATCGTGGAATCCTGTTTAAAACAGTTTTAGATATTTAACATAAACAATAACACTTAACCAGTGAAGCGAGTGCAGTTACGATTAACAGAAAATTTATGACGTCATTTAACAATTGTCAGATGGTGTAACGAATGTTTTGCCTAACCAGTACTTTAATTAAAATGTCAATGTTTGTTATTACTAAAGTAAGATGGGGCAACCAACCCTAATTATTTTACTGCGACGTAATTTATCAAAAAACAATATTAAAAGACGTTGACCTACAAGCCACGCATGCATCGGTCGATCCAACGCGCACTTTGTAAAGAATTTCACGGTTTTTGAGCAAGCAATAACAAGTAAACGGACTAAGGTTGTAAACGACGCTTCGCTGAGCTAAAAGACCCGCACCCACGCTGACCAGCTGCGGGTTAGAAGACTTTTATCTCTTCTGTTATAAAACCGTAGAGAACACAGATATGATATATATATATATATATACATAAAGTTTATGGAGAGCTTAGTACAGTATTTCTAACAGTCAGTATTCGTTTTGTTCATGAGGAACTTAAGTTAGATTCTATAGTTTCAAATATATAGATGGGAAAGTTATCGTCACCGAACTTTGAGGCGTGCGACCAGCCCGAAGAGGTGTATCATGCACTAATGGAATAAGTCCGGAACCAACGTGAGAGGGAACAGATTTTTACCGAACTTGTAATATGTGAATCCGATGCGAATGGGCTATGCTCGGGGTTTCTCTACGAGATCGAATCAGAAATAAGGAGATCCGTAGACAAATGAAAGTTACCGACATAGCCCACCAGATTAGCAAGTTGAAGTGGCAGTGGGCAGGGCACATCACGCAGAACAGATGGCCGATGAGGCCGAAAGGTTCTGAAATGGAGACCACGGACCGATACGCGCAGCGTAGATGGACAGACGACATAAAAGAGACCGCAGGGAAACGCTGGATGCAGGCCGCTTCCAACCGGCCCTTTTAGGGATCGATGGGGGAGGCCTATGTCCAGCAGTGGACGTCCTATGGCTGAAATGATGAATCCTTGATAAGTCAAGCTGAAAATGATGTTCCTATAATCAATTAAATTCAATAGTCATGTCCTTTCACAGAATTTTTTATTCACACTTAACAAAATGTATGGGACAGCTAATTTATGTTTTTTGTTGTTTCAAAGTTAGCCTAAATATTCATAATTTGAAGTACAATGACCTCTTTTTGGCTTAGTATCATCGTTCATTGTAACCCTGTACCTACAGATCGTTTGTGTTGTACTTGCCAGATACAAAAATACACGCAATATCCAATATCCCATAAAATTCGCTCTATACAGAAATCTCTCCATATTCATCCTGAATGACCCCTGAATAAAACCCTTATGAGCTCCATCGAGGCGACAGGGTAGGACTTAGAAAGTATCTTACTAATATTTCGAACATTTCGGGACACTATTTGCACACACGTGCCTCTGACCCCAAACTAAGCAAAGCTTGTGATATGGCTGCCAGAGACTGATATACATACATAAATATAGTTTTAAAAACATTTAAATGCATACTTAAATAGATATATTAATATCCAGATATAGAACAAACACAAATGTTCATAACATAAATGTTTGTCCTAGATGGGAATCGAACCCACGCCCTCAATAAAAATAAATAAATAAAAATAAATATTCAATACAAACCCCAAACACTCATTCCCCAAATATTCATTGAATAAAGTTAATTGATGCTTAAGTATAATCAGCCTTTTCATAGTCCACTGCTGGAATTTGACCTACCCCCGAAAGGGCGATTGGGCCATATCCACCACGCTGGCCCAGTTGCGAGTTGGTGAATTCACATACGCTATTGAATTTCTCTCCATACTTATGCAGGTTTCCTCATGATAGTTTCCTTCATCGAAAAGCCAATGATATGAAAAAAAAGTATCTATATTTTATACCTTAAGTTTGTTACGCTTTTGTTTGAATGCAGAAATATACTAGAGATTCGTCTAAAAACTGGTTTAAAAGATGTACTTCCGCAATGTAACGCCCGATTCAATAAATTATCTAAGTACGTGATATATCAATAATGTTACCGACCTCAGTCCGTTCCCTACTGCAACCTTCAGCGGTTATCCACCGTCGATCGCGGTAACTCAATTATTATTCCAATATCGCACACAACCTCTTTCATAATAAAACCTTTATTGTGACGCCATGTTGATTGTTATTTTTAGGCGTAGGTATTGTTTTCATCATCATTGGCATGGTAACACCTCTATTTTTTTTTCAATTGTATGGGTCAAGTGCCTTTATTAACTAAATAAAATACAAGCTTTATAATACTTACACTACAAATACAGTTGCAAATAGACCGTTGAAGGTCTATCCCCCGATACATAAGGATGGCTCCAGATCAAAGGTAGAGAACTATAGACCTATAGCTGTTCTTTCGGCTCCCGGCAAAGTTTTTGAATCGATTCTGAATCGTCATATTACTAGGCAGGTCCAAACACAGTTGAGCGAGAGTCAGCATGGTTTTAGACCCGGCAAGTCTACAACCACAAATCAGATAAACTTTGTTGACTACGTGGTCACAGAGATGGATCGAAAGAAGCATGTAGATGCAGCCTATTTCGACTTTAAAAAGGCCTTTGACCGCGTCGACAACAATGTCCTTTTAAACAAGTTTGCCGCTTTTGGATTTACGCCTAAGCTGCTAGAGTTATTTGTAAACTACTTCTCTGATCGAATACAGTATGTTCAGCTCTCTGGAGTCCGATCTACTCCTTATCCGACCTGTTCTGGGGTAAGTCAAGGTAGTACTCTGGGTCCAACCCAGTTTGATATAATGATAAATGACTTGCCGGAGGTTGTCAGGACGGCTGAATGTCTCATGTTTGCTGATGATCTGAAACTGTTCTTAGGTATAGGTAGTATATGTGACTGTGAGGCACTGCAGAGGGACATCGATAGAGTGGTGGAGTGGGGAGAGACCAATCACTTGGAATTTAATAGTTCCAAGTGTAAGGTTATCTCATTTACCCGATCACGGAGTCCTATATCCTATGATTATCGCATGTCTGGTGTCAGTCTGGAGCGCGTCACAGAAATTCGAGACCTCGGGGTGACCTTAGATGTGGAACTAACATTTAATCAGCATATTATGGACATTTGTAACAGAGCGTTCAGATCTCTAGGTTTCGTCATGCGGCAAACAGCTAGATTTCAGGACAGGAACGCTGTAATTACGCTGTTTTATTCGTTTGTCCGTAGTAAGCTCGAATATAATGCTATAGTTTGGGACCCGCATGAAAAGAACTATACGCTCATGTTGGAGCGAGTACAGAAAAAATTTGCTCGGTACCTATACAAAAAACTATACGGATATTATCCTTTTTTGTATCCGTCTCTGTTCGTCGGTGGTATGGTGGGCATCAATACGCTAGAACTGAGACGTAAGTGCTCGTTATTGATGCACTACTATCAGCTGCTCAATGGGCACATCGATAACTCTCGAGCACTGGCTCGCTGCTCGCTGGCTGTGCCAGACCGCGTGCGCCACTCGCGCGCGTGCTGCGTGCGGAAACTGTTCCAGACCCCGCGCGTGCACACCGACACGGCTCGGTATGCTCCTACAACTCGCGCCATCAATCTGCTCAACGATCTGATTGATCAGTATCCAGATTTAGATATTTTTTATGCTAAATTTAAGATTATGATGGATGTTTGTGTAATTTTCTTAAGTGACAATAACTATAATGTACCTATAATATATTGAAGTATTGTCACGTAACTTTATCTGTTATGCATAACAGAAAATGTTTATTTGTAATGTTGGCTTGCTGTGCGCTTTGGCTTTGCTGTAAGCACAGCAAGCATTGGACCTTAAATAAAATAAAATAAAATAAAATAAAAAATAAATACAATCCTAATGTTCAAGCCCACTAACAGTTAGCAGCGTACTCAGCATGCTGGCGGCATTATCACGCTGAATGGCAATGCTTATACGTTGAGCCAGAAACACGCCAGCATTTTGGTCACGCGTCGCAGCGCTCTGAAAGATTTTTGAAAATGAGGTGAGCTCCCTGTCCCCAAGGACCCAATGTCTAAAAATACTTATACTTCCCCCTATTATACATTGAATGTTGGATCTAAAAGTAGGAGTCCTTATTTTTCTAATTTAGGTATTTTTATTATTATTTGTATTGCAGATCTTTGGACTCCGGGGCCCGTACCTTTAGTTAACTTATACAATACTTTATGTTTTTAAATACATACCTTTATTAACTAAACAAAATACAAGCCAACATTACTATAAAAACAGTTATGTGTCCGGACAGAAGCTGAAAGGTTCGATTTCCACCAGAGTACCGACCTTAATCAAAAAGATGTTAAGTAAAAAAAGGAGAATGAGCTACCTTCCACGGTGTTTCCGAGGAGCTACAACAAGGGGTTCTTCAAAAGGAGAGTTAATCGAGTCCTAAAGGGTCGGCAACGTATTTGTGACGCCTCTGGTATTACAAATATCCATAGGAGACGGTGACTGCTTACCATCAGGCAGCACATCTGCTTGTTTGCCACCTGTGGCATAAAAAAACTTTCTCTGTATATATTATATTTTTAGTAGTAATCGTTTTATCGATAAGTTTTATATTATACTATTACATGCAGCGAAATAATAATAATAATATATACAATAATATAAGCTGATTTTTTTTTCGCGATTTCAGTGTTGGTCCCATAGTAAAAGTTGTTCATAATGATGAGTACAATTACCTTCTTTTGGCTTCGAGAGTGCCCCTTACACCCTTTATAGGATATAAATTATTTAGCATAGGAACATTTGCACGTCTACTTGCAGACAGTGTAACAAAAATAATATGAAGACCTGTAATGTACTCCATCCAGCAAATAAATTATTTGATTTGAGTTTTTACTAAATAAAATTCAACTTCTTTAAGCGTGGAGTTATTAAAAAGTAAGCAAGTAATAAAAGTTGAATGTACTGCAATTTTAATCGCATGAGAACATCGAGATACAATACCTATAGAGACACAACCTCTCAGTGAAAACAGTCAAAAAAATCCGAGCGTCATTGTACATACATTGTATCAATTACATACTTCACAATGCCACATTTACTAAAATTTAGACGTTATGTCACTTGCATAGTGTTCGACGTTAGTTGTCCGCTATGTCATCGTAGCTCTGGCATCGCGCGGCGTTGTAGTCGGCTCGCGGTTATCTTGTAACTATCCAAAACGTCTGCGCAATTCGTAGCGTGTGCCGCGTTTTGGTTCGACATTTTTTTGGCACGATTATGACTCCATAATATGTGTATTGTATTTCATTGCATGAGAATTATTAAATACTCGCCCACGCTAAACTCAGCAAAGTAAAATGTGGAGGGCTTAAAATTTGTACCTATGTTTATTGTTTGCAGTTTTGAGCAGGCTGAAGGCTAATTAAATAAACAGAGGGGCATTTGAATGATGACAAAGTCAAAACTGTTTTTCTGACTAATATCTAGTGTAATTCCGTATCTACGTCGCTTCAAGTACCTACCTAAGTACAATAAAGAATTTGGGATAAACGCTTCCACTCTAGGTATAGATTTAATTATGCTAATTAGCTTAACCTGAAATAAAATTATTAATTACATAAAAGAGAATTAATCTAACCTGAAACAAAAAAATCGTTATAATAATTTGTAATAGTAATATTAATTTAACCAGCCGTTTTTTACGCTTTCATTTATTTATTTGTTCTGAGTTTTCTGATTCGATTTACTCGATCTCATTTGATTTGAATTTGCTTACAAAGCAAACCTTTGTAGAGATTGCTCGGTAAAATTTTACACTCCCATTAGCTGAAATGCGTAGTTTCTCAGTCCATCGATCTGCTTTAAGTATTCTGCGCAGATACATTGTGAAACTTCTATCACAGATTTTATTACTTTCGCTTTAATGATTGTTTCCACGCGCGGTTTATACATACGTCAGTTGTTTGTTACTCACCTACATATAAATTGACATGTAAATTGGCTTTTTAAATAAAATTACTATGACTCATTATCATTATCAGCCAGAAGACGTCCACTGCTGAACATAGGCCTCCCCCTTTAACCTTCACACTGAACGACAGCCTGCCATCTGCATCCACTGGATGCCGGTGACTCTCACAATGTCGTCGGTCCTTACTATGACTAATAGTATTCAACTACTAACAACATTGGCATACCCCAAATTAACAATGCTATGTTATCAAATATAGTTCTTTCTATATTGCAATTAAAATATACAACTACCCCTGAAATTCATATTACCAAAAGTGGTGCAATTCAAGCGTAAATGAAAAGCCTGGCTTACTTCTTTTTTTTTAGGTAAACCTGCAGAAAATATAGGAATAGAGGTAAAAAAAGGATCTGCAAGGTATGGAATGTCTTCCCGCCACCTAAAGGTCTTCCCGCCAAGCTTCAGCATGAAGCGTTTCAAAAAGGGTGTCTTCAACTAACTCTCCGACCTAGCAAAGCACCGTCAACACCGCTTCGACGACTTTCGAAACCAAGTTTCGAAACTAGTTTCGGAAAACGAAGAATTATTCTGCTTCTGAAAACCGCTAGTGTTGCAGGTGTCCATAGGCGGTGGTTTCTGCTTACCATCAGACGAACCACATGCTTGTCTTTTTATTTTAAAAAAACCTCTTTTCCCCATCGATGATTCTTTCTTCGAGCGATGAGACCTGTCCATTGCCACTTCAACTTGCAAATTTTAATAGATAATAATAAAAATAAATATTCGTGACATTTTTGCACACACGGTTATCTGGTCCTAAACTAAGCAAAGCTTGTACTATTGTCACGTTGAGATATTTATATTAGGTATAAAATTAAAAGCCAACTAATCACAACGAAAACAATTATTATTTCTAAAAGAAAATAAAACTAATTACCAAAATTAAACTAAATACTTTTTAACTAACTAAACTATGCGGTGAGCAATAATGGGCCAAGAGATCTACCCAGGAATTAATTGGATCGCCTTTGAGGATCTGTACTATCCTTTCATTCATGTGGAAGTTGATTCCGGAAGGGGCGCCAGATTCAGGAGGGGCGGCATTTTCGGTGGGGTGCCAATTCTACGACAACCGAGCTGGGACGACGGGAATCCAAAGCTATTCTATGAGGGGCGTCATTTACGGTGGGGCGTCAAATCTGTGGAGGTCTAGTTGAGACCACGGATACTATTCTCTAGGGCCACCGCTAAATGATCGCAAGGCTGGAACACTCGGAGTACGGTAGCCGAGGATTGGACCCTGCAATTAACCCAATTCCAAGTTATGTCTAGGACCCAGGTATCAATTTCATATGCCGACCATAGTCTCAAATACGAACATCATTTTACAAGAATAACAGTTTGTTTGTGGCGGCATATGGAAATCGGAACGGAGAAAATAATATCAGTTGTGAGTTTGTGACAAAAGGAAATCAACATGAAATTATTATTACTACTACTAATAGAAGGTGTCAGTGTGTAAGAAAATGCGTGAACTTCACAAGGCACCATTTTAAAGCAAGTGCTAAACTCACCTGATATGATGAAGAGAAATCACTACTATTAACTATTTTATAATTTGTCACACTTACCCAATAGCGGGGGAAATAATGCAACTATACTTTAAAATAAAATCGCACACAGTGGCGCGGCAGGAGTACGCTAAAAAGAAGCGTGCGCTCAATCTGTTATTCAATTTATCTATGTCATCGCTTGCCACGGCACAGCGACTCCAGCGGCTATGCGCATGCGCAGTAGTGATGCTCCGCGCTTACACTAGGGATGGGAAGTAGAATCAACTTAAAACTTTTAGTTTTTTTATGCGATAATTTTTATTTAAATAAAAATAACGCTACAAGTACCCTGCTCGCTAGTGTAGAATTTTTGTTAACTAAACTATAAAAAAAATTCGTACTTATTTGCTACTAAAACTACCTAATAACCTAAACTAACGATGAACTAATTTTAAATCCTTGATATGCCAAGTGCCGAGATCCTTGCCAGACATATCTGATAATACGTATACAAGTGATGATTTCTTTTTAGTTACTCGACACTTAACGTATTAGGGTGCCAACTTCTTAGTGAAATACTGGTCTTTGTCACTTTGGTAGTACGTCTTCTTCCAGACGATATCGTTGATATCAAATTCGGCTAGTTTACGTCTCCGATTATAATGCCCCGTATTTTTAGCATGTTCATGCCACAAACGGGCTTGAACCTCATTAAAAATTCCAGCTAAGAGACCAACGTTATCTGCATAGACATCGCGAGGGAGAAAAATTACTTCGTCACCAAGGTCAGGCTCTAAGTAGTGAGAACCACATATGACCAGTTCTCTTCCATAAACGAGAAAAACGGGCGTATAACCTGTCGCCTCGTTAACTGAGTTATTAATTGCAAACTGTAACTTTGGCAAATGCACATCCCATGCTCTGTGGTCGTTGTCAATAGAGGTTGAAATACATGTGACAATGGTTTTGTTGTACCTCTCAACTGTGTTGATTTGTGGAGTATAGCGGGGTGTGAAATAGATATTGGGAATTCTGTACTTCTGAAAGAAGTTTTCTAGATTTTTGCTAATAAATTGACTGCCATTGTCAAGGAATATAGTCTGAGGGACACCGTGAACAAGAAAAACAGAATCTTCCATATGTTTAATTACTGCATCAGCGTTGGCTCTTCGTAGTGGAAAAGTGAGACAATACTTCGAGAAACAGCAAACTACAACCAGTAAATATGTATTTTGCTTTCTGCTAGCTGGTAGAGGGCCAATAAAATCTATAGATAACATTTGAAATGGCCGAGAACATTGCTTTGGACGACCCATTAATCCTAAAGTTGTATGGTTGGGCAATTTATAAGCGAGACATGTCGTGCAAGTAGAAACGAATTGGACCACATCAGAATGCATCCCAGGCCAGAAATAGCAGAGAGCCAAGCGGTAGTAAGTCTTGTGTATTCCTAAGTGACCAGCGGTGGGTTCCGAATGGTTATCTGAAATCATCTGCTCACGTAAATCACTTGGAACTACTTCCTTCCAAGCAAACTCTGAGGTAAGGTGGCACTTATTCTTTGATAGTCTGTAGAGCGCATTATTATTTATCATAAAATTTGGCAAGCTTGTAGGAGAACGTAAGCAGGTACTATATTTAGTCCTGTACCATTCATCACTCGTTTTGTGATATGAGTTTGATGTGCTGATAGAACCAACTGGAACTGCACGAGACAATGCGTCCGGTACAATCATATCCGAGCCACGACGGTGTTTAATAATGAAATTAAACGAGGACAATCTGACGCCCCAGCGGGCTAACCTACCGGTTGGGTTGTTAAGTGACAAGAACCATTTTAGAGCAGAATGATCCGTGTATACAACGAAGGTTTGGCCATTATCAAGGTAGCAGCGCCAGTGCTCCAAAGCCGTAAGTACTGCTAAGGTCTCTCTCTCAGTTATGCTGTAGTTTTTCTCGGCACCTGTGAGAGATTTACTCATGTAGGCAATGGGGTGTTCTTGGCCATCTATCACCTGACAAAGCATAGCTCCAATTCCGTAATTACTTGCGTCGCTGTGGACTTCAAAAGGTTGAGTATAATTTGGGCAAGACAAAATTGGAGTAGAAACTAACAGTTTCTTTAATGTTTCGAATGAAGCGTTAGCCTCATCAGACCAAGCTAATGCGGATGAAGTTTTCTTGCCTGAAGTAAGCTTATTTAAGGGGCCGGCAATTGTACTGAAATTTGGCACAAATCGCCGGTACCATGAAGCGGTTCCTAAAAATCTTTTTACTTCTTTCTTTGAGGTTGGAACCGGGTAATTTAAAATTGCTTCTACCTTCTCCGGGTCTGTACGAAGTCCTTTTGAATCCACAACGTAACCTAAGTACTTGAGACTTTCTCGAAAAAATTTTGTTTTTTCAAAGTTAATTGTAAGATTAGCTTCTTGGAGCTTTTTGAGGACGCGTTTTAGTAAAGTCACGTGACTGTCAAAAGTGTTACTAATACAGATAATATCATCTAGATAGGCAAATACCTTCAAATCAAACTCTGGGCCAAAAAGATTATCTACCAAACGTTGCTGAGTGGCAGGTGCATTTGTTAAACCAAATGCCATTGTTTTAAAACAAAATGTGCCACGGTTAGGGACAAAGAATGCAGTCTTGGTTTTATCCTCGGAACGAATAGGAATTTGCCAAAAACTCTTGGATAAATCGATGCTTGTTAAAATTTTTGCGTCCTTTAGATTATCCAAGATTTCTGCTATGTACGGCAAGTTGTACGCATCTTTGATTGTGACAGAATTAAGTTTGCGGCTATCTAAGCAGAACCTGGGTTTACCGTCTCTTTTGTCAACGACGAGCACCGGAGATGACCACGAGCTTTCGCAGGGCTCGATTACATCTAACTGTAGCATTTCGTCCACTTGCTCGTTTATAATTCGAGTTTTCTCCGGAGACATTCGGTAACAGCGCTGTCGAATTGGATTAGCATCTTTAGTATCGATTCTGTGAGAAATTAATGCAGTCCTCCCTAATCCTTTCTTTTCATAAGAAATGTTTTCAAACTGTTCGATAATATTATCCACGATGACACGTTGTGGGCTATCTAAGTGATCGTAGGTAGTAATATGGTCTCTAATAGGTGAGGGAAACTTAGCAACAGTTGTAAATTTATTTATGTTCATAGAGCCAATATATTTGGGACATAACCTAAATTTACGCCAAAAGTCGATTCCTAGTATAAGAGAGGTATCTATATCTGGCACAACGTACGCTTTTATAATGTGTGTTGCTTTCTCAAAGCATATAGGCATGTTGATGTAGCCAATACTGGCCAGGTTTTGACCACCAGCCGCAACGAGGTGAACCTGGTCGTTAGTTTCCAAGACAAGACCTAAATCAAGTATGGCTTTGTGTGAGTTACTGCCTATAATTGAAACTGCAGCTCCAGAGTCGAGAAGTCCGCAAACATTTTTATTATTTATTTGTATAGTAACATAAGTTCTGGTGTCATTTTTTGGTTTCATTTGCAGAATTGAAGTTACTTTATAAATTTTAAAAAAGTTTTTTATGAATTGCAACCATTCTTGCCAATCATTATCGTTTGAGTAACTGCAATTCTGCTTTACTGGTTTTTTGGTTCCTTCGAAGACAAGGGCTCCTGGCAATCAGGGCAATCATAGAAGCGAAACCCCGGTCTTCCACAACGGAAACAGACTAAAGTGCGTTCTGCTGTGCAGCTCCGAAGACCGTGGGTATCTACCCGACAACGAGGACAGTATTTCATCCTAGTTCCCATATTAACTGCATATACTGGACGAGGACTACCTGTTGTAGTAGTCTGCTGTCCACTCTGATTGGTTTTGTACATAGTTGATTTATTATAGTTATTGTTGTATCGTTGTCTCTGTAAATAGGTATTGTCTTCAACATTTGGTTGTTTAAAAACTTTAAAAGAGGACGAAGGTTGCGAGTAAGCAAACTCTGGTGCAAGGGTTTCTGATGTAATCTTCGGTGGCTCACGAAATTGTGATAAGCGAGCCTGCACATTTTCAAAATTCTTACATATAGTCCGCAAAGTATCGATATTCCTTATATTCGTACACGAAGTCAGTACGTTGGCATAGCATGGCCTAATATTGTGTAATAGTATTTCCAACTTTTCTTCTTCCGTGAGCTGCCTATCGAGTTGTGAGAACATCCCTGACATAATAGAGATGTAAATAGTTATGTTCTCACGTTCCCCTTGCGTGCGAGTTCTAATCTCTGCCAAAAATTGATAGTCGTAATCTGAATGACTAAAGTCAGCTTTGAGCTTTACACAAACCTCTTCCCATGTAGTAACTAAGTCTTGTATGCTCCGGAACCAGTGTAGAGCATCTCCTGTAAAGATTTCTGGAGCAAATGACAATATTTTGGTAGAAGGAATGCTTCTAGCTTTTGTAAAGTCCGTAACGCTTAAGATAAAAGCCCGCACGCAAGTCTTGCCGTTGTATTTAAGCTTAGTTAGGTCAGCTGTTAGGCCACGATCACATGTGACCGTTATAGAAGTTTGGGTATTTAATACCTCGGCCGAAGTGGAAGAAGCTGGTTTTAGATTAATTAACAACGATTTGTGCGTTTGGTAGCGCTTAACGCACTCACAATAATCTTCTAATGTTTCTGTTTGTAATGAGCAATCCACTCTATTTAAGCGATGATAGATGTGATTACTCAAATTAGTAGTACGCTCTAAAAGATTTTTGTCTAATTTGGAAGACAAAAGTTTAATGTTGCCTTCTACTTTGTCTAGGCTTCCATTTATTGCCGTTATATCATCGCTGGGATCAAATGGTGAAGCAAGAATATCCTCTGAAGGAAACAACTGAGTTAACCTTACGATCTGTCTGCGTAGCTCTTGAACAGTATCTGCTGGTACTTCTCCTCTAATTTCTACCTCATAAGCGAGCTCGGGTTTTTGTAACGACAAATATTTTACTTCATTAGTCATTGTGGGTATTATATTATCTGAGTCTATACGAAATTGGGTAAGTGTGATTTGTTATATCAATTATGCTAGCTTTCCGTTCCGTTACAAATCTATTTAAAACAGAATTGTTTTAGTAGTACCCGTCAAAAGTTAAATGAAATAAATAACTAATGAACAGAAAATAGGTCTAAAAAATAAGCATGAAAAAAAAGAAAATTGCAAATTAAATAAAACAACTAATGTCTGGTTATGATAAAAGACTTGCTTATGCATACACAATATTAATTAATGGTTATGATAATTTTTATTACAATAGTTAAAAAGAATTTCACCAGTACAGACCTTAGTTGATAAGCAGGGGGGAAAAAAGGCAACTAAAAAAACAAAGCTTAACATAAACACGCACACAACACAAACTAATAGACGATCCAATTAAAAAAAAAAACCTTTACCACGTTGGGCGCCACTTGTCACGTTGAGATATTTATATTAGGTATAAAATTAAAAGCCAACTAATCACAACGAAAACAATTATTATTTCTAAAAGAAAATAAAACTAATTACCAAAATTAAACTAAATACTTTTTAACTAACTAAACTATGCGGTGAGCAATAATGGGCCAAGAGATCTACCCAGGAATTAATTGGATCGCCTTTGAGGATCTGTACTATCCTTTCATTCATGTGGAAGTTGATTCCGGAAGGGGCGCCAGATTCAGGAGGGGCGGCATTTTCGGTGGGGTGCCAATTCTACGACAACCGAGCTGGGACGACGGGAATCCAAAGCTATTCTATGAGGGGCGTCATTTACGGTGGGGCGTCAAATCTGTGGAGGTCTAGTTGAGACCACGGATACTATTCTCTAGGGCCACCGCTAAATGATCGCAAGGCTGGAACACTCGGAGTACGGTAGCCGAGGATTGGACCCTGCAATTAACCCAATTCCAAGTTATGTCTAGGACCCAGGTATCAATTTCATATGCCGACCATAGTCTCAAATACGAACATCATTTTACAAGAATAACAGTTTGTTTGTGGCGGCATATGGAAATCGGAACGGAGAAAATAATATCAGTTGTGAGTTTGTGACAAAAGGAAATCAACATGAAATTATTATTACTACAACTAATAGAAGGTGTCAGTGTGTAAGAAAATGCGTGAACTTCACAAGGCACCATTTTAAAGCAAGTGCTAAACTCACCTGATATGATGAAGAGAAATCACTACTATTAATTATTTTATAATTTGTCACACTTACCCAATAGCGGGGGAAATAATGCAACTATACTTTAAAATAAAATCGCACACAGTGGCGCGGCAGGAGTACGCTAAAAAGAAGCGTGCGCTCAATCTGTTATTCAATTTATCTATGTCATCGCTTGCCACGGCACAGCGACTCCAGCGGCTATGCGCATGCGCAGTAGTGATGCTCCGCGCTTACACTAGGGATGGGAAGTAGAATCAACTTAAAACTTTTAGTTTTTTTATGCGATAATTTTTATTTAAATAAAAATAACGCTACACTATGACTGCCAGAGACTGTTATACGTACATACATATGTAGTTTTTTTAATACATACATAGATATTAACAACCAGATTTAGAACAAACACATAATTATGTTCATCACATAAATGTTTGTCCTAGGTGGGAATCGAACCCACGCCCCTAACCTCAGAAGGCAGGTTCTCTACCAACTGGACCAATGGGCTCTCTAGATGTTGGTGACTCTGATTTTCGGCGAATATCCACGTTTCTGATTCTATCGCACAAAGAAAATCAATTTGGCCCAAAGTACGAAATTTAACACGTTTCGGTGTTTTTATCTACCTATTATGTATGGATCCATCGTACTATCCGCCCAGTGAAAAGGCCTACTTATCGACCCTGTAAATAAACAAGAACTAAAGCATACAACCTTCATTATAAAGGACGTTAATGCAGGATAAGCTTTCCCACACAATAGTCGTAAAGCTGATCCTGTGATCAAGTAAGAGAGGTGCCTCGTGATGTCAAGGTTTCTTAGCATGTGCCACGTTTATCTTGATATTAAGGTGCTTTTATCTCTTATTCCATGAAGGTAAACCTACTTTTGCGATTATTATTTTTGATGATATAGAAGCAGTTCTAAAGGCGCAAACAGACATTGCGAGGCATGTGCTGCGAATTGTTTGCTACGCGTGCCTCAGAATATGTGGACGTGGCGCTCACAGTGACCATTCACTACATAGGTACATGGACCTCTTGCCTTATTGAAGCCATTTCGCTTACTAATTGTCCATTGACTGGGCATGGTGGTATCTTTTCGTCCAAGATACCACAGTGCCTAAAGGGTCTTTGATCAGTGTTGCCAGAGATGACATAGTATGGTACTGGGACGTGATCCTTAACTGTAGGCCTATTGGAAAAACTCAAGAGTCAGCGTTTATTTGCGCGATAGAATCGTGGAAATTCGCCAAAGAACTAGAGTCGCCGACATAGCTATTGCAGAAGGCAGGCTGTCGTTCAGCGTGGACGTCAAAGGGGTAGGCACTTTACATTTCAATTCATTGAAATGTAAAGTGCCTTTACATTTAAATATTTTTTTTTTATATTTTTATTATAAATTTAAAAAAAAAAAAAAAAAATTATATAATTAAATTTCAAATTACGGTTCCAAAGATACAGCCGTTAATAGGTAGGAATAACAGACAGACGGACAGACAGACAATGTAGGCTTAGTAATAGGGTGCCGTTTTTACCCTTTGGAAACACTAAAAAGCATGCTTATTGATAGCAAACGTGGACAGCTGAAGCAGCTAATAAGATGCTATTTTATAAGCATGGAAACTTTTCGAAACAGAAACTGCGATTGCAAATATTTAAACAAGAAAATTTAAATTAGAAGTGCAACGTAATAGCCTCGAGACAGTCATATAAAAGCACGTGTCATTCTCGTTACACAACCGACTGCACACAAACAAGGTAAATATAACCTAGAATTAAGAACTTCAGAAGTGCATCCAAGAAATGCCAATACATAGTTATTTAGCTTCACCCTGCGGTAGAGACGAGATTGGCTGGAGTTGTAATGAAGTCGCCTCTATTGAATCGACAGCTATTGTGGAACAACTCTCGTTTTAATGTCCAATAGCCAGTTCGCTGTCAATTGTTTGGACTTGAAAAGGTATAGAGTGGATTGAAACTTTTTCTAGCTAATTACTAAACATAGTCAATACTTATCTACCTATTAATATTTAGGACTTTTTTAGTTTTTGGCTCCATACATGTATAAACAAAATAAATAAATAAATATTCGGGACATTTTCGCACACACTGTCATCTGATCCCAAACTAAGCAGAGCTTGTACTATGGCTGCCAGGGACTGATAAACATACATAATTATTATTATATAGTTTAAAACTAAGCAAAGCTTGTGATATGTTGTGTTTGTGCAGTTTCTGGCAGCCATATTACAAGCTTTGCTTAGTTTGGGGTCAGATGACCGTGTGTGCAAAAATGTCCCAGATATTTATATGGCTGCCAGAGACTGATGTACATACATATATATTTTTAATTACATACTTAAATAGATATTAACACCCAGATATAGAACAAACACATATGTTGATAAAAAGTATCTTTTTTTTTATGGGCTAGTAGTGCCTTTATTAACTAAGCAAAATACAAGCTAAAACACTATAAAATACAGTTAGACTACCCACAGACCGTTGAAGGTCTAAAGACAATCCAAATGCTCAAGCCCACAACCAGTTGGCAGCGTACCCAGCATGCTGGCGGCATTATCTTAATTATGTCACTCTCTGGCTTTTTACGGCTTACACTCACGTTATATTTATCGGTCGATAACTCGAGATGAATCATCAGCGAATACGCGCGCTTCCGGAGACGGTCGCCCGCGCTTATGGCATAAGTAATTGTTATTCAATTTTACGATAACCTGTATGAAAAAATATTGACCATACCATTGATTAGTAAGTTAATTTGTTATCACTTACTGAGATAAAAAAAATATTCCATGTACCTGTAATACCTACCTTAATTTTTCCGCTTCGGTAAGTCATTCAGTCTCCATTCTTTCTCTGTCCGTTCAAAACTGTACACCTCACTGACCATCTGTTGTTCATTTTTCCCGTTCCTACTGTAAAAAAACGAAGCCTCCAACTATTGTCTTTTCAGAGAATGTTTTAGTAAAATATCTATTTTTAAAACAGTGTAACGTGGAAGTAATCATAGATTCATGGTAAGTAGGTATAGGTACTAGTGTGCCTACATAGTCATAATATTATAGTATGTAAATTCTCTACGTTGTATGGTATAATTAATTACCTATAGGTATTAACAGTTTGGTTGTAGTCCAATAGGCCTGTGTCTTAATGTTTCATTTATTACAAATAACAGGCTTATCGAAGGATATTATTAAATAAATTACACGTACCTAATAAAAAATTGTTTATATTGGCTGATAAATTTCTGAGATATTATAAACTAGCGACCCGCCCGCCCGGCTTCGCACGGGTGTAATTTACGTGCGAAGCCGGGGCGGGTCGCTGATGTGCTTTTTTATGATCGGCTTTTTATGAGGTAGCTACCTAATAAAAAAAATAGGACACAAGGCAGATTTTTTAATTAATATTCTTGCGCTTGACCGCCAACTAGCTTGATGTTAAGCGATGGTGCGGTCTGCGGTGGAGCACACTTGCCTAGAAGAAACCGATTCACTCGTGATTTGAAGACATACCTAGATTGTAACCATCGGGGAACACCCATTCAGGGAGCTCATTCCACAGACTGGTAGCATAATAAAAGTGGAATCAAGCGCTATTGTAGCAAGAAGTCATCAAAGGCAAAAGCATAACAGCATTTCTACCAGCATCGCTTCAAAATTCGTCAAGTGCAAAAAATAGACTATCTAACTAGTGCCCTAAATATTATTATTTTACAACCTTGATCTTCTAAAGTTACAAAGAATGAGCGGTTATGTCGAAGATGAAAGGGTTCTATAGTTACGCAAAACGTACCCTCGTCAAAGGAAAACGCCGGCGGATGTCACGAGTCTTTTTTGTACCATGATGGAAAGCAATTTGATATTTTTCAGGTGTATTGTATGCCTGTTATGTAGCCTGACCTTTAAATTGAGAAACTAGTAATGGCAGAATATTAAGAGTCTATATGTCGTCAGCTCAAATTCAAGTTTTTCCTCTGCGCGAAACAGAGACAAAAATATGCTATCTACGCCTGCAGGAAGATATACGCACGAATCGGCATCCGCCTCAGAACTAAATTACGGAAGCGACATTTGCTAAAAACTTCAAATTACTCAAGAACTATTTTAATTTTAAATAAAACGAATTTACATTTAATTCCATTATACAAATGACCATTAGAATGTGATTAAATAAATTGTTACGAACTTCCAGAGGCGGAGAAAAAACTTAAAACGTGTTTTAGAAAGCCTGTTTTCGCCGAATTATTCAATGGAGAAAAGTTTCACCAATCATGTTTCCAAAATTACATTTAACTTAATTGTATACTTAACTATTTATAACCAAAATATGAATGTGTTGCTGTTTGCCATAATCGCGTAAATTGATGCAACGCTAGCCAAGTTCACAACATATATCGCTTCCACGAACGAGGATGATGCAACTCTACAATGAAACCTCGACGGTATAGTAGGGGGAGGCAATAATGTACGACACAGATAATGTACGGCTTTCATGGTTTAACTGTAAAGAAAACTACTTGAGAAATATTCTTTGATCAGACTCTTTTACGAAAAGGTCAATGACCTTTGACCTAGAACGTCTTGAACTTGTTACAGTTTTATCGCTATATCTCAAAAAGTTATTATTTTTAATATGATCTCTAGTATAGTATATTTCTCTATGATATGATCTATCGGCATGGCAAATTACACGTTTCTATGTCTAATAGTTTAGAAATGCAGGGGGGGACCAACTTTTTGCCACGTTGGCGGGCCATATTTCACAAAATGTATCATCATCAGCCAGAAGACGTCCACTGCTGAACATAGGCCTCCCCCTTTAACCTCCACACTGAACGACAGCCTGCCGTTTGCATCCACTGGATGCCCGCGACTCTCACAATGTCGTCGGTCCATCTAGTGGGAGGCCTCCCTACGCTGCATCTTCCTGTTCGTGGTCTCCACTCCAGAACCTTTCTTCCCCATCGGTTATCGGTTCTTCGAGCGATGTGGCCTGCCCATTGCCACTTCAACTTGCAAATTTTAACAGCTATGTCGGTGACTCTGGTTCTTTGGCGAATATCCACGTTTCGGATTTTATCGCGCAAAGAAACTCCAAGCATAGCTCTCTCCATTGCCCGCTGTGTGACTCTGAGTTTTTCCAAAAGGCCAACAGTTAAGGACCACGTCTCAGTACCATATGTCATCACTGGCAACACACACTGGTCAAAGACCTTCGTCTTGAGGCACTGTGGTATCTTGGACGAGAAGATGTCACGCAATTTCCCGAACGCTGCCCATCCGAGTTGGATTCTTCGGGCGACCTCTTTGCCTAAGTTGGACTTACCTAACTGAACAATCTGTCCAAGATAGGTGTAATGGTCAACAACTTCGAGAGTATCGTTCCCAACGACTACTGGCACGGGTTCAACATGGACATTGGACATAAATTTTGTCTTTTTTTGTCGATGCTCAGCGACCTCAGTAGCCTTTCCCAACAGGTAGGTCTTAAAATGAACATGGACAAAATGTATACACTTGATAAAATAAAAGACCTATTCAACGATTGCCCACACGACAGGGTGCAGCGAAAAATAATATTGTATCTCAATTTTACATGTACCAGAGCCACCTCTAAAACGTAAAATTATATTATTTTTGTACTTTCCTTTCTAGGTTCCTTCTAGGCAAGCGTGCTCCAACGTAGACCGCATCATCGCTTAACATCAGGCGTGATGGTGGTCAAACGCAACCTTATTAATCATTTTAAAAAAAACCTTTTAAAATTGAGGTCTATTCTAAAACTTCTAGAATTTGTGCAATGTTTCATGCACTTAATAACTAAATAAGTTCGAATTTTCAAAAAAATAGGACGGACGGGGAGACTTACGGACAGACGGACCACAGAAAAGAAAAAAACATTTTTGGATGGACAAAACGAATTTATAAGGGTTCCTTGTCGGAATATGGAACCGTATAAGGACTGTAGTCTAGTTAGTTGAATACGAGGGACAAATTATTATTTGTATGTAACATTTCTATCCATTTTATTTAAAAAAATACTTTTAATTAATAATAATTAATAATTTACAATACAGAAAACAATGGCTTGGCTTGAACCTAATTTGGACTCGTTTGGGAACAAGCCAAGTAAAGGTAAACTAGGTGTAGAATAGATAGGTACCTAAGCACATACCTACATGTATTCTGTGCTACCTACAAGGAAAATAAGTATCAACTAAGACAGCATAATATTATTTCCATCGTTATCTCTTTTTTGTTGCGATGTTTACGAGGTTTTGGTTGCTGTAACGGCATCATTATCGCCCCCGAAATAGATACAAGGAAAGCCTACATAGCTCGTAAATAAGCTAATAAACCTTGATTCAGAAAAAATACAGAAATATTGCTACGTTTACACCTTAAATAGCAATAGGTAATGGATAAGATCAAACCTCTACATACCGCAATGATTAATTAACCATTAAAAAAGATATAGCTTTGGCGCTAACGTGAAAATAGACCGACCAAGTGCAAGTCGGGCTCGCGCACTGAGGGTTCCGTACCACCACAAAATACAATAACGTAGTCCAAGTAACCGAATTACCAGTAAATAGTCGAAGCAATTGCCACGCATTCACATATATAGTTATTTTTGCTAGTGACGCTCGAGTATAAAACAATTAAAAATTGGTAATGAACAGAATTTTGTCACCGACTCGCACTTGGCCATTATTTATTATTTGTTGTTATACTTTAGAGTGTGTACTATAATCATGCCAAGTTTGACGCTTGTACGTACGTATTACCGTTTTTAGGGTTCCGTACCCAAAGGGTAAAACGGAACCTAAATTACTAAGCCTACATCGTTTGTCTGTCTGTCCTACCTTTAAACGGCTGTATCTTTCGAACCGTAATAGATAGCCAGTTGAAATTTTCACAGAATATGTAATGTTACGGCTGATTAACTAAGAAAGAATAAAAAAGTTAAAACGTAAGGATACCTTATACCCTATACAACAAACGTATTTTTGTATTAGATCTAATGTAGAAACGGTAATACGTACAAGCGTCAAATTTGGCATGATTATACTACACAGTCAGCTAAAGTATAACAATAAATAATGGCCAAGTGCGAGTCGATGACAAATTTCTGTTCATTACCAAGTTAGAACTGGTAATTGGGTTATTTGGATGACCTAATTTTCTTTCACCTCATGTTTATTCCATAGTAAAAAAAAAAATTGGCTTGCGTTAGACCACCAAAAGTTGTACTACTAGTAGTTCGATGATCTAACTCCATTTACCTACTATTTTTCCAACTACATTTCTGTATATCCTTAGTCTGTCCTCTTAAGGTGGTACGATTCACCTATGGCGGGAAATTCAAATTTTGAGCAGTTTTTTGGTCCTAGAAGCCAGACTAGGTAATTATTTTTAAATAACACAGTGTTGGCGCAAAATATTGGCTGTTCTTTACATTATAATGTACAAATATTTAACAGTAACGCACCATATTACTTACATTTGTGAATAAACCGTTTGAAAGAGCAAAAATTAGTTTATTCACAAATGTAAGTAATAATGTGCATTAGAGATAAATAGCTTTACCTAATTTTGTAATGAATAATAATCAATTTGCGCAAACATCATGATCGTTTACAATAATTACCCAGCCTAGCTACAAGGACAAGAAAACTGTTATTATTATTTATTAGTCGGTTTTTTAAATTGATCATTATTGTATTTTGTGGTGGTATGAAACTTGTACTGAGAGAAAACAAAACCCAGTAGTCCCATCACATATCTAGTGGGATCATCCTCTGTGTTCTCATTCATTCTCGCTGCGCACCACGGATGTTTATTCCATTGTAATTTTTTTTTATAGGCTTGCGTTTGACCACCAAAAGTTGTACTACTAGTAGTTCGATGATCTAACTCCATTTACCTAATATTTTTCCAACTACGTTTCTGTATATCCTTAGTCTGCATTATTCTTTGCCAAATGTTTCATTTGCTCATTGCTGTCTGAATTTTACTAGATGCAAATACAGGGTTACGCAGACTGTACTAAGCTGAAAGGAGGTCATTGTACTGATCATTATGAATAACTATTACTATGGGACCAACCCCGAGATCGCGGAAAAAATATCGGCTGTTCCATAGAAGATGGTCAATGGTCATTGACACTCGACAAAATGTATGGATGTAGTACTATGACCTCCTTTCGGCTTAGTACTGTCAATATGCGTAACCCTGTATACTTTTTGCATTTAGGTAGTAACCTGCGTGTTCGCTAATTTGATCATCATATCAAGCCGTCCTATGGCTGAAATAATGATGATGATGATGATGATCAAGCCAAGATAAAATAAAAATCTGATTATCTATGAATATTGCTTGCTATTACCATCTAAGTAAGGGTCTTATAATAGTGTAAGAAATACACAAAATTAATTGATACATCAATTTATTAAGTAAATTAAATTCTAACATCATAATGTAAATAATATGGAGAAGTCCATTTAAGAAATATCTTAACTTATGACTAAAAACTTACAATAACGTATAGAATTTCCTATAGACAACTCAATGAAGTCCTACTGAAGTTAGGAAAATACATTTTTTTAACAAATTTAGAGTTCATAATGTTGGTTCAATAACTAAACTACAATAGAGATTGTTCATATTTTTGTATGGATTGTAATTACCAAACCATTTCGGGCAATACACTTACTGACTGCAATATACCAGTTTTTATTAAAAAATAAGAGCTGAAGACGAATATTTTTTACTAAATATGATTGACCTTCTTTTACCCTTAAATGACGTCAGAGTTGGCGTTATGGTGAAATGTGTGACCAATCAAACCACTGTGTAACTAATGGCATTGACAGATGAAAATATGACAGAAGTTTTAATTTTTTTTGTATAGACAACTACACAAACTAATATAAAGCCGACGGCGAAATCATCACATTTAAAAAAAGTTTTTTTTTGTAACTACCATATAGAAAACATATTTATTCAAATTAGTAATATAAAAAAGCTATATAGTCAGAAAATTTGGGCAATCCCCATTGAATTCCTATTATGTTTTCGTACACTGTTTTTATAGTATTTAAAAGCCCCAATAGACGTGTGAATTTGGTTGACGGACCGCCGTCCAACCAACAGGAGAGAAAGAGCGAGAATAGCATATTTACCTCTCTTTCCCACCCGTTGGTCAGACAGCGGTTGAGGTCAACCAAATCCACGTCAGATAGCACTTTTAGAAAAGGGTTTTGACACTTCATAATATTGTATTATGCTCTTTAATAGAATAAATATGTTCAGTGCAGGCAATCGGTATTTTGGAATGTTCCTAATATTTGCCCTATAATCAAAAACAGGTTAGTAACAGAATACAATAAATTGGTACACTTATTCTTAAGTTTTTGGGTTCTGTATGTAATTATAAGATGTGAAATATTGTTCAATCAATATTTCATAGAGACAATCAATCAATCTATCAAGCAAATTAGCTAGAATCTAGACATCCAGTCAAAAACAAACCAAAACTCAATATCAAAGTTCTCAAGTCGAAAACTCAAAAAAATATATGTATATGAAAAATTTAAAATCGAAAACCGATCTCGTCTTCTTGAAAAACAGACTGTTTAAAATAACAGTTGCAATCCACTTCTAGACTAGAAGTGCTGGTAAAGGTCATGGGCATGTATTCGTAAAATCCATCAAAGAAAAGAAAAAAAGACTGGTTCAGTCAGCATTAGCAGTTATATTCTCTTTGGTTCTGTCAATCACTCAGAGATGTAACAAACCAAATAGTTAGTAGCAACACACCATGCACTACATCTGAGGAAGATGATTGGATTAAATTCTTCCACTGACGTGTTTTCCACGGTATTGCCAGAAGAAAAATATTGCGTTTCAAGACTTTTTAGCAACGCTGTACATTTGCATTGAGCAAAACGGCCATCGATTATGTCGCAAGCCGGTAGTTTCCATACAACTTTGGTTAGTTAGACTACAATAAATCTATTTCAAAATAGTGTTTTCTTTTAGCAGTAAAAAATACTGCAATTATTGGCCCGCACTAGATTACCTTCACCTCCCGTGCGACCACAGCTTAATAGTAGTCATACCATGCCACTATACAAACTGCAGGACATTTAGGCGCTGCGCAAACGTGTGGAAGCAACTGGACACAAAGTCTGCGCAGAGAATGGCTGATTTCATACTGTTTATATAGAAATCAAATATTCATTGGTAGCTTGTATCCGACGCAAGACACAAAAGCGTCCACGTTTGCGCCCTGCCTCACATCGCTAGTGTCGTGCGAGAGAGACGGCTAGTCTGTGCAAGGTATCGTCAACGTAATTACTATGGTGGCGTGCGCTCGCGCATTACGGTGACGTCACATCGAGACCGTGGACTTTGTAAGATTCAGCCTAGCTACAGCCGTTTGTCGTGTTCGGTCAAATTTTCAAAAAACGCAGTCGGTGATAATGGCTAATCATCAATATTGCTAACCGTCGTAATTTCATTTTTTTATCATAAACAATTCATAACTATGATCTATACTTAACGTAAATATTAGATCGATTGTGATTTTGACGGTTTTTCGGTCACTTGACCGAGTAAATTGACCGAACGCGACGAAACGTGCTACGGCAAACTAGCGGCCAACGACAACACAAAACAACAATTCTTGTTGACAATGACGACAAATCCACACTCATTTGGTTTAAGCCGTCACGTCTTATTTCACATAAACAATGTTCATTAACGTCACGGTGGAAGTTTGTGCATACGTTAGACACGCCTAGTGCCGGTAGATTGTTTGGTGAACTTAACCCAATAGACACCTTTAGATAATAGATCAAAAACTTGCAGTCAAGTGCTCATAGAAAACACCGTCAAAATGTGTGTAGACTTAATAAAAACCAGACATCCTCCATTTGTCGCTAGCTTTATTATGAGTAGCTTCACGTGTCCTACGCCAGGATTGTCTATATCTGTATGTGAACGTCCTAGTGCCTAGCGTCCCGGCGATGGTCGCGTTCCCGGTCGCGATCGACGCGTTCGGCGGCCGGCGGATCGCGCTCGCGTCTCTCCCGGTACCTAAAAGAAAATAAAACATTTATCTAAATATAGAGTAAGGTGTGGGATCCACCAGCCGTGGTAGCCTATTTGGGATACCGCTAGACTTGAAAGCGTGAGGTCGAGGTTTCAAACCCCGGGCCCGTACCAATGAACTCTTCACGGTTGCCTGGAATAGATCGCTTTAAGCGAAGGCCGCCTGTTAAAAGCCTAGATAATATTTTTAATTAAATGTTTATGTTATTCTTGTTTTGTGGTATTTTAATAAGGAGTCATTGTATTGTATTGTATTGTATTGCTTTTATGTACGTATTTTCATACCACTGGCTTTTCGGTGAAGGAAAACATCGTGAGGAAACCTGCATACGTACGGAGAAGGAATTCAATAGCGTATGTGAATCAACCAACCCGCACTGGGCCAGCGTGGTGGATATGGCCTAATCACCCTTTCGGGGGTAAGCTAAAAGTCCCGCAGTGGTCTGTTAAAAAATAGGGTGATTATGATTTATGATGATGTGGGATCCACCTTAGATGGAATCGACGACAGTCACCACATTCCGAGTACGTCTGATTTTACAGTGGACGGGGTGAAACGCGCAACAGCAAAACGGTCGCAATCGGTTATGTACATGTCATGGAAATAACGCAAAACCTCTTAGGGGATCATTTAAGATTCGTGTGGCGGTAACGAGCAGACAAGTGTACCGGTGACGTTCGGAGGTTTGTAGCTGACCCGACGTACCCCTAAACATTTACACTATGGCCCATCCCGCTCCGCTATATTGCTCTGCTCGCATCGCACCACTATATATACTCCACCCCGCTTTAGTTCACTCTTCTCCGCTTTACAATTTTATGCAATTCTTTTCGCCTCCATTGAAACGAAATGGGAGACGAGATATGGATTTGAACTAATATGATAGTTTTTTTTTAATGTAGTTTTAGACAAACAAGCGACGGGCCACCTGATGGTAAGTAGTCACCGTCGCCTATGGACACCTACTATACCCGGGGCATTGGCGGTGCGTTGCCTACCTTTGAGGACTCTATTCACTCTTCGCTTGAAGCAGTTGAGATTATATTTTGGAGGAAACACCGAAGGTGGTAAGCCATTCCACAACTTACAGGTGCGTGGCAGAAACAGTCGATCAAATCGAACAGTGCGAGACTTCCACGCATCTATAATATGAGGATGGATTGTTTGACTCTGTCAAGTCTCCTGCTTGGCTCGTGTTCGCCTCTGTGGAAACGCAACCTGTGCCCTTAGTCCCAGATTTGATAGTTTACGAAAACTTTTTTGTTTTCGTCTTGTTCCATACATTGCTGGGCTAAAAGGTATTCGAAAACTTTTTTCGTATTAAAGTGAAGCAATCTATACCGCCGATAACTGCCAAATATAGTTCCTCCACATTTCCGATAGAGGCGCTTTACTAAAATTTATGGAACAATCATCATCATCCAGAAGACGTCCACTGCTGAACATAGGCCTCCCCCTAGGGGGGGGGGGGGGGGGGCTTGCCATAATCTCCACGCTTGGCAGGCGGCTTGGGGATCGCAGGAGGTTCCACCACTCAAGTAGGAGGATGCTGCTGCCCATCCTCTAGTGGTTCTGGTCGCAGTTTTAGGGCATACCCGGGTCCATGTATGGAACAATACGTAAACGAAAAAAGTTTTCGTAAACTATCAAATCTGGGACTAAGGGCACTGGTAATCAATATGAACTGTGTAACTGTATTACCTCTCCTCGTAGTATGGCGCGCCGCCGCTTGAGCGTGTCTTAGCGCCGCTGGCGTCTCCCGCGCCGCTTTCCGGCACCGGCTCTACAGGCGACTTGCGGGGCCTGGAAAACGAAACATGGAAGTTACATTGATATGTATAACAAAGGTTACACCTTCAGTTTGACACCAGTTCTCGTCCGTGATTGTGGTCAGAATATCAGGACTTATAGTGACTGATGAATGATCAAATCACAGAATGGACTGGTATTTCAAAGTACAACTAAATGCCGTTTACAAATTTACCCAAATTTACATGAAATAAATGATACAGTCATTGATTAACAAGTTATTTAAAACAGTTGTTAATGTTTGTATGTAGATAAATAAAACTGGCCAAGTGCGAGACGAGCTCGCGCAGTGAAGGTTCCGTACCACCACAAAATACAATAATTATCAATTTAAAAAACATTAAAATTAGTAAAATTATGGTGGCATTCGATTCGGTGAGACGAATGATAAGGTTATCTAAGTAGAAAAATACGTTGCTTAACTTGGTAATGAACAGAAATTTGTTACCGACTCTCACTTGGCCATTATTCATTATTTGTTGTCATACTTTATGAGTGTCTATTAACATCACTGACATGTCTATTAACATCACTAACGAAAAAGTTAGTGAAGCAGAGCGTTCGATGCTGGGTCTTAAACTTCAAGACCGAGTCAAAAACGTAGATATAAGAGAAAATACCAAAGTCATAGACGCAGCAACGATGCTTTGTAAGCTTAAGTGGAAGGAGCTACAGACTGCAGATGGAGCGAGCGAATCGTTCACTGGCATCCCAGAGACGCCACATGGGAGAGAGGACGACCTCGGAGAAGATAGATAGATAGATAAACTCTTTATTGTTCACACCACACATTTCGTACACATGATAAAACAGCTTAAAAACTAGTGCAACAATCGGCGGCCTTATCGCTAAGAGCGATCTCTTCCAGAAGATGGTGCGATGACGTTGTTGAGGTTGGTGATTCAACCTGGACCCATCTAGCACAAGACCGAGAATCATGGAAAGGCACGGGGTAGGCCTTCACCTAGTTTTAAGTGCCCTAAATAAATTAATAATATAACTTCTTTTTTCAAGATTTAAATTTTAGCACAACTTCATATTATTTAAAAAATTATATTAAGGGTAATAAAGGCTTTTTTTTTTAGTTATTAACATTACCATCAAGAGTAGAAACACAAACAAAAACCAACTGACCTCTCCTCCCGGCTATGTCCCCTATTGTAATGCTCCGCACGTTCCCTGTCCCGGGACCTGGAACGTTCCCTCTCCCTCTCACGGTAGTCCCTGTAATACCTGCAACAACGCGACAACAACTGTCATCTAGAGTTATAACAACAAATATATATAATAAATAAATATTGGGGACATAATGCATTTTTGCACACACGGTCATCTGACCCCAAACTAAGCAAAGCTTGTGATATGGCTGCCAGAGACTGATATACATACATATATAGTTTTAAATACATACTTAAATAGATATTAACAACCAGATATAGAACAAACACAAATGTTTGTCACTTTAATGTTTGTCCTAGGTGGGAATCGAACCCACGCCCCGAGCGTTCACTGACAACTGGGCTACGGGGGCAGTTAATCAATGTCCGGAAATTTCTTCTAGCATCCGGGTTTTTGCCTGGTAACCCTAGGGTTACCAGGCTAAAAGAATTACCCGGTTTTATCCGGATGCTAAAACAAATTTCCGAACATTTCCTTCAAAGTTCATATTTCGCGGCATAATGAACTCGTGTGGCGGTCTATTTCATTCCTTAAATTCCGGACGTTTCGGAATTCCCCCCGCATTCCGGACAAAAGCCCGAATCCCGAATGTCCGGAAAATTCCGGGCGTATGGCGACCCTAACAACGCCACCACAAACAGCAGGAAAGTAAGCTCTATCCAAGTAGTTACGGAATATTGTGTTACAAACATGCATAAGAATGTGCGCACACTGGAAACTGAACCCTATTATTCTCACACATAAATGTCGATTTTAAATGTTTTAGGCGACAGAACTGCACAACACAAAAATCGACATCATACCACGAAAATAGGCAACAGTTACTAATCATAATCCATTTGTTCATTCTTGGCCATTGCATATACTGGGTCACGTGGAAAGGGTTTACTAAGCCGAAAGTAATCCATAGTACCCTCAGAAAAGAGAATTAAATAGAACGGAAATGAGAAGGAACATCTGTCGCCAGGCATTATGACAGAACCTTGATTGAACATTCTTATTTATATCAACGCGTCGAACTCCGCGTACTAAGAACTTGGACCTTCTTGGGTTAGATCTCGAAGTTCTTTGTCCGCATCACAGTTGCTAACTGATTTCTGACGTATCGTTTAAATGGGTGCATTTGGCTACAACAAATGTCTTACAAAATTGCCTTGACAGCCGTTCTAATTTAAACAACAAAAAATTCTTTTCTGTGATAGTTCCATCATTATGAACAACTTTTACTATGGCAGCAACTCTGAAATCGCGAAGAGAAATCTACTTTTCCATAGAAAACGGTCATAGACACTCGAAAAAAAATATGGAACAGCTGAAACTTCTTCGCGATTTCAGGGTTTTCCCGTAGTAAAAGTTGTTCATAATGATAAGTATAAAGGCTTAATACACCCTTTCTGCCAATGAGAATATAATCACTTGACTGCTCATCCTTTACCCCGCCGTAAGCCAAAGGTTCTAACATGTCAACCTAAACTATTTCGAGCGGGCCAATACTAGGCGCGAATTGAATGAATGACTTTTGAGTCTCCAATCACAAGCGTCGAGTCGCGTAGTCTCCAATTACAAGCTGCCCCCGCGACCGACGCGACTTAATTTTGCAAAATTTTGATTACATGCGCGATCAAGTGTTTACAGACTAGTACAGACAAATAGATAATTAAAACTTAAATTTGTATTTTCTATACGAATACATTTCATACATGTTAGCAGGTCAACCATACATAATATTGATAGATCTTACATGTATATTTAATTTTTTGTATATAATGTGTTTTATATGGGAAAAGATTTAGTTGCAAAGAATAGAATTTTCCAGCGAAATTAAACCTGTTTAGCTATTGGAATATAATAAACCATACCAGCTATTTCTAAAAAGTAATCTAAATAATTGGTTACTCAATACGATAACAGCGAAGATTAACACTGTTGGCTTGTAATTAAGGCCTATTCAGATGCAGCATTACCTTAGAGCAACACGGCCACCGAGTCGCGGGTGACCCGGAGGGGAGACGCCATAGCGCTTCCAGCCGATACTTATTTTTGTGCCCCGCACAATCTAGATCCACGCACACACTAAAACTTTGTTCTATCGCTATAAACGCACTCATTTATAAATAGAGCAACCACATCAACATTCAATACACTTATACACAATACACACGTCTATGTTGACTGTACATGTACATGTGTGACGTACATACCGCATGGACATGTACAAAAGGTAATGCCTGTACTTGGCAACTCCCTTCTGTGTCGCTCTAAGAATATTAACAAAGCTCCATGAAATCAAACACACCGAAATTAACTAAAGTTTTTGGGCATATGCAGTAGGCTATTCGAGACCCAAACAGTAATTGCAAAGTCATGCTCAGAAACTAAAACATCTCAAACTAGGCAAATCACGTTTGAAAAATCTATATCAAATAACGCTAGCTTAAAACGTTTTTAGGTAAATATTTTTGAAACACCTAATATTTCAGCTTTTTACTTACTTGGTTACGCGGAAAGGGTGTACAAAGACGAAAGGGGTCCATATTAACCATCGTTATGAACAACTGATAACCCGTTGGTCCAGTTAGTAATGAACCTACCTTCTGAGCTAGGGGGCGTGGGTTCGATTCCCACCTAGGACAAACATTTATGTGATGAACATTTGTTTTTGTTCTATATCTGGGTGTTGATATCTATTTAAGTATGTATTTAAAACTATAAATGTATGTATATCAGTCTCTGGTAGACATATCACAAGCTTTGCTTAGTTTGGGGACGGATGACCGTGTGTGAAAGAAAAAAAAAATTACTATGAGACCTACCCTGAAATCGTGAAAAAATTATCATTCACACTCGACAAAATGTATGGAAAAGCTGATATTTTATTCGCGATTTTAGGGTTTTTCCCATTGTAAAAGTTGTTCATAATGATGTGTAACTATGGACCCCTTTCAGCTTAGTACATCCTTTCCGCGTAACCCTGTATATCTATAAAGTTTCATTCATTTAAGTGTGTTTGGGTTTCGACGTCCTTTGTAAGTGGCGTTTATAGCAGTGGCATCTGAATAGGCCTCTTTAAATGCATTTGCAGGCAAATTAAAATAAATCATGCAAGGTATGTTGAGTTTAGTTATTCTTAGTTTGTCCTCGAAAGCGAATTCAGTTAATTGCATTCCATGGCAATTGACGCAATGCGTTATATACACATGTAATCAGTGTAAAAGCCTTTTAAAAGAAGGTACAAAGGTAATATATTGACAATATTCATGTCAGTATTGCATTAGGTTTCCATTCAATCTAGCTACCTATGGTCTGTCAAATTTAGGATGATAATTTTGGCAGGTCACGCCCGTGAAGTTTCGTATTATTTCCAGTAAAATGTACTACAAATAATGTCGCACTTCATTGATGGGTACCGCCCACTTAGTGAAGTGACACGCATAATAACAACCACAGATTATCGAAATCGGTTTTGAAATAAAATAAATCAAACAAATAAAAACTAATATATAAGTAACTATATTATTTTTTTGTAAATATTAAAGTTATTTGCAATTATCTATCGCGCAATTACTTATTCATAAAAAAAACTATATACTATTATTCATTTTATCAGCATAACCATGCAACTATCGATTCCAAGTTCTTTGAGAATAATATCGATGATCGAATAGATTCATAAACGATTATACACTACCTCATCCTTACTATGAGCTGTCAAAATTATCATCCTAAATTTGACAAAGCATACCAATTGAATTCAATAAAAATCGACCAATCAGGCATCTTCTAGTGCATATACAGTAGAATCTGGATATAACGACCTTCAAGGGACCGGCGATACTATGTCGTACTAACCGGATGACGCACAAAACGGCAGGATTATTTCTTGAGTACATTTACTATGAGACTTAATTTGAGTAAACAATATTGTCGCTAAAATAGGTTAGTCGTTATAAGCGAAGTCGTTATATATGAATTCTACTGTAGTTTAATCCCTTTCCCCTAATGCCTCACAGATCAAGCACAGGTCGTGGACAAATTGTCTTTCCACCGATTTTATCCGGCGAGAAAGAGAAACGTATCCATATTCGAGCTTTATCGCGTCTACGCGCGATAAACTGTGGAAAGACAATTTGTCCATGACCCATGCTAGGCTTACAGTGCAAGTTTGGAATAAATAATACTACTTTTACAAGTCAACGCGGCTTAGAAAAGTGGGAAGCATTTTCGAGGATTGGGTGATGCTGCCTTTGCAACAGTGTTTTCACTAAAGCAAAGGCAGAACCAATTTTTTTTTATACACAAATGTATATCATTAAATTATATATTATTATGTTTTATTCTATACATAAGAACAAGGCGCCTGATTGGTCCATTTTGCACTGTCATGGTCAGTAAATGTAGTCGAGACGTGACATACTCGGTGAAAGTTTTACTTCTAACAGCTGTATTAGAATGTGAAAAGCTGAATGAAAAGTGTAAATTTTGATTAATTTTGGCTAAGTTTTTGAACTTAAGATTATAGCTGGTAGAGACTACAGTTTAGTATTGAAAGAAATATTTTCTTTAGGCATTTTACAATATTATCTTAGTCATGGTATAATAATATACTCCGCCAGGTATAGCATTCCGAGACACAAAGGTCACATGGGTGACACAAGCATACGTCATCGACGCTGTGTTGCTAGTAGCATAAAATCATAACTCCCCAGTCTCCGTGTATTATTTTTACCTGTGGGAATCCGATAAAATTATGGGGGTTTGATTGAAATAATGTTTAATATGTTAAACTAGTTTACAAATATTTTTTTCTTTATTTTGCTGTAAGTTTTTAACTTGAATTGCTACGCTTAAACGGACAAACAAAATGACAATTGAAATGCTCTTTGCATTATTATTATACTAGCCTGCATCGTCCCACTGCTTTCTTCCCTCCTTCTTTTTGCATACTATCGAATAGATATTTACAAATTTGTTTCCCAATTTCTGTGTTTGTTGCAATGAAGTGGCAACTGGACAGTGACATAGTCATGTGTCACTCCCGGAATGACATACCTTGTTTTATTGGATCATGGTAGATACTACAGAGAAATATTGAAATAAACATTTCCATTCAGCTTTTTACTATGCTATAGCAGCTATCAGGGGCCTTACGGCTACCAGTTTTAAGCGATTCTGTTTAGGTGATTGCGAAAAGTTGCGCGACCGCAAACCGTGTCTCGGCACGTTAAGGTTCACGTTCGCGTGATTTTCAGCGTTAAGAAGTAGCCGTAAGGCCCCAGAGCTAAATATAATTGGACCGAGTATAGAAAGGTTATAACTGCTTGTAACTAACTGTACGATCTATCAATACTGCGGACACTTACGCCTCGCGATCACGCTCGCGGTCCCGCTCCTTTGACCTTTCCCTATACCTGTAATCAACCAGCCGGTTAAGTCGAGCGAGCTGTTCCGATCAATTATTACTCTGATATGTCGTTTGGAAACAAACAAATATAACCAGCGGCTTTATTATAGAAGATTGATCGTGATCGAGATTGCATGCCGTCCCGTTCGCATCTATTTACTCGCACCACGTGCGTAAGTGAGATGGCGATCGCGATCACGATCCGAATCATCCATAATAAGGCATCAGGACCCTGATTCTGTAACTACAAACACGCACGTAACGCGGCTCGTTGTGTTAACCTCTAAAAGTTAGCCTTTATTTCCTAGAGAATAGAGCGGCGCGTTAGGTGCTTATTTTAGTGCCAGGGCCCTTTTCCCTAATTCCGTAAAAAAAAACACAAAACACGCCCAAAACACGCTACAAACGCGTTATAACACGGTAACCAAGGTCACTAACGAAACGGTAACCATGGTTACATAATTGAAACACGTCTAACGAAACAAACGCGTCATCCGATACGATACTCTCTTGACAAATGCGCACGAAACGCGCTAACTTGCTCCACGTTATTTTGACAGTTCAAAACTAGTGCGTTATGCACCACATGGCGTTAGCATACTTGACATTGCCAATTCCACGCAGATAACGCGACGCGGCCCCGTTAGGGGTTTATGTGGTGATAAAAACAAAAAGGCACACAGTAAATTTTTTAATTATATGTTCATGTTAACACGTTGCGTGTTTATGGCAAGGAATCTCACGTAAGTTAGAGAATGAGGTCCCAGCACTTTCCGTGTGCGTTAATTTTTATTCAGGCTGTTTTTTTTTTTTTTTGTAATAACGGTTCAGATGATTTTTAGATTTAGTATGGTAGTTGTCAAATACCGTCATGTCATAACAAAATTTGTGAATAAGAAGGCTTGAATTCGAAAAAAACACCCAGCTTAAGCATCATCGCTTATGATCAGATGAGAAAGCGGTGGTTACGTTGTCTGGGGTCTCGCGAGGCAGGTCATTTAGTAGGATGAAGTGATTTTTAGTGAAACGTAAAAGTTAAGCCAAATAAAGGTCATTGCCCATTTTACCCAGGTTTAGCGTAGGTATTGGTATAATGGGCGATGGTCTTTAGTATCGGTATTAACAAAAATTATGATGAGCAGTGAGATCTCAGATCAGACAAACAAGGGAGATATGGTATGGTCGCGAGGCGGGTGCGACCGCATCTGACCTAAATCAGGCTTGATGCCTTTAATCGAACTCACCCTGCAGACGACTTTGTCGCTCTTTTTTGCACGCTATTAGTTGATTGCTGTCTTCCAAAGTTACAAGTTTCTTAGGAGTGCATAAAAAAATTGTAAGTGAGCCGTAGTTACAGTGTTTGCGTTAATCAGTATAGCGGAATACTTAAAAAAATTATGAAAAATGAAGATATTTTAACACGAACGATAATTGTACTAAGGCATATCTCCCTTGTTAGTCAAATCTGAAGTGAGATGTTTATGATAACACAAAATTAACATGACATACTGTGATGTCAACTTTAATTATTCACCGCTTTTCTTTGTATTGGTGCAGAAAACCTTTATTAATATTGATTAAGCCATGTCAACATGACTTTCCTATGTACTACTTCGGAATATTACCTTCGTCTTTACCGAGTAACTTGTTCGCACACGAGTATCCCAATCCTGACACAACTTAAGGTAGCATTCTGGTTTCACAGCCTTTCAGCCCCGGGTCGCACCTACATCGGAATGCTAGCATGATATCAAGTCATCATCATCATTTCAGGCATAGGACGTCCACTGCTGCACATAGGCCTCCCCATCAATCTCCAAAAGGGCCAGTTAAAAGCGGCTTGCAGCCAGCATTTCCCTGCAGTCTCTTTTAGGTTGTCCGTCCATCTTGTGGGTGGACGTCCTATGCTGCGGTTACTGGTCCATGGTCTCTATTGGAGAACCTTTCGACCGCATCGGCCATCTGTGTGTTATCTGCCCACTGCCACTTCAACTTGCTAATCCGGTGGGCTGACAGTAACTTTCGTTCGTCTAGGGATCTCCTAGTTTCTGATTCGATCTCGTAGAGAAACTCCGAGCATAGCCCTATCCATAGCTCTATATCAAAGTTCAAAGCAAGTTGAAGTGGCAATGGGCAGGCCACATCGCTCGAAGAACCGATAACCGATGGGGCAGAAAGGTTCTTGAGTGGAGACCACGAGCCGGAAGACGCAGCATAGGGAGGCCTCCCACTGGATGGATCGACGACATAGTGAGTCGCTAGCGTCCCGTGGATGCAAAAGGCAGGCTGTCGTTCAGAGTGGAGGTTAAAGGGGGAGGCCTATATTCAGCAGTGGACGTCTTCTGGCTGATGATGATGACGTAATTCGCTCTGATTGGTGTTTAAGCTAGTATGGCTGATTGTTGTAATTTATGGAGCAAAGTCGTCGCGAATACATTCCTTAGTAAATTAAACATCGCAGTGACTTTAGCGCGAATTTTCTGTGGCCCTAGCATTAGAATTATTAGTTCTTCTTCTTTCGAGTCGATAATGGTATAATAATATACTCCGCCAGGTATAATACTCCCGTCCCGCAATGATGTCATGATGTCAATTTACAACAGGTTCGAGAGAGATAACGATACACCACGTAACAGCTGATGGATAAAGTGGCAAGTGGACAGTGACGTATTCTGGGACAACTGCCAGAGTAGAAGACCTTGTTTTCTTTGATCATGGAGTCGATGTTCCGCAAAGTATAATTCTATTATCAAATTAAGTTTTTAGACCAAAACTCTGCCACCCCAATGGCAATTATTAGTTAGTCACCTGTCCCTGTCCTCGCGGTCGCGCGAGCGGTCGCGGTAGCGGCTAGCGGAGCGCTCGCGGCGACGCGGCGCGCGGTGGTGCGCACGCGCATCGCGGTCGCGCGACCTCGAGCGGCGCCGGTCGCTCGAGCTGTACGACTTGGTCTCCACACCGTGGAGCGTGTCTTGTAACGATGAGATTAGTATTTTGCAGCGATCGTCATGCGCCACCTGGGGAATAGCATACAATGATTTAAAAATTTACGAAATGACAACAAAGTTGACGTTCAAATTTGTGTGTTTGGAATACAGTAATACCCCGGACTTACGCGATAGGTGGGTCCGAGCGATTGCCGTGTAAGTCGAATTCGCGTAAGTCAGGGTTCAAGTTAGTTAGGCTCAAACGACAAATTTTTTGTTCTTTTAGATGACATAATTAGAGATTATAAGTAAAAAGCACTGCGCACGTAAAACAATTCCACGCGGAACACGTTCAAACCTGTCGCAAACTGAACACTGAGAGGGCGGAGCGTGAGAGCCGATGCGCGCGGCAATCAAAATGAAAAACCGCGTATCTCTGAATTCGCGTAAAACGAGGTAGAGGGGTATTACTGTACTCATAAAAAAATTATAAATGGAAGCGTTATACCTACAGGTTTTCTTACACCTAGTTTTCACTGGTAACCAAGTTTCATTTTATTAATATTTTTTACAGAATAGATCTACTGTGGCCACCAACTCGCTTGATGGTAAGCCATGTTGCGGCCAAGGATGAAACACGTTGATCTAGAAGAAATCTATACACTCAAGCCTTGAAGATGCCTAGATTGTAGTTCTCAGGAAAAAAGGACGGCAGGGACTTCCATTCTTGGGCAGTACGTATCATAAATGACGATTCAAATCGTAGAGTACGAATCTATGGAATTTCCACGAGGAAGGGGTGGGGGGTTGCAATTTTTTGCGACCAGACTCGCCTAATCCAATTCGTCTTGAAATCACGAGTGAATCGGTTTCTTCTAGGCAAGCGTGCTCCAACGTAGACCGCATCATCGCTTAACATCAGGCGAGTTGGCGATCAAGCGCAAGCCTATTATTTATAAAAAAAATATGACAGCAGCCCCGGGTCCTAGGGAGGAGCAAACAGGGGCACATGCCCCTACATGCATGGCAGTATAAGAGGGCGCCAAATTAAAGTGTTTGAAAAAAAACTTGTTTCACTATAGCGCCTAATTCAGGGCGCGTCAGTCGCTGTATTACATGCACCCCCCGTTTATACTAAAACTTGGCTTCGCCCATAGTATATAGAGGGGCGCCAATTTGCCCGTACTCGGAAAAATCGTAAATCCGTGGCTGTTGGACGAGTCGTAATTATTTTTTTTATGCCATAGTTGGCAAACATGCAGACGGGCTGCCTGATGGTAAGCATTCACCTTCGCCTATGAATACTTGTAACACCAGAGGCATCACAAATACGTTGCCGACCCTTAAGAACTCGATTAACTCGCCTTTTGAGGAACCCCATGTTGTAGCTTCTCGGAAACACCGTAGAAGGTAGCTCATTCCACATTTTGCAGGTATGAGGCAAGAAGGATCGTGTGAATCGCATATCGATACCCACCTTGCTCTGTTTAATGAGTGATATAGCAGTGACGAGCGTCTCTATAGCCGAGGCGTATTCCCCGGCGGCTGCGTCGCTCACGGCGCGCGCTATGGCCGAAGACGAAACGGTTCGATTCCGGGACATGACCTCTTCGAACTCTGCCTCGCTGATGACTGGGTGCGGGGGGTGCACCGGGTGCGCGGGGTGGGGCGCCAGCGGCGGCGGGTGGTGCGGCCGCGCCTCGCCCGCTACTGGGTACTGCTGTTCAAAGGAAAAACACTATTATATTCACCGTGGTAAGGTTGTGGCATGAGCTCCCGATATTGCGGCGCAGTAAATATCCCGTAAATAATCATTGAACTTTAGTGAACAACCGTGATAGTTTAAAACAGTGTCTTACTGTTATATTCAACTAATAATATCGGATTCTTCTAGGCATGCATGCTTCATCGTAGACCGCATCATCGCTTAACATTAAGAGCCTCTTATACCAAATTTGACGGTTTTAAATCAATTTTCTTCAGTTAAATTACAATATTTGAGCTGGAAAAAAATACATGTAACAGATACATCTGTGTTAGAGTTTATTATTTGATTGAAAACACGATAAAATAAACTTTCCTCGATCAAAAAAAAATCTGAAACAAAGTCGACTTAGTTTATTTTTTTCATTTTATGCTCTAATGAAAGCTCGTAACAACCTGGAAATTGCATGTACTGAAAGGCAATTTTATTCAAAATTTTTTTATTTGGATAGATTTTTGATAGTGAATAGTGTCGTTTTTTAGTGAAATTAAAAGCGTAAAAAGGACGCGAGAATTTTGGCGCGCCGCGTTCAGTACCGCGCCAGGCGTCATCGAGGTCAGACCTATGCTCGTTTTTGTCGTTGCACTCTCCCCGCGGGCGTCCTGACTCTAGCATACATCGTCGCTATAACTTAGCGGGGGCTGAGGGAGCGTTTTGTTGCCTACGCGACTCGGATAACCGCCCGTTAAACAAGATGGCGGTCAAAGGCGAGCCTCTATCAATTGAAATATTGCTAGTTTCTGTGACGTGAAAGATCCCGATATCTACAATCAACTACCCGAGGACATGAGTTCGGTTTCCGACGGTATATGAAAAAATCGGTTAAGACGGTTTTTGATCGAAAAGGCCTACTACTCTCTCAAATAGTATTTTACCAATAAATAATGTATATCTGTAACTTGAGTGTACACATAGGTATAGAAAGATGGTAAAACTCTTAAGCAGCTAATAACTTGAATGTACAGACACATAGAGATATAAAGGAATCTCGATTATGGTAAAATATTTCCGATTGTAAGAGACATTTCTATCAATATTTCGGGAACTAACCTGTGGCGGTCTTCCGTAGGGCTGCCTGGCGCCCGGCGGCGGTCCCTGAGCCGGCGGCGGAGCGCCATGTGGCGGGTGCCCGTACGGACCTCCCGGACCTGAAGAACACGGCAGTTATTTACCAGTTTGCAACTTTCATTTTCAACCAGATTAGCAAGTTGAAGTGGCAGTGGGCAGGGCACATAACCCGCAGAACAGATGGCCGATGGGGCCGAAAGGTTCTGGAATGGAGACCACGGACCGGTAAGTGCAGCGTAAGACATACGGACACAAGATGGACAGACGACCTAAAAGAGACCGCAGGGAAACGCTGGATGCAGGCCGCTTCCAACCGGCCCTTTTGGAGATCGATGGGGGAGGCCTATGTCCAGCAGTGGACGTCCTATGGCTGAAATGATGATGATGATGATGAACTCTCATTTAGTACATCACATAGTTATAATCTGGGTGTCTTCAAATCAAGTGTGAATCGGCTTCTTCTAGGCAAGGGAACTTCATCGTAGACCGCATCATCGCTTAACATCAGGCGGCCAAACGCAAACCGACTACTATAAAAATAATACTTTTAAAGAACTTAAAACTTTGAAACGAAATTATGACTATAAGTTACAATTTGCATCGAACTGATATCAGCTTAAGTTTAGCAATGAATTATTACATATCATCAGCCATCAAACGTCCGCCGTTGAACAAAGGCCTCCCTAATAGAGGGGTGTTGCCATAATCCCCACGCTTGGCAGGGGGCTTGGGGATCACAGTATGTTCACCGTGTACTAATAGGACGCTGCTGCCTAAACTCCGGTGGTTCTGGTCGCAATTTTAGGACATACCTGGGTCGAATTATTACAAAAATGTTAAAATAAAAATAAGTTAATATTTAAAAAAAACAAGCTTTTAGTAAAGATAACCAGCCAAGTGCGAGTCTGGCTCGCGCACTGAGGGCTCCATGCCACCACAAAATACAATAATTATAAAAACAAGCTTCAAAATTTGTAAAATATGGCATTTCGATTCGGTAAGACTAAGAGGAAAGACAATAGCGGAACATTAGAGCGTAGCTCGGAAATTTGCCTAAAAACGGTATAAACTTAGATGGCGCCGTAATTTGAGCGTGCTATAGGTTGTCTCGAACTTCCGTAAGCGCTGCAGTCAGATAGCGTACGAAAGGGTTCTACAAATTACCATAGCGCTAGTATCGCAGTCAAGTTTCGCAACATTTCAACAGAAGCGCAACCCATACCAGTTGATGGCGCTTTTCGTTATTCTCTTTTATATTCTCTACTTTTAGGCAAATTTCCGAGCTACGCTCTAATGTTCCGTTATTGTCTTTCCTCTTAGTCTATCTTTCTTGGTAATACGAAGGTCATCTAAGTAGCCGAATATTCTAAAACAGGGGTTCCCAAACTTATTTTGTCTACTAAAAAATAAATTAATTAATAAATTATTTTTTAGCGCCTAAAAAGAGAGAAATATCGAACCGAGTTTGTGCAATCTCTTAACTAATATTAGTTGATGTTCACAAGTTGTAGTTGAGAGTCGAGAGCTCATGCAGTCAGTGTCTAAGAGGCCTCCTAGCTAAATGAAATTGCAAATCACCCCCCAAGCCTCTTCACAACGCCCCTATTTTTTTCTGGGTCTCTTAGGCCTGCAGCGCCCACAAGGGGGCGTTATCGCCCACTTTGGGAAAGGCAGTACTAAAACATCAACACGTACTTACCGAGGCAACTAGGTTAAGTAATAATAGTGATGTTACCTGGTGGTCCGGGCTGCGGGCCGGGCGGCACTTGCGGCGCGGGGGCTGCGGTCGGCTGCTGATTGAAGAAGGCCGGATTCACGTGGGGCGCCGGCGCTCCGGGACCTGGTCCGACTGCCATACCTGTATAAGCAAATACCATTATCAGCCTATCTTGTTCCCACTGCTGGGACACAGGCCTTCTCTCAGAGAGAGACGATGGACCCTAATCTAACTGGAGCAACTGTGCCAACGTCCCCAGAGCCGCACTCCGTTATTTCAAGGAGTTGGGTTGGCTTGTGTAGGTGCTGGTAGAGGGAAATGCACAATACACCCCAAGCGGGACATCAATGGACTTATCACCCCCATCTCGAATAAGAATGGACCCTAATCCCTTCCGGTTCGATCGATCGAACCGTTAGGACCTAAAATCTTCGAACCATCATACATTCCATTTGCAAACCATCGCTTGATCTACGCGATCGATCCTCGCGGCCGGAGCGCCCTAATCACCATGCTGGCCGTCATTTGGAAAATTTCATATATCTTTGAACTTTGAAGTTTTTGATCTTGGACAACCAGTTTCCTCACGATGCTTACCTTCACTGTTGTTGAGTGATGGCATCGAAACTGCACATAATTTATTTAAGTACTATTAAGACAAATACTAATTTTACTATTGAAACTGACGTGGTTTTCACACATTTTATTTACGTGAGTAATTCCCGTGTAATATATATAAAACAAATACTAATTGTTTACAACCAGCATTATGCTGAGTTGGCACCGGCTTGTGACAGAAACTATTATTTAATTTAATTTTATTGTGTTCAAACAAAAAAAAGACAAACTATTATTTAATTTTATTGTGTTCATGCAAAAAAAAGACAAACTATTATTTAATTTTATTTTATTGTGTAACTCGTAATGTCTTTGTATCTTTTGTTTCTGTCATATTTTTTTATTTATTTTTTACAATATTAAGACAAATACTAATTGTTTACAACCTCCATTATGCTGAGTTGGCACCGGCTTGTGACAGAAACTATTATTTTATTTTATTTTATTGTGTTCAAACAAAAAAAAGACAAACTATTATTTAATTTTATTTTATTGTGTAACTCGTAATGTCTTTGTATCTTTTGTTTCTGTCATATTTCTTTTTTCTTTTTTACAATATTAAGACAAATACTAATTGTTTACAACCTGCATAATGCTGAGTTGGCAGCGGCTTGTGATAGAAACTATTATTTATTTTAATTTTATTGTGTTCAAACAAAACAAAGACAAAATATTATTTAATTTAATTTTATTGTGTTCAAACAAAAAAAAGACAAACTATTAAGTAATTTTATTTTATTGTGTAACTCGTAATGTCTTTGTATCTTTTGATTCTGTCATATTTTTTTTTTTTCATACAATATTTCAAACAAAAAAAGACAAACTATTATTTAATTTTATTTTATTGTGTTTCAACTTATAATGTCTTGGTATCTTTTGTTTATGTATTTTTTTTTTTTCAATATTTAATCAAAAAAAAGGAGAAACTATTATTTAACTTTATTTTATTGTGTTTAACTCGTAATGTACCATTTGTTTAAGTCATATATTTTTTTTTTTTCTTTCTTTAAATTTAAAAAAAATATACCTGGATGCTGTTGCATAGGAGCTGGGCCACGCGGCGGGCCCTGCTGGTGTGGCGGCATCTGGTGCGGCGGCGGACCCATGCCTTGTCCGCCGGGCTGCAACAAACAATCATCATTTTTTTATTTTATTTTACAAGGAAAACATACAGCTAAGTACAGTACGTAAGTAAGTAAGTAGATATGAGCTAAACAGTTACACAAAAGCCAAAAACATGTTTTCACTAATACAAACTAGAAATAGTGTAAATGCCCCGCTGCAACACCAACTAGGGCCTGGATTGATAAATATAGTAATTAGAAAACAAACATTTGAAGTCCTTAACATAACAGCAAATAAATTAGTTACCAGAAAGAAAAAATAAATAAATAACATACAAATTACATGTGTTTTTATAATACAGGCTGTAACTAGTGCTCACCGTCTCAGACCTCTGCAGGACAAGACCAAGCGGAAACAACTTCATATTTTACCGTTGCCGTTGTAAAAACCGCGTTAGCAGGTCGCATGCCAAAATACTCACATACTTTTATTTAAATAAAGCACCCTATGTGGTAATCAGTATCCCGGTACTTTTTTTTCAATTTATCATTCCTGCAATAAAGGCTGGAGCTGACCAAATCCAGTTGCGGGCCAATCCGGTGCAGAAACAGTTTGTGAGGACCAGTACAATATACAACTCTATGAGACATCACACCTTATGCAGACCGTTTGTAGTCCGTCTACATCCAACGGACTGCATAAGTACATACAGCATGTGGTCTTTCCATCTTTCATCATCATCATCATAATCATCATCATCATCCACAGCCTTCCTTATCCCACTGCTGGGTATAGGCCTCTCTCTTGCTATGCCATCTGCCTCGGTCATTTATATCTCTTTCCGTCTTTCATATTACTGGTCCTCACAAACTGAGTGCACCGTGTTGGACTGCAAATGGATTTGGTGTGCTTGGGCCGAGCTCGAGGGGTACGCGAGTGCGAGTCTTTCTTGAAGTGGTACGCAAGAAAAACTAATTGGGAACCACTGCTCTAAGGCATACCATGGAAAATTCAACAATTTTATTCCTGGTTCACCATAGCGTAGGTTCAAAATTATTGTGAGCCATTTAGATACAATAGGCATGTGTCCTTATGTTTAATTTATTAGAAACTAGCGACCCGCCCGACCGGCTTCGCACGGGTATAATTTACGTGCGAAGCCGGGGCGGGTCGCTAGTTATATATATAAACCTTCCTTGAAAATGTATCTAACTGATGGTGAAAACCGCATCAAAATCCGTTGCGTGGTTTAGAAGGAGTTAGCGGCCATACAGACATACAGACAGACAGGCAGACGCGGAAAGCGACTTCAATTTATACTATGTAGAGATAACAGGCTTAGCGATGAATATAAGTAAATGCATTACACATACTGAAAAAATAATTTAAATTGGCTGATAAATATCTGAGATAGGAGTGTAAGTTTTAGGTGGGGATAGGGAGGGGATGTTCTATCCCTTTCTCACAAAGCGTGTGTTAGTATAGCATTTGTATGGCGCACCTGAGGCGTGACGTCACGGCTCAGTATAGTGCGCTCTCTGTCTAGCATGAAATTAAAATGCTCATATCGTATTTATTTTTGAACTGATTTTAATGTTGTTTTTGTTGATGTGCTCTATTTATGATCAGGTTTTTTAAAAGGTAATAAAAAAAGTTAGTCGTCATGCCTATTTTGAAACAACCATGTATTCTAAAACTAGGCTTGCATCCAGTAAGATCTGTCCTCCTCCAAGCTTATGATGCTTACCCACTTTAAGGCTAGTCAACAATTACAAGGTGAAACATGTCTTTTCATGAAGTTTCCAAAACTCCATAGAAGCTTCTTGTAAAGCATCCACCACTTTACTGGGGCATGAGTTTGACTTGGCTGTGACTTACTTTGCTTGACTCTGACTGTTACTGTGACTTGTTTTACGCTATTTAATACTATGTAAACTTGTTTAGTAAAACGTCTGAAGGACTCAGTATCTACGGTCATGTTTTTTTTACAAAAATAATAAAATTGTCTTACTTTTTTTATGTATTCTTTATAAAATATACTCACGGCATGCGGAGGCGGCATCTGATGCATCTGGTGTTGCGGCGGGCCGTACTGAGGCGCGGGCTGCGGGGGCATGTGCGGCCCACGCGGGCCCCATTCTGGACCAGGGCCCCTCGGGCCTGGCGGCCTCTGCATTTGCGGGGGTCCTTGGAACTGTGGAAGCAAGGCGATGATTATTGTTGTCAGGTTTTGATTTGCAAATTTTTTTATGACACATTTTTACAAAAAAAAACCGTCTGCATGGATAGTTCAACAAACGGAAAACATTCCCTAATTTTTCTCCCTTAAAGGTGGAATATTTTCTCCAAATTTATATGGGAAAACGTAAAACGTTTATTTATCACTCAAAGAACCAAGAAACTCAAGAAAGAATTTACAATGGAGAAGAAAGATTCTCGTGTGGAAACTACGAATCGGAAGATGCAGCGTAGGTAGGCCTCCCACTATTTGGACCACAGTTGATGCAGATGGCAGGCTGTCCTTCAGTGTATAGTTCTAAGGGGAGGCATATGTTCAGCAGTGGACACCTCACTGATTATGATTTAAAAAATCGTTAGTGTATATACCTGCATGGGCGGGCGGTGAGGTGGCGGGCCCTGGTGTGGCGGCGGGCCCTGCTGGTGCTGCATGTGGTGCGGCGGGGGCCCCTGGTGGGGCTGCATGTGGTGCGGCGCGTGGTGCGGGGGGCCCTGCGGCGGCCCGCGCATCATTTGGTGCGGCCCTGGCGGTCCACCCGGCATCATCATGCGCGGACCGTTGGGGCCCGGCCCGTTCGGACCGCCAAAGAATTCTATAACATGTTACGGATTCTTTTAATAAAGATATATAAATTATATGCACAAAACTAGTAAATCAACACATATTTAAAAACGTATAAACAATAGACGTTTATATAATAAGGGTCACTTTGTATAGTTATTAGGCGTACAAATCTAGAGAAATGGCATACAATTATTGTTACTATTATTTGGATTTAAAATAACTGAATTAAAGTAAGTAGTCGAAATAATGACAATAGTTAAAATATCATGTTATTAATCGAATTCATTAACACAGACATTTCTATAATTGCAATAAAACAATAAACATACTGCCACCGTAACTAAAATTTATTTTGCTGATAGAATAGTGGCTTTATTAGAACACAAAAGAGATATTGGCCACAATATCAGCAAAAAAAAAAGGTACAGCGGCAGTATGTCATATTCTTTATTTTGCAATCATAGAAATGGCATCATATCATAATATAACATATTTTAACTTTTGAAATTTTTTCGACTACTTAATTTAAATCGTTTTTTTATACAAATAATATTTGCTGTAATTTTATGATATAAAAAATAAGAACAAGATTTGAAGTCTTTACATTGATTTGGTATAGACTTCAATTCTTACGCCTTTTAATTTTTTACGCCAAACTCCGTACGCGGTCTTAAACTAAGGTTAAAACCGCGCAGTTCGGAAAATCACGCGAACGTGAACCTAAACACGCCTAGATACGGTTTGAAGTCGCGCAATTTTTTTTCATCACCTAAACTGGATTGCTTTAAACAGCTATGCATATGGCCCTACTGGTTCTGCAATGCTAGAAATCCCACACCGTCCGATTTTTCCGCTCTTCTTCCGCGGACCTGCAAGGTGTGGAATGTCCTTCCCCTAAAGGTTTTCCCGCCGAGCTTTAACATGAAGCGTTTAAAAAGAGTGTCTACATCTACATCTCCGGGCTGGCAAAGCACCGTCAACACCGCTAGTGTTGCAGGTGTCAATAGGCGGCGGTTTCCGCTTACCATCAGGCGCACTGCAAGATAGTTTGCCGCTCTTTTTACTTTAAAAAAATGTTTTCTGCTCCACTTTTAAGTTCTGTATTACACATTTTCTGCGCGCTAGCATGCTCTACGTTATTTTGACAGTTTTAAACGAGCGTCTGTCGAAGATCATCGCGTTAGCAGAATATTGACATTGCCAATTCGACGCATATATCGCAACGTGGTCTTGTTTTGAGTTTATGGGGTATAAACTTTTACTCTTTTTACTCTACATATTCATGTTACGACGCCACGCGTTAATGGCAAGGAATCTCATGTGAGATAAAAAATAAGGGCCCTAATTGCCACGCTGCTACTATTTAGCCTACCCAAACAGTTGCAGTGTCGAAGTGGTCGAAGCCAACCACTACGAAAACATTTGTAAGTTTGCGTAGTGGTTGGCTTCGACTGCAGTAATGCAAGAAACCAAAAAATAAGACTGAAATAAATTGCGTCATCCCCAGCGATTGACTAAAGGGTCATCAAGAAAATATATATAAGGAGATGTCCTTACTGGAGGGCACATTACACGAAATACCCTGGCTCTCAAGAATAGGTCTACTAATCTCTCAAGGCTTATAGTACACAATACAATTGCAGAAATAATTTTGAATAAATTAAACAGGCTTACCCTGAGACGAGACTCCAAGCCTTGGCTTGCCTTAACTGGCCTTATTGGGGTGGAAACCGCAAGAGCTAAGAACCTAAGCTCCTGGGTCGAAGTGTAAAAGGGCATAATGCCGCGAGTAGCGTTTAGTGAAAGTGCAGCACACCTCTCGACACCTTAGCCACCCACGCCAATGTTGCCCCTCCGGCGCCAATATAAGACAGCCTTTACGGGGGGCCCATTTAGTGGGTGGCAAGTCATCACCTGCCTAAATCTATTTTGAGATTAGATATGTGCCATTTTTCATCCTCTACATCTGTTCTCCTACCCACTAGTTGTTCACGTCAATAGCCCAGTATATTTGTAACCCCAATAACATCATCAATGTAGCAACATCATCCCAATCCTCTGTGCAAATCCCAAGCATGACAAGCTCCTGGGCCGAAGTGTTAAAGGGCATAATGCCGCAAAATGCATTCTCGCAATGTGAGAGATCCACAGTGCAGTCTGTGGATTATGGCGAAAATGTCATAATCCACAGAGGATTGGGATGATGTTAGTAAACTGGGACCTCCTAAAAAACGACTGAAAAGGAGTTCACTTGTCTAGCCTGTTCCGTTGAAATCTGCGCTACCGCCGCAACGCATCGTGTGGTCAGGTCGTTACATATGTTTTTGTTTGTATGTGCATTAAGTTCATGCAGGTGGAGTAGCCAAACGCTAGTTACCTCCTGGGTGGGGTCCGGGAGGTCCGCCCGGATGTGGTCCTCTCATCCCAGGGTTGGGGCCGGGAGGCGTGGACCTGGTCTTGGATTGGCTCTCGAACTGATTCAGTGCCTGTTGGAAACATTCATGTCTGCACCCTTGTCACAATAATAATTCCTATGTTAATATCATACTTTTAGATTACATGACGTATCTATTGATAACTCGAGGATTGAGCTTAGAAATCTTATTCTAGAATTGGACTGTAGATGGTTATCAATTGTAGCAAAATGCATTTCAAAGCTCAGAAAATAATAATGGAAGTGTTATACCTAGTTTCCCCTTTAGCCCTTACACCCCACTTGGTCGTCCGTTTGACCATCTCGTTTGCAGTTGTGTGCCGCTCAATATTGAAGTGTGCGTTTGTAGAACTACTAAGAATACCTCAGTGTGCGCAATCAGTGTTTACCTCGTCCCTTTAAGTTCTTGGCACTTATTTGTACTAGGTAGCTAGAGTTTAAGGCAAACCCAAGCCATAGAAATGATCAAAGGTCTTAAACTATAAATTCTCAATGTGCTTTGGAATTTCGGTCTTAATATATATTTTGATTCATGATAGGGTTATCCATATCATGCCAGATGTTTTTCTGACAATGCGAATTTTAAATCTCTACAAGGAAGGTTAATAGTCGTCAGAGATTCTGTCGTCTCTAGGGCACCTCTGCCCTTAGGAGACAATGTCACTAACAGAATCTAAAACTTACCCTTTTTGCCCATAGTACAGTTCAGTTGTCTGGTCAACCAGACTTAGGAAAAATATGTTTTCCATGGTTATTTTGGTACTGTCGGAGATTCTACTAGTGACGTCTAGGGAGACAAACGTCACTAGCAGAATCTCCGTCTCCCCCTAAAACAGAAAAGGAGCGATTCCTCCAAAGCAACTTATAGAGCGCCTTCAACCGCTAATATCATAGAACACTCAGATTGTTCTGTTTCAAAGTTCTTTTGATCTAGGGTACCCAATATTCTAGATCTGTTCCAACTATCTAAGTACATTTTGAATTTGGAGACTTGGTACACTAGTAAGTTTTACTTTCATATGGGGTTTATTTACCTGTTTAGTGGGCAAAGTCACAACAGGGTGCTGGCCATGTATTTCTTTCTTAGGCAGACGGTCCATCACCATTCGGATGGACTGGTCGGTACCCAAAGATATGACACAGAACCCTTTTGATTGTCCATTTGCCCTATTCTCGAAGAACTTTACATCTTGAAAGTCCGTGACGCCAACATCAGCGACTGCATTGGCAATATCTTGATCCGTGGCCCACTGAAAAAATTGTTAGGAAATACTGAACTAACTGAAGTCCATCGAACAACTGTTCTTCGCGATATATGCATGTTTTATTTTACATACCTCTTGGCATTAAATGTCATCACGAAAAAACGACCTGTCCTAATATACTAGAAAAATGCACCTAACGTGCCCGATATAAGAAAACAAAAAGTAAAATTTGTTTTAGTATGAAAAATTCACGAAAACCTGATCACTATAATTTTATTAGTTATTTAATACTAATCCATTTCTACCCCTAACTTCTACTTAATAATTCGTTATTATTTTGAATAATCTATTCTCATCTTCCGACTTCCGCAACAGGGCGTTGGGATAAAAGAAAGAGTTGTCTTTGTCACCATAATTTTATTATCATCTCTTTTAAGTTAAATATATGATATATCACAGATTTTAATACCAAAGTATCTCTATAGAATTTAAATTAGGCAGTGCACAGACTGCTGAAATGTTACAGTATGGGAAATGACACCTTCCAAACATGTGAGAAGGCTAAAATACTATATTACAAGACTTCAGGATTACAATAAGTATTGGTATATTCGTGTAGTATAGTGTAGTAAACAGTCGAATATTTTGCAAAGACACGATCTCTATAGAAATTAAGCAAACAACATATCGTAAGTTATTACAAGATATTCTATTTATAAACGCGACATTCAAAGATCTAAGTTTTTTTTTCATGATACATTTTGACTAGTGGCAAAGACCAAAGGCACGTAAACGCAAGTCACAAAAATAGCCTAATTTTGATTTATAACATTTTTACGAGATACAAAGACTAGTTTATTATGGATAAATAACTTTAAAAGTAGATTATATTTACAGATTTTTTTAGTGTATTGGTAACTAAAAAAACTTGTTTATCACAAAAAAAAATAATACATCTGTGAAGTGTTTTGTGGATGTCACTTCTAAAAACACTGGTTATTTATTACAAACCGTTATATTATTATTTTTATGCCGTTTTCTAATAGACAATTTTATTGTATAATTATATTTTATACTCATAAAACATTATTAAAATTTCTCAGTACATTAAAAACAAAAACACGCATAATTTCAATAACAGATAATATTATGAGAGATGTGGTATAAAGAGCCAATTGTGAGAATAACATCATAAAATATGACAAACAAAATGTAAAATAAATTAAAATATATAGGTATCTACGTAACACGCTAAAACATCTTACCTCTGCAAACCTGATGAAACAAAACATGTTATGAACACATACATTAAAACCGGAATATAAAGCCATATGCGGCTATATTCTGATTTTGTGACAAGCATATCCAAACAAGCAGTTAAAACTATCTCTCTACTTAAATGTATTTAAGTTTTTAACTATGACCTTGGCAGTTATTAGATGCCAAACATTGGTTTAAAGCAGAAACAGACCATAACCAATATTCTTATGTACAACGCCAAAATCCGAATCATCACAAAACCGCTTCGTCAGTAAACTGACTTTAAAACCAGTATTTTTGCGCAAAACTATCTAATCTACAATATAATAAAACTTTATCCCCATCACAGCAATATGTTGTAGTGAAGTTAAAGCTTATCCCCAATATAAGTACCTATACTCGACTTCTCAGCTAAGACTTGTTCATACATAGATAACTGTGTACTGCGGCCTTATTATAGAAGTTTGATTGTGATCGAGATTACATGCCGTCCCGTTCGCATCTACTTCCTCGCACCACGTGCGTGAGATGGCGCGCGATCACGATCACAATCCGAATCACAATAAGACATCTAGGATAAGCCATCTGGACCTTGGCAAAGTACGCAGAAGTGTGACCTACTCAGATAATATTTATCCCACGTAAACCTCGCCCAGCTAAATATCCTGCAAGTGTTTAACTACATAGACATTGAGATAATCTAAAGAAACAAAAAACTTAGAATGTGCTCAAGACAATTGTATAAAGTATTTAAAAGGAAGTAGTATTGGGTGGTTAATAGGTCATCTCCCGAGCTTGGTCACTTTAATAATCAGGGCTTAAAAAATTTCGAAAAACTACTAGTCGAATTTAGATAAATTTTTGGTATGAAAATTTAATTGGCAATATAAATGCATGAACAAATTACTTTTTTTGATATCTTTAGTAAAAAAAAAAGAACAAATTAGGTTTTCAAAAAGTAAGTTGTTCCGAACACAACTTATTCGAATTTACATACCAAGTTTCATAAAATTGTATGACGAATATTCGATTTTTTTACTAGTACCCTTGTTTGAAAATGGCCGCGCTCTATAGAGCTGTTATGGGACATTACTTATTTGTAGGGTAATAATAAATTATATACATTTGCTTAGCATATTACCATCCATCAACGTTCACCATCAAATCTACTTGCACTCATCATACTAGTTTAGATTTAAAACATTGTATAAAATATTGACTCTTTAAAAGGGGATTATAAATTCAAATCTAGAATATAATTTTATATAAAGAGATATTTACATTTTTAGATTATGGTTTGTACATTTTGATACTTACCTAGTAACATATTAAGTGTATACAAAAACCTAGTGATGTTTTTAATTCACTAATGTTGGTCTACAAATTAAAACAAATAAAAATATATAATTTATTATAGCAACAACGTATAGATTTCTATAATAATAGTGACTTTTAATAACAAACATATCACAAAAAATTTAGGACTTAATTTTGTAACACCTTTTTGATTAACGTAAAAAAAAAAATTACAGTTGGACCTATATTCTATTTACAGGCACATAATAATTCAGATTTAAAAGAAAAACATCTGAAAACTACATTGGAAAAACATTTATTGTTTTTTATTACACTTTTTTGTAGATACACAAAGTTGGGTATAATTCTATACATCTGTACAAACCACGAATCTTTAGTTGTGTTACCAATATGCAAATATCTCTTTATTATTCATAAAATATTTATCACAACTTCTGCTCGGTAGCAGAAAATCTTCGAATAACCTTATTGTGTCAAAAATCAAGTATTTGTCAAGGCAACAAAACTTATGTTTCATACCCATTCTTAAAACGAAATATGTAATAAATTTAACGAATTCATGTAACACTTGACAAACTTGTACGATAAATTTATATATATAGATTTTTTTTATAACATGTAGGACAGTATTGGTTCCTACTGATCACCTGTGTTTTTTTATATAAGCATTTTTTAAGTATGACTAAATTTTACCAATGCATCATACATAATGGTATAAGGTATAGCAATATTGCATTAAATTGTGCTGAGCAATCAGCAGTATGACAATTATTATTGAAAAGATTGAGCAAGCGCAGAACACCTTGATCTCAAGAAGACTACTTCCAAGGATGTGAGGTTATCTTATATTAAAATGTTTAGTAATACAACTTCGAATTAAAACGAAGCAGAAACATGTCTATTTAGATATGTACTTACAATTGAATCCAGTTGTAGAATTGTCAAAGGGACTGGACCAACTGATACTACTATTATAACCGGCTTTCACTGCACTTAATATGGTATGAATACCAAACTTAAGGCCCTCTTTCCCACTTTTAGCAATTTTGGTCATTCTAGTTTGAGTTTGTCTACTTCCATGGTTAGCTTGAAATTAAAAAACGGTGTCATATGTATCAAAATCTAATGTTTTATCTAGAAAATCGTAGACTGAAACATGATTAAAGACATATTGCTCGGTAGAAAATAAAGTAACACTGATTTGAGCTTTCCTCCATTTTTTTAATTGCTCTAATACCCATTTACACTAAACGATGTCTATGATATCTTAATTAATAATTATGGAGGGAACCGTAAAGGTACATTTTCATTACAACTATACTTTTCGAAATATATGAGAAAATCCTCATAAATAGAAGTAGTGAAACGCACGACTGTGTGTAAGCGCCATGGTTTTGCTCCACTAAATGAGACTTTAATACAATCGGTCATCTGTAGTGACAAGTGTTGCTTAAAAGTGGGAAAACCTCGCCTTAAGGGCATATTATAAGTGTTTGATCTTTATAAGCTGATTCTAATGTAGTTACAATTTGTTTAACTCATAAATAATATATAATGTACATTTACAACAAAATCATTAATATAAGACATGTTTTTGCTTACAATTATTGTAACGCATGTGTTGCAAAAGTTTTGAAATTATTTTTAAGTACCCCAATATATTTTATCCTATTTTACTTAAATGTCTTTGCTAAGTTCGAGAAAAATACTAGAGAAGCCTTGCCGGCAACATGCATTTACACTGTGCATGTCTTAAAATCACATCTACCCTCACTTCCCAGTGTCAATCAACATCGTTTAGCCTACTGCTTGCAGTGCTGTAATAGGTAACCTATATTCAAATTACTATCTCAGAACATTTGCAAAACATGAATGTGATTTTCAAGTCCATGTGAAACAGTTTTCACATCCCAATAACGAACATAGGATTTTTTTATAGTAAATGTGCTTACGTATACAAAATTTTTTGGTAAAGCCCTTTTGATAACTCTCCAATATTTTTATTTTTACCGATAACTGAGGTCACAGTGTGCATTATAATTATTCTACAGAACTGCTAATTGAAATTATATTGAACTTAACAATAAATTTTTTGCACTTTTAGTGTAATTTAGTTATTGAATCACAGCATTAACTAAACATGTTAAATTAAACATTGAAAAACATAGAAACAACACGTCTAGCTTTACTAAACAATTTGATGTTTTAAAGGTAATTTATTCTGGGTTTTACTAACTGGGCATGCAAGTTTAGAACTGAGCGTCCAGTTGTTGTTGAACCTAATACAAGTTGTTTTCAATTATTATTTTAAACTATAGATGAGGCTTTACCATAAAAACTATGTCACACAAGCAGAGAGCACAAGTACTATGTAATTTTGTATACTTACTTTTATGTATGTTATGTACTAAAACTAAAATTATCGACTTATTTACATCAACCTGATTAAAAATTGTGATAACAATTTGGTATTGGATTCGATTCCACAGAGAACACTTAAATGTCACAGTAGATGATACTCGGGGAGTTGCTAATCATTGGTTTAATATTTAATTACTACTGTAGACATACCTAGCCAGGTTTAAAAGATAATCCATAAAGTAAAGGAGTCATTATGGAGCCAAAACAAAGTTTAATGCATAGATAATCGGCCTTACTTATAAACGTTACTAAAGTTAAGCAATACTTTAAATTGCTCTCTCGTTTTTATGTGTGACCATTTCCATCAGAGCATAAGCATTGCTCAACTAAAGTAACGTTTATAAGTAAGGCTGTCAATGATTAACAGCTCTTGAGTAAAGTAATAGCTACCACTGTTAGGTTTGAGCATACAGTTGATTGATGTAAATAGGTAACACGAATAAACAAATGAAACAAGAGTCATTTTTACCGAAAATATGTTAAAGACAGTAATTTATGTATGTAATAAGAAAATAGAAACATTGATGTTTTTGCTTATTTCTATGCAGTTTCAAAAACTCTCAATGTCTCTTCTTTCTTTTGACCAAGAGATGTCAATGAATATTTGACCGTCTTTGACGTATGTGCCTATTCAAGTTTCATTTGCTTAAGCAACAAAACATTTTGTATCAACAAAATGAGCCTGTCACTGAAGCTAGTAGGTAGCATATCTGAAATATCATTGACTTACAAATAAATGTAGGTACCAAAACTTTCATCACTGATTTTGAACAAATAATAACATTAATAATTCGAATAAAAAGATATTGACGTTTAGTACCTAACAAAACTTCAATATCATCAAAACACCCGGTTGAAAAGTATATTTCTATCATAGCTTTATCTTAATTTTCAAGAATAATAACCGATCCCCATCACAGTAGAGTTTATATACACGGCAGGAGAGAAAGGACTTCTAATTACTGCTCGTGTCAACTCAAAATTAATACAGATCCAGATATGCCACTAAGTAGGTACTATTCTAATCCACAAACTAGTTCAATACTTTTAAGACCAACCGTATTGATGAATAGAAAATCGATTGTTTGCAAAAGCTGCGCCTTCATGTGGAACGCATTTACAATGACAGGCTCATTTCGAGAATCTCGTTTTTACCGATTCCAAAGTAAAAACAGAGACCAAAACAAAAACAGATTCTATATTTACATTACAAACTAAATAGAACAAAATCATGTACGAACCCAGGTCAGGTTGCCGACGTAAAGTTGAAAGCGGCGGCCATGATGTCCGTGGCTGGGGCCGTTGTGGTATGGAATATTGCCGTTGGTCTCCTCAGGTGCATGATGCGATGATCCCGAGTTCGGCGGGCCGTCTCCGTCTTCAGGCTTCACTATCGGCGCGGCGATCACGTCGTCATACAAATCCACGTTCTCTCCACCAAACTCATCCTGAAAGACGCCGCAAACGCCCATCTTCGTCACAAAACTCAACACAAAATATGCAGCTTGTACTTTAATACTATGAGGAAACTATTATCAGACAACTGACTAACGTACGATATATTTTTATCACATTTCTACATACCTGGCGATTAAAATCAGATTCAATATCATCGGCGTACAAATCTATATCCACACCGCCATCCGCCATTTTGCGAATATGCCGAAATTGCCGAAGCAAAGTAAGCACACTCGTTTTTTTTTTACAAAACGTCAAATAAGAGCGGAAACGGAAGTCAAATAAGTTAAGATACATTTGTTAGTGTTGCGGCGTGCATTGTATATTATTCGAGTTGAAGGTAGCTCATCTCATTTAATCGATTATGGGAATCGATACAATAGCCAGATAATTATAATTTGTGATGTATTGTAATGATGATGAGAAACAATACGGAGAAGATTTTGGAAGATAAAACGTAATGAAACGCGTAAATTCTGATCTATTAGTTATGTTTACACTTATTTATAAGTAATAATGGCACGTATTATATAGATAATATATTTTTTGTCAAATAATGTAATTTTTTTGGTTACTCATCTTAATAGTGTAAAATTGGTATAAACATTTCAGTTTAACAATAACTTATATAAACTATACATTGCGAAATTTAATTTAGTCTGATTATTTGTGTAGTAGGTACTTATGAATGACAGAAGAATATTAAAAATAATTCGTCAAACCAGCTCATCGTGTCACAAAAGAATAGCGAAACACAAAAATGGTTCCAAAATGAAATAAATAAGAAGTTGTAGAAGAATAAGCTGGTTAAACCATAAATTAATTTAGTCCAACACTTGTCTTAATTCACGATCACAGTGCTGAAATTAATTTGAATTTGAGTGCAAAGTTAATAAATTTTTATACATCGAGCATTAGCAAAAATCGATTATTATCATCATGTAGGCCGGAAGTTTTACCAACAAAAACAAAAACAAAGCGCCAAATTTAAAATCAATAACCGCGAACATAATTTAATTTTAATGTATATCGTCGGCTTACCGGTAAAATCAGTTATCTGCACTTTTTGGCCAAATTGACTTAAAATTGCAGTTCTATGAAATTTTTTCCCCTCTATCGTATGGTCAAACAGAATAAACGCTACGACCTACGGTTGCCGACATAGCCAGTTTAAACCACTCACAAGATGGACCTAAAATAGACCGCAGTAAACGCTGGATGCAAGCCTTTTCCAACCGGTCCTTTTGGAGATAGATGGGGGAGACCTATGTCTTCTATCTGTTAATATCTGTCTATTATTTATGAATAGTTCAATAGAATAATTAAAAGTGAACCTTATTTTAATTGATTCATAATTTTGTAGGTAATTATTGTAATAAATGACACTGACTGGCAAGGTATAACCTTAATTGTTAACAAAATAGGGTTTTTTGAAATAAGTATTGTGAAAATCATAATTTTCTATTCAGATTTTGACTGATATTCACTAAACAATTGTCTGAATGCTGAAATCATCTTTCTGAAGTCAATAGAACAGAAGATAGACCACATTTTCAAATTACAGGTAATACCAATTAACTGCACACCGCTCAGGATATTATCAGTTTCAGGTATGTTTATGATGTGTTATTTTGTATCATAGTATTTATAGGTAACCTCAAATAATAAAGTCAACAGTGCTATTGAGTGAGAACGGAGCATAGACCTTGTATGTACCCCCTAAAGGGAACAGGCCCTTGGAACTGAGACAAACACGGCACAAATAAACTTATTTCGTTCGTGCTCAGCCGTGTTGGTTTTCATAATCGCAGTTGACGTTGGCGTTGATAGTGTGATTCGGAACGTACATAAAGCAATGAAAGCAAATGAAAGCTTCGATCCAAAGAAAATTAAAGCTTCATTGCCAACCTAACTAGATGGCGACACTGCACTTAGCAAGCTCACAAAATTCGTATTACCAAAAATAATCAAACGAAAAAAGCAATTTTGCTAAATCATAGGCGGAGAACACATTTTTCTTGCAATCACATTAGGTAAAACTTAGTTTTTTCTATGTATAAATATTTTCGATTATTGTAAAAAGCGCTATCTAGCGTAATCTTCTTCATTGAAGCTCTTGCCATTTTATACGTTGTTGTTAAGTGCATGTGCTGCCATCTGCTCAGATTTTGTAAACTACTACTGACTGTCACAAAAGACATGCGCGGGGGCTGTGCGGTGAGTGGGGCGTCCACCCCTCGCCATTTTCCGTCAACGAAACTCAATCAAGTTTGCTTCTGTCAGTCGCTGTGTTTGTGTATGGTGTTGTGAAAAATTATCTGTGCCGATGAATCTCAATGGGAAATCGTGCTGATTACGACTCAAAACGATGGGTCGGTTATTGTTTGTGTGGCTCTAATGCATCTCGCGATCAGTGATGATGATCGAGTGATTGGTTCAGTGTTTGTGTTTTATGGTGGGCTCTCACAACAACAGTGAGATCCTTTCTTTGGATACCTCGTCAGCAAGACGACGTCGGACCTCGGGCCAGGCAGGTGACCCACCATGTCGGCGAAAAACATACCAGGAGATAAGGTAAACATCGTAGAATGACCTGCCAACGTTGGCCAGTTTGGTCGTAAAGGTCATTCTTTTTTTCTATGACCGCTCCTTTCTCTCGAGGCGTGGAACTCGCTACAAGACACTTACCAACGAAGTAAATTTCTTACGAAATGGGTAGGCTATTCACAAAAAAGTAACAATTTCTTGTTGTTATCATTGTTATTGTTCAGTCCCAAACACCATGGAAGTAGACCATGTAAACAAGTTTTCTGAAAAACTGTTTTATGCTACTACAGTAAAAAAAAAGCACCTTATCACGGTAAATATCTAGTTTAAGTTTTCTGAAACCTAAGAAGTTCGTCATATGCTTAACTCCAGCACTTTTTTTTACCAATGAATACAAATACCACCGTAAAAAATATCACTTAAGAGGTAATTCAAAACAAGAACTAGGCATTAGGTATTAAGATCATACAATTCTACATCTTTAGTCAGATTATTTATTTATTTGATTATAGGCAAGCAGCATATCACACTATTTAAATTTTGTATATTTATCTGTTAAAAATATTTTCTTCATTCACAGCCATCTGTCATAGTTTGTTTTAAAACCATTTATTTATTGATTTTGATGTGACCACCTTGTTGGACAACTTGTTCCAATTGAAAATTAATGTTGCTGAGGATGTGGCGTGCAGTGTTGGTATGTGATGGTGCAGGCCACAGAAAGGTTTTGTGGTGTTTGCTTTCTCTTGTGTAATCCTTTCATTGAGTAGATGTATGTCAAGAAAGCTGTAGAACCTATTAGGGATTTTAAAGCCGTTTTTTTTTGTACCAAATATCTTCGATCCATCGAAGCCTGTAGGCTACCTTGTCTATACTAATATTATAAAGAGGAATGATTTGATTGTTTGTTTGTTTGCATTGAATAGGCTCTGAAACTACTGAACGGATTTGAAAAAAAAAACAGTTTTGGGAATCTACACTATCCACAGGTGACATAGGCTATATTATATTTTCAAAAAAGTTAGTGATTCTTACTAAAACTCCAATAATGTAACCCAAGGTGTAAAAAAAACCTATTTTTTTTGTTAAATACCCATGCGAAGCCAGGGCTGGCTGCTAGTATTACTTATATTTAAGATATTTCTAATTTCTTATTGTGATATTGGCTTATTTATCCATGAAATAAAGATTATTATTAATACTAAAGATTTTAGGTATTTTAAATAACTATACTACTCTATTGAAAGGTCAACTGCCAAGCCATCCAGCAAAATAAATTAATAAACATTCCTTCATTCCAAACAAAAATCATATGGTAGCATCCCTCGTCTATCCTGTTATGTACATTCTTCCGGTTGCCTGGAAGCGATCGCTAAAAGTAATCGTTACACTATTATATTATTGAAACTGACGTGGTTTTCACACATTTTATTTATATTACACAGGAAGTACTTACGTAAGATTAAGCCGGTTACTCCGACTATAGTTTCAACCGCAATAGACTGTCTTTTTCAAGGTGAATGCACGCGCGCGGCTGCGTCTAGCTTTGCACTCAACCGGCTTAATCTTACGTGAGTCATTCCCGTGTAATATAAATAAAATTGTTACATTATTGTAACAATTTCTCAAAAGGTCACTTTCACACAGTCACTCGCAAAGAAACTGAGCATGTATTGTATAAGTAGTTACAGTAATGCTAAAAATGTCTCCAATAAACCTGCGCAGAGTACGAACAAAGATAATATAGGTATAAGTGAGACCGACAACTCTTCTGTGTGTACAGTTTACTAAGCAATATTCACACCTCTGATCAGACAAACAAGGGAGATATGCCTTATGCTTTGTCTAAAATAGGATGATAATTTTGACAGCTCACAGTAAGGATGAGGTAGTGTATAATCGTTAATGAACCTATTCGATCATTGATATTATCCTCATAGAACTTGGAATCGATAGTTGCATGGTTATGCTAAAAAAATTAAATCATTCATGTAAGTAATTAATAGTTTTTTTACAAATAAAGTTATATGATTATTTACGGGATATAACCACCAACCTCCCGTAAATAATCATATAACTTTAGTGAACAACCGTGATAGTTTAAAACAGTGTTAATTGCAAATAGTTTTAATATTCATATAAATAATATAGTTACCTATAATTATATTAATTTTGATTTATTTTATTTCAAAACCGATTTTCGATAGTCTGTGGTTGTTCATTATGTGTGGCACTTCACTAAGTGGGCGGTACCCATCAATGAAGTACGACATTATTTGTAGTACATTTTACCGGGAAAAATAGGAAACTTCTTTGGCGTGACCTGTCAAAATTATCATTCTATATTTGACAGACCATACTAGAATTATCTTTCGTGTTGATTTAGGATTACTATTCGTCACACAGTTTTTTTTCTAATTGGTCATGTGCCAATTTTTTTATAAACTAGTAATAATGTCTCCGTGTTTCACCCACTTGATTCACTAATTTCACTATACCTCTAAAAATATGGCACGCTTACATTTTACATGCACACTAAGAAACTTGGTGCGACACCAATGACCTATCCACGACCTGTCCACGTGCAAAATAAAAGGCCGCCAAGTGCGAGTGGGACACGTGCACTGAGGGTTCCGTACCACCACAAAATACAAAAAGTAGTGCAAAAAAAAAGATAACACCACGCTCAAGCGGTCACCCATCCAAGTACCGACCGCGCCCTACGTTGCTTAACTTTGTAATGAACAGGAATTTGTCACCGACTCGCACTTTGCCATTATTTATTATTTGTTGTTATACTTAGGTACTTTAGTTCGAGTGTGTACGTACTATAATTATGCCAAGTTTAACGCTTGTACGTACTAGCATTTTTACATTAGATCAAACAAAAAAAAAAAAAATACGTTTGTTGTATGTACTCTTTCGTTTATACTTTTTTATTATTACAGTTTAATCTCACTAATCCGGCACTTCGATAGATCGGCACGTCCAATAATCCGGCACCCTCCGCCCACGCCTCCCTTACCCCTCTATACGTGTGCGCTTTGGTCGCTGCGTCATCGACTAGCAGTCTAACCTCAAAACTTATCATATTTTAACTTATCATTAATTACATATGGGTCATTCCAAAGTGACGGGTGGGACATTGTAACTCCTTTTTTCTGAAACTTTGACTAATTTCTCCCAAACCATTAATGTAAACAGGTTTAAAATGATAACATAACTAAGCCAGATATTGCTTTTAAACGAAACGAATTACATAAAAAATCTAAATTGCATTAGACACCCGATAGCTGTACTTTTTTAACTGTGACGGGTGGGACACTCATGACACCCGCCTATCTGAGTTGATTGCTTCGCTTTCTAAATCAAGACAAAGTATATATATTTTGTTCAGCAGTTTTTTGATATGTTATTACTGGAATATGTAAGTTCCATTTTATTATTATAAAAACATTATTTAACTTAGCAAATTTTAAAGAAAATGAGCTTTTTAGCTTGTGACGGGTGGGACAGCATTTTGTGACGGGTGGGACGAGTCACAACTGAGGAGTTATAGTTGTGCATAAAATGCATTTTATTTGTTTCACATGCCGATTTACTCAATTTTTAACTTAAGTATCTTACTAAAATAAGTAAAAAATTATCAGAACAGCCTAAAAAACATGATGAACAATTGAAATAACCAATTTATCTTCTTCACATCAATAGGATTCAGGAATTCGTAAAACAATCTGTACTTGCGCGTTTTCATGATGGGTTCTGACAATATTTAAAATTTAAGATAAATTTTGATGTAGGACGTATCATTTTCTTCAATATGGAAATATTTTCTACATTTGTAGACGTCTATATTGTAACTAACAGTTCGCACAATAAATGTGGGATCAAAGCGCTTCGTACGAGTTTTCGGGATATTAACCATAAAGCGGAGTCGATTTTTACTTGTACATTTTATAGTTTTTTTTCATCCAATGTATTTTATATGCCCTTTTTTACTAAAGACTTCAATTTATCACCATTTTCTTTAATTTCTCGTTCGATTTTCTATTTCTTTCGGATGTATTCATTTCTTTGAAAAGTAATTAACAAAAAAATAAGCCCTAATAACCAGAAAAAGTAAGTATAACACTGTTAAACTCTAATTCACTGAAGTTTAATTATGTTCCTCCCGTTTTTGTGACGGGTGGGACACACTTTCAAACACAAATATTTCTATGCATATACACTTGAGCAATGTCCTACCACGACAAAACAATTTCCCTTAGCATAATTGTTACTTTTACTAAGCCAAAAAACAATAAGTTACATTTCTTTATAAGTTAGAATACAAAAATCATATTTTGCAGTGACGGGTGGGACATAAGATTAGCGATTCATTGAATGTCTACAATTTCTCACCATAAATGTTTATTTGAAATCACTTATCACTGTTTTAAGCTCGGTGAATTGTATTTTCTTCTGGGATAGTAAGTTTTTTAAAATGACATATAAAAGACAGAGAAAAGAGTTGCCAACTTGAAGAAAAAAATATCATACCACATATAACCCTACTACAGCTACATTCAAGAACAGAAAAATAAGGCAAAAATAGTATTTATTTTAAATAAGCTGTTGATTTCCGTTAAATTAGTTTATTGTCTGTATTCTATTCACTGATTTAAACATAAATTACATAATTTGTTTTTTTTACCCATGGTGTCACTTTCGCTGGAATGACCCCTATGTACCTACATGTTAATTCAATTGTTCCATAATACATTACATACATTTATTCTCTCTATGAAATGCTTTATTTTATTTATTACCTATGACTTTTTCAGTATAACCCAGTAATCCGAACATTCCAATAATCCGGCACCCTCCGGTTTTTAATAGTGCCGGATTAGTGAGATTACACTGTACTTAGTTAATCCGCCGTAACATTGCATATTATGTCAAAATTTCAACTGGCTATCTATTACGGTTCGAAAGATACAGCCGTTAAAAGGTAGGACAGACAGATGGACAGACAAACAGCCAGGCGGACAGACAGACAACATAGGCTTTGTAATAGGGTCCCGACATCCTTTGGGTACAGAACCCTAAAAAGGCGGCAAGATCTGGCGGCGTCTGCAGGGTGAGTTTCGACTAGAGGCATCAAGGCTGGCCTGATGCGTTCACACCTGCACCCCACCATACCATATCTCACTTGTTTGTCTGAGCTAAGATTCACACCCACGGGCTACGCAATCGATCGATATATTCATGAAAATTTACTATTCAACTTTCACCCTTAAACTTACCTAGATAAGGGTTCTGGAAACTGCTCAAAACCTGCATAGTTACCTATATGCTTCATCCGATCAAATTCGCTCGCTGTCGATGTCGGCTAGACTTCTCGCTTGACCGCATCGAACGGTTGCCGACAAGAAGGCCGTATACATACCAATCTTTTTATTAAGTAGGTCAGACAAAGGTCGGAAAGTAAATCGCAGCTTAAAACACCCAAATGCGGTCTTGTCGTTTATACAATAAGCCAATGGAGCCACATTTTCGCGGCATGGGGGTCGAAGTGAAACTGCAGATTATGCCAACGTAAATTGCCGAATTCGTGCCATTTGCCCGGAGTTTTTCTTTTCAAGCAATGGAGGTCGATGTGGCTTTATACAGGCTGACTGTCGCGATTTGGGACCATCAGTCCGGTATGCCTTTTACTTTCCTACGTGACGTAGTTTCAGAACCTAGCTTTCATCATCATCAGCATCATCAGCCGGAAGACGTCCACTGCTGAACATAGGCCTCCCCCTTTAACCTCCACACTAAACGACAGCCAGTTTTTGCATCCACTAGCCAGCGACTCTCACAATGACGTCGGACCATCTAGTCGGAGGCCTACCTACGCTTCCGGTTCGTGGTCTCCACCTATCAACCTATAGCTCTGATATGTACCTACATATAATTATGTACCTAGATTTAAGCGTAATTTTCCGCGCATTTCAACATTTAAGGTTGACTTCCTTGCACGCGGCAGATCGCAGCCGCGCGCGGCTGTTGCGACAAGTTTTCGCTCTATGAAAATGTATGGCACAACTCCGAGGTCTGCGTCAGACCTCGGAAGGAAAGCTGAGGCAGCGTCGGACTGGCCATATAGTTGAGGTGGCGTTTACAAGCCGGGTCCCCCACGGGCCTGGCTTGCATGGCTTGCCGCAAGCCAGGCGGTAGGTAGGATAGGGGGTCTCCTGTCTCGGGCCCGGGCCCTTCCGGTCCAGCCCGACCCTAGGTTCAAGAGCCTTGTTACCAAAGTAAGGAATTATCAGGATTTAAGTAAGGAAAATGCCGGGAGCGCAGTCGTACAAGAATATCAGAACAAAGCCTCGAGTATCTAGGCCCTACTTACTTAGTGAAAACCTGGGATGCTCTAAGTACACCTTGCTGTTCAAACGTTTGCCAAGCACCAAGGAAAGTGTAACGCGCTATGTTTATTGCAATTAAACACATTTAATTTGCTTTGTACTTCCACTTCCTCGAGAAACTATGCAATATACACACTATTTTCGCCTTTAAAGTAGAGTTGATAGAGTTCACGTGTTTTTCCCTTGTGCATAACGAAGTTATAACAAGCATTCGCTTCGTTGGCGCTTCAGCGCTCAGCCACTTTACTTGTCTTACTGACAGGTCGTCGTCGTCTAAATTATTATTATCTCTTGAGAAAGGCAACGAAAGAAATTTGATTCGAGTTTTAAAGCATAATCGACGGGGCCATTGCGCTTATTCCCGGAAAAGTTATAAGCAAAGCAAACAGCAGCTTTCAAGGCCTATTCAGACTACGCTATAATGCATTGCATCAGTAGCTTTTCTTATACATTGCTTTTTTAAGCCATACGATAGACGGAGTGTAACATAGAAGTGCGTCACATACAAAGTGACCGATTACGTGATCTATTTTGTATAGGACAATTTTGTTGATAGGTAGTTTTTTATTTAATTTTTTTATTATTATACAATTTATACATGTTCCAACAACGATACCGAATGCGTGATTAAAATTTACGCACTCTATAATAAAAGTAATAGTAGTAGAAGATGAGTAATATAAAAGGCTTTAGGCGGCACGTATTATAGGCTATTTCATACATCGTTGTTTTTTTAAAATAAAAATGAATAAAAAAAAACTTCTTAATTAGTAAAATATGCAATTTGGGCTTCTCGAATGACGTCTAAAAAATAAAATTAAAAGCTAAACTATACTGAATTGATATTAATTAATTCTATGGGACCAATTTGAAAGTATTATCCTTTCAAATGAAAAAACATTTTTTTTTTCAAATCAACGGTGATCTGAGTTAACGAATATAAAAAAATACAACCGAATTGAGAACCCCCTCCTTTTTTGAAGTCGGTTAAAATGGTTTATAAATGAATAGTAGATGAAACCACGAGTCGCTGAGAGTTCTTTAATATATACTTATGACTAGCGACCCGCCTGTCCGGCTTCACTCGGGTGTAATTTACGTGCGAAGCCGGGGCGGGTTGCTAGTTATATATATAAACCTTCCATAAAAATGTATCTAACTGATGGTGAAAACCGCATCAAAATCCGTTGCGTGGTTTAGGAGGAGTTAGCGGCCATACAAACATACAGACAGAGAGACGCGGAAAGTGACTTTAATTTATACGATGTAGAGATTATGCAAATAATATGGTATAACATAGTCTAAAAGCTCTCCTTCTTCGTTTGATGTTTGCTAATGCTGTGCATTCGCTATTGTTCCCCTACTCTTCAGCAATTTGGGGCTTTCTTTGTATTTCTGTTAGCGATGATTTCTTTTTATTGCGTTTGTTTCCTTTGTTCGAGTCCCTACATCTACATGTATACTAACCACTTCAAGTTTATTACTAGCGAAAAAAATATAAAGATCGTAAAGGAAGCAATAAAGCTGCGGTGGGTGGTTTCATCGTGTTGAAAAGTCAGTTTTGGTGAATGAAAGTGAGATGAACTTGGATTTGATACAATATAGACGCACATAGTCAGCCGCACGCGTCTGACGCAAGCTTCGTCACATGCACAAGTCTTCGCACTATGAAAACGTATGGCACCGCTTTCGGGGTCTGCGTCAGACGCGTGCGGCCGATGACTGACGTTGCCATACATTTTCTAATCGCATCAGCCGCGCGCGGTGACGCATGCACGATGCACGGAAGTCTACTTTAAATGTTACCGCGACTTCGTAGCGTAGACTTTCATACAATTTTTTTTTGGGATTTAAAGTTTACTGGATGCAAAATTGGATAAGGGATAGCGACGAAATAGCTAGTGTATGGAAGTATAATTCGAAGCAGTGCCTTCAATGTCTTGCTTCCGAATGTGCCAGCGGCAAAGCTGGACTCGCTTCCTAGAGTAAAACAAGGATCTATGTGTCTCACTTCTCAAGACTCAGGGTGGGACTTCGTTCCCCTTCGCACATAAAAATGGTAGTGTGACGAAAAGGCGTCGGAACCTAATAAACGAGTATTTAAAATGAACCGGTTACTGCGATTTATTTTCCTCTGAATCAGTTTATTATAATAACCTTTATTATCTTTATGAGAGCTCAACAAGGATTTTGAGTCGAGAGCCAAAAAACCTTTATCAAGATTGCAGAACACCTCGGCGCCGACCGCCACTGAAAATCGGCGCTCACAGCCCACAATGTTATTGTTTTAGCTAAAGCCTCCACGAAAAAAGGATAAAATGAAGATCCCAAACTCGCAGCCATTGCTTTCGGCGAACAATTGTCTTTTGTTCCTTTCGTAATGATTATGAACCTCTCTTGCAAATTGTAGAAAAAAAATCTCATCAACACGCTTTCTATTCTCTCGACCTACTTCGAAATGACGGAACGATTCGCTAGTTTATTGTCACAGCTGCACTTGGACGCATATTCTCATTAAACTCGGTCCATATTTATTTGATCTGACAGAGAGCTGCAATAACATTGCACTGAGAACCATTTTCGCTAGGTTTTTGAACATAAGACTAGCAAGCACTCGATTAACTTCACTGTTATATTAAAAGATTTGCAGCTGTCAGAGCAAATAAAAAATTGGAGCGACTATAAATATTACAAAAAATAATATTTTTTTACGAATCGCTAGTGTATTTCCGCTTCTCCGTAATAAACATTAATTACATAAAAGGTAAAATTAACCTAACCTGAAACAAAATTTATTTAAGTTCTAAATTATCGCATCAGTTGTTAAAAATCTTACTAATATTTAATATAATAAAGTGCGTTTGTTTATAAATAACTTTTTCACACAGCAACAGAGCAACGGATAGACGAGATTTTTGCAAAGAATGACCGGAGAGTATCCAATGACTTATATAAGTGTTATAGGTACTCTTTTATAAGTATTATAGTTACATTATAAACTAAAACTCCTTGGGAAATAGGTACACGGAACAAATTTTCTGTGACAAACAAACAATCAAAGAACACTTAAGCCGGCAAACATTTGTTTAGGCTTCTAGAACTTGTCTAGACTAAGAGTGGCTTGACAGGATTGTTTGCCAACAAACTGCGTAACACTTTCGATTAACATAGTGCCTACTTGCGCAGAACTAAATGATTGACGCCGATAAAAGCCGAATACGGACGAGTGAAAAAAAAAAACCGGACAAGTACGAGTAGGACTCGTGCCCTGAGGGTTCTGTTGGACAGAACCCTCAGAGCGCGAGTCCAAAAAAAACCTAAAGTTGAAATATTGAAAGACAAACTTTACTTTGTAGTTGACTATAAGGTTCTTCTATACATTCCAACTACAAAATGTAAGTTTGTAATAGCAAAATAATAATTTTAAAATCATATAACTTAAAATTTGTATTTTTCAGATTTTTTACTATATACGTGCTATGAGACCTTGCCTTTTACCAAATTTCATGATTCTAAGTCAACGGGAAGTACCCTATAGGTTTTGATTTCCCTGAGAAATCGCAAAATATGCGACATAAACGTTCATATCTTTTGATTACGTTGACTTACATCTTTTATTTTTTTACAGCCGAAACTAACCGTAGACCCAAGTATTTAGTTTAAATTTCAACTTGATACCTTTATGCGTTCTTGAGAAAAAGGGTCTTGACAGACGGACAGACAGATGGACAACGAAGTGATCCTATAAGGGTTCCGTTTTTTCCTTTTGAGGTACGGAACCCTAAAAAACTATAGAATAGTATACTGCAGTTGACTTTGAAACGTCTACTGTCATCATCATCATCGTCATTTGCGTTGTTAGTGTAGCCAGCCTTGTATCGAATTTTCTCATCTTCTAGGAGCATCTAGTATTTAACGTGTCTTGAGTTCTTGACGCATCATCAGTTAAATTGAACAAATAAATACATAAATATTCGGGACATTTTTGCACACACGGTCATCTGACCCCAAACTAAGCGTAGCTTGTGATATGGCGGCCAGAGACTGATATACATACATATATAGTTTTAAATACATACTTAAATAGATATTAACAACCAGATATTGAACAAACACAAATGCTTATCACATAAATGTTTGTCCTAGTTGGGAATCGAACCCACGCCCCAAGCTCAGAATGCAGGTTCACTACCAACTAGACCAACGGGCTATCTAAATAGTTCTATGCCACAAGGACAGAACAAGTAGACAGACGACCCACTACCACCTTATGCAATTCGGTATGCTAAAAAAAATTAACCTATGCCAATTCCGAAACCATTTCGAGATTTTATGTTACAAACCCTTATTTTTCTACTCTGACCTTTTAAAACGATAAGATGCCATTTATTTTAACAAAAAACTAAGAAATCATTCGACTTTCATTGGCCTCTAAATGACGTCACTTTTTAACAGTTTATTATCTGTGCTTTTTAAGAATAAAAAAATATAATACATTTGACACACTGTTCGTCACACAGAAAATATTTTTCTTTCATATCTGTGGTTTTACAGTCTAGTTCTTTTCAGAGTTGCCAACATGGGGCATTTTTCCCTAAGCGTAGGGAAAAATCATGTGAAAATGTTTTTTCGGGGAAATAAATATCTGATTTAGAACGTTTTTACTGGAAGCACCTACTTAATAGAATAAATTTTCACCACATCAGATTAATTTGTTTTTATTATGGGTGGTACTCACAACGATATATAATGTTAAACATATTTTAATATGTCATTTGATGTATGATTAATAATTTATATTCAAATATGATGTCTCAACCTAAGAATAAAAAACACAGAACCTGAATAATCGAACAAATAAAATACTAACATCAATAAAATATTGTTGTTTGCAAATCAGTGAGCTAGTAACCCTAGGGTTTCCATAAACAAACATACATAACATTAGATGTCATTGTTACTGTCAAAGTATGTTCTAATGTCTTTTTATTTTTACTCGCGTGCTTTTTTTGGCTTCTCAACGCATCTACATATTTGTGCAAAAAAGTGACGTCATAGGTTTCAAATTTTCAAAAAAATATTATAAAATAACTACTCAATATAAAACAAAAATAATGAAATTAGTTTCTTGTAATGACCTAATCTACGAAATAAAAATATAAAAAAAATACCAAAAAAAAACTTTACATACCGAATTGTGGAGTTTCCTTGTTTTTTTTTTACATTAATAATAGGCTTGCTTTTGACCACCATCACGCCTGATGTTAAGCTATGATGCGGTCTACGTTGGAGCATGCTTGCCTAGAAGAAACCAATTCACTCGTGATTTGAAGACACCCAGATTGTAACTATCGCGGGCATCGGGGAACACACATTCAGGCAGCGCATTCCACAGACTAGCAGTTCGCACAATAAATATGGAATCAAAGCGCTTCGTACGGGTTTTCGGAATATTAACCATAAAGCGGTGACGATTTTCGTGCTCGCTCTGGCGGTCCGATAGAAAAATGGGCAGGAGGAGATCGTGCAGATCCGATGCACACTCTCCAAAATTTACTAAAATATCAGATTCCACGTTTCTAATCCGTATAACCAAGGAACAGAACATCCAGCCGGCTTCGTTTTCTGAAATAGTTAACCTACGTACTATCTTAGAGTGAATACTGAATTAGTATCTTCCTCAAGTCACGCCATATGCCACAATGTCTGAAAACTCACCTCTTCAACCAATGTGTTCTGCCCACCATGGTACCGAAACATGGACCCTCACACATGAGGCTGTGCACAAAATGGAGATATTCATGCTAGGCATCAAACTCCAAGACCGAGTTCGTAATACCGAAATCCGACGAAGAACAAAGGTTCGAGACGTCGGAGTCGCGGTAATGAAATCAAAGTGGAGCTGAGCAGGACACGTGATGACAGGTGGAGTAAGGATCTTTACAGAGTGGTGGCCGAGGCAAGGACGTTGGTCGTCCAGCTGCAAGATGCATGGGTCGACGATATTATTACTATCGCGGGTCGAACCTGGACTAGATTAGCACAGGACCGAGGCAGATGGCATAGCAAGAGAGAGGCCTATACCCAGCACTAGGATAAGGAAGGCTGTGGATGATGATGATCTTCTAAGTCTGCATGTTTCATCTTCTACCAAATCGTCGCTTACCAACAGCCCAGTTAAACATGAGCATGATAAAAAAATAACCAGTAGCCAGGCACTCACTGGGTTCTAGGCGTCTGATCAAAAAGCAGCTTAAGTCCTCTCCTTCCACCTGAAAAAGCTGGGTCACAGTGGCAGCGTTATTCAGCAGTAGGCTAAACGCCGGTTAACGATCTGCAATTATGACGAGACCAGTCTCGCCTCTCGGATCCGAACAATGGACAGTTAACTGTACAACAGCGGTTTCGTCACGCTGGCAGTACTATTGCCACAGAATAATGGTGTAGTCAGTAGCTTAAATTGTGCGGAGCTTGGCTACGAATGTTAGGCTAGGTAGTGGGAAAAGCGCTTTGATTCCACGTTTATTGCGCGAACTGCTAGTCTGTGGAATGCGCTGCCTGAATGGGTGGGTGTTCCCCGATGGTTACAATCTGGTTGTCTTCAAATCACGAGTGAATCGGTTTCTTCTCGTGCTCCAACGTAGACCGCATCATCGCTTAACATCAGACGTGATGGTGGTCAAACGAAACCCTATTAATTATAAAAAAACGTCACCGTTTTGTTAGACTTACTGGTCTGGTACTACATACCTTGGTTCTCGAATTTCTAATTTTGATTGCGTTTCGGTGCCATAAACATAACCCGTCATCCGTTATAAGTCCATTATTGTAGCAACTGTCGCATTGAAAGAAAGAAAGAAAGAAAAGACATGCATTGGATTCATCCACACAACGTACTAGTAAAGTTGTGCATAGCTAACATCGTAGTGGCTTCGAATCATTGTGGCTTCATTTTGGTCGAATCTTCAACACCGCTCAACAGTGTACCATTTCTAAATCCCCTGCTCTAGATTTTCTTTACGCTTCATGGTGGTTTTCAAGGTGGTCGTTTATCGGGCTAATGGGTTTTAACGGATCTGCCGTTCTCTATGGTTGATGTCTCGCAATCACGATTGTTTTAGGTATTGACCACAAAGTTTCCACGGTTTTTGCGGTCAAGTTTCATGACTCCTTCCGTTAGTCATTTGGGGGCAAAAACAGACTTATTTCCAAACAATGAAAACGAAATTCATCAATACCATTTTACGTTTCCTCAACAGTTTTTCAATATGAGATTGAGAACAATAATTTTCAATTAAGTAACACGTCACAAAATTGAAATCAAATCTCAACGTAACAATTTAACAGCCTTATAAACTGTAATTTACTGTAGATGGTTGCGAACGAATACCTCTGAGGCTTAATTTATGACTTTAATAATGATTCCATTTGTTTACGATGATTAATGTTTCCAGACGCGAGGTAAAGTGAAGCTTTTGGCACAAATTACGGATAGAACACCTTTCAGGATAGACACTGCAAGTTCACCTACTTGCGTGTCTGTAGCTTGTGTTAAGTTGGATCAATTCTCCAATTAGCACACCGAGTAATTCAGTTCGGTCTCCGTCGTCACGTCGTGTAACATCAGTAACACGACAGACAAACAAGCTTTTATCTAAAAAAAATATTGGCAGCCATTTTGAAAATATTGGGTATTGCATATAAATTGTCACCAGAACTAATGGTGTATGCAATATTTCAGAAAAATCGGTTAGGTAGGAGCAACTGGTTCTAATTCAACTTGCATGATTTGAGTTAAACAAACCAACAAACTTACATTGCAAGTTAAATAAAAGCTTGTAAAAATGCAAAATTGAACAATAGTAAACTGTAACAGCAGTTTGCTGTGCAAACAGACTTGAACTACCACCTTGTGACGTCACGTCATAATAAGTACAAAAAATGCGGCACGAATGTCATACAATTTGACGTGCTCGTGGTATCTGCCCTGATGGAAAGGTCTATGGGATAGAACCTGTGTACCTATTAAGTATGTAATTGTGCCATTTGGTGCACATGTGAGAAAAGTACTAAGTAACCTGAAGTGGAAATGTAGGTACCCGGTAGGTTGAGTGCAGACACGGAATATCTAAACATAAACCCGTGGCGTTTCTGTTTGCTCCACGTGGAAAAGTCATATCGCTGGTTTGCAGCGTTGAATTATTTTCACCCCAAAGCAAACAGAGGGGTGTTATAAGTTTTACGTGTGTATATCTGGGTTGCTGGTGGCCGACCGGTAGCGTGTGCGCTTTACAATTTGACAGAACCAGATTCGATCCTCGGCCCTACTAATGACTTATTTAGTTCCTAAATAAATGATGTGCAGATTCGATGCCAACGCTCAAAACGGTGAAAGAAATCATCGCGAGGAAACCGATATGTCTATGTCCCTCAAAATTTCAAAGATTCACCAACATGCACTGGCCCAGGATGGTGGATTAGGGCCCATCCCCTCTCTCTCTCTCTCTCTCTGTCTGAGAGAAGGCCTGAGTCCCAGCCATGGGATGGGAACATTATAGGCTGAAAGATGATGAAGTGTATCTAGGTATGGCAATAAGTTTTATTTATATTACACGGGAATTACTCACGTAAGAGTGACCGGCTTAATCTTACGTGAGTAATTCCCGTGTAATATAAATAAAATGTGTGAAAACCACGTCAGTTTCTATAATAAAAATGGCCATAAGTGTTCGTTTTCATGATACCTAAAATCTGATCATACTTTGTGCTGGTCACAACTTTATTGGTTTCTATAATCTGGTAATAAAGTAAAGTACGTTTTGCCAACATAAGTTTTTGCGTCACTGGCCAGTCCTATTGTCGAGTTTTTTTGTTGTTTTATCTGTAAAACACTACACAGTTTCCTCGCCTATTCTGTATGGATATTTCCATATCTGCCGTGGATACAAAACAGCGTGTAGGGCCAGGTTTTGCGGCGCCACGCGCCGTGGCTCACTCGTAACGGGATCTAATCAGTAGTTGATCTCTAGATACACTTGACCACTCTTCAGCCCATCCTTTCTCATACTGAGTTGAATAAACTTATTTATGCTGAGTTATAAGTAAAGTAATTTCATTCTCGGGTCTAGCCCGGACCTTTGATAGGCATTGGCGGGACCGAAGCCAACACCAAGAGTGTCTGTTGAATACAAAAATACATTTATGGAAAGTGTATAAAGTGGAATATGAAACACTAGCTGGGCCCGTGGTTTCACCCTCGTAGTGATGAAGATGATGAAAAGTCACTCTCTGGCTCTTGAACTATACCCATGCAAAAAATCAGGTCGATCCGTTGTTCCGTTGCAGCGTGAAAGAGGAACAAACATCCATACATACATACAAACTTTCGCGTTTATAATATTAGTAGGATTTGTATAGGATTTAAAAAAATCTGGCCTATTGAGGTGAACAACTTGTGGATAGGACAACAGATCTATAGGACGAGAAACGGCACCTGTCTCGTCTTAAAATACGTTTTTTAAATAATTTGTTTGATACAGAGTTCATCAAACCGCTAGCTAGAACAAGAGTACAATAGTGAATGAATAGTGAAAACTAGTCTTCGAGCGGTAATGAGACCACTACATCATCCTGTCTCCGCGTGGGTGTGATCACAAAGGCGCTATGAGATATAGTCTGTCACCTGACTCATCATAACGAGGTACACCTACTTGAAGGCCATTCACGTTGCTCCACAACAATATTATGTTTATTGTTCAGAACAAATAGTGGAGAGATTAATTTGTAACGGTATTGTTAAGTCTGGATCATAGTGAATTTTTTTCTTTGATCGTCTTTGATGAGGTTTTCAAGCTGCTCGTGACGCTACGCGTTGTTTTAAATATCTTTGGCACTGATATGTACAGCCAGATTAGTTACGGTATTGTTAAGTCTGCATCATAAATAGCTAATAAATTCTTCTTTGATCGTCTTTGATGATGTTTTCAAGCTGCTCATGACGCTACGCGTTGTTTTAAATGTCTTTGGCACTTATATGTACAGCCAGATTAGTTTTGAGTTACTGAAATGTAAACAGTAGAAAACTTGTTGAACCTCAAGAAGGAAGAATGAAGCGTAGGTATCGTTTGCAAATATATTTAAGTAAGAAAAGCGACTAACATTTCTGTAGCGGTACATTAGGGTCGATATTAAAAGTTTGGTTAACAGTTTTAAAAATATTACTGTCTTTTTTATTTCAGGCTACGAAATAAAGACGGCAAAGCTTTTATTTAATTTAAGTCTGTTAACTATAAATTAAAAATCGATCTAATTGTCTTCTCTATTTCGAAAAACCCCTGATCTATTTAGAAGAAAAAAAAGTAAATAAGCTTGAACGAGTGAAACCTATACATGCAAACTTAAAAAAAAAACTCACTCCAATCGCTTCAGCCATTTTGAAGAACAATGGTAACTACCATACAGACTGACACACAATCTGTTACCCAAAACGCTTATATAATTCCGTCATTCCGCTATTCCGTCATGGGTAAAAAAATGTATACATTTCTTCAGGGAATTATTTTACAAACGCTGAATGACGATATCGATTCTCACGCTAGTAGTGCCACTACAATAGTAACAAGCGCAATTGTTATAGTAACAAGTAGTGTAGGTGTGATCGTGAAGCATTGTTCGATAAAACCTCTACAAGGCGCTTGTCATCTTAGATCTGTTGACCGGCCACATAAAGGGACGTTGACGTCTAACATCGTGTGACCGGTGAGCTGCTACAGTAGGTAGCACTTTGAGGACTTTGTCAAGCTACATTGAATAAATTAAACTATCTTGATCAACCACGATCCAGCGGACCGGTAAGCGCATCGTAGGACGTTCACCCACAAGATGCACAGATGACATAAAAGAGAACGCAGGAGAACGCTGGATGCAGGCCGCTTCCAACCGGCCCTTTTGGAGATCGATGCGGGAGGCCTATGTTCAGCAGTGGACGTCCTGTGGCTGAAATGATGATGATGATATTGATCAATACCACGCAATTAATAGCCACTCTATTTTTTTAGGGGGCATTACCTCGGCATTTGAGAGTGGTTTCGTACTACGTCCGATCCGAATCCGTGAAAATATGGATCTAGAAAACTCGGACCGAATTCGGATATTGCGTACGCTCTAGTCCGACCTCTGATACAAATCCAAGCAATCATTTTAGGCGGAGCCACAGCAGAGTGTTCACGTCGTTGATCAAGAAGCCCTTTCAATCGACGTCAACTTCCGAATCTATTCCGAAATGGAAATTTACGGATGACGGAGAGAATTCGGAGGACGGAAATCGGATCTAGTGCGTAAACTACCATACAAATAGTTGTACGACAACTTCGGAACGTATTTTCACGGATTCGGATCGGACGTAGTGCGAAACCGCTCTTACTAAAACTGTCGCAGACAGCTTACTGCACCTCCCAACCTAAGCAGCGAAGGATAGCGATACTTCAAAGAACTGTAACTATACTGTCGCGCATCATCAGCCAGTAAACGTCCACTGCTGAACAAAAGCTCCCTCTTAGAGATGGGTGCTGCGCTTGGCAGGTGGCTTGGGGAACGCAGTACGTTCACCGTGTACTAAAAGGACGCCGCCGCCCATCATCCGGTGGTTTTGGTCGCAGTTTTAGGACATACCCGGGTCCGTGACGGACTATACTGTTTGCCCCATCTTGATATTCTTAATTCTAAAAAACATGTTGTAACAATGGCCCACGTGAAGTAGGTACTACTTGTAAATTTACGGATTATAAATGAATGGTGTTTCATCTGCGCTATAAAACAAGCTGTGATTTTGTTATTAACGATATAAATACCTACTCGTTCGTTGCAGAAGTAACTTCACAACTCACATCGCGTTCGCGTGGAAATGTTTAACAAACGAATACGTACTGATGATGTCAGATATCAGGGAAAGTACCGATGGGAATATGCTTAAGATCCGTTTATACAGCTATGTTACCTTTTTATGCCTTAGGTGGCAAACAAGCTTACGGGCTTCCTGATGGTAAGCGATCACCGTCACCTATTACCAGGGACATCACAGATACGTTTCCGAGAGCCCTTTTGAAAAACGCTATGAAACAGTAACTCTGAAATGTTTCAGGAGGGAGAGAGCTCATTTCACATACTGCAGGTGTTAGGCAAAAAAGTTTCCGGCATAAGCGCAGTCTGTGATTTCCACAGATATGGAGTTAGATAAGTAGAGTGAGCTTTAGTGATATATATATTATATGTGTTTACGAATTACGTCGTAGATAAAATGCGTGTCGTATATGCCTAGTTAGATGATATTTGGCGTTCACAAACAAGCTTCTAAGAACAAAGAACAATATACCCAACAATTTCAAATAACTACGAAACCATGAGAAAAATGGCTAAAATTAATTTCCCAAGCATCCTGTGTGGAATAGCACTTTTTAATTTTCTTTCATTGTTTTTTTGTGCCGCTGGGAAGATTCGACCGAATTTCTTGGTTGTATTAAAAGTGTTTGCGTTCCCAGATGTCTCAGGGGATGGACCCCTCTGTTCGAGGGGACGGTGCCTCTTAAAGTCCTGTTTTCACCTCGCTTGATGTTCCCAAGCGAGGCGGCGAAATGTGCGAAACAAAGAATGTTTGTTGTTTACTTAACTGCCTTGGGTAATAGTGTCATTTAGGAGAAATATTATGAGAGACCTCATTTCTACCCAACCTTAATGACCATTGTCATTACTGCTGGACTCTACCAACTTAAGAGAGCCCCATGTCCAGCATGTCCCAGTAGAGTCCAACCGAAGATCAAGTGGCGGTCGCATGCCTTGTGATTTCCAAAGCACGCCTCATAATTCTTCATCATTTCAGCCTATGATGTTCCAACTGATGGGACTCAGGCCTTTTCTCAGAGAGATAGGATGGGCTCTAATACCAACATGCTGGCCCAGTGCATGTTGTTGAATATCATTGTCCTTGAACTTTTACGGTTCTTGGATATACCGGTTTCCTCATGATGTTTTCCTTCACCGTTTTTAAGCGATGGCACAAAACCGCACATATGTAATTTATTTAGGTACTAAATAAGTCATTGAATCACTGTCTATAAAAAAAACAGCTTCAAAATCAGTTGCGTAGTTTTAAAGATTTAAGCATACATAGGGACGGACAGACAGCGACAGCGACTTTGTTTTAATACTATGTAGTGATTAGATACCTACAGCTGCTCAATTACCTCAAAAGCGCTGTTGGAAACGATTGGATGTGCTTCGCGAGAGACCAGGGAGAATGGCATAAACAAAGGAAGGCAATGGGTCACTCAGAGCTGATGATGATCAAAATGTTCCACGCCCACCGTTATCACTGTATTATTGTCCCTTGCGTGAGGTGTCATAAGCTGGTTTTTACAGCTTCCAGAGGCCTTATTATAATAATTGAGTGATACTGTGTTTTTTATTTATTATTACCATAAAAAGTGCGGCAAACAGGCGTACGATCTAGCTTATGGAATACGGCAACGCAGCCTGTGCGGTCAATGAGATTTGAGGGGTTGTTCCGTACTCATTTGTGACGTCTCATCCTATTGGTACAATGTTCTTTATAGTCATCCTAACTTACATTCTTAAGTCATACAATAAAAAAAATGCAATGGTTGCCATGGTTGGTCTTAATTCGTGGACACCTGCGACACTAGCGATGGTTGTCGATGAGTTATCAGCCTGGAGAGATAGAGATAAACTCTATTGTTCACACCATATTTACAAAAACACTAAGAAAAGGTTTAAAAACTAGTGCAAAAATCGGTAGCCAAGAGGTGTTCGGAGGGAGAACCTTCGGAGGAAGGACATTCCACACCTAGCAGGGTCCTTACGGACAACTGCTATAGCGGCACCTAATCCGCTCAGTTGGAAAATCACGCGACCGCAAACCGTATCTGTGCGCGATAAGGTTCACGTTCGCGTGATTTTCCAACTGAGCGGATTGGGTGCCGCTATAGCAGTTGTCCGTAAGGCCCCAGGTCAGCTGAAAAAGGGAAACGAGTGTTGCAAACTAATTGCTCAAGGATCTCGCTTGTCACAAGCTTTTTACCTACCCATATCAGCTGCAACCTTAAAGTCAGCTTTGATTTATCCATATCACAATCTATAGCAAATTGATTAACTCCAATGCGGGAGAATTATACTGACCTTAAACAGGTTCTATATAATTATATATTATGTCTATATACATAATTTATAATGCGTTGCCTGAATGGGTGTTCCCCGGTAGTTACAATCTTGTCGGTTTAATTTTTCATTATATTCCTAGGCTGCTTCTTTGATTCGATCCAATGGGTTGTGTCCATTCTTGTCATTTCTTAGTATGTTTACAATACCTCTTTGTCATGGCCTCTGAGCACAAAGCTACGCAATTCACTTTGTATCTTCAACATTTCTTAGAAAGTTCCCTTTGTTTCATTTCCGAGAAATAGATAATTATTTCGTAAGGATAGATAAACTCATGAAGAGTGTGGTCATAACGATAGTAACAGTACCTCATTAGCATACATTTTAAATGTGTTTAGTATTGTTTCATTTCGGTTTCCTTCCACTCTTGCGCATTTCTTTGTCCGATGAACTTAAGGCGAGGTTTTGCCACATTTAAGCAACGTTTATTACTACAGATGACTATAATAATAATAATAATAAAAAAAGTGCTGTCAAACTACAAACACGTCATGTTTTTTCCGTTACCATTTTTATTCATTTTTTAATATATAAACCGTTTTTAATAGCTTATTTTACAACTCACAGAGCCACGGATCAAATTTACATTGTTTGAGAATATTATTTACGCAAAATCCAAGAAACTAAAATGTTTTCAATTTTACCGTTGACCAAAAAAAATTTGACATACGAGTGTCAAATGCATTCAAACAGAAAACCTCAAGAAAAATGATAACAAGATCGAAAACGACGAAAGAAGCAGCAGGGACAAGCACACGCCCTCCACCTCTGCCCTCCTCGTCATCAGATAATTCATCGGGGGAGGAATTTGTCACTCCCCCAGAAGCATGTACATCTAGTGATGAGGAAACGACATTGCCGCCGCCGCCACCACCTGTGCGACGTGGACGTCCGCCGCTGCCGGCACGCTTGGGACCTGTGGGGCATCCTGCCTCACGCCCGGCCCCCGCTACCGGTAGTGTAGTGTGCCGCATGAGATGGACTCCAAGTGTTAATGAGAACTGCATGCGAGCATACTATGGGGCTACAGAAGGAGGAATTAACCTGACGGCGTACCGTCCCAGAATGCTGTCTCTGTTTCAGGACCTTGAGCCTACTGTCACCGTATCCGCCCAGCGATTATCGGATCAAGTGCGGGCTATCCACCGGTGTAAGCTGCTGGATGACTCTGTGCTTGATCGGCTCCGCCTGGAAGAACTACGTGCTCGCCCGTCTCCTGTCTTGACGCGGGATCCGCCTGTCGCGTCGTCTGCCCTGACATTGGCGTCAGTGCCGGCGTCAGTGGTGACACTAGCGGCATTGGCTGATCCCGTAGTCGACGAGGGGGATTTGGCGAGTGGTGTTTCCGACCAGGTGAGAGAGCAATTGAGGGGGGCTTTGGAAGACGCGATTTCACAGTATCGGTTCACACCTGATTCTAGGCCGCGACTACCACGTTTGCCCACCCATAGGCGTAACTTGGCGTTAATGGGAGCCCTGAATGCTTTACTAGCTCCATATTTGCGGGCTAGTGAAGATTTAGTTGATACCCACTCGATCTTGTACTGCGGTGCCATCGCGGCGTGTCGCGTTGCATGTGTTAAGTTTCCGGATACTAACCATGCACCGCGAACCGCCGGGAGGGTACCCGCATGGCAAGTGCGGATCGAGCGGCGTATCAGCACGTTCAGGACTCTTATTGCAAAGCTAATCTGCTTCAGCCGGGGGAATAATCGCCCCCGAGTAATGCGTTTCGTGACTCAGGCATTCGCTGGGACCGATATCAGGCCCCAGCACTATCTAGCCAATGTCACGGAACGCATCGACTATCTGAAGCAGAAAGTCTATGCATGGGCAAACCGTATTCGCCGCTACAGAGAGCGTGTGGATAGATACTGGCAAAATCGCCTCTTCCAAAGTGACCAAAGGAAGGTGTACCGAGGCTGGGAAGAAACTGAGCAACGTGTGAATGACGGGCAGCTGCCAGATGCAAACGCCATGATTAATTTCTGGCGCGGTATCTGGTCGGTGCCCGTCGAGCACACGGAGGGTGATTGGATGCGTGTTGTCGAGCGGGAATGCGAGTCCATCGAACCCATGGGGTCTATTTTAATAGACTCCGTAGACGTTAGTTGTGCGATCCGTACGGCACAGAACTGGAAAAGTCCTGGGCCGGACGGGTTGCACAACTTCTGGATAAAATGGATTCGATGCTCGCATGATCGCTTGGCGACACAATTCCAAGAAGCCCTTGAGCTCGGTTCCCTTCCCAGCTTTATGACCACCGGTGTCACCTTCCTGCTCCACAAGTCCGGTAGTACCACGGAAGCCAAAAATTACAGACCCATCACGTGCTTGCCTACCATCTACAAGCTCCTTACATCCATTTTGAGAAATAAAATTAACGCACACATCGTTGCGAACAACGTTTTGGCCCATGCTCAAAATGGATGTAGGGTTGGGTCCCGTGGTACTAAGGAGCTCCTCCTCATCGACACGGCCATTAGCCAACAAGTCCGGCGAAATAGAGGAGCCCTCTCCGCTGCCTGGATTGACTATAAGAAGGCCTATGATTCAGTGCCTCATTCATGGCTAGAGAGGGTTTTAGAGTTGTATAAAATTGATACAACTTTAAAATCATTCTTAGGCGCATGTATGAGGCAATGGACCACAGTCCTTCGTCAACCAGGTGGTGGGGATGGTGCCTCTGGCCCGCAGGACTTGTTAAGGATTGAGCGAGGCATATTCCAGGGTGACAGTTTTAGTCCATTGTGGTTTTGTCTGGCTCTGAACCCTCTCAGCACTTTGCTGAGGGATTCAGGACTAGGCTATCGGCTTCGAAGAGATGGTCAAGTCATCTCCCATTTGCTGTACATGGACGATCTCAAGCTGTTTACACCAAAACGCCAGGACTTGATGGAGCTGCTAAAAATCACAGAGGTTTTTAGCAGCGCCATCAGGATGGAGTTCGGTGTAGACAAGTGTGCGGTCATGCATGTACAGCGAGGGAAAGTTGTAAATTCTCCAAATTTACAGCTTTCTGAGGCGATGACTCTCAGATCTCTCTCCGAGGTCGAAACCTACAAATACCTCGGTATGTCAGAGTCGTTGGGTATATCGGTAGAGGACATCAAAAAATCGGTGAAGGAGCGCTTCTTTTGTCGCCTAACAAAAGTACTTAACAGTCTTTTGTCTGGCGGCAACAGGGTGCGTGCCTTCAACGGTTGGGTGATGCCTTTGCTGACATACTCCTTTGGCATATTGAGGTGGACTCAAACTGAGCTGGACGCCCTGGACAGGAGGGTCCGTCAACTGCTCACATTACATCGCATGCTACACCCACGCTCGTCTGTTATGAGACTGTACATTCCGCGGAAGTGGGGGGGTCGAGGCTTTTTAAATGCCAAGAACCTACACAACCGCGAAGTGTGCAGTCTTAGGGATTTTTTCCGTAACAGCGAGAGTGGGATGCATCGTGATGTTGTGGCTGTTGACAGGGGCCTCACACCGCTCTCCTTGGCAAACGAGAATTGGCGCAAACCATCGGTGCTGAGCATCGAGGATCGCAGGGACGTATGGAAGGGCAAGGAGCTGCACGGGCGGTTCTATCGGGCCCTAACAGGGCCCGATGTGGACCTGCTAGCGTCGGTGAACTGGTTACGTTTCGGTGACCTCTTTGGGGAAACCGAGGGTTTTGCCTGTGCGATTGCGGACGAAGTTATCAAGACGAACAACTACCGGAAATATATCATGAAGGACGGTACGGTCGACATCTGTCGGGCATGCCACCGTCCTGGAGAGTCTCTCCGACATATCATTTCCGGTTGTTCGCATCTTGCTAACGGCGAGTACTTGCACAGGCACAACCAGGTGGCCAGGATCATCCACCAGCAACTTGCCCTTCGATACGGCCTTGTGGAGTCTGAGGTGCCGTACTATAAGTACGCACCAGCGCCAGTTCTCGAGAATGGTCGTGCTTTGCTCTACTGGGATCGTTCTATCATCACGGACAGGACTATTGTCGCCAATAAGCCTGATATCGTGTTGGTTGACCGCTCCCAGCGCCGGGCAGTGCTCGTCGACATCACCATCCCACATGACGAGAACCTCGTGAAGGCCGAGAAGGACAAACTCAGCAAGTACCTTGACTTGGCTCACGAGGTTACCGCCATGTGGGATGTTGACTCGACGATCATTGTCCCGATAGTCGTTACGGTGAACGGTCTTATAGCGAAGAGCCTCGACCAACACCTTAAGAGGCTCTCGCTAGACAGTTGGGTCAAGGGTCAGATGCAGAAGGCGGTAATTCTTGACACGGCTCGCATTGTCAGGAGGTTCCTCACTCTGCAGCCCTAACCACCGGTAGCATGGGCCCTGCCCCGCTGCCGGCGGCACTCTAGGTTTAGGTTTTTTTTATAATATTTTGTTTTTATATTTTATTGTAAAAAAAACTTAAATTTAAGAACGAAAATAAATATATGTGCATAATAATAATAATATATCACTTTATTATACACCGAAATAAAAATACAAAAGTCACTTAAAAAATAATACAAGACCGGCAGTATAATAGGCGGCCTTATCGCCTTAAGCGATTTCTTCCAGGCAACCTTTGGATGGACATAACAGAGACAGGAGTAGGGTCGGCGGTGTAGACAATACATATAATATACATACATACATACAAATAAATACTGAATATGCAAATAATACTATTTAACTACTTACCAATACATACTATAAATAAAACATACATACATACATACGTACCAATTATAAAGGAAGATAGTGATTGTAGACAAGATTCTTGAAAATAGGAAGAGACTTGGCCTGCCTGATAGAAGGAGGCAGCTTATTCCACAGCAGGACAGCTTGCACAGTGAAAGATTTACTATAGGAAAGGTTAGTATGAGAGGACGTAGGAATCTTAAGTTGAAGGGCACGAGAGGATCGCAAGGAACTAGAGTGAGGTTGAACAAACTTGAAACGTTCTTTCAAGTACAGTGGAGTGGAGGGATTAAACAGGATTTTATAAAGAAAGGAGAGGATGTGAGAATTACGGCGAAGGCGGATGGGTAACAATTTGAGCTTTTGGCGGAAATCGGAAATGTGATCATATTTGCGTAAGCCATATATGAATCGAATGCAGAAATTTTGTAATCGCTCAAGCTTGTTCAATTGCTCTTCGGTTAAATCCAGATAGCATGCGTCCGCATAATCTAATATTGGAAATAGGAGAGATTTTACTAGCGCAGTCTTAGTAGTAATAGGTAGGAAGTTACGTAACCTCCTGAGTGACGATCCCGAGCCAAAGATTTTACGGCTAACTTCTGCCAATTGAGGACCCCAGGAAAATTCCCTATCAATCAGTATTCCAAGGTTCTTTACTGTCTCGCTAATGGGGATAGGTATTCCGTCAAAAATCACTTGTGGAAGGCGAAACCAGTCGATTTTTGAGATCATACGGGAACTACCAATAATAATCGTCTGAGTTTTGGTAGGATTAACTGTGAGGCCGTATGATTTGCTCCAGTCTCTTATTTGTCTTAGATCAGAGTTTGTGGACTCAATCGCCTCGAGCAAACGCGCTAAAGGAGCTTGAGTATATATTTGCAAGTCGTCTGCATAGAGGTGATAGGAGGAAGTCAACTGTTTAGAGATAGAATTTATAAAAATTGCAAAAAGAAGGGGAGATAAAACGCCGCCCTGTGGAACACCAGCAGTAATATCGCACCAAGAAGAGTAATTTTCTTCAATACGAATGCGCTGCCGGCGTCCAAACAGGTAACTTCGAAACCAATCAATTACCGTTGGAGATATGTTAAGTGAGCGTAGGAGTTCGAGTAGGATGTCAAAATCAACATTATTAAAAGCGTTGCTGAAGTCTAGTAGCGACAGTACAGTCAGATGACAATGACCAATACCATCCCTTATGTCGTCAGTGATTTTTGTCAAAGCCGTTACAGTACTATGCCCAGGACGGAAACCGGATTGGAATGGGTTAAAGAGACCATTTATTACAAGGAACGATGACAGCTGTTGATGGACAAGCCGCTCTAAAACTTTAGATAGGAAAGGAAGGATGGAGATAGGCCGAAAGTCGGAGAATGTATCAGGGTTAAGTTTTTTTGGAAGTGGTGTGACTTGGGCTTCTTTCCATATTACTGGAAAGGTGCCCGAGGAGATCTAAAAATTAAGGAGATATTGGATGATAGGGATGACTTCATCGAGTATGGGCATGATCATTTTGCGACTTATACTGTCACTACCAACTGCGTTAGAAGAAATGGACTGTATGCTCTTCTTAACATCACAAGCGGAAAATTGATTAAAAGTGAAAGAGTCAAAGTCGGAGTGCACGGTAGAGGAGATATATTTTAAAGTAGCTGCCTTTACGGTACCATCAAAATTGGAAGACGTGGAGAAATGCTGGTTTAACAGGTTGATGTCCAATTTATTTGGAACAGTATCTTGACGAGGTTTACCGACTCCCAATGACTTAAGAAATTTCCAGACTTTTGCTGGTTCTTCGTTTTCTACGGAATTGTGAATGTGTCGGCGTTGGGCATCCCTACACGCTCTATTGCAGGCATTGCGTCGGTCTATATACTTCTCCTTGTTCTCAACGGATTGGCGATGCTTAAGTTTAGTCTTGGCTACTAGTTTTTTTTGCATGAGGGAACGGATTTCGTCATTTAACCAAGGTGCCGGTGCATGTTTCATTTTCACTGCGTGAATGGGAGCATGAATGTCGTACAGTTTGGTCAAAATACAATTAAACTTTGTGATTTTGTCATCCATACTAGGCGCATCAACGACGTTGGACCAATCTAACTCTTGCGCATCTTTGCGCAATTTTTCAATGTCCATACTACCAAACCTGCGCTGCAAAAGAATTTTAGGCTTAGCTTTAGGCGGGCGGATTTTATAAGAGAGATAGATCAAATCGTGATGAGAGAAATCGTCCGCTGCGCACTGGCCGTGCTTGGAGACATGATTTGGAGAAGATAAAAGCATCAAATCAAGGAGAGAAGGAGTACTATTTGGAGGATTGTGAGTAGCAGAAAGAGGAAGTATAGTAAGGTTAAGTGCAGTAGCCAAAGACTCGAGCTTCCGACTTCTATGATCCTGCTTTAGCAAACAAGTGTTGAAATCTCCCATCAAAATAGTATGATCGTAAGAAGTGGAAATGTTTTCTAAAAGGTTTTCTAAAGAAGAGAAGTAATTAACATCACGAGAGCAAGGATAGTAAACTCCTAAAAGTAACTTTGTGTGATGCAGGACAACTTCAATAAGGAGATGCTCACCAGCGTCAGATGGGGGCGGCTGTGCAGACATGCTAACGATAGAGAAAGCTATATGTGATCGGAGATAAATTGCAACACCGCCACCACCCTTACCAATACGATCATTCCTTACGAGTCGAAAGCCTGGCAACGCCACGGAAGAAGAAGGGATTACAGGTTTCAACCACGACTCAGAAACCAGAATGGCGTGGATATTTGGTTGTACAAGAGACGCAAGCATTTCTGGGAAGTGAGCCGTAATACTCTGGGCGTTTATGTGGCAAACATTAAAATTCTTCGGAATATCAGAGGTGATTGACTCAATGGAGTCAAACAAGGTGGGGATGCTGCAGAAACTGTCCATACTGTCGTCGGATGAAGAACAAGTAGCATATACAGATTCGTCATTATCACTACAAGACATTAATAAAATTTTGGTACTATATAAAAATACAATAATATGATTAAATATAAAAAATAATTATAATATAATAAAAAAAAAAAATATATATAAGGTATTCAACTAAAATACTAGTCGTCCACCTGCCAGTTGTGTTACTGGAATTATAAACACAAAATGCACTACACATAGTACCACAATCTTACAACTAGTTATTGTCACTTGGCTAAAAAGTTTGATTGACATGCAAACAGATGAACTGGCGGTATGGTCTCAAAAGCTTTAGCCTGACAGAAGGGCGAATACTAAAAAAATATTAAAAAATTTAGTTTGACATTCAGTGACAAGCAACAAACATTATTATCTTAGAAACAAGAAAGTCGAGAAACAATCTAGAATTTATGAAATAAACTAGAGAAAAAAAATGAAAAATGAGGTACCGAAATTGCAAAACAAATATTGTAAAAAACACAATAATGGGCGGAGGTCGAGGCTAAAGAAGTGCAACTACCCTGTTAAAGAACTAGTAGAAAAGGTAATAAAAAATTTATGACTTCATTACTGGAGCTCTTCTGGGTCTCATAGTCTTCACCTCTTTAACCGCCGCTGCTGCCACACCAGCTACTGCTGCCACACCAGCTACTGCCCGATTGTCCGCATCCCGTGGCATGGCAGCTGGGACAAGTTTCGCCTGTAAAGCAGCGAGGTCTTCCATGCAAATAACGCGATGACGTACGCCGTCCAGTCCAACCACGAATATGCGACCCTCCATCGTCCAACACTTAGTGACACCAAACCGCTCACGAGCCGCCAGAAACACTTCATGTCGAGTCTTCGTGAGAAATTCTGACAATGTAACGCCCGAGCCCTTGAGACTGGTTTTGGACGCCCAGATCTTGTCACGGACACCAACATCACGCAGCTTGAATAGAACAGGTCGTGGCTTATCCGCTGCAGCACGCCCCATACGATGGCATCTGCTTATGTCATTAACGGAAACACTGGACAACTTCAGCCGCTCCGCTACTGCCTTAGCAACTACTTTACATGTGTCTTCGTCTTGTTCCTCAGGGAGACCATGCAGAAGGAGGATCTTCCGCCGTGCACGCATCTCACCTTGGTCGACTTGTTGAGCCAACATGCTGATTTGGCTTTGTACTGCCCGGAAAGTGGTCACAACGAAGGCCTTGAAAGAGGCAAATTCTGCAACTAGTCCTTCTGAACTGAGTGGTGCTGCATTCGGAAGCTGCCCCTCGATGGTGTCCAGGCGCTTGTGGAATGTTTCCATCATTTGGTTGAGCGATTGTTGTATGGCGTCCATCTTGTTTAGCAGAAAGTGCAGTGTAAAAGTTAAAAATTTTAATCACAGTGCACAGTTCATGGAGAGTAAAGATAACACTTAGTGGCAGGTAGGGTGCATTAACACATGCATTTATGCATAAATTTAAATTGTAAGTGTACTTCTACTATTTTTAATTTAATAAATTGTGGAGAGATGTTTTAAAAAGATGTTACTTCTCACACCTACCCTCTCGAAAAATAAGGCTATAAGGCTTGGTTTGTTGTATTAAAGTCGCATTTAGCGGAGCAAAACCATGGCTCTTACACACAGTACTGTTGTGCTTTTCGCTTCTTCTACTCTTGAGGGTTTTCTCATATTTTTCGAAATTTACTTATAGCTGCAATTTAATATGTACGTTTAAAAAAAAAAAAATACGTTTGTTGTTTATTTATTAGTCAATCCGCCGTAACATTACATATTCTGTGAAAATTTATACTGGCTATCTGTTACGGTTCGTAAGATACAGCCGTTAAACTTAGGTAGGACAGACGGACGGACACACATCGTAGGCTTAGTAATAGGGTCCCGTTTTTACTCTTTGGGTACGGAACTCTAAAAACGGTATCATATAAATTTCTCGCCAACGCGGCTACGTTCGATTTAAACGAGATTAGGGTATAACACGTTTGACAGGCCGTTAATAAGAACGCAGCGCCCCTGTTAGTTTTACACCCTCCCTAGTCTAATCTTACACATGCGTGTAAATACATCATGTCTGTAGGTATTTTAACAATGGGGTGCTGATTTCATGTTGTCAAAGTTTCACGTTACAAGAGCTCACAATTGCACTAATTGGTTTAACTTTACTGTACCAGCTGTAGATGTGTTAAAGGGGAAAATAAAACTATTAAAAAAATATAACCCGGTATTGTATAAATATAGTAGGTAACTGAAAAGTTACCGACAGCTGTTAAAATTTGCAAGTTGAAGTGGCAACGGGTAGGCCACATCGCTCGAAGAATCGATAACCGATGGGGAAGAAAGGTTCTTGATTGGAGACCACGAACCGGAAGACGCAGCGTAGGAAGGCCTCCCACTAGATGGACCGACGAAATTATGAGAGTCGTGGGCGATACAGATGGCAGGCTGTCGTTCAGTGTGGAGGTTAAAGGGGGGGGCCTACGTTCAGCAGTGGACGTCTTCTGGCTGATGATGATGAACTGAAAAGTAACAGCGGTGCGCTGCGTACCTATCTATACCTACTAGTGTATAGATAGGTACGCATAGATAGATACAGAGCTCTTTCATATCGCTTTATCGCGTAAACTACTGAACATTTTCATAGTAGTGTTTTGAAATCTGCTGAGTGAGCTCAACATAATGATGACTATTTATTATTGACCTTAGATTTAGAAAATTAACTTTATATTTCCTATACCCTTAAATATTTTTTTCACGAACGCTATCTTGAATTCTTGTACCCTATGTCACTCCTACTATTAAACGATTCAAATCACCTCTCACATGTATATCGAAATCTAGTTTAAGCGTTCCAAAGAAACCTCATACATACATACACTCGAAAAACATAACCTCCTTCTTGCGCAGTCGGGTAAAAAGAAGTAGAAAAGTTCCACATAAAATACAAATCCTACTGTTAAAGGCCCCTATCTTGCGAGCATCGAAAAATATTTTGCTGCATCAATTACAGAATTTACAATCCTGCGTCATCCATATTTATTAACGTTCCCCCGATTTATAAGAGGTCATCGACCCGAAACCACAGAAGAAGTCATAATACCAACCAAAACGAAATTCATAAAATATTAAAATCATACTCTTAAAATTGCTAAGTTAAGTTTGTCACCGAATGTGTGAGAAAGTAAATGCGAGAGACGTTGGAAATCTCTGCGATCTGCAGACATTTTTCCATTAGGAGGCTGCCGCCAGTAAAACTGTCGGGCCATTACCTCTCAAATGGTCCGCGCTAGAACTCGCTTAATTCACGCTCGATTTTGAATATCTGTCAGGGGGTTTGTTACCCCCGGTATCATACATTTGGGATCTCGATAATCATCTAGGTTATCGTTGATGCTTTAGTGTTTTTTTATACGTGACGTTTTGCTTAACACCAGGCGAGTTGGCGGCCAAGCGCAAGCCTATTTATATTAATTAAAAAAATAGTCTGATAGACAAACCGCGTCATTACTCGAACCAGGACGGAGTACGCTTGCCTAGAAGGAACCTGTTGACTCTCGATTTGAAGACATATTGCCTACCTATCACACCCATCGGCTTACCACCTACTCATTTTCTTACCTATTATTAGGGTTCCGTACCCAAAGAATATCAACGGGACCCTATTACTAAGCCTACGCTATCCTGTCTGTCTGCCCTAACTTTTATCGGCTATATCATTGAAACCGTAACAGATACCGCCAGTTGAAATTTTCAAAGAATATGTAATGGCTTATTAACTAAGAAATAATAATAAAAATATAACAAACTAGCGACCCGCCCGCCCGGCTTCGCACGGGTGTAGTTTACGTGCGACGCCGGGGCGGGTAGCTAGTTATATATATAAACCTTCCTTGAAAATGTATCTAACAGATGGTGAAAACCGCATCAAAATCCGTTGCGTGGTTTAGGAGGAGTTAGCGGCCATACAGACAGACAGACGCGGAAAGCGACTTCAATTTATACTATGTAGATAAGATATATTAATTTTTGCATACTGTAGCGAGATGCAGCAATTAATTATTAATACTTTTAGTTTTATGTTATTATTTGATTATTTTTGACTTTTTTATTGACCATAATTGGTAATTATTAATAACTTAATGTTTTGTATTATTTATTTAGACAGTATGATGTTATAATTATTACTATTGAGAAATTGTTATTGCAATTAGCTAACTACACCATGACATGTAACTTGTGTTACAAATAAATAGTATGAGTATGAGTATGAGTATAGATATAAAGGGGGTTTGTTGTGCGGGGGACACACAACAAATATGATCGAAACAACAAACTATTTTTAACGGATTTTTGTCTTTGCTCTAGTGTAAAAACACTAATTAATTCGTACTAGCGTCAAACTTGATTATAATACTAAAGTAACACAAATAAAACTCTAAAAGTGCGAGTCGGGCGCGCACACACACTAAAAACATTATAAAACACATTTTTTTGGGCGCGCAACCCTCGGTGCTCTAGTCCGACTCGCTCTTGGCCAGGTTGTTTTTCTTCTAGCTGTAATAGATGCTCTGGATCATCTTCATTGCAATTATAGTCAGCAATGATTCTTACTGTCATAATGGAAGCCTATTGAGCTTCCAAACTAAATACTACGCTGTTCAATAGATTAATGAGTAATTTATTTCAGACAATGTCCATTTGTTAGATAATACAAAAAAAACATACAGTCGAATTGATAACCTCCTCCTTTTTGAAGTCGGTTAAAAAGTTACAAAATATTTGATGTTTATTTGAAGCCAAATAGAGTCATAACGTAATGACATACTTCGCATAATTCATTAATCAACAACTCGAGGCCTGGACATTGAGACGTACTTTTCAAATGTTTGTCTAACCATGAACTGAATCCAGACGACTGGCAATTTGCACGGCAAAAAAGTAGTAGTGATAAATTAATTATATTATACAAACCAAGATCAAGTACAATAATTAAAGTTTTTCTGCTGATGTGGTTATTTTTATGAAAATAAGTGTCATGTGTAATGTGTGTGCCTTAAGTACGTGAAATTCACCCAAGCTGTTCAGATATCCCAGTAGTTATACAAAGCCGATCATCGTTCTTTGTGCCGATATAATCCGATTAAATGTTCCATCTCAGTATTAGATATTGGTGAACCTGCTAGAACTTATACCGGCTTATCAGATTGGGCCATCTCGGACTGCGATACAATCCCTTTTAAATATGTTTCCATAAAGGTTACGCCCCGCTAAGTATTTTTATAGCCGTTTATGTTTGCCCGTCAAAAGGTTTTTTCTAGCGAACAAATTGAATATTCTTGAGTAAATATTTAGAGTGCTTGATTCAATAGAGTCGAGCGTGTAAAAGTGTAGGGGACCGTCTAGGCAAGTCTTCGTATCGAGGAACGAAGTCAGTCTTTGAACAGTTTGAACTAATTGACACGAGCCCTCGCCCGAACTCGTCATGCGAACTCATTTGTCCGTCCCGGTGACTCATCGGAAGTCGAGGGCCGTGTCCAGACAATCTACATTATTAATGAGGACACCAGATGACCGCCCGTAAACTGAACGACTCCAATATGTGTGCAATTCACCCTAAATAGCAATATGACCTTTCTTTCTTCAGTAACTCTTTGTTTCTAGTTAAGATTCCAACAAACAACATTGTTCGTTGAACAATCGAATGTGCTCAGACAAAGCTGCTCGTAAAGATTAAGGTGACTTATCAAGTAACGTAATGCTTCGCAAAGGGATATGCCAATAATCCCCACTAATGCTTTTGGGGTTAGTGTCCCTTTTTTCCCAATATGTGCTGTTACGGGACCATTGAGGGTGCATTCTCAAGTGCAGGGGCGACAATCCCCTTTAACGTGGATGTCGCGTGTCGGATCCTTAGGGGTATTGCGTAATTTTATTTCGCCCCAGTCGCTTTAAGTCGCCTGGGAGTACGTTTCGTGTTGTGTAATCTAAACTGCCGACATGCTTTAGCAACGATTGCTTCCGTTATAAAAACGCCTAGACGAACCGAGGTGCAAGCAACGTACAAAGTATGATGTACATTTCTTGCAGCCAGAATATTGGTTGCAACTAGATAAGCATCTAAGTAGATCTAAAACATCCAGGTCACCGGAATCGAATAAAGCGCTGATTTATCGGTACCTTATGTTACACAATCGTAGATCAAGCATAATGGCAACATAATTCGCGTCCAGTGGCCGACGCTGACGCGATTCGAATGCGGCCAAGATGCGGGCAGATTGCGAGCGCCGATAAAACGCGGGTAGTTGGAAGTTTTATGGAGCGGCCGGTAGCGTGGCCTGTTTGCTCGTTATCGCCGACAGGGGGCTTTAAATCAGGTGCCTTTTATTCTTACAGGCTTTTACCCAGACGCTTAAACGTATCGCAAGCCTTACTTAATAGTCTGTGGTAGAGAGATAATTACCTAGTCATTGTCATTTGTCTTTATAGATTGGGACACGCGCGGTAGAACATATAGAGATCGTAGTTCACAATTACCTTGAAGACGTCAAGGTTTAAATGACTGGAACGAGTATATGGCGTGTGTTGCGTGTAATTTAACTTCCAAACGGCAACATAAGTTACAGTTAGGCACTAACCAGCTACGAAGTCATTCAACTTTCTACCGATATCTGGTAGATCTAGTTTGTGCATAGGAAGACCTCGTTCAACCTGTCGTTAATGCAGTAACATTACTCAAACAGCTTTTATGATGTTCTGAAACTAGACTTTGTGAAATCGATACGGCTGAGTTAATGCGAACTCGCTGGCAATCGAGTTCTATTTAAAAGTTCAAGGATCGCCTTCATTGTTCAGCTGAATGTCTAATGTCGTCTTTGTTTGAGTTGTCGAAGTTCAGACCAAAAAGTTTCGACTAGAAAGGATCGGTACATTGTCTAACGAGGCATGATTGTAACATGGAAAATTCACTGCGTAATTGGACAACCGTGTACTGACGACGTCGTTGAAAGCGTAAATAGAATTACCTATACAACCCCATCCAAGACTTTCTCCGAGGACCCTAATTGACGGTGACGCGGTTCGCGCAGAATTTGTTACGTATAAAATATTCAGTGAAATACCTTCAGGCGAGCTCCTTTGTCTTTAAAAGAAAATTGCCAAAGAACAAAGGCAGTTGCGATACAATGATTGGCGCAGATGGTTGATTGAATTTTGGATAAGTACCAGCCTAATTCAATTTTTAAATCGTGCAGCGCTCGAAGATTTGGATGTCATAAAATAAAAAGTTCGATACAATTGGCCAAGTTTGACTTATCACGATCGGCTTAATCCATTCGCAGTTAGAATAAAACAGACTTTTGAAAGAAAGTTTCGCTATAGAAATGGCTCCCGAAGGAGTGCTGATGCTATAATTCAAATGAAGGGGAAAATTGTGAGGGGCTCCTTTGATTTTTGCAAAATAGGATTATGATAATGCTGACTTGAACGAAATGGATCACGTGCAGTTGCTTCCAGAGGAACTGAGGGTAAATCTCTGAAGATAATACGATAATCCTTGATTTATTATGCCATTGGATATTGCTGTGGCTATGAAATAATACAAAGAGAAAGCCTTAAACCTTAAATATCTTTCAGAGTCTAAGATCGTCTTGGATACATTTAAATCCGCACGAAAAACTCTTCGTATTTTCATTATTCCACTTTTATTGTGCGAACTGCAAGTCTGTGGAATGCGCTACCTGAATAGTTATATCAGGGTATTTTCAAATCGCGACTGATTCACTCGCGATTACTTCTAGGTAAACGTGCTCCATCGTAGACAGCATTATCGCATAACATCAGGCGAGGTGGCGGACAAACGGAAGCCTATTATTTATGGAAAAAAAAATATTTAAAAGTCATGGTGCCTTGTGATTGGCGCATACTTAGTATACAGCCATAGCCATCTGGAAATGTTTATTTGTTTTCGAAAATTGGTTGCTAGACAACATTTTAAATAACATTTATAATATTAGCATAATTTTAACGAGGTTTATGGCGATAAGAATTTACCGTGAAAATCTGCTGTGCTAATAATATACCCTGCTATTGTCCGAAAGGTGAACTAAATTATTCATAGAAGAACATGCATGCATTCCTAAACTCGCCCAGAAATAGAAATGGTTTCTGAAACAGCTGTGCAATAACCAGAATATACCGAGTACCGACCGACATCGACACACTAAAGAAGATTACTCAGAAATGTCGGGTGCAGTCTCACATTCTGCCAGAGCGGGCAGGACGAACGAGAACGAGAAATCGACACCGCTTTTTGGCTTTATGGTTGATATTCCAAAAAGCATTGATTTTACTTTTACTGTGCGAACTGCTAGTCCTTGAATGGTTTGACTAAATAGTTCCCCGATATATAATTACAATCTGGGTGTCTTCTAATCAAGAGTGAATCGGTTTCTTTTAGGCGAGCGTGCTCCTAGCCCTGGCACCGGGGCAATAGAATACGGCACCGGTAACCCCTGCCTGTAGTAAGAGGCCACTAAAAGGGGACCTCCGGGCTCGGGATGGTCAAAGCTGGGGCTCTGACCATCCATTTAAGCTTGCCCAGGGAGAGAACAACAACGTTGTGTGACCAACGTTGTCGTGGGCGGAGGGGCTGAGACAACACGGTTGTCTCGGGAGGAGCCGTAGCGCAGTGCCGACGGCTCCGATGCGTTCCTCTGGAGATCCCGGAGCCCTCTTGTCAAGCACTAAGGCTGGTCACCGGGGGGGTTTTAGTGGGTATAATCCCACATAACCTGGCTGCACCCCAATGCGGGTATCTTTGGAAGATTTCCCCCTCGAAAACAAAAAAATGGCGAGCGTGCTCTATCATAGATAGCAGGCGGCCAAAAGCAAGCTTATATTATTATTACTGTCCTTGTGATATTGTTTAAGTTTTGTTATCGTAGCCTTGAAACTCACTGCCAGTGCCAGATTAGCTGCGGATGCGGTGACAGCCGAAATAAATATTATATGCAGTTATTAACCAACTTAGACACACCCAGATGATTTACGGTAAACAATAACTCTCACCCACACCAGACAACTGTATCAGTCAATGTTAACAGATAAGTCTGGTATGTTAACTGATTCATCTGGAACATCGTACAGTTATCTCCGCGTAGGCAGGCGAAGTTTAATTTATTGTTTCTTTTTCCAAAGTTGTACTGACTTATAATATAGATGTTTTTATTATCGCTCAACTCAAGGCAATGCTTTGCAAATTTTATTGCAATGTTTTTTTACTTCTTCCTCGCGTCGTGCTCCACATGTCTGAGGGTCGTGAGTCGTGACCCCCACCTCCCATCAGTCTCTCCTTTATGATATTACGCCATGTTCCTCTATCCTCGGCGACATGCAGCGTATCGTACACTGATGTCTAAGGTGGTGCGAAACTGGTCGGACCAACGCATTGTCGTCGTTTCAGGAACATTTTTTATTTTATTTATAAAACACTAGCGGTCCGCCCCAGCTTCGCACGGGTATATATTATAGCCTATGTCACCCGGGGATAGTGTAGCTTCTCGTCAGTGAAAGAATTTTTCAAATCAGTTCAGTAGTTTCGGAGCCTATTCAATGCAAGCAAACAAACAAACAAACAGTCAAATCTTTCCTCTTTATAATATTAGTTTAGAAAAAGTATATGGCTTGCGTTTGACCACCATCTCGCCTGATGTTAAGCGATGATGCGGTCTACATTGGAGCACGCTTGCCTAGAAAAAACCGATTCATTCGTGATTTGAAGGCACCCAGATTGTAATCATCGGGGAACACCCATTAAAGAACATATAAAATGTTCCTGATCAAAGTTTTAAAAATCCGGGCCTCGTACGGATTACGTCGCGGCTCGTGCCCGTCACGTTCTGTACGCTTAGTCCCAGATTTGATAGTTTACGAAAACTTTTTTCGTTTACGTATTCTTCCGTACATTTTAGTAAAGCGCCTCTATCGAAAACGGAGGAACTAAATTTGGCAGTTATCGGCGGTATAGATTGCTTCACTCTAATACGAAAAAAGTTTTCAAATACCTTTTAGCCCAGCAATGTATGGAACAAGACGAAAACGAAAAAAGTTTTCGTAAACTATCAAATCTGGGACTGGGCCACTGGCATTAATCATCCTTTAAAAGGCTTTTTTACATATATTTTTTTATTTTGTAATGAGTGAAGCTATCTCCTAACTCCGATGTGCCCTTACTTTCAGTAGCTTTCACTCACGGTGTACGGTTACAAATCTCCGTGATAGGTCCCACGCGGCACCGAACGCCACCCATAAATCTCGGAGGAACGCCTTAAAGGATCTTCTCACTGGATAGTCAAAATTTAGTGACGCTAGCCGATGACAGCTAGAAGATTTACCAGCGTTGGGCGGCGGCAGGCTCGTTTGTATCTTGACCGCACCATTTTGCCACTTTTCTTACTTATTGGAGATAATGTTCGTAATTTACTATGAAATATTACCTCGCATTATGATAGCACTAAGAACGTAATTTAATGATCCACGATTTATCTACAGACGTGGGATAGACCATTTTTTATCGTAAACAGGTTAGGCGTTTGACCACGTCTCACTTGATGGAAAGTGACAATGTGGTTGAAAATAGTAAACCCACTTGTATTACAAGCAATTGTTTGGCATGCGCGCCGCAATTATATTTTTATCCGGCTAACGGATAACGGCTGTATATTTTGAACCTTAAGGCTGGGTATAAGGCCAGAAAAATTTCTGATTTCACCCGCGCGTCTCGCATCACCCGCATTAGTGTGAAACACAACCACGGCAGCGCGGCAGTCGCGCGCAGCTAAAGTGTACACAACTCGCGCACTCGACCTTGTAAAGCGGCAAGGAGCAATAACACACAGGATAAGCATAGTGTTGGTGTACTTGGTGTTTTGGCGATTAGCTGAGTTCGGTCGCGGCGCGCAGAACCGTAAATTGTTTATTTCACTTTTCAAAATTGTATTTGTAATTTATTTTTAGGTTTTCTACAATATAAAAATAATAAAGTATATAAATTAAATTGAAATAACCTAAATAAAACTAAACTGAACTATGCTATGCTATGCTTTGCTAGGTTGAACTTGCCGGGATAAGACCAAAAAACCCAAAAACCTCGTGGCACGGGGTACCCGATCCCGGGTCATATCTCCTAAACCAGACCTTTAACCCAAAAAAAATTACAAAAAAATATTTAGATTTTTACTTTTGAAATCAGTGAGAAATACATTTAAATAGAAATAAAGAAGGGTGAAAACCACCCCCTACCACGCCCAAATTTTGGCTCGAGGTAGTAAAGCTCATTTTAAATTTTAGTAATTTTTTTTCAGATTTTTTAAGGCTGTGGTTTAGGAAATATAACTAGTTCTAGTTTTTAGTTTATATTATAGTCTAAGTTAGGTCTTAAGATTTTGACGACCTGAAATACCCGGCTCCTCAAACATTTTGTCCCAGGTCAATCCAGGCAAGAATAGTTAGCTTCACTGGCTATCCAACGATAGGTCATTTAGTATTTTAAGACTCGTAGGTACATAGTAACTTGAGTTACTAAGTAGCGAGGCGGACCCTAAATACCCGATTTTTTGAAGGTCCATAACTTTGGACACAAAGGTCCAATCAAAAATCTGACGCCATAGGCATCATTTTTTCTGGCAGACGAAGACGTTAAACTCAAAAACTCGGCTTTAGGACCTAACCCTAAAAACCCCAAATTGGGTTTGAAATTACGTAACCGGAATTTCATGTTAAAAATAACAAAAAAATTCAACACAAAAAATTCAGTGGTGTAATAAATAGACTATATTTATTTTTTTGGCTTTCTACTCTCACAATTTCAGGAAATAAATAATATTAAAAAAAAAAATGTGTTTATTTAGTTGGTAGGCATAAATAATAATAAAATAGAAACACAGTAACACACGTGTGTAGAAAATAAAAAGACGCGTCTGATAAGCCCAAATTCGGCTATTTTTGTGCAAAGAATGCCTTTCAAAATATTAAAGCGCAAAAATCCGGAAAATTTTCGTAATTTTTTTCAAAAACCATCGATTATCTCAGAAACAGTACGTATGAGGTAATTTTTGGAAAAATGCTATGTATCTATATAATATATCTATGCTATGCTATGCTTTGCTATGCTATGCTATGCTAAACTATGCTTTGCTATGCTATGCTATGCTAAGCTATGCTATGCTGTGCTGTGCTATGCTATGCTTTGCTGTGCTATGCTATGCTATGCTATGCTATGCTATACTATACTATACTATACTTTGCTATACTATACTATACTTTGCTATATTAAGCTATGCTATGCTATACTATACTATGCTATGCTATGCTATGCTATGCAATGCTATGCTATGCTATGCTATGCTATGCTATGCTATGCTATGCTATACTATACTATACTATACTTTGCTATACTATACTATACTATACTATACTATACTATACTATACTATACTATACTATACTATACTATACTATACTATACTATACTATACTATACTATACTATACTATACTATACTATACTATACTATACTATACTATACTATACTATACTATACTATACTATACTATACTATACTATACTATACTATACTATAATATACTATACTATACTATACTATACTATACTATACTATACTATACTTTGCTATACTATACTATACTTTGCTATACTATACTATACTTTGCTATACTATACTATACTATACTATACTATACTTTGCTATGCTATACTATACTATACTATACTTTGCTATACTATACTATACTATACTATACTATACTATACTATACTATACTATACTATATTATACTATACTATACTATACTATACTATACTATACTATACTATACTATACTATACTATACTATACTTTGCTATACTATACTATACTATACTATACTATACTATACTATACTATACTATACTATACTATACTATACTATACTATACTTTGCTATACTATACTATACTATACTATACTATACTATACTATACTATACTATACTATACTATACTATACTATACTATACTATACTTTGCTATACTATACTATACTATACTATACTATACTATACTATACTATACTATACTATACTATACTATACTATACTATACTATACTATACTATACTATACTATACTTTGCTATACTATACTATACTATACTATACTATACTATACTATACTTTGCTATACTATACTTTGCTATACTATACTATACTATACTATACTATACTATACTATACTATACTATACTATACTATACTATACTATACTATACTATACTATACTATACTATACTATACTATACTATACTATACTATACTATACTTTGCTATACTATACTATACTATACTTTGCTATACTATACTATACTATACTACACTACACTACACTACACTACACTACACTACACTACACTACACTACACTACACTACACTACACTACACTACACTACACTACACTACACTACACTACACTACACTACACTACACTACACTACACTACACTACACTACACTACACTACACTACACTACACTACACTACACTACACTACACTACACTACACTACACTACACTATACTATACTATACTATACTATACTTTGCTATGCTAAGCTATGCTATGCTATGCTATTCTTTTGCTATACTATACTATACTAAGCTATGCTATGCTATGCTATACTATACTATACTATACTATACTAAAATAAACGAAACACGCGAAAGCCCGTTGGTCCAGTTGGTAGTGAACCTACCTTCTGAGCTTGGAGGCGTGGGTTCGATTCCCACCTAGGACAAACAGTTATGTGATGAACGTTTGTGTTTGTTCTATACCTGGTTGTTAATAACTATAATCTATTTAAGTATATATGAATTATTTAATTAAATTTCATTTAATTTATGAAATTATTAATTTAAAAAAGAAACATTGTTAATTATTATTATTATTTTTTATTCAACGAAAATTATATTTTACTTAATAATTTTGATTTTTAGTAGTCTTTCTGACTGTCTCTCTCTCTCTTTCTCTCTCCACACGAAACACTTAGACTCTTGTAACTATATTACCGAGCGTACATAATAATAGATGCCCTAATGATAGATGGCCTAGTCGTATCCATAATTATTAATACCTGTAATTTTTTTATAGTAGCTTTACCTAGTCTGTGCTCTAGGTCATTGGCAACACTTGGTTGCCGCATCAAATGGTCGCGTTCAAGCCATAGATTTTTTATGTTATCCATTGTTTGAAAATACAGTAGGTGTTGATATAATCGCACTCGGAAGATAAATCTAGGCGAATAGCAAGCGCGTGCGTCCTTCCCCGTTGGAGCATAGTGCGGTACTGAGGTTGAACGGAGCATGTTTCGCCATTTAGATGCAAAGCGCAACAGATTAAGGTTGAATATCGGACTTGCCGTTTGACCGCAGATTGCTTAGAACTAAAGGACGTAAGTCTCAAATCGAATATAATTTATTATGAGAGTACTAATTAATCTAGGTAAATTTTGTCTTAGCACTGGAAAACAAACTATATTTTCCTTCGATGAGTATTTATTTTAGATATGTGACTGAAGTTCTATCCAAGAAAAAATCAAAAAAACCAGCAAAAAGGCACCTTTTTGAAAACAATAAAGTATCGAGTAAATATCTCGCTATTATGTTTCTGTCTTAGTGCCGGAAAGAAAATGAATTGAAAAATCACATATATCAATTATTACGTTGATAGGATATTTGGTTTAGTTAGAATATCATGGCAAATTAGCATAAAATTTCGGAGGCCCCCTCTTAATAGATAGCCAGTTGAAAATTTACAGAATATGTAATGTTACGGCGGATTAACTAAGAAATAATAAAAAGTCAAAAACTAAAAGGGGTCCCCATAAAACAAACGTATTTTTGTATTACCTCTAATGTAAAAACGGCAATACGTACAAACGCCAAACTTGGCGTGATTATAGTACACACTCTAAAGTATAAAAACAAATAATTAATGGCCAAGTGCGAGTCAGTGACAAGTTTCGCTTCATTATAACTAGTAATTTCGTTAATTTTGTGGTGGTACAGAACCCACAGTGCGGAAGCGCATTTTGTTTTTCCAAAAAATTTATTTGTTAATGTGCCAAAACAAGACAAACTTAGCCGTTTCTCGCAAGACGAAAAGTGATGACAATATTTTCGCGATTTTAGAAGATCGCGTCAAATGGTTAATGCAGGAATCTCATTTTTGTCCCATTCTAAGAGAAAAAGAAATATGCTATTAAAAAACTCATGGATCATCCCAGATTCAACTTGATTCATATCGTGATGAAAACAAATGTAAGAATGCACAATGCATAGTCCCTGTACGTGATGTATCGACGAAAGAGAGTCCGCATGTGGCTTTATGGAGTTTATGGCCGATAAAACATGTAGGGACTTCTATTTACGGTGGTTTTTATAAAGGGGGACATGTGTCGATCGATGGCATTAAATGGGGAACGTGTGAGGCACCTGCGACCGTTTGTTAGTGAGGGAAAAATGAACTTACTCATTGGAAGTTGCATTGTATCGTTCCTCTTTATTTTCATCTTTATTGGATAAACTCACGGGACATTGTTGTTTGTTGTTGCTGTAGTTTTTTTTTTTTTTAATGTTTGTTACCTCAGAACACTGTCATTTATTAAAATGATGAACTGATTTGTAAAATTATTGATTAGATAGGTACTTTCAGATTAGTCCCATAGTAATTTCATCAAAATCGGTTTAGTAGTTTGGTTTTTAAATTAAAATAACAGGACTTGTTACGTTAGCAAACGGCGTATTTTACAAATTTAGTAAAGTCGGTTTTTTAAAATTGATAATTATTTCACTATACCTAACGCTACCGCGCGGATCGGTAATCGCAGCGTAGGACTCCACCCACAAGATGGACAGACGACCTAAAACGTACCGCAGGGAAACGTTGGATGCAGGCCTCTTCCAACCGGCCCTTTTGGAGATCGATGGGGGAGGCCTATGTCCAGCAGTGGACGTCCTATGACTGAAATGGTGATGATGACCTATCGCTTTTTTAACCCAAAAACTAAGTATGGCATACTTACTAATGTTTCACGCACACTAAGAAACTGACAGCGACACCAATGAACTACTTAACTAATAGTCCACATGCGTATAAAGCCAAGTCTGCAGGGTGGGTTCAATTAAAGTTCGCACCCGCCAGGCCACCTTACCATATCTCCCTAGTTTGTCTGATCTGCAGTGCAAGTACCGTTCTTTATCGATCATCAAATTTGACAGTTGAGATTGTTAAATTCGATAAAATGCCATTTGATCAGTACTTACTATGATCGATTCTATGGCATTTTAACGAATTTGACGACCGATAAAGAACGGTACTCGCACTGCTGAGGGATCTAATCTTACCGACATAGCTGTTAAACTTTACAAGTTGAAGTAGCAATGGGCAGGCCACATCGCTCGAAAAACTGATAACCGATGGGGAAGAAACGAGTGGAGACCACGAACCGGAAGACGCAGCGTAGGTAGGCATCTCACTAGATGGGCCAACGACATTGTGTGAGTCGTTGGCATCCAGTGGATGCAAAAGGCAGCCTGTCGTTCAGTGTGGAGGTTAAAGGGGGAGGCCTATGTTCAGCAGTGGACGTCGATGATGATGAGGGATCTAATCTATCTGTGCGCGTATCTGTATGCCGCGTATCAATATGCGGACTTACCTTTCATCATAAAACAGCAATATTTGGGTCGACGGCGAAAAAAATCGGGAACCTATTCGACAAGGGCAAATCGTCTTGGGACCTTGGCTTTCCTGTTATTTCGCTACGTCCATATTCTATACTATTTTGAAGATATCTAAGTAATTCTTTTCCCATGAAATCTCGCGATAAGTAAAACTAAATATTGAGTAGGCGTAGTTTTAGCTTGATTATCAACCTTCATCTTAACGCTCACCTTTTCAAGTGTATCTATTTAAAGTGAACCTTTTACCTTTATCGATATTTTTATCTTTATACGCGTGTTTAAATATAAAGCTAACATTTACTTTAACACCTTAACGTTGAAAGTAAAGCCATAAAAAGTGTCCTTTACAAACATTATTCCATTAAGAAACACATTCACTAGGGTCCCGTGGTCGTAAAACGAAATCCCAAATCTCTAACTAGCGGATAATTTATTCAGCAGGTAGCACCTAGTACTTAGTAAAGTGTATTTGTTTTATTGGTATAGATAGACTAGGTAAGTTTGGGGAGTCAGGTCTAGCGTATTGTTTATAATTATTATTTAATCCATCTGTGGATTTTATTACCCTCTTTCCACACTGATCAATTAATTGCCCTGAATATTTAATATACCGTTAACTACTTTGTATGTTCATTATAATAAAATTTACATTAAAAAGTGTTAAATTTACCCAAAAAAAAAAACGAAAATAGATAATTATTAAATAAGTTTTAGTTTTAAAATATAGACAAACGTTATAATAAATGATCAAGTCAATTGAACAAAGCTTTAAATTAATGAAATCTAACATCAAACAATGATTGATTGCAACAGCATAAATTTGAATCAAGAGTGTAACAGGACATTTTTCTAGTGGATATCTGTAGTAATCTCCGCTATTAGCAAAGTATGTAAATTATGCTATTTATCGTGTAATTATTGAGTACACGAGACTTGAAGATCCGAGTGAAATTGCAATTTGCTTTTGATTGTATTATGCAGACGTAGGGTTTCATTTTGATTGTTCATTCAGAACCCTGCTCTGATACCAATGTGTTTCGTATGCATGTATATTACTTCAGTAAAATATATGTTCACATTGCAGAACCTTCGTCGATATAATCCAATTTCCACCGTCTCTCACCCGCTCCGCTCGTTACGTCGGCACCATGTGCTCATTACTGGGTATGACATGTAACATGCATGTTATGAGTTGTGTCGAACGCACAAACATGTTGGGGGAGAGAGAGAACAATAAAAACTATATCGTGGCATTAGCTGATAAATGTTAGGCATCACGCAAGGTATTGATGTCCCGGGTACATTTTATCAAAGATCACAATGGATAAAAATGGAGTCGTACGAAGCAGTCAATAGCAATACCCTGGCAGAAGATCAGAAAGAATGGCAGGCTACTCTACTGATAAGATACGCTTTGATTCCACTTTTATTGTGCGAACTGCTAGTCTGTGGGATGTGCTGCTTGAAAGAATGAATAAATGGGAGTTCCCCGATAGTTACAATCTGGGTGTCTTCAAATCACAAGTGATTCGGTTTCTTCTAGACAAGAGTGATTCATCGTAGGCCGCATCATCGCTTAACATCAGGCAAATTGGTGGGAAAAAGCTAGACTAAAAAAATATATTTTCTTAAATAAGAAGAAGACATCGAGGAATCAAAATGAAGTAGTAAAAGGTTGCGTAGAAACAGAACTTTATAGAAAAGACATGTTAAAAGCCGAATTTAACTTACAGTAAAAGACGTTCTCGTATGTTTGTTGATCGGTTTATTGGTTTGTTTGTTTATTTGTTCCTCTTACATGAGCATTAGTTTTGCATATATGTATAATATAGTCGGAGGCACAGATATGATACCTACTTACTTTATATCCCGAAAAAAATAGGGTCCACGCGGGTGAAACCGCGGGGGGCATCTAGCAGATCATAAATTGTTAATTTTGATATATCCTATAAAGTTTTTACTACATACATCTTAAGGTTCCATTTAGGTACGACCTGCTTCAAGGAGGAACATTATTTTGAATGAAGCAATCAAAATCTAAGTCTGTTCCATTTTAAACAAGACGTTGGATTAATTGATTACTCCTCGATTGAACTGCCTTCTATAATTTGAGCTAGATTCTTACGGATACGAGTTGCGTACAGAAGCTAGAATGGCGTCGATTAGACGGCCTTGCTGTCTAAAATAAGTATACGACAAAGGCTCGTGTGGAATTATACATTTTAAGATATTTCCTTGAACACTAGCCGTCTATCATATAATCGTAACTATGTCATTTAAGGTGTGTTAGATCAACCCGAATCACAAAGAAGGCACAAAGAAGTCAAAGATTTCGACATAAATGGCTAAGGACTTGTCAAAATCATAGATTTTTTGTGCCAGTAGCAGTACTAGATTCTGGTCGACCTTTATCTATTTACAAGTTTACAAATCTTACAAGCCTAATTTGACCCACTTCCCGGTGTTCAATTGAATTGAAATTTGGTTCACCTATGTAGCTTGAATGACAAAGCATTTATACGGTACCATGGAGCTTAATTTTCGGATGATGGAGTTATAAATAAATAAAATATTTAGGGACATTTTTCACACACGGTCATCTGACCCCAAACTAAGCAAAGCTTGTGATATGGCTGCCAGATACTGATATACATACATATATAGTTTTAAATACATACTTAAATAGATATTTACACCCAGAAATAGAACAAACACAAATGTTCATCACATAAATGTTTGTCCTAGGAATCGAACCCACGCCCCCAAGCTCAGAAGGTAGGTTCACTACCAACTGGACCAACGGGCTATCTAAAAAGGTTGGAAGGTGATCAAAGGAACTAATGAACGCAACAAGATAACCCAATCGTGTTTGGGCTCTTTGGAATCAAATGGTCTTGATGAGTATGTATATATGTATTACCTATTACCGCGAAATCAGGTTGGCACTGAACATCGCGAGTGATTTGCTCGTTTAGTCACTAAGCGTCATATGAAATATTTATAAACACTGGACGTGAACGATTTCGTCACTCCCAACAAAATTCGTCAAAACTTTGAGAATAATAAGTGTTATAGCGATCACGAGGCGTGAAACTGCACTCGATAAATACCCTTGGATTGTTTGTGAGATTAAACGCGAAATCTACGTCTCTGTTGCAATCGGGCAGGCCTTGGTATTCAATTGTTGTACAAGAAAATTGATTTGTTAAAACTGATGTTGCTGAGGCTTACAATACAATCTACTTTGACTTTGTTATCTGAACTGTTGCATATCTAGTGATTGTACCTCTGTATTGCGCTGCCCCGTGAATAGAAATCATTCGTTGTCACGTCGATTCATCTGTAGTCTATGGCCATGTGTCAATGGCAGCTAAACATCGTCCGCTCTGACCGCTTTCCTAGTAGGATACAATTTTCTTGAAATGCAAAACAAAGTAACAAGCTATCCTATATAAATCACTTTACATCGTTTATATCCAACCCTGGGTCCCATAGGCTCTTCAGGCTATGGAACCCAGGAACGCGGCGCGCGGGATTACACAAATATTTAAGACAGAGTGCCTATACCTACTATCTCCAAGTTTTGTGAGCTCTGACAGCTATATAATATTGTAAAAAGATTACTGAAAACATTTTCCTATAACATTTCACTGTGTATTGGCTACTAAGCTACAATCTTACGTTAAAAGTCTAGAAAAAGTGTTCAGAATGTACTTATGCTTTTCATTAATCTATACTAATATTATAAAGAGGAAAGATTTGATTGTTTGTTTGTTTGTTTGCATTGAATATATAGGCTCCGAAACTACTGAACCGATTTGAAAAATTCTTTCACTGACGGGAAGCTACACTATCTCCGGGTGACATAGGCTATAATCTATACCCGTGCGAAGCAGGGGCGGACCGTTAGTCTGTACTTAATATTATAAAGAGGAAAGATTTGATTGTTTGTTTGTTTGTTTGCATTGAAAAGGCTCCGAAACTACTGAACCGATTTGAAAAATTCTTTCACTGTTGGGATGCTGCACTATCCCCGGTTGACATAGGCTATATATCCCGGCTTCGCCCGTGCGAAGCAGGGGCGGCCTACTAGTATTTTATAAGCTAAAAAACCTTGGATCAAGTATAGTTGAAGTATGTATCATGAAGACATAGGCAGACGATTTGAGATTTGGATTTGAGCTATTAAATTTATGAATAAATTAATGAATGTAAATAATATTTTAATAAAATCTTCTCGAATTTGTGCAAATTTACCCAGACTATGCTAATTACTATGTATTTATGGTTTAGAAATACCGCTGGAACAAGTAATTTTTGCCCAATATCCTGTTCAATTTCTAAATATAAATTTCATAGTCATATAAAAACATTCGCTCATTTACTGACTGATTCATTACGAAATCTCGAAAACGACTTTACCTACGATGCTGAAATTTGGAAGATAGATTCCTTGTGGAGTGTGGACATCCACTGACAAAGGATTTTACGAAAAAGATGAACGGAAAGGGGTTCATATTTTTAATATAAAAGTCGCTCGCACTTAATATAATAATATATATACATGAATATACCTCTACTACTTAGGTATAAATTTCGCTCATTTCAGAGATAGGGCACAGGCTCAAGGAAAAGTGTGGTGACTCCCGCTCCGGCTCGTTCCTGGTGCAAAGGTTGGCCATTGCCATCCAACGCGGTAACGCAGCTAGCGTTTTGGGTACCTTTGCGCCGGGAACGGTCACGGGTGGGTTATTTGAATAGTTTTTAGGTATAAATTGTATTGACATATATTTCACATCATCAGCCATTGAATGTCCACTATACTGAACAAGGCCTCCCTCTTACAGAGGGGTGTTGCCATAATCCCCACGCTTGGGATCGCAGTATGTTCACCGTGTACTAACAGGACGCTGCTGCCCATCCTCCGGTGGTTCTGGTCGCAGTTTTAGGACATACCCGGGTCAATGACATATATTTAAATTTTTGCAATTATTACATCCTTGTGTCATCATCATCATAGTCAGCCTTTTTAACAGTCCACTGCTGGACTTTAAGCCTACCCCCGAAAGGGTGATTGGGCCATATCCACCACGCTGGCCCAGTGCGGATTGATGGATTCACATACGTCATCGAATTTCTTCTCCGTACGTATGCAGGTTTCCTCACGAATATCATCCTTGTGTATATCGTCAATATAACTCTCAGGGTGCCCTACACATTATAACATAGAGGATATTATTTTTAGGGTTCAGTGTCCAAAGGGTGTAAACGGGACCCTATTAATAAGCCTACGATGTCTGTCTGTCTGTGTGTATGTCCTACCTATTAACGGCTGTATCTTTTGAACCGTGATGAGCTCTTTAAATAATGCAATACCTTCAAAGAGCAACATGAAAAATAACTCTAGTAAGGCACTATAGCTTTGCTGAGACATAATAAAACTCACACAAACAAAAGCGGTTCTATTTTTGGAAGCTAGTAGTGCGAGGTGGCCGCCCTGAGCTCTGGCGAGATCACAATAAAGGTCAAGTAGAAATAATTTTCATTCGGCGCCTGTGAAGGTAAAAACCAGTGTTTTATTGAAATATTTTGCTGCGTCAACATCTAACATGGATAATATTAGACATGGAAAAATTTATTAATCTTAATAAATATTCGTAAATACATAATATGAGTCGTTGGCATCCAGTGGATGCAAAAGGCAGGCTGTCGTTCAGTGTGGAGGTTAAAGGAGGAGGCCTATGTTCAGCAGTGGACGTCTTCTGGCTGATGATGATGATGATGAATAAATACATATTCTTTCATTCAATACAATTTAAAGTAAACGCCATTAAGTTGAGCCGAAAACAAACTAACTTTATTTCTATAACGTGGGTACCCTCATCACAATATTAAAACATGAAAAATACTGAAAGTAAACACTAGTAATATACAACACAATTCTTTATTAATAACTCCATAGTTACAAGTCAAACTTCTTCAGTACACTTTCTACAACGATGTATAAAAACTTATATAAACATTATATGTTAATAATATTATTATGTATTGTGTACACAATTCAAATTAAATAATAACTTATTCAATTAAAAATATTATGAGCAAAAATTTATTACAATTATATTATGTCAGTATTTCAATATGTCAATTTAATTCATTAATAATTATTTATTAACGCAGCTACATGAAATATTTATTCCATAAGTAAGTCCATCCTTAAACTTACAATTAGATAATCAACCGTAAGAATAGATATTATACCAATTATAAACATCTATAAATCGATAAAAGAGCTGATAATCTTCAAACGTCTGAACAGAGTTAAAAAAAAGGTTTGAATTGAGTGAATAGGTATCTTCTAAGTCTGTGTGCTTCATTTTCGACCACATCGTTGCTTACCAACAGGCGAGTTGGTGGTCAAACGCGGATTTATCCGCGATAAAAAAAAAAACTGTCCTGAAATAGGTTTTTTTTAATATTTTTTTTACAATAGAGGTAGATACTTTTTCTGCACGGATATACAAACACAAGTTAACTAGCTTGAGTGAACTCAGTCCATCCTGTGTATGGCAACGAAGCAAACGTATTATATCAACAATAAACATGATGACCATGATGATGAGAACCATGATGTTGATGAAATAACGTATTATATCATCAACATTAAACGTAAAACTTCATTGCTCTCACCGCAGAAAAGAGAAGTAAATAGAACGGAAATGAGATGGAAAATCTGTCGCCAGGTATTATGACAGAATCTTGCTTGAACATTCTCATGTATGTCAACGCATCGAACTCCGCATGCAAAGAACTTGGACCTTACCTTTTTGGGTTACGTCTCAAAGTTCTTTGTCCGCATCACAGCTGCTAACTGATTTCAAATAACTGACGTTTCGTTAATATGGGTGCAACTGGCTACAAAAAAAAATCTTACAAAAATGCCTTGACAGCCGTTCTAATTTAAACAATTATTTTTTTCTTTTCTGTGGCTCTCACCCTAAACGCATACAACCTTCTGCGTTCCGTCGTGGGTAATAAATGAAACTTGAAATCAAGAAACCTCTCAGACAATTGCTAAACATTTCTTAATTCATTTAAAACATTGATGTAATCTCGAAATGTCCCAACTTTTGCGGCGTGTCACAACGCGTGTGACTGCGAATTCAATTCGGCCTTTAGGAGATGCTTTTTGAGAGTTGATACTATCAGGTCGGTAATACCTTCTAACCTTCTATAATGACAGCATAGAAACACTAATTTACGAAATTAGAGTCTGTGCAAAAATAGAACCGTCGTGTCGTAGGATTGAAGGCAAGTGTGTTTTTTTTAAATAATTAATAGGCTTGCGCTTGACCGCCAACTCGCCTGATGTTACGCGATGATGCAGTCTACGGTGGAGCACGCTTGCCTAGAAGAAACCGATTCACTCGTGATTTAAAGACACCCAGATTGTAACTATCAGGGAACACCCATTCGGGCAGCGCATTCAGACTAGCAGTACGCATAATAAAAGTGGAATCAAAGCGCGTCGTACGGGTTTTTGGAATATCTACTATAAAGCGGTGCGCAAAAAGAGAAGCGTCGTAGGATTTAAAATCGCGTGTGTGCTAATTTACTGTTTTTATTTGCTAATTTCCCACGACTGTTTGCACAGACTCGACATGATTGAAATTTCACAGAATAAGTTTTGAAAATAATAACATGACGAAAAGTGCTAAGTTAACAGACGCATGGATTTGATTGACCGGACCGCCGTCTGACCAACGAGAGAGAGAGAAAGAGGTAATTATTCTCACTCTTTCTGTTGGTTCACACTTTTTGGCCTGTATGATTCGCTCGCTCCTATATAACCATAGATTATAGAGAAAAGAGTCGAAAAAGACCTCAATAAAAAAAATAATATGAATCCTCACGCGAGTTTTGATAAAGTGATGACTCTACAGCACTCAATTTAGCTATTATAACGGTCCAAAAGCTATATACTACGGGTAAGTCCGTGGGTGGAACCCGACTTGATTCCTATCAGAGATCGGTGGAGCGTGCATACCAAGTCAACACGTGTCTTGTTCGGGAGAGATTTACTACGACCGGTGATGTTGAGCTTCTTAATGTACCCACACCCTTGAGGAGTCGGGAATCCATCTATTAAGGTGGTTCGTTTCACAAGTGGCGGGAAATTCAAATTTCAAACAGTTTTCTTGTCCTTGTAGCAAGGCCGGGTACTTATTGTAAACGATCATGATGTTTGCGCAAATTGATTATTATTCTTTACAAAATCATGTGAAGCTATTTATTTCTAATGCACATTATTACTTACATTTGTGAATAAACACATTTTTGCTGTTTCAAACGGTTAATTGACAAATGTAAGTAAAATGGTGTGTTACTGTTAAATAATTGTACATTATAATGTAAAGAACCGCCAAAATTTTGCGCAAACACTGTGTTATTTAAAAACAATTATCTGGCCTGGCTACTATGATCAAAAAACTGTTTGAAATTTGAATTTTCCGCCATAGGTGAATCGTACCACCTTAAACACGATATTAACTACGGAGTATAAAAGATCAAGGCCTTTTTTACAAGCTTTTATTTAACTTGCCTTGTTGGTATGGGTCAAATCTTGCAACTGCATTTTAAAACAGTTCTCCCCAACCGATTGATCTGAAATTTTGCATACACGTTTAATTTGCATGACAATGCATGGTTAGCTAAATGACGTCATTCTAATTCCAAGATGGCGGACCAGTTATTTTTTATGCACCCCTATGATATATGGGTATAAAATTAAAGGGTTTGTTGAGAAGAGTATACGAAAAATAAAATGACGTTACATTTAATTCAATATGGTGGACGCCCAAGATTGCGGACAACATTTACTTATCTGATGATATTGATATCAAATGAAAGGTTTTGCTGATATAAAATTAGGAGTCACCTACAGTTACGATACTGATCCGAGGGTGCCTAAGGCAACTCTTAAGGGGCCTCTCGCACATTTTCACATTATTGAAGATATAAAATCAATGAGTGTGAATTTCCAAAAAGTAACAAAATCATGTCATGGTGTCTATCGTAACATTACAAACAAAGAAATTGTCAATTTGATATACCTATTTTAATTTGACACAGTAAAATGGTAACAAGTGATTTTTATTTCTCGTGTCATTTTATTCCGTCAAATTACAAGATATCGAAGCAAACATTTCTTTGTTTGTAATGTTACGATAGACATCATGACATGATTTTGTTACTTTTTGGAAATTCACACTCATTGATTTTATATCTTCAATAATGTGAAAATGTGCGAGCGAGAGAGCTGCAGATATACAGGACTCTTAAACTAACAGCCCGCGCGGCGCTCGCTCTCTTACATCAAAACCATAGATAACTGTCAAAAATTTAGGCAACTCTTAGCTTAGGAGTCACCTATTAAAAATGGATTAGTGAAACATCCGCCTGTTAAGATTAGGAATTCCATAGGCGTCGCCTTGTTCGTTATTAGTGAAAACAGGCATAAACTATGATCTAATTAATTAAATCCAACTCATTTCAAACCACACCAAAAAGTCATCTCTACGCTTTAACCGGCCACTAAAGTTAACTTCTAATTCCGACCACTCATTAAACCATCTGTTCTAGTTTAACCAGCTCGTAACGTTTAATTAAACCAAGATTGCATAACACTGCCACACGGCTTAGTCACATTTGTTGATGCTCATCAAAGTTTACCAAAACATTCCTCGTCTGCGGTCTTATCTCGTCAGTATAGAGTTCAAATTCGTGTCAATATGTCAATGTATTTCACGTGTGTGTATGTAACATCTCTTCCACTATTGTGTCTGTTTGTGTGAAAGTAGGTTTTGTCATGTAATTTGTTTTGGCCGGAGTCATAGCTATGAGAGTCACCACAACTTGACGTTGAAAATTAGCTAAAATATGCGACATGATGATTTTTCCACAGCTGAAAGAAACCATAGACCCGAGTACCTATATGATATACATTTCAACTTGATAGCTTTACGCGTTCTTGAGAAAAAGGGTCTTGACAAACTGACAAACGGACAACAAAGTGATCCTATAAGGGTTCCGTTAAAAATTACTATAGAAGTTAGAAGGTTCTAAATAATTAGGACGGTCGGACAGACAGACGGACGGACAGAGCGAACTTATTAAGGTTCCTTGTAAGACTACGGGGGGTAGAGGTGGAGGGGGGGTACTCGAAGGGTTTGCTAGTAGCCAGTAGTAAGTAATTATGTCAATGGATTTCAATTCTTGCCGTTCCATATAAAATGTATCGAAAAATTAATTTTCTTCATAATTTAGTTTTTCGTGTTTTTTTTCGATTTTGTAATACTTATTCCGTTATTCGGGGCGTAAAGGAATCCAACAAATCAAAGATCATGGAAATCAGTCCAGCCATTCTTGACCTATAAATGGTGTGACATAAACGTCTTTTATATACAGAGTGTAAGGGGAACACTCTCGAAGCCAAAAGAAGGTAATTGTACTCATCATTAAGAACAACTTTTAGTATGGGACCAACCCTGAAATCGCGAAAAAAATATCAGCTGTTCCATACATTTTGTCGAGTGTCAATGATCGTTTTCTATAGAACAGCTGATATTATTTCGCCATTTCAGGACTGGTCCCATAGTAAAAGTTGTTCATAATGATGAGTACAATTACCTTTTGGCTTCGAGAGTGTTCCCCTTACACCCCTGTAGATTAAAAGTAGGTTAAAATGGATTTGTTTACATAGTTACAAGTGAAGCTAATAAAAGCGTGAATATATTTGTTTTGATGGATCATTAACAGTCTGGTTTTTTTAAATTAACAAACCGGTTCGTAATTAGCCAAACACGCTTTGCAGGAAGTCTGGTTCTGACGCCAATACGTAAAAAATGAATGTTGTACACGTAAATTATGTAACACTATATAACCGTAAAATAGGGGTTTGTGCTTAATTAAAAATTAATATTTTTGTTGCAGGTAATTGACACGAATAAGTCTTACTTTAAATACGAACCGTTGGTAAGTGGACCCGGGTATCCTGAAACTGCGACCAGAACTACCGGAGGTTGGCCAGCAGCGTCCTATTAGTACACGGTGAACGTACTGCGATCCCCAAGCCGCCTGCCCAGTGTGGGGATTATGTTAACACCCCTCTCTCAGAGGGAGGGAGGCTTTTGTTCAGCAGTGGAAGTTTACTGGCTGATGTTGTGTGATGTTATGTAAAGCTGGCTTTCATTCTTCGAGTTATGATGTGAGGTAATATGTATAATGTGTACACACAGTTTGGAGCTTAAAGACTTGGCCAATACCTGAGTAAATGTGACTGGAAAGCTGTCGCCTAGTTTGGCCAAAAACTAATTGTTGCCATTTAAATAATAAATAAAATAACGTATATTTGCTTAAAATTTCAAACTTATGAAATAGGTACAAAGATAAAAAACAAAATATGAGTTAGTGGGTAGGTGAGAAAATATTTACATACATACTCCAAATGAAGTAGCCCTGGATCTCACAGTAGGTGGGTCCAGTGTTGTAAGATTCAGTGCCTTCCGATTTCAAGTTAGTTTTATTAGTAGACTTAAAAATAGGTTAGTACTCAATTGCTTTGTTTTGTTTGTTGTTGTTGTTAATTCTTTTCATGACCATGGATACAGAGTCCTTCAGTCGTAATATTAAACATGTTTACATATATACTTAAAACGTCAAACAAGTCATAGTCAGTCAGAGTCAAGCAAAGTAAGTCACGATCAAGTCAAACTCATGCCCCAGTAAAGTGATGGAAGCCTTACAAAAGGCTTCTATGGAGTTTTGGAAACAACACGAAAAACATGTGTAACTTCGTTATATCAAAAGTTATATGATTATTTACGGGATATTTACCGTGGTAAGGTTTTGGAATGAGCTCCCGATATTTCGGGACTTTTTAACTGTTCGACCAACCACCCGCATTCTTCAGTCTTCCCGTGAACATGGTGCATGTAACTGCACCGGAATATCGGGAGCTCATTCCACAACCTTACCACGGTAAATATCCCGTAAATAATCATATAACTTTAGTGAACAACCGTGATAGTTTAAAACAGTGTTTTTCGTTATATCACTTTCCCACACTCAAGCTCGTTCACGAGCACCTAATAAATAATAATCCACCATTATTACACATTAACACTCGAAAATACACAAGTTTAAGAAAATAACACAACGAGCCGACATGTTTTTTTTCACGTTGGCGCCAAAACTCGCGTTGCCATTTAATTTAACAATGCTGCCAGCATTCTGGACACTTTAAAGAAACTTATGTATTAAATATCTGTTTATCTATTGTTTTGTACAAGGTTTGTAATTATAATTATATGTAGAACTAATTAATCGTAATAGTATTGAACTTTATCCTCTTGTACCCCCCACGCCACCTCTTATTGTTTTCCTTGTAATGTAAATCTTTGTAGAATACAAATAAATTCTTAACTTCCTGTCTATTATGCTAAAGTTACTGTTCAAAGTATATAGTACGTCAAGTTTACTATCTGGGTGTCTTCAAGTCGAGAGTGAATCGGTTTCTTCAAGGCAAGCGTGCTCCATCGTAGACCGCATCATCGCTTTACATCAGGCGAGTTGGCGGCCAAACGCGAGCCTAAAACTATTATGATAAAAAAACTATTATATTTTTGAGAGTACTTTACGTACGTGAATCGTTTTTTATTGGCTATATCTCAAGTGTCCCATTCCAATTTGAAGAAAATATTCCACTTTTAAGGTCCGAACAAGAATAAACTTTCGTAACTGGCCAAGAGCGTGTCGTGATAGGTTTCATATGGTATGCATATAATTGTAATTATATGCATAGCTCAGAAAAAAAAATACAAAAAAGTTTATGAACAAAATTCATACCTGAACTATCTTTATGAACTTTTAAAAAATAAATAAATAATAGGCTTGCGTTTGACTGCCATCTCGCCTGATGTTAAGCGATGATGCGGTCTGCGGTGGAGCACGCTTGCCTAGAAGAAACCGATACCTAGAAGAACTAATACAAACTAACGATTTCAAGTATTGTTTGCTTAAACATTAATACCTATTTATCATAAACTAGCGGTCCGCCCCAGCTTCGCACGGGTATAGATTATAGCCTATGTCACCTGGGGATAATGTAGCTTCCCGTCAGTGAAATAATTTTTCAAATCGGTTCAGTAGTTTCGGAGCCTATTCAATGCAAACAAACAAACAATATAATCTTTCTTCTTTATAATATTAGTATAGATAACATTCTGCGATATTTATAATTAATACTAACAACAGCTATGTATGTAGGTAGCTCATAACCCAGATTACCTAATGTTGGAAGCACCAAATCCCTCTAAATTAGCACTGCTAACTGCTATGGCGTCTAATCACGGAGCCGTGGTTAATAACAATTAGCAGCGATAAGCAGGCGCTGTAAATATCAGTTATAGTCATCTAACAGCTGTAATAAACACTGACCCAGGATCATAGAGCTAAATATCAAGAGAGCGATCCAAACATTGTGCCCCAATACGATTAGTAGTGTTAGCTCCACCATTGGAGAATTTGATTCGCCCCATCTTTACTATAGATATAAGTCAAATCGGTGTTCCTAGTGCATTAATGAGTTTACTATATCGTGATACAATACATATAGAGTCACAATCGTGCCAATAAAATGTCCGAAACAAAACTCGGCGCACGCTACGAATTGCGCAGACTTTGGTTAGTTACAAGGTAGCCGCGATCCGACTGCAACGCCGCGCGATCCCAAAGCCTACGTTGACATAGCGAACAACTAACGATGAACACTATGCAAGCGACATAACGTTTAAATTGGAGTAAATGTGGCATTGTGAAGTATATACCTAATTGATAAAATGTATGTACAATGACGCTCGGACGTTTTTTGACTGTTTTCACTGAGAGATTGTGACTCTATAGAAATTGTATCTCGATAGGTTACCAACTAGAAATCTCATCATCCACTTGTTTTAATGATTGTACACCTCTTTTTGCATTTATTGAAAGGTGACAATCAACTCTAACAATCCTAAAACTAATGTTTGTACCTCTGCTGTTCTTAGTATAGAAATAGAGAAAGTCTCTAGCTTTATACGGGGTGTAAGGGGAACACTCTAGAAGCCAAAAGAAGGTAATTGTACTCATCATTATGAACCACTTTTAGTATGGGACCAACCCTGAAATCGCGAAAAAAAATCAGCTGTTCCATACATTTTGTCGAGTGTCAATTCTTTAATCAAAGTCTTGTCAATCAAAAGACCTTTTTCTATAGAACAGCTGATATTTTTTTCGCGATTTCAGGGCTGGTCTCGTAGTAAAAGTTGTTCTTAATGATGAGTACAATTACCTTCTTTTGGCTTCGAGAGTGTTCCCCTTACACCCTGTATAGAACAAAAGTTACTTAGTCGAATGACTGGACAGAACCTATAACTCGACCAATACATTCTTAAATCGCCCTCGCTTTCCCAAATCTCAGTCGACTGTTTCATTCCGAAATACTTCTCAAACTCAATCTGATGTACCAAAATCAACTCAGTCATTAATGAAATAACATTAAAATTCCTCTAGCAAAAAGCATCGGCACTTGGATAAGTTTTTGTGACTCGCACGCACCCTATTTGGGAAAACTCGTGTCTGTACCATTTCAATATTTAATTGATTTTGACGTTAGATAACAATTACGAATTAATTCATCAGCCTAGTTTAACACTAGTGTACCAGTAGTATATACCAGTAGTATTTTCTTATTACATATCATAATTCGTTTAAAAACTGCTTTATAAATATAAATATTGGTTTAAAAATTCGTTGCAAATGATCATACTTACTAATATTATAAATTTATGCGAAATTGTGATTTTTCTTATTATTTTATATAAATATTCGGGACATTTTTGCACACACGGTCATCTGATCCCAAACTAAGCAACGTTTGTGATATGGCTGCCAGAGACTGATATAAATACATACTGTATTAAATACATACTTAAATAGATATTAACAACCAGATATAGAACTAACACAAATGTTTGTATTAGGTGGGAATCGAACCCACGCCCCAAGCGCAGAAGGCAGGTTCACTATAGACCAACGGGCTATCTTTTTAGTTTGTTTGTTTGTTTGTTCCTCTTTCACGAAGCAATAGAACCACAGAACGACCTGATTTTTGCATGGGTATGGTTCAAGGGCCGGAGAGTGACATCTATAGGCTACTTATCATCACCATTTTTCATCACTACGCGGTTAAAACCGCGGGGCGCAGCTAGTAGTCAAAATCAAAATCAATTTATTTGTGAGAATATTGTCATATATGATGGTATACAATAATGTGTGTTACAAATATTCTACCTTATTAAGGTGTACAATTTTTTTGTTGTCAGTCAATAAAACACTGCGCATGACTAGTTTTGCGTCTTCTCGATTTAATAATAATCGATTATATTCAGTCACCGTGGTAATATCACGCTAGCTCAATTAACTATCGACACATATCGTGGCGGATGCGTTCGAAAAATCGATATTCTTACATTTTCCACTCGATTAGCGGTTGAACGTTGCCGATGAAAAATTGCCATCACGAGGCTTGCGAGTCTAGGCACGTTTTCCTGACATGCTCTTGAGGTGAACCCATTATTGTTTTTTTAGGGAACCATACCCTAAGGGTGGAAACGGGACCGTACTAAGCCTACTCTGTGTGCCTGTCCTACCTTTTAGCAGCTGATATTTCGAACCGTAATAGATAGCCTGTTGAAATTTTGACAGAATATGTATCATCATCATCATAGTCAGCCTTTTAACAGTCCACTGCTGGACTTTTAGCCTACCCCGAAAGGGTGATTGGGCCATATCCACCACGCTGGCCCAGTGCGGATTGGTGGATTCACATATGCCATTGAATTCCTTCTCCGTACGTATGCAGGTTTCCCTCACGACGTTTTCCTTCACCGAAACATAATATGTATAGCCTATACATATTCTGTGAAAATTTCACAGAATATTTTTCAGCCCAGTTATTACGTCGAAAAAAACAGAGTGAGAAATGCATGTGAACCGAGAAGGTTAAATATTGGATATTACGTAGGAAAACTTTGGTCTACAATTTGAAGTTAAGCTTTTCTTGGCCCCTAGGTTAAATATCCAAAATTTAGCCTTCACATACATTTCCAAATGTATATAATGACTGGACTAGTAAAGTTACGGCGGTTGTGGTTGGAGATCTCAATATTTCGACGCAGTTACATGCACCTTGTTGTGAAACATGTGGGTGGTCCAACCACAACCTAATCATATAATTTTTTACTTAATAATAGGCTTGTGTTTAACCGCCAACTCGCCTGGTGTTAAGCGATGATACGGTCTACGTTGGAGCACGCTTGCCTAGAAGAAACCGATTCACTCGTGATTTGAAGACGCACATTCAGGCAGCGCATTCCACAGACCTGCAGTTCGCACAATAAATGTAACACAGTGTTTTTGTAACAACTTACACCAGCTTAATTATAATAGATCTGTTACCAAACATAATAGGTATATTTCTCCAAAAATACAGTCTATACTTCCGGAAAAATGCGCCATAAACACGCAGCGCCTCCGAGTACGAGAAAATAGTTTCATAGCCCGATTCATAAAACGTTATAGTTCATAAACTTAGCCGCATAGAGAAAACTGTAAACAGCATTGTTTGGCGTAATGTCCGTAAACAAAGCTTACGGATTATAAACAAATAGATATACTCTCACATCTAGACATGGCTATATATGGCAAGTGAGATCACTAAACTGACAAAATCGGATAAACGTGTCAAGAACAAATTTTACTACGGGTGCAACAGTAAAATCGCAAAAAAAAAACAGCAGATCCGTAGAAAACTGTCATTGACATGCCTCTAAATGCATGGAACGGCTGATATTTTTTAGCGATTGCAGTGCAAGTACCGTTCTTTATCAATCGTCAAATTTGACTGTTTAGATCGCTAAATTCGATAAAATGCCATTTGATCAGTACTCGCTATGCTCGATTCTATAGCATTATATCGAATTTGACAATCAATAAAGAACGGTACTTGCACTGCAGGGTTGGTCCCATATTAAAAGTTGTTAGTTATGACGAGTATAACGGACCCCTTTCGGCTTTGTACACCGTTTCGGCGTAACCCTAGATGACAGTTATTTGAGCAAATGTGCAAATATGTAATTGATTTGACTTTGACTTATGAAGTAACAGCAATCGAATTCTAAGATTTGTTTATACATTTATAAGTGTACCTTTTATAAGTGCGTTAATAGACAAAAATGTACCTACGTATAAAATAATGTGCTTATAATAACTAACACGAAAAAATATAAATAATAATTGAATGAATATAAAACATGTGTTTTATTGAAAATTTTGTTTTTCAATCCAAACTTTTATGAAATTAGTGATCGGAACGGTGTGCTGATCAAAATGAGCTCAAACACTGTGAGTCTACTATTATCCATCGAGAAGTTCTGATTTCCACCGTCACCATCATCAAATCAGCTCGCCCTACCTTCAGTACCACCTACCTAAATTGGTAATACCAAAATCTAGGTTAGAAATGCATAGTAGTGGTCCTCATGCAATGGCCATAAAACTATTTAATAAATTACCTGACGACTTAAAGAGTGACGAAAATGAACAAAATTTTGCAAAGAATCTTAAAAACATATTAATTAGAAAGTGTTATTATTCAGTAGAAAGTTTTCTTAATGATAAAACGTTATAAAACAGATCGGGCCGCTCCATGTTCCTGCACCATAATTATATATAAATTGCCATACCCTAATTGGGTCATTATGTCTATATAAGTTTTTAGCTATTTAGCATAATGTGCAATAAATTATTTGACTTTGACTTTGACTTTACCTTCAGTACCAGTACCTTCAGTATCAGTATGCCAAGTTTCAGCTCAATCGAACACCGGGAAGTGGGTCTTAACTTGCAATATTTGATTACGGACAGCAGACACCGGACAGGTGAAACTAAATAAAAGCTTGTAATAATATAAACTCCATGATACTGCATAGTATTAAATTTAATGGTTCAAACATACTCGTATGCAGGTAATAGCTAACAAAGCTTTCGAATCTCGCAAAGCTATTCCGGTAGCTGAAGCGGGGAAATGCATCGATAGATTTCACGATTCACTGCGAGGCTGCGGAAATTGGGAATAATCTCGCTGAATAACGGTTCGTAAAATTACGCTTGCAATGAGATTAGCTGAGCGTTTGAATGCAAATGTTTGCAAAAATATTTAGTTGAATCTGTGAAAATTCTTATTATATTACCTCTTACTTCCTTTGGCGCGACAATTCTTTGTGGGACAAGACTCCTCAACGATCTTCTTCCATTCCACTCTGTGTCTGGCCTTACTTCGCCAAGGTATTTTCTTGGCTTTAGTTCTCAGATCTAATCGATTTTCCTCTAGATCTTTTCTGTTGCACTGTCCACTTAGACATGGTTTCGACAATTTTGGTGTAATTTTTACAGGTGGCTTGCCCAATGCCCAATCTATGCTTTGTTGCTTCCAGAAGATCGTTTCTTTATGAATCAGATACTACGATCAGCATCCTTTTGCATTTGTCCGAGAACTTGAACGAAGCATGTTTAAGTTCGTCTTTCATAAGCATTCCAGATCTCACATGCATAAGTCACGTTTGTACGAATTCGATTATATTTGAATGGTATTTATATACGGGGTGTAAGGGGAACACTCTCGAAGCCAAAAGAAGGTAATTGTACTCATCATTATGAACAACTTTTACTATGAGACCAGCCCTGAAATAGCGAAAAAAATATCAGCTGTTCTATAGAAAACGGTCATTGACACTCGACAAAATGTATGGAACAGCTGATTTTTTTTTTCGCGATTTCAGCGTTGGTCCCATACTAAAAGTGGTTCATAATGACGAGTACAATTACCTTTCTTTGGCTTCGAGAGTGTTCCCCTTACACCCTGTATAATTATGTATATTAAATACTATATGGAACGCTCGGGGAAACCTGAGGATCAAGATTGGCTTTGAGATAAAAGAGATTACTACCGTCTTGCATAAGAATGGACGGAAATAGTCTAGTTTGGTCTATTTCAACTGGTTTAATCGCCGCTGAGTTACTGAGTAAAGATGCATGTACATATCATGAGTTTCCTGATGAAATAACAGCAAATTATTATTTCACTGTGAAATAATGATTTCATGACTCTGCACTAATCCTCTAAGAAATGGTTTACCATTTTTACAAGTAAATTACCGAATAAGTCGGACAAGCCTTTGTTGTCATCTAGTCATCTTGCTTTATCGTAGACCGCATCATCGCTAAACATCAGGTGTGGAGAGGCCAAGCGAAACCAAATTCAGTAAAAAAACGAAATCCAAATCATTGTATATCTAAACAAGACGTAACAGACGAATGAGTTGAAATTAGAAAGCAACAATCACTGTGCCGTAAAAGATTGTCACCCATCGTGAAACTGGATTTCTACTGTTCAGTTCATGCGTAAATAATCACTATGTTAATCTTCATCATCACCAGCCATAAGAAGTCCACTGTGGAACACAGGCCTCCCCCTTAAATTTACACACTGAACTTCAGCTGCCATTTGCATCCACTGGACGCAAGTTGGAGCAACTCTCAGGATGTCGTCAGTTCATCAAGTGGGAGGCCTACCTACGTTGCGTCTACCGGTTCGTGGTCTCCACTCAAGAACCTTTTCTTCCCCATCGGTTATTAGTTCTTCGAGTGATGTGGCCCGCCGCTTCAACTTGCAAATCAGCAGTGCAAGTACCGTTCTTTATCGATCGTCAAATTCGATAACATGTTATAGAATCGATCATAGCGACTACTGATGAAATGGCATTTTATCGAATTTCACGTTCGATAAAGAACGGTACTTGCACCGCTGAGCAGCTTTGACTGCGGTTCTTGGGCGAATATCCTCGTTCCGGATTTTATTGCGCAAAGAAACTCTGAGCATAACAGTATTTCCGAAATTCTCGAATTTTACAGTATTTCAAAAAAAATACATAACAAAACTGTGTTGCCATTGTGAAAACTCAAAGTACTATATTGTTGCCACCATACTAAAGTATTTCTACTAGATAAAGCATTTTATTTTAATTCAATTTATTGGAGACTTTTCCATGGAATTGCCCATATGGTAATCTTACTCAACCATAAAGAACATTAGAAAAGTAGTTCTGTCTTTATGTGACAATCTCTTCCGTACAGTTTTATGATTAAAAGGGATATTTAGTGTGATTACGTTGTAGGTGGATCTCCCTATATAATACCATATCAAACGCAGTGATGCAGTGAGTCTGTTTTGTCGGGACTTAGGTTCGAGTTCAAGGGATAGCCGTTGGGAAAGACTAAGAAAGAGGGTAGATCTTTTTTTCTGCATATCTTATTTTTCGGCCAAATATCCGCATTCGTCAGTCTTCCTATGAACATGGTGCATGTAACTGCGCCGAAATATCGAGATATCCACAACTTAATAACAATCATTATAGTGAACAACCATGATACCTTAAAACAGTGATTCTCTTACGTTCCACCTAAAGCCTTCGACGCCGCCATGAAAGCAAATAACGCAAAAAAAGAGATACAATTTAGAGTTCCCACGGGACACGTAAAAAAGGCACGGAAGGATTCGACACGTGCGATATAAGATACAGTTATGTGAAGTATGTCAGTGACAAGGCTGAATACCTACTGCTCGTTTTCTACTATTTTTTTCATTGGGGTTGATTATTGCCGTGATGTCACATGTAAACCTAGAGCTAAATATCAAGAGAAAGTTATATCAAGACTGTGCCTTAATATGTTTAGTACTAAAAAACCGGCCAAGTGCCAGTCGGGCTCGCGCACTGAGGGTTCAGTACCACCACAAAATTCAATAACGAAATTACTAGTTATAACTTGGTATCGACAGAAACTTATCACCGACTCGCACTTGGCCATTTTTTATTATTTGTTGTTATACTTTAAAATGTTTAATATAATCATGTTAGGTTGGACGCTTGTAAGTATTACCGTTTTTACATTAGAGCTAATACAAAAATACGTAAAAAAAAAAAAACGTTTGTTGTATCGGGACCCCCTTTTGTTTTTTACTTTTTGACTTTTTTATTATTTGTTAGTCAATCCGGCGTAACATTACATATCCTGTGAAAATTTCAACTGGCTATCTATTACGGTTCGAAAGATACAGCCGTTAATAGGTAGGACAGACAGACAGACGGACGGACGGGCAGATGGATAGACAGGCAGACAGACATTGTAGGCTTAGTAAGAGGGTCCCGTTTTTACCCTTTGGGTACGGAACCCTAAAAAGGACTAGATCGTGCTCGTGAACGTGTTCAAGTGTGAGAAAGTGATTATATAACGAGGTGAAACATGTCTTTTCGTGTCGTTTCCAAAACTCCACAGAAGCCTCTTGTAAAGCCTCTACCACTTTAATAGTGCATAAGTTTGACTTGACCGTGACTTAATTTGCTTGACTCTCACTGTGACTATGACTTCTTTGACGCTATTTAAGACTTCAGTCGAAATAATAGTAATTATTTCGACTGAAGGACTGTGGTTTCGGTTTCGTGCATGGTCATGAAAAAGTGTTAAAAAAAAAACAAGTGGAGCATTCATCTAACTTAAGATAGACCACAGAAAAAGTAGGTGAACTCACGGGCTTTCCTAAGCCTGTGGTTCTAGCAGTCTGGCCCATAAGCTTCTTTTTATCACAAAAGAGCCATGCCATGTAATAATTTTACAATCAATCTCGCGCATCCCCAGAGCAAGTGTGACTTTGATAGATCACGAAGGCACTCCAACGTCCTCTCCGTCGCTAATTGTGTGATCGATAAGGAATTATTCAGCTTTTTACATTATCTCCCTGGTAGCGTATGTTTTGACAAGTTCTTGTGATATATGAAAGTTAGCTTTGATATGTTGATTTCTCATAAATTTCAATAGAATAAGAAAGCTTTATGTCGTCTGAAAGGTTTCTTATACGTAAATACAGCGTGCGCTTGGGGTGTACGAAGCCGAAAGATCTTTATACTCATCATTATGTAACTTTTACTGCGGGACCAATCCTGAATACGCGAAAGAAATATTAGCAGTTCCATAGAAAAATTTAATTTACACTCTACGAAATCTATGTAACAGATGATGTTATTTTGTTCGCGATTTCTGAGTTGGTGCTAATAATTATGTTAGTAGGTGCTATTAAACATAGTTATTTTGATTTCGAAGCCAAACTACTAAACCGTTTTTGATGAAATTTCTATGAGAACAATCTAAAAGTATATATTTTCAATACATAAATAAAAACAAATCGGTTCATATATGATGTTCTGGGGCCTTACGGACAACTGCTATTGCGGCACCTAATCCGCTCAGTTGGAAAATCACGCGAACGTGAACCTTATCGCGCCCAGAGACGGTTTGCGGTCGCGTGATTTTCCAACTGAGCGGATTAGGTGCCGCAATAGCAGTTGTCCGTAAGGCCCCTGATCTGAGGTAACAAACAAAATAACTGTTGAGAACCCCCTCCTTTTTGAAGTCGGTTAAATATCAATCTAAATAAATAAATATTCGGGTCATTTTTGCACACACGGTCATCTGACCCCAAACTAAGCAAAGCTTGTGATATGGCTGCCAGAGACTGATATGCAAATATAGTTTTCAACTTGGCTGGTTTAAAAATTTTCGAATTCTCTGTGTTACCCGAATAATTCATTTGTAGTCCGAACATTCCATAATTTTAACTGCACGGATTCGCACTAATGGGTTTTATAGTAATCGCTGCCCTTTGTCCGGGGCATCTGCGAATTTGTCACTTTTTCTGACGCTCGTCCCGTGGAAATGTGTGGGTTTTCGAGCACGTTCCAGGCACTCCCGCAAAAAATACAAGATAAATTGGTTTTGCTTCAAAATGCTTTATCATTTTTACTCAGTAAGTAAATGTTTTTTTTTTATCGGGCAAGTGCTTTTATCGAGTATTAGTTACTTACAAAACACAAGGTCATCATCATCATCATCATTTCAGCCATAGGACGTCCACTACTGGACATAGGCCTCCCCCATCGATCTCCAAAAGGGCCGGTTGGAAGCGGCCTGCATCCAGCGTTTCCCTGCGGTCTCTTTTAGGTCGTCTGTCCATCTTGTGGGTGGACGTCCTACGCTGCGCTCACCGGTCCGTGGTCTCCATTCCAGAACTTTTCGGCCCCATCGGCCATCTGTTCTGCGTGATATGTGCCCTGCCCACTGCCACTTCAACTTGCTAATCCGGTGGGCTATGTCGGTGACTTTCGTTCGTCTACGGATCTCTTCATTTCGGATTCGATCTCGCAGAGCATAGCCCTCTCCATAGCTCGTTGTGCGACTTTAAGCTTGCTTATGAAGCCATTAGTGAGAGACCACGTTTCAGTGCCGTATGTCATCACATGTCAATCAATACACAAGGTAACTAATAATAAATAGCTAAACTTTACTTAGCCTATTATTAAAAAAACCGGACATGTGTATTTGTGTAAGTAGGACTACCACCCTGACGGTTCCGTACCAACTTAATTAATATGTACATAGATTGTTCATCCAACCCGGGAATCGAGTCTTACTAACGTAAAAATATTAATTTACTTATCTATACTTCTATACTAATATTATAAAGAGGAAAGATTTGATTGTTTGTTTGTATTGAATAGGCATCATCATCATCACTGGGTCGTCTTCCTCTACCTTAGTGGTAGAGGTAAGGAGATCGGCTTCGTTTTGGAAATAACATTGCCGAGGCTGGGCTCTGGGGGTTGCCACCCCCAGGGAAAGTGAGGGGCGAGCGCCCGCCCGGTGCTGTCCGACCGGGCGTCGTTTCGTCGCCCTCATTGGACCTGTGTCCATGGGGTCCGAAACTACTGAACCGATTTGAAAAATTCCTTTACTGTTGGGAAGCTACACTATTCCCGGGTGACATCTATAGGCTATATATTATATTTTCAAAAAAAAAATGGTATTATTTTATTTTTTTATTTTTTGCTTCAAAGGACGACCAACAGCTTGGTTTCAAATGTCTTATAAATAAACTTAAATAGATACACAAAGCCAGTTACAGGTCATCACGGATAAAAATATAGTAAGAATAATATCTAAGAATGAACACTGAGGATACAATAAAAACATAATGAAAAGAAAACAGAATTAAATTAAAAAAAAGAAAACAGATTAGTTAAAGATAACCAAATTAGTTAAAGAATTCACTGCTCAACAACCGCCTGGCCGATGTAATGCTAGTACAGAATAAGTCTAGGCCTATTCGCTTATCAGTGGAGTTAAATGTATTGCTCACTCGACACAAGTAAGAATTTTGCCTATAATTTGTATTGACCTTAGAAATGTTGATAAGGGGATTAAACCGAATACGAATGGAGGAACAATTTAGCTTTATCATGCTAAGAAGCTCGGGGCTATCAATTAGATTTGATGTTAATTTTAAGAGGAATGTAACGTCTGCTATTTCTCTTCTTTTAGAAAGCGGGAGTAAATGAAACTGCTTACAGAGAATTAAATAATCAACGGAATTGTAAGGGATTTTTAATCGGAAACATAGATACTTAACAAACCTTTTCTGAATACGTTCAACTCGTGCAATATACTCATCATATCGAGGATTCCACACCTGGGATGCATACTCTAATATGCTCCGAACAAAGGTACAATAAAGAATTTTGAAGGTTTTAACTTTACTAAATGCTGCAGAGGTCCGCATAACATAGCCTAAAGCCCTTGACGCTTTTTTTGTTATTTGATCAACGTGTTCGTCAAATAATAGCTTGGAGTCATGTATAACACCTAGATCTCGCATTGAAACGTTCTTGGACAGTGTTTGGTTCCTTAGCTTATATGTAGAAGTAAATGAATTAAATTTACGTGTAAAAGTAACTACAGAGCATTTCGAAGGATTCAGTTCAAGCTTATTGACAGAACAGTAATTATCAAGCCGATTTAAGTCAGCTTGAAGACTTGCAGCATCTTCAAGCGAATTTACTGACCTAAATATTTTCATATCATCAGCGAAGCAGAGTAGATGAGAGTCTAATATACAAATAGATATATCATTAATAAATATCGTAAATAGCAAAGGACCGAGCAACGAGCCCTGCGGCACACCACTGGGAATATTAACCCAGCTAGAAATATAGTTGCTAACCACCACCGCTTGAGTCCTTCGGTCAATATAGGATGAAAACCACCGATATTCTTACTACTCTAATAATGTAACCCAAGGTGTAAAAAAAAATATTTACACCCGTGCGTAGCCGGGGTGCGTTGCTAGTTTATAAAAAATATTATATTAAATATTGCTAGTATATATAAGTACGTACAGTTGAAGCAGTTAGGTAATTGTTATCAACAGCAAATAAGTATATATTCGCAAAAAAATAATAATATACATATATAACAAATTTACAAATTTCGCACTTTATCCTTTACTTGCGTTGTTTACATTGCTTCTTGCCAATTTCATGATTCTAGGTCAACGGGAGTATCCTATACGTTTTGGTTTCCTTCATCATCGTCCAGACCAGAAGACGTCCACACTGAACTCAGCCTGCCTTTTGCATCCACTGACTCTCACAATGTCGTCGGTCCATCTAGTCTAGTTGGAGGCCTACCTCCGCTGTGTCTTTCGGTTCATGGTCTCCGTTCAAGAACCTTTCTTCCCCGTCGGTTATCGGTTCTTCGAGCGCTGTAGCCTACCCATTGCCACTTCAACTTGCATTTTTTTTTTGTTTCCTTGCGTGTATCAAAATATGCGTCAACGGCCGTATCTTTTGATTGCGTTGTTTTAGAAGTTTGATTTTTTCTCAGCTCCATTGCAGACCTGAATATGTGATATTAATGTAAAGTTGATACCTCCAAGCATTCCTGAGAAAAAGGGTCTTGACAGACAGACAGACAACGAAGTGATCCTATAAGGGTCCTTTTTTCTTTTTCTTGTATGGAACACAAAAAACACTTGGATTGTCCACGGACCGTTGACGGACTAAAGACAATCCAAATGCTCGAGTACCTTACCAGTTGGCAGTAAACGTTAAATGAATAAACAAACTTTTGAGACGCCCGTTAAATTGTTACCAAAGTGAAAAGAACGAAGCAAGTAGATAACTTTAAAAGAGTTACGAACCCCTTGCCCCATAAAGTTTGACCTTCGGCATCGAAATGGCTTCTAAATTGACTTACTCCATTCTTTAAAGGCAAGCGGCACAAAGAACATCGTTACCATAACAACGGGCCGACACCTGGACTCGGTAGATTGATAGTCTGGCCATCCGTCGAGGGTAGATATGAAAAATTTGCATACAAATGTAACAAAGGTTTTGAGGGACTCGCATAATGGCCAGCCAGTTTTTTTATCAGAGGTTTTTGTGAACTGTGCTCTACCGTTGCTTATTTTTAGATATTTTTTCTTTTGCAGCCTAAAGTTCTGTAGTTAGTTATACAATATAGAATTCATGCTTGTTTGGCTATACGAAGTCACAGATCCACAAAGGCCCAATAAACACCACGATCTGACTGGTTCTATCGGTATAACAATCGGCATATTTTTTGGCAAGCTAACTCGAACTAATCTGAGACCACTAATGAGACATGAAGGGCCGATTGCTGATCGACAATATCGATATATCGGTAGGGCATCGACGCGTTCGACACTCATCGACTATTCATCGTAATACGATGTCTGGGCATGAATATTGATGGTACTCGCGGGTGTCACGTAATCCCCGGTACCGAATCCACCGACTGATTGGATTTTGGCAAGGACACCTATTTGAATAGTTCCCGGATAACGAACGGAAACTATTCTCACAATGACGTCCCTCCCATATTTTATGTAGGTCCCTGCGACAGGACGAAAAGTCGACGGGTTCGTAATTGCTCGAAAGCTGTGAATAATTTACCGCATCCGTGATCGATTGATGACCAACGATATACGTAATTTTTTTATGTGAGATGATGGCTTTCACTAGATTTTTATGGGCATGTAGAGAAAGACTCATTAGGACTTGTGATACATATTTTTGCGAAGAAACCTAACTGAACGACAAAAACACCGCACGTTGAGCTCATCAAAATGCATCAGCGCTCGGAAGCTAATTCAAAACCATCCATAGGAAATAAGGCACGGTTCATTAACTATGTACAGCTTACGTAAGTTCCGCTCCAGCTCACACACCGAAGCAAATTGCCAACGAGGACTTGAAACTACTTAATTCCGAGAGAAACGCATTTCTGTGCGAGTGGGAGTCCTAATCCGAAACTACTCGCAAGCAGATCAGGGTAATGTGGTGCGCATACTACGCAGAACGCCTCATGAATACCGAACAGGGTCAGTACCTACACCAGGGAGAAATAGGTCGACAGAAACAAAAGACGGGGTTTAATACCGAGCGCACCTTTGCAGACTTTGATTTTCTTCTCATCATTTATTTTCTGATCCATCGCATACCAGTGTTTGTTAAATTCATTCAAACTTAATATCTCAGTTACCAAACTTCAGATTTAGATGTGATTTTCATCTCGTAGACGTCCAGACGTTTTGATTTGGTATAGGTTGTATGTAAAACAAAACTATGTGAAAAAAATTACCTTTCCCAGTGTTGGTGTTGGTGTTTGCTGGTCAGATAAAGGTCAGATAATATACCACTTTAAACTACGCTGTCATCATCATCATCATATTTTATTGTCCATTGCTGTACAAAGGCCTTTCTTAATGCACGATCTGCATCCAGTTTTTACCCGCTATTTTACATCTAGGTCGCCACTCCATTTGGCTGCAGGGTTTCCTAAACTACGTTTGCCTAAACTTTAGTCCACTAAACTATACATTTGTCTAATATCAGTTTCAACTTTTCTAAAATATGATTTATCCTACACCTTCCATGAAGTCTCCGCTCTGATAATCCACAATTCCATTACAGATTGATATACAGGTATGATGTCATTAACTACGCTACCGCACTGGTGTCAGCGATGCGTATTTGCATTTGCTTCGGTTACCTAGATTTCCGACGAGGGTCCCGGCTAAGTTATTGCCCTCAGCCTTGTCGTTTCCGGTACAATAACATAACTGCTTCTCCCATGTTATTACCAAGTTTGATATTCATATTGTTACCTACGAGTGTGGGAAGTTATATACGTTTAACAGTATAATCCTCTTTGGTATTGTATCACCACACATTCATCGATACAATGTTTTCTTGTAATTTGCAACAACGACAGGCGCCGTTTGTCTCGTCTGATAGAACACTAGATAAAGCGACTTGAATAGAAAGCACTTATTCCTACGCCATTAAATACAAGACCATCCTTGTTTATTCCCATTAAAGGGAAGCTATCTCCCATAGCGGCGGCCATTGAATTCCTCCCATTCATTGTCCATTACAGGACTTTTGAAAACAACTCCGAGATTGTTCAGCTCGGTCCCGCTTCCGCCGTTTGTTTACGAATGCATTATCAACTTGGTAAACTGTATTCCTATGAGCCTTCTGCGCGCGTGACGTCTGTTCTAGAGTCCAGGACAAAGCAACGCTCCATTTAATGTTTCAAACAGTGCAGGATACGGGAACTTTAACGGTTTTCATATCAGCATGGAGATATTTCTACATGGCAGTTAGTACTTCAATGAGTTCAATATTTTGACTGGAGGTAAAATGTTCTATGGCTTCTACTTGCGACCCTTCCATTGAAAGTTTTCATAGAAGTAAGATAAAAAAAAAAATACCGGACAAGTACGAGTAAGACTCGCGCTCCGAGGGTTCCGTTATTCCGTTGGTCAGAATCCACAGAGCGCGAGTCCAAACAAGAAATAAACAACAAAAAAATTTAATCTTTAAAGACAATCTTAACCTTGTAGTGGACTATAAGGTGCTTCCATACATACCAACTACAAAATTTAGGTTTGTATTTGCAAAACTTTTTTTTAAATGTTATAATTTCAAATTAACAACTTGACTTTTCTGACTTTACATCAGGTTTTGATTCCCTTGTGAAATCGCAAAATATGCGTCAAACGGTCATATCTTTTGATTGCGTTAACTTAAAATTCTGTTTTTTTTAACAGCTGAAAGAAAAATTTCAACTTGATAGCTTTACGCGTTCCTGAGAAAAGGGGTCTTGACAGACAAACAACAAAGTGATCCTATAAGGGTTCCGTTTTACCTTTTGAGGTACGGAACCCTAAAAATGCGGCAAGGTCGTCTTGAGTTCGATTAAAGACATCAAGCCTGATTTAGGCCTGATGCCTTCGCACCGGCCACGCCACATTGCCGAACCTCCCTTGTTTATCTGATGTTTTATGGGGATGTTTCTGAGGTTTTATGAGCGCTTACTATTCTTAGTTTAAAATGTGTTTGATCCTAATCATGAAAAACATTGCGTTGCAAGTGCAAAGTACGCAAACAACATCGAAAGTGGATCTACAGAGAGCAAACAAGACATTGTATTTGTACCGTTACTGGATAGCGAGAATCGAGGATTGCAATACAAGCTACATTCGCGAGCAAGCAGTATCCGCATTCGCGTATATGCCGTGTTATTCTTGCCACATTGCCTGCAAAGCTAGAACTAGAGCTCTTGTAATGTGAATATTGCCTTTTGGAAGCTACATTTTCACGGCTTGCGGGCGTTTTACAAGATGAAATGTGTATCTTTTGTATTCACAGAATTTCATATGTTTTGAACCATGGATGGAAGTGAAAAGTAGGTTGGACCGGCTGCTACACTTATGCGGTGCACCGCATAATTAATGCCAGTTGAGATCTGATCTAGCTCAGCGTGGGGCGTCCACCCACTAGATGGACAGACGACCTAAAGAGACCGCATATCGCTGGATGCAGGCCGCTTCCAACCAGCCCTTTTGGAGATCGATGAGGGAGGCTTATGTCCAGCAGTGGACGTACTATGGCTGAAATGATGATGATGATGAGCTCTAGCTGCGCTATCGATTACATGATCTACCAGTTCCCTGCTGCACCCTTCCGTGGTTATATCTATTTAAGTATGTATTTACAAATGTATATGTATGTATATCAGTCTCTGGCAGCCATATCACAAGCTTTGCTTAGGTTGGGGTCTGATGACCATGTGTGCAAAAATGTCCCTAATATGTATTCATTTTCCAACACATGAAAACTGGAAAGCAAGTACAGAAGCAGTGGTGTCACTACACCAACTCAACTATGTAAGTCGAGCTATTTATGGACGAACACGAAAGTGTGAGCCGATGCATTGTCGAGGTCTACACACATGACTCCATAAATGCTCAGTTAAACATGGCTTGTTTATTTTTATAATAATTATTAGGCTTGCGTTTGACCACCATCGCCTGATGTTAAGCGATGATGCGGTCTACGTTGGAGCACGCTTGCCTAGGAAAAACCGATTCACTCGTCATTTGAAGACACCCAGATTGTAACCATCGGGGAACACCCATTCAGGCAGCGTATTCCACAGACTAGCAGTTACAGTACTTTAGTTATAGTACTTTTCTCAAACATTGCGAGGCTATTTACCTTAAAATAAATCCAAACAACCGCGCGCGTTAGACGCGCGATCGGCCGTCATGCACGGAAGACAACCTTTAACATCAGGCGAGTTGGCGGTCAAACGCAAGCCTAAAAAATATATATAATAGAGAGTAACATGTATTTTTTTTGAAAATTTAAACTCCATACTTTCAAGACTGCTTGTCTCTCGTAATCGAATCCCAAATGTAACATGAATCATTCATTAGCCGTTGAACCGCTACTGATATTTCCACTTAAAACATTCTCAAACAACATCCCGGGCCGAGAAGTACTTACTTAAGCACTCTGTTCCACCCTTCAGGTAATAAAATATTCGACTGTATTACGACTGAGAACACGCCATTTGTTATACGGGACCTTGTAAATTCTCACCCTTGGAAATCTGTCATCTCGGAAGAAACTGAGCGGAACAGGTCACTCGTGTCCGTCATGGTCCTTCGAGCCGATTTCACCGTGAATTGTCCTTTACGCATCGCGCTTCGACTCCTTGCGTATAATTTTACAGGGATGGCTTTGTTTGATATATGTGGTTTTTACGAAATATATGTCCAATCCATTTACTGACTGACTTCTCTCCAAATCGCAAAAACTACTTACAAAGCTGAAATTTGGCAGGTCTGGTAGAGGTCCGCTAAGGAAGGCTTTTGCGAAACGGCCGAATTAGGAGGGGCAAATTGAGGTCGAAAGTTCATATGCAAGTCTACGCAGACGAAGTCGCTACCAAAAGGTAGTTAATTAATAAATAGTTAATTAATATTCTGAAAACTCGTACGAAACGATTTGATTCCACTTTTATTATGCTAGGCTGTGGAATGCCCTGGTTGAATGGGTGTTCTCCGATAGTTCCATTCTGGGTGTCTTCAAATCACGCACTCGTGAATTGGTTTCTTCTAGACAAGCGTGCTCCATCGTAGACCGCATTATCGCATCAGGCGAGTTGGCGGTCAAACGCCAACATTATTAATTAGAAAAAAGCCTATTATTCATTTAAATATAACTATATTTTTGTAAGAGAATCTGTGCAAGTTACGCTTACAGACATTGTTTTATTTTGGAACATAAAATATTAGCATAAAAGTTCAGTATTTTTTGTACTAAACGCTTCTGTTAATAATTTTAATAGTGTTAATACGTAAGTAGGTACTTAAACTTTGGCAAAATTATTTTAATAGTAACCTGCCTTGAGTGTTATTTGTCAATTAAATATTATTTTAACCATCATCTGCATAAATATTCTGTGCGAATATTTCCGACCATCTGGCATTAACGAACCCTGTATCAAATTACAAAACTCGTAAAAAGATATTGTTATTATAATTTCCCCGTTGACCCTTTCTCGCTTGTTTATTGAAAGGTATTATTCACAAGTGGTCTGCTCGCAAATTGCGGGCCCCCGCGCATTTTTCCTCGGCCTACCCTTTAGGGCGTCGTCGTAAAGGGAATCTCTTAGGAGGCGAAGATTAATGTGATACTTCGAGAATGCCCTTTGTATGTACCCATGAATTAATTTATCTGTAGGAGCCATCAACAGATTGCGAGCCGCAGGTAGGTTATTATGCTAATGTTTTGAATTAATGATTTTAAGTGCCCTTTCGTTACAGGTAGGGTTGGATTCGGGACCTGACTGGTCGCCATTTAAAAAAGTAAATATTTTGCTAAACCTTTGTGCCATTGGTTGGGTGGGGTGACTCTGAAAAGTTACCCTAATGCAGCACAAGCACACAAAGAGAGAATAAATGAAGCAAAACTATTTTCACCTAAATAATATTAAATATATAATGTACTAGTAATGTAAATATCTCATCATCAGCCAGAAGACGTTCACTGCTGAACATAATTATACCTCCTTCTTTAACCTCCACACTGAACGACAGCCTGCCATGTGCATTGTGCATCCACTGGATGCCCGCGACTCTCACAACATCGCCGGTCCATCTAGTGCGAGACCTACCTACGCTGCGTCTTCCGGTTCGTGGTCTCCACTCAAGAACCTTTCTTCCCCATCGGTTATCGGTTCTTCAAGCGATGTGGCCTGCCCATTGCCACTTCAACTTGTATATTTCAATAGCTATCTCGGTGTCTCTGGTTCTTTGGCGAATATCCACGTGCCAGATTCTATCCGTACGTTTCTCACCGTTCGGTATGTAAATATCTACTCGGACGTAAATAAGGACGTATCATGAATTACGCGCTGCAGTACTTTGACTGCACCGTCTATTTCAACTTCATTTAGTCCTAACGTAGTTTTGAACTTTGTTTTGTCATAAACAGTAATTGCTAGTCATGCTGTGTACTAATTTTGGTATACTTTCCAGTTACAAACTTTAATTTATGTGAAATGTTTGGCATATCTGAGATGATCCTCTTTTATGTAGGTACCTATAAAGTATAGTGAAGCGACTGTTTACTTTCGTGCTTTTTAGGGTTCCGTACCCAAAGGGTGATACTTAAAAGCGTCAAACTTGGCATGATTGTAGTATACACACTAAAGTAAAACAACAAATAGTAAATAATGGCCAAGTCCTAGTCGGTAATAAATTTATATTCTACTATAATTCTACTACAGACTGCCCCGCTGGCTCAGTTGGTAGTGAACCTATCTTCTGTGCTTGGGGGCGTGGGTTCGATTCCCATCTAGGACAAACATTTTGTGTGATGAACATTTGTGTTTGTTCTATGTCTGGGTGTTAATATCTATTTAAGTATGTATTTAAAAATATATATGTACGTATATCAGTTTCTGGCAGCCATATTACAAGCTTTGCTTAGTTTGGGGTCAGATGACCGTGTGTGCAAAACTGTCCCAGATATTTATTATATAAAAAAAAAGATAATGTTATGTTGTACTATATGCCAAGTTTGATCTTTGTACGTATTACGGTTTTTACACCAGAGCAAATACAAAAATTCGTTGAAAAAAAAAAGTTTGTTGTATGGGGTGCTTTCGTTTGTACTTTTAGACTTTTTTATTTCTTAGTTAATCTACCGTAACATTACATATTCTGTGAAAATGTCAACTGGCTATCTATACGGTTCGAAAGATACACCCGCTAAAAGGTAGGACGGACAGACAGACAGATAGACAACGTAGGCTTAGTAATAGGCTCCCGATTACACCCTTTGGGTACGGAACCCTAAAAATAAGGTGTAATAAAGGTCCGCGTTTGACTACCTACTCGCCTGTTGTGAATTACCTTATTATCAAAGATATTATACTAAATAGATTAAATGTAGTTATTCTTTCCAATTAAAACTTATTTCATCTGACTAGCTCATAACTACTAGGCTTCTCTGTAACTTGTGAACGTATTCATTAAAACTTCTACTCGACTATGAAATTAGAAATCCCTAATCTTGTTCACAAAGTTAAAGAATCCAATTAGTCTAGTTATTATTGCTTCACCAGTCGTTACCGAAAGTTGCGTAATAACCGCTACGGCACCAAACAACTCTGGAAGTCAATTTATTTCGCTAACTTCGTTTTTACCGAAGCCCTGGAAACAAAGTAACTAATTAATCGTAGTGACTTAACCCAATGAAATATTGGCTTCTGATAAACGATATGGTATAGTACTGAAACCAGGTCCTTTACATTTTCATTCGCTCCCGGATATTTGCAATTACACGTTTTGTGAAGAAACCGGGGTCCTTACGGCTATCTGTTTTCAGCGGTTTTGTTTAGGTGATGAGAAAAGTTGCGCGGCTGAAAACCGTATCTCGGCGCGATAAGGTTCACGTTCGCGTGATTTCCCGAACTGATTCGAGCCCGCGTTAAAAGTTAGCCGTAAGGCCCCTCAGCTTGGAGGTGGAATCGTAGAAATCATAGCAAAGTGTTTGGACAGTTTCTAGTGCCCGGCTAGCTACCCTCACCTCTACCTTCAAGTTGAAAATCTGTTGCTAAAACTGTGTTCCGGCAGCCTTCATTTGAGAGTCAATTCCCATGCCAGGTAAGCCGAGTTCATACCGGTCACTTCACCAGGTGTGATATGGTATGTCCTAAAACTGCGACCAGAACCACCGGAGGATGGGCAGCAGCGTCCTGTTAGTACACGGTGAACGTACTGCGATCTCCAAACCGCCTGCCAAGCGTGGGGATTATGGCAACACCCCTCTCTAAGAGGGAGGCCTTGTTCAGCAGTGGACATTTAATGGCTGATGGTGTGATGTGTGGTGTGATATGGTCCACTGACTAAGCTGTCTCCTATAAATAATGAAATATCTGCCGCTAGTACGCACAGGTTCCATCAAGATGTCTAAAATAGACTACCATGAACGTTGCTATATTATCCACGAGCTATTGCCCGCGACTTCACGTCTTGATTTTTCAACCCCTTCTTGCCTTCCTTAATTCGGTCCTATCGCAAAATCCTCCTCGGTGGACCTCTAACTCCTACCTGCCACATTTCAGCTTCGTAGGTCAATAAGTTTTTGAGATTTCGTGATGAGTCAGTGAGTTTTCGCTTTTAGGTCGATAAATCGATTGGAAAACATAGAAGCACTTGGGCATGTCGTCCTTCCGTTGAAGAATCGATACTTGAATCATAATTCATTAGGGGATTAATATTAAAACAGCGTGTTGTCGGTGTCGCAGTATCGATTCGAGCGGGTCAGGGGTCGTGGAGCGCAAGGTCGCGCAATGTCGCTCGACCGACTGCCAGCGATCTACTTGCACCAAGGGCCTTACGGCGACCACTTAACGCGGGCTCGAAATAGCGCAGTGTGGAAAATCACGCGAACGAGAACCTTAACGCGCCTTTTTTATGCCATAGGTGGCAAACAAGCAGACGGGCTGCCTGCTGGTAAGCAGTCCCTGTCGCCTATGGATATTTGTAAAACCAGAGGCATCACAACTACGTTGCCGACCTTTTAAGAATATAACAACCCGCCTTTTTTTTTAGGAACCCCATGTTGTAGCTTCTCGGAAACACCACGGAACGTAGCTCATTTAACATTTTGAAAGTGTGAGGCAAGAAAGATTGCGTGAATCGCACAGTGTTGTTTATTCCACTGATCTATGGTGTGTGGATAAATTTTCAGGCGGTGGTGGCTAGAGCGCTGGTAAAACCGCGACGCCGGCATCAGATCAAACAGTTCTTCAGAACACTCCCCGTTGAAAAGCGATAAAAGATACAGTTTGCGACTACACGACAAATGCCTCCGGAAGTCTTGACAGACTAGTCTATTTCACACGCTTTTATGATTTGTCGCATTACGTGAACACTCTGTTATAGACTTAGTTGCTGTCTTAATGAAGTCCGTCCAGCGTGTAGGAGATCTGCTTCGACCTCTCTTTCCTTTTACTTGAACTCAATTTCAAACAACACAAATTTGCAGTATATTCGTTTGCCTTCACACCGCAATCATTGGAGTTTAATTGGAACGCTAGATTTCCTCGAGCAATTCCCCGATAATTACCAGCTCATTTGATACTAGAATCGATAGCATGCCCACGTGTGCTGTGACCCTGACTATTCTCTATAGTCCTAATGGTCTACAATTAGAAGGCTCTGCGTCACCGTTACCTAATGTGTGACATAACTGCTGTTTGCATTGCGGTAACCGGTCTCGAACTGCTATTGTTGCGAGATTTGTTTGGCGAAACGATTTTGATGTTCGTTTGGAAACCAAATTTTCATTGTGATTATTAAAATCAGTCTCGAGACCCCGTCTCTGGACCTGCATTGGACAAGTTACCTGTTTATATTTTTCGCAATGATATTTCATTAATTTTGACAGATTTGATATGACAAGGCTATCAAAAACAGTTACGACAAAATATAGGGGCCAGTAGACTATCATTAATTAGGATCTCCATTTGAAACCTGACTTTGTAATTTATAGTTAATCATCTGAATTAGAATTGCGATGTGGACGAATTCATTATATTATTACAATCATGACCTTCTGAATACTAGAGTAGGCACTGACCGCAGTATAAGGTCAGACTATAAATTGGCACCGGTTCTGTTCTATAATTACTAATCAGTATAAATTACTTACAGCTATATTATTAACCGAAATTATGTACATACATAAAACGTATCACACCCGTACCCATAGCTCTACTAGTTTTCCCTTAATCGAGAATGCCATACATGTCACACAGACATTGATAGCCCGTTTGTCTAGTTGGTAGTGAACCTGCCTTCTGCGCTTGGGGGTGTGGGTTCGATTCCCACCTAGCACAAATATTTATGTGATGAACATTTGTGTTTGTTCTATATCTGGGTGTTAATATCTATTTAAGTATGTATTAAAAAATATATATGTATGTATATCAGTCTCTGGCAGCCATATCACAAGCTTTGCTTAGTTTGGGGTCAGATGGCCGTGTGTGCAAAAATGTCCCGAATATTTATTTATTTACATACAACTAGCACAAACACCTAGTACAAATATTGATTTAAAAAAATGTTATAATTTCAGCCATCGACGTCCCATTGCAGCGCATAAGCCCATTCCTTTTATCCAGTCCTTTCGGTTCTGTGCTATGGTGGACCATTCTTTTACGCGGGACAAGCTCGGGTCGCCATCATTTTCTGAGCCATTCAAGAGGTCTTATGGCATGCGGCAGTCATTCGATAGTGGTTCTAGCCCACAGGCTTATCCGACACGTTCTACTTACGTGGCCGGCCCAGTCTCATTTCAGTTTGCCCTCTTTACCTATACTTAGACGGGGAAAAGTAAACTCCTAGTTGATCCGGTGTCTTGAACAAAAATATCACATTCAAATTATGAAATCCAACTGGAGTCTATTGCGCTCGAAACTAGATACCTTCCCTTTAAACTGCAGTAGAGGATCAAATAAAGTAAATCTCTATCTCAGAGATTTCATATCACGGCAGCTTTCGCTTTATTATTCACCGCGACATTGTGTTAAACCGGTGTTCTGCTCTGCGATATCACCTTTATGTCTGCGCCATCACCTTTATGTCTGCGCCTAGTGGATGCTCTCTCTAAATTCGTGGGTTTGAACCAAGTTTGAACAGAATTAGATTAAATGACTAGCTATATAGGGAGATGGCTTCATCTAGCCTTTGAAAGGTATTCTATATCCCTTTCCAAGTCGATTTGAGCTTTATTCCAGCCCACGGTAACCTGCAGCCTAATGTTATTGTCCATTATCCAGTATTATTGGTTTTGTGCAATGAATTCCTTCACTAAAATGGCATTGCAAATATAAACACCCTATTAAAATATGTACACGCGTTATTGTTGTTGTTGTAAATAAAGATGAGGAGTATTAATGACGATAGCAGAAAAATGCAGTTGACATTATAAAAGGAAAATATTAAAAAGTAAACAACAACCGGCCATCTTGAGAAAGTAGACAGATCACGCCAACTTTTAAAGGTATAATACCGCAACTTTTTACACGTAATTTTTCGGAACTTCCCCATTCGTCGCTCGGGAGGTTGTTGTCAACAAACCAACATATTACTGCAAGGGATCCCCAGAATACGAATGCCCGGGTGCCCCGTTTTGGAATTGGGTCAGAAGCTTCGTGGAATCCACGTTTCGCTATCCATACACTTCGGATCGATCGACCAACCAGTCGACAGACTCGGCTGTCGACGAACCTCGTCTCGCACGGCAATAAAACCTCGGGGGACCTTTTACGAAAATTACTAATTACGATATTAAACTCCGACTGAAATAAATTAACTTCAAAGGATCGGCAAACTGGTATTTACGGTTACTAAGCATGCGAAATGCCTATTGTTTTCGTTACTTCAATTCAGTCTGTTCCGAAACTACCTGAGCTTCATAACCAAATGTTATAGTTTGCGAAATTTCCGAGGATTCGAAAGGTTTCTGTTTGTTTTCCTGAAGTTTGGGGTTTGGTGAGTTTCCATTACTCCGTTGAGGACTATCTTCGGCTTACGTTGGCACTTAAAGGGATTCCCAACTTATTTCGGAACCTTTCTTAAGGAATTTAAGAGCTTAAAGCGCTTCTCCTAGTTCGAATTACAGTTAAGACAATCAGCTAAACGAATTTAATCTAGAATCTAGAAGTATTTACTTAGTACTTATTTCAACTTCATTAACAACTTAGGTAACCCCTTTTAATAAAAGCCAAGCAGTCTAGGCATTTAAATGTGGAACCAGATAGAAAAAGAAGAAAGATATCAATTTTTGTTAGGCTTCTCCACGTTTATAGACGAAAATTGAAACTAGTATCAAAGTTACAGAAAAAGATAAGAAAAAAAACTACGTTTTTTCAGGCAGACGTCTCCTCGAACAATTTTATCTGTACCGTACCGTAGATCTGTGTTCGGTGTTGTACCCTTGTCGGAGTTATCTTGCAGCCAATCTCTTAGATTAGCCGGCCGATCGTTTGCCCATTTTTATGTCGTTTTATGTCTTCCGGATGCCCTTATACTTATAAAAACTGTTTCTATATTTACTAACATTTTTTTCTTGTCACCGTTTCGGTTTTATTCGCTGGTTTTGGATAAGAAAATTCTTCGTTGTTATTGAATCGTCAGATTTATTAACACTGAAAGCGCACGTTTTCAGGAGTTGAGATGATTAATAAAACTTGAGTGAGATCTCATCTATCAGCTTTTAGTCTAACTAGTTTTTTTTTACCCCCAATAAAAGAGCTGGTAATCTTTAAACGGCTGAACAGATTTTCTTGAATCATTGCGAAGAACACTCAAACAAAAAAAAAAACCCGCTGACTCTACTGTTGATATTTGTATCAAGTGGGTGTTCCCCGATAGTTACAATCTGAGTGTCTTCAAATCAAGAGTGAATGAATTTCTTCTAGGCAAGCGTGCTCCAACGTAAACCGCATCATCGCTTAACATCAGGCGTGATGGCGGTCAAACGCAAGCCTTATAATTATTAAAAAAAAAAAAAAGTTTTCCTGTATCGATGTTGAGCGATGGCATCGAAACAAAACTTTTAGCAAATCACTTAACACACATCATCAGCCATTAAACGTCCAATGCTGAACAAAGGCCTCCCTCTCCCAAGAGAGGTGTTGCCATAACTCCCACGCTTGGCAGGCGGCTTGGGGATCGCAGTACGTTCACCGTGTACTATTAGGATGCTGCTTCCCATCCTCCGGCTGTTATGGTCGCAGTTTGAAGACATAGATCTCCAGATCAATCATCTACCATCTAATAGAGATACATCGATTCCATCTTCATACGGAACCGACGACAAGATATTGACGATATTATTACTATCGCGGGTCGAACCTGGACTCGATTAGCACAGGACCGAGGCAAATGGCATAGCAAGAGAGAGGTCTATACCCAGCAGTGGGATAGAGAAGAAAAGAAAGAAAATACATTTTATTCGACACCTTTACAAGGCTGACGATGATGATGATGACGGAACTATACTCACAGCTGTATTGGGTTTGGCACGTAACTCGCAGTGTCGTATAAAATACAGTCGCAAAACGTGAATAACGTTTCAAACGTTCACTCGTTCAGTGTGTCAGGGACAATCTAGTAAATTGTGTCGTTTCGTTCTTTTGTTAAATTGTGTGACCGTTATGTATGACTGGATGTAATTTACATGTATTATGATTTCAATGTAATATAGCTATAGTGGCTGAGCGGTAGCGTGTGCGCTTTACCATCCTCTATCTTTGATATTAGGTACCGTTCATTAATAATGTGATGTTTTTAAGCCCCCCCCTCCCCCATGGTGATACGTGGTGAGGTTTATGACTACCCCCAATCCCCACCCAAAATCACGTGTAGTTTTGAGTAGCTACAAAGATTCTTTTTTTTAAATACAGGTATAAAGTATAATCTAATTAAATTTTACTCTGAAATTAAGGACCATGACAAAAATGTCTAGTCAGAAAGGTTGCAGGTTGCTTTTGATTGGCAAAGTCACACTACATGCCGCTTTTCGATTTAGAAATCGCGCGTTTGATGAAAAAATAAATACACGTGATCTCTTACTAAACCCCCCCCCCCCAACCCTCAAGTGATTAATGGACGGTCCCTTAGACATTATGATTCAGCAGTGGGAACATGATAGGTTGATAAAGATGATGATAATTTATCCTAATCAAAGATACGCAACAAAATGATAGGTATTCTATTAAGTTATCTGGCACCGAAGCTACAGTAAGATGAGCTTGAAATCCATAGAGATTCCAAAGCGAGCGTGTAGCTTTCGAATCCAGCTGAAAAGGTTCGGAAACAATGCTACACTGTTAGTTCACGGAAATTACAGTCACAGTATTCATCCAAGCACAGTAAGGAATCTTAGGATGAAAAAGCTATGTTTGTTCTCTACCGTTTTTCTACATCTCTTTACTGGATATGGCTGATTAGGCTATTCTATCATATATATGTATAGCATATTAGACTCCGAGTCCGAAATACCGAAATCCGTCGAAGGACAAAAGTCACGGATGTCGGAAACCGTATCATGCGACTCAAGTGGCGCTGGGCAGGGCACGTGGCTAGGCGTGGTGACGGCAGGTGGAGTGTAGCCTTGACAGAGTGGTTACCAATAGCGGATAAGCGTTCCATAGGTAGACAACCAGCCCGATGGGTCGATGACATCAGGCCCATCGCAGGTCATACGTGGATGAGATTAGCCCGAGATAGGGATCAATGGCGCATGGGAAAGGAGGCCTATACCCAGCAGTGGGTTGATACAGGCTGACATATCATAATGATGTTATTTATACTTACGCACTTTTATATATACCTTCGATCATAATCGTCTTTTAACATCTTGCGAATTGGTGTCTTAGTACGTAGATTTTACAACAACAACAGATACAGATTTCGCAACAGAGACGTGAGTGGCGCAGCTCTGTTCATAAGGCTGTTAATAACTTCGAAGAGAAACGAATACAAGACCTAGATGCAAAACGCCTTATTATTAAGACCCGTCCGAAGCCTTCCTACACCTACAATGCTGATGGTCAGTTGCACTGTGCGCCTTTTATGGTTATTATGGTTATACAGTTTGGTATTGCCAGCCATATACGCGCTCATAACTGGCGCTAGTCAGGTTCGCTGTTGACGGTCACGTCAAGGAGGCCGATATATATATATAGATTTTACCCAAATCCATTACCGGTTAAATGTTCTGTGTGTAGAATACCTTGATGCTGTGTGTCATGACATCCTCTACTCTTATTGTGCCTACTGTATTCCACCATGCCACGCCTACGCCTGTATCAGCCCGCGGCCAAATCGCTCTGAAAACAACAGTTCAGTTCGTGAATCAATAGGTAGTTCAGATTGCTTTCTAATAGTTACATCCATAATGTTTTTGAGCACATCGCAATCATATTTGTTTATAGATATAACAGCTTACGTATCCATAGTGATACCAAAAACAAATGTGCCCTTGAATTCAGACGTAGTATATTTTGTAATATTGTCCGAATGACGCATGTACGCACCATTCGAGTGGAAACTGAAGTCTTTTCAAAGTTTCAAACGACAAGTCTCACTTTCTATGCCTCATCGTCTAAACCCAACAACTCTGAATTAACTAGAATATTCAAAAGGAATTAACGAGCAGCCTGCCCATTATCTCCAATTGTACATTTGCCTTCTATTTCAGTCGCCTCCCACGCTTAGGCTTATAAACTAAAAGCTAATCCAATACTCATTTGCTTGTAATGCGATAAGACGGTTTGGTCTTTGGCGTAGACAATAGACACTAGTTTTCGGATAGGTTAATCAGGTTTTATGCTATGTCGTTGCTAAACGTTCATATGACTCTTATAATCTTCTCAAATATGCGAGCCACTTAGCCCAATGTGTTTTTCACTTAGTAACCAACGGTTGCTGACCGCCTTTTGTAGGTCGTTGCTCTACCTGCCTAGAGAGTAAACCTTACACGTTTTCCTATATCTATATAAATACCTACCTATAGTATATAATTATTATACTTATCTGTTCTTTCAGTATGTCAAAGTGGTTTACTGGGTCTAGAGAAACGGCTAGTTTTCTGTCTGTTTTTAATGTCTTCTACAATAGTTGTCTTGCAAAATAAATCTAGTCCATGGTTTTCCGATAATGGTACAGTCTGTATTTAGCGCAAAATCAGGCCATCGGGTCAACAAAGCCGGTGGATTAAAAGTTATTGAAATTTGCCGATGGATTGATAACTACGAGGCATTTGGACGGGAGGCCGTAAAACTGTCTGCGAGCCATTTGATGAGAGAAACGATGATTAAAAAGTTTCAGATTTATTGAGGTGGTAATTGTAGCGGGTGTTGGTGGAATTTAATTGAAGATTTAATGCCGTGGAGTAAAATATGGTAGTTATCAATCATCAGTAAAAGAAGAAACGTCATCATTGTTGCTTCCAATTAGGAGTACTGGCAAGATTAGATGATGTAAACAACCCACTCCACCTTGTTTTTTTTTAAATTTAATTAAATTTCACATCACATCATCAGCCAGTAAACGTCCACTGCTGAACAAAGGCCTCCTTACAACATATTTCTCTACGCACCCCCACCCCCGCACCCGACAAGCAGCCGGTGTCATCACGTGCGCGCCGCGCGGCGGCCCGTAGTGCAAAGCGAGACGCAGCCGCGCGCGCGCATTCACCTTGAAAAAGGCCGTCTAATGCGGTTGAAACTATAGTCGGAGTAACCGGCTTAATCTTACGTGAGTAATTCCCGTGTAACATAAATAAAAAGGCCTCCTTCTTAGAGAGGGGTGTTGCCATAATCCCCACGCTTAGCAGGCGGCTTGAGGATCGCAGTACGTTCACCGTGTTCTAATAGGACGCTGCCGCTCTGGTCGCAGTTTTAAGACATACCCGGGTCCTGTGGGCTTACTCTTGGCACTCGATTTCAATCGTAATTTGGGATTGGGATCGAAAATATGCCATTTGGTACTCTTCAATAGCGTCAAGAGTACTGAAAGCGTCGAGTTGAGTCGAATTTATTTAGTTCCATAAAATTCCACCATTATCGGTTCCAATCGCGCGCTAGTTTAGAATTCAAAGAGTGCCAAATGGCCAAATTACGATTGAAACCGAGTGTCAAGAGTAAGCCCACTGGTCACAGGCGTATAACTACTTCGGCGACTTTCAAATTCCAATTTCAGCTAATATACTTACTGCCCTTTTCCGGTTGGGTTAACTACGAACTCTTTTTTTGCTCGTATCTGTATAGTTTGAATTGGATGCTATTCCGTGTTCTAATAATACCGACCGAGTCCCTATCGAACCGTGCAAATCGTCCTGATTTTTTCCCGATACAAATAGACCCATTCGAAACTTATCTCCATTATCGAAAGGGACAAAAACGGCATTCCTGTTTACCATTACAACAGCGATTTGACTTATGTCTGGCAATTGACTGCATCCACCAATTTCCGCAGAGCTCCGTTAGTTGCGTCCCTGAATCGTGATGAAACGTAATTTGTTAGGCTTAATAATCAAGTTGGGTTCTGATTACACTGGTGTGGTGCCGTAGTTGTTTTCCCTTAACGATCTGTTTGTGTTTACGTGCGTATTGTTTTGTTGCAGGTACTGGGGAAGCGGAAATTGGCACACTGGAGTTCTTTTACCGAACGGCGCAAGATTTGAATACAAATTGATTTATTTCTCGGGGACAAAGATCGTCGAGTTCATGGCGTTATTTCTGCTCTGGTTTGCGGAAGCTTGGATTTTGAAGGCGGTTTGTCGATATTGCGGGCTCGCATCCTGCTATGTACTTAGTTTCATTTTCTACTATAGCATCGCCCGTGGGTTTAAAACAAATTGTGATATACTTCCACATGATACACAAAGAAATAGAAGTTGCCGTTTTTTGTGCCAAATTTGATTAAGCCTCCTCCTCCGCAATTATGTACATATATTTTTTTATTAGATTTTTTTTTTTATTATTTGAGGCAATAAATAATTATCTATACTAATATTATAAAGAGGAAAGATTTGATTGTTTGTTTGTTTGTTTGCATTGAATAGGCTCCGAAACTACAGAACCGATTTGAAAAATTCTTTCACTGTTGGCTACGCTATCCCCGGGTGACATAGGCTATAATCTATACCCGTGCGAAGCAGGGGCGTACCGCTAGTATCGATATAAACCGAATTGATGAAAATTTCTATGGGGCCAATCTGAAAGTATATCCTTCCTATAAAAAAAAATATTTTCCAAATCGGATCATAAATAAAAGTTCCGAGGTAGAAAACATTAAAAAAAATTAAACCCCCTCCCTATTTGAAGTCGGTTAAAATATTAGGTAACTGGAGTACTTAAATGGAACCAAATAATGTTCTTCTATTTTATAACGTATGGAACGTTTTAATTAAAATATTGTGGAAAGGAATTTTCAACACGAAGGCATTAGCACAGTTGAATTCGTTTTGTAACAATTCTACGGATTTCAATTTAAAGCTATAGTAGGTTACAGCACTTTTTTGACTACCTGTTGAGATTAAGTTGCAGTTTTCTTCATTTCTAGGTTTACACCTAACCTTATTTTTTGTTTGGATTGCAAACTCTACTTTTAAATAGCATGTGGAACGGAGTCGATTTGGAATGCTCTAAAGAAAGAATAAAAAATCTTTAAAACTTGACATTTTCATCACCATCAGCCAGAAGACGTCCACTACTGAACATAGCGCCATCCATCGCGGTTTTACTATCGAACCGGACGCCATCGCCAAAAAAGCCATCCTCATATTATAGATGCGTGGAAGTCTCGCACTGTTCGATTTGATCGATTGTTTCTGCCACGCACCTGTAAGTTGTGGAATGGCTTACCGCCTTCGGTTTTTCCTCCAACATATAACCTCAATCGCTTCAAGCGAAGAGTGAATAGAGTCCTCAAAGGTAGGCAACGCGCCGCCAATGCCCCGGGTATTGTAGGTGTCCATAGGCGACGGTGACTACTTACCATCAGGTGGCCCGTCGCTTGTTTGCATACTATTATATAAAAAAAAAAAAAAAAAAATAAAAAAAACATAGGCATCCCCCTTAGACCTTCACACTGAACGACAGTCTACAATCTGAATCCACTGGATGCCCGCGACACTCACGATGTCATCGGTCCACCATTGAAATTTTATCTATCCATCTAGCGTGCTCCATCAGGCGAGATGGCGATCGAACCCTCAAAAAAAAAGCATTGCTTTTTAAGTAACATTTATAAAGGCCGTTATATGTATATTCTGCTTTGATTATAAAGCTAACTCCTTGGTGTATTTCTACTTTCTATTTCACTCTAAGACCCGCTATCCCCTTCCGTATCAGCTGAACCTAGATTTAGAACAGCACGGTGGCGAACCAAAACCAAATTCCAAACCACAAAACCAAACTAAAACACCAAAACCAAACCATAACACCGAACCCAAACCAAACCAAATTCGACTGGTTATTATTTTCGTAGATAGTTGTGTTGTTACACATGTGACTAAACGAACCTCCACCTTCGACCAAAATAAAATGAATGGATAGGCCATAACCATTGAACTTGCTTAGTAAAAACGAGTCAAATCGTCGGACATAATACTTGAACACTTAATTATAACCATGTACAGTAGGTACATTTGGTACAAATATAAGATAGCGATTTTTTGTTGTGTTTTTACACTTCGGGAAAGCATACGACTAAAACGAAGTGAGCGCCGGCGATCATTTTATAATCTTAAAAATGCGCTCCTTCTGGGCCCGTCCATGCATTTTATTTTGATCGAACACCTCCACCTGTTCTAACCTGGTTAATGACTGCTAGAAAATGTTTAGCATTAAGTCCTTCATTTGTACATTTCTACTTTATTTGTGAGTATGCAATAAAGTATTAAATAAATAAATAAACTGCCATCTATCGAGTTAGCTGGAACTATTTAAAATCAGCCCTCATTTATAACGCTCCTTCTACACTCTTCAAGTCTCGTCGACTCACGCAGAGGATAATAATTATACGTTCTGGCGGATTAACATAATCCCAGGCTGAGTTAAATAAAGCGACAAATGTTAAGCTCGCTATAAAGATACATTAAAACCAAGTGTGAGCTAAAGCCTGCTTAGATTGTAAAGTTCATATAAACTAAATAGTATTAGGTCAGAATTAGTCTCTCTTAGAATATATATCAAAATAATAGTGGCAGATTACGATAAAGTTAGGTCGATTTTAGCGTTCTACCCGACGACGTATAGCTAAAAGGAAGGCAGTATGTTTAACGTGTATGTATGTATTTACTCTTGTATGTCTCAAAGCCCAAACGCCTCAACCGATCTTGAATAAATAAAGTGTTGAGGTTCGGGGGGGTAATGGATGATCACTGGGTAGGTGATGTCATCAAAAAGAAAAGACGGCGCCTTATTATATAAAAAACGCACCCCTCATTATATGACGTATCATAGAGAATTAAAATTGAGCTAAATCACTTTATGTCCACGTGTACTGTTTGCGAAATATGGTCAACTAAAAATAGGGTTTGTCCATAATCATCCTATGACATCTCATCCTATTGTTTTTTTAACGCCACCTATTTCTGTTCTTTCCACAATCTTACCACTGTAAATATTCCATTTATAATCAAATAACTGTAATTCTACAGTTAAAAATATAGAAGTACTAGCTGCGCCCCGCGGTTTCACCCGTGTAGTGATGAAACATGGTGATGATGATGATGAAAAGTAGCCTATGTCACTCTCTGGCTCTTGAACTTATACCCTTGCAAAAAATCAAGTCGATCCGTTGTTCCGTTGCAGCGTGAAAGAGGAACAAACATCCATACATGACATACAAACTTTTGCGTTTATAATATTAGTAGGATGTTGTAGCTACTTTACGTGAGAATCAAGCAAATTAAAACTTGTACATATTGCAATTAAGAAATCTCGATATAACTTTGAATAAAGAAACTTAATGAGACCAAGGTTTAAGAAAATTATGAAATTTAACTGAAAAGCCGTATTCAAACTTTAACGCCTATCGAGGGAAATTAGAGACAAACTGTTAAATTTCGGGGTCGCGAATCCGTGACCTATTTAACTAAGCCTTGTCGCATCGATTTCGGTATTAAGGCCGTGAGGTCTTCCCGTGAACATGGTACATGTAACTGCGCTGAAATATCGGGATCTTGATCTACAAAGTCATCAACATCAGCCAGAAGACGTCCACTGCTGAACATAAGCCTCCCCGTTAGACCTCCACACTGAACGACAGCCTGCCAGCTGCATCCACTGGGTGCCTGTGACTCTCACGATGTCGGTCCATCTAGTGGGAGGCCTACCTACGCTGCGTCTTCAGGTTCGTGGGCTCCACTCAAGAACCTTTCTTCCCCATCGGTTGTCGGTTCTTCGATCATTACAAAGTCATATAGTTCCAATGCATCCTCTTCTTCCGCTTCCACCTTGCACGCTTTCTTCTCGCAGTACTTCAGACACTCAAGCCTGGATTTCACAGGCCCAGGTACTGACCGGTAGTAGACAGAAACTGTACATTCTGCTGTCACTACAGTTCCTGACGTGTTCTCACTACTGGGTCTGCATTGAGAGACAGCTACCGTGTTACTAGTTCTGGTTTGGGTTTCTTGGTTAACCGGTTGAGTGACGATCCAGTAGCTGTCCTGTGGGAGTGGGGGAAGGTCAGAGGACAGTAAAAACAAAAAAAAAAATAAGTAGCTGTACGTCACCAACTGATCGGTCAGTACTGGCTCAACTTTGTTTTCACGGACCCAGTAGCTGCCAGACAGTAACTGTCCTACACTGATCGCCAGCTACTGGGCCTGTGAAAACCAGGCTTTAGACTGAAATACATTCCATTCCAAAAGACTAGAGTTGCCAAAGAACTAAAGTCACCGACATAGCTGTTAAAATTTGCAAGTTGAAGTGGCAATGGGCAGGCCACATCGCTCGAAGACCCGATAACCGATGGGGAAGAAAGGTTCTGGAGTGGAGAGCACGAACCGGAAGACGCAGCGTAGGGAGGCCTCCCACTAGATGGACCGACGACATTGTGAGAGTCGCGGGCATCCAGTGGATGCAAAAGGCAGGCTGTCGTTCAGTGTGGAGGTTAAAGGGGGAGGCCTATGTTCAGCAGTGAACGTCTTCTGGCTGATGATGATGATGACATTCCATTCGTCCGCAAACAGATTACAATCATTTGTCATGGCCCGAAGAGAATGTATGGAACATTTCCCCCCAACTTCTTATTTCCACGGCTAAGTTTTTAATTACACGGTAGATATTGCTTCATGTACTATTCTGTTGGCAGTAAACAAGTTTTCCCGTGGTCGTTCGCAATTAAAATTTAAGTTTATTGCGTTTGCAGTTTTATTATTGGCATTGTCCTCTATATTCGATCGGAGGTCTTTGAAGTTTTTAAATAAAGCTACTTGTTTACAGAAGGTAGTCGTTTGCCTTTCAGAAAAATGAGATTTAACTGTTATAGCTGTACCACGCGGATGTACTCTCAAGTTTCAAGTTTGTTTCTATTTTTTCGGAATAAAAATTGTCCTACGGCTGTGTTAAAATGCACCTTCTTCCTAGCCAAATTTTAGCCGTTTGTGGGTGGTACGTTTTACAAAGTCGGGAAATTCAAATTAAAAAAAAATTATTTGGTCCTTGTAGCGAGGCTGGGTGATTATTTTAAAATGACACAGTGTTTTCGCAAATCGTTGGTTGTTCTTTACATTATCTCGTGCTATTTAACAGTAACGTACTATACTACTTAAATTTGTGAACAAACCGTTTGAAACAGCAAATTTTTTTTTATTGACAAATGTAAGTAATAATGTGCATTAAAAATAAATAACTTTACATGATTTCGTAAAGAATCAATGAAGAAAAGGGAAGTACCATAGAAAACGATTATTTACTCTTGAGAAAATTTATGGAACAGCTGATATTTCATCACGTTTTCAGCGTTGGTCCTATAATAAAAGTTGTTCATAATGATGAGTAACGAACCTTTTCGGTTTAGTACACCCTTACCGCGTAACCCTGTATTTACAAATCCATTTTGATCTACGTTTTGAGCATGCTTACCAGTAAACACGGCTTTCTACTAACGGTCACCTCTGAATCCTTTGATGTACAAAGGGCTCTATTTTGAAGGCCCGTGAATCTGTAATTTGCTTACCGCCTTCCTAACGACTTACCCAGTAAATACGGGGAAATTAAGCTTCTATTGTCAGTTGTAACGACCCGCGTTTTTGAAGTCGTTTCGTGTACCAATAACCCGTGAAATACTAACTAGTCGGTATTCTGTGTCGCCATTGAGAGGTCTCGTTGAGATTGGTTATCGATTGAGCTTACTTTCAGTCTTAAATTAGATTTTGGGACTTCAGCTTCGATATTGTAAAGAATGGTCTATTCAGTTTCCAGTTTTATCACCGTTGTCTTGGTAACTTTTCTACTCACATTTATGCAAGCTTCTTTGCCTCATGTTTTATGTTTATCGTGACTTATCACGTATTATTTAATTTAGGTAAAAATAGCCAGGTGGTCAGCTCGTGACCACGGCCATTGTAACATTGTCGAAACGTCGAGCGAAAGGTACATATTTTTACCTAAATTAAATAATACGTGATAAGTCCCGATAAACATAAAACATGTGTTCAAATCGCGAAAGTTTAAAAAATTCTTTGCCTCATTGTCGCTTAAGACGCTCTTTTCCGACTTGTAGCGATTATGGTCATTCTAGTTTAAGTGTGCATACCTCCATGGTTAGCTTATAATTATAAAAACGATGTCATAACAAAATTGAATGTTTTATCTAGGAAACCCATGAGACCGAAACACGATTTAAGCACATTTCGCTCGATAGAAAAAAAATATCAAAGTAGCACTGATTTGCGCTTTTATCCCTGTTTTTTTGGATTCATTGAATTGCCTATTTACTAAATTATGTCTACGATATCTTAATATATAGATTTCATAATTATGAAGAAACCGGTGAGGTACATTTTACATTACAGCTATACTTTTCGAATAATATGAGAAAAACCCCAAAAATAGAAGTAGCGAAACGCACGACTGTGTGTAAGAGCCATGATTTTGATCCGCTTAATGCGACTTTAATACAATAAACCAAGGATTATAAATAAATAAATAAATAGTAGTCTGTAGTAATAAGCGTTGCTTAAAAGTGGGAAAACCTCGCTTTAAGTGATCGACTAGATAGCAACAGGACTTTACAAAAAAAAAAATTTGTCGAGGTATCGTAAATTACTTATATTTGAATATAAATTAAGTTTTTGGACCAAAATTACCACCCCAATGGCACTCTCCGTGGCTTTATTCAGGTCATCTCGTGTGTAGGTTGTAAGGCATGCCGCACACTCCATTAAGTGTGACATTCAGTCGCGTAGCTATCGGAGGGCTAGGTGGTGCAGTGCACCAGGTCCCTCAAGCTCACGGGGTTCTTGGACTCTGACCAGTAAACCTCAACTTGAACTTGCGAAAATTACTCCCACCTTCAGAATATAGCCTGTACCTAATAAATGCCTTTGCACCTTTAAAGTATTCATAGAAATTTATATTTAAAAACTTGATAAAACCTAACCAGTTCAGATGGTCTCCAATTCTTTTTTTTGCACCAAGGCCTTTGGTTACTTAGCTACGCAACTGGTGACATTGTCTGAGGGGGGTGTACACCACAAAGACATTCGGTATCAGAGCCTTTTATATAACTACATTTTTCCATGTTATCCCGACTTCGGTCCACTTGAGACCGAAGTCGTTTCCGGGGTTTCCAAGTGGGCTATGGTTCTTTATGGCCTGGGGGGCAGCTCTTCAGCAGGACAATGTAATTGGGAGATGGACTGTGCAGATTTTGCCACACGACAAGTCGAGCGTCTTTGGGGTGACTTATTCGTTCATTCTGTCCAAAACTTATCCAGTACCGCGGCATTTATGAGAACTATAAAAATTTTCATACCAACTTAGTAACTGCAGCGCTGAGTTTGGGTTAAAAAATAAATAGAATTAGTACAAACAATAGTCAGCTGTTGTGGTTCAAATGAATGAATGAAACCATATCTACATATTGTAGACAAGTCTATATCTTCGTCAATTGAAGTCACATAGCGATGTCGTAAGGTTCCAATTGAGTCATAGAGCGCTTATTTGTATAAATTTATCTGCTGCGATGCGGGGTTATACAGGGTTATAGCGCCAAACGTGTTTACATTCGTTTTCAACTCATATCATTTCCACTTACAGCTGACAAGTAATAATAATAAATTTTGATTCAATTCTGCTAGATTTTGGAATTGTCAACGAGACGAGATGACTAGAATTACCATTATTTGAAGCACTTAAAAATATAGACGTTTACGTATACGATATTAAATTATCTTGAATCATAGCTCATAGCAACAATATCCATCGAGTCGCCTTTAAAACAAAAATAAAATACGAAATCAAAATCGGTTCAGCCAAATCGCTCTTCTTTTTGCAGGAAATCCCTATGGAAATCTGTTATTGGACCACCCAAATTAGTTTTTTTTAAATTGCAAAAAAAATATATCATCATTACCAGCATGGTCCCACAGTTGGGACGCAACACAAGTCTTCTCAGAGCGAGAGGATGGGTTGCATAAATAAGCATAATTTGATACGCATACAAAATACAAATGACAGCTCGTTTAATGATCCCAAAATACGTTGTCATGGTATACCAAATTGAACCAGATCTCATCTGCACAGTGCACAGTCTAACCTAAGTTCAGGGACGTATCACTTTTGTGAAGCCCACGCGTTGCGGGCTTCCCTCTAATCGATCTGATTGCTCTGGGCCTGACAAATTGGACATCGCTGAATTGGCTGACAACTGAGTGTTGGGCTGGGTGGTCACTGATTTGATGTCAATTTGTGTTACGAGACTGCACGCGGGTTTCATTTCTAGATAGTATTATCGGTTTTATCTGCTGAGCTAAACTGTTCTATGTTCGCGCATTTATTTTTAACCGACGAAAGGAGTGGGTTATCAATTCGACTGTGTTTTTTTTTTAATGAATAGATTCTGATGTTTTTTTTTGTTTGGTAGTTATACTTCAGAAGTGGTCCTATATAAATTGTATCGAAATTGATTTAGTGCTTATTGAAAACACAAAAAAACAAAAAAAATATATTTTAGCAAAAGTGTTGACGAAAAAAGGAGGCTATCAATTTGACTGATTTTTTTTTAAATATTTGCGAATGAGTTGATTCCGATGTTTTTTGTTTGTTTGATAGGTTATACTTCAGAGGTGGTCCTATATAAATTGTATCGAAATTGATTTAGTGCTTATTGAAAAAAAACAACAAAAACCAAAAATATATTTACAGCTATGTCGTTTATGGTTTTGGCGAAAGTTTTGATGAGGACTTTCAATCTACGTTTTAACTGTAATTTTACTACTTTTTAGTTTAAGTTTTTACATGTACAAACTAGTCTCTTGAAGTCGTTTCTGTTTCTTTTAAAAATTAATAATTTACTGATATACTTTGTAATAAACAAAGTTGTATTTCAGTTCAGATAAGCTAAAAACTTGATCCTTGAACTGCGCTAGAAGCTTTTCAATAAAATTTTCATCTCGTTATTTTTGATCAATTTTGAAAGTTTGAAAATTCGAACTTTATTACAAAGTTCTAGAATTATTTATTTTCAATTGCAATCAAAGTCAAATCTTCGTCGTGCTTCGACCCCATTTACATGAAAGTGTCGTTACCCTGCCGTCCTAGACGGTGTCGTATTGCTCTTGGGAACTCAGTTTTAATACACCTTAACGATATTTAAATCAATTCACCCTTAACTCTACTCTGCTGAGATTTATGAGGAATTAGCAATGCCCTGCGGCTTTACCCGCAATCCTACAGGAACAGAATATTTCCGATAAAAAGACATATTTTAATTTAGGTTATAAGCTACCTCCATACCAATTTTCGTCAAAATCCGTTCAGTCGTTATAGAGTTGAGGGTCATTTGTAATATTAGTGATTCACACGCTAAGATATTTTTACTTGTAGATAGGTTGTGCCCGCCACCATATTGACTAGACGAATGCAAGGCTGGCTGCCCGATTTCGTTCAGCCGTCTCTCAGTCAAGCACTCCGAGTGTCCACGACAAATTGTATTTTTGTCTCTTTCTATCAACAGATATAGCTTAAAAACTCGTAAAAGATAATGATACGTATTAGATATAAGTTGTATGCTGTGTTTAGTCAGTTTTTAAAGTAAGTAAATCTTTATTTCTAAAAGCTGTGTAATCTTAAATTAATTCTAATACTAAGACTTAATATTAAAAAGTGAGAAATTTCAAAAAAAAAAAAAATTATTTAAGATGTCGACTTTAACAAGGGCCCCATGGCACACTAGGCTCATGGCCCGTATTGTGGTGGCCAAGTGACGATGTACTCATATATTAATTTTTTTTAAAGTGGAGGCATCCAATATTTTTTTTATTTTTGTTTTTCCTAGATTATTAATTTATATTAATGTTAGGTACATTTAGATTGGTTAATTTATTAAAATTACTACATTTCACTACTTATTAGTGCCGTGTTGTTCGCCTATAACGTCTCTATTATTACACCTCACTGTTCACACAGGTCAAAACAGTATGCGAATTTATAACAGTATAGGATTTGAATTAAATTTATTACTATATGCTGTATGGAATTCCAAAAGCTAAAAGTTCAATGACTCGGAGATTAAACTTGAGTACATCAATTATAGTGCATGGGAGCGATGGTGGCCGAGCGGTAGCATGTGCGCTTTACAATCTGACGGCACCCAGTTCGATCCTCGGCCCTGCACCAATGACTTAATTAGTACTTTAATAAATTATTCGCGGTTTCGATGCCACCGCTCAAACCCGGTGAAAGAAACCGTTATGTCCGAGAACCTTAAAAGTTCAAAGATATGACATTCACCAAAATGCATTGGGCCAGCATCTCTCTCTCTCTCTCTCTCTCTCTCTCTCTCTCTCTCTGAGAGAACGCCGGTGTCCCAGCAGTGGGAACATGATATGTTGATAATGATGATGAATAATAGTGTATCAAATATTAGCTCTCCATTCTTGCTCTTGCTTTTTCTTAAAAATAAAATTAACGGGAAGTTTGATATTTGGAATGAGATCGCGCACCTTGTTCATGTCACTTCCCCATCAAAGTGGATCAATATTACCGATGTCGCATACTCATGGAGTCTACGTGACGTGAAAATTTAACGCGCAGGGGGAAAGTTTGGTGGAAAAATACGATTTCATCTGGAACGCGTGTATGTCGAAGGTTAAACGTAGGCGCGCTATACCTTGTATAACTAAATAAATAAATGAATAAATATTTCGGGACAGTTTTCACACACGCACAGTCATCTGACCCCAAACTAAGCAAAGCTTGTGATATGGCTGCCAGAGACTGATATACATACATATATAGTTTTAAATACACACTTAAATAGATATTATCAACCAGATATAGAACAAACGCAAATGTTCATCACATAAATGTTTGTCCTAGGTGGGAATCGAACCAACGCCCCCAAGCTCAGAAGGTAGGTTCACGACCAACTGGACCAACGGGCTAACTATTAACTTAGTAGGTACGAGTATTTCAGTAATGCTATGCTTAAAATAGGAGTTATGCATGTTTTCACTAACCAAAGGAGTCCTAAATCAGATGCCTAAATACCTAGGGCAAAAAAACGTTCGCCGGATTTCGGTGATAATTAGTGACGTTAGGAGTTACCTAAAGCTAAGGCCTACGACACAGTTTCGGTTAAAAATATTTCTTGAACCTTTTGAGGTGAATATTTGACGCGTTATGCCTTCTTTATCACGAGGTAGCCATCTCTTATGGGAGGTTGGTTAATGCAGTTATAAGAGCTATTCGAATTTTTGATACCGCTGGAACTTTTTCTCATGTAAAACCATGTCCATATTTTTTTAAACTCCAGATATTGCTTCTTTCTTGGTCGCGTACTCAGATCAGACAAAGGATGGTGATATGGTTGTATCCCTTGGATTTTTCATTGCTTTCCGTAAAGCCATCAATGGCTAGGATGGAACAGTGGGCTTACTCTTGACACTCGATTTCAATCGAATTTGGGATTGGAATCGAAAACATGCCATTTTGGTACTCTTGAATTCTAAACTAGCGCAAGATTGGAACCGATAATGGTGGAATTTTATGGAACTAAACAAAATCGACTCAACTCGACGCTTTCGGTACTCTTGACGCGATTGAAGAGTACCAAATGGCATGTTTACGATCCCAATCCCAAATTACGATTGAAATCGAGTGTCAAGAGTAAGCCCACAAGTCGATCTGTCAGCCACAACACAGAATTCTGTCTGCAATTTACACAAATTCATTATTAGGCATAGACATTCTGCCTATCATAACATTCTGAATCAAATATTTATAGTGGTGTGCATAATTTTTCTGCTTTGTCACAAGGATGTTGATAGCGTGTCATGAAAGTGTATTTATTATTAGGAATATGCAGACGGATATGTATATTTCAACTGCGTTTTGTTGAATACTAATTTTCGCGTCACAACTTTCGTTCTCATCCATCTATGCATCGGTCACCACTAATGTACCAATTTGAACCTTCTGGCTTTTGTACTAGAGTTAAGTTTCGTTTTTAGTTTATGTACTTATGAATGGATTTAACCAAGTACTTGACATGTTCATAACGTGTTAATTGAATATTTAAACAGCAATTTCGTAGCGCTCATCGGATCGCGTGTCCGTGATGCAGTCGGCGTGTTTTAAACAGTCGCAATGTGGTTTAGTGTTACTCGACCGACTGCAGTGGCTATTATGTTAATAGTTTCTGCATGGATGCACACTACACTTATGTTTATAGAGTTATCATAGTAATCGATACCTTGTAAGACTATCAGCTTAACGATTAACTCACCTGACGTTTACGTGATCGCGTGTAACGTGATGTTTCCGCCTACAACCTAGAAGCCTCAAACGATTGTGTTGATAAATTCCTCTAACTTTGGGGTTGGTTATTGGGTAGGTGAGGTCATCATAAATAAAAGATGGCGACGCATTTTTACATTATATACAAGGCCAGTATGCAAGTGCGTGAAACTATACGCTTATATTTCGGAAATGACGACTATAAGCATAGCCAAATCCATGTAGGTAAAATGAGGAAAAAAACATATTTTAAGCTGCATGTTGGGCATCATAGAATAGATCTACAATTTTTTTTAGCAGGTGTACTATTTGCGATATATGTTCCGCCAAAATATCGTTGACTATATTATTTTATTGTTATTTTTTTCGCAGAAAGAAACTTGTTTTAACCTAGAACTACATCATCATCATCATCCACAGCCTTCCTTATCCCACTGCTGGGTATAGGCCTCTCTCTTGCTATGCCATCTGCCTCGGTCCTGTGCTAATCTAGTCCAGGTTCGACCCGCGATAGTAATAATATCGTCGACCCATCTTGCAGCTGGACGACCAACGCTCCGCCTACCTTGCCTGGGCCACCACTCTGTTAAAACCTTACTCCACCTGTCATCACTGCGCCTGGCAACGTGTCCTGCCCAGCTCCACTTTAATTTCATTACCGCGATTCCGACGTCTCGAACCTTTGTTCTTCGTCGGATTTCGGTATTGCGAACTCGGTCTTGGAGTTTGGTGCCTAGCATGGATCTCTCCATGGCTCTCTGTGCTACTCTGATTTTGTGCACAGCCTCATGTGTGAGAGTCCATGTTTCGGCACCATATGTCATGGTGGGCAGAACACATTGGTTGAAGAGGCGAGTTTTCAGACATTGTGGTATATGGCGTGACTTGAGGATGTCGTCCAGTTTTTTGAATGCCGCCCATCCAAGCTGTATGCGCCTGGAAACCTCCTTTTTTTGATGTTCTATGCCGAAAGATAGAGTATGACCAAGATACACGTAACTGTCAACCGTCTCTAGTATCTCATTCCCTATCATGATTGGGTTTGAGGTCCCAGAAACGTTCGACATCACCTTGGTCTTGGTCATATTTATCTTCAAGCCTGAAGAAGCATCTGAAAGTTCTTGGACCATATGTTGGAGGTCGTCCAGGTTTTCGGCAAAAAGCACAAGGTCGTCTGCAAATCTAAGATGAGACAAGAAGACACCGTTGACGTTTATTCCAAAGGAGTCCCATGCAAGCATTTTTATGACGTCTTCTAAGACTGCCGTAAAAAGCTTGGGTGATATAGTGTCCCCCTGTCTCACCCCTCGTTTGATCGGAATTGGGTTAGATAGGTCGTGCAGCTTGACTTTCATTTCTGCCGAGGCGTACAGCTCCCGGAGCACATCCACATACCGAGCGTCAATGGAGCAGCGATGGAGAGAATCAAACACGGCCCAGTGTTCGACGCTGTCGAAGGCTTTCTCGTAATCGACAAAAGCCATACACAAAGGCTGGTCAAACTCTTGACTCTTCTCCATCAGCTGCTTCACTGTGTGAATATGGTCGATAGTGGAGAACCCGCTCCTGAAGCCAGCCTGTTCGACGGGCTGACATTCGTCCAGCTGGCGCGTGAGTCTATTGCAAAGGACCTTAGAGAAAAGTTTATAAATTTGAGAAAGGAGACTTATGGGTCGGTAGTTACTTAATCTTCCAATGTCTCCTTTCTTTTGTATTATTGTTACGACGGCATTTTTCCAGGATTCCGGTGTGTGGGCTGACAGCAAAACTTCGTTGAAAAGTTGCACGAGAACCGTCAGTAGTGGTTGTCCACCTGCACGCAGCATCTCAATTGTTATACCATCTTGCCCAGGCGATTTCTCGCTTTTCATTTGGGATATTGCTTTTTGTATTTCGCAGGGTAATATTTGCGGCAGCTCTTCGATGTTTCGGTTCTCTACAGCTGGAGCTCTAGGATCATCCCCTGGAATGTTGGGTTTGATAGATCGCGTTGCGTATAGGTCCCCGTAAAACTCTTCAACTACTGTCAACATTTTTTGTCGATCTGTCACTAAGTTTCCATTCTTGTCTTCTAACTTCATAATCTGTTTAGAACCAATTTTAAGTTTTCTCTGAAATACCTTTGGGCCTCTGTATCTTTTAATCGTGTTAATTACTATGTCTGTATTATACTTCCGCAAATCTTTTTTAATGGCTTTATTTATTTTCTTGTTAGCAGATATAATTTGTTTGTGATCCGGAACTGTGTTGTGGTTCATATTTCTCCTTTCTTCAATCATATTTTGTGTTTCTACTGAAAGTTTACTCTTTTTTCTGTTTATGCGGCCTAAATGTTTTTTACTTGTATCTACTATTACATCGCAAAGTTTCTTGTTAATATGGTCAGCATCCAAATTCAACTCTTTTAAACCTTCGAACTGATTTTTCAGATCTATTTGGAACTGGTCTCCGAGTAAAGCGAGCTCCTGTGCTTCGTATCTTCTCTGTCCGGATATCAATTTTGTCCTCTCCTTTCTTAAGTCGAATTTTAATGTTGCCCTGACCATTCTATGGTCACTACCTGTTTTGAAATGACTAAGTACTGTCACATCTTGCACTGTGTATTTGTGAGAGCTTACGATGTATTCAATTTCGTTTTTAGTTTTTCCGCCGGGGCTTACCCAGGTCCACTTCCTTGTGGGTCGCTTTTGAAAAAATGTGTTCATGGCAAAAAGGTGTTTCTGTTCCAAGAAGTTAACAAGGGTTTGTCCACGGTCGTTACGTACTCCTAGTCCAAAGTTGCCTACTGATTTTTCGTTTAAGAGAGGTGGTCCGATTTTTGCGTTGAAATCGCCAATTATGGTGGTAAAATGGCATGGATTGTCTTCAAGGGCTTTTTCTATATCGTCGTAAAATACATCTACTTCTGCGTTTGGGTGAGATGAAGTTGGCGCGTACACCTGAATAATTTTAAGTGAATATCGTTTGTTCAGTTTCAAAGTCAAGAAGCAAACTCGGGTGGATATACTTTTTATGTTCTGTATGTCTGGTGTGATCTCTTTTTTCACAAGAAATCCTACGCCTCCATAAGTAATGTCTTTAGGACCATTATAGTAGAATAGGTCACCAGAGTTAAGCCTAATCAGGTCTTCACCCCTTCGCTTCACTTCTGATAAACCTAGTATGCCCCATTTGATGGTGTCCATTTCGTAAAGCAGTGCTTGTAATCGGTCGTCCTTTCGCAACGTCCTGGCGTTGTAACACGCCAGGGTCAGGGTCGTCGTGGTAGTGTGGCAGCCAGATCTCTTCCAGGGATTCTTAGCACCCTCTGCCCCGCCGTTACCGGGACCGCTGCCGGAGTCCGGAATAGCGGGGCCGCTGGGGACTGAGGGCCGAGGTACTATTGGCATGTTCATAAGAGAGGGGTTTAGCCTTAAAACGCCACGCTGGCCAGTGCGTCTTGGCGAGTTTTCTTCCTGTCACGTTGGCCTGCGGCGAGTGGTGCCACATTCAACTCTGTAGAAGTTGATTGTTGCACCACTCCCCACAGTTACCGGAGGGACCACGTGGAGGTGTGAACCAGGAATTAGCATCTGAAATGTATGCGACTTGAAAAGCGAATGAAGTGTGAAGAAGAAGTGTGAAGAATGTGAAGTGGAGTGAGTCCGCCCTAAGTAGAGGCGTGAATAGATCTCAAATATGATACACATACCTCTAGTTTGAAACAAACTTTATTGTTTGTCAACATTTTCGCATCAGTTGGAAAACATCCAATTCGCGTTTCTGTGTTTTGTTTGCAATGAAAGGCGCGAACGTAAGCATTGTACAATTGCCGCAATTTGCGTCGCGCCGCCTGATCGGAATGGTCATTGGTGAATTGTGGTTTGGCGTTTCCTTTCTCTTATTGTGTCCGGTGCGAGAAACTTTCATTGGCTTTACGTAACCCAATTTGATGGTTATTACTGCGGTTCGCAGTTTTGAAACTTTTAGTAGTTTTTATTTTTTTGTACATTTTGTTTTCATTTCCCTGCCTTATAAAGCCTTGTCTGTGTCAGTATGTGTGTCCAAAACTATTTGGGTCAAATCTTAACTGAATTTTTGAACAGTTATTTCCAATCGATTGAGCTGAAATTTTGCATACACGTTTAGTTTGGATTACAATACATGGTTAGGCAATGACGTCTGTATTGTAAATCCAATATGGCGGACTCCCATAGATGGCGGACCAGTTATTTTTATGCACCTCTATGATATGGGTATCAAATGAAAGGGTTTGCTGAGAAGAATACGAAAATTAAAATTACGTCACACAAAATTCAATATGGCGGACGCCTAAAAGCTTGTTTTTTTAAATGATTGATGATGAACTAATTCACTCGCAGTTTAAAGACATAGATTGTTAACAACCGGGTAACACCCTCTCAAGTAGTTGTAGCTCTTGATTACCTAGTGGGTTTTCTGTACGGCGATGTTATCGGATGTATGGCCTCTAAAGACGTTAATTATTACTTTGAAGGCCTAAACCGGCTAAGGCATCTAAAGCACAGAATAGGTACCTAATCTGTGTCTAAAGTGACCATTTAACTTCCAATCCAAGCGATCTTCATTTCCCCTTAATATCTCCGGGTTATCAGCAATTTTCTGGAAAATAAGGAAACAAAAGTTACAATAATGATTATTATAAAATTCCCTTAAGGCAAATTCCAACCTGTTTGCCCTAATAAGGGTTAGGATAAGGGACAAAATAAGTGACAGTGGGCTTATTGGATGCAATATTGTAACATTTATCGAGATGGAAGTTAGCAAAAATTAAGACCAGTTTTACAAGAAATTGTATGCCATGCCATTATTAAATTTTCAATAATAAATAAGGGGCCCTACGTTTATATGCAAGAAGTAAATTAGTTTGCGAAAAGCGAGATAAAAAGGAAAGGCCTACAGCTACACCCCTAGCAGGGCTGGTGATGATGATGAAGTTTTCATTTGATCGGGAATCAAATGTTTCAATATTTACAATATAATAACAATTATGAATGATTTGTTGAAGTTAAGAGTTTCGATACTACGTCGTCAGCTCCAATCCAAGTTTTGCCCCTGCTCGAGACAGTGACAAATCTATGCTATTTACGCCTGCAGGAAGATGTACGCGCGAGTCGGTGCCCGCTTCAGAACTAAATAACGTAAGCAACAATTGATAAAACTCCAGATTACTCGAGAACTATTTTAATTTGAAAACTAATTTACATTGGAATACATTATAGAAATCATTAGCATATGCAAAAACAAATTGTCAAGAAGTTTAAGATTCAGAGAAAAAACTAAAACCCTGTTTTAGAAGGCCTAGAAAAATGTTTCACGAATGTTTTTTTAATTATTTATTAAACTTATTTAAATCTTTATAACCAAAATGTGAATTTGGTACTGTTTGCCTTAGCCAAATTGATGCAACGCAACCCAAATTGATGACATATTAACTCTTATAGTGCTAACAGACGTATGGATTTGGTTGACCTCAACCGCCGTCTAACCAACGAGAGAGAAAGAGAGGGAAATATGGTATTCTCACTCTTTCGCTCCCGTTGGTTGGACGGCGGTCCGTCAACCAAATCCATACGTCTGTTAGCACTGTTAAAGATGCGGAAGTACTGTGCGGTTACTTATGAAAAGCTTACAGAGAGTACGTTTTACCCAGTGTTCAAATGATACACACTAAATCTCTTTCTTTCCATTTGACTGTAGAACTTGTAGTTTAGCGCGTTTAAACTCCTTTCTTTTCTAAACGGCAACATATTCGTAACTCGTTTTCTCACAATAAAAAGGTTCTGTAAGTACGATCGTCTCGCTGAGTGGTTTCCGCCGTGGCAATATTTTTGTACAAATGTAGGGAGGTATCGTGTGGCATCTCTTCTCTAGCGTCGCCTCGCACGTTTTGTTTGCCATTCAATTACTTATAGAAGATATTGAGGTAGATACTATTTATATTTACATTGTATGTAAGTTTCGCGACTCCTTTTTAACAATTTCTGTGTTCTGAATTAGGAAATTGGATATTATTTCTTTGGTAGAATTTTTATATAAATGATGTATTGTTTCTCATTTTAGGAAGGTTGCGCGCGGTTGCGAATCCTGCCGTTTGAGAAATTTTGGACTTGTCTGTCACAATTAAATTATTTCTACAGGTCTAATAGTTGTTCACGAAGTAAAATATTTGACCTTGGCCCTTTGAAACGATCCTAACCTAACCTTTCTTTTTTTCTTAGTTATAATATTGAAACTTTTTTTATTCTAAATTCAATAATAGACTTGCGTTTGACCGCCAACTCGCCTGGTAAGCGATGATGCGGTCTACGGTATTTAGTTCGTTCGTGCGCATGTTATTGAATACAAACTAGTATTTTATACTTGCATCACTTGCACAGTCACCAACTAATTAACTTTGCAAATGAGGTGTTTCCCCGATTCTCCTACGTTTACGTTGAGTTTGTTTATGCCTAGTTTCTGAAGTTAATTAAAATGTTTTATTACCTTCTTGTCTGCGGATACAATGTAGCATTTAATATGCTTGAGTTTTATTTGATACTTCTGGCGGCCGTTTTGTATGCGGATGTCACTTCTCCGATTATTTGCTTCGCCGAGTCTTTCCGCTTTACGGAGTCCGTCGTAAAAATGTGTTCTATAGCTTTTACGTTTCCAACTCGGTGGGCATTAACATGTAGGTTTGTGTCGAATATACTATACATGGTTACGCAGAAAGGGTGTACTAAACCGGAAGGAGTTCAAAATAACCATCATTTTGAACTTTTACAATGAGACTAACCCTGAAATCGCAAAAAATATATCAGCTATTCCATAGAAAACGGTCATTCACAATCACAATGGACAAAATGTATGAAACAGCAAATTTTTTTTTCGCGATTTCAGGGTTGGTGGCATAGAGAAAGTAGTTCCCAGATCCCTTTCGGCTTAATCCATCCTTTCCGCGTAACCCTGTAATTTTATATTTTTTACCTATTAATATATTTTTCGTTACAACGAATAAAATCGTTATGGTAGACAGAAATCCACAAGATAGACAGACGACTTAAAAGAGACCGTAAGAAAACGCGGAATGCAGGCCGATTACTACTGGCCTTTTGGAGATCGATGGAGGAGGCCTACTTTCAGCAGTGGACGTCCTATCGCTGCAATGATGATGACGATGATACCAAGTGCAAATCCCAATATACCTATTTGGTTTGGAACAATTTCCCGGACCAAGTCCCCTGCCCGGTGGATTTAATTACGCGCCGAGCCGGACAACAATAAATCGCCACAGGACGCGGATGTTTCGTATCGCCTGCTTTAACATAGGTAGAGATACCAAGAACAATATTTTATAATAAGCGTAAGCAACAGGGCTTTGGATGTTTGAACCAAAAGTTTGATCCTTTGAGTCACAAGTTCTGTCAGTTTTGTGAGAGAAACATAACAAAGCTTTTGCTACTTTTATATTCGCGTGGATATTCACCAAAGAACCAGAGTCACCGACATAGTTGTTAAAATTTGCAAGTTGAAGTGGCAATGGGCATGCCACTTCGCTCGAAGAACTGATAACCGATGGGAAAGAAAGGTTCTTGAGTGGAGACCACGAACCGGAAGACACAGCGTAGGTAGGCCTCCATCTAGAATCTAGTGACTAGATGGACCGACGACATTGTGAGAGTCGCGGGCATCCACTGGACGCAGGCTTTCGGCCACTGCCATTTCAACTTACTAATCTGGTGGGCTATGTCGGTGACTTTCGTTCGTTTACGGATCGGATTTGACTCCATACTTGATACGAATCCAGTCTTGAGCCTCGCCAGACTAGTAAAAATGCAAAAAGTTGTCTCTGTTGGTTACCTTATCATGACTAAACTGATGAACCGACTTTGACTAAATTTTGCAAAAAAAAAACCCATTAAAAGCACATACAGGTGTACCTTCTCTTTGAAGATAAAAAAACAAAAGAGAAAATTGTGTCTTAAACCGCGGGGTGCTTCTAGTTTTCAATATTCCACGTTCCCCTGTCCGTCCCTTGGCTAGGATTTAATTATCAATGTTCTCCGCGACAATAAATCGCTGCGGGGCGTCATCGGCCGCCAGCGGCGTCCAGTGCTGCGTCCACTGCCCCTACCTACTAAATATTGGATGGGGCATGGGGACTGTTATTTGAGGTCTATGCATGCTATTAACACCTGCAATGCAGTTCTAGAAATATAATTTATATACAAAGAATATATGGGTGTTCCCCAATAGTTAGGTACAATCTGGGTGTCTTCAAATCAAGAGAGAATCGGTTTCTTCAAGGCGAGCGTGCTCTATCGTAGACCGCATCATCGCTTAACAACAGGCGAGTTTGCGGCCTAACACAAGCATATAATTTTTAAAAAGTGTTCTTGTTAGTTGAAGTCCGATAACCTCTAGTCTAGATGGCAGGCTGTCCTTCAGTGTGGAAGTTAAAGGGGAAGGTCTTTTTTCCTTCTCCCCAGTGAAAATAACACCGCCCCCGGAGGAGAGCAGCCTAAAAATCCTGGGGTGTTTCTTCCTGGCGCCCGAACGCCGGGTCTACGGTAGCGCTTTTGCTATCTTTCGTTCCCCGGCCCTATGGTCAGCAGTGGAAGTCTTCTGGCTGATGGTGATGATGATGAGACCAAGTGGAGACGACAGTCAGTTCTTTTGAGAATCATGAGCACTTTGTAGGCACAGAACTATGACAAAGTTATAAAAGGGAACATACAAGAAAAGTAATAAAACAGGAGCACCTCTTGAATACTAGAGACATTGAATGGTCAAGAGACAGATAATTTTAACTCGGGCATATTCACAAAACATTCTACAATGTAGTTACGAAACATGCTACAGTTACATTAAATAGTTACTAGCAATGAGGTTTTACCAATAGAGACGTCATGCTCAAAAATAACTAAAAATAAGACGATATTATTCCATATAGCTACTTAGCTACATAAGACCATAGACAAATAGGACCTATAGAACTTATAGCCTTTTACAGCCGTCCCAGTATAAGTATTTTTCTTTCTAAACACACACATAACATTTTTGATAATTTTTCAAACTCTATAATCGCGAATCGTACGTTTGCGTCGTTGCTAGACACAGGACGGACTGCGTTCACTCAAGCTAATTAACTTGTGTTTGTATCGCCGCGCAGACCTCGGTAAAAGGCATCTCAGTTTATATATAACATCATTGGTTACTAGGCACTATTTAATGGCTTGCATAGTAACTGTTTGTGCCGAATGCTATAAAATCTGCAACTCATTGGTATTCAATTGCCCATTTGCTTTGGTGGATTATAGCTCTTCCATTAATGGACCGAGAGTATTGATTGTAATGCAACGATTTTGTATTGGTGCCGTAGAGAACGGTAGCGCAAATGTAGAGCACTGTACTCCAATAATATAATCGAGATGGGATTTAACTGCTATTGTACCATTGTTATTATCGCTGTTGATGTTGGTCAGGTTTCATGTCACTTAAAACTATTTATTCTTTCTATAAAGAGAACTAGCTGCGCCCCGCGGTTTCACCCGCGTAGTGATGAAAAATGGTGATAATGATGATGATGAAAAGTTGCCTATGTCACTCTCCGGCTCTTGAACTATACCCATGCAAAAAATCAGTTCGATCCGTTGCTCTGTTGCTGCGTGAAAGAGGAACAAACTTTTCGCATTTATAATATTAGTATGATGCACGAAGCAAATTCATATAACGCACTCTTTTTTATTTAATTCGATCTAGACTGAAATGAAACTAAAGATTACCGGCCTTACTTATAAACGTTACTTAAGTTAAGCAAAGCTTAAAATTGCTTTGTCTTGTTTTCACCTGTGACAATTTCCGTCAACGAGAAGTTGACAGCAATTTTAAGCATTGCTTAACTTTTAAGTAACGTTTATAAGTAAGGCCGTAGGTTTCTACACATACAAATTACAACCATTTTACAATTAGGTATTGTGTCCCTCAGGCATTCAGATCAGTGATCGTCACCACCTCCATATGTGAGTGACGTCACGGTATCACGGTAGGTGCGAGCAAATACGTTTGTTAACACTAAAAATAGAAATCCGGCTTAAATCGTTTTAACAGTAAAGTTATTTAATTGCGTTCTTCAGTGCAAGTACCGTTCTTTACCGATAAAATGCCATAGAATCGATCGTACTGATCAAATGACATTTTATCGAATTTGACGATCTCAACTCTCAAATTTGACGATCGATAGAGAACGGTACTTGCACTGCTTATACGTGTGAGAGAGTTAGTGAACAGTGGCGCCCAAACACTTGTAGCTTTTCGCGCGCAAATTCTTGGGACCTTTTTACGGTTTTAATTTCACTAAAAAACTAAACTATACACTATCAAAATTCTATCCAAATAAAAAAATGTTGAATAAAATTGCCTTTCAGTACATGCAATATCCAGGTTGTTACGAGCTTTCATTAGAGCATAAAACGAAAAAATAAACTGAATCGACTTTGTTTCAGATTTTTTTTGATCGAGGAAAGTTTATTCTATCGTATTTTGAACCAAATCACAGACTCTAACACAGATGTCTGTGACATGTATTTTTTTCCAGCTCAAATATTGTACTTTAACTGAAAAAAATTGATTTAAAACCGTAAAATTTGGTATAAGAGGCTCTTAAGAAGGGATGCTCTGTCCCTTTCCCGCAAGATGAGTGTCAATATGGATTTTGTATGGCGTACTTACATGTGACATCACTGATAACTCGTTAGTATAATGCGTTCTCTTTCTAGAAAAACATTAATATGCTTAAATCTTCCTTAATTTTGAACACATTTAAATTTTGTTTTCGGTGTTCGGTTCTAATTGTGCAGCTTTTATAAGAAGCCTGAATCCAGCGTTTTCCTGCGGTCTCTTTTAGGTCGTACATCCTATTGTCATGATTTCTAACTTATTTAAATTGTTTCTTTGTGATTTCTTGGTTTTAAACCTTTTGGTATCTAATTTGATTAACAGTATTTATATAGCATAACATAGCGAAAGCATATTGGTCTGAAAACTGTAATCTATATCTATACTAATATTATAAAGAGGAAAGATTTGATTGTTTGTTTGTTTGTTTGCATTGAATAGCCTCCGAAACTACTGAACCGATTTGAAAAATTCATTCACTGTTGGGATGCTGCACTATCCCTGGTTGACATAGGCTATATATCCCGGCTTCGCCCGTGCGAAGCAGGGGCGGCCTACTAGTAATATAATAAAGAATAAGAATTTGATTTACCACACTATTATGCAGTTCCAAAATCACACATCCTTGTTTTCTAATAATGGCTGGATTTTGTATCGGGTGAAACAAAGCGCGGATAATACATATTTCTGTTTATACGACGTCGATTTATTGCTTATTGTGGTATTGTCGCGCGCCACCGTTAAATTGATTAATGAGATCTGCTATTCAATAGGGCGCGATATTTCCTTTTGGCACTTTCAGTGAAAACCTTGAAAAGGATAATATTAATTGCTGTACGCGATTAGTTTGCATACAATTCAATAGAAGAATATTGGGTAAAAATGTTATATATACCACTAGCGACCCGCCCGCCCGGCTTCGCACGGGTGTAATTTACGTGCCAAGCCGAGGCGGGTCGCTTGTTATATGTATAAACCTTCCGTGAAAAATTATCTAACTGATAGTGAAAACCGCATCAAAATCCGTTTCGTGGTTTAGAGAAGTTAGCGGCCATACAGACAGACAGACGCGGAAAGTGACTTCAATGTATACTATGTAGAGATAGAGATGTAGAGAAGAGAGAGAGAAGAGATAGAGATGTAGAGATAGAGAAGAGATAGAGATTTGTCATTGTCTAGATGTATTTTTTTTTCTTTTTATAATAGGCTTGCGTTTTGACGCCCGTTTGCCTAGAAGAAACCGATTCACTCACGACTTGAAGACACCACGCAGATTGTAATTTGTAACTTTCTATGTATATGAGTTATCATTAAATTTCACTCAAATAGAACGGTTTTTTCTGCCGCTAAATATTCTAAAACGTTCCCAACCGCATTAATTATTCACATAGTCAAGCGGGCTGACTAGCTAACAAATTAATCGATGTGGACAAATTCCTTATTGGGGTCACTGGGGACCGGGAGTAATCTAAATTCTTAACGTTGTTTGCTCCCGCAGACCCAGGTCGAGTGGCTGGGGTGTACACCAGCAATACCCACCATATTGTATGACATCATCCGATAGGCTTATTGGAAAGCCCACTTGACTGGCACCTCTAATTTATATGAGAACATTGAGAACGAAACTCGTGTTTCGTTAACTGTGCTCGATGATTTGATCACAGGAAACCGATTAACTCTGATCAATTTCAATCGCCAGAGGGATCTAAGGCCGCTACAAGAGACTGTAATTTGATTGGGGTTAGAAAAAAGCTTCTTGTTGATGTAATATTTTAAATAATAATACGAAAAGTATACACCCCCGAACCGACAGGCATTGTTCTGTCCAAATTTGTCCGACATTGTAAAGTTATGGTTCATACAAATATTCCATAGATAAAATACGGGAAAATAGAGATATTTTTTTTTGACAATTTTTTGTCAAAAAAAAAAACGAGCGATTTTTTTTCATTTCCGTAAAAACCTTAAACCTTACGAACATTTTAAAAGGAGTGATAAAAAAATAAGACGCAAATTGGTGTACCGATGCCGCCGTAATCGCTGTACATACATAAATAAAAAACGGGCCGAATTCAGAATCTTCCTCCTCTTTCGAAGTCGGTTAAAAAAAGACAAATCGGCCCAGACTTTCTCACGAGATGCGCTTACCAAAGAACAGCATTTAATTTTAATGCGTAGGTATCCGGCATCTGCGCTTTACAATCTGACAGCACCCGGTTCAATCCTCTACCTTGCATAAATTTATTTTGTACCTAAATAAAAATTATGCGCAGTTTGATTCGACGCCTTCTCAAAAACGGTTAAGGAAAATATCGTGAGGAAACCTCAAAAGATCAAAGACATGTGATATTCACCAACATGCACTGGGGCAGGACGGTGGATTAGGGCCTATTCTCTCACTCTCTGAGAGAAGGACTGAGTCCCAGCAGATGAAACATGAAACGCCGGTATCATTACCAGCACTGTAGAACTTTTATTGATTCTGCTCATTGATCCTGTGCCAGTAGCGTGCATCCGTTTCCTAATGTCTTTTAATTAAAAAAAAAAAAATGCCATAGGTGGCAAACAAGCAGACGGGCTGCCTGATGGTAAGCAGTCACCGTAGCATATGGGTGCCTGTAACACCAGAGGCATCACAAATACGTTGCCGACCCTTTAGGACTCAATTAACTCGCCTTTTGAAGAACCCCATGTTGTAGCTTCTCGGAAACACCGTGGAAGGTAGCTCATTCCACATTTTGTAGGTATGAGGCAAGAAAGATCTTGTGAATTGGGTATTACGAGCGGTTAAATTTTTATTAAGATCTTACCATATTAGTCTCGTAATTAAGTGGATTTTTTTCTCGTCGATGCTGTCAGAAGGAAAACAAAGTGCATCCATACTTTAAATATGTGAAAAGTGGCTGTGCTAACAATCTGAGTGCATCGCTCCAGCTTCCCAGACGTCTGTGTTTACCCTTCTCTAACTGAATTCCTTGCTCCAGGGCGAAAATTAAAGCTAAATCAAATATCACGAGTTTCTCGTTAACTGAACGCAGTTTCATACTGAGAATTACAATTAAGATGAGATTTACAACATGGTTAAGGCAGATGAAGATGACTTCTTTAAGTAAAGGAAAACTGAGCCAGAAATTAAAGTTGTGTGATGGTAAAAACTCGGCAGGCCACATCGTTTGAGAACTGACAACCAATGAGGAAGAAATAGTCGGGAGTGGAAACCACGAATCGGAAAATGCAACGTAGGTAGGCCTTCCAATAGATGGACCGACGACATTGTGAAAGTCTCGGGCAGTCCTGTGGATGCAGATGGCAGGCTGTCAGAGTGGAGCTCTAAGGGGAAAGCCTATGTTCAGCAGTGGACGTCTTCTTGCTGATGATGATGGGAAAAACTATCATTTGTTCAACTATCATATTTTTTTGCCACCAGTCAGGCGTAAAGTCTAAATAATCCGACTGCAAAGTCTGGGAACGTTGCCAAAGCATAAACTATGTACCGTAAAATAGCTTAGCGTCCTTGGAATATTAAATGATAATTTATTGAAAACTATATAATCTGGGTGCTTCAAGTCGCGAGTGGATCAGTTTATTCTAGGTAAGCATTTTCCGCCGTAGACGGCAACAACGCTTAACTTCAAGTGAGTTAGCGATAAAAAGCTTTAACGTCTATAAAACGCCTACTTCTTGAAAAACAAAACCTGTGGGACTCACTGCTACAAACCTACGATGAATCTGCGAAATGTTGGCAACAAAATCAATTTAAAACTTGATGCGCTGCGCGCGAAAGAAAAAATTATCTTTTCTAAAAATAGTGCCTAATCAGTTTTTATTAACTTCACTCGGTAATTTTTTTTTTTTTCAAAAACTTTGAAATTCGTCAGTGATATAGCCGCGTTCCTTCAGCTGGCCCTTAAATTACACCTAGCTATAGTTTGAATTTTTCATTGTGATCACTTCGTGAGGATTATTAGCTATATATGGTACCAGCGACTCGCCCCTGCTTCGAACGGGTGTTTTATTGTATTCACAACCATGAAAAATTATCTATATAACTGATGGTGAAAATTGCATCAAAATTCATTGCGTGAGTTAACGGATAATATACAGACAGACGCGGAAAGTTTATATTAAACTTTATTATTTACTTTATTTTATATATACTTTGATAGCCCGTTGGTCCAGTTGGTAGTGAACCTGCCTTCTGAGCTTGGGGGCGTGGGTTCGATTCCCATCTAGGACAAACATTTATGCGATGAACATTTGTGTTTGTTCTATATCTGGTTGTTAATATCTATTTAAGTATGTATTTAAAACTATATATGTATGTATATCAGTCTCTGGCAGCCATATCACAAGCTTTGCTTAGTTTGGGGTCAGATGACCGTGTGTGAAAAAAATGTCCCGAATGTCCCGAATATACTATGTAGAGATAAAGATGTGCCATTCAGTAACACAGTACTTTATCAGATGCATTGTCCATTGCATGGTCCGGGCTCGAAGCCAAACCGTAAATTACGACTAGACGTAGAAATCGCTTAGTGTCCTTGAATGGCATTGGACAAAATTGACTGCATTATTAATCCTTCTACAGCGAGGGGCGTTACTCTGCAAGTCTGCACTGGGTGATAAATCTTTTCGGGTTGCCATTGAAATGTGTATCGGCCCTTTTCTCTTCGGTAAAAGCTGCAAATGGTTTGTTTTCAATTTGATATAATGTAGATTCTAGAAATCTAATGGCCGTTTTTGTAAGTAAGTTTAGTAGAGTATAGCCAATAATCTTTTATTGCAAATCTAAAAGGTTTTTACGTACTTATATCAAGCAACGTTTTAGACTCGTGATTGTTAGGTGTGTTTCTTTTTAATTACTTATCTTGTACTTAATTTACTTACACAAAACATGATTAAATTATACACCCATTTAAAACGCATGCACAGTAGGTGTTTAAACAATATTAGTCATTTTGTATCATGTTTTGAGTTTCTTTTTCCATGAGAATTCCATATCTTGGTTAAATAAAATTTGTGTTTATTAAGGTGTTTGTCCTTCCAATTTGCATACTGAAAACTGAAAACACTTGACTAAGAAATTCTTGCATATATTTTCGTCCGGATCGGCTACCGCTGCTAAATGTAGCAGTTCTCGCATTCAAAGAAATGTAAAGCAGTCGTTGTTCCGGTTTTAACGCGCGGTCTCAAGTTCCAACGGGAATAAATGCTAAGCCTGGTTTTGGATTCCGGATTTAACTAAAATTAGTTTAGAAGTCTCCATATAGAATTTGTTTCATATATTTACTAACTGTGAAAATGGAATGTAAAGTACAGTAATCAGAGTTTATTTTATTGTAAATTTGTAATTTGTAAATAAAAAAATGTGTGCGCGCGCCCTTGAGAATGTGAACTAAACAACAGCTGAACAGATTTCATTGAAATTTTGTATTTTTGTAAATTATACCTTAAGATTGACTTCCGCGCATCGCGGCTGATGCGATTTGAGTTGAGTTGCACATTTTCATAGTGCGAAGTATTGTCGCAACAGCCGCGCGCGTTAGACGCGTGCGTAAGACGCGCGCGGCTGCGATCGGCCGCGATGCACGGAAATTTACCTTTAGAGTTTAGATTAACACAGAGGCTTTTTATCTTGGAAAAATATACGGTTTCTGAAGATGTAAAATAGCGGGTGAAACTCGGGGCGCTGCTCTAAACCTAATAAATCTTCCTAGCACGTAAGAGTGGTATGTTTAGTACCTACAGCCGGCTGTAAACATAGTCCAATGAACAGTATCCAACTACCAATCGGTTGTCGTCTGTCGCTCTCATATGAGCATTATGTTGGTGCATTGCAGTGAAATGCTACATATCACTGTCCCGCATGATTGCACCAGCGGTCTAGAGATAAGACTCAACCGGACGCCAGGCGCCTGTGTTCTAGTGGGTAGGTATTTAGCCTATACCTAACGTATAGTTTAATTACAACTATACGACAGCTGAGAAACTCGTTATGTAAGCTGTTTTTAGGGTTCCGTACCTCAAAAAAAATCTTTTTCTCAATAACGCGTAAAGGTATCAAGTTGGAATTGATATCAAATACTCAAATCTACGGTTTCTTTCAGCTGTGAAAAAATCAATCTTGTAAGTCAACGCGATCAAAAGATATGACCATTTATGTCGCATATTTTCGCATATTTTGCGATTCCACAAGGGAATCAAAACCTATGGGGTACTTCCCGTAGAGCTAGAATCGTGAAATTTGTCAAGAAGTAAGGTCTTACAGCAAGTATAAAGTAAAAAACCAGAAAGTTGTTAATTTGAAATTATATTATTTAAAAAAAAAACGCAATTACAAACTAAAATTTTGTAGTTGGTATGTATGGAAAACCTTATTGTCCACCACAAAGTTAAGATTGTCTTTCATATTATTTCAACACTTTTTGTTGTATTTTTTTTTTGTTTGGTCTCGCGCTCTGAGGGTTCCGTCCAACAAAGTCCTCAGTGTGAGTCCTACTCGTACTTGTCCGGTTTTTTATAAATTTTTAGAGTTCGGTTCGGTACCTCAAAAGAAAAAAAAACGGAACTCGTTATTGTTTTAAAAAAAGCGCGTGACATATTATTGTCAGCGAGAAATTGACAAAGCAATTTATAGCATAGATTAGATTAGCGAACGTTCGTGGGTAAAGGGGTTTGTTTACAGATTTGGTTACAGGATCATCTGCTCAGAATAACAGTATTTTAGTTACCAACCAATAAAGCAGTCCAAACAAAGGCTCCTGGTGTTAACACCCAGGTTCGTTGTCCGCGACTCTGTTCACTGAGTCTGGACGACCGCACACTGAGCCCAGATAAAGTTGTCAGCGTGCCGTGACAGTGACAGTTCGAGTCCAAGCTACAAGAAAATGAACAGCTTTATAACACTGTTTTAAACTATCACGGTTGTCCACTAAAGTTATAGGGTAGATCGTTATCTCTGCACCTAACTTTTTAACTGTTCGACCAACCACTCGCATTCTTCAGTCTTCCCGTGAACATGGTGCATGTAACTGCGCCGAAATATCGGGAGCTCATTCCACAACCTTACCACGGTAAACATCCCGTAAATAATCATATAACTTTAGCTTTATAACATCTCTAAGAAATAGACAGATATACAAGGCTACGCTTCAAGGGTGTACTAATTCAAATTATATTTATATTTAATGGGGCCATAGTACCCATCATTATGAACAACTTCGACTATGGGACCAACCCTTAAATCGCGAAAAAATATTAGCTGTTCCATATATTTTGTCGAGTGTCAACGTTTCCTATGACACTGCAGATATTTTTTTGCTATTTCTGAGTTACTAATTTATTCATAATGATGGGTACTATTGCCCCATTAAAGCTTAGTAACCAGTTACGCGTAACCCAGTATACGAAACTAGTTGAATCCCGCGGTGCTACCTGCGATTTTTCAGTTTTTCCGCAACTCCTGAAGGAAAAGTACCCTATGTCCGTCCTTATGATGTACATACGATAGTGTACATTGTACACTATCATCCTGCAAAATTTTGTTAAGGTTGGCTTGGCCGTTTAGTCGTGAAAAGCGAACAAAAAGATAGAAAGACAGAGTTTCGCTTTTATAATATTAGTTTAGGTACATTGAAATAGTCCTAAAAATAATCATGAAGAACTTGGAAAGACTGTTAAATCTGGCGCTCGGAGAGAAGTCAAAATCCCTTATCAAATTAATCATGTTTATTAAAGAAAGTTCGTAAAAGTACAGTCTTCCCATTTTCAGAATGGATTTGCATCGGTTCACTGAGTTGAATTTCAATTCAATTAGCAATGTTTATGACTTGTCCCATTCACCATTCTTTTGGTTGATTTGATACTTTCTCGGTGTGATTCCAGCTGGAAGCGTAGATGAATTCAATACCTTTAGAAATAGCTGTTACAGCTTCTTTGTTTACTGGAAATTATGAACAAAATACTTTTAATGAATGATTCTTAATGAAAATCGTGTACATTTGACATTCATTCCATCCAATCCAACCCAACTCAGACAAGATTTGTGTATCATTATCATCCATAATACGTCCACTGCTAAACATAGGCCTCCTCCTAAGACCTCCACACTGAACGACAACCTGCCATTTGCATCCACTGGATGCCCGCGACTCTCACGATGTCGTCGGTCCATGTAGTGGAAGGCCTACCTTCCCTGTGTCTTCCGGTTCATGCTCTCCACTTAAGAACTTTTCTTCACTATCGGTTATTATTCTTCGAGCGATGTGGCCTGCCTATTGCCACTTCAACTTGCATAATAGCTATGTCGGTAGATTTATGTATGTGTATGTTAAACTAAAACTAGTGGGGTTTGCAACGCACGCCTGCTGTTTGACGTGCGTGACGTCACCTGTCGGTTCCAACGGAAGACCAGCGCTGGTTGTTTACAACCAGCATTACGCTGAGTTGGCACCGGCTGAGTCCGGCACCGGCTTGTGACAGAAACTATTATTTTATTTTATTGTGTTTAACTCGTAATGTCCTTGTATCTTTGTTTCTGTCATAAATAAATACTTTTCTTTGTTTCTCAAATAAACTTATAAAAGTATGCAATCAAATAAAATTGTTTACGATAAGCTCAATTCTAACCACCTTTTATCTCTGTTTCAGGTAAGAGTGCATACCAATTGAGGCCGTGAAGCTACAAACCTAAAACCTATTACGGTAATAAAATGTTGGAAATACCGAATGGAAACATTATAGATTTCACATAAAACGGTGCGGACGCCGGCGACCGTTTCCGGGATAAAAACCTCAATAAATAATCATAAAATTGTAGGAGCCGTCCTGAAAACTTCTATATTATACTGTACTATAGATACCTTAATCTGACTGACCCAAATAAACAGAAACGCGGTTTAGATATATTTGATTTAATACACAACTTTTGTGAAAGGAAATCTGTCTGAATGGAGAATTATTGAATACACGATCCGGTTTAAAATATAAATGCTTCAAGTAATAATGCTTTGAGATTGAGTACTAGACGAACTTACTAAATCAAAATATTTCTTCATAATCAATATTTAACTGACCGAACGAAGAGAAGTCTCAGACTAATGGGACAAATGGAAAAAAAAGCTAACCTGCAAAATGTGGAATGAGCTACAGCGGTATTTCCGAGAAGCTACATCGGTAACATGGGGTTCTTCAAAAGACGAGTGAATAGAGTCAAGGGTCGGCAACGTATTTGTGATGCCTCTGGTGTTACAAGTATCCATAGGCGACGGTGACTGTATACCATCAGGCAGCCCGTCAGCTTGTTTGCCACCTAAGGCATTAAAAAACTGCGTTTCTAAGTAGATTTGTATATTTATTCAACGACAAGCGGTCCGCCCCAGCTTCGCACGGGCATAGATTATAGCCTATATGTCACCAGGTAGCTTCCCGTCAGTGAAAAATTTTTTGAAATCGGTTCAGTAGTTTCGGAGCCTATTCAATGCAAACAAACAAACAAATCTTTCCTCTTTATAATATTAGTATTATATAGATAACTCGCGTATCGTTGATTGGTTCTTCATGAAATTTTGTTTTTGTAGTAGTTTATTTCAATACAATTATTAAGTTAGAGTGTTAGCAAAATTGGTCGAGAGATTGCGAAGATATAGAAGACGCGAGGTCTCAGTTGGGGACGGACAACTAGTATTATCCAACCCGTACTGGGCCAGCGTATGGCCCAATTACTCTTTCGGGGGTAGGCTAAAAGTCCAGCAGTGGACTGTTAAAAGGCTGATTATGATGATGAACTAGTATTATACTCAGCCAAGTTCTTCACCCAAAACAAAAATAAAGAGTCCCAAACAAAAGATGTCCAACCAATTAAGTATGGAATCCATCTGAACTATATTCGATTCGTGCGCGCAGCACCTATCTTATTTCGTTCTTGATTCAATAGCCGCAGAGGTCAGACGGAGGGGTCGCGTCAGGAATCCGACTGGTTCCAACACTCGCTTCATTGACGGCTGGATCTGATATGAGATTTTATAGTATTCCATTTACTTTGTGGTCAACTCCTCTCGGCTAGCTTTTGCTATAGTTTTTATTTTGTTACGGGTATTAGGGTTTCTTTCAGATTTACTACGAATCAGATTCTATTCTTTATTTTTACCAAATTAAATATGATTCTTCTGTTGCTGTATATATATATTTTTTTTAACAATGCAGATTCCTAATAAAAGTCACATTATAGCCATAGTAAATTATCATCTTGAGTCGTCGAGCAATACAATTGTATCATATTTAGGGTTATTTCGTAGTAGTTATTTATGACAGAAACAAAATATATAGACATTATGGATAAAATTAAAACAACAAAGTAATAGTTTCTGTCACAAGCCGATCCCAACTCAGCGTATTGGGTTTGGGTTTTACTGTTAGCAATCTGTTGATAAATATTTTTTTTACCTATACTGTCCCACTGCTGGGCAAAGGTCTCCCCCACTTCCTTCCACAAATCTCGGCCCTCCGCCACCTCTTGCCAAACTCTCCGGAATAAGTCAAGATCGTCATGCCGTAAGACCTGTAAGTGCGAGCGAGATAGACAAAAAAAAAACATATTTGACCCGACGATTCAGATGATAATGCGTTTAGATTTATAGACATTTATTCTCATATAAGATGTTACATCACTTCCATAAGAACACTGCTAACAATAAATTTATACAGTTCAATTTACTATAGTAAAGATAACTGAACTATAGTACCTAACCTACCAATGATATTACACCTCGAGACAGCTCAAGTATATACAGTTTTCTTAGAAATAGTTAATGGTGATATAAAAGTAGTTTTAAAACAGTTTCCCTCAACCGACGTCTCAGACGAACTTGTATCGTAAAAAGTTTCAGGTGTTCAAGGAGTTCAGATTACAGTACTTGAAGGCTAACTTGGACCTCCAGATTTCTATACCGTGGGACTTAAACGTCCTTTTTAAAAACTTGAAGGTCGTTTATTGTAAAATCGACGTCTTCTGCCTCAAAAAGAATAAGTCTGATATGCTGTTGTAATTATAGTCAGTAATGGCGTCTTGAAATGGAATTTCTGTGTTTATAGTGAGCTTAAATTCTCAGCTTTGTACCTATAAAATCATCATCACCATCATTTCAACCATAGGACATCCACTGATGAACATAGGCCTCCCCTACCGATCTCCAAAAGGGCCGGTTGGAAGCGGCCTGCATCCAGCGTTTCCCTGCGGTCTCTTTTAGGTCGTCCTTCCATCTCGTGGGTGGACGTCCTACGCTGCGCTTACCAGTCCGTGGTCTCCATTCGGCCCCATCGGCCATCTGTTCTGCATGCTATATGTACCCCACTGCCACTTTTGTTGGAATTGGGAAGCCAATGAAAGACATATTTGACGATTTAAAATACTACTCATTTATTTATCGTCATTAGCAGGAGAGGTGTGTGTGCTCTCTACTGAGGCGCGGAATCAACGAGACTGAAAAATCTCATCTAAGCATTCTAAACCAAATCTATACAAACAATAAGGGCACTGTTTAGTTTAATGTAAATAATATGTACGAAAGAGAAAGATCTAATTATCTACAGGTTGGAGTGAAACAGATTGATTTTTGTAACACTATTCCAACACGCCCCCTCAAAAATTAATCTCTTTCAATAAAAGTACACTAAACAAATTTAATTACAATTAATATCACACAACACACCTTCTTCCTACTCTGTCTGGGGATACAATCATCTTGGTCCAACATTCGTTGCGCAGGATTGGGGAAAACCCAGAAAACCCCAATCAGACCAATTCATCTTACAAATACAAGGTACAAACTTTTATAGTTGAAATCGCTGTCAGTAATGATTTTATTAAAATGTAAGCCAGCTGCTGCTGATAGTGCTGATTACATGTGGGAACATAAGTCATACGTAGTAATAGAATAATAATTAATAAATTTTTATATAGTTTTCTACAGTTCCCTTGACAAACCATATTATATTGACAATACAATTCTATCTTTTTATTACTTGTTACAGTATTTGTATTCATTCCATAATCTTTTCAAATATTTAGGACTTGAGCCAATAACTTCATCTTAATATTGTCACTAACAACTTCTAATCACAGACATTGTATTCTGTATGCATCGGCACAGGCATCGGCTTCTATCGATAAAGCTGCCCCATCACTAGTTAGGCGCTTTGTTTACAACTAGCATATTGTGCCTTGTTCAAATAAATTAAACATCAGCTCTTTCATTATAATTCACTAGTCAAAGAAACCACTCAAAATATGTTTACACTAATCACTGACTCAATCCGAGCCGCCGAGTATACACTACGTAACATAACAGCCTTTTAAATATGACCATCATAAATGGTTGCTCTTGTTTCGACTTGGATGTTTACAGCAAAGTTCAGACCTCGCCTGTAACTGTACCGACCATAACAATAACATTATCAGGTACCAAGTTTCTATAAGGAGCCTTTGAGGTTTCATTACAATATTTTGCGTTATGTTATAAATGTTATAATCAACTTTCGTTTCCATTATCAGATTTCTAATCATTCATTTGTTGAACTTTTCAAAGACCTTTATGTATATGTTCTGATATCGAAGGTTCTGATCCAATATGACTTTATTTAGATCGTTCAACTTTACATTGCCAGAAAACTTAAAAAATGGTTTTCATGGCTATTCAATGGCTATCTATTTCAGTTGAAAATTAACTCGTTATCGATATAACACTTGTATTTTTTTTTATATCACTTGCACCTATAAATGTGTTTAGCTGCATAAATAGGCTTTGATCTACTGATGAGTACCGAAAACCTTTATCAAACGAAATTCGTTTGAACATGCGAAACCTTTAACGTGAGGATTGTTTTAATCACAAACTAAGTAAAGCTACTAGAAAGTCTTTGGTTTGAATCCATACGATGCTATGATTAATTAGCAAGTTAGGATTTTTAACAAGTTGGGATTCTAGTATTTAGGATTCCTTCAGGAATTTTCATGTGTAGTTGTTCTTTATAGTTTTCTGTTATAAAATATATGCTGTTTGAATGTCCATGGGATGGACAAGATAATCAAATCGGTTTGCAACAGCTAGTAGCATAAATTTGAAATTACTTTCGTGAAAATTATATTTTCGAAAGTGATGAAGATTTTCAAGATAAAGTTAATCAATATTCTTGATAGAAAACATAAACAATTAATCGAGCTTCTTATGCAAACAGGTTTTCAAAAAACTCATCTTTTTAAATCATACCTACCCATTTACAATCCATAATAATACTTCTATGTACCTACTAGTTTTAGTACAAGTCTTCATGTATAATTTATTTTACAAGTGTATGTGCTTACAAATAGCATTTTTCTCATACTTACACTGATTGATTACTGAGGTATTGTATGCTATGTATGAGTACAAAATTGCATAAAATTATATGCAAAATTTAACATAAGTACATAGTAACAAATAGTTTACAGATACACCAGTATTTCACATCATCAGATTTCAATTATAAATTACATTCGGTATAAAGTTTAGTTAATCATTATCACGTTCATTTTGTGACGAAGTCAATTTCTTTCGATATGAATAGTCGTTCATCTGTTTGCCCATCTGTTTCATTTTTCACAGATTTACAAGGTATGCTTAATGCCATCTGATTTCATCATATCAGATCGACAGCTATCTGATTTTAACTTATCAGATTTTTGCACTTCCTCTTAACCGAGCAAGGCCTTATCAGATTTCCTGGAATTTTCAGGAAAATTCCTTCCGACTTCAAAACGGTCTGCTTGATTTCTGATATTTCCAAACTTTTCGTGTACCTACATCCCACACCATATTCAGTACAAAACCAACCAAAATAACCTGTCAAGGATCTTGACAGTTTCAACAGCCAAATAATATGCCTTTTAAGGATTCTGATCGGATTGAACCTCTTAACTAAACACAGGCAAGTTTATGGTGTTTATATAAAATGGTGTTTTTGCATTGCGTCTCGCGCATTCAGTGCTTCTGATGCTGATTTTTGTCAGGTATGGATTGATCAATTCAATCAACACAGCATCATCCCAGAACTTGTGTCTAATTTAGCACCAGCTAGCATGGTACGACTCCGTTCTGTGATTATACATACTTATATTACTTATTGTACGTACTTTCAAAAATATCTTCACAGATATTTTGCACTGTTATGTGGTAGAACGACCGGAGGACGAGAGACCGGGGAGAGTGGCATAAACAAAGGGAGGCCTATACCCAGCAGTGGGTCACTCAAGGCTGATGATGATGATGATGATGTGGTAGCTAATACCTTTTTGCAAACAGAACTCTTTCATTCGATTATATTTACAACCATTGTCACAAAACAATTTGATAATCTTCAAATCGAAATGAGCTTCACATTTCGTAATATATTTATCCCAAAATACAACAAAATACCTGAGATAAGGGCTCTTAAGTACATCACCGTTATACAGTGGTAAACATGTTCATTTACAAAAAGTCACAAAATATTTTTTGCCGTCAAGTGTTGAAGTGTTGAAGGAGTGATGGACTGTGTATGCACTATGCAGTGTGTGCAACATTAAATAGAGGTCGTTTTATACCATACATTACATACAAGCTTCATAAAGATTATCAGATAGTTTAATATCTTTTATCCTCTCAATAAAACATTTGCTTGCTTTTTATTTCTACAAATTTGATTTGTCTATGTAGCCTAGTCATTTATGCCACAATTAAAAATTATTATTGTTTACGACTCTATTTGATGGAGCTTTCATTTCAGGCATACACATGCGTGCAGCATATAGATTTAATGCCAATGAAACTGTTCAAAAAACTCACCTTCTGCCATCACCATACCCTTTTTGTAAATCTGCAAACCATCGTATCTGCAAACTTCCGCATTTGCGGAACCCTGAAATCGACGGTTTTACCAGCTAACCAAACTTCGTTTTAGCCAGCGTGTTGATGTTGTTGTTGTGCAGAATAGAACATGCTGTCGTATCCTCATTATGGTTGTGTTGTGTATTTCTTGGTGATTGCCTTTCTTTGTTGCCTTTATAAAGGTTTTCATTCCAAATGTAATAACGACGATGCCCGTAGTCTCCGTTTTCGACCATACAGGCAAATCCTGTGGTGTTCCATGTTTCACGATCAGTTATGTTGACTGTCTATACAATTATCTGGAATTCAGAACGTTGTTCGGCCTTCTCGCCTTTCTCGTTAGAGTACAATCCTTTTTATTGTGAACATTTCTTCCGCAGTAATGACGTCACATGTTTATGTTTAAATGTTGTCTTATGTTGCCTTTTATTCCAGTTTCGTTTAATAAAATGGTTGAAATTTGATTGTTGTATTGCTTTTGGTATTGTTACTTCCGATGAGGGCACTTTCAAGCTTGTGTCGTGTCTTTCATTTTGAATTTGGTCAAGGAGTCTCGTTTCAATTGTTCAAGTGTTTCAATAGCAGTGATTCCACCGACATAGCTGCTTGTAAGGGTCATAAACACCTTCAACCATTAACTTTACAATTAGATCATAACATTTTAAGGAAATGTTAGATTATGGGCTTTACTCCCTTCAGCTTCAAATACGTAGATAATTGTTTCTCAAAGCGAGTTGTGTAGCTACGCTTTTTCTTCGCTTTATAAATGGAATTTATTATATTTCACAGCTTCGTAGTATTTGGTTCAATTGCCAGTCCAGGCATAGAATCATACAAATATTATTTTATTGTATTCTTCGATATATTCTGCCTTTTATATCACTCACTATCTAGTTCCATTGGAGTTTCACCATTGATCGATCATTGAAGCAAATCAAGTTCATATAACAAATTAAGTATTCTATATTTCCACACACTGTAGACGATAGTTTATATTTTCTTTGTTTGTGCCAAAAGGATTAACGTTCCTTTTGAATTTTAAATCTTCGTGTTTTATTACTTTTGTAAAAGTCACTTAGAATACCGTGAGCACTAGAGATGTCGTTTAACACAGTTCACAAAGTTTTTATACACATCACTTGAAGCGTTCTTTGTAATTTAAAAGTCAATATCTATTTCTTATCACTGGGCAACCATAACCTGTTGGAATTGGGAAGCCAATGAAAGACATATTTGACGATTTAAAATACTACTCATTTATTTATCGTCATTAGCAGGAGAGGTGTGTGTGCTCTCTACTGAGGCGCGGAATCAACGAGACTGAAAAATCTCATCTAAGCATTCTAAACCAAATCTATACAAACAATAAGGGCACTGTTTAGTTTAATGTAAATAATATGTACGAAAGAGAAAGATCTAATTATCTACAGGTTGGAGTGAAACAGATTGATTTTTGTAACACTATTCCAACAACTTTAACTTGCTAATCCGGTGGGCTATGTAAGTAACTTTCGTTCGTCTACGGATCTCCTCATATCTGATTCGATCGCAATATCGTTTTTAAATATATGTATATTATCAGCCTATGAATATTTCCGGAACACTATACCTGTAGAGTACCGAGTCACTCAATAGAAAGCGGGCAAAAAAGCACGAGGACAGAAGAGAAAGTAGCATCTTTCATCACAATACATCCGTCATCTCGCACGCTTTGCGTTTAGTAAACAATAATAAACATAATACACGATAACATACGTAGGAATATAGTTCAAAGTACTTAGTATATATGCGAAAATATCGGTCACGATAAAATTTTACAACCGTTATCGTGTTTCACAGTCTAGTGACCACACTATTCAATTATCATAATACAATACCGTATATATTTCGTGTGGAACTGTGGAACCGGTTTTAAAATGATCGCATTTTAAACGCGGATACGTCCACTGCTGGCGACGGGTCAACGCGCTCTGACTCACTGGCTACTGCTGGTGCTGTGTGTGTGTGATGTCAAGTGGTAAGTGGTGTATTAATGCGCATGCGCCGACACACATGTGATAATTATGCTCCTGCGCAGTCTGCTAGAGCTTTTTAGACTGACTGCGTTTTACAACATTGCTTGACATTGCGCGTGCATTTGTCCTAATCTCCGATCAGACTAACAAGGGTACTGTAGGGCGGCGAGGCGGGTGCTAAGGCCAACGCATCTGGTCAAAATCAGCATTGATGCATTTAATTGAACTCATCCTGCAGACGACCTTATTACGATTATTATCGATGATGAATGATATGATATTTATATGATTATGATAGATATTAGCAATTTGAATTATTATAACACCGGCTTGCACTCACGATTATTTTACACAGTCGAGACGATCGACCAGTTTATAATGAATCCTCACACGAGTTTTGATGAAGTGATTAGCAGTTTGGTTAGCTAGTTGATAAGTTTGGTTGGCTAGCAGCAGTGTGGTTTTGGTTGAGTTAAGATCTTGTATGCACGGGTTTAATTTACATGCTACAAGTACATAATGAGGTACGGTTTATAATGAATCCTTACGCGAGTTTTGATGAAGTGATTAGCAGTTTGGTTAGCTAGTTGATTAGTTTGGTTGGCTAGTAGCAGTTTGGTTTTGGTTGAATTATGATCTTGTATGCACGGGTTTAATTTACATGCTACAAGTACATAATGAGGTACGGTTTATAATGAATCCTTACGCGAGTTTTGATGAAGTGATTAGCAGTTTGGTTAGCTAGTTGATTAGTTTGGTTGGCTAGTAGCAGTTTGGTTTTGGTTGAATTATGATCTTGTATGCATGGGTTTAATTTACATGCTACAAGTACATAGTGAGTTATATATGTACATCGAGCAAGGGAACTACGTGCTGTAAAACCGGCGTGTGGCACACCGACGCTCAAATTTAATTAAACACGTGTCAAAGAGTGATGCTGACGGGCGATAACTAACGAATAGTCGGAATATTCAGACGCGCGGGAACTCGTTTTCTACTTCATATCCATATTTTAAACCGCCTCTAAAAATGGTGAAAATGTTTTTTTTTTCTGTTTGTTATTTCAGAACTTCGTCATTTACTGTGCTACAAAAGTTATTCGGGGTCAAAGGTCAAAATTTGAGGTTTTTTGGACTTTTCTCGAAAACGGTAAGTTTTATCAAAAAAAAAACCTCACACCAAAGTTGTAGATCTTTAAATTCTCTACCAAAATGGTCTTAATGATTTTTTTCCTAAGAGCTACCATTCCTGAGATATCGCGATTCTAAGAGTAACATTATCTATACTATAATATTATAAAGAGGAAAGATTTGATTGTTTGTTTGTTTGTTTGCATTGAATAGACTCCGAAACTACTGAACCGATTTGAAAAATTCTTTCACTGTTGGGATGCTGCACTATCCCCGGTTGACATAGGCTATATATCCCGGCTTCGCCCGTGCGAAGCAGGGGCGGCCTACTAGTACATGATGATTATCCACACATTTCCAAACCACCTGTGAGGTAGTGTACTCAGCGCGTTTTTTTTTTCATATCATGTTTCACCGAACCTATTCTTATTTTAATCGCATTGTACAGGACATATTCCTTAAGTTTCTTTAACAACAAACAAAGGAACTACAAATATCAATGGTATGGGCCTATACCGAGGTTTCGTTCGCTTCCGACACTTCCGACTCGCAGACCCAAATTTAATTAAACACGCGTCAAAGGGCGATACGGAACGAGCGATGAGTGTCGAATATTTGACACTCGCGGGAACCCATCTCATATCCGAATACCTGAATATATATAATCTAGCATAATATGGCGTGCATGTTTGAAGGTACGGATGAACAGAAATTTGCCCGTATTTAATAATGATAATCTTCAGACGTGTATGAATTGACATTTTATTCAACATATCTGTTACGTGGAACTTCTCTCACAGGACCTAATTTCTTGACGTAACTTGGAACCTAAGATGAACTAGAAATGTTATTTTGCATGAGCAGTTATTTAAAAGAAACATGATTATTCTGACCTAAAGCTGGAAATCTCACACCGTCCGATTTTTGCGCTCCTGTCTTCCGCGGACCTGCAAGTTGTAGAATGTTCTTCCCCCAAAGATCATTCCGCTGATCTTGAACATGAAGCGTTTTAAAAAGGGTGTCTATAACTACCTCTCCGGGCTGGTAAAGTACCGTCCACACCGCTAGTGTTGCAGGTGTCCATAGGCGGCGATTACCGCTTGCCATCAGGCGGATTCTTTATTGCCGCTCTTTGAAAAAATAAAATGGCTTTTTGGTGAAGGAAAAACATCATGAGGAAACCTGCATACGCACGGAAAAGGAATTCAATGGCGTATTTGAATCCACCAACCCGCACCTGGGCCAGCGTGGTGGATATGGCTCAATCACCCTTTCGTGGGTAGGCCAAAAGTCCAGCAGTGGACTGTTATAAGGCTGATTATGATGATGATGAAAAAAATAAAAACCTTTGACATACATAGGTTTAGATTAGCGTCACCAAAATTGCAGCTCTCATTGTGAAGCAAATATTGTTAAAGCGATAATCTTAAGTAACATCAGTACTTACCAGCGGTCATGAGTCGGAAAGTCACGAACAACAGTAAACACAAGTTTTGATAAGGCTTACCTGAGGCACTGTTAACGGACTACGGTCCCCAGTTCATGTTTAAGATCTTGGATTAAACTTCATCAAACTGATAACAATCTTTGCTTCGTGATAATATTTACACAGGGTAAAGGCAAAGAGGCGAGTTAATTGTGTTTAAATAAGTAAATTGATCTGAAGCTTCCTCCCATTGACAGACAGTTAATTCGAATGGTAAAACGAAGGAAGGTAATCAATCATCACACTCGCAGACTTTCCTATAGTTTTGATCACTGTGGTTAACTGAAAGAGCTGTGGTTAGGTAGGACTTGTAATTTAATTGGATCAATGCATACGCGTTGCCATTCTACGTGGTGCATTAACCACGCCGAATGGCAATGCTTATGCGTGTAGAATATGGTAACAAGTAAAAAATAAATTACCATTTTACTCCGTCAAATTGAAAGATATCGAAAGAAAAAAATATGTTTGTAATTATTAATATAATGATGAATTAAACACTACAGTTTGTTTTGAGTTTTAAGTTTGCACTAACCAACTAAGAAGCCATCGCTTGGGGGCGACCAGAGACGAGAGAGAGAGAGAGAGAGAGAGCGGACCCGAAAACACATTGTTACTTTACTAACGGGCCATAGAAATTAGATATGTATGAACAGATAATCTAACAGTAATGCTATGATAGTTAACAAAAGGTCAGGTTTTGTCACTTTTTACAAATTCATACTCCGTGATTTTATATCTTCAATAATGTGAAAATACGCGAGCGAGAGAGCTGCAGATGGTAACAGTCCCCTTAAGGAGCAATTCCAAAACAAAGATTCCACATCTCAGTAACTAATTTGAATATATCCGGAATCCTGCAGGTTGAATCAACGTCGTAGAATATAGATCGAATATTTTATTACACGTTTTCCTCCCACGCTACGCAACAGCTGAAACTATCGCCTGTACACGTACCAGATATCTATTTGAACAACAATACAAACTCTAACATTCAATTTCATATGTGCGTAAAGCAAATAAAACCTCCTTTTTTCGCTATATACCGTGATATACTATCGGCATTGCTACAATGGAATCGGAAAGTAGTAGGTATGGCTTCTCTGGGTTAACGGAATTTTACCCATAGGTACTATTGATGATTTACGCCTTGGATTGTGTGAACAATATCAATGCGAGGGAAATGAATGTAGAAATGAGGAGATCCGTAGACGAACGAAAGTTACCGACATAACCTACCGGATTAGCAAGTTGAAGTGGCAGTGGGTAGGGCACATAGCTCGCAGAACAGTTGGCCGATGGGGCCGGAAAGGTTCTCGAATGGAGACCACGGACCGGTAAGCGCAGCGTAGGACGTCCACCCACGAGATGGACAGACGACCTACCGCAGACCGCAGGGAAACGCTGGGTGCAGGCCGCTTCCAACCGGCCCTTTAGGAGATTGATGGGGGAGGCCTATGTACAGCAGTGGACCTCCTACCGCTGAAATGATGGTGATGGAGAATTAATGTAGAAATTACGATTGATAGAAAGAAATTAAGAAAATTCCGTCTTCTTTTCTATATACTGGTTGGAGACTGTACCAAATACCCTTAGTGAGTAACTGAGTACGCTAGGAAAATCATGAGTTACGCGAACAAAGCGGCCATCAGAAATGTTACTACTTACCCGATTATTATCCTCAGTCTTCTGTAGAATCTGGCGGAGCGTGTGTATTGTGGTCTATGGTGCTCCAGACTTTACGGAAACCGGCTTGTTCGGGAGGCTGAAAGTCATCAAATCTGCTCTCGAGACGGTTCGTAAAATGACTCTGTAGAACAACTAGTGTAGTGGCTCAGGAGTGAGATGGATCTATTATAATTCTTCAATAAGGTGTTATCACCTTTTTTTTTTTGAAGATGTGCACTACCTCACTCAGGTGCCATGCTTCAGGCGTAGTACCTTCGAGTATGACGGAATGAAATAACTTCTGGAGGACTAAATGTATCGGTTTTCCACTCGCTCTCAGTAGTTCTGACGTGACTCCGTGATCACCCGATGCCTTGTTGTTCTTAAGCTTTTTCAGAACCATTCGCGTCTTTTCATTTTGTTTTTATGTTTACGTCATCATCAGCCAGAAGACATCCACTGCTGAACATAGGCCTCCCCCTTAAACCCCCACACTGCGGGAGCTGGACTGCTCGGGTATACACGCAACATAGTAATAAGATTTTATAATTTGTATATTCCTCTTGTACAGTCATTAGTTTTATGTTATATCAGAAATAGTTAATAAAACAAATTGTAAAAGTTGACAAAGGGCACGGACCCAGGAGACTGTAGAGAAGCAAAAAAAACTTTTGAAAAAACACACTGAACAACAGCCTGCCTTTTGCATCCACTGGATGCCAGCGACTCACATATTATATTATTATATTTTATGTTTACACATATTTTAAATTGCAATCCAAATATGTGTTAGCCACCGGTGGCATAAAGAAAAGAATCTATAAAAGAATATATAACGTTTTGTAAGATTGTAATTTGTGTTGTGTGTAGTATAATAAATAAAATGTTTTCTAGCGTACTGATCAAATGTATACGAGTATTCCAGTTGCCGCTTTGTGGAGAAATTGCATACAATTGATAGGCACGGAGCTTGGTATTGCCACGGGCCGGCGCTCGTGGCTTGGTGGCACTGGTGAGTGAACACAAAAAACGAATACATACGCTGCTCTTTGGTCCAGAAAACTATTTCGACCCTTTGGCGCAATGTTCGCATTTTAGCGCAGTACAAGTTTTATAATAGCTCTGGGTAGTCATCCAAAGTTTTGCTAACTTATTAATATTTCAAACAAAGCACCGTTGCCTGTTTTAGCAAGAAAAGAAAGAAAGAATTTATAAATTTGGGTCAAGTCAGGTCAACATTGTTCTGTCTGCAAGAGTTACTTGTTTGACCTACATCCAATAAAATATTCAAGCCCATTGTCTCCGAATACCATGAACAGATTTCTCTAAATATTTAACGTCCGAAATTCTTCCTAATTCGCAGTTCTGTGGTCGCGACCCACGTCACCTGTTCCTGCTATTCTTCCTCGCAAATAATTGACATGGGGACGAGGGTACAATGTCTGCAGTATCTTGTGTATAGTGGAATTCATTACCCAGTTATACCTTTCACATATAAAAACAAGAAATTTGTTAAATTTTTGACTGGTCTTGCTTTACTTCGTTATCGCCGTCTTTGACATGTCGACACCATCCTCTTTCAATCTCACACCAATAAGTTTAACGTGTGTATCTGTGTATCTCTCTGTGGCATCGTAGTTCTCAAACTGAACCGATTTCATTGTAGAAACTGACGTGGTTTTCACACATTTTATTTATATTACACGGGAATTACTCACGTAGATTAAACTGGTCACTCCGACTATAGTTTCAATTCACCTTGAAAAAGACCGCATAATGCGGTTGAAACTATAGTCGGAGTGACCGGCTTATTCTTACGTGAGTAATTCCCGTGTAATATAAATAAACTGAACCGGCTTTTATTGAATTTTTTTAAAGGTGGGTGGTTCAATACTATTCATAGCTATGATTCAAAAAATCTTTTCAGCCTTTTGAATATTATCAGCTCTTATTTAGTTTTTTTGTAGTGTATACCTACTCGTAGATTCTGTCATACGTAAGAACTTTCGTTGTGTTTACTTCGTCACTCGCGTAAATAACGTGGGCCCAATGTGTTCCACATTATTACGGAACCAAGGGATGCGTGCGCCCTTGATATTATTTGAAATATTGACAGGATAAGTCGCACACGGTCTGTTGTGGAGGCAACGTTCCGGCAAACTGCGTCAAATAGAAACGAGAAATTTGGAGCGCGATCCGCATCAAACCAATGGCAAATAGTAGATAGGAAATAACGAACAGATCTCAATGACGCATACCTTTTTTTGTCTATTCTCTTTTAAAATACTCTAGATTAAAATATTTCTCTCCTTAGATAGACGTTAAGAAGACCAAATAGTTTCTTAATTCGAGGTTTGCATTTAAAATTAATATAGATTTTTTCAGGCGTTGCTTTTTTTTTTCAAATGCAATGGTGTAGCTTTTGAACACAACTCACCTGATGGTAAGTGACGACGATGCGGTATATGATGGGGCACGCTTGCTCACGAACTGCCTAATCACTCTTGTCTTGAAGAAAGTCTGGTTGTACTTTATAGGGGATATCGAGGCAGGGAGCGCTTTCCATTCATTTGCAGTTCGCATTAAAAATGAATTTTTAAATCGCTGCGTGCGGACTTTACCAAAGTTTACACAGTTACTTAGTTTACAACCTATGGATAGAATGGCGTTTTCTAGCAGCATGGGATTATAAAAATTGTAAACAATGAAACTTGTAGTACCGGCGCTGATAGTCCTTGACGTTCAGAATTAATGCCGAGACGGACCCATTCGACACTTGATTGTATCCTTTACATATTTGTTTTTTCAAGCAATGTCGAATAAAATGTATTTTCTTTTCTTTAGTTTGTTGGCGAAATGTCTTCAATGTCCTAAATACTAACTAATAACGAGCCAACCGCGTCCCGTCTAGTTACAAATTAACTGGTGCGGAATAGGCTCATAAGTTATGTTTACCACCCGAAGTGCTATAATTACACAGCTTTAACCTATAACATGTAACTAAGGCGTATAAATCTAAAACAAAGCGCCATAACAGTGGCAGCATTTCACACTAACAATTTGGCAACCTACGGCTAAATCGGCTTTGGCAAGTATCACTGAAAAATTTCAACTCGAAAAGTTGCCGAGAAAATTTTAATATAAACGAGCGAACTTCTACAGAAGCTATCCAATAAATAAACTCTAATGAATCAAGCGGGACTTGACAGTGGAATACTTAGAACGGTTAAATTACAAATACCTTTTCACTGAGGTGTTCCAGATGAATTATAAAAGCGAACTGAAGTTGTTTTCAAAGGTCATGCGGCAATGAGAGTCGTGGAATTTTGGAATGCCATAGCGTGTACTCTGAAGATATTGTGCATTGATATGGGTGGGGAACAAAACATAAGTACCTACTTCAATCACAATATTTTTACAAGCTATTATTATCAGTATGTTCGTGCGTATGTGTGGGACAAATTTTAGACCAGCATATATCTAGTTAGAGAAGAATATTATTAAATTTTCGTTCTCCTCACAATTAAAAAATTATGAAGAGAATAATCTTTATCAAAATAACTTCCATATTATTCTAGCTAAGATCATAAATACTTTCCAGCCAATCTTGATAATTAAACTTTGCTGATAAGACAAAACAAGGCCTAGAGAATCTGCCCAATTATTCGTCTTGTAGGAAACCGTTAAACTTTCAACACCACTAAAGGACTTGAATATATTCAAGTGGGAATTTGCCACGGTCTCGAACTGTAATTTAGAACAGTGGCTTTAAAGAATATAATAAAAGCGAAAGTGTAGCGAGCTGCCATGGCGTAAGAAATACTTCTCAGAATTGTCTCATGAATAATCATGAACCTTGAACATTGTTGTTAGATACTGCTGTTACATCATGTACTCGTATGTAAATTTTACGACGCATTCTCTAAATCTAAACAAACGAAACCCATTTTTTTTTAGTTTTACTTACTCGTAAACACGCATATTATGGCGTGGATATTCGCCAAAGAACCAGAGTCAATAGAGAGCTATTAAAATTTGCAAGTTGAAGTGGCAATGGGCAGGCTACATCGCTCGAAGAACCGATAATAGATGGGGAATAAAAGTTCTTGAGTGGAGACCACAAACCGGAAGACGCAGCATCTGTAGGCCTCCCGATAGATGGACCGACGACATTATGAGAGTCGCGGGCAACCAGTGGATGCAGAACGCAGGCTGTCGTTCAGTGTGAAGGTTAATGGGGGAGACCTATGTTCAGCAGTGGACGTCTTCTGGCTAATGATGATGAAGATGATGAAACATCTATTAAAGTCGGGATAGTTACACCATTATAACTCGAGAACAGCTGGTCTGATTTTCATGATCTTTGATTTGTAAGTATGGAAATAAGTATTAATATACATTTTGTATGGAACGGCAAGAATTGAAGTCTATACATTGATATAATAACTTCATAGAAAAAAGTTTTTGTCATCTAACTCAAAGTTGCATCAAGGAGGTGTATAACGCGGGTGAAACCGCGGTGTGCAGCTAGTTATAAATAAATACGGGAGTCTGCAAGTGTTTATATTTGTCGGGACTGAACTCTGTAACCGCAGACAGCAGTGTTTTTCGCGATTTTTGGTTTGATCCCATAGTAAAAGTTGTTTATAGTGATGAGTACAATAACCTCCTTCCGGCTTAGTACAAGGTTTATGCGTAGCCCTGTATAATTGAAAAACATGATATTAGAAATGAAATCAAATTACGTAATTCCAATTCCACCTTTGATAAAAAGAAAAATAATTAACAAAAACACTTCACACGATTCTTCCTCCTCTTGTTCCAACAAAAGTACTAACGGTAATTTCCTTCGGCCCTTTGAAGTATCAGAAACAAACGGTTCCTAAGTGGAGAGATAAGATGAAGAACCTTAATTACTATTGGAGATACACCTCAGTAGATAGGATCAGGCGATATAATGTAGATTATATCATCACAACTGCGACAATGCTTATAAATAACTTGGACGTGGATGATCAGCTGATGGGGCTCAATTACTATGCTTGAAGAGGAAGGAGAGATCTTTAACGTTCAAGATAAAATAATATGTCAGCTTTAGTTTCATTTTTGACCACTTTTATTATTAGCACACGATCACTGCTATCTCAAACGTGTCTTAGAGTACTCTGACCACATTAACAGGCAACAAGGTGATAACCTGGAGAAGTTGATGGTAACAGGGAAAGTCGACGGCAGAAGATCACAAGGTTACAACGCGATACGATGGTCTGATTGTTGGTGGCACCACTCTCGACACCTCGGGCCATGACGCAATCTATGGCGCTGAAGACTATGGCAAACAATTATCAGAAAGAGAGAGCTATTAATGAAGGTAGTGGTCACAACACTCGGACATGACGATTATTAGCTGCGTCCGGTAAAGGCGATAAAGAATAGGTGAATTTAACGCGTTCAACACAAAGCCCTGGAAGATGTTACTAGCATATGGAATAAATAAGAATAAACGGAAGATTACTTTGTAACGCTGGAATTTGCAGGATTAATGTCGATCCATTTAACGATTAGTTTTGTTGTTATACTATAGAATGGTGTAATTGTGATTGAAAATGTACGCGTCGAGATAGATAAGCGAAGAATTAAAGGAAGTAATATTTATAGAATAAAGGACACATATGTTGAAGAAATCGACAGAGATGAGATGATGAAAAGCCTTCGCTGATCTGTACTGGTAATATGGTTAATTATGTATTTGTTCAGATTTGTTTTGTTGTTCAGAGACCACGCCTAATCTGATCTGTACTATTTATAGTGCATGATTAATTATGTATGTATTTAGATTTGTTTTGAGACCACTAATTTTGAATGACTTTGGGAACTGCAAACAAAAAGACACTCACGTGGAACAAACGTCAAAGGGCTGTGGTTAGTGACGAATAATTTACAAGCTAACGATAAAAGGATCTCTACAATTGTTTTATGGATCACTCTATTTCAACTGGAGTATCAAAGCTGGCAGATTAGATAAACACAGCAATTGCAGTCGAAGTTTTTGTCGTCAGTGTTTGCAAATACTGACTCATTAAGTGGTTAGTTACTGGCCACATTTTCAAATGTGACAAGGACTTATTTTAAACCTTTTATCAAATAATTATTTTATCTCAATCGCCGTGCCACCGATAAATTTTTCATTGTTCTAACATTATTATCAGCCCTGAATAACCCACTGCTGGGTAAATAAGCGATTTCATTATGCCATTCTCCTCGGTCCCCTGCTAACCACACCCATTGTTCTAACACAAGAGAACATTCTTTGGTTTATGGTGCAGCCAATATAATCTATATTTGCATCGAGTAACCCTGAGTGATCACGGATTACGCTGACGTATAGAATTAGCCGGGGATCAACTAACAATGCCTGGAAATAGGTCAAACGAGGGTCGGACTCTGATCTGTTGAATTGCAAACAGCACGACGCGTTATGAGTGATGGGGTATGCTCTGAAGTTAATTTAGCATCAGATACGACGATTGTATTGCAACTTTTTGAAGATGGTGATATAAAAGATAGTACTTATTGAATTATAGGTTTTTAGGTGTTCTTAGCAAAGTTCAGATTACTGATAAGTAAGGTACATTCCGCCCATCCCTAATCATGGCTTAACTTCCTCCCAAATGAACCATCGTTACGTCACGTTGTTGCGCTTAAGTTAATGGTCTAAGTTCCGAAGAAAATCGTTAATACTTTCCCGTTGAGAAGCTTTGTTGATGCCTTCCACTGAATTCTGACTTTATATTTATGCATGAGATTACAAAATTTCATTTTTAAGATTGAAATTTGTTACTGCATCCTTCTTTTTGTTTATTATAATAGTAACGGTCCATTTGGGGAAAGCTTTTTAAAAATAGCACTTTTAATAAGGGTAATATATAATTTCAGCACTCAAGATTTATCATGATTAATTAATTAAATTATGATCCTATGAATATTTGTGTATAACAAGATAACAACGTCAATCGTTGTTCATTCACATTCTGTCCAGTAAATGATTATCATCATCGTCATCAGCCTTGAATGACCCACTGCTGGGTATAGACCTCCTTTTGCTTATGCCACTATCCCCGGTTACTCGCTACTACTCGCCAGTCGCATTCACTCGTTCCCGATAGTACTTTTGATGTCGTCAGTCAACCTTATCCTATTGAATATTGCCGAATTTAATCTCTTGTTTCACATAATCGCAGGTTCCGTTACAAACTGAACATGACACGAGCAAGAGGCGATTAAAGCGTCGATTTATCAATATAGGATGTTCGACGTCCCGTTTGCACGATATGACGAAGGTCACCGATGGCTGCCGGCCTTAATCCGGAATTTACGATACTTTCATTATTAACGCGCATATACGAAATATCCTCTTATCGGCTTAATACCACATACGCTTTTACCGAAACGCTGGGTGCGGAAAAATTGTGTCGATCAATCGATAGAAGGAATTTGACCTTCCATAGTTGGGGTAATAATATATGAGCATATATTTAATAAAATAAGAAATAGATATTAGCTATAAACAGGTGTATTACTATTTCATTCTCATTTTACATTTACAAAATTCCATCTAATTTCAAAACCTTTATACATAGATGTAAGTAAATTATAAAATAAAATTGGTACAACAGGGAGTGCCAAATTCTTCACATTACGGCTCTACAAAGGGCATTCGTACTCGTTCAGGGTTTGTGTAAACCTATTAACTGTATTCATTCAGTACCTTTGCCAAGTTTTGTATTGTAAAAACTATAGTGCAGCAAAATTTAAAAGTTTGGCAAATTTCCTTATAAATTTCTGGAGCATATAAAATTTGTGTGAACATTATCTTAGCAGTTGACCTATCGGATTTTAGTAAACTATATTAGGAGGAGTGTACATAGTTTACTAGGTGCCGGTGCCAGAAATCTGTGTCAAGTGTGTTTAGCAACAAAATAGAGCGCGTAAATTCGATTAATATCAGTTGAACTGGAAATTTTCCCATCAACTCGCCGTCCTCAGGGATTAGCGGCCATGTCTCGTAAACATTCCGATTCAACTCTTACACGAGTCAAAGCACGTCGACGATGCTGTCCATGAATTATTCAATTATGGAAACTCTCGTACTTTGTCATACTTTACTTCTGCATTAACATTTATTGACACAAAAGCTTATGAAATGAATAAACTTGATAGGCTGCAAGGCCTGCAAGTTTTAGAAACGTGAATGTTGTGTGGAAGCCAAATGGTGTGTCAATCAGCTTTGCAAATGTGTGCCACTGGTGTGATGGTTGAGAAATGCCTTACATTGCTAAACTTATATAACGTATCATTATCAAAGTTTTGAGAGCATTTTGCTATATCACGTAATTCTAAATGCGCTTGTGACTCCATTATCATCCGTATTACGGCATGACTCAGAAACAAAAGATGAATCGAGTCATCAGCACAGCTAAATAAATCTAATGTCGTCACTTTCCATCTAGTCTTGATGTCTTAAGCCTCTAATATAAGTTAACGGAAGCTTGCTCTTGTTAATTTGTGAGTCAAAGTGATATCTAAAATGGGCCTTGGTCGTCCTCACTTGGATTTGATCATGAAAGATGACACATGTATCTAAAAGAATCGTTATGATCGACCAGTGATCTAACCAGGCAGAGCACTCACGAGGTCATAAGAATTCTCAAGTTACAATATCAACATCACCATGTTAGCATTTATGTATAGGTGAATAAGGCCTTGTAATTGATCCTTTGACTTTCTCTTTTGCTGAACTAAGTTTCCTTTTACATAAAAAACGATGTCACATTCTATAGCCAAATTATATAGTCAAAATATTGGTTGTAATATGCATCTTGTACGAACACTGGTAAAATAATGGAATTTTATATCTTTTAAACTAGTTCTCTCAGGTCTGATGCCTCCACGACAAAGGCGCTTGTGACCCTCCCGCAATTAGAACCGGGTTCAGCCGAGCCCTCATTCAGCCCTAGAACAAAGACCTATCCGGGTCAACCCTGATTAGACACGAGTCGTATGCAGTGACTAGTGTAGCCAGGCCGCTGGATTCCTAAAAACATTTTGATAGAACGCCTGAAGCACTTGCTCTGGTTCTTTTGCTTTCATAACATGATATAGGTTAAACGATGATCTTTTTCCATTGTGTTACCTTAACAATAAATAATATGATTTGTTAACTTGCTATAACCACCGTGCTGCCCTTGCTACCGCCATCACGAAGTATCTGTCGTTGATGGCTAAATGGTGGTATTTTATTAACACTATTTAACGCTGTATTAAACGCTGCAACCTAGCGCCACACTAATCCGTTGCGCAATTTTGTTGCAGAGACTTATCAGGAAGAGTGGCGAGATAGTTCTAAAAATAGACCAATCGCCTTCGACCAAAATAAAATTAATGGACGGGCCATAGCTATTGAAAGTAAAAACGAACCATGACAATAATCATGGACAGTACATTTGTTACAAAAAATTGATTGCGGTTTTTAATTGTGCATTTACACTTTGGGAAAGCACATAAAAGCATAATTTTGTTAGATGTTTCGTTATTATATAACAATAGCCGCGCGTTACACTTCCTATGGCTAGAGACCGACTGAAACGAAGTGAGCGCTGGCGCTCATTTTGTAATCTTCTAAACTGCGTTTCTTCTGGGCCTGTCCATTCATTTTGTTTTAGTCGAAATTGATTCCCTACTACTATAGTAGAACGCGCGTGCACTCTTAAGGTGGTTCGATTCACCTATGGCGGGAAATTTAAGTTTTAAACAGTTTTTTGGTCCTAGTAGCCAGGCCAGGTAATTATTTTTAAATAACACAGTGTTTGCGCAAAATGGTGGCTGTTCTTTACATTATAATGTACAATTATTTAACAGTAACTCACCATATTACTTACATTTGTGAATAAACCGTTTGAAACAGCAAAAATTTGTTTATTCACAAATGTAAGTAATAATGGGCATTAGAGATAAATAGCTTTACATGATTTTGTAAAGAATAATAATCAATTTGCGCAAACATCATGGTTGTTTACAATAATTACCCGGCCTAGCTACAAGGACAAGAAACTTGTTTGAAATTTGAATTTCCCGCCATTTGTGCAACGAACCACCTTAAGTGTTAAAACTAACGTTATTATTTGGCTTTCATCTAAATACCAACCCGACAAATCTGGTGACACTACGGTTGACCTAGATCTAGTTACTATGGACCCAGTCTACATGGCGTGACTTGTAATAAAATGTTTAACTGCAAAGAGTTGGCCCCATCCCATTATTTGGGAGGTACTTGGGATGCAACGATTCTTACAAAGGTTCGTCTTTGTCTTTGATAGAAACTTGTGTAAGCACTCGTAAATTCCAAGGGATTATCTCGTATTCTTTTGATTACCGGTTAAATAAATGATGTACCGAATTGTACGTCACGTACATCATTTTACGGCCAAGTAACCTCCCTTTGTACCGTTGAGCAGAATTTGGTTCAGTGATCTCACCACTGACATAAAAACCGGTCAAGTGAGAATCGAGCTAGCGCACTGAGAGTTCCGTACCACCACCAAAACAACCAAAATACAAAAAGTAGTGCAAAAATACAACTTCACGCCCAGGCAGTCACCCATCCAAGTACCGACCGCGCACGTCGTTACTTAACTTGATGGTGAAGAGAAATTTTTCACCTACTCGCACTTTGTCATTATTTATTATTTTTTGTTACACTTTAGAGTGTGTACTATCATGCCAAGTTTGATGCTTGTACGTATTACCGTTTTTACATTAGAGCAAATACAAAATTACGTAAAAAAATAAGTTTGTTATAATATATGAGGACCTTTTAGTTATTTTAATTATTTTTATATTAATCCGCTATAACATTACATATTCTGTGAAAATGTCAACTGGCTAGCTATTATGGTTGGAAAGATACAGGCGTTAAAAGTAGGACGAACAGACAGACGGCGTAGGCTTAGTAATAGGGTCCCGTTTTCACCCTTTGGGTACGGAACCCCAAAAAATGCTTTCGCACATTTTTTTTGTACGCTGGTTCTTTCACTGTATATTTTACGTGCCATGAAATCGTTTCTTTGATAGAAACTTTTCTCATATTTAAAGGGTGTTACGAGACCGAGTAAATAACTTTACCCTTTTCTCGACATTACGCCGATACAATTTTTATAGTTTTATTATATTTCGTGGGCACTTGGTTGTAGCAAGATTTTTATGATACCCCTATAAATTTAAGAGCAAATCCAAAAATACCATATCACTGCGATCTGTTTGCGTTTACGTTTTCAATTTCCGTTCGTCTTATAAGTTTTCTTCAATGGACTTACATCTTGTTTACTTCTTTCGAAGACTGCGTTTCAATGTGTTTTTCTTTGCTTTCAGGTAATTTTCAATGAAAACTATCGGGAGGGCGAGGGGTGGATCTCCTTCCATAAAATCGTAACAAGGTAGTCATTATCAATCTATTTATTTAGATTGTTTTCTTCTGCTATCTCTAAGTATTATAGCATCGAGATACAATACCATATAATTATAGTCACAATCACAGAAAAGAGAAGTAAATTTTAATTTTTCTTTTCTGTGTTCAATCGTGCCAAAAAAATGTCCGAACCAAAACTCGGCGCACGCTACGAATTGCGAAAACTTTTTGGTAAGTTACAAAGTAACCGCGATCCGACTACAACGCCGCGCGATGCCAGAGCTACGATGACATACCGGACAACTAACGTTAAACACTATGCAATCGGAATAACGTCTAAATTTGAGTAAATGTGGCATTGTGAAGTATATAATTGATACAATGTATGTACAATGACGCTCGGACGTTTTTTGACTGTTTTCACTGAGAGATTGTGACTCTATAGGAATTGTATTTCGATGTATTATAGGTATAGTTTTGAAGTGTATGCACTTTAGGATTTATACTACCCATGTAATTGTAATTCATCATGTAATTTTTGCGGGCATCCAGTGGATGCAAAAGGCAGGCTGTCGTTCAGTGTGGAGGTAAAGGGGGAGGCCTATGTTCAGCAGTGGACGTCTTCTGGCTGATGATGATGATGATGTAATTGTAATTTATTTCATCATCATCAGCCTATCATGTTCCCACTGCTGGGACACGGGCCTTCTCTTAGATATAAAGAATGGGCTCTAATCCACCATGCTGGCCCAGTGCATGTTGGTGAATGTCATGTCTTTGAACATTTGAGGTTCTTGGACATGTCGGTTTCCTCACAATGTTTTCCTTCACCGTTTTTGGCATCAAAACTTTACATCATTTATTTAGGTACTAAACAAGTCAAAAGGCCAAGGATCGAACCGGGTACCGTCAGATTGTAAAGCGCACGTGCTACCGCTCGGCCACCATAGCTAGACACAATAAACAATTAATAGAATAGTCTGTATAGGCATTTTGTATAACAGCTCTGTTAATAATCTAACAGACAATCCTAATGATCCCCACTGCGACTGGCGCTTATTTGATTAATTGTCTAATTTAGTTCCACTCCTGCGATGCTATTTATATCTGGTTGCCGCATTACAACGAGCTACAGTTAACCAACTAGCTCCATGCATTAGATTTATCATAATCATCTTTTTAACAGTTTTTGCTGGACTTTTAGCCTACCCCCGAAAGAGTGATTGGGCCATATCCACCACGCTGGCCCAGTGCGGGTTGGTGGATTCACATACGCCAATCGCAAACCCAATACGCAAATCCGTACATAAGCTCGAGCCCATTGGTACGGGCCCGGGGTTTGAAACCGACACCTCACGCTTTCAAGTCTAGCGGTCTCCCAAATGGGCTACCACGGCTTATTTATATGACAAGGGAATTACTCACGTATGATTAAGCCGGTTACTCTGACTATAATTTCAACCGCATTTGGCGGTCTTTTTCAAGGTGAATGCGAGGGCGCGTCTGCGTCTCGCTTTTAACTGCGGGCCGCCGCGCGTCGCGCACTTGATGACAACGGTTGCTGATCGTGTGCGGGCGTGGGGGTGCGTAGAGATTTATCTAGATAAGATGTTGCGCTGGAGCTCTTCCCCACTCGAATCTTCCTGTGTGTCGGGAATACTCCAGCACGCGGAGCTCACCACGTCACTACCAGTTTCACGGTCACTCCCACGAACTCCATTCAATAAAGCCCCGTGTCTGGTCGTGTTTCCACTCGTTAAATCTCATATGAAACCTTACCAACGACGCGTACTAATATTTTAAATTATCTTCATCAGCCAGAATACCACATAAATAATAATAATAATATAGCAAAGAGTTTTTCACAAGCTTTTACGAAGTTTTTTTTCCGTATTCTTCTCAGCAAATAAACCCTTTGATACCCTTATCATGATGGTAGATAAGAAAATGTTGTCTGCTGTTTTGTTGTTAACTGGACCCGTTCGAACCGATCCCGCGGGATCAGTTGACATAATGCATATTTTGAATTGGTCTACTGAACCTGTTGACAAATTTTGTAATTTGTATAGACATGGAGAAAATTGTTTTACATGTATAAGTGTTTGTGTGTTTAACACACAAAAAACAGTTGAATTCAGAAACTCCTCCTTTTTGAAGTCGGTTAAAATATTGCAGCTTTTCGAGCCAATGAAGTTAGATACTGCATATTACAACAGCATTTCACTAAGCTACCATTTTGTAAGCTATTTAACCGACGGTCCGGTACAGTGCTTGGCTGTAACGCAATTATTGCAGGTCGGGAATCTCGGGATATGATATCCCTCATGTTTGAGGTGTGTTTGCGTTTAATTATATTCTAAGTACACAGTAAGTTAGGTAACTAACTACAGTTAGTTATGTTTGTGTGTTCAGAATGCAAGTCTTTATATCAGCTCGTACGAATAGACTATCATATAAACTTTCATCCTCCATCCCTGTTAAGGCGCGGTCTGATCACGATTTCAAATTCGTTTTTCACCTGCTCACGCCATGATCTATTTGCTATCTAAAACGGCTTTGTTTAGAGTCGAAAATCGTATATCATCATATTTGATGATGATGAAGACTTTGTGCTAGTGTTTATATTATTTTGAGGGTTTTTATTTAATTTATCAAAATATATAAATGAATTTTAACAATTAACTGGTTAAAGTTTTAAAAGACTAGTCTGGCTACACAATTCGTACAAAAAAATATGTTGTTGTCGCTGAAAATTCAGAGTTCTTCAATTCAGAAGCTACTTTTATTGCGCAATTTGTAATGTGTTTTTTTAAGAGTCTAAACAATTTTTCAAAATTTTATTCGGTTAAGATTTTTACCAAGGAGTTTTTTTTACTTGTAGTATTTTTTTTTATCTGATCAGCTAATTTTGTCACTTCACACAAAGTGTTTAAAAACACTTCTTTTGGTTAACTTTGCGATTGTACCGCGTCTTAAGGCTGCGCTCAACTTTAGCTAGCGCTAGACTTACTAGAGGCTTCTATGTAGTTTTGGAAACAACATCAAAATACACGATTCACTCCATTACATCATTTGTTCATGTTCGAGCACGTTAGTCGTTCACGAACACTTAATGAGTAAAAATCCACCACTGCAATAGTACATTAACACTCGAAAATACACAAGTTTAGGTTGGGTTAGTTTTTTTAAATCTCGTCCGCAATCCTATAAAATATCAACACGAAAATTAATTTATACCATTTGTAATGTTTTTTACAAATAATGCTTAATCGGTATTTTTAAACTCACTTATTTAAAATGTTGAAAACGCGCGTAAGACAAGAGGCCTCATTAGTAGGTACGTTGCATTGCGTCGTCGCAATGGATCAACGCATTGTATGCTACACCTGCGTTGCGACGCAACACGTCGCACGCCGTCTCGGCGCATCACCCTCACGGCTTCGTCACTCGTCCGTCGACCCGTTAAAATATCGCGTGCGATGACGTAACGCATAATGTGGCATGTGACTAAAAAAAATAAGACGACACAAGGCAACGCTCTAATAAGGCCTTTCTCAAAGAGATCGCTCTGGCCGGTGAGCGCTGCCTTAATGCCTCTTTTAATGGCACATTTTATTATATTCCTATCTGACCAATTGTCATCGTTTTACACTACCCCAAAACACAGAATACATAATAGCAAACATCCAAGAACGGTTTCCCAAAATTGTCCGACTACCCTGTTGGAAATTTCTATTTTCCTTATCAGTCGTGATGTTTAGTTGTCGAGTGGTGACGTCACGAGTGGAGCGATAACGCGTTTTATTTCACCCCAGTGACGATTCCGATGCCATCTCTTCGTAAGGGGTGTAGATTTCTTTTGCTGTCGACATGTTGTAATATTTGTACTTTACTGAAATGTCATGATTCATTGTTTCATTTCCTTCTCTGTCCATAGTCTGGCAAGACTTTAGAATCATTTTCATCTTCGACCACATCGTCGCTTACCAAAAGGCGATGGCGGCCGAACGCGGACTTATCCGCGTTTTTTTTTTATTAATACCAACGTGGAAAAAAACTTGTAGGCTCGTTGTATTTTCCTAAACTTGTGTATTTTCGAATGTGTACTAATGAATGAATTATTATTTATTGAGTGCTCGTAAACGTGCTCGAGTGTGGGAAAGTGGTATAACGAGGTATAACATGTCTTTTAGTGTCGTTTCCAAAACTCCATAGAAGCCTCTTGTAACGTCTCCAACACTTTACTGGCGCATGAGTTTGACTTGACTATGACTTGTTGGACGCTATTAATTCAAAGTAAACTTGTTTAATATTACGACTATAGGAATTATTTCTTTTTCTCGTAGTCATGGTATAAAGTATAGTATGCAACTCTTGAATAAAACGGATTTATATCGAAGGGTATTATACTCGCGTCGCTCAGTATTCTAACACTTGAATCACTCCCTACGGTCGTGATTCAGTCGTTAGAATGCTTCACTTGCTCGTGATTCATCTATGGCCCTCGCTTTAAATCTGTCCTTTATTCACTAGTTGCATAATATACTATTTATCGCGGACTTATTCACAATAAAAAAATAACTAGGGCAGTATCTTCGTTTCATTCCATTAAGTTTTCATTGATATTTATTGCGCGCACCGCTAGTCTGTGGAATATTATGCGCTGTCTGAACAAGTTTTCCCTGATAGTTATTCTGGGTGTCTTCAAGGCGAAAGTTTCTAAAGTTCTATATAATAAGCAAGCGTGCTCCATCGCAGACCAAAAATAACAATTCCATCAATGATAATTAAGTCCTTGATTGAATTGAAATTCCTTATAATAGACTAATTATATCCACCAAATGTTAATAACTGTTTCGAACTGAATTCAAATCAAATTACTGGTAATGTCCAGTTTATAATAACGGTTCAAATTCAGCAATCAAATACGTAGTTAACATTTTTAATTGACATTTAGTTCCAAATGTGTTTTGATTCCCAATCTGTTCATTAATTGTACGGAAGTAATTTGTTTAATTTTAGTTTATTTACTTGTAAATAACTATGTCATAAAAAACACTGATTTAAACTATCACGATAAATATCCCGTAAACAATTATATAACTGTAACTATGTCATAGGCGTCTACTCCATGTACCTACCACCTGATTTTTCCATTTCGGTAAGGCTGGTTTCACAGCTGTGCGGGAGACCCGCGCGGGTCGCCTGTACTACAAGCAGTGAGCACCTACGGACGGGGTCTACGCGGAGGCAAGTCCGTACGGAACAATCCGCGTCGCTGTAAAACGATGTTCGAGTGCCTCACGTATGTCTCCGCTCTATAGCATGGCTATGATGGTTGATATTCCAAAAATCCGTAAAAAAGCGCTTTTATTCTACTTTTATTGTGGTACTTATTCTAACTGCTAGACTGTAGAATGTGTGTTCTGCCTGAATGGGTGTTCCCCGATAGTTACAATCTGGGTGTCTTCAAGTCGCGTGTGTTTCGGTTTCTTCTAGGCAATCGTAGACTGCATCATCGCTGTTATCCATTCTACAATCAGAGGAGCTGGCGGTCAAACGTAAGCCTATATTAACCAATAAAAATATTTTTTTGCCATTTTGTTTCTTTCTTTCCTGCACTCATCAACTCCAATACATCATCAATACTAAGTGTCTGTTAGTTCCCATAACATAATAGTAGCTTTGCCATGGTTAGGTAGCATTTCGTTTATGGTTTAGCTTATTTGAACGTATTCTAGATTCCCAAAACATTCTTAAACCTAATTCAACTGGCACTCTGTATAAAGGTCTGACAGGAGAGAATTGATTCGCATCCGAGCGTAGGAAACTCCACATCAAAGGAGTTAAAATCCATTAAGTGTTTGCGAACTATCTCCCGGCTGGCAACTGGACGGTCTGAGGGATTAACGAGTTCTTTGCGATGGAGATCGCGCCTGGTCTTCAATGCGGAGTGAGGATCTTAAAAGAGATTACGTACTTGCCTTTTTCTATTAGTCTCAGATACTTCTTAATTTAGTTTGAAGTATGTGAATAGCTTGAATTACTTTTGGCCCAGCGAAGACATGTAACGTGGCGCTGCGTAACTTTTTGCTCCTTAAATAGGCTTTGGAAGTTTGACGTGTGACAAGTTGCAAGTTAGATTGAATAACGTCTTCAAGATCTTTAATACGCGCCTGAATACTGGTCAAATAACAAGCCTCTATGGTGTTTGTCTCGATTAAAGCTGGCCAGACACTAAGAAGCGCGCCGCGACAAGGGTTTGTCGACTGTTTTTCTCGTGCCAAAGTGCGACAGGCGTATACGAAACCGTAGGCGCCTTGTCGCTTTCTCGCTCGACAGGGTGACAGGATTTTGTCGCGTCGCGCATGTTAGGCAGGCTGGGCACAGCTACGTGTGACATAAATGTGTATTTAGCTGTGTTCAATACGGGTTTCTATACATACTATCCACGGCTGCGTGGTTATGTGACGTCAAGCTCGTCAGAAGCACATGCGTGGCCTGCCGTGGATGCGCCAACCGAGTGAATTTCGTGGCCACCCAAGTCTTTGTCCCGTTGGCGTGGCGTAGGTCAACTAGCAATGTATGACAGGCGGCAGTATCTCTACATAGAGCCACGTATCTGGAGTCAATCGTAGGCGTGCATAGTCTTACGAAGCTGTCTGTGGCCAACTTAAAGCCGGCACTGCAACTGTCACAAACAAACTGTCAAACGAATTGCAACTGTCACAAACAAGCTTAACGCCCCCGAATCTTCATGATGGTCATCACAATTTCCATAAAAGTGCATTAACCCTGTCATTAAACTGAGTTCTATTCCAATATCCGAACTGGCGACGCTGTTAGAACTAATCGGTCGTATGCGGTTCCAGAACAGGTCATATTGGAGTTTTATGCAGCATTTATGCAGCTGCCGGCTGTCGCCATATCGGCTGCTGTGCATGCAGATTGGGTATAGCGGTATAGCATAGATGGACATTGGGTTTCATGATGATTTCATTAGACCGTTCTGGAAAATCAGAGTTTGATTGAGACAAAAAGCTTTCAGCTGCCCCTTAAATACAATCCATAAACACTTGTTCATAAATATTATGCCTATACGCATTATCTTTTAACTGATTGAATCAGGCGTTTGCGGAAGGAAACTGTACCTGCAATTATCATTTAGCTCAACATAGAAACGTTATAAACATCAAAAATACGCTCGTCATTCCGATTTCTCACTGGCTAAATTAGCCCCGAGCTCAAGATTTATGTAGGAAGGTGTGGTGTGGCAACTGGGAAACTTTGTTAACGTCGGTATCGAGATTTGCATATAAGCCACGTGTGAGTTTGGGTGTATCATTTGAGTTATGCTCGGGAGTTGTGTCGCGAGTTAGCTGCGTATCCTTACGTATCTGGCGAAACTTGGCGGCTGCGTGGCCTTGCGTATTTGTTATTTAAATTGAGTTTATGTTTACTCTCATTTCGAACTTCCCAGGCAGCGCAGGCTTCCCACAGTGTCCGCGGTGATCCCAGGATAGTATTTCGTTGTTCTGCCACGCTGCTGCACTCCAGCAGCAAATGCGCGGCCGTTTTTTCAGTCTCTATACATCGTCTACTACCGAACGGCTACCTCTTAACGCGGGCACAACAGCGCAGTTCGGAAAAACACGCGAACGTGAACCTTAAGCCGCCGAGATACGGTTTGCGGTCGCGCAACTTTTCGTAATCACCTAACAGAATCGCTCAAAACAGGTACCCGTAAGGCCGCAGTAGTGGATCTCAACAACTCCCGGATTACTATTCCAATTCCAATAGGTATGTGTACTACCCACAGAAAAGTTTTTTTTTTGTTTAAATTATAACGGCTGTCAAGGCATTTTTGTAAGATATTTGTAGCCAGTTGCACTCATATAAACGAAACGTCAGTCATGCGAAATCAGCTAGAAACTGTGATGCTGAGTTCGACACGTTGATCTAAATAAGAATGTTCAATCAAGGTTCACTGGTACAGATAACAGATATTCCTTCTCATTTCCGTTCTATTTACTTCTCTTTTCTGTGGTACTACCCAACCCCATCTCGGTTTTACCACCGAACCGGCCGCCATCGCCAGAAATGCCAGCCGCACATTATAGATACGTGGAAGTCTCGCACTGTTCGATTTGATCGATTGTTTATGCCACTACCTGTAAGTTGTGGAATGGCTTACCACCTTCGGTTTTTTCTCCGAAGTTTAATTTGGACTGCCTTAAACCTAGGGTGAATAGAGTCCTCAAAGGTAGGCAACGCACTGACAATACCCCGGGTACAGTAGGTGTTTATAGGCAGCGGTGACCACTTACCAAAAGGTGGCCCCATAGCTTGTTTGCCACTTATTCGATAAAAAAATACGCTGGAAATAGCTAGCACGTTTTATCGACTACGTATTTCCCTCCTGCCATTAGTCTAATGAGCGGATGAAAGTGTTCGCTCCACGTGCCATTACGTGTAATGTAAATGTGTGTTAGATTTAGCCGTGACTTCGAGATTGCCGCTCATGCTTAATGTGCTATCACGCGGGGCATCACAAAGAAATAAGAATGGGCTATATAGAACTGTTTTTTATATCTATACATGTATATAAATTAATCCCTATTTACCTTGATTAAAAAATTACATAATAAACGTAACTATAATACCAATACTACTGAATCAGCTCAGCATGTTTTCACCGTAGTTCCCACTACCGACTAAAGCCACAAAAAGTGCCCTACATTAGCCCTATGACAAATTTTAGTCACGACTTCGCCGCAGGCTCGACCCCCAGGAGGTAGAGGGAGGGGTAGCTATTAATTCTTTAATCAACCCGCGCGCGGGTCATTGGCGAAACGAATTAGAAGGAGCGAGATAACCGCCGACGAGCCGACATTTGTATCCGGACGGGATAAAACAGCCGAATGGGATGCGGCCGAGATAAAACGCAGATGTTGGTCCTTCGAGCTCGGATTCCCTTCCCAGTGCAAGAATATTGCGATGGACAAAGCAAATCACAAGCCCCTATGGTGTTTGTCTCGATTAAAGCTGGCCAGACACTAAGAAGCGCGCCGCGCCGCGAAGGGTTTGTCGACTGTTTTTCTCGTGCCAAAGTGCGACAGGCGTATACGAAACCCTAGGCGCCTTGTCGCTTTCTCGCTCGACAGGGTGACAGGATATTGTCGCGTCGCGCATGTTAGGCAGGCTGGGCACAGCTACGTGTTACATAAATGTGTATTTAGCTGTGTTCAATACGGGTTTCTATACATACTATCCACGGCTGCGTGGTTATGTGACGTCAAGCTCGTCAGAAGCACATGCGTGGCCTGCCGTGGATGCGCCAGCCGAGTGAATTTCGTGGCCACCCAAGTCTTTGTCCCGTTAGCGTGGCGTAGGTCAACTAGCAATGTATGACAGGCGGCAGTATCTCTACATAGAGCCACGTATCTGGAGTCAATCGTAGGCGTGCATAGTCGTACGAACTGTCACAGACAAGCTTAACGCCCCCGAATCTTCATGACGGTTCTCACAATTTCTGCGATGGACATTCTGAGTAGGCGCGTTATATTAGAAGGAACGGCGAGATTTCCGCAGATGAGAATCAATGGTTATACGACGGGTTTTACGGTATAAAATGACACCTCCGCTCCGACGAAATCGGTCAATAACAACGCCCTAGCTAGAACTGTGCTATTATGTCTTCTGTGGTAGAACTCTTGGTGTAAGGTGTGTTTGAGTTTGATTTTACAAGTCGATCAATGTAGTATGACAAAAGATAACTCAGTTTGTACTTTTATTGTTTCTATCACATCTTATACTATTCCTCTTTCATGCAGCAACAGAGCTGTGGTGATGGAATACACCACCATACGCGTGTGCGCGCGGACATCAGTTGGACGGAAGACACCACCATGATGCTGAGCGCAGCGGGCTTCTGATGTCCGCGCACACACGCATATGGTGGTGTCTTCCGTCACCACAAAGCAATAACGGTTCGACGTGATTTTTTTTACAGACTTCTGGAGGGAGGGATGTTCTCAATTCGGCCCGTTTTTTATTTTATTTATTTTATTTTTATATAATTAGGTACAACAATAATCAGCAAACTATAAACTTAAAAACAATTAGGTGTAGAAGAAACATTATAAATTTGCTAACCTAAACATTGTACACAGCATTGTTAAGAAATAATGTTTTACATACAACGTCAACTACTTCAATATTTGTACTAAGTGATTTTTAAAGTGAAACAAATTCATATGAAAAATATCGAGTTCATCACATACGTTAGTGGATAATAAATCATTATATAACTGGCACATACGATGGAGCGGGTTGTTGCGCCCAACATTGTTATTTGAGGGAGGAATACTAAAAAGCGTACGAGTGGGTCTGCGTTTAGACATTTTACGTGTAGCAAAGTTAATGTTCAAAAGTAATTCCTCACTTAGCAAGCCGTTCGCAATCTTGTAGAGGGAGCATACATCAGTGATTTTACGTCGCTGGGTGAGGCTATGGATATTGAAATGCACTAGACGGTCTTCATACTCAGGAAGAGCTTTTCTTAAGCCTTGTTTAACACTTAGCTGTCTTAGAAAACGTCGTTGTATCGACTCAATTTTATCTCTATCAACATTGTAAATAGGCATCCAAACAGAAGAACAATATTCTAGTTGTGACCTGACTAATGATGTATAGAGTATCTTGAGCGACTCAACACGTTTAAAAGGTTTTGCTGTTCGCATTATAAAGCCCAACATTCTACTAGCTTTTGCTACTATAGTTTTATAGTGGAATTTAAAATTTAGTGACGAATCAAACCATACACCTAAATCTCTCACAACGTTGACCCTGTCTAGTTTGATTCCCTCAATAGAATAAGGATATTCTATGATGTTCTTTTTTTTCGTGAAAGTAATACACTGACATTTTTTTATGTTAAGCGACATGTTGTTACTTTTACACCACTCATTTATAATGTTAATATTATATTGGAGCAGTATGCAGTCATCTCTACTTGATATCTCTGTATATAGTTTTATATCGTCTGCATAAGCTAAACATGGACAAGTCATTTTTTCCAATAGATCATTTATAAACATTAAAAATAGAAGAGGACCTAGATTCGATCCTTGGGGAACTCCTGATAATGGCTCAAATGGAATGGATTCGAAACCATACAAGGCAACCAATTGAGTGCGACTCATCAGATAGGTACGGAGCCAGCGATGAAGGTTACCATGAACACCCAGGTGATGAAGCTTGGCCAAGAGTATATTATGATTAACACGATCAAACGCCTTCGCAAAATCCGTATATACTGAGTCCACTTGAGATTGTTTGTCGAACGCCCGGCATAAGTAATCTGTATAGTTCAATAAGTTAGATAATGTCGATTTGCCGCTAACAAACCCGTGCTGATTACAGCTACGCTGATGCTTAAAATGATTATAAAGCTGATCGTACACCATACTTTCGAATATTTTAGCAAAACTATTCAGTATGCTAATAGGCCGATAATTAGTGACATCATTTTTGTCACCAGACTTGTGGATTGGAGTGATTTTAGCAATTTTCCACAAGTCTGGAAAAACACCTTGATTAAGTGACTTATTAAAAATAATAGTTAAGGGTACTTTGAGAGCTGAAGAACACATATGAATAAAAATAGCTGGGATTCCATCAGGCCCGCTGCCCTTCTTCACATCAATTTTACTAATATGTTTATAGACGTCAAATTCGGTAAATCTTAAGTCAGTCAACGTATAGTTTGCAGACGGAAAATCTGGAATGTAACTTGCAGACTCAGCATTAGAAGAGCTGTAAACAGTAGAGAAGTATTTTGCGAAGAGGTTCGATATATCCGTTCCAGAGTTAGCAGTTTCATTCATATATTTAACTGTCTTTGGGAGGTCGTTAGTAATACGCTTAGATTTTGTGTAACGCCAAAAAGCTTTAATATTGTTTGTAAGATCACCTTCAATAAGACATATGTACAATTTAAAACATTCACCCATTAAAAACTTTGAGCGAGTCCTTAGTAGAGAGTAATGATCATAATCACGAGGATTGTGATAGAGTTTAAATCTACGATGATATTTATTTTGCTCTCTCATAGTTCTGATAAGTGATTTAGAAAACCAGGTTGGATGGCGACTAGTTTTATGCAACGCGGATGGTGTGTACTTATTAATTATATCCCAGAGTTTATTATAGAAAAGTTCCAGAAAATCATTGCATTCTAGTGAATCAGCATGAGTATGCCATTCAATATCATTAATTTCCGCAATACACTTAACATAGTCAGTTTTTCTGAAGTTCAATTTTGGCAATAGGGTATTTTCTCTCAAATTCTTACTTAAATCTATTGTAAAATCAAGGGCAGGATGAAACTTATCTTCTCTGCTCATTGGGACAGTACGACTAACGTTAAGAATACTTAGATCTGTTAGAATTAATTCAAGAACATTATTGCAGCAATTCGGAACATTATTAAATTGATTCAGATTAGTTACGTCCATAAAATCGTTCAGCAAAGGCAGCCTGTCATTGCTCTTTGTGGAAATGTTCAAACGACAGCTAAGCCATTGAGTATCAGGTATGTTAAAATCTCCCATAATTAAAGTTTTCGTGTTCGACGAAGAGGAGATAGTATGAGCGCAGCGATTCAAGAATGTTTGAAATGACCTAAGTGGAATATATGAAGGAATGTACACTGCACACAGATTTATAAACTGATTATTTATTTTTAAACGAACCCATAAATCTTCAATATCACACTGCTGCTCATGGCAAAGTTCAAAATCAATGTTTTTTGATACCGCTATTAATACTCCACCTCCATGATCTTTACTATATAATTGTAGAAAATCAGCTCCCCTATCGCGCCTAATTACTCGATATCTTTCATCAAATAATTCAGAAGATAATAAAGAATCAGTTAACCACGTTTCATATAAGCAGATTACGTCATAGTTGTTACATAATACAGAGTTATATATATCTACACATTTCGTTCGTGTGCCTCTAATGTTCTGTAAATAAACTTTTAAAACCATAATGTTTGCTTAAATATACAGAAAGAACATCGATTATAAAAATAACTAACCAAACTAATAATATTTCTAAACTATTTTCTCCAAAGATTGGGTGGATTTAATCAGTATATAGCGAGAGTTTTCATCTTTTCGTACATAAATGTGTCCATCTCGAACCCACACAAATTTATATTTCTTCTCCTTTGCCTTCAGTCTAGTGGCAGCGTGAAGGGTCTTGTTCGCTGGTGACAAATGTTCCGCAACAAAGATCGGTGATCTTTCGCCTGGTACACCCACAAGACCTGTGTTGATTTTGTTTGTAGGGTTAGATTTATTATAGCGAGACACGGCAGAGAGAAATTCGTCTCGACGTCTACAGCTCACCAACTTGGCAACTATGGTGCGTGGATGCTTACTCTCTTTGTTGAATTTGGCAACTCTTATGTATGTGCTCCTATTAATCCGACATTTGTGAGCCAATTTAAGTGGTTTTTAAGTAGAGGACGCAATCGAGGTGGTCCCACCAATTGTTTATTAACGCCAGCTCTAATAGTACGAATAATTTTGATTTGGCAATGTCAATAACTGTATTTTTTAGAGCTTACAAATTTTGCATTCAGTTCTTTGTATTGTTGGCCGTTTGGAGATTGACATATGATGCTTTTTATCTCGGAAAATTTACAGTTTCCGAGGATATGACAATAGGTAGAAAATCATAGTTGAAACCGCAGGATGTGGAGCGCTAATTAATCTTTCGTATATTAACTAACAAAGCACTGGATTATGAACTAGATGCTTTGACCTCATGTATCCGCGAACTGCCACTGAAACCGCAACAATTAATTCTAAATGTACGCAATAAACATTCAGCACAATTAGACGAGTACACTAATAAAGCTAGTTAACGACCCAAATGCTAATAACGCTATTTATCATCCAATAAAACCAGATATTCGTAGTTAATTTAGCTTATAGTAAACTAGCGACCCGCCCCGGCTTCGCACTTAAATTACACCGTCGCTAGTTATACATATAAACCTTCCGTGAAAAATTATCTAACTGATGGTGAAAACCGCATCAAAATCCGATGCGTGGTTTAGGAGAAGTTAGCGATTATACCAAAGAAGGTTATTCAGACAGATAGACAGTCGCGAAAAGCGACTTTAATTTATACTACGTAGAGAAGACTAGATATAAAGGGTGTAACAGAAAGGTGTAGCAATACTTAAAGGGTGTTGATCTACCCATCAAAGCAAACAAATTGTAGAGCACAGGTAGGCTAAATTCGAAAAAAAATACGAAATGGATCACGTGATCGGTAATTTTGTATGTTGACACCGGGATAGTAAATATACCGGTGTCAAATGAGGCTCAGATCTGAGGTTCAGGCAAGGACGTTTTTAGGGTATAAAGCGTCCTTGGGTTCAGATGCTCATGTGAACTATATTATTAATGATAAGTACTATTAGTGCGACATTTTCGCTGTGCGAAAAAGCACGTTATTAAAGATTATAAAAAAAAAAAAAAAAGGCATAATTTTTAAGTTCATAATTAACACACAACATACATAATTAACATACATAAATATATAGTTTTAGATACATACTTAAATAGATATTAACAACCAGATATAGAAAAAACATATATGTTCATCACATAAATGTTTGCCCTAGGTGAAAATCGAACCCACGCCCCCAAGCTCAGAAGTTAGGTTCACTACCAACTGGACCAGCGGGCTATGTCCCTATTGCTACGATCCTGACACACATCTTTCGCTTCTACTTTCATGAGTGTTTTCATACAAGCTCGTCGGTTATGGATACGTTTGTCAAGGCCTTTTCTCAAAAGGTCATTGTATAAAATGGAATGTAATATGAATTAATATTGACGTTACATTTTAATCAGCGTGCATCAGCGGGCGCGCCCTGGGGGGTGTCCCGCTGAATTATAATTAGTTACCAAAGGCCCTTCAAAGGGCTGAAGGGATGCTATTAACTGGATATATTAGGCAAACGTGTTTCATATTAGAGGGAGCCGCACCGCACCCGCCGGTCTGTAAACGCTATAAATTTTAACACAGTCTCGAACGCAAGGTGGTAATGATTATTCTTGAAGCAGTAAAAATAGCAGATAACTCTTTATGAGCAGACTATCTAATATATTTTTTTAATCATAAATAAGCTTGCACTTGCCCGCCAACTCGCCTGATGTTAAGCGATGATGCGGCCTACGATGGAGCACGCTTGCATAGAAGAAACCTATTCACTCTCGACTTGAAGACACCCAGATTGTAACTAAATATCAAGATGGGTCGAATATATTATTGCTATCGTGGTTCGAGCCTGGACTCGATTAGCACAGGACCGAGGCAGATGGCATAGCAAGAGAGAGGCCTATACACAGCAGTGGGATAAGGAAGGCTGTGGATGATGATGATGAAATATCAAGATAGAGTGACTGATCATTGCGTCTCAATTTGTTTCGTACTTGTTTTTTTTTAACAAGCCTTTAGGCGCCGCCATATTGAATTTAGTGTGACGTTTATTTTTCGTATTCTTCTCAGCAAATCCTTTCGTTTGATACCCATATCATGGGGTTGCATACAAAATTACTGGTCCACCATCTTTGGAAATCCGCCATATTGGATTTGGAATGACGTCTTTAGCTAACCATGTATTGTCATCCAAACTGAACGTGTAGTGTACGCCAAATTTCAGCTCAATCGGTTGAGGAAAACTGGGGCCTTACGGACAACTGCTATTGCGGCACCTAATCCGCTCAGTTGGAAAATCACGCGACCGCAAACCGTATCTGGGCGCGACAAGGTTCACGTTCGCGTGATTTTCCAACTGAGCGAATTAGGTGTCGCAATAGCAGTTGTCCGTAAGGCCCCTGGTCTAAAATCCAGTTGCATGATTTGTCCAACACATACTAACGCAAGCTAAATACAAGCTTGTAACTTTCTCAGGTTTGCTTATATCTCGCCCTCATTATCACTTTTAGTTTTAAGTTTCTCAGTAATATTTTAGTTTTGAAACAGTGTAATAACTTGGCGGCTTCATTAACGGCTTATTATCCGAGTCGCGTAGGCAACAAAACGCTCCCTCAGCCCCCGCCAAGTTATAGCGACGATGTATTTTGCCACGCAAGAGTCAGGACGCCCGCGGGGGGAGTGCAACGACAAAAACGAACATAGGTCCGACCTCGATGACGCCTGGCGCGGTACTGAACGCGGTGCGCGTAAATTCTCGCGACCTTTTTACGCATTTAATTTCACTAAAAAAACGATACTTATTCAGTATCAAAAATCTATCCAAATAATTTTTTTTGAATAAAATTGCCTTTCAGGGCTTGCTTTCCAGCTTGTTACGAGCTTTCATTAGAGCATAAAACGAAAAAAAAAACTAAATCGAAATAACAAAATCGAATAAACAAAGTTGTTTCAGATTTTTTTGATCCAGGAAATTTTTCTATCGTGTTTTGAACCAAATCATAAACTGAAACACAGATGTATCTGTGACATGTATTTTTTTCCAGCTTAAATATTGTAATTTAACTGAATAAAATTGATTTAAAACCGTCAAATTTGCTATAAGAGGCCGTGTATAGAAACAGTGTAATAACTTGGCGCCTTCATTAATAAAAGCTTTGAGATTACTTTACAGTTGTCTAGGCGCGCCGTCGTCACTACCAGGTTTCGTAGAAACTACATTTTCTTGAAAAGTCTTATGTTCAAAGGACTTTCTTAACATTGAAAAAAGAAAAAGATTTCTGGGAAAATAGTACTCTAAAGGCACTTAAAACAGAGCTATCTCATTGCATTTTTAACATTTTCGAAGATTGAGTTGGAATTAATAAAATCTTTAAAATAACATTTCAAATGGGATTCATGATTCATGGGAGTTTCTTTTCGCGATAGAATCCGAAACGTGGACATTCGCCAAAGAACCAGAGTCACCGACATAGCTGTTAAAATTTGCAAGTTGAAGTGGCAATGGGCAGGCCACATTGCTCGAAGAACCGATAACCGATGGGGAAGAAAGGTTCTTGAGTGGTGACCACGAACCGGAAGATGCAGCGTAGGTACTAGGTAGGCCTCCCACTAGATGGACCGACGATATAGTGAGAGTCGCTGGCATCCAGTGGATGCAAAGGGCAGGCAGTCGTTCAGTTTGGACGTTAAAGGGGGAAGCCTATATTCAGCAGTGAACGTCTTCTGGCTGATGATGATGATGATGATGATGAACATTTCAATTGGTGTAAAGTAACGATTTTGTTAATATTTTAGAATTTTTTTAGTTATCGCGCCAAAATAAAACAAGTCACCAATAAATTACTTTAAAACGTTTGGAATGTTATTCTTAAAAGAATGCCTCATCGTTTTATTTAAATGCCTAAATAGCTAATTTTTATATTTTAAAATGTTGAAAATATGCGAAATAAACCGGCCAAGTGCGAATCGGGCTTGCGCACTGTGGGTTCCATACCACCACAAAATTCAATCACGATTTTACCAGTTATAACTTGGTAATGAACAGAAACTTGGTCTCACAATTGGCCATTTAAAAAAAAAAATATACTTTAGAGTTTGTACTATAGACATGCCAAGTTTGACGCTTCTAGGTATTACCGTTTTTATATTAGACCTAATACAAAAATACGTTTGTTGTATGTTTAGTTGTATGTATTATACCCTTTCGTTTTGACTTTTATTATTATTTGTTAGTTAATCCGCCGTAACATTATATTCTGTGAAAATTTCAACTGGCTATCTATTACGGTTCGAAAGATACAGACGGTCAAACGGACAGACAGACATCGTAGGCTTAGTAATAGGGTCCCCTTTTTATCCTTTGGGTACGGAACCCTAAAAAGATAAATGTTGCCGGTAAGGGCGGCCTTAACGAGAGAAAGAAAGAGAGGGTACATGTTTTGATTCTCTGCGTAGTTGATAATAATGTTATGTAGATGTAATTTAACGGTACTTTCAACTTGACGCTACTAAAAACGCTTTAAAAGTTCACAAGCGTTTTAGCTTTATAGCGGCAACAAAAATAACAAGTTGGGCTGTAAAATCTAAACTTCTATACAATATCGTAAAAAGGTCGTTAGATTAAAGGTAAAGCTTCGACACATTTAGATGTAATATTTTTAAAGGTTTATTTTACCACTGTAATTTATTAGAACATGAGATTGTTATAGACAAGTTATCTTTAACCTAAAAAGTTTACGTCAGAAATATTAACTTTTTTGTTGTTGTAGAAAATGTATTTTTTAACTTCCAATGCAAAAAGAGGGGTGTTATAACTTTAACATTGTGTGTCTGTCTGTGGCATCGTAGCTCCCAAACTGTTGAAACGATTGTTTTTTTTTTTTTTTTTTTTTAAGTTGACTTAATCGAGTATGTTCTTGACTATGATTCAAGAAAATCTGTTCAGCCGTTTGAACATTATCAGATTTTTAGTCAGTTTTTTTAAACTCACTCGAGGTTGCAGTACGGTGCCGAGCTGTATGCGCGCGCTGCCGACTGGGAGCGCGCCTTCCGAGCGCAGAAACGTGCTGTTCGTACCATCGTGGGCGTGTCGCGATCCACTTCTGAGAGACCCTATTTTAAAGAGCTCGGGATACTCACATTACCTGCCATTCTGATTTTCCAGGTGGCAGTGTATGTGAGGAATAACCTGGACCTGTATAGCAAACGAGGAGAGAAGCACTCTTGCTGCATCCGGAACGCCAACAAGCTGGTCGGTATCTCACGCTCCCTCACGAAATCCAGTAAACTGACCCACGTTATGGGCCCGGAGGTATACAACATGTTGCCGGATACAGTAACAACTGCTCCAAGTACGAGCTGTTTTAAAAGCTCAAGCGCTGGCTTATCGAGCAAACATTCTATGACTTCAATGAGTTCATAGCCAAATAAAATAATATTATAATAAATAAAATAAGTAATATAAATAATAATAATACATAATGTAAATGTATAGAATTTTTTAATACCATTGACGTGTAAATTTATAATTATGAATAAATGACTTTGACTTTGACTTTAAATAATCAATTTATACTAGTTAATTAAAATGTGTGTAAAGTGGACCCGGGTATCTCCTAAAACTGCGACCAGAACCACCGGAGGATGGGCAGCAGCGTCCTGTAAGTACACGGTGAACGTACTGCGATCTCCAAGCCGCCTGCCAAGTGTGGGGATTATGGCAACACCCCTCTCTAAGAGGGAGGCCTTGTTCAGCAGTGGACATTTAATGGCTGATGATGTGTGTGTGAATTAAAATGTTATATATACGCAGTAGTCGCTCACAGTGTCCAGAGGTCAATGACGATAAACCACTTGACTGCTTATCCTTTACCCCGCTTTACAAAGTTACACTTTTTCAGCTTAACTTTATTCGAGCGGGCCAATCCTAGACACGAATTGAATCAATAACTTTTGAGTCTCCAATTACATGCGTTGAGTCTCAAATCACAAGCGCCATATGATGCGCTCGGATGCCCAACGACGTAGCTTACACCTTGCACAAGCAAATTATGACTCGTGCTCTATCAAGTGGTTATATTATCTTTGCCAGAGGTCTTGCAGTCTGCGCCGGATTTGAGGTTTCCTTAATTTGACTGGATCCCATAGACCTCAATCTAAGTATAGGTCTGTGCTGGATGAGCTGGATCCCAATCAGGTGGTATTTGCTAACTATCTTCTCTATTAAGATTTGGATGTTACTACTAGCGTCTACTACCTATTACTGAGGAGATCCGTAGACGAACGAAAGTTACCGACATAGCCTACCGGATTAGCAAGTTGAAGTGGCACATAGCACCCAGAACAGGTAGCCGATGGGGCCGAAAGGTTCTCGAATGGAGACCACGGACTGGTAAGCGCAGCGTAACACGCCTACAAGATGGACAGACGACATAAAAGAGACTGCAGGAAAACTCTGGATGCAGGCCTCTTCCAGCCGGCCCTATTAGAGATCGATGGAGAGGCCTATGTCCAGCAGAGGACGTCGTATGGCTGAAGTTATGATGATGATGACGATGACTACCTATTTACCACCAGCTTCTTACCTTAAGATACACTTGATACACTTTTCCATGCTATATTTTTAGAAAGACAGAATGGAAAATACCTATTGATTAATTATACATGTGCATCTATTATGAATTTCGCGTGGTGATATCAAATCTGGATGATAGCCATTTGTATGCGATTCCTGATCGTCATCGATACAACAGTTGTTGGTTCGGAAGGCAATCCAAATAGAATTCTTAATAACGGAGCCATAGTTTATATATAAGCTAAATCAGTAGTATAACTTTAAACAAATGCCCTAATCGAGTGACGTAATCAAACGAGCGCCCCTTTCCCTGCCCGCTCCGATACTTCACGGTACGCTCAGAGCAATAGTCGCGCGCGCCGCGTCTTTGAGATACCCCGTGTGTCGTCAGCGTAGACCACAACAAAATACCCATTCAAGTACCGACTGCGCCCGACAAGGGAATAAAAATTTGTCAACGACTCGCACTTGGCCATTATTTATTATTTGTTGTTTTACTTTAGACTCTTTAGAGCATGTACTATAATCATGCCAAGTTTGTACGTATTACCGTTTTTACATTAGAGCAAATACAAAAATTTGTTACAAAAAGTTTAGGTTAGGTTTAAAGAAATTTATTACCACAAAGACAATTATTTGTCACTTAAGTGATAACATGTTTAACTTAAATAATAATAGTGTCCGTCGTCGCATGCACTAAGAAATTGAAAAAAGAAACTATAAATACTTAAACGCTAAATAAATAGTAACAACTAATACACACAATACATAATAATTTGTGAAGTACCCACTTCACGCATTTGTTATTATAGTGAATTATCTGAGATAATGTGTTGAGCCAATTGTTTTTTAAATGCGTGAAATGAGTTTACATTTTTTATATGTGGGGGTAGTTGGTTGAAAAGTCGCGCTCCTTCAATAGTAAGCATTGTTTTGCCGTAATTTGTTCGATGCTTTGGTATGACAAGGAAGCTAGCTCGCCGAGTTCGGCGGTCGACAACATTTTTGCGTTTGGTGAATGTTAAGTTAGTGTGGATGTTTTTATTTAAAGATTTTCGAATAAAAATGCAAATATTATATTTATATAGTTTTTTGATGTTCATTATTTTTGTTTCATCGTATATTTTTTTAGTTGGTGTTAGATAGTGATAGTTAAAGAGCATTTTAATTATTTTGTTTTGTAATCTTTGTAGTTTATTTAAGCTTGTTTTTGCAGCACATCCCCAGATTTCGATCAAGTATAATAGATGCGGTTTCACTAAAGCATTATAAATTGTAAATCGTAACTTACGTGGAATGCATCGAACAATGTTACGTAGTGCACCGCGGAGTGCAACAAATTTACTTTTTAAATGCTCTAAGTGAGTATTCCAAGTTAAGTGCGAGTCCATGTACAAGCCAAGGTATTTTTCATGAGTTTTCTGTTGAAGGGGTATATTATTAATTGTAAGAGGGGGGTGCGGTGGTATTGGCTTATTTTTCGCTTTAAATAGAATGTAGCACGTTTTGGAGATATTAATAGTTAATAAGTTGTACTGGAACCAATTATATAAAGTATTCAGGTCTTCTTGGGCTTGTGAAACTAAATCATGGATGGATGAACCAAAGTAGAATAAACAAGTGTCGTCCGCGTAGAGAGTAATATGGCCATTTAGACCTAAATCGTGTATATTATTAATATAGAACACAAACAGCAAAGGGCCCACAATTGAGCCTTGAGGAACTCCACACGCTATAGGTAGCGCGTTGCTTTGGCTGTTATTATCAACTTTTACTATTTGTGTTCTTTTTGTAAGATAGGATTCAAAAATTTGCAAGTGCAAAAGTTTGGTGTATCTATACTAATATTATAAAGAGGAAAGATTTGATTGATTGTTTGTTTGTTTGTTTGCATTTAATAGGCTCCGAAACTACTGAACACACCATGTACACTGTTTATACAATAAATATATTCTGATTCTGATTCTGAACCGATTTGAAAAATTCTTCCACTGTTGGAAAGCTACACTATCCCCGGGTGACATAGGCTATATTACAATTTGCTACACTATCGCATTAGGTTATAACATGTAATGATAGTTCTAAGTTTGAAAAAAATATATATATATAGGGATCCTTACTAAAACTCCAATAATACCCGTGCGAAGCAGGGGCGGACCGCTAGTGTTTAATAGTTTAGAAATGCAGGGTAAATAACATTTTGCTGCATCGACGGGCCGCTCATATTTTGCAAAAGATATTTTTGTAAAAAAAACTGGTGAATGTTAATAAAGGGCAAAATTAAATACGATTATGATACCCAATTATTCGATTCTATGTCACATTCGCCCCATAACTCGATTTATTTATGAATCGAAGCCACAAACAAAGGGAACAACGTGTGAAGTGGTCTGAACTGAACACGGCGATGATTAATGCTCGTTCGCTGTATCCACGCCGAGAGTCGCGCTTCGCTCGGATATCTCAATGATTGCGCGGCTGGATACTGGATCGATCGATCTCGTTTGTGGCTTTATGAATACTTGTGATTTTTGAGTTCCTAAAGGTGATATTTACCAATTCACTAGCGCGTTTAATGCGCGAGGCTGATGCGACAATCGCACTATGAAAATGTATGACGACATTAGTCGTCGGCCGCACACGTCTAAAAACCCTAACAGACGTGTCGGACTAGTAGGACCGCCGTCCAACCAACGAAAGTTTTTTTTCTCTTTCTCTCTCGTTTGTTAACAGCGGTCCGGCGTACCAAATCCACACTATATTTTTTATGCCATTGGTGGCAAACAAGCAGACTGACTGCCTAGTGGTAAACAGTCACCGTCGCCTATGGATACTTGTAACAGGAGCATCACAACTACGTTGCCGACCCTTAGAAGAACCCAATGTCGTAGCTTCTCGGAAACACCCCGGAAGGCAGCTCATTGCACATTTTGCAGGTGTGAGGCAAGAAAGATCGCGTGAATCGCACAGTGTGCGATTTCCACTGATTTGTGATATAGAAGCCCTACGCGTCGGCCGATCGCGTCTGTCGCAGACCTCGGAAGCGGTGCCATACATTTTCTTTTCATAGTGCAATTGTCGTATCAGACGCGCGCGGCTGCAATCGGCCGCGATGCACGGAAGTGTACCTTAAGGGGGGCCTATGCTCAGCAGCGGACGTCTTCTGGCTGATGATGATAATCCAAAAGTCGTGTTAACAACGTATTAGATTTGTGTAGTAACGTATTAGATTTAGATTGGTGTTGCAGTTGCGACGGTGACTGTTTACCATCAGGCGGCCCGGCTGCTTCTTTGCAACGCTCAAATCACTCGCATCAGACGAGTTGGACTTTGAGTAACCTGTCCAATGTCCATATCTTTACTTCAGTATTTATCTAAAACGTACGTCGTTATGTTTCGCTTTATTCATTGGTTCAGTAATCCTTGATGTCGGTTGTAGGTCGCACTACTCGCACTCCATAATCGACAATCTGAATCGATACAACCCGCGTATCTCGTTTACTCCATGTTTTATGAGGTTGTTTTGTTACATGGATCGTTGCGATTGACCCATCGAACGGTATTACTGTCGCAACCATCGCAATAAGCAATTTTCTTGCCATGTAATCCGTTTTTGATGTTATAGACTTGTGTAAATTCGTCTTAGAGCCATTCAAGAATCGGGAACTTGGTGTCGACTGCCCTAGATGGAAGAATATCTTGAATTCTATAAAAATATGTTGTGGTCATGAATTTTATACTAAATTCCACATCCATGTATTGGCAAACAAGCTAACGGGTCTGATGGTAAGCGATCACCGTCGCCTATGGATATCTGTAACCCCAGGGGCATCACAGATACGTTGCCAACTATTAACAGCCCTTATAAAGAACCTATGTGATGTCTTAGAAATGCCGCATGAAGGAAATGCTCGTCTCATCTACCTGAATCCCATCCATCAATTTCCCTAGCTTTCCATAAATTTGTAGCTAGTGAAGAGGAACCGAGTAAGAACTTGCATTGAAACTAACTCAATTAACTTCATGCACTTCATGTGTTTGCTCAAGGTTGACTTCCGTGCATCGCGGCTGATGCGACAAGTCTTTGCAGTATAAAAATTTATGGTGTCGCTTCCGAGGTCTGCGTGAGACGCGTGCGGCCGACGACTGACGTCGCCATACATTTTCAAATCGCATCAGCCGCAGCGTTTGACGTGTGCGTCAGACGTCATCGCGGCCGATCGCAGCCGCGCGCACGGAAATCTACCTTCACAAGCAACTCCTTGAAGAGTCAAGACTCAAGAGCTACATCCATTTGCGAAGTTTGTTCTACAAGGCTTCGATACCGTTCGTATCGAATCAGTGCTAGAGTTGTTGGCACTACATCCACATGGATGGATGCTGCTAACTTACGAACGTGCACTAACTTTGGAAAGCTTGGAGTAGATAGAATGTGTCAGCTGAAGATAAAATACACTATGGTTAATACAGTTTGTCTGTAAAGGAAAATAAACTGGCCAAGTGCGAGTCGGGGTCGCGCACTGAGGGTTCCGTACCACCAATCTGGGTGTCTTCTTGAACTTGTCACCAACCCGCAATTGGGCATTATTTATTGTTTGTTATATTTTAGAGTGTGTACTATAATCGTACCAAATTTCACACTAAACTTGTACGTATTACTCTTTTTCCATTAGAGCTAATACAAGAATACGTTTGTTGTTACCCACCCCCTTTTCGTTTTAACTTTTTTATTATCCGCCGTAACGTTCATATTCTGTGAAAATTTCAACTGACTATCTATTACGGTTCGAAAGATACAGCCGCTTAAAGGTAGGACAGACGGACGGATTGACGGACATTGTAGGCATTAGTAATAGGGTCCCGTTTTTACCCTTTGGGTACGGAACCCTAATAATTTCAAGGTTTTCAGAAGTACAATTTTTGTTTCTTTTTGCGATGTAGTTTTGTATACATAGGACCAAAAGGAGACATCCCGATAAAGTCTCGCTATTTAGTGCCGACGCCTAGGAATCTCTAATGATATTTTTATGATAACTTATGAGCAACAGCTTATACGCCGATTTATTTAAATAAATATTGAGCAAAACCCAATTAATCTTGTTGCTTTAAACATTGGATGTCACTTACCATTATAATTATTGCTTTATACATAATTATCATTTAAATACATAATAAACGCTAAGTAGGAAAATCTGTTATATCGTCTACAGTTTGCTTTAGTGATATCTGTATAAACAAAGCTTGATCATAACCAATTAAATTAAACTCAGAATTATCTAAAACTATATGAAAGGAACCGTTTTCACTACTAATTTGTGATTTGAATAGTATAATTATTCTAAAGACCTTTATAATGGTATTTATAAGCATCAGTTTCACCGCTACCTTCAATTCTAGATTCAGGCGCTATGGAATTGTCTCATTTTGCTATTTATGAAATGTTTTCATACATAGAATAGCGTTGTTGTTTTTTTTTGCTGAACTATCCCATAAAACCACAAAATTTAATAGCCACCCATTGTATCACCACCCTGTATTACCTCCCTTTCTGCCATTTTTGCGTGCTTTTAGTCCTTGTAAAATCCATTCCCATCAGTGCCTTTTTCACGCATCTTTGATTGTACTTTGGCGCTTTTTTCCCTTCATATTTTTACGAAGACTGTTTACTTCCATTGTCTCGTTATATGCTTTTGAGATAAATGTTAACGAGCTGTAAAAACACAAAGCGGTCTCGGTACTGGAAAATGTTGATACGTAATGGTAAGATTTTGTTTTTTTTTTTATTATGGAAACAAAATGTAAGCTAAAACGAAAACTACAAATACAGTTAGACTGCCCAAAGACCGTTGAAGGTCTAAAGACAATCCAAATGCTCAAGCCCACTACCAGTTGGCAGCGTACCCAGCATGCTGGCAGTTTGTTTTGGTTTCAATGAAATCTAAAGTAAAAGATCATGCTAATATTTTAAATGCAAAAGTTTGGAAGTTTGGTGATTCAAAACTATTAATCTGTGGTGACACGAAGTTAGAACAAGCAAACTGTGAAAGAAGAGTCCCTATTGAATGTAGACCATTAAATCAAAACCCTTTCACAGTTTTAGAGCCAGTATTTAAATTGTGCCCTTTTAAATGAGTGTTTCACTCAATCAGCAACGAAAAAGATTTTAACTCAGTTTAAATAAAAAATTAAAGCAAACATCTGAGATTTAATTCACTTAGTCCAACATTTTCGAGCAGTAATTTTTACAGCGTGTTCTAAACCCAATTTAGCTGTGAATTCCACGCTGCGCTTCTCTATTTTGTCTCTCATACATTATTCAGCATTATTCCGAGTGAATAACGGCTTGTGGTATTAACGTGGACTGTTGGAAATTACAACTTGTTTGTTGCTGCGTTTTTTGATGCCACATGAATTTGTCGCAGTACATTTAATTTGAATCGTCTATGCAGTTTTTTATTCAGCTCGCCTAGTCTGTGACTATAATTATGTAAACAGACATGCTGTCTGGAACCACTCAATTGATTCTGTTTTTTTTTTATATATATACAGAGTTACGCATAATAGACTGTACTAAGCCGAAAGCAGATCTTTGTACTCATCATTATGAACAAGTTTTACTGTGGGACCAATCCTGAAATCGCGAATAGATAATCAGCTGTCCTATACATTATGTCGAGTGTCAATTACTGTTTTCTATGGAACAGCAGATATTTTTTTCGCGACTTCAGAGTTGGTCCCATAGTAAAAGTTTCTTAAATTTCAGCTTCTGGATTAAGAGTAGGTACTTTATTATCGAAGTTGAGAAATAACCCCGATAAAGAGCATCCCTAGAAACTGAACTATAACAAACTCATAGCTTCTAGCTCGATAGTGCCTGCTCTAGTGATGCGTCACGTACACAAAGTCATTGAAACTCTACAAAAGTGTCCAGCAGATAAAATTCGTGACCGTTTTTACTGAATCGCGAGTTCTCCCTTCAAAATTATTCCCTCCACGTCTGCTCCGACTATAAACAATTAATTTCTTTAATCAACTGTACCCAACTCGACTCGGAGAGATAAAATTTCGAGTGGATTCTAAAATACTCCCCTCTTTATTTGCCCAAGACTTATTCGAGGGCATCCCCCCAGATTATTGCCAGTAAAATTTAGTTTTATACCGTTGAGTGTTTAATTTTTTGATGGTCGTCATTTTTAAATGCAATAAACGAATTAGAATAAAATTTACAGCTGTCGTGATAACTTTGCTGTCACGGTGTTGTTGTGATTTCGTAGACTATTTAATTTTGAGTACAATGCTATGTTGACAAGTTAGCCGACTTCAAAAAGGAGGAAGGTTCTCAATTCGGCCCGTTTTTTTTTGTTATGTATTTAGTCGATTACGCCGACACCTGTAAACCAATTTACGTGATAGATAAGCTTCGGTGCAATTCACGAAGAAAAGCCCTTTATTTTGTTCTAATCGCTCACAGTTAATATCCAGCTCGTGATTAACCACTTTTAGCTATTATGACATTTTGGATCATGACCTATAATATAAGGCAGATAGAGAGAGAATAACAGATTCGCTTCATCAAATCTATCAATAGATTACAATCCCTTCTCTGGGTAGTAAATGGTTCATTCTAATCAAGTCATTACACAAAACAGGTAAACACTATGATTACCATTGCGGTAGCCCAGATACGGTGCAATCACAGTCGTTAAGCTAACTGTGGGGGCCGGGGTAACGTTATGGTTAAACTCGGTAGCTTGTCAGCCGCAAGGTTACAGCGGAGGCGAATCTATGATGACGATAATACCAGGGGCGGCCTTAGACATTACGAGCCTCCAGGTGGCGTAACGCGCGAAATAAAAATTAGAGAGTATATAAAAATAAATAAAGAATACGAGTATAACGGCTATCTCTGAAGAAGTGGGACTACCATAAAGAGATAAAAATATGAAACGGGTGCGACGGCTGTAATGAAGTGAGACACCTATAGAGACTAGCTTCAGAGTAGTGTAAATAAACTGGCCAAGTGCGAGTCGGGCTCGCGCACCGAGGGTTTTGTACCACCACAAAATTCAATAAAGAAATTACCAGTTATAATTTGGTAATGAACATAAACTTGTCGCCGACTCGCACTTGGCCGTTTTTATATATTTTTTTTATACTTTAGTGTGTGTACTATAATCATGTTAAGTTTGACGCTTTTATGTATTACCGTTTTTACATTAGAGCTAAAAAAAAATACGTAAAAAAAACGTTTAAAAAATTTTTGTTAGTCGTTCCGCCGTAACATTACTTACATAATCTGTGAAAATTTCAACTGGCTATCTATGACGGTTCGAAAGATACAGCCGTTTAAAGGTAGAACAGGCAGACAGACGGACAGACATTGTAGGCTTAGTAATAGGGTCCCATTTTTACCCTTTGGGTACGGAACCATAAAAACGTAGAAGTTTGATTTCGCACCCGTTTCATACATTCGAGAAAGTTGCGCAAGCCTGATTAGTACTACGAGTAATTAGTACCTAATCTTTTTCTACTTGGGTTGCTGGTTGCTGCACGAGTGCGCGAAGCCCCTGCAAGTTTTTTTTTTGTTAAAATTTTCATGACCGTGGATTCAATGTCCTTTAGTCGTAATATTAATCAGTTTACATTGTACGAATAGCGTCAAACAAGTCAGAGTCAAGCTAAGTAAGTCACGGCCAAGTCAAACCTATGCCCCTGTAAAGTGGTGAAGACTTTACAAGAGGCTCCTATGGAGTTTTGGAAACAACACGAAAAGGTACGTTTCACCTCGTTATATCACTTGCCCACGCTCGAGCACGTTTACGAGCACTTAATGAATAATAATTCAACCATTTAGTACACATTAACACTCGAAAATTGTTTAGGAAAATAATCTAACGAGCCGACATGTTTTTTTCCACGTTGGTGCCAAAACTCGCCCCTGCAAGAGCTAGGCCCCGGTTGCCCTGCTCGTCATCCCCAAAGGCCAGCCCTGACTATACTCTCCACGCCTTCTCCACGCACGTTCAGACACGTTAATCCAGATAAAAACAAACCCTCATCTTTGCGAATCTGTTCCTCGGTTTCACGCGTGACACTTCTCGTCAGCGCCGAGAAGTTGACGTTTTTTTTATAGCATAGTCTAGCTGTTGGCCGCGTCCCTTAAAATCCCCTTTAGCCCGAAATACAAAGCCCCCTCCCCCGCCCTTAAATTCGGCCTTTTCGCATAATCCTTTCTTATAAGAAAGATCTTCATAAAAGGTTATGTATATGTTTAAATACCGGGTTATAAGTGAAAGGGTATGCTAAGCCGAAAGGGGTTCGTTATACTCATCATTATGAACAACTTTCACTCAAACAAAAAAGCTCAAAAAAGTCAAAGTCGCAAAAATAATATTATGTTCCATACATTTGTCGAGTGTCGATGATCGTTTTCTATGGAACAGCTGATATTTTTTACTCGATATCAGGGTTGGTCCTGTATTTAAAGTTGTGCATAATTATGAGTACAATGACCTCCTTTCGGCTTAGCATACCCTTTCTTTATAACCTGGTATTTATTCGACGATAACTTACGTACCGTTAATCCCATCTTCATTAACTTTTGGAGCCAAGTAGTTCATGCCAATACAATTTTTGCGTTCGTATATGAGAGAAATCGGTTAAGAGGCTATGAAGACATAGGGTTAGCGAAACTAGCGCAGTCACATTTCGAAGTTAACAACAAAAAAAACGTGATTTTTTTATAATTTCTATACTGTTAATGATTCTGCTCGCTTTACACTTACCCCACATCCAGGAAGTTAACGGTCGCCGACGACAGTAGCCGCTGACTGACCTACCGTTACTCTGGTCGGAACTGTGCTTTGCTTCCTCTACTACAAGAAGAACTTGTTTGCTTATTTTCATACTTTTGTGAATTCGTAATGTTCATGTGTTCTTGAGTTTTTTTTTATCGACTTGCGTTTGACCGCCAACTCGCCTGATCTTAAGCGATGGTGCGGTCTACGATGGAGCATGCTTTTGTTTACCCAGAAAAAATCGATTCACTCGTAATTTGAAGACACCCAAATTGTAACTATCGGGGAACCTTTTGTTGATTAATCGTTAATTCTATTTACATTACATAGAATAAAATCCTCGCATATCAGGTAGAGAGAAATTTTTTGATGGAATCTATTCCAATGTTGCACTCTACTAAAACGTAAAATACAACGCAGTTAGACCGCCCCATAAAGTTTCAAAGCCGAATCTACCGTAGCCATCGCAACCGCATGCCAGCGACTGTGACAGCGTCGGCAACTGTGCCGCACTCGTTCGATGGATTTGTAGGGCACTCGATTTGAGACTGGCACATTTTTTAACAGTCCCATTTTCACGGACAGTTATTACGATCACGTCTTGTTTTTATGCCTTAAGTAGCAAACAAGCAAACGGACCGCCTGATGGTAAGCAGTAACCGTCGCCTATGGATACTTGTAACACCAGAGGCATTACAAATACGTTGCCGACCCTTAAGGACTCTATTACTCGCCTTTTGAAGAACCCCCATGTTGTAGCTTCTCGGAAACACTAGGTTAGGTAGCTCATTCCACATTTTGCAGGTGTGAGGCAAGAACTGTATACGAATGTAAGAATATAGATAAGTATGCAACACGCGTAGTAGGGCGTGGTTTTAGATAAAATTTATCAATTGAGTTTTTACCTGTCCGTCTTCCTGGCTATGGCTTCCGCATAGTTGTTGGGCCAGTCTTCCTTGTTTTTCCAGTTTTCCTTCCTTGTTTTCCACGTGACTTGGACATCGTCGTATGCCTATAATACCCTCGAGCCCTTTGGCGTTACATCGTTCCTCTTTGCTTTGGGTCAGCACTTATTTTTTAACCAACCCTTAAACATTTTCAAAAATGCTAGATTAAATAAAAGATTCAGGCAACTTCAACAGTAAAATGCAGAAATAACGAAAGCCAGAAATATAGCGAATACATAAATAACGAATACGTCCAAAAAGAAACTAAAGCTTCTCTCTAATGGCATGAATTAGAAAACCAAACAAAGCTCTTTGTCGTCTTATTGGTGTCTCGGCGCGCGGCGGGTCAGCTCAACATCACGTAGATGCAAGAGATACAAAGCGAACGGCACATTCGTATGCTAATATGATATTTATGTCCGATGCAACGGACGCTCATTCGGCTTGCGTCGTCTACTTCGAGCAACTATCCCAAAGAGAAGCAATGACATTTGTTCTGTCTATACTAATATTATAAAGAGGAAAGATTTGATTGTTTGTTTGTTTGCATTGAATAGACTCCGAAACTACTGAACCGATTTTTCTTTATTCTTTATTACAAATTAAGCATTCAAAAAATTCTTGATTTGAAAAATTCTTTCACTGTTGGGAAGCTACATTATTCCCGGGTGACATAGGATAAATAATATTTTAAAAAAAAATAGGGATCCTTACTAAAACTCTAATAATGTAACCCAAGGTGTAAAAATATAAGACTTACACCCGTGCGAAGCCAAGATACGTAGCTAGTTTTAAATAAATTCCGCCAATTTCCGTCAAAACAAACTTAACTTCTACTGGACCCCACACCACTTGATGGGGCAGGAGGTCCTTTTGCACTGTATGACAGAGATTGTGAGACATTGCACACACATACGCACAGCTCTCATCTGGCTGTCGGTACTACGGTGCGATTTTGCCCTGATATTTATTTGTGCAAAATCATGCACTAGTTACGGAATCGGACCGTCCGGCAATACCTCTCTCGGGGTTAGATGCTCAATGGTCGTCTATCCCCCAGCACACGGTTTAGTATGCAAGCTGCATTTTGCAGCTCTGTCACACTACACAACTAATCTGCATGTATAAAAAGCATAATTTGTTTGTTTACGTACGCCACTGAATTTCAATTGGAATTCCTGCATATACTCGTCTTTATTTATGTTACTCTGCTGCAGTGATTGGACTCAGATTTAGTGGAACGCATCAACAACGATCCTTTGTTTCAAGTTGTATACACGGCAGTTCAAAGTTTATCGTCGGCAAGCTTCCGCGTTTGTCTAAATAAAATTATTAATAAAAATAAAGCATCAAAATTAAAGCAAGCAAAATAATCTTTTCAGCAAACCGTTTCATTTGATTTATATCATACCCACTTTCGCTGCCATACCATAATGGTAGATAAGAAAATTCTGTCGGCCATCTTAGGGCGCCCGCCATATTGAGTTTAGTGTGATGTCATTTAATTTTTCGTATTTTTCACAGCAATCCCCTTTCAATTTATATCTATATCATGGGGGTGCACAAAAAATAAGCGTTCCGCCATCTTTGGGAGTACGCCTTATTGGATTTAGGATGACGTCAATTAGCTAACCATGCATTGTCATCCAAACTAAACGTGTATGCAAAATTGGTAGGGGGGAACGGGGATAACTGTTATAAAATTCAGTTGCAAGATTTGACCCAAGCTAACAAGGCAAGTTAAATAAAAGCTTGTAAAAATGACGCCATATAACTAACAGGCTCGGTTTAAGGCTCAAGTTAAATTAAAAACTCACTCTAGGTGACTGTGCAAAGTCTTTTAAAAAGCTTCCATACTTTATTATTCCGTGACGATGGAGAGCGCAAATGAAAAGTGTTGCATGAATATTTTAAACCTAGCACTACCCGCGCTCTTTGTGCTCGTTGGCTTGCGGATATCGGAGCTAAATGAAAAATGATTTCACATAACTATAAAGCCTTTTTTCACTAACCCTATGACTCGCTTAAATCAGATGCCTAAATATTTAGGAGTTGCCTAGGGCAAAAAAAGCGTTTCACCAGACTTTAGGTATGATAACGGAGTCAGTTGCAATTTGCCGTCCTGTCATAAATATATTTGTTTCTTTCTGGCAACAACAATTTTGGCATATGAGTAAATAATTCAACATGTTCAATTCGTTTATGGTAAATCAGCACTCCTTCTATGCTACTAGTTATTATTCTGTGGGAGTCACCTATTAAGAATGAATTGGTAAAACAGAAGATTTTTAGATTAGGAATTCCTTAGTTAGGCGTCGCCTTGTTTGTGGTTAGTGAAAAAAGGCATGACATTCGTAAAGTGCTTAATAAGATTGCATATATGTTCACATAATTATGTTCAATCATTCGTTTTTCTAAAATCGTATTACGTTCACGACTTGCTTTCATATCGGACTGTGGATCGCTCCCCGCACGTTTCTCGACGGCATTACAAATATAGAAAGCGGGAATTGAATTTGAAATGCTTATTTTAAAATGTCCCTCGATAATAGGACCACTAACCGAACGCCGAGCTTTCAATATGTGAAAACCCAAGAATTTTTCACCGAGAGATTTGTGAAAACCACGCTGCTTACTAGCTTTTGCGGAATTTCTTCGAGCGAGATGTAATAAAATCCATTTTCCTTTTTACATGTTATTTTAAAACCTATTTTAACTATGGTTTTCTTTATTTGTTTCAGGTATAAATGATAAACAACTCCCAACGGCATCGTCACTCTCGTTTCCACCGCTCAACATTCAAAGCGTAAAGTTATTGACCATCATAAATAACCATACCTTTATTTATTAACAGTCGTCTTTTCTTAATCCTACATTTAACTACATACTCGGACACTCCAGCCACATTCCCCAATGAGTTGAAATGTAAGATGTGTCATAAAAATCACAAGATATATCGAAACATCGATGATAAATAACGAAAATGGTTTGGTCCTTCGAGCCGGATGCATGTCCAATGACTAACAAACACTAATTGAGCTCGTGACGTAAATTTAATCTGCACAATACTGCTATAGTTAGATGAACGATGTTAATTAGGCGCTTCTAAATGGTGACTAGCTAGTTTATATATTTTGTACTTACTATTGTAATTATAATCATGATTAATAATAAATATAACCTTTTACAATAGTTTCCAAACATAACAGTAAATATATAGTTGTCTCTTGGAATAGGGCCGAGGCAGTTGGCGTAAGTAGGCCGCCCACTAGCTAGACGGACCGACGGCATCGTGTGAGCCGCGGGCATCCAGGCTGTCGTTCAGAGTGGTGTGCTAAGAGGGAGGCCTATGTTTAGCAGTGGACGTCTTCTGGCTGATGATGATGAGATGACAAAGCAGAGAAGCCTTATATATCAGCATTGGAATAAGGAAGGCAGAGTATGAAAATGACTATGTAAATGACAAGTTATATGGGACGCCATTAATTAGTTTTTATCGTCATCACGATCAGTGAAACATCTGATACTAAAATAGAAGGTGATTGGTGACGATAAAATTCACAAACAGCATTAATGGTGGTTTGTCTAATTAAACGTCTAGACTAGACGTTTAGCCAAATGACCGGGCGAGTGTTGGTGACGTGACGTATGAACGCTAAGGAAATGCCAGCGGTTAGGACCGGTGGCCAGCAAAGCGTGAACTACGGCAAGGCGACCCACAAAAGCAAATTGTGTGATAGGGCAGTAAAATCAGGCCAGACCTTCGTCAATAATCTACATTTCCTAGCTTTATTTATAGACTGAATAACAGTCGCTTTTGCATTGGATTCTCGTTTTTTTTTAAATAGATTATTAGGCTTGCGTTTGACCTCCAACTCGCCTGATGTGGTCTACGATGGAGCACGCTTGCCTAGAACAAACCGATTCACTCGTGTTTTGAAGACACCCAGTAACTATCGGGAAATATATTCATGCAGCGCATTGCACAGACTAGCAGTTCGCACAATAAAAGTGGAATCAAAGCGCTTCGTACGGGTTTGCGGAATATCAACCATAAAGCGGTATCGATTTTTTGTGCCCGCTCTGGCAGTTCGATAGAAAAATGGACAGGAGGGAATTAGATCATGCAGACAGATCCGATGCACACTCACCGAAAAGTATCCGATAAAAAACCTAAAGACTAGCAACTTTGTGTCGACGCTCAAGACTAAGGAGGTTAATCTGAACCAGGGATTGGTTGCTGATGAGAAGAATTATGCTGGTCGCGTAGCTCAGCCATAACGTTGTTTGTACAAAGATTTCTCATCTTAACAAAAAGTAATAGGTGGCCGCGGCAAGGTGAAAACATCTCGTGAAGCTCACGCTTCCAGTATATTTCACGTCGGGAGTAAAAAATGTGTTTGCCTAACATTTGCCTCGCCTCCTCTTTTATATTACTCCCTGACTTAGACAAAATGTAAATGGTCTGTTTTCTTTTTATTAAAAAGAAGTGGAAATGAGCTCGTTTGAATTGCGGTTTTACATTCTGTGAAAATGGCACAAAAGATGGAAAATGAAAGGAAATGTTGCTTTGGAATGCCTTTCCTAAATGTGTAAAACATTACCAAGTAAAATATCACGTCTTGAACAATGACATCTGTGGTCTTAAATGAGGTACTCCAGTCAAATAAAAGTAGGTTAATGACTGGTATACTAGTTTGCCCTGTTATCTAAGTCATGATTAATTTCGATAATATATGACTTTAAATAAATACAATGATAATTACTTTATTGGTCGGTGAAACTAGGTAACATTATATGTTACATAGCTGTCAAAACAGTTCTGCTTCAAATCTTCTGCATACCATGTTAAAACGATTTACCTACATCCTACAGTAGAAAAAAAGTTTAGGTAAAGCTAAAAATATAAACCCGTTAATATGGAATGCGGGAAAAATATGTTTACGATCAAAAAAAAATTTGTTCGCGGCTGTTAAGTGTTGAATATAAAATGCTCATCTCACCTGTGAAAAACAGAATCATATTTTTTTATGATATAGGTGGAAAACAAGCTGACGTGCCGCCTGATAGTAAGCGATCACCGTCGCCTATGGATACCTGCAACACCAGAGGCATCACAGATACGTTGCCAACCCTAAAAAGACTCTATTAACAACCCTTTTGAAGAAACACTTTCAAAACACTAATCCAGCTGTGCATTACAGCACCTTTAAAACGTTACGTGGGCGCCGATGTAATCCAAATGTAGGAAATAGTAAATACCAGTGCGTTGGCAACTATAAGAAATCTAATCTGAGAATCGTGAAAGCGGCTGGAACGCCAAACAAATGGCTAAAAGTAGTTGACGGAATTCTGGGTATTCGACGCGACCGTTCATGAATGCGACTCTCAGAAGTTGCTGGCTCTGTGGAAAATATCTTGAGGTTTAGCTATCTTTGATATAGTAAAGTTTACGAAGACAATTATTTCTGGATCATAGGCAGACATTAGGATATAGGGCATCGGCGGAATAACACGGCGGAACTCTTGTAAAAAGTTACGTAATACAACCAAAGTACCCACTAGATGTTTTAACATTCGATCATATGAATTGTTTTGTTTGTTCTGTATTTACGTATTTGATTTATATACTTGTAGAAAACATACAATTTCATGACGTTCTGTCAACTCATTTTCAAGAGAATCCCGAATATGCCAAAGCCACATAAAAATTTATTTGACACTCCAAATATTTACCGAGACTGCCGAAAGTGCGTAATCTCGCCGCAAACAATCACGATATCTCGAATCAATTTCGCAATTTCCCCTGGAAGCCCGAAATCTCGAATTTCTCGAGCCAGCGCCGTAACGGAGACGTAATTAAAAATACCAGTGTCAATTACAACTGTCCATGGAATGAGGTCGTGGACAATTTGATTTTTAACGCCTTCTGACGAAACCGTGGTTCCGATTGGAAGCCATTTCTATTGTACTGTGAAGTATAGCTGTTTCGATGAGCAAGTCAATCACAGGGATAAACCGGTCAAGAGCGAGTCGGGCTCGCGACCTGAGGGTTCCGTACAGCCACATAATTTGTTAGCTACTAAAGTACAAAAAAATACTGAAAAAAAAGACAATATCCCATCAACGTCCAAGCGGTCACTAAACCAAGTACCGGCCGCGCCCGACGTTTCTTCACTTCAGTGATCGTACGAGAACCGGTGGAGAATAGAAATTGGACACCAAATCGCACTTGGCCATTATTTATTATTATACTTTAGAGTGTGTACTATAATCATGCCAAGTTTGACGCTTGAACTTATTACCGTTTTTACATTAGAGCGAATACAAAAATACGTTTATTGTATGGGGACCCCTATTTTGTTTTTACTTTTTGACTATTTTATAATTTTTTTATTAACATTTACATATTCTGTAATAATTTCAACTGGCTATCTATTACGGTTCGAAAGATACAGCCGTTAACATATTAGGACAGACGGACAGATGGATAGACAGACAGACATCGTAGGCTTAGTAATAGGGTCCCGTTTTTACCCTTTGGGTACGGAACTCTAAAAAGCGGTTTTATTCAGTCATTCCCGTCAAACTTTTATTCGAGCGGATTAATTTAGCAGTTAATTAAAAAAGCTCTTTCTTCTTTATATTATTTTAACCGTTTTTACGAGCAACTATCCTTTCAAACAAAACATAGTTTTCTATTCCGAGGTTGAATTCCATTGGAATTTTCAAGATTCACGTACATTTCCTCGATTCTTGGCAGCGTTATGACCTTAATTAGAAGTCGAAGGTCGTTGGAACAAGACATCGGTGTCGAATCTTAGCATTAGGATAGTTTCCTCGCGGAACTGATGGCAATTGTGTTTTTCCGATACAATGATTGTTGTAAAGTTTCGCAAGTACAATGTTCATAAAGACATGTTCAATGTTCACGTGATTTTACGTGTCTTTGATCTAGCTTGGCTTAGGTCTGTATGTTACACGAGATCATCATCATCAGCCAGAAGACGTCCACTGCTGAACATAGGCCTCCCCCTTTAACCTCCACTCTGAACGACAGCCTGCCTTTTGCATCCACTGGATGCCCGCGACTCTCACTATGTCGTTGGTGCATCTAGTGGGAGGCCTACCTACGCTGCGTCTTCCGGTTCGTTGTCTCCACTCAAGAACCTTTCTTCCCCATCGGTTATCGGTTCTTCGAGCGATGTGGCCTGCCCATTGCCACTTCAACTTGCAAATTTTAACAGCTATATCGGTGACTCTGGTTCTTTGGCGAATGTCCACGTTTCGGATTCTATCGCGCAAAGAAACTCCGAGCATAGCTCTCTCCATTGCCCGCTGTGTGACTCTGAGTTTTTCCAAAAGGCCAACAGTTAAGGACCACGTCTCAGTACCATATGTCATCACTGGCAACACACACTGGTCAAAGACCTTTGTCTTTAGGCACTGTGGTATCTTTTTACACGAGATCGTATCGTACTTATTGGTACGTATTAAATAAGTCACTCAATGCGGCACCAAAATCCTTTGTTGACCTATTTTGCAATGTTCTTCCATCTTGTCAGGGCCGGATTTAGAGGTCCAGAGGCCTCGGGGCAACAGAGGAGCGGAGGCCCCCTCGCCCCAAATTATTTTCCAAATAAAGTAAACAATTTTTTTATTGTGGGGGCCCCCCGTTTGTGGAGGCCCCGGGGCTTTCGCCCCGGTTGCCCTCCCCTAAATCCGGCCCTGCATCTTGTCGCTAAGATGTTAGCTTGTCAGTTCTCCACAGATCTTCGAATCAGCCCTCACAGCTTCCTAGATCGACCTTTGTATCTACAAAGGTTCAAATCTATCTTTTCTTCCATATATATAAAAATGAATCCCTATTTACCTTGGTCACGCTATAACTTGAGATTAACGATACCGATTTCGTTCTTCTTTTTTTTTAAGTTTTCTAATACTTTTTAGACGGTTCTACGGAAAGATAAATTAAGAAAACTGCGCAGAAAATTGGAAAATTTCAGAAAACTTAACGACGCTTTTAACTTCGCGCGTTTGACAGTTCTAATACAGGACAAAGTCTGTCGGGTCAGCTAGTAAGTTTATAAATCTCAAAAATAACCATCTATATCAATTCCCGATTTTTATGATTGCCTATGAATGTAATAAAATTAAAAAATATTCTCTTTTCGCATTCGAAATTGTGTCGGTGAGGCCGCAACACAACTCTCGTTTGGTAATAAATACCGTAGCGCGGTAAATTACAGACGTCCCCCGAGTACCGTAGCACCGTACTGCCGAATGACACGGTATCTCTCGTAATAAATACAAAGAGGAAAACGCTCCTGTCAAATTGGAATCAAATTACGTGCCTTTATCCCTTTGTAATGAACTCTGTTATTGAGCAATGAGGTATTATGGTGTGGTATGAAACGTTTCGTAATTACAATACATACTTCGACGAAAGAAAGTGAATACATACACGCCAGACAAGATGCTTTTTTAAGTGAGGAAAGTCTTATGAAGGCAGATCAAAGAGAGGCTATGCCTTTAGACAGGTATGAGCCTACGTAACTTGTTTCCTTGTTTAAATTCACATCTCTCGTGATGCGATGAGATGTAGGAAGTCAACTATGCCCGTCAATCGTCTACTTACAACTAGAATGGTAAGCCCCTGTTTATCTCGGGACTTAATAGCTGTCGGATCTTTACTAAGAAAGAGAATATTAATAATGTTCCCAAGCGTCTGCAATAAATCATCGATAATCGCTGCGTAAACTTCATCGGAGAATTCTGCCATCTCATTGATTGTAATGAAAATATCAATATCGGCGTATCTAAATTATCAGCTCAACCCGTGATGGGAAACTTTCCGAGTATTTGCATGAAGAGTGCTTGCTAATTTTCTAGAGTTATTATTCGGGTGCGATGCCAGTGATGACATATGGTACTGAGACGTGGTCCTTAACTGCTGGCATTTTAGAAAAACTCAAAGTTGCACAGTGGGCATTGGAGAGAGCTATGCTCGGAGTTTCTTTGCGCGAGTTGATTAGCGCTGATGGAGATGATGTTAATTTGGGGTCAGAAAATTTGTTTTTCTTAACGGCAACCTTTTGTACTGGAGTTTTGTTTTGTTTTGGTTCTGGAGTGGAGACCACGAACCGGAAGACGCAGCGTAGGGAGGCCTCATTGTGAGAGTCGCGGGCATCCAGTGGACGCAAAAGGCAGGCTGTCGTTCAGTGTGGAGGTTAAAGGGGGAGGCCTATGTTCAGCAGTGGACGTCTTCTGGCTGATGATGATGATGAACCTTTTGTTAGAGAGTTTTTTAAATATATTGTCTCCAGCCTCAGTACCACAGTCGCATTATTTTATACTAGCTGCGCCTCGAAATTTCACCCGCGCAAACATTCCCTCAGAGAACCATACATTTTTCCAGACAAAAAGTATCCTATCCTATGTCACTCTCCAACCCTCCAGTCAAGTCCAGTCTATCTCTACTCTCTGTCCAAGTCTATGCATAAATCACGTCGATCCTTTGCTCTGCGTGAAAGAGGAACAAACAAACTAAAAAGTAGGATGCCACTTGAAAACCTAACTTATCGATCTAAGAAAAGTTCGTTGGTCCACAAAATGCTCTCACACAATCTCGAATTGATTCGAATGAGTACTAGTTAAATGTCACGTCTACTCCGAGCTAGTTGTTGAAAGCGCCACAAATTCTGTATAGACGTGCCATAATTCCGAATTCAATTTTCTAAAGGACTCGTGGCTCGTTACCCATATGCACACTTCCCATCTCGCCGCATTGAAATCCAATTTGGTATGCTCTCGACGGGCACTCGCAATTCTTACATTGCGATTACTGGAGCCAAGTGTCGGGACAACCGACACACGGAGACACAGAGGCGTATCTGACGTTCCCGGGTCGGCCATTAGTGCAAGTAGGGTGACGTCACCAGGCCGTGTTTGAGAGCTGCGGGAGGCGCGCCAACTAGGCCACTGGAGCTCTTGGACGCTCCACATTATAAAGCAATGTTGAATGCTCTGACCCTCAAACGTACGAGTGGACCGAGGGCCGACACAGCAGCTGACGCGGCGCTTTCGAAGGTAAAGCCCGGTTTGATAAATTGTTATGTGTTTACTTTTACGGCTGGGGAAGTTAATGTACAAAAGGTTTTCCTTGTTGCGGATTATAGTCATAAAATGGTAGAGATATTTTTGTTTACCGTTGTTGAGTTTATTATTGAATAAATATTCATGTCCAACTTTTGTTTTTACCTGCGAATAGGTCTATCGTCTATCTATATTGTATTAGATGGAGCATCTGATATACCTATTGACCTTTCAAAGTCAATATTTGATTACGATAGCTCTTGATATATCAATGCTCAGATTCCGGAGGCCACTAGATACAAATTGGCCCAGCGTCCTATTCACAAAGTTATCAATCATGCTCCTCTCGTCCCGACCTCCTGACATGTTATCTTGGCCTGCGAAGGGTTTTATATGTCCGGCGTAAGGGAATAATTGGGAGCTCTTGTTTAACTTATAATGTTGGTCTTTGGTTTGACGGCTCGCAAAATTAATAGCTTTTTCTGAATATTTGCGTATCCTAGGATTCTCGATTCTGGAGGAACCGTTCAGATATTTATAACACTTTGCAAACTCTTTATACATTTATGCTCCACTTTTGCTATGGATGCAGTTTTGCTTGAACAATTTTACTCGACTGCTTTAGAAGAAAGGTCGTTGGTTTTCGCACAATTTTTAAGATTTTTCGTAAGCCAAGTATTATTATGAACACAGCTTTTCTGTGAATATGAACCATGAATGACCCACTGATAGAAAGCACACCCTACCCTCCCTCCCATTTTTATCGATTCTCGATTTTGCCCAGCATTCCAGTAGACGGAATATTTCGAACAGTGTCGGTAACCTAAATATCTCAGTAGGACCATCCTAGTGGTCCCCTATTCATCCCTCTAGGTCCCTCATTAGGATCCGATAGACTATTTCCGGCCCAAGCCCGGGAACACCGGTTTCCGGATCGTGTCTAACCAGTTCGGAAGTAGCTTTTCGTCCTTTTGGGACAGAAAGTTTATGATGAAGTCTTTTTATCTATATGTTTTAATGGTGGATCTATGTATAAAACCAACCCTGAAATCGCGAAAAAATATCAGCTTTCCCATAGAAAAATGTAATTCACACTCGACAAAATGTATGGAACACTTGATATTCTTTGCGATTTTAGGATTGGTCTCATAGTAAAAGTTGTTCATAATGATACCCTAGTATATCCAAATAGTACCATATGAACTTCATGCGGCATAGTACACCCTTTCCGCGTAACCCTGTATATACAAGGTTATCAACTTATTTGTAAAAATAGCCAAGTGAGAAAACAGAAAATTTTCAACGGGTGCTTTGCTACATGATTTTATTATAGAAACTGACGTGGTTTTCACACATTTTATTTATATTACACGGGAATTACTCACGTGAGATTAAGCCGGTCACTCCGACTATAGTTTCAACTGCATTAGGCAGTCTTTTTCAAGGTAAATGCGCGCGCGCGGCTGCGTCTCGCTTGGCACTGAACGTGCCAATCCAATCTTACGTGAGTAATTACCGTGTAATGTAAATAAAATTGCTACATGACGTTTGAGTTTCCTACTCTATTAGATAAATGGTTTGTATTGTAGTTGAGGTTTTATTAACGTTTTTTAATATTTTACATTTTCGAAGATAGCTTTGGCCCTTTGATCTTTGGCCCGAACTCTTAATAAATCTGCCAACAGTATAGTTCCGTAGTTTCAATTCATTTAGATTAGGTACCTACTCTACCTACATAATTAGCTAGGCCTCCGATTAGATGGACCGACGACATTGTGAGAGTCGCTGGCATCCAGTGGATGCAAAAGGCAGGCTGTCGTTCAGTGTGGACGTGAAAGGGGGATGCCTATGCTCAGCAGTGGACGTCTTCTGGCTGATGATGATGATGATGATGACATAATTAGGTAGGCCTCCCACTAGATGGACCGACGACATTGTGAGAGTCGCTGGCATCCAGTGGATGCAAAAGGCAGGCTGTCGTTCAGTCAGGAGGTTAAAGGGGAGGCCTATGTTCAGCAGTGGACGTCTTCCGGCTGATGATGACGATGAAGTGCATAATAACATATCTAAATGATTTGAAACTGCTGTACAAAATGCCACGTTATCGCAAACCCGTCGGGATTCCGAACACGTTTTCTCACCGTTCTTACTATAAGTCAGTCTGCTACGTGCCACGTGCACGACGTGCACTATAAATCTGATAAATACTTCTTGTGTGTGTCGAACTACACATTATGTGTAACTGGGTTATTGACCGAGCGAAGCAAAGGTCGGGAACAGATCGGAGTTTATATATTTGTTCGACCATTGATCTGAGGCCTTACGGCTAACTTTTAACGCACCGTGATACGGTTTGCGGTCACGCATCTTTTCCCATCACTTAAACAGACTCTTTTCAAACAGGTAGCCGTAGACCCTTGGTTGAGCAAAATTAACGTTTACAAATAAGTAGATACCTCAAATTTGTAAAACTCTAAATGGATTGTATAAATTCATCATCATAATCATCAGCCAGAAGACGTCCACTGCTGAACTTAGGCCTCCCCCTTTAACGTCCACACTGAACGACAGCCTGCCAAAGAATCCACTGGATGCCAGCGACTCTCACTATGTCGTCGGTCCATCTAGTGGGAGGCCTACCTACGCTGCGTCTTCCGGTTCGTGGTCTCCACTCCAGAACCTTTCTTCCCCATCGGTTATCGGTTCTTCAAGCGATGTGGCCTGCCCATTGCCACTTCAACTTGCAAATTTTTACAGCTATGTCGGTATAAATTACCTTCTATTGAATATTCAATCACTTATCTATACTAATATTAGATTTTAGAAGAAAGATTTTATTGTTTGTTTGTTTGCATTGAATAGGCTGCGAAATTACTGGACCGATTTGAAAAATTCTTTAACTGTTGAGAAGCTACACTATCCCCGGGTGACAGGCTAAAATATATTTAAAAAAAATTGGGATCCTCCAATAATGTAACCCAAGGTGTAAAAAAAATAAGATTTACTCCCGTGCGAAGCCGGGGTGCGTTGCTAGTAATACATAACCAGAACCTGTTTTTCACAGTCCCTCACAGACTCCCAAGATTTCCCCGGGAGCTACTTTCCCATATTTCCCAGTGATCCGCAATGCAGGCACTTCGACACGTGTCGTTTGCAGGCGCGACTGTGTTTGATTCCTTGCTTCAGCACTTTGAAACATTTCGGGGACAAACTGGGACGTTCTAGATTTTCTCAGCTTTTATTATCATGTGTGAAAAGATCTTAGAAACAAGCTTTACTGTATTTGGTCCTTCGAGCTACTATTTTTATATCATACTAGCTGCGCCCCGCGCTTCCATCCGCGCGGATTACTCTTTATAATACCAGCTATCTGCCAGTTAAAGTCCCGTCAAATTGGTCCAGCAGTTTCGGAGTCCATAGGGAACATGCACACATACATACCATACACACATCTATTTTTGAATACAGTGTAAACACTATATAGCGACACCCGATTTAACGACAACCTCCCTAAAATTTTGAAATTACTTTACTTTAGTTGGTTTTACCTTGTTGTCCATACAATGATATACTCTATTTAGCATCACACCCACCTTAAATTACGACAATAATACGTCATTATTAATAAACAGTACTTGTGAATATATCGTATTTAGAATAAATAAAATACTGGCTAACAGTAGTAAACAGCTAAAAGCGTCAGACGAAGATAACAGACTAGACGCAATAAGCGTTATTAATTGTATCAATATTAATGTTTGTTGTTTGTAAATTTGATACTTTACTAGTAAATACATATTATAATAAAATAATGTTGATTTTTCTTCTCTCCATTTAACGACAGCTCGCAATAACGCCATAAAAAGCGCTGTCCCTTAAGTGTCGCTATATAGAGTTTGCACTGTATATAGATGTAGAACAATGTCTGCGAACGGTATCTTGTATTTGGTCTTTCGAACGTCGATGATTTTTGGAATGAGCTGCAGATAAACATCAAGCTTTCAAAATATTTCGGTGTAAGTTTACAAATTACTAAGCTGAGCGAAATAAGACGTTATCGTGTGAGAATTTTTGTGCTGTGGCTTATCTAAATGTATTTCGAGAAAGTAAACTCAGTGTTAGTAATTATTAACCCCGCAATCGCGAGCTGTTGCACTTGCTTTCACTATATCGTTATTCCAAAATTTAAAAAATATTTTAAACGTTAATTTTCATAGCCTCCATGGAGAAAGCCACGCTCGGTGTTTCTTTGCGCGATAGAATCCGGAATTTGGATATTCGCCATACAACCAGAGTCACCAACATAGACCTATTAAAATTTCTAAGTTGAAGTGGCAATGAGCAGGCCACATCGCTCGAAGAACCGATAACATATAGATGGGGAAGAAAGGTTCTTGAGTAGAGACCGCGAACCGGATGACGCAGCGTAAGTAGGCCTACGATATGAGACTCGCGGGCATCCATTGGATGCAGATGGCAGGCTGTCGTTCATGTCCACACTGAACGACAGCCTGCCATCTGCATCTAAGGTCTAAAGGGGAGCTCTATGTTCAGCAGTGGACGTCTTCTGACTAATGATGATGATCCATACCCTTCTAATGGTGAATTATGGGAAGAATTTACATGAAAATTCTCTTCCTTGTTTAATACAATGAACAATAATGTAAGTAAGCCAATCATTACTGTTTAATTATGTATCTATTGTTGTTGCGGTCTCATGAGGAAACTTGTAAATCAAGTATTATAATGAGCGTTCATTGTTTAATTAATCTAAATTAGGGATGTATCCTTGACCCATATAACGCCGTGGTAGGCCATCGGGTGTAGGAGCGTGACGTCACTTCCGGTAAACCCCCCCCCCCTTTCATCTCCCAACAACGTTTAGGGGTGGAGACTGTCGGCACATAAGTTATCCCGAAATCATAGACAAAAGAACTCGGTGGGTAGCTTTTATGTCAAAATAAATGGTAGTTGACGGCATCCTTTTGTTTGCCATTAGCCGCGGACTCGTCATCGGACTGGAAGTGATAGTAGACATGGAATTCCATACACTATTGAAACGGGATATGTGGCGAACATACTCTACCTATATATAGGTATATTCTTAACAATAGGTACTCGTAGCCTCGTAGGTATTCGTAACAATGGGTCTATATGCCTCAGTAACCATGCAGCTCTATCCGAAAATTATCATCCATATTGTATTCAAACTGCAGGATAGCCTTTTTTATACAACTGCCTAAAAAAAGAATTGTAATGTTTTTAGGGTTTATGTCTTAATTTCACCATAACTCTTGATCGCCTGGACTGAGTTTTAGGGTTCCGTACCCCAAAGGGTGAAAATGGGACCCTATTACTAAGCCTACGCTGTCTGTCTGTCTGTATGTCTATATTGTCCGTCCTACCTTTTGACGGTTGTATCTATCGAACCGTAAAAGGTAGCCATATTAAATTTTGACAGAATATCTAATGCTACGGCAGATTACCTAGAAATCAGAAGGTAATCTTTTAATTAACCCAGCGAGTGATCCTGTGCTGTGATTAGATCAACCGTTATAGATATTTATAGGTAGATATTTTCTTTACAAAAAACATGAACAACAATTGAAGTCTATACATTGACATCATAAGAAAAAAAAGCATCTTAGTCAAAGTTGATGTCGCCACCAAGCAGGTTGCTTCAGAAGGTATATAACGCGAGTGAAACCGCAGGGCGCAGCTAGTTTTCTATACAATTTAAGGGTGGGTTGCACCAACTTACTTTAGCTTTAACATTTCTGTTAAAGTACCGGTTAGGCAAAAAAAAAATTGCACCATCTGACAATTGTTAAATGACGTCATAACTTTTACTGTTAACTGCCCACGCTTCGCTATTGTTTATTTTAAATATGTGTCAGATGCATAAAATATAATTCCAGCTTTGCATCTGGAGTAAATAAGGTATCATCTGACTTGCAAGTCTTGCAACCCTGGTAACTTTAACTATGCTAGTGAACACTGGTGCAACGCATTTCGCAGTATCCGCTAAAGTCAGCGTTAATGTTATTGTCAACTTTGTCATAAACCTTAACTTTAACTGTTACTATGGTGCAACCAAGCCTAAATGTTGTTTTGTTAGTTTTATATCATAGCGCTAGTGAATAACCTACAATGTAAACCAAAATACCGTGATTTAGTAAAAATATATTCTATATTTCGTTCATAAATCGCCCTCCTGTCACATTAGTTAAATGTTGCTTCACACATAATGCTGTCTTGTGCTAGATTAACTCGGATACTATTTGGCATTTACACTGTTTAAAAACAGCGTTTTGATCATTAAATAAATCTCTTTTTCCTAGTCGACATCGTTGCCAGAGTGGTTGTTTCGATAGAACTTAGTGGCTTCTCGCTGTCGCAGTCCCTTCCTAAGGCTGCTGCTAATCTCTCGCTCGTGATTTTTTACATTATTAAAGACTAGCTGACCTGACAGACGTTGTCCTGTCTTCGAACTGTCAAACACGCAAAGTTAAAATTAAAACCTTGGGTTATATTATTGGAGTTTTAGTAAGGATCACATTTTTTTTTTTTTAAATATTATATAGCCTATGTTTCCCGGGGATAGTGCAGCTTCCCAACAGTGAAAGAATTTTTCAAATCGGTTCTGTAGTTTCAATTTTAACTTTGCGTGTTTGACAGTTCTAAGACAGGACAACATCTGTCAGGTCAGCCATCTATACCTATACTAATATATAAAGAGGAAAGATTTGTTTATTTGTTTGCATTGAATAGGCTCCGAAACTACTGAACTGATTTGAAAAATTCTTTCACTGCCGGGAAGCTACACTTTCCCCGGGTGACAGGCTATAATCTATACCCGTGCGAAGCTGGGGCGGACCGCTAGTATAATATAAAATTAGGAACCCCTTCAATATTAAAGTCGTTAAAAAATCACTGTGTAACATATTCCCACAATATAACAATAATAGTAACTACATGAAAATAGCCTTGGTTTTCGAACACAACAATTTATACTGGTAATTTAGTTCTATTACTAATAACCTCAATGTTTGTTCCAGGTAAAACGCTGAATAATTGATGGAGTATTTCGAGAAAGGTCAACGCGAAGGATCTCTTGGTATCTAGTAAACAGTTGTTTTGTCGCAGAAGGTCGATTATTTAAGGGAACTAGGATCTGGCTTCAATAGAACTATATTATTTATTATTGTATAGTAGAGCTTACTTTAAATCACAATCGTTTGTCAGACGGCCGATGGGGCTGAAAGGTTCAGGAATGGAGACCACGGCCCGGTAAACGCAGCATAAGACGTCCACCCACAAGGTGGACAGACGACCCAAAAGAGACCGCAGGGAAACGTTGGTTGCAGGCCGCTCCCAACCGACCCTTTTGGAGATCGATGGGGGAGGCCTATGTCCAGCAGTTGACGTCTTATGGCTGAAATGATGATGATGAATTGTTGTGTATTTACTGTACTCAATACATATATAATTTAATGACATATAGTACGTTCGTACGTACGATAATTGACGTTCAAAAGTGTACATAACTGTACCAAATTGATAAAATAAATGATTGATTGATTGATACTGTTGGCTTTTTGAAAAACTCAGAGCCACACAGCGGGCAATGGAGAGAGATATGCTCGACATAGCTAATAAAATTTGCAAGTTGAAGTGGCAATGGGCAGGCCACATCGCTCAAAGAACCGATAACAGATGGGTAAGAAAGGTTCTTGAGTGGAGACCGCGATACAAGATCTTATTATAATAAAAACTAAGATGTACAATTTATGTACATAGACATGTTTAGTATAAATAAAAATAAACCTCTGATAAAAGATCTGATAATCTTCAAACGACTGAACATATTTTCATGAATCATAGCTAAGAAAGTCACTACATCAAGTCACCTTTCAAAACTAAAACAAATCTAAATTGGTTTAGCCGTTTGAGAGCTACAATGCCACAGACAGATCAACACGTAAAACTTATAACAGCCCTCTTTTTGCGTCGGGAGTTAAAAAAGAAACAATGGCGTGAAACTATCTATCTATCCCCAAAGTTTGACGAACGATAACGGTAATGATTTAGTATATACTTATCACAGGAAGGAGAAGTAAATAGAACGGAAATCTGTTACCAGGCATATGATCGAGCCTTGATTGAACATTCTTATTAATATCAACGCGTCGAACTCCGCATCACAGTTGCTAACTGATTTCGAATGACTGACATTTCGTTTATATGGATTCAACTGGCTACAACAAATTTCTTACAAAAATGCCTTGACAGCCGTACTAATTTTAACAAAAAAAAAACTTTTCTGTGATACTTTATAGATTAAAACACTGTTTTAAACTATCACGGTTGTTCACTAAAGTTATATGATTATTTACGGGATATTTACCGGGATTTGTTTGTGGAGCTCATTCCACAACCTTACCACGGTAAATATCCCGTAAATAATCATATAACTTTACTTATGTATTACCTCATCTTAAGGCGAGGTTTTCCCACTTTTAAGCAACGCTTATTACTACAGATGACCATAATCATTGGTTTATTGTATTAAAGTCGCATTTAGCGGAGCAAAATCATGGCGCTTACACACAGTCGTGCGTTTCGCTACTTTTATTTTTGGCGTTTTTCTCATATTTTTTAAAAAGTATAGCTGTAATGTAAAAAGTACCTCACCGGTTTCCTTCATAATTATGAAATCTATATATTAAGATATCGCAGACATAAATTAGTACTTAAATAGGTAATTGAATGAATCAAAAAAAAAAAACAGGAATAAAAGCGCAAATCAGTGCTACTTTGATATATTTTTTCTATCGAGCGAAATGTGCTTAATCTTAAGCAAGTTCGTAATGTGTTTCGGTCTCATGGATTTCCTAGATAAAACATTCAATTTAGTTATGACACCATTTTTATAATTTTAAGCTAACCATGGAGGTATGCACACTTAAACTAGAATGGCCATAATTGCTAAAAGTCGGAAAAGAGCGTCTTAAAGATAACAGACACCATCTTCGTATCATAATCGCCAGTGATGGCAAGATAAACCGAGTCTTAGAAGTGTAAGAACAACATAACTCCCTTGCAGCTTCCGTATCGTGATAGCGGAACTTGGAACTTCCCAGTTTACTTATCGCTGAGCGACGGTAACTCTTCAAGAGTTTGCCTTGTAACTTCAGAATGGACTGAGTAGACAGGGTTGATAATAAAAATTTGACAACTTTCCTTTTTTACAAGCTTTTATTTAACTTGTCCTATTAGTTAGTTACTCGGAGTTACTTTGCGCGATAGAATCCGAAACGTAGACATTCGCCAAAGAATCAGAGTCACCGACGTAACTGTTAAAATTTGCAAGTTGAAGTGGCAATGGGCAGGTCACATCGCTCGAAGATCCGATAACCGATGGGGAAGAAAGGTTCTTGAGTGGAGACCACGAAACGGAAGACGCAGCGTAGGTAGGCCTCCCACTAGATGGACCGACGACATTGTGAGAGTCGCTGGCATCCAGTGGATGCAAAAGGCAGGCTGTCGTTCAGCGTGGAGGTTAAAGGGGGAGGCCTATGTTCAGCAGTGGACGTCTTCTGGCTCATGATGATGATGATGATGATTAGTTAGTTCGTATGTATGTGTGGGACATATCTTGCTACTGAATTTTAGATCAGTTATCCCAAACCGATTGAACTGAAATCACACGTTTAGTTTAATGACAATGCATGGTTAGCTAAATGACGTCATTCTTAATACAATATGGCGGATTCTCAAAGATAGTGGATCAGTTATTTTTATGCACCCCCGTGATCATGATCATCATCAGCCAGAAGACGTCCACTGCTGAACATACGCCTCCCCTTTTAACCTCCACACTGAACGACAGCCTGCCTGTTGCATCCACTGGATGCCAGCGACTCTCACAATGTCGACGGTCCATCTAGACTGATGATAGGGGTGACACCCATATCACAGGGGCGATATGGGTGTCAAATGAAAGGGTTTAATGAAAAAAATACGAAAAATAGTGACGTCACACAAAATTTAATATGGTGGACGCTCCAAGATGTTGGACAAAATTTTCTGTCGGAAAAAAAATCTAAACTGCATGTAACAAGTAAGTATTATTCTCTTCATACCTATTATATACTTTACCAAAGAGAGTAGACCATGGTTATGGATCCCGATTTTCTTATTCTTCATTATGTCGATGATCCAAAAATGTATAAGGTAAAAAATACTGGATATTTATATGCGATCGTTGGAGAATTCTATTTTTAGCTCCAGTCTGGCAACCCTGGCTCTGACGGAAGTGGGTCATAATGAAATTCCGTTAAAAGGTATCGATTCCCTGCAGCACTGACGTATTTTGTATAGAAACAATTTTTCATCTGGCTACCTTGACCCGCCTCGATGTTACGATAAGATTCGAATACGCAAATTTTATATTCTATCGTACCAAGCTTATGTTAGCTATTTAGGAACGCATTTTGCACAGAATTCGGTTTTCTGTCAACGGAATTATACTTGACTAGCGACCCTGTCTGTATGTCTGTATGGCCGCTAACTCCTCCTAAACCACGCAACGGATTTTGGTGCGGTTTTCAATATCAGTTAGATACATTTTCACGGATAGCTAGTTATATATATAAAGCTTCCGTGAAAATGTATATAACTCATTTCAAACTTAAAAATATCACATATAGAAACACCAAGCCCTGAACTTGGCAGTTCCCGCAAGGCCACATTCACATTTCAATAGTTGACGACTTTCCCCGAATCGCTTAGCTGCCATATGCCAGTGAAAGTAGATGTCGTGCGGCGACTGACGTAACACACCTGCGTCCCCGTAACGATTTATACGTCTAGACTCGTCATGACATCGACATTTCAACCGTCATTGTGTGTTACCATTTTCCATAGATTCCGGTTTGAAACGCGTCAAAGCTTGACGAGATGTTGACACCAATTCTTCATTTGATGTATTTGCTTGACGAACGCATAACACTGGCTCGAAGGACCATTTGCATTTCAGGCGATGGAGTGTCTCTAATACTGTGTACAAACTAAAACGACCAAACGAAGCGAATGCGTTGGAAGTATTTTAATTCAAATGAAAAGAAAAGAGACGCAGCGCATTCGCTCGTTTCAATTATAAATCATTAAATTATACTGTTTGTCTCACAGTAAAGTTATCGATTCTTTGAACGTTTGTAAACTGACTCTGTGACTGAAAGTAGATGAAGGTAGAGTCGTTATTTTGACTCTAACTCATGCTTACGATTTAATTTTGATTCGTCTTTTTCAACATCTAGCAAGAAACTAATGATTCGTCTATATTCCTTACCATTTATAGTATTGTTTTGTCCCCATCATGATTAATGTTAAGCAAAGACACGGACTAGAATGGGGCACGGAACCTATTTAAGGATCCTGTTTGGGGATATACCAGAATGATCCGTTTACTCTCGATTTGAAGACACCCATATTGTACTATTCGGGAAACACTGGACTCCTGCAGAGAGTCGCACACCATCGCTGCGAGTATAAAAATGTGGAATCTAAGAGCTCTGAGCTTACGCGGGGAAAGTCCTCCAATGCTACAAATACAATTCCTAAATATAAGCTGATGTGTTAAAAACAAAAATATTCTTATACTCCATCCTAATTTTCGCAATCGTCTCTTGAACGAGTCCAGTGTAACAACACATCAGTGTGAATATCTTCAGACCTATATTAAATCAGTGTAAATATAAATGAGTCCAATGTCTCCGACTGGATTAAACCACTGTCTGGATTCGTTTTAAACGAGGTCAGCTGAGCCGTCACGTGCTTCCGACTCCAACCTTGGTTTTCACAAAAATATAATAAAGAGCCAATTACGTTTTAGCCACTTTAATATAAAACAAGCCTCTTTCTGACATCTGTGGGCTTGGCTCGAGTAATTGCTTGCGGTGTTTTATTCTCTTTTTGTTGGTTTTGTTTTGACGATTGTGCGTTAGAAGTTTCTTTTACTTATTTCACAATCTCACGGGTAATGTGACTCATATTGCTAGCCTGCTAGGAGAAACACAAAATATTGAAGTAGATGAATGAACGAATCCCTGGTTCAGACTAGGCTTCTTAGTTTGAGCATCGGCGCAAGGTTGGTAGTCTATCGGTTTTTTATCGGATACATTTCGGAGAGTGTGCTACAGATCTGCATGATTTGATTCCCTCCTGCCCATTTTACTATCAGACTGCCACAGTGGACACGAAGAATCGACACTGCTTTATGGTTGATATTCCGAGAACCCGTACGAAGCGCTTTGATTCCACATTTATTGTGCGAACTGCTAGTCTGTGGAATTCGCTGCCTGAGTGGGTGTTCCCCGATAGTTACAATCTGGGTGTCTTCAAGTCGAGAGTGAATAGGTTTCTTCTATGCAAGCGTGCTCCATCGTAGGCCGCATCATCGCTTAACATCAGGCGAGTTGGCGGCTAAGCGCAAGCCTATTTATAATAAAAAAAACAGATGAAATGATCAAATTCATTACTGAACACCCCTTTAAGGAGGGCATTGACTCTTTTTAGAGACCTAAAAAGGTGAAGGAATACATTGTGAAGAAACCGGTATATTCAAGAACCTCTAAAGTTCAAAGACATAAATGACTGCACATGAGGACACATGCACTGGGCCAGCATGGTGGATTAGGGCCCATCCTCTCTGAGAGAAGGCCTGTGTCCCAGCAGTGGGAACATGATGAAGTAGTTTGTAGTTTAACAAGATTGCGAAGTAATCAAGTAGCTGTCAAGCAGTTTGCTAACTCCTAGCGCAGCTGCAAGCAATTCGGGACGTCACGGATTGAATCAAACCATCGTTTTCTTTGCTATATTGTCATATCCATCGATCAACGTCATTTGTCATTATTGTTCTCTCGTCACAGTCTGAGAAATACTTGTCGCACAGCAGCGTGGCAAAATGAAGGAACTAAAAATTTAAAAGCGGTAGCTGCCTTTTTTGTTGAGAATACGATTGGGGCTCCCCCTCACTCAACTCTGTAGATAACTCGGTGAAACTGTAAACTAAGAGCTTCCGACTATTGGCCCTTCATAAATTCTGCCGGGTGGGCGGCCTGTCGGTTTCTCACTCATCTCTCGTTGTATGGAAAAGAAAGTAATTTTCGGAAAGGTAGAAAATATACAATATTACCGCAGTGTTGCTCTTTTAAAAATAAACTCAATAAAATGATGTCCAAGTACTTAGTTAAAAGCTTTCGAGCAGGAATGCCCGCCAATGCAGTGTTGCTTCAGGAAAGTAATAGATTCTACAGTTTCCATAGTTTAGTGTATAACATCAATCGCTACAGTCCAAGGGCCTAGTTACATATCCAATGGCGAAGATGATTTTATGTCTAATTTAGGGGATTTTTTTTAAATTTTCTTACCTAAAACCCTACTATACAATATTACGAACATTTAAATAAAAATTGGCCAAGTGCGAGTAGGGCTCGCGCACTGAGGGTTCCGTACCACCACATAATTCAATAACGAAATTACAGTTAGAACTTGGTATGAACAGAAACTTGTCACCGACTCGCACTTGGCCATTATAGTTTTGACTTTTTTATTAATTCTTAGTTAATCCACAGTAACATGAGATATAACCGTTAATAGTTAGGACAGACAGACAGACATCGTAGGCTTAGTAATAAGGCCTCGTTTTTATTTTAGGGTATGGAACCCTAAAAAAATATTATTAAATCGGTCTACCCGTTCTCAAATGATGCCCTTACCAACGAACAACATTTAAGTTTTATTAATATAGATAGAAGATATATAGAACTAGCGACACGCCCGCCTCGCACGTAAATTACACCCGTGCGAAGCCGGGGCGGGTTGCTAGTTTTATATATAAACCTTCCTTGAAAATGTATCTTACTGATGGTGAAAACCGCATCAAAATCCGTTGCGTGGTTTAGGAGGAGTTAGCGGCCATACAAACATACAGACAGACAGACAGACGCGGAAAGCGACTTCAATTTATACTATGTAGAGATAGAGAAGAGATATAGATTATGTTACTTGGGAGCTAAATATAAATTAAAACTGCCAAAACTATGATATCGCGTGCTTTGTATTTACCGTATCCTCCGCACGAATGAAGATCGTGCTAAATTAGTGTTTAAGTCTACGAAGTTACGAACGATATTTCTTTCAACACGTATCGACTATCGATCTGCAATTTTTGGGATTCATGTCGCCTTTAGTTTGGAAAGAGTATTCTGACTTATACTTAATTTCTAACTTCACATTAACCCTCACCCGGCGCTCTTTTTCGCAAGGTCTAGGTACGTAACGACCTTTCTGACATAACGAACGTCCAACATCAACGTAACCGCCTATCCAACAAAGAGTAGCGGGTAGCCACAGTTAATTAAAAGCCTTCGTGTGCCTAAAATTCAAAATTCGAATACGACGGAGAAGTTGGAGCCAAGTAGGCATTTCCACACCGCGTCCCAGGGTTGCCATTGCCATATACAATACATATATATGGCAAAAACAATATGTTATAGGCAAAGAAAAGATTTAAAAAAAAAATATTTTCTGTGGTTATATACATGGTGGTACAATATTCAACCAACGAGCACCGGTACCTACAGGATTGACATATTGACCACATAAAATTAAATGTGACCTTTTTTTAGTGCAGTGTGTACATAATTTAAGCTTATATGTACCATCTACGAGAAAAGTTGATTCCGCCCTCCGCCCGGCCATTTCTTTTATCGGACGCCCAGACAAACGGAATAGGTCATCCGTACATGGTAGAGATTCCCCACTTACGCATACGATAAAGAGATTCGATTCCACATTTTTATACGCACAGCGATGGCAAGATCTGCGTTCCCCGAAATGTATGGCACAATGGGGTTGTTTTCAAATACACAAAGAATAGATAAGAAATAAACAGAAATAATCGAATAATCTAGAATAAACAGATTCCATAGGTTTGGTAAGCGTAGTCCACCCTTGTCCGCGTCCGCTTACCCGCATCCTTGCTCCAGAACAGGCAGATGTGGAAAACCCCAAGCCTATCTTAGCTCCAAAAAAAGTCAAAATCTTGTACTTATTTGAACGAAATCCAGACAGTGTCGTATAGAGGGCTTCAAATCTCGTACACGTACTAGAATTGTCTTGCATCTGGCAACCCTGCCGCGTTTGCTGGCCATCGTCCAACGAATAGTTTTGCTGCCGTAGGCCAACAACACGATTTTGTGTTCCATTCGTACTAGGTAAATAAACAAGCATCTTTGATTCGCTTCTTGTATTGTCTGTAAACTTGTTTGCAGTAAGGTTTATTTTTACTCGGCTGGGGCTAAAAGAGGACACCCTCTTTTATTATATAACATATGACTATATAATTTGATTTAAGGAAGTGTCTGATAAGTCGGCCATCCTTTATATTTAGATAGCCCGTTGGTCCAGTTGGTAGTGAACCTGCCTTCTGCGCTTGGGGGCGTGGGTTCTATTTCCACCTATAGGACAAACATTTTATGTGATGGGCATTTGTGTTTTTTTACGGTTTTAATTTCACTAAAAAACGAAACTATACACTATCAAAATTCTATACAACTATAAAAAAAAAAAAATTGCCTTTCAGTACATGCAATTTCCAGGTTGTTACGAGCTTTCATTAGAGCATAAAACGAAAAAAAAACAACTGAATCGACTTTGTTTCAGATTTTTTTTGATCGAGGAAAGTTTATTCTGTCGAGTTTTGAACCAATTTACAGACTCTAACACAGATGTATCTGTGACACGTATTTTTTTCCAGTTCAAATATTGTAATTTAACTGATTTTTTTTTATTTAAAACCGTCAAATTTGGTACAAGAGGCTCTAGAGTAATCAACTCATTTATCGGGCGTTTAAAAAAAACTATTGCTGGTACTTGTTTATTGGATAAGCTGTATCTACAAAGTCGATTTGAAGAAAATGTTTTACCTCTAAGGTTGAAAAACTAGGGGATAAATTTCGTAGACAGAACTTTCCTAAGAGTACGTTGATATTTTTTTGTAAAATGTATTAATGTATTAAAGTTTCAAGCTCATTCTTTTATTTTTATAACCGTTTAGTTTCTACAGATCTTATCTATTTTTCTATCGTTTACTTCGCTCTTCTTAAATCAGTATTTTTTAAATTGTTGAATACGTTGGGCTCAGTTTGAGGCCAAGAGGTCATCTGAGGGCCTCAGATGACCTCGACAGCTAGACTTGTTGGCGGTTAGCTCAAGGGCACCTCGAAGTTACGGACCTCGGCTTGGGCCTTCGCCGGGAGTGGGGAATCAGACTTGCCCTGGCATCCTAGAAGGGGTGTGCCCTGGGGCTCTACCAGGATGTTGACTGGATCGATCTGACAAATTCTGGGAAATTTCGATCCCGTCAGCGTAATTGGTGTGTGTATCTACGCCTTTGCTAACCGGCGCCTATACCAAAAACGGATTACTTACGAGATTGCCTGGAGCAGTCGGGCACGAAAAATCGTCACCGCTTTATGGTTGATATTCCGAGAACCCATATGAAGCGCTTTGATTCCACATTTATTATGCGAACTGCTGGTCTGTGGAATTCGCTGCCTGAATGGGTGTTCCCCAATGGTTACAATCTGGGTGTCTTCAAATCACGAGTGAATCGGTTCCTTCCAGGCAAGCGTGCTCCAACGTAGACCGCATCATCGCTTAACATCAGGCGTGATGGTGGTCAAACGCAAGCCTATTATTTAATTTAAAAAAAAAAAACGAATCGGACGGATTATATCCGCAATACTCGAATTTATTTTTACACAAACATTAGTTGTTGTTTGGAGGCTCGAGCCGCCAAGGCCGCGCCCTGCAGTGTTTCGTTTGCCAAATGCGGTGGACTTTTGAACAGTTTTTCCGCATTCGCTAAAATGAAACATGTATGAAACTACACTACAAATAGAATATCACATCACATCACATAATCAGCCATTGAATGTCCACTGCTGAACAAGGCCTCCCTCTTACAGAGGGATGTTGCCATAATCCCCACGCTTGGCAGGCGGCTTGGGGATCGCAGTATGTTCACCGTGTACTAACAGGACGCTGCTGCCCATCCTCCGGTGGTTCTGGTCGCAGTTTTAGGACATACCCGGGTCCGAATAGAATATCAGTCATCTTTAATTGTTGATTATACTGCAATCAATGCAGCTTTTCAGACATTCACAAGGAAAGAAGAAAGAAATATAATTTTATTGTGTTACCGATTAAGAAATTTTATAAAATTAAAAACAGATATCCTATAAAAGTAAAACGGAAATCGCGGAAGCAGAATCTAGGGAAGCTAATTATTGCATACATAACATATTTTGTAATGCAACTTGTTTCTTCGAGACGATCAAAAGGGGAAAACGGAATTTAATAGTACTGCGATTTTCGTTAAAAGACGAAAGTGTTGTGCGAATTGGAAAGGGTAAAAAAAGATTTTTTCCGCCACTTACGGCGACCTTTGTACCATTGAGTTGGCTTTTATCATTGTATCCGTTGAGTTCCTTTACTTTTTCCTGAAGGCTAGTAGGTAGCCCTAATGTTTTAAAGCTCAGTCTGCCTGAATAGAATTCGTAGACATGATTATCGAGTTAGTTATGTAATCTTATGAGCGCTGGTGGCCGAGCGGTAGCATGAGCGCTTTACAATCTGACGACACTCGGTTCTATCCTCGGCCCTGCACCAATTTCTTATTTAGTACCTAAATAAACGATGCGCCGTTGCGATGCCATCACTCAAAAACGGTGAAGGAAAACATCGCGAGGAAACCGATATGTTTAAGAACCTCAAAAGTTCAAAGAATATGACATTCGCCAACATGCACTGGGCCAACATGGTGGATTAGGGCCTATCCTCTCTCTCTCTCTCTCTCTCTCTCTCTCTCTCTCTCTTGCGGAGAGATGGCCTGTGTCCCAGCAGTGGAAACTTGAAAGAGTACCTACTGTACCTACCTACCGTAACGTATCTTTATATAAATTATCTTACTAATATTATAAATGCGAAAGTTTGTGTGTAAGTGTGTAAGTGGGTAAGTGTGTAAGTGTGTATGTTTGGCTGAAGTCACCGCCGAAACTACTGGTCCGATTTAGATAAAATTTAGAATGTATATAGCTTATACCCTGGATTAACACATAGGCTACTTTTTGTCCCGAAAAAATGCACGGTTCCTGTAGGATAATTTCAATTACACAAATCTCCACAACGGCTCAACAAATAAGTATGAAATTCGGTATAGAAACAGGCAAGCCGCCACATTGCAACACAAGCCACTTTTTATCCCGGAAAATTTGACAGTTCCCGTGGGATGGTATAATCATTCTTTTTCACAACGGCTCAACAAATAAATATGAAATTTGGTAAAGAAATAGACAAGGAGCCATATTAAAACACACAATACTTTGTATCCCGGAAAATTTTAAAGTTCCTGTAGGATAACTTCAATCACACAATTTTGTAACTGTTAAACAGATTTTGATGAAATTGGTATGGAGGTGGATTATACACTGAATAATATTATAACAACCTAATTCTGATCCTGGGAAAATGAGTGGTTCCTGTAGGATAACTTTGATCACTTAACTCCGGATTTCGATGAAATTTGGTATGGAGGTAGCATATTCCCTAAATTAACGGATTTTGATGAAATTTGGTACGAAGGTACAATATTCCTTGGACTATCACATGAGTTATTTTTACCAGGAAAAAATCTATGGTTCCTGTAGTATAACATCAATCACTCAACTCTGAGACTGTTTAACGGAATTCGATGAAATTTGGTATGGAGGTAGAATATTCCCTGGATTAAAACTAAGGCTATTTTATACCGACAATATGTAAGTTCCTGTAGGATAATTTCAATCTCTCAACTCGATGACTGTTTAACAGATTTAGCAAGCCGCAAGCGGCCCGTGAGTGTTAGTTAAGCACAAGTGACGTACAAAAAGAAAAAAAAAACTTTCTAGGTTGCGTGGTTCGCTGGGCCGCAAGCGGCCCGCGAGGGCGAGTGTCAAGCACAAGTGACGTACAAAAAAAAAATTCTAGATTGCGTGGTATTCTAGAAGGCGAGTGTCAAGCACAAGTGACTAACAAAAAAAAAAAAACTTTCTAGGTCGCGCGATTCACTGGGCCGCAAGCGGCCCGCGTGGGTGAGTGTCAAGCACAAGTGACGTACAAAAAAAAAAAACTTTCTAGGTTGCGTGGTTCGCTGGGCCGCAAGCGGCCCGCGAGGACGAGTGTCAAGCACAAGTGACGTACAAAAAAGAAAAAAAAAACTTTCTAGGTCGCGTGGTTCGCTGGGCCGCAAGCGGCCCGCGAGGGCGAGTGTCAAGCACAAGTGACTTACCAAATAGAAAAAAAAACTTTCTAGGTCGCACGGTTCGCTGGGCCGCAAGCGGCCCGCGAGGGCGAGTGTCAAGCTCAAGTGACGTAAGAAAAAAAGAGAAAAAAAAAACTAGGTTGCTCGGTTCGCTGGGCCGCAAGCGGCCCGCGAGGGCAAGTGTCAAGCACAAGTGACTTACCAAAAAGAAAAAAAAAAACATTCTAGGTAGCGCGGTTCGCTGGGCCGCAAGCGGCCCGCGAGGGCGAGTGTCAAGCACAAGTGACTTACCAAATAGAAAAAAAAACTTTCTAGGTCGCACGGTTCGCTGGGCCGCAAGCGGCCCGCGAGGGCGAGTGTCAAGCACAAGTGACGTACAAAAAAGAAAAAAAAAACTTTCTAGGTCGCGTGGTTCGCTGGGCCCCAAGCGGCCCGCGAGGGCGAGTGTCAAGCACAAGTGACGTATAAAAAAGAAAAAAAAACTTTCTAGGTCGCCCGGTTCGCTGGGCCGCAAGCGGCCCACGAGGGCGAGTGTCAAGCACAAGTGACGTACAAAAAAGAAAAAAAAACTTTCTAGGTTGCGCGGTTCGCTGGGCCGCAAGCGGCCCGCGAGGGCGAGTGTCAAGCACAAGTGACGACAAAAAAGAAAAAAAAAACTTTCTAGATCGCGCGGTTCGCTGGGCCGCAAGCGAGCCGCGAGGGCGAGTGTCAAGCACAAGTGACGTACAAAAAAGAAAAAAAAACTTTCTAGGTTGCGCGGTTCGCTGGGCCGCAAGCGGCCCGCGAGGGCGAGTGTCAAGCACAAGTGACGACAAAAAAGAAAAAAAAAACTTTCTAGATCGCGCGGTTCGCTGGGCCGCAAGCGAGCCGCGAGGGCGAGTGTCAAGCACAAGTGACGTACAGAAAAGAAAAAAAAACTTTCTAGGTCGCGCGGTTCGCTGGGCCGCAAGCGGCCCGCGAGGGCGAGTGTCAAGCTCAGTGACGTAAAAAAAGAGAGAGAAAAAAATTCTAGGTTGCTCGGTTCGCTGGGCCGCAAGCGGCCCGCGAGGGCAAGTGTCAAACACAAATGACTTACCAAAAAGAAAAAAAAAAACTTTCTTGGTCGCGCGGTTCGCTGGGCCGCAAGTGGCCCTCGAGGGCGAGTGTCAAGCACAAGTGACGTACAAAAAAGAAAGAAAAAAACTTTCTATGTTGCGTGGTTCGCTGGGCCGCAAGCGGCCCGCGAGGGCGAGTGTCAAGCACAAGTGACTTACCAAATAGAAAAAAAAACTTTCTAGGTCGCGCGGTTCACTGGGCCGCAAGCAGCCCGCGAGGGCGAGTGTCAAGTACAAGTGACGTAAAAAAAAAAAAAAAACTTTTTGGTCGCGCGGTTCGCTGGGCCACAAGCGGCCCGCGAGGGCGAGTGTCAAGCTCAAGTGACGTAAAAAAAGAGAGAAAAAAAAATTCTAGGTTGCTCGGTTCGCTGGGCCGCAAGCGGCTCGCGAGGGCATGTGTCAAGCACAAATGACTTACCAAAAAGAAAAAAAACTTTCTTGGTCGCGCGGTTCGCTGGGCCGCAAGTGGCCCTCGAGGGCAAGTGTCAAGCACAATTGACGTACAAAAAAGAAAGAAAAAAACTTTCTAGGTTGCGTGGTTCGCTGGGCCGCAAGCGGCCCGCGAGGGCGAGTGTCAAGCACAAGTGACTTACCGAAAAGAAAAAAAAAACTTTTTTAGGTCGCGCGGTTCGCTGGGCCGCAAGCGGCCCGCGTGGGCGAGTGTCAAGCACAAGTGACGTACAAAAAAGAAAAAAAAAACTTCATAATTTTTCCCTAGAACAACGCGGGCAAAGCCGCGGGCGGAAGCTAGTCTTTATATAAATTACTAGCGATCCGCCCGCCCGGCTTCGCACGGGTGTAATTTACGTGCGAAGCCAGGGCGGGTCGCTAGTTGTATATATAAACCTTCCTCGAAAATGTATCTAACTGATAGTGAAAACCGTATCAAAATCCGTTGCGTGGTTTAGGAGGAGTTAGCGGCCATACAGATATACAGACAGACAGACAGACGCGGCATTCTATAATTTCAATGACGTGACAAAGATGAAATTAATTTAATTTTGATTATTTAATTGTATTTTTGACTATTATTATACTATTATATTATTATTGTTTTTATATTGTGTATGAAAATGTGATTTCTTTTATGATTATTGTAATAGTTTTAAATTATTTTATTATCAATTATTTTCTGTGACGTGTACCTGTAATTTGTTACCAATAAAGTACTATGACTATGACTATCACTATGAAAGTGACTTCAATTTATACTATGTAGAGATATGATTGGACTCGTAAACAAAGCATATAACTAAACTGGGTCCGAAAATCATTTAAATAAGTGGCGACTCTTGCTACTACACAATAAAGTGCAATTCAGGACGTGCGAGCGCTAACAACCTACAGAAATTGCCTCTCTGTCTATCGCGCGGCAGCTTGTAGCTTGAAGTCGGCTTCTTGTACCTTCATACCTAAAGTGCTGAGTGCGCCAAACCTGGTACTAGGTATGAAGTTTACTTATTCTCCATCCCATTCCTTGTACAATATTTATATGATAGAGAATCATCTTCACCTGGGCAGACAATGCAATTAATCTTTTTCGTTATTCAGTAACCGCGTCTGGAAGTAGTATATTTCAGAAAATAAAAATATTGAAACACCCTCCACCGGCCCGAATGTCTGTTTGGACAGCGCAGACGATAAATAATCGCAACCCCCGAGGAAAACAATGCATCCCTCACTTTCGGGTTCAAATGGAAGACCAATATTGACACAACGTGTTGCAAAATAATCAATTTACGGACGTAGTGTTCTCAAAATGCAAAGGCACTGTCAAAAGAAATAATAATTATCATAGGTAATTCATATTATGATATGAAAAACTTACTTCAAAATTAGTAAGCGTTCGAATAATCTTATTAGTATTTCCAAATCAACAGGCAGTCGTATAAGAGCTGGTTCAAAAACTACTGACTACTGAAGGCCAAAGGTAATGACATTTTAATCCTACCAATATTATAAACGCGAAAATTTGTATGTATACAATGGATGTTTGTTCCTCTTTCACGCTGCAACGGATTAACGGATCGACCTGATTTTTTCATGGGTATAAGTTCAAGAGCCAGAGATGTCACTCTCTGGCTCTTGAACTGAAAGGCTACCTTTCATCATCATCATCACCATTTTTCATCACTATGCAAGTGAAACCGCGGGGCGCAGCTAGTACATAATAATAATAAATGAATCACATAAATTGGGGCAGACCATGTTGAAGTACCTAATAATAGTTGTACAATATGACATACATACGTATATATATATAAAAAACAACGTACCGTATTACCTCCCTCCATTGCGATTTTTAAATGCTATTCACAATTTATAGGATCTTTTAAGGTTTTCTAGTCCATGGGCCTTACGGCTAACTCTTGACGCGGGCTCGAATTAGCACTAAACAGCGCAGTTTGGAAAAGCACGCGCACGTGAACCTCAACGCGCCGAGATCGTCTATTCTCAGTAGTTCAATCAACAGGCTTTTTTTATTTTATTGATTGAACTACTTTGAATTATTAGTCCAGTCGCGCAACTTTTCTTATCACCTAAACAGAATCTTTTTAAGCAGGTAGCCGTAAGGCTTATATTAACCTTATATTAAGTACCCTAAAGAGGTAGCTGTTACAAATTACTAAGATCCTATTTTAGTAAAATCCCATCTAAACACAAAATACTACTGGAGTCACTAAAAATACAAAGCCCATCAAATAACTACAGCTACTATCACTTTGAAAGGGTAACCAAAAATCCAGCGGAAACACAAAAGGAAGGCATAAAATTTCGCGCCACGTTGTGGATCCAAACTCGAAAATGGCCGACCGCCCCCGGATGGCGGGAAAAATGAAATATGGCCTCCGCAAGACGCGGCGTCCCTTGTGGAAACTGCGAAGGACGCGCTCTGTATTATTAGCGAAATGCACCACTTCGTTGCGTACGTATTTTTTGGAAATTTTACTCGAGCTTCTTTTCCTAGCCATCCTTGGGAATTTTAGAATTTGCAAAAAGGATCACATCAAAAAAAAAACATGGTTTTAACGCCCACTGCTGAACAAAGGCCTTCCTCTTAGAGAGGGGTGTTGCCATAATCCCCACGATTGGCAGGCGGCTTGAGGATCGCAGACGTTCACCGTGTACTAATACGACGCTGCTGCCCATCCTCCGGTGGTTCTGGTCGCAGTTTTAGGACATACCCGGGTCCATATCATAGACGCTATATATTAATGCAGAAGAGTTTCAAATTCAAATATTTTGAAGTTTGCAAACATTACGAACACCATTATCGCATAGCTAACCTAATTTTAACGACGCTCAACTAGATGGCCCTGTGGCGCAACGGATAACGCGTCTGACTACGGATCAGAAGATTCCAGGTTCGAATCCTGGCAGGGTCGCGGAAAATTTTGCAATTATGTAGTTTTTTCCTTCAATACGCCTTGATGAAATAAGAATATTTTTAAGATTTAAAAGAGCGAATTGTTTGACTCGACCCTCGACTTATCAAAACTGGTAACCAAGACTTGAATGCGGAGTATACCTCGACTAACTAACTAAACTCGGTCCAAATATTTATTTTCTCTGACAGCTGCATTGCAACAACATTGTAAAAAAGCTGAATAAAAGCCACGAATCCTGATCACTTTCGCTAAGTTTTTGAACGTAAGACTAGCAGGTGTGGTAGTCTTATTTAAGGTATACTTAATTACTTATTACAGTGAAAGTATGTTTTCTATACTAATATTATAAAGAGGAAATATTTGATTTTATTATTGAAACTGACGTGGTTTTCACACATTTTTTTTACTTGATTAAAAAGTAAAGTAGTTTAGTGTTTTTTTTAATATATTTTTTTCATTTTTTTTTCTTACTTGAGTAATTCCCGTGTAATATAAATAAAAATATATCAGTTTGTATGTTTGTTTGCATTGAATAGGTTCCGAAACTACAGAACCGATTTGAAAAATTCTTTCACTGTTGGGAAGCTACTCTATCCCCGGGTGACATAGGTTTTATATATATTAAAAAAATGGGATCCTTACTAAAACTCCAATAATGTAACCCAAGGTGAAAAAAATTTACACCTGTGTTGTGTCACATGTTTTATTCAACTTTTTACAATATTATTGCAGCTGTCAGATCAAATAAACGATTAGAAACTGTAGTAAATAATGTTGTTTACTTTTGCTTCGATCATCTGCTAACATAATTATCAGAGTAAAGCAAGCAAGCGGCTCATTAGACATGCATTAGGGCGGCTCCACACTGGCGCACCGCGCACCGATGCGGCGTAAAGTTACGCGACATTTCGGCAACGCTCCCCGCTCCGCTTCAGCGTAACATTTACATACATATTAATGCGCCAAGGATGAGCTCCGCCAAGTAAACCTTGCTCTGCGGCTTTGTCATGTTAATCCGGGAGCGTAAACATCGAATTTGAAAAGGTCACACAATCGGAACTAACTAATTAGTTGGAACGCTTTCGCCGCGTGTTTGTTTATTTAAAACTTCGCGTGTAATTTGAACCGATAACCGATGGGGAAGAAAGGTTCTTGAGCGGAGACCACGAACCGGAAGACGCAGCGTAGGTACGCTTCCCACTAGATGGACCGACGGCATTGTAAGAGTCGCGGGCATCCAGTGGATGCAGATAGATGGCAGGCTTTCGTTCAGTGTGGAGGCTAAAGGGGAAGGCCTGTTCAGCAGTGGACGTCTGATGTGCTCTGGCTGGTGATGATGATGATGTGTAATTTGAAAGTATTTTTCATTTTAAACCGACTACATAAAAGGAGGAAGGTTCTAATTTAGATCTGGTTTTTTTAATGTATGTACATCGATTACACCGGCATTTGTGATCCAATTAACGTGTTTCTTTTTGCATTATGTACAGATCAATCTCGAGGTGGTCCCACAAGCATTTCACAAAATTTGGCTTAGTAATTTTAAACCAGTTCTAATTAATAATATAAATAATTTTCCTTGAGCGCCTACTAATTTGGCATAGCAAATAGCTTCAATAGTTTGATTCGAGCGCCATGATCGAGTCTGAAGTTCAGAACAAGGAGGTATTAAAGTTTTTAATTAGCTTTATCATATTGAAGGCGGTCTTTTAAATTGATATTTGTACAGATTGAAAAGTGGCACGTAGACATGAAGTATGCGGAATACTTTTCATGTATGAGTGGAACAAATTAATTTGCTCTCAAATTAAGTTATGAATCTGAACAGTCGTCAAAAAGTTGCTTGGAAAAATAGCGAATTAGTTTAAATTAACCGGCCAAGTGCGAGTCGGGCTTGCGCACTGAGGGTTTCGTACCACCACAAAATACAATAAGGTCGTTCAAGTAACCGAATTACTAGTTATTAACGCCTTTTAAAATAGTAGAAGCAATTGCTACTCGCCACAGTTAATTATTTTGCTACAGGCGCTCAAGTATAACACAATTATAACTTGGTAATGAACAGAAATTTGTCACCGACTCGCATTTGGCCATTTACTAGTATTTGTTGTTACCAAGTTTGACGCTTGTACGTATTACCGTTTTTACATTAGAGCTAATACAAAAAACGTTAAAACACATTTGTTGTATAGGGACCCCCTTTCGTTTTTATTTTTGACTAAGTTTGAGTCAAAAAACCGTAATATATATCTATTACGGTTCGAAAGATACAGTCGTTAATAGGTAGGACAGACGGACAGACAGACAGACATCGTAGGCTTAGTAATAGGTTCTCGTTTGTACCCTTTTAGGTACGGAACCCTAATAAGAGTTAAATGTTTTTAATTGTTTGTTGTTTACTTGGTAGTTTTAATAAATTTTTTACTGCACGTTGTTTAACACAGAGTGTAAGAAAATCTGATCTTTTTAAATTAGCACTTTGCGATGCACGACCACGTCAATTAGTAAGGTCAAGGATTTCAGTGAAGTGAACAGAGTGAAAAATTAATTCACTCAGTCTATTCCGCGAAACTTCCCTGCTAAACATGTGGGTCGGCCATTTCCCTTGACCCGATTCCCGCGTACCTGTTGCTCTGCTTTCCTAACACAAATCCATAAAAAATATGAATTTTGTATACTCATATTTATAAAGTAGTTATGAATATTTATGCTTGGAAGAATTTAGCCCGATTTAAAATTATATAATTTCCCCGTAATCTTTATTATTGATCAGCGTGGAAATGCCAGATGATCTTTAACCGTGTTGCATTATTGCATATTTTTTATTTAAAAATGTATTATGCTCGGTCCAAGCATTTATTTGCTTTCGCAGCTGAAATAATAGTGAATATCTGAACAAAAAAAGTTACTTCTTTTACTATGGGACTATCCGATTTAGTTTCCGAGAAGCTACAACATGGGGCTCTCGAAATGGCAAGTTTATCGAGTCCTAAAGGGTCGGCAACGTATTTGTGACGCCTCTGGTGTTACAAGTATCCATAGGCGACGGTGACTGCTTACCATCAGGCAGCCCGTCTGTTTGTTTTCCACCTATGGCATTAAAAAACTAACAAATCATACATTTTGTCAAGTGTGAATGACCGTTTTCTATGGAACAGCTGATATTTTTTTCGCGATTTTAGGGATGGTCCCATAGTAAAAGTTGTTCAAAATTATGACTATAACGAACCCCTTTCGGCTTAGCATACTCTTTCCATGTAACCTTGTGTTATTGCGATATACCGAAAACTGCAAATTTAATGAAGATTAATATTAAATTATTATAAGACCGGCTTGCACTCACGATGATGTTTTATCGGTCGAGACAATCGACCAGTTTAAGAGCCATTAGAGCCCCTTCATCAGGGAATACTGATGCGAGGGAGTGCGTTCTGGCGATACCAAGAATCGCGCGTATTCCCTGATGAAGGAGCTTTAATGGTTCCGAAACCGGTCGATCGTCTCGACCGATAAAACATCATCGTGAGTGAAAGCCGGTGTTATAATAATTTATAATGAATCCTCACGCGAGTTTTGATGAAGATTAATATAATATTATTACGTGTTGTTCCAGATCAACCTCCGACTGATCCTGGTGTCCGGCAAAACGAAGGAGTTCACCTTCAACCCTGTTGACTCAGCGGGCGACATCGCGATGCACGTCTACGACAACTGGGCGGAAGGTACGCTACTTTTTTTTAAATAGTAGGTAGGTTTGCGGTTGGCCGCCATCTCGCCTGATGTTAAGCGACGATGCAGTCTACAATGGAGCACGCTTGCCTAGAAGAAACCGATTCACTCTCGACTTGAAGACACCCAGTTTTTTTTTTTTTTTTTTTTTTTATAAATATTCGGGACATTTTTGCACACACGGTCATCTGACCCCAAACTAAGCAAAGCTTGTGATATGGCTGCCAGAGACTGATATACATACATATATAGGTTTAAATACATACTTAAATAGATATTAACACCCAGATATAGAACAAACACAAATGTTCATTACACAAATGTTTGTCCTAGGTGGGAATCGAACCCACGCCCCTAAGCTCAGAAGGCAGGTTCACTACCAACTGGACCAACGGGCTATCTATTATAGATTGTAACTGACGGGGAAAACCCATTCAGGCAGCGAATTCCACAAACTAGCAGTTCGCACAATAAATGTGGAATCAAAGCGCTTCGTACGGGTTCTCGGAATATAACCATGTCGATTTTTTGTGCCCGCCCTGGCGGTCCGATAGAAAAAAGGGCAGGAGAGAATTAAATCATGCAGATCTGTACACACTCTCCGAAATGTATCCGATAAAAAACCGATAGACTAGCAACTTTACGCCGATGCTCGAGACTAAGAAGCTTAGTCTGAACCAGGGATTCATTGCTGATGAGTCGCTTGACACGTTTCTCAATAGACTCCAACGCCCCAAGTTGGTGCTTAGCTGATTCATCCCAAAGGTGAGAGCAGTACTCCATGCACGACCGAACTTGTGCTTGCAGTGACAGCAACTGCTCCGACGTGAAGTACCGTCGCGCCTTCGATAGGATACCCAGCTTTTTGGCAGCCAATTGAGTTTTCATACGTCATATAAATACCTTGCTTCACTACCATTCACGACAAGAGCTACAGTTGAATGAATGATCAAACATCAAAATAAAGCTCACCGAACACCTAGAGCCGCTCAACATGCGCAGAGAGGTTGGGTCTCTCTGTATCTTTTATCGCATTTACAACGGGGAGTGTTCTAAAGAACTGTTAGATCTGATGCCGGCGTCACGGTTTTATCATCGTACTAGCCGCCACCGCTTAGATCAGTGGAAATAGCTTACTGTGCGATTCACACGATCTTTCTTGCCTCATACCTGCAAAATGTGGAATGAGCTACCTTCCGCGGTGTTTCCGAGAATCTACAACATGGGGTTCTTCAAAAGGCGAGTTAATAGAGTCCTTAAGGATCTGCAACGTATTTGTGATGCCTCTGGTGGATACTTGCAATCCATAGGCGACGGTGACTGCTTACCATCAGGCGGCCCGTCTGCTTGTTTGCCGCATTAAAAATAAAATGCTGACCAGTGAACACCACTGGTCATGCCGGTCATTTTGTTTTTCATCATCATCATCAGCCGGAAGACGTCCACTGCTGAACATAGGCCTCCCCCTTTAACCTCCACACTGAACGACAGCCTGCCTTTTGCATCCACTGGATGCCCGCGACTCTCACAATGTCGTCGGTCCATCTAGTGGGAGGTATCCCTACGCTGCGTCTTCCGGTTCGTGGTCTCCACTCCAGAACCTTTCTTCCCCATCGGTTATCGGTTCTTCGAGCGATGTGGCCTGCCCATTGCCACTTCAACTTGCAAATTTTAACAGCTATGTCGGTGACTCTGGTTCTTTGGCGAATATCCACGTTTCGGATTTTATCGCGCAAAGAAACTCCGAGCATAGCTCTCTCCATTGCCCGCTGTGTGACTCTGAGTTTTTCCAAAAGGCCAACAGTTTGTTTTTTCACTCCCTGTTTAATCCAATTTTAGCACCACAATAACATTTAGTACCTACTAGTATTTCCGTAAAACACAATACCATCAGCAAGGACGTCCGTAAAAATCAATGGCAAGGTAGTCGTTCAACCTTTGCAAGGTTATCTCAAAACTCTACGAGTGCAGTTCTTTAGTTTTGCTATAGTTTTTTATTTTTGTTATAAATAATAGGCTTGCGTTTGACCACCATTACGCCTGATGTTAAGCGATGATGCGGTCTACGTTGGAGCACGCTTGCCTAGAAGAGACCGATTCACTCGTGGTTTGAAGCCATGACACCCATGGTGCTATTGGTATCCTATTCGTGGTATTTGGAAAACATATATTTATCAAGTATGACTCATGTATGTGTACTTAATATGTAGGAGTTCGAATATCAAGTGTTGAATAATTAACGAATAATTATGTTTAAATGCTGCCCCTGTTCCGTGAAACCGGTAGTATTTGGTAGCTGTTTTAAAAGCAAGGTTAAGGTCGCGCCGAACAAAATGTTATTGAATTAATTGTGTTAATCGAACCTTGGTTCTTCATTAAATTTACCTCACCTTTGCTTTAAAATTCACTTGCATTCATTGTTCTTGTAATGTGCTGTAAGGTTCTTTTATTGTTATCCATAAATACTGATTTTACTCCAAACTAGGTATATTTTCAACCGCCTTAAATTTGACTGTATTTTATTTTATTTTATTGAGAGAGATACGCCAACAGCGAACATATTACACATTCTTATATATTTTTTTATACATACAATAGCTGATAATGAACACCTTTTACAGGCGTATAGAACATTCGCTATAAAAGTGCTTAGATACTATTTTGCTTTGTGTGTACGTTATCTTCGCCACAGAAAATTTAAACAATTATTTTTTTTCTTTTCTGTGATCTTCGCCAATTGTCAACTGACTTTAATCATTTTTTTTATTGATTGATTGATATGTTCTAGCTAGATGGTAGTCCCATTAAAAATTTAAGAAAATATCTCAAATATAAGAGTAGAAAATTAGAGGAAAAATTTCATCCGCAATATCTGTGAAATCGGTTTTTATTTTCTTGTAAAAAAAAACTTATTTCGGTGTTAAAATAAGAATTTCATTTACAGGTTTATTATTGCATTACTTTTCCCATTAATGCGAAATTACAGACAAACGCGTGGGCTTCATAGATTAATCCGATAGTTTTTATAGAATGTTTTCCTTTACGAGCTGGGCGGCTACTTTTATTACGGGTATAAAACACCATAGCACAATCTAAATTGCAAAATACTCGTAATGTTATTACTTACGCGATACATAACGGTCGATAAATATCTAATACCGAGTTGGGGTGTTCATCGAGGGGACCCAATGGGACGTGTGTTTTTACCGACGCTCATGGAAATCAGTTATGCCATTGTCATAATAATGGGGATTTTGCTGTAACGAGCAACGATAGCTTTTATTATTTTTATGTTTGTTAGCTTTACTTTTAGCAAGATTCTTTTACACATACGATGGTTTATGCACATAAATATAGAATCTTGATAGTAAGTAAAAACATTCAATAGAATTAAAGTTATATGATTATTTACGGGATATTTACCGTGGTAAGGTTGTGGAATGAGCTCCCGATGTTCAGTCTTCCCGTGAACATGGTGCATGTAACTGCGCCGAAATATCGGGTGCTTATTCCACAACCTTACCACGGTAAATATCCCGTAAATAATCATATAACTTTAGTGAACAACCGTGATAGTTTAAAACAGTGTTTTATTCAATTGAATACTCACATAAGTGTTGTAATGAGACGAAATTCCCAGCAGGTCCCGTTTTCTCATTACATAAAGCAGTCCTGAGTTGTCATAATCATAACCAGCAAGACAAAAGTCAATGTAAGGTTATTATATGAATGTTTTTGAGATTATGGTAACCCACTTGAAATATGTAGATCAAAAGTCCACCACTATAGCCCGGATTTTTTAATTCTATTCTGTAAAAGAACTGTTGGAAAGGGGTTGATGCGACTAGCGAGAGATCGAGGATAGTGGCGTAAACAAAGGGAAGCCTATACCCAGCAGTGATTCAGTCAGGGCTGATGGTGATGATGATATTGTTAAATAGTTTTTATATTGCCTTACACGCGCACTCAATAATTATGTTTTTATATTCACCAGAGTCTGTTGGTGTTGGTTCCTGCCCCACCATCGCCTCTTAAATGTCCGGGCCCGAATAAACCCGAGAAATAAACGAAATCAGTGAAATAACAATATTCAGTATCTGGGTGTTTCGAGTTCACCGAATTTCAGAGTGCGGACGTGACTTGACGTGCACGTGACAGGGTTCCAGATAATTGTAATTTCGGAATAAAAACAAGAATGATTACCACGACTATCGCATCCGAATGGTTCATAATATTATTACAATACATATATCCTGAAACTGGATTTGAGTAATTATACTGAACTTAACAGATTATTTTACGAATTACTTCCATAACTTCTTCTTCTTCTTTCGAGTCGATGTTCCGCAAAATACAATTACATTTTCAAATCAAGTTTCTAGACCAGAACTTTGCCACCCCAATGGCACTCTCCGTCCATAACTAGGACTCTTTGATTACTCTGTTCCGGATATCCCAGAGAAACGAGAGGCAGTTGGCAGTGGCTGAAAGCGAAAAGCCGAGGATCGGGCAGATTGGCATGGATACTAAATTCAGTACAAAATTTACGAAAAAAGTGACTTGACAAACTAATTTCAATTGTAAGTCTAATTTAGCTTGCAATAAATATAACTATGTAAATGGCACAAATTACCTTAAGTTTTAATCTACCGGAGTTTTTCTATCAACTACCAGAGTGGGCATTAAAAATCGACACCGCTTTATGGTCCTTCCGAAAAACTGTACGCGCTTTGATTCCATTTTTATTGTGCGAGTCTTTAGAATGCGCTGCCTGAATGGGTGTTCCCCTATAGTTACAATCTGGGTGTCTTTAAATCACGAGTGCATCGGTTTCTTCTAGGCAAGCGTGCTCCATCGTAGACCGAATATCGGGCGAGTTGGCGGTCAAACGAAACCATTTTTAACGCTAACCCAAAGTTTTAAAAAGCTTTGGCTTCTCAAAACTGTTTTTAAGAATCTCTAGTGTATTTCGGCTTCAATGTCGTATCAAGTTCGTTTCTAATCCGTACGGCCAAAGTTTGGAACAACCTGCCAGCTTCCCTGTTCCCTGAGAGATATAACCTGGGCCTTTTCAAGGCCAGAGTGAATAGGTATCTTCTAAGTCTGCGTGCTTCATCTTCGACCACATCGTCGCTTACCAACAGGCGAGTTGGTGGTCAAACGCGAACTTATCAGCGTTAAAAAAAAAAAAAAGTACAATAAGGAATATGGGAACAATTATTATTTCATGTTCGCTGTTGCCAATTTAATATATTACCATAAGTACAAAGTAGATGCCTTAGTAAACAGTATTTGTACTTTATCTAAACGTGTCTCATAAAACCTTTACTACGAAATCCTATTATTATTGTAACAGGAATTGCCTCTGGTGGTGAACTCTATCCTTATTGGAATTTGATAATAAAGGTTCTATTTGGTTTTCCTTTTCACCCACGCGGCGATTCATAACATTTGCTCTGCGAGTAGACAGTATTGTTGCTGAGACGCAAATAATTCCACCTAGGTATCAGGCCAATACTTTTTTAGCTCTGACATCTGCATTATATATATTATCTTATCACTTAGTTTTTCAGTTCAGAATTTTTGACACCTTTAATTTGAATTCACCGACAGCTATTAAAGTTTTGAGATTAAAATGGCAATGGGCAGACCACATCGCTCGAAGAACCGATAACCGATGGGGAAGAGAGGTTCTTGAGTGGAGACCACGAACCGGAAGACGCAGCGTAGGTAGGCCTCCCACTAGATGGACCGACGACATTGTGAGAGTCGCGGGCATCCAGTGGATGCAGAAGGCAGGCTGTCGTTCAGTGTGGAGGTTAAAGGGGAGGCCTATGTTCAGCAGTGGACGTCTTCTGGCTGATGATGGGTGAATTTGAATTTATTTTCGCTCGTTAAAATACCCTTTGTTATTTAGAAGTTATGGCGCCACTCATAGGGAGTCGCAATATCGATTATCATTATTATCCCCAGGGGCCTTACAGACAACTATTATTGCGGCACCTAATCCGCTCAGTTGGAAAATCACGCGAACGTGAACCTTATCGCGCCCAGATACGGATTGCGGTTGCGTGATTTTCCAACTGAGCGGATTAGGTGCCGCAATAGCAGTTGTCCGTAAGGCCCAAGGTATCTACGCCATGTCTGCTTATTTCTCAAAGATGCGGGTAGCATGAGAATTTAAAAAGCTCTGAAATAAACCAATTACACAGTCGAATGGATCCTTCCCTCCATAGTAAAAGCTGTAGTAAAAGCCAAATTCTCTACAAGATAGAGAAATGGGGTTTCATACAAGGAAACTACATCATACATAACAATGCGTGTATGTGCATAAAATAATTCGGTATGGACATTCCTTTATGTAAATGTAACTGTTATTCCATAACTGCTTAACGTTGCTTAGCTATTCTTCTCAGATTCCTTATTTCGCCAGTTACGCGGAGGAATTCCCGGGACTTGATGATATGCTAATTTTATTATGTTTTTGTCGGTTTCTTTCGTTTGCTATCTACTGTCGTTCGTGCGACCAATTGAAAATGAAGACGAAATTACGTTTGGATTGTGACTGTGGAATCAAGGCTTTCTTTTGGGGAGAATATCGGTGCCTCATTGTCTTTAATTAACTTAAATGTTTTATTGAACACACCGTTTCATGGTTCGCCGTTACAGGGCGACACCTTTTGAATAGTTTTGATAGTTGATATTCCGAAAATCCGTACAAAGCGCTTTGATTCCGCTAGACTGCGGAATGCGCTACCTGAATGGGTGTTCCCTGATAGTTATAATATGGGTGTCTTCAAGTTGCGAGTGAATCGGTTTCTTCTAGGCAAGCGTGCTTTGGCTTGGCGGTAAAGCGCAAGTCACTTTTCATTATAAAAAAAAATAAGCATACACTATTTTAAAAATTTCTGTGAATAATAACAAATAGGGGGGCGTCCATTAATTACGTAAGGTGATTTTGGCGACTTTTCGACATATTTGCCGAACCCTCCCCTCACCCCCACCGGCTGCATCTTTCGAACCGTAATAGATAGCCAGTTGAAACTTTCACAGAATATATAATGTTAGGGCAGATTAACAAAGAAATATTAAAAAAAAAAAATTTGGCCGCATATACGACAAACGTATTTTTTTACGTATTTTTGTATTAGCTCTAATGTAAAAATGTTAATACGTACAAGCGTAAAACTTACTTTTGAGTCTCCAATCACAAGCTTAGTGCCGCGTCGAGTCTCCAATCACAAGCTGCCCCCCGCGACCACCTTGGCTTCATTTTGCAAAAGGGAATTTTGACTATATAATATGCGCGATCAAGTGTTTATATTATCTTTAGCTGTAGCACATGGAATACTTTTTATCGGGGCCCTATTGGTCCTGTTTTTACCCTTTGGGTACGGAACCCTAAAAACTGTTTCACCGATTCCGAAATTCTGTGCGATCTAAAATTCATTAGACATATAAATTAAGCAGATAGCGTAATTCATTAGCGCATGGCGTAGTATCTTTGCATCGCATCGGGCGGGCAGTATATTTCAGCGCACAGCCCGCGATAGCGTGATGTACCGCGCTACTGTCTGTATATCGTTATCGTAAACATCCTGGCTTCGGCCAGAGATACCAATCAAATATTTATAACAGAACTTTAAATACATGGGAACAAAGATTAGAATCAGCCCAACGAAAAGTGATACATTTTCATGAAAAAGAAATCGACTTCTCGGGAAGTTTATCCCTTAAATTTCCACCCTAGAGGTGGAATATTTTCTACAAAATTAATTTAAATAAATAAATTCGGGACATTTTTGCACACACGGTCATCTGACCCCAAAACTAAGCAAAGCTTGTGATATGGCTGCTAGATACTGATATACATACATATATAGTTTTAAATACACACTTAAATATATATTAACATCCAGATATATTCGCTGCCTGAATGGGTTTTCCCCGTTAGTTACATTCTGGGTGTCTTCAAGTCGAGAGTGAATCGGTTTCTTCTAGGCAAGCATGCTCCACCGCATCGTCGCTTAACACCAGGCGAGATGGCGGCCAAGCGCAAGCCTATCTACTATAAAAAAAATATAAAAAAATACACAAATGTTTCCATATCCTAAATGGTACCACCACAGACCTATATCAAAGAAGACGCCACAAATCGACCTACCTTGCATGTCATATTATTTCCAATACAATTGTGATTAATCGTCATAATTGAATACGGCAAAAATCAGTCAACTCCATCGGTGCAGCGACAACACGTGTCAGTTTAAAAACGAAAATGGGTAATTGTGCAATACTGAGTTGTAAGAATACCGCAAATAGAGTTGGCCGACAGAATGAAGATATTTCTTCTCACTTTTCGGTACGAAAAATTTGACACGCTTAGTTTTCATAAATTTTAGACCGCTTGTGAAGTCTGCTTAGATATAGGTCTGTGGGTACCACACTAGAGGTATCAAAATAATCATTAAACTCGGTTTACAAGCTATGATAAGGAATAAGCTACCTTCAGAGGTGTTTCGGAGAAGCTACCTGCAGGCCTAGCACGGGCCGTGGACAAATAGTCTTTCCACCGTTTTTATCTCGCGAGAAAAAGACAAACGTATCCATATTCTAGCTTTGTCGCGTCTAGGCGTGGATGAAAACGGTGGAAAGACAATTTATCCACAGCCCATGCTAGGCTTGCAGGCATCGAAGAATCTTGCAGGGCATAATCATGGGGATCTTTAAAAATATAGTTAATTAAAGCAACGTATTTGTGACGCTCTGGTTTTAAAAGTATCCATAATAGGCGACGGCGACTGCATACCATCAGGCAGCCCGTCTGCTTGTATGCCACATAATTATGGCATAAAAAAACGGCGCAGATATTCACTTAAAAAGACAATTGAATAGAGAACCTTTTTTTTCAGTCGGCTGAAATGAAAAGAACTATAACTACATGGGAATAAAGATCATTCAAACAAGAACTGAAACCATCCCTTATATAATGATCAAATAAAATTGTTTAGACTTTCGTCGCATTCTAATTTTACGCGAGTAAAACCTCGGACGAGGAAAAAAAGATAATAAACTTCAGGTTTTTATTTTGTTATAGAATAGCGCCCTCTGTTGACGGCCGCGACTAAACAGCTGAATAAACATCGCGCTTGTATTAGTTGACTCATCGTAGTGTGTGCGCTCGTGATAGCAATCGACATTTACGGCCCGCCAGTCGAGAGCCTCCATAGCTCAGGGGTTAGAGCACTGGTCTTGTAAACCAGGGGTCGAGAGTTCAAATCTCTCTGGGGGCATTGATGGTTTCCTTTTTAGTTTTGAATGTCTATCACAGATCTGGTTTGTGGGGGCTATGATGTTTTTCTGAACATGGCTGTTTTTTTTAAGAACTGTACGTTCATTGAAGTTTTATTTTACACTTTTTTTTGCTTCTTTTGCTAAAAATGTAAGACTGAAAGATACTTCAATAAATTAATGCTGGAGCAAATATTTATATACCCTATATATATAGACCCTATCGCATGGCGTTCAGAAAAATTTCTACATAAAATTTTTCAAATTCACATGTTGTTTGGTATTGTGTATGGCCCACGCGAAGTAGTTTATCATTGAAAATTTATAAGATATACTTGTACGGCACGCATATCAACGTAAAGGCCGGTATCCACCTAATATGTTTGGACCGGAACGGTATCCACCTAAGCTGGGTTGTAATTTTGAAATATAAAAAAATAAAAATGGAATGGATAATGTTAAAAATTAAAAGGTTTTTTTTTTTAAATTCAAAATAGGAGCTTGACCGTCAACTCGCCTGAGGAAGCTACTTTTTTTTATATATTTTTTTTTAAATTGTTTTTTTACTCTCCACGGACTCCTGGGTCCGTGCCCTTTGTCAACTTTTGACATATATTTTTTAAACTATATTTGATATAACATATAACTATATAATGACTATACAAAAGGAATATACAAATTATAAAATCTTATAACTACAGGTGACCTTATTTATTTTGAAAACACGTTCTAGCTCTAGCTGCTCTAGGGGGAAATCCACCGAAAGTGGAGACTAGACAAATATTATAGGCTGGATTGAAATGAAAAACTTTTTGTATGAAATTAAGCTGCCTACTTATAAACGTTACTTACGTTGAGGAATACTTAAAATTGCTCTGTCTCGTTTTCATGTGTGACAATTTCCGTCAACGAGAAATTGATAGAGCAATTTTAAGCATTACTTAAGAGGCCATACCACATACCAAGACCAAGAAATTTTATGAATAGGTATTTAGCAAATCTATTGCTGTCCCCTGACCTCAAACCTCTCCCAGTAGAGCGCAATAGGGACAACTGCAGCTCGGATTGAATATACCTACAAAATGTGGACAAAATCATCGTCTCGTATTTTTCTGTTTCCTCATTCAAAACTAAGCCGATTTCATTATTTTTTTAAATAATAGATGTGAAAAAGATTGAACTATGCTTCTGTCGTTTATTTTTGTTTTATTAACTCTTCAAATTTGTTTGATAGACGTCTGAACATGGCGGTAAATAAATTTTTTTTTGGGATATTTAAAGGCTCATATTTCTTATAGTAGTTAACTTGAAGAAAAAATTAATGATAGAAGCATGACAATGGAGGAGATAAATTTTGTTTAAAAAAATTACAGTTCTAGCGGTATTATCCAGGGAGGAAACACGACAATACGTTTGTATGGACAAAACGCTGTCCGTGTGCCCACTTAAGTAACGTTTCTAAGTAAGGCCGTGAGAGTTTTTCACGTTAAGCAGCGCTAATCAGAACCAACACCGCAATAAGATTTTTTTTAATGTCCGTGTTGATCTCTTTAGCGCTGGTGACGCTGTGAGAGTCGTTGGCGTGATTCGGTATACGACTCAAGTTCCATTGCGGTTCTTTCGTGTTTTGTTTATTCTGAAAAATGCCGCGCACCTTTAGAGACAAATAAATATATTTGTATTTGTGATGCGACTACGACTAGCGAGAGAACGGGGAGGGTGGCGTAAACAAAGTGAGGCCTATACCCATCAGTTGGTCATTCAGGGCTGATGATGATGAAGGGTTAGAACAGTGAGAACATCCTCTTTAGAAGTCGGTTGATAAAAATAAAATAAATTTATTCCATAAAAATACATTGTCTATGTGTTACAGAATTAGAACATATCAAAGTACCTTACGTTATTATTTTAACAAAGCTAAGTTACAGTTTACTAAAATTTAACTTAGCTTTGATAATTTTATATGGAACATGTTTGCCTCAAACCTGACTGATGCATAATTTGTCGTGTATTCCAGCGGACTGGGCGACGGAGTGCGTGTCGCGTGCGGAGATACTGCGGCTGATCTACCAGGGTCGGTTCCTGCACAGCTCGGTGACGCTGGGAGCGCTCGGGCTTCCGCTCGGCCGCACCACCGTTATGCACCTCGTGCCGCGCGAGCACCTGCCAGAGCCCAACTCACACGGTACGTATATAACATAATTTGTGGAACCACACCTGCAATTTGTGGAACCACACCTGCAATTTGTGGAACCACATCTGCAATTTGTGGAACCACATCTGCAGTTTGTGGAACCACACCTGCAATTTGTGGAATGAGCTCTCTCCTGTGGCGTTTCCGAGTAAATATAACAAAGGGTTCTCCAAAAGTTTCTCTCTATGGCATATTTTTTTATATATAATAATACAGGGTTACGTTACGTTTCCCGCCGAGTTAGCATATTGCGTAAACAGAGAATTAACAGGTCGCCCGATGAATTCAACTCGGATCGGAAGCCTTCGGGAAATTGCGTGGCATCTTCTCGTCCAGGATACCACAGTGCCTAAAGACAAGGGTATTTAATCAGTGTGTGTTGCCAGTGATGACATATAGTTCTGAGACATGGTCCTTAACTGTTGACCTTTTGGAAAAACTCGAGAGTCACACAATGTGCAACGGAGAGAGATATGTTCGGAGTTTCTTTGCGCAATAGAGTCTTGATAACGTGGATATTCACCAAAGAACCAGAGTCACCGACATAGCTGTTAAAATTTGCAAGTTGAAGTGGCAATGGGCAGGCCACATCGCTCGAAGAACCGATAACCGATTGGGAAGAAAGGTTTTTGAGTGGTGACCACGAACCGGAAGACGCAGCGTAGGTAGGCCTCCCACTAGATGAACCGACGACATAGTGAGAGTCGCAAGCATCCAGTGGATGCAGACAGCAGGCCGTCGTTCAGTGTGGAGGTCTAAGGGGGAGGCCTATGTTCAGCAATTGACGTCTTTTGGCTGTTGGTGATGATGTGAACAGAGAATCATCCATAAATCCAGTCTGCAGCTGTTACAGAGTTGTGAACCAAAACACCATCCATTGCTTTCAAGGTAAGCCAGGGAAATGGATGGATGGGATTCAGGTGGGTGAGACTCAGGCGTGACTGTCGATGTAGAAATGCAATGCAAAGCGGCGTACTCTATCAATCAATGTTTTGCTGGACACATTGAATTCTTACGATAGGTAGTTCATATCAAGTTTAGACGGTGGTCAAAAGAGTCAGGATTTTTTAAATTAATATGGTGCTAGCTGCGTCCCGCGGTTTCACCCGCGTTGCCTTCCAAATTCAAGAACCGTAATTTTTTCCGGGTTTAAGAATGATCCTATATATGTCACTACTATCGAAAAATCCCGTCGATCCGTTGCTCTGTTGTGTGAAAGAGGTACAAACATAGACGACGGTAATCACTTACCATCAGGCGGCCTGTTAGCTTGCGACATGTGGCATAAAATAAAAAGCAAACACATTTTCGATACTTTGTTGATCGCCCAGAACTCGCGACCCCCATATCTTCGCAATTTCACGAATTCTACTTATATTCGAACTTTAAAAATTGTAGTGAAATGAACTACCTACTTGCTTACACAATTTCATGAAGATCAGATTTACGATACGCAAGTTATCTTCGAATTTGTAAACGTACATAGAAACGCTGACTTCCTGATGCCTTCTAATGGCATACATTAGAATCTGAGAACTCACGCTCGGTCAAAAATTATTCTAAAACAATGTTACGCTTTTCAGTTTTTATGAGGATAGGAAGTGAATATGAATTTTGTATTTTTCAGAAGTCCGATGCAGCTAACAAATGTCTAACCTACCCGTTGTCCCAACCTTCCTCCTTCCTTTTCAATAGTAAGTCATTTCCCATCCCGATTCCTAGATAATTATCATTACCAAGTAGTTAGTTTCCGTTAGTTTTTGTAACCGGTCGATCAATTTAAGGTGAGAGCAAAGGAGTGAAAAATCCGAATCCCATGTAAAAAAAAACCGGCATACTAAAAGATGTCGGTTTTTTTTAATAAAAGAGATGCAAATTTGATTCCGCTAGGCGACGGGTCGAGAATGCAATGAAGCACCTTTGGAGTACTACTTTCAGCAACACAACGTATTGCGTAGTTTATAAAACGCAGATTAGCTAATCACGGCCGTTTTAGTCGGCAATGAGTTTTATAACTGTATGTAATGTAAAAATAATAGTTCAAAAAACACTTAAGCACCTTCCCGAGCGACTACGGGAGTCGAACCCTCATTTACCCATATGTTAGTTTACCTGTAATGCCTTTTCCCAATGAGGGCGCCACTCCTGCGCACTCACCTTAAGAAGACGTAGAATTGATTAGACACAACCTGCTTCTGCCATCTCATTGATATAATTTGTTGAGACTGATCTTACCTACCTCACATACCTACCCCCATATATTCCAATGAACTTTCAAATATATTAATGAAATTTTCGTCAGTAGCGCTGGGTCTGGAGGGCCCTAATTCTGTATGGAACGCCGTAAACATGTGAGAAGACGGTAAACATGGTCACAAATAACACAGTAACCAAGGAATCAAAATTCAACGCGTTTTATTCGTTTGACGCGAAACGAATCAAACGCGTCTTGTGAATGGATACCACTACAACATTCTCTTGACAAACGTGAACGAAACGCTAGCTTGCTTCGCGGTATTTTGACCGTTCAAAACGAACGGCTTACGAGTTTATGTGGTCAGACTAAGAGCACAGTCATTTTCCAATAACATTTATTTGTAACGACATAACGCGTTTATGGAAAGGAATCTTATGTGAGATAGGAAATAATTCCCCTGTCTAAACATCATCATTGATTTTTTCTCTTTTGAGATTGTGACATTTCTAATTATGATTTTTGTTGTTTTCAGATCAACGACAGAAGAGTAAAGGTGGCTCCAACAGTTGTTGTTCGGCGTCGTGCTGCATATTGTAATGCCCCTCGTGGGAGCGAGACGGAGCTATACAAGCGACGAACGGGCGAGAGAGACGGGCGATCGGTTGCCAGACCACAGACTCTTATTGTGTTCACTGTGTAGAAATGAAACCAGGATATCGTGCGCCCTACGACTTACTAGACCGTACCTTGGGATGTTTTTGAATGTTAGAACAAGCGGCGATGTTTCAATTAATCCGTAGATTCTCTTTAAATCCTTCATTGACAATACTTTAAAAAAAATTGCACAAATTTGTTTACGAAACGCACAGAAAACGGTTCGTTTGAAACAAATGATTAAAAGAAAATCAAAATACCCGACAGCTAAATGTAACCTTACACTCTGAGCATGAAAACGAATCTAACGTTACCTCACACATTAAAATCAAGGCAGTTTAGGCATTGAGATACGATACCTATAGAGTCACAATATCTTATACGAAAACAGACAAAAATCGTCCGAGTGTAGTTGTACATACTTAGACATCAATTATATAGTTCGCAATACCACATTTGCTCCAATTTAGACGTTATGTCGCTTGCATAGTGTTCAACGTTAGTTGTCCGCTGTGTCAGCGTAGCTCTGGCTACGCGGTTGCCTTAAAACTAACCAAAAAGTCGGCGTAATGCGTTGCGTGCGCCGTGTTTTGTCTCGGATTTTTTTTTGCACGTTTGTGACTCTATAGGTATTTTATTTATATTACACGGGAATTACTCACGTAACATTAAGCCGTTCACTCCGACTATAGTTTAGTGTAAAGCGAGACGCAGCCGCGCGCGCACATTCACCTTGAAAAAGACCGCCTAATGCGGTTGAAACTATAGTCGGATTGACCGGCTTAATCTCACGTGAGTAATTCCCGTGTAATATAAATAAAATGTGTGAAAACCACTTCATTTTCTATGGCATCGATCCTGATGTACTCTAAACTAAATTTGACAGCACTAAAATTGTTGCCATCCTTCACATATTAAAATGAATAGAGAGGCAAATAATTTTAGTCCTGTCAGATTGGTTTAGTTTAGTGAGTGGTAATGACAGAATCGACGCCATTGTATCTCGATGCGTTTAGGAGGTCATATAGAAACACACATCCCGAAATAATTGGGCTCTTTGTGCAGTCGGGTAAACATAACAAGCAAGATATCAGCAAGACTAGATTTACAGATTAGTTACGTTAAATTCTGGATAGCTTTGTAAAGCAATGTTTTTAAACTCACCGCGTAAATTATAGCTCGTGTTTAGGGATCATGCTGCCGATACGTTTAAATCTAGTTTATAGATATTTCGGATAAGATTCTACGGTATTAAGTAAAGGTCTTACATTTAAAATATTTATATAGTACATTCGACCAAAATAAAATGAATGGACGGGCCCAGAAGAAGCGCATTTTTGAAGATTACTAAATGAGCGCCGGCGCTCACTTCGTTGCAGTCGGTCTCTAGTCGTAGGAAGTGCAACACGTGACTATTGTCACATGATAACGAAACATCTGACAAAATTATGCCTTCGCGTGCTTTCTCGAAGTGTAAATACACAACAAAAAACCGCTATCTATTTTTTGTAACAAATGTACTGTACATGGTTATAATTTAGGTGTTGTAGTATGTGTCCGACGGTTTTGACTCGTTTTTACTGAGCAAGTTCAATGGTTATGGCCCGTCCATTCAATTTATATTGGTCGAAGTATAGTTCCTCGGATTCCGGTCGACATGATATCACCTCAAACTATCCAGAAACATACAAAAAATGTTTTAGTATTATTTAGGCCATCTTAAATGAATTTAAAGATATTTATAAAAGATTAAATGACAAATTAAATATAGTAAAAGGAAATGAATGTAAGTATATTACTTTCGTTTGCGGTGTACATAGTATATTGATGTTAAGGGGAGGACAACATTTTGTGATAAGTTCTTGCAATATTAGAATTTTGATTTGCCAAAATTTGATCGCTGCGCTAGTTTTGACTGTATGTTTGACTGTGCGACACCCGGGTGCGCTCGGCGGCCAGGACTAAGCATAATATTGACTTAAAATATTATCTATTTAAGGGGAAAAGGGCGCAGTCTGATTCCATAACTACTAACACGCGCGTTTAACCTCTAAAAGTTCGCCTTTATTCCCTAGGAAATAGAGGTCAAATTTTTAGAGGTTAACTTAACGCGCCGCGTTATATAAGTGTTTAAGTTATGGAATAAGGGCCCATGAGTGGCAACCTCATTAAAAAAAACTTAACAGATATCTTAAAAGATAAGTGAATAAAAAATTTACTCTATTCTGTCGAGAATGTAATGCAGTATTTTTGGAGTAACATAACGTATTCCATCATCACTACCATCACTACATAGTATAAAACAAAGTCGCTGTCGCTGTCTGTCCGTCCCTATGTATGCTTAAATCTTTAAAACTACGCAATGGATTTTGAAGCGGGTTTTTTTAATAGATAAAGTGATTCAAGAGGAAGGTTTATATGTATAACTAGCGACCCGCCCCGGCTTTGCACGTAAATTACACCCGTGCGAAGCCGGACGGGCGGGTCGCTAGTAGGTTATAAAACGCAGATTAGCTAAAACCACAGAATAAAAAATATTTTTTTGTTCAAATTATAATGGCTGACAAGGATTTTTTGTAAGAAATTGTTGTAGCCAGTTGCATCCATATGAACGAAATTAGTAATTCGAAATCAGTTAGCAACTGTGATGCGGACAAAGACCTAACATTGACTTTTGAAACTTTGAGACTTAACCAATTTTTTTTAATGATGGCGCCACTTGCACTCTCTTCACCTTAAATGAAACATACATACGAACGTGGCGACTTGGTTACACATATTATTATAAAAGATAAATTATAGCGTTAATGCACTAATAGATTAAATTTGAAAATGTCTCGCTTATAAAGTCGTACATGCCCACATTAAAATTAGACGGCACACATAGAGGCGGCGATTTATCATTTTATAATAATTTCGTAACGTTTTACTGGTTTTTAACGTGTTACCAGTTTCTGAACACTTTTGTAAATATTAATAAAAACTTTTTTATAATTTTATTTCATCCATTGTTTAGCAGCCTACTGTAATGAATTTTTGTTTGGCAATTATGTAGTAATAAAATTATACTTAATTTTTTATATTGGCTTAAGAATTTGTCATTATTTTATCGACATTGTTTCGGCGTAGCCTTAATTTTTGTTGTAAGCTTAAAATTATTTCACTTTAGTATTTAACCTCCCAGCGTTGATCGAAAAATGCAAAATTTGTTTGTGATAGTACAAATATCTCTCAAATGAAATTAATGACTCAGTCAGACTTGTTAGCAGTATTAAGTTAACTTTGACCTCTATAGAGACGTGTTGCTTCATTTGTTCCACAAAGTAAATGAATCTTGCCATTCAATAACTCACAGAAATAGAAATCTCTTCAGGAAGAAATGAAAGCAGCTAGGTGAACAATAAAGGCGCTTCCAGACGATGCGTAGTACAAGTAGCAAGTAGAAGTTGTAAGTAGCCACTACGCATCGTCTGCAACGTTTTGCTTATTGCAAGTGCAGTGAAGTACTACTAAGCACTACCACTGCCACTTGGACTAAGCAAAACGTTGCAGACGATGCGTAGTACAAGTAGCAATTAGAAGTTGTGAGTAGCTAACGCATCGTCTGTAACGTTTTGCTTATTGCAAGTGGCAGTGGAAGTACTACTAAGCACTACCACTGCCACTTGGACTAAGCAAAACGTTGCAGACGATGCGTAGTACAAGTAGCAAGTAGAAGTTGTATGTAGCTACTACGCATCGTCTGCAACTTTTTGCTTATTGCAAGTGCAGTGAAGTACTACTAAGCACTACCACTGCCACTTGGACTAAGCAAAACGTTGCAGACGACGCGTAGTAGCTACTCACAACTTCTACTTGTACTGCGCATCGTCTGCAAACGCCCTAATGCTTTTTAATGGATTTAGAAGACAGTCAACAACATTGCTAAAAGTATCGCTGTCTTTGTCTTACATACTGCAAAATGTAGCATAATAGCAGTAATAAGGCGAATCTCACAACACCTGCCAGTTCAATATCTGTCAAGCCTTCCACGCTACAGAAAATAATACTTATAGAAAAATAATTACACCCAAAAAAACATCTACATATAGGCAGTACGGTAACAGCTATATTTTTAGTTTTAGTTCTGTTAACTAAAACCTTGCCCTCTTTATTAATGAACGTGAAATAGCCTTGGAACAGTTTATCCGTCTTTTGTCTTTTTCGATCGACTACAAAATGTTAAAGAGAGAAAGAGACAAAACACGAAGTAACTATTCCAAAATTACTCCTCGTTCATTAGAAGAGGTTATAGATGACTACAATGAGTTATGTTTGAGAACAATGATTGCCGCAGTAAGAATGAAATAGACATTATTTTGGTTGCTGTTTATTTTGATGTATGTATTTTGTTAAGTTGTGTAAAATATCCTAGTTTATAAATAAATTTAATGATACAACTTAATTTGCATGTTTTATTTTCTTTCGCTTGTTCCGTTATTTTGTGAAATGTGTAGGGAATTACTTAACGTAATTTTTTTTCTTAGTTGTAATTATTCTATATATTTAAAGGTCAGACTATATCTATCTATTCCAAACATTGAGATTATTAATTTTTATTTCGACAAAACTATTACAAGTTTTTAAACTACTAATGAACTATTCTATATATTATATTTACAACTTATCCCCATTTCACGTGTACCAGTCACAAAATTATATATTATGTATGTATTTATGTATTGCATACTTTTAAAATTGAGGTATCTAAAAGTCTAATTTTACAAAGTCTCATGCACTTACCTTAATAACTATAGAAGTTCTTAAGGATTTGGACAAACCTGCGGACAGAAGTACTACGGAACCCTAAAAATTAATTTTATCCCAAGAATCTCAATTATTATCAATTAATGACGAAATATCAATGTTTTTTTTTTATTGTGCGCTAATATGCATTTTTGCTTAATCATATGGCTGTCTATAATAATATGTAACAAACCTATTAAAAAAACTTGAAATAGTATTGTCCAAATCATCGAGATACAATCCCTATAGAGTCACAATCTCTTAGTGAAAACAGGCAAAAAAAACGTCCGAGCGTCATTGTACAATTGTACATACATTGTATTAATTATATAGTTCACAATGCCACATTTACTCCAATTTAGAAATTATGCCGCTTGCATAGTGTTCAACGTTAGTTTTCCGCTATGTCATCGTAGCTCTGGCATCGCGCGACGTTGTAGTCGGATCGCGGTTACCTTGTAACTAACCAAAAAGTTTGCACAATTCGTAGCGTGTCCCGGGTTTTAGTTCGTTTTTTTTTTGGCACGATCGTGAGACTTATTCCCCATAGATACACTTTCCCCGTAGAGACACTTTTAATAAAACTACGCTTTTATTTCTGTAAGATACACTTTTTAAAAATCCTATCAATTGTTCCTCATAGGTACACTTTTCGGTACTATTGTGCACAAAATATAATTATTCCCCGATATACCTACACATTCCACGTAGAGACACTCTATATGTATTGTATCTCGATGGTCCAAATAGATCAATTGAAATAGAAATTCACAATCGATTCCGGTCGTTGGACCTTGCAATGACAGATACTAAAAACTATACAAAAAATAAACGAAATCATACACTCGCCGTAATATTAAATTTAAATAGCATAGGGAGGCTTTTGTAAACTTTTCTGTATGTAATGTATAGAAGTAGGATTCGCGGTAAGTGATATCTTAGGCCAGATAGATCGATGTCTTCACTGTACTTTAATATTACTAGAATAGTTCATTTACTCTAACCTTCGACCAAAATAAAATGAATGGACGGGCCAAGAAGAAGCGCATTTTTAAAGATTACAAAATGAGCGCTGACTCTCGCTTTGTTTCAGTCGGTCTCTAGCCGTAGGAAGTGCAACACGCGTCTATTGTTACATTATAACGAAACATCTGACAAAATTATGCTTTCGTGTGCTTTACCAAAGTGTAAATACACAACAAAAAAAAAACCGCTATCAATTTAGCCGCTTTTTTATTTTTTTTTATTTTTTTGTCCTCTGTATCAAATTTAATGGTGTGAACAATAAAGAGTTAATCAATCAATCAATAAATTTTTTGTAACAAATGTACATGGTTATAATTAGGCGTTGAAGTATATGTCCCACCGTTTTAACTCGTTTTTACTGAGCAAGTTCAATGGTTATGGCCCGTCCATTCATTTTATTTTGGTCGAAGACTAATCAGACTTCACGTTTGTACCACATGCTTAGATGTCCAATCGACTGTAGCCGGTTCCGCTCTGGCTACACGATGCGTTGCGGCGCCAGTGCGGCACCTTTACGACGCGTTGGCGACTGCAGTGCAACAATTTTCTTAACAAAGTACGGTGCCGATTTGTACCCTTCGTTTCGCTGCAAGTCATGTGCGTACGAGCGGCCGCGCAGCGCAGCGTGTGACCCGGCCCTTATGTTTCGTTAGAAAATATACAATTAATCAATTAAAGATACATTAATAATTACTATTATCACATACGCACAAGTATAGAACAATTTTCAATCGAAGTCTTTAGCTTAGACCTTTTTTAATATAGAAGGCGTATAGAAGTCCCATTCTCTTGTGAATAAAAGACAAAATGGCGGTTTTCTAAGACGAAGATGATTACAGTCCCACCATCTTAGCTGTTCAGTTTGACAGCGTCGCTAGTGGAGAATTTTGGTATTGCCACCTAAGAAATTCACCAAGAAAAAGCTATAGTTCCAGTTTTGCCCACATGAATAGCTAAGTTGGTGGCACTGTACATAATCGGTAGTAACAACCTTGAAAGTGGGTGGCATCAAGCTGTGGTCGAATCGAGTGTAAATATTATGACTCTATAATTTAGATGATTATTAGTATTAAAATATATTAGCTTGAAGTGGATATCTCAACTCTGTTGTGTTTGTTGACATTATTTAGACTTGCAACTCTACATAAATTAGGTTGTCTAAGTATAGAAAGAGGTAGTCGAAGTGTTAGGTTGTCAGTTGCTTATAAGTAAGATTTAAAAAGTTACCTCATATCAGACAAGCAAGGAAGATATCATCATCATCATTTCAGCCGTAGGACGTCCACTGCTGGACATAGGCCTCCCCCATCGATCTTCAAAAGGGCCGGTTGGAAGCGGCCTGCATCCAGCGTTTCCCTGCGGTCTCTTAGGTCGTCTGTCCATCTCGTGGGTGGACGTCATACGCCGCGCTTACCGGTCCGTGGTCTCCATTCCAGAACCTTTCAGCCCCATCGGCAATCTGTTCTGCGGGCTATGTGCCCTTACCACTGCCACTAAGGAAGATATCCCGTAGTACAATTATCACTCGTGTTAATGTTTCAAACCTACATTTTTCGCGCACATTAAGAAACTTGACACCAATGGACCAATGGATGAATAGTCTAACTAATATAAATGCAAAAAAGGATAAGTTGCACTTAAGGCATCAAGCCTGATTTAGGCCGGATGTGTTCGCACCAGCCACGCCACCTTACCATATCTCATCTCCCTTGTTTGTCTGATTTGAGATTGCTAACGACTTTAGGATTCTTCAAATTAAGTTTATACTATTTCATACGCGTTTTATCGTTGCTGTTAAATATCTAAAAAAAAGTTTGTGTTTAAAACGACACGACAGAAGGAAAACTTTATCAAGATGACTCACAGGGTTGACTATATCTCTCGCTCTCTAATAGTGCTAACAGACGTTCGAACGCGGCTGACCTCAACCGCCGTCTGACTAATGGGAGAGAAAGAGAGGGAAATATGACATTCTCACTCTTTCTCACCCAGTTGGAAGGCGGTCCGTCAGCCGCGTTCGTGCGTGGTTCGCAGGTTCTTCTTCCTCCTGTTGTAGGCGAGGTAGGTAAAACGGACTCGGGGCATTAAACCCCATTGCCGTGGCTGCTTGTTCGTGCGTCTGTTAGCACTATTAGGCGACACTAGCTGACTTTACCCCAACGAGGTAACTGAGCATGACGATCACGCGAGTTTATTGCTTTTTCCCATCCTTAAAAAGTGCCCAACGCGCCTAAAGAAGTTTTTGCTAAAAAAAACAAGTATACTCGTACTTCAAAACTAGCACGTTTGGGTTTCCTAGAATAGTGACCGCAATTTAGCGTCGAATAAAGTCGCAAATTGACGTCGTTTTTCACGCCGTGTACTCCTAGCGAAAGCGAACGCGCTGCGTCTCATTTCATTTGAATTGAAATGAAAGAGAGACAGCGTGTTCGTTTCACTCGCTAGCTATGAAACAGTACACGGTACAACAAACACTGTAGCGGTAAATAGCGGTATAAGTCAGCTACATGTCTGTGCTAGGAAACCCTTTCTCATAAATGCAAAAATATTTACAGTGTAAACTCTATATAGCGATACTCATTTAACGACAAACACCCTATAACGTCGAAATTACTTGACTTTGGTGGTTTACCTTGTAGTCCATACAATGATAGTAGCATTACACCCACTCTTAATAACGACAACAATACGTCATCATTATTAAGCAACAAACAGTACTTTCTAACACCTCGTATTTTGTATAACAGACTATACCTACGTAATAGTCGTTGTTATTTGTATTAATATTAATGTTTGTCGTTTGTAAAATGTATAGTACTTTACTAGTAGACTTTTCTTCTTTCTTTTTAACGACAACTCTCAATAACGCTATAAAAAGCGCAGTCCCTATATAGAGTTAGGAGAGCAATATAGAGTTTACACTGTATGTTTTTTGCCATTTTATTATTTTAGGACCGTTGTTTTATGGTCACACTGCATTTCTACGGTCTTTGTCAACACTCACAACAGTGATTTTCTGTAATAAATACTTATATAAAATATTAGGTGTCACTGTATAACAGGTGTTTAACTACGTACGTACATAATCTATATACTTGTTAATATTAATTGATAGTTATAATGATGTTGATTAATTCTCTTTTTGTGTTCATTTGGCTTGAGGTTTGTCCATTACTTATTGATAACGGTTTGATAGTTTTTTTTATTCCGCTTTAAAATACACTACTTTTCATCCCCGGTCGAAGATCCTGAGGCAGAAAGATGGAAAGATGTGTTAAAAGACAAGAATGTATAAGGTTTCTGTCGAGAGTAGAGCGAAGTGGAGGAGACAAGTAAGGAAGGCTGACCCCACCCCCATGTAGGAGAAAAAGTCTGGAAGAGTGATTATGCTATAAGTTAATAATAAAAATCATTTTTTTGAACAAGCTTTGCAAAGAAAATGTAAACCACCATCTCGGAAGTGCGGCCATATTGAATTTAGTGTGATATCATTTTATCGTTTCCTACTCTTCAAGCTCTTTCATTTGATACCCATATTAACTTCCACTTGAACAGGGTTACCAAACATACACCACCCGCCATCTTGAGATAGCGGCCATTTTGAAAATATTACTATATGTGAAATCGGTTGTAGGAGGAAGTGGTTCTAATTCAGCTTGCAAGCTCTGACTTAAGGTGCAACGTTTCACAAATGGCGGGAAATTCAAATTTCAAACAGTTTTCTTGTCCTTGTAGCTAGGCTGGGTAATTATTATAAACGATCATGACAATTGATTATTATTCTTTACAAAATCATGCAAAGTTATTTAACTCTAATCCACATTATTACTTACATTTGTCAATAAACTCATTTTTGCTGTTTCAAACGGTTTATTGACAAATGTAAGTAATATGGTGCGTTACTAATAAATAACTGTACATGATAATGTAAAAAACACCCAACAATTGTCGCAAATGCTGTGTCATTTCAAAATAATTACCCGGCCTAGCTACAAGGACAAAAAAACTGTTTGAAATTTGAATTTCCCGCCATGGGTAAAATGTTCCTCCTTAGACAAACAAACTACCACACAATCATTGCAAGTTAATAAACAGCTTGTAAAAACAAGATCTTCGATTGTGTATGAAAGTTGGTAATAGACAATATAACATTTTTCCTTGGTTAAATAATGGATAGACCCTTTATTTAGGTATTTTCAGGGTGGACCTAAATTTGCTTGAAACCTCTGCCGTTTATTTAAGTTATTGTGCGCATATTGTGTAGATAGTGAGAAAAGTTTTTTAATTATAATAAATTATTCGACACTATAGGTTGTAAATTGTTTGGACGACTTAAGTTTCGATGGGGTCAAATAAAACTTTAAGAATGTATTTGATGGCTTTTATTTTGTATTTGTTTTCTATATCCTTATAATATTATAAAAGCGAAAGTAACTCTGTCTCTCTGTCTGGATGTTTGTTCGCTTTTCACGACTAAACCCCTAAGCCGATCTTAACGAATTTTGGCAGGATGATAGTTTACATCATATAGACGGACATAGGGTACTTATTCTCCCAGAAAATGCGAGAAAATTGGAAAATCGCGGATAGCACCGCGGGATTCAGCTAGTATTATTTATAAAAATGAATACCTATTTACCTTGGTCACGCTATAACTTGAGAATGACTTTACCGATTTCAATCATCTTTTTTATTAAAGTTATCTAATTTATTGTACCTAAAAGGTTCTTATGGAAAGGAAAATAAATAAAATTGTACAGAAAATTGGAAAATTTCAGAAAACTTAACGACGATTATAAATTCTTGCGTTTGAAAGTTCTAAGACAGGACAAAGTCTATCGGTAAGCTGGTATTTTATAAAATACTAGCGGTCCGCCCCCAGCTTCGCACGGGTATAGATTATAGCCTATGTCACCCGGGGATAGTGTAGCTTCCCGTCAGTGAAAGAATTTTTTAAATCGTTTCAGCAGTTACGGAGCCTATTCAATGCAAACAAACAAACAAACAAATCTTTCCTCTTTATATATTAGTATATATATAGATGGCTGACCTGACAGACGTTGTCCTGTCTTAGAACTGTCAAACACGCAAAGTTAAAATTGTATTAAGTTAATATTAGTATAGAGAACACTTGTTTATGTCATAAACTTTAACCATACGCCCACTAAAAAGTCGTGGCGGACAAACACACGCACAAACTTTCGTATTTATAACATGAATTTCCTATTCCTTTGTACACCGGTCAACTGTCCATACTTACAATAATATAATAAACAATTTATACAATATCTACTATCCACAGACTTTTATCAGTTAGACCCCGCAAGTTGAACTACTTTGCATGTCTACGAGCACCACAGTTTTTTTTGTTGAAATTAGAGCGGCTGTGAAGGCATTTTTAAAAATTTATTGTAGCCAGTTGCACCCATATAAACGAAACGTCAGTCGAAATCTGTGCAACTGTGATGCGGAGTTCGATGCTTTGATCTAAATAAGAATGTTCAATCAAGGTTCACTCATAATGCCTGGTAACAGATTTTCCTTCTCATTTCCGTTCTATTTACTTCTCTTTTCTGTGACTAGCACGTAGAAAGTTTTAACTTTTAGCCTCAGAGAAAATAAAAATACAGAGTCCCTACGGCGCACTGCCAAAGTGACGCCAAAATCACTTCCAAAACTACGTGAATTTTCAATAAATACACGACTCACGCACACATATGCATTCAAAACTACGTGAATTTCTTGTCAGAACGTCGTACTGAAAACATCCGTTTTAAAAAGAAACAATGACTTCTTGTAGTGTTAAGAACTGTAAAAACAACACAAAAGTAAATAAGAAGAAGGATAGAATATTTCCACACTTAAGTATTTATATTATCACTTATTTTGATGAATTACACGACACGAACTTCGACTACGCACACATGTTTCAAAAAGTGGCTTCTTTTTTCGTGTTCGCGGTAGTCCCTTTCCAGCTTTTAGCCAGGTATTGGACGAATGATGGCCACTTCATAATACACGAAAGTGGACTGCACGATTACTCTGAAAGTTAGAAAAAAAAAAAAAATGTGGCTATTATTCGTCCAACATCTGGCTTTGGACAGTAAGGACTTATAAGAGTTATTTGGAACATCGATCCAACTTACGACATGCCATAAACATGCAATGTAGGTGAACTTGCGGAGTCTATACATAAAAAAGTCTGCTCTTACAGCAATGTAACAAACATACAAATAGTACTATCAGTATGTATAGGTAATACCTGGCCCCCGATTCTACTAAGGAAATTGTATTTAAATTGTATCTATTTCATTTTTTTTATAATTGCTTCAAAAAAAAATGTTTTTTATACTAAGTTATAATATTAGGTGATGGTATTTTTCTAGTTTAAAATCAAAATTAAACTGTCAGTATTGAGGCAATTATAAAAAAAAAAAATATATATAAATAGGCTTGCGCTTGGCCGCCAACGACTTGAAGACACCCAGATTGAAACAACATACCAAAAAATAAAATTGAAACAATTACAATTAGTTTTAGTTATAAATTTAAATTTATAAGTTTTTATTTTACTTGTAATTTTAATTGAATATATGTATTTTAAAGTTTAAAAAAAAAAACCATTTAAAAACAATTTCTTTAGTATAATCGGGGCCCAGTATGTATACCTACTAGGAGTACATGAAGTACCAGTTGAATATAAAGAGGTTCTTATCCAGTTCTAGTTCCGCGGCGCTGAGCTGCTTCAGCTGGCGCTCGACTGTTGCCAGCACAGCCAGCTCGGGCGGCGTCAGGGTCTCTTCCACCTGGGGGCAGAGCCAAGCCATGAGGATCATCATCATTCGATGGGAACAGGTGATATATTTTTCGCTATTTCAGGGTTGGTCCCATAGTAAACGTTGTTCATAACAGGGGCGGATCCAGGTTTTTTTTTTTCATTCTGACAACCTTTGAGTATGCTGTGTAAAAGTGCACCTGAATCAAATCGAAATACAGTCAAATGTATGGAATTGCTAGGTGTTTTGGGGGGGGGGGGGCATGGCCCCCATGGCCAACCCCCTGGATCCGCCAATGGTTCATAATGAGTACAATGACTTCCTTTCGGCTTAGTACAGTGTATATGCGTAACCCTGCATACTGGATGCCAGGTTAGATAGTGGAAATATTCGGAGATATCTTTGTACTTATCATTAAAAACAACTTTTACTATAGGACTAACCCTGAAATAGCCAGAAAAAAAACTGCCGTTTTAAAAGTCGAGAGTGAATCAGTTTCTTCTAGGCAAGCGTGCTCCATCGTAGACCGCATCATCGCTTGACATCAGGCGAACGATTAATATTAAGGGGCCTATATTACCCTCTGCAGCTCTCTCGCTCGCGTATTTTTACATTATTGAAGATATCATGGAGTATGAATTTGCAAAAAGTGACAAAACCTGACCTTTTGTTAACTAGCATAGCATTACAAACATATTTTTTTATTTCGATATCTTTTAATTTGTTGGAGTAAAATGGTAATAAGTGATTTTTGCTTGTCACGCAAAGTCAAATGGTTCAAATATTGGTCCAATTTGGGTTCAAAAATTACATTAGCGTGTGATATAATTATAAAAAAAACTACTTTTGTTTTGAAAGTCGGTAGTTCGAGCCCCGTTGATCAAGATGGTCAAGTTGATAGCGATCAATCTGCCTTCTCCGCTTGGGGGCGTGGGTTCAATTCCCACTTAAAACCAACATTCATGTACTGAACATTTGTGTTTGTTCTATATCTGGGTGTTATAATACCTATTTAAGTATGTATTTAAAAATATATAATTATATGTATATCAGGTATTGTAACTCGAAGCCGATAGCCTCTATTATTTATTGAAGTGAATGTAAATCTTGTAAAAGTGCTCACGTCGTCGATGTTTTGCTGCGGCTCGCCGCGCGCGCGCATCCCGTGCACTATGCTGCGCACGCGCCGCTGCTTGTGTAACAGACGCGCGTGCGAGCAGCGCGCGTGCGCCGCGCGTGAGATCACGTTGTGTAACGCGCGGTAACACATCTCCAGCGTCGTGTGCGCCGCCTGAAAACGTAACCAGACATTGGAACATGGAAAACAGATTTTTATGTCACTGGCAAATAATATCATTATCATCATCAGCCTGAAGACGTCCACTGCTGAACATAGGCCTCCCCCTTTAACCTCCACACTGAACAACAGCCTGCTATCTGCATCCACTGGATGCCAGCGACTCTCACAATGTCGTCGGTCCATCTAGTGGGAGGCCTCCCTACGCTGCGTCTTCCGGTTCGTGGTCTCCACTCAAGAACCTTTCTTCCCCATCGGTTATTGGTTCTTCGAGCAATGTGGCCTGCCCATTGCCACTTCAACTTGCATATTTTAACAGCTATGTCGATGACGGTGTCGGTATTGCGTGACATCTTCTCGTCCAAGATACCACAGTGCCTAAAGACAAGGGTCTTTGACCAGTGTGTGATGCCAGTGATGATATATGGCACTGAAACGTCAAGTGAAGTGTGCTACAGATCTGCATGATTTGATTCCCTCCTGCCCATTTTTCTATCGGACTGCCAGAGTGGGTACGAAGAATCGACACCGCGTTATGGTTGATATTCCGGGAACCCGTACGAAACGCTTTGATTCCAGATTTATAATGCGAACTGCTAGTCTGTGTAATTCGCTGCCTGAATGGGTGTTCCCCGATAGTTACAATCTGGGTGTCTTCAAGTCGAGATTGAATAGGTTTCTTCTAGGCAAGCGTGCTCCATCGTAGGCCGCATCATCGTTTAACATCAGGCGAGTTGGCGGCCAAGCGCAAGCCTATCTTTAATTTAAAAAAAATCGTAACGTAGTCCTTGACTGATGGCCTTTTGGACTGGCAAATATATTATATTACAAATATTATCAGAGGAACAAACTTACGTCGTGCAGTTTGATGTGATATAAATAGATAGCTTTGACCAGTCCACCGGACGACGCCGCTTTCCTCATGGGCTGGAGAAATAAAATAAACACCATTACAAATTGAAGATTGCGGGCAAAACCGTGGGGCACCGTTAGTCTAAAGCAGGGGTGTCCAACATACGGCCCGCGGGCCACAATGCGGCCCGCCAAGGTTCCTAATTCGGCTCGCGAACGAGTCAAAAGTTAGGTAACTTAAAAAAAAAATAGACGATATTTTGTAAAGAACGAGGAGTCTTATGTTCGTAAAATATTAAAACCCCGTTCTTAAAAAAATACCTCGATCGATCACAATACGACTCAGTGAAAACGTGGACTAGCATATCGGGGGAACACAAAAATAAAACGTAAATGCCATTTTAATTCTTGTAACAACACCTGCGCGCAAAAACGTTAACATTACCGCCCCTCTCACCCACCCACTCCCTCCGCGCATGCAACATACAGGCCTAATATACCCTTTCTACCATTTTACTTATGTATTACCATTTTTCTTGATTTGCTTACGAAGCATCTCTTGGCCCGCCATTGATACAAAGTTAATAAATCCGGCCCGCCACAAAATTTTGTTGGACACACCTGGTCTAAAGTGTCGAAACTATCTTGTCATTCAAGATTTCTCAGTTTTTTTTAGAAACACTCACCTGCACACTGATAAAATGTTGTTCTAACAGTTTGTATGTCAACTCTTTGCATTCCTTGTTTAACAACATCGCGCATTTCTGTATTGTGTCTTCTTCCACGTATTTCTTGTCTCGAATCAACCTGAAAAATTAAGCATGAAAGGTGAACACCGCGAAAAGATAATAAAATTTCCCCTTGCTCTTTGCTAGAATCGAACCCGGCAGCAGACACCTCACGGTCGGGTTGTCAAACCTACTTACTGGTAAAAACGGGGTGAATAGAGACTAAATATAGAAAGTTTTTTATCGTACAATTGCCAGACCTACAAAATGCACACCTTGTTACCTAAAATAACAATAATTTGGTACATATTGCATTCATTCTTACCTAAAATAACAATAATTTGGTACATATTGCATTCATTCTTACCTAAAATAACAATAATTTGGTAGATTTTGCATTCCTTCTTACCATGAATAACAAAAATTTAGAAACAAAGAAATATTTTTTTGGGACCTAATTACGTTTTTTTTTTCAATTCCTAAAAGACACAGGTTCATGTTGCATGTCATTTGGTACATGTTGCATTCCTACTTACCTTAAATAACAATAATTTGGTACATGTTGAATATCTTCTTAGTGCTTAACTAAATAACAATATGTAATTTGATACTTACATGTTACATTCCTTCGTATCTAAAATAACAATAATTTGGTACATGTTACATTCCTTCTTATCTAAAATAACAATAATTTGGTACATGTTGAATATCTTCTTAGTTCTTACCAAAAATAACAATAATATGATACATGATGAATAGATTTTTTTGGGACCTAATTAAGTTTTTTTTTATCAATTCCTAAAAGACACAGGTTCATGTTGCATGTCATTTGGTACATGTTGCATTCCTACTTACCTTAAATAACAATAATTTGGTACATGTTGAATATCTTCTAAGTTCTTAACTAAATAACAATAATTTGATACTTACATGTTACATTCCTTCCTATCTAAAATAACAATAATTTGGTACATGTTACATTCCTTCTTATCAAAAATAACAATAATTTGATACATGTTGAATATCTTCTTAGTTCTTACCAAAAAATAACAATAATTTGATACATGTTGAATTCTTTCTTACCTAAAATCACAAAAATTTGGTCTAGCATTTCTTAGATACGCTAGTAGTGTTTCTGTGTTTCGTGTCAGTTCACCTGGTTGTTTCCATTCACCCCATGTGTACCTGAATATCCTGGCAGCCTTGGAGCCGAGTCGCTCGGCGACCGCATGCTCCAGCACCGAGTGCGTCAGTTGCTCGGCGGCGTGCTTCGTCTTCACCACGAACTGTCCGCCGCCCATGTCGCCGGTCCGGGACACGAACCCACAACCACTCTCCTCTGAAACATATTAATATTCTATTATTGAAACTGACGTGGTTTTCCCACCCTCGCACCCGACAAACAGCCGGTGTCATCACGTGCGCGCCGCGCGGCGGCCCGTAGTGCAAAGCGAGACGCAGCCGCGCGCGCGCATTCACCTTGAAAAAGACCGTCTAATGCGGTTGAAACTATAGTGAATCAGTTTCTTCTAGGCAAGCGTGCTCCACCGTAGACCGCATCATCGCTTAACATCAGGCGAGTTGGCGGTCAAGCGCAAGCCTATTATTTATAAAAAAAAAAACACAATAACTGTTTAACAAAAATCACGAAAGATCACAATCAATACACAAACAATAGTCTTAAACCTCACCAAGGGGGAGGGGGGGATTAGAAATGCAAAAAAACATCACGTGATTAATGGACGGCCCCTTAGAGGTTTTTTTTTAATCGCGGATAATTCCGCGTTTGTCCGCCAACTCGCCTGTTGGTAAGCGACGATGTGGTCGAAGATGAAGCACGCAGACTTAGAAGATAACTATTCACTCTGGCCTTGAAAAAGCCCAGATTATATTTTTTTATGCCATAGGTGGCAAACAAGCAGACGGGCTGCCTGATGGAAAGCAGTCACCTTCGCCTATGGATACTTATATATCATATCTCTCAGGAAACAAGGAAGCTGGCAGGTTGCTCCAATCCTTGTCTGTAATTTATTTTGCTATGTTTTACGCTGTCAAAACTGTTTGTTTTCCGTAAATAATTAAGTAATTTCTTTTTTCTTTTTTTTCCTGGCCAAGCGCCTTTATTAAACAAAGAAAATACAAGCTAAAACTAACACTACAAATACAGTTAAACTGCCCATAGACCGTTGAAGGTTTAAAGACAATCCTAATGCTCAAACCCACTACCAGTTGGCAGCGTACCCAGCATGCTGGCGGCATTACTGAATGGAATTAAATTTGGTTAAGTTTATACCCTGGATTAAGACATGCCGAAATAACAAATATATCTTGAAGGACATCAAGTGAAACCACGAGACGATACTAGTGAACAAAATATTTGATTACAAAAAGACCACGCGACCCTGCCAGGATTCGAACCTGGAATCTTCTGATCCGTAGTCAGACGCGTTATCCATTGCGCCACAGGGCCAGATAGCAACTGCGCCGAAAATGAGCGACGGGCTATTTTAGGTCACGCCACGTGGCAAAAAAAAAATTGCATAAGGACTGGTAACCACCAAAACTGCGTGGAGCGAAGCTAGGTTGCAGAATAATTTTTCAAAGTAAAAGGTTTAGTTTATGTTAAGTTTAATTTGTATTTTTCTTTGAAAAATTGGACATTTCAACACAGACGCTCCACAACTTAGGTGGATACCAACCCTAATTTATGAACAGAATCAGAATATCTTTTTTTTACCCAGAAATCGAGGAAAAATATTAAAAAAAAAAATTGATGAACATTTCTATGGAACAGCTGAATTTTTTTCAGAATTGCTCCTATAGTAAAAGTTGTTCATAATGATGGATATTACACCTTTCGGCTTAGGACAGCCTTTCCGCGTAAACCTGTATTTCAACAAAATGTTGTTGTATTGTAATACAATTTCTTTTTCTTATTAAAAATAGGCTTGCGCTTGGCCTTTTGCCAACTTGCCTGATGTTAAGCGATGATGCGGTCAACGGTGAAGCACGCTTGCCTAGAAGAAACCGATTCACTCTTTACTTGAAGACACCCAGATTAAATAAATGCAGTTAGACTGCCCATAGAAAGTTTAAGGTCTAAAGACAATCCAAATGCTCAAGCCCACTTCCAGTTGGCAGCGTACCCAGCATACTGGCGGCATCAGCGATAGAGAACTTAAAACACTATTTTGAAGTGGCTCAATAAGTACGACTAACACACACACACACAAACGCCACACTTACTCATACAAACTGCGCAAAGAATAGCGCAGACTAAATAAAAATATTTATTAAACTATTAAAAGCAACATTTAATAGTTTAATAACTATTTTACCTTATTATTATTTTTTTTAGCTACTTATTGGCACAGGCATCAAATTTTTTAATTATTTTTAAATATTTTATACCTAATTTTAATATGTTATATTTCTGATTTGGTATAATTAATTGATACATTAACAGGAGAAACCATTGGCTCCCGTCACACAGTATCTGACTAGTTCGGGAGCCTCTGGGATCAATACTATAGCTTAACATAAATTATGCCCGAATAAATGATATGTATTTGTATTTTTTGTATTTGTATTACCACGCTGAATGGCAATGCTTATGCGTTGAGCCAGAAACACGCCAGCATTTTGGTCACATGTCTTGTATAATGTACCTAGGACTTTAAGATATTGCTCCAAGTGCTGGTGAAGCGAGGTGCGGTCGGGCGCGGGAGGGCGCCGAGGCGCGTCCGTGCTGCGCAGGTCCGTCATCGCTGTGGGGTTCGAGACCGGCGCCCACGCAGCTGACGTCGCGTACATCTGTCGGAGTAGCAGCCGCATCAACTCGCCCGCTGCAAAATTGTTAAACACTTAGTGGAAACTAGCTTTTGCACATTATTTATTTATTTATTGGCTTTCAAAACCTCTATACTAAGCAAATATAATATAACCACTTGATCGCGTATGTAGTCAAAATTCCCTTTTGCAAAATGATGCCAGGTCGGCCGCGGGGGGCAGCTTGTGATTGGAGACTCGACCCTTGTGCTTATCTAAATAGTTTAGGTTGACATGTTAGAACCTTTTGCTGATTTATTTATTTACGGAAAACAAACATCTTTAACAACATAGGACATAGGAAGAAAAATAAGAATAAACAAGCCTCAAAAGTTTTCAAAAATAAAACAGAGATACAATCCAGTTCCGTGAATGTTGAAATAACAAATGCAATAAAACAAATATCAAACAGTGTAAATATTTTTTTTTTAAAATATCAATGGTTGAAGCCATATCTTATATACTTTTTTATGTAACAACATAAAAAAGTATAAATTAATGAAAAATAAATAAAAAATATAGCATCGCGCGGCGTTGTAGTCGGATCGCGGTTATCTTCAGCACTTGTAACTAACCAATAAAGTCTGAGCAATTCGTGGCGTGCGCCTAGTTTTAGTTCGGAAATTTTTTGGCACGATTGTGACTCTATAAGTATTGTATCCCGATTCCTTAACTAAATTAATTCAAAAGTAAATACCTATGTAAATAACAATAAACAATCTAGTAAATTAATGTGTAATTTATGGTCTAGTATTTCTCACCATTTTCGTCTATTCTTCTGGTGACAGCAGTGATCATGACTTCATCTCTGAAGTCTTGGTGGAATCTGTCGTAGTTTACTTTCCAGTATACCTCTGAAATAATTGAATAAAATTATCGAATGGGGGTTGTGACACAGATTTTTTTTCTCACATCACCATTATCATTAGCCTATATAACATTCTCACCGCTGGGACACAGGCTTTCTCTCAGAGAGTGAGGATGGCCCATAATACACCATGCTGGCCCAGTGCCTGTTGGTGTCATGTCTATGAGTAGCTTTTTAGGTTCTTTCAGGGGCGGTGGAGGCCGAGATAGCCGGTAATATATAATAGATAGCCAGTTGACATTTTCACAGAATATGTTATATGTTATGTTGTTTTATATGTTACGGCGGATTAATAAGACAAAAAATTTAAACAAAAGTCAACAACAAACGCAACAACAAACATACTTTTTTACGTATTTTAGTATTCGCTCTAATGGATAAAACGTAATACATACAAGCATCAAAGGCACGATTATAGCACACACTCTGAAATATAACAACAAATAATAAAAATGGCCATGTGCGAGTCAGTGACAAGTTTCCATTCATTACCAAGTTATAACTGGTAATCTCGTTATTGAATTTTGTGTTGGCAGGGAACCCTCAGTGCGCAAGCCCGACTCGCACTTGGCTGGTTTGTTTAAATTGATTATTACTATTTTATTTGCATGAAGATTACTTACTATCAGTATCGTCTAGCACGCCCGTGTTAGCTGCCTGAATGAGTGCCCGTACGTCCAACTCGGGTACTATCGTAGCAACAGGCACCAACGTTGGTATCTCACTGCCTTCCTTCAGCTCGGCTACCGGCGCTTGTTGGATATACGCCGCAGTCACTAGACTGATGAACGTCTCTTTCAGACTTATTATGTTTATGTTCTTTTCCTGGAATGGATTTTTTGTTGGTTGTTTTATTTCGCTTCAGCACAGAAAAGGGAAGTAAATAGAACGGAAACGAGAAGGAAAATCTGTTACCAGGCATTATGAGTGAACCTTGATTTAGCATTCTTATTTAGATTAACGCGTCGAGCTCTGCATCACAGTTGCTAACTGATTTCGAATGACTGACGTTTGGTTTATATTCATATGTAACTGGCTACAACTAATTTCTTACAAAATGCCTTGACAGCTATTCTAATTTAAACAACAAAAATTATAAAAAAAAAATTGTGGTTATGTCGCTTGAATAGTGTTCAACGTTGCTTATCCGCTATGTCATCGTAGCTCTGTCATCGCGCGGCGTTGTAGTCGGATCACAGTTACCTTGTAACTAACCAAAAAGTCTACACAATTCGTAGCGTGCGCCGAGTTATTGTTCGGTCATTTTTTTGGCATGATTGTGATAATAATATAATATGTATTGTATATTGATGGAAAGAGCTCATTTTTTTCCCCATGATTTTAGGGTTGGTCCCATAGTAAAATTTGTTCATAATGACGAGTACAAAGACCTCCTTTCGGCTTATACTGTCTATATGCGTAACCCTGTATGAAAATTGTTTACCTTGTCATCTTTATACTTATTGGCGATAGAGACGAGTAATACTGTGGCTGTGCTGCTAGCCTGTTGCAGCAACTCTTCAATGAGGAGCTCAGCTTCTGTGCCATATTTACTCTTCATTTGTAAGAGGTATCTGGAATTTTAAACACATATTTAAGTGCTTTATTATGCCGTGTACAAATATACAAATAACACCCCGAATCAACGGCTTTGATTGGACTGAGATTACTGGTTGTATAGTTTCAATTCTGTACGTGTCGATTGTTAGAAAGGATAGTTTTATTAACCCCCGACGCAAAAAGAGGGATGTTATAAGTTTAACATTTGTATCTGTGTCTGTCTGCAACTCCCAAACGCCTGGACCCATTTTGATTTAGTTTTTTTTGTTGTTGTTTAAAAGATTTAATTAAGTGTTGAGGTATGATACAAGAAAATATATTCAGCCGTTTGACGATTATCAGCTTATTTAACAGGGATTAAAAAAAATTATTAAAGGCCAAAGCTCATTAATTTCATCTTCATCCAGATGACGTCCACAGCTGAACATAAAAATTCAGCGTGTTATTCGGCGGGTGGTATCCGAAAAGGATTTTCCTGGATTAAAAATAAAATAAAAATAGTCTATGAATTCGTATATGACGAATCTCTACTGTAATTCTGCTTCTACGTCGCTTCAAGTATAATAAACAAAGCAAAGCTAAGCAAAGTAACACCTGATTCAATCAACTATCAAATAAATTTAAAATTTAAAAATAGTCTATGAAGATGCAATAAGTTTTGGGGGAAATTATTTTAGTTATAAAATATCTTACCTTGGATATCTGATGAGTAATAACACATTTTCAGGAACAAGTTTGTATTCTGCTATAATTTCATTCACAGACGGTTCAAAAGTTATCAAATCAAATTTGAGTAGGGTACGCAGACTTTCAATCACCTGTAATTAAGGGAGAAGTCCATCTTTTAGGCTATAATTATCAGCTGTTGCGCTAAATTCCTAACATAACCTGTTAAGAAAAATAACACATTATACCTGTGACCTGAGCAGCCCAGTGGACTTAACTATGTGAGCGATTGGTTTGCTACCGTAGCAGAAAAGATCGTCCCCGACTTTTTGAACAATTTCACCGAAGTATCGTTCAAGAATTACGGAAACTACACGGCCTAGCTGGCACGACATTTTTACTTGCGATGCAGGTTTTTATGAAACGATAGTTAAAGACGCGTGGAAAACAATTTTTACTTTGGTTTTCTTTTCACTGGTTAGGGTTTTAATTTACAGAATTACTTATGTATTCTTATTTTCAAGATCCAATCCATTCGTGTTTTGTTCGTGATAACATTTTTCATTTTTACAAGCACATTTTTGTTTACATTCAATTATCATTGACATTAACATGACAATTTGACAATATTTTAATACTTGACACTGACAACTTTACAAGAAAGAAGCGCGACGTCAAAATCGTCAAGGAGAAAAAAAAATGGTTTATAAAAAGTGTTTTGTTTAATATTTTCATGACCATGGATACAAAGTCTTTTAGTCGTGATATTAATTAATTGACATAGTCTTAAATAGCATCAAACAAGTCACAGTCATAGTCAAGCAAAGTAAGTCACAGTTCAAACTCATGCCCCAGTAAAGTGGTGGAGGCTTACAAGTGGCTTCTATAGAGTTATGGAAATAACACGAAAAGGCATGTTTCACCTCGTTTTATCACTTGACCACACTCAAGCACATTCACGAGCACTTAATAAATAATAATCCACCATTATTACACATCCACACTCGGAAATACACAAGTTTAGGAAAATAATGCAACGAGTCGACATGTCTTTATCCACGTTGGCGTCAAACCAAATCTCCCATAAAAAGTATACTCTCTGCTCTCTGACGTCTCTTTGATTTATGACATTTACAAAGAGAATACAATGACATTTATTTCATAAGAAATGTTTTTGTTTTGCAATTTGTTGTTTTGTGATAAAAGTGTATTAAAATATTTATAATAAGAAAGTTGCTCCCAGAAGGATAGGAATTCTATATCAGCTATTGTTGTACATGACGCACAGCTAGCTATTATATAGTGACTAACGGCTCACCAACCAAATCAAAGTGTGTGGCCTACACTAGGGTTGGTGCTCTGTACTGTACAATAATATTTTATAAATACTCTGATAGCCTCAGTACAAAATGAATATCGAAAGTGCTGCAGTAAATATACTCAAACGGGGCGTGGAGCTGGACACAAAGAAACGATACACAGAAGCTCTAGTATGCTATCAAGAAGGGCTTCAAATATTAGTGGATAAAATGAAAGGTAAACACATCATTGTTTTGCTTATAGAATTTACCCTATTAGATTGGTTTTACCACAGTTTTAGAAAATTAGAATACTTGAACTTCAACCAAACCTAACTAAGTTATACAATCAGAATGGCGGTACTAAGCCAAAAAGAGGTCATTGTACTTATCATTATGATCAACTTACTAATTACAGCACCAAACCTGAAATCGCAAACAAATCAACTGTTCCAAAAATGTCATTCACATCATAAGATTGTAAACAGTATATATATGTAATTGTAAACTGCATGTAATGAATAGCTGATATTTTTTTGGCAATTTCATTATTGGTCCCATATTAAAAAGTTTTCTAAACCTTACTGTGCCCTGTAATCTGATGAGACTATTTTACACAATTCAAGTGTAATTCGGCCCATTGTATGAGTGCAAATGTAAGAAACGCATAAGCATTAGCTACTCTGAATAAATGGCCGATCAGTCTATCCCTCTTTTCAAGACTAAAAGGCTAACTAAACTTGATGAAATTTTGCTGTATAGTTAGTATTAAGTACGTATGAAGAGATCCGTAGATGATCTAGTCACCGACATAGCCCTCCGGATTAGCAAGTTGAATTAGATAATAAAGGCACTTTCTCATAAAAAAATAATAATACTGTAACTTTAACTAGTAACTTTATTTGATTCTAGCTGAACCAGATGAAGCAACAAGGACGTATCTCCGGAAAAAGGTATCAGAATACATGAACCGAGCAGAAATCATCAAGAAACTGGTCCTCCAGCAGAAGGAAGCTGGGCAGTTCCACGAGCAGGTCCATATAGAGAACAACTCCACTGGACACAGCTACAAAACACTGTTTGGAAGGTTTCTCGATGAGGAGGTGGATTTTGTTGTGGTTGAGGATCCGTATGTTAGGAATTTTCATCAGGTAAACATTTTCTACTAGCTGCTGCCCATGACTTCGTATGCATAGACTTTTATATAAATTTTCAACCCTCTTAATTAGTTTAGTAGACAAACTAAAGTTACCGTCAAAGCGCACTGGATTAGCTAGTTGAAGTGGCACTGGGCAGGGCACATAAGGTAAGGTAAGGGTAAGCATAGCATCTGTCCGTGGCTCCCAGTTCATACAAGTGCCAATTCAAGTTGCTATGACTGGTTATAAGGCCTGCTAGCAGGCGAAGGTCCTGTCGTTGCAACTACAATAGATCTCCCCTCAAGGACTGATCTTCCCTGTCAAGAAATGGGTCAGCTTTAGCATACTTACATTCATCTTTCTTGTCCCACAGATTCTATTGTTCATTTTCGGTAGGATGGCAGAAAAAATACGCCTTCTTGACATTACAATCTATTGCATTGTTATAAACAAACTTGAATAAATGTGAAGAAATTTTCAATCTAACACAGCATTAATGTTTTTTTCAGTGTCAAAACTTTCTGCGCCTCTGCGAGTTATTGACTAGATCTTGTTCCAATTTACGGCATATAGAGCTGATAACATCGAGAGATGGCAAGTCCGAAGGCGACCAGAGAGAGTGGTTCAACAGCTTGGCCGGTGACCTTGCCAAGTATAAAGTCAGATTAACTGTCAAATACTCAGAGACGTTGCATGATAGACAAATCACGTAAGTTGTTTTACTTTAGTTAGAATTTATTCACCTATAATCGGTCCAAGATTTTTTAGCTTTGACAGCTGCAGAAGACTTTAAAAAAAAACTTTACGTAAACCATACATAGTTATCACTTTTGTTAAGTTTTTTAATGTAAGATAGCTGGTAGCAGATATACTAATGTGAAATATTAGAAGAAAATGGTTTATTTAGAAGTTAATAGCTTATTATGAACATCATGAAAAAACTTTTTAACTATTATCTAAACTAAACCATTTTTTTACGAGAACTGGTGGTGAACAGAAGTTTGTCATAGACTCGCACTTGGCCATTATCTATTATTTGTTGTTTTACTTTATAGTGTGTACTGCAAGTTGACGCTTGTACATATTACAGATTTTAGATTAAAGCAAATACAAAAAAAAAAAACCTTAAAAAATACGTTTGTGGCATGAGGACCCCCTTTTTGTTTTAAATTTTTAACTTAATTATTATTTCTTAGTTAATCCACCGTAACATAACATATTGAAAGTAGTTTACAGAGTGAAAATTTCCACTGGCTATTACGATTTGAAAGATAAGCTGTTAAAAGGTAGGACAGATAGACTTAGTAATAGGGTTACACCCTTTGGGTACGAAACCCTAAAAAGTAAATTATATCAGGCATTTGTATGCCTTAATCTTACCAAGTTTAAACAAAATGGGATGAGAAACTCTGGTTTTTTACTTTTTTTTGTGTTTGTTTCAATGGATTAATTTTCTTTAATATAAATATATTTCACATTCCAGATTAAGTTCCGGTTGGATAATCAAAATAGGCAGAGGCTTGGACTACTACAAGGCACCGGAGCACAAGTTCTGTCTTGGAGTATACGATATGGACCTTCGACCCTGTCACGAGACAACTGTAGACATAGTCCATTCTAAGAATGTCAAACAATCTTATGGATGACATTTAAATTTTAGGGCAATAGTGAGGTGCTTCTTGTGATTTTAGCTTGTAAGTACTCCAGAGATAGAACACAGGGTTACGCATATAGACTTTACTTAAGGCGCTTGCAGACCATCCGTAGTACAAGTAACAAGTCCAAGTTACAAGTACCTACTTCATCGTCTGCAACGTTGTGCTTAGTGCAAGTAGCAGTGAAAGTGCTTAGTAGCACTTCGCGGTGGTACTTGCGCAAGTGGATCTTCGTTCCCCCGTCCTGCTCGCGCTACGCCCAATGCGCATCGTTCGTCTCGTTCGAACACTTGCGAGTACGTACTCGCACGCGAGCAGTGCGCGAGTTGCTACTTCACGTTTGAACGCCTACTTGTAATTACTACTTCTACTTGTAACTTGCACTTGCAAGCTACTTCGCATCGCCTGCAAGCTTAAGACTTTCGCCTTTTCATCATTGTGAACAACTTTTAAGATCCAACACTGAAATCGCATGAAAAAAATCAGCTGTTCCATACAATTTGTAGTGACAATGACCGTTTTCTATGGAACAGCTGATAATTTTTTCGCAATTTCAGGGTTGGTCCCATAGAAAAAGTTGATCTTAATGATGAGTACAATGACCTTTTTTCGGGTTTTTACAGTCTATATGCGTAACCCCTGTAGTTAAATGCACTAAAATGTGACCTAGGGTTTCTCCTATAACTGTTTACTTAGCCTTATAACAAAATGCATCGTTCAGCAGCATGATTAAAGCAGTTATTTGTAATAAAAAATACAGTTCCATTTATTACAGATTTTTCTATTTGATAGAATCAGAACGCCAAAAATCCAGTTTATGTTGCTTTTTTCGTCAGAAAATGTGTGAGGGCTGTTAAGGTTAAACACTGTTTAACTGCAACAGATGCAAAAGGCAGGCTGTCATTCAGTGTGGAGGTTAAAGGGGGTCCCTTACCTGTAGGCCTATGTTCAGCAGTGGAAGTGTTCTGGCTGATGATGATGATGATGATGATGATGAATTCAATGACATGATGAACTTGCCGAATCTTCAAATTTTTCAGTATTAATAGAACCTCAAATAGTTCGTTTCCTATTAAAAGAAATACAATATTTTCTTCGCTAAGGTGAGATGAAAAGTTGTGTGTACAACTCGGTTGATAAATTTATTTGCGTCTGTGCCAATTTGCTATTTTTGATATCCAGAATCCTTTGCTTACCAGGCAATGCAATACAATACCAGGGAATGCAATACCAGGCATTCGCGCCAAATAACGACTTTGTAGCTTAGTACAACAAAAATAACAATTTTATTTGCATGGTTTTAGTAAATATCGTCAAAGAAGTCACAGTCAAAGTAAAGTGTAGGAGTAAAGGTAGCGTCATTGTATATTGAATGTATAAATAAAACTAAAATATCGATCAAATAACTAATATGAATTGAATTTAGACTGAATTTTTAACATTAGTAGTTTTTTTATGTGTAAAAGATTTGTGAATTCTTTTTTCTGGTTTGGGAACGTACCCATACTAATTGTCCAGGGGTGAGGGGGGGTCTTCAAAATACCACGCTTGGTCACAGGGGGGAGGGGGGTTAGGTTTTCGTCATGTTGTCCATAGTAACCCTATATGTTACATAAGTTTTTTCTTTGTGATAATGTTTTCTTTTTCATTTATAATTAGAGGTAAAAATAACTCTTGGCGTTACGCAGTAATCGCCTTTTTAATATAAAGACAAATAACAGCCTTTTTTACAAATTTGTTACCTGAAAATGATTTAAAACCATATTTATGAGTTACTACGTGAAAAGTAGAAGGGGAGGGAAGGGGGGCTTTGCATATACTACGGGTGGTCATCCAAGGGGGTCACGTGGTATGGGTATGTTCCCTTACCTGTAAGTTTTTTTCTGTATGTTTTCTATAATAATATTATAAAGAGGAAAGATTTGATTGTTTGTTTGTTTGCATTGAATAGGCTCCGAAACTACTGAACCGATTTGAAAAATTCTTTCACTGTTGGGATGCTGCACTATCCCCGGTCCCCGGTATCACTGCGAAGCAGGGGCGGCCTACTAGTTTATTAATAAAATGACTATACAATGAGTAATATAATTTATTTTTATACATTTAACAGTGCTGCAGGAAATCTGCCAATTTCATAATGAAGTTCTTTACATTGGTTTTTGATATAAATTTATAACGTAGGTGCACTTGATTTCTTTTTAATTGACCATTTATGTAAACAAACATGGAGTTTTTCGACCAATGACAGCTCTGCATTATGTTGCTATATTCACCGCGTTACCAACTGAGTCGTAGGGCCATAAACGACATACCATAAGACCTGCAAGTGCGAGCGAGATAGACAGATATGACATGTGGGTGCGAGCGAGATAGACAGACAATTGATTTATGATCTGACGACTCAGATGGTAATGCGTTTACTATAGTAGTTTTGTTGCCTCCTGACCGCCATGTTTGTTAACATTCAAAAAGAAACCGGCTGCATTATGGTGGTATATATTTTTATAATACTCTAGAAAGCTTTACTAAGCTTTACTCTAGAAAGCAAAATGACTACTAGAAATATTAAATCTACGAGTCAAAATATCTAGCTTCTAATTTAAAGTAACTGCAAATATTGATTTTAAAACTTACTAGGTGCTAAAATTTTAAGTTTATCAATACTTAATTTAAACGTTGGTGGTTCGAATCTTACAATAGCTTAGAATAATATAAGATTACTAGAAATGATCTAGGACTAGCAGTAATAATTTCGCGTATGGCCTCTTAAATACGACACATGAAATAGTTTAAACAAGTCAGCAATATTTACAAAGCAAAAGTTTATCAAATTTCATTTATATACAAGAACACTTTTATTTTAAAAAGCGGAATGTATGGCATATGAAAACAATAACATTTCATTACAGTAAAACATATGCATAAAAATATTTCATCAGTAAAAATAATATTTGGACACACTTCCGAACTGAATTGTAAAATTATTCATTGAGCAATTCATCGATTTTTCAAACTATAGATTCATCGACGCGCCAAAATTGGCCCCAAAATGCAGTGCTTATGGTCCAGAAAGCAGGACATCTCAGTCGCGCTTTTGAGAAATGAATCTTAACATAACAATATGTCATTGGTCAGTTATTTAACCACAATTTTGGTGCGGTTTTTAATCTATAGTTTTAAATATTATTGCCAGTGTGTCAACTTTTTGATCGCAAATTAAATTGCTGTTTTCGCCCAAAATATGTGGGCATTCGTCAAAAAAAAAACCCCTAGCAAGTAAAAGATAATAAACTTTTCATAGTAATTCATGTTATGTACTTTACAATTTATAAATAACTAAAACTCAATTCAGTCTCTGGTATAAATTAAGTCATACTTTATCAAGCAAAATAAAATGGCAGATGGTATTACCTCGTTCGACTCTACAGATATGGATGAGGCGTTAATACTATATATGTCTCTCTTTACCACTAAAGAGAAAGTAAGACAGTTGAACTAAAACAACTACACAAAATTATTTATACAGTTATAAGGCCTTACTTATAAACGTTACTTAAGTTAAGCAAAGCTGAAAATTGCTCTGTCTTGTTTTCACCTGGGACAATTTCCGTCAACAAGTAGTTGACAGCAGTTTTAAGCGTTGCTTAAGTTTTAAGTGACGTTTAATAAGTAAGGCCGATAGTTCCACTGTGGATCGACCTTTTATTATTGCCATGCACTGAAAAAGTTTTCACCAAAAATCCTACACATAACTCTCTTGCTTAGCGGAAAACTTCATAAGCGACTCCATTAGATGTGGTGTGATCATTTCGTCCACATCGTTGTGGAACTCCCTGAAGGCCTCCGGATAGTGTCGGTGTATTGTCCGGAGGGCTTTGAGACAGTGTATGAGGGTTTGGTCCGGGTTGGGCTCCACGTGGGGCTTAGTTCTCTGCGCCCTAACTAGCTTGATAAGATGCGGAACTGCCTCCAGCTGGACGATCTGGTGGGCCACATCCGGCATTACTGATAACCTGAGGAGAGTAGAAGTAAGTACTTATATTATGTAAAGCTTTTTTGTAATTGTTTCGGACCATCCTTATCCTTACTAATATTATAAAAGCGAAAGTAACTCTGTCTCTCTGTCTGGATGTTTGTTCGCTTTTCACGACTAAACGGCTTAGCCGATCTTGACGAAATTTGGCAGGGAGGTAATGTGCATCATGAAGACATAGAGCACTTTTCCCTAAAGAAATGCGGAAAAACTGGAAAATCGCGGGATTCAACTAGTAGAATCACATAGCTTCGGGCTATTGGCTTTACAAAAAGTATAAATTCACTTAAAATTTATTGCGTACACAGTTCAGTAGGAAATAAGTACTTATGTAGGAAAAATGGTTGTGAAAGTTGTATTTTTTATACAGTAAGAGGCAGTTACAAGGGCGTCGCCATCCCATGACCGGGGGGGCAAGTGACGTGCGGTATTTATCGGCCTTAGGACTTTGGTTTCTTTGCAATTGGCAATTTTTTTTAAAATAAATAATAGGCTTGCGTAATAGGCCACCATCACGCCTGATGCTAAGCGATGATGCGGTCTACGTCGGGGCACGCTTACCTAGAAGGAAGGGGGGAAGCTGCCTCTCCCTACCCCCCCCCCCCCCCCTGGCGACGCCCTTGGGCAGTTAGAAAGCTGAGATATCATTAAACCAAACTTCGTAAATTTTACCTGGATATAGCGTCAGTAGCGTGCATATGCAACCTTGCCTGCGCGCGGACCTCTGCGGGGCGCGGCGCGGGCGCGGGCGGGGAGCGAGTGAAGCACGCCAGCGCCACACTGGCCGCCGGGATAGAGGAGAGCAGGTATATGCAGCGAGGGATGCGCGACAGAGACGACAGGAGCGACGCAGTTTGTTCCTGAAAGAGGGTTGGAATTAAATAAAGATAATATTGTTTTCATCGGAATAAAAAAAAATATTTAAAAATTGCATAAACATAGGCTTGCATACTTGTTTATCAACTACAAATACACACTGGCTTATGTCTATGAAGGAGAAATACTAATTGTTTATACTGCGATGCCACCATTATTATGAATATGAATTAAACCATTGAAGCGCGTTCCAAATCGACGCCAACAGTGCTAGAACCAACGCTGCAAATGTATGAAAAAAATGCAAATTTATTGTGCTATTAATGTAGAGAATATTGAGTAACGTGCGACTTATATAATACTTAAGTCTTCTTTGATATGTACCTAGAATGGCCAATTGATTATTTTTCTTCGGGATGCCACGGTGGGAGGTTATTTGTTTTGTTAAGAAAATGTATGTTGGTTGCTTCTTTTCAACAATTTGGTCTCACTGTAGGTATCTATTTTATCCATTCAAAACTCAAAACTGTGTTCGAGGACAAGCAAATCAACATTTTTCGTGTCTAGTTTATCTACATCGCAGAGTAGAGTAGTGGTCACGGCTGGTGCTAAGACAAACTGGGGCTTTACGGCTGTTTAAAGCAATCCAGTTTAGGTTAGAAGAAATTTTTTCTCGCAACCGCAAACCGTATCTGGGCGCGTTAAGGTTCACGTTCGCGTGATTTTCCAAACTGCGCGTAAATAACGATAGTTTGATACCGCGTAAGCAGTTGGCCGTAAGGCCCTTGGTACTGGCTCTAAATAACTTACTTGTAAGAACACTGATATATTCGGCCCGCGTCGCTTTACAGCATCCAACAGCCTCTCCACAGTCTTATGCTTTGTAATAACTTCCACGATGTCGGAGCTTGCTTCCTCCTTACTCTCTAGCTCGAGCTCTCGCACTAAGTTCACTAAACACGCCGTGCAAAGTAATAGTAGCTGGCAGCATTCTGTACGGGACAGGAGACCTGGAAAATTACTTTAGTTAAAACAACAATGACTTTGATACTAATGAACTTCAATTATTAAATTTGCCGCGCATCTTATTGCCGCCATTTTTATGACACATAATATCCGTCACAGACTATAAATTTAATTTATTAGCTGTTGACATTCACGATGTGGTAAAAAGTTACATCTGCTCAACGATAGATGGCAGTAATCTAAATGGTCTTGCTACTCGACGATAGATGTCTCGACCTGTATTTTTCACGTCTAACTATACGCTTCCATTATATATATCGTAATAGGAAGGTAGAAAAGAAAACTTACCAGTAATATTTTCAACGATGTTATTCAAATAAAGATGCAGCTGCGTGAGGTCATAATGCCCCCTCAACCAGGGCGCGGTGATTTGAGTTAGGACTGTGATTGCTTCCCTCATCTGAGGCTCTGGGTTGGAGCGATCCGAGAGAATGTCCGAAAGTATTTCTATGCCACCTCCCTGTACGAAAAAAAAAACGAATAAGTTAGAATAGAACTGAGGCTAATATTTTCCATAAGTAAAATTAAAGAATATGATACCAAAACGCTAAATAAACAGTAGGTAACTAAATATGTAGATGGTTTGTTGTGATTGTGAGTCAAGCAAGTCGGAACAAACCGAACTGATAAATACCTACCCGGATATTTACTAAGATAGGATAGACTAAAATAGTTCTACATTTATTTTGTAATTTTTTTATCAATGCTATAACAAAATATTCCATTCACGGTTCGCACACAGCCCTATTGTTATCTAAAATTTTGGTTAGATATAAAAAAACCAGGCAATAGCGAGTCGCGTCCGCGCACTGTGAGGGATTCCGTACAAACTTAACTAACATGTCATACATAAACTCGAAAAACATTACAAGCATTCCAGCAGTTGAGTAAAAAGGTTGCAATATTGAAGAACAAGGATAAGTTTTTTTTACCGTTTTTTTTATTCACTACCTTTGAATGTTTTCCCTTACATCGGTCTAAATCACTGCAGGGGCGGATCCAGGATTTTATTTTGGAGGGGGGGGCATTCTGACAAGTTTCGAAGGAATCAAATCGAAAAATTTAGTAGAATGCATGGAATTGCAAGGTGTTTGAGGGGGGGGGGGGGCATGGCCCCCATGCTCCCCCTGGATCCGCCAATGAATCACTGTCAGTTTTCCAACTACAAAACAAGGCACTATCCGTGCCTTTATTCAGGTCGCCTAATGTGCAAATTGTAGGACACGCTGCACACTCAATCAAGTGTGACATAGTCTGAGGGTTCACACCACAAAGACATTCGGTATAAGAGCCTTTTGTAACCCTACTTTGCCATGTCATGCCGACTTCGTCCAACTTGGGACCGAAGTCGATTCAGGGTTTTCCAAGTGGGCCATGCCATGGTTCTTTATGGCCTAGAAGAAACCGATTCAAAAACTTACCTCTTCAAACTGTTTGACTGCATCTCCTGTAACGCAGACCGTAGCCAGCGCTCTCAACGACAGGGCCTTTATTGAACTCTTCTTGCTCTCGATAATAGCCGTCAGCAGAGCCCGGGGGACTCCACAGTCTACGAACGGAAGCTCCGTGATCTCCTTCAGGATCTTAGAGCATTTCTCGTGGATGCTCGACTCTGCGTCTTCGTTGAGCATAGCGAGGTGCCCGATTGAAGTTAGCGTGCTTTTGAGGATCAGGTCCGATGGGGGTTCCTCGATTATTGAGACCAAGGTCTGGAACAAATTGTTGTTTCAAAATGAAATAAGCAAAATAAAAAGCTACTTTAATTTCAGTTGCTAGTTTGATTAAGCACTTTGAAGTTCTGATGGTGAGCCATGGCTGAAGGTTACAGCCATGGCTGATGGTTAGAGCGGTTAAGTTCCCTTCTGCCTTCTGTCAGAGAGAGAGAGAGGATGGGCCATAATCCACATGCTGCCCCAGTGCATGTTGGACCTTAATTGTTGGTTCCTCCATATCACTTAGGTACTTTTAGACTTCAATATTCAAGCTCATAATTCGTTCCAAGGCCTTACCTTCGTCTGTTGAACCAGCACAGCCTTGGTCGTCTCCATGAAGATACCAATCAGTGTATCTAGGTGTTTCTCAACCAGTTTCCATTCAGGGTTGCTCTCGTTCAATTCCACCTTCACGTCTTCTCCGATGTCTATCAGTTTCTGGAGGTATATCTGCAGGGATTTCTTAATCCTGAAAGAAATATTTGCCATAAGATTTGTGTTTTGATTCGATGGGACAAACTTTATTTTATAGATTCTGCCTTTGGCCACTAATTCCTGTGATGATTCAAGGCAAAGTAGCAGAAGAAATGAGAAGGATATTTTTAACAGATTTAGCAGTGGAAAGGTTTAAGCTGATTATGACAATGTGTTTGTTTAGCATCATGTCACCAAGAGTGGTGGAAGTATGTTTCAAGGGGTTTCAATAGTATTTAGTTTGTCTTATCCAATTCAGTGTCGGCCGGAACATTGCTGATAATGTAGAAGTTAAAAAACCTTACACGGCTCCGGAGCCGGGGTGTTCCAAGATCAAATGATTGAAACTTTAGTTTCCAAAAATAAAATATTCATCTTACTTGTCCCAGCGTTCAGGAGTCTCTCCTGGCGGCTTGGTGTTCAGCGTGATGCTGTGGGCTAGCACGAACTCGTTGATGTTGGCCACTAGCAGACAGACTTGCTCCTCACTCGTCTTAGAATCTTCCATTTGTCTGGAATTATTAAAAGTTTTCATTCAAAGTTCTGCGTCCATTTGCATTCTGGTCGAAGACACAATGCGGTGCGTTTTACATTTTTACCAGCAACTATCGGAAGATTTGGAAGGTACAGGATGGTACAAGTGCTCTGCTCAGGGTTTGAAAGATATGGTACTTCAGAAAGTAGGTACAAGGAGGATAGATTTGATTGTTTGTTTGTTTGTATTGAATAGGCTACTGAACGGATTTGAAAAACTTTTTCACTGTTGGGAAGCAACACTATCCCCGGGTGACATAGGCTATATTATATATTTTTTTTTAATAGGGACCCTTACTAAAACTCCAATAATGTAACCCAAGGTGTAATAATTTTGAAATTTTTGTTAATTACGCGTGCAAAGCCGGGGCGGGCCGCTTAAGAAAAGAAAATTGGGTAACTAATTATAATAAAAACTAATTATAAATTATACTTAAGGTTATGCGGTAGATGTTCAAAAAATCTCAATTAATTTTAGTTATGCATGAAAGGAAAAGTGACCGCCTTCGAGTAGGTTAACTTCCTTAGTCAAATCGATGCATCTGGAGTAAAAACCTGTTACATACATAATATAACTGATTAGCTTGATTTGCATACGTTACTGCTAACTTGCTTTACATAATCATTCAGGCATGATTAATCGCTAATTTGGTGAAAACTGGTTCCTATTTCCTATATTTATATCATACACCCAATCATTACTTTGTATCGATATATCTCTCTCGTTAACTGGAATTCCCTGGTTGTTACGTAAACGTATTTAAAAAGTCATAAATTAGTTGTAAAGCATAACTAAATTGGTTCCGTTTGGAGCTTCGTTCGTTTCGGTCTCAAAATGTAAACATAAACTAACCATTTGCTATACTATTGGTTTCGAAATTGTTTAGGAATAGTCTATGGTGGCATTATTTGGCGAGCATGCCTAATTTACAAAATTAAAGACGTGTTTTTCAACTCTTCCACTTCCAATTCGGCCTTTCATGTCTCTTACTTTATAATTCAAATTCATTTTTAATTCAAATTCATTTATTTCGACCACTTGGATCATATAAAAAAGGAGAAAGAAAAATAACAAAACTTTAAGTATATTTATACGCAGCGTAGCGCAGCCCATCCGATCTTAATCGGCAGTGCATATAGCACGCAGCAGAACAGACGGCCGATGGGGTCGAAAGGTTCTCGAATGGAGACCACGGACTGGTAAACGCAGCGTTGGACGTCTACCCACAAGATGTATAGACGACCTAAAATAGACCGCAAGGAAACGCTGGACGCAGACCGCTTTCAAACGGCCTTTTGGAGATCGATGGGGGAGGACTATGTCCAGCAGTGGACGTCCTACGGCTAAAAGGAGATACGCACCGTATCGTTTACTAAATTGCATAGGAATTCAAAATGAAAATCTTCAAAATGGTTAATTCCATAAATGGCAGTACAGGCAATTCTGTAAATAGCCTATCACCTAAACTACAAAGTTCATAACATTAGCTCTCACCTCAATACATCGCTGTACTGATGAACGATGATCTGTCCGTGCGTCTGCACCTTCTTAATGTTCCCAGTAATGGTGGCGGAGCTGGCAGATACCATCGCCTTCATCTCGGCGCCCAGGGGCTTGCTCTGCAGAGTGGTCATGCATTCGTTCTCGCAAGAACTGATAACATCACACAGCCAGTACTGGACCGGTTCCGGCTTCCTCTCGCAAAGACGCTCCAGGCAGGTCTGGTCTATGCTCCTCTCGCGATATAAGATCTCGTTTTGGTTGTTGAGAACGATTCTGCAGGAAATATTTAAATGTTACAAATGAGTCGAGCGTGACAACAGCAAAAAATGTTGGCCATCTATAAAAAGACCGGTTACGTAGTTAAATCATTCGAGGAACTTACCCATTGAAATTGTCCAGTAAGTTGAGTCGCCGAGGATTCTTTTTGTCGCTTTTTGGATGACACCCGTTCATATATTCATGTGGAGCCAACATTTTCGGAGTCGACGTGCAGGCCAAATTGAGCTGTACGTCCGTGAAATACTCATCATCTTTTAATTTCTCTCTCTTAGAGTCATGTGTCAAATTTTTATCCGTCTTGTAGTTTGGTTCGTTTGGCTGTTTGTCTTGGAACTGTAGAGGCGGGGTTACTCCTCTGTCTTTTACGTGAGTATCATTTTGGTTTTCGTCTTTTGCTTTCAAGTTTAAGTCGCTTTCAGTGGCAACAAGCCTTTCATTGTAATGTGGAATGAGCATTTCTTGCTGCGGATACGTAACGATAACCCAAGAGTTTTGCTCCTCAGTTCTAGGTAGCCCTAGAGAAGGTACCCTGCTCCCCTTGAGTGTTCCTCCGGCGTGACTTTCAACTGGTGATGGTTTTTCCTTCTTTGAGAATAATTTGAACGTGTCTTTTCTGTCCGGCTTGTTCCCTGTTCGGTGTTTAGCTTTGGGGCCGACTTTTTTCTGAGGTTTTAAGTGAAGGCTGTCCATGATATTCTTCCCTAATATGGCTTTTGTTGGCTTGTGTACTTCTTCTTTCTCATATACTTCTTCAACACCATCTTCGTCTATATACCCTAAGGAATGGTACCCATCTTGAATATCCAGTATTTGCTGATCAAGTCTTTGTCCTTCGAAGTTCAGAGATTTATTTAGCCTATTCCTTTGGAACACAGGAGTGGTTGAGATGGATTCTTCATTTTCTTGTGAAAAACTGCGCTTGTAGGTTCCTTTAGCAATAGAAGATCTTTCAACTGGCGTGTATGAAACGCTAGATATAGGAGTGCGATTTCTGGGCTGATTGCTTACAGCTATTTCACTGTTATCAGCCAACTTTATGTATTCGAAACTTTCGTTGGAATCTGTTCTTTTTTTGCTAGTCTCTAAATCCTTAACTTTTGCTAATTTGATCCCTTTGGCGCTGTCGTTCTCTGGAGTCGATGTAAAAGACTTTTCTGGGTACTTCTTTGATGGACTTATAACATTAAGGTTTTTATCAGGTACTTCTTTGGTTTCTTGTATTGCACTTTTATTTGGAATAAGTTTTCTATTTACAGGTTTTGGTGGCGATGTAGTTTCGTTCACTTTATCGTCCATCCTATTGTTAATGTTAACGTTATTAGTTACGTTCGACTTAGATTTATTAAGTTTTTCCTTATTTACGTTTTTCGGTGAAGAATACTTTGGTTCTATATTATTTACATCGTCTATCTTATCCTTAAGTAATTCCATGTGTTCTTCATCGTGATGAATTTCATAATACTTCTGAAGGTCGTATGGAGTTTGTATAACGCTGCTGCTTCGGTTACGCGGTTTTGGAGTAGGGGCACCATTACTGACATTGTCAGATGCTTTTGGGCTATCGACGACATCTCTCTGTGGTGTATTTTGAAAGTCTATAGCTTGCTTCACGGTGATATTTTCATTGTTGTTTGAATCGCTGCTACTGGACGACTTGTTCTTTGAATCATTGTTCTCGGGAGATTGGAAATACTGTGAAGGAGGCGGAGAGCTATCTGAATCTGAGAATCCGGAATCTTGGCTCTTGTGGCTGCCTGGGCTGCCGTGCCGGTGAGGCCACTGGTTTATCGGCACGGCAGGTTGCGCAACGTTATCAGCGCTATTGTTCCTCTGTCCCTCGGGCTGATTCGCTATCCAGTGGGGCAGCTGTGGTTCCCATTCAGCCTCTTCCCTCACGCGATTGATCGGCAGTGCGACCGGGCTTCCTAGGTTCGGCGGCTCGTCGCCCCACCACACCTTGCTGCGCGTACGTTGAAAATTCGACATCCTGCAACAAAACAAATCAATACATTAATCGTGGGAAGCCAAGGTGTCGGGTGTAATGATCGACGAATGACGTAATGTCTTGGATCATTATGAAGAGTTCGGGAGGCGCGTGCGCCGTGGCGCGTGACGCAGTGCTTGGCCAAATTATCTACGAACACCTATTATAGTGTTTGTGTAGTTTTTTGTTTGATAGTCATGGGAATTCACGGCTTTGTGTGTTGATTGCTCAACCATTGAAATTGAAAATAAACTCTATGTAGAAAAAATTATCTAACTCCGTTACCAGCGTTCAGATTTTCCTCAGAAATAAAACGTACCTAAATACAAAGAAATTCCAGAAGCACTGTAAGCTCCACACACGTGTGGAGCACACGTGCTCCATCGTCGACCAAATAGTTACACTGCGACGTTTATGAAAGACATTTAAATATTTTAAAAGCGAGCTTACGAAAAAAGCTGCAGTGGGTAATAATACCAGTAAAGTTCACCAGGGTCGCGCAGATGTTAGGAACCGTTGCAAGGCCATTGTGATAAATGCAAGGGCTAACAAATACTCACAATGACCGTGATTTTGTCCCCTCTGGAGTTGTGACGTCAGTTTTGACGACGGAGTTCTGAGAGAACGGATCTTGGACAATGTGCAGAAGATAGTGAAGGAATTATAAATAAATACTTAGTAGGAAAGATGAAAGGTACCCGTAAGGCTCCAGAGGCTTTGCGGCCAACTTATTAAGCGGTCTCAAACTAACGTTAAAACAAAACAGTTCGGAAAATCACGTGAACCTTAACGCACCCAGAAACGGTTTGCGGTCGTGCAATTTTTTTCATCACCTAAACTGTATTGCTTAAAACAGCTAGCCGTAAGGCCTCAGTACGTAAGTAGGTACTGAGTACTAGGTATAGAACCGAGATGTTATTTCTCCGCAGTATAAACCCGGTCATCGCTTGCGGTTGTCTATGAGTCAATCCTGAATCATATTGTACTTAACAAATAGCACAATTAGACCTTTTCTATATCGTACTTTTTCACAGTGAACTGCATGTTAGTCTTTATCGTTGTTTTTTTTTAAGTTTATTTTTTTAGTTTGGTAAGGTACTTTAGTTTGCTGAATAAAACTAATGATGAAGCTGTAAATATGTACTGCTTTGATGATGGCAGTTAGAATTTGCAACAAAGCACATACAGGATGATGGTGTTATAGGCTTATTCCTTTATAGGCATCTGCAGAGATTGAGGGCTATTTAAGCCATACATTAGTTCAACAAAAGTTAACTTATCCAGATATTAAAAAAAACATAATTTTATTCTTAAGCCAGTGATTTCATAAAGTGCTTTCTGATTAAATGCTGAACTTACTGATTTTACTTTTACGTCCTTTTTTTCATTTAGTAATAAGCTTGCGTTTGACCGCACACTCGCCATGCGGTAAGATGGAGCACGTTTGCCTAGAGGAAACCGATAGCATAACGGGCGAAATAGCAGGGCGCGGCTATAGTTAAATGTATAAACAAAAGAGGTATACTTTTTGATCCGTAGACGAACGAAAAATACCGACATAGCCCACCGGATTAGCAAGTTGAAGTGGCAGTGGGCAGGGCATATCACGCAGAATAGATAGCCAATGGGGCCAATAGATTCTCGAATGGAGACCACGGACCGGTAAGCGCAGCGTAGGACGTCCACCCACAAGATGGACAGAAGACCTAAAAGAGACCGCAGGGAAACGCTGGATGCAGGCCGCTTCCAACCGACCCTTTTGGAGTTCGATGGGGGAGGGCTATGTCCAGCAGTGGACGTCCTATGGCTGAAATGATGATGATACTTTTAAGATGTGCCAGTTCAAAGTTATGTAAAAATTAGACACTGTGTTGCCCCCCTTTGAATATTTGTACTAGCAACCCAACAAATATTTAAGCTGCGCATTAGCACAGATGGTTTAATCAAGAGACCCTTGACGAAACAGCTCACCTGAGACCCGACAAATTGTGCAAACATCTAATCTACCTCCTCATTAGTTAATCATTGCTAATAGCTCACTGGTATTTAACAAATATGTACGAATTAGGAAATCTTTATGTCGCTGCCGTTGATTTTGACCAAGTCAATAAACGATAGACGTCCGATAATAAAGAAATCTATAAAATTAGTTGATTGAATCAGGTGTTACATTGCGGGAGTCCGTTTTAATTTGTATATGACGAAATTCTAGTGTAATTCCGTTCTATGTCGAAAATATAATTGAGATGGAGAAAAATAGTTTATCCCAAAATCTTTATTGTAGGTACTCGAAACGACGTAGAAGCGAAATTAGGTACACTAGAAATTCGTCATATACAAATTAAATATAATTAATTACACCTACTAGAATAATCATAATCATATAATTACTCGACATAGCCCACCGGATTAGCAAGTTGAAGTGGCAGTAGAAGAATGTAGTATTATTTATAAACAAACTTAACTTTTTTAGCATACGTGCACGATCAAATCATACGAAAGCGATACACAAAGATAATATAACCATCGTCGTTGGCGAAAAACAACGTCGAAATAACAATATATGAGGCACAACCTTCATACCTGTAGAAGAAAATAACAGTCAGTAGTTTTTTTTTTTATTGAAACAAGTAAATACTTATTCCATGGAGCTACTTGTTGCATTGGCTATGAAAAGGTGCTTAAACGTTCTATTATACCCTCATGCGGGATAACGAATTTTCTTTGAAGAGGTTAGATTTTAGTTACAAGTGACAATGCAGGCAATACTTAATAGAAATATATTTTGAACTAAGATTTTGAAAGTGTTTTTCTATCGAAGATAGAAGATATAGCGAGTTTTTCACACTCATTCGGCCAGTTTGTTTTTATTTTTTTACAATATAGCGGCATTATTTTAAAACCGCCATTCATGTGCGAACCTTGGCGCGTAATCGTCGTAGCCTTCACGTAAAGCGGTGCAGTCTGTATCGTAACACAAAAAATAGTACCGACAAGTATTACTATGTACAGAGATAGACGGGCCCTTGTAGACTTCCTCTGCTTTCTGATAGCCTGGTACCTACGTTGTCATGCTTCAATGGAAACAATGCGCACGAGACATTGACTTTGAAATGTGACGCATGGAACAAATTGATCAAGTAGGTAGGTAGAATGTTTAGTTTTGTAGAATTGACTTCACGCGCCATCTGAATAATTTTAATTTTAAATTCTATAGATAATGGCATCGATTCTGATGCACTCTAATCCAAACTAAACTAAATTTGACCATTCTAAAATTGTAGTAAGCTCTACAATGAGGCCTATTCAGTCATACCACTCACTAAACTAAACCAATCTGACAGGACTAAAATTATCTGCCTCCCTTTTCATTGTAATATGTCAGAGAAGGATGGCAACAATTTTAGTGTTTTCAAATTTAGTTTAGTTTAGTCCTGTCAGATTAGTTTAGTTTAGTGAGTGAATCGACAGACAGATATGACAGAATCGACGCCATTGTCGTCATACGTCCACCAAAATTGTCTTGTACCTACAAATAAAAAAACACGATTTTACTACTGCAACTTGCAAGTCAGCGATCTTCTAAACTACAGTTTTTTGAGATAGGAGTCGACTTGACGGCAATAAACTCGACATGCGGCCGAGTTTATACAATAAACAAGTGACAATAGACATGCATTTACAAATTAGGTTAATCTATACGCCTATACCTAACTATAACGAGAAAATTGAGTCACGTAGAAGCGAAAGCATGACCGAGTTATGCTGATAATATAGTCCATTTACAACGCTCCATTACCTAGAGATGCTCAGTCAGACACAAATCAAATGAAATTTATTCTTACTTTAACCATTTAACACAAATGCTGGTATTTGCGAATAAGCTCCACCTTCTATGAATATTCAACACGCATTCAATTAATTTCCAAATAATGTACAGGCTGTCCGGAATACGTCCTTAAAACCTTCGACAAAAATAAAATGAATGGACGGGCCCTAACCATTGAAATTGCTCAGTAAAAACGAGTCAAAACCGTCGGACATATACTTCAACACCTAATTATAAAAATTTACAGTATAATTGTTACAAAAAATAGATTCCGGTTTTATTTGTGTATTTACACTTCGGGAAAGCATATGAATGCATGATTTTGACAGATGTTTCGTTATCGCGTAACAATAGACACGTGCTGCACTTCCTACGGCTAGAGATCGACTGAAACGAAATGAGAGCCGGCGCTCATTTTGTTATCTTCAAAAATGCGCTTCTACTGGGCCTGTCCATTAATTTTATTTTGGTCGAAGCTTAAAACTAAGATTTTTTTACCACTGCCTCAAAACAATTTATTTAAATGATACAAAGATGAGTACACGAACATAAAGTGTTTTAAGTAATGAAATACGAATAAATAAACGTTAAAATAAATATGCTACGTGTACATATAAGGCAAGTACTTAAACCAGTTTTGAGATTTGAGAGTCGCGGACATCCAGTGGATGCAGAAAGCAGGCTGTCGTTCAATGTGGACGCCTTCTGGCTGACGATGATGATGATTAATTTTAATAATTTGTTAGTGCATCATTGCTGCACCGAAGATTTCTGACATGAAGTGAAGCCTGTATCACCTGAATTTGGTCAAGATTTGAGTGTTAATTATTTAGTCTCATGAATTGCAAATTGCCCGCGACCTTCGGATGTTGTTATCTTGTAACATTACAAAGTCATACCTTATAAATAATTGATATCTCGTTATTCATGACCTGTTTAAAATATGCAAACGTTTATAAAATAACATCGATTAAGTGCCAATTCCTTTAAATACCATGCAATTAAATTCACTACCATCTAACGAGTCGTTTTGACCTTTGGAAGTAAAGGTAAAGGTAAGTTTTCACCAAATTTCGTAGAAAAAAAAACATCTTTAAAAAAATTAAATTAAAAAACCAAAAACTTGGTTATTTGAATTTTTCACATAAATTTTGAGGTTATGTAAAAAAATAGTATATATAAAAGTTGTAGATCTTTTTATTACCTACAACTTTGCGATATAACTTTTTTTCATAGGACTTGTAGTTTTACCGGAAATCAAGATAAACCATTTTTTACCCTTAAAAACTCACCCCCTCCCACTTCCCGAACTCAGATCGCCCGTAATTTATTTTTCCTTTCATTTTTATCATATTCCCCTCCTTTTCTAATAGGTTTCATCCTACTACTATTTTTTTTCACTTTTTACCATTTTTGAAGGCTTCGACCCTGGTCTATATAACCAAACAGTTAAAACGTCTTGGAGTGAATGACAAACAGCAGTATTCCTTTCATCAAAGATCAAAATTAAATATGTACCCTATACTACAATGATTCGATGATGATTTGAATTATAGTTATTTGATTATTTACGGAATATTTACGGTGGTAAATAAAACCATAATCATATAACTGCAGTGAACAACCGTGATAGTTAAAACAGTGATTGCAATTATGTCGGATTTTTTTCTCGGTACTTTTCAGTATGAATGTGTGTTTTTTAAGTTTACCGCAAAAACTCATTTATGGTGGCAAGAATTTTTATATTTTGATCAACGCGAAAAAATGCCCGAATCATCATGTAGACTAAAATCATAACTAATATAATATTATAAAGAGGAAAGATTTGATTGTTTGTTTGTTTGTTTGCATTGAATAGGCTCCGAAACTACTGAACCGATTTGAAAAATTATTTCACTGACGGGAAGCTACATTATCCCCGGGCGACATAGGCTATAATCTATACCAGTGCGAAGCTGGGGCGGACCGCTAGTAACTAATAAAATCATAAAATCATATCATATATCGTAAAATCATACTAAAGGTAGGTGCGAAGTCTAAAACAAAAATTTCGATTTCAAACTGTGTTAAAATTTTAAAGCTTCAGATTTCCAACGTCATAAAAAAATGTGGCTCAAACGGTAACCATCTAGGTGTACTGAGAATAGCAAACAACTAGTTCCAAATACAAACTGTTAAAAAAAACTACACCTGGCAGTAACGGTCGCGTGTCATCTGCTCGCCTCCCATGCACGGCCATACGCCACGCTTCGAACGGCACGCGCCATGCTCGAATTAAAAAAAGTTGAAAAATATCGCGTATCGACATTTTCGGAAATCGAACGCTTCTGGATGTTTTTTTATTGGATTAACGGACGGATATTGACTGCCAGTGCTATTTTTGTCGAAATAGAGGAAGTTTGTGAATACTATTTACAGATGTTTGTCATCATATTGTGGAGGAAATATATAAGCACAAATTACATAACACTACTGTTATTAAATACTCAATAATTTATTGCATATCATGAAATTCACATCACCTAATAAAGATCCTAACTGGCAACAAAATGCGGAGTAAATTGGTTTATTCCATAATTGATTTGTCTTCGTTTAGGCTATAGTCTATAACTTTATAGTAACATTTTGCAAGCAATACCTGTCTTTTATATTTTGTTTTTTTTTTTCCATTTTCTGTTTTTTATCTGCATTGGTAGTTTATTATAGATGGTCATTGTATTTGGGCCGGAGCTATGCATTACTAATTTAGAGGATGTTTATAGTAAATATTACACAACTCTACATAATTTTATTATATTAATGGAATAAAAAAAAACCCAATACGTTAGAAAATAATATTATTTCCTTTCATAAGAATAAAACCATAGAAAAATAATACACCTTTGTCTACAATGTTTGTTTATGATAAAACCATGCTGCGCCAGGTTTTGGGCAACGTAATCAGAGATGGGTTTTCTTTGCAATGTGGTAATATAGCCGGTATATAGAAACTTTAAACGAAAGGCGCGAAACCATTTTTTTTTTTTTAAACTTGGAATTTGAAATGCGTAATGACAATAATTCTCATATCTTTACCACTTTGACTGTTGTATATTATTATACGTGAGGTTTATTTTATTTATTTATTAATTTACATTGCCACATTATGCATTTGAACAACCAAAATGCACTATATGGTATATGTACACATAATTCCCTGTTTATAGGGTGTTATCAAGTTTGCTCGTCTTGTTAGGGGTTTAACAGGCTTGTGGATTTGGTTGACGGACCGCCGTCCAATCAACGGGACAGAAAGAGTGAGACTAATAAATATATTCCTTCTCTTTCTCTCTCGTTGGTCAGATGGCGGTTGAGGTCAACCAAACACACGTCTGTTAGCACTATTACTAAATTGTACACAAATCACAGATAACAAAAAAATATTTGTTACAGCACAGATTCTGTAATCAATTTTGATTTACGTATTCCTCAAATAAGAAATAATTTATGCAACTCGGTTGCTATTAGTTCATTGCACAACGTTCATCAACGCACGACTAACATGCTAAGCAAGATTCCTTGCCGGCACCTATCAAACCATCGACAATCGACAAAAGAAAACCGTTACAGTTCACACGGACCTATCACTCGTGCCATCACTGCAACTCTTTTATATTTTTTGCTGTAATTATAGTCTTTATTGCGTGCGTCATAAAGATTACGCGTCGATGTGTAGTGATTTGATCTCTATGGTTACTGCCAGGTGCGAGTTTTCTGTATACACGCTAGGGGTGTATGGCGCCCTTATATAGTGTTTGGGGTCTCATTTCGGAACGCGATGATTACTATACATGGTGTTCTAAATAAAATATATCTATATTTAGTCTTGGGTGGCAATTTCGCGACAAATTTTCACATATTTTTGACCGGTGAATTTGAAAAGCATATATACCTTTTTTTACCATTACCATACGTCCACAATTTTTTGTATTATTTTGTTTTTGCACTTATTTCACAGACATTTATAAAGGTCATGCGTTGATTTAAAAAGTTTTTTAAACACATTTTCAATTAACGGCATACCTATACTTATTTTTTTTTGTGTACCTAGGTAAATTTAATGGTAAGAAAAAAATATATAATTATTTATGTAAATTATGTTTATGTCCTTAAATTTTATGTGAAACTAGTAAGCTACAAAAAAGGTATTATTAGGTACTATTCGGATTTCGCTCCGTCTATCAATGTTATGTGAAAATTACGCATTGAATGAAGGTCTTATAAATAAATACACTTAATTTTTATGTTATTTTATCCAACAATTTATTTGGATTTTTTTATAAGAAACGCTTGACAAGCCATACCTAGTGCCAATTCTAAATTACTTAAAGAAACAGTATAGTGCAGCTGAACATACAGCAAAATATGAGCGCCATTTCGCAAATTAATTAAATTGACGTCTCGAAGTGACTCATTTATAAGTAAATCAATGACGTTCATAAGTGGAACCGATTAACTACTCTACAACCAATATTAGTTCAAGTTGCTAATAAAATGTAAGTAGGTATAAGGACAAAAATGTTGATCCTATTGTTTGTACAAATCTTTGTATTTGACAAACATGCACAGACCTACTTGGACCGTTGGACCCCGTTGGGAATAAATTGAATACACACTTAAATTTTAAAATATTTGTTGGTGCTAGAAGCATTGATGTAAGTAAATAGGGGGAAGATACGGGACGAACTTCTTGACGGGGACCGCACAAATTCGGCTCATTGGCCTAATAGACTTCAGTCACAATCGAACTGTCGTTTTGGTAGCACGTGAATTACTTGTCAAAATTGTGTTTAAATAAAGCAGCAAAAATTACTTCCTGCGTTTTCACAAGGAGCACCAACAGTTTGAAGACAAAAAAAAATTCACGGGATTACTTTTCACTCGTAAATACTTAAAAACAATTAACTTAATTTTCTTTAAACATCATTAGGTCTAGTGTAGTGTCTAGTGGAGCAGTGAAGTTGACGTTTACAGTGTAGACGTCAACGTCGCCGCTGACTCGAGCCGAAACAGAGCCATATTTATTGGGTACAATGTTTGGATGTCACGCGTCTTCCCCCTTTTTAAAACAGTCATTGGCTAGACAGAAAATTTTTGGACCCGTTTGGGAACTAGCCTTTCGAGGTAAGGCCACAGATCGTTTATTAAATGAAACGTGTGACATTAACAAACGTCCACTAGTCCACGAGAGTGGCAGCCATTGTTTTAATTTTGCAATCAGTATTACAAACAGTACAAATGGTAAGTACAAGCGTGTACAATATTTCTTGACATAAATTAATTAGCATGCTAAACAATTTGGATACTTTAGCAGATTTGGTATAATAATGGCCATTCTTAGTTATATTCCCATGTGATGAAAATATACCACAAGATTTATAATCAAGGACACTTTGTAGCTTGAAGATTTGTAAGCACCTAATGATCCGTTAAATTTACATCAATTCACAGATTTATGCTTTAAGAAACCTATATTATGCAGTGAATTTAAATTATTATTGTTATACTTACCTATTTGTTTTTACATGTCTACAAAATCTTAGAACGTAGGTTAGTTAGTATTTAGTACCTAGTTAGGTAAACACCGTAAAACAAGAGAAATTAATAATATTAAAAAATAAGTAACACTCTGTATAAATACAAGGACTCTTTGCTTCCCCTTTTTAAAAGAGTCCTTATTCCAAAGTCGCTTACTGGTTCCTTAACATCTGTCAGAGCCAACTGAATACTTCACTCGATTGTTGCATTTGAAAGTTGTCGATATTGTATCGAATCGACATAATTGCTATGGACACTAGAGACGGATCTTCCGCACCCGGCAGTATGCAAACAACGGTGAAAGTAAAATATAATTCATATTATGATGTAACTGATGAACCGTTACATACCGGTATTATAAATCAATGAAAAAAATTACGCAATATAAAAATATTGCTCAAAAATGGCTAATTAGTAGAAATGAAATAAAAAGCACCCTTATACACAGAGTTTTTATCATTGTCTCTATTTTTTTACATGTTTTACTGTAACGCACATCAGTATATACGTCGTTTTAGATTCAAATGAAAAATAAACTCTTTCCACATACGACATAACAAGATAGAGACGTGCGATTGTTTATCTTAAGTTTTTTTAATCATTGTGATTCTATACGCATACAAAATACAAACTTACAGCGTTTAAAATTCAACGCGATTGTGATTTTTTTCTTTGAATTTCTGCAAGCGTCTTGCGAACTTGCGAAGCAATTGCGACATGTTTTAATTTATTCTTTGTGGAGATGAAATTCCAACGAATTTTTTGAAAAAATATTTGTTTATATATATGTTGTAATAAAATCACAAAATTTATATTAAATAAAAAAAAAATCTATTACTAGTTATTGTTGATTCAAAAGTTAATTTTACGATAATGCAGACGAATATTTTTGGCAAGATTATTTTTTTATGACAATAATTTGTTACTAATAGGTTTCAATGTGCAGTCAAGTCCCCGAACTCCTTACCTTATCGCCGCAGACACGGTTGGATGAATGCAGCGACGCCCGAAGCCGCATAGGGCACGCGTTGGCGTCGTGGCATATGGCCGATAACACACCCCGTGCACACGCCTTTAGAAAAAATAAAACGATCATGCCACGTGCCAGCAGTTAATTTGTTTTTAATTTTAACTAAGAATGTGGAGTTTCTATAAAGTTATGTACAGAACGAATTTTTATTACGAAATCGATTTTAGTTCGACAGTCTGTGAGATAAATGTTAGTGGAATTATCTGTTTTTATTTACAATAAATAATTTGAATTTGATTTCAATGTACTTTTTTTCTGGTAGGATTAAAAAGGTTAGCATTTGATATTTCATAGAATTAGGATTAGATTTTTTAATTTTCACAATTTTTCAGCGAATTATATTGATATAAGTTTGAGCTGTAGAAAACGACCATCATCCTGATACTTTGAGCTTTTCTTAGAACAATACAAGATGTTTGAGAATCTTGGAAATTTTGTGCCCGTTTAATTTATTTACGCCTTGATCAAGTCAAGATCAAATGATTTGACCTTGACGTTTGTCATTGGCAATGAATTAATCAAGGGTTTGACATTTAGCCGTAACGGCGGGCAGCTGCGTTGCAATTAGCAATTTACTTCGCGGGCAGATGTCTACCCGTGTATGGTGAGCTTTAATTCCGCAAGCGTGCCAACCGTTTGTCGGTTTTACCTATTTCTTTTTTCTAAAAATAACCAGTAGTTTTATGGTCAGTGTTTTCTTCGGAGTAAGCAGTTGTAATGTTCGTAATAAAAACTTTTTTAATGTCAAGTTTGCTGGCCAGTTTGAAGTTTAAAACCGGGGTCCCTATTCTATGGTGTTTATATTCTCTTTGGGGATAGTATTCTCAAGTCAAATATTATAAACTTATTTAACTCAATAAGTATGTACTCATCTATGTAATAATATATTGATTCACAACATAATTTTTTATTGACATCGCACATAGTTGTTGACACTCATGACGCTATAAACCACCACATTCCCATGCATCTGTATCATTTTACCGCAATGGAATCTCTTTGCGCAGTGCTCTCCATAGTAGGCAATGTTAATCATAAGTCTGGAATGTCAAGCCACACGTGCAAGATTGGCCGGTGGTTATAGAACTATGGCCAAATGAACGGTCTATTCCACTTTGATCACCTGGGTGATCAAAGGCGACTCTTTAGTGTCTTTTGTTCACACTTGGCTAGTACTGATTGGAAAAAGAGCTGCGTACACTTCTAGAAGGAAATTATTCTTCTGTTACGAGTTGATTGTCAAGGAGGCTCCAACGAGTAAGTACGTACATATGTATGGGAAATCACATGAGGTGCATACTTCGTGGTTTTTCCCGCGATAATCTAGTTTTACCGTGTTTTATCGAGGCTAAAAATACCTATCTATCCTATATTCCTACCCTTACTATTATGATGCACACTTAGGTAACTACTTTCTTGCGAAGTTTTATACTCAATACCATCGACTCTACTCAATAATTTGTCAAGGTTGGTTTCGCAGATAAGTCCGTTTTTCTGTTTATTTGTTTCTCAATAATGGTAAAACGAATCACACTTATTGAATACTTATAATTATTACTTCTATTTCATGAGTAGGAACGCCAAAGAAACTCAATCACTCCAGTTCACGAACGTTTAATAAAGTTAATGACCGTATTTTTTGTAGTAAAAAGTCAACAATCTGTAAAACTAATTTCCTATCAACAAACGATTAGTTGCGACACAATGTTCAGTTTTTGCGATCACGCTGGTTCATTGACTACCTACTTACTGTCAAGTTTCTATGTACTATATGGTATTATTAATTTATACTCTATGGTTTGCATACTCCATACCATAGAGTATGTTATACTCTATGGCATCTCTATGGTATGTTCTACTATCTTTTTTTTGTTGTACAAGTATTGTATATTTTTTTTACTTATTATATACTAGTAGGCCGCCCCTGCTTCGCATGGGCGAAGCCGGGATATATAGCCTAAGTCAACCGGGGATATTACAGCATCCCAACAGTGAAAGAATTTTTCAAATCGGTTCAGTAGTTTCGGAGCCTATTCAATACAAACAAACAAACAAACAATCAAATCTTTCCTCTTTATAATATTAGTATAGATTACATACAAAAGTGTTTGTTTATTAAAATTATATTATCTCTACCACATAGCATTTTTTTAAAATAATTATATGAGAAAATTCCGCAGGACCTAATAGATATTTCTGGTAAACACAACTGTTTGGATTATGTTAACCTACCTAATTTAAATTCTACTTAGGTAGATTTCAAAAATTGTCTAAAGATACGAGGTACAAAACTCTCTTTGATAAACCTACCTACATGAACCAAAAACTTTTTGTTCTAACCTACTTAACTACTTATCCATATTAGAAATTCTAATTTCATCTGTCATTCTTTGTTCTCCGCACTTGTTCTCCTTTTATCTAATCTCTACGCATTCTATAGATACAAGATCCGTTGAGATTACAATAATATGTCATTGAATATATCCAAATACAAGCCACTTCAATAATAATACATTTTTGTACAGAGATAGAAACCTACGTGTTTTCATTGTATGTCACGGTTACATTTGTTTTCAAATCATATTTTCCACTCAGAGCCAGTGGTCGAATTGGAACTCATTAACCGGAATGCATTTCCCTTCAAACCTTGCGAACTTTTAACCGACTATCCAAGAAGGAGGGTAATGTTTTTGGGTTGTATGTAACCCTGAAAGTATATTTCTGGGTTCCTGTAGTACGTCCTGTAACCGTAACGGCTTGACCAATTTTGACGAGTGAGATGTCGTTGGATTCCTTTACGAAACGGAACGGCGTTCCGGTGCGTTCCGATGCCTTATTATGGATGATTCGGACCGTGATCGCGATCGCGTGCCATCTCACTTACGCACGTGGTGCGAGTAAATAGATGCGAACGGGAAGGCATGCAATCTCGATCACGATCAAACTTCTATAATAAGGCCGCTGGTCCATTTCGAGCACTGCTTACAGCTAAAAAGAAGTTAATCGCAAATAAAAATAATTTTGACTCATCTCGGCTACATTTCGGAATGCGTTTTCAACTTGTTTTTTTTCACCTATAACACAAAATAACAATACTTCGTTAATAACAAAAAAAAAATATAGTAACTAATTATAATAAAAATATAGTAAAAAGAAACTCGAGTTGGAAACGAGTTCCAAAATCTACCCATATCCCTTAGAAATTTCATCAAAATCGGTTAGTTTGAATTTTAAATCAAAATAATTGGTGAAAATATGTCATCCAAGTAGACAAAAAGGGTATTTACAAATATTGAAATCAGTTTTTTAATTTGATAATGAACTAAACTTAACTGAAAAGCTATTCTTCTCTCACATAAACAAATGAAAAAAGATGCAAATGATAATTTTGCAAGTTACCGAAAAGTTCTGGTCCAAGCTCAGACAAAAATTTTTATTTATCGATCTTCATTAATCTAAACATTTACAGTAGAATAAGAAGAAGAATTAGATATATATTTATTACCAAAAAAACAAAAACAATGGACATATACTATAAGAAACATAAGGAGAAACAGTGTTTGGCAATAGGGATAAGCGCTGTACTGCGAGGTCCCGAAGGGTCACGCAGGGCTGGTTTTCGGCATACCCCTTTGCTCAGAAAAAGATGGTATAGGTGAGCAATAAAGGCGACGGCGGGTATTACAATAGCAACTAATAATATCTGTAGTTAATCGTAATGCACTATAACATTGTTTTAAACTATCACGGTTGTTTTTTGTAATGCACTATAATTATTATTTTCATTATTAAATATTGGAGTAGGTAAGCAATAATTCATTCAAGACATTACCCCAGATTCCATTCAACAATACAATGGATCATAATTCTCATTAGCCGATGTAGAACTCTGTGTCAATATAAAAACAACTGTTACACGTACAGTGGATAATTGAATCGAATGATTCTTCGGAATGCGACAAGTGGAGTGGAAAGATCACCTGCTTAGCGAAGTCTACAAGCCTTGTGAACTTGTAGTTATATCAGAATAGTGCAAAAAAAAAGTGTAGCACACACAAACTACACAACACAGGGCGACACAGTTTACTCCGAAAACCCGCAGTGACTCCACTTTGAAACTGCTTGTGAAATGTACGGGTGAATCGGTTTCTTCTAGGTAAGCGTGCTCTATCGTCGACAGTATCATAGCGGCGAGATGTTGGCCAATAATAATAAATATACAAAATATTTCTAGAGTTGGGGTTCTGTCTGGTTGCTACGTTAATTCTCATATCGGGGTAGTAGGTACCCCGATTCTTCGATCCGCATCTAATGCGAAAACAAAGCTATACAAGCTAAGCCACAAAAAGTAGGCTAAATCCCGAAATCGGCATTTTTTGTTTATTATCTGTACTATAATATTATAAAAAGGAGAGATTTGATTGTTTGTTTGCATTGAATAGGCTCCGAAACTACTGAACCGATTTAAAAAATTCTTTCACTGTTGGGAAGCTACACTATCCCCGGGTGACATAGGCTATAATCTATACCCGTGCGAAGCAGGGGCGGACCGCTAGTTTATTTATAAAGAAACTAAAAACTGTGAGCTTTGTCTTACAATAGACGTAGGTAAGTATATTAGATAACACAAAAAACCAAAAAATTTGAAAACAAAGACGCCACTTCTTGTAAGTTGTAAACAAGATTACAAGAATGTCAAACCGGACCTTTGGCAGAACACCTGGGAATAATGCACGGTAAACGTTCCAGCATCACTATTCAAGAATTCACAGCTTGGCAAGGTGCAGCCCATATCCGAGGCGAATATCAAAGATAAAGAATAACTACGATATACATATACACAAAAAGTATTACGTATTGAAATGTGCATTTCGTACCTATGTTTGGTATTTGCAATTTGCACAGGAATGTCTGCAGCTGCGAGAAGGAAAAGCAGGTGACAGTAGGATGATTCATCATCATCCACACACAACTTTACTTATCCCACTGCTGGGATAAGTAAGATTGTGGCACTTGTGGCCTCTCTCTTGCTATGCCATCTGCCTCGGTCCTGTGCTAATGGAGTCTAGCAGTGCAAGTACTTACCGTTTTTATCGATCGTCAAATTTGACAGTTTAGATCTTCAAATTCGATAAAATGCAATTTATCAGTACTCGCTATGATCGATTCTATAGCACTTTATCCAATTTGACGATCGATAAAGAACGGTACTTGCACTGCTGGTTTGACCCGCGATAGTGACAACATCTTCTACCGATCTTGCAGCCAACGCTTCGCTTACCTTTCCTAGGATGACTGTATATTGAATAGTGACTTGTCATACGAGACTGATCTTCACTCCGCCTTTTAGCAGAAATTTTGCTTTTCTTCTAATATACCATGTTTAATTTTATTAGTCTTCCAGTTTGATCATTCAAACATCTGCCCGGCCGGGAATCGAAGGGACCTTCTGCCCATAAGGGAGACGTACTATACATAGACATACTAAGCTACAGCGGTCGTCACCGAAAACGAAGCTAAAGAGCGCAGAAGATACACTTGCAGATTAGTTCCATAACGAGGTAGGTATAGATACAGATATTTAAATAACCCTACGGATTACCTTACGGCTACCGTTTTAAGCGATTCTGTTTAACTGATGCGAAAAGTTGTGTGACCCCAAACCGTATCTCCGCGCTATAAGGTTCGCGTTCGCACTGCGCTGTTTCGAGCCCGCGTTAAGAAGTAGAGGTACAATTGCTATTATAGTTTATTCTAATCTGTTCTCGACTGGAGTTGAAAATTGTATCAACGGTTTTAATGTGATTTTTCCAGCAAGTCTACTGAAAACGTAACAATATTAATGCATTACGCTACTTTCGTAAATTCATTAACCTGCTTCCCTACTTAGCTTGATTGATACAACTTGTAGGCCTTCAGTACAAGATTAAGGAGTCTTCAAGTTTCCGTCACTTGTGGCCCTGGCTTTAACGGAACTGACTGTGATAAGAGATTGTAAATTGGCTTTTACTTATTCATTACAATGTTTGAGAAATTCGCACAAAACTCTTGATAAACAGTATTATTCCACGACTATCAGTTCATGCCATTTTAAACCATGTCTAAGTTTAACTAAATCAAACCAAGTTTTCCTATTTATATTTTACATTGAGTACTTATTTGCTGTGAATCATTGATTTGTCACACGAGTATTATGTCAGGGATAAATGTACACATTACACACGCGGTCACTGATAATATGGCATTTAATGTTAACTTGCAGTTAAGAAAGAATCATAATAAAGAGTCCCGGCTCAACGCAATAGCCATTCAGCGTGGTAATGCCAACAGCAAGCTGGATATGCTGCCAACTGTTACTGGGCTTGAGCATTTGGATTGTCTTTAGACCTTCAAAAGTCTATGGGCAGTCCAGCATTAGCCAATAAAAAAAGAGTTCTTCTTTGACCTACCCTGCTCTCTCTGTGGGGTTGGTTTGGTACAACACATATTCCGTCTTACTTTCTTTGTATATCCGTCGTCAATTCTACATTCACCCCTTTCACACTCATATCTTTGTTCACACAGCCTATCCGTACTTTTTTGAGTCATTCTTTCCTGGTGGTACTGTCGGTACCACCATCACTACCAGAAGGCCCAGAAAGACTAAAAAAAACCTTTGTTACTTGCCACGTTGCCAGAACGACACGAAGAAAAGACCGGAACAACAGAGATTGATAGCGATGTTACTACGATGATGATTTGTGAACGCAAAAACGCAAAAGAACCAGTTCTGAACTTTACCCAATCATCAATTAAATATTCATGATACCTTTGTACAGTCATACAGTGTGACCAGTTTATCTATTGAGTGATTGTGACCTAGTGAAAAATCATTTGAGTGACTTAATGAAAATTGACTCTAGATTGTGATTAAATTAAGGAGAGCCCTTTCCAAGCACAAACCTAATGAAAAATAACTATATTCCACGACAGAATATCAGTTTATTACACAAAGATTGTGATCGAAAAGCTTACAGGTAAGCACTGCACCTTTTCAAAAGCTTTGTTACTTACCAAGTTGCCAGCATAAGCCTAAATCGCTACCGAGCAGCTAAAGGGGCCACTTCTGTGCATCAAGTCACGGAGCGATGCCATGTTAGAATTCAAATGAGTCAGTATTCTGATCACGTTGATTCCCCACGATCGGCCTCGGGGCATCGCTACTGATAGCTTAGTACCTCTACCTAGTAGCTAGCTACTGTGTTACGTGGAATGGAACTTTTTTTATTGTTCAAATTTTTATGAGCGTGGATTCAATGTCCTTTACTCGTAATATTAATAAGTTTACATAGTCTTAATAGGGTCGAACCAGTCATAGTCACAGTCAGAGTCAAGCTAAGTAAGTCACGGTCGAGACATTGGGCCTTTGAGGATCTGGAGCTCACCTCATTTTCAAAAATCTTTCAGAGCGCCTGGTTAATGCGACGCGTGACCAAAATGCTGGCGTGTTTCTGGCTCAACGCATAAGCATTGCCATTCAACGTGGTAATGCCGCCATCATGCTGGGTACGCTGCCAACTGGTAGTGGGATTGAGCATTTGGATTGTCTTTAGACCTTCAACGGTCTATGGGCAGTCTTACTGTATTTGTAGTTTTAGTTTTAGCTTGTATTTTGTTTAGTTAATAAAGGCGCTAGCCCAGTTAAACTCATGCCCCTGTAAAGTGGTGGAGACTTTACAAGAGGCTCCTATGGAGTTTTGGAAACAACACGAAAAGACACGTTTCACCTCTTTATATCACTTGCCCACACTAGAGCACGTTTACGAGCACTTAATGAATATTAATTTACCATTTAGTACACATTAACACTCGAAAATACACAAGTTTAGGAAAATAATCCAACGAGCCTACATGTTTTTTTCCACGTTGGCGCCAAAACCGTGGAATGGAACTATGAGGAAGTGTTGCCTGATTCTAATTTGATTTGGATTTTAACTCTCAATGCAATTAGGCTGGTGATGAATTGAATGCCATTGTTTTTCTATCTTTTACTATTCATGTAGTCTCTGTGGACTTTAATAGTACTAACTGCTAACAGAAGTGTGGTTGGTTGACGGACCGCTGTTCAAGCAATGGGAGAGAAAGAGTGAGAGTAACATATTTCCCTCTCTTTCTCTTCCGTTGGTCAGACGGCGATTGAGTTCAACCAAATCCATGCGTCTGTTAGTACTATAAGGATGTTAAAACGGAACATTATTACTTATTTAATTGTAACACTATTTAGTCAGACAAACATAATGTATAAGAATTTCAAATCACTCTATCAAATTTTTTACGAAAAAAGTCTAGCTACTATTTTAACCGACTTAAAAACGGTTGTTGTGTTTATTTATTTTTTAACTTTTGTCACCTCTGAACTTCGTCATATTTATGAACCGATTTTTTTAAATTGAAAGGATATTTTATACTTTCAGATTGGTGCTATAGATAGTTTATCAAAATCGGTTTAGTAGTTTAGCTTTTAAATCGAAATGGTTACCTGGTTGACAATAATTATTATGACATCCAAGTAACCAAGTATTTTAAGCATTATGGGAACGCTGTCCGCTGGTAGCGGCTTGTTAGATTAGTTTTAGTTTTAGATTAATTTTAGTTTTAGTTATAATTTAAAATTAAGATAGTTTTTATTTTACTTGTAATTTTTATTAAATATTGGTAAATAAACATTTGTAAATTTACTTACAGTATTTTAATTATTTTGTATAGTCGGTTTTTTAAATTGATACTTATTTGCACTTATATACTTATAAGGCCATTAGCTGTTATAGTATCGTTTTGTAAGTGTTAATTTCATACCTACTACACGTAGAGAATGGTTTTGTGTTATGCAACTCGCGTTGTCAGTCGTGCTAGCTCCCTTGTCCCACGTGAAGAAGTCGACGGATTGGGGTCAAGCAAGGCGACACCGAATATCAGCAACTAAGCCTTCCAACTAGGCCTCCCACTAGATGGGCCGACGACATTGTGAGAGTCGCGGGCACCCAGTGGATGCAAAAGGTAGGCTGTCGTTCAGTGTGGAGATTAAAGGGGGAGGCCTATGTTCAGCAGTGGACGTCTTCTGGCTGATGATGATGAATTACGATTGTCACTTGTCACTAAATAAAAAAACAGCTCGTTTTGTTAGTACCCACTTCTTTTGTCGGTTCACATGTAACTTCCTAACACAGTAATTTCCCGCACTTATCGACACTACACCTACAGCGATCAAAACATCATTATTTACATATTAGAGGCAAATAAACAACGCCCAAGATGATGGTCTTACTTTCCTATGGGTATGCCTTAAGGCTGTCATACGTGACCGTTCAGAGTCTATACTCTGCGGAGTTACTTCGGACTGGGGTCGGATGTTTTGGATGAGTTCTGCTTGGTGTAATTTGAAATGGCTATTTTGCGGATCATAAATTTTAGACTCATAATCTGGATTCGACTTATCTAATATGAAAGAATGCTGGCTTTTATTTCGCCTAGAATTTAGAGTGGCAAGGCCACCAGCCAGCATTCTGGGGACCTTTCCTTCCACTAATGTTCTTTTAGTTTAAGTTTTCGTTAATTATCTGTTTTTTAAAATGTGCATAATTAAACTTATTTCTAATACGAACCTTTTTTGTTACAGACAATAATTATATAGTGAAGTTTTAATAGTGCCTTTTGTATGTCTCTTAAAATTGTAACTAATCAAAGAAAATATTTGTAAAAATTTTGGCTCAAAGATTTATAGACAACGCTATAGGTGTATCTCTAGACGACTGAAATATTTATGGGTATAATTGTACTCGTATTATAAACAACCAACATTGATATCGCGAAAAAAACCAGTTGATCTATACAGCATTTTACTACAACAACTGATTCCATGGAAAATATATATCAGGTCAATCCCAGGGTTGAACCCAAAGTAAAAGTTGTTTGTAATGATAAGTAGGTACAATGATATCCTTGAATGTCCGTCGTCCAGAGATTCACCCGGTATACGACAAACTTATGAAAGAAATATTAAAAAATATTTAAAACAAACAAAAGAAAGGTGCAGGAAAACAAAAGTGTACATTTTATTGGACACTTTTGTTCTTCGCAGTCCCTCGTGTGACGAAAAGTAAAAGGGTTGAAAAAAGTTCCCCATTTTAATATTTGTCTATTTATCTATTATAATTTATACAAGCTAGATAAATGAAAAAACTTATGACATGACACTTTGAATTTGTTGGTACCATGATAAATTCGTTTAGGTTCAAATGGTGATCAGTTTTTACTCTATTTTTTATGAAAATATGTTCTGTTTTTTTTATTTCTAAACTATTTAAAATGTACTCAGAATGTATTTGTTCATTGTATTCTGGTACATCAAGAATTTGTGTCAGAGCATAGTGTGTTGTGACACAATGACATAGTTGTGAATGCAAATGGTCCAGCATTGTTAACTATCCCCAACTAGACTATCCCACATCTCATCCGGTTAATCAAAGCCATGGCATAGTAATATAATACTAGTTTTAACTTTATAAGACTTAAAATTAATCAATCAATCAATGCTAGAAAACATTAATTTAGGGTCTTAATATTATTTTGATATACTGTATTCAATATGCAAGAAGAAAAATAGTTGAAAAATAGTCCACAATTAATTGACGCCGCTGGTGACAAGAGAGCTGGCTCATTCCTCGCGCAGAGAATTTCTTTAGCAATTCAACGCGGGAATGCAGCCAGCGTTCTTGGCACTTTACCACACGGGCAACATCTTGTTTTTGATTTTTGATTATATTAGTGTTAATTAGTAATAGATAAGGCTTTTTTTTATTTTCTTTGTTTGTTATACCTACCTATGTACATACAAAAATAAATGCGTTACAAATGTATAATAGTAGGTACTAATTACAAAAAAAATGGTATACTAACAAAAAAAATAAAAAAAAAATCGTATATTTCAAAAACGAGTAATATTAGAAAATTCCATAAATTCCTTATTACCATAGACACAATATGTTAAGAAGCCAATCAGATAACTTTTTTTTTACCGTCCAACATTTTGGTGTCATTAGGTGCCTGTTATAATAATTTTTTTTTAAGAGTAAAATACTGTTTATTCAATAAAAATTACAAGTAAAATAAAAACTATCTTAAATTTAAATTTATAACTAAAACTTATAAATTCTGTTATAACTTGATATGCACATATTATATAAACATTTCTTTACAAATGTACAAATCCTTTCTGGCAGCATGTTGATATAATAAGTTAGTGATAATGGCTGTTTTTGACGGGATTTGACTACGTTTCTTAAAATATTCTTAACCTCACAGTTTGATAGTTTGTATTAGATTAGATTTAATTTAGTTATGTCATTATTATGTAATGCTTATTAATCAAAGCTTTTAATTATTTTTAGTGTCGTTTTAGTTCACAATGTTCTCAGTAATTTATATTGATACAGTTTTCTGATTATACTCATCAATAACGGGCATTGTTGTTTACTTAGATTCTTCGTTCGTGATGCTCGTTAAATCAATAGAACGTGAAACAGCTACAGTATGGTATTGATCAAACAGAACTTTCGCCAGTTTTGTGTTTACCTTCGAAACTTTGTAATATCTGTGATTCTCCTACAATCTTATTTATCTTATTAATCGTATTTTTAATGGCTTGCGCTTGACCGCCACCTCGTCTGATGTTAAGCGATGATGCAGTATACTGTGGAGCATGCTTATCTAAGATGATAACGATTCACTCGCGAATTGAAGAAACCCATATTGTAACTTTCAGGTAGCGCCTTCTACAATCTAGTAGTTCGCACAATAAAAGTGAAATCAAAGCGCTTCGTACGGGTATTCGGAATATCAACAATGAAACCGTGCCTTTACGTGCCCATTGCCCAACTATAAGCCACACGATAAACAAATGGACAGGATCAAATTAGATCATGCAAATCCGATACATACTCTCCGAAATGTAACCGAAAAAAAAAACGATATAGCCCGGATATGAAACTTTGTATTCAATAAAAATATGATTTTGTGTTTTTGAGCAAGAAATATCAATTCTTTGCCTGACATCACCATTACTGTCTCTTAAGTTGTTTTCATTATCAAATACAACGTATTTGTGATGCCTCGGGTGTTACAAGTATCCATAGGCGACGGTGACTGCTTTCCATCAGGCAGCCCGTCTGCTTGTTTGAAAAAAAAAATAAAAAAAATTAAATTCAAAATGCTTTCGTTGAATAAAATTAACTACCATGCAATATTTACCATTACATTATTAAAAAGATCTTTTCATTTAGTTGTATGTCCATTCATAACTAAGAAATCGAATGACCCGCGTCGAATCCAAGGTACGCTTGATATGCGTATAATCTGTCTACCGATTAGCGCCACGCAAAATTATCAAAATAAAAAATGGAGGTCATCGTAAACCTCCATGAGTCATCGGTGAGTCGTTCATTCATGATTGGAGTGAGGTGTTCTCGGGGAGAATGTCGGATTTTGTTCCGAGAAGCCAGGTATCTTGCGGAACTGAGTTAAATGATTGCTTAGTGTGACTCAACTTTTGGAATTAAGGGTTTGATGTTTGATGGCAATTCCAGTTCTGCCATAAAGCTATAACAGACGAGTGAATTTGGTTGCCCTCAACTAACGGGAGAGAAAGAGAAGGAAATATGTTGTTCTCACTCTTTCTCTTCCTTTGGTTGGACGGCGGGCCGTTAACCAAATAAAAACGTCTGTCAGTACTATAATATTTTAGTCTATGTTAAGAATATGATTTCTACAATTTCTATCCTAATTCGTGGTATGTCATTACTTCAGTTAAATTTTTAAATTGACTTTGACCACAGCCTGTATACATACTAATTTGCGAGTGAGTTTATATAATGCAGTATATACCATATACCAATTTTTGGTCTGTAGTAATAAAGGTTAAAAAAAGTATGGACTTATGGACATTGACGGTATTTGCACTCTGATAAAGCGAAATAAAACAATAAATATAGACCAATGTGAATCCTTAAGTGTGGAACACAATATATTGTATAATTACTTTTGAATGTAAATCAAATCGAAACATCTCTTTTGGACGTCCAAACCAAAACAGACATGGACAAAAATCGTATGAGTAAAACTACAGACCTGTATTTGTATGTGAATAAAACTTTATTATTAGGACGATCTAATACGAGTAGGTAACAGTTAAAGAATACCGTAATCTCGTTAATGTCCACAACAATCTCGCAAGTCTTACATAACAATGTTGCACTTGAAAGGTACTTGAACTTATATACCATTGCTTTCTACGATTCAATGCCGTTCCCACGTGCAACACCGAACAAAAAATTCTTAATCTTTTCAGATACAATTTTGATAATTGTGTAAATGTAGGAATGTACCAGACTAGTGAAAGTAACCGTCCATTCTTAAAAGGGGGAGGGAATAGGCAGCAGGTGTTTGATTTGTTAAAAATAACCAGCTTAGTGAAAAATATAACTAAAGGTAATACCGAAACCTGAAAAAACTATTTAAATTGGCTAGTAAAATTCTGATATATGAGCGTTTAAAGATTTTGTTCAGATTTGGAAGGAATGCTTTGTCCCTTTCCCGTAAGGTGATTGTTAGTATGGAGTTTGTATGGCGTACTTACATGTGACGTCATTAGTAAGTATAGTGCCTTCTCTGTCTAGCAAGACATTAAAATGCTTATCTTTCTTAATTTTGAACACATTTCAAAATTGCTTTTGGTGATCGGCTCTATTTATGGTCTCGTTTTTATGAGAAGAAAAATATTTGTCCCGTAGCCTATTGGCCAAGCATTTGTTGGCGATTCTGTGCACAATACAAGGTGGTATCAGTCGGTAATTCTGTATGATAGACCATGGTCTGAACTAAATTGGTAAGGTAAAGTGTTTCTAAACGGTTGAATATCTCCAGGTTTCATCCTTAAATGGTTATGCAACGAGCGACTTATTGGATGAAATTGGCCTTTGGGATGGACACAAAATCGAAGCCACTGAAGAAATAGTAGTACAAATAATCCTGGGGCTTAGAAGCTTTTTTTCGGGTCTTCCATCCGAAATTATCCATCTTGCGATTGATAAACTATTTCTCCATAAGAATTAGATCTTAGAAGCATAGAAATATTATACTTCAAAATGTTACAATGCTACTGTCCTTGGTCTGTTACTTAGTTTTCATTTGAATATTGGACCATTAATCGTAAATATTTTTTTATTTAGAATTTACATTAGCGAATCTTATTCGAATCAACGCCAAGTTAGGTAGAGTAAGCACAAAATACCTACAAGAAAGTCGACTTACTTGTTTGAGTGACGGTAGTTTCCCGGAAAAGCAGTTATCTTCTTGAACCTGCCAAGGAAATGAAAGGTTTAGGCAGCGTAGATACCATCTCAATTACAATTTCAAGGAAAGTGTCACATTTCGTAACTTGATTTGCAAGTTTCATATAATAAAAAAAGAAAAAAAAGAAAAGTGGTTCTTAAAAAGTGGTTGGTGGGTGTTATGAATATTTGCAAGCGTGTATACGATCTAATATCATATTGCAATTATTTATAATAGATGCATAAAATCCTATGAACGCTTGCTTGTGTAACTTGTAGAAAAATGTTCAAACATATTTAAAACTAGATATGCAGTAAGACAAAATTGTGCGATTTGATGCAAAACAGGATTACATCGAAATGTGAAAAGACGAAAAGAAAGAAGGCAATTGTATTAATCATTATAAATAACGGGAATAATTCTGAAATAATGAAAAATATAAGGTGTTCCATTGGTGTTGAGTAGGTACGAATGAAATTTTCGAATGGTATAAGTATCTGTTTTTTAATCTTTTATGTCATCATCATCATCATCAGCCAGAAGACGTCCACTGCTGAACATAGGCCTTTTCCTTTAACGTCCACACTGAACGACGATGTTTTATGTATCCCTGTAGAATTATTATAAGTTTTAGTTTTTAGAGCCATTAATTTCAAAGAAGTATTTTCTAAACATAGATAATTAACCATTATTTCCTTTCAAGCAACGCTCTCTCGAATCTCTCCATCCTAACCACTTTTCCTAAGTGTCTTGTCTCCGCACGCCAAGCAAGTGAGTCACACAACCTTTACTATAGCGCACCCAGCCGCTTTACATACAATAATGTAGTTGGAATACTCGTTACCATTGTCGTTACCGACACGCCGGAGAAATTACATTTATATTGTCAACGAAGGTGTTTGCATAGATATTAAAAAGATGTTGATGAGTTTGGACCCTTAAATATGATAGACCTTACGAAATACGGCTTATTTTACAAGATGATACATTGAAATAATTACTTTTGGAAGAAACAACTAATGTATTTTTATCCTTTTTGTTGAAGAAAAAAATTAGTTAGTAATATACCTTTCCATTTGAAGAAATTTATTCTAAGGGATACAGACGATACAGTACAATAAGTACCGTTGTTATTAACTTTTTATAAAGCAAAGTAACCAAAACACTGACAGCTTTTAATCTCCGGTCAAAAATCCTGCGGCATCTGCCAAATAAGGTGGAAAGATAGCTTACTGAAAGAGAAAAACAAACTAAAGATATTGATAAAAAAAGAAAAAAAAAGTACCGATAATAAAAACGTAAAGAAGGGTCTTCGATGACAATGTCGAATTTAAGTGAAGTGGAGATGATAAGGAAGGTTGACTCTACCAATATGAGGGATATATTCTTTACCTCTCACTAGCTATAGCTAGGTAGTGAGAGATAGTGCAAGATAAAGTAGTAAGGTCGGGGATTTGACGCTCTTGAATAAGTTTCTCTGCGACTTATCCAATTATTATCTCGTAACTTGAATCTAAATTTATAGATAATTTCAATTGAAAACATCTATAAAGCCAGAATGTTCACATCTATGATAGAGCATGTATCCTCATTTTCCGCACGACAGATTGATATTGCTCAATAAATATTTATATGATTGTGTGCTACGTTAAATTTATGAATGTCGTCATAAATAACTTAAGTTATGCGATCGTAATGCTATCAGAATGCGATTGGATTTTAATGATGATTCAAGATGTTGTTGGTAAAGAGACTTTTCAGAGAGGTGCAAGGATGTTGTATCTTTCGACCAAATGCCTTGCCAAACGACCACTTTCTTCTATACTAATATTATAAAGAGGAAAGATTTGATTGTTTGTTTGTTCGTTTTCATTGAATAGGCTCCGAAACTACTGAACCGATTTGAAAAATTATTTCACTGTTGGGAAGCAACACTATCCCCGAGTGACATAGCTATAATCTATACCCATGCGAAGCTGGGGCGGATCGCTAGTTACTATCATATAAATAAGTAAGTGATAGCTATAAGTAATTGTAATCAGTTTCAGTTTCACTAGAACTTTTTTCCATCATCGTCACATTGAAGTTTGAAGGTCAGTAGACAACACTTCTGTTCAACCCATGCTGTCTTCAGGTGCTGTGGTAGTGGTAGTAACTCAATCTGATCCACTTGTTTATATCATCTAGCCATTTACAATCTAATTAAGTATCTTGGATTGGATTTTAGTAGTCTATCATTCCCACTATGTTGAATGTTTAAGTGTATTGTTACATAAGGTACATTTAAATTTAAGCTGTTCGATACAAAATGCATCAATTAGACAGATTGAACGTTTTGATCTAGTTAAACTACTTTCATGTAAATTTAAATAACTACAAATTGGCATAAAACTTGTATTTCCGTAAAAAGATTTGGCGTTATTTCCATTCTATTTAAATATAAGAAAATGATCCGTGTAAACTTTCTCTTGACATTTTATTTCAGCTTAAACTATTGAGTAAAACTACCGAAAATAATTTGTATGAGAATTTTTGCGTAGCAAAGTGATAAATTTTACTACGGCCATCTTTGAAACGCAATACTTTTATTACTGTTCTGAAGAACTTAGTTCAACATCAGATACATTACAAGCTCAAGCGGTAGTTGGCTTGAGCATTTGGATTGTCTTTAGACCTTCAACGGTCTATGGGCAGTCTAACTGTATTTGTAGTGTTAGTATTAGCTTGTATTTTGTTAAATTAATAAGAGCAATTGCCCTAGAAAAAAACAATCACATAACATATTCAATGGTTTTATTTTTATAATTACATGTTATTTAATTAATAACATCATATCTCAACTATTGAAATTATTTCGGCAGTTAATTTAATTAATACTTTTTTATATAAATAATATTGACGGTATATTTATACCATCAATCTAGATTTTTACGCCTACAAACTAGGCAAAACATGATATAGTGACAAATATTTTAACCCATCTATTGTGCATGCGTTTTTAAATGTGGTTGTGATTTACTCGTGTTTTGTGCAAATAAATTATCTTTATCTTTTATATTTATTGGATTCCGTATTTTAAATTATAATTTAGGTATTACATCACATCGTGCTATATTTTTGATTTTATTATGTAATTCTAGTATTATTAGTATAAAATTCTTGCTTAATAGCTTTTAGATTGTGATCACAAGTGTTTTTTGAATCGTATGGAATTCTATTCAGGATATTTCCTAAAATAATACAATAAATATCTGTGTAAATATATTATGAATCATTTTATCCATAATGACGTCCATGGTAACTAAATACCTATGAAAATATTTACACTGAGCTTCAACATATATAATTATAGTACCTAGGTACTTTTAAATATATCAAATAAATATTCATACGTTATTACTACAAATGCGAAAGTGTTTGTTTGTTTGTTCCTCTTCCACGAACGGATCGACGTGGTTTTTTGCTTAAAGATAGTTGGAGATCCGGAGAGTGACGTAGTTTTATACTGGGAAATTATAAAATTGTTTCTGAGGGAACAACCACGCAGGTGAAACCACGGCGAGCAGCTAGTAAATTATATAGCGGGGGAAAAATCTACTGTTCCATCGATGACATTTTCTAAGGATTTTTTTTCCCTCGAAATCATGGTTAGGTCCTAAAGTAAAAGTTGTTTGTAATGAAGAGTATAATAATATCCTTGAATATGTCCACCGTAATTACCACGTTGTATAGCAATGCTCATTTTTTGAGCAAAGTAGAGGCTCAGGCAGTAGATGTTGGTCACATGTTGCATCGACCAGACGTGATGACAAATCTTTAAAAATGTCATGCATACAAACACCCGTAAAACATTAGCCTCCTACAGTGGAATCAGAATGCTACACGTCGCTTTCTTTTCTCATCTTCGGAGACCACATTTGAGTCACTCTTTGAAATCTATCTTCTGAGAGCTAGGGGTAGTAAGTTATCTATTATATTAATAATGCATTTACACTATAGAAAACTGTTTATCCGACTTAAGTGTTGTATTAAACCTATGGTCCGAATAAATGAATTATGTATTGAAAATCTCAAGATCTTACCGCTTACTTCAACGCAATCTGTTACATTCATGATGCATGTGGTGCTTGATTTCATCTGTTCATATGACGCTATCATTTTACGAATAAGGATCGATGTATACAACTGTCATAGAAAATTGATTGACGCATAGTTTAAGTAAGTCTTCCTATGTTTTTAGGACCTTATACATTTTATAGCTCACAGTCATGCTTTCATTGCGACAAACTTATCTGTGACGGTAGCTAAATGAAGGAACTCAACATTTTCCACGAGAGACTATCAGTTTTGTGAAGGAGGTTCGATGGTGGCTCCTGTTCTCAATTCTGCAGATAAGATGGTGGTCTTGTAGTTCTATTGAAAGTCATCTTAGCAAGGCTGGAACTCATTTGCAATGACAAGTTTGTGATGATTGACAACCTTGTCAGGAGCGTGGGCTTTCTTTGTCCTGTACTGTCGAGATGTAAGTCCAGCTTCTTGCTAGTTCATATAACATTTCAAAGCTATTCGTAGTGCTATATGTGAGACACATGTCTTCATTTACCACTTCATAGACTTCTAGTACTTACATAAGAACTAAAATTCTTCTATTTCACTATGATTCTATAGATAATCTGCTGTTATTCTTACATCTAATATATTAATGATAATTGTTTCACTATCAATTAGTCTATTCTATATATAGCCTATTATCATCGTGCCAATACAAACCTATCTTCTTTCTACCGGACACGGTCTAGATAAAAAATTACACAATATTATTATTCTCATAGCGACCAATGCCAATGACCACCCATCACGAGAGATAGCAGAACTTCGAGCATGTAGCAGAATTACGCTGACTCTGTAACATGAATATGTAATGCTACACCGCGCGTCCTGTCTGTAAATCTTGTTGAGACATCTATACATCATAAACCTTAAAGCCACTAGAACTATCATACTATAAGACCTAGAACCCTAGTAGATTTATTATAGGTGCTGGGGAATGTGACCAACTAATCTAAGCTAAGAAGCTATCTATAGGAAGCTATATATAGCGATGCTAATTAAAAATAATGCTATAGTATTATCTAAGTATTCAAAACAATGTAGCTAAGCATGGTAGCTAGACAGTATTTTCTCAAAGATGTTTCATGTCTATAGTAAATCTTTAATCTTTGTTCGTATTTTCTAAATAAAATCTATAGTCTTCCATCATAAAATCCTATTCTACTGTCCTTAGGTATCCCATATCTGTGGGGTCGGTACAGTATTTAACGTTCCTCAATTATATTGATCTCTTTAATTTGTAATAATTATCTCAGTTCACGCCCTTTTTACGCATGCCATCTTTCATAAAGTTCCTTGTTTTTTCCGGTTATATAATTATAACGTGCGACGTCTTTTTTATGGTCTCCCATAGAAAATATAAGTTTCCTTTTTCTCTTTTGGTTACCTCTAATGTGTGAATCGAAAAATATTTATCAGTAAATTGTAGTAAAACTTTATGCATATAGGTTTTTTAATTCCATAATACTTAACAACAACAACAAAAAACTAAACTAATTGAAGATCGTTTGTACTATCTATAAGCAACGAAGGCCTATAGATAGTACAAAAGATCTTTAATTTCAGGCAGAGTGCCTAAAATGCTGGCCGCGTTGCAGAAAAAATAATGAAAATGTCATACCTATTGTTTCCTCTTCAACTCTTACACCCCCGTTGGTTGTCCGTTTAAACATCTCGTTTGCAGTTGTGTGCCGCTCAATATTAAAGTGTGCGTTTGTACAACTAGTACGAATATGTGCAATACGTGTTTAACTCGCCCCTTCAGTTCTATGGCGATTTTTTTCGATACTAGTCAAATCTATATGAAAGCCTTATTTTTGAAACTTTAGCGCTTAAATTCAGACAGAGGCCATGTTGCAAAAAATATCTCTCACGTGTGGTCAGTAGAAGTATCAGGACCATATAAATAGAATGCTAGCTAGTCAGAACAGACTGTTATGGTATTGTTTTGAGCTTTGAACATAACTTGGTAATTGAATACTCTAGTGCTAAAGCCGCTTTTTTACAGCCGCTTATAAGGAATAGTGATATCAACGAACAACAAAGGCACGTAGCAGAGAGTATGAACAATAATTCATAGATTTATGAAAGCTATTTGTAAAATGAAGATGGTTTTTTTAAGAATAAAAAAGTTGCGACTCTAATATTGGGTTAGCTGCTTTTGGCATTGATTGGTGCAAATTGCAACCAATGATAATTATATCGTCATTAACGGCAACACTGCTTAAATTTAATTTTATACTTACTTTTTTTTTTTTATATTTTATTTTATTTTATTTTGTCGTAATATAAATTTTTAGCGGAACTCTAACCCATAAGGAATACTAAATTTCAACCAATACTAATATGTACCTGCCTCAGGTAGGTCAAGTAGTTTTTGAGATTTCTTGATGAGTCAGTCAGTAAATCAGTAAGAGGAGTAAATTGTATTTTGCTTATAGATATATACAGGGTTACGCGGAAAAGGTGTACTAAGCCGTAAGGGTCCATAGTATCCATCATCTTGCGATCATTATGAACAACTTTTATTATAGGTTCAACCATGAAATTGCGAAAAAAATATCAGCTATTTCATATATATTGTCGAGTGTGAATGACCCACAGGAATGACCGTTTACTAAGGAATGAAGGAAAGGAAAGGAATGAAGGTACAAATAACCCTTTTCAGTTTAGTAAACCATTTCCGTGTAACTCAGTATAGATGATTAAAATTAAGAAATTTTAATGAATAGCTGATAAGTATAAAATTTATGTAAAATCAAGTGACAATTTCACAAACGACATAATCACCGATTAGAAATCTCGATCAACGGAAGTGAAACCCGCATTACCAGTAATAAACCATAATAATTCTTTACATAAACACCGTATAAACTAAATCATAAACTCCGCTTCACCTAATTTGAATACTTCAAAGTAGTATAGATCAACGTAAGTATTATGTAATTTGAAGCTAAGTCTGCTTACAGTGATCAGCGCTGGTGTTGTACCTTGAGCTTTTAAATTACCGTACTTATGACTATGGCAAGAATTTGGAAATACCCTTGTGAATTATAGTGATTTGAATAAATAGTAATCTTCTATATCTTCTGTCTATTTATAATTATATATAAAAATCAATTGCTGTTCGTTAGTCTCGCTAAATATAAAAAACGGCTTGTCCGATTTTGTTTGTTATGTTCGCCCAAATACAGGGAAATTTGGAAAACTTGCCCGGAAAATTTAAAAATTCAGGAAAATTTGAAGGCCTTTCTAATAAAATTAGGACATGACAACGTTTGTCAGGTCAGCTAGTTTTAAATCTATACTAATATTATAAAGAGGAAAGATTTGTATGTAAGTATGTTTGTAACAAATTGGCTCAAAAAGTACTGGACCGATTTTAAAAATTCTTTCACCATTTGAATGCTCCATCATCACTGATTAATTAATTATATTATCACTGATCAATCACTGATCAATCACTAATCATCACTGATTAATTAATTATATTATTAGGCTATTTTAATAGGCTATATAACTATACCCGTGCGGAGCCGGGGCGGACCGCTAGTAAATAATATTTTTATAAGTTGTGCCCCAAAAATTATCTAGATTTCTTTTTGTGGATCTGCAGTATAACTGCAGTTTGTTTATACTAACAACCATTGATACGTTGCCGTAGGCGGTATAATGCTTCACATCGTATATATTCACATGTAATAGTCTTTTACAACATTTACTACAGCACTATTAGAGATCCAGAACCTGTTTCCTCGATATAACAGGTTCAAAATGTTACTTAGAACGAACATGTTTGAGATGTTTCTATAATGTTAGACACATTATGTAATGCCATATATATGGCATCTGATTGACACACTTTATGTGCGTGTGACTGTGATGATTTTCTTACTTAGATGTGTTTTAAAAAAGTATTAGATAAACTTGCCGATGGATGCGAGACTTGAGAATGATGGCGGCCGGGCGGTAGCAAGTGCGCTTTACAATCTGACGGCACCCGGTTAGATACTCGGCCCTGCACCAATGACTTATTTCATACCTAAATAAATTATGTGCGATGCCATCGCTCAACAACGGTGAATGAAAACATCGTGAGGAAACCGTTATGTTCAAGAACCTCAAAAGTTCAAAGACATGTGACATCACAAATATGAACTGGGCCAGCATGGTGGATCAGGGCCCATCCTCTCTCTCTGAGAGAAGACCTGTGACCCAGCAGTGGAAACATGATACATAACTAATGGTGATTAAATAAACTTAAAAGGTGTCTATAAAAAGTATTACAGACTTTGCTACTTCTTTTCAATTCATTTAGTTATTTCTGGCATGAGATATATTTGCGTTTGAACTGTAAATCAAAAAAAATATCTAGGGAATGAGTTTGTTAATGGCAACATTAAAAGTTAAATAAACTAGGAATATTTTAAAACAAATTGAACGAACTCTGTATCTATGAAAATAACCGTAGTCGGAACAAGTTCTGAATGTCAATTTCTTTTTAAGTAAACCATGCTTTTTTAAGAAAACAGTAAATGTAACGTCATGCTTTCACAATGTTCTTGCTTTTACCATAGAATTGGTAAAAAGGTTAAACTGGCCACCCAAGAAACTTGATTTAACTTTACATTTCTCCAAGAATTTCAATTCAATTTAAGTAAGCATAATTACGTACTAAAACATTAAAAGCTTTCAGAAAGGATAGTAAAAGGAATAGGTTTTTTTATGTCAATCTAATCATCATCCCATACCTAATTGGTACGCTTACGGCATTTCTTGAATTGTTTCCCGTTGCTGGAAATGAGTATTTTCTAAATTACAGAAATTCATAAAGAGCTTCTGCTCTATGGCTTCAACTTTATCGCGGTAGTAAGCAGTCGGGTCTAGACCTAGAGACGTAAACATACCTTATTATACGTTGGCGGACCATTAGGTTGATGGATTATGTCGTCAGGGCCTAGGGCTGGATGGGGATTAGATGGGCGCATGACCGGAGAGACTGATGTGCTTTGAGGCATATTAGCAGTATAAGAAAAGGCTTGAGGTTATAACCTAGACTGTCTGTAGTCTGTATGTAAAAAATGCATATCGGTACCTAGATTCATTTAAATTCACTTACTTATAAGTTCACTAAGTGCTGTATTTAAGAAATGCATATCGGTACTTATAGATTCATTTGAATTAACTTGATTTTATGTACACTAATTGCTGTATTTAAGATATGAATATCGGTACTTTTATTTTGATTTATTTGGATTAATTTGCCCATAAGTACGGTAAGTGCTATATGTAAGAAATGCATATCGGTTCGGTACTTAGATTAATTTAGATTAACTTACCTATAAGCACGCTAAGTGCTGTATCTAAGAAATACATATCGGTACTTAGATTAATTTGGATTAACTTACATATAAGTGCTGTATATAAGAAATGCATATCGGTACTTAGATTAACTAAGTGCTGTATATAAGAAATACATATCGGTACTTAGATTAATTTGGATTAACTTACCTATAAGCACACTAAGTGCTGTATATAAGATATGCATATCGGTACTTAGATTAATTTGGATTGACTTACTTATAAGCACGCTAAGTGCTTTATGTAAGAAATGTATATTTTTATGAATTACTTTAGTTACATAAATTCACTTGACCTGTTCACATGCTTTCACTATTGAGGGCAAATAAACCCTTATCAGTTCGATTCGAAGTAGGTTGAAATATTTTCCCTTTTACAAATAAGTAAAAAAACGTCTATCTTATCCGATAAGAATTAGTTTGGAATGCCCTGACTAAATAAATAAAGCCCCTTTCTGTGACATAGTTTGTCGATTAAAAACTTTTCCAGATATTTTTCTTTCAAGTTATCGACGTAACTTATTTTTTTCATTGATTGTACTTGCCTATATCTAAGTTTAGCTACCAACTCTCTTGATGGTAAGCGATGATGTGACCGAAGATGGAGTATGTTTCTCTACATTTCAAACAAATTTATTGAAAATGCCTATTAAATATAGTTTTCAGGAAACACTGCCTAAAGAAAGCATCATTACATACTTGAAATAAACTGTAGGTATGTGTATTTTTGACTCATTACTATCTTCTTGCACGCTCGAGAGATTTTTTATCAGAGTTGCCTTACTTATCTGCCGTAGTTATTTATCGTTCCCTTGACTTCATCTACCTTCAATTTAATTTGCGTAATAATATGTAGTAAAATCATATACTTATAAAATTTATATATTTTGTATTGATATACAAATCTAAGTTAATAAATAAATAAATATTCGGGACATTTTTGCACACACGGTCATCTGACCCCAAACTAAGCAAAGCTTGTGATATGGCTGCCAGAGACTGATATATATACATATATAGGTTTAAATACATACTTAAATAGATATTAACACCCAGATATAGAACAAACACAAATGTTCATCACACAAATGTTTGTCCTAGGTGGGAATCGAACCCACGCCCCCAAGCTCAGAAGGCAGGTTCACTACCAACTCGACCAACGGGCTATATGTTAGATTTATATTTGCTGTATCTATCTAGGTTATATAAATATCTTGTAAAACTTTAGTCCTTTTGTTTATTTTCTTTTTGTCTTTTATTATTAAGGTGTTTTTGATGCACGCCTACATAGATACCATTTGTTCCAACCTGGTGGATAACTGGTAGAAAATGTTAAGCATTAAGTACTCCATTAGTACATCATCAGCCAGAAGACGTCCACTGCTGAACATAGGCCTCCCCCTTTAACATCCACACTGAACGACAGCCTGCCTTTTGCATCCACTGGATGCCGGCGACTCTCACTATGTCGTCGGTCCATCATGGAAGGCCTACCTACGCTGCGTCTTCCGGTTCGTGGTCTCCACTCAAGAACCTTTCTTCCCCATCGGTTATCGGTTCTTCGAGTGATGTGGCCACTTCAACTTGCAAATTTTAACAGCTATGTCGGTGACTCTGGTTCTTTGGCGAATATCCATTTGTACATGTCTACATAATTTGTAAGTGTGCAATAAAGTATTAAATAAATATTTATTCAATATCCTCTACAATGCTAGTAATGCGCAAATCCAGGTTGTTCTAACGTTTGCAAAGCATCTAGTCGCGTAGGTATGTATTACTCAGTATTACCAGGTAATTCGGTTAAAGGAAGCCTTGTTTTCAATGAAACGATTTCTATGCAAGCCCTGCAATTCTTTACAACATCAACAAATGTTCAATTTTAAACACTATATGCACGGGAATAGGGTGCAGTATTGTACTGGAAAGTAGGCGAATGTGACATATTTTTCTAATGATATTAGTGGTAACTGGTCAATAAGGTTATCTCATACTTAGGTTTTGTAATTTTGTGGTCTTTACCTTCAAAATTGGTTGAGCTTCGATTACTGTAGTTATGTTCACAAGTTTATTTCTGGAAATTTAAAAGCTTCCAAGTACCTATATCATACAAACGCCTATGAGTGCCTTTTGTTTCATACTGGGTTACGCAGAAAGGGTGTACTAAGCCGAAAAGGTTCCTCCATACCTTTACCCTTATGAACTTCTTTCACTGTGGAACCAACACTGAAATCGTGAAAAAATATATCAGATGTTCCATATATTGTTATTGTTAGATGTTTTGTTGTTTGTTGTTATATCTTTGTGGAGTGTGACCGTTTTCCATTGAACAGCTGATATTTTTTACGTAATTTCAAGGTTGGTTCCTTAGTAAATGTTGTTCATAATTGTTGGTATTGTATTATCACGGAAAAGGGAAGGGTAGGGGTATTATAAACCCCATTCGGCTTAGTTCACCTATTTCGAGACATCTCGTAGAATAAATGGCAAACAAGCGAAAGGCCACCCGATGGTGGCCATCGCCGCTTATGGAGACCGTGTAGAATGTGTAGACCGTTGAAAGTTTAAAAACAATTCAAATGCTCAAGCCCACTATTCGTTGGCAGCGTACCCAGCATGCTGGTGGCATTACCACGGTGACTGTCTAGGCTTACGCCAGCATAGTGGTCACAAGGCGCTCTGAAAGATTTTCGATAAAGAAGTAAGCTGCAAAGTCTCCAAAGGGTCCAATATCTCGTAATGTGTCCCGATATAATTATTTATATGTATGAAGCTGTAAGTAGTTCATAACTATGTAGTGAGATGTTTTTGACATACAGGGGCCTTAGGGCAACTGCTTACGCGGTATCAAACTAACGTTAAAACCGCGCAGTTCGGAAAATCACGGGAACGCGAACCTTAACGCTCTCAGATATGGTTTGCGGACGCGCAACATTTTTCATCACCTAAACTGGATTGCTTTAAACAGCTAGCGGTAAGGTCCCTGGGTAGTGATTCTACTCGTAGCTTAGAAAGCTTACCTTCAAGAATCTGCCTTCTCTAAGTAGGTAGGTAGGTACCTACCAGATTCAAAGCATACCTAAGTCAAAGCTAGATACCTACCTATTAATTATAAGGCTCGATACAACACTGCCTAGTGCGTAATTTCTTACAGTTGACGTAAACGCACAAATATGCTGGTTTATTGAATACTATTATCCTGGATTAGTACAATAAATTAATATACCGACCTAGCGCTGCAGCAAATTGTGGCAATTCTTTGACAATACAATACATTCTTTGTCAATGGTACATATTACTTATTTTGTATTATTGTTGTTGGTTAAATAAGTTATTAATCGGCAGTTGCGTTTGATTCAGTATTATTGCGCCCCTCAGGATTTTAAGAGAATCAGTGGGCTTACTCTTGACACTAGATTTCAATCCTAATTTGGGATTGGGATCGAAAACATGACATTTGGTACTCTTCAATCGCGTCAAGAGTACCGAAAGCATCGAGTTGAGTCAATTTTATTTAGTTCCATAAAATTCCACCATTATCGGTTCCAATCGTGCGCTAGTTTAGAATTCAAGAGTACCAAAATCGCATGTTTTCGATCCCAATCCCAAATTCGACTGAAATCGAGTGTCAAGAGTAAGCCCACAGGCGTCTTACTGTAGATCGGGAGATGGGATGGAAAATTGGCGATCAAAAGTCGGGAAGTTCGGTAACGCTGCTTAGTAAAGATTCGTTGACAATAATTTTTAAGAACTTGCTTAGCTACTTACACTACCTTACCTACACCATGTCTGATTCATTTGAAATGTCTGCAAATACAAACAACGACTATAATTCAATAATTATTTGCATAGGATGTTGCATTTTTTTTTCCTTGAATCCGTATTCAAACTAGGGGCCTTACGGATAAAAGGTAAAGGCGGCACCTAATCCGCTCAGTTGGAAAATCACGCGAAGTGAACCTTATCGCGCCCAGATACGGTTTGCGGTCGCCTGATTTTCCAGGTTGCTTGTGGTTAGAAGCGAAAAAGGCCTTATTTTAGGCACATTAGTTATGCCTACTAAGTTTTACTTACCTATCTACAAGAAATGATTAGTTTTGCGTTTGACTATACCACCTCGCCTATTGTCGCAATAATGTCTACAATGGTGCATGATTACCTAGAAGAAACCGATCTATCTCGAGACTTGAAAACACCTTTTTTTCTAGCTGACCCGACAGATGTTGTCCTGTCTTAGAAATGCCAAACGCGCGCAGTTAAAATCGTCGTTAAGTTTTCTGAAAATTTTAAATTTTCTGCGCAATTTTCTTAATTTTTCATTCCATTAGAACCTTCTACAAAGTATTAGAAATCTTTAAAAAAATATGTATGAAATCGGTTAAGTCGTTCTCTAGTTATGGCGTGACCAAGGTAAATAGACATTAATTTTTATTTAAATAGAAGATAGATAGATAAATCTACGTTTGGCCACCAACTCGCTTGATGGTAAGCGACAGTGTGGCCGAGGATGGAACACGTTGATCTATAAGAAATCTATTCAATCTAGCTTTGAAGATGCCTAGATTGTAGTTCTCAGGAACGGAGCACGGCAAAGAGTTCCATTCTTGGGCAGTACGTATCATAAATGACAACCCAAATCGTTTAGTACGAATCTATGGAATTTCCACGAGGAAGGGGTGGTTACAAACTGCTCAGTGATTTCGTGTAACAAACTTCTGCCTGATCCTTTGATCGGATAGACGAGTACGTAATAATATTAAACGAATTAACAGAATGTCAATTTGTTTTTACAGTTGTAAAGAATAGAATACGCGTGAAATGATTACATGTAATGGTTTACAGTCCATTTGGTCCGTAGAAGGATTACCGACGGACGAGCCGGTGTTTAGCAGCCAACTGGAAGCCATATCGGGGCACTCGGTCATACAACGGTAGCCCTATTAACTAACAACTCATGGGCGATTGAAAAGTTAATCTACTCGCCTTAGATGGAGGATGAATTTACTAATTATGTTTCTCAAAGTGGGGAACGCGGACCCTTACAAGTTCACCATTTCGCTGGCTCACAAGGTTCTATGTAATTTATTTTCATTGTCTGTAATTTTAATTTAAAATTTTTGACTTTCATAAATATTGACTTAGCAGGGTTTATGTTTGAGTGAAAGTATCTCTCATTCGCGATTTGATGGTAGGAGGTTCGCGACCATATTTACGTTAGCGGCTGGCTGGCTGGCAAGCGAAGAAATCGACATGATGCAAAGTAAATTCACCAATATTGCTACTAAAATCGACTCAATTTGCGACAAGAAATAAGCCCACCCATCACACAAATTAACATAGTTATTTATATCACTGTATTACCTTTTACCTTTGATATTACCTTTAATTAAAATAATAAAAAAAAAACTGAAGCTACAGGTCCTATCACATTAATTAATAACATACATAGTTCTTTTTATCACTGTATTAAGTACCTTTGATTAAAATAAAATAACTTATTTTATTCTGAAGCTACAGACCCATACCAATCACCTTAATTAATAACATAAGTAGTTCTTTTTATCACTGCATTACCTTTGATTATAATAAAAATCTTTAATTCTGAAGCTACATTTTCTTTATTATCTTAATTCCTATATCTCAAATACCATCTGATTCTGGTCTAAAGCTATGAGTATATCCAAAGTTTCGCATATAGCTACCGATATTTACGTTTGAGAATCATTGTGCGTTCCGATTCCCATCGTTAATTTGATGCAACTTTTACAAATCCTTGAATAAACTATTCGAAAGGATATAGAACTCACTTTAAAGTAAAAGGCGGTTTGGCTTTTCGATAGAAAACAAACTTGAGTAAGCTTTATCCACATCCAAGATTATTATTTTATTATCGTACCTAGCCTATATCTGGTTTTGCGGCTCAACCGACCGTGATGTAATTTAGCAAGAAGGTAGTGTGTATCATCAGGGGCCTTACGGCCAACTACTTACGCGGTGTCTAACGTTAAAACCGCGATGATCGGAAAATCACGTCGCGAAACTTATAACACACCTCTTTTTGCGTCGGGGGCGTAAAGATAGTCGTAAAAGATTGTCTTTGATTGTATCAATTTCTACTGTCGGTCCAGTTGACCCCTAGAAAAGTACGTAAAATTATAATAGGTACGCGTGGTCGAGTTTATTGCTGCCGAGTTGACTCCTAAGCCTAACTTACGTCAAAATTGGTTACAATAACCAAATCATTGTTATTTAATATTGCTAATTAGAATTACAATAGCCACGAGCCGGGAGATTTACTCTGACACACAAATATTCATCTGTTTACTTCCAACTGGCAATTCTGTAGTTTTCCCCATTCGTCCTGCCGCTGTAAAATAGGTATAAGGATAATCCTAATTAGTCCTATTTTCCTACATTGGTACATTTTCATCTGAGGTAAAGTTTGTTTGGAGCTAGATAAACAAAATTTGTGTAATACTCGTATAAATTAGGTATAGGTATACAGTATACTATAAAGAAGTAACGTAAAAAACAGTTAAAAAGTAAGTAACAAAAACCAGCCAAGTGCGAGTCGGGCTCGCGCACTGAGGGACACCATACCAGCCAAAAAATACAATAATTATCAATAAAAAATACTATTAATTCCGACTTAACGTCTACCAAAATATCCAAGCAATTACTACGCCGTCAAATAGTTAACTATGTGACTATGTTAGGTACTTATTTTGCAAGTGACGCTCGGTATGTTTGTCACCGACTAGCACTTGGCCATTATTTATTATTTGTTAGTTAATCTGCCGTAACATTACATTAAAAAAAATACTGTCAAAATTTCAACTTGTTATCTATTACGGTTCGCCATTAATAGGTAGGACAGACAGACAGACAGACATCGTAGGCTTAGTAATAGCACAGGTAATAGGGTCCCATTTATACCCTTTTAGTACGGAACCCAAAAAAATGGCCTGCCACTAAATGGGCTACGAAGCTTGCTTATCATATGTTTGACACTATTAGCATTTATTTGCTTTGACAGCTACAATAACAATGTAAAATTTTTTATGGAAACCATGAATTCTCATGTCTTTCGCTTTGTAAAAGAATGTAGCAGGTATCTAATGAAATATTATAAGAATATAAATTAATATAACTATATAAATGTTTTTATTCAGCCTTTTCCTGCGTTTAGGCTGCGTAGCTGTGAAAGCAAATAAATGCTTGGACAGAGTTGAGTGTCCATTTTTAACAGATTTCAAAAAGAATGAAGATTCGACCACAGAAAAGATTTAAAAAAAAGGTAGGTATGTAGGTATATATCTCTTTTCTGTGGATTCGACAGTATGTTTTTAGCTCGACAGAAGGCCACAGCGAACATATTTATGTAAAAAGGTAATTGTTTGTTTGACTGGTTGTTTTGGAGTCAGTCGGTGGCATGCCTGTATGAATCATGCTCACTACTCTACACAAGTCGATGTTTTTTGTGACACACCTTGTCAACAAACCACTTAGTTACTTACATACCTGCCTATAAATATAGTTAAAGATACAGTGTACAGTACACCTTAGTTACCTACATAAGTATATAAATATACACTATATAGTACGCTTTAGTTACCTACATAAGTATATAAATATACACTATATAGTACGCTTTAGTTACCTACATATGTATAGAAATATACTTAAAGATACACTATACAGTACACCTTAGTTACCTACATAAGTATATAAATATACACTATATAGTACGCTTTAGTTACCTACATATGTATAGAAATATACTTAAAGATACACTATACAGTACACCTTAGTTACCTACATAAGTATATAAATATATTTAAATATAGTACACTTTAGTTACCTACATAAGTATATAAATATACTTAAATATACACTATATAGTATACTTTAGTTACCAATATATGTATATAAATATACTTAAAGTTACACTATATAGTACATCTTAGTTACCTACTTTTATCTACAGTTGCCCCTGATTTTTGTAACTTTAGAAAAATATTTCACAAACAGCTATAAATATGAGGGTAGGAAGAACACACTACCTACCTATTTCCCCTGATTTTGTAACTTGTTACAAAATGTTTCCCAAATAGGAATATACTTAGGTCCATTGTAGTGAGTAGGAGCAAGTGGTATATTATGATAAAAAAATACTTTCTATTAGATACATACCTTTTTTTTACATACCTAGTATAAATTGATTAAAATAATAGTTACACCACAGAAAACATAATAGTACAGATTATAGGTGATTTTATTATTATGTATTTTTAATTACCTGTATCGGTAGGTACATAAAAAATCGGAATTGGGAAAATTTGTACAAGTAAATGGAATATGCTTACCTTCAAATCACTATTTTCCGCAATGGAATAACGAAAATCCAGTTCTTAAAAATCACAATACTCAGTTAAATATACAGTAAGTAATTCACAAGTTCAATTTATTTACAATTGTATGTTGTAACTTTTAACACTTGCGCGCTAGAACGTGAACTTTTTCGCGGTTCATTGTGAACGATCGTGCGCTACTGGCGCATTGCATCGCATTCCGCACGTCTCGACACCGGCGATTACGTTTGTCGAATACAAATTACAAGACAAATCCGAAAACGGATAGCGCGCTGCGAACGCTATTCTTTTAATCTGAATAAATTTATAGTGACATCTAGCGGGTAATTAAGAAAAGTGGAAGTTACAGCGCCATCTAGTATTGAGTAGATAAAGTTCATAATTTTAGTTATACTACTTGGCAGCAGATGCCACTTTCTGACGGTTTTATAATTTTCCGGTGTTTTCCGAAAAGTTCATTCATCTGTGGCATGAATGATATTAATATTCTGTTATTAGTTCATTCAATCAGTCTTTCTCTGTCAAAATGGCTGCCGTGCAAGAGGTGCGTGATAATTTTCTTTCGTCAATTTTGTGAAAATTGTGATATTGTTAAAATGTCTTGGACAGAAATAACGAAATATTTACGTAAATATTTCCATTTTTCAGGCGCGACGTGAACCAATCCAGGCCGTCCAGGTCTTCGGACGCAAGGTTAGTGTTATTCGGGTCCACGTGTTGGTGCCGTTTTTTTGTAGAATTTCTGTAATATTCTCTGATTTATCCATCGTTTTTGTCGTGGAATTTATAAAGGATCTCTTACGTGAGTAGCTAGAGTGTAAGGTGCATCATAACTTTCTTGCATTGACTGTCGCGCAAGGCTATCGTGCTGCGGTCGTTAGAAGAAATCATAGCATGTTTTTCACCGAATACCATCCTTGTGACCTTCCACATAGATGGTGGTGGACAAAAACTACGTGAACTTACGATTTTACTCATATAACCCTCTCATGAACTAAATACTCATTGTTGTCATGTCAAACAAAGTTATAACCTCCAAATCATAAGTTCCAACTGTTCTCAACCGACATAGATTCCAGTACTTTAAAAATAGTGAATAACAGTATTAGTAGGCCCCCCGGCAGCTGAGTAAGATTGGCTTAGTTACAGTCTAAATTGAATTGTTCTCATTTGTTAGAACAAGTAATAGCAATAATTTTATGATTTAGAAAACCGCCACCGCAGTAGCGTACTGTAAGCGTGGCCATGGAGTGCTCCGTGTAAACGGCCGTCCCCTGGACCTCGTGGAGCCCCGTCTCCTGCAGTACAAACTTCAGGAACCCATCCTGCTGCTCGGCAAGGTAAGAGAAGCCTTTACTATCCACTGTAATGTTGCCTGTCTCTGTTTTTGTAGATTTCCACTTCAATCAGGGTTACCCTTTTAATACATCCTGACAAAAAATATTTAAATTTATAAAAAGGAACCAATTGAGACCCTCCTGGCCCCCAAACTACTAAAGAAGTTGTTTTTAAATTGTAGTTGTTTCTATTGTCAGCACTTAGCTTTGGAGTTTTGGAGCTAATTATTTTCATGTTTACTTCACAAACTGTATGTTCAATTACTTGCATGTAATTTTGTTTGTACTAATTGAAATGTTGAAACTTTGTAAATATTATTTTGTACTTAGTTCTGCTTGTCTTATGTGCTTGTTGTACACTAATGACCACGTAGAATGCATGAATTTTAGTTTGGTAGCGTTTTTTATACTTTTTACTTGTTTTTTGTACAATCAAATGTGATTAAGGTGCAAGACACATAAGAAAGGCTGTGGCCATGGCCTCTTAAAAGCAATTTCAAGCTTTCACATCATCAAAGGCATCGGCATCAAAGCTGCCAAATTAAAGTGGGATTGGGCGGGACACGTAGCCAGGATGCACCCTGATAGATGGGCCCAGAGGATCACACAATGGGTGCCTGTAAACGGACGAAGGAGCCAAGGCAGGCGTAGAAAACGCTGGCGCGATGACCTCGACACGTTCCAGATACAGTGGTCAAGTCTGGCGGGTGATCGCACTGTCTGGAAAGAAATGGGGGAGACCTTTGCCCAGGAGTGGGACAGTATAGGTTAATAAAAAAAAAAAACCTTTCACATCATCATTTCAGCCTATCATATTTCCACTGCCAGGACTTAGGCCTTCTCTCAGAGAGAGAGGAATGTATTTGAACTTTCGAGGTTCTTGGACATACTGGTTTCCTCACATTTTTCATCACGAGTGATGGTATCGAAACTGCACATAATTTATTTATGTACTGAATAAGTTATTGGTGCCGGGCAGAGGTTCGAACCTGGTTCTGTCAGATTGTAAAGCGCACATGCTACCGCTGGGCCCCGCTCATCCTTTTTCGCTTGAAGCTCGAGTTTTAAAAATGTTAGAGATGGCAATGGCAGACTTTTTGTCAGCAAAAAGATGTTTGATAGAGTCCCTTTCTTTCCAAAACTGTCTCGCCACCATGCGATTCAGCCATTTCAGGAAAGGGAGATAAATGGTGACATTTACCAAACGGCATGTGTTCTCAATACCCTGCTTGTTTGAAATGTACACGACATATACTCACATTGCCAAATCTACTATAAAGGATTTTGATTCTGGTATTGAGAATATAAACTGGTGGCTGTCACTATTAGAGCTAAGCGAAGTGCTAAGCTAATTTCAGCCTTAGGGTCTTTAATACAGACAAAGGCATCGCACGACAGTAGAGGATGTGGGTCATAGACGCAACCTATATGTATTGTATTAAAAGGAAGCTAATCTTGAAATTCGGGACGTGGTTCTTAACTGTTGGCCATTTGGAAAAACTCAGTCACACAGCGGGCAATGGAGAGAGCTATGCTCGGAGTTTCTTTGTGTGGTAGAATCCGAAACGTGAACATTCGCCAAAGAACCAGAGTCACCGACATAGCTGTTAAAATTTGCAAGGTGAAGTGGCAATGGCCAGGCCACATCGCTCGAAGAACCGATAACCGATGGGGAAGAAAGGTTCTGGAGTGGAGACCACGAACCGGAAGACGCAGCATAGGTAGACCTCCCACTAGATGGACCGTCGACCATGAGTCGCAGGCATCCAGTGGATGCAGATGGCAGGCTGTCGTTAAGTGTGGAGGGTTAAGGGGGAAGCTTATGTTCAGTGGAAGTCTTCTGGCTGATGATGAAATTACTTTGAAAAAGACCACCCGCATCCTGTCTTGTTATGTGTGTTGCACCATGTTATTACAATGGCCTAGACGGGCATTTTAATGTAAGTCTTATGCTTTGCCATGTATGGCAAAGGTTGCATGAAATCAAATAACAAACATTCCAAGTTTGTAATTTCTTTGTGTCACAATACTGGGTTATGTGGATGTACTAAGTCGAAAGGGCATCATAATACCCATGATTATGAATTTTTTTTCCTATGGGACCAACCCTAAAATCACGAAAACAGTATCAGCTGTTCCATAGAAAACGGTCATAACTAGCCAAAATTTATGGAGCAGCCAATTTTATATGGGATTTCAGAGTTGGTCCCATAGTAAAAGTTATTCATAATGATAAGTATAATTCACCCGTTTCGGGTTAGTATACCCTCTCCGCATAACCCTGTAAAGGGTCTCATCTCACTGGACCCAGTGTTTTATTAGAATCATTTTTAGAGATGACATAAAGCTTGACGTTGCGTTGCATCGCCGCAATGTATTTAGCATTGCAGCTAAGCAACACTCCGCTGTTATGTAAAGGAGACCTCCACTTAGACTGCTTTTCATGAAAGAAGTCCCCCAGACGTAGCGCTGTCATCGCGTATCAACTGCTATCAGTATCATTTCTCAAGCAGTATTTTAACAAATTTAGGCTTCGTACCGATCGAAAATTACCGACATAGCACACCGGATTAGCAAGTCGCAAGTGGCAGTAGGCAGGGCACAAATCACGCAGACCAGATGGCCGATGGGGCCTAAAGGTTCTGGAATGGAGCACGGACCAGTAAGCGCAGCGTAGGACGTCCACCCACAAGATGGACGAACTAAAAGAGACCGCAGGGAAACACTGGTTGCTGGCCGCTTCTAACCGACCCTTATGGAGATCGAGTGGGGAGGCCTATTTCCAGCAGTGGACATCCTATGGCTGAAATGATGATGAGGCTTCGTACACAACTCTTTAACGATGGCAAATTAATAATAAAAATCTCAGTAACGTCCAAACACAGTAACAACATTTTATTTATATTACACGGGAATAACTCACGTAAGATTAAGCCGGTTACTCCGACTACAGTAACAACACTTGACAACAACATGGAAATTTAGTACTGCTGTTTGCCGTGGGACTTCTTTCATGAAAAGCACTCTTTAAGTTGAATAGGAAATTTTTTTTTATTACCTCATAAAAAAGCTGATCATAAAGAGAGTACATCAACGAAAACAAAATTAAAATTAGTTAAAAAATTAATAAGTTTGTATTTCAATTTCATGCTAGACAGAGAGCGCACTATACTGAGTTATGACGTCACGCCTCAGGCGCGCCATACAAATGCTATACCAACACACGCTTTCCGAGAAGGGAACAGTATCCCCTTTCTATCCCCACCTAAAAATTTAAACGCTCATCTCAGATTTATCAGCCAATTTCATTTATTTTTACAGTATTTGATTATATTAATTGCTAAGCCTGTTATTTGTAATAAATTAAACATTAGGATACATGCCTATTGGGGCCTAAGTTGATAAAATTCACAGAGTAGGTAGGTTACCCTGTGATTTCTAAATCATGGGTCAAGACAATTGCTAAGTACAAACTAATATTTCAATGATGATCAAATCTTATTCCGAACCTGAGCATCCTCGGATGTGAAGTTAACATGTCTATCTGAGCATCACAAAATCCTCTAACCCTGCTACACCATTAGCACCCTTATTGACGGAGTTTTGTATGGTTTTCCAGGAGAAGTTCGCGGGAGTTGACATCAGAGTGACGGTGAAGGGTGGTGGTCATGTGGCACAGGTGTACGCCATCAGGCAGGCCATCTCCAAGGCTCTTATTGCCTTCTACCAGAAATGTAAGTCTTAAGATTAAACTATAGTCCTTTTCAAATAGCATGGCACTTGACAGGTGGTTAGACAGTACGATAGAATGTAACGCGATTCGTAAATATTGAATGTGACGTCACAAAACTAAATTAAAGGTTCACATTTTGCGGCAAAAACATATAGCTAAGAGCTACTATGAAAAAAAGCGGTGAAAACTTGTCTGTTAGTGGTGTTATCAAGTGACATGCTATTTGAAAAGGATTATAGTAGTTACAGATACTGCCAAATATCTTAAAAAAATCTTTTGACTGGTCTCCTTAAGTCGACCTTCCTCCACTACAATGCCTTTTTAACCGACTTCCAAAAGGAGGAGGTTATCAATTCGACTGTATGTTTATTTTTTTCTTGGTATATATCATACTTTGTTCTCCACTAGCGACGCTGTCAACTGAACAGCAAACATAGAGGAACTGTTCCTAGAACAGAACTTGAAAAAAAAAAAAACAGAAGTGTCTCCATGACGACCGGCCCCTGTTGTTTTTCTTTAAATTTTTCATGACCATGGATACAAAGTATTTCAGTCGTAATATTAAACAATATTTTCTACTTTTTAGTTTCAGTTTGTAAATGTAGGTGTCATGAAGTCGGTTCTTTTTTTTTCTAAAAATTATTATTGAATCTAAGATTGTAACTGGTAGCCAATATTAAAAAAAAAAGTTTTTTTTTTTTTTTCATTTCGATTTTCACAATGTTATAGTCAAGATGTTTGCCAGTTACTGCTGTACGACAATTATTTTTAAACTAAGTATTTCAACATTACCTATAAAACCGTACACGCATTGTAGACCTTTCTGTCTTCGACCTGTCCTTTAGTCGTAATATTAACCATGCTTACAAAGTATTAAAAGCGTCAAATAAGTCACAGTCAGAGTTAAGCAAAGTAAGTCGCGGTCAAGTCAAATTCATGCCCCTGTAAAGTGGTGGAGATTTACAAGAGACATCTATGGCGTTTTGGAAACAACACGAAAAGACATGTTTCACCTTGTTATATCACTTGCCCACATTCAAGCACGTTTACAATTAACACTCGAAAATACACAAGTTTAGGAATATAATGCAACAAGCTGAATTGTTTTTTTTCCACGTTGGCGCCAAAAACTCCGTAGATATTCATCTTTCAATTAAATGACTAATCCCCAAAACCAACCATATGGATATACTGTTACGAATTAATTTCTCAAAAGCGCCGAGTGATGATATGCTTGGCCTTTTAAGCAAGCCGTGCTTATAAAGGCGAAGCACATCATCGCCTTTTGGGGCCGTTTTTAGCGTGTGTAAATCCATAGTTTAGAAATCAGATCTTTTGACACCAAAATGATCTTTGATAGAGTCCCTTTCTTTCCAAAACTGTCTCGCCACCATGCGTTTCAGCCATTTCAGGAAAGGGAGATAAACGGTGACATTTACCAAACGGCATGTGTTCTCAATACCCTGCTTGTTTGAAATGTACACGACATAAATACTCACATTGCCAAACTTACTATAAAGAATTTTGATTCTGGCTTTCTGGTGGCTGTCACTTAGAGTAGGAAAGGCTAAACTTGCAAAATATGCAGACTGTAAAAAAAAAACAAGTTGCCATATTATGGTGAATTTCTTTTCCGGCTTCCCAACTTTTAAGACATTAAATACAGTGGCCGGCAAACAACTTGAGCCAAAGTCGACATAGTGGGGGTAAGTTCGCGCATGTCGTTCGCGCTTCGGGAATGCCCCCGCGCACCTCTCTTTCCACCAAAAATACCTTAAAATCGTCTATTGCGCACTCAAGGCCATGGCTAAGTTGTGTGCCGGTTACTGTAACATATCTATAGATAAGGAGATGTTCAAACAAAAAAATGTGTAGTGCCTTTTAGGATTACACAAAAAACGACTTCCATACGAAAAAAATTAGGCCCATATAAAAATAAAATAACCGGACAAGTGTGAGTAGGACTTGCAACTGAGGGTTCCGTACAAACATAATAAATATGTATGTGGATCCATCCCGGGAATAGAGTTTTGCGAAAAAAAGATTAATAAGATTATATTGAATGACAACCTTAACTGATAACTTTATGCGTTCTTGAGAAAAAGGGTCTGGACAGACTGATAGCAAAGTGATCCTATAAGGTTTCCTGTTTTCTTTTTGAGGTACGTAACCCAAAAAAATATGTACAGAGAAAAACGAATTAAATCTTAACCACCAAAACTTTTTTGGTCACATGCTTTAAATTCACTGTCTTGGATATTTTTAACACCTATTGTATGGAAAGGTAACAATGGGACGCTATGAGGAACGTACTATGGTAAATAATATGTAATGGATCTCCGATTTTCGCGTTTTACTTAGATTCTGTCACTGATTCTGTCACAGATTTCCTGGTTGATGAAATTATATTTCATTAGTTCACCCACATACGGCCAGTAAAAGTGAAATTTTGAACATACTTAACATTTAATTTTCCCTTTACAGATGTAGACGAAGCGTCAAAGAAGGAGATCAAAGACATCCTTGTCCAGTACGACAGGAGTTTGCTGGTGGCCGACCCTCGTCGCTGCGAGCCAAAGAAGTTCGGTGGTCCGGGAGCTCGCGCCAGATACCAGAAGTCTTACCGTTAATCTATCTCTACTCGCGCCGTGTGGTATCGCATTGTTGGTTACCGACAGTGCGATAGCATTGGGTGTTTCAATAAAAAAAGTATAAAAAGTTGTGGACTTGTTTTTATTTGGAGGAAAGTGACTACATGGCTAAAGCAAACACCATAAAACCCTATGGTCTGCACTATCACTGACTAATACTGCTCACCAAATCCTAAGCAACAGAATCTTTTTTTCGGCAACATATTTGTGACGCCTCTGGTGTTACAAGTATCCATAGGCGACGGTGACTGCTTACCATCAGGCAGCCAGTCTGCTTGATTGCCACATAGGGCATTAAAAAAATAAAAATAACTTGAAGGTTTTCCGAAAGGCAATTAAAATATAAAAATTGTTGATAGAAATTCGATAAATGGCGTTGAAACGATCTTAAGATTTTGCAAAGCGACAGAAACGAGGGTAAATAAAAGAAATATCTCAAATGTCAATCTGTCATGCTTGTATTTTGTGGTTATTGTTTGCTAACAAAGTACTTGTTTTTCCACAACACGAAGCAAATTTGTAGGTAGAGGTACATAAGTGCCTTGCCTAGCAGTGTTATAAATGTCTTATTTGGCTGTAGCTGTATGGGCTTTGACCCCTTTGCCTTTTCATCGAACAAATGCGAAAATAATGAGAATCATGTGTCGTCAGCGCCATCTATCGATGGTTGCAGAACTATTTAGGTTATACAGAATGTAAGGGGAACACTCGAAGCCAAAATAAGGTAATTAAAAATCGTTAGGTAAGATTAATAATATTTATTTATCCATAAACAATCAATAAATGCAATTTTTGTAAAGATTCAATAGAAATTGATAATTTTAATCCTAATTGGCTCGCGATGGGTTCTAAATGGATTTTTAATATTATAAACTAATACTAATCAATTATTTTTAGCATAAACAACTCACAAATAGTTAGAAGTTAATGTCTTTTATTGAAACCACGATATAAATTGTTAAATTATAAATTAAACTTACACTAAAATTCCAAGGATGAGACGAGTTGAACAGATCTTGTTTGAGATTAATAAGTTAGTTACAGATCATTTACGTTTGCATAGCCAGTACATAATTATTAAGAGTATGTTATTTATTTATAAAAATCAGCATCCAATGGCTATCTAACGAAGAACCTAAGCTACCTACTAAAAATGTTTTACAACAAAATTAACTTGCACACAAACAAGTGAAGCCTGGCTTTAATATTTTAGGGCGCATTAGGTACCTATTGCTACGTCTTGGGTAGGTATAGGTACATTTGGATAGGTACTACCTACTCAAAGTCTTTGATTATATAATCTAAGACTCAAAGTGGTATCACGTGCTACCTTCTTTGTACCCCATGCCTTTTTGGAAATGAGCATCAGAAGCGTCAAATATGGGTAAAAAAGGCATGGCATGCCAAAAAGTACAAAAATGTGTGAAGATAAAATAACGACATATTTTTTTGCAATGTCAGTCATTGCTTCTATTTTGTGCTAGAAAAAGCTGCCATATTAAATATCATAAGAAAAAAAAGAGTCATTGTGTAAACAAAAATGGCGGACCTGCAATTAATAGGTACAAACTAACGTAGAGATGGCCAAACAAGATGGTGACAGATACTGTATCTGATTGTCGGTCCGCCATTTTTGTTTACAACGTTAGACTAAAAAATAAAATATTATATTAATGCCGCTACTTCACCGTAGGACTATCTTCTCTGGTCTCACTATGATCCTCGAATTTGGCGCCCATGCGTTTCAAGGCTATAACAGCCGAGACAGCCTTCGCCCAGCGCTTCTTAATGACGTAGCGCTTCAGTTTCGACTTGGTGACATGGAGCTCTGTGCAGAGCGCTGACTGGATGAGCCACGGGTGCTTCAGGGTGCCGAGGGATGACAGACGGTCTCTGAAGGATTTTGTAAACAATTTAGTTAATTTTCCATCAGGTTAGGTAGGTATAGTTGAAATGATGACACATTCTGATGAAACTTGTCAAGTAAACAAAAATAATATATTTTTGGCATGTGTAAATGGGCCAAAGATAATCGTCATTGAAATTGGCACTAGAAATTTCTAACTTGCATTACTATTTACTTTAAAAAAATCACATTACAAATTCATAAAGGTCAATTTAAATATACTTCCCATATTACACAAAAACCAGAAAACGTTTCCAAAAAAAATTGTGTATACATGAATAGTACAAAAATATGACCTCCGGTTCCCACCTGTGCCGTGGCGGTAGATATATATAAGTAGAACTCGGATACTGTTTACCTGGTTTGGAACCTGCGCAGACGGCAGACTTGACCGTGGACGTCAAAAAGTCAGCAAAAAGAAAGAAAATAATTATATTCGTGAGTTCTAATCTCAGATCAGACAACCAAGGTACGTAGTACATTTACATCGATGCAACCAAGGCAAATATTATTATGGTAAGGTGAAGTGGCGGATGCGATCCCATCACACCTAAAACAAAGTTGAAATGATGCTAGTTTCTGCCTTTAGTCGAACTCACGCTGCGAAAGACTTCGTCGCCTTTTTTGGGCCTACAACCGACTTCATTCGTTTATTAGTGTTGCTGATAGTCTGAAATGATAATGATAATACTTCCTTGTTTGTCTGTGATGTTTTAATAAACATAATTATTATATCCGCTAAGCAATGATGTGGGAACTGAATAGAAACGACAGATTTATTGAAGCCTTATATTTTAACAACATTTGCATTTTAACAATAAATTATATCATTTATTTAAAGTTAAAAATAAGTACAAATTAAGGAACAAAATTCGTAAAAATATAACCTAAATCTAAACAAATTTTCCTATTTTTCTCGGAACAAATTACAAAAGTTCACATATACAAAGAGTACAAAATCCTTAACGTCTATTGTCATTGTCTGAAGCTGTCACGTCCATCAGTCTTGCTTACCGAACGGGTATCGTAAAATTTTGAAGACTAGAATAATTTTAACTGCATTACACAACCGAAACTAGAAGTTAATCTCAAACTGTTACTTTGGTTACATCGTGTCATGGCACAAATCCCTGTTTTGCGTTATCGATACGATCTAGAGTCATTTCTGGGCTTCGTTGAGTTTCTTCCTCTGATTTTTTTCATCTGAGGTCTGTCTTTGGAAGAAAGCGTGTAGACTCGACATGGAGTTTTGCGCCAGTTGATTCGATGACGACCATTCTAAGGATATTGACTGGTGTCGTCCTCCGTTTGAAGTCCCGCCTGCTGTTCTTTCTCCGTCTACTTCTGAATCCCACTTCTCCAAGAGATGTAAGAGTAGATCTTTCGTTCTGTGAGCGTTGTTCTCATCACCTCTCCTGTAAGGCAGCTGTCTGCCATTCTCTGTACCGTTTACTAGTTTGTCTATTTTCTCTCGTCTTTTGTCGAATTCGCTAAAGAATGTGTTTCGTTTTTCGACTGGTTGGTCTGGCACGTCCCTGCTTGTACTGGTCACTTTCTTAGATCTGACCGGGGCTGATTTCACCCAAGGCATTCTGCTTGTCATTGGCTTTTCAGGCTCTCTTTCCTTTAAGAATGATGATGTTATTTTATTAGTTGATTTTGATGTGAATATTCTTCTCTCAGCTGTGCTTGCGTCGCCATTTGTCACAGTTCTGGTTATTTTGGTCTGTTTCTTAAAGCCATTGGTCAACTTTTCCTCTTTGCATTCCTTAGTTTCAGCCACATTTTTGTCTAACTCCTTCGTGCTGTTATTATTCGCTAGATCTGTGTTCATAGTCGAGAGCATGAATAAGTGGTCTGATAGCTTCTTTATTTCTTCTGCCAAGTTTTTCCTAACTAGTACATCGTGTTTTTTGTGTAAGAAGCAGCTGCTGTCAGATGCTCGCCTTTCCACTGGGTTATGTCTCGGTGCTAAGAAACTGTCCCTTAAAGGAGGGGGATCCAAATCATCTTCATCGAACACGAAGTCTGGGGAACTACTGAGAGAGGACCTGGGTGAAGGAGAACATCCTCCTATAGAAGAACGTTCGCAGCCATTTACGAGGCAGGTGATTTCGTGCGCTTGGTTATCGAACACGTAAGGTGAGTTGGGATGTTCACTCCATCTTTCAACGAAAAGCCGCAGGTTGTCTTTTGCGGCTTCTAGTTCGTGCTTAGGCGAGGGTAGGGGCGCAGGCGCCGGCTCTTGTTTTGGCGGCAGCCGCTTGAGGAGCCAGCGGTGGCGTAAACACTCCGTGGCGCTCGGCCGTGACCTGCGACAAAGACCTTCGTTATTATCGCCCCAACACCTTGAGGTTGAGTGCATGGTAGTGGTGAATAATGAACATGACACTATTAACGGAATTTATCGCGTGTATTTTAGATTATTTTAATTCGTGACGTTACGAACCCTTTGCAGTGTTCGTGGTCAAAGGTAAACTCAGTAGGTAAGTTTCAATATAATACTTAATAATCGCGAAAACCTAAGTATGAAATCAGAATGAACATGAGTTGGGCACCTAATTTTCTAATAAAGATCGAGACTGATTAAAAATTGCCAATTGAAAAAGATTAGTATTTTTAATCTAATTATTTTGGAGTTGATCAACTGAAATTATCTAAGTACTTTTGAGAAAATAATCAAATTGTGTTAAAAGTAAAATATAGCCACTATTACGAATAGCAATTATGTTTTTACATTTCGAGGAGTAAACAGCCATTTTATTTTACAGGTGGTATTTGGGTTAGCACAGTAAAATTTCTAAGTTATATTATCAATCTATTTCGTGCATTATGTTTCATGTTTTGTTAGTCACTGGTAGGTTCAGTGTTGGATCACAATAACGAAAGGTCTTTATCGGCAGGCTTGTTAACAATAAACAGAACACATACAGTTTTGTGAAATTAAATAAATACAAATGTAGTTGACTTTGTAAAACAAATAAAATTCATCTTGACAAAATTATATCGTGATGATCTACGGAAGAAAATGGCGAACGTGAATGAAATTATCTTTTTTTATATTCAATATATATTTTATGGTTCTTTATTCTCAATATCTACTCAATTTTTTTACACAAATGGTTGAAAATATGTCTTATCAGTTTTTTAAACTAATGTCAACAAAAATGGTGATATGACAATCAATTCCAAGTCCCAAATACAGTAAGACCAAATAATAGAGTTGAGTAATGTCAATTTGTTCACAAAATATGATGGTGACTCTACAGATATTCTGCATTATAAAAACTGTTACTCGTTATTATCGCTATCGTGTCATCTCACTCGCGCCAACTTATTCACACCGTGCACGCGAGCGGGATGACACGGTGTTGGTAGCGAGTGTCACCTTATATAATAACTCCGCTGGTTGTACAGCAATAGTGTCGTACTGGTTGTCATTCCGCCATTTTTGTTTACACAGTTGGATTTTTAAGAAAAACAATCGGTACTCATAAAAAAGGTATTAAATTAAAACTTACTCTTTATCTTTCACGAGGAGTCTCTTAATGAAGTCCTTGGCGTCTTCAGAGATCTCGTTAAAGGCCTCGTCGTCATAGTCGTACTTGGCAACCGTTACGTTAGCCATTGTCTCTATGTCGGTCTCGCCCATGAACGGCGATAGACCGGATAAACTGAAATATAAGAAGTCCAATCTTATAGTATACCTACAATAAACTTGAGCATGTTGTGAAGAAATAATAGCGTTGTTATCTAGCAGGTGGGTGATAGCAGGGAATTTCTGAGCATCTGAATCCGTGGCCTATCACTGTCATTTGTGGTTGCCAAGTTGCTTTATCAGGGTAGAGTTGTATTCTATGAACCTGCCTGTTTAAGCACTCAAGTGTTTGATTGTTGTTTGTGTAAATAATAGCCATAGCTACCGGAAGACGCAGCGTAGGTAGGCCTCCCATTAGATGGACCGAAGACATTGTGAGAGTCGCGGGCATCCAGTGGATGCAGATGTCAGGCTTTCGTTCAGTGTGGAGGTTAAAGGGGGAGGCCTATGTTCAGCAGTGGACGTCTTCTGGCTGATGATGATGACTTATATAGCCAAGCATGACGCCCAGATACGATTAGACCTGCAATATGTGGAATGAGCTCCCGTCCCGCGGCATTTCCGAGTAACTATAGCATGGGGTTTTTCAAAAGGGCTGTTAATATAGTCTTCAAAGCTCGGCATCGTATTTATCTGTAGCCCCTGGTGTAACAGGTATTCATAGGCGATGGTGATCGCTTCTCATCAGGCGGTCCGTTAACTTGTTTGCTACCAATGGCATAAAAAATACAGTTTTGACGAATCTGGAAGGAACTTTCGTTACCTTTGTTCCATAAAATAGAAGTCAGGATTATGCAGAGAAATTAGACTCAAAAGACTCTTTTTTTGTTTTGTGTTGGTTAAGTTTCTAGCTTAGTCTGGTACTAAGGATAGGTACTCAGTAAACAACCAGGTCGATATGGTTGTGTGTACCTGTCAACTGTTTATAGTTTAAATTGCTCTACTGGTTTTTATATAAAAATGGCAGCGAACAAGCATGAGGTCCGCCTGATGGTAGGCGCTAATCGCCGCCTATAGATACTTGGAGCACTAGCGGTGTTGATGGTGATTTGCCAGCAAGCATTTAAACCACCTCATGGTTTAAATGCTCTTATGTTGAAGCTCTGCTGGAAGACCATTGGAAAAAGGACATTCCACACCGTATGTCCGAGGAATAAAAGAGCTGTGGACTGTCGAGTCTGTGTTGTGTCAGTGTGAAGAAGCGTTGTTACTGGACACTTACAGAACGTAACAAATAACTCCGACGGACCACATATCCGTCCCGTAGCCGATCTGGTCGAAGTTGACCACCTCGGGCGCGACAAACTCCGGAGTCCCGAACAGCACTTGCAGCTTCTTCTCTGGGTCGTAGAACCGGGCTAGGCCGAAGTCGATGATCTTTATCCGGTTGCCGGACTTGGTGAGGCATAGAATGTTTTCTGGCTGTGGAAGGGAAAAAGGTGTCATGTAAAAATTCTATTAAAACGATGTTAATAAATAAGTGGTAGTTATATATACGTAATGTGCGTCTGCGGAAGCGTAAGACTCTAGTCTGTGGCAATGCCCAATTTACCATAAGACTGACTAAACCGAACTCAAACCCACCTTAGTTGATGAATCTTGCAAATCCATGTAACCACTTCATGAAAACTCGCGTAGTAAATCCATGACAAACTATGATAAAACGGTTTACTTACATCCATGTTATGTTTATCAGTCGAGTCGAGCTTCCGACTGGTTTCGGAGTCATCAAAACGTGAGTGTAGGTAAGCCGTTTTGATATAGTTTCTATAGCCTTTATCTAAGAAAAAAATATATATGTACCTACCTACCTACCAACTGTAAGTTTTTCTAATATTGTCCAATGATAGATAACCAATGAGAATTAACAATGAAGAAAATCATGTAATGTAATTACCTTAATAATTAATCCGCCATCTTATAAAAGGTATGAAAAGTCGGTTTGAAAGTTGACCTCAATGGTTGACCTGGTACAACAAGTAACACCAGTCATACCTCCTCATCATCATCATCAGCCAGAAGACGTCCACTGCTGAACATAGGCCTCCCCCTTTAACCTCCACACTGAACGACAGCCTGCCTTTTGCATCCACTGGATGCCCGCGACTCTCACAATGTCGTCGGTCCATCTAGTGGGAGGCCTCACTACGCTGCGTCTTCCGGTTCGTGGTCTCCACTCCAGAACCTTTCTTCCCCATCGGTTATCGGTTCTTCGAGCATCAGTCATACCTAAGTTAGAATAAATATTAGTAGGTACGTAGTTAAGTTTAAGAAGTTTCCTCGTGAACATCCTAGAATTCCTAGAAATAGGTACACATTGAAAAAGATCTTAAGGGTGTGCTCTCTTCAAAGACTTACATCTGCCAACCCTGAACCTGCCCAATTGGTTGAATAGCAAGAGATCATTGAGTTAACCACCCATAAAACCCACATTTTTATTTTGCAGCCGTAAACCAGCATTAAACAATGGACGACGCGTCTCCTGTCCAGACAATCGTAAAACTCCCGCGCATGCCTTTCCGCCATTTTGATTTACAACTTGGATCAAACCCAAGAGAAGAATAGTGGCCATCAAGGACTGTAATTGTTAAAAGATATACGGTATCAATCCGGTATACATAAATATAAAATAAATAATAGGTACCTAAGCGAATCGATTGATGTACCTATTGGCAGTAGTTATTAATAGTTATTAAACGGAACCTGAGTTTGGCATCAGTTTAGTTCATGGCTGGGGTCAGAATAATGAATAAATAAATAAAATAAAACATGATGTTTTTTTAAAGTCCGCGTTTGAGCTCCAACTCACCTAATGGTTAGCGACAATGTGGTCGAAAATGAAGCACGCTGACTTAAAAGATACCTATTCACTCTAACCTTGATAAGATCTAGATTTTATTATATCTCTTTATCTGGCAACAAGGAAGGCGGCAGGCATTCCTTGGCTTTACAGATGAGAAACGTAGAATCAAAATGTTTACAGTACCTACCTACGTAAACAAGAACTAGTGGCTAGTACCTAGTTGTAGAACAAACGTTGTTTTTTTTGACGTACCTATTGAAATCGTCCTTAAGAGGATGCTAACTGATTACCAGTAGGTAACCCTGTATAACATCTGCATCGTCTCAGTAAGTCCGATATTTTTAGGTTATTCAGTCCTTGCCAAGAGCTGGTTGAATAATCGAACATTGTTTTCATTGGACCATAGTGGGTAGATCGTTAAAGAATTAATTAGACAGATCGTTGCGTTCCAAGCTTCATGTCTTCATGTCGTCGCCAGAAGTAATACGCAGTGATTCACTTGAAGGTGAATGATACAATCTTATCGTATCGCACACCGTTTTTAAAACGATTGTCTGATATGAAGATACCAGTTCAGTCGTGCAATTTGTCCATAATCGTTTTGTTTGGTATTCGTACAAGGATAGATTGTAGGTAGGTATCTAGGTACGTCAGTGAGTGACTGTCAGTAGATCCTTGTAATCACCTGCAGGCCTAGCACGGGCTGTGGACTAATTGTCTTTCCACCGTTTTTATCCCGCGAGAAAAAGACAAACGTATCCATATTCTAGCTTAGTCGCGTCTAGGCGTGGATAAAAACGGTGGAAACTCCTGTCGTGCTCCTTCATCGAATAATTCATTCTCGACTGACTTGGGAACAAGGTTACTTTCTCTATAGTAAAAGTGATACACCCAAATAAATTTGACCGACGTGCTCAGAACGGCTACGGGCACTGAGCGACAGGTTCCGACTCGCAAGACGGTCCCTTCCTCCCTCAGGATCACCCCGCTATTGTCAACCGTCTCCGAGTTCTTCGACTTGTTTCAACTGACCCATGTTTCAATCGACCCCAGCCTCCCCTACATACCTAATATGGGAGTCCTACGTAGTTGCGACGCACGATGTTGCGAAAAACTATGAATGGGCGGTCAATGTGAAAACTGAGCCTATCGAAAACCAATAGATCTGTCAGATCTGTTTTTCTGCATAAACCTGCCAAGTTAGTTCTCTTCTCACCTTCATGACATGTCCAAGTGCAGAATGTTCTGCCTGTATACGAAGTCGATGCTCTCGCATATCTGCCGCATGAACAACGTGCAAGTGCGCTTATTTCGTTTTAGTTTTCGTCTATCGCGTTGTTTTTCTGCATCAACCTGCCAAGTTCTCTGCTCACCTTCATGTCCAAGTGCAGAATGTTCTGCCTTTAGAGTTAGACGAACTCGATGCCCTCGCATATCTGCCGCATGAACACCGTGCAAGCGCGCTCTTTTAGCACGAAGTTTATGTCTATAGCATTGTTTTTCTGCATCAACCTGCTAAGTTAGTTCTCTGCTCACCTTCATGTCCAAGTGCAGAATGTTCTGCCTGTGCACGAATTCGATGCCCTCGCATATCTGCCGCATGAAGACCGTGCAAGCGCGCTCAGTCAGTACGAAGTCTTCGTCTATCACGCGCTCGAACAGCTCTCCGCCGGTAATTCTGGAAATTAAAAAAGTTTTTAATTAACACGGGCGGTTGACTGCTATTTTATCCCAGTGTGGACTCAACTTATGATGGACTATAAGTATAATGTAATATCTGTAATATAAGTGTACCTATGTTTTTTTTTATATATAAATAATAGGCTTGCGTTTGACCACTAACCACAGAATATAATTAGCAATTTAAAAACGACTTCAAAGTAAGTAAATACCTACTTACGCAATTTCGTATACTTGGATGACATAATTATATTTTTTCAGCTATTTTGATTTATAAGCCAAAATAATGAACCGATTTTGATAAAAAAAAAACAATCTTAAAGTAGGTACCTATATCCTTTCAATTAAAAAAATAATATTTTCCGAATCGTTTTATAGAGAACAGAGTTCCGAGGTAGCAAATTAAAAAAAAATACAACCGAAATGAGAACACCCCTTTTTTGTTGAAGTCGGTAAAAAATCTGCATGTTCCGTTATCCAAATTCGACTGGGTATTTAAGTAAGTATCCAGTTAAATACCAGGTTTCAGATATCGACACCGGCACTACAATATCTGTGAGTAAAGTTTTTAAAATTCCAAACTTTACGATTTTCCCGATTCATAAATATTTACCATCAAACATCGTTTTTATGCGCGGGAAATGAAAAACAATTTACGCGCTGACCAAAACAAGATGTTAAAATGGAATCACAGCCGAGGATTTCATAATTTTACTACCTTTACTACATTTTTAACTCTTGATAGTACACACCTTTAAAAAAAGTACTTTATAAACCTATTTTCAAGTAATTTATTTACTGATGATACTCATTCATACTCTTTTTGTATGGATCTACAAAAACATCGTAAACTATGGATTGCAACATCTACGCGCCAAAAACGGCAACAAAATGTAATGCTTGTATAGGCGGGAAGAACGACATATACTCACAGTCACACATTTGAGAATTGAATCGTAAAGAAATAACAATATGGTACCTTTTTAAGCAGTTATTTTTTTAAATCTGTTAATTTAAATAAATTGTTTTAAAGAGGGCTTGGAATTCCTAATGGCCTGTATAAAGATGCCGAGAGGTGAACTAGCGTGAGTTCCAAGTCGGTGACTGGCGAGAGACAGGGACCGATGGCGCTCTCGTGTCGGAGGCCAAGACCCACTTTGGGTCGCTGCGCCAGCGGAGTAGGTACTTGTTAGTTGGACTTGAACCTTATGCTACTCCTTGAAATTCATACCTACTGAAACTTGTAAGAGCCATACAAAACGAATGTTTATATGACTGGGAAGAATGCAACAATTTCATCGAGCCTGAAAAAAAAAACAAGGAAAAGCGCGCGAAATACACGCCGCAAGGAAACGCTGCCAAGTTGCCAAGAGACCGGTCGTCGATCGAAATAATGAGGATCGACACATGGCAGCAGAGTGTTGGCGCCAAAATAAACTGATAACTACGGGCACATATATCTGTGAATACGGGCGACGAAATACGCAAGGTCGATGTCAGCGATTTACTTCGACATTCTGATCCTGATAAAAATAACAATATAGAAAAGTAAAAAAAAAAACTTTGTGATGCTCAGCTCATTTTAAATTCTTGTCAAAAAAAGACGAGAAATACAGAACGAGAAGCAAGTTCCATTTTCAAGAATGAATTTTGAAGGCAGGGTCGTCGCTTGAATGTCAAGGAGGGGCTAATTTGTTTGAGATAAATAGATGACTTTGTTATTATATGCATTATATTATAATATATCTATTGAAATGTTGTCGCGTGTCTAATATGTCAAATTAAAATAATAAATAGTAATAAATAAATATTCGGGACATTTTTGCACACACGGTCATCTGACCCCAAACTAAGCAAAGCTTGTGATATGGCTGCCAGAGACTGATATATATACATATATAGGTATAAATACATACTTAAATAGATATTAACACCCAGATATAGAACAAACACAAATGTTCATCACACAAATATTTGTCCTAGGTGGGAATCGAACCCACGCCCCCAAGCTCAGAAGGCAGGTTCACTACCAACTCGACCAACGGGCTATTGTAAGGTTTATGTTTAAAAAGTAACAAATAATAATTTATAATACAGAATAATTTGTAAGTAGGTAATATTAGTTTCGCATTATCTGCCATTTTGCAAGGCTATGCTAAAATAAAAAGCGCAGTCATCTTGATCTTTAATTACACATAAAAATATTCTTTAAAGTAAATAATTGCTCAGCGACAACAAAAATGTCTGCCTTGACCTATTATTCTAAAAAGAAAACAACGTTCAACCGTGAAAATATCTTGCGTATTTTTAAGCACAAAATAGCAATGCTAAAGGAATCTTCCGTCTATAAGATACTGTTTAACGAGATGGTTTTTTTGTTTGTTTACCTCAGTGTCTCAGGGCAAGCGTCGTGTTTTCGTTAAAATTTAATTTTAGAACGTTTGAATGAATCCCGCGTCAACGGCTGCGCAGTCCTGTTTCAGTTGTCCAGTGACGTCATTGAAACAGTCTTCGCAAAAGGTTGTTACAATATTTGTTTCTCAGAGTATGTTTTTGACGTAAGTAAGCCACGTCGTACGTGACGGAGTCAGGTGTGTACAACTGTACATGTAAATAAGGTTTTGCAATAAACTTTCCTAGTTTACATATTTGTTATAATGAAAATTATTTATGTTTATTGAATGGCTGCTTTTTGTTGTGAGTGCAAGACATTTGAATATAAAAAGTGGTCTTGTTTAACTCAACCGAGTGACATAGCTATCTAGACAATTGGCATTCGTCCCGGGTGTAGGCCACCCTGTCTGTTAGATATCTACTGTGAAAGTAAATTGTAATATTTTTTTCGTTGAAATCCTCTTTCTAAAACTCAACTTACGTACATTATAAGCAATGTAATCATATTTACTTTCTTCTCTATCTCTCTACATCTGTACCTCAACATAATATAAAATGAAAGTCACTTTCCGCGTATGTCTGTCTGTATAACCGCTAGCTCCTCCTAAACCATGCAACGGATTTTGATAAGGTTTTCACCATTAGTTAGATATTTTTTTACAGTAGGTTTATAAAATTATATAACATGCGACCCACGCCGGCTTCGCACGTAAATTACATTGGTGCGAAGCCGGGGCGGGACGTTGGTAAGTTATAAGATTATATAAATTTTGTGAACAATCGTGATGGTTTAAAACAATGTAGTTATGTTTATTTTATAAACAACACAATTTAACATTTACATATATACAGGGTCAAAGGAAAGGGTATACTATATAACTATATTTACTTCTGATAACCCTGATCATTCCTTTGTCTGTTATATTTATTTTCTTACAAGTTTGACTTCCATCATATACGTAAACTTTCTTTTTATGAATAATCAAATTATGATAAGGACGTATAAGGCAGGCGTGATACCAATACCTGACCGATATATCATCATCATCAGCAGCCATTAAACGTCCACTGTTGGACAAAGGCCTCCCTGTTAGAGATATATATATAGTATTATATATATAGACCGGTATATAGTATTATTTAATTTTAAAAATAAATAAAACACATGTTTCGATCATAACACAATCTTTTGCGTATTCGTCGTCGATCAAAGATGGCGTCGCAATGGCGCACTGCCAACTATGCGCTGTAATATCTGACGCGCTTGACGCCATCGTCGCTGACTTTATAACAGCGCCGGAGTTTACACCCGTCGCCTTTTACGGGGGCACTTGACTTTGACTCAATATTAGGAGCGTATAAACTTATAAAGCGTCAATTGTACGTGGGATTATAACAACGATTTAAGATTAATATTCTTGTCATGACTACGATTACTCAGATTTAGGACACGCAGTTTCAAATGTTCCAACAAGAAACCTAAACTAAATTCATGACTGTGACTAAATCAATGCCATAAACAACAACGGAGTAGAGATTGACAAAGGTTAATAAGGTAAAGATTAAACACTCACCCCATAAAGCTAAAACATTATTAACGAAAGAGTAAGAAATTACTACTCTTATATAGAAACGGCAAGTGGGCTAGAACGTTTTTCTCGTTTTCCGATATCACAAACTTTTGCATACAACGCTGTCAAGGAATTACCATTTTAAGAAACGTAACTTTACAATATGAATCATTCAATTTAAATTTCAAAAGCATATTTTCAAAATGACGAACGCAATGACTGGTGTATAAGTTTCAACATTCGCGGTTAACCGCATGGCGATAAGAAAATCGCCTGATGTTTGGATTAACTGTAAATTTTGTATTGCTTTCCCAATGATAGGAAAGTGACCGTCTGACTCATCTCTATTTGACTTTACTTTCACCTGTGACATGTCGCTCATCTGATTTAAAGTATCTCGGACATTTAACGGTCCAGTGGTTTATTGGCTGTCTCTATTCCATTTGTATTTTTGTCTTAGCTTAAACCGAAAATTTACAAATCTTAAACCTGAATTAATTTATGGTATGTATGTTACATTTAAGCATCTTTTTAATGTATTGGCATATACATAATATACATCATGTCTATGTCTATAAGGTAATGTAGATTTGTTGTTCTACAATTACTATATCTATACTAATATGTATTATAAAGAGGAAAGATTTCATTGTTTGTTTGTTTGTTTGTTCGCATTGAATAGACTCCAAATCTACTGAATCGATTTGTAAAATTATTTCATTGTTGGGAAGATACACTATTCCCGGGTGACATAGGCTATATATCTATACCCGTGCGACGCCGGGGCGGACCGCTAGTCTTTTATATTTTCTTAGTAAACTCAGGGGTCACGATGTGTTATGTTAACATCTGACCGCAAACTTGTTATTTCACATCTAAACATATTTATTCCAAAGGTGTGTCTGAGAACCACAATGTGAATGACATTTCTCTTAATATACGCCGACGCCTAACGCTGAAGATGATGTCACGATATAAAAGTGAAAACGCTATAATTAATGCCTTAGAGGCGTGGACTACCTGTCCTCCACGACCTGTCAACGACCCAATTACAACATTTACAACACCTGGACTATTCACATCTTCTTATTAAAAAACACCAAAAATATACCGGAAGATGGACGTCGTAGGTTGAAAGTGTTGTCATTTTGAGTGATGACAGCGAGAATTGAGATAAATTGCTTTATAGAACAAGAGGGCAACCTGTATCAGATTTGTCATCTTGATAACATAGAAAAGGCTTGCAAATATTAAGGCCAGATTGAGGCTGTTCACTGCAAATTGCATTAACAAAATGAGAGTCAGAGAAAGTTACAAAGAAAGTTGGTTATTAACAGGGGAGTGTTAAAGTAAAATTTAATTAAGATGATTGACGTTAACCAAGCGAGAATATGGAAAATTCAGACGTCCTTAACCCCACGTGGCCCAAATATAAACAAAACAAGACTATTCCAAATTCTGATGATTCATTTTCGAATCGCAGTGAACTTTCGGTACGTATGTGTGACAAATTTAGAAATACGGATAATTGCGATGCAAGTGATTCAGTATCAACGTAACACCTACGTGGATGATAAAATATTACAAAAATACTTGTAACACAGAACATATCTGACATTAGAAATAAACTCAATGACGAAAAGCTCGCCACTTGTTTAAAATCGTCCGCCGTTGGTCTGAGGGAGTGCCGTGTGATTTCGTCTGAATTTTTGCGTGTTTCCTCATCTTCAATAATATATCTTGGAGATTGAAAGAAAGGTCAGCGTTAGCAAAATGTATACACGAGACTCAGCTGTGATTTTGAGTAGGTACAGTTTACTTTTAACTTGACATTGAGTGAATCATTGCTCGGTCTTCATACGGTGTGGGTACTGTTTATTTCAATTCTTAAAAGGAAATGTTCAGGTTTAACGAAATTAAGATGCCAGTTTCCATTAAAGTCTGTTTACATATTTTAAAACACAATGAAGATAAATTTGTTTGTTTTGGCATGTTGAGATTTTAATTTGATTTTTAAAAGGCAATTGATGCCAATGGCCTACTAAAATGCGATGTCTTTGGTGTTGATGATTTGGGCATCTAGATCAAAGCGGTCATAAGTAATTTTGCAGTGGTTGGTGTTTTATGGGTGTACTAAGGAGTAATATTGCTGTATAATGGGTAAAGGTGACCGCTTTACAATTGGTTGGGCTGCCTGCCAGTCTGTTAAACGTAGACACTTTGAACTGTTGGTTCACACGACACAAATAACAGTTTAGGTTTCTAAGTAAAACACGTAGACGTGTTTATTAAGTAGTAACAATAAGTAGGTGAGATGCTTATTCTATGTTGAAAATAAGGCAAACAGTGTTTACGAATCGAACTTATATGTAAATGAACATAGTTCTTCCATCATCCATCTTTTAAATTTGTTTTTAAATGATACTAAGCTCGGAGCACCGAGGACTGGTTGTTGTGGAAGTCTGTTGTACGCATCAGCAGCAGTTTGTTTGATTTTACTAATGATTGTGGCACGATAACCAGTTTATTTATATCAACATGATCTCCTGGCTCGAAGGACCATCTCACACGTGCAATTTGTGGAATGAGTTATTCTGCTGCATTTCCGAGTAACTATTACATGGGGTTCTTCAAAAGGGCTGTTAATAGAGTATTTAAGGCAAGGGCGGAGCAGGATTTCATTTTGGGGGGGGGGGGGGGGGCATTCTGACAAGTATGAGTATGTTATGTAAAAGTGCACCTGAATTAAATCGAAAAACTGGGTCAAATGTATGGAATTGCGAGGTGTTTTGGGGGGGCCATGACCCCCATCCCCTGGATCCGCCAGTGATTTAAGGGTCGACAACGTATCTGTGATGCCCTGGTATTAAGGGTATCCATAGGCGACGGTGATCGCTTATCACCAGGAGGCCCGTTAGCTTATTTGCCACCTATGGCTTTGAAAAGCTACCCCGGTTATTATTTTAGCTGTATTTTAACTCTTATACATATATCTATACTAATATTATAAAAAGGAAAGATTTGATTGTTTGTTTGTTTGCATTGAATAGGCTCCGAAACTACTGAACCAATTTGAAAAAAAAAACACTGTTGGGAAGCTACACTACCCCCGGGTAAAATAGGTTGTAAATGTTGTAATATATTTTTTTTTAAATAGGGATCCTAACTAAAACTTCAATAATGTAACCCAAGGTGTAAAAAATATGACTTAAAGCCGTGCTAAGCCGGGATGCGTTGCTAGTCTTTCAATAAATGTTAACATATACTCACAGCTCGAGCACAACACACATATATTTCCCCCACTCGTAGGCATCGTAGAGCTGTATGAGCCGCGGGTGCCGCAGCCGCCTCATTACGTCCACTTCTCGCTCCACATTCCGTCTCTCGTCCCGTCTGCTGACCGAGACCAGCTTGGCGGCTAGCTCAAGCCCGGTGCTCTTCTCTCGGCATAGGTACACTGTGCCGAACTTGCCCCTGAAAATATGTTTTTTATTGCACAATGTAGTTTAAGCGCGTGGTACAACTATAACTAACTATTGTATAACTATAGTAACAACTATAGTCAGTAACTTAATATATAGGTTACAGGCCCACAGCTGAACGGATAATAAATATTTTGGTATTGATTTAGTATACCCTGGAAACTTTTTGTTTTGGAAAAAATAATGAATCCTGTATACAGGGTGTACGGGGAACACTCTCGAAGCCAAAAGAAGGTAATTGTACTCATCATTATGAACCACTTTTAGTATGGGACGAACCCTGAAATCGCGAAAAAAAACAGCTGATCCATACATTTTGTAGAGTGTCAATGACCGTTTTCTATAGAACAGCTGATATATTTTTCGCGATTTCAGGGCTGGTCCCATAGTAAAAGTGGTTCATAATGATGAGTACAATTACCTTCTTTTGGCTTAGAGAGTGTTCCTCTTACACCCCGTATAGATTAGCGGGTAAAACCGCATGAAGCTGCTAGTTAGTAAATAACTGCTAACTTTTGACACACTTTTGGTACACGTACAGGTTTTTATTACCTGACGTACACTGTAACTTGTTTTCATTTTGTTATCTAAAAACCCTGATAAGCTGTAACTTAAAATAGAAATTAAAAAACAAAACTGATTCGGCAAATTTAATCTAACTGTAGTGTTTTTACAATCAATAAAATGAGCTCGCCGTTAGTTCATGTAAGTTTTTTATCAACTCAGGCACCGTTGTTTCTAAATTAGATTATAAATTAGATACACCACGCGTGAGATCTAATAACAAATGACTACACGACTAGACTAGATGTGTCACCATTGAGTCCATGTTGGCGTAATCAATTATCATTTTGTCATTATTATTTACAGTAATTCTGTACCTTGTCTTTATTTTATTATAGTACTAGCTGTTGCCCGCGACTTCGCACGCGTGGACTTTCATATTTCGATCCCCCTTTACCCCCTTAATTCAGAATTTTCGCAAAAACTTTTCTTAGCGGACCTCTACACCCCATCACCATAAGTAATATACATATGCCAAATTTCAGCTTCGTAATTACAAAACTGTCAACAAAAATTTATAACCCTCATTTTGGTTTTACGGAAAAAAAAATATGCAGTATTTATTTATTTTAAACAATTAACCTGAATAGAAATAATAAAATATCATGTTAAATAAATTTCAATAATTATTTTTTTATAGATTGTTTCGACTCACAGTTTTACCACAAAAGTATATAACTTTCATTACAAACCATAGAAGCATGTTTTCAAAACGTTGTGGCAAAATTGTCAGAAGAAAACGGTGGGAAACGTAAAAGCACTTCAGATGACATCGCTGAATGTGTAGTAAAATAAATTCGACAATAATTTAGGGACTCGATTTTATATTCGCTTGAAAATATCGTGCGAAATGATAGATTTAGAGTCTTGTCTCGTCCGTCCTTTCCTCCTAATATTTACTTCTAAGGTGGTTTTTATGAATTTGTCGTACAATGATTTATGATTAAAGATAAAATTATAAGTAAGTATCTTAAAATTATCGTAGTTATTGCATTTATTCAAAATGGCAGTCTTACTACATTGTTGATTTAAAATTAATCATCGTGTTGTGACTCACCTGCCGATTTCAGATAGCATTTCATAGTGGTCGTTGACGTCTGTGTTTCTTTTGAGAGTGACATCGCGGGAGGGGAACGGTGCCTCGATTTCTGGAACAAGAATTATTCAATTTACTTTATTGTACGAACAAAAAAAAATTGTCCAAGTAAATAATTATGGCGATTTTGCAGTGCAAGTACCGTTCTTTATCGATCGTCACATTTGACAGTTGAGATTGTCAGAATCGATAAAATGCCATTTGTTCAGCACTCGCTATGATCGATTCTATGGCATTTTATCGAATTTGACGATCGATAAAGAACGATATTTGCACGCTGTTCTGTTGCTTCATTAAATTCCACTTACATAAACGCAACAACAGAGCTAGCGTCACTCTTTAAATTTTCTGCTACATTTTGAAAACAGGACATAGTTAATGCCTAAATAAATAAATAAAAAATATTCGGGACATTTTTGCACACACGGTCATCTGACCCCAAACTAAGTAAAGCTTGTGATAATATGGCTGCCAGAGACTGATATAGATACATATATATTTTTAAATAGATATTAACACCCAGATATAGAACAAACACACACACATTCAATTCATCACATGAATGTTTGTCCTAGGTGGGAATCGAACTCACCCTCCAAGCGCAGAAGGCAGGTTCACTACCAACTGGACCAACGGGCTATCCGTAAATTCTAAATATGTGATGTATATTTTTTATTTTTATTTTGATCTATGATTTTTTTAATCTTAAAAATAGGTAGGTATGTGTATTGTTTCTTCAATTAGGTAAAACCGATTTATAATCCAAAGTGGTTAGCGATAAAAACAAATGATTAATCCGAATGTCCGCTTAAAAGCAATGATAAATATAAAACGAACATTTCTTATCAGAAAACACATTGAACTAGAGATTTTAATTGATATAGCAATATGACAGAAATATCTATGCATTATATAGATAAGCAGATAAATTACAGTCGTGCAAGAATTTTGGTGTAAATTATATTTTGTAATTTTGCCCCTCTTTTGTTTTCCGATTCCTGATTACGTCCCAGGTCATAAAGCTTTAACAGAGTATGAGATGCAGTGTTATACAGGATGTAAGGGGAACACTATCGAAGCCAAAAGAAGGTAATTGTACTCATCATTATGAACAACTTATACTATGGGACCAGCCCTGAAATCGCGAAAAAAATATCAGCTGTTCTATAGAAAACGGTCATTGACACTCGACAAAATGTATGGAACAGCTGATTTTTTTTCGCGATTTCAGGGTTGGTCCCATACTAAAAGTGGTTCATAATGATGAGTACAATTACCTTCTTTTGGCTTCGAGAGTGTTCCCCTTACCCCCTGTATCGTGTTGTATAAGGCACTGCAGGTGTTTCCTATTTTTTTTCGTAGTTATTTACAAGACTTTGACAGGTTTTATCAATAAATCTCTATTTTGCTTCTTTTATAAATTCTGATTCCTTATTATATATATTTTTTTATTGGCAAGTGTTTTTATCTAAACAAAAAATAAACTATATAATATTATTATATAATATAATATGTTAAAGTTAAATGATTATTAAGGGGATATTTACCGTGGTAAGGTCGTGGAATGAGCTCCCGATAACATTTAACTTTAGTGAACAACCGTGATAGTTTAAACAGTGTTATATAATATGTTATTTGTATGTGAATTCATTGCATTTTTTTTACAAAATAATCTAATTACCTAGATTAATCAATCAAAGGATCAAAGTATTCATACTATTAAACTACGCACATAAATAAAATCTTTGTTTAGGATGTTATTCGTGTGGTTAACTACATACAATTTTCACTTTAAAACAAGCGTAACGAAATATGCGTCACAGATTTTATTTTGGCGTTAATTCAACGCAAGTGTACCTAAATAAGTACTTTTGCAGCAGAATTGTTTGGTCGAGGCATTGTTTAGTCTGTTGCCGCATGCGTTGCACCGGTGGCGTCTTATAAACACGTACATACATATATTATATTTTTATACATGATAGTTTTTTATTCTTACCTCTTGAGAGGATTTTGGCGTCCGACGTCTTTGCATTTGCCAGTGACAAGTATTGAAACATTTTCAAGATAAATTATATATTATCATCAAACAAGACATAGTTACAGTCAGATTTAAGGAAAGTAAGTCACGGCCAAGTCTAAGCCATGCTAATGTAAAGTGGCGGAGATTTTACTTAGAGGCTTGTAGATACGTGGTTTTGGAAAAATCACGAAAAATCATGTTACACCTCGTTGTATCACTTACCTACCTACACTCTAGCACGTTCACAAACAATAATTAATAATCCTTCATTAACACACATAAAAATTTGAAACTACACAAGTATAAAAAATTACACATGTCATGTGCTTATTTTTCCACGTTCGCACAAAAAAAAAAAACATAAATTGAGGTTAGGTGTGTTTAATTTTTGTCAGCCAGAATTGTATTCAAGGATATGAGAAAAAAAACGATAAATATAAAATGTATATATACCGTATTATAGTTTTGTAGGTAACCAAATTACTAAGAAATTACTCAATGATTTAGTCAACGTGCGTTTACCTCACGATTTCTTTTAATCAATTGAAAATACAATGCAATGCACAATTTAAATTAGATAAGAATAATTTAAGTATGATAGGTATGCACCATAATTTATATCCTTTGATTCATTGTTCCATCATATCTACCTTCGTGGTAAATACTTCATAATACATATCTTTCAAATAAAAAGAAAAGTTTTTTTTTAAACTATTATTTCCTTTGTGACGTGTTCGGCGTCGCACTCCTGTGCATTTAGCCAGTGTCAAGTATAAATTACTATCAAGTTTGATGAAATATAGTCAAACAAGTCAGAGTCAAGCAAAGTAAATCACGGTCAAGTCGTGCCCCAGTAAAGTGGTGGAGACTTTGCAAGATGCTTCTATGGAGCTTTGGAAACAACACTAAAATTATAAATTTCACCGCGTTTCATTGTCTCAAACTCGAGCACATCATTATTACGCATTAACACTCGAAAATACACAAATTTAGGAAAATAATACAACGAGACATGTTTTTTTTTTTTGTTGGCGCCAAAACGCAAAAAGTTTCTACTAGGTATAAAAAATGGATTACTGATGTTTTATTCTAACGATCGAACGAATCTAATCTCCGGACCACAGAAAAACCACAAAGAAAAACTGACAGGATCATGAGACAGGATATTGTGAAAAGTTTTTTTTTTTTAAATAATATATTGGCTTGCGCTTGGCCACCATCTTGCCTGATGTTAAGCGACGATGCGGTCTACGGTGGAGGTAAATGGTAATTAACCAATGTCTACTATTAAGTAGGCATTGGTTGGTTCTTGTTGTATTTCTGAAAACAACGAAAATCTAAAAATAAAACACAATAGCTACCATACTTACATAATATCCATATTAATACAACAAGGAAATCGTCATAGATTTTGATTCCGATAAATTTACAACGCGGAATGCAATACAATAGTTTTAATTTAGACTTAACCTTAGTGCACAGAGTTGAATGCACCGCCGGCGGCTCGCGATCGTCCATCTCTTACTCATAAGTACCTACATCTATCTATTCTATCTCTATATACAGGGTTATATGGAAAGGGTATGCTAAACCGAAAGGTCATTGTACCTACTCATAATTAAGAACAACTTTTACTATGGGATCAACCCTGAAATCGTGAAAAAATATCAGCTGTTCCATAGAAAACGGTCGTTGACACTCGTCGCTTGCCATCAAGCGAGGTGGCCAAACGTAGATCTCATCATCATCATCTGCCAGAAGACTGTTGAACATAGGCCTCCCCCTTTAACCTCCACACTGAACGACAGCCTGCATTTTGCATTCACTGGATGCCCGCGACTCTCATGTCGTCGGTCCATCTAGTGGGAGGCCTACCTACGCTGCGTCTACCGGTTCGTGGTCTCCACTCAAGAACAATACACGTACTTACACTTTAAACGTAGATCTACTCTATACAGGGTGTAAGGGGAACACTCTCGAAGCTAAAAGAAGGTACTTGTACTCATCATTATGAACAACTTTTACTATGAGACCAAACCTGAAATCGCGAAAAAAAATCAGCTGTTCCATACATTTTGTCGAGTGTCAATGACCGTTTTCTATAGAACAGCTGATATTTTTGTCGCGATTTCAGGGCTAGTCCCATAGTAAAAGTTGTTCATAATGATGAGTACAATTACCTTCTTTTGGCTTCGAGAGTGTTCCCCTTACACCCCATATATAAAAAAATGGAACAGCTGTTTTTTTTTGGCGATTTCAGGTTTCATTCCATAGTAAAAGTTTTTCATAATTATGTTTCGAACCGAACTCCTTTCGGTTTAACATACCTTTTCCTTATAACCCTGTGTAAATATATAATTCTGTTCACTGACTGACATTATTAACACTTAGCTTAAATGCTCCTCTTAGAAACAACGATGTGTTCCTTGTAAGTGGTCATTGAAAAAGGATTTATCGAAAACCTCCCCCAAGTGCATTATAAAGTTCGTATGATATTTTTTTTATTCTCCGGGTCGATTGACTCAATAATTAATGTAGGTACATACGTACCTAATGCCTTCTTGTTAACAACAAATAGACCTACAAAACATTATCATCCTAATGATGGGGACCGCTATTCCAAACTACTTTAGCCATTAAAAAGCAATTGGAAATTTCATTGTAGAAAATATTTTTGAGCATCCTACGCTTAAAACTATTTCCATTGATTTCTTGGCTGTTTTTTTTTTGTAAACATCGAATATTACTGATATATGTTAAATTGGCTTTTCCAAGGATTTACATTCAGATAGAAAACTCTTTATTGAGACTGACAAATATAGGACAAAACAACTTTAAACTAGTAAAACAATTGGCAGCCTTATTTGCTATAATAAGTAATCCAAGGATTTTTAATGCTATTAGGTTATAAAACGTCCTTGAAGTAATCTTTTACAGGGGCCTTACGGACAACTGCTATAGCGGCACCTAATCCGCTCAGTTAGGTGCCGCAATAGCAGTTGTCCGTAAGGTCCCAGGTTACCCTTTTCCACAGGTTCACGGACAAGGGACAATTATTTGGCCCAAAATAGCTAGAGCTCAAAAAAATCTCGCCAAATAGTCAAAAATAGAAAGAGACTGGTTGGTAGAAGGTTGAGTTTTTTGAGTTAGTTAAGTACTTTGCAGTGCATGGGATGGAAAAATACATTAAAAAGACTTGCCGTCATTGTTGAAACAGCATTGTACAACATTGTATTAGAATATACGAATGCATGATATATATATTAATATAAGCTGATATTTATTTACACAAGAAAATTATGCATATTTGCTATAAATAATAATGAACAAAAAAAAAAACTAAAACTACTTAACACAAAGAGAAAAACAACTAAAAACTAAATTGAAAGCCCCTTGGATGGAAGGAAAGACGCCCAAAATAATATGCAGGCTGATTGCCATTAATTTTTGGCGAAAGATACATACACTATATACTAAATATATGATTTAGCCGAATAAAAATAAACATCTATGAATGGCCGGACGGACAGGCGGGCAAAAGACACAACATGCGACCTTCATGCTCACAATCACATCCTAATCTCGGATTCTTGGCGGCAAAATGCGACGCGACACGTGTGCTCTACGCTCTACGAGTATTGTTTCGCTTATTTTAGGCGCGAAACCATGTGACTAAATTAATAGAGATTGTGATTCACAACTATACTCGGTCGACACTAATATAGGAAGAATTCTGTGACTCGGTTCAAGTGATTATAGCTCTGACACTGCAATAACATTTAAAAAAAAAACATTTACTAGGCTCATTTCAGCCGTAGACATTGACAGGTACTACACACCACCAAACCCTAGCTAAGTGTCCTATTTTTTAATATGACTCTTGAAAATTATCTTTGAAAAGTTGGTAGATAGGTACACTAGGCAGTACTTAGGGTTGCCACCCGTACTTTATAATAAAGTATTGTACTCTATTTTGGCCTAACGTACTTTATACAAAAAGTACAGAAAGTGCGTAGTAAAGTACGTAAAAATACTTTATTTTTACCTGTGAAGATTTTTTTAAGGGACTTTTATTTTTTACTTGTATCAGAACGGATTGCTTTGGAACGTAACCTAAAACGTCAATGTCAATATCATGTCATATCAGCTTGTAATTTTTTCCGCTACTGTTGTTTTTATTTTCTCGTCTTGTTTGAGTTTTTGTTGTAACAAATATTTGTTGAATGTTGCTAGAAGCAACAAAAAATATGTATGGAAGAGAAATAGTTTGGTAAATAAATAGTAGTACTTTATTTTCAGATGTTGTACTTTTTTTTTAGCCTAAAAAATTAAATATACTCTATTTGCTTAAAAAAAAGGTGGCAACCCTAGTAGTACTGTGGGTGCATTCACAAGGAACCCTTCTGAGCAAGGAGTAGGTACATGACATTGCCATCGCCTTTCTAGTTTCTGTTTTATGCGCTCCTTAATTGGCTTTTCTCTTCAAATAATATTTACAAGTTGTCTAAAATTATATTAAATGTCATAATCATCATCATCATAATCAATTCAGCCATAGGATAATCAAAGGTCATAGAACGTGTGCCTATGGCCAGCAGTGGTGCTGGCCATAGGCCTCCCCCATCGATCTCCAAAAGGGCCAGTTGGAAGCGGCCGCATCCAGGGTTTCCCTGCGGTCTCTTAGGTCGTCTGTGCACTGATGATGATGATTTAATTAAAATATATTTTCTTAGTAGGCCAATTGTTTGTCTATAATGGCATATAGCTATTATTAGTTCTGAACGTGCGGTTCGATGACATTTTCATGCTAATTTTAATCACCATATAAGTCAACAATCCAGTTTTTTTATGGTAAAAGTTAAAGTACTTAGGTAGGTTCATTTAGATCAATGACTTACCTACATAGTCGCTTATATTATACTTTATGGAAATTACAGTACACGTATATATACGTATCTATAGAGGATTACGCATTTACCGTGTACAAAGCCGAAAGGCTAGGAGTTTCTTTGCGTGAATACGGAAAATGAAATTCGCCAAATAACCAGACATCGACATAGCTGTTAAAATTTGCAAGTTGAAGTGGCAATGGGCAGGCTACATCGCTCGAAGAACCGATAACCGATTGGGAAGAAAGGTTTTGGAGTGGAGACCATGAACCGGAAGACGCAGCGTAGGTAGGCCTCCCACTAGATGGACCGACGACATTGTGAGAATCGTGGGCAGGCTGTCGTTCAGTTTGGAGGCCTATGTTTAGCAGAGGACGTCTTCTTGCTTATGATGATGAAGCCAAAAGGAGGTTGTACCCATCATTATGCACAACAGTAGTAGGGATTGATTCATTCTGGCTCACCAAAAATCTCTACATTTTGTAGGTGCTTTTCGGAGTGAAATATCTAAGCCAACCTAAAAAAAAAAAAAAAAAAAAAAAAAAAAAAAACCTATGTAGAGTCGATTGCCATGGTTATTTTTTATGTCATTAGAATGGTATGCGAGTTACCGCTGGCCCGCTGCTCTGACACGACCCTCTTTTTTTTGGTCGCTGCTACCTGTAACCTACTCGTCACACGGCTGATACGAAATGTTTTTTATGTGCTTCATTTCAGAATCCAACTGCACTTATGTACCTATTTTTCTTATTAAATACGATCCGTTATCGAGCTAGTTTGCAACTAGAGTTTTATGATTATTTACGGGATATTTACCGTGGTAAGGTTGTGGAATGAGCTCCCGATATTTCGGCGCAGTTACATGCACCATGTTCCCGTGAATAATCATAAAACTTTAGTGAACAACCGTGATAGTTTATAACAGTGTTCTAAATTCCAACTGTACTACAACATTACTTAGGTATGTACTGTAGTTACACTTTACACGAGTATGTTTATGGGATCACTATCAATTAAAATTTATTGCTTGGAATTCGATCGCAAAAAAATGTTTTCATCAGAATGCACTTTATGTTTATGGGATCACTATCAATTAAAATTTATTGCTTGGAATTCGATCGCAAAAAAATGTTTTCATCAGAATGCTTGTATTTATGGTATGGGTGATAAAACCTGACTGAACCTGCATAATTTTTTTCCATGGGATCACACACTGGTCATATAAATTTTCGAACAAAGAAAGCCTTACCCGCTTTTTTTACGGCATCTATTTCACGAGATGTATTTTATTTAATGACTTCCCTTCCCACACTGTTGGACAATGCACAAAAACACCTTAAAGGAAACCTTATCTAATCTGATTTATGATATCAAAAAAATATAATTTAATGATCTTTCAAAGAACCTCGTGTCGTGGACACGATCCAACCTGTTAAGCTTTTAAAAAAACCTACCCTTCGAACATAATATAAGGACGGGGTCGGCATATTTGTACCTCATTCTGGTCTTAGACTTTCATCTCTCACAGTATAATTAGCCTCAGGCTCCATTTTTACACTGTATTGTGCGTTTTTAATTATTGCATCTGACCCAATACTCACATAGTTTGAATCAAAGTGCATAAAAAAAAATCACATCGGTGTATAAATGGAGCCTGGGAGGAAGTAACCACATCATTATTTCGTTGACTTTCTGCTGGAGACTGTAACTGCAAGTTTTGCAATGTTTTCAAACGACTCTTTTGACACCATATTGTGCGATATTTGTGTTGAAGTGGAAAACTCTGAGAGGTATGTATTATTTTTAATACTTTAATATGTGTTTACTCATTATTCATTAACTATTGCATATTTTCTGTGGACCTACAATTATTCTTTTTGTAATTACTGTTAATTTATATATCTAAACAAGTTTTTGTGTGATATATATTTTTATTTATCATAGAAATTCTTTCATTATTTTTTGTTCTTTTGCAGCCACAGTCAAGTTCAAAGAAGATTGAATGCAAAACCAGACTTATGCGAAAACAGTTTAAGCTCTTCATATTATGATATCGCATTGTGTGATATTTGTATTGAAGTTGAAAACAAAGAAAGGTATGCGTTTTTACTTTATTCATATTTATTTTTTTGTTTTTCTTATATTTGTGTAGCAACTCACACAATAGTTAGTGTTATTCCAGTAATTCAACTTGCAATTTAATAAATCAATTAACTATTTAACCAATCAAAGCTTCTTATCAAGGAGTAACAATTACCCGTTATCCTTATACATATATTTTATTGAGTGTTAGTTAAGTCTGAGATTAATTCTAAATGAGTAAAATTTTTCAATATCATACTTCATTTCATTTCCAATTGGCTATGTGAGTTGAAATTTTCAATTTCATAATTTAATTTTATTGATATCCTATTGGTTAGGTACATGCCTGAATTGGAATCCTCTTGGAAAAACTTATGTTATATTGCAGGTATCATAATCAAGTTGGAAGAGGATTAAAGAGAAAGCATGAAAATGAAAATTGCAGTCAGGACAAGCGAATTTTGATGGAGCCATCAACATCACGAGGACGAGCTACGGAATCAGAAATGGTGGAGTGTGCAACATGCAATATCTCCATTGATAAACGATATATAGGTAATCATAACAGAAGTAACTTACATAAAAATAACTCTGTAAAAATTCAGCATGTCTTATCTAACGTTAATATCATTGAAACTGCTTTTGGAAATCGTGTTTTTACATATAGAATAACATCGAAAACTGATAGAACTAAAGTGAATTTTGAAACTCCTGAATTATTTTTAAAATCTATTAATGATACTATGTCTATTTTAATAACAGAAACTCTAAAAGATCTTAAAATTTTTAAAGTAAATTTTCTCTTACATGCTGATTTCATACAACAAACAAAAGAATTAAAAAATTCATTTGATTTCCAATCAATCAACTATATAGTTATGCAAGGAGATGATTTGAACATGTTTTTAAATACATTACAAGATACTTTATCTACTAAAATTAGCGAATTTGAAAAAAAAGATAGTGGCTGGAGTTTAATGAAAATTAATAGTATTGATATGAACATAAACAAATTCAATCCTCTGCGTGGTACTTCTTACATTGAATTACCACATGATGTTAGAGCAAAAAAAGCAGTAGTCAATGTTAGAAACGCGGATGTTTTTTGTTTCAAATGGGCCTTACTTTCAGCGTTATACCCAGCTGTAAAAAACGTTGATAGAGTTTCATCATACACACGAGATGTAAATAAACTGAATTTCAATGGGGTTTCGTTTCCTGTAAAATTGAGTGACATTACTAAAGTTGAAAATTTAAACAATATCAGTATAAATGTTTTCGGGTTAGAATATGACCATGTTAGCAAACAAAGTTCAATTGTAGGGCCATTGCACTTAACTAAATCTCGAAAGAGTGCACACGTCAATTTATTATTTATTGTAAATGGGTCAAATGGACATTATTGCTGGATCAAAAACATGTCTCGCTTAGTCAGAAGTCAACTCACTACGCGACACGATGCAATTCATTTGTGTGATGGTTGTTTATTGTATTTTTCAAAAAGGGATCAATTAGTTGAACACCAGAAACAAGATTGTAATCAAATTCGTACTGATTTACCATCTGAAGAAACATGTACAAAAAATTGGTTTGGAGAAAATGTACCGAATAATAAAATTTTATTTGATAAATTTCAAAAACAACTAACGGTTCCTTTTGTTATTTATGCTGATTTTGAATCATTTTTAAAACCAATTTCATCTTGTTCTAACAATCCGAATGCACCACAGACTGAAAATGTTCAAAGACATGATGTGTTTAGTTACGGATACTACATCAAATGCTCATATGATGATAATATATCCAATTACAGAACTTATACAGGTGACGACTGTGCAAATAATTTTATGGAAAGCTTACGAAATGATTTAGAAAAAATTATTAGAATAAACAATTTCCAAAAATGTCCCTTACCTCTTTCGCGTGAGGACGAGCAAAAAATAAGCTTATCTACTAAATGTTACATATGCGATAGAAATTTAAATTCTGAACTAATAATAGATCATGACTGGAACACGGGTATATTTAGAGGGGTCGCACATGAAATATGTAGCAATAAATACAGAACTCAACGTTTTGTTCCAGTTATCTTGCATAATCTGAGTAATTACGATGCGCATTTTATTGTGCATGCTCTAAATGTATTCGATGGCCCTGTTGAAATTATTCCCCAGAACAAAGAAAAGTACATATCGTTTTCAAAATTATTAAAAATAAATAACCACCATATTAGTTTAAGGTTTATAGATTCTGTAAAGTTTTTGTCGTGCAGTTTAGAAACGTTAGCAAACAATCTTAATATTAATCAATTTAATGAATTGAAAAAACATTTTCCCAATGATCAAGATTTTCAACTATTGAAGAGAAAGGGTATTTATCCCTACGAATTTATGACTGGATTTGAAAGCCTCAAACAAAAATGTCTTCCACCACGAAGTCGATTCTATAGCTCACTAACAGATACAAATGTTTCGAATGAGAACTACAAACATGCTTTAGATGTATGGCAGCATTTTAATTGTCGTTCCATGGGTGACTACTCAAATTTGTATTTAAAAACTGACGTGTTACTACTGAGTGATGTTTTTGAAAACTTTAGAAGCGTTTGCATGAACACTTACGGTTTAGATCCAGCCCATTATTACACAGCACCGGGTTTAAGTTGGGATTCAATGCTGAAGATTACTAAAATTGAATTACAGCTGTTAACTGAATTCGATAAAGTTGCATTTGTAAAACGTGGTATACGTGGTGGTGTATCACAATGTAGCAAACGACATGGCGAGGCAAACAATCATTACATGGATAAATATGACAAAACTCAACCAGATTCATATTTAGCATACTTTGATGCAAATAATTTGTATGGCTGGGCCATGTCACAATACCTCCCCGTTGGTGGTTTTCAGTGGGTAGACATTGACACAGATTTTAACGTTGCTGCTGATTCTGACGTTGGTTTCATTTTAGAGGTGGATTTGGAATATCCTGATAATCTACATGATCTACATTCGGATTTCCCACTCTGTCCAGAAAATATTTGTATAGGAAACACAAAAGATTATAAACTGGTTCCAAACCTCAATAATAAAGACAAATACATTATCCACTACAGAAATCTAATTCAATGTATAAATATGGGTCTAAAATTAAAAAAAATACACAGAATATTAAAATTTAATCAGAGCCCATGGTTAAATAAATATATTGAATTAAATACAAAATTAAGAACTAATGCCAAGTCAGACTTTGAAAAAGATTTCTATAAGCTTATGAACAATGCAATATTTGGAAAAACAATGGAAAATATAGAAAAACGAGTAAACGTTAAGCTGGTGACTCATTGGGAAAATCGTGGAAAGGTTCAGGGAGCTCAATGTTTAATAGCAAAACCTGAATTTCATAGTCTTTCCATATTTTCAGAAAATTTGGTTGCTGTACAACTCCGGAAAACCAAATTATTGTACAACAAACCTATTTATTTAGGATTTTGTATATTAGATATTTCGAAAACTCTTATGTACGACTTTCATTATAACTACATGAAAAATAAATTTGATAATATTGCACTCCTTTATACAGACACAGACAGTCTGGTTTATCAGATCTTCACACAAGATTTTTATAAAGATATCCAACACGATATCCACAGGTTTTTCGATACATCTGATTATCCCACAAATAATGTGTTTGGGTTTCCTCTTCTTAACAAGAAAAAAATTGGGTTATTTAAGGATGAAAACAACGGAAAAATTTTCACTGAGTTTGTTGGCTTGAGATCAAAAATGTATGCAATGCAAGTAGAAAATAAAGTCATCACAAAAGCTAAGGGTGTAAATAAATGTGTAACTAAAAGCCTGAAATTGGAAAATTATAAAAACTGTTTGTTTAACAAAAATATTCAATTTTCAAATATGTTCAGGTTTAAATCGTTAAAACATGTAATTTTTACCCAGAAAATTAACAAGATTTGTTTATCATTTAACGATACAAAACGATTTATTTTACCTGATTCGGTAAATACTTTACCATGGGGTCACTACACTTTGAGAAGCTAACGGAATTTACGTGTGTGTGCGTGTGTAAATAGCACCTAATGATTTTAATAATGATATTGTAGAAGTAATGTTTGGATTATGTTTTCATTACCACCATGGTGGCAACATTACATGAGTTAATTTTAGATTTGTAAATAAATAAATAGTTTGTGTTTATGTAAATAATAATACAGATATGATATTTATGTAAGGATCTAGTAAAATGTGTAATTTGTTTTTTCTCTTTTTTTAAATATGTGCATGTTTTATTTACTTTAGATTAGTTACCACAATTATAATGTGTTTTTATTTCTATATAAATCTTGTATAAATAGTTGATAAATAATAAATAATCTAAAAAAAACATTGTTGTTTCCACAACAGAAGTATGTTTTAATATTTACCTTAGAACTAATTAAAACGTTGTAGGAGTAGCACGTATTATAAAATGATACACTTTGAACACCCCTTTACTGCAATTGTTGCTGGACCAAGTGGCTGCGGGAAGTCGAATTTTGTAACCAATTTTTTAAAATATTTTAAGAGTATTTGCAATGATGAGTTTTCTCAAATAATGTGGTGTTACGATGAAATGCAACCACTGTATAATATGAATAGTGTCAACTACTTTCAAGGCATTCCTGATTTAAGTATGTTTGATGGAAAGCAACCAACATTAATTATAATTGATGACCTAATGAGAGAATCTGATGGAAGGATTGTTGATATTTTTACCAAAGGAAGCCACCACAGAAATTTGAGTGTTTTCTATTTAACACAAAACTTATTTCATCAGGGTAAAGGCCAGCGTGATATATCACTAAACTCTAGTTACATCATTTATTTTAAGAATCCTAGGGATAAAACTCAAATACGTTACTTGGCTCGACAAGTATTTCCAGATAATTCTAAGTTTGTTGAAGATGCATACAAAGATGCTACAAACAAGGCGCATGGATACTTAATGATCGACTTAAAACAAAATACATTGGATATTTGTCGTTTCAAAACAAATATTTTTCCTTTTGATGAATATGCTGTGGTATACACCCCCAAAAAAGGATATAAATATGGAATACAAGACCAAATTTCGATTATAACTACATAATGAAGCGAAGAATCAACACACATCGAGAACTATTGCAATCCTTAAATATCCTTAAGCCCAAATATCAAAAGGCATTGTTAAAAGCTTGTGATGAAGACGAAATAAATTTTATTTGTGAATGTATTTACAATGTGATTAGAGGAAAGATACCTTTAAAAGAAAAAGAAAAAAGTAAGTTACATAAATTCAAAGACACATTGAGAAAATTAGTATCTAAAGGAAAACCACAATTAAAAAAACGTATAATTATACAACAAGGTGGTGCATTTTTACCAATTATACTTGGTTCTGTACTAAGTGCTCTTTTGGGTAACTTCGTTGCAAACAGTTAGGTCAATATTCAAAATGGAACATGCAAAAAAGATGTTGCTGGTAGAACCGGAAGTATTAAATAAATTAAAAAACCAACCACAGACAGACGTTAAAAGCCCCATGTCACGATTGGATGCTGATATGCAAAAGGTGTCTAGTATGAAAATAGATGATCGTGAAAAATGGATGCTTTATCAACAAACATTACAGCGGTATTGGTATTTTACTGGAAAAGAACGTGAACCAATTAAAATACCTATATTAACAGACATCGAAGAAAATAAAGCAGTATCACAGGAGGCGCCGTTCAAAGAAGAAGTCAAGTTGAAAAAAGAAATTAAAAACAGAAATTTGGATTTAGAAAACTCTCATTCTTACTTATTGAAATTAATACCGAAAACATATGTAAAAAAAGGAGAATTGCTGCTACATAGTATTTCCCAAAACAAAGATAAAATTTTTTGGGATGAAGATGGGACAGTCGTAATTAATAATGCTAAAATTCCCGGAAGCAATATTGTGGACCTCGTAAACGATGTTTTAAGACCTCTCAAAAACAGTAATCCAATTGGTTGGGAACAGTTTTTAACCGTTTTGAAGGATATCAAATTACCATTGTCATACATAGGTAATCCAAAGAGATTTAATTATATCAATACACTACACATCCAAGATTTTACAAAAGAATCATCTAGTGAGGGTGAATTTTATGATGCTACACCTGCTCGAGAAAAGGTCCATGGTAATAAGGTGAAGAGAAAAATTGATTGGGAGAAATGGACCCCTTATTAGAAATTCAAGACATTTACTATGATGTCTCTAACCCTGCTGGATACAGTAGCATTGATAAATTGACTAAGGCAATGAAAGGAAAAATGACTAGAAAAGAAACAATAGATTGGTTGAAAGCACAGGAGACGTACACTTTACATAAACCCGTTCAAAGAAGATTTTCTAGGAACAAATACATATTATCTAATTATAATGAACTATGGCAAGCTGATTTGAGTGATATGCGTACATACAGTGAACATAATGATAATTTTAAATATATACTCTGTGTAATTGATGTCTTTAGTAAATATGCTTATGCCAGAGCTCTGAAAAATAAAAAATCTGACTCTATAAGAGAATCATTTGAAAGCATTTTCACTGAAACTAATGCTACCCCACGTCACATGCAGTCTGATAAAGGTATGGAATTTGTTTCAAAAGATGTACAACAATATTTAAAGAAAAAACAAATCAATTATTACACTACAAACAATCCCGACATTAAAGCTAGTATTGTTGAACGGTTTCAACGAACTCTAAAGATGAAAATGTGGCGTTACTTTACACATCATAATACTTACAGATACATAGACATACTACAAGACTTGATTAGATCGTACAATAGCAGTTTTCATAGAAGTATAAAAATGAGACCTTGTGATGTTAACTCTAGTAACATTATGACAGTGTGGAATAACTTATATGATCGCAATAAAACCTCCACATCAAAAACCACACATAAACCAAAATTTAATCTGGGTGATCATGTTCGAATAACGAAATACAAGCACATTTTCCAAAAAGGTTACGAAACTAATTGGAGCGATGAAATTTTTATCATAACATCAATCATTGATAGATCTCCTTTAGTGGTATACACTGTGAAAGATTTACAAAATGAACCAATTACAGGAACTTTCTATGAAAAAGAATTACAAAAAGTAACATACAACCCTTCCAATAATTTCAAAATAGATAAAATAATCCGTTCACGTTATTCAGGTTCCAGTAAGCAATTGCTAGTCAAGTGGAAAGGTTATCCAAATAAGTTCAATTCTTGGATCCTGGCAACGGATTTAGAAAAAATATGATAAAACATAACTTTTATCTAACTTTACCAAGCAATAGTTCCATGCACTATTTTCCAGATAATAAAACAACAAACTATTCAACAAAACTACCAAAACCAATAATTTTAGAAGGAGAATGGGTTGTGGGAATTGTGGAGTTTCAATATCCTTGCACAATGTTTACGGTTCAAGAACGCGAGAACATTATGTATGTTACTAAACGAATGAAAATGTCTGAAGTCACAACACCCAATGAAATAAATAATACACAATCATCAATAGTCATGTATAAAAGTTACATACCTGCAACAAATTATGATAATATAGATGATATTTTAACGACTCTAAATTCAAAGAATGAACTAAGGTTTCGATATGATAAAGTTTCAAAACTAGTTGCAACTACAGTTACTAATGATAATCTAATATCAGTTAAATTATCACCAAAATTAAGTATTCAATTGGGTTTTGACCCTGATACCAATATTGTTGCAAAACGTTTTAGTAGATGCCCAGCAAATTTATACTTAGGGTTACCATCTCAATTATTTGTGTATTGTGATATAATTCAACCACAAATTGTAGGGGATGTAATGGCACCTTTGTTAAGAATAATACCATTAGACCCAGCCAAGTATATCTATGGGGCAAATAAAATGCATGTATTTTCACCACCTCACTATTTACCTGTTATGCGTAGAGAATTTGATACAATTGAAATAGATATAAGGTCTAGTACAGGAGAAAAAATACCATTTCAATTTGGGACGACGTGTGTGAAGCTCCACTTTATGCGTGTATAATGTATTCACACCGTGGAAATGATATTATGTGTCCATATCAACATTATTACTCACATCAAGCTGGTTCTGGGATAGGAGTAATTTATAAAGGAGCTCTGCATCAACGAGGTCATGGCATAGGAAGTTTTCTCGGAGGGTTATTTCGATCTGTATTACCTCTTCTGTCCAGTGGAGCTAAAGCGATTGGTAAACAAGCATTGGACACTGGTGTAGGAGTATTGTCAGATATGGTTAGCGCAAAGCCTATGGAAGAATCTATTAAAAACAGACTCAAAGAAGCAACTTCAAATCTCAAGAGAAGAGCAGATGATAAAATAAATAATATTATGCGTGGTTCAGGTTCAGGATATATAAATAAGAAAGCACGACTAAGACCTCGCATTTCATCTTCAAGTTTTAAAGAGAGAACAGTTAAAAAGGCTGCAAAAATACACAACGATATTTTTCAGCTGTAATAATAATAACTAACAATGTCATTTTTACATAATCATTCATGTGAGTGTGTTAAATCTGAGCTTGATTTGTTTGCACTACCAGCCACTCAAACAAGTATAGAGAATGGTCAATGGATTCACTACAAACCAATTTCATCATTAACTGATGATGGACCTCTTGAATTTCAAATTCCCGGAACAGGCGATGATTATATTGATTTATCACATACGATGCTTCACATAAAAGCTAAAGTAGTGAATCAAGATTCAACGAAACTTTCTCCAGAAGCTATTGTAGCTCCTGTTAACAATTGGTTGCATTCAATATTTAGTCAATTAGATGTGTATTTAAATCAAAAACTTGTGTCTCCTCCAAATAATACATATGCGTATCGTGCTTACTTAGAAAACTTATTGAATTATGCTGAACCAGCGAAAAAATCTCATCTAACATGTGGCCTTTGGTATGAAGATACTGCAGGTAAAATGGACTCTACCGACAATACAAACAAAGGCTTTAATAAAAGACAAACATTTGTGAAGGAAAGTAAGGAATTGGAAATGATTGGTCACTTACATGGGGACATTTTTAACCAAGAAAAATTTTTAATCAATGGTGTGGAAATCGGTGTAAAATTAGTTCGATCTAGAGATACATTCAATCTTATGAGCTCTACACCCGATATTAAATTAAAAATATGCATTACAGATGCGTCTTTAATAATTCGTAGAGCTCGAATCAATCCAACTGTCTTGCTTGCTCACCAAAAAGTTCTCGCTACTACAACTGCTAAATACCCAATAACACGTGCAGAAGTTAAGGTTTTAACGATACCTTCAGGGGTGCAAGGCAAAACGCTTGATAATATATTTCTCGGTCAAGTTCCAAAAAGATGTATTATTGGATTTATAGATAACTCTGCATTTAACGGTAGTTACACAAAGAATCCATTTAATTTTCATAACTATGATATTAACACTTTCTGTCTCTATATAGATGGACAACAAATTCCCTCTAAAGCCTTGCAGCCTGTTTTTAGTAACGATATGTTTTCAACTGCATATCACACGTTATTCTCAGGGACAGGTATTCATTTTTTAAATGATGGTAATGGGATTTCTAGGGAACAATATCCAAATGGGTACTGTTTAATGGTATTCGATCTAACACCAGATCTGTCTGCCAACTCGACTGCTCACTGGAATCTCGTACGACATGGTAGTGTCAGGTTAGAGGTTAGATTTGAGTCTGCTCTTACTACAACAGTTAACTGCGTCGTATATGCTGAATTCGATAATATCATTGAAATTGACAAAAATAGAAATATAAGTGTTGATTACAGTAGTTAGTTTTTATAAGATATGTATTTATTAGTTATTGTTAAATTTGATTCTAACTATCATCACTGTTACACGTATATTTTGTAAAGCTTATGTAATGAATTCAATTGAATTACAAAATAATCTTAAAAAAATCCATCCATATTTCCGGTACAATGTGTTTGCGGCCAATCGTTTACCAATGTATTTACAGAAACCTATTTTGTTGATTAGTAACCTGGATCCAGACACTAAACCAGGGTCTCACTGGGTGGCTATTTATGTGGATACTAATGGTGTCGGGGAATACTTCGACAGTTTTGGTCGTAAACCTATTAATCCTCATATGATGTTTTTAAAAAGAAATGCAAATAAATGGTGGTGTAATAGTAAAGTTATTCAAAATGAGCTAACTTCTGTTTGTGGTGAATATTGTTTAATGTACTTGTACTATAGATTTAAGGGTTTATCAATGTTAGAGTTTGTAAGTATGTTTACTAAAAATACTTTGTGTAATGATGTAATCTTAAGAGAAATGTATAAACGTGTATTTTTAAGCATATGATAAAGAAATAAAAAATATGTGAGAAATTTAGAGTATATTTTTATTTATGACATTAATAAAACACAAAGACACACATTGTAATATACTACCTTAGTTTAAAGATATGTATTAAATAAAAAAATAAAATAAGGTTCGAATTGAGAACCTTCTTCCTTTTTCGAAGTTGGTTAAAAACTAAAACTTATCAAATTATGTATACTATACAATACAATTTCAAAAGACTATAGTTATTGTTTTTAAAATAACACTTTTTGCTTACCACTATAAAAAATTACATGACATGACCGAAAATCAAAGCACACAATACAACATTCAAAGATTAAAATTATTGTTCTTTTACCCCATTTTTTTATTCAATCAATCATTGTTTTGGAACGAATACTTTTTGCAATCAGTAGTTTCTGCTATCTCTTTAGTAATGCTATACATTACACTTTTGATATTTTCATAATTTTTGTTGTTAGATTTGCCGTAATACTTAATGCGAGTCGTTGCGTATTTCCAATGTTGACTTACAGGAATTTTCCTCAACTTTTTCAGTTCATACACCTCTATTTTAACTAGGTGGGTAGCACTAGCGCCGTCATCTGTGTTTGTTGAAATATATGATGTGCCACCGTCTTTGTTCGCACGTCCAACAATAGATGAACAGATTTTCTTCTTTTTCTTGGGTGGTTCTTCAGCAAAGAACTCATCCAGATCACTACTATTGGAACGTCTACAAGTAGCCAGTTTCTTGTGTTCCTGATTGTAGAGGCTGGTTGATGTTTTTTCTTCATCAGACAATGGATAATAGAAATGTTTAAGCGTGTTGATTTCTTCATCAATCTCCACAGGAGAGTACGATGGGCTCTGCAACATAAGAAAAAGTGATAAATTATCATAAGCAATGTAATGTCATAGACATAGACATATCATAGACCTCCCCCTTTGACCTCCAAACTGAACGACATCCTGCCTTTTGCATCCACTGGATGCCAGCGACTCAATGTAATGTAAATCAATAAAATCAAATTTGTACCCAATATTTGTACACTCGAACTTCACAAGAATTATTTACATATACTAGTTTATACATATATAAAATTATAGAATTGAACTGTAATTTGACGATACACAAGATTACACAATAAAAAAAACAATCAGTGAGTAATATGTAGGTACTTACATTCATTTTCTTTTTGTATCGATGCAATGTAAAAATAATACTTTGTAATAGTGGGTGTCACGGAATAATTTTGCTATGAGAAATTGCTCTTCACAAGTTGCGTTGGATTGGATGAGGCTAATTATACTGTGAGAGATGAAAGTCTAAGACCAGAATGAGGTACAAATATGCCGACCCCGTCCTTATATTATGTTCGAAGGGTAGGTTTTTTTAAAAGCTTAACAGGTTGGATCGTGTACACGACACGAGGTTCTTTGAAAGATCATTAAATTATATTTTTTTGATATCATAAATCAGATTAGATAAGGTTTCCTTTAAGGTGTTTTTGTGCATTGTCCAACAGTGTGGGAAGGGAAGTCATTAAATAAAATACATCTCGTGAAATAGATGCCGTAAAAAAAGCGGGTAAGGCTTTCTTTGTTCGAAAATTTATATGACCAGTGTGTGATCCCATGGAAAAAAATTATGCAGGTTCAGTCAGGTTTTATCACCCATACCATAAATACAAGCATTCTGATGAAAACATTTTTTTGCGATCGAATTCCAAGCAATAAATTTTAATTGATAGTGATCCCATAAACATAAAGTGCATTCTGATGAAAACATTTTTTTGCGATCGAATTCCAAGCAATAAATTTTAATTGATAGTGATCCCATAAACATACTCGTGTAAAGTGTAACTACAGTACATACCTAAGTAATGTTGTAGTACAGTTGGAATTTAGAACACTGTTATAAACTATCACGGTTGTTCACTAAAGTTTTATGATTATTCACGGGAACATGGTGCATGTAACTGCGCCGAAATATCGGGAGCTCATTCCACAACCTTACCACGGTAAATATCCCGTAAATAATCATAAAACTCTAGTTGCAAACTAGCTCGATAACGGATCGTATTTAATAAGAAAAATAGGTACATAAGTGCAGTTGGATTCTGAAATGAAGCACATAAAAAACATTTCGTATCAGCCGTGTGACGAGTAGGTTACAGGTAGCAGCGACCAAACAAAAGAGGGTCGTGTCAGAGCAGCGGGCCAGCGGTAACTCGCATACCATTCTAATGACATAAAAAATAACCATGGCAATCGACTCTACATTTTTTTTTTTTTTTTTTTTTTTTTTTTTTTTTTTTTTTTTTTTTAGGTTGGCTTAGATATTTCACTCCGAAAAGCACCTACAAAATGTAGAGATTTTTGGTGAGCCAGAATGAATCAATCCCTACTACTCACAACTTTTACTATGGGACCAACACAGAAATCGCGAAAAAAAAAATCAGCTGTTCCATACATTTTGCAGTCCGTTTTCTACGGAACAGCTCTTTTTTTTTCGCGATTTCAGGGTTGGTCCCATAGTCAAAAGATTCAGTTAGTATACATGCGATAAAAATCTGTTAAAGTGTTTTTTATATCAATGCATAATAATCGCGAAAAGTCTAAGAAATAATTTTGATTAATAGGTGTTACACCTTCGCTTTCGTCGTTGTATGTTACAATATTTAGTTGTTCTCGAGCCGGTGGGGATAGTTCGGGATGATGGCAAGCGCCCTGATGGCTTAACTTTGATCCCCTGGGTGCGGGGAAGGGCTCTCGTTTGGGACGCTACATGCGTCGATACGTTAGCCCCTTCTCATCTCAGGGGGACAATTCAAAAATCTGGAGCCGTGGCGGAGGCAGCAGAAGACGCCAAGCGGCGCAAGTATGCATCACTTTCAAGTGAATATATATTTGTGCCACTTGGCGTCGAAACTTTTGGTCCATGGGGTCCATGTACGAAAAAGTTTATAAAAAAAAATTCGCCACAATTAATTGAGGCCGCAGGTGACAAGAGAGCTGGCTCATTCCTCGCGCAGATAATTTCTTTAGCAATTCAGCGCGGGAATGCAGCCAGCGTTCTTGGCACTTTACCACACGGGCAACATCTTGTTTTTGATTTTTGATTATATTAGTGTTAATTAGTAATAGTTAAGGCTTTTTTATTTTCTTTGTTTGTTATACCTACCTATGTACATAAATATAAAATAAATAAATATATCGAGTAGTACAAACAATTTTCACAACTCAATCGTAACGCCGAATGAAGATGATATTTCAATGAAGCTAAAACGTGAATAATATGAATACATTATATTAAACGAACAAACGGTCTCTACGGAAACTGTCATCGTAAACGATTGTCTCCATACATACACGAGCGAGTCTAAAATAAAGACGAATTCCGTTCGCCTGCCAAAACTGTGTATTTGTTTATTTTGTTCTTCGGCGGGCGAAAAGAATTGTTCAGTAATATTGTATTAAGCGGAGTCAATGACCTTTCGTGTCCTTAATAACTTACCTGTCCATGGATACAAGAAAAAAATATGTGTTTATGAGTGAAAAGGTTTGTGAAAGAGATTGGCAAAGAATTGCGTGGCTGAAGCTTCGACCAAAATAAAATGAATGGACGGGCCAGAACCATTGAACATGCTCAGTAAAAATTAGTCAAAACCGTCGGACATATACATCAACACCTAATTATAACCATGTACAGTACATTTGTTACAAAACATAGATAGCGGTTTTTTGTTGTGTATTTACACCTCGGGAAAGCATTCGAAGGCATAATTTTGTCAGATGTTTCGTTATCATGTAACAATAGTCGCGAGTAGCACTTCCTACGGCTAGAGACCACTGAAACGAAGTAAGTGCCGACGCTCATTTTGTAATCTTCAAAAATGCATTTTTTATGGGCCCGTCCATTCATTTTATTTTGGTCGAAGGGCTAAAGTAAAAATTAAAAAAGTTCCAATTAGTGTGCGATAACTAAAGAGAACGCATTGTTTAAATAATAAGTATCCTAATATTTACAATGTTTATAATACAAGGAAAAAATATAAAACTATGTCCTCAAGCAACATATTGCTCGAAAAAAGATGACGCCGAATTTTCAGTAAGAAATATTGCTATGCTTATTATGCGATAAGGTAAATAAATATATGAACTCATTGGAAGTTAGGCGTTCGGTCGACCAACTTAAGACCGGATGTAAGATATTGAAAGGTGCCATAGATTCGCCTGTCTTACACAACCGTATGTGCGCTCTGTATATTCCAGATAATTATATCCGGCACAGGCCCAGTTTTAGAAATAAGCTCTTTTCCACTAGCTTTAGCCGTACGAAGTCGCGTGACTTTAGCCCGATGTGCCGCATCATTCGTGGTCTCAACGCATTCCTTAAAGAGTACCCTGAATGTGACATTTTTTATGATAAGTTGCCTGCTATTTTGAATTCTATTTTAACTTTTTGTGAACAACGTTTTGTATGACCGTAAATTGTAATAATACTATTTTAACTTATTTTAATATTTATAATAATTGACATAAGCATTGTATAATTGACTAATTTTATAATTTTTTATAATGTAAATTAGATAATAAGTGTAAGTGGCGTTAGCCGTTCTTGTTATTATTCAATAAATAAAATAAATAAATAAATGAAAATAAAGCCGCGTTGGTCCAGTTGTTAGTGAACCTGCCTTCTGCGCTTGGGGGCGTGGGTTCGATTCCCACCTAGGGCAAACATTCATGTGATAAATATTTGTGTTTGTTCTATATCTTGGTGACAATATATATTTTTGTATGTACCTATTAAAAATATATAGTGTATGTATATCAGTCTCTGGCAGGCATATTACAAGCTTTGGTTAGTTTGGGGTCAGATAACGTGTGTGCAAAAATAAAATAAAAAATAAATTATTCATATCTTACCTCCAACAGGATCTGTCTCATCAACGTGGATCATATCTGACGATCTGAAACAATTTACGACAAAAGTTAATAGAAGACAATATTTGAAGAAATAAAAAAAAAGTTGATGGGCGATATGAAGAATTCTATAAGCACGGTATCAAATCGGCGTTTATATATATATGTACTTTTTTTTTTTTTTTTTTTTTTTATAGTTGATAGGCTTGCGCTTGGCCGCCATCTCGCCTGTTGTTAAGCGACGATGCGGTCTACGATGGAGCACGCTTGCCTAGAAGAAACCGATTCACTCTCGACTTGAAGACACCCAGATTGTAACTGACGGGGAAAACCCATTCAGGCAGCGAATTCCACAGACTAGCAGTTCGCACAATAAATGTGGAATCATAGTGCTTCGTACTGGTTCTCGTAATATCAACCATAAAACGATGTCGATTTTTTCCCGCTAATCCTTAGTTAATTCCTAAACCAAAAGTAGTCAAGATATTTTATCTGTGAAATAGGTCAGCCGCATCAAAGCTCTGTAAGATAAAGTCGACCTTGTCCTACTCCCGGGTAACTTCTAATGTTTTACACGCCGATCATCTTGTTTATGGCTGGAGAAACCGATGTGCAGTTCGATGTTTAACTGACTTCAAAACAAGAGGATTCTCTATAGTATTTGTGGAAACATATCACAATGCTTTCATAATCTGCTTTATGCGATGTCTTGTGGCTTTTCATGATCTTTAACTCTAGAAGCAGCTAGGCCATAAGTTTTTTCGAAATATGCTTTTTGTGGCAATGAGCAGGCCATTTCGCTCGAAGAACCGGTAACTGATGGGGAAGGAAGGTTCTTGAGTGGAGACCACGAACCGGAAGACGCAGCGTAGGTAGGCTACTAGATGGACCGACGACATTGTGAGAGTCACTGGCACCCAGTGGATGCAAAAGGCAAGCTGTCGTTTAGTGTGGAGGTTAAAGAGGGAGGCCTATGTTCAGCAGTGGACGTCTTCTGGCTGCTGATGATGGTGATGCTAAGCTAGTTAATTTACGTAAGGAAGAACTAACCCTTCTGTACATAAATAAAATCAGTATTTAGAAAGAAGAGAATAAGTGATATAAAGAAAAATTCAGTGATAACGCAATCGGTGTCACGTCATTTTTTCACGACGCTCAAAAAAGGAGTGTGATGGTTTTAGGATTCCTGCATATAAGTGGGTAATTGATGTACCTATGTGAGTTTTATTCGTTAGAACCCTAGCAATATTTATCCCGATTGTCATATATAGCCTAAAACAATTTAAAAAATAAGAAATTTTACGACTATAAATACATAAATCAAAACAGGAAAAAAATAGGAAAAAAGAAAAGTAAACAATTTCTACCAGGGAAGTTTCTAGGACCGGATATGTCCTAAAACTGCGACCAGAACCACCTGGGGATGGGCAGCAGCGTTCTTTTAGTACACGGTTAACGTACTACAATCCCCAAGCCGCCTGCCAAGCGTGGGGATTATGGCAACATCCCTATCTAAGAGGGAGGCCTTTGGCTGTTGACGTGACGTGACGTTAACAGTTTCTATCTATATCTATCCTAATCTATCTCAATGACTCTTCCTGATGATCTTTGATCTATCTCCACCTTGGTCACCGCTGTTTAGGTTCTTTACAAATTGAGGAGTGACCTGACCTGACCTGCTTTTCTAATTTCCGTGGGCAAAAGGCTTGAATCGATAATTATTTCAAAATTCGCAACCCTCAGTGACCTCTATACAGTAAAACTATTTCGTGTCGGTAGCATTTCAGACGATCGAGTCGTTTTGTTTACGATCACTCGATATTAACTTTAATTGGACTGTGAACTTTATCGAAAACAATTTAAGATTCACATTCGGCTTGAAAGGATTTCGCTTAGCTTTCGCGCCTCAAGGTGAAATTCTTTCGCGTTATTCAAGTTGCAAGATGGCGAAATATTGAAATGAATATTTTAATTCGTGATGCTTTATTTTCGTTTCTGTGGGTGTTGTCACAGAATACCTAATAGTGTGCAACAACAAATGTTTTGCGTAATGGCTTCTGAGGTCACGTGGATGGCTGTCACTATGTGAATAGTTCTTATAGTGAGACCCTGACGATTACCACGGTCGTGACTATGACTGTTGTTAATAATTATTAATTATTTATGCAAGTAGTTAAATATAGTGCTCGAGGTGTAGGTGACCTAGCCGATGTCTATAGGTAAGTACTTATCGATTAGCGAAAGTAATCATTGATTCGGCCAGCCTTTGGATATGACCTATAACCAGCCATAGGTGCCATATATAGGGGAGGGGTATGCCGAAGCGCTGAGCGTACTTCTATTGCCAAACATTGTTTCTCCTTGTGTTTCTAATAATAATTTGTGTGTCCATTGTTTTTTGTTTGTTTTTGGCAATAAATATATCTTATTCTTATACCTTCTTCATCTATTTTTTCGCCTCCAGAGGTGGTTTATAAGAAAAATAAATGTGAGCCTCTTGATGCATTGCAGCGTAGAGTTGTAAGAACTATCAATGATCCCAAACTCACCGAACACCTAGAGCCGCTCAACATGCGCAGAGACGTTGGGTCTGTCTGTATCTTTTATCGCATTTAGGTACAACGGGGAGTGTTCTGAAGAACTGTGTGATCTGATGCCGACTTCATGGTTTTATCATCGTACTAGCCGCCACCGCCTGAAAGTTCATCCACACATCATAGATCAGTAGAAATCGCACACTGTGTGATTCACACGATCTTTCTTGCTCTCACACCTGCAAAATGTGGAATGAGCTACGTAACGTGATGTTTCCAAGAAGCTACAACATGGGGTTTTTCAAAAGGCGAGTTAATAGAGTCCTTCAGGCTCAGCAACGTATTTGAAATGCCTCTGGTGTTCTGGTGTCTGGTGTACAGTATCCACAGGCGACGGTGACTGCTTACCATCAGGCGGCCCGTCTGCTTATTTGCCACCTATGGCATAAAAAAGTGGGTGAAACGTGGATTGTACTAAGGCATATTATATCCCTTGTTTTTTGATCTGAGTGACAAACGCATAACTCAACTCAAGATCTCAACTAGATTGTCTACCATTTGTCTCAAGCGTGTCCGTGCATCGGTCATATAGCCAGGAAAGGCAGTGACAATCTAGAAAAGCTTATAGTCACAGACAAAGTCGATGGCAAATACGGTCTCGAGGCCTCAGCCTGATGCTTTGGTCCGACCAGGGGGGTTAGACAAGACCCATTTTTTGTTAGCGTTAACGCCTGCAGAAAGATGAAATTGTATGAAAATGACATTAGCTTGAGATAACATCTCTTAAGCTAATGTCATTGTCAGTGTCATTTTCATACAATTTTTTCTTTCAGCAGGCGTTAACGCTAACAGAAAGTAAATTGACAAACAGGGTCTTGTCTAACCCCCCAGATTCGCACTACCTTAGACACATCAGTACGATACGCTGCATGTGATAGAGCAGGGGTCGGCAACCTTATTTAGCTTAAGGGCTCATTCTAAAATAATTTTCTCCTGAAGGGCGCATGTAACGAAAATAATATGTTACACAAAGACAAAACAAGATGTCAAGACTGAAAAAGCTGTTCTTCCCACTCTGTATTAAAATAGTAAGTTCTTGGTCTTGGTCTTTTACTCATGTTAAAACACAATTTAAAAATTGGTCTACAAATTATGTAACTAAAGTAACGACACAATAATGCGGCTACCGCAGCGCACTCACTCCTCTTGAGGTTTAGGTAGTTTGTACGCTTTATTACGGGGTGCCGTCACGAAATACTTGCCGACTTGTACAGAAAGCCAAAAGATTGCTCATTCAAAGAAACGACGTGATTTCTTGCAGGGCGCAGCAAACGGCCACCGCGTGCGCACGTGCGCCCGCGGTCACAGTGTTGCCGACCCCTGTGGTAGAGGATAGAGGAAGATGCCGTAAGAGCATTATATAGGGAGAGACTAATGGGAGGTGGGAGTCACGACCCTCAGACATGAGGAGCAAATATCAACTAACTACTTACCGAGCACACCACCACCCAAACCAAAAAACGTGTATGCAAAATTTCTCAACCGGTTGGGGATAACTGTTTTAAAATTCAGTTTCAAGATTTGACCCATACTAACAAGGCAAGTTAAATAAAAGCTAAACAAGGTCGTCATTATCATCATAATCAGCCTTTTAACAGTCTACTGCTGGACGTTCAGCCTACCCCCGAAAGGGTGATTGGGCCATATCCACCACGCTGGCCCAGTGCGGATTGGTGGATTCACATACGCCATTGAATTCCTTCTCCGTACGTATGCAGGTTACCTCACGATGTTTTCCTTCACCGAAAAGCCAGTGGTATGAAAATCCGTACATAAGCTCCAAAGAGCTCATTGGTACGGGCCCGGGGTTTCAACCCGTGCCACGCTTTCAAGTCTAGCGGTCTCCCAAATGGGCTACCACGGATTACAAAACAAGGTACAATGTGATAAAAAACCTTTCATTTCCATTACCATCAATAATAGGAACTATGTTAAAACAGACCTACCGGCCCTCAGGGTGAAATATCATCCTATCTTAGATAAAACCAGTTTTTGTTTTAACGAAGCCAGGGTCAGACATTTTTGTTGATAGTGATTTAAAAACAGAAATACAGCGTGTACCGAAATTCCTATCTAATCCGATACAATTGGACATTCTGTATAAGGTTAGGGTGAAAGAAAAACAAGCTTACTAAAGCCGGCCAGAGCTATAATTATCTGCCGCACATTTTCAATTTTGAAATAAGATAAAACTTACTGAAAGTAGGAAGACAAACAAAGACTGGTCATTCTTTTAAGAATAACATTACAAATTTTGTAGAGTAATTTTTAATGTTGACTTTTTTATTTTGGTGGATCATATCGTAAATTAGTTGCGATTTTTTTCGATCTCCTCCGCCATTTTATCTATTCTAATCTATACTAATATTATAAAGAGGAAAGATTTGATTGTTTGTTTGTTTGTTTGCATTGAATAGGCTCCGAAACTACTGAACCGATTTGAAAAATTCTTTCACTGTTGGGATGCTGCACTATCCCCGGTTGACATAGGCTATGTATCCCGGCTTCGCCCGTGCGAAGCAGGGGCGGCCTACTAGTAAAATATATAACACAAAAATTGCTTGATACCATTTGAAATGTTATTCAAAAGATAATGCCCTATCGTTTTTCTTATCCCCATTAAAGTTATTTTTTTAATGTTGAAACCGGTTAACGCGGTCCTACATAAGTGTAAACAAGTAGGTAACACAACAAGTATATAGGTAAACATATATGTAAAAAGTTTATTATGTATGACTGCGTAAGAGAAAGATGTAAGAAAAATAAGAATAAGATGGAAAATGTATTAAAATAGATACTTATTATGCTGTTTTACTTACACGTCTTGTCGTTTCGTCTTTCTAATTACAATCAGTGGACTCATTTTGTCTCACTCGCTTAATTAACTTCTAAACCATTTGACATCAAGAAAGTCTAATCTGCCTTGGATTAATCCACATAGTCTATAATTTGCACCAAACTAGATTTCTTTATCGGGGACGCACAAAATCTCAGTTTAATATCCATTTCCATGCGAAATTCAGCGTAAACTGGAACGTATAAATTCACTTGAAACTGGCACGTTGCGCGTTTTAAAATATTGATTCGAAATTAAAATTTTAACAGAAATATTTTCCTGTTTACCATTGTCACTGCATTAGCATTATTAGCATGTTTTTTATTTTTTATTTAACAATGGCACAGTAAGATATAAAGGAAGTGAGAGACAATAGGCGACTGAGCCGATGCGTAGATTGAAGATCGACGAATCAATAAATTGGCATCGTTAAAGGGATTCGACGTCAATCATTGATAGATTTTAAAGCTCTCGCGTCATGGCATCCATGTTGATTATCTATGCATATGCTAATGAGTATTGTTGTTTACTATTGTTTATATCGGTGCATCCGGCGAGGATCGAACAAAACGAACATTGGTTCCATGACGTAGATGATCTTAGAATCAAAATTAATATTGATGATGGAAACTCGTAGAATGTTTAATTAGGTAAGTAAGTAGGTAAATGTGTACTTATACGTTAGTATTTGTCAGAAGAATTCTATTATCAAGATAATGGAAATTCTTGAAATCTTTAAACAGCGTAGAGCAAGTTCGGTTTATATGGAAAACAGTCAGACAATGTTCTGTTTATTGAAATTGGGTGGATTTCCTGTAAATATTTTTGAAATTGAGGATAAAATAAAACTTCATTATCGTAAGTAAAGAAAATTTTAACGAATTTCTCGACGGTTTATAATCAACGCGTGGAGCCGAAATTTGAGAGAGAAAAAAAGATTTGTGAGTATTTGAATTTAAAAAGTCGTTCCATTTTTTAAAAGGACTGGATTCCTTCATCGAATACCCAAAACAAAACAAAAACATGAGAGGTTCCATTACTAAAAAGGTTGGCATCCATGAATCACCAAACAGGTTAGCTTTTTCTTTTTGATAATTTCGTTCAAAGAAGCCAAAATGTGACAAAACCAGCTCGTGATAGGAGTGTTTACGAGCACGAGTTCAACGGACGGAATACGCTTTCCAAACTCGTTTCTCGATAAAGGCTCGAGACACACATGTAGCCTACATGCTCGGTAAGTATAGGTTTTATTGTCATCACTTACAATGTACGTCCTGCTACGGCAGTGGACCTTATATGGCAGAGAACAAGACACAAGTACCTACCTATATAGTTCTACAGTAAAATGAACGTAGGTAACTTCCATCAACTAATGTGCGCGGAATGCCAAACATCAATCTGAGTCTGCGAATAATGATCTAAGTGGATGGAAACGTATGTGTTGGTCATTTAATCAAACACGGGTTGATTTTTGGTTTACAAATCTTTCGTTTGATGGTAAGCACCACTTTGAGCATAGCAGTTGCAGTAAGAACCATCTAAAACAACTAGGAATTTAGATAATTCACTGGAGAATTGGTTCCCAATCCAAGCATCGTCACTACAACCAAAAAAACATTTTTTTTCTCTGTTTAAATCACTAAAGAATAATCGACTACAGAACCTCCTTAGAACCTGCACTTTTCAAATGATTTAAAGTTTTTGAATTGGGGTTAGCAACTGCCAGTCTCGCAAGAATTGTAGCTTGTACCGTTATAAAAGTTACAATTTTTCCCTCCATGTGAGGATTTTGGCGTACCACGTTTTGTGAATAAGCCAGGGTCATGTAGATGTTAAAATATTTTCAAGTTTTATTAAATATCGTCAAACAAGTCATAGTCAAGCAAAGTGAGTCACGGTCTAGTCCAAGTCATGCCCTAGTAAAGAACTATGGCATTTTTGTCTGTATTGGTTTAGACATTTGATGTAGGTAAAAGTGATTATAAGGCATTTCCCAAATAAATAAATAAAACAGCCAAACCAATCTTTCGTCGTCTTATAAGATCGGAGCATCGAGTTCGAATGCGGATTGTTGAGGTGCCAAATGAGTGAGTCACAGAGTTCTGGCCGCTTGAGTCGAATGTAATAAAACTTATCACCTATCCGGCATTCCTCTGCTCTTGTCAAATTGATTCCATCAGTCTGATTACGCTATATTCTTCGTAAACTCGAGTCATACTATTTGGCCGGATTATTTCAGCATCGACCCAGCGACCCCAACAATTAGGTAAAAATTCATCGTATGCTATAAATCATAGAGCAACAAACTAGCCATTTCTATATTAGCTTTATTACTATGTATGTGAATAAATCTTAGAAGTAGATTTATACCTACTTTTAAAATTGTTCTTACTATATGAAATCCGGATGATATACCTACGATATAATTTTGGCACTTGGTGTCATTGAACTAATCTGATGATGGAGGATACTGCATAGTGGAACTCTTCAATGGGTACAAGTAAACCTCTCAAGTTTGGGGTTATTTGGTGTACTTTAACACGCCTTATTTTTATTGGTTTTTAGACTATCTGACTTTCCGTATGCTTGTTTGCCACCATGACAATAAAAAAGTCTCATAAGCGTGTTGTTGTTTTTTTAAACTAAGATAATATTTTGTGGTTTTAAGTTAGGTATCAGAATCAGAATCAGAATCAGAAAATCTTTATTGTATAAACTGTGTACATGGATGGTAAAGTAAGTTAGTAAAAGTATCAACAGTTTTGTCCATCACGAACATACAATATTTCTTATAACTAAGTAGTTACAATTGTTACATCTTTATGTATACCTACTACTATATTACAATTTCAGAGACACAATAATAAATAAATATAACTAATAATAATACTACTATAATTCTACTAACAAGTGTATTCATCCGCATCAAAGTATTCTCGCAGAGTATAATATGTTTTAGAATATAACCAATCTTTAAGGCGTAAAATTCTGTCTACTACTAATAGATCGAAAGTACACAAAAGTTTGGTTAATCTTCGCGATTTTTATAATATTACCCCAATCTATGTTTCATATTGAACATCAAATAGATCCGCAAAAATAAACGTAGAGCCAATTTTTATGATTTAGCACACCAACGAGCACGCAAAAGCAATATTTTTACTCGACTCGGCTCTCTGCCAGTTTTTAGCGTTTTGAAATAAAACCACTAACACTATTCATGTTATCTAACTCTATAATTTTTCACGTAACTTTCACGTCACTTCTACGTCAATATTTACATATTTTATGATGTTTTTATTTTAAACGCCATCGTTAGCAAAGTTAACAAACCCGTCGATCGTTAGTGACAATTTTTCTACATTACCTCGCGAGGCGCCATTATGATCACAGGCGATTCCAATATAGGTTTTACCTGTAGTATATTTTTGTCTATGGTTTTACGAAAACTCAATAATTAAAAGCTTTTGTTCAACTTGCCTTGTTCATCATCATCATAATCAGCATTTCTAATGCTGGACTTTTAGCCTACTCCCGAAAGAGTGATTGAGCCATATCCATCACGCTGGCCCAGTTGCGGGTTGGTGGATTCACATATGCCATTGAATTCCTTCTCCGTACGTATTCCTCAGGTTTCCTCACGATGTTTTTCCTTCACCGAAAAGCCAGTGGTATGAAAATCCGTATACAAACTCCAAAGAGCTCACGGGCCCGGGGTTTGAACCCGCGATCTCGCTTTCAAGTCTAACGGTCTCCCAAATAGGGTACCACGGCTTTAAAAATTCAATTCAATTGGAATTTCTATTTTAATTTTAAGGAATCTACCTGTCAGTCAGTAACTGAATAAGTATTATTTCTATCGTTTTATTTACGCAGGCAATAAGGCATATAAGCATATATGGCAATAAAATAACACTTAGCTTTGCATAACATTAAATTATAGACTATTAGTAAGTAGTTAGTGGTTCTAACTGTGCCGAATTCTTAGCACCTTAAGCAATATGTTTTGAATCTTGTCTGCGAGAACCAGACGAGGTCGTGTGGACGTTCTATTTCGATCTATATAGATACGGTGCTCGCAAAAAAACAACTTTGCGAAATAAATAGCGTCGATTTATGTACGGATTGTACGGCCGGCATCAAAAAACAAACCAATTTTTTTATATATATGCACATTACGGTTTTTTTTTTACAATTACGATTAATCAAATATATTTATAAATGTAAAAAAGAAAAAATTACACTGAATCAATTAATTCAAATTCAAAATATTTTATTACGGACAACTAAAAAATCCATTGGGTTAGTACAAACAAAACTTAGAACTATTGTTAGATAAAAAAAAAAAAAAAAAAACATACTAAAAGAAAATAATAATATTTTTTTTCACGCACCCTCGGAACATCTGCACTAATAACTTTGTTTGCACGTTTTGTTCATCCTCTTTTATTAAGAGAGCGTAGGAAAGGCACCCCCTTAAAAATATAACAGACATACTAAAAGATAAGCAATTAAAAATGTGATTCCGATAGTCGGTAAAAATAGACGCAGTACTGCAGTTCTCACTTCATCAAAAATCGTTTTGTTCTGTTCGACTATACCGGTCACTCCGACTATAGTTTCAACCGAATTAGGCGGTCTTTTACAAGGTGAATGCGCGCGCGCGTTTGCTTTGGCTCGCTGGCTATAGTCGGAGTGACCGGAGTAATTTCAGAGTAACATAAATAAATGTGTAAAAACCACGTCAGTTTCTATAATAAAATTGGATTTATTTATTATTATGCTTGTGTATATATTCTATTTAGGTACTATAATTTAAGTTTACTTTAACCCGCAGATAGCTGATGAAATATAGAGTTAATCCACGCGGGCGAAACCGCAAGACGCAGCTAGTTCTGTTTATAAATCAGTTTATTTTTAACTAGTGCTGTAACCAGATATATATTGATAGCCGATACCTTTGCGGTTTTCCAGCAGATGTTCACGCAAAAATGCTTAGCTATGTTTTATATCAAGGATCCATTTAGTCCTTGTTTATGTGTCTTCTTCTTAGCTTATTTGCTCTGAGCTTCTTAGTCGGACACTCTTGGCAGAGTGGTCGTGGTTGGTAAGACGGTGGTACACGGTGGGTCTTCAACGTCGTCGGTCTTCTCGGCGGCGATCACTGATTTTGCAATGCTTTTCCATTTTATTCAGTTCGTCGCATTACGTGATCACTCTGTTATGGTAGACTTAGTTTCTGTCTTGATGAGGTCCGTCCAGCGTGTAAGAGATCTGCCTCGAACTCTCTTTCCTTCCACTTGACTCTCTTTCTTTCCATTGACTCTTCGTTCCTGGTGATATGCCCGAAGAACTTCAATATTCGTAATTGTGCAGTTGACGGAAGTTTGTTCCTATTTTCTGTTGTTTATAAGTAGCAATTTTTTAATACTTCTTACCCACGACATGCCATCACGACGTAACAGAGAAGGTTTGTTGTAAGAGGACACTGTTTTAAACTATCACGGTTGTTTACTACAATTATATGATTATTAACGGGCTATTTACCGTGATAAGTTTTTGAATGGAGCTCCCGATATTTCGGCGCAGTTACATGCACCGTTCACGTATTGTTTAGATGTGTGTGTTTGTCTTTACCATTTTACTTCAAAATGACTAGATCGACTTGAATGAGTTTTTTTTAATTTGAAAGCGGTTTTTATTGTTGTGGTTTTAGCTATACGTTTTATCAAAATGTGTGAGCAGTTTAAAAGTTATGCCTCTATAGTAACTTTGCCGCTGTAGTTAGGAAATAATTTTTTTTAACTACCCCGTATTGTACCAATTGCTACAATCTGGGTGTCTTCAAATCACGAGTGAATCAGTTTCTTCTAGGCAAGGCACCGTAGATCGCATCATCGCCTTTGTGGTCAAACGGAAGCCTATTATTGAATAAATAAATAGTATTGTACCAGGGGCCTTACGGACAACAGCTATTGCGGCAGCTAATCCACTCAGTTTGAAAATCACGCGACCGCAAACCGTATCTGGGCGCGATAAGGTTCACGTTCGCGTGATTTTCCAACGGAGCGGATTAGGTGCCGCAATAGCTGTTGTCCGTAACGCCCCTGTTCGGAAAAATAGACGCAGTACTGCAGTTCTCACTTCATCAAAAAATCATTCTGTTCTGTTCAAATAAGATTGGAAACGCTTATAGTGCGACTGAATGGAATTTCCACTTTAAGATAGTGTCTCTTTGTCTCGTGTCTAGGGTTACCATATCAAAATTCGAAAAGTCCATACCTAAATCCGGATATTTCAATAAAACTCCTGACATTAGTCACAAAATTCAAACATTGTTCACAAGATACTTAGCCACAGATTAGAGATGGACTAATCTAGTTATGTTTTTTTAAAATAAATATTCGTGACATTTTTCACACACTGTCATCTGACCCTAAACTAAGCAAAGCTTTTGATATGGCTGCCAGAGACTGATATATATTACATAATTATATAGTTTTAAATACATACTTAAATATAACAACCAGATATAGAACAAACACAAATGTTCATCACATAAATGTTTGTCCTAGGTGGGAATCGAACCCACGCCCCCAAGCGCATAAGGTAGGTTCACTACCAACTCGAACAACGGACTATCATACAACGGACTATTACTCGTATTAGTCGTGCAATAACACTATTTAAGCTAAAAATCCGGACAAAGGGTCTGAATGTCCGGACAAATCAGGACGTATGGTAACCCTACTCGAGTATGCCCATGCTGTTTGTATAATGCGCTGATAGAGCTATGTGCTGGCTCCATACAAGCGCCATATCAGACAGAACAAAACATGTAAAGAACACAACGTGCCCACTGTTTTTACAAACAATGCCTTTAGAATTTGTTTATTTATTTTCACTCGACCGTTCTGCGTTAAACACACAAAAGGAGCAATGACTGAGCCTGTTTAGTTACTTTAGGCCTTTAGACTAATGTTTTTTAATTATTTTTATTAATTACTAGCGGTCCGCCCCGGCTTCGCACGGGTATAGATATATAGCCTATGTCACCCGGGGATAGAGTAGTTTCCCAACAGTGAAATATTTTTTCAAATCGGTAAAGTAGTTTCGGAGCCTATTCAATGCAAACAAACAAACAATCAAATCTTTCCTCTTTATAATATTTGTATAGATAGGCTTGCGTTTAACCGCCAAAACTAAAATTTGCAAGTTGAAGTGGCAATGGGCAGGCCTCTTAGCTCAAAGAACCGATAACCGATGGGGAAGAAAGGTTCTTGAGTGGAGACCACGAAACGGAAGACGCAGCTTAGGTAGGCCTCCCACTAGATGGACCGACGGTATTGTGAGAGTCGCTGGCATCTAGTGGATGCAAAAAACAGGCTATCGTTCAGTGTGGAGGTTACATGGGGAAGCCTATGGCAGTGGACGTCTTCTGGCTGATGATGATGTTTAACCGCCAATTCGACTGATGTTAAGCGATGATGCGGTCTACGATGGAGCATGTTTGCCTAGAAGAAACCGATTCACTCGTGATTTGAAGTTTCGTTGCTTCCACGTACATATAAAATAAACGCATATGCTATATGATGACGTACTTTTTAATGTGAGTAAATAACTATGTAAAGGAATTATGTAATTGCATTGACATTTCCAACTATTTTTCTCTTCATCCACAGGCTATTATCAAGCAATATAGACACTGCAGACATGCCAGATTGTATGAAAGCCCGTATTTTTGTATCAACTATGAAGTCACGAGAGCAATTTAGTGGTTGTACGATCAATAGGATATCGAACAGTTGATTGGTTAAAAATATTAAGCTTAGTGACAAATATAATTAAAATATGTATGTACGACATGTACGTGTACTGAATAAATTCTTTAAATAACCTAATAAAGTTCTGAGATGCGTTTAAAGTTTGTGTTTAGATTAGGAGGGTATGCTCTATCCCTTTCCCACAATGTGAATGTCGAAAAACATAGAGCGCACTAAACTTTCAAATGACGTCACTATATATGGAGTGTGTATGGTGTACTTATACTATGTCTAGCAAGACCTTAACGTGAATATATCTTCTGTAATTTTGAACACATTTTAATTTTGTTTACGGTGATCGGCTATTTTTATCATCAGTGTTTTTTATCAGATAATAAAAAAAAACTGTCCGGTATTTCTCAATTTGACATGTATTTTCGACTGACGTGCTACTGTCAAAACGACGCATCAAACTGAATTATGTGGGCTAATGCTGTGGAGCATTGATCCAACTTAAAAAAGATCACGAACATGCAAAGCAGGTAATCTCGCCTCGTGGTCTATCATGATAAAGATCTGTCTCCTCACCCGCCAAACCTACACCTCGACCAACTTATCTCTTGAGCTCAGTAAAGGCGCCACCATTGCGTTTTCTCTAATAAAACTGGATAGCATCCTTTAAAAAATTTAGTTCGTAAATTGGCCATTGTGCAGATAAGTAAGATCGCAATGTACTTACGTCACATTTGCGAAGACAAGGTATGTTTGCATAGCTGTTGACTTGACCATCTGTTTTATCGACGCCTTATCAGTGCCTACAATGTCGGCGTTTTGTTAATCTAATCGATAAATTCCTATGCATTTAATCGAATGAATTTCCTATTTCGATAATACATTACTAGCCTTGCTATGTATAGCTATAAGCAATTTTATATTATAAGCACAAAACCAGTCAATTATAATTCAATTTGACTCGTGTAAAATAGATAAGAATCACGGAATTATTACAGAAATTCAATTTCATAAAACACTGTTTTAAACTGTCACGGTTGTTCACTAAAGTTATATGATTATTTACGGGATATTTGAGTCTTCCCGTGAACATGGTGCATGTTACTGCGCCGAAATATCGGGAGCTCATTCCATAACCTTACCACGGTAAATATCCCGTAAATAATCATATTACATACTTCAATTTCATACTTCAAAATTTGTATCGAAGTATATAGAATATATTCGTAGGTACCTACTTCGGTAACAGTATAGAAGAAACTACTGTTTAGCTATAAAATAGATAAAAACATGATCCTATTGAATAAAGAAACATAAAACAGTTGATAAGCACATGTGATGTAAAAGAAAGTCTCTTTGAATATTAGACGTCGAAAAATAGAGCTTGAAGCTTTCTCTATCGTACGATACCAAAAAAATACGGGCCAAATTGAGAACCTTCCTCCTTTTTCACAGTCAGTTAAGAAGTAAAATGACTATGGTTCAAAAGAGGTGCATATAATATAATAAAATTAAGTATTTTAGTCGCTGGCATCCAGTGGATGCAAAAGGCAGGCTGTCGTTCAGTGTGGAGGTTAAAGGGGGAGGCCTATATTCAACAGTGGACGTCTTCTGGCTGATGATGATGATGATTAAGTATTTTAGTTATTTTTTTTAAATATTTCTTTTGGTTTAGTTGTTACATAAACGGGGGAGCCCAATGTCTTCATTGGCTCCCGTCACACGTCTCTGACTATAAGTGCTATAAGTTAGTATATCGGGAGTCTCTTAGTTCAACACTATTGCTACTTTATATTATGCCCGAATAAATTATTTATATTTGTATATAAGAAGGTATGTACCCGATTTTTACCATTGGTCACTTTAAAAAGCCATTCGCTCTACCAGTTGTCTCGGACCGATTTTTCGGTTTTTCTAGCAAGTTGCTACTAATCCGTCTCATTTTTCTTTAGGCTACTGAAAAATCCGACATTAAAATAATAAAAAAATATACCAATTTCGCGTACAAAAATTATAAATATACCGAATTTTAAAGGGCACATCTATCGTATTTGAATTTTAACTTTCGGGTACTTTGAGCTTAACTTGGTTCAACAACCACCCTTACCGATATTTCCGTGGATGTGTCGCACGAGGTGTGGTTTAACAGAATTAACTGAATAAAAGTTTATTCTATACCTAATACAAAAGTCGAGTTATACCTTACAGTTATACATCTACCTAAAAACAGCATGTAGCAAAAGTTTCTTTAAACAAACAGATTCCTTTCATTTCAAAAAGTAGACCACGCAGTCTCGTCTTGTCAGCTTTTCGCACGAAAGTCCACCGGCAAGCCGGATGCATTGCTGACACGTGCACAACCACTTAAAAATTTCGCAAAAACACACTTACATTTGACAAGCGAGTTGCCGAGTCGTATATTTACATCCCAGGCTCGATATCCTTTCGAAAATTCCAATCACAGTAAAGCACACACGATTTAATTATAGTATTTGAATACACTGACACAAAACTGAACGTTTCGTAACACTGAACGCAGCGGAAACAAAAAAACAAACAATTTGCTAGTGTCAAAGTTAACCGTTCTTGATTTAGCGTGTCGTATGCGCGCCGTGAACGCACAATCGCGACTGAGGCGGCGCGCGCGCATCCAGCGTTTCTAATTTTATCGAGCCAGTAATACGAGATAAAGCCGCTCTTTATTGGGAAACTTATTTTTCTTTTAGCTTCTTTTTCTTGGCCAACTTTAGGGTCAGCTTTTGTTCGTTTTGTTTTGGGTCATTTTTACGTACCTACCCTGTACGTGGGTTAAGAATAATTATCCTTTTGTAAAAGACATCAACGCGCTACGCGATATGTTTTCAGCAAGTAGTCATTTTAGAGTCTATTATGAAAGGCTTCGGTGTCTGTTTGTCTGTATGTTACAGCTGTTTTTAGGGTTCCTTACCCAAAGGTGTCAACGAGACCATATTACTAAGCCTACTTTGTCTGTCCTACCTTTTAACGGCTGTATCTTTTGAACCGTTATAGATAGCCAGTTGAATTATTTTTTTATGATTATGGCAGAATAACTAAAAAATAGGTAAAATAAACCCGGGTATGTCCTAAAACTGCGACCAGAACCACCGGAGGATGGGCAGCAGCGTCCTATTAGTACACGGTGAACCTACTGCGACCCCCAAGCCGCCTGCCAAGCGTGGGGATTATGGCAACACCCCTACGAGGGAGGCCTTTGTTCAGCAGTGGACGTTTACGGGCTGATGATGTGATGTGATGTGAGGTAAAATAAAAAAGTGTAAAATAAAGGGAGGTCCCATACAACAAACGTACGTGTTTTTGTAAAATGTGCAAGCGAGAGAGTTTATTTTTATTTATTTATTACATACTAAGTGAATCCAGCGGTGTTACTAACGATCTTCCAGTTTTTCCGCATTTTCTGGAGGAAAAATTCCCCATGTCCTTCATTATGATTTACGCTACACTATCCTGCCAAATTTCGTTAAGGCGAGGTTTTACCACTTTTAAGCAACGCTTATTATTACAGATGACCATAATTGGATTACTAACTGTTATATAGTATGCTTGGATTACTTACTGTATTATAGTCGCATTTAGCGGAGCTAAACCATGGGCACTTACACACAGTCGTGTGTTTCGCTACTTCTAGTTTTGAGGTTTTTCTCATATTTTTCGAACAGTATATATATAGCTGCAATGTAAAATGTACCTTTGCAGTTTCCTTCATAATTATGAAATCTGTTTATTAAGATATCGCAGATATAATTTAATATATAGGTAATTGAATGAATTCAGAAAAACAGGGAGTTAAGGGCAAGTAAGTGTTACAAAAATACGTTGAAAAATAAGTTTGTTGTGTGGGGAACATTCCACTAGATGGACCGACGACATTGTGAGAGTCGTGGGCATCCAGTGGATGCAAAAGGCAGGCTGTCGTTCAGTGTGGAGGTTAAAGGGGGAGGCCTATGTTCAGCAGCGGACGTCTTCTGGCTGATGATGATGATGATGTGGGGAAAATTCCTCTTATTTTTTTTATTGTTTAACTATTTTGTTGTTTCGTAGTTAATCCGTAACATATTCTGTAAAAATTTCAACTGGCCATCTATTACGCTTCGAAAGACAGCTGTTTAAAGGAAGGACGGACAGACTCACAGCGTTGGCCTAGTAATAAATCCCGTTTTTAATCTTTGGATACGGAACCCTAAACAAATACACACATGCAAAGCCGGGGCGGGTCGCTAGTCTATACTAATATTATAAAGAGGAAAGATTTGATTGTTTGTTTCCATTGTACAAGCTTCGAAACTACTGAACCGATTTGAAAAATTCTTTCACTGTTGGGAAGCTACACTATCCCCGGAAGACATAGGCTATATTATATTTTCAAAAAAAATAGAGATCCTTACCAAAACTCCAATAATGTAACTCAAGGAGTATAAAAATAAGATTTACACCCGTGCGAAGAAGTAACGTCGCTAGTAATATTATAAAGTAAAGAACTGACCATTCCAAGTGGTCTAATCCGGCACCAGACGTAGTAAACATGAGCTGTAGTACCGTTACAAGGTGAACATGGGTGTGTCCACGGTGCGGGTTTGCGGTGACATGTTTTACTCTGTTTTACTCACGACACACGGCCAGGGATTTCGGTGGACAAGCTCGACGAACAAATCAACATTTATAGTCCTTTTCAAATAGCATGGCACTTGACAACCACCACCAACAGATTAGTTTTCATAGTAGCGCTAAATTATATGTTTTTGCCGCAAAATGCAATTCTTTTATTTAGTTCTGTGACGTCACATTCAATATTTACGAATATAGTACTGTCAAATAATCTGTCAAGTGCCATGATATTTGAAAAGGACTATAGTGATGGTACTTCACATATCCTATGTTCGCCTGTGTTTTATGCACAGAAAAGGTATTGTTTTTTTTGTGTGTTTACGTAGGCGATGTCAAGTGCCACCAAAAGCTTTGTATCGTGTTCCCGGTATATTACTGTACTCTTTGGTATCGTGTATGGTTTCGTTTAATGAAGCATGAATCCTTCGTGCATCGCGCTGAACCGTTTTACGTGAACATAAAGGCGCTTGGAATGCTCCACAATTAAAATTAAATAGCAAACTATACAAACTTTTATTCCTTAATCAACCCTTACCCTAGTTGGGATCTATCGCCCTCCTCCCCTATCATGCGCATACACGCACGACACGGCACGAGACGATTTTTCAAGGCACCGTATTGTTTAGTTTCCAAGTAATGAATAAATCTTGGCGAGTCACATGTGTCACATCCGCGACCACGAGTGAGTGTTTATATTACTTATACTACCCGTTACGTCTAGTCAAGGCTATGCCGTATTAGCACCTTTGACAAAGGAAGACAATAGCACCAGATCCTTAAGTTGTACTTGATGTATGTTTTTTTTACATTGTTGTTTTAACGAATGAATGTCCCCCGTCTCGTCTGTCCCGAACCAAAAGTCTGGATACATGCCTGCTTTTCGACGATATCTTTTGGATATCATGTTTTACCTACATTTGTTATTATTAAAAGTTTAGTAAAGTTATATGAATATTTACGGTGGCCAGGTTGTGGAATGACCTTCCGATATTTTAATTAAATATTTAAAAAAAAACTTTGAATTATTATAATTTTTTCAGTAAATATCCCGTAAATAGTAACTTATAACTTTAGTGAACAACCGTGATAGTTTGGAACAGTGTTTTAAAAGTGAAGTATTATTAATATTAACTCTGCCCAATATTTCCATCAAAACAAATAATCTAGTCAACAACAACAATAATTTTACTGGAAATCAGGCTTGACGCAATATATGACCGTGTGTATTCAGTTAGTCACTCGACCTTCCGAGTAGATGTCCAAGCAGACTAGACCGTTTTATTTAGATATAATAATTTAATCCATTGTTTTCGTAAATACGGCTATTATTAATTAATTTTCCATTCAAACAGAAAATATGAGTCAGTTTTGACGGAAGCTTGCGGCAGTCCTATGGTAACCGCGCGCGGGTATCTAGGTAGGTACTTAGGTAGATATATACCTACTTTGGTAACAGCGATTAATCATTGACATACCTACCGGACTTTATTGCGTTTATTTTACAGTATTTTAATTCATTATATTTAGAATAATTGCAAATCAAACAAGGCTCAATTGGCTGCCAAAAAGCTGGGTATCCTATCGAAGGTGCGACGGTACTTCATGTCGGAACAGTTGCTTTCACTCTACCAAGCACAAGTTCGGTCGTGCAGGAGTACTGCACTCACCTTTGGCATGGATCAGCTAAGTACCAGCTTGGGGCGTTGGAGTCTATTGAGAAACGTGCCAAGAGGCTCGAAACAACGAATCCCTGGTTCAGACTAAGCTTCTTAGTCTTGAGCATCGGCGCAAGGTTGCTAGTCTATCGGTGTTTTATCGGATACATTTCGGTGAGTGTGCTACAGATCTGCATGGTTTGATTCCCTCCTGACCATTTTTCTATCGGACTGTCAGAGTGGGTACGAAGAATCGACACAGCTTTATGGTTGATATTCCGAGTTCCGTACGAAGCGCTTTGATTCCACATTTATTATGCGAGCTGCTAGTCTGTGGAATTCGCTGCCTGAGTGGGTGTTTCCGGATAGTTACAATCTGGGTGTCTTCAAGTCGAGAGTGAATAGGTTTCTTCTAGGCAAGCGTGCTCCATCGTAGGCCGCATCATCGCTTAACATCAGGCGAGTTGGCGACCAAGCGCAAGCCTATTTATAATATAAATAATATTTATAGCAATTTTCGCGTTGATATAGTAAGAACGGCGGTGGAAACTATTTTTAAATAATCGCGTATGATTACCTGCAACACCAGGGGCATCACAGATATGTTGCTGACCCTTAAATACTCTATTAACAACCCTTTTGAAGAACTCCAATTTGTAGTTAGTCGGAAATGCCGCAGCTCATTCCACAAATTGTATAGTATTATAAAAAAAAAAAAAAAAAATTGTAATTGTGTTGTGTAAATTGTATTGTGTAGTATTGTATTGTATTTGTAGGTGTGAGGCAAAAAAGACCGTGTGCGATTTCCACCGATCTATGATAATATGGTTGAACTTTCAGGCGGTGGCGGCTGGTGCGATGATAAAACCGCAAAGCTGAATAAGTACCACTAGTTCATTAAAATTCCATCCAGACTACATGACTCACTTTGTTCACTATGTTTTATATGCATCAAAGCACGTTGCCAAAACGGGACAATCGCTTCTCAGAACCTTGGACTTGCATAATTAGGAGTTCCTTACGTGGCAATTATACTAATTAATAACTCATTTTGTATAAGTACTAAAATTAGAGATGGGTGAAATCCTAGTGAAACTATTTAGAACCTATGAATCATTACCTAATCTCTAATTGCGTTTGTAGGCACATTATTCGACCAAAAAGAATGTAAACTTATGACCAAAATATGGGCAACGTTTTAAGGCACTGACATCTTTTAAATTGCGTGGTTAAGAGGTTTTTTTAATTTGATTAATTGGCTTGTGTTTAACCGCCACCTCATCACCATCATCATAATCAGCATTTTTTAACAGTTCACTGCTGGATTTTTAGCCTACCTCCGAAGGGGTGATTGGGCCGTATCCACCTCGCTGGCCTAGTTGCGGGTTGGTTGATTCACATACGCCATTGAATTTCCTTCTCCGTACGTATGCAGGTTTCTTCACGATGTTTTCCTTCACCGAAAAGCTAGTGGTATAAAAATCCGTATATAAGCTCATTGCTAAAGAGCTCATTGGTACGGGCCCGGGGTTTGAACCAGCGAACTCACGCTTTCAAGTCTAGCGGTCTCCCAAATGGGCTACCACGGCTACCAACCGCCACCTTGCTTCATGTCAATATTTTTTTTAGATCTGTTTTAATAAAATTAGGGGTCACAATACCTTTGTGACTACATGATAAGTATTATCGTGGCAAAACGATGAACTAAAACCAGTAAATTATCACGCGGCCTCATTTCTACGGCCCTAGTCTTTTTGCATATACCTACTCTATTATCGTCATCGTTTCAGCCATAGGACGTCCACTACCTATAGTATTTATTTTTATTTTTATTTATTAGTATTTTTTTGCGTATAATGGGTTTACAAAGTTACAGGTGTCATGTAGAAAGATGGTTCGCCATTATACAAATTTGGCACTTACATACTATGGATACGAATTTACATTTAAATCAATCAAACAACTATACTCACCTATCTATACTGCCTACTTATATACTTAGGTAGAAACATCTAATTAAGGTATAAAATACAACTAAACCAAAATATGATTCTAACAATATTCTAACATAGACATAATTTCGTTTTTTTATTAACTTTAACAAAAACTAATAAAAATGTATATAAAAAAACTAACATTTGTACGCTGTATAAGGCAAGGACATGAGATACGTCTTCATTCTTACGACCATGTATGCTACTTTATATGTATGTGTGCCTACCATGTTTTGACAAAATAAATAATTTGAATTTGAATTTAAAATCTACCTATTGATAATTTATACAAATACCTAGCCAAGATTTCATTATACTTTTGAACCCCCGACGAAAAAAAGGAGTGTTTGATTTAGTAAATTAGCACACTGTAAGACTAGCAGGTACCCTATATACCTACTTCAGTGAAATATTAAAACAAATGTTTTTTTTTTTCCTTTTTATTCAATGTTTGTTACAGAGAATAGTTCCATTATTTGGCCCATGAATCTAGTACTTAGTTTATGATTTGGCCTTTGGGTCCGACTATGGCCGTTGCCATGACAACTAATAAATGTAAACATTCCTTACCTTGCTATATGCCGTCAACTTGACAAATAGTTTTCAACACAAAATCTCTAAAGTTAAGATTTTAACTAACATTATTGTGAATAAAAATGGATTTACGAATAATGGACAAACTACGTCTCCTGAAAATCGACACAGAGCTCCGTCCGCAAATCAAAATGAAGCCAATGAGTCGATACTACTTCGTGACTTCGACCAACCCTGGAGAGCAATTCTACGCATTTGCTTCCACTGCCGCTTGGCTAATAAGAAAAACTGGCAAAGATTTCGATCAACCAAATGAAGAAGACGACCCTAATTCCATCATTGCTTCAATCATCGACGTGTTGCGTGAAAAAAATATAGCAGTCGACTTTTCATCCCATAAACTGAAGCAAGGTTTTGGTGATCAAGTCTGCTACATCCTAAACGTTCTAGCTGATGAAGCATTAAGTAAAGAGAACTTCGAATGGCAAAAACCTATAGTCGACATCCCCGACACTGAAGAAACGGCCGACGACATCGATCAAATTGAAGACGAAACTGAGATAATTTTAGACAAAGTTGAGGAGGAAATGGCGATTTACTCCGAAGAATCAGAAGGCGAATTCACAGAAGAAAAAGAATCTAGTAACTTGACGACTAAGGTTCACGATTGGGAAGCTTGGAAACTTGAATTAGAAAGAGTGGCTCCAGCATTAAGGCTTAAAATCGCAGCGGATGGCAGAGATTGGCGCGCAAGGCACGCTCAAATGAGAACGTATAGAGATGAGCTATTCGAGAGATACAAAACTACAGGATCTCAATTGAACAAGCTTTTTAACAGCATCAGTTCTGTATTGGACAAAGTCGCAGCTCGGGAGAATATTCTGAACGAACAATTCGGGCCATTAGTATTTGAATACGGTTCGTTGTTAGACGAACTGAATAAGGTAACGAATGAGTATAAAGAAGCAAGTGTAGGCGTGACAGAGAGGCAAGAAACATTAAACGAACTGACGTCTAAAGTCGAGAATATAAAACAGAGGACAGAGTCGAAAGGTTCGTCTATGAACGACAACTCTCCGTTGGTGACTGCGAAGAAAGCAGTGGCGACTTTGAAGAAGGACATTCAAGAGCTCGACTTTCAGATCGTTGTTCTGTTGTGGCTGCTGACTACTAAAGAAAACCCTAATAATAACAATTTTCTTACTAATGAGACCAGGATTGTGTCTACGGAAGCGTATTAGTTTTCCTACTATTAAGTCTGTATTGGCTAAAATGATGATGATGATGAAATTTCTAATTAGAACCATTTACTTATTTATTTATATTCACGGGTGATCAAAAGATACCGAAATAATAATTTGAATGGAGTCGCCTATGGTCACCCAGGTGATCAAAGGACACTAGTCGCCTTTGATCACCAAGGTGATATCACTCAGGTGATCAAAGTGGACCCGGGTATGTCCTAAAACTGCGGCCAGAATCACCAGAGGATGGGTAGCAGCGTCCTGTTAGTACACGGTGAACGTACTGCGATCTCCAAGCCGCCTGCCAAGCGTGGGGATTATGGCAACACCCCTCTTTAAGAGGGAGGCCTTTGTCCAGCAGTGGACGTTTAATTGTGATGTGTGTGTGATGTGATCAAAGTGGAAAAGACCTTGCAGACAATGCTCAGTAGCTTGCACGAGTAATACTTACTACTGTATCTATAAAACTTTATGAAGTACTAATTCCGCCCCGTGGTTTCATCCGATGGGCTTTTTCTCAGGAACCGTATCTAAATTTTTCCGGGGTAAAAAGTATCACGTAGATCTGTTTCTGCGTGGAAGTCTAAAAAATAAACACGCGTTCATAACATTAGTCTGTTTTTTTTTAGATGACCTAGATAAGAAAGATCTCTTTGTCTGGAAGAAATGGCTTTTAACGATAAGACCACATTTTGTACTTATTGTATTATTTTATTGTAGACTAGCGACCCGCCCGCCCGGCTTAGCACGGGTGTAATTTACGTGCGAAGCCATTGGCGGATCCAGGGGGGGGGGGGGGGGCAAAACACCTAGCAATTCCATACATTCGACTCAATTTTTCGATTTGATTCCTTTGAACCAATAATCAAAGTTTGAACCTTGACCAGAAATGTCAGAATGCCCCCCCCCCAAATTGAAATCCTGGATCCACCACTGTGCGAAGCCGGGGCGGGTCGCTAGTTATATATATAAACATTCCGTGAAAATATATCTAACTAATGGTGAAAACCGCATCAAAATCCGTTGCGTGGTTTAGGAGGAGTTAGCAGCCATACAGACAGACAGACAGACGTGGAAAGCGACTTTAATTTATACTAGTATACAATAAACCTAAATCAGGCTTGATGTCTAGTCGAACTCACCCAGCAGAAGACCTTGTCGCCCTTTTTTGCATGTAATAAAAAAAAATGCAATAATAGTTTATCGATGTCGCTAAAAGTTTCTTAATGTCTGTGAAAAAAGAGGAAGTGTATTTACAGTTTTGCTCGGTAAAGTGATTTTTTTATGAAACATCGAGACAATTTAACACGCACGATAATATGTACTAAGGCGTATCTCCCTTAAGTCTGATCTGAGGGACAACCGCAAACCTATCATGAATAAGGTCTAACCTGCAGGCCAGGGGCCTTACGGACAACAGCTAATTGCGGCACCTAATCCGCTCAGTTGGAAAATCACGCGAACGTGAACCTTATCGCGCCCAGATACGGTTTGCGGTCGCGTGATTCTCCAACTGAGCGGATTAGGTGCCGCAATTAGCTGTTTTCCGTAAGGCCCCAGGTAGGAATAGTATTTTTTAAATTAACCGTTTTATTAATAAAAATATTGTATGTATCTATACTAATATTATAAAGAGGAAAGATTTGAAACTACTGAACCGATTTGAAAAATTCTTTCACTGACTGGAAGCTACACTATCCCTGGATGACCCCTGATGATAATCTATACCCGTGCGAAGCTGGGGCGGACCGCTAGTTGTCTATATATCACATAGGTCTACATAAGAGCCAATATTGGGTGTTTTGTTTAACTGGTAAGTCTACTGGGTACAAAGTTCCTAATGGACTAGTAAGTCTATTGGGAAGGAAATTACCAGTAGTTCCACTGGTAAGACTTTTTTAAAAATAAATAATAGGCTTGCGTTTGACCGCCATCTCGCCTGATTTTAATTTTGAAGACTACTGGGATTTGGCGAATTTTGTGTGTTAACTTGTACTTTGTTGAGTTAATAATAGCACTTGTATATAATAAGATTGTTTTTCCTAAAATATGTTAGCGAAATTAAAGTTACAGTAAAAACTCATTTGTCTTTGGATACATTTATTTCAACTTAAGTGGAGTTTTGAATGTATAAGATTCAGTAATACTAATTGCACTTAAAAATAAACAACTTACAAAATATTGGCGTCGATTCTGTCATACCACTAAACGAAACCAATCTGACAGGACTTAAATTAACTGCCTCTCTTTTCATTTTAATATGTGAGAGAGTTATGGCAACAATTTTAGAGCTGTCAAATTTAGTTTAGTTTAGAGTGCAACAGAATCGATGCCAATGTCTATTTACGTTAAAAATACAACAAAATTTAGTACTCATTGTACACTTTAAATCAATACTGACCTTTTCAGTATGTACGTTTATATAAAATAGCTTATATACCGAGTCTATGTTAAATAGTCATGAAAAATAATAACACTAATGTTTGTCTTTGTCAAAGCAAAGCCGTTTTTCGCCATTTAGACTTCGATCAAAATAAAATGAATGGACGGGCCATAACCATTGAACTTTCTCAGTAAAAACGAGTCAAAACCGTCGGACATAATTACATCAACACCAAATTATAACCACGTACAGTACATTTCAGATAGATTTCAGATCATCAGATAGCCCGTTGGTCCAGTTGGTAGTGAACCTGCCTTCTGAACTTTGGGGCGTGGGTTCGATTCCCATCTAGGACAAACATTTATGCGATGAACATTTGTGTTTGTTCTATATCTGGTTATTAATATCTATGTAAGTATGTATTTAAAACTATATATGTATGTATATCTGTCTCTGGCAGCCATATCACAAGCTTTGCTTAGTTTGGGGTCAGATGACCGTGTGTGAAAAAATGTAACGAAAAAAAAAAAAATTTTTTTTACAAAAAATAGATAGCGGTTGTTGCGTATTTACACTTCGGGAAAGCACACGAGGGCATAATTTTGTCAGATGTTTCGTTATCATGTAACAATAGTCGCGTGTTGCACTTCCTACGGCTAGAGAGCGACTGAAACGAAACGAAGTGAGCGCCCGTGCTCATTTTGTAATCTTACAAAATGCGCTCCTTCTTCCCGTCCATTAATTTTAATTTGGTCAAAGCATTTGGAATAGACTATAGAAGCAAATAGTCTTAATATAAATAGGTTATAAATAATAACCTGTCTTTTTAAATAACATTACTGAAGAGGTCAGATTTGTTTTGCTTCTTTGGTATAGTAATTGGTAATTATAAGGAACAAAAGCGTAAAAGTCTCCACCCACTACACTGGACCATAATGAACAAACGTGAATTTCTCGTAAACGGCAATTCTGATAATACTATCTAAACAATCGAATACATTCAATGACAATTGAAATGTTTTTTGTATTAGATTACTTACCAAATTGTTTGTAACTTCTGTTTGTTGCAAGTGGCAACTGGACAGTGACGTAGGCATGTGTCACTGGCGGAATAGCAAACCTCATGCCTCACAATGTGAACATTAAAAAAAACGGAATTATTGTGGTATCAGCAATCACCAGTCTTCGTTTTTGGGACAGTTTCATTAAGGGACCGTTCATTAATCACGTGAGGCTTGAAAGGGGTTGTTTAGAAAAAAACACGTAATATCACAAATCACAATCAATAGTCTTAAACCTCACCAATTTGGGGTTGGGGTTGTTTGAAAAATGTAAAAAAAATCACGTGATTAATGGACGGCCCCTTACTTGCATATCTCCGCCTTTGCGCAGAAACTGATGCAAGGTTCGAAAGCTACAATACAGAAATGTTAGTACTTTTTATCGCACGGTTTCAAAATGTCCAGACTTTAGATGCAGAACAAAAGTCAAAAAGTAAAAAAAAATATTTAATACTTTGGTCGCCTCATGTATGACCTAGCAACATTGGGGCAATAAGTCTAATTTAAAATGTAACCCTGGTATTTTGGGGTCATTTGATTTAGTTTAAATATTAATCCTTTAAGGATATTTTATTCATATAATTATAAAATTTATTTATGGATTGTTAGATTCACCGGTTTTTTTTATATGAATGCACTGGTAATTAATCTATTAAATTATATTTAAAAATACGTTCAAAAACGGATAAAAATAGATGCCTACTACATAATACTATTAGAGTAAAACAAACTCATATAATTATACGATTATTACATTGATATTAAGGTAAGAAAGAAATAAAGAAATGTCTTTCTATATTGAGGTTGCGTAACAATTCGCAGGCTCACTATTACAAGGTTCTATGTTATTTTCTTACGCATTCTGTAATTTAAATTTAAATTTTTTGACTCTAATAAATATTGACTTAGCAGGGTTTGCTTGAGTAAAAGTATCTCTCTCAAGCATAAACCCTGCTAAGTCAATATTTATGCAAGTAAATTTTTTTAATTGAAATTACAGAACATTTAAGAAAATAACAATCCACCAATCCGCACTGGGCCAGCGTGGTGGATATGGCCCAATCACCCTTTCGGGGTAGGCTAAAAGTCCAGCAGTGGACTGTTAAAAGGCTGATTATGATGAAGAAAATAACATAGAACCTTGTAATAGTGAGCCAGCGAATTTACAATACCATTTACAAGATTTAAAAATATGTACTTTATTACCTATTTCAACTACAAAATTGAATTAAGCTAAAACAATAAAGCATGATTACTTCACAGCCTCCATTTAAAATGTATAGTTTAAAAATATGGGCTAAAAAATCGAATTAATCTATTAATTTATGTGTAAAAATACTTTCAAAAACTGATAAAAATAGATACTTACTACATAATAATATTAGAAGTAAAACAAACTCATAAAATAATACGATTATTAAATTGATACTTTAAGGCGCGTTCCGAAGCGATTCGAGCACCCTATTAATTCTTGTTTGATCTCAAAATTGTACTTAAGGTGGTTCATTTCACAAATGGCGGGAAATTCAAATTTCAAACAGTTTCCTTGTCCTTGTAGCTAGGCCGGGTAATTATTGTAAACAACCATAATGTTTGCGCAAATTGATTATTATCCTTTACAAAATCATGTAAAGCTATTTATTCTAATGCACATTATTACTTACATATGTGATTAAACAAATTTTTGTTGTTTCAAACGGTTTATTCACAAATGTAAGTAACATGATGCGTTACTGTTAAATAATTGTACATTATAATGTAAAGAACAGCCAACATTTTGCGCAAACACTGTGTTATTTAAAAATAATTACCTGGCCTGGCTACTAGGACTAAAAAACTGTTTAAAATTTAAATTTCCCGCCATAGGTGAATCGTACCACCTTAACTAAAACATATTAAAAAAAATTACTTCAGACATTGCGACCAACTCATCTATAAAGATAAGTGCGTATTTTCTCAACCACACTTCAGAGACCCGTCAAAGATATTTAAAGTTAGTTTAGGTTGGTCAAACGCAATCCTAATACAACAAAAAAAAGTGCCCGAGCCGAAAGTAAATTAAAACTATACTAACTTATAAGCTAATATGTGCATTTGGCATACATGTGTTAACGAAATAAAACGTTGATGAAACGACCAGGGGCGGATCCAGGATTTCATTTTGGGGGCGCGGGGGGGGGCATTCTGACAAGTATAGGTACCTATGAGTATGCTGTGTAAAAGTGCACCTGAATCAAATCAAAAAACTGAGTCAAATGTATGGAATTGCTAGGTGTTGGGGGGGGGGGGGGTGTCCCCCATGCCCCCCCCTGGATCCGCCAATGGAAACGATATAGAATTTAAATTTAGTGTCGACTTTTCTAAAGCAGGGTTTGAAAAAAATACATATCGTAGATGTTGGGTCTAATATTTTTATTTTATTTTACACTATTCGGAAAACTAATTATAGTAGACGCAAGCCATAAAAAATATGCACAAAACTCACGAAAAAAAACCAGAGTTTGAGAGAATGTATCTAAATTGACATATTCGTAGGTAAATTCTGGACATTTTTTTTCGTGAATTTTGTATTAGACCCAACATTTTGTATTTGTGAATCAATTGTTTCGATTCTGTTGTAAAATTATCAAAACTAAACTAAATTTGACAGCTCTAAAACTTGTCATCCTTATCTCATATGGATCACTGGTAATGGAAAGAGACGCAGATAATTTTAGTCTGTCAGATTGGTTTGTTTAGTGACAGATCATCTATTATGACAGAATCGGCGCCATAGTCTTCTGTGCAACGTTTTATTTCCTTTGGTCATACCAAGATTATGCAATGCGTAGATGTTTTAAGTTAAAAAATAAACTTTGGTGCGGTAACAAAGCTCTTAAAATATCTATACTTAGAGTACGTATTCTAAAATACACAGACCTATATCTAAGTAGACGCCACAAGCCGACCTACCTTGCATGTCATATTTCCAATACAATTATGACAAATAGTCGTAATTGAGTTCGGATAAAACCAGTCTGCTCAATCGGTGCAGTGACAACACGTGTCAGTTTGAAATGAAAATGGGTAATTATGTAATACTGAGTTTTAAGAATACCTCAAATAGACATTTTATTTATATAAACCAGGACAAACCAGCTGTGGTTTTTTGGTACGACATTAGTTTAACAAATATTGTAACATGAATTTAGTAAACAATAAAAAAAATAACACGGGAATTACTCACGTAAGATTAAGCCTTTTTTTATTTGCAGAGTTTTTGTATTTGAGGTATTATTTTCTATAATAATACCTCAAATAGAGTTGGCCGACAGAATAAAGACATTTCTTTTCACAGGTAAGTACGAAAAATTTGACACGCTTAGTTTTCATACAGTTTGGACCGATTGTGAAGTCTACTTATATATAAGTCTGTGCTAAAATGACTTCAAACATTTAATATAATAAATCAGATCGAGTAAATTTCAAAATTGAATTATTTAGCCTCCTTTTCATAGTCTTTTTATTAGTCCTTTGGAATTTCGTCAAACTTTTTGACTAGTTTTTATCAGCGACTAAAGTTAGTCTGCGAATGAGGGTTCTGTTTTAATTATAGAGGGCTGTCTAAAATTAAAACATAATAATGAATCAAAGCTGCTAAAATTTGACTCGTTCATCATCTTCCTGCCCCATCGCCCGCATAAATATAACAATAAAGAAACACAGAACAGATAAAAAAATAAACCGGCCAAGTGCGAGTCAGGCTCGCGCACTGAGGGTTCCGTACCACCACAAAATACAATAAGGTTGTCCAAGTAACTGAATTACCAGTTATTATAACGCCTTCCAAAATTGTCGAAGCAATTGGTACGCAGCGTCTGTTAATTATTTTGTTACAGGCGCTCGAGTATAACAAAAGTATAACTTGGTAATGAACAGAAATTTGTCACCGACTCGCACTTGGCCATTATTTATTGTTATAGTTCAGAGTGTGAACTATAATCATGCCAAGTTTGACGCTTGTACGTATTACCATTTTTACATTAGAGCTAATACAAAAAAAAAACGGTAAAAAATACGTTGGTTGTATTGGGACCCCCTTTTCGTTTTTACTTTTTGACTTTTTTATTATTTCTCGGTTAATCCGTCGTAACATAACATATTCTGTGAAAATTTCAACTGGCTATCTATTACGGTTCGAAAGATACAGCCCTTTAAAGGTAGAACGGACAGACAGACAGACAATGTAGGCTTAGTAATAGGGCCCCGATTTTACCCTTTGGGTGTGGAACCCTGAAACTGCGATGAGACTGATTCGTGGTGCAAGTGATGACCAATTATGAGGGCGACTTTAGTCATTTCTCCAGACATACAATGTAGACTTAGTAATAAGTTCCCGTCTTTACCCTTTGGGTACGGAACCCTAAAAATGCGATGAGACTGATTCGTGGTGCAAGTGATGATCAATTATGAGGGCGACTTTAGTCGTTTCTCCAGACAGATAGACATCGTACGCTTAGTAATAGGGCCCCGTTTTTACCCTTTGGGTACGGAACCCTAAAAATGCGATGAGACTGATTCGTGGTGCGAGTGATGAGGGCGACTTTAGTCGTTTCTCTGCTGGTTAAGTATGAAGCTCTTGGCTTGTCCGAGGTAGAGAGGGTCTTTAGAGTCGCGCGGTTCGTCGAACGTCACATTGTACTTGCGTTTTAGGTCGTCCATGAACTCTTGCTTCAGGAGCGCCAGGCAACTGGAATATTTATATAAATTCAAATTCAAAATATTTATTTTGCGGAAACATGGGTAACATATGGTAACATGCAGATGTTAATCACATAATTTAATTGTAATTGTACGGTTTAGTTTAGATAATAGGGTTTAAAGTCATAGAAGTTTTTATAAAATTGTTAGTATTTATTTAAGATTTTGTTCTATGTTTTAATTTAGGTCTGTTTTTTAGTTTGTGCAGTAGTTTTTATTTTTAGTTAACCTTGAATGGGTGAATTGGGAAACTGTAATGCCCATTCAAGGTATGTATTTCATAAATAAAAAAATAATAATAATAATTTAAAGAACACCATGCTCTAGTATCATGGCATGCAAAATTTATAAATACTCTATTATAATTATAATCTAACATCAGAACAATTTATTTTAACAATAAAGTAAATATATATAGCAACGCCTACGGGCAGCGGTTTCTTAGATTAGTGTGTAGCGGTTAAGTAGATTAGATGACATATATAATCTAATTTAATCTAATCTAATGCATGTATTATTATTTAACTACTTGACTTATTTTATAATTGTAATTAATTTCTTAAAACGTTTACTTATAAACGTAATCGTTAACGTTATTATATTAGGTTTATCCTTTAAAAATAGTTGTGATGAATGAAATAAATAAATGAAATAAATTAAAAATTAAATAAATTAAATTAGTGCAGGGGCTTTATTGCTACCTACATGCAACATGAAACGCTTCATGTCGGAGATCGGCCGGAAGACTTAGGGGAAGGATATGTGAGTTGTAGTTGAAGTTGATTTGATAATTTTCCAAGACTCAATTGGCTGCCAAAAAGCTGGGTATCCTATCGAAGGTGCGACGGTACTTCACGTCGGAACAGTTGCTATCACTGTACCAAGCACAAGTTCGGTCGTGTATGGAGTACTGCTCTCATCTTTGGGATGGATCAGCTAAGCACCAGCTTGAGGCATTGGAATCTATAGAGAAACGTGCCAAGAAGCTCATCAGTAATGAATCCTTAGTTCGGACTAAGCTTCTTAGTCTTGAGCATCGACGTAAAGTTGCTAGTCTAATCTAGTCACTCGCTTCTGCACCCGCCGGTCGCTAACACACATATATTATTACGCACGAACTATGAAATAATCGCATAAATTCGAACGGTGTGGAATTTCCATGTGTCGCAGAATCGATAACCGTTGAAGTAGACGGCTACCTCTTAAGTAGCTAACAAATGAGACGGACTTAGAATAACTACACAGAGAAACCAAGTACATTCGCAAAATTTAAGCCATTCAAATGGTGTTACATATGGCTCCAAAAAAAATATAAAAATTTTACTATGACAATTTGCGCGGTGAAATCGTACCACAACTAATCAGAAAAGCAGCATAAGAGTTATGGTGTGACATTCCACAGATAATCCATTAATTTTCTTGCTTAAATCGTTTAAAATACCAATCGAAACGTAAGCTACAAAGCGAATTTGTAGCTTACGTTTTGAGAAGGCGTTGTTTGGAAACCTACCTTCTCTGAGTAGTTATTCTAAGGAGACGGATTTGGTTGACGGACCCCCGTCCGACAAATGAGAGGAAAAGAAAAAAAAACTCTATCTAAAGATTCTGCAACACTTGGAACCGTCCAACCAATGGGAGGGAAAAATATTTTTTTCTGAAGATTCTGCGTCACATGGGAATTCCACAACCGTTCGATTTTTCCGCTCTTTTATTCCGCGGACCTGCAAGCTGTAGAATGTCCTTCGCCCAAGTCTTCCCGCGGAGCTTCAACATGAAGCGTTTCAAAAAGAGTGTCTACAACTACATCTCCGGGCTGGCAAAGCACCGTCAACACCGCTAGTGTTACAGGTGTCCAGGCAGTTTCTGCTTACCATCACGCGGACTGCAAGCTTGTTTGGCACTCAAAGATATATAAATTACCGGCCCACTGCCACTTAAGTTTGATAATACGGTGAGCTATATCGGTAACTTTGGTTCTCTAGCGAATCATCATCATTTCAGCTATAGGACGTCCACTGGACATAGGCCTCCCCATCGATCTCCAAAAGGTCCGGTTGGAAGCGGCCTGCATCCAACCGGTCCGTTTCCTTGCGGTCTCGTATGCCGGGGATTCTGTCCGTGGCGAATAACTTGTTTCAAAGTATTCTGATGGTAAAGTGTGTTAGTGTGGTATGTAACTCACATGCGGTAGTGTGGGTGTGCGCGGAACGCGGCGATGTCTCTGGAAGGCGCGTGCGGCGTGTGGAGGACGAATGCATCGGGCAACACCACCGCGCGGTAACCCTGAGCACGCAACTCCACGAAATGGGAGACCTACAGGCAACAATACAGGCTCCTAGAGTCTATGCTTCGTCCTAAAATCTATATACAGTAGACTCTCGTTTATCAAACCTGCGATAATTCGAACCTCTATAATTCAAAGTGATCACGAGTTCCCTAGAAAATCTCTTTATAATATTTTGAACCAAATCAATACATTTTTATGCACTCTGCTACGTAACAAAACGACGCGTTAATTCGAAATCATCGGCGTCAAACACTTGATAATTCAAAGTTGCAGAGAAAGAGACAGAAAGATTGCAGAATTTGCAGAAGTAAGTAAATTTTGAGACAAGTTCAAACTTGTTTGTTTTTGTTATGATTAGTTTGACCTTAGTCTATCTTCTTTGGTTTGACACACACTTCCGCACGAATTGGTTTGGTATTAAAGAATAGCAGTTTAAAAAAATATTGATCAACACTCAATAGTTCTAGTAGATTCCTTATTGGGTGTAGAAGTGTCCGCCAAGAAAGGATTTTGCGAAAGGGCCGAATTAGGGGGGAGGGGGGGCCAATGAAAGTCTACGCCTACGAAGTCGCGGGCAACAGCTAGTAATTGATACATGAAGATAAAAATAATTGATACAAAAGAGAAGAAAGAAGGTTTTCAAAGGAAATTGCTGGTTTCTAAAACTCACCAGCAAACATCTTTGCTGGCGCCTATTCAAGTAACATGGAAAGGTCGACTTTTCTCATAGAAGTTTGTCAAAATAATATATTATTTAATAATAGGCTTGCGCTTGGCCGCCATCTCGCCTGACGACGATGCGGTCTACGATGGAGCACGCTTGCGTAGAAGAAACCGATTCACTCTCGACTTGAAGACACCCAGATTAATAGGCATGATGACTAATATTTAATTTATTACAAATAACCGGCTTAGCGATTAATACACCTAAATTACACATACTGTAAAAATAATTTAAATTGGCTTATAAATCTCTGAGATATGAGTGTTTAAAGTTTTAGGTGGGGATAGAGAAGGGATGCTCCCTTTCTCGCAAAGCGTGTGTTAGTATACCATTTATATGGCGCACCTGAGCCGTGACGTCACAGCTCAGTATAGTGCTCTCTTTGTCTAGCATGAAATTAAAATGCTTATATCTTATTTATTTTTGAACTAATTTTAATTTTGTTTTCGATGATGTGCTCTCTATTTAAGATCAGCTTTATTATGAGGTAATAAAAAAATATTAGTCATCATGCCTATTACCACATAACAAGCATTTTTGAGTAAAGAAAATAACATTGCAAATATTTGCTAAACTTTTCATTGAGATTCTGGTGGCTCTTGTAGGTTGAATGACCGCCCCAGATGTCTTTCATTGGGGTTTATTATCACTTCAAATCCAAACCGAGTTTTGTATTGTGAATAACTAAGTAAATTCGTTTAAGTTAACAAAATTGTAGAAAAGTATAACAAAAGTCACGGACCCTGGAGTCCGTGGAGTTGCATTTTCAATAATAATAATTAAAAAAAACGAAATGAAAGAAAAACTAAACTTACCTTATTCCACCCGAACCCTGAGAACCTTGTATCGTACTTAGGCACTGTCCTGTGTACCACTATGTAGGGCTCGTAGTCAGATTGCCATTCTACCTGGAGAAAAAATTAGTATTTGTTTAATTTTATAATAGACTAGCGGTCCGCCCCAGCTTCGCACGGGTATAGATTATAGCCTATGTCACCCGGGGATATTGCAGCTTCCCAACAGTGAAAGAATTTTTCAAATCGGTTCAGTAGTTTCAGAGCCTATTCAATGCCAACAAACAAACAAATCTTTCCTCTTTATAATATTAGCATAGATAAGCTTGCGCTTGGCCGCCATCTCGCCTGATGTTAATCGATGATGCGGGCACGCTTGCCTAGAAGAAACCGATTCACTCTCAACTTGAAGACACCCAGATTGTAACTATCGGGGAACACCCATTCAGGCAGCGCATTCCACAGACTAGCAGTTCGCACAATAAATGTGGAATCAAAGCGCTATGTACAGGTTTTCAGAATATCAACCATAATGCGGTGTCGATTTTTCGTGCCCGCTCTGGCAGTTCGATAGCAAAATGGGCAGGAGGGAATTAAATCATGCAGATCTGTAGCACACTCTCCGAAATGTATCAAAATGTATACATTTATTTCGGGTTTTATTCATTTTACGTTTTGCAGAGTAGGCTTTTAACCACGACTCTACTTGTTAAGTGTTATGATCACAGACCTATGGGTCAGTGGTTATTATTGACTGTGGCCAACCGGCAGCATGTGCGCTTTACAATCTGTGGGCTTACTCTTGACACTCGATTTCAATCGTAATTTGGGATTGGGATCGAAAACATGCCATTTGGTACTCTTCAATCGCGTCAAGAGTACCGAAAGCGTCGAGTTGAGTCGATTTTATTTAGTTCCATAAAATTCCACCATTATCGGTTCCAATCGCGCGCTAGTTTAGAATTCAAGAGTACCAAATGGCATGTTTTCGATCCCAATCCCAAATTACGATTGAAACCGAGTGTCAAGAGCCCACTGACGGCACCCAGTTCGATCCTCGGCTCTGCACCAATACTTATTTAGTAAATAAACAAATTATGCGCAGTTTCGATGGCATCGCTCTCATCGGTTTCTGTGCTATCAGTTCTTGGTGTATTGTTACCTCATACGGCTGGTCAGCAGTGATCCACCGGGTATAGTTGGTGGGTCGGTGGCCCCGGGCCCACTCCCTTGCGCGGAAGGGCCCCACGTCCCCCGCGGGCGCGTGCCCCACCAGCCGCGCGAGTAAGGCCTGCTTGTTGCGTGGTGGGGAGGCACGGTAGCGCTGCGTTTCAAACGCCGGGACGACTAGACACTGCAAGTTAATAGAAACTAACTAAAGATAATTTAGATAATTTTTTTCTAAGAATCAGTTTACATAGCTATTAAGGGGCCTGTATACCGTCTGCAGCTCTCTCGCTCGCACATTTTCACATTATTGACGATATAAAATCAATGAGTGTGAATTTCCAAAAGTAACAAAATCATGTTTTGGTGTCTATCGTAACATCACAAACAAAGAAATTGTCAATTTGATATATTATAATTTGACACAGTAAAATGGTAACAAGTGATTTTTATTTCTCGTGTCATGTTATTCCGTCAAATTACAAGATATCGAATCAAACATCTCTGTTTGTAATGTTACGATAGACACCAAGACATGATTTTGTTACTTTTTGGAAATTCACACTCATTGATTTTATATCTTCAATAATGTGAAAATGTGCGAGCGAGAGAGCTGCAGAGGGTATACAGGCCCCTTAACACATGAGTAGAAAATTACATGAAGTTATAAAGACAAATAAGGAATGGAAGTTTTTACATTAATTAACACATTTAAAAATTATAGCTTATTCTTTAAACACTTTATAAACACCTTATTCATATTCATATAAAAGATTAGGTTTCGAAAATGCACACCCCACACTACCACTTCCACTCGTGGGAACGTCATTCAATTAACATTATTACGTAAATGTTCAGTTCATATAAATAGGTGTAAATAAAAAAAAAAATAACAACAACAACAACAACAATGGATAACAATGGATGTACATAATAAATCAATGATCGCAAACAATCGGAAAATTATAATGCGTTTGACCACCCACCCGCATTCTTCATTGTCTCGAACTTCCGTAAGCGCTGCAGTCAGATAGCGTAAAAAAGGGTTCTACAAACTACCGTAGCGCTAGTATCGCAGTCAAGTTTCACAGCATTTCTAGAGAAGTGCAACCAATACCAGTAGATGGCACTTTTCTTTATTCTCTTGAAATGTTGCGAAACTTGACTGCGATACTAGCGCTACGGTAGTTTGTAGAACTCTTTCGTACGCTATCTGACTGCAGCGCTTACGGAAGTTCGAGACAACCTATAGCACGCTCAAATTACGGTGCCATCTAAGTTTATACCGTTTTTAGGCAAATTTCCGAGCTACGCTCAAATGTTCCGCTATTGTCTTTCCTCTTGATCTATCTTCCTTCGTTTTAGTAAGTCATACCTTTTTCATAGGGTAGGGGTTGACCAGTTTGAGTGCAGCGCGCAGATGCTCGTAAAGTCCGCGCATCGGGACGAAGTCTGCGTCCATTAGCAACACGTATGGAGTGCGAGCTTCGGATAAAGCGACGTTGCGTAGGTGGTTCACTGGGTAGTGCAACTGGCAAACAAAACACGCTTTTTTTAATGAAAAGCCACAGGCAAAACTAATGTCAAGTGGCGCCACCTACGCTGGTGCTTTTCATTTGTGGTTTATTTGAGGTTAGAAACATTGCTCTTGAATGAAACAATGAAAATAAACTTTGCTCTTTTAAACAGTAAAATGTTTTCTCTAATGACAGTGACGAATCTCAAAAAAGAGTTAAAGAAAAGATATGCTTCCTTAGCTGGTAAAAAGCGGATCTTGTGGCAAGGTATGCAATTAAATTATCAATATAATTTTTTGTCATCGGAAGAAAAACGGTGTGTACCTTTATGTTTACACTGAAATGCACTACACAGAGGCATGTTTTAATACCAGACGATATTTATTGTGTAATAACTAAAATTATCTATTGATATTTGACACTTTTGACAGTGAAACAATACCAGCGATAATGCGCCACCTGGCGAGATAAATAAGCAGTGCGTCTCCCCATTGAGTACATGTAGATTTGCGGAGTCACACAGCGGGCAATGGAGAGAGCTATGCTCGGAGTTTCTTTGCGCGATAAAATCCGAAACGTGGATATTCGCCAAAGAACCAGAGTCACCGACATAGCTGTTAAAATTTGCAAGTTGAAGTGGCAATGGGCAGGCAACATCGCTCGAAGAACCGATAACCGATGGGGAAGAAAGGATCTTGAGTGGAGACCACGAACCGGAAGACGCAGTGACGCATGCAGACGGGCATCCAGTGGATGCAGATGGCAGGCTTTCGTTCAGTGTGGAGGTTAAAGGGTGATACTTACGTCATCATGCTTATAAACTAGATGATATCCTATGTTCCGACGGGCGCTGAGCGTGTCCGACCAGTCGCGGATGAAACTACGCAGCGTTGGCACTTCGCAGTCTGACAGGTAGATAGCCGCACTTATTGGCCCTGGAAATAAAGACCAATTTCAATTTACTCGGGCGGCTGCCTAACGATCTTTTTTTTAAATTATAAATTGGCTTGCGCTTGGCCGCAGTCGGTCCATAGACAACTGTATGACTAGAGTAACGTCAAAGTTGTCAGCGCTGTCATAAATATAGTCCATGTAGTAAATATATAGTTAACATTGTACTAACTATAAACTAACTTTGCAGGTACCTTCCCAATACTGCACTAGCCTCTCCTAGAACTGCAGTCGGTCCATAGACAACTGTATGACTAGAGTGACGTCAAAGTTGTCAGCGCTATCATAACTATAGTCCATGTAGTAAATATATAGTTAACACAGTACTAACTATAAACTAACTTTGTAGATACCTTCCCAATACTGCACTAACCTCTCCAAGAACTGCAGTCGGTCCATAGACAACTGTATGACTAGAGTGACGTCAAAGTTGTCAGTGCTGTCATAACTGTAGTCCATGTAGTAAATATTATATAGTTAACATAGTACTAACTATAAACTAACTTTGTAGATACCTTCCCAATACTGCACTAGCCTCTCCAAGAACTGTAGTCGGTCCATAGACAATTGTATTACTAGAGTGACGTCAAAGTTGTCAGCGCTGTCATAACTATAGTCCATGTAGTAAAGATGCGTGCGTAGCTTGACTCGCTGCGCCGCGCGGAAACTTATGCATAGATCAGAGTAGTTCATCTGCAAGCGAAAACACATATAATATCACTATCACTACATAGTATTAAACAAAGTCGCTGTCGCTGTCTGTCCGTCTCTATGTATGCTTTAAAACTACGCAACGGATTTTGAAGCGGGTTTTTTTAATAGATAGAGTGATTCAAGAGGAAGGTTCATATGTATAACTAGCGACCCGCCCCGGCTTCGCACGTAAATTACACCCGTGCGAAGCCGGGCGGGCGGGTCGCTAGTCTATTATAAAAAGTCGGGATATTGCGTGGACGCTAATGGGGCGCTGTTACTACGTCTAGAAAAAAGGAAATAAGAGGACTGCGTCGTTTCACTTTGGAACTTGTTCATTGTAAACCGTGTAGTACTGTAAGTTGGTACAACATAACTGTTAATTTCTTGTGTTACTAACCAAGAAAAGTACTATAGATAATAAGTTATCCAAAATTATCAATGGAAAAAATATATATAAAAGCAATATATCACTCGTCAGTTCGCCAGTCAGCGAATAAGTGAGTTAAAGTGTTAAGGTCCAATCAGAAAGGATTTTGGCAAAAGGTCGAATTAAAGGGGGCAAGTGTGGTTGAAAATTCGTATAAAATTCTACGCGTACGCAGGCACGGGCAACAACTAAAAGTAATATTTAAAAAAATTAAAACGAAAAATACGGCCTGTATCTTTTTCAACTTTCCATCGAACCAATAAAAGCGGGTAGTGACAGATGTAAAATGTTTTGTTCATCAAGGTTGGAGTTTATTTTTTAAACTAGCTTAAACTCCTTGCAATGTGTTTCACTGGCTAAAACTTGCAGAAATGAGCTCGCTAGGATGTTAGCAGGTTGTTTTTATAGCTCGGGGGCCGTCCATTAATCAAGGGAATCTTTTTTATTTTATTTTTTAACTCCCCTAAGGGGGGAAGGGGGCTCCAAGGGGAAGCCTTGGTGAGGTTTAAGACTATTGTTTTTGTATTGATTGTGATATTTCGTGATTTTTGCTAAACCCCCTCCCCCCTTTTCAAGCCTCACGTGATTAATGGACGGCCCCTCGTAGAAATCAGTTTCTGTAATGGATTAGGATAAACTACTTCACATCACATCAGCAGCCATCAAACGTCACCTGCTGAACATAGGCCTCCCTCTTAAAGAGTGGTGTTATCATAATCCCCACGCTTGGCTTGGCTTGGGGATTGCAGTACGGTCACCGTGTACTAATAGGACGCTGCTGCCCATCCTCCGGTGATTCTGGTCGCAGTTTTAGGACATACCCTGGTCCACTTTAACTTTACTTAGTCAGTAGTAATATTAGGATAACATCTGAGAGACACCATCTCAGCGTTACTCAAGGGCGTAGGGGGGTACTCTTCTTTAGGGACAGCAACCCCCCCCCCCGTACCTAGCTACGATAAGAGTTGTACTCAAGAATTCGGAAGTCAAGTCCGGAAGACGCAGCGTAGATAGGCCTCCCAATAGATGGGCCGACTACATTATGAGAGTCACGGGCGTCTAGTGGATACAGATGACAGGCTATCATTCAGTGTAGAGTTCTAAGGAGGAGGCCTATGTTCAGCAGTGGACGTCTTCTAGTTGATGATGATATAGGCCAATGGTGATGAAGATGACTGGTACCTTGTAAGTGACAGCGTCCCCCTGGTCGCACCTGTGTAGTTTCTCCCTCAGAAGGTCCCCATCGAAGTTCACATATGCTTGGTGAACGCCACGGAAATAGTCAGAGTCGCGTATCTTGATATCATACTTCTTTGGGGAGTTCCAGTGGATTATCTGAGGACAAACGATCACGCTAGTATTTAAATATGCAAAGAAATGGAGCACTAATAGAAATGAACTGTTTGTGCAAAAAGAATAGGCTACCCGACAGATTATTTTTTATTGTATTTATAACTAGCGGTCCGCCCCAGCTTCTCACGGGTATAGATTATAGCCTATGTCACCCGGGGATAGTGTAGCTTCCCAACAATGAAATAATTTTTCAAATCGGTTCAGTAGTTTCGGAGCCTATTCAATGCAAACAATCAAACAAACAATCAAATCTTTCCTCTCTATAATATTAGTATAATATAAGAAGATTTAACAGGGCCTCTTGGTGCTGTCTAGTCCCAAAAATCATACGAAATAAATAATGAGAAATCATAATGTTAGTGTGATTACCTTGACATTATTGACTTCTTCCCCGTAACAGTTCTTCGCTAGCGTAAATGTAGACATTTGAACATTGTATTGGCAGCTCAAATTGTATACCAGGTCTGGGTAGCTCTTTATCACTGCGTTAAAAACATCCTGGAATATTATATTACCAATAAAAACACGCTTTTCAACATCATTATTATCCTATCCCACTGTTGGGACACAAACCTTCTCTCAGAGTGAGAGAGAGAGAGAGAGATATAAAGTAAGAGGATGGGCATTCATCCATCATGCTATAGCCAATCATCATCATCATCATCATCAGCCAGAAGACGTCCACTGCTGAACATAGGCCTCCCCCTTTAACCTCCACACTGAACGACAGCCTGCCTTTTGCATCCACTGGATGCCAGCGACTCTCACTATGTCGTCGGTCCATCTAGTGGGAGGCCTACCTACGCTGCGTCTTCCGGTTCGTGGTCTCCACTCAAGAACCTTTCTTCCCCATCGGTTATCGGTTCTTCGAGCGATGTGGCCTGCCCATTGCCACTTCAACTTGCAAATTTTAACAGCTATGTCGGTGACTCTGGTTCTTTGGCGAATATCCACGTTTCGGATTTTATCGCGCAAAGAAACTCCGAGCATAGCTCTCTCCATTGCCCGCTGAGTGACTCTGAGTTTTTCCAAAAGGCCAACAGTTAAGGACCACGTCTCAGTACCATATGTCATCACTGGCAACACACACTGGTCAAAAACCCTCGTCTTGAGGCACTGTGGTATCTTGGACGAGAAGATGTCACGCAATTTCCCGAACGCTGCCCATCCGAGTTGGATTCTTCGGGCGACCTCTTTGCTTAAGTTGGACTTGCCTAACTGAACAATCTGTCCAAGATAGGTGTAATGGTCAACAACTTCTAGAGTATCGTTCCCAACGACTATCGGCACGGGTTCAACATGGACATTCGACATGATTTTTGTCTTGTCCATGTTCATTTTAAGACCCACCTGTTGGGAAAGGCTACTGAGGTCGCTGAGCATGGTATTTAGGTCCTCCAGCGACTCTGCCATGATGACTATATCATCGGCAAAACGAAGGTGAGTGATGTATTCGCCGTTGATGTTGATGCCTAATCCGTTCCAGTCCAAGAGCTTGAAAACGTCCTCCAATGCGTTCGTGAACAGTTTCGGAGAGATAACATCTCCCTGTCTCACGCCTTTCTGCAATTGGATTGGTTCCGTGCTCTCGTCCTGTAATCGGATCGACATGGTGGCGTTTCTATACAAACACTTTAACACTTCGATATACCTATAGTCGATATGACAACGCTGGAGGGACTGCAATACTGCCCAGGTCTCGATTGAATCAAAGGCTTTCTCATAGTCCACAAACGCTAGGCATAATGGCCGATTATACTCCTCAGTCTTCTGTATAATCTGGCGAAGCGTGTGTATGTGGTCTATGGTTCTCCAGCCTTTACGGAAACCGGCTTGTTCGGGAGGCTGAAAGTCATCAAACCTGTTTTCGAGACGGTTCGTAATGACTCTGGAGAACAACTTGTACACATGGCTCAGGAGTGAGATGGGTCTATAATTCTTCAATAAGGTGTTATCACCTTTTTTGAAGAAGAGCATCACCACACTCCTGTGCCATGCTTCAGGCGTAGTACCATCGAGTACGACGGAATTAACTTCTGGAGGACTAAAAGTACCGGTTTTCCACCCGCTCGCAGTAGTTCTGTCGTGATTCCGTCATCACCCGGTGCCTTGTTGTTTTTAAGCTGTTTCAGAGCCATACTAATCTCGTACAGGCTGATGTCTGGGATGTCCTCAGTGTAGTGTCGGGTCAGTTTAGCTCTCTTGTCCTGAGCTGTACTGACAATAGGCTGTCGTGTCGAGGTGTACAACTGTCCATAAAACCTCTCAAGCTCTCTCAGAATCTCCGACTTTGCCGAAATGATACTGCCATCCTCGATCTTCAGCTTTGTCATTTGGCTTTTCCCAATAGACGAATTCTTCGCGAACACTTTCGAGCCCTGGTTCCGCTCAATTGCCTCCCTAATACATCTTGTATTGTAGGAGCGCAGATCGTGTCGCACCGATTTCGAGATTCGTCTATTAAGTTGACCATATTCCGACATATCAGCTGTAGATTGCAGTCTCATCTCGGTCCGGTCTTTCATTAGTTTAATGGTTTCGTCTGAGAGCTTCTGGGGTCTTTTTCTGGGTGGGGTCTTAAAGAACTTGGACCCCACTGCTTGGACAGTTTCCACCAGCCCATTGTTTAGTTCGTCCACAGTTCCGCTTTCGGCTAGGCCCTGGAAGCGATTATGCAGTTCAAGTTGGAAGTCATTTGGGTTTTGGATTTGGGCATGACCAGGACGGAGCGTGGACTTCACCAGACGTGACCTCTCTAGCTTAATGTTGATATTCAATGTGCCTCTGACAATACGGTGATCGCTACCGGTTTTCACCTTGCTGATCACAGAGACATCATTGAATATTCGCTTCTTGGTCGTCATGATGAAGTCGATCTCATTTTTGGTCGAACCATCGGGGCTCATCCACGTCCAATTCCTGGATGGTCGCTTTTGAAAGAAGGAGTTCATCAAATAGAGTTCCTCCTTCTCCATAAAGTCGACCAGCCGTTGGCCTCTCGGATTCCGCCGTCCATACCCATATGACCCCACTCTTAACTCATCGACATTCCGTGTGCCCACCTTTGCGTTAAAGTCACCCATAACAACGGTGAAGTATGCTTCGGAGGTATGTATGGCATCGGATATCTCCTCATACAACGCCTCTACTTCATCATCAGGGTATGTCGAGGTCGGCGCATATACCTGTATGACCTTCAACGAATAACGATCGGTTATTCTGAGTATAAGGTATGCTACCTTGCTCGACACACTATCGACTTTGATCACGTTGTTGATGAGTGACCTGCGGACGAGAAAACCTACACCACCCTGGGACTTTCTTTCTCCTTCCCGGAAGAAGAGCATGTTCCCGGAATCCAGAACTATCGTATCCTGTCCCTCTCGTCGGATTTCAGATAGTCCTATGATGTCCCATCGTATTTTGCTCAATTCTTCCTCCAGCTCGACAATCTTCTCGTCGGTCCGCAGTGTGCGAACATTGTGCGTTACCAGGGCCAAATTATGTTGGGGGTGGTAGCGGGGCAACTGCCGGTGATTCTTAGCACCCCTTGCTCCACCGTTACCTGGCCCGTTACCTTGGCCAGGGATAGAGGAGCTGCCGGGGACTAGGGGCCGTGATATTACTTTGTCTGACATGGGGGGGGGGGGGGGGGGGGTTGCCATAATCCCCACGCTTGGCAGGCGGCTTGGGGATAGCAGAAGGTTCACCATTAAATTAGGAGGATGCTGCTGCCCATCTTCTGGTGGTTCTGGTCGCAGTTTTAGGACATACCCGGGTACACGGGTGCTATAGCCAATATACAATGGTAAATGGCCCATAATTTTTTTTTGCATTCAACTTGTATAGGCCGGCCTGGCGCTCTTCGCACTTTAGTGGGGATGAAGATACATGTAGCTGACTTGTCGGACCTGCCGCGCGATAGACAGAGATAACGCGACAAGAGTTGTAACTTCTTGTAGGTAGTTAGCGCTCGCACATCCTGAATTTCACTTTATTGTGTAGTAGCAAGACTCGCAACTTATTTAAATTATTTTGCGGAGTGTATCTTCTGTATTTGTACTAATATTGATTGATTGATTAAATCTTTATTGTACACCATAAAATTTGATACAGAAGAACAAAACTCAACTCTTTAAAACTAGTGTAACAACTGGCGGCCTTATCGCTAAGAGCTTAATATACGTATTCTGCAGTATTATGATCTCATATCGGCTTAGTACCACCATACTGTGTAAACCTATTAACACTACTTACTATAGTAATTTTTTAACTTTCGCGATTTGAACACATGTATGTTTTTGTGTTTGAATAATATGTGATAAGTCCCGATAAACATTTAAAACTACTTACTATTATATTATTATAATTATAACATTACTCACTTACTTACTTATTGAAATAACGGCTGTTATATTAGCGTAGCGTAGTAGCGTAGCGTAGTAGCGTAGCGAGAGAGCTATGCTCCGAGTTTCTTTGCGCGATAAAATCCGAAACGTGGATATTCGCCAAAGAACCAGAGTCACCGACATAGCTGTTAAAATTTGCAAGTTGAAGCGGCAATGGGCAGGCCACATCGCTCGAAGAACCGATAACCGATGGGGAAGAATGGTTCTGGAGTGGAGACCATGAACCGGAAGACACAGCGTCCCACTAGATGGACCGACGACATTGTAAGAGTCGCGGGCATCCAGTGGATGCAAAAGGCAGGCTGTCATTCAGTGTGGAGGTTAAAGGGGGAGGCCTATGTTCAGTAGTGGACGTCTTCTGGCTCATGATGATGATGATGATGATATTAGCGTAACAAAATTAACACATCAGTTAAGTTAAGGCCCATTTTGTTTCAACCTCACATCAGACAAACATGGGAGATATGGTTAGGCGTGGTGGGTGCGAAGTGCGAACGTATCTGTATTAATATGTATTGTGTGTTATGGGAGAGAAATACTAACCTGGTCAGCAAGCATGGTTTGTTTCAGCTTGACAATATTATCAATAACAACCTTATGCCAGATGGTGGTCCAGTCTTTTATCCTCATTTTTTTCAGATCAAGGAGCATAACTCCAGAATTGTATCCACGACCAAGCGCAGGCCACCGGTTGCCCTCATCATTGAGATACCAGTCACTTTCATTCTCCACAACACCGATGACCTGGAATGAAAACATTTTGTTTATTGCAAATTTATAGCACATAAAAGAAAACAATTTTTTTTTTATTAGAACGGCTGTCAAGGCATTTTTGTAAGAAATTTGCTGTAGCCAGTTGCACCCATATAAATGAAACGTCAGTCATTCGAAATCAGTTAGAAACTGTGATGCGGACAAAGAACTTTGAGACCTAACCCAAAAAGGTCCAAGTTTTTTGGATGCAAAGTTCGACACGTTGATCTAAATAAGCATGTTTATAATGCCTATGTTCATAATTTTCCTTCTCATTTCCGTTCTATTTACTTCTCTTTTCTGTGGTTTATGCCATCGTTCTTCAATACCTATAGAGTCACAATCTCTAAATGAAAACAGTCCTAAAATGTTTTTTCTTTAAGTAAGGACTTCAGACTCAAGAGGTATTCTTATAGATTAATATAACCTTGTGTGAAGGAGTATATAATTATAAACCATCGAGATACAATACAAATAGAGATAGGTGTTCCCCCTAATGCACAATACACCCCAAGCGGGATGTCGGTGCAGGACTTATCTCCCTCATCTCGAATAAGAATACCTATAGTCAGAAACGTGCAAAAAATGTCCGAGCCAAAACTCGGCACACGCTACGCATTGCGCCGAATTTTTGGTTAGTTGTAAGGCAACCGCGATCCGACTATAGCGCCACGCGATGCCAGTGCTACGATGACATAGCGTTCAAGCGACGTTGAACACTATGCATGCGATATCTCTACATAGTATAAATTGAAGTCCCTTTCCGCGTCTGTCTGTCTGTCTGTATGGCCGCTAACTCCTCCTAAACCACGCAACGGATTTTGATGCGGTTTTCAGCATCAGTTAGATACATTTTCAAGGAAGGTTTATATAATTATATAACTAGCGACCCGCCCCGGCTTCACAAGTTACACGTTCAAATTACACCCGTGCGAAGCCGGGCGGGCAGGTCGCTAGTAATGTATAAATTGGAATAAATGTGGCATTGCGAACTATATGATTGATGTCTATGTATCAATGCTTGGACGATTTTTGACTGTTTTCACTAAGAGATTCTATTGTGACTCTATAGGTATTTGTATCTCCATGATCTATCCAAATCTTATTACCTGTTCCTTAGTCATATTCCTGAACAGCACCCAAAGTTCAGCCACATCACACATGAACGTCAGATCAGAGTCTAGCACAATGACCTGGTTGATTGAAGCTGGGAGTATAGTCGGGAACAGAAGCTTTACGAGCGCGTAGATCCCTGCATAGTGGCTGTTGGGTATCCATTGTACGGCCGCTAGACGACTTTGGGCATCGTAGCATGTGTACTTCACTGGAAAATTGTGGTGATAAGTCAGTACTCAGTCATTGTAGGTGGGAAAGAATCAAGCGGACACGCAAAACAGCAAGCCCAGCATGGAATGTGGACAAATGGTCTTTAAATCCACCGTTCTTATCTATCGAGAAAGAGACAGACATATACATATTCCAGCTTTGTTGTGTCTACGCATGGATAAAAACGGTGAAAAGACGATTTGTCCACGCCCCGTGCTAGGCGCTGGGAATATCAAATGGCTGACAGTCGGTTGGTCATACAGGTACCAACTACGGCACTGGAGGGACCAAGTAGAGAAGGGCGTTTACAAGCTCCGAGCTGTTCTGTGGCAGGAGATTGTATAGGACAAGAAGAAAGAATGTCACTTAGAATAGGAGGTCAGAAAGCAAATTTTGTGCAAATCAGAATGCAGCCTTTGGTGATGGACCAAAAGGGAATTCCCATGCAGGTTGAATTTCAATTACTTTTAATATTAAATTTTCTTTCAAAGATTTACACATAGAGCATTTTTTTTAATAATCCCTCATCAAAAGATTTTAATTGGCAATGTTTTACAGAAAAGTTTAGTACTAAACCTGGCTGCAGAGAGCACAGCTATAATCATGAAAGAAGTTTAAAAAAAATATACAAGGTATTGTTTCAAGACTGAAAATACCCATAATTTTACTGTTCCGTTCCAGATTCTAATGAAGATGTTGACATGCAAAAGTACTTGTCTTAGTACATTGTTTTTATTGAATAGTTTGATATAAATCGTGTTTTATATCAGAGATGAAACGGATATCTGGTAAGTATCCGGTATCTGGGCTAAATTATTATTATAATTTTTTCTATATGGCCATTTAGTGGATAATAAGCGAGTATTTTAGTCGTGCGGACTGGCAAGCATAGCCGAGGACATCCACCCACAAGATGGACAGACGACCTAAAAGACACCGCAGGGAAATGCTGGATGCAGGCTGCTTCCAACCGGCCCTTTTGGAGATCGACGGGGGAGGTCTCTTTTAGGTTGAAGTGGCACAGCACACAGAATAGATGGCCGATAGGTTCTTGAATGGAGACCACGAACCGGTAAGCGCTGCCTAGGACGTCTACCCACAAGATGGACAGAATTTGAATTATTGGCTTTAAAATAAAAACTTCTTAGTTGTGAAAAAATAACAGACAGAATAATTCAGTGTGAAATTAATCTTACCATCAGGCAAATCCCACGTATCAAACAGTTTAGTGATAGTTTGCTGTGAGGATCTGTCCACGACCATGTGGAAGTGTAATGGGTTCTCTCGATGATGCAGCAGGGATTTGAGCATCGGTGTGAACTGCTGTGTGCATTTGCTCATGCATACTAAGGCTAGATGAATGGTCTCACACAATGTGCCCGCAGCATCAGGAATCTAGAAGATAATAATAATACTATAAACAAAGGCTTAGCAAGTTATAAAGCCACACAAAATATGCCAAACATGCTTTCAGTACTTTTAAAAAAAAATCTTGAGTAGGCATTACATGTTGAGCTTCCTAGACTATCATTAATACTACCAAACAAGAAATCAGTGAATACTTACAACAGGAACGTGATAGGTAGTTCCAGAGTCGACCAATATCTGTTTCATAGCCATAGACTGGGACAACTTCATCTGTGCCTGGGCTTTGTAAGCTCTGTTTTGTGTCTCCAGTACATTGATTCTGGATATTAGCCACCAGTAGTACACGATGGACAGGCCTACCCATATCCCGAGTGGCACACCTAACCAGGTTCGAAGAAATAAACACGAAAAAACATTTCGTGATCTCAGATTCATTTTCAATTTTCTTCGTACATTTTTTTCACTTGACTAATTTTGACTTTGTCTAGTAGGCAAACAAGCATTATACAGTAACTGCGTTATTCACAAGTTTACACAGCTTTAACATCCTACATATAAAAAAAAGACGCAAATGCAAACAGCAGCACTACACAGTAATTAATGGTAATTAAACAATTTTGAATTTAGTATTTACAATTAACACTCATTTTTTTTTGTTGTTCTTTCCGCTATGAGGATTTTGGCGTCGCACGCTTGTGCATTTGCCAGTGGCAAGTTTTATATAATTATTACTAATCAAATTAGATGATCCAAGATAATCTAATGTAAAAAAACAGTGACAGTCAGAAACAAGCAAATTAAGTCACGGGCAAGTCAAAGTCATGTCAAAGTATGTTGGAGACTACAAAAGTCAAAAGACTTATAAGGAGCTTGGAACAATATGAAAATACATGTTTCTCCGCTTTATATCACTACCCACACTCGAGCACGTCCACGAACACTTAATAAATAATCCACCATTTTTAAGCATTAACACTCGAAAATAAACAAGTTAAGGAAAATAATACAAGACGACATGTTTTTTTCACGTTGGCGCCAAAAAACTCGTTCAAAAGAAAACTAAACTGTTTGACCCATCTGTCATAATTTATTTGTTTTTCGCATTACTTAGCAGGCTAAAGCCATTAAAGCTATACCGCTTTGTCATAGATGTATGCCCCAGTCTCAGAAAAGGAAATTCTGAGGTTCCAGTAAAGTAGTGACTAAATGGTAAGGTGATATTACCTGGGTGATCATGCACACTTTTGTACAGTTAAAACACAAATAAAACAGATTGTTTAATAGAAATTAATGTTTATTAGAAATACAATTAAATAACTAAGACACAAAACTAAAACTTAGATATACTTATTGCAAGTAAAAATCTTATGTCATGCTGTAAAAATAAGACGCTAGTAAGGTAAAACATTATATTTTCTCTAAATCTTTAATTTCTGGAATGGTGGGATAGTTTGGAAGCAAACGCAAAACTTACATTTATATACTAATTTTAAAATAGCACAAGTAAACAAAAAACTAGCAACAATCGCCTTGTTAATCTTAAAGCAATTTTATCCTAAAATAATTAAGTACAAAAATAAAGACATTATATGGGGCTAAGCATGATACTACATATTATAATGGTACCTAAATAAGGGAAAATAAAAGAGGCAGATAGCAAGTAAGATGAAATTTTGCACAAGTGTTCCTTACATGGTTACCTTTCGGGAAAGAGTAGGTATGCTAAGCCAAAGAGGTTCGTTAAACTCTTCATTAAGAACACCTTTTTATTTATGGAACAGCTGATTTAAATATTTTTCGCGATTTCAGGGTTAATCCTATAGTAAAAGTTGTTCGCAATGATGACTTTCGGTTTAGCAAACCCTATCCCTTAGATAAAGTATGTACGTAGTACCTATAGTAATAGGTCGTTGCCTTTTCCATAAAACCCTGTATGACGTAGGTGAGCCTTAGGAAAGGATTACTGAAAATTAAGGTCGAAGGCCGAGTCGTACGCGCGCTAAGCCACGGCCAACGATCTATTTCTATACTAACTTTATCTAAGGTCACGGCCATCTAGTTGATAAAGAAAATTCTTTAAAATGAATTTATTTCAAAAAAATTATACGCATTGAAGGCTATAAAATAACATTAAAGTGGGTTAAACATTGTCTGGCGGGAACTAGGCGATTTCAAGTCTAATTCTTAATAATTCTAAAGTCAGTACGTATTAGGTTTATAGAGTCTGGCTAGTGAAAGTAGAGACTGAAAACGCGTGGCAAATAATATCAGCATTGAAATCCCAAATATTAGTATGAAATGCCTGGAATATTTTCACTTGATACTTGTAAGTTATTAATTTTTATTGTTACACAGTCAGAACAGGGGTTGCAATACGGATTTTTTTAAAGTTGGCGGGTGTTTTTTGGGCGGCAGTCTCTACTTTCATTAGCTAGACTCTACCTAATACTGACTAATCAACTAATATACTTATGTAAGTTAGTTGATCTCAGTTTCACCGGCCCACTGCCTCGCGCGCGCCTGTTCGCTCGTCTCTGGCATGGGCGGTGCCGGTGGCTGCCCGTACGTGAATGGCTGACTGCCGGCGTAAGGCTGGCTGCTCTCAGCCACTCTCACTGCGTCAGGGTAAGGCTGGTCAGCTACCCTCACTTCGTCGGTGTAAGGCTCGTCTACCCGGACTGGGTCGGTCGGCTCTGGACTATCTTCTGTGTCCTTCTTGTAGGGTATGCTCTCATCGTCTGAGTTGATCTTCATCGATTCATCGGGGTCGATAGGGCGAGACCTGGGGTAAATGAAGTTTGATAGTTACTGTAAGGTATATTGAGTTCTACACTTTATGATTTACAAATTATTTTTGGGAAACCAAAAGTTCAGGGGCTAGAGCAGACTAGGTAAAGCTATAACGTAGATGTCTTTAGGCTAGAGCAATGTGGGGATATTTTATCCAGATATTTACACAGGTTGGAATTTTTTAATTGTGTACCTTCAGTATAACATTTACGAAGTTTGATGTTGTAAGTTGCTGAAATGGGATATCATCACTATTTTTTATCTTTATGATTATCACCACTTCCAATTCCCATTTTATGATGATTTACTTCTTTAACATTACCGTTTCCAGTTAGGTACTTATAATGATTATGATGGGATACTTATTCTTCGTGATTTTTTACGAGCTTTTTAATTTTGTTTGTACTTTACTAATGCTTAAGTATTATCGTTTTTACTTGTTGACTTTTTTATTATTTGTTAGTCAATCCGTCGTAACATTACGTATTCTGTGAAAATTTATAGTTAATAGGATAGGTATAATCGTTAATAGGTAGGACAGACAGACAGACATCGTAGGCTTAGTAATAGGGTCCCGTTTTTACCCTTTGGGTACGGAACCCCAAATAAACTGACGGAGGTTTCAACGATCAGCTAAATAAACAATAAAAGAGATCTTTACTTGATAGTGAGGAATTCATTCTCATCCTTTTCCTCTTGCTTGCGTCGCACCAGGATGCGCCACCCGATGCAGACCAGGATGATGACGATTGGCACCATGATGGCACTGATGATGCCCCATGTTGCGCCGAGGGTGCGTGACGAGTACTCCTGCTTACCTACGGATGGAGAGAAGAGTTGTGAACTTCCGCAAAGTAACGCCTGATTCAACCAATGTAGAATTTATTAAAATTTATTTGCTTGCCACCAAAGCATATTCTAATAAAATTTACGAGGACGGTTACATTATGAGGATTGGATTGGAGATACGTTTAAAAAAATAATAATTATGCTTTGGAGGCAAGCAAGGAACGGGCCCCGATGGTAACCGATAACCGTCGCCTATGGATACCTGTAACACCAGTGGCATAACAAACACGTTGTCGACACTTAAATACTCTATTAACAGCCCTTTTAAAGAACCTCATGTTATAGTTACTCGCAAATGCTCGGAATTACTCGCAGGAGCGACCTCATTCCAAATATTGCAGATGCGGTAAAAAAGATCGTGTAAAACCCTTCTGGCCGCGAGGTTCGATCGCGTAGTTCGATCAAGCGGACCACGAAGATTTTAAGTCCTTACAGTTCGATCGATCGAAATATGAGGATTAGTAATTCCTCGTGGTTCGATCATTGAGCACTGTGTGCGATTTCCATAGATCTATAGTATGTGGATGAAATTTCGAGGCGGTGACGGTTAGTGCAATGAAAAAACCGCGGCGCAGCATCAGATTGTACAGCCACCAGGGGCCTTACGGACAACAGCTAATTGCAGCACCTAATCCGCTCAGTTGGAAAATCACGCGACCGCAAACCGTATCTGGGCGCGATAAGGTTCACGTTCGCGTGATTTTCCAACTGAGCGGATTAGATGCCGCGATTAGCTGTTGTCCGTAAGGCCCCAGTAAACGCCCGAAAACATGTAGGTATATTTACTGGCATCCGAACTACAGGGTTATAAGCCTGGGGTGAACAAAGCCAAAAGTGAGTCATTGTACCTATATCGTTGTGAACAATTTTTACTTTGAGACCAACCCTGATACGCGAAATCGCGAAAAAAGTATTAGCTGTTCTATAGATGCATATGTCATGCACACTCAACGAAATGCATGGAACAACTGGCAATTTTTGTGCGATTTCAAGGTTGGCTCCATAGCAAAACTTGTTCATAATAATGAGTAAAACGATCTCATTTCGGCTTAGTCTCCTTTTGGCTTAGTACACCCCATGCTTATAAACTTCATAGCCCTGTACCTATAGTTATCCTACTCTTTTATTTTTATTAGGCACAACAAAAAAACACATCCGTCTATTAACCATAGTTTTTTCTCTTAGAAGTACCTACTAAGTATCAGTATGATAGTTTTTTTATGGTTAAAGAAGGTAGACTAAAATACGTAAGAGAACAATATAATTCAAATTCTTGGAAGTTTATTTGTCGAGAAAAATTCGTTTTTCTTTATATTATGTCCAAATAAGGGTTTAATGTTAACTATTAGGTTTAAAATGTCCTTGAATAATATGCCTTAGCTTCCATCTACATTCAGTAACAGTTTAACGCAATCTACAAACAATATCGTGGCCCTATCAGATATAGGTTATCACCTCACGCAACGCCCTACCGTTTATCTCTATAACAAATAAAAAAATGATACACTCACCTGCACACTGACCTCAATTTCCTATGTACACAAGATAAGAAAGCAAGTAATAACCTCACGAATTTTAGGACAGAAATAAAAACGCATCACCTCGTAGAGAAAATTTCTATTCCACAAGAGTGGTAGCAAACCGTTTATTCCTTGCTTTCTTATACCCAAACAATGTCATAATGGAAGTTATTCTACCTTCGGAACAGAAATTTCCTCTCCACGTGACGAATGATTTGTAAAGTAACATTAATATATTAATTTTATTCTTAATAAAATTTACAAACATTTAACAACAATGGGTAAAATCACTGGACAATACGATAAAAAGACTAAATACATAAAAGTGCAAAATCTATCGTCTACGTCTTGTGGCTTACAATTAAAGAAATTTGTTCTCAAAACAATGCCATTTTAAGGGCATTGTACTTCACCTGACACTGACAGAGACAGGTAGATAACTGATCATCTCTTGGTGGGATAGAAGCTTCAGCCTTTCTAAAAATTAGACCATGGTAGACCGACTGCTAAAAGTTGGAACTTCGGCGATAGTCGGGGGGTCTATAAGAGTCTCTTGAGATTTGCCTCTCTGAGGAGGCATAGTGAAGGTCCTAATCTCATCAGCTGGAGCACTTTTAGGAGGATCTGGTAGCCCAGGACTGTTGTAAGTGGTTCTCGGACTGATATCCGAAGTAGGGCTGATGGGCGGAGAGTAAATTTCCGAGTAAGTTGGAGATGGAATAGGGCTGTATGGACCACCATATTTGTTACTGGCGTATGGATTTTCTGACCCGTCTTTGGTGGAATATCCAGAGTCACTAGGGAGAGCTCGTCGGCCAGTTTGACGAGGTTGACTCACGTACTCTATGTCTTTAGCGGGGCGGGTCAGCGTAGAGTCTCGATTGGACCCTGAATCAGAAGGGGATGTGATGGAAAGCAGATCTTCCTCAGATAAATCCCAAGGTTTCTCTGGGAACTCTACATCTGGCACATTTGGAAGGGGTTCGTTTGTCCTGTAAGATTTGTCGTATCCGCGACGCTTTTTCAGACTCGATTTGTCTGATTTACCGGAATCACTTTTGCCTGAATCAGGGTACCCTATGCCTGAACTGTCACCATCTAACGGCTCAGTCGGGGGAGGTGGTGCAGCCCTACCGATGACGGCTGACCTGGTTAAGGGAGCTTCTTCTGTAGGGGTTTCAGGTAGTTTAGGTTTTATGTCAGAATCGCTCCTCAAGGTGGAGGATTTCATGGTGTCCGTGATATTTCCCATTGATTGTGATCTGAGGTTAAGTCTAGACGCGGATTTGGATCGCGGGAAGTCCTCGAAGCTGAAGACCTCTTTGCCTTCAGACTTGGGCTTGTAACAGCACCAGAACCAGATGAGGCAGATGAGGAGGCCTATCGGTAGAATAACTGCCAATATGATGGCCCACGTCACGAACAGAGAGCGTTGGGAGTACTCTTGGTTACCTGCATGTTAAGTTAATTTTTGTTAATGAGGTGAAAAGTTTAGTTTTAACATTGGGTTATAAGTGACCGGCAAACATAATATACCTATTGAGTAGAGGAAAGTTGGCGCATATACGTGTTATGGTACCTACAACCAATCGCGCTTTCTTGGTCGATCTAAATTACTCGACATCTCCTCCTCCCCAATGACCAAAGAAATTAAAAAAAACGACAACTGATCATTATTCATGATGTTTGCTGGTCACTGTAAGCACCTGTATTTCATAGAATATTTATAGTTTTAGGGAGCTGAAAACGAAATTAAAAGAAAGAAGCAAAAAAGAAAAGAAAAGATGCCTAAAAATTAAAAGTCTATTCATATATTACATATTAAAAAGGAACAGTTCCATACCAACATTTTGAGCATTTGTTAGTTTAAAATGAATAAACCTGACCTATTGATGACTTAAAAGAAAACAATTAACATAGTCGATAGCAGAGATAATATGTCATCAATACATCAATAGCAGTTGTATGCAATTTAAACATGGCCGTCTTCCTCGCTGTAACCAAATGTTGAATCCAATATCACACTAATCATCATATTGAGTGATCGGAGAGTGTGTTTGTTTATTACTCTTTATTTTGTTTGACACCGGTGCCTAATGATAGGCAACTCTTATGACAGCACGCGCCTAAAGTTGGTTAAAAATAAATGAATCAGATGAAGATAAAGCCAGGAAGGTACTCACGCAAGCACTCCGTGTAGCCATAATCAGGCAAGTTCCACCGTCCGTCGTCCTCACACACGCGACGCTTGTCACCGACCAGAATGAAGTCCTGGTTGCACTCGAAGTTCACCTATTGGGAACATTGCGTTACATTTAATGGAATCCTATAACGACGCAGCATTATTGGAATAAATAATGACTTATTGAGGACATGAGGAAAAGTTTTGTACAAGGAAAATGTATACTGTCCAGAATGCCTAAATTGTAAAGTATCTTTATTTTAGTGTCAGTTATTACACTATTTGTCCTATGTATGTAATTTCTGCACAAAAAAGTGTTTTCTATCTATCCTTCTAAATGGAAAGGCTATCGGACTGGACTTTTAATTTGTTAAAAATAGGCTGCATGCTGAAGATTTTTTTAAATCGCCTAGTAAAGTTCTTAGATATAAACGTCAAAAGTTTTGGTCAGATTAGGAAGGAACGTTCTGCCCCTTTCCCGCGAATTGATTTTCAGTATGGAGTGTGTATGGCGTACTAACAAGTGACGTCATTTGTAAGTATCGTGCGCTCTTGTCTAACAAAGAATTAATGGTTATAATTTATAATGTTATAATTTCATTAACGTTGAATATAATGTTAATTTTGTTTCGGTGATCGGCTATTTATGATCAGCGTTTTTAATAACCTTTTTTTACTACTTACCCTTGTCCCAGGTGTGAAGAAGAAGTTACTTTTTCGCCCAAATCGAGGAGTTTCTAAGATGCCGCAACTGATGACCCTCCGCGCGTTTTCCTCCTTGATATTCGTCTAGGAACAAAAACAAAACAGAATGTCAAAGATGGAAATTTGAGTTAACACAGTGGCAAGATGGGCTTTTGGGGAGGAGTATTAGGGAAAATTGAAATTAGAAGGTATGCTTCTGACGGCCAGTAACCTGCAACTTTAGCCTAAAATATAAAGCTAGGAGCAGAGTTATGGAAGGCATTGGAAATTTTTTCAAACGTAAGTTTGACGGCCATCTCACCTAATGAAAAGCGACGATGCTTTCGAATAAGCAGTATGCTTTCCTAGTAATAAACTATATTAACTCTAGACTTCATCACTCCAAAAATGAATCTTTATTTAATAAAAATTACAAGTAAAATAAAAAGTATCTTAAATTTAAATTTATAACTAAAACTAAAATTTATCTAAAACTAAAACTAATCTAACAAGCCGCTACCAGTGGGCAGCGTTCCCAAAATGCTGGCAGCATTGCTACGTTGTATGGCAATGCGTAGTCTTTGGGCAAAATAAAGGCCAGCATTTTGGTCACGAGTTGCTTCGACCATGATTGTAATATTATTACTTAGTTATAATCACTTCATGATAATAACTCTGTGGAATACCAGACGAAGGCAACGCGGAACATTGGATGAGGAGGCAAAACGCTTGTTTCGAATGAATGGTATTTCGACCATGTAAGGGTGACCCTTAGCCGTTTGTCTGAATGCTCCGTAAAGGGACAAGGAACAAGTTCGTATGGTTCCGTTGCATGCGCACTCGCCGTGGAAAATTGTCAAAAGACGATAAAATTTATTTTCTTAAATACACGAGATAATGACGTCAATCTTGACCGATGATCAATGGGCGAGACCTATCCAGCAGTGGACGTCCTATGGCTGAAATTATGATGATGACGAAGGACGTTAATTATGTTTTATCATCTAAATTAAACTAAATTTGACAGTAACAGTTCTAAACAACAACAATGTTATCAATCATTCTTTCTAAAATTGTTACCATCCTTTTCTTGGATTTGAAATTATAAGAGATGTATGTCATATTAGTTTAGTTTAGAGAATGTTATAACAGAATTGACGTCTCCATCAACGTCTTGAAACAATAAAATTCACATTCAATAAACATCACGTGCGCGTCGCGCGGCGGTCCGTAGTGCCAAGCGAGACGCAGCCGCGCGCGCGCATTCACCTTGAAAAAGACTGCCTCATGCGGTTGAAACTATAGTCGGAGTGACCGGCTTAATCTTACGAGAGTAATTCCCGTGTGATATAAATAAAATGAGTGAAAACCATGTCAGTTACTATAATAAAATAAAATTGATCTCTAATAATCAAATTACCTTCAAAAGAACAGCAGAATTATAAACTTATGATGTGACGTGACTATTATATTTCAGAAAATCACTTTACCCTTTCAGCTTCTACCAAAGACTGGCTGTTTACGATGGTCAGATATTTAATAATTCCCATGGAGGACCTTGGACGATGAAGAAGGTGGATAGGTATAATTAAAAGGACAATGGCTGACGAGACTAGTCTGCCATACACGCGACTATTCATGATGTAGGTAAGCGGGGAAAGATAGGAAATTGTAAATAACCCTATACTCAGTCTAAGTTGTGTTGATTTCTGACAATTGAATTAACAGTCAGCAAAGTCATCTAAACAAATAAAAGTTATATGCTGCACGTTGGTAAGCGCCTTGCGACTGGATCGATTAAACATTTTTTTTATATAAATTACTAGCGGTCCGCCCCAGCTTCGCACGGGTATAGACTATGTCACCCGGGGATAGTGTAGCTTCCCGTCAGTGAAATAATTTTTCAAATAGGTTTAGTAGTTTCGGAGCCTATTCAATGCAAACAAACAAACAAACAAACAATAAAATCTTTCCTCTTTATAATATTAGTATAAATAAATGATAAAATAAAAATTTATAAGAATCGTTTTTTTTAATAGTCCGAAGAATAGTGTAGAACCGATCAGAAATAAAACGCGCCGAGAAACTATTTTGCTCTACCCTGATCGAAGTCTAAGGCTACGCTACCGAAGAAGTTTTTAAAGGGAAAAATAAATAAGAAAATTCGGGAAATATTCAGTGTTGTTTTTTTTTTTTATGAAATTTTTGTATGAAGGCCATTACTCAAACAAATTTATTGAAATTTGGACAGGATATCGTTTATCGGCTGTCGGGTCCATTGATTCGTTGCTCTACCTAGTTTGTTTTTTAGTAAGTAGGTAATTACTCATTTATTTTCTATGAGACCATGTATCATCTATCATTTACTGGTTGGTAAGTTTTCTTTGTTATATTGCCTGCAATAATAGTTAAAGAAGAAAAAAAAAAAAAAAACTTTTTTGTATAGTATCCATATATAGGCTGCCAGCTACTATCTTACGTAAAATCAAGCGTAAGTGATCAGCCGAACGGTTTTTATTCAGCTATAACATATTGCAGCTGTTAGAGCTAAAATAAACTTGGATTGAGTATAACTGAGATAATAATGCACAAGAAGACAAATTAGCTAAGTAATTGTAACAAACTACTTTTCTAACAGTTAGCGTAGCGAAAAGAAGGCAATAGCGTGAATAATAGATTTGATGAAAAACAACATTTCGCCTTGAACCGCTATTTCGCCTCACATGAAAACCTCAGCAATTGCGCAGTGCAAGGTAGGTATTTACCTATAATTATTATGACATTTTGCATTTATTGTTCTTTGCCGTGGGAAAATGTTTATGACTTTACAATACCCTGATTGACTTGTACGTAATTTTAACGTATGGTACGAGTCATTCATAATTATCTATTTACATATTAAAAAGCGAAATACCATTTATTTATACTGACTGACTCTTCACGAAATTTCAACATCTATTTGATGACGTTTGGCATGAAAATTCCTGGGGTTTTTGTGAAAGAGATAAGATAAAAATTAAATAATTAAATAATATTGTGTAGTCGCTGAAAGAATGAGTCTTTAACGTTAGTTTGATACCGCGTAAGCAGTTGGTCGTAAGGTCCCTGGACAGTGATTCTCAATTAGTTTTTCCTGCGTACCAAGAAAGACCTCAAACTCGCGTACCCCTCTAGCTCGACTCAAGCCCACCCAAGCACACCGAATATATAAAAACACTTAGTTTTATCGGATTCCGCACTTCCGAATACACGCAGATTGGGGAGTTATGCTTTCATGCTACTGGTATAACAGCGTCAATAACGTTGGCTTGTGTCACCCAGAAGACCTTTGTGTCAGTCAAGAGATAGACGCGTGTACCCCTTAATGTAACTTCGCGTACCCCTGGGGGTACGCGTACCACTAATTGGGAACCGCTGAAGAATACCAGACTGCCAAACAGAGGCTCCGACATAGCTGTTAAAATTTGCAAGTTGAAGTGGCAATGGGCAGGCGACATCGCTCGAAGAACCGATAACCGATGGGGAAGAAAGGTTCTGGAGTGGAGGCCACGAACCGGAGGACGCAGCGTTGGTAGGCCTAACTAGATGGACCGACGACATAGTCGCTGGCATCCAGTGGATGCAAAAGGCAGGCTGTCGTTCAGTGTGGAGGTTAAAGGGGGAGACCTATGTTCAGCAGTGGACGTCTTCTGGCTGATGATGATGAGGCATACCAAGGTCCGGGTATAGGTTAAGTTGTACAAATACAATACAAATTAATTTATTGGGCATTATAAAAATTACAAAATAATATATGAATCCATTGACTCTGAACTAGTAATAAATACTGTGTTTCGGGAGCCAATGGCCTCTCCCATTAGATGTTAGTATATTTCTCTATGATGTTACTAACTAAATGCCAAAACACAGACTAAAATAATAAAAAAAGTGATGACAAAATAATTGCAAAAGTTAAGGGTACCTAAGTATAAGGTTACGGGTACTTACAATAGAAGCCAGGTAGTTCTTCGTGAACTCTGCCATATCTCGATTGAGGGTCATTCCGTAGTCATACCGACATTGGTATGAGTCCTGGCACAGCTCTATCGCCCGCGCCACGTCGTGCGATCGGTTCGTCGGCAAGAAGTCGGCTGGCTCTCGTATAAAGTTCGGTACGAATTGGTTGTCGTTATAATAGGAAGCTGTTCGGCCGTATTCACGTACGAACATGGCCACGCCCACATCTCTTTGCTCTCGATCAGTGAGTTGCCCTAGAAGAAAGTTAAGAGGACATTAACATTAATTACCCTAAACCTCATGTGTTTTACCACTAACAAGTAAAAATAGTTTTTTTGAACCCTGGTAAAAGAGCTGACGTCTGAACAGATTTTTATGAATCAGCTAAGAACAATCCACCAAAGGTTTGAAAGGTTCAAACAAAAAATAAACTAAATTAAGATCGTATTATTTTCCTAAACTTTGTATTTCGTTATTATTATATTATTACACAAATAATGGTTGCATGAAAGTGCTCAAGTCTGGGAGAGTGGTGTTACGAGACGAAACATGATTTTCCATGTTGTTGCCAAACCTCCATAGAAGCCTCTTGTAAAGCCTCCACCACTTTACTGGGTGGGGCACGAGTTTGACTTGACCGTGACCCGTGATTGTATTTGACTAAATTTAGTTAAACTTAAAAATATTTTAACACTTGACACTGGCAACTGCACAAGAAGTGCGACGCCAAAACCTCAAGAGGAAAGAAGAAAAAAGTTAAACACAAATATTTATGCAAATTATTACGTGAATATCAATTCAATGTTTCAGAAAAGTACAGTATAAGCATAGGGAGCAATTAGATTGATTTAAGCTAATTATTTTAACTTTTAGCTGTGGGCCCCCCAAACTAGGCCGAGCCGACTCGAAATAATTCCTGGCTACAAGCTTGACCTCCCTTTCGAAATAAATTCCTGGCTACCGTCTCGGGCCCTTGCATTAAATGTTTAAATAACCAAACCCTGAAATATAGTACGGTACGAGTAGTCATTTATCTTACAATATTGTGCGAAGTCTCTGTGTGCTGCTTGGAAGTTGTTCAGGTCCACCGTCACTCGCGTTCCGTCCGGTCTCGTGAAGTCGTCATTGATGTCTAGAGACCAGTTCCCGAACAGACCCTTCGTTTGGTTCTACAAATAGAGAACATTATTATAAAAAAACCGATGCTGATGATGTCGATAGAGCGATGGTAGCCAAGCGGTAGCATGTGCGCTTTTCAATCTGATGGCACCCGGTTCGACCCTCGGCCCTTTTTTTTTTTTTTTTGATATTGACTTGTAATGTTGGCCTTTTGGCCTCTACAGATGGACCGGACTAGTTAGCGAACGCAGAGTGCGTTCGGCATAACTTGATGGTTTAAGTTTTTGGGCGACTAGCACAAGGGCACCTCGAAGGTACGAACCTCGGCTTGGGCCGTCGCCGGGGGTGGGAATCAGACTTGCCCAGGCACCCCAGAAGGGGTGTGCTCTGGAGCCCTAGCGGTTTGTTGAACTGAATGAAACCCTCGGCCCTGCACCAATGACTTATTAAATACCCAAATAAATTATGTGCGATTTCGATGCCATCACGCAAAAACGGCGAAGGAAAACATCATGAGGAAACCGGTATGTCCAATAACCTCAAAATATCAAAAACATAATTATGACATTCATCAACAAGCACTGGGCTAGCATGGTGGATTACGGCCCATCCTCTCACTCTGAAAGAAGGCCTGCGTCCCAGGTGTCAACATGATAAGCTGAGACGATAATGATGATGAATATAAAAACAGTAACTCTAGACCCCGCGTCATTACAATGACGCCTAGGGTTTAAAATCGGTCACAGGCAATTTTCTTATTTTTCTACCTGAAGTTTTTGACCTGTGCGAATTATTTTAAAACATTATGTAAATAAAACTCTTAAAGATAGGCTTTAATTCTTGTAATATCCAGTTATTTCGCTCTTTTATTTCACAGAGGTTCGCGGACAAGACGGTGCTTTGCAAGATGTGGTGACCCTTTTGACCGTGTCAGAATGTGCAACAACGAGATCAAAAAGCTCTTCAGAGCATTCCCCTAAAAGATACATAGGAAAACCCACTTCTCACCGGAGGCTAAGTGGGTCTAGCTTGTTGGTGAAATTTTATTTATGTTTGACAAGTTAAGCGTTCTGACCACAGCTCACCTGATGTTAAGTGATGCTGTATTCAAAGATGGTAAACACGCCTAGCCTGGAATTAAAAACTGCCTCACTGCTGAACCGAATATTAAGGCGCGTTCCACGCCATGTTAACACGCCAACAGCACTAGAAACACGGCATGTGTTTTGTGATCTCTCATGTGCGCTCAAAGATATACCATACCATAAGGTTGTTGTACATCATCATGACTTACCATATACGTCCAAGGTAGGTAGACCCTCGCAGACATAAAGCCCCTGTTCTCGACCACTTCCACTCCAGCGCCCGAGGAGAACATGATGACAATCTCTGACTGGTTCAGGACGTACATGGGCTGGTAGACCGTAACTCCTGGATGAAGGAATAAATGGAATTACAAAAAGATATTACATTACAAACAAATTTTCTTTTCAGTGATCGGCTCTATATTTATGATTAGTTTTCATATATGACAACTAGCTGGTGCCCGCTACTTCACGTAGACTTTCATGTAAGCTTTCAACCCCAGTTTGCCCTCCTTAATTCTGCCTTTTCGCAAAATCCTTTCTTAGCGGATTTCTACAATCTTTAGAAAATCTACCTGCCAAATTACAGCTTCGTAGGTCACGTAATTTTTGAGATTCCGTAATGAGTGAGTGGCATTTTGATTTTATATGTAGAGATTTAAAAAATATCAGTTTGGTAGCCTATTATTGAAGTGTTACCTGGGAAGTATTGGACTCTGAGAGCAGTTCTGTCGAAGTACACGCGCTTATTGTCAGCGAACACGTCCAGTCTGTATCGCCATTGGGAATGCGTAGGTCGGAGCCGAACCTGGGAAGAAACAAAGATAGTGAGAACTGTGAGCAAATTAATTCATATGCTGCTAGCCCAAATATCATAGTTTTTTTGCCACTCGAAAACCACTGACATAGCTGCACAGTTGTTGACAACATCGAAGATAACAACTATTAGTGCTGGGACTTTTTTGCGGAGTAGCCTGTTGAAGTACCTCATCATTGCCAGTTAGTTAATCGCCAAGCAGCAAGCAAGCAAATCAGTAGTAGTGCAAGTAGTAGTGTAGTTTAGTAGCAACGCAATGTTTCCAGTGAAATTACTGGGCATAAAGATATTTCATTTTAAAAGTAATCTTCAGGGTGACGAGCGCAATGCATTGCCACGCAGGGTTTTGAACTGTTGAAGTTCAAATTTCTAAGCAATTAACTGTTAGGTAAGCATGGAATTTACCATCAGGCGAGCAACATGCTCGTCTCATGACTCAGTTGCATCAAAAATAAGACGTTTTAAACGTTGAGTTATATTATGCGGCCGTCAATGCACTTACCTCAATAGGTACGGAGTTATTGGAGGCAGCTACGATGGAAGTGAGGTGCGTGGCGTTGACTTGACCGTAGATGTTTCTGGGAACTTGCTCGAACCTTCCTTGTACATCCAGCTTCAGCTGGGGATGATCCACTCGCACCAAGACGTATTCACCTAATGAACAAATGGAACTTTGAAATCCAATATGGTTTTTGGTCACCTAGAAACTCTGCCAAAGCGTTTTTCTAGTCTAAAATTCATATTATGACTGTCGTGATAATAATCTTTCTTAATCTCTTACTAGCAGCATCTCACTGAATCTCACAGTTCATTCCGCGTGGATATTCTTTTAGGAACTGTTAATTCTTCAGGATAAAAAGTATGTCACACATCAGCCCTCCAACTATTTCATGAAAAAAATCACGTCTATCCGTTATTCTGTTGTTGCGTAAAAGAGGAAAACTGGATTTACAGATAGGCTTCTCCATCCCGGAAAACTACACGATTCCTATAGGATACCGCGGAGAGTTGTTAGTGTTTGTATCTATATTTATTTACTCAACGATAACTTGCGTACTATTGATGCAGTAAGTAGTTTTTTTTTTCATTCATTCAAGTCTAGGTTTGCTACATGGCAAACGTGCTCCATCTTGGACCGCATCATCGTTTTCTATCAGGTGGATTACGGTTAAACGTTAGCCTAGTCTGATGTGAAAAAATGCAAATGCAATGATTAGGTTCTAATATGATCAAATCGATGCCATCGCTCAACAACAGTGAAGGACAACATCGTGAGGAAACCGATATGTTTAAGAACTTCCAAAATTCTAAGACATAATCCGCCAACATCGTGGTTTAGGGCCCATCCTCTCTTTCTCTGAGAGAAGGTCATTGTCCCAGCAGTGGGAACATGATAGGCTGATAATGATAAATGATGATCATAAACGGTCAAGAGGATGTGAAGATATAAGGGTTCAACAAGTCACAGTTCCGGGCGAACAACCAGTTAAATTAAATTCCTTTAGGAACAAGAATAATAGAATCACGTTACCTTTGCCGTTGAAAGTGTATTGAAGGTCATCGAAGGTGACGATGTGAGGGTCTCCAAATATGCCGGCGACTCCTGGAGACTGATACGCCACGCAATCCTGGGACGGACGACGTTCAAACCTGACAGAAAGAAAACACAGAGATAAAGTATGGTCCCAGCAATACACAGTAGCTAGAGGCAGAAAGACAGCGAATTTTCCACGACGATTACAACGGAACTATGTGAACTTGTTTCTACATCACTACCGGATGTCCAGACAAAGGCTAAGCGTTATCCTTACATGGTCGAAATACCATTAATTCGCACCAAGCGTTTACCTGCTCTTTCTTATTTAGAACTGCAAACTCAATGGCAAGCCCTGCCTTCGTCTATAGCTGAGACATTAAAATTTTGGAGACTTGAGTCTAGGGTTAGTAAATGTTTACTTGGCAAACGTGTTTCATCTTCGACCGCATTATCGCTTTCCATGAGCTGAGATTGCGGTCAAACTTTAGCCTAAACTGATGTAATAACAGAAACATAATAGTGTCAAAGCATAAATAGTAAAAGAAAATACAAGAAATAAGTAATTCTGACACTCCATATTGAAAGATCAAGCACTCACCTGAAGGTCTCGCAACCAACCGCCTGTTCTTCCTGCCACATGCAGCATTGGTAGAATGGAATCATGTCGTGGAACCAATGCGACAACGATGGAACCTGTCCAAGAAAAAACATGTGAATTATTCATGCTTCACCAGAACTTCAAATGTGACCAGAACTGGGTGTTTCAAGTTGCGAGTGATTCGGATATTTCTAGGCAAGCGTGCTCCACCGTAGACCACTCAGGCTAAGGCAGTGGTCAAGACCAACGCCTATTATCGAATACAAAAAAACTGGATTGCGAATGTCAGAGTGACGTCGACAAAACTAATATCGCATGTCCTGGAATAGCCTACCTGTCCTTTCACCCAATAGTATAGTATTTAAACAAAATTAAACCTTGTTGGCTTCGTTGTATGGCGTGAATCCGAAATCATGTGACCGGGAAGGCCTGGAGCCCCACATCTGATCATATGACAGCATCAGGAAACCGTTTTTGTCGTAGCAGCACTGCTGGCCAGAACCTTCCGAACTGTAAAGAATAGAAGCAGTTAGATTATATCTTCGAGTGGGCAATATAAGCATTACAGACGCCAAACTAACTATTGCTCTTGCACAGTGCGAGACCAGGACCGATGACGATATGATGTGTCGGAGGTCAATAGCTACTGCACAGCAGAGTAAATAAGACGAAAAATCTGAGTGTTGTCTCTATGAAAGGAGACTCTGTAAAACAAATTATTACACGACCATTAATCAACTCATTGCGTATTAAGTATAGCCAAGATATGATAAAATTCCTGATTGGCGGCGATGAATTTTCTCATCTCATTTGGTGATGGAACAAATCATCCAATATTCGGCGTAATAATCTGCGTCATTACTGCGTCAGTTCCATCAAGGAATCTATTGTGAGTCCACAATATTATATTGCGTTTATTAATTTCCACACAAACGCATTGTTCCACTTTTATTGAGTATCGGATTGGGTGAGTTACAATCAAGTTGTCTTCAAGTCATGAGTGAATTGGTTTCTTCCAGGCAGGCGTGCTCCATCGCAGAAAGGCAAGGTGATGGTAAAGCGCTCGTTAAAAAAAACGTGTGAAAAAAAAAGCTTTAAAAGCTTTTAAATCCCAAATGTCTAATAACCATGCAAAATGTGTCTGCTTGTCTGCTACTTCATAAATGGAAATTCTAAGACATCAACTGTTAAATCCCAAATGCCTTACAATCCTGCAAAATGTATCTGCTACTTCATAAATGCAGCACCAAGCAAATAATCGCCAGATATTGTTTCTTACTGCTAGAGTTGCTTACCTAGGAGCGCCACTCCTGACGCAGTGAACGCCTCCCCAGTGGTACCGGCAGGTGGGGTTAGTATCCTTGTCACATGCCAGGTCTGGCATGTATCGACCCTTGTCTAGCAGCGCGTGCTCCAATGTGCAAGGGCAGACCCACACCTGGGAGAAAATAATATACTTAAAAAAACAATACAACATATTATAATATATTTGCGTTTATTTAAAGAGGAAAATTTTAAGCGTTGTTTTGTGACTAGTTTTACAGAGTGACAGATTCACGCCAGACTTAGCAATTTTGGGTAGTTGTATTTTAGGGGAAATTCATGACGGCAAAAAGTTTTAGGTTTCTACAGTATTTTGATCAAAGTTTATAAAAAATTTCTGGGTGTTATCAAGGAGAACATAATTGTTATTATATCCAATGTTATCACATTCTTTGATATTTATCTTATTATTTTATTTTGTGTTTTCGATTGTCAATTTTTTCTTATATTACCAACTTATTACTTCTTTAATAACTAATTTGCTTATTTTATTACACTTGAATATTTTTGTGAAATTTGACTTGCCCAGTCCGCCAATATTTTTATGGCCAGTAAAGATTACCATTCTATTTATTTAATTAGTTCTAGAGGCATCACGACAAGACTTCTGACCTGTGAGGCGAAGTTCTTCAAGAAGCGATCAGTCCTGAGCCAGTTGTTGCACATGGTCTGCGGCCAGCGGTTCCCGTGCAGTCGCTCCCACTGAGGAGCAAAGTACCAGCCCAGCGGGATGGGACGACTCCATAGGATCCTGGCAAGGGGTTTAGAAAGTGTTAGCGTCAGGTAGGTAATAAATCTCTTTAGGTAGTGGACTAATTCTTTCTTTAAAAACTAAGATTGTCATGCTATCATGCCTGTCATGAGGTCATGACCAAAAAAATTTACTTTTTGTTCTTTCGACTCGTTTTTTGCTTAACATGAATGCTGGTCTATGATTTCATCTCTAGCGAAATTACCAAATCTCTGAGTTCAAATTTAGCAAAGAAATAAGTATTAAATATACATTAGCAAATAAGTCTATCAACTATAAGCCAGTATAACTCGTCACTATATTTAGTAATTGCCTTCTAAATATTGGATACTCACGGAGATATCGACACCCCCTTGAAGACTTCTGGCGTCGTGAGATTAATCTGCAGGAATCCAAACTGCATGTCGTTATGCATAATATTCTCTCTATTTCTGAAGTTCTGTGGATTGATGACGTATTCTCCAGTATTGGCCACTCCCACTTCTATCATGTCGATGTACTCCAATTGAGGTCTGATGGTAACCTCCTTGTACCCCCAGAGAGAGATTTGGAGCTGAACATTGAGGTTGGTGGTCAAATTGAAGCGGTCCCAAGTTATTCTGACCTCTGGTGGGTACCGCTCGTGGACGGAATTATCGGTGAAGAAGATCTTTTCGGTAGCGGTGGCAGGAGTTTCTGTAGGGACCAAAAATTGCAAATGTTTGAAACTCATTTGTTAGGTTAAGTTAGCAAGCAGACCCAAATAACATTTACTCTTTCATGTGAGTTCGATGTGGGTAATGTATGATAGTAAATGGGTAATTTACAGTTTTTGTCTGACCCTTGGAAGACCAGAATAATTTACGGACTGGCTTACTTCTTTTTTACAGGCATTAAGTGATTCCAACCCCACAAACCTACCCGTGAGACTCGAGACTGAGACTCCTTCGTAACCCTACAGGGCAAAGTAGAATATATAAAAAGATGACGAAAAATAAAAGAAAAACAACGAAAAGAAAGGAAAGGAATTACTTGAAACTTACCGACGAAAAACTTGCCCTTCCACTTGTAGGGCTCGTTGTTAATGGCAATCTCGAAGCGCGCGTAGCCGTTATGCCAGAACCGCGGCTGCACGCAGATCGCTCGGTTGACGTCCACTACGGCACCCACTACCGACTCCGTATCAAATCTACATGGACACAAGAAAGAAAGTTAAATATGTATATACCATTCACAAGCCACATTCGAATAAAAACATGAATTATATGAAAAATTTCGAGTTGTTTCAAACAGAATAAAGCAAATTTTATGGTTGCAATAACGAGTCCGCAGCATAAGATTATTTATCAGCTTCGTATTTATGCGTTAATTAGTTAACTAAAGTCATCAAATTTCGAAAAGAAGTAGTCTATAGTAGTATTATTTTACCTGCAAGTAATCCTGTCGTTCGGGTTGAAACAAGGGCCGGTGATGTTGACAATGGTACCACCAAGCATATTTCCACTCTCAGGGGCAAACATCAGCGGGAGATTGGCACCGTCTGTGATGAAAATAATACTTTTGAATAAAATAAATCAAAAGGCAATAAAAAGAATGCAAACGCCTGGATTATATGTTCATATTCGAGATGAGGGCAGGATGTGATGTATTGTGCCTGGATAATAACATTTATTTGCAATTAAAATAATATCAATGATTACCGAACTAAAATTTATTTTAAGCTAGTACTAGTTAAAAATAAATATACTCCAAACTAAACGTTAAAAAAGCATATCTAAAAGCTTCTTGATGGAAGAAAAAGTGGCCGGAATGCTGCCAGCATTGCCATGTTGCATGACAAACCTACTTTTTTTTCCAAAGCAGGCTCCAGCATTTGGGTCGCCAGTCACCTTCACCAAGCGTTTGGCCAGGTCCCTACATAATTCGAGAGCAGCCGGCCCCCACGGTCGAGAGTCTCGGCCCTAAACGGCACAAACATGTACAATTGTACATCCTGTCTAAGAACCCTCATTAGAACCGTTTGGTTATAATAGACAAACCAAAATATGGGATCAAAACTATTGCTAAGCCTTTGGAATTTGTATATGCTGTCTATTTCCTAGTTCATCCAACTTCAAAAACGACTTCAGTTTTCACAGAAATGTGAGAAAAAAAGAAGAGCTTACCAATATCCTTATTACAAGTCCCCATGAGTATTTTCTCGTCGATCCTAAATATATGTCGTCCAGGGAAGCCGTTGGCCCACCCTCGGCCGGTCAAGTCACGAAGCACTGATGCTTGGGAGTACGGTTTGTATTCATAGGACTGGGTACCGTTGCCAGCGTTGAAACCGATCTGTGGAAAGAGAGAATTTAAGGAGACCAAGATAAATTTAATAATTGTTCAATGATTCTATAAAAAGGTTAAGACAAAATAGGCTTTCGGGGTCATTTATCAGGCCTAAATTAGTCTTGATTCCTTTATTCGTACCAAGGAAGATGACTAATGATGGATCCTTGTTCGAACTGACCCTGCAAACGACTGTGTCGCCTTTTTAGTAACAGACAATTATTTAGTTCATCGGTATCGTTGAAACTTCCTTAGTGTGCGTGAAAAAATGAGTAAATGTGCCTGAAAAAGTGGATGAAACACAGAGAAACTTGAACACGAAAGATAATTATCCTAAGGCATATTTCCCTTGTTTGTCTGATGTAAGTGCCCACTACAAAATCGATATTAGACACAAATTATAGCTATGTATACCTCTAGACGTGTGATAATGTAAAAGTGTTTCTGGAAAAATCTTTTACTTCACAGAATGAAGCACATGCTCTATGGTAAAGGGTACTTACGTAAGCTGGAACGCCCCCCTCCCCGGTGGTGGTATCACCACCTGCCTCAGTGTGAGAGCTCCAGTTGATTTCCAAGTAATTGTAGATTGCATAAGTGAACACTTCGTCGGTCGCTAGCACCATTTGGAACGTGTTTGTCTGGGAAAAGATGAAGATGTTGGTATTTAAGTTTTACTTCATTACTTAGAAACATTTCTTAGTTGAATAATGCTTAAAATGTTGTCCACAAGAAATTGTAGAACTTGCTGACGAAAATTGTTACGCGTGAAAACGATATATTAAAAAAAAATGCATTTTGAGGGTAGGTCGACATGCAAAGGAATGAACTGATGTTATTATTCGTAAAGTGGTTTATATCACCAGATTGTGCCTCTCATCAATATCCAAATCAATGTATAAATGTAACTGTAACTGAAGTGATAGTATAAAAATCTTTCGTTTGTCATCAAATAGTTAAACTCTGATTTCTTAAGCAAAAATCATCAATCGGTGCGCCTAAGAGAGAGTAATAATCACCATGAAGATCCCGATTCAGCGTAACTTAAAAACATCGAACAACTTAGAATCAGAATTTACCCTATTAAATAGAGCCGCGATAGGAAAACCAACTGGCACCACCTCATTACACCAGATCCAGTTCCAAATTAAGTTCCAGTTTCAGGTCCAAATTAGGCCTGTTTGGCATTATCGATCACACATTTACATAATATCCAGTGAGCTATTGACAATCGCCTAGCTTGTCAACCATAAGAAACTTACCATAAACAAAGAGTTGTCGATGCCGCCAGCGAAGGACATGTTCTTCCACGTGATGGTGACGGCGTGCTTTGGGAAGAAGTTTTCGGAGCCGATCACTCCCTCGCGGACGTCCCAGGTGATTCGCTCGCGCATCTCTACTCCCAGTTGGTCGGTACGAGTCTATGAGAGAGAAGATAGAGGTTAGTTAATATTTGGCATTTTATTTTAAGTGTTATCAAACCTGACGTAGGTTTGGTAACACTCGCCAGTCACAAAATAATTTAAAAAAAATCGGTGTTGTAGTCTGATCTCTTCACCTGTCCATTGCACTTGGCAATTGTTCATTGGTTAAGTTTGTCATGGAGAAGATAGAATATTGGTTACTTCTAGAAATTCGTTGTACGTTTGTAATTTATTTCAGGTTTGGTAAAATATAATGTGATCAAAGATATCACAAATAAACTGCTACAAAAAGAATAGATATACATAATATAAATTTTAAAGTAATGCTGCTTTAACTGCTGGCAGGTTTTAATTTGAAGATGGCAGTTAAAGCCAGGTACACAATAAAATATGATACTTAATTCATCAAGGTGCTAAAGTTAAGCCCGAATTTAATTTTTCATCTTTGATATTAGGTTAGCTACAACATTTTAATAGCATCAAGTCTGTAATCAAGTAAACGTTACAACTTATCACCAAACCACTATCGCTTAGCTTATGAATAAAGAAAATTTTATAACTGTAGTTGTAAAATTATTTAAGAATAACCTGCAAATCTCTGTCCATCCTGAAATAAACGCCAGGTCTCCTCTGATCAGGGTCTTCGGGACGCTGGCTTCCAATCCTGCACTTGCTAAAGAATATGCCGATGAAAGAAGGATCGTTGACGCTGGGCCAGTCGCGGACGGGGAAAGAGAGGGGGTAAGTGTAATGGTCTGGGGGGTCGCTGAAGTAGATATAGCCGTTCATCGATAGCTGGAAAACCACAATTTAACATTAGTAGGTAAAGTACCTAAATATCTATGGACAAAACTCTTATATGCATCATTAAGTCGAGAGGTCAACAGAAAAGAAACAGCATCAAGAGAAAAATAAAACTAAATTTATAATAATAATTTATAGAGAGTTAGAAGAACAGTCATACATTATGATATTTGTGTAATTAAAAATAAGTAATAGTTTCAGATGAAAATTCTTTAGCATCCGTTTGTTTGGCAAATTCAAAGTAAATCTTGAAATTTGTCGCAATCGCTAAAATAATTCATCCATAATATTTAGTCAGTCTGAACTCAAAATTCCAAATGTTAAAGATACTCACTCGAGTATAATTGAATCTGAATCCAAAGAACGGCAGCTGAAAGTTGAAATTCTTGTGGATCTGAGGAGTGCTGGTGTGGATGTCACGCTGGTAATCTCCAATATTTTCGTTTCCTCCCTGGTCGTAGAACCAGTACATAAAGTTGCCACGTATTTGAGCAAGGCGCTGCGTGGTGATGATGTAGGGTTGGCCATTGTTTTGGTAGGTGGTAGCTGGGAGTACGCGGCCATCTATGTGAGCTAAAAAGAGAGTAGTGTTGTAGAAATTTCTAGCATGTGATATGTAAATAATGAAATGTAAATAATAATGACGACAGCTTTTATGCCATCATTCAAAAGAGGCATTACTGATGAGAAGGCCGTAGGGGGGTCACACACTGAGGTGTTTTTGCGGACCATGACAGTAGGGAATATATTTCTTATTCAGTAATTCATAATCATCATTATTTCAGCCATAGGACGTCCACTGCTGAACATAGGCCTCCTCTTTAGCACGCCACACTGAACGACAGCCTGCCACATGCATCCGTAGACAATCTATATTCATGCATCCACTGAATACCCACGACTCTCACCATGTCATCGGTCCACAAAGTAAATCTACCTACGGATCTACCTACGCTGCGTCTTCCGGTTTGTAATCTCCATTCAAGAACCTTTCTTTCCCACTGGTTATTGGTTGTTCTTTGATCATGATTCAATATTTAGAACAAAGTTTTCTATATTTTGTTTTAAGGTCAAAATTTCCAATGTTGCAAGTCTTTGTGACAAAGATCCTGTTTATGTTTGTGAGTAACATTTATTAGTTTGATTTTCATTCACATTAATATCGCAATATTCTAGTAAGCGGCGTGCCACAATATCGACGCTTATCCCCCTTTGATAAGCTATCATGCTATCGGACAGGTTGATTCTGAGTATAGTGATGTCACCTACTTTAGCCCCTTTGTTTGGAGCGTTCTAAATTACTGTTGTGTTGTATTTGATGGTTTCTTGTAGGTTATTGCTATTGCTAGCTATGGCGTCATAAAATAAATCATACCTTTCCATGATATTATCAAATATGGACGCTTTTGGTAGTTAACCGTTGATGATAAATAAAGTTTTATTGTCTCATAGATGTAATTGCGTACCTACATTCAAGTATTGTGTGAACCGCCAATAGATACATTTAATCCAAAAAAAATCTCTCTATGTTCAGCAGTGGACGTTTTCTTGCTGGTGATGTTAATGGATCATAATATTTCATTGCATAGTTTTTTTTTTTTTTAGTACGATATAATATAATTATTATCAAAAGCATTGTCTGATCTATGAAACTAAAGAAAATTAACGCTTATTTAAAGGAAATGATTTCATAATGTGTAACTTACTAAGTGTTTGCTGTGATACGCCCGATAAATGAACGTTAATAAGAGGCGAACTTACCGTTGTGAAATGATACTCATAAGATATAATCGAATAATGAACATTGTTCGTAGGATACAATATACTATGCTATCTTTTCCAACTAAACGTGTAAAAAACAACACCACCTAGGTCCCAAACTTAATCATGCAAACAACCATCTCCTATTGACCCACATACGAAGATCCCTCAGTAAACTAAGCGATGAAATCATTCTTAATTTCAACACTCGTAACTTTTGTGCCAGCGTTTTGTTTAACCACGTTGATAATACAGCCTTTATCATTTTACAATTTGGGAATGACAAATTTTCATATAAACCTACTCGTTTCAGAAGTATATTGTATGTTTAGTAAGGTACTGCATTTTATAATTAACCTCTTTAGAGGCGTCAAGGTGCGGCCCTTATCTGAGATTACCTACTAAACGATACGCGATATAAATTACTACGATGGCACTTTTATTTTTTTTACTAAAGTATCTGAGAAACTAGATAAGAGAAAATGGGATCAAGAACAATGTCGTTATTTCTACGATGGATGGATGCATATAACTAGATCTATAAGCATATTAGTTATAAGCGATGGTGGCCAGGCGGTAGCATGTGCGTTTTACAATCTGGCGGCTCTGCCAGCACCAATAACTTATATAGTACTTTTTTATTATTTTTAATTGAACATAGTCAAAAAGTAACCCTGTTCCAAGTTTATCAGTTCAAAGTGTACGAACAAGCAATGTCAAATCATCATCATAATCAGCTTTTTTAACAGTCCAGTCCCGAAAGGGTGATTATATCAAGCACGCTGGCCCAGTTGCAGGTTGGTGGATTGACATACGTCATTGAATTCCTTCTCCGTACGTATGCAGGTTTTCTCATGATATTTTCCTTCACCAAAAAGCCAATGCTATGAAAATCCGTACTTAAACTTCAAAGAGCTAATTGGTACAAGTCCGGGGTTTGAACCCGCGACCTCACGCTTTGAAGTCTAGCGGTCTCCCAACTAGGCTACGGCTATACCATAACAAGCAATGTACTTTAAATAAATTATGATGCCGTCGCTCAAAACCGGTAAAGGAAAGCATTGTGCGGAAACCGGTATATCCAAGAAACTTTCTCTCTCTGTAAGAACATGATAGGCTGATAATGATGATGATAAGCATATAAGTTGAGAGAGACGGTAGAAGGATAAAAGAAAGAATCAATAACTCTGAAAAAACAAACAGTCGAACTGATAACTCCTTTTTGAAAACGGTTAAAAAATACTAAACTTTGTGCAAATCTTTGTTGGGTAGATAATACTATTAGAGTAAATATAACGTTATATTTACCTAATGAATGAACGTAATGTTTATGTGCACATAGATTCAGAATGAGTCAGTGTTGTGTGTGACACATAATGATTATACATAATCTGCTAAGAGGACACCAGACAATATGACAGCTTTAGATATTTAGAACTAATGAGATTTTCCCACATGCTAAGTTTATGATGATCAAATATTTGGCAAGGAAGTGAATCATACATAGAATTTACTATAGTTTTTCAGGCAAGTGCCTTTAACTACCCAAAATATAAGCTAACTAACACTAAAAACCTAAACTACTTTGCCTATTATACATATAAATAGTTGGATGCCCATAGACCGTTAAAAGTACCTACAAAGAATATCCAAATGGTCAAGCCCAACATCAGTTGGCAGCCTGCCCAACATGCTGGCGATATAAACACGCAGAATGGCAATGCTTATAATAATTTACTATCGTAATTCTAATATCGAATTGTAACGAAATACTAATATGTATATTATATTGATTAATGAATTAAGTATAGTTAAATCATTAATCAATTTTAGATCGTTCATTCTACAAATTGCAGTCGATGTTGTTTGCAAAAGCTTATCGGTATATACGGGTCAAGTGTTACTTGCAAAAGATAGAGATTAATATTTGTCCATTCTGTGTTTAGATACCTATAGATAAGTAAAAACTTTCCAAACACATACTGAACAAATAAGATGAAGCTTTACATTTCAACACATTTTGTGATACAATATAACTTTCATAAAAATTAAATAAAAGCAAGTTTACTGAAAATTTGTGAATTTAAAAGCAAAAAGCAAAACATAGTACAGCAAAGCATTTGGTTTATTCATTAACTTACCATATTCGTTATTTGTAGGAAAAGTAGAAGTAGCGTCCGGTAAAAGCAGTTGCTTTTCACTTTCCCCAATATTCGAGTTAAAATCCACTGATTCCAAATTAACGGGCTGCTCTCCTACCAGCCCATCATTGAGCTGATATTTCCCACTTCTCACTTCCAACTGTTCCGAGCCGGGTACTGTTTCAACAGGAGAACTATCTTCTAAAAGTTCATCTTCCTCAACTTTAGCTAATTCCGCTTGAGGAACGGTTTCTACGTTATCTACATTTTCTATAGCTAACACATTTTCACTCACTGCTTTGTCTTCAACAATAGGGTCCTGTCCACAAACACTTACAACTAAAAGTACTAAGAGAGTTAATTTTTTGACCCCCATCGCTTTATCTATGTCACTAGTTTTGGTTTCATCACATTATCTTTAATTTTCGAGCGTGGCAGGTGCGTAGCTATTGTGCAGAGCGACTGGAGTAGTGGTATATTGTATGCCCGTTGATACGGCTTTATCTTAACACAGATATGATAAGATAGCAAATAGGAACGTTGGCTTAGGTGTGCCAAATTCTTTTGTCCTAATCATAGCCCCGCTTATTTAGGGCTTTTCGTGGTATGCTTACAAAAAGACATATATTATGATCTAATTTTTAATTTATTTTGGGATTGTTTATTTATTAAAGCATGCTTAAAAGGTGACATATTGTAGGATTTCAGTATCGTGTGTCGGAAATTCATGTGTATGTGAATTTTATTAACTTTCTCAGAAATTATTATGCTTAATTTAGGCATAGTTTACCAGTTTACATATCCCGTTTCTACCTGTTTTTTTAACGATGAAAAAAAGGTGGAGTATCTCAAACCGACACGTATAATTATATATATTTTATTATATCCACCCTCGAATTTAGCCTGGATATTTGAGAGGCATTGGTGGGGTCGGTCGAAAAGCCTTGAATATATAATCATTGAATGTATGGGAAATAAAGTTTTTTTTTTTGGGCAAGTGCCTTTATTAACTAAACAAAATACAAGCTAATACTAACACTACAAATACAGTTAGACTGTCCATAGACCGCTAAAGTTCTAAAGACAATCCAAATACTCAAGCCCACTACAAGTTGGCAGCGTAACCAGCATGCTGAAAGTGTGGTAAACATAATCATGGTACATAACCCATCAAGTGTTTGATGGGTTATGTTATTCCAGAACTTGGTCGTGTTGTAACGGAAACTGCCAGTGAAATTAACAGTGCGGTGCCACTGCGTCAACAATTCCTGGGAACATTGCCTTCTATAAGTTCTATAAGTTCGCCAGCGCCCCAGTCCAACTTGTCGTATATACACATAAGTGGGACCTCTATATTTGATTATGCCGAAAAGTAAGCATGCAAGAGCTTATGGCGAGATTTGATTTTCAGCATGAATTTACTGTTCACGGCCAACTCCTTACGCGGTATCAAAGTGACGCTAATACCGCGCAGTTCGGGAAATCACGTGAACGCGATCCTTAATGCACCCAGTTACGGTTTGCGGTCGCGCAACATTTTTGCATCACCAAATCTGGATTGCTTTATACAGCTAGGCGTAAGTCCCCAGGAACGGAGTGATATGAGTTCTCGGCAGTATAGAAAAACAGAACCTTGTGCATGCATGTGAAAGGGATATTAAACTATTGTATAACAGTTGAGATAAAAAAAACTAGGCTATTGTGGTGAGTTCTTGTTGATATGGGGTACGGCACCCGCCAAATATACCTCATGTCAAAATATTGTTGCGGATGATTTGACTGACTGAATGGACCCATCATGGCCCATAAAGGCTGCCTTATATTGGCGCTGGAGTATTATTATGATACTTTTTTACAACCTCGTTTTACACGACACATTTATTCATTTATCAGTAAATACGGTAAATCGAACACGATTTCAGGACGACGCTACTGGTACAACTGAGTTTAGGCATGTATACCCGTTGACATGGGTTTCCTACGATACGACGCCGACGTCTGGTAAAAATCAACTAAGGAATATCCCAAATTGCTTATAATCTTTTTATTTAAAACTCTTTCGAAAAGCCAAATGATAATTTTCAGCCAGCTAAGCCAGGGCTGTTTTAGTTTATTTTATCTCGTGAAATATTTTTATGTGATAATTTTTGTTGTTTTCTATAGTAAATTATATGCTACGCTATAGCACACATTGGGCGTCAAGTACTTACTAGCTTTATCAGTAGATAACACGATATTTCCCCGTACCCTTCGATAGTTTGATTCACCTACTACTTGCTGTAAGGTGAAATATGATGACTCACGGAATTGTTTTTCAGAGGTAGGTACTTCCGACGCGGAATTAAAATAGCGATAGTCATACCGGATGTCTAGCGCCTATTCCCGGAACTATGCAATTCAAACATGCCACATCTTCATAATCATTATCATCATCAACCAGAAGACGTCCACTGCTGAAGATAGGCCTCCGGACCCTTTAACCTCCGCAATGAACGAAAACCTGCTTTTTGCATCCACTGCATCTACCTATTATATTTATATATGTATATCTTGCAAAGCTTGAAATCGCACGCCGTCCGGTTTTTCTGCTCCTTTCTTCCGCGGACCTGCAAGGTGTGGAATGTCCTTCCCCCAAAGGTCTTCCCGTCGAGCTTCAACATGAAGTGTTTTAAAAAGGGTGCCTACAACTAGTGGTTTTAACGGTGCTTTGCCAGCCCGGAGAGGTAGTTGTAATGTAAACACCCTTCTTGAAACGATTCATGTTGAAGCTCGGCGGGAAGACTTGGGGGAAGGATATTCCACACCTTGCAGGTCCGCGGAATAAAGGAATGGAAGAATCGGACGGTGTCAGATTTCCAGCTTTGCAAGACTCAGTACCTAACTAAATTCTACAGTCAAAGAAAAGATAATCCGACGGATCATGGGGGCATCAGTTTGACAAATAAATAAATATTAAAGTTAACTGGCCCAGCTAATTTTAGTGCCGTCCTTTCATGAGTCGGCGAATGACGCCTGATTTATAATTGTTAATAAATTTCTTACATCTGTGATTTGCTGTTGCTTTTCTACACACATTCGTAAAAGATAAGGCGCGTAGTTAACTTGTACCTAACCACAGAGACTTTATCAGAGCGAGTACTTTATCAGGTTAGACTCGAGTTATGTAGCGTCAGATTGTAAAGCGCACATACTACCGCTCGGCCACCATCTTGTACTAGGCTTTATATACCTACTAACCAGTATTTAAACTTGGCTCACATGATTGTGTACCTAGTAACTATAGCCATTTTGCGGTCCTTCATTTTGTTATAGTAGGTAGGTAGGCTAGGTAGAATTTTGATAAATGCAAACGTCTTTCTGCGAAATCGTTGAATTTTTTTACGATTTTGAAGAAGTTTTTAAGGGATATACGTATACGTACCCAAATGGTAAAAAACATACATACCATAGAAAAAATTAAATAAAAAGAATAAAAAGCCGTGGTAGCCCATTTGGGAGACCGCTAGACTTGAAAGCGTGAGGTCTCGGGTTCAAACCCCGGGCCCGTACCAATAAGCCCATGTACGGATTTTCATACCACTGGCTTTTCGGTGAAGTAAAACATCGTAAGGAAACCTACATACGTATGGAGAAGAGATTCAATGGCGTATGTCAATCTACCAACCCGCAACTGGGCCAGATATGACCCAATCACCCTTTCGGGGGTAGGCTAAAAGTCCAGCAGTGGAAAGGCTGATTATTATGATACCATAGAAAACAGAATAATACTAGTTTTCTATAGCCTTGACCGCCTCCGAGTTCAATAACTCTACCATTTGCGCAGCCAAATACCCACTTGAGATGTAACGAGTCCTAACAACCTTATTGAGAACCGAGTGCAAAACAAAGACACACGGCACTAATTGTCCACAATCAACTTTGCATTCTCTACACCATCTCCAATTTCGTTTCCATTTCCTATTTCACATCCCTTAAATAAAAACCAGCTAAAGAAAACCAGTAATGAGTGTCGAATTATTTATCGCCGTCGCCAAGAAAACACATTGTTATTTTAGCTCCTGACTATTTCATTTTTAAGATTTACTGCTGCTGTTGTTTGGATTTACTTTGAATATCGCGTCACATAGTCGTCAATGGTTGTTAATTGATGCGATAGTTTCGCAAATTGTAGGGGCGTGAGGAAAACGTCATCACGTTTTTCACTAACCTCTGCTGGTTATCTTAGCGAGTTCTAAAAGATATGAAAGAAAGTCGGCATTGTATAGAGATGTTTGTTTTAGTCGAGTTATGTTTAAGTGGATGGCCAATTAGACTATATTGGCTAAGCTACTGCGCTTAGGAATATTGATCATAGCAATATTTATCGCGGACTCTACGTTTTTAGGGTACCGTACACAAAGAGTGTAAAAGGGACCCTATTACTATGCCTACGCTGTCCTTCCGTCCGTCCGTCCGTCCGTCTTACCTTTTCACGGCTGTATCTTTCGGACCGTAATATATAGCCAGTTAGGCGCATAACTTAGAAATACAAATAAGGGCAAAAACACAGACTATATATAGGTAACGGTACTTCGTAGGAAAAAAGTAAGAACTAAGTAATGGGTACCCCATACAACAAACTTTTTTTTAAACGTATTTTTGTATTTGCACTATTTTAATAACCGTAATACGTAAAAGCGTCAAACTTGGCATGATTATAGTACGCATTCTAAAGTAAAACAACAAATAATAAATACTGCCTTAAAACTGCTAGTCGGTGACAAATTTCTGAACACCAAATTTACGCAACATCGGGTGCAGTAAGTACTTGGATAGGTGACCGCCTGTTAATGTTGTCTTTTTGCACTACTTTTTGTACTTTAGTAGTTATATGATGGTATGAATCCCTCAGTGCTCGAGCCTGACTCGCGCTTGGCCGGTTTATTTTTACCCAACCCGCAGCGAGAAACTGTGCACTACTATAATTATAACACCTTACACCGTAACGTCCGTAAACCACCTCATACCTAACATTCCTTATAGTTCATCAGGTAGATTTAGCACTAGCCATGTTTTTTTAACACACCACGGTTACTAATAACGTTCGAAAACAATGGCATAGGTAAAAGAAAACAAATGAAAATCGCCAATAAAATAAAGCTTATATTTATTTTTCTCTTTGTGGCCAGGAGCGTTATCCTCTACCACAGACTACGCATAAGGTTTGACGACTTGACAACCAATTAATAAAGATAATAAAAATATATCTTAAAATACGCCGATTGATAATGTTAATATTGTTAATTAATAATCAAAGGATCAAGTTTAGTAACGTACTGGCGGAGCTAAAACTGCCGATAGCAAGGAGTGCATGCTATAAAATGCATACAAGTTGCAACAGTGAGAGATAGCAGTCGCTTTGCAATTTCTAAACGCAATTGTATTTTGTTTTTAAAACTTTGCAATTTAAAATTCGAAGATGCCTTGCGGAGGTTGCGGTGATAGTGAGTAGAAACTTATTTCTCGATTTTGTACTCGCCGTTATATTCTAGCCTATATACCTATAGCACATAATGGTATATTAAATTTATTTATCATTAGAAGTATTAATTGTTGTCGCTTGTTAAGTATTAGAAGAATTTAATGTCTTAATCAAAACACATCATAATTTTCATTGTTCATGAAATTATCGTGGTCGCGCCAAAACTTTTTATTTGTTAGTGTGGAACTGTGGATTTTAGTGTTGAAGATGAGTTGTTCATTCCTTCAACATATCATGAGATGTTGCGGCTAGTTGGCTTTCCAGTAGTAGTTCCTACTCGTTATTTTAGTGACAGTAGAGCTTAACAAAGTGCCTAATTTTCATACAACTTTGACTCGCCCAAACATAAAAAAATAGAAAAAAAAAAGTTCGCCGGGCCGTCACGGGACGCCCGGCAGATGACGGCATTAATAAGAGAGCGCCATTTCGTTTGCCGCCACGCCACCACGAGTCGGTTTTGCTGACAATAATTATGTTCCGCGAATAGATGGTTCACATGAAAAAGAAAAGATTGAAAAAACCAACCGGCAGGACTTGGAAAAAAATACATTGTGATGTTTGTAGTCAATTTTAGCAATGAAACGATCTATTGGTGAAACTAACCAAACCATAAATAACACAAAAAAACGAAATATTACCAAATATTAAAATTTTCAAGTTTTGTAAAGTTTACATGTTGTGTCAAAAATTAAAGAGCAAAAAAAATATGCGAAAATATGTTTTTTTTTTGTTTTGTTCCTCTTTCATTCAGGAACAGACCAACGGAACTACGTGTTTTTTTGTATCGAAAGAATTGAGGGGAAACACAGGACATAGAAATAGGAAATAGGAGATTATCACTTCGACTGTATTTTTGCGAGTGTTATGCGATATCTTCGCCGACAGTAAACCGATACGATATTTTTTATCGAATATGAATCTCGATGGTGAAGCGTCATTTTTATATGCATATACCTATTGTTATTTAATAAGGCTTCACTTTGATAGTAAATCCACTATAATCCTCCAAAAATATTCTATAAAAACTAAATGTAATATACATTAAGGAAAGCACATCATGTACGAAAACATTTATTAAAATTGAGTTATTAATTTACAACAACAAAAAACTAAGAAATAGTTAAAAGCTAAGATAGTAGAGTTTGCCCTTTTAGCCAATCTTGAGTTACAGGAGGAATATTTATTATTGAATTTCACCACAGAAAAGTTTTTTTCTTCTCTGTGAATTTCACCCACTTGCCAAGAAGCCATTTTTTTTAAATAAAAATATTAGCTGGTTTAACACGCGGTTGAAATCGCAGGACGCTACCTAGTCTGTTTATAAATATTGCAGAAAACAGACTAAAACCTAAAACTCACCAGCTAAGTTTACAAAATAGCTACTCGTTGGTTATTTGGTCAACATTAATAGGTATTATGCAACGGTCTTTTACTTATACTTATGCTTACTGAGTAGTATTAATCAAGTCGTTATACCTAGATTATCGCGCTTAGAAACGCTATTTCAAGGTTGTTTTTCAACGTACCTGTTTATTCCTTATTGTTATTAATTAGTGCAAAATTGGCATGATTTTGAAATTGGCAATTAATTAAACATATGAGACTTTCAACGGTATATGGGCAATTTGTTTTTGTAGTGTTAATTAGCTTATATTTTGTTTAAATAATAAATGCCCTTGCTAGTAAAAAAAAAGTTGGTCACGGGGTGCCCGGCAGATGTGATTTTTTCTTAATTAATCTATTCTATAATATTAAAAAGTCGGGTAAGTTACCCATTTATAACTCAAGATCGGCTGGAGCCTGGACCGAGTTTCATGATCTATGATTTGTTGGATTTCACTCCGCCCCGAATAGCAGAAAAAGTATTAAAATATCGGGAAAATTCACGAAAATTATATATTTTCCAATACATTTTGTATACTGCAAGCTTAGATAGGTATACCTATTTGTCAAAGGATGCAAGTATGCTGAACAGCAAGAATTGAAATCTATTAATTTACATTGACATAATCATTACATCATAGAAAAAATAAATGTCATCTAAGTCAAAGTTTGGAACAACCTGCCAGCTTCCCTGTTCCCTGAGAGATATAACCTGGGCCTTTTCAAGGCCAGAGTGAATAGGTATCTTCTAAGTCTGCGTGCTTCATCTTCGACCACATCGTCGCTTACCAACAGGCGAGTTGGTGGTCAAACGCAGACTTATCAGCGTTAAAAAAAAAAAAAAAAAAAAAAAAAAGGTTGCTTCAAGTAGGTAGGTATATTATAACGCAGGTGAAAGCACGGGGCGCACCTAGTTTATTATGTAGGTAAATGCAGGACACCTTTTCGTAAACACAATATCCATTTGTTTTTAAAACAATGATTAGCATAGTAACTAGATAACCTCCTTCTGTTTTTCGTCGACTAAAAACAAGTCGCAGTCACAGATAAGTTGGATAATACTTGTTTCAATTTCCCATAACAAATGCAATTGTTATCCCACAGGTTGCAAGTGCAGCACCAACCAGTGTTGCCAGACGTGTAAGTGTGACGCTTCGTGCTCCTGCGCAGGCAAGAAAACCACACCAACGGACGCCGACAAGACTAAAACTAAGTGATGCAACACAAAACGCCACTACAATATTAATAAAAATGATTTCAAAATAGATACACATAAGATTTATACACGAAGTTTTTCAAAAGCCATTAAAACTTAGAGCTACAAAAATAAAATACCTACGTAGGTACTTTAGTAGGTAGTAACGAGATTTTTCAAATTTGTTTTTAACCTTTATATTCTTTTAATAATGCTTACATTTCCCAACTGATCTTTGATTCAGCATTCTTCAGGCCCGTTCTAAAGTAAATTAAACAAATTAAACAGTTTGGTAATAAAGGATCTCCTTGTTTGATGCCTCATTATACGTATAGTATTTTGTATTAGTACAGCCTACTTACCTACTAAAAAGAAACTTTGTTACATATTTTTTTTCTCGGATATAAATTGGTAAATTATTGATAGCCGTCATAGCTACTCAATTTATTGGTGTAAAAAAACACATAATTGATTAAAACTTTTATTCTTATGTATGTTCTCGTAATCGCGAACTTTATCTGTAAAATATGTCTAATAATAAAAGACGCTTGTTAATAATTAATTTGTTTCATTATTAGTACTATTTTAGTATATAATTTTCCTCACACTGTTGAGAAAAAGTCAATTTTTCATGATTGAATAGGTATACCCATAGGTACTCGTCTATAAGTTAGGTTATAAGAAGATTCTGGATAAAGGCAAAATTAACTACAATAGGTTTACACGGAAGAAATGTGCCTGTTATGGTGAAAGGAGCTCATTGAGTAAGAAGAGAGGAATGGAGTACTCTTCATTAAGAGCAACTTTTATAGCTCACCTCATTTTCAAAAATCTTTCAGAGCGCACGCGTGACCGAAATGCTGGCGTGTTTCTGGCTCAAAGCACAAGCATTGCCATTCAACGTGGTAATCCGCCAGCATGCTGGGTACGCTGCCAACTGGTAGTGCCCTTGAGCATTTGGATTGTCTTTATACCTTCAACTGTCTATGGGCTAACTGTATCTGTAGTGTTAGTTTTAGCCTGTATTTTGTTTAGTTAATAAAGAACATGCCCAGTAAAAAAAATATTTGTAAAAAAATAACTTTTAGTTGATACAGGTACAGAACTGAGCAACTTGATATCGCGAAAAAAGCTGATCCATAAATTAGAATAAAATTATTCTATGGAACAGGCGGGTTTATATAATACCTACTAGCAACGCACCCCGGCTTCGCACGGATGTAAATCTTATTTTTTACACCTTGGGTTACATTATTGGAGTTTTAGTAACGATCTCTAATTTTTTTAAATATAATTATAGTCTATGTCACCCGGGGATAGTGTAGCTTTCCAACAGTGAAATAATTTTTCAAATCGGTTCAGTAGTTTCGGAGCCTATTCAATGTAAACAAACAATCAAAACTTTCCTCTTAATAATATTAGTATAGATGAACATTGAGATAATATCCCTCACTACTCAATAGTGACTCAATAGAACATGGTGTTACTGTCAATACAGTAACACCATGTTCTTTTACTCGCTTACCGCACTCACGCAGTACCTTCCGTTGACCTAGGACAATGAAGATTATCTTTGACCTAAGACAATAAATGGATTGGCCGGTTGGAAACGGCCTGCATCCAGCGTTTCCCTGCGGTCTCTTTTAGGTCGTCCTTCCATCTTGTGGGTGGACAAACATCCTACGCTGCATTTACCGGTCCGTGGTCTCCATTCGAGAACCTTTCAGCCCCATCAGCTATTTGTTCTGCGTGCTGTGCCCTGCCCACTGCCACTTCAACTTGCTAATCTGGTGGGCTATGTCGGTAACTTTCGTTTGTCTACGGATCTCCTAATTTCTGATTCGATCTTGTAGAGAAACTCCAAGCATGGCCCTCTTTATAGCTCGTTGTGCTACTTTGAGCTTGCTTATGAGGCCCATAGTGAGTCCATAATTTAAAAAATTAATAATAGGATTGCGTTTGACTACCATCTCGCCTGATGTTAAGCGATGATGCGGTCTACGTTGGAGCACGCTTGCCTAGAAGAAACCGATTCACTCGTGATTTGAAGACACCCAGATTGTAACCATCGGGTACGCCCATTCAGGCAGCGCATTCAATAGTCATGATAAACGATAGTGTTAATTAATAATTCAAAGCATCAAGTTAAACGACGTATGATTTAACTCGTAGGTATCAGCGGTACTTAAATTGCCAATAACATCAAGGAAAATACTCTGAATAATACTATAAAAACCCAAACGAGTCGCAACCGAAAAACACAAGACTCCCAACAGTGAAGGAAAACGCGAGTTTTGTAGTTTCAAAACGTTTTTTTTTTTTAAGTTTTGAAAATTTTAATATCGAAGATGCCTTGCGGAGGTTGCAGTGATAGTAAGTTGAAACTATTTTCTAGAAAATTTTTGATATGCCTTTTAAAATTATTATGTTTGCTATATTTCTTATTTCTATATTGTTGTCGCGTTTTTTATAATATTGTTATCCATGCGCATTGGCCCAGTGAAATAAATTTCGCTGTCCATGTGCTGTTTGTAAGAACTCATTTCTAGTAATATATCTGAGGCATTACTGCAGGTAATAGGTAATAGTAATTGGTTCTTCATCAGAATCATGTTGATTTAAATGACAATTCATTTAAATGACATACATGCGATCTAATTTTTTTATGGGCGATATTTCGCCCATCTAAAATTAGAACGCATATCTAACAATCTACAACAATTTAAATACAATTTAATTACTGTAGCACCAATTTATTTGCTAACTCCACCCTTATCTTCGAAATATAGGTGCGAGCGGAAAAATCTGAATTCATTCAGATTCCTTCGCATGCTTTTCCAACTGAGCGGATTTAACGTTAGTTTGATACCGCGTTGGCAGTTGGCCATAAGGCAATCTTTAATAAGTTTTCTGAAATTTTCCAATTTTCTGCGCAATTTTCTTAATTTTTCATTCCATAAGAACCTTCTACAAAGTATCAGAAAAAAAAGATGAATGAAATCGGTAAACTCGTTCTCAAGTTATGGCGTGATCAAGGTAAATAGAGATATATACCTAATATAAATAGGGATAATAGATTAATCAACACCTATTAAGTAGAATATAAATTTGTAAGGTTTTTATTTCACACTAAACTTAGATACAATATATAGATAACTCTTTATTTCTCACACTAGAAATGACATAAGTACATAGAAAAAACGACTTAAAACTAGCGAGACGACTGATGGCTATGACTATCTTTTTCAGACACCTTTAGCGAGGGTATAGGTAACTTCTACAAAATTAGATTTTCAGAAACACACCGTATTATAGCTGCTTTTAAGAAAATCCAAATTAGAAGTATAATGACATGAGTAAAAGGATCTATGGTGATTTTAACCCCACAGTTTGCAAATGCAGCGTCCACCAGTGTTGCCAGGCCTGCAAGTGCGACGCGTCGTGCTCCTGCGCATGCCAGAAAACCACAACATCAGACGCCCACAAGACTAAATCTAAGTAAATAAACAACACAACAACAATATTGTACAATTTAGGTAACTATTAAGAAACAGTTTCAAAAAGCTTCATAACTAGCCCTTTTTACTTAATACTCTTTTTACATGAACTCGACATGATAATCAATGCTATTAAAATAAAATTTAACTTTTTTGAGCAAGCTTTTCGTATTCTTCTCAGCAAACTCTTTCATTTGATACCCATGTCATGGGGGTGCATAAAATATAACTGGTCGACCATCATTGGGTGTCTGCCATATTGAATTTAAAATGACGTCATTAAGCTAACCATGCATTGTCCTCCAAACTTAACGTATATGCAAAATTTCAATTCAATCAGTTGGAAATAACTGCTTTAAAATCAAGATGCAAGATTCGACCAAAATAAAAGAAACTGTCAACAGGCCAATTGCATAAATACGTATCGCATTCTACACAAATTCCAAATACAAAGTTTGTATCGAAGTCGATACGTATATTTACAAACATTAATATTCGTAACATATTTCTCGCTGATGAGAAAGCGAGAAAATTTTACAGAAAATATTTCGTCGATATTATATATAAAAGCTTTTCTATTCTTAAAAAAAAAAATATGTGGGGAATGAAACTCTGTGGTACTTTCCTTGTTTAGTTATTACAATAAAATATACATTTCAGTAGAACTTACGAGTACATAGTACATACCTACCTGTTGTGATAAAACTCGTACCTATCAGTTATAGAAATAATAGAATTAGACAAAAGACAAATTCAGTCTCTGGCAATAGACAATACAATTTCTACGATGTATTTTTTTTGTTTGGTAGTTCCAAAGATTTCACGGTAGATCAGAGGTGGTCCCATATACATTTTATCGAAATTGATTGAGCGCTTTTTGAAATAATCAACAAAAATCAAAAATATATACACAGGTGACGTTTTGGTTTGTGGTTCTTTTCAGCAAAAGTTTTGATGAGGACTTTCAATCTCTGTTATAACTGTATTTTTCTACTTTGTACATGTAATAGGTATAGTTATGAAGTCGGCTTAGATCAGGCCCCCGATTCTACTAAAGAAATTGTTACAATTTAAAAACAATTTCCTTAGTAGAATCGGGGGCCAGGTAATGTCGAAACGTCTTTGGAAGTCGGTTTATTTTTCTTCTAATAATTAATTATTATAATAAAACACCATGTTCATTACCAGTTTGTTTAATTGTAATTTATGGGGTCTATTCCCGTCTGCAGTTCTAACCGCCAAGCTGCGGTCGCTTTACAGTTGGCCTCCAAATTAAAACACAGATAGTACCTTAACAATCTTTAGTAAAGTGAAAATGCGCGAGCGAGAGAACCGCGGGAAGGAAAAGCCACCTTTATAACTCAGTCAACCATATTAACAATTTTTCCTCTAAAATGGTAGGCAAGCTAAGTACATCAGTTGATTAAACACGGTAAATATAGCTACCTATCTGTAGCTAACTGCAATACTTCTGCATAAACAGCAAATACAGTAATTTTAATTGATACAAGTACCTGTAAACAAGATAAGAGCCAATAAGTTAATGTGCTTAATGTGTTACAAGGTTAATTTGAAAGTGTATAGCAAAGTCGAAAGGCTCATTTTACTCGTTACTAAAGAGTGGCTGCTAAAATAATGCGTCTGACAGCTCTCCATAATAACATTGTAAAAACGGAACAAAAATAGTAAATTCCACAGAAAAGAGAAGAAAAAAACAAATTATTTTCTGTGGTCTGACTCCAAACGGCTCAAATAAGTAACTACTGCCGAGGCTAGCATATTTGCGCCGCTTGTGCTGCTCTGCCGAATTACAAGAAAACGATTTTATGGAGATAAGATTTTTTTACAAGATAATGTATTTATTCAGATTTTTACAATGGTATTGCAGCTGTCAGACGCATTCTCACAGCGGCCAGACTGTAAGGATATTACTGTTATTATGAGACCATCCCTGAAAACGCAAAAAACTGCTATTACTCTACACATTTCGTCGATTGTGTATCCATTGCAGATAGTAGGCATGTATAGGTAAGTCCTTTAGGCTTAACACGCCTTTATGAATAACCTCGTACATGATTTATCTCGTAAACAAAAGGTAAAACAATACATTCAAAATTTACCTTATATTACAAGGCCATTATAATCAAATAATATATTTTTTCCATGAAATGTACCTAACTCTATATACTTACATAATTATATATGACACAGTTATATTACAGAATAGATAATAGTACAAGGTTATATCTTCAAGCTAGCTTCGCCCCGCGGTTTATACCCGCTATCCTATAATCGCGCATTGAATTAAAAAGTATAGCTATAGTTAAATAAATAAATAAATATTCGGGACATTTTTGCACACACGGTCATCTGACCCCAAACTAAGCAAAGCTCCACCAAATCCATTCAGCCCTCTCGGAGGTCTTTACACACTCTCGCATCGATATCTTATACGCGTACCTAGACTTTAATTTAAACCTTTCAACCCCATTTGCCCCCTTAATACGGACCACAGAATCGTGACCCTATCTTAACGGACCTCTACATCCTAAGAAATAAATTATTTTGAATCCCCCTATATAGTTTTTTTTTTATATTTTAATTCAGCTTTCACACAGTTCCAGTGGTTTCTGGCACCAATGCTGATAGTAAAATGTATAGTATCATAAAAATACCACCTAGCTAGGCAGTATTGAAAAGACGAACTTACTGTCAATGGGAATGGACTGGCAGTCGCACCCGGGAATGCATCCGGCTCCCCATGGTGTATCAGGCACTACCTCTGAAAAGAATAATATTATTTAAAGAAGGAAATCTAAGTTATTACCCAATTAGGCAAGGATATGCACAGTGGGCAATAGAGAGAGCTATACTCGAAATTTCTTTGCGCAATAGAATCCGAAACGTGGATATTCGCCAAAGAACCAGAGTCACCGACATATCTGTTAAAATTTGCAAGTTGAAGTGGCAATGGGCAGGCCACATCGCTCAAAGAACCGATAACCGATAGGGAAAAAAAGGTTCTTGAGTGGAGACCACGAACCGAAAGACGCAGCGTAGGAAGGCTTCCCACTAGATGGACCGACGACATTGTGAGAGTCGCTGCCATCCAGTGGATGCAAAAAGTATGCTGCCGTTAAGTGTGGAGGTTAAAGGGGGAGGCCTATGTTCAGCAGTGGACGTCTTCTGGCTGATGATGATGATGAGGTAAGGATATGGACGGATAACGGAATGAGATTCAAAAGTAGATCTACTTACGACATATTCTATCTTCATATATCTTCATTGTTCTTCTGTTCAAAAACCAACAGTTATAGGGGTAACAGTGACAGCAGAAAACAACCAATCTCAATGAAATTTTGAATTATTATGTAAGTGATAACTTCGATTTGCTTCTCCTTCAAACGGCACGATCTTAAGTTATCAAATAGTCAGTCAACCAAATAACTAAGCGCACCGAATCGATAAGTGCATCCGTAAAAAATTCAAGGTTCATCGATCACCTTGCACTTGTTCTTGCTAACGGTTTTTCAGCATTTCTTCAGTATATAAAGTCTGCATTTGAGAAACTAGTCAGTATTATCAACGTCTTTGATCTCTTCAGATTTACTTATCAACCAAAGAAAAATCATCAAAATGCCTGCTCCTTCTGCTGAAACCTGCCAAGGTGAGTCATTGTTGAGATGGTCTCATAGAATTCTGTTTTACTTTCTTTTAAGAAAATTAGATAGATAGATAGAAACGCTTTATTGTGTGCACCAAAACTAAGGTAGGCAACGCACTGACAATGCCCTGGGTATTGTAGGTGTCTATAGGCAGCGGTGACCACTTACCATCAGGTGGCCCGTAGCTTGTTTGCCACTTATTCTATAAAAAAAAAGAAAAAAAAAAAGAAAAAAAAATATAATTCACAAATAGATAGAAAATCCTTACGAACTATGCTTTAAATGTTTATCGGGACATATCACGTATTATCTATTTAATTTAGATAAAAATATGTACCTTTCGCTCGACGTTCAAATCGCGAAAGTTAAATAATTAGGTACTATTTACGAACTAGTGCCAAAGGAAGCGGTTTCGAATCTTATCGCTAAAAATGATCTCTTCCAGGCAACCAATTGGTTGATGTTGAGCAGTTATTCCGCTCTCTTCACAAAGTATAAGAACATTTTCTCCATAGAATCAGATGTTGTTGTTATTTTTAGCATATAAAGAAATTTATGCTTTTCATTGTGTTGAGTCCTAACTGCCATAACATAATCTACGTTAATTTTGATAAGGTTTTCCCTTTCAAGTTATTACCTACTTACTGCCTACTTAAAAAGTTTTTTGTTGTATAGATTCCTCGTGCAAGGATGACTGCAAGGACAACTGCGGCACCAGCTGCGAGACGAACTGCGACACCAAGTCTTCCAACACAGGTGAACTCATCAAACGTCCACAATATTTTCATTTAAAAGAACATCACTGTTTCAAACTATAACAGTTGTTCACAACCTTACCACTGTAAATATCCCGTAAATAATCTCGTAACTTTAAAAAGACATCGTTATTTAACTGATAATTGAAAATTTAAAAATACTGGAATTGAATTGGCTATTAAAAAATAAAGAAATATTTTCGTCTTCAAGCTTTTGAACGGTATCATCATCATCATCTTCAGTCAGAAGACGTCTACTGCTGAACATAGGCCTCCCCCTTAATATATAGGCTTCATAGGCTTTTTTACAGTACGGAATAAGATATAATATTATTGAAGGAAAAAACATTAAACCCGACTGCAAAAATTGCTTGACACTCTGGAAATAGAGACGTATCTAAAAACACCTTGCACTCCAAAATCTGAATTGCAAACATACATAGATGTGCTTACAACATAACACCCGAAAAGATTACTCCGATGTGTTCCGGGAAGCCTCACTAAAGAGCTAATTCTCATTCCAGGCTAGGCGTGTTTACAATCTTCGACCACCAATTACCCGTATCGTTGTCCAGGTTCGAATCCTGGATCGAAATGTTTGTATTGTATACGATGTTTAAATCTCTAATTTTAGATCACCTTTATCATAATAATCTTAATCAGCCTTTTTTAACAGTCTATACTGCTGGGCTTTTAGCCTACTCCCGAAAGGATGATTGGGCCATATCCACCACGCTGGCCCAGTGCTGGTTGGTGGATTCACATACGCCATTGAATTCCTTCTCCGTACGTATGCAGGTTTCCCACGATGTCTTCCTTCACCGAAAAGCCAGTGGTATGAAAATCCGTACATAAACTCCAATGAGCTCATTGGTACGGGCCCGGGGTTTAAACCCGCGACCTATAAGACCTTCAAGTCTAGGGGTCTCCCAAATGGGCTACCACGGCTTTATCACCTTTATAATTCATCATTATTCATTATCATGTTCCCACTGCTGGGACGCAGGCTTTCACAAAGAGAGATATGGACCCTAATTCACCATGCTGGCCCAGTGCATGTTAGTGCATGTCATTATGTTTTTTGAACTTTTGATGTTCTTGGACTGGTTTCCTCATGATATTTTCCTTCACAGCTTTGAACGGATATCATCGATCGAAACTGCGCATAGTTTATCAATGTACTGAATAAGTCATTGGTGCAGTGCCGAGGATCGAACCGAGTGTCGTCCGATTGTAAAGGGTATGCATAGCACATGCCCGGCCACCATCGCTAACCTTGTTTTATAGTAATACCTACATGTATTTCTGTTATCTTTTGGAGTAGTACCTGACATAGTTATTCTACCTACTAAAATACAATATAATCTTTATTACAGGTGGTTGCTGCTAGTGGATACGGATCAAGTTTCAGGCACTGTTAATGAAACTATTTTATCATATTTATTAGTCTCGTTTTGGTCATTCAATAAAGTTTTTTGTCCTTAAATTACCTAAGTATATTATTATTTTGTGTTACCTACTTTAATTCCTTTAATTTAATTTAGTTAATACCTCACTTTATGTATTTATATTACTACTGTATAGTGCAGGGGTGTCCAACATACGGCCCGCGGGCCATAATGCGGCCCGCCAAGGTTCCTAATCCGGCCCGCGAATGAGTAATTAGTTTGGTAACTTTTAACTTTTTTTGACGCAATTTTGTAAAGAACGGAGATTCATATCTATATCATTATATCAGTGTGCCTGTGCATGCAGTTACAAGTGAAACCTGCTGTGAGTTCTGCCAAAAGGCTATAATTATACCCATTCTACCATTTTACTTACATTAGTCTTGATTTGCTCAGTTACCAAACATCTCTTGGCCCACCATAGTTACAAAGTTAATAAATCCGGCCCGTCAAAAAATTTAGTTGGACACCCCTGGTAGTGTATATCCTTTATGCAAAATTTTAATTAACTTGTCTTGTTAGTATCAGTCAAATCTTATAACTGAATTTTAATACAGTTATCTTCCCCTCCCCCCAACAGATTGAGCTGAAATTTTGCAAACACGTATATGTATGGTTAGCTAAGTGACGTCATACTAAATTCAATATGGCGGACTCCCAAAGATGGCGGACCAGTTATTGTTATGCACTTCCATGATATGGGTATCAAATGACAGGGTTTACTGAAAAGAAAACGAAAAATAAAATTACGCCACACTAAATTCTATATGGCGGACGCCTAAAAGCTTGTATTAAAAAGTTTTTTTAAATTTATTAATAATTTTATTTACCGGGCAAGTGTTTTTACTAACTACAAAAAATACAGGCCTACTAATATTAGATAGGCACGTGTAAGAATAAAAAGAAATAAAAGTAGTGTCAAAGTAGCCTATTTTACCAAAAACAGTTGGATTGCCCATACACCTTAACATCAGGCGAGTTGGCTGTCAAACGCAAGCCTATTATTTAATCAATAAATTATCTTTTAAAAAAAAACTGACTTCAAATAAACAGGCCAAGTGTAAGTCGCGCTCGCGCACTAAAAGTTCCGTAGTCCGTACCACCACAAAATACAATAATAATCAATTAAAAAAATCGACTATAAAATTACTAATATATGGCATTTCCATTCGGTGAAATGAACGGTGTTCTGTGTGTGTGTTCGGTGTTTGTGTTTCAGTGTTCGGTGGTCGACGATCGAATGATAAAGACGTTCAAGTAACGAAATTACCAGTTATAACATGGTAATGAACAGAAATTTGTCACCGACTCATACTTGGCCATCATTTATTATTTTTTGTTATACTTTAAAGAGTGTGTACTATAATCATGCCAAGTTTGACGCTTGTATCTACGTATTACAAAAAACAAAAATACGAAAAAAATATGTTTGTTATATGGGGACCCCTCTTTTTTTACTTTGTTTATTATGTCTTTGTTAATCCGCCGTAAAATTACCATATTCTGTGAACATTATCTTATCAGAGACCTTACGGCAAGCTGTTTGAATCAATCCAGTTTAGGTAATGCAAATATGTTGCGCGATCGCAAACCATATTTGGGCGCGTTAAGGCTGCGTATAAGGCAAGAAAAATTTCTGATTTCACCCGCGCGTCTCGCATCACCCGCATTAGTGTGAAACACAACCACGGCAGCGCGGCAGTCGCGCGCAGCTAAAGTGTACACAACTCGCGCACTCGACCTTGTAAAGCGGCAAGGAGCAATAACGCACAGGATAAGCATAGTGTTGGTGCACTTGGTGTTTTGGCGATTAGCTGAGTTCGGTCGCGGCGCGCAAAACCGTAAATTGTTTATTTCACTTTTCAAAATTGTATTTGTTATTTATTTTTAGGTTTTCTACAATATAAAAATAATAAAGTATATAAATTAAATTGATATAACCTAAATAAATTCTCTAATTAAAATATTACGCTGGAGACAGTGTCAGAAAGCTTAACATTAAACTAAACTAAACTAAACTAAACTAAACTAAACTAAACCTTAAATTCATTTATTATCATATTTATGTACATAGGTAGGTATAACAAACAAAGAAAATAAAAAAAAGCCTTAACTATTACTAATTAACACTAATATAATCAAAAATCAAAAACAAGATGTTGCCCGTGTGGTAAAGTGCCAAGAACGCTGGCTGCATTCCCGCGTTGAATTGCTAAAGAAATTCTCTGCTCGAGGAATGAGCCAGCTCTCTTGTCACCAGCGGCGTCAATTAATTGTGGCGAAATTTTTTTTATAAACTTTTTCGTACATGGACCCCATGGACCAAAAGTTTCGACGCCAAGCGGCACAAATATATATTCACTTGAAAGTGATGCATACTTGCGCCGCTTGGCGTCTTCTGCTGCCTCCGCCGCGGCTCCAGCTTTTTGAATTGTCCCCCTGAGGTGAGAAGGGGCTAACGTATCGACTACTGTTGAAAACTACACTAAGCTAAACTAAACTAAACTAAACTAAACTAAACTAAACTGAACTGAACTGAACTGAACTGAACTGAACTGAACTGAACTGAACTGAACTTAACTAAACTAAACTAAACTAAACTAAACTAAACTAAACTAAACTGAACTATGCTATGCTATGTTTTGCTAGGTTGAACTTGCCGGGATAAGACCAAAAAACCCAAAAACCTCGTGGCACGGGGTACCCGATCCCGGGTCATATCTCCTAAACCAGACCTTCAACCCAAAAAAAATTACAAAAAAATATTTAGATTTTTACTTTTGAAATCAGTGAGAAATACATTTAAATAGAAATAAAGAAGGGTGAAAACCACCCCCTACCACACCCAAATTTTGGCTCGAGGTAGTAAAGCTCATTTTAAATTTTAGTAATTTTTTTGCAGATTTTTTAAGGCTGTGGTTTAGGAAATATAACTAGTTCTAGTTTTTAGTTTATTCTTTATTCTTTATTTCTAATTAAGCATAAGCATTTATATTATAGTCTAAGTTAGGTCTTAAGATTTTGACGACCTGAAATACCCGGCTCCTCAAACATTTTGTCCCAGGTCAATCCATGCAAGAATAGTTAGCTTCACTGGCTATCCAACGATAGGTCATTTAGTATTTTAAGACTCGTAGGTACATAGTAACTTGAGTTACTAAGTAGCGAGGCGGACCCTAAATACCCGATTTTTTGAAGGTCCATAACTTTGAACACAAAGGTCCAATCAAAAATCTGATGTCATAGGCATCATTTTTTCTGGCAGACGTGTAGAGTGTAGAAAATAAAAAGACGCGTCTGATTAGCCCAAATTCGGCTATTTTTGTGCAAAGGATGCCTTTCAAAATATTAAAGCGCAAAAATCCGGAAAATTTTCGTAATTTTTTTCAAAAAACATCGATTATCTCAGAAACAGTACGTATGAGGTCATTTTTGTAAAAAAAATTGGAAATCGGATGTCAATCCGGACTTTAGTTTATAACATTTCCTGAAACTTTCCCCCTCCCACCTCCCAATTTTTTCAAAATTTCGGTGCGTCGGTCAAATTCTAACCGGATTTTGTGTATAGATCAAGACTTGGTCTTCTTACCCGGACCCCCGCCTCACCAAAATCCCACACACACTACCCCAAAATTTTAAAAATTTTAGAAAACTTTACCGGATCGTTCCACATGCCATCTGTAGCCCACGGACATACCCCCGCCCGCCTTCAAACAACTTCCGTAAATGCATGCTATGCTATTCTATGCTATGCTATGCTAAGCCATGCTATGCCATGTTATGCCATGTTATGCCATGCCTTGCTATGCTATACTTTGCTATGCTATGCTATGCTATGCTATGCTATGCTATGCTATGCTATACTATACTATACTTTGCTATACTAAGCTATGCTATGCTATGCTATGCTATGCTATGCTATGCTATGCTATTCTATACTTTGCTATACTATACTATACTATACTTTGCTATACTAAGCTATGCTATGCTATGCTATGCTATACTATGCTATACTATACTATGCTATACTATACTATACTATACTATACTATACTATACTATACTATACTATACTATACTATACTATACTGTACTGTACTGTACTGTACTGTACTGTACTGTACTGTACTGTACTGTACTGTACTGTACTATACTATACTATACTAAAATAAACGAAACACGCGAAAGCCCGTTGGTCCAGTTGGTAGTGAACCTACCTTCTGAGCTTGGAGGCGTGGGTTCGATTCCCACCTAGGAGAAACAGTTATGTGATGAACGTTTGTGTTTGTCCTATACCTGGTTGTTAATAACTATAATCTATTTAAGTATGTATGAATTATTTAATCAAATTAAATTTTTGAAATTATTAATTTAAAAAAAAAAAAAATTGTTAATTATTATTATATTTTTTTATTCAACAAAAATTATATTTTATCTCTCTATCTCTCTCTCTCAGCTTTCTCCGTCTGTCTCTCTCTCTCTCTCTTTCTCTCTCCACACGAAACACTTAGACTCTTATAACTATATTACCGAGCGTACATAATAATAGATGCGTTAGGTAGGGCCTAGTCGTATCCATAATTATTAATACCTGTAATTTTTTCATAGTAGCTTTACCTAGTCTGTGCTCTAGGTTATTGGCAACACTTGGTTGCCGCATCAAATGGTCGCGTTCGAGCCATAGATTTTTTATGTTATCCATTGTTTGAAAATACAGTAGGTGTTGATATAATCGCACTCGGAAGATAAATCTAGGCGAATAGCAAGCGCGTGCGTCCTTCCCCGTTGGAGCATAGTGCGGTACTGAGGTTGAACGGAGCGTGTTTCGCCATTTAGATACAAAGCACAACAGAATAAGGTTGAATATCGGACTTGTCGTTTGACCGAATAGTTGCTTAGAACTAAAGGACGTAAGTCTCAAATCGAATATAATTTATTATGAGAGTACTAATTAATCTAGGTAAATTTTGTCTTAGCACTGGAAAACAAACTATATTTTCCTTCGATGAGTATTTATTTTAGATATGTGACTGAAGTTCTATCCAAGAAAAAATCAAAAAAATCAACAAAAAGGCACCATTTTGAAAACAATAAAGTATCGAGTAAATATCTTGCTATTATGTTTCTGTCTTAGTGCCGGAAAGAAAATGAATTGAAAAATCACATATATCAATTATTACGTTGATAGGATATTTGGTTTAGTTAGAATATCATGGCAAATTAGCATAAAATTTCGGAGGCCCCCTCTTCACGTTCGCGTGATTTCCCAAACTGCGCAGTTTTAACTTTAGTTTTATACCGCGTAAGCAGTTGTCCGTAAGGCCTCTGCTCTCCTTTTTCATTTTTATATCTGGCAACCCTAGCCTTGCGGCTGGGATCTCCGCAAGGAAATCCCAGCCGCAAGATTTTATTACTTTGTGTCACGTCCTCTCTTTGGAGCGCCCTTGGTTATGACCTCGCTTGTTCATCTGATCTAAGGTTAGGATTAGGACTCAATAAATAAATTATTGTCTCATAATAAAAAATATATCGCAAAGTTAAGGTTTTCCGTTCATCTATCTATATATATAAAATGAAACCCTATTTACCTTGGTCACGCCATAACTTGAGAACGACTTTAGCGATTTTAATTCTTTGATGTTTTCCATCAAAATTGGTTTAGCCGTTTGGACGTGAGAAACAGCTTTCCTAAGTTGTAGTTGTAAGTAATATTGTATTGTATTGTATTGTTGTTAGATCTTTAAATCACACATATCAGACTTTATTTAAAGTAAAAATCATCGCGCCATCTTTTGCTCAATCTTATCTGTTGATTTATCTATAACTCCATACTTAGGATATTGATACGTTCTTATTTTAATGACCTTAAAACCGAATCTTCGTAGAAAAAAAGGGATTAAAGCAAATACAGGCAAGTAAAACTAGACTTTAAGTATATTCATAAGATAAGACAGTAGACCAAGAAGACGGTGATGACGAAGGTGACACTAAAGGCGACCGGGAAGCAGACCTCGAGGAAGCTGGTGACGGAACACCTCCAGGTGGGCCGAGGACGGTCGCGGAGGTCTGCCCGGTCTCGGTCCATGGTGGAATTAATTAGCAGCTGTTAGCAGCAACCACCTGAAATGAAAAAAAAATATATAATCATCTTTCTGTTCTGATATTTTAAAATTAGACAAAAGAAGTTGAACATGTTGAAGTGGCAGTAGACAGGGCACATATCACGCAGAACAGATGGCCGATGAGGCCAAAGGTTCTGGAATGGAGACCACGGACCAGTAAGCGCAGCGTAGGACGTCCACTCATAAGATGGACAGACTATCTAAAAGAGACCTCGGGGAAACGCTGGATGTAGGCCGCTTCCAACTGGCCCTTTGGAGATCGATGTGGGAGGCATATGTCCAGCAGTGGACGTCCTATGGCTGAAATTACTAGTATGATGAGGATGAGACAAAAACAATATTAAACCTTTCAAACGCACAAGTGGTTTATTTGATGGCAATCAGTGTCGCCCCTCGCCATGACAATTGCAATTAAAATAGTTTAGTACTTCAAAATCCCGTGGTTCATGGCAGTTTGTTACCAGATTAGCAGGTAAATCCAGAACAAATATAGAAATAAACTTCTGGTTGCCAGTTGAATATCTGACATGAAAAAATTACACGTAGTTTCCGTAGAGTAGGACATCCTCTGGGGAGCAGCGATGATCCACTAGAAGTTGCTAGTAACGAGATGGGTGCATAAAGCAGAAGGTCCTGAGAAGAGAAGTGGACTAACATTAAATACGCTAATGTTGAGAATCATCATACTTATCTATATATACTTCTATATATATATTATAAACAGGAAAGGTTTGATTGTTTGTTTGTCTGCATTAAATAGGCTCTGAAACTACTGAACCGATTTGAAAAAAAAATCCACTGTTGGGAAGCTACACTATCCCCGGGTGATATTATATTTATATATAATAGGGATTCTTACTAAAACTCCAATAATACCCGTGCGAAGCCGGGGCGGACCGCTAGTAATATTATAAATGTGAAAAGTTTGTTGGTTTGTTTGTTCCTCTTTCACGCACCAACAGAGCAATGGATCGCCTTGATTTTTAAATGGGTTTAGTTCAAGGACTAGAGAGTGACATAGGCTACTTTTCATCATCATCAACACCATCACCATTTTTCATCACTGCGCGAGTGAAACCGCGGGGCGCAGGATGTGTAGGATATTATTTTTACCTGTGGAAGAGCAGTCGTTGCAGCCCTTGTCTTTGCACGCGCAGTTGTCCACGCAGGTTGCTTCTTGGCACGAGTCTAAAAAAAAACCATTAAATAATTTAAAAATATACTTTTCAAGTCTAGCGTGCTCCATCTTAGAACGCATCATCGCTTAACATCAGGCGAGTTGGCGGTCAATCGCAAGCATATTATTAACTAAATAAATAATAAAAGAGACCGCTGGATGCATGCCGCTTCCAATCCCCATCCATCGATCCCCATCGATCTCCAAAAGGGCCGAACAAAAGCCGAGGCAAAAGGCCATAAGCCTCCCCAGGCCTATGTCCAGCAGAAGACGTCTTATGGCTGAAATTAGGATGATGATGATGATGTCGATGATGAAGTAATAAAAAAAACTTATTGACAACAAAGGATTCAAAACAATGCTGTCGAAACCATTAAAATTGCGTAGGAAAAGAAAGTAAACACTATCATACTTCAATCTATATTATAAATGTGAAAGTTAGTCTATCTATCTCGCTGTCTGTCTGTGACTGTTATCTTGTCCCTAGTTAGATTTACCTATCTAATTAAAATTGGAACATAAAAAGTAAGCAGGTCTTATTAATTATGAGAACGGTCATGGGATAAAATTTATCCCGGAAATTACAAGGCACAGCTTGAAATAGTTAGTGAAATAGTGAGTAAAAGAAATGTGGAATGCAAAAGGCAAATGTCGTTTAGTGTGAAGGTTAAAGGGGGAGGCCTATATTCAGCAGTGGACGTCTTCTGGCTGATGATGATGAGTCAAATAAATACATTAGGTACATTACTGAACTGATAAGACTAAAATAAGCAGGTTTTGTAGGTTAGAAATGCCAGGGTTCTTTCAAAAACTGACTCAAGTCCTTATTCGAGATTATGACGATTTTCACGACTTTTATTACCTTTGCACGGTTCACAAGGAGAAGGCATGTTGACTGCGGTAGGTATTGCTCAAACTATGTAACTGCCCACCACCAATGAGGCTTTATACCGAGAACTTGGCGTAAAAACTGCAGATAACTAGAGCAAGGCTGTTGAAGAACTTATTCCTATTATTCTGAAACTGAACGACATAATGGTTCTTGTGAGGTGTGAAAATATGAATTCAAAATTGTAGCGTAGCGTGACATTATTTTTGATTGGATGTCCAAAGCAAGGCGGAGTGACACAGAACATAGAAACCATAGATGAGACATAGAGAGATATTTATATTATGTATCACACAGATCTATCAGATAATAGGTATCTACTCTCTTCTCATAAAAGCAGTCTGTTATAATTAATATTTTTTTACAACAAAAAAATCTGCATTCACTTCTTCAATACACGTGGGATTCATCCCTTATATTACACAGTTCCTCCTCCATCCTCCTTCGGCCTCTGTCTTAGAGGTGTTGCCATAATCCCCATGCTTGGCAGGCTTGAGGATCGCAGTACGTTCACCGTGTACTAATAAGACGCTAATGCCCATCCTCCGGTGGTTCTGGTCGCAGTTTTAGGACATACTCGGGCCTATATCTCTTATATATAATATCCATCCTTAAGGTTAAAGATTTTTAACAAAATTTAAATACGGCTATCCCAAGGATCAAATCTCATGGATTTGATGGTCACCGACATAGCTGCTCAGATTTGCAATTTAAATTAGAAAAGTGACAATGGGCTGACCACATCGCTCGAGGAACTGATAATCGTAAGGGGAAGAAAAAAATCAGGAACCGTAAAGCGCAGCGTAAGTAGGCCTCCTACTAGATGAGCTGACGAGATCGTGAAAGTCGCGGGCATTCAGTGGAGGCAACGGATGCAGATGGCAGGCTGCCGTTCAGTTTTTAGTACATGCATCAAAACAGTTGCGATTTCAGATAACAGCAACCACTGCTATCTGAAGTGAAGCCAACAGATCTGACTCCTCAAAAGAGGAAAACTCTAGTTACTTTAGTTGTATTGTATCATGAATCATATACGCGCATTTTTTCGCGTAGAGGAAAAATGTAGAGATATCAATATATTCAATATCAATTCCAGCAAGAGGAGATAATTGAAATTACAAATTTAATGGAGAATCATCCAGTTATTTTTTTATTTTTTTCTTTATTCCGGAAGATTCGTTCTCAGATTGCATAGGTACCGGTCACCGTTCCGCACGATTTCTCCTCATTTTCGCGGAAGACCTCAGATAACTTCCTACCTTTTTGTCGCTCAGCCTTGGAACCTCACCTGGCACAGATATTTAAGAGATTAACATTAATTTTACTGATATCAGTCGCATCCGGAAGACAGATAGAACAGTTACTATGGCTACTACTACTATCACACAAACCGTTGAAGGTACGTATTTTGTTATGTTCAATAATTTAAAATTTGTTTGTATATTGTACTAGGGGTAGGTTTTGCTTGGACTCAAATTATAAATACCAAACACAAAAAAAAAACTAAACTAATTGAAGAATTTATACTATCTATAAACAACGAAGCATCAAACGATCTCTGATTTCAGGCAAAGTGGCCAAAATGCTGGCCGCGTTGCCTAGCTGAATTGCGAGGCTAACTTTCTGACCAAAATCAGGCCAGCATAAGCATAGGTTCCATAATATTTTTTTATTTTAATATTCATAGATATTTCAGTAATTATTATGGGGTAATATTCATTGTTACTCAAAGATAAATTTTATCAAAATATAGATATTGGGTGACCTAAAATATCCAAACATTTGTAGTCTAAATATTTTGCTAGCATAATTAGAAATTGTTTTGACGAAATAGGATTAAAATTATTTTCTGGTATGGCTAAAATTTTAACTTAGGTAAACTCACACACCACACACACAAAGAACCAGAGATGCAAAAGGCAGGCTGTCGTTCAGTGTGGAGGTTAAAGGGGGAGGCCTATGTTCAGCAGTGGACGTCTTCTGGCTGATGATGATGATGATGATGAAACTCACACACTGTTATTGTTAATATTGTTCCTCAACATCCAGTGATTGTTGCAACTCTCTAAAATGTAGAATATTAGGTAGGTATACCTAGTCATAGTATATATTGAAACGCCTACCGAAACTAAAGTTAGCAATTATTGAAAGTATATCTTGTGTCAGTTGCTATAATAAAATTGTTCGAAACCGAAATAAGCATTTAACCAACGTAATATATTTTTTTCAGAAACCATTACCTTCACTGCAAGGCCACCACAGAAACAAATGAAGCTCAAACTCCAGCAACCACCAAGCGAGTCCTACGACGAGAAGAAGGTGGACCCGCAGCTATGCCCACCGGACTGTGAAGACTGCAAGAGAATGTTGTCCAAACTATGCCCGCCTGGATGCGAAGAATGCAGAAAACTTAAAACCAATCCACCCAACAGTCTGACCAATTCCAGCTCTAAAACAATTCCGCTTGTTTTTAACGCCATTGGTATTATGATTGCAATTCTGGCTACTTATATGATTGTTAGCACGGATTCACATCTGTACTTGGTGTTCTGGGTAGTTTACTCTGTGCTTAGAAGAATGATGACTAAATCCAAACTTCGCGTTAAGACAGAGTAACGCAGAAACGCTGTTCAAGAAAGAAAAAGCATTAGTGGTTACATGAAAATTTGCAAGCTTTCAATTGCATATTATGGTATTTATTTCGTAAGTTAAGGATTTATTAGGAGTATTATTCGAAGTCACATGCTTGAAAAATGGTCAAAACGATTTAATATTTTCACGAAGTTTTGAAGAAGTATGAGCACGCAAGTTCCTGAAATTGATGAAGACACTTTTATGTCGCACATAATTATTTATTACTAGTTTAAGCTAATAATTTTAGTTAATTTATTCGTTGTATTGTTGGTGATTAAATTATGAACATTCTTAAAGTTAAAGTTAAATTGTTTGTTCTCCACCTTGTCGACATTACAAACTCCTTGAAAAGAAGTGCGATATTCGGGCTGCCCTCAGATCAAACATACAAAGGAGATATTTATGCCTTATTGTAATAGTTCGTGTTCAAATGTTCCCATTTTCATACTTTTTTACTATAGCAAAAACTGTAAGATACGCAAGAGACGCACACTAAGAAATTTATGGCGTCGCGAATGAACTAGTTAGCTAATAGTCCACGTGATTTCAAGTAAAGGCATCAAGCCTGATTTAGGCCTGATGCATTCGCACCCGCGCCACCTTACCATAATATCTCCTTTGTTTGTCTGATGTAAGGGTCCAACCAAGGTCGCAGCAGTTTAAGACTGCGTGTGGTTCCTGGCATGCAATTTAAAGGGCACTTATGGCCCTTTAAATCGCATAATATGCTAATAATAGTGCCTATGTAGGGTTTATGAATTAGAAGCCTCAAAAAGAGGGCCATGCCAGGGGGAATTTTTACAATTAGAGACTTAGAATTCCGAAGAGGATTTTATAACTGTCATCCAAAAGTGTTTCACTTAAGCACATTAGCTACACACTTCAGTAGGAAGAACTAAATGCATCAATCAAGCATCATTGAAACAAACGAATTAGAATTATTATTGTTGAAAAGGATTTAAATAACAAGAATAAAAAGACAATTTAAAAAAATACTAAAAATAGCTGATTGTCTTCAAACGGCTGAACAGATTCTCTTCTTGAATCATAGCTAAGAACACTCGATTAAATCAACTTTCAAACAAAAAAAAATCCAAAATATGTTCAGCTGTATGGGAGCTACGATGCCACACACAACAACACGTTAAATTTACACAACCCTATGTTTGCGGTGCGGGTAAAAATAGTGAAAATTTGGTTCATTACTAATCATTACTATGGCGTATTCGACCTACTTAACACTGATCATAAAACGGAGAATAAATTTATGAAAGTATAAAATGAAGCTACTTCATAAATTCAACGATATCATAGAAACAGCGAGGAGCGAAATTGAATGGATGCACCTGACAATTAAGGGACCGAAGAAAATGTTAAATAGATGAACACCGGCCGTGCGTGGATAATTCGGACAGGAATTCTGCGAAACAAAGTTAGTATTTATCTAAAGTACCTATCGTCACGGTTCAAAACTAACAAAGAAACTGAGCACATTGTCCATGAATCATCAAACACGCCTGATAATATCATCATAATAACTGCAAAAACTGCGGTTCATAATCTTTCATCAAATACGAACCGAAATCTCATTCGCGGGCCAAAAAACTACATGAACGTTCAACCAGTCATGGAAGAAGGTAATCTAGAAAAGGGGTTTCTCTTTCTCAATTATTATTATTAATTTTATTCGTAATTTTTTTCTATAAATGTATAATGATGTGTATACGTATAATTAAACAGTAGGCGATAAATGAAATACCACAAGATAGAAATTAAATAAACACAAAATCTGTCTTGTTGAATTATTTTGATAGATTGGATTGATTCATTAACTCTTTATTGTTCACACCATTAAATTTGATACAGAAGACAAAAAACTCTTAAAAACTAGTATGGCCTTATCGCTAAAAGCTGTCTCTTCCAGGCAACCTGAGGATGGAAAAAAATCACAATTTCACTAGTCTGATAGCATTTAAATTGTCCGTTAAAGTGTGCGTCCTTATAATTTCTATTGTGTAAGAAAAGGATGGCAACAATACTAAAGATGTAAAATTTTAAACAACTGTACCTTTTATGTGGCCGAGCGGTAGCATAATTATTATGCGCTTTACAATCTGGCGGCACCTGGTTCAATCCTCGGTCCTGCACCAATAACTGATTTAGTAACCCCCAAAAACGGTGAATGAAACCATCGTGGGGAAACCGGTACGTCCAAGAACCTTAAAATTTCAAAGTCATGACATACACCAACATTCACTGGGCCAGAATGGTAGATTATGTCATATCCTCTCACTCTCTCTCTCTCTCTCTCTCTCTGAGAGAAGGACTGTGTCCCAGCAGTAGCAAAATGAAAGGCTGATGATGATGATGATATATCTTTTGTGTGAGACGTTCCAGAAGATGTGGCAACAAGGGCTATTGCCTCTATAATTAAGTTCGCCCTTCTTATAAAGTCCTTAATAGGGTCCATCACTAACGCATAACAGCGTTAGTGTCAGATCAGTGAACTCTGTTGGCGAGACTAATTGCTACAAAAAAACTTATAGGTATCTCGGAGAATATTAGAAAATTTAGCTGGAAGTCAAAATAAACTCGTTCATTTGTAAATTGTAATAACTACTGATTAACTTATCGATAAAACTATTACTACTAAAAATATAATATACTAGCTGACCTGACAGACGTTGTCCTGTCTTAGAACTGTCAAACACGCATAGTTAAAATTGTAAATCTTATTTTTTACTCCTTGGGTTACATTATTGGAGTTGTAGTAAGGATCCCTATTTTATTTGTAAATATAATATACCCTATGTTACCCGGGGAATCCGGGGATAGTATAGCTTCCCAAAAGTGTTTTTTTTTTATCTGTGCATTAGTTTCGGAGCCTATTCAATGCAAACAAACAAACAAACAATAAAATCTTTCCTCTTTATAATATTAGTATAGATACAGAGAAAGTAAAAAAAAAAAAAAAACACAGGTGAACAAATAGCCACCATGCGGCAGGGTTCCCAAAATGCTTGGCAGCATTGCCCCGCTGGATTGCGAGGCTTAACTTTTAAATGAAATATGCCCCAGCTCTGGGATCCCCCGAGGCTAGAACCAATCTGGTCGAAATGACTTGACTTGTCTGCATGATAATAAAATCTGGTCAAAAAGTAAAAGCACAGACATTCGCAACTGTTAAATACCGTTTGTGGAAAAGGCTACTAAAATGGCACAACTCGATAATAAAATGAATGAGGTGGAGAACTACAGTGGCCGCTGAGAGAATGCGTCTGACAGCTGCAATATCATTGTGGAAATTTGAAAGAAAACGTTTTCTTTTCATATTTTAATGTAGCATGTTGGCTATCAGCTACAATCTTACCTTCAAAAAGTTAGTAAAAGTGATTGGAATTTACTGTTTTCGTGCAGTTTTTTTACAACTTATTATTATTAACTGTTACATACATTCTTTCAGCTGCTGTACAGTGTTATTTTTTTCAAGCTTTTTCGTATTCTTCTCAGCAAACCCTTTCGTTTGATGCCAATATCATGATGTGAAAATTTTGTCCGTCATCTAGAGGCGTCCACCATATTGAATTTATCATCTAGGACCAGAGTGCTTGGGAAGACAAATCCAATGAATCCAAACTCGACGGGTTTACGTCGTTTCGTTTGTGAGTTGCTATGCCCATCTAAAGTCACTATCATCAAACCAGCTAGAAGGTACCATAACATTGCATTGTCACCAAACTTACATAAGTATGCAAAATTTCAGCTCAATCGATTGAAGATATCTGCTTCAAAATTGAGTAGCAAGATTCCACCCGAACAAATACAAACATAGTTACAAACATAAATACATATACATTGCAAGTTACATTAAAGCTTATTATTAGCAAAAAGGGTCCAGGGGCCTTACGGACAACAGCTAATAGCGGCACCTAATCCGCTCAGTTGGAAAATCACGCTTCCGCAAACCGTATCTGGGCGCGATAAGGTTCACGTTCGCGTGATTTTCCAACTGATCGGATTAGGTGCCGCAATTAGCTATTGTCCGTAAATTATACATTTTAGAATCACTGACGAAATAATTTAAAGCAGCTCTTGGGAACCGGGTGCTCACGATGACGTCGCATCTGAAAGTGCGAAGTGAAAGTGCTGGCGTGTTAAGAATTGCCATTCTGCGTGGCAATTCAGCATGCTGGGTATGCTGCCGCCAGGGGATCGGCTTGAGTATTTGAATTGTCTTCAGACCTTCCACGGTCTATGGGGCATTCCAACTGTTATAGTGCTAACAACGTGTGTTAACACTATTATACACAGATAACATGCCCTCTTTTTACGTCTAGGGTTAAAAATAATATCTTTGGCGGTGCAAAATTTTCTACAAACAGGTATGGACTAAGTATAGATATTGGCGTCAATTCTGTTGTACCATTTTCTAAATTGATCTAATGAATATAATTATCGGCATCTCTCTTTTTCGCGTCTTCCAATATCAGAAAAGGATGGTGACCATTTCAGAGCTGTAAAATTTAGTTTAGAGAATGGTACGACGGAATCGACGTCAATTATCTGCAAGAGTTGAGTCGTGTCATCATCATCATCATCATTTCAGCCATAAGACGTCCACTGCTGGACATAAGCCTCCATCGATCTCCAAAAGGGCCGGTTGGAAGTGGCTTTTAGGTCATCTGTCCATCTTGTGGGTGGACGTCCTACGCTATGAATACCGGTCCGTGGTTTCCATTCCAGAACCTTTCAGCCACATCGGCCATCTGTTCTTTGTGATATGTGCCTTACCCACTGCCACTTCAACTTGTTAATCCGATGGGCTATGTCGGTGACTTTCGTTCGTCTACGGACCTCCTCATTTCTGATTCGAACCCCGAGCATATAAGCCTCTCCATAGCTCGTTGTGCGACTTTAAGCTTGCTTATGAGGCCCATAGTGAGAGACCACCGCCGTTTCAGTGCCGTATGTCATCACTGAGTCGTGTATAAGTCTAATTAAAGTGTGGCTTTTACCAATTACTTTTTAACTATAGCTTTCTCTTGGGAAATCTTAATTGGTCGGATAGATTGTCTGGTTGATTGTCATTATTTCTATCGTTTTTATTTCAATTAGGTTGGTTTATTTTTTCCTTGTTAATTTATTCCTTCACGTCAAAATTGTTTTGATTTATAACCATAGAATAGCAAAACTCATCATCATAATCATCAGCCAGAAGACGTCCACTGCTGAACATAGGCCTCCCCCTTTAACCTCGACACTGAACGACAGCCTGCCTTTTGCATCCACTGAATTTCCGCGACTCTCACAATGTCGTCGGTTCATCCAGTGGGAGGCCTCCCTACGCTGCGTCTTCTGGTTCGTGGTCTCCACTCCAGAACCTTTCTTCCGCATCGGTTATCGGTTCTTCGAGCGACGTGGCCTGCCCATTGCCACTTCAACTTGCAAATTTTAACAGCTATGTCGGTGACTCTGGTTCTTTGGCGAATATCCACGTTATCAATTCTATCGCGCAAAGAAACTCCGAGCATAGTTCTCTCCATTGCCCGCTGTGTGACTCAAATAGTAGTGATAGCAAAACTAATAAATCGGAATATGTGTATATATTTTTTTGTGTTCGGAACAGAAAAGAAAAAATAAATATAGGTACCTACATAATATTATACAGTGACCATATACAAAGATCGTTCTAAGCCACAAAAAGGCAATAAACAAATAAATTAGATTCTAAACGATCTGCAGCGAGTCACAGGTCGACGAACCTCAAGAGGGAACGACTTTACCCGCTAACTATAGTAAGTACTTTAAACTTTATTACAATACAGATAAAGTTTAAACAGTAAATTTTGAAGTGATTACTGCAGTTATCTCTGTATCATATTTGTAAGCACGTAATTTTAGCGAAAGACGGTAATGGTGGAGCAATGGTGGAGGTTAGAAACGAATGTTAGCTTACCGCATAAAAAAAACAACATTTTAGTTGACTCGTGAACAGACTGGCGTTTGTATGTATATTTGTTAGATGATAACTATCTTATAGACGTATAATTGGTACGCCGCGCCGGACCAGCTTCAGACCAACGACAAAGAAAATTTTCAAAAATTTGTCTTCACGTCAGGTCGATGCAACTCGTGACCAAAATGCCGGCCTCTAATTTGCTCAAAGGGTGAGCATCGCCATACAACGTAGTAATGGGGCCAGCATTTTGGGAACAGTTCCCACTGGTAACGGTTTAATAGATTAATAGTTAGGTTTTAATTTGTTGTTTTTAATTTTAATGTTACGATATTTAGTTTAGGATATATTTATTTGTTAGTCAATTTGGATTAAGTTTTGTTTATTTTCCAATTATGTATGTGTAATTTTCTTGTTTAAATAAATGAAGACGAGAAAGAAAGAGAGGGAAATATGTTATTCTCACTCATACTCCCGTTGGTTGGACGGCTGTCCGTCAACCATATCCATACGTCTATTAGCACTATTAGCTGCTTTAAGAAACATCCCAGAACGATTTTTTTTTAATATCTTGGATTAGTCCACGTACATTATGCATTTTGCATTAGTATAAATGTGTACAAAGTACAAAAATTGGTATACATAATAATAAAAGACTAGCTTACATACTAGTACACATACGAGTTCAAATACTGGTACAAATATTGATACAAATGCATATTATCAAAGACAAATGCAACCACAAATGTTGGATTTAGAATCGATATCTCAATACCCTGGCTGCGTCTTGCACATGCGCTTTGACAGTGTATTCTAGTACTGTCTGCATTTGTGCATCGTATTAAATAAATATAAATCAATAATATTCGGGTCATTTTTGCACACACGGTTATCTGACCCCAAACTAAGCAAAGCTTGTGATATGGCTGCCAGAGACTGATTTACATACCTACATATAGGTATAGTTTTTAAAAACATACTTAAATAGATATTAACAACCAGATATAGAACAAACACAAATGTTCATAACATAAATGTTTGTCCTAGGTGAGAATCGAACCCACGCCTCCAAGCTCAGAAAGTAGGTTCACTACCAACTGGACCAACGGACTATCTTCTAAATTTTCCTTGCATTAATTTTATTGTCAAAATTATGGATTTCATGCTTTTTTTTTAATAGTAAATTGGCTTGCGCTTGGAAAACAGCTTTACTGTAAGTAAAGAATAACCCGCAACATAATATATTGCCCTCAATGTAAATATATGTTGGGGGTCATCCATTAAACATGTAAGAATCAATGGCTAAAGGAAGGAAAACAAAAAACATCACGATCGATTCCGCGGGTCTATTACGAAACTTGTCAGGTGAAGCCTTCGCTTTCATAAAAGCCAGACTGGGTTTCTTGAATCCCAGTCTGGGTGTCTTCTAAGACCAATACCAGAAAAGTTACGCAATAAGGGTGCCGATCACTTAGCGCAAAACCCCAAACTCATCTCCAAGGTCGACTCGACCAGATTCGACTTCCATATATAAATATTTTTTTATATTTTTTATGAAGAATAGGCTTGCACTTGGCCGCCAACTCGCCTGATGTTAAGCGATGATGCGGCCTACGATGGAGCACGCTTGCCTAGAAGAAACCTATTCACTCTCTGGTGGTCAAACGCAAGACTATTATTTATTTTAAAAAAAAACTTGAAGTCACCCAGGTTGTATCTATATAAATTGTTCCTACTAGTAGATCACCCCCAACAGGAGTTCGTTATATGTTCGAAACCCTGATTTTGATCATAATAATTGAACTGAAAATGTGTAGTTGCATGAACTGCTGATCACTTCCACCTCAGAAAAGAGAAGTAAATAGAAAGGAAATGAAAAGGAAAATCTGTTACCAGGCATTAGAGTGATTGAACATTCTTATTTAGATCGAACTCCGCATCACAGTTGCTAACTGATTTCGAATGACTGACGTTTCGTTTATATGGGTGCAACTGGCTACAACAAATTTCTTACAAAAATGCCTTGACAGACATTCTAATTTAAACAAAAACAAATATTATTTTCTGTGACTTCAACGGTAGTTATACATGTTATCGTCGCAGAAATAAATATAGGTACAAACAAATGCCGATCTATTCCCAATTCCCATAGAATCTGAGACCTATCTTCCCTCGGCCAACAAGAAAAGTTAGCATTTCTTTTTCATCTTTAAACACCAACAATGCTACCATTGATTCAGGCTCCCAGCGGTGGAACCGGTTCCGTTAAGGCCCGCTTGTTTTTGTTAACTGCCCTCCGATCATTTTATTGTAAGTACCTACCTGGTGGCGGGGCTATAAATTGCTCAACTATCTCATTCTAGACGAAGAGGTGACGGTTGATTTGAATTGACAAAACTGTGCACGAAAAATACCTTATGAAGCATTTATTCATTATATTACACTAGGTGTATGTATACTTCTATGAATGTACTCGAGCCCCAAGAAAGAGACCTTGTGCCTAGTTTGGGGTTCACCGCCAACCTATTTCAGACGTAGTACAGAACCACTAACAACTAAAGTATTTAATCTATTAGTTAAGCACCTCTGTACTTATTTTGGTAAATAAATATTATTCTATTCTATTCTTATTTGTACGACCGAAGTTATTATTTTTAATTTTGACATGAAAATAAAGCAAATACTTCCCTCGAAAAAATTTAAAATATGACAAATACTTTTTCTATGTCATGTTTGACCGCGCGGAAAACTATGAAATCGAATCACACCACAATTATTTAGTATAAATGCGCAATTTGTGTATAAATGTGTAAGGAAGTATGTTTTTCCGCGTTTAACAGAACGGTATTTTATGGAACGTATTTGAAGAAATTTGGTATGGATGTAGCTTATACACTGGATGAACAGGTCATATTTCATACTTTTTATCCTGAAAAATAACCTGTTTCTTACGGATAGTGAGTTAAACCTCGCACAGCTAGTACGATAAACGATAAAGCCATGATGTCGATTACAATTTACGAGCGAGGTACGTTCGCTACAGCTATATTCGCAATCTCTAAATTAATGTCACATTCCGCGTCTGTCTGTATAATCGCTAACTTCTCCTAAACCATTCAAAGGATTTTGATGCGGTTTTCACTATCAGTTTGATAATTTTTCACGGAAGGTTTATACATAGTTATATCTAACTATAGCAACCAACCCCGCCACTGATGTAATTTACGTGCGAAGCCGGGGTGGGTCGCTAGTTCAATCAATTATAAATAAAGACCGATATAATAAATCCAAAATCAAATCAATCATAAAGCAACATGCTGAGTTCGGGCTGGTTTTTGTGATAATGTACCTACTTATTTTTGGATTATTTTGTTTGGTTTTAAAGTTCATTATCGCAAAATAATCATTTCTGTAAAATGTCGGTATATAAATTTCCATGCCTATTAGTTTCGACCAACTATCATCCGTTTCATCTCTGAACTGCGCAGATCATTCCCCCCCGTAAACTCAGACAACAAACCTCCTGAAAGCTGCCTCCTGCACTAGGCTCTCTCGATCTCACGTACCTCAGTTATTGACCCGCTAGAGCAACTCGCCGCGTTGCCGACAGCGCACGTCTCTGCGCACTTTTGCCCATCCACCCCGCGCGCATCGATCGCCGACTCCTAGCCTAGGCCAGGCATTACAGACATGCCTGCGCCCTGCGAAGCTTGCAAGGGTGAGACCATTTTTCAATTCTCTTAAAAGTAATAATTTGCTCTTAATGAAAAAAAGGGAATCCGTGATGTGTTGTGTCGTCAAACAAAGTTTGTTTTGGGTGTTGTTATTGTTGTTGCCGATATTTTAATGGGTTTTCTTGTGTCAGTACAGGATTGATGACGCAATGGAAATAGTAATTTTGAAGGAATTTTTTTGGCACTTCATAAATACCTATCCAAGGGTTCACCTAATTGAGGTGACGTTAAGGAAAGTGGCACGTGACAGATTGTTTTGTTTCTAAAGTAAAATAAATTAGTATTTTAGAAAACTAGCTGCGCCACGCGGTTCACCCGCGTAGTGATGAAAAATGGTGATGATGATGATGATTAAAATTAACCTATGTCACTATCCAGCCCTTGAACTATACCCATGCAAAAGATCAGGTCGACCCGTTGCTTTGTTGCTGCGTGAAAGAGGAACAAACAAACCAACAAACTTTTCGCATTTATAATATTAATAAAGTATGACTATTTTCTTACTGCTTACTTTACAACTTAATGCGAATTTTGAAAATACTTTACATAACGACGAGTTTTTCCATCTTTGTTCTGACACATAGAACATCTTTAGTATCTTTAGTTTCTTGCGTTACCAATGATTTTCTTAGTTTTCGAATAAATTTGCTTTTCATATATATTTGTAACACAATGAACATAAAATTTATAATCATGCTATTTATTTCAGTGAAGTGGAAAAAAAAATACACTAAAATAAAATACTTCGTGTTTAAAAGCTGTTTAAGTTTAATCGCAGAAATATTAAACAAGTCAACATCAATTTCTGTAGCAAGAGCGTTGAATTCCATCGAATTCCATCTTTCAAGTCAACATCAATTTCTTTACCAAGAGCTTTGAATTCCATCGAATTCCATCTTTCAAGTCAACATCAATTTCTTTACCAAGAGCTTTGAATTCCATCTTCCAAGTCAACATCAATTTCTTTAGCAAGAGCGTTGAATTCCATCGAATTCCATCTTTCAAGTCAACATCAATTTCTGTAGCAAGAGCGTTGAATTCCATCGAATTCCATCTTTCAAGTCAACATCAATTTCTGTAGCAAGAGCGTTGAATTCCATCGAATTCCATCTTTCAAGTCAACATCAATTTCTTTAGCAAGAGCTTTGAATTCCATCTTCCAAGTCAACATCAATTTCTTTAGCAAGAGCGTTGAATTCCATCTTCCAAGTCAACATCAATTTCTTTAAAAAGAGCTTTGAATTCCATCTTCCAAGTCAACTTCAATTTCTTTAGCAAGAGCTTTGAATTCCATCTTCCAAGTCAACATCTATTTCTTTAGCAATAGCTTTGAATTCCATCTTCCAAGTCAACATCAATTTCTTTAGCAAGAGCTATGAATTCCATCTTCCAAGTCAACGTCAATTTCTTTAACAAGAGCTTTGAATTCCATCATCCGAGTCAAAATCTATTTCTTTACCAAGAGTTTTGAATTCCATCTGCTTGTTCTCAGAGACATGTGGTGTGGGAAGCGCGGCTACATGCAGCGACCGGTGCGAGTGCGGGCCGACTTGCGCCTGCGCTTCATCGAAGAACTCTACAAACTCCGGTTAGTCGTAAACTTTACAGTGTCATTCCCAAAGTGATAGACTTTATAGTGTCGTTCCCATAGTGATAGATTTTATAGTGTCATTCCCAAAGTGATAGATTTTATAGTATCATTCTCAAATTGATAGACTTTATAGTGTCATTCCCAAAGTTATAGACTTTATAGTGTCATTTCTAAAGTGATCTATTTCAACTCGCAATAGTAAATTTCCAACCAAGAAGGGTTTATGGCGGCGGAAAAATATTTAAGGGTCTGTGAGATATAATTGGAGGCTAACAAAAGTGGATCCTTTTTGCGTTTGAACCCGTACAAGTTCATTCTGCCGGTCCGTCTGTATGTCCGTCTTTCGTCCGTTTAAATTTTTATGAACCTCACTTCTACAGGGTTACGCGGAAAAGGTGTAAGGCTTAAGATCCATTATATTGTTCATTATGAACAACTTTTCATCATAATCATCATCAACCAGAAGACGTCCACTGATGAACATTAGGCCTCCCCTTGTAATTCCACACTGAACGACACCCTGCCACCTGCATCCAATGGATGCCCGCGACTCTTTCAATATCTAGTGGTCTCCACTCAAAAACCTTTCTTCCCCGTCGGTTATCGGTTCATTTATTCCTAAAATTTTTTCTTGGTAGGGTTCTTGTTTTTTTTTTAAGTTTTATCTTTTTAACGAACTGAACAAACAAGCCGCTACGGTTAACTGCTACTGAATTTCGCTCGCAAAGATTTGGCAGTTCCGCAAGGCGGAATCTGTAAAAGAGCCCTAACATTTTTCTCATTAGATGTTTTTTTTTTCAGAGCAAAAAGGATGCGGCGCACCTGGGGGAGCTAAAAAATGTGGAAGTACCCCCAAAAATTAATTTCTTTTCCCCATTATGAATCTACTTACATATTACTCTTGTAGCTTTAGTTATCACATAATTCGTACATAATGTAGGCTTTTTCTCGTATAATTAATTAAAAAAGAACCGTAATATTGTGTCGTCATGAAACGAAATTTAAATAAGTGTTTAGTATCTATTATGATGTAATTCTTAGCTTACTCTCTAGGACAGTTAATCTCTGCTTAAATGTTAAGAATATAAGTAATGTTTAGTGGTAATTTTATCACATTCAATGTTTGCAATTTAAGCTTTTGTCGTATTATAAAATGAATCCTTAGTACTTGTAATACTCATTAGTGTAAGTGTGGGCACGCACACATGCATAATATTATCTGTATTTAGCGTATATAAATGTAAGCATCTTATGCAAGTGGTTTTTATTTTGAATCCGACGTTTCGTAGGTTGGATCTACGTATGGCCATCAACTCGCCGGATGGTAAGTGACGGTATGGCAAAGGTGGATGGAACATGTTGTTTATTTTTTATTTTTTTATGCCATAGGTAGCAAACAAGCAGACGGGCTGCCTGATAGTAAGCAGTCACCGTCGCCTATGGATACTTGTAACACCAGAGGCATCACAAATACGTTGCCGACCCTTTAGAACTCGATTAACTCGCCTTTTGAAGAACCCCATGTTGTAGCTTCTCGGAAACACCGTAGAAGGTAGCTCTTTCCACATTTTGCAGGTATGAGGCAAGAAGGATCGTGTGAATCGCACAGTGTGCGATTTCCACTTATCTATAATGTGTGGATGAACCTTCAAGCGGTGGCGGCTAGTACGATGGTAAATCCGCAACGCCTAGTTGATAAGAAATCTATTCTCTCTACCCTTCAAGTTTCTTGATAGTGAAAGAGTGGAAACTCTTCAAGCATTTTCCAGGAGTGATGCCTCAAGCAGCGTTCTAGGGAGGTACCGGGTGGTTTTCTGGAGATCCCGGTGACCTCCGTCTGGCACAGAAGCAAGCCACCGAGGGATTTTCAGTATGTGCAATCCTAAATAACTTAGCGGTTCACCAATCATCATCATTATTATCAGCGTATGTGTGTGGGAACTGCTGGGACACAGGCATTTTCTCTTTCAGATAGGCCCTATCTGAAAGAGTTAGCGCAGTCTTAAACAAACTATCATAGTGATTACCTACTCTGTACCTATTACTAGAATAAATAGTAGGTTTCCAGATATTACTAAAGGATCTTTTTATCCCGGAAAGATGTGTCCATGTGTGATAGCGGGTGAAACCTTGGGGCAATGCTAGTATTGTATAGATTGTGTAGTACCGGTGTGAGGGAAATGCCCGAAGCCAAAATGCTACTATTATACGTTACCATTTGCCTTATACTTATCGTAAAACGATAAGTATAAGGCAAATGTTGTTTTTGTGGTTTAAAATTTTGCAAACCAGCAATGTAAAGCGTACAAACGGGCGCGCGGCGCAGCACGATGCAGGTTGTTTGTTGACCTCTAGCGTTAGCTGATACTTATTTGCATTACATTGCGTACATAAAAAAATATTCACAAAACATAGTTTTTTTTGGTATTTTTCACCAATCACCAGCACTATCACAAGTCTTCGTTTTTGGGAGGATATGTTTGTTTGTATGTTACGTATTGTGTCGTAAAAAATAAAACACAAAACTAAAACATAATTATCTTTATTATAATATACGACAAAATGTATATGAATACAATTCAACCATGGAAGCAATGTATGGGACTTGTTTTACATTTTAATGTTTTTCTTGAACTTAGACCCACTCTTAAGTAGATTAGGATTGTCTCTTAATTAACACTTAATATCTAAATACAAACTAGCAATACAAAAAATTTAACAGCAAAGTATTAGAAGAACAAAGTTCATAAAAACACCTAACTAACAACTTAAAAACTAAAATTAACGCCAATAAAGTGAGTTCAAAAAATTAAGATAAAAATCTTAGTTTTCAAAATATCAGTCTAACAAACATCAGCAGTCATTTTCCATTTTTCTGTTTGTTTGAATTTCCAAAAATGGAACTTGAATGTTGATGTTGCCATAACCATCGTTGTAAAATAATTGCAAGAGGAAAAAAATCTAATGAGTATAACATAAATCGTATAAAAAGCACCTACAACAATATGAACATTTAAAATACATTTATATTGTAAACATGTATATTGAAGTAGAATAAATACATTATATTCTTTACTGAATTTAATATTATCTCAAAATAAGGTACTCTACCAATCTAGTTGTACCTAAATATAGCAACACTTCAATATATTTCTTTTAATAGTTATTTGATTTGAACATTACAGAATAAATAGGCCTCATTACATTTACCTTTCATTTTCAACACTTACAACATTTAAAAATATATTCAATCGACTATTCAATAGCAGACTAACAAATGCACATTTATTTCAATTCCACAGTTTCGCATAAAGAAATAATCCTACCATTTTAGTAGAAATCAATTATAACATGGCAACCCTGAATCTAACATGGAAAAATAAGTCGTTCACTACACGATCATGATCTTAAAAACTAGAACATCAACGTTTAACTTGCTTATAAAATATCAATCACAAGTGAATATGGTCACTGGATTAAATCACATTGGTCTTTATAGCGGTGTTCACTCACTGGCTACTGTCGTTCGAATAAAATGTCTATGGAAATAACTCCAATTTTGTCCTAACAGAACTTGATTGCACTCGCCCCTTTCTTTTATCAAACACCCGAGAAACTCGCAAAAGGGTTTGTTACAATATGTTAGATTACTAGTTCGATTGATATAGCAGTGTGGAAAAAACATTCCAAACTTTTAAGTAACAATATTTTTTTTATTTCTGTTGATCTATTTAGACCAGTGGTTCCTAATTAATGGTAACCGTACCCGTAGGGGTACGCGAAGTTGCATCAAGAGGTACGCGCGGCAATTTCTTGACAAACAGAAATTCTATGAAAGAAAGACGTCACACCGTATGCAGTCCAATGTAGTCCGTCTGCAGTCCTCACTGCATAGTGTTTCATACTTTACTGGACCTCACAAACTGAGTCTGCACCGAACCGGACTAGGTACATTTGGTGTGCTTGAGCCGATCTCGAGGGGTACGCGAGTTTCAGGTATTTCTTGAAGTGGTACGCAGGAAAAACTAATTGGGAACTACTGATTTAGACAAAACTAATACAATCATCACCATCCGTATGTGGTGGACATTACACACATACACGTACAGCAAGGGTATGGAACTCTCTGTCGTAGTCTATTTTTCATGTACAAATATGACTATGTGGAAACACGAAAGGCTATCTTGAACTGAACAGTGAAACCAGAGAACTGAGAGTGCTTGAAAGATTTCAGAGTCAATTGTAGATATTAGCCATTAAGAGGTGCAGTTACCTATAAGGCAAGCCGTCATCGGCATGCCGAGTGAAATTTAATTGGACAATGCTAGCAAGATTTGAAAGACAAAAATCAATTAAATTTAAAATTCCTATCAATCAAAAGTAGCCAGTGCGAATGCACCGCAATATAATAAAATAGAAACATGCATTGTCTATGCATCGTTTGGCGGAAGATTGACATTAACAATTGTCTATGGCACTGGTTCTTCGTCGGTTCCCTCTTCAGAATCGTACACCGGGGCGCCGTTCTTCATTTGAATCACGGATCTCTTGCGGTGTCTGTGCTCTTTCTGGTCTTTCTCGATGGTCCTAAAACAAGAGAATTCTTATTTATTTAGAGGATACTTTTCAACCCGAAAATGTGGGGAAACTAGATCACGGTTATGGCACTGGCAAGAGAACTATAAGTAAAAGTAATATTAAACCTGTCATTATATGTGTTATCCATGATACCTACTACCCAAAGGGACGAAACGCTTCAAACAGAAAAAACGAGCAGAGCGAGAGGTACCACGTTTAGCCATTTATCCCTTTCTAGTGTTGACATAATCACTGATACTAATTCCTCATTACTTTTCATACTTTTTTATATTTTTATACAGAATAGATCTACGTTTGGCCACTAACTTGCCTGATGATAAGCAACGGTGTGGCCGAGGATGGAACACGTTGATCTAGAAGAAATCTATTCATTCTAGCCTTGAAGATGCCTAGATTGTAGTTCTCAGGAAACAAGGAGGACAGCAGGGAGTTCCATTCTTGGACAATACGTATCATAAAAAACAACCCAAATCGTTGTGTACGAATTTTTGGAATTTCCACTAGGAAGGGGTGATAGTGTGCTGTCCTTCTACTTGTCCTGTAGTAAAAGGGGGAGGGTGGAATAAGGTCATGAAGCTTTTGCTCACATGCACTCACCAAAATATATCCGGTAGAAAATAGACAGACAAGCTACTTTACGGCAGTGCTCAAGGCGTTGTAATTTATTGGCGACTAGCTTGCTGTCACCAATCAGCCTCATAGCACGCCGGTCTACGGAATCTAAAGCTTCCAGTTGGTACTTGGCTGCTCCGTCGAATAGGTGGAAGCAGTACTCAACACACGTACATACTAATTTATTCCTTATTTATATCACTACAATAATAAACGGATGCACCCTAAATAACCATGAGAGTTTTCTTTTAGGTATTATGTTTCAAAAAAAATATATAAATAATTAAAAATGATGCTGATAAAATCATGTACGGACTACCCAAATTAATACCAAATTTACGGTTACAATATTTTTCCAAAAGTGGCAACACCACACACTAATATGTGTTCATGAACGTCATTGTATATAAGACATGTAGTGTGAAAGGGACAAATGGCTAAACGTGGTACCTCTCGCTCTGCTCGTTTTTTCTGTTTGAAGCGTTCCGTCCCTTTGGGTAGTAGGTATCATGGTGTTATCCATGTTTGATAGAGAAAAATGGAAACGGATTGCTATCTCTATCAAGCCCTCATAGTAAGAAAAAGTTACAGGTCCATAACATACAGAGTGTAAGGGAAACGATCCCGAAAAAGCTGGTAGTGGACTGGTGGTGGAGTGATATAGTGCTGGAGATTACTGATACAATACCACAAAAAACTTGTTTTTTTTACTATGATTTTCTTTATGATTTTTTTTGCATTATCTGTGCAACACCAGTTTTTGGGAGTTAAAAACAACTGTTATTACAAAAAAATATTTAAAGTTCACAGATGTAATGAAAATAAAATATCTGGCTGTCGCCTATAGGTGACCAACAATAGACCTCCACCGGAACAGGCAGTCAGCGCCGCGCGCACGCTCGCGCGCTTTTGTATCTACGTGGTACCCCAAATTTTGTACGCTTTACATTGCTGGTTTGCAAAATACTAAAATTGCAAGTACAAGGTTAATGATTATTTATTGGTATTAAATTGTGTTTGGATAGTACCTAGTATAATAATATCGTTAAGGCTTCGGGAGCATTTACCCTACACTCTGTGGAAACATTATACATCATCATCATAATCAGCCGTTTAACAGTCCACTGCTGGACTTTTAGCCTAACCGCGAGAGGGTGATTGGGCCATATCCACCACGCTGGCCCATTGCGGGTTGGTGGATTCACATACACCATTGAATTCCTTCTCCGTGCGTAAACAGGTTTCCTCACGATGTTTACCTTCACCGAGTCTTCACTTCCGCCAGTGGTATGAAAATCCGAACATTAAACAACATATATTAATATTTATATTTATTTACTTGATCATTATACATACCTCGCAGTAAACAGCGGATGCAACGCGTTCTTGAGACTAGCAAACAGATAGGGGTACATCTCCTCCTGGCTTGCCAGTACTTCTTTAGCCGCGTCCACCGGGTCAGCGACCATGTCGCTCTCGGCGATGGAACCTAGCCGTTCTTGAGTGGATCCTAGTGAGTCAAGCGCGGATCCCAGCGGGTCGCGTGACTCGTCCAGGGAACGCCGTTGGGGAATTACTGCCTTCTCGGTGGTTCCACACGGTTCGGATACGGACCGGTCCAGGAGGCCAATTTCTTTGCTGCATTAGGAGAAAAGTCTTGTTAATTGGTCAGAACAAACAGCAACACAGATTTTCGAAAGAAGAAGAAAGGAGTTTTGGCGCCAACGTGGAAAAAAACATGTCGGCTCGTTGGATTATTTTCCTAAACTTGTGTATTTTCGAGTGTTAATGTGTAGTAAATGGTGAATTATTATTTATCATTGCCATTTCAGCACTCGTTTAAACGCCTAATATGAAACTAATAGAAGCTAGTAATACTAAGTATAGATCAGCGTTGATCTGATTCATGGACAGGAATCAGATCAACGCTCAAAAATGTCCGTAACAAAACTAGACTAAAACCATAGTAACTATTTAGCAATCTAGACATGACTACAACTTCATCATAATCAGCCTTTTAACAGTCCACTGCTGGAGGTTTAGCCTACCCCCTAAAGGGTGATTGGGCCATATCCACCACGCTGGCCCAGTGCACGTATGCAGGTTTCCTCACGATGTTTTCCTTCACCGAAAAGCCAGTGGTATGAAAATCCGTACATAAACTCCAAAGAGCTCATTGGTACGGGCCCGGGGTTTGAACCCGCGACCTCACGCTTTCAAGTCTAGCGGTCTCTCAAATAGGCTACCATGGCTTACATTAAATGTATGTAGGTAAACTCAGGACACTGTTTTCTAGAATTGTGTACTACTTCCAACTTCAATGGAAGTAAGTAACAGAGTTTGTCTCTTACCCATTATCCTCGCTATCGTCACTCTGTTCATCGCTGCCGGGCGGCGAGGCGGACGGTCGCGGGGCGCGGAAGTCTGGAAGTGCGCGCGCGCACGCGAACGCTTGCACCGCACGCTCGCGCACGTATATGAACGGACGAATGATGCGGACGTCATGCTCTCTGAAACAGGCATGGTTATTCAGTATAATTCGTTTTTTACCAGACTAAAAGGGTATTGCCGGCATAGAAAAAACTTGAGCAAAAAGCAATGTAGTCGGGGAAAGATGGTACACAACCACTTCCGTCCCATTCGGATCAACCAGAGACATGAGCCAGACACTGTAAGGCTTGTGGCACATTCCACCTATGTGCCGAAGCAGAACTGAATTGAAAATTATGTGTATGTTGAAAAAACGGATATGTACCTACAGTCATACCTACATCATGTTCTAGCAGCTGTAAGGGTATGTTTTAGAATGGATGCCTTTCATAAAATTTCCCCTGAAATTGGTTGTTATTCATTTGTAAATTTCAATGTATTTACCTGACTCTGTAATGCGCCTTCAAACTAGCTATAGCTGCAGCATGGAAGGCGGTAGCAACGAATGCTCTCGCCGCGTCATCCAAGTTCTGTCCAATCGCAGCCACACCGTAGCCGTTAGCTCGCATAGCGTTGTACGCGACCCGCCTGATGCCATGACACGACCAGCGGTGGAGGGAAGACAACTTGGATACGCTGCTACGTCCTGCAAAGAGGTAAAACAGTTATGTTAGGACTATCTGGTATGTAAAATATTTCAGTCATCAATAGGCCTTTTTATATAAAAAGATCTGCAAACAGGTATGCGATCCATCTTATGGTAAGTGGTAATCGCTAGCTCGTTGTGGACTGGCACATACTAGTCCACAATCACCTCTCCGGGCTGGCAAAGGTGATTGTGGACACACTCATATACAGGGTGTAAGGGGAACACTCTCGAAGCCAAAAGAAGGTAATTGTACTCATCATTATGAACAACTTTTACTATGGTACCAACCCTGAAATAGCGAAAAAATATCAGCTGTTCCATACATTTTGTCGAGTGTCAATGACCGTTTTCTATAGAACAGCTAATATTTATTTCGCGATGAGTACAATTACCTTCTTTTGGCTTCAAGAGTGTTCCCCTTACATCCCGTATATTAAGCACAGGATCCCAACAATAAATTCGAGTCCAAAGACTCGCCGCCACCTATATGTGTTAAGAAAACATTGTGATGAAACCACAGACTAGGTAAAGCTACTACGTAGAAGTCTTTGCATGAAACCTTAATATGTTGCAAGTTTGGAAGGGCACTTTATGGCACTCATCTGTGTACTGTTCAGGTTCCATAGGCAGCAACAGACTTTCGACTTGGGGACTTAAGTATAAAATCTGGAAGCACCTATCGTTGGGTTCCGGCAGCCTCACTTGAGAGTTCCCATTTAGGCCTCTATGTAAGGTCATTTCTGGTGTGAACAGAACAGTAAAGAGCTATTTATCTATCTTACTATAGTAAAGTTCAGTCTGTAATATTATAGGTACTGATACTTACTATTAGATTCATCATTTTCCAATTTGTCCTGGTAAATGAACTTGACCCCGAGTGTCCTGCAGTACGCCATCAAATGAAGCGGATCCACTTGTGACTTCGGTTCATGTACATAGAGAGCCCCTGTAAACCACACATGGAGTTATAGAGCTTTCAATGCTATTGTTGTGTCAATGAAAAGCTTATTGTGACCAAATCGTAGCCCAGATATTGGCCCAGGTCGTGAGGTTGAGCATTTGGATTATCTTTAGACCTTCAAAAGCTCCATTTTCCATTATATCGTTTATATAAAAAATATTATACCATCTAATGATAATCAAGCTACTGAAGCAAAATAGATTTCCTAGACATCCAAATAATGGGAATGAATGTAATGAATTTAGCTTTTTTGGCATGTAAAATCAGGATTGCTTACCAATACTGAAATGCATCCCTTTAGCTCTCGCGTAGAACTGGTACTGGTGCATCGTGTGGAGAAGGGCGATAGATTCTTGACCTCCAGATAGACAGACCAGGACCTTGTCGCCCGGTCTGATCATGTTGAACTCGTGAATAGCCTGAAATTAGAGGTTAATAGATGTTGAATAAATAATCACATTTCCTCCGCAGCATCTAGACATATTTGCAAATGGACAGATTGTCAGCAAAGAGAATACAATAGAGACGAGACGGGACTCCATAGAGAAAAAAAGTTTGATTGTCAGCTGGACAGATTAGCAACTGGACAGATTAGCAACTGTCTTGCGCACATAGGCCATACTACACCGATAGAAGGTCATTATTAAAAAGGGTTGCGCACAAAGGCTACACTGCGCCGACAGGAGGTCATTATTAAACAGGTTTTTTTTTTAAATCTTATTTTTATACAGGGTTTTAATTTAATAACTGTTTAATTTTGAAACTAATTATATTTTATCGCATATCTGCATAGGCGCTGTTGGTGATTTGGAACGCGCACTTAGTATCATCAACCCCTGTCTGTGGTATATTTTTTTATTATTTAGAAGGCGATACGAGTTTTTGTGCCTACGCTACGGCATACATTTGAGCAGAATGAGCAGGCTCTTCTTACCTCGACAGTGGCCTTCCAGATGGGCTTGGGTGGACAGTGCCAGTTGCCCTCGTCATCACACGTAAAGTCTGTGAGCGAGGTGTCGCTACAGGCACTGCTGTCGTCCTGCTCCTCCCAGCATTTAAACAGTCGGCATTCAGACTCGCTGGAACGCAAAAGAAACATTTTATTATAAAAGGGACCATCTGGACCACGAACCGGAAGACGCAGCGTAGGTAGGCCACTGGATAGACCGACAACATTGTGAGAGTCGCTGGCATCCAATGGATGCAAAAGGCAGGCTTTCGTTCAGTGTGGAGGTTAAAGGGGGAGGTCTATGTTCAGCAGTGGACGTCTTCTAGCTGATGATGATGATCTGGGCCAAGATATCAACTAACATCCCTAGTTTCCATCGCAAACTGGCTCTCCTGCACCGGTTTTCGGCTTGAGTTAGCCATTTGAGCATTAGAAGGTGCTTTTTTATGCAACTGACGAGACGCGCAAGTCATTCTCTTGATGGTAAGCTGGTACCCATAACAGTTCAGTGCCACCCAGAAGTTATATCTTCAATAGTTCAAAGCCCTGCGCGGCAATGCACTGCAGTTATCACCCTGAGATGTTAGATTTCACTGGAAACATTGCCCTACCTTTATGATATAATGTTTCTCACAATATTTGACATCATGAACTATCGTATGTGATAATGTAATAAGAGAAGAGAAAAATTGTGTTTAGCAGTATGGATCAAGTCGATACCCTGATGTAATCCGATGATAAGGTTGATGTTATCCGATCGGGTTATCGACCCGTTTTTAATGATGATTAGAAAATGATTAGTTGACTACAATAAATGACTGAGATTATGATTTTTTAGAGTTGTTTAATTATAAAGGTTATTTTGCATGCAAATATTTTACAGAATAACTTGGTTAATTTTCTTGCCAAAGTCTTGAGGAAGGTTAGTTATGAACTCTTTAATGGCCATATACTGTTGTCGACGTAAAAAGAAATTATTGCCTAGATTGTATAGCCTAAGTACTCGTAGTAACTAAAAGGAATATTGAAGATTTCTTCCCTTCTGATTGCATGCATAAAAAAACCTACCTCCTATCATAATAGCATCGCTCCTCGTGCGAAGACCGCTGGTCGGTGCCGTAGCCACTCGACCGAGAGCTTCTGTCTGAACTACTGGACGACGCGTTTGATGAACGACTCGACCGCTTTGAGTCTACTGCCATTGGTGCCGTTCTGAAAGATGGTACAGCTTTAGACTTGACTAGCGAAGGGTTTTTCACAAGCTTTTATAGCTTCACTTGTAACTATCATCACCAACATCAACTGCACCATCATCTGCTGGGACACAGGCCTTCTCTCAAAAAGAAAAAGGATGGGCCCTAACCACCATGCCAGCCCAGTGCCTGTTGATGAATGTCATTATGTCTTTAAACTTTTGAGGTTTTTAATTGGACATACCGGTTTCCTTACTATGTTTTACCTTCACCGTTTTGAGCAATGACATTGAAAACTGCACATCATTTATTTATGTAATAAATAAGTCACTGGTGCAGGGTCGAGCATCGAACCGGGCACCGTCCGATTGTTCAGCGCACATACTTGGCCACCATCGCTCATCGCCAACTAATAATGTATGTAAATAAATTATAGTTTTGCAACGATATTTCGACTAGGCTGGTCCTCGCCTCGGGATATCCCAGAGCTGGCACATATTTTGTACTCAAAAGTTAAGTATTCTATATTAAGCGGGACAATTCTGGTGGCGATCTCGACGGCGTTTTTGTTTTGTACCTATTTTAGTTACAATTGCTTTGTATTGTGTTATCGTAAACTGGTGAAGTAATAAATTCAAATGGAATTAATGCACACGTAGGTACAAAAAGACCGAAGACGTAAACTGCCTACGATTATTGCCTATTATTGTCTACGATAAGAATAAATCATCAAACAAAGCGTTTGTACTGAACATCCGTCGTTCTAATTTCTCAGCGAAAGTTTTCACAAAAGCCGTAAAACTTCTCGACTTGCTGTCAAAATGAAAGATCGCTCTCCATGAAATATGAGACTACCAACTAAACTTTTGAGTTATTGCCAAATGCATTACCCATGGGCGTTAACAGTAATTAAAACTTGGCGACGTTTTGCTAGAACAGAATGATGCAAGGCAAAAAGTTTGTTCACCTTTGAATCAAGGTTTTTCTGATTCTGTCATCAAGGGTAAAGCAGGAGCAAAAGCTGCGAGACTTCAACGCTATGACTATCTACAATGTGTGGATGGCTTTTCTGGCGATCCAGAGATCCAAATTCTAGGTGGCACTGACAAGTGTAACGGTTACCATCAGGCAAATGACTTCCTTGGACCCGGTATGTATTATAACTGCGACCAGAACCAGCGTAGGATGGGCAGCAGCGTCCTATTAGTACACGGTAAACGCACTGCGATCCCCAAGCCGCCTGCCAAGCGCAGAGATTATGGCACGCCCCTCTTTAGGAGGGAGGCCTTTGTTCAGCAGTGGACGTTTACTTGCTGATGATATAATGTGTTATGTGAAACGACTTCCTAGTCTTTCAGTTGCATAAAAAAGTTAACTCTAGTCTATTCACATGTCAACGGTATTTGTTACAGTGCGGCAGGACTATTCAGTCACTTCATCAAAACTCGCGTAAGCATTTCCTTCGGTTGGATTTACGGTTTATCGGTTAGGAGCTCGTCACGACCTATAAATGTAACACGAGTGTACCCAGTTATCATCATCATCATCATCATTGTATTGTATTATATTGTATCATCATCATTTCAGCCACAGAACGTCCACTGCTGGACATAGGCCTCCCCCGTCGATCTCCAAAAGGGCCGGTTGGAAGCTGCCTGCTGCTGTCGTCTTTTAGGTAATGTACCCAGTGATATACCTATATTGAATTCATTGTGTAAACCGTTTATTAAGACTATTTAGTATCACTAAAATGCTATGCTATAGACACAGGTGGTAATCAAGCAGACGGGCTGCCTGATGGTAAGCAGTCACCGTCGCCTATGGATACTTGTAACACCAGAGGCATCACAACTACGTTCGATCCTTTAAATTTAAGAATCTATTAACTTTGTCATGTAACTCAGCTAGCACATGATGTAACGTCTAAATCTGGATCTCGAGTCACGCAAGTGGCTGCCACGTTTCTAATATTATCTTATTTGGAACTTTATGCGTCATAAAATTTCATATAAAGTTGCTAATTGATCATATAATATTTAGTATTATTGATCTCGCAGCTAAACCGCCTAGACTTGGTTGAGAAACTTTACTCTATTTACATTTTTTTTTTTAGGTTTTCGTAATTATTACCTACACGTTGAAATTATCGTTAATTTTTCATGTCATATACATGGAACGTCAGGAATTAAACTAATTGAAAATTCACGCGATAACATCCGTAATTTTTTAATAATGAAATCCTTGTCATGCAGGTTTATATCATTCTGATGTGTTATAATAGTTTGCTTAGTGAGCACTTTTGTAATATCGCTTTCTTTTATATTTAATTTCATCCGTTTTTAATTAAAAACAAAATACTGACAATGGAGATGGAGAAAACGTGCCTTCGAAGCCAGGTAGATAGAGTTGACTTTTCTATTGCCACTTGTCCATCATAACGCCAAATTGATGCTCCAGTGGGCGTTAGATTTTAGTTATTTTTCGACTTACCTGTTCTGCCGGTTTATTTCATCAGGTAACTGGAACACCACCCTTCCTTCCTCTGCCTTCTCGTTGTATCTCTTGGTCTGGCGCGCCAGATCTTCTGAGCACACCGGGACTCCTTCAATAATGTCCGGAACCTCGCTCTTCTCGTACTTCGGGCACATACGAAGCCGGCCTTGCAACTTGCGAGCTTTGGCTTGATCTGAAGAAGTGGAAATACTGTGTCACTAACTTTTCTACCGTACAGAGAATTTGACGAATAACTTAAAAACTGCTTCTTAGATCTACCAGAATATTCACTAAAGAATCTCTACCTACTTATCCGAAGTTTGTCTAGAAGAGATCGCTCTTACCAATGAGATCGTCTTTGTGCCTATGTTAATGTAGGCTACCTATACTTATAGAAATTTCCTTTATATGGTTTCAATAAGGATTTTTTTGTATTTTAATATATGTTCAATTATCTAAATGTGTGATATCGAGACAACCAATACAGTTTTAGATCACAACACTAAAGCAAAATACCTAGTGCAATGAAATTACTAGAATATGGCCAATGGTAGTTATTATAAATTGCTTCAATGGCTTTAAAGGAAGACATGTTTGCCGTGAAACTGCCTAGTTATCAAAACTAGTCTCTGTCAGGAAACACCAGATTTGTGAAGAAATAATTTGAAAGTTAGTCACCTCTATTAAAAGAACAACAGTTTTTATTGACAAAATTTAAATAAATGTTTCTAGATTTTTTACTTACCAATGTCTAAATATGCGTCAGTATCGGCAAACGTCATGTTGATGCCACTGTCTTGAGAGCTAACTGAAGGGTTTTGGCTCCACGTCTTCTTGATTCCGCATTGCAGACATGAAACATCGTTGCAACTAATCTCGTCGTCTGACAATTTATTTGAGCTTAGAGATTTAGGCAAATTGGGAGAGTTATTGGAGGTCACTACTTGGATGATAGTGTCCGGAGTAGAGGTCTCACTCGAGTTGAAGGAAACGCTGTTCAGTCCTGACGCTTCGTGTGAAGGCGTACATTGAGCAGATTTCAGCGGAGACTGCGGAGATCGCTTGCAAAATCTGTCGTCTTCAATTCCGTAGTTTGGAAGTACTGGACTCGTTGGACATTTTCGCAAACATTGTGTCGGTTTCAAGTTTAAACCCAATTCAGGCCCTGAACCTAATCTCCGCCTACCACTTTGAGGTGGCGAGCTTTTTCTCGAACAAGAGTTGAAGTCTGGAGAAATCATCTCATCTACTTGATTGACCATTTCTCGAATCTCGTCTTTTACTTCCGAAGCCATTGTTCTCGACATCCCCATCAAATATTCCGCAACATCTATGACTGATACTGAATTTCTTTCGCTGTTCTGACTAGATATTGAGTTTATACTCATGTTTGATTGGTCGACCGCATCTGAGTTTTCCAGTATATCGTCTACTCTAGATATCACCTCGCGTATTTCTGATTTTATTTCTGTAGCTATTTCTCTCGTCATCTCTTTGACATATGCTTGTAGGTCTTCCGATGTGTGGGATGTCACAGATGTGGTAGGAGATAAGCGCCCAACTTGACTGCAGTCAGATACTGATGTGCTGCTTTGAGTGCTGTAGGGGAATGCCCTTCCGGGTGAGATCATTGGGTCGTCTAACGAAAGCAAATCCGTTTGACTTCCACAGTTACAGAAGGTCATTGCTTTGTCCACAACGTTATTAGGACTAGCTTCTTTTAAGCCAAGGTTCATTTTAGTTTGTGCACTTAGTGGTACGGGAGGGCTATCAGACCCCAAGCTGTAGCACCTTGATCTGATTAGCAGGGGTTTTGAACCCTGCGGAGCCATCCTCAATGGTGACACTGATTCCCCAACAGCAAATTGCACTGGGTGCGAAGTGACGATATCTTCTTTGTGCGTCTCTCTTAGACTAGACTCTCTCGAGTAGAACAGTTTCTGCTTTTGTTTCAGTCTATATATTTGGCAATCGTCTATTGCTGACAGACTGAAGTGTCTCGGAGACGACCCTAAGATTGGCGAGCATGTATTGGAAGACCTTGAAAAGTGAAGACTTTTTCTCGCTCCTGTGTACCCAGAGGGGTCAAATGGCACGATATGTTTGACATTTCCTGAACGTCCTAATAGAAGGTCGTGAGCTTCTTTGGGCAGCATGAACCATCTCAGGTAATCTATGCGCGGGTTAAAAGTAACTTCAGGTTCTGCTGTTGAGCATTTCATTGCTAGCTTTCTTGCCCTACTGAATAAATTTCTTGCCGTCTGCAAACACTCTGTGTATGTCTGTGGAAAAATTCCTGGACCTGAAAAGCAGCAAAAAATTACTCTTAGACATTGAAAATATGACTCTGAGTTCGATACCAGAAATTGCTACTAAAGATGCTCACCAGACACTTTTCTCTCGTGTGACGTCATCTTTCCATTGTGAAACCTCAGTGAATGCAAAGATTTGGAATCTCTCAGGATTGAGCACGAGTGATGTTTCCACTGTCCCGTCTCAGGGTTCACAACGTACTGAGGTAGGATCTTCCATCCTTCTGTTGCGACCATTTTCAAGGCTTCAAGTACGAAAGCGAGTTCTGAATCTGACTTGAAGAACGGTAGAGAAACTCTGCAGAATCCCGGTCTAAGATGCTCGTTGTGTAAGGGAACTTCTGGTGCTTTAATGTCGCTTATTTTGCGAAACCGAGCAATCTCCTTTTGCCTGCAACAAATCAGTACATTAGCACGTTACCTGTTAACCGCTCGGCCTTCGGATACAATTAGCGTATGCGTTAGATGTTGGCGTTCTCGAGTGTTCCACGTGTTAAGATTGTATGATAAACCAATAAATCAATCGTCGAACGGCAACGAATAATTAAATTCATTTGTTTGCTTATATGAAGCGTCGAGTGCGTCGAGTGGACACTACCCATTTATAAAAAGATACAGAAAATAAAACATTGATGCGATAGTTTGCTGTCATTTAGTCTAGAAACCCCGTCAATTGGCAATCTTCCAGTATATCTGCATCGAAACTATGGACAAGAAAGTTTGTAAAAAACTATGCTTCTTATTGATATTAAATAGTACATTCTCCTGTCAAATATGACATGTATTTTACTAAACAGTTACCTACGATAGTACAAACTATTAACACAGACTTCGAGTCGAGAGAAGATAAAGAAATAAACGAAAGACGTCATCGCAAGACGCCTGCAGAAATGTTGACTTAAGTGTGCACGCACTCTGATTTCCGCTTCATCACCTTCCTTTGTACTCTTGTAATTTTTCTAGACGTTCCATTCCGTTTGATAACGTCGTAGCTAAAACCTCACTTTAAAACTTGTTTAGTCTTATCATCATCAATTCACATCAGTTCATTACTGGCCAATCAGGTAATATGCTTCTCCAAGGCATGCTACTTACGCTTCAACATCCAACAGTTTCTCATATTCCTTGAGCAGCTGGCTATCGATGCCCAGCACATCAGAGCCATAATTCAGGTTACTGTTCAAGCCCCCGCGAGCCTGGATCCCGAAGACATCGTTTAGCACCGCGCAGATGAAATTGTGGTGCAGGAAGGTCCCTCGAGGATGCTTCACCATTAGAGAGAAGATGGGGAGGCGGCGGACAGTCGGAGACACGTTGCCCAGGAGTATCAGCTCGGGGATGTTCTTTATGTGCGATATGACTTGTCTGAAACAATGAGGCAATGAATGAATAAACGAATATTAGTAACTACTTATGTATTTTAAAATAGAATATTAAAATGCTTAGTACCTACAACCCATACATACACGACCCATGACATATACGACATATACAATACATATATGACGATACTACGACCCATGACATATTTTTTGGTAGCATATATACAACATTATAGGTACATGTTGTGTTAGCAATGCTGTTTCGGCGAGGCAGTTCCAAGGAGAGCCAAGGGAAGCCAAGGGAAGGGGGAGATTTTTGGGGTGCCGTTATCCCGACTACAGTAGATCGAGAATTTGTGGTGACACGCTTGGGACGCGCAGCGAAAAACGCGTCACCCAGCAGGCCTTGCATGGGCCGTGGACAGATTGTCTTTCCACCCTTATTCGTCCGCGTTTAAGCTATACTACGGATAATTATGTTTGTCTCTTTTTCGCGGGATAAAAACGGTGGAAAGACATTTTGTCCACGGCTCATGCTAAACCTACATTAGGTGACCTTAGTGAAATATACCATTCCTTGTACCTTGACCATGACCTTGTTTGTGGTGGACAATATAAACCCCTAAATAAAAAAGACTATTTCTTTTATTTTATAAACCATGATGGTTTTAATTCTACGAGTAGCCAAGAGAAGCTCAATTTAGTAGCCGTTATAGTCAGAGTTCAGTGCATCCAAAGCCTGGCATAATGTCCCGCCTATTGAAAAACAACCTTTTAGCCATAAAGTGAAGCACCCTGAGTCCATGATACAAAACTTAATAATACTACTATTATTTTAATAAAAACCAATAATGTTACCTAACCCAAGTATAAACCACAGTATTTTTTACTTACTTTCTCTGCATATAATATATTATATATTTAGTAGTTCAAGTTTTATCTATACGTTGTTTAGAATATATTTTCCTATTCAAAAGAAATAAAATTAGTTATTGTCTCTTGTATATGGCATTTATTTCTTTAGGAGAATTATAATACATCTTTGACCTCAATTCGCGGGTGGCGTAACTCATACCAGCAACATCATGAAGAATTCAATACAATATAATTTGTCAACCCCATAAGTTTCATATTCTCTTTTATACAGACTCAATAATTGTATTTTATATTTAACAAAGCCTATTGGTGTTGGCTTCGTTCCACCAATTAATGCCTCTTAACACTATGAAATAAAAAATAAGTATGGTCAAAATTAAGAAACTATTCTGAGGTTGGTTGATAATTGAAAAAAAAAAACACGGAAATCGTTTCACAAATGGCGGAGTAGTCAGTGAAGATAAATAAAAAAAAATATTATAATAATAATTATAGGTACGGACCGAATTGAGAACCACAATTCCAGAAATCAGTTAAAAAATATCCAACGCCACAAGCCCTTTGTCGACGTCATTTCCAGTCTAATAGAACAACAATAACTGTCATCATACACCTTGTGAAACAGCAACAGACTGTCCCCGGAAATGTCACCCACAAGTTAGAAGTGTGCTGAATGCGTCACATGGTTAGGTTCGGATATATTTAGCGCGCCTTGAACTTGGCAGCCCGTCGGGTGTTGTCGGTGTCGTTGATTTGATTGTTTTAGGCTTCGGTTAACTCGATTGATTGGTGTTGTGAGGTTTCCGACGACCAATTTGGAAGCGTGAAGATTGAGAAATAAGATTTGCCTGGAACATTTTTCGTTTAGTAGGTATGTGAAATTTGTGGAGCTGGTAGGTATAACTTTTCAACAACTATAAAAAGAATGTTTGGTAAACTTTTAATGATTCCTAGCCCCTATTCACAAAAATCGCTGGCATCCAGTGGATGCAAAAGGCAGGCTGTCGTTCAGTGTGGAGGTTAAAGGGGGAGGCCTATGTTCAGCAGTGGACGTCTTCTGGCTGATGATAATGATGATTCACAAAAAGGGGCCCTTGGGGTCTGAGGGTGGTTAGATTTGAGGATCCGGGGCTTTATGGCTACCTGTTTAAAGCGATTATGTTTAGGTGATGAGAAAAGTTGCGCGACCCCAAACCGTATCTCGGCGCGTTAAGGTTCCTGGCGCGTGATTTTCCGCACTGTGCTGTTTCGAGCCCGCGTTAAGAAGTAAGCGTAAGGATCCTGACCTCCCATTCAAATGAGCCTTTAGGTAAAGACAACGGAGTGGAGTGGCCCTCAACGTTGAAGAGGGAAAGAGCGGAAATGCTTCGTGTATTTCCCAGGAGTGTTGCTTCAGGCAGCGTGCTAAGTGGGGGTACCTACCAGTGCGCTCCTATGGAGATCCCGATGCCCTCCATCTGGCACAGAAGCAGGTCACCGAGGGGGTTTCAGTGAGCGCAATCTCATATAACCCAACTGTACCCCAATGCAGCTGGGTATCTTACGAAGATTTCCCCCGCTGACGAAAAAATACCCTTACTCACAAATTTTGTCATTGGTAAAACACTGTTTTAAACTATCACGGTTGTTCTCTAAAGTTATATAACGGTGTCATTGAGGTTTTTGACAGCTTTACCATACTAAATTTGTCAAGAATCGTAATCAGAGCTATCAACGTTGCAAAATGTGACAATAGATTTACAATTGAAAAGTCAAGTGCTTCAGACTATGAACATTTCTTGTTTCCGATAAGGGATTCGTACCGCATTCCAATAGAAACGCTAACAGAGGGGTTTTATAAGTTTAACGTCTGTCTGTGGCATCGTAGCTCCCAAACGGCTGAACCGATTTTGATTTAGTTTTTTTGTTTGAATAGTGACAGTGTACTAATCTTGATTGAAAAAAAAAATCGGCCGTATGAAGATTGTCAGCTCTTTTATTGAGGATTTAAAACAAGGTTAATTTAATACTTAATGCAAAATAAGATAACAAGGTTAAATATTTATAATTCACGACTAAGAACTATTATTTATATCACGTGTAGCTATTCCACACAACCTTCTAAGTGAATAGTATACTTTAAATCAATCGAGATATAAAACGTGACAATCCATTGAGAATACGACAACATCTTTAGCGCTGAATACCTATTCAATTCACCCCTCGGGATATTTAGTGGCGCCAGTTTCAGTCTCAATCGATACGACTAACTTGACCACCTTGGCAACGTAAAGTACATATTCAAGTTCATCATCATCAGCCACTAAACGTCTACTTTTTTTATGCTATAGGTGGCAAACAACCAGATGGGCTACCTGATGGTAAGCAGTCACCGTCGCCTATGGATACTTGTAACGCCAGAGGCATCACAAATACGTTGCCGACCCTTTAGGACTCGATTAACTCGCCTTTTGAAGAACCCCATGTTGTACTGCTGAACAAAAGCCCTCTTAGAGAAGGGTGTTGCCATAATCCCCACGCTTGGCAGGCAGCTTGGGGATCGTAGTACGTTCACCGTGTACTAATAGGATAGTGCTGCCCATCCTCCGGTGGTTCTGGTCGTTGTTTTAGGACATACCCGGGTCCATTCACTTAATTCATTAAATCTAACATTATAATGCAGATTTTCTGCAATGTTGTCCTTTTGGAATGCCTAATTATTTGCGTTGTTTATAACTCTAATATTATCTGTTCTGTATGCGAAGTGCACAGAACAGTGTGCTGTGTGCGAGATTTTGGTTTGATAAAAAAAAAACAGTCGAATTGATAACCTCCTATTGAATTCCATACAAATTTTGAACAACTAAATAACTAAAACAAAAACATTTCAGTAAAATTACGTAATTTAATTAGCCACAGATCCCGGCGAGTTGTATCCACCGATACCGGGATATGTCCGTATAAAAGATGAATTTCGCTATTTAACATTTGTTTTTAGAAATTCGATACTATATGTTATTTTGTTTTATTTACACGTCATTTTTAGTGAAATGTTTTTGTTACTCAGTCACATCGCAACGTTTTTTGAAGTTATTTTGTCCCAATGGAAATATCATGTGGATATTTCAACATTTAAATAGCGTGTGAAACCGGTAGTAAAATCTAAACAAATCATTGCAATCACAAGTTGAAAACACAAAGCTTACGAAACAAATCCTCTCTATGTCGACAAGAATAGCGCCCCTTAATGAGGTCACCGCATACCCCGTGTCAATAAGCGAAATAACTGCTCTAAACCAAAACACAGTAGGACACGTTTAATGAATAAAATCATTGAAAAAAAATCATTGTAGGAAACCCCTAGTACAGTGACAGGCAACATCTTGAGCAAGAAGCGGTGTTGAAGAGGGAAATTTAGATAGCCCGTTGGTCCAGTTGGTAGAGAACCTGAGCGTGGGGGCGTAGGTTCGATTCCCATCTAGGTCAAACATTTATGTGATGAACATTTGTGTTTGTTCTATATCTGGTTGTTAATATCTATTTAGGTATGTATTTAAAACTATAATTATGTATGTATATCAGTCTCTGGCAGCCATATCACAAGCTTTGTTTAGTTTGGGGTCGGATGATCGTGTGTGCAAAAATGACCCGAAATATTTATTATTTATAGTGAATATGGTGCTTGTAACTGCGCCGAAATATCGGGAATTCCATCCACAACCTTACCACGGTAAATGTCCCGTTAACAATCATATCACTGTACCTACATACTAACCAACAATATATTTACAATGACCAGTGAGTGACTAATTGATCGAAAATTTACAAATCTAAAATTTGCTTAGTAAAAAAAGTGTCAGGTATCCTTAAAATTTGTCAAAATATGTCTTACTGCGTTTTGGTCTGGGATAGTTCAGCCACAGATTAAATAACAGCTACTGTTAAGAAGAGCCCCAAACTTTACCTATTTGGAGCGACTCTACAAGTACGTTTGGAAGACTGCCAACTAATGGAAGAACTGAAATGTAGATTAATTACAGCTTATCTAGCAATGTTTGAACACTGACATTATCGTGCGCGTATTATGTAATGAACAAAAAATGCCTGTGATGTTTTAAGGCAGTGCGCACGGAGAAGGAATTCAATGGCGTATGTGATTCCACCAACCCGCACTGAGCCAGCGTGGTGGATATGGCCCAATCACCCTTTCGAGGGTATGCTAAAATTCCAGCAGTGGACTGTTAAAAGGCTGATTATGATGAGGCAGTGCCCGGCCCTAAAGTCAGATATTTATGGGCCGCTTGAAGACCTCAGACACTGCTACGCTGTTTTTGTTTTAGTATACACGGGACCCACCATTTAAAGTGTCATCTGATCCACGGAAGCGCTCAGTTGTAAATGCCACTTACGGCATTCCGAAGACAGACTGAAACGTCCATTGCTTAACTTCGGTAACTTTTCTTCAAGCTACGCCACGATATGTAGAACTGTTATATATATGGGGACCAACGGAGATGATGTAGCAAGAAAAAAGAGAAGGGATAAAGAACACTATTGATCATCATCATCATTTAAGCCATAGGACGTCTACTGCTGAACATAGGCCATCCCAACCAATTTCCAAAAGGGCCGGTTGGAAGCGGCCTTCATCCAGCAGGTTTCTTTTAGACTATTGATGATGATGTAGAAAAGTTAGAAATTTTTGCTTGACAAAGAGCACTTTACAAAGTAGAAAATTAGCATTCCATAAAAAAGAACGTTAGTTTTTTTTTTCATTGGACTAGGCTAACGTTTGACCGTGATCTCGCCTAATGGAAAGCGATGATGCGGTCGAAGATAGGCCGATAGGATAGTACCTCACATCATTCAGTTTTACTGCGTGATTATATTCCCATTTGCCGATAAAAAAACAGATTCTAAGAAATTCACAGATAAATAGGTCGACTTAAAAAAAACAGTTAATTGAGAAGTTACTTTCTTATTTTCTGGAAAAAAATACTGACAATCATACGTAGAAAGTTTATTATTTCGCTAACTTTACAGATAAACTGGTCGTTTCGCAATTGTAGAGCACTAGAAAGCTATAGGTATGATGTCACCGCATTCATGTCGTCACCCTCTGGCATTTACCCCCCAAGGGCAGGCGACGACATTGAATATTTTAATACCCCCGTAAATGTATCGTTACTTCCGGTTTTGTATTTCATGTTCCAACAAGATGAGATGCTTTTATCACGGACACTAGGGAAAAGAGCACAGAAAAGAAAAAAACGCTACTCTTTTCTGTAGAAAAAAAACAATTTTTGTATATATAATGTATTTTTTTTTGTCTCGTAACTCGGAAATGGCTCTAATGATTTCGATGAAATTTTGTATTTATATAAGGAGTTTTAATTAACTTTCGCATGGAAATTGAAAGCATCATAAGGACGAATAAACGATACTTTATTTCCAAAAAATACATAAAACAAGAATATCTATCACGTGTGAAACCTTAAGGCACAAGTAGTATACCAAGGTTATACGTGGAGGAATAGTGACGACATTGTGAGAGTCGCGGGCATCTAGTGGATGCAAAAGGCAGGCTGTCGTTCAATGTGGAGGTTAAAGGGGGGGGCTATCAACGTTGCCAGACGTCCCGATTTTGGCGGGACGTCCCGATTTTTAAAGCAAAATTAAATGTCCCGCGCGGGTCAGACTCAGTCCCACTTTTCGGGGATAAGTCGATATTCAGAAGACGAATAAGACTCAACTATTTAACGATAGGGTAAATCAGATTTATAATAACATATTCTAATTAAAATACATTTTCGATGGCTTTTTTTGCTATCTTATTATCACGTAAACATAATTTAAACTCAAATAAAAAGATAAATATTTAAAAACTTCTGATTATATACCTTTTTTTTACTATGTCCCGCTTTAGATGCCAGAACCCCGCTTTTTTCACTAAAAAAGTTCCAAAATCCCGACTTGGCAAAAAAAAACTGGCTACGCTGGGGCCTATGTTCAGCAGTGTACGTCTTCAGGCTGATGATGATGATACGGGATAGAGGCACCGAGCCGAAAGGTCGTCCTGTCATATTATTGTCCTGTTTTGTCATCATATTGTTATGTATAAACTATTACTCTGAGACTAACGCTGAAATAATAAAAAAAATATTATAGAAAAAAAAAACACATTAAGGTTTTTTTTTTCTAACTCGCCTGATTTAACGCGAACGAAAGCTCGATTGGTGTCGCGATTGGTGAATGTGAGGAACTGCTTAAATCTCTATTTTAGAATAGGTATCATGGTAAAAGTTGTCCTCCTTTCGGCTTAATATCCTCGCTCTATGCTACCCTGTATAACGCAGACAAAAATCCCATAACTTTATTCCCGACAAGCATATTGCTCTCAAATCCAATAATTAAAGGGTATCTCATCGAAAGATAAGAAGATACAAATAGCTATTTACTTGGCACACAAAATGTCTACATAAGTATATGCTCTTTCTCCCATACTTACAAACGCAACAAAGGTACCTCGAGTCCTCACCTCGAGTCCTCACCTTGAGTGCTCACCTTTGTCAAGATTCCTCTTGTTTGTCCTCCAGCCTCCCTTTTATTTAGCTTTGTTAGTTGTATCTCAAGGTTAATTCAGTCCACCTCAAGTGAGGACAAAATGAGTCATTACGTCACAGCTGATGTCATTAGATCTATAGACCTTATCTATACTAATATTATAAAGAGGAAAGATTTGATTGTTTGTTTGTTTGTTTGCATTGAATAGGCTTCTTTGCGCGATAAAATCCGAAACGTGGATATTCGCCAAAGAACCAGAGTCACCGACATAGCTGTTAAAATTTGCAAGTTGAAGTGGCAATGGGCAGGCCACATCGCTCGAAGAACCGATAACCGATGGGGAAGAAAGGTTCTTGAGTGGAGACCACGAACCGGAAGACGCAGCGTAGGTAGGCCTCCCACTAGATGGACCGACGACATAGTCCATCTAGTGCGAGTCGCTGGCATTCAGTGGATGCAAAAGGCAGGCTGTCGTTCAGTGTGGAGGTTGAAGGGGGAGGCCTATGTTCAGCAGTGGACGTCTTCTGGCTGATGATGATGATGATGATGATGATGAGGCTCCGAAACTACTGAATCGATTTGAAAAATTCTTTCACTGACGGGAAGCTACACTATCCCTGGGTGACATAGGCTATAATCTATACCCGTGCGAAGCAGGGGCGGACCGCTAGTAACCTATATTGAGGTAACCATACCGTAACCATTATGTCGTCTGTGCCTTATCCATCTCTTTTTGCGTCGGAGGTCAAAAATAAGGTAACCTGATGGTGGTCAAACGCAAGGCTATTATTTATATTTAATAAAAAAAACCTAAGGTCCTCTTGTTTAGGACGCAAAAAGAGGTTTAATAAGTTTAACGTGTGTATCTATATATCTGACATGATTTAGGTTTTTTTTTCTAGATGAATGGTGACTTGATCTTTGACTTGTGAAAATCTGTGCAGCCATTCGAAGATTATCAAGTCATTGATCGGAGGGTTAAAAAAACTACTTACTTACTGTATGCTTGTATCGACTAAAAATGCCAAACCACGATGGTAGCAACAACAGCATCCTTAGTACAATAACCGATAAGCCTGATTGTTCCATCCAGAGATACTGGAATAGTCTTATTATAGGTCTCGTTAGTTAAGTTTAGTTTTATATTAATGTTGTATTTTCATATGTATGTAGTATTTGTAATTTTAATAATTTATATTGTAAAAATTTATGTTGTAATGTATAATGTAAAGAACTCGATCTCATTTGTACTCACTAATATGGACCACTGTTGTCTGAAATAAAGATTTATTATTATTATTATAAGGGAACCTTAAGCGTGACTCAGCGTGAGGATAGAGAGAGGTTACGTCTATGAAATATGGGAGTTAGTCTGCAAGTTTCTCAACCAATACAATTATTATTTTTTTAGAAACATTTCCATTTAAATCAAAACTAAACCCAATTTTTCGGGATTACAATGTTATTTCAAAACAATTTGTCTGGCCCAGTAACCTTTGCAAAAGTTATTTGTATTCACATTACATTTTGGGCCATCCATTTATTTTTAAGTCGAGACGAGTAAGCCCTTTCGGAGACAGATGTTACCTAACAACTATACCTCAGGTACACCTGAAAAACCTGCTAGCTTAGGGATCGAGTTGCCTTCGCGGTAGAGTATAGGTAACTCACTGCTTTCAAGAAATATGTCTGGGTTAAAACTACGCAAAAAATAAATTAAAATTTGGAAACATTGCAAAACAAAATATTTTTTCTTACCACATTGAAACTTTTGAAAATGTTTTTAAAAGAGTATCATGAAACGAGCGTAGGCTATATCTACCATTTATTTACACTTATATCATAAAGAGGTGAAAAATTTGTGTTAGAGGTTCTGTTTGTTTGTACGAGGCAATCTCTGGAACTACTGAATTGTTTCTGAAGATTCTTTCACACTATTCTTTGAATGACAAAGGCTACGTTCGTTTACAAAGGGAGCAAAGCCGCAAGCACGAGCAAGTATTTTTTTTACTTTTTCACAACAAAACCCAGGAAAAAATAAATCACCAAATGTTACCCAGCCCCATTGTGGTCTAGACTCGTAAGTAGGATTACCTAAATCAGGCGTATTTGTGGTTGATGCATGTAAGTTCCGTCATTCGCGTCGAAAGTGCGTACACTTACAGAACAGACTGCGCAGCCGCCGTCTTGTTACAGAAATAACCCGTAACAATTACCATTGTTTGCAATAAGAGAAAGGGTAGAAGCGTAATATTTATAAAACCTACTCGTGTAGATTATGAGCTGAACACAGTTTTAAACTATCACGGTTGTTACTACAGTTATATGATTATTAATGGGATATTTACCGTGATAAAGTTGTGGATGGAGATCCCGATATTTCAGCGCAGTTACATGCACCCATGTTCATGGGAAGGCAAACAAAACATAGTGCATGTACCTGCGCCAAAATATCGTGAGTTCCACCCACAACCTTAAAACCACGGTAAATATCCCGTTAATGGTAATCCTGTATCGATTTTCGTGTTGAAAGTTTTTTTTTAAATCTAGTCCATCTTTCCATTTTAATATATTCTATCGATATTTGCATATAAATATTTTCGTTCCAGTGAAATCATTGTTCAACTTCTTCCCTTATTTTTCCGTTTAAAAATCATCTTTACAAAAAACCAACCATCTTTTTTTTTTTTTTTTTTTTATTTGGTCACAAATAAACTTTTTCTTTCTTTCTTTCTTTTCTTTTCTTTTTCTAATTTGACCCAGATTTATCTAGAAGCAGGACAAAACATAATTACGTGACAAGAAAAATACAGAGCAATTAAAGTCATGTTACTAATATACTGGGAAAACGTTTAATAAAAAGCATAAATACGAAAACAAGGTGACACAAATCGGAAAGGAAAACGTTATCTATTACATCTGATCTGGTTCAGTAATAAAACTTGTATATTTACTGTTTTTATGTCATACGGGCAGGCCAATAAACCCATTTAGTGCATCAAATCTGTGATCTTGTTTCGTGTAAATCTAAATACGCAGGACTCAATTAGGGGAGACGTGTAAATGATGACATTTATGATTTAACGAAGAAAATATGGATGTTTTTCTATTTCGAGTGTCTTTTAATGGGTACACATCCGCCTCTACTTCCACCTTTCAAAGTTGATCAAAATCGTAAAAACGTATTGAAATCAGTAACTAGCTTTGACTCCATCAGAGTTACACCAGGGTATTCTAGCAAATATTGATCTTCTTTATGGAAATCAGGTACATCAAATTAGTATTACAGAAATGTATTAATTAATTAATTTTATTTTTATGTTATGTTTATAACTGTTCTTAAGCTTTTATTATTATTCATTAAGGTTTTTCGATGTTTATTAAAATATTATTTTGACTTGATTTTGACCTTATCAGATCAAGATGTTCTAACAAATAATGGACCGAACGATTGTTTTGATAAAAGTTTTTTTCGGTGCTTTCGGTTTTCGCCAAATTTTCCCAAAAGTAATTTCTATCTATCGCTACCTTTGTCATCAAAATGTAAAGGAATCCCTATTGTATTCTCTTTGGAATTCTCGATCAAAATATTTGTCCCGGAGTAAAATCGATGTCGTCTATTTATACATCGTATCTGTCAGTGTCATTCTTTCCAGCCAGTTAACCCTGTCCCAGTTATTTCTTTGCCATGTCATTAATATTGAAAAGACAACTATTAACTAGAAAAATATCCCGAGGAAATGAAATGAACGTTTTGACAAGAACTTACCGTTGGTAAATTGACCAGTGTCTAACCATTTTTCCACGAATCATCATCATCATTTCAGGCTATCATGTTGCCATTCCCATTGCTAGGACAGGCCTTCTCTCAGAGAGAGAGAGAGAGAGAAGATGGACCGTACCTAATCCACCATGCTAACCCAGTGCATGTTGGTGAATGTCATATATCTTTGAACTATTGAGGTTTTTGACATACCGGTTTCCTCACGATCTTTTTTTTCACGGTTTATGAGAAAGAAAAGAAAGAAAGAAAAGAAAGAAAATAAATTAAATAATAATAAAAAAAAAAAAAAAATAATAATAAAATTAAATTAAATATGTTTTTTTTTTTTTTTTTTTTTATTAGTGATGGCATCAAAACTTTACTGCACATAATTTATTTAGTACCGTCTTAAAAAAATTAACAGGTGTTGGCATCAGAAGTAACAAAAGAAGCCAAAACTATTATGGAGATTAATGAAGAAATATAATCATAAATCGAACTTCTGCAACGAAAGCAAATTAGGTAGGTACTGTTACAATTAGATTTCCGAGAAAAATACTGTCAATTTATTGACTGGCTACGAAAATATACGCAGTAATAATGATGGGCGGGTAGAGTCCAACAGAGCGTGGTTGAGTCAACAAAAATCGCGTCAATTCACAGCGTGGCAACATGATCTATTTCTGGTGTCTAGTTAAAGATGGCTTTACATGAGCTACTGTCGTATGTTAGTATTAAATTAGCGGCAAAAGTAATTAACGAAGAGCTAAGAGCTACAGGAGTCATCATCATCACCTGTATCGACCCACTGCTGGGTATATGCCTCTTACTTGGGCCATTGATGCCGGGACAATCTGAAGACATCGCACGACCGGTGATCGGTCTATGTCGTGGAACCATCAGGCTAGTTGCCTGCCTATGCCTGTCCGCTATCGGTAATTACACTGTATGGGCTCTATTTCACCTGCCACAGGAACGAGGTAAAGCAAATAGAATTTTGGTGACAGAAAAAAGAAGTAAATGAGAAGGAAAATCTGTCGCCAGGCATTATGAGTGAACCTTGATCATTCTTATTTAGATAAACGAGTCGAACTCCGCATCCAAAAAACTTGGACCTTACCTTTTTGGGTTAAGTCTCAAAGTTCTTTGTCCGCATCACAGTTGCTAACTCATGTCGAATGACTGACGTTTCGTTTATATGGGTACACCTGGCTACAACAAATTTCTTACAAAATTGACAGCCGTTCTAATTTAAACAAAAAAAAAAATGTGATTTTGGTATTGTATTGACCTCTGTAGTAAGACACCTCTGGGTTACACGGAAGAAGTCGTTACGTGATACGAAGCTGAAAGAAGATCATTGTACTCATCATTGTGAACAATTAACATTGAACTCATCTTCTAACATAGGACCAACCCTAAAATCGCGAAATTTCAGTTGTGTCCAATTGTCCATACATTGCATGAAGTGCGCATGTTTTTTTTGTTACTTTTGGTTAGTCGCATAGTAAAACTCTTTATCGACTTCCTTTCGGCTTAGTACCAGTTCCATTTAACCCATACATCATTTAAAACTAGTAAAATATTTGCACAATAAAATTAAGTTTGCACAAAAAAAAGTACATACTCCAACAAAGCGAGTCTGTAAACTTACGTAGTATATATTATGAAATTTTTGCTGTAGGTATTCATGAAGCCCTCTTTCAGATTGTGACGTCATTACATGGATTTGAGTTGCCCAGTAGGTAGTGCTCATCATCTGTCATTTTGTAGTATCGATACGAAAAGTAGCGTATTTCTATGGTACAAGTAGTAGAATTTCTCTACGTCCTTCGCTTTAAACTCACAGCCGTCGTAAAAGCATCATAAAATCACCGTAAAACCCAAAAAAGAAATACAAGGAAATTCTCTGTTAGATGTTAGAGACATAAGCAACAGCGAATATGCAAGCGCCTTAACCCGTTGGTTTCCGAGTAGCGCGTGACCCATTTCGCGCGTTTGAAGGGCACCCGCAGCTGCATTGACCCGGATTCGATTCCACGACGGAACACTTAGTTGGACTGCGACGGAGCCGCTGATGCCCCGAGCTTTGTTTTTGAATGGAAATAGATTTTTCATATCACAAAGACCAAGCAATATAAGCATAAAGAACTCACTGAGAGATAAATGTGTATTTGCGAGTTTAAAAATAATTACCTACACGTTTTGAAAAGTATCCCCCACTTTAGGCGGGCTAACAGCCGCATAGCGATATAAATGTTAATATCGCTAAGTATCTGCAGATACCTACTTTCCGATATACCTTAAGTTATTTTTTAGAAAATAAATCAAAAACTGACTTCAATACTATACCTAATTAAACTAAAACAATTAAAAACTAAGCAAATTTAAAATACCGACATAGCCCACCGGGTTAGCAAGTTGAAGTGGCAATGGGCAGGCCACATAGCACGCAGAACAGATGGCCGATGGGGCCGAAAGGTTCTCGAATGGAGACCACGGACCGGTAAGCGCAGCGTAGGACGTCCACCCACAAGATGGACAGGCGATCTAAAAGAGACCGCAGGGAAACGCTGGATGCAGGCCGCTTCCAATCGGCCTATGTCCAGCAGTGGACATCCTACGGCTGAAGTGATGATGATGATGATATTTAAAATACATGAACATTGTTTTATCAATTACGAAAACTTAGAAACCAGCAAAGATTCAGTTCAGTGACCAATTAGCTTACAAAAAAGAGTTATCATAACTTTCGAACCCAATGACCTCAAGTTGGGGTTCGCGGGAATAACTTATCCTTTTGTACCCCATAACGAAATTTTCCGGGCAAGTTCTCCGAAGCATCTCGAGGAAATGACGTGCAGAAGTTCATTCAATTGGATAATAAGCTGTTTCTACCGGTCTTGTAGGAAAATGTTCGAAAAGGAAGGAGTGAAGATCAATAATTTGTTCGTCCGGGAGACTGGGACCTACTACTAACGTGTAGTTCCTACTACTCGTTAGTAGTATGGTCCCATAGTAAAAGTTGTTCATAATGATGAGTACAATTACATTCTTTTGGCTTCGAGAGTGTGCCCCTTACACCCTGTATATCCAAAGATAATATAACCTCTTGATCGCACACGAGTCATAATTTGCTTGTGCAAGTTTAATCATAATACGGCGATCATATGGCGATCATATGGCGCTTGTGATTGGAGACTCAAGTAATTCATTCAATTCGGGCTTAGGATTGGCCCGATCGAAAAAGGTTAAGCTGAAAAAGTGTGACTTTGGCTTACGGCGAGGTAAAGGATGAGCAGTCAAGTGGTTATCGTCAATGGCCGTATCAAAGATATTACTATAATTTTTGATACGGGGGCTGACCCCTTAGTCTATACTGAATTTAGGTAGGTACTAAGTTCAAGCCTCACGTACATACAGTCACGCCTCTTTCCCATTGGGGTAGGCAGAGACTCTCCACTTGCTACGATCCTGACACACATCTTCTGCTTCTTCTACTTTTGTTAGTGTTTTCATACAAGCTCGGTGGTTATGGGTAGTACTTTTGACGAGGTCTTTTCTCAAATTGTCTTTTATTTGGTCGTGATATGTACGCCTACGTCAACCCTTACCGGCTTGCCCATTCACGCTTTCCCATCGAGAAACAATACATATATAGAGTCACAATTGTGCCAATAAAATTCCGAACCAAAACTCTTTGGTTAGTTACATTACAAGGTAATCGCGACCGACTACAACGCCGCGCGATGCCAGAGCTACGATGACATAGCAGACAATTAACGATGAACACTATAACATCTAAATTGGAGTAAATGTGGCATTATGAAGTATTGATACAATGTATGTACAATGACGCTCGGACGTTTTTTGACTGTTTTCACTGAGAGATTGTGATTCTATAGGAATTTTATCTCAATGCTCTCACCACAAAAAAAAAATCTTTCGTCAATCTTCTTTCACAATGAATTCAAAGTAGCCTTTATAATATATCAATGCGTCTACAAGACGATTTGTTAGTGACGTAGGTACAAAGGGTTGATTGTTATTCAAATAGATGCAAACTGAAGAACAATATAGAAATCTTTATAATTTTCTTAATTAAATTATAATAAGGGAAACAACCAACCAAGGGAAACAATGACATTCCTACCTAGTTAAGGATGACTAACAGCGGGTGAGACGTCATAGACTAAATATGAACGGTACAACCAAAATAAAATCTACACTTTAGAGGACAACATTAATAAAAATAAACGTCCAAATTAAATATAAAAAAACACACTGATGATAAAGGGCAAGATGGTCAAAGAAAATGATGGCGCCAAAATTCTTTTTACGATCAAATTTGTTTAGACTACTCGTATCGTGATTTTCATATAAACGAGGTAAACAATAATGAAACAAGCAAGAAAACTGTCTGCGAAGGTATTACGTAAGCCAAAATAGACTTGAGTAATTTTATGATCAAACAAACGTGCACTGGGGATGTTCTATAGATATTTATTTTTATTTCAGAAATTGCGTCTCGCGGCTCTAGTCGAAAGATTAATGGGATACGAGTTGATATAATCTAGATTCTAGATTGTTTATTTCAGTTCATTTTCTTTATTTCTTCACGAATTACGGAAACATGTCGGTCATATTGATTCATAACTCAACCTCAGTATTACAATATTTTTATTTTTATTAATACTGAATACCTATAGGTTTATTTTTATTTTTACAATAACGTAACATTTTATCTTAAAATTAAAAGTCCAAAGATCTTTTCTACTCCACATTTAGCCGGTCACTTTTATAAGTTTGATTATTTGGTAGAGTTTATTTTATTTTTGTTTTTTATAAAAGATAGGTTTGCGTTTGGCCGCCATCTTGCCTTATGTTAAGCGATGGTGCGGTCTACGATGGAGCACGTTTGCCATGAAGAAACCGATTCACTCTCGACTTGAATACATGCACCCAGATTGTAACTATTGGGGAACACCCATTCAGGCAGCGAATTTCACAGACTAGCAGTTCGCACATTAAAGGTGGAATCAAAGCGCTTCGACAGTTAGATAAAAGGAATAATAAAAAATATAAAAAGGTTAAAGGTTATATTTAAAGGAAAATATAAAAGTTTGTGTTTTATGTAGAACATAATTCATCCTTGGTCAAGATTCCTCAGACACAAAAACAGTAACGTCTAAGTCGAATTGACAACTCCAAATATCATCTCTACCTTCATTCGTCTTTTAAACAAGGTCAATACTATAAGTTATATAGGGTATAGGGGTAGGTATAAGTGGTTCTCTCACGTCACATAAGTTACCAGAAAAAAAAAACGTCTCTTTTCTGTACATAAGTTATTTTATTTGTAGGTACCCCTGATAGAGCTCACATACTAAAACGTCACCTAGGTTCACAGAAAAGACAAGTAAATATAGCGATAAGGAGAAGGAAAATCTGTTACCAGCATTATGCACTGAACCTTGATTGAACATTGATTGATTGATTTATTGATTAACTCTTTATTGTTCACACCATTAAATTTAATACAGAGGACAAAAAACTCTTAAAAACTAGTGTAACAACTGGCAGCCTTATCGCTAAAAGCGATCTTTTCCAGTCAACCTTAGGATGGAAACATTCTTATTTAGATAAACGCCTCGAACTCCGCGTCACAGTTGCTAACTGATTTCGAATGACTGACGTTTCGTTTATATGGGTGCAACTGGCTACAACAAATTTCTTACAAAAATGCCTTGATAGCCGTTCTACTTTAATTTTTTTAATGCGAAATTATAAATGCGAAAATGTGTATGTAAGTATGCATGTTTATTCACACAATTCCGTAACAGCTGATAGGATTTGAATGAAATTTAGTAGGAAGTAGCTCAGTTTATTATACACTGAATTAACTTTTATCCAGGTAAAATTCATGATTCCAGAGGATTATGAATAAAACAGCGGGCACTGCTAGTTATCAATAACTACATTACTCTGGGCTCGACATTCGCGCTGCTATTTCAGACTCAATAAAATTTATCTAAATCATCTCGCGAGCAATTCATTTCATATTCGCAACAGCACTGCTCATTTATCATCCCGGCATATAACCAGGAAGTGTTTGTAAAAACGGCGGCCGACCACCAGTGGCACCTACTTACTGGTTCTACACTATGACGCAAGCAATCTGTTTGTTTTTGCTAATATATCTACTAATACATAAAGTGATGGTTGGACTTTAATCATAGTTGGAAACTAGACTTCCTAGGAAGTCTGAAATTGTAGCCACTGTAGTTTTAGGACCTTGAGAGTAATTTTACATTCACTATAACAATAAGAATTAGCTAATTAGGTCTGGATTTGAAGGCTTTTTCAAACGTTTGAAAATTTGTTTCTCCATGGCTCTTTTTTTTTTTTTTTTTTTATTGTTTTTCTAAATTCATGTTACAATATTTGTTAAACTAATGTCGTACCAAAAAACCACAGCTGGTTTGTCCCGGTACCAACTCAACATTCACTCTGCGCTGCTGATAAAAACAATAATACGCACGCTGACAAAACAAACATCAGGTGTTAACTAGGAAAGATTTACCTACAATATGAAAGATACATACCACATCTACATATATAATATTTATATCTTGTTCAAGCATTTGAAGGCCTGTCCCTCCATGGCTTGGTCAAACGTTTGAAAGCTTGTTCCTCCAAGGTTTGTTCAAGCATTTGAAGGCTTGTTCCGCCATGGCTTGTTCGAACCAACTGATTTTACTACACCAATATGCTTACTTCTACAATACATATATACTTTTAGATTGCCCAATTACTTTATTTAAATTGGAAGCCAACATTCGCTCATTCAATGTTAAGCTTTTTTTACAAGGACAGAACAATTTTGGTTATAGAGCTTTGCCTCACCACAATTAGATATAATTAACTTGTTATTGTATCATGTCGACCGTTTCCATCATCATCGTGATCTTGTCCCTATCTTTCTGGATTGGATCGAAATAGTATGACTTGATTGTGACTTGTTTAAAGAAATGTTACAAAACTTGATAATATTGACTGTTTGAAAATTGTATAAAACTTCATCATTATTAGCCTACTATGTTCCCTCTGCTGGGGTACAGGCCTTTTCTTTAGAGAGAGAGAGAGAGAGAGAGAGAGAGAGAGAGAGAGAGAGAGAGAGAGAGAGAGAGTATGGGCCCTAATGCACCATGCTGGTCCAGTGCATGTTTATGAATATCATGTCTTTGAACTTTTGAGGTTCTTGGACATACTGGTTTTCTCGCGATGTTTTCCTTCACCATTGTTTAGTGATGCCATCGAAACTGCACAACAATTAATTGAAGTGTTAAGTAAGTCATTGGTGCAGGGCCGAGGATCGAACCGGGTGCTGTCAAATTGTAAAGCGCACATGCTACCTACTCGGCTAACATCGCACGGTATAAAATTTGACACTGCTAAATAGACGGATTTGTGATGCCTCTGGTGTTACAAGTATAAATAGGCGACGGTGACTGCTTACCAGCAGCCCGTCTGCTTTTGCCAATGCAAAAAAATGCAAAAAAAAATATACAAGATATCTGAAGCCAATTTTTTTTATTAATTATTTTTTATTATTGTTGGGAGAGTTAAAGTAGAGTCACGTCTTAAGTAATGTTTACTTAGTTTTAATACAATGGCCCATGGACAGCGTAAAGTCACAGGCAAACGTTACCAGCATGTTAGCACGTGATAGAACTGGCAAGGCGGCGCCAAGTCCACGATTTTATTAGCAAACTGCAAACTGCAAACAGCAAATGTTGTCTCGTAAACTCATATTAGGCAAATAACGGTGGTAAGATATTCATATCTTTAGATTTTGATTTTTTTTCAAGTAATCAGAATTTACTGTTTTTGTTCAGCTTTTTGCAATGTTATGGCAACTGCATGTTCTCTAATGGAGACCACGGACCGGTAAGCGCAGCGTTGGACGTCCACCCACAAGATGGACAGACGATATAAAAGAGACCGCAGGAAAACGCTGGATGCAGGCCGCTTCCAATCGGCCCTTTTGGAGATCGATGGGTGAGGCCTATGTCCAGCAGTGGACGTCCTATGGCTTAAATGATGATCATGATGGCAACTGTCAGACATATTCTTTCAGTGACGGTTGACATGATATTTTTTGATATTTTTACCCGATTTCAATTTTGGACCCATAGTAAAAGTTGTTCATAATAATGGGTGCTATGGACTCCTTTCAGCTTAGTACACCCTTTCCACGTAACCCTGTATACCTATATATGTATGTATATCAGTCTCTGACAGCCATATCACAAGCTTTGGTTAGTTCGGGGTCAGATGACCGTGTGTGCAATGATATCCCGAATGTCCGGAATTGATTTCTGCAGGATTGCTAAAAACCGCAAATGTACGAATACTAGTACGAAATATTTTAGGAAATTTTTCAATAGTAAGTATCTTATATACTCTTCTCGTTTCAGCAGTTTCATGCGCATTTTCAGGTAATAATGCCAGTTCAGCGAAGTACGTGTGCAATGCTTTTAGCGCAAGAAATTAGGTAAGTACTCGGTTTTCTGCCAATATTCCGCACTTCGTAGAATTTTCCACGAAATTTACCCACTGGCAGCTACGATTACACCGCGGCAACATCGGCATGCAACATAATGGCATGGACATTATTTTTAAAACAACATTGCAAACGGTATGTAATGATTTTCATGTTGATATATTTTATTTTGACGGAAAAGGTCAGAAAAATCAAGGATCCATAGTTATCTTCCTTGGTGGTACTAAGCGGGATGGAGCTTTTTGTACTGTTCATTATAAGCAACTTTCACCATAGGACCATAAAATAGAATCATCAAATTGCGTAAAATTTTTCAACTATTTATTCAAATGGTGTTCCCCATACATTTCGTTAAGAGTGAATGTTATTTTTCTTCTATAGAACAGCTAATTTATTTTTGTGTGATTCAAGATTCTCATAACTACCTGCTCCCCGCGGTTTCACCCGTATTACCTCGATTTCTATGCAAAAAATCGTGTCGATCCGTTGCTCGGTTGCTGTGTGAAAGAGCAGCAAAAAAAGTAACCTTTATAGCTACAAGTATATAGGTACTAGTTCGTAACTTTGCCTACGGGAATCTTGTTTATCAGTTTTGCGCATCTCGTGTTTTTCCTATCTATTTGCATCTGGTATGTAACAAGAGTTTATGTAATGATAGAACGTTCAAAATAGATTTGAATTTGCGGGCTTGAGTCCGAAGATATTGTCAGATGAGACATTGAATTTTAAATGTACTATCATATTAGGTACTATTACTTTAGATGAACAGACAACCTAAAAGGACCGCAGGGAAACGCTGGATGCCGGCCGCTTCCAACCGGCCCTTTTGTAGATCGACGGGGTACTATGTCCAGCAGTGGACGCCCTATAGCTAAATAGCCCTATAGCCCATAAATGATGATGATGATGATGATGATACGAAATTTCTTTCAAATCTGTTATGTGTACAAACTTTCGCAATTATAATTAGTGTGATTATTAAATACACAACATAACATGGGGTTATTATAAAGGGCTGTTAGGTAATAGAGTATTTAAGGGTCGGCAACGTATCTGTGATGCCCCTGGTGTTGCAGGTATATATAGGCGACGGTGATCGCTTACCATCAAGCGGCCCGTCAGCTTGTTTGCCACCTATGGCATTTAATAAAAACATGATTTTCTACATTGTCGCCAAAAAAAATCTCAAATAAATTGAACAAATTTTATTCAAATCTAGAACGCGCTCTCCGAATAGGTACGACTCGATTCAAAGCCGCTCCAATATTGATTTCTGATCGAAGTGATGTTTACCTACAGACGTCGTTAGATAGATGTCAAAGAGCACTGTTTACAATGCGTAAGCAATCGCAATGACACGCGGTGATTTTCCGACGATTCGTTTGAAAATATTTGACAGGGGCGGAGCAAGGCAATTGAGAGGGACATGCCGTTGACATGGCGCCATTAGCGAGGAGAAAACACTGCAAGAGTCAGACAGAATCTCCTACGTCATTTAGCAACAATGCATTTGTAGAGTTACATGGAACGATACTAAGTCGAAAGGAGGCCACTGCACGCGTCAAAACTTTTAAAACAGCTTTTACGCCGGGACCAACGCTAAAATCGCGAAAAAAAAGCAGCTGTTCCACACTAAACAAAATGAACAAAACAACTCTTTTGTTCGCGATTTCCGAGTTGATTTCATAGCAAAAGTTTTTCTCAATTATGAGTATAACGACCTCTTTTCAGATAAGCACCAACAACTGTTCCGTGAAGCCCAGGGGGGTTAGACAAGACCCACTTTCTGTTAGCGTTAACGCCTACGGAAAGATGAAATTGTATGAAAATGACATTGATTATGACATTGGCTTGAGATATGTTCTCTCAAGCTTATGTCATTTTCATACAATTTCATCTTTCCGTAGACGTTAACGCTAACAGAAAGGGGGTCTTGTCTAACCCCCCTGTATTGTAGTAATTGGAAAAAGAATAATAATATATTCATTTTTACAGTTTTAATAATAAAACATTTGTCCTTCTTCGCAATAAAATGTAAGTGGGCAAGAATCTACTTAGTTATTTTGGTCACAACATTAATATATTTATAGAGGCGCTTCAGTTGACCAAAATGAATTAATTTGTATTTTGAATGAAACATCTGATGATGCTACGTCGTTACACCGTTCACGATACGTAAATATACATATCTCATACAGAGTCAGTGATTTTCCTTTGCCTTGTTTCTGATTCGCAAATATTTAAACGAAAACATTTAAAGCACGCCAGGGCCGGATCAAGTCAAAGAGGGCAACATTCAAGGCGCCTTTTGTTGCTTAGTGATCGATGTTTTTGCAAGGAATCCGAGGGCCGGACTCGTAAAATATGCTTGAATGAATTATACGGGTAAATCCGGGTAATATTCGAAATATTTTGTTAACCGAAAACCCGTGCGAAGCGCTTTGATTCCACTTTTATTGTGCGAACTGTTAGTCTTTGGAATGCGCTGCCTGAATGAGTGTTCCCCACGATAGTTACAAACTGGATGTCTTCTAATCATAAGTGAATCAGTTTCTCCATTCAAGCATGCTCCATCGTAGACCGCATCATCGCTTAACATCAGGCGAGTTGGCGGTCAAACGCAAATATATTCCTAAATAATAATAAAACACATATGAAATGATCAGTCGACTTTAACATGACTTTTTTCTATTTTTATTGCGCCACGCAATGTCGCAGATTTATCTAACAAATGGGAGGAATAAATCTTATTCTATGTCAATTAAAACAGCAATAATATGCGTCAACAGTTTATTTTCTCTCTCGATTTCGCTTTCATCATATTGCGTTTTACAGGTGTCTTAAAATGTCAAAAGTATTTTTTTTATTCCGGCACTTGGTTTAGGAAGATCTATGTGCGATGACAACGTTTCCTATACCAATGATGTAATTTAGAGGAAAGAACGGCTACAGTCAGTTTTATCATTCATCAAATCATCATGTTCGCCCACTTTGCCCTGCTTTTGCGCTCAATTTTTATTGAGAACTGAGAAATTTGCAAGTTTGAAGTTTATAAACAAACACCTCCTATGCCACCAACTACTTACGCGGTCTCAAACTAACGTTAAAACAGAAAATCACGCGAACGTGAACTTTAACGCGCCCAGATACGGCTTGCGGTCGTACCTCCACCTAAACTGGATTGCTTTAAACAGCTAGGCGTAAGGACCCTGTACGCATTTGGGTGATGTGTATACTTTTACATGTTTTACTGCTACTAATATTATTGGTAACATAACAACCAGGACTACATAAATACAGAGGTTATTACGTCTTTTACAGACGATTTAAGCACTGTGTGGGATGTAAAATATACCTTTTTATCCACCTCAGAAAGGAGAAGGTATATTCGGTTGGGGCAAAAGGTTTTAGTGTGTTTGTATGTACGAGTATGTTACCTCGAATCAGACAAAACAACAACAAGGAAAATGAAAAGGAAAATGTAAAATGTACAAGGGAAATGTAGTTAGGGGGCGTGGCGAGTGCAATTGCATAAGACCTAAATCAGGCTTGTCGACGGATCTAGAAAGTTAAGTATAGGTACATAGGAAGTAAAGAATCTTGGCTTCTTACCTGGTGATGCTGTCCTGTCGGTCAGCGATGTTCTGAAGACCGATGGCATCTCGCAGCTGCATAGCGATTGCTGCGCGCACTACTTCCACCGTCTTCATCTCTTCTATCCTTTCGCTTAGGACCTGATGACAACAATGGAGTATTCACTATTGTACTACTAACAATACAATAACACTAAGACTTGACACCGCAATAAGAACAATGGTAGGCGATTACCTAAATTCGACTACGCGCTATTCCAAAAAATAAATAATATTAAAATAACCGTATGCATAATATAGGCCTTGCAAAATCAGGTAAGCTAAATATCCAAAGACAATTGGTTATATTATTGTCATTGCAAATATCTAAAAGTGGCTAGTTCGCAACGTATAACGTTTTTAGGTTCCATAATTTACGGATTACAATGTCCTAGATCGTAAATAATTATTTACTCACATCAGCAGCCATCAAACGTCCACTGCTGGACAAACGCCTCCCTCTTAAAGAGGGATGTTGCCATAATCCCCACGCTTGGCAGGCGGCTTGGGGATCGCAGGAAGTTCACCGTATACTAATAGGATGCTGCTGCCCATCCTGCGGTGGTTCTGGTCGCAGTTTAGGACATACCCGAATATATATTGTTTGGTCTTAAATATGAATTTATCGTGATCGTGAATTATTCGGTTTGGTCTTAAATATGAATTTATCGTGATCGTGAATTATTCGGTTTGGCCTTAAATATGAATTTATGGTGATCAAGAACGCTTCATCTACAAAAGTAGCTTTACCTAGTCTGTGTCTACAAAGAAAATGGTCATCTAGATAAAATTTATTCTGAAAATATTACGCCGAAAGGTACATAAATAATGCAGTTTCAAACTGTTGTTTTATTCATTGTTTTGTTTCCTACTTATATCGTCACAAGTATCGCAGATACCTAAGTATTGCTACCATTTGACCTAGATACTTTGTTTACTTCCTGTTCACGGCGATACCTAACACCTACACTACATCCACAGAGCTTCCAGTTTGTTTGTCGTCGTGTTGAATTATATTTCCGTTACTGGAGTCCTCTACTCAATTAAACAACATCGCAATTAAGATTACTCACAGTAACTCCGGTAAATAAAATTTTTGATTCGTGAAATGATAAGAAAACAAGACATTAGAGTTCTTTGAATCACCACGTAACATCAGGCAAGGTTCAAACGCAAGCATATTAATCAATAAAAATTATAAATAAAGAGATTGTATTACTTTGCATCGAAAATTTTATTATTGTAGATTTAATCATTTATTACCCGGGTATGTCCTAAAACTGCGACCAGAACTACTAGAGGATGGGCAGCAGCATCCTCCTACTTGAATGGTGGAACCTCCTGCGATCCCCAAGCCACCTGCCAAGCGTGGGGATTATGGCAACCACCCCCCCTTAAGTGGAGGCCTCTGTTCAACAGTGGACGTCTTCTAGCTGATGATGATGAATCATTTATTTGTAACTAGCTGACTCGATAGACGTTGTCCTGTCTTAGTACTGTCAAACGCGCGCAGTTAATATCGTCGTTAAGTTTTCTGAAATTTTCCAGATTTCTGTGCAATTTTCTTAGTTTTTCTATCCGTAAGAACCTTTTACAAAGTATTAGAAAAGTTAAAAAACAATGTTGAATGAATTCGGTAAAGTCGTTCTCAAGGTCGTCAGTTAGAAAGTCATTCTCAATCCACTCTTGACCCATCAGTTCAATTGCTTTCTTTTGAACTTGCTATTTGCAGGGCCTAAGGACAATGCTGGATTAACTAACCTCGAGAGTGCACTATAAAATTAGGTACTCTCCATCTTACAATGCCATTTTTACGCATGACCTTTTCCTCTATCTTTTTTTATATATTATAGAAGGTCTACGTTTGGCCACCAACTCACCTGGTGGGAAGCAATGTTGTGGCCGAAGATAGAGAACGTAGATCTATGTTCTTATTCACTCAGGCCTTGAAGACACCAAGGTTATAGTTTTCAGGAAACAAGGACGGTGGCAAAGCATTGCAGTCCCTAGCGATTCGCATCACAGATATTATCGTGTCGACTATGTAGGGATGGTATTGATATGGGCCTTCAAGGTCTTTCCTTACCTCAACGTCTTCACAGTGTATAGGAGTGTCTATGAATACATCTTTCTTCACCACAGCAACGTAAGGTCCCTGGACACCACCTACAAACTTCTCACAGTTGAAGAAGACTGCGTCTTTCTTCACCACTTCCTCCTCGAGCCCGGGGAAGGTTGGGTTCATATCCACTGCTGATGAAGGAGCCACCAACCTGCGGTAAAAGGGGATCTTATATAAATGCCTTTTGTATAGAAACCTATAGAGCATTTCACAAGTTTTTCACGTGGGAAATCTAAATGATGAATTTTCAATCATGGATCTAGGAATCAATGGAGAGTATTATCTACGTTTGAAAATCTCTAATGGTAATGTCAAACGATTTAGCACACGCATGGACGTATTATAACTAAACAGGTATATTATGTCCATGAGCATACGTAAATATAGAAGACCAATCATCTGTTTGCTATCAAAAGGGTTTTAATAATGCCGCAAACTTCAAACTCATGAATAAGATCAGTTATAAACCCTACACTATCCTCCTGTTGTGCGAAAAGATCTCGCGCATCATCAATGTCCACTGCTGAACGAAGACCTTCTTCTTAGACAGGGGTGTTCACACAAGTGTGCCGTCAAGTGTGCCATAATCTCCACACTTGACACACAGACGGCTTGGGGATCGTAATACGTTCACCGTGTATTAATAGGACGCTGCTATCCATCGTCCGGTGGTTCTGGTCGCAGTTTCAGGACATACCCGGGTCCACGCATATTCTTCAACAAATCCCGGTCTGCTGTCACCTTCAGTTATCCCTCACTGAATTTGTCAAGATTCCTAGATATTTTTAGACTGCATCGTCTGTAATAAAACTGTGTGACTTTGACCCATCAGTAGGCGAATACCAGATATACACCACCCTAGGCACATCAGTATACGATACGCTGCATGTCGCCGAGGATAGGGGAAGATGGCGTAAGATCATAAAGGAGAGATTAATGGGAGGTAGGGGTCACGACTCACGACCCTCAGACATGAGGAGCACGACGCGAGGAGGAGGCGAAAAACTTTAAAGAATCTTTACTTACGTGTAGTCCCAGAAAGCCCAAGCTCCATATTGATGCAGAAGAAGCGTGGTGGCCACGTCGTCAGCTAGTACACCCGTCAACTTAGAAGCAGCTGGGAAGAAGCCAATCATCTTCTTGCCCGTTGCAGAGTTCTGCTGCAGTTTCTGCTCCAGGTTATTGAGGTCGATGAACCCTTCTTTGGATTCGGGGATTTTTATGACCTGGAAAAGAGAAGATTATTAGTTATTGTAAATAATAATTATAATATCATGAGTTAATTTTCGTGCCTATTTTCAAATAATTTTTATGCACCAAAATTTAAGCTTTTTTTTTCTTTTTTTTTCTAATACTTGGCCGGACTGTCACCAAGGTACTACTAAAGTGTTTATTTTACTGGGAAGTGGCCAGTGGCAAAAACAGCAGCAATAATACAATACTGCAATGGCAAATGACAGAAGCATTTATGGACAACGCAAAAATGTAGCCGAGGCCAGCGGCCATACGTGACTCCATTAAAACTACGAAAAAAAGAACATATAATTCAAGAATCTAATCCAAGAACACCATCTGGAATCGTCAATTATTTTTTGTTTGTAAAATCTAACATAACCTCTTTTTAGTTGTAAACGGAATATAATAGAGTTGTAATATAAATAAAGTTAGCAGTCAACTCGGTGGCAATAAACAACCAGAAAAAAATTATCCAGCCTTAAAATGAAATTTCCATAGAAGAGGGTTCTTCAAATTATGACCTCATTAATACCATGTTTAAAAAAATCAATAAGGTCGACAACCTCCGGCATTATTGCATGACTCAACCGTTTATGTATAAAATTGGTCCCACAGTAGCTCTAAATCAGCATTAAATACGCATAGTTCGTGAGCTGGCATAGTTTTAATCAACTTTTAGTAGCAATAGTGGTTAGAAATGATTTGTTTTAGCTAAAGATTGTAATAAAAAATAAAAACAGACAAAATGAATGAAAAGTGCGTCGTCATTATAAACAAAAACAAAATAAAAACATGATGTTTTTTGTAATAATTCCAGACATTTATAGCCTTTTGTAAAGTTATGCTTTGCAATTTCTTTTAACGAAACTGAATATGACTCTTATTTTCCACTTCTGTATTAAAAAAATCGTTGAAAAATAATTTTTCTGACAATTATGAGTACTTATATTTTTTTTTAAATCTAATATTAGCCTTGCGTTTGACCGCCAACTCGCCTGATGTAAAGCGATGATGCTATCTACGATGGAGCACGCTTGCCGAGAAGAAACCGATTCACTCGTGATTTGAAGACAGCCAGATTGTAACTATCGTGGAACACCCATTCAGGCAGCGCATTCCACAGACTAGCATTACGCATAATGTAAGTGGAATCAAAGCGCTTCGTACGGGTTTTTCGGAATATCAAAAAGCGGTGTAAAGAAAGATAAAAATTACATATTTTTAATTTATCGAGCGACTATTCAATCGTCCAGTGTCATTAGTTTAAAATTTTCAAGCATATCCGGTTGTTTACACGTTGGCGTTTCCAAAACGCTGAGTAAATATTTTACACGCCTCGCACGTTGGTCAACATAATACACGGTGAAAAACGACGACGTTTTTAGCGCTTTTAATGCATTAACGCGTCCTGTTTATTTACCTAATTTATTTTTTATTTATAAGTTTTTATTCTTTATGGCGGTTTTATTTTTAAATTTAAGTCAGTTCTGGACTTATTATGCCTATTTGTCGTGTTCATGTGTCGTTAAATTGTCGCTCATTTGGAATTGTTTTGATCATTTATAGCTTCTAACATAGCCTGTTGTTCGTTTCCTACTATATTTCATTCACCTACCCAATTAGCTAAACACTCGCAATTAATATAAATTTTAACGTTTTCTTTTCACGCGACCTCATTTTGACTACAACCTGCGACCAAAATAAAATCAATGGACGGGCCCAGAAGGAGCGCATTTTTGAAGATTACAAAATGAGCGCCAGCGCTCACTTCGGTTCAGTCGGTCTCTAGCCGTAGGAACTGCAACGCGAGTCTATTGTTATATTTATGTTAACGAAACATCTGACAAAATTATGCCTTCGTGTGCTTTCCCGAAGTGTAAATACACAACAAAAAACCGCTATCTATTTTTTGTAACAAATGTACTGTACATGGTTATAATTAGGAGTTGAAGTATATGTTTTGATTCGTTTTTAGATAGATAGAAACTCTTTATTGTGTATACCAGAAATAAAATTTACAACAAGATAGAAAACACTTACGAGCTAGTGCCACAAGTGGCGGCCTTATCGCTAAAAGCGAATTACTGAGCAAGTTCAATGGTTGACCCGTCCATTCATTTTATTTTGGTCGAAGGATTAAGTCGCAATTTTGTCACTTTGCTTATTCTTTCATACAAACAATACATACAATTTCAGAGCAGTACAAACTGTTCATACTGTAAACAGACTGAAATGAGATTACGTCAGCCGGGAGCTAAGTCGCACTAGGTGTCGTGCCGGGGGCCCACAACACCGCGTCCTTGTTTTTACAACGTACTCAAGGGCGTCGTTGTCCCTCGGTGACGTTTATACTATTTGTGGGGGACCTCTAGGCATTTCATTACGTCCATTCAAGACACGAAGTGGACTTTTGCGTATTTTTAGCGTAAATGAGAATTTAGGAAATAGAAGGAAAAGGCTTATGTTTTTTTGGGGAATATTAAACGAGACGTTCTTTGGGTTAGTTTATTACGTCCCTCCTAGAAGAATTTTGTTTCATTTTAGTCAGGAAAGAATGGCACATTTATTTTTACGGTCCTGAGAAGTAATTTTCGGGTCAAACGACACTCAGATATTTAACTCTCTGATTTCGCGATATTTGTTGTTCATTTATACTGTATTGCACCATTATAGCATTTGTGAGAGATATTTATATTGAGTTTATTTTGTTCACTCCATGATAGTAATAGTGTCCAAGTCTTTGTGCTTTAGGATATTTTTGATATTACCAGAGATTAAAATATAAGTACAAGTACAAGATTCACTCCGAAAAATCATTTAAATGAGTTACTCTTGGTACTACACAATAAAGTGCAATTCACGAAAATTAACTACCTACAGCTATATTAACCTAAAAGTTGCCTCTCTGTGTATCGCGCGGCAGTGGGCGCGGCAAGTTCGACAAGTCGGCTACCTGTAGCTTAAGAGGGCATACCACGGCCAAGAAATTTGATGAATAGGTATTTAGCAAATCTATTGCTGTCCCCTGACCTCAAGCCTCTCCCAGTAGAGCGCAAAAGGGACAACTGCAGCTGCAGCCTACGAAAAGTAGACAAATCATCGTCTCGTATTTTCTGTTTCCTCATTCAAAACTAAACCGATTTCGTTATTTTTTTTATTAATAGATGTGAAAAAGATTGAACTATGCTTCTATCATTTATTTTTCTTTTATAAACTCGTCAAATATGTTTGATAGACGTCTGAACAATGCGGTAAAAAAAATCAATTTTTAGGATTTTTAAAGGCTCATATTTCTTATAGTAATTAACTTATAAGAAAAAATAAATGATAGAAGCATGACAACGGGGTAGATAAATTTTATTTTAAAAAAATACAGTTCTAGCGTTATTATTCAGGGAGGAAACACGAGAATACGTTTGTATGGACAAAACGCTGCCCGTGTGCCCACTTAATCTAAAGTGCGGAGTGCGCCAGGCCTGGTATAAGAAAGGAAAGAAGCCTCACCTCAGCTCCGTACTCCCTCCAGGGCGCGATCTGTCGCTCCGTCTCCCTTGAAGACACGAACAGAAGCGCGTTCTGCGGCCGGAGCGCCCGGAGGAACCTCTGCAGGGACGCCCCGAAGACTATCACGTCTTCTGGCAGCGCACCAACCGTGCTGCGGATTATGGCTTTGGACTCTGCCCTGGGAAACATAATAAAAGACTTTGCTGACCTTGATCATTGGAGAGGAAATATCATCTGCTACACTCGAGAGCACATAAAAACAAAATTCGAATCTAAAAGTGGAGTTGGTGATCTAATTAAGTAATTTATAATCAGACTAATAATAAAAATTCTCAAACTAATATTATAAATATGTAAGTTTGTGAGTGTGTAACGACAAGACAGATTTTATAATCAGATATTTAAGCTACTTTTCATCATCATCATCATCACTATTTTCCATCACCACGCGGGTGAATCCGCGGGCGCAGCTATAGTACAATAAAAAAAAGAAAATTTAAGTACCAAAATGTGTTGTAGAAGTAGGAAGAACGAGGGGTTTTCTGGGACAGGCATTTTATGTCTAAAAGAGGACTTCTGCCTACTTATTTTGAAACTGTCACATATTTTTTTATTGTTTTAATTAATGTACAATGTTATTTGTCCTTTTTTGTAACCGGGAAGAGTTGACTGGTCCACAGCCTCTTGCACGTCGACTTTGCGCGCGAGTACTAAGAATAATGATCCCTCTGTATGATATGCCAGTTTATTAATCATTTACAATGATGATAATAACCACTTGACTGCTCATCATTTACCCCGCGGTAAGCCAAAGGGACAACATTTTCAGCATACTCTTTTTTGAGCGGGCCAATCCAAGGTGCGAATTGGATGAATGACTTTTGAGTCTCCACAGTCACAAGCGTCATATGATACCCTCCTCCCTGAACGACGTGGCTTACATCGTGCACAAGCAAATTATGACTCGTGCGCGATCAAGTGGTTATATATTATTATGTTTGATCATTTAGAACAGTGTTTTTCAGGCTCAGTAAAAGAAGTTAAAAATATGATGAGGATCTGTTTGGCTATGTATTGCTTATCCTGCGTTGAATAGTACTGAATAATTGTGAAAGAGACGTATATTTTTGATCTTTTCCACCTCGTGTTTGCCAAATATAATCTCTGGTATATATAAAGCCACTGGTATTTGATATCTCTTCATCTCTACATAGTATAAATTAAAGTCGCTTTCCGTGTCTGTCTAACTCCTCCTAAACCACGCAACGGATTTTGATGCGGTTTTCACCATCAGTTAGATACATTTTCACGGAAGGTTTATATATATAATAACTATAGCCACCCGCCCCGGCTTCGCACATTACACCCGTGCAAAGCGGGGCGGGGCGGGCGGGTAGCTAGTTTCTAATATAATAAAATACGTCATTAAAAATGTTGAAAAACACTGATTTAGAACTAACCTGTAATACTCGCTCTGTCCAGAAGTGTAGCTGAGCGCCGTACATCTTGTCGCATGGATGGGGAGTACGTCTCTTGCTATGTACTCTTCGATCCACTGCAGGGCACGCCCCGACCCATTGTAGTCGCAGTACACCACTGAGGACAAAAATAAACATAAATTAGATAAGAAGTACCTACATAACTATAAAATTATGAAGGTAGATCTCGAATCGGTAAACAGCGTAACTCGATGAAGTAACAATGCAGAGATGTACAAGGAAGCAATTTTGATTGATAATGATGATGATGATGATTAAGTATAAAAATGTAAGCGTTCTTGGAGAACAAAAAAGCATGTCGGAGAAAGCGATGATCATGATGAAATTATTTTTCCTAAATAATTTTGGAGTAGTTTAACTATCCATATAGATTAACAGTGCTAATTTATTTAACTTATTTTTAAAGTTCAATATCTAAAATGAAGCAACCTGTATAAAAATCAAACAGAGTAAATCAAAATCTATGGTGATCAATCACTTTGATTGCCATCTTTCGATTGAGAATGTCTTTTGCAGATTGTTTGAAGATATTCTGAATAATATTGAGATAATCTCTAATTTCTGTGACATTAAGATCGAAAGCTTCAAATGTTATTAAAACTAGATAACACAAACTTTTCGAAAAGAACTTGACTCATCTTTCATTTTTATAAGCCACATTAAATATAACATTATGTAAAAAAAAAAGGAATTAAGTGTTGTAAATGATTCTTTAACTTATGGACAATGAACTCTCTAATTTGTACAAGGTACTCATGCGAATTTAATACTAGCTATATACATGCATAGATCAATGAACCAAAAAAGTGCGCGGCAATATTCCTTCATGTCATTCCTAATTGTAACGTGTACGGTCAATTTTCAAATTAAACGGGCGTGCCGCCATTGTTACTACTCCGTTATTGTAGCAAAAACTCGATCCTACTTCAGTATGACCCTTTCATTTAATTAAACGTTGGATACAGTGTGGCCATATGTCCTAATCAAAATGTACCGACCAATAAAATATTACTTTGCTTTAGTTTTGTTATTTGCCATGTCTTTATTATCTATATCTACTCATACGTTTCTATCTTTGAATGTTCCAGCATTATCACGATAATCTTTTTATTTTCGTTTTGCAAATACATATAGCAGGAAATTAATAGTTATTTCACAGATTTAGTTCAGCATTTTTTATTCATTTTTTCTTTTACAAATAAGAAAATTACCACCGATTTCTATAGTTGAGATTATGGTGTGTTTTGTGATAGCATAATATTTTATTTTAAGGGTATTTTATTAGAAGACAACACCGATCAGTTCATCGCCCCCAGTCAAAATATCAAGCAGGTCTATTGTACTATAACAAAGACATCTAAGATATCATCGCAAGTTGGCAAGAATAATAATTATTGCGAACACAACAGGGACATTGTACATTGTGAAGGCAAAGATATCATGAGCTTTAAGAATTTAATTTAGACCCAAACTACAGTGAACTTGACGTTTTCTTCAAGTTAATTTATATAATTACTAACTGTACCGTTTCTCGTATCTACAAAAATCATATAGATATTTTTAAATAAAATTTGTTCTATTTTATATTGATGTATATTATAATACCTTAATTTGTTCCTACCTATACTACATAAATTATACGCGTTTATCTTAATGCTGAACAAATTTCTTTTGAGGTACTTGTTTTTGTTATAGATTGTGGAGTATAATTTTTAATTTTTTATTGCACACAATGTTAGGGCTATAATTATACCTACTAATCAATTTTATCGTTCAGCAATCGAATGAACAATCGCAATTCAAAATTATTAATTACTTACTCTGCTTTCCGCTAACTTTAGACCACATCGTCGCCGATAATCTGTATTTACTTTACCTTATCAATAATACTGATATTTTGGTAGTCAAATATCGATTACAAAATGGTATTGCCAATATCAAGGATAGTTATACAATTCGCAACGATTTATCGGTATACCAAGGTCATGGATATTCAAGTGGCTTCTGCGGACTGATATAAAATTAAAACGAACATATTTTTATTCCAGTTGGTTTAGCACTCCAAGGTTTCTCCATGTTCAAGGCATATGCCATTGTGATATTATTACACTCTGCTGTAGTTGACATTAAAATTACCAAAATTAAATCCCATATATTATAAACAAAAAGTATTAACAAATCTGAGGCTACCCGAGTGAAGATGAAAAATTAGAAGTAAGGTCACAGTAATGAGACATCGTAGATATTAAGAAAGTCGTGCTAATTGGAACTAGAATGAGCCCGACTGACGTCAATAAATAATTTAGGCTTCAATATTGAAATAAAATAACAAATACATTGTTGGGGCAAGCAATAACGGAAAAGAGACCTATATCCACGGTTCAGTGCTCTATACGTATGTAATTAAAATATATAACTTAGAGAATAGGAGTCCATAACAAATTATTTCAAACCCAATTACATAACTTAGTGATTTTGAAGTGTATGTGGTCAGTGAGGTTGCGGCCATTTAATAACTTACTGAGCACGAATTTCTTCTAAGTCTAGGCCGCCAATTGTTAAAGTAATTTTTATGAAGTCATTTTGTCATAAGTAATTAGTCATTTTGTGTTAAGAATAAAAAGATTATCTACATTAATTACCTATTTATTATTAGTTTTATCTATTAATCTTTGTCTTGGGTTATAATAGTCAGTTCCAAGTGGATTTTACTGCATTTATGATTTAAAATGTAAATCGTTTACAAAGTTTATTGATTGATGATCATCAACGATATCAACTATAAAAATTTACAACAAAGCTATTATATTTAATGGATCGTATAACCACAATAGAAGCGTCACGTTTCAACACATACCTTGCCCATTAATGAGTAACTAACAATTAAAACTGCAAGTATAGCATCTTCTCTTCTCTTCTCTATTCTCTACATAGTATAAATTGAAGTCGCTTTCTGCGTCTGTCTGTCTGTATGGCCGCTAACTCCTCGTAAACCACGCAACGGATTTTGATGCGGTTTTCACCATCAGCTAGATACATTTTCAAGGAAGGTTTAAAGATATAACTAGCGACCCGCCCCGGCTTCGCACGTAAATTACACCCGTGCGAAGCCGGACGGGCGGGTCGCTAGTTATTTATAAGTTCAGTATATTATTGACGGTCTACATTTAATTTTCCTTAATGAGTCTCTTATAATTTTATTATATTTCATACATAATTATGTGTTGACTATTGCTGGTATGGGGCAATTTGTATCCATGATAGGTTTATGAATTTAATATTCAACTTCATTGCCCATAGAAGGTAATAAATGTGTACTGTGATTATACAATTGAATAACAATATGTAATTCAATAATTGGGACCGTTAATGATGTGTAAATGAATGATTGCATGTGGTTATGATTTTAATAGCACAGACTTATATACACTTGATTCAATTAGAAACATACATATACATCAGATATATATAAAACATATATTTGTAATAATAATGATCAAGCCCTTAATCAAGGAGACTAAAGATGACAATATGCCAACATAGTGATTTCCTCAATATTATAGTAATATGGTACGAATAGTTCATATATAGCTATATAAACAGGAAATGTATTATCTTCAAAAGATTAGCGTAAAGACTATAACGTGCCAAGCCTTTGCGAATATTCAGTCAATATTTGAACAGCAAAGTATGAAAATCATCGTCTCTTGAACGCTCGTTTTATTTACGTATTAAGTTAAAATAGTTATATCTGCGTTTGGTTATTTTTAAGAAGTATTTTTAGATGTGTCTTGAATTTATAATTAGGTAAAATATACTGGTAATAAAAATAAAAATTACTTGAATTACAAGTGTGTTTAGAATAATCTAAAATACAAGCACTGATTATATCATAATATTTTTGCCATGATAGGTAAAAAGGCTTATGATATGATAAGTGATATAATAGATAACATACATTTAAAATAATAAATAACATAAAACATATACTGGTAGAACTCAATAGAAACGCTCAACAACTTGATAAAAACTAGAACTAGAATTCAGATTCAGTTCTCGACTAATAAATATTTAGGTAGATATTAAAATATAGATAAACATACTCTAACATTATCTTCGCAATATACGAGACGGTTTATTTAAGACTTGCAAATGTAAGGCATGGCATGGTCCAATACTATTTGCTTGATCCCATGATTAGATAACCATGTTTATCTAGTCTAGATATTATATGAAACGACAGTCTTCAGTTTTACAGTACGTATAATTTAATTATATTGTTACTGTAAAGACTATTGTTTGAGAAGAAGAATCAGATTTCAGAGCTATCAATATTTATATTCTATTAGTGACCCCCGCGCCCGGCTTCGCACGAGTGTTATTTACGTGCGAAGCCGGGGCGGGTCGCTAGTTATATATTATATAAACCTTCCGTGAATTTTTTCTAACTGATTTAGGAAGAGTTAGCGGCCATACAGACAGACGCGGAAAGCGACTTTAATTTATACTATGTACAGATTTTGTTGTATTTCTAACTACTTCAAATATTGTTTTTAGACATGTCATGGTATGAATTAAGATGTTTAATTAATTTTCTATAAATTTTTCATGAAAGACTAACAGTGTAAAATTAAAATATGGTTACAACTTACGATGGAAAATTATATTCTCATATAAATTTTAGATTATAACATTCAAGGACATTGTGAATTGCGAATATATCTGTTATATAATGGCAACTCGTTTATTCAGTAAATGTTTATTCAAGACGATAACTTTAAGTGTAAAGTAAAATCTTGTGCAAAATAATATTACAAACGGTTGAGTAAATACCGAAGTTCTCGGGGTTAGGTGTGTATTTAAAACGATCGTGATGCTTACCATGAAGCTAATTTTAAACTAAAACAATGTTGGCCGTTACGCTAATTGAATTAATCACATGCGGGCTTATGTGATTAACAAGAAAGCAAATGAAAAACCAAGTATATTTATAGACAATTATAGTAATAACGAAGGTCATTTCAAATTTTAATACAATAATAATACATGTAGTAAGTCTTATAATATTATGATCAGTGAACACTGCAAGTTTATATTCCCTCACTCATGTAAAGAACGGTTCATTATGAACCCATAATTGATTTATAGAATAAATATAAGATAATATAATACAAATAAAAAAACGATGGAGAGTAATTAATATAAACGACAATGCAAAATCATAAGAGTTTGCTCTACCAGTAAAACAGCAAAACTAGAAAACAGGGCAATTACAAAGATTAAAATTGTTTGCAGATAATGAAATAAAACAAGACTACCATTATCATATCAGCTAAACCAGTCTCCCCACGTGGCTACGACGTGTAAATATTTTTTTCTCGTGTTGTGTAAAAGAATAATTATAGTGACGACAGTCGATAGAGCTCGAAAATAGAGAGACCTTGATCGTGGGGAACGGGAATACAACACTACATCCTGTAGAGTTAAGTCTGTGGAATAATACAGCTACAATGTGATACAGCTTCTAGGTAACTGTCACATTACGCTTAATAGATTACGTTACTACTATAATATATGTGACAGTGATATAAAAGTTTAGCATTGTCGTTAATATCTTGTAGCTTTGTTGCAGTTTCATTGCCGAGAAAAAGACAATTCAAAACATTGTTTCATATTTATATTTATATAATGTACTAGCGGTCCGCCCCAGCTTCGCACGGGTATAGATTATAGCCTATGTCACTCGCGGATGGTGTAGCTTCCCAACAGTGAAAGAATTTTTCATATCGGTTCAATAGTTTCGGAGCCTATTCAATGCAAACAAACAAACAATCAAATCTTTCCGCTTTATAATATTAGTATAGATATGGAGACACTGAGTCTAAGTTTCATAATCATTATGTTATTGTATGTAGAATAAACCGTTGAATATTTTAACGCTATATTTTCAATAACAAAACACTTGATAAGTCAACACCGCGTGTTATCGTTCAAAAGCCGCACATCCGTAACTATCGGTGCCGAGGAGGGAACGTGTTCAGTTTGCCTCGGTAAATATAAATCTAGTATAAATCTATTTTATCTCATCCGCACTCTAATAGCCTTGGGCCAGCGCGAAAATATTCGCGAAGTAAAAGACTGAACGCAAAGCTCGGTTTGTTTTATAGGTTCAGTTTCAGTCAGATCTCAAATTTAAAATCTGTTGACGTCAGCTAGTTAATCTTAACTTTGATACTTTTTCAGATGTTGCTGTTGCCATTTGATAAATCAAAAAGTTTAAAAAACATGGTCTCTTTGATGTGAGTGTGTACTTCAAATTGCAAATAGGCGATTGTAATTCACTAACCACATGTTTCTAAGGTGAATCCTTTGTTTCCACAATCTCTGGTGTTTACCGCTAACTCAAGTGTTTAAAATTCAATAGACCGTTTGCCAAATATTCGCGACGCAAAAACAAAACCATTGTTTCCATCGGAAGGTTAAAGTTACACAATATACCGTGTGGTCGATTAATATAACTATTTTATTTGTGATAGCATGTAACGTGTTTGTTTTTCTCATAGTTTGTAAATTGAGTCACCACACCCGTTGTTATATTCTTGACTATTGTAATTGTAATGACAAGTAATGATTTATGCTTAGGAATAATATGCATGTTAATTTGAACACCAAACATTAGAAAACGGTATAATTGGACCGTTTTCAAGTAATTGAGTCACCTGTAGATATCAATTATATACTTCACAATGCCACATTTACTCCAATTTAGATGTTATAGTGTTCAACGCTAGTTGTCCGCTATGTCATCGTAGCTTTCGAGCATCGCGCGGCGTTGTATTCGGATCGCGGTTACCTTGAAACTAACCAAAAAGTCTGCGCAATTCATAGCGTGTGCCGAGTTTTGGACTGGTTTTTTTTTGGCACGATTGAAATGAAATGAAATGAAATGATTGTGACTATATTTATTGTATCTCGATGCCAACCAATGAAAATTATAAGAATGGGAACGAAATGAATAAATTTGTACATAGCACCTACGCTACGATCTACAGTAATTTGTACTTAGTACCTAATCCATGTATGCAAAAGTTTAATTAGTGGTTGATAAGATTTTATTTCCAGTTAGAAAATGGAGGTATTGAATACGCTTCTATTTACCGACAGTATTATAAAACAAGAAAGAGCAGGGCGACAAAGCGAATCGAAGAACAAGTCTCAGAATTGCCTCGACCTTGAGTCGCGGAATTTATGCCAAACACGTGCTAATATTGCTGTACCTACTGCTTGCGATCGTAGGCTTTGCGTGAACCGAAGGCAATTCAATAATTTCTTATATAATAGGTCTGTCAAGATTTAAAGCCAGGAGAGATTACGTCAGGGGTTATGTTATTTCCATTGGGTAGATTTAAACTGGACAAAGACAGTAGAATTATGTTAAACTGTTTTAAGGCTGGAATTTAATGATTTCAATAGATTAGATGGTCGGTAAACCTTTTTAGTTGGCTTTAAGGATGCAGCTAAAAAATATGAAAACTATCAACTTAAAATATAAACTAGACTGAAGAAGAATTCTGTGGATCAGTTATAATTGACACCAAGCGTCTTCCATAATGGGAGTTCTGTCAAGCTATTTCAATAATTCAAATGACGTGGACACCCACACTTGACTTCTATGGCAGTGTGAAAGATGTTTAAAAGCATAAGAGTACTTATTAAATTTTCTTTGCTATAAAAACACCATCTTGTGATAAAACTGTCACACAAATTGCCGTTTATTGCATACTTACAGTAAGCAAGGTTCTTGAACTCGAAAGTCCAAAAATATTAGGGAAATAAACTGTAAAAAATTATCAAAAGAAAAAAATTAAAGGAACAGTTATCAACACAATGACGTAATGGAATTATTGTCCTAGACCCACAAACAAGAGCATTATCCTAATTAATTCCATGAATGAACACGAAAACAACACATTTTATCAATTATGCCAATTTAGACGAGGAACGCAGCGTACTAGATCGTGAAAACATAGTAGACTCGTAGGAAGAATTGGTTTCAATTTGCAGAAGTAGGAAGTACATTTTTGCTACTTGATACGTAATATACGTAAGGTAGTTGACAATCATCTACACGCAAAAGACTAGAATCAGGCTGATTGCCTGTTTTAGAAGAATCCAAAGTACGAGTAGATTGCTTTGAGCTTATGATGGTGAAAGGCAATATAAGTGGGATGCGCAAAATTTCAAATCGCCAAAAGAATGAATGGGAGTTGTAGCAACTTCAATTTCTTTTCTTTTCAAGTCTGACATCTATTTTGAGAGCTGAAACTTATTTTAAGGAATATTTTCAAGGTATTTAGAAGTCTCTTTGTTATTGAAAAGGTGAAACATGAATCGCATACAAATCACCTACTTGTTTAATTGGAGTTGCAACTCACGTCGTAATGTTATTGTATGTCAGTAATTCAGAAGTTGTATTAAACAAGATATACGTAGGAAGCTTCAAATTTGATTTAAAAAATATCTTATTACATAACAATACAGTTTAGAATAATGTTGCACCAAAAACCACGGTTGGTTTGAACTAGCACTAAAATATAAAACTAAATTCATCTAATAAACCGAATAGTAATAATACAACGTAAAACACATGGATACTTGTAAAACGAATTATGTTAATACGAATAGAATGTATTTAATTTTAATATTGTGTAAAAATCGCGATAACTTTAGAAATTATTAATAAACTAAATAACGGAAATACATACGTAACAATTTATGTTAATTCACCTCACACTTCATACTAATAATATAAAAAATGCGAAAGTTTATAAGGACTTGACGTCTGGAACAGCTACACGGACAATATAACTGAAAATCTAAGGAGATAGCATGAATACTTATAGCGGGTGAAACCGAAGGGCACTGCTAGTAGTTTTATGTGGCCAAAACAATACAATACAATTCAAGCGTCCCGGGAATGATTATTTAAAGGTCACTTTCGTCCACATTTCATTATTCACTTTCATTCAATCTTCTATTATTAACCTAACCGTATAAGTAATGTGTATTTGTGTAACGTATATTTTAATACAATTCAACCAATATCAATCGGTCTTCAATTTCAAAGCTTACGTCCTTAACGATTGATTCAACATTGGCATTGTACTCAAACTTCAATGAATCAACGATATCTGGTATGCTTCAGTATGTCAGTAACTCGAACTGGTACGTAAATAAACGTATTACATCAATTAAATAACTTCCTTATTTTCGTTTTCATCTGCAGTTTATTTTTAAAATTACCACTGATTTTTCATTCAATATTATCAAATAAACTACGACTGATTCTCATAAATCGGTATGCAGTTTGATTTTATTTGTTCAAAGAATTAAGCAATCTTCCATTTTTGAATGGTAAATATTATTCTCCATATATAAGAAGATGTTTAAAATGACGAAGAACATGGACGTAGGCGTAGCGTAGGCGATACAAATAAATTAATGCCAGTTTTTTTTTATTTATTTATTTCCTATAGCGGTAATATACATTATGCATTCAGTAGAGTAAAATCTAGCATAGAAGCAAAACCCATCAAAATTTTTGTTAAAGTGAAAAAAATCTAGTATAAAATTTATAGTAATTTCCTATAAGTTCTATTCGTCAATTACATTTTCAATTTCCTGAACAATAAAGATAATACCGAATATATTATCATAGTATAACGTTTCCTTTGTCCGTCCTCTCCTGTATTGATCCCCGGGACTGGGTCACCGTTACTTTCAGGGTCACGTTTGTTTGCTATCCATCTCTCTTCTACTTCAAACCTTTGTATATTTGTGTCTCTTTTCATTCTGTCCTTGGCAGCGAACCCGGAAATTTCGAGCTCCGAGGGACGTTTCTACGCAGTTTCTATGTACCTAAATACGAATTTGAAGGGAATCGGTATTACGCTTCTCGTTTTGGCTTATCTTGGAGGCCTCGGGGTAATATTTTGATTATTTTACGGTTTGTTTACGTCGAAGTTGGCTGGATTCAAGGATAAAAGACTGTTTTTGCAAGAGTTGATTTCCTTCTCGAATTGTTTTGTTGAAAAAATGTCCTTGTTAATTTACCTAGCTAAACAATGTGTTGTTATTAACAATGAGAATAGGAGAAATAATTGCAACTTGAATAACGATAACTATACAAACATACAGTGTAAATATTTTTTATGTAAACATATTCAGAATTCACATAAAATTCTATATGCTTTATCTATTGAACAACACTTAGCCTTTCTTTCTAATATTTTCATAGTAAGTAATAATTTGAAACAATAAAAAAACCTTCATCCATCTCTTAGGTCACAAAATGCAATGTCTCGCTCAAAACAACCTATATCGCGGGTTTTTTTCTGTATTCCAAAATATAAAATTGGGTTTCATATGTTTGTTTTAATTCGTACAACCCGTCACGTAAATCTATTCTAAATTGGTGAAAATCTCAGCGCTCGCTATGCTCATACTTCATGTATTTTTTATTATGTAACCTATCATGTAAAAAAAATCGCGCCTAAGGCGCTTGTGCATTATACTGTGCTATGTGGGCTTCATATATAACTAACCAAAATAGCTTAAATTTTATAGTTTTAAATTTGCTCGTCTTGTTCGCGTTTTTTTATGTAAGTCAATCTTAGATTATTTATTACGACCAATAATAACTATTATATTTATCATATCCCGCTTATGTCAAATGAATCACGCGTTTTTGACGATAATTTGTCGAGAAGTTTTTTGTTTTTTGTTCTCTGTCGCCTTGTTTTGACCTGAGGTGTTGACTGAAAAAAACTGACAACCCTGAATCTAGTATACTTACCAGTTTATCAACAAATTATTATTTACGAGTACTTTCGCCACTCTCGATTGCGATACAACATGTCTCACTTGGAATAATTTACTTAAATTTGTACTTAAAAACTTTCTAGCATTATATTCCTTAAATTACCAAAGCACATTGTTTTCACACTGCAGTTCATTCTCTAAATATAGGTAATTGAAAATTACATTTTGCTGGATTTTGAAATTTAGACGATTACTTATACTTACCTACTGCATAAGTATAAGTAATCGTCTAAAATTATCATCTTAGTTATCAATTAGTATAAAATTACACAAATAACTTTAACGTAAACGATGTACCATTAAATTATATTTAACAGTTCCGTATTATGTCAAGTTTGGATAGTTTCCAAATGGTGAAACCACATCAAGATTTTAACGGAACGACAAGCTCATTTCGTGGTTGACTTGCATCGTCCTATAAACTATTTGGGACAGACAGAAACATAAGACATAAAAGAAATTATAAATAAAACAGGAAATGCAAGTGAAGCGGTCAGCAAAGAAAGTGATTTTTTTATGATTTACGTGTTCTCGTTTATCTGTGTCGTCAGGGGAAACTCTTTTGCAAAAGAAACGAAGCTGATACTTATTATATTGGGTTGTGTTACAAAAGCAAAAGACACAACGTTTTAAATATTTATTACAATTTGCAGTATTCATACTAACCAAAGAAGACACGAGTAGGTATGCATAAAGTAAATTCTGGTATATTTTTTGATACTGACAGGCTACCTTTGACCATGATTAACATATAAACGATTGTTTTTGATTTAACTTTACGGAGTACCTACAAAATAAGCTAAAATTTATAATAAGTCTTACTGTGTTTTCAAAAACAACCAAGGAAAAATCCGAACCACAAGCTTATTAATCAAATAGTGCAAGCAAATTTGCTCTTCGTTAAAGACCAATTCAGTCACCACCAAACAAAGATTATCCAAATCACAATGATGCCGTGCGTAAGCTAGGAAGCAGCCAATTGATATTTGGTCCAATGAAAGTTGACTGTGTTCTAGCTTTGTGCGTAAACAAGAAAAGGGTAAATTTCTTTGGACTAATAATGTCGGGTGACTCCTTGCTAGACGCACGGCAGAACGGCAGTGAATGCCTGGCACCACTCCATCTGGCGCCATTGGCTTGGTGGTGGGTATGTTTCCGCATTAATGATTAGTTTATAGACAAACAAAACAATTGATAAGTTGGCAATCAGTCAAAAATAGCTATTAAATTTTTAGAAAGTTAGGTGTTTCAGGGTGATACAGTTTCAAATCTTTGAAATATACAAACCTAAGACAAAAACCCAATAGAAAAATACCTTCTAGCGTACTTTTCAGAACAATATAAAAAAAGGCGTTGCTTACATAATGCAGAAGTTTGAGATAAAAAAGTAATTACGGCTTTGCGACAGTGAAAAATAACTGTTACCTACGTACCTTTCTTACTTTGTGGAAACACTTCATAGTTAGGTATTTTTTCTTTGTGAAAGGACCGTGGTGAAACCCACGTTTCAATATTTGTTTGAAATTAAACGTGCTAAAAATACCGACATAAAAGTCACATTATTGGGTCTAAATATGCTACGAAATATTAAACACCAGAAAGAAATTAATGCCTTAACCTAACACAGAAAATCAATCAACATGTTATTCGCAAACAACGTCGACCTTGCTTCATCATTTTAACAGGCCATAACAACGGCAGCTTAATTAAAACACCAACCGGGGGCCGAATTACAAAGCACATAGCAACACGGAATTAATATCAAAAGCAATAAGGCAGGTCATTAAATAATAACAATAATAATAAATATTCGGGACATTTTTGCACACACTGTCATCTGACCCCAAACTAAGCAAAGCTTGTGATATAGCTGCCAGAGACTAATATACATACATCCCTATATAATTTTAAATACATACTCAAATATCACATAAATGTTTGTCCTAGGTGGGAATCGAACTCACGCCCCCAAAGCGCAGAAGTTAGTTCACTACTGAACGGGCTATCTAATAATTTCATGAATCCAAAAATAAAGCCCTTGCCTACTTCAGAAGTCAAGATAATTTAACACTACTAATGCTTTGACAGTAAAAGGGTAGTATAAAAGCGATTTGTGAAGTAGTTCCTATCGTTTGTAAACAACGTAGTTATCAGACTCCCGCGCATAACAATCCATCGTCATTCACGTTCGCAATGCACGTGTTTCAGTTCAGCATTTCATGTACCTATGCTACTTTTCTCGTAATCTGTGGAATGCCACTCAAGTATTGCAGCTTGTATACCAAACAAGGTATAAGTCCACGTGTAAACGTGTACCTAGCGTTTACCTTTACTAACTCTTGTTTATCTTTGGAATGTGTTATACGCGTCGGGCTCATATTTCAAGTGCTTACTTTTTATAAATCTATTCCTCACAATTTCCGTGATTATATTACACGCATTACTAAGTCGCATTCCGCGAATGCCGCTCTAACAATATCCAATATCAGCGAGAATTAAAAGGGTCCCAGTTGGATTCCTTGCGGTACTCCCATGGTACACCGTTACTTTATGCGATGCGATATGATTGCGTTATTGCAGGCTCTTCGGGTAATTTATTCGCTAGGACTATTATGCTTACTAGCTCAGTACCTAACTAAATAGATAAAAGATATGAAATGTATCAAGGTGTTGATGTTGACAATTTCTTTTATATTTAGAAGAAAGAATGCCCATGAAATGCAACTAAATATCAATTTAGCACTTTTAAAGCAAAAAAGAAATAAGTTTCTTACTTTATTTCAATCCAGATACTTGACGAAGGATGTTGTTTGAAAAATAAAGATAACATACGTACTAAGAATGTCTTTTGAATGGAATTGAAATGAATTTGGTTGAATATCTTAAAATATACAAACACCATATCTGAATCTTACCATCCTGCATGCAAACATACGACAATAGAAAGGTATAAGGAATACTACTAACAAAAACAGTAGGTATTGTTCTTCTCTGAAGTATTAGTGACATTAAAAAGAGGACAAAGCGAGTGAATCATGACGAACGACAAAACGCAGTGGAAAACTTTCAATATAGGTCAGCGCGATATTGTTCTTCAACAATAAACGGCACAAACGTTCGTGACAATGATTTACATATAAATAGGTGCAAAAATTCGTTGGTTGATATGGGAGCGAGATTGTCATTGAAATTAAATTATTGATATGCTTAATTACGCAACTACAAGATATTAACTAGGTATACTATATCGTTTAATCGTAGTTTTTTTATTGGTTTCTTCTTTGTTGTTACTGTTATTTTCCAAAAGTGTTGGCATCAAAAGGTGTTTACTTTTTGTACATTTTATCTTTCCGTTCGTTTATTTTTATTCGAACTTGTTTTTGGTTTTTGGTTTGGGGTATTGGTAGTAGTGTATTAAAGCTTACAATGTAACAAGAATCGTTATTACTTTTCACAAACAAAATTAATTAGTATTATAAAACACTTTTACAGAGATTTAATAAATAAATTAAACAATTTATTGACCCAAAATTAATATCCATATTATTATCATTTGTTTTGGCGACCGAGTTCACAAACAAAAAAAAACTCCTTCGACAAAATAATTGATAATATTAACATATAGGTAATACTTCGTCAAAATATCTGTAAAGTCTAAATATTAATAAAAATTACTTTTTTTGTTTTGTTTTTTTCAATCCTACGCTCCATCTTAGGCATCTTCCACGGAATTTTATCTCGTCCGGCCTTTTACCATCACTTTTTCATACTTACTTTACAGATTTTATAATGTCAAAATCCTTTATTCTATGCAGGATAGACTAATTTGAGATGATTTTTTTACAAAAAGAAATTTTAAAAACTGAAAAATTTGTAAAGTTATATGATTATTTACGGGATATTTACCGTGGTAAGGTTGTGGAATGATCTCCCGTAAAAAATAAATATCCCGTAAATAATCATATAACTTTAGTGAACAACCGTCCTCCTTGTTTCCTGAGAACTAATATCTAGGCATCTTCAAGGCTAGAATGAATAGATTTCTTCTAATCAACGTGTTCCATCCTTGGCCACACCGTTGCTTATCATCAGGCAAGTTAGTGGCCAAACGTAGATCTATTCTGTATAAAAATATAAAAAAGTATGAAAAGTAATGAGGAATTAGTATCAGTAATTATGTCAACACTAGAAAGGGACAAATGGCTAAACGTGGTACCTCTCGCTCTGCTCGTTTTTTATGTTTGAAGCGTTCCGTTCCTTTGGGTAGTAGGTATCATGGGGTTTTTGGACCCATTTTTTTTTTTTTTAATTTTTATAATAGGCTTGCGTTTGACCGCCAATGTCATGTCTTCGTGTTGTTTCCAAAACTCCATACTCCATAGGAGCCTCTTGTAAAGTCTCCATCACTTTACAGGGGCATGAGTTTGACTTGACCGTGACTTACTTAGCTTGAATCTGACTTTGCCTATGACTTGTTTGACGCTAGATAGTTTAAAACAGTGTTTTGAAAAATTTGTTAATCAACTGCCATAGGCAGGGCCGGATTTAGGGGAGAGCAACCGGGGCGAAAGCCCCAGGGCCTCCACAAACGGGGGGCCCCCACAATAGAGACTTCGGAAAAAAAATCTTTCAAATTCCAACTAGTTAACACTAGTAAGCATCTTTTCCTTTGATATTTGTTTTTTTTTGCTCTTTCACCTTTACCTACAGCCTACAGTACTTTATACATACATGATTATTTGATTATATTAATCTTAAATAACAGAAATCATTGATCTATATTTGTTCACTCCAAGTTGCCCCGAGGCCTCTGGACCTCTAAATCCGGCCCTGGCCATAGGCTTCAACTTCATTTACCTATCAGTGATACTCTAATTTTTCCGCGTCGGTAAAAACATCCGTTACAGATAATATGCTGAACACACCGAATATAAGTATCTATGATATTTTTATTAGAAAGAGTGCTTTGTTGAACGAAATAACGCATTCGCATAAAAACAACCTCATTTTATCAGTTTTATAGGTACATTGATTTACAAACACATGGATGTTACGTATAGTGCAAAATTCACGAAATAGTGTTATTAAGAAAATGAGAAATTATTTATATGTAAAAATATTACCTTACATAACTTTAGAGAAATAACGAAAAAACTATGTCGTTAATACTAAATATATATACATATATAATAACTATAATAATATATATTTTAGGTATAATATTAGCTTCTAACAAATCTAGACTAAATATGCACAGATTACGTTAATAATAATATATAGCTTATTTAAAATCCTATCCTAATCCTAACTAATACTATAAAAGCGAAAACACCGTGAGATTCAGATAGTACTGTAAGTATTGTATAGTATAATTTTAATCTACCTTTGATGCTAATTTTTATTGAGTAAATAGGTTTATTGGATTATTGGGAAATAGGCTTAATTGTATTTGATCGCCATATCGTGCGATGCAGTGTACGAAACGAAGGAGCACGTTTGCCTAAAAGAAACTAATTTACTGGCGACTTTAATTCACACAGATTTCAGATTCAGAAATGTTTGAACGTAAACTGATATCCAGTTTCAAATATGTTTGGTTTTATACATTTTATTCTGATATTCCCAGAAGTGGTTGTTTACGCAAGTGAACCGAGTCCACGTGGCGGTAGCAGAGTCCCTGCCCCCACGTAAGCGGACACTTCAATGCCCCCTTGTTCTGTAGTAAACATTCCCATAGAGTACCGAGTATTAAGTGTCAATATTTTGTAAACAAAACAGTAAATCTAGATTACGGACACGTGAATGTCTCAAGTTATGTTTATTAGAGGAAGATTTGCGCTACTGTATGTTTGGTCGGTCGTATCTTTTAGTGTTAGCATTTTGTTACGCACTAAGTATTAGCGAATTTGCTTTTTAATTTTACATCCAAAGTTTTCATACTTACACTAACTTTAAGTTTACATCGTTGTTTGCGTTCTAAATTTAGTTAACTTTAGTAGTTATACCAGTTATACGCAGAATTTAAAAAAATATATATCAACTTGTTTTTTAACTATACAGTAAGTTAAAAATTTAAACTTGTTTTTTTTTAACTACAGTTTTCTTTGTCAGTCTTTGTTTGTTGTTTTATTATTATGTACTTTTTAAGATATTATATCAGATATCTTTAAAAGTATTACCCCTGTCAACTTGTAACTTGGTTGGGAAGATAGTTTTTAGTAAATCTAGTGTTTTACGAATCATTTTGTCTATACGTTTACGGGATCAATCATCGGTTCGCGCTGAGTCGCAAACCTCGCAAACCCGCCATTTTTATAATCTGCTAAAGGTTAGTCGATTAATCAATTAATTGCCTATTATTCGACTGAGGCAACAAACGTGCTTGCATCTCACTATACTGGGTTACGCGGAAAGGGTGTACTAAGCCAAAAGGGGTCTATAGTAAGTACATACCTAAAATTATGTAAGTATAGTAAATACTCATTATGAAGAACTTTTCTATGGAAGCACACTCAGTCCACTAAAATCAATTTTAAAGATCCATTGGTGGACCTTTTTGAACCTCTATGTCTATTTTTTTTCTTTATTCCTTCAACTCTATAATCTCGAAAAAAAATATGCTGTTCCTTAGAAAATGGTAATTCGACAAAATGTAGGGAACAACTGATATTTTTTCTCGATTTTAGGGTTGGTCCCGTAGTAAAAGATGTTCATAATTATGGGTACCTACTATGGACCCCTTTCGTCTTAGTATACCCTTCCCGCGTAACCTTGTATATAGGTATTTAATCCTACCCTAGTTTTCTATTTCCTTGCAAATATTTTTTCTAAAAATAAGTACGTTTATAAATATCATTGTTTATAAATTATATCACTGAGATTAAACAATTTAAAATCCACCAGCATTAGGTACCAACCTGCGGTAGCGTCTGCGTGAGCCATTATCGTGGCAATTTACAATAATTACCCAGCCTAGCTAAAAGGACAAAAAACTGTTTGAAAATTTAATTTCCCGCCATAGGTGAAACGTTTCACTTTAAACGTTATCAAAAGCTGGTCACAAACTATAATTTTTTTTTTGTTTAAATTCAGGTTAATGTTGCAATGTGTAAAATTAACACTTCTTGTCAAACGTCACAGATGCACAAATATTTACATTCTGTTCTCTCCACCAGACGTTAATTGATGACCCGCGCGTATAAGAGATAAGGGCCATATGTATTCGGAAATGATCACGCTGTAGGTAAAATTGAATCGCTTTATGATCTTGTAAAAGTATGAGGTAATATTTTTAAGATAAATATTGCGTTATACGACATCACTGCTTTATTTAACTCGGTCCAAGCATTTATCTGTACTGACAGCTGCAATAACATTGTAAAAAGCAAACGGAACCCACTAATTCAGTAACTGCAATTAGGTTTTTAACAATTATTTTACTGTATAAGTCTGTCTTATTGTAGGTATTTTTATTTTATTGATTTTTTATTTATAAATAGACTTCCATTTGACCGCCAACTTGCCTGATGTAAAGCGATGATGCGGTCTACGGCGGAGCACGCTAAGTGGTATAAGTCAGGCCTGGCGCACTCCACACTTTACGTATAATAGGTATTGAAGCTACAAGTAGCCGACTTGTCGGACCTGCCGCGCCCGCTTCCACGATAGACAGAGATAACGCGACTAGAGTGACGCGATAGACAGAGAGGCAACATCTCGGTTAGGTAATTTAGCTGTAGTTAGCTAGCGCTCACACGTCCTGAATCGCACTTTATTGTGTAGTGCAAAAGTCGCTACTTATGTATTTAAATTATTTTGCAAAGTGATCTTCTGTACTTGTACTCAACATGTATTCTGTGGCATAAGTGACAAGCGAGTTTGTGGTCAAATGCGGAATAAAAATGTAGTACTTAATTAATCAATTATCTGCATTTATATACTGAATCTTTCAAGTATATAATGTACCTATGTATATGTCTCGAAGCATGATAGATTGCAAAACTTCAATCCAAGGTTTTACTGCGATACGGCGTCATAACTCGTAATTACCCAGCACGAAATTGTTAGAAATGTTTTTTCTCATATTGTACCTATAACTTGGGATTTGCTGATTTCTCAAGTATAAGCATGCAATTCCGATGTACCTACTTGCGATATACGTTATCGAAAATCTTAGAGATATTGAATAGCATTTCAATGTTTAGAATTTCAGATAAGCTACTGCATATTCTATTTTCGTCTGAGTATCTGTAACATCGCATTTTTTCAGATAATGCATAATTTTTACACATTTACAAAATGCGTCGTTGAATTTTATGTATCTGGATTTTCGGCCGAAAACATAAAATATAGCCGTAATAATTGTCAAGACGAATTTAAAACAAGTAAACCATAACATTAAAACTGTTTATTAGTTAGTCAGTTTTTATAGTCGTGTTGTTCGCCTATAACGACTCACTGCTTGCCACAGTTTGTATTTTTGTATTTGCCTTTTTCGGTGTATATTTTGACCCATATCAATTTTAATTCATAAAGTGCATATATAGTGCATACTTTGAAGAGAGGAAGGAGTATGTATAGATAGAATTTTGCTTAGAAGACAAAATAATCTGTAAATATGATTTTGCTCAGCCTTTGCCGTATCGCTGCTAGGCAAATGCCTGAGCCCGTTCCACGCATCCCTCCTTCCATCCTTCACTAAGATTGGGTCAAGGCAGGCCTGGCGCACTCCGCACTTTAGGTATGAAGCTACAAGTAGCCGACTTATCGGACTTGCCGCGCCCGCTGACGCGCGATAAACAGAGAGGCAACTTCTAGGTTAAAATTAGGGTTGCCACCCGTACTTTATAATAAAGTATAGTACTCTATTTTGGCCTAACGTACTTTATACTTTATGAGGGCAGTAAAGTACGTAAAAATACTTTTTTATTACCTGTGTTTTTTTTTAAATGGACTTTTCTTTTTTACGTGTATCAGAACGGATTGCTTTGGAACGTAACCTAAAACGTCAATGTCAATATCATGTCATATAAACTTGTAATTTTTTCCGCTACTGTTGTTTTTATTTTCTCGTCTTGTTTGAGTTAAAAAATTAAATATACTCTATTTGCTTTAAAAAAAAAGGTGGCAACCCTAGTTAAAATAGCTGTAGCAAGCGCTCGCACGTCCTGAAATGCACTTTATTGTGTAGTAGCAAAAGTCGCTACTTATTTAAACTATTTTGCGGATTGATCTTCTGTACGTGTACTAATATTGTATTCTGTGGTCAAGGGAAAAGACACGTTATGCGATTTCGTTCGTGGCCAACCAGCGGACGTCAGGCATAATAATTTAAATTTGTGTACTGACTCTCTGATTATTCTCGAATAGTACTAAAGTTTTAAGTTTAGTTGCCTCAAACATTACCTCCAACGTCAATAGGCATATCAGTCATCTGGCTTCTACCGTTGCAATCCGGTTTTACAACTTAGGTACGTACAGAAGCGTTGCGTAAACTAGGTGTATGGAAATAAGCAGCTCAGTGCTTTGGGAATAAATAGACATTTAGATTGCTATTAATAAAACTAACTGAATTTATCAAGAAACGTCTCAGTTATAATCATCATCATCATCATCAGCCAGAAGACGTCCACTGCTGTACATAGGCCTCCCCCTTTAACCTCCACACTGAACGACAGCCTGCCTTTTGCATCCACTGGATGCCAGCGACTCTCACTATGTCGTCGGTCCATCTAATGGGAGGCCTATCTACGCTGCATACTTTATATATAATATTATAAATGCGAAAAGTTTGTTGGTTTGTTTGTTCCTTTTTCACGCAGCAACAGATCGACCTGATTTTTGCTGGGTATATATAATTCAAGGGCCGGAAAGTGACTTAGGCTACTTTTTATCAATTTCGATAGGTAGTAGCGAACTTTGTTCGTACTTTGCCCTCTGCAAACCCTTTTATTTGATACCCATATTATGAAGGTAGTTAAGAAAATATCCGCCATATTGAATTTAGTGTCATGTCATTTAATTTTTCGTATTTTTCACAGCAAACCTTTTCATTTGATCATGCAAGTGCATAAAAATTTACTGATCCGTCATTTTTGGAAGTCCATCCGCCATATTGAATTTAGAATGACGTCATTTAGCCAACCATGCATTGTCATCTAAACTAAACGTGTATGCAAAATTTCAGCTCAATCTGTTGGGGATAACTGTTAATAGGTAATTCAGTTGCAAGATTTGACCCAAATTACAAGGCAAGGTAAATAAAAGCTTGTAAAAATATTGTATTTCTAACGTCATTCAAAATAACTCAAATCGTGTTTCACTCTTCAAAAATAGTGTAAATTGAAGGTGTCAACTGTAACTACTAATATTTTTGTCATTGTCTCGAAGAACGCATTACTTGATTATTGATAACATTTTTAGTGTCAGGATAAAAATCATGACACTAATTCTTTTGAATGTCATAAATACATTAATTTGGTAACCAACATAGGACAAACGATCCGCCACAATAGCTTATCTATCCATCTCATCTTAATCTCCGTAAAAAGTATGTATCTAAGCGTGTAAGTATGTTATTATTATCTGCACTTAACTAAGGATCGAACGGATTTGGATGAAATTTGGACATCATCATCACCATTTCAGCCGTAGAACGTCTACTGCTGGACATAACAAAAAAGCCGTATCGATCTGCAAAAGAGCCGGTTGGAAGCGGCCATCCAGCGTTTCCCCGCGGTCTAAAGTGGTCTGTCCATCTTGTGGGTGGGTGGACGTCCTACGCTGCGCTTACCGGTCCGTGGTCTCCATTGGACAATCTTTCGGCCCCATCGGCCATCTGTTCTGTAATTTGGTAGAAGTAGTTTATACCTACCATAAATTAACACATAAGGTTACATGCTTTTTATCCCGAAAAAAGCTGCGGTTCCTATAGGATAGCAGGTGAAAAAAGAAACATAAATGAAAAAAATAAACTCATCGATATAGGATATAAAACCATTTTTACGTCTATATATTATGGTAAGTACTCAAGTTTTGAAACTTCAAGATGGTGATCTCACTATAACTTTTTTATTGGTTTGCGTTTGATCTCCGTTGCCTGATGATGATTATGATGATGATGATGCAGTCTGTGATGGAGCTTGCCCAGAGGAAACTGATTCACTGGCGGCTTGAAAACTCCCAGATTATGGATATAATGATTCAGTATTTTAAAACATTTACGTACCAACTTATCAAATGGTTACTTGTTCGAATATAAATGGCGATTGACAAGTTTGACAACACATTTGAAAACACACATAAATGCCAAATAAGTATTATACAGTATTAGTATACAAACAAAGATAAATATAGACAAAGAATGAGGATAAGAACGAAGATTAAGTTGTCTAGATAAAACTTGCTCGAGAAGCATTATATTTCTCAACCTTGTCTTTTCATGACGCATTAATAAACGTGCAGACCTCAATGCAACAAATACCTTCAATATAAAAGTTATGCATGCTAGTAGTTCACCCCGAACTGTGCCATCGCAAACCTTATAATATCTTAACCGATTTTGCTCATATTTGTACTTACAAATTGGATTAAAATGAGTTACATGCCAACACAATTTTATGAAGATAATCAACCGCACACAATATTGGACTGAATTTTTTTGTTAAATAAAAAGTACAGCAATGTACGTCAACGTATGAACATAATAAAACAAATCATCGGAAACAAAAAAAAATATGTTTTCAAAACAAAAATATATGGAAGATATAGGTAAACAGCATGTCTCTAACTTGATTGTTGAGAGCGCACTATAAATTAACTACTAGCAACGCATCTCGATTCCCGGCATCGCACGAGTGTAAGTTTTATTATTTTTTTACACCTTGGGTTACATTATTGGATTTCAGTAAGGAACCCAATTAAAACAAAAATATAATATAGTATAAATGTTATCCGGGGATAGTGTAGCTTCCCAACAGTGAAAGAATTTTTCAAATCGGTTCAGTACACGGAAAAAAATGCTCGCGAAATTTGTTTCCGACCAAGAATATTTTTATTCTCAGGAATATTGTTTAATATCAATTAAATAAATGCTTGAATTAATAATAATGTCTTAGAACAACAAAACTGATACTCTTCGCGAAAAACAATATTATTCTCATTATATTTACTACAAACAAAACAATTATTATTCCTTCAAGAATATCTGGGTGTTGGGTAAACAATTTATATTTTTTTCAAATTAAGATTTTTTTGTATCTTAGTGTGAGAAAATAATGTATAGGACCAAGAACTATAAAACTTTGATTCAGAACCTGTGACACTTTACTTTAACTAAAACTTTTAACTTGTTAACTCAAGAATATCGTTTTGATTCAAAAAAATATTGTCTTACTTTAAATAATGTATTATTCTCATATATCGGAAAGTAGGAACGTCTTATTTAAAGAAAAATAAATTTCGTATGAAGAAAAATATTTTTATTTTGATGTAAATTTAAGTATTGAATTAATAATGTAAAATGATTCAAAATAAGATAGGGTTACGTTTCCTATTAAGAAAACACTTGTTTGGTTCAAGATATATTTTTTTGGGTTAAGTAAGTATTTTGGCATTAAAGTAAGAATCGATTTAATTCTTAACAAGGTAACTAAATGTTTTAGACCAAGATTCGTCTGTTTTGTGGGAATAAGAAGTGGATTGTTCAACTAAGAAACCCTATGATACAAAATAAGATAGACATACATTTTATTCTAAGAAAATACATGTTTAGTTTAAGACAATTTTTATTGGATTAAGTAATTACTATCGTCAAACTAAGAAATAAAGTACTTTTAAGTAAAGCAGTCTTATGTTTTAAGCCAAGATTTGTCTGTTTTGAGGGAATGCGTATTGGATATTTCAACGAAGAATCCCTATGATACAAAATAAGATCGACAATAATTTTATTCTAAGAAAATACATGTTTAGTTAGAAACAATTTTTATTGGATTAAGTAACTACTAGCGTTATACTAAGAAACAAAATAATTTGAAGCAAGATGGTCTTATGTTTTTAGCCAAGATATGTTTGTTTTGAGGGAATACGTATTAGATATTTCAACTAAGAATCCCTATATGATACAAAATAAGATAGACAAACATTTTATTCTAAGAAAAATTCATGTTTAGTTCGAGACAATTTTTATTGAATTAAGTAACTACTAGCTTTATTCTAAGACACTAAATTATTTTAAGCAAGATAGTCTTATGTTTTTAGCCAAGATTTGTCTGCTTTGAGGGAATAAGTATTGGATATTTCAACTAAGAATCTCTATATGATGCAAAACAAGATAGACACACATTTTATTCTAAGAATATACATGTTTAGTTCCAGACAATTTTTATTGGATTAAGTAACTACTAACATCATACTAAGAAACAAAATAATTTTAAGCAAGATAGTCTTATGTTTTTAAACAAGTTTTGTCTGTTTTGAAGGAATACGTATTGGATATTTCAACTAAGAGTCCCTATATGATACAAAATAAGATAAAAAAACATTTTATTCTAAGAAAAAATCATGTTTAGTTCGAGACAATTTTTATTGAATTAAGTAACTACTAGCGTCATACTAAGACACAAAATAATTTTAAGCAAGATAGTCTTATGTTTTTAGCCATGATTTGTCTGTTTTGAGGGAATAAGTATTGGATATTTCAATTAAGAATCCCTATATGATGCAAAACAAGATAGACATACATTTTACTCTCGGTGTAAGAACCAGACGAACGTAACTACCAAAAACTCGAAAATTGTTTATTTTTTTCGTAAATGGGTACTAAATGTGGTCCTGCGCGATGTGCCAAAACGACGTAACTGTACAGTCAATATTTCACTAATAACGTAATGGAAAAAAATGTTTCTCATTGAACTAGAAAAACGTAACTTTAGTAGCGGTACAAAAAGTGTTTTAAATAAGTTGATAATAGGTGACATAATCAACCCATTTATACCAATTAACTGCCCAAATAACGTATATTGTTCCAATAAAATAAATGTTTGTAAACATTTAAGAATATTTAAGTAAGAGCCGAAATAACGTATGTAACCAATATTTGAATTAATATATAAATGTGTTCCATAATAAGTGTATATATTTTATGCCTAATTTTATTCTATAATAGTATGGGTTAATTTACCTATACTTTTTTCATTAGTTAAATATATATTATCCTCTATATAACTCTTTAAAGTTCAAAGAATTGAAATATTCTCCAGTTAATAAAAAAAACCTAGATACTTTTATCTGGATCTTACACCGCGAATTTACTAAGAATCCACATTATGCTAAATATATTAAGGCGACTAAATAAAATAAAGCGAAAGTCTTTTAGGGGACAAATCGGAGTTCGTATTTTATACCTACCTATGTTTGTTCGACGATAACTCGAGTAGGTAAAAAAACGATTGTCAGCCCTGCACCAGTGCTCAGCCTTTACAGACTTTATTTCTATGTAAATAGCGGTAGAATTTACCATTGAACAGAATCTTTGATCTCTGATAGTTATATAATCAAACCTACGAACTAACTGCGTTTTAGGATGCCTATGATCTACGATCATTTATTTGCACTGTCGCTATGATTTTTTATTGAATATTAGGTGTCTAAACTTGAAAAGCAATTTTATTCACTAAATACGCTCTAATTTTGGTGGTTTACTGTTAGGTTTTGAATTTCAAGGCATCTACAGTAATTTTATGGCTAACTACTAGCTGATATTAGTTATATAATCTGAAAGATCGTTTTATCAGTAGTCAGCTATAGATTTTATTGCAAAATTTAACATTAACACCTTTTGATAAGGACTATTTTTTTCCATATCTAAATCTGGGTTCCATAGTAATTTAATTCTCATAGGGCTCTCTATCACGGATAAGGATAAGGCTTTATTATAATATAACGAGTAATAGTCAACCAACTCAAAAAATGTGCTTGTTTGTTACACGTTATAAGCCATTCAATTGTGAACTCTATATTTATTTTTAAAATTCTACTTATAGGTATTAACTTATCTATAACTAGTAGAAGTTGAAAGTCGCGTTTCTTCATCCAAGAATAATTGATTCTTAGATGTAAATCGAATGTCTTGACTAATAGAGTATGTGACTATAACCGGCAACGGAAGGATGGGGGGGACGAATGAGTGTTGTCATATCTAAAATAAATTCCCTAGTTTTAAGAAGAGTGCGACTTTTCAGAAGAGAATTTGCATTAATACCTAAAAGTGTATTAAGAAACTATTTCCTCGCAATCAAAGTGAGAAACAAAAAGTTTAAAATAATGCCCAGGTTAAAAAACTAAAAAACTGACTATTGTTTAACATAAAAGATTACTCTGCTTTCTACCCTTATGGGTGGAATAATTAATTTATATTGGACCACCCTTAAGATTATAACCCTCTAGCCTCACTTGCGTTGTCAATAAAACATAATCCAAGTCACTCGAGGAGAGTGTATCTTTGTATTCGTGAAAGAGTTTTTTTAATCATGACTAGGTAAGCACAACCAATAATACAGGTACAAATATCAGGTCGTACAATTCATCCATGTTTATAATACTGGCCGCAATTTATTGACACGTACCGAAGACACATGAAACACAAACTGATACGTTGTATACAACACAACGTATCAGCTTTTATTCCTGTGATTGGTTTCACTGAACATTTATGCTACTTTATTGTACACTAGATTTCTTCCGCGGCTTCACCCGCGCTGTGAACAAAACATAGCCAAATATGTCACTCAGGGATAGTGGAGCTTTCAATGCGTGAAATATTTTTTTATAATCGGACCAGTAGTTCCGGAGTTTGCCCGTTACACACAAACTCACAAACTTTTCCTCCTTATAAAACGTGTGTTGAAGTGTAGATTATAGTGTTTACCTAGTGTAAATACAGATATTGAGACTGTTCATTTGAAAGAGACAGATAGCGTTCCGCACGTCTATCTGCCCTCACGCACTAAAGAAGTGAGTACTCGCTCCGTTTTGAACTGCAGGGTAAAATCCCCATGTATTGTACATGTCAGTAATAAAGTTATAAGATTATTTACGGGATATTTACCGTGGTAAGGTTGTGGAATAAGCTCCCGATATTTCGGCGCAGTTACATGCACCATGTTCACGGGAAGACTGAGGAATGCGGGTGGTTAGTCGAACATTTAAAAAGTTAGGTGCAGACATAACTATCTACCCTCTTTCTTAGTCTTTTGCTACGGTTATCACTGGAATTCGAACTCGAACAAAACACAAGTCCTGACAAAACACACTCACTGTATCACTGCGTATAGTATTCCCGTAAATAATCATATAACTTTAGTGAACAACCGTGATAGTTTAAAACAATGTTTGTATTATACGAGCTGTTAGTAATTAGTAATTTAAGGTTCCATACCCAAAGGGTAAAAACGGGACCCTGTTACTAAGTCTCCGTTGTTTGTCCGTCTGTCTGACCTTTAAACGGTTGCATCTCGTGAACCGTAGGTAATAGAGCTGGCAGATTTTTTTACAGAATACGGTGGATTAAACAAAAACAACAAAAAGTCAAAAATGAAGGGTCCCATACAAAAAACCATATTTGAAAAGGTATATTTGTATTTTTCATATCTCAAAAACGGTAATAAGTACAGGCTCAAACTTGATATTATTATAGTGCACAATCTGTAATATAGGTATCAACAAAAAAAAACGGGCCAAGTACGAGTCAGGCCCGCCCCAAATAGTCTCGTGCGATCACCGAAGTTCGCCCACCGATCGATCACCCATTCGCGCATATTATACAAAACCCCGAGAGCTGTCAACTCGAGCTCTCTAATCGCTTCGATTGATTTGATTATAATTTAAATTTAGTCGTTTAATGTTTTGAATGAATTTAAAGAATTTTTACCATTTATAAGGGAAATGTTTCGGAGCTGGCAACCCTGTATTCGCCAATTCTCAGATTTGTCCTGTCGCGTCAAGTGGGGTTGTGAATCGTATCGAATACATTTTAATATAAATTTCAATTAATCTAATTTATTAAGCAGAGCGGTTGTGATCCATATTCGCCGTACACCAAGAATTGAATTGAACCAAAAAAGCTATCGTAAGTTGTCTCTGCAAAAAATCGTGTGATCGTTTGTTGTTTCTTTTTCTAGTGTAACAGTTTACTTTGTGATTATTAATCTTCTTATTCGTTTGTTGTGATATTAATGCAGATGGCTGACGATGAAACTTCGATAGAAGTTATATTGCACAAATGGGGAGTTCCGGAGTCTGTTATAGACAGATTTAAAGGTAAGTTTTATTACTTAAAGTATCGTTTAAGTTCTCGAATAGAGACCTCATACCGGCAAGCGAAGCGTAGGACGACCCACCACAAGACAAGGTGGACAGACGAGCTAATAAAGATGCACGCTGATCAGTCTATCTATATCTGATCTATCTGACAGATAAGAACACGCTGAATGCAAACCGCTTCAAACCACTCTAGGAAGTGAATGAGGGAGACGTATGTCTAGCATTGGACGTTCTACGGCTGAGATGATGACATTGATTATTAATATATATTTTTTTCTTCCAGAAAATGAAATTCAGCAATACCAACTAAAACATCTAAGTGATGATTTTCTCAATGAGCTATGCCCTTTAATTGGCCACAGACTTTTGGTTAAATCCAAAATTTAAGAATATTTTACTGCACATGGTAAGTTACACCTACTAATAATTAGTATTTCATTTATTTTTGAAGGGATCAAATTTGTATGTGCGGGACAAAAAAAAATAGCCAACTAACTATAATTATTGCATTGAGTATAGGTAGGTATGTTTTTTTATTAGTTTTGATCAGCAGTTTCACTCATTTAGTGGTAAAGCAAGTGGAAAAACAATATTCTCAATATGTAAACTAAAAACAAGAAAATTATTATCTCTTCAAGAATCTCTGGGTGTTGTTTAAACAGTTTATATATTTTTAAAATCTTAGTACATAAATAAATAATAATAGTAAATCTTAGTGCGTGAAGTTGCTAAAAATGTAGCTTGTGTGTCAATCCGTGCTATTGGGATAACAATCTTACACTCAACACAAACACACAAAAAAATCTTACACGCAAAAAAATCTTACACGCAAACTATCGCATATAAAATATTAATCAGTGTGGTGTGATTTCAGATTAATTTGGATATCGAAGAAAAGTACAAGGAAAATTCTTTGAATTTTTATACGAAGTGGCAAACGTTTATAAATACAATTATCAGTTTGAAATTTATTAATACAAATAAATATGATTCGTTGGCAACTTTATACGAAGGCATAACACAGGAAACCGATAATGGTGAGTTACATACTTTTTTCGGTACCTATCTACTACACCACAGCATGGTAGCCAGTAAGCCAGCCACTAGCCATACACATAAGTACCTATGTATAATTTTTCGTATTTATTTTTCAGATCGGAAGGTTCCAGATCAAATGAAACTCCTGTCATCTCATCCCTCCATAAGGGAGACTCGACAGAAAAACAAAATTTTCGACACTGGAGTGCATCGAGAATCTCATTGTTGATATTGAAGTAAGTTTATTTATTTATGCGAGGCGTTATGTAGAAAGTTAGATAAGCCAAACGGGTGTGTTCGGGGAATCATTTGGAAAATAAAAGTAGCCAAAAAAAAACCCTGACCATATTAATATCTGAACGGGTGTTACTCACGTTATATTAGGCCGGATCGTGAATAACAACCGTTCAGATATTAGTAATGTGTGAAAACCACGCTGACGTGGTTTTCAGAACCACAACCAACAGAACCAGAGTGGAAACTGATTTCCATACTAATATTCCGGCCTTATTTTTTAAAAGATTTATTTGTTATTTTCCTGGTTTTTTCCAATATTTAATCTATTAACTACCACAACTTTCGTAAAGTCTATTTGTCTGTTGATTAAATATGTAAATTCGAAAATATTCTTAGTGAACCAGTCTCCCACAATATCAATATGTTAAGGCTGCAGTCCCGTTTCATAACTTTAAGGCCAACTAAAAAGTGGACAATAGAGTTTTTTTTATTCGTGTTTTGATTAAATAATCATGTAAATTCGAAAATATTCTTAGTGAACCAGTCTCCCACAATATTAATATGTTAAGGCTGCAGTCCCATTTCGTAGTATTAAGGCCAACTAAAAAGTTGGCAATAGAGTAATATTTTTTTATTCGTGTGTTGATTAAATATGTATATACGAAAATATTCTTAGTGAACCAGTCTCCCACAGTATTAATATTTTATGTTAAGGCTGCAGTCTCATTTCATAGCTTTAAGGTCAACTAAAAAGTGGGCAATAGTTTTTTTTTAATTCGTGTGTTGATAAAATATTATTATGTATATACAAAAATATTCTTAGTGAACCAGTTTCCCACAATATTAATATGTTAAGGCTGCAGTCCCGTTTCATAGCTTTAAGGCCAACTAAAAAGTGGGCAATAGAGTTTTTTTTATGTGTTTTGATTAAATAATTATGTAAATTCGAAAATATTCTTAGTGAACCAGTCTCCCACAATATTGTAAGTCTACTATGTTTTTGATCTTTTATTTTTGAGTAATTTTATTGTATGTACCTAAGTTAAGAATTAAGATTGTGTGTATGACGTGTTTAAAAATATTGTATTATAATAATAAATATTTTGATAAATGACAACTTATTTTAATTTAAAGTCAGGGTAAAAATAAGATTGATCCATGGCGTAAGTCGTAACTAAATCGAGCTAAAATCGATTGTATTGATAATTTTGCTATGTTGTATGTATTGGTTTTCAAATGTGTCAAGTGTTTATAGTGCAATACCAGAATGTATTGCTCTATAAGCACTGCATTTCAGCTTTTGTCAATATGCATAGATGACAGAAAGTCTCAAAGCAAGACCAGAATGAAACACAAGTTTACGCGATAGGGGTGTATTAACCCGAAAAGGGGCTCATAGAACTCATCATTATGAACCACTTTTACTTTGTTGTTAACCTCGAAATCGCGATAAAAATATCAGCTGTTCCATATAAAACTATCAGTGAAACTCGACGAAATGTATGGAACAACTGTGGTTTTTCGTGAAATCAGGGTAGCCCCCGGAGTAAAAGTTGTTCATAATGATGAGTACTATGAGTCCCTTTCGGGATAGCACACCCTTTTTGCGTAACCCTGTGTTTCATTATGGTCTTGCTTTGAGAGTTTCTACTTTCCAATTAAGAAAATTATTAGTTTCATCTGAGAAGTAGAATTATTAATTCAAATCTAGAAATTACTTACTTGAAGCAACAAAACATCTTGATATAAGCAAATATATTCTTCAAATAACGCACAGAAATCGTTCGCCTAAGATCAATCTGTTTTTGATCTGAAACCCCCAATTATTCAGACTAAGAATATTACCATACTCTCCCTAAGAAGATACATTCTTAATATCAAAACATCAACAGTCTTTACTTAAAATCAAACATTCTTAAGGCAAGTAAAAGGCATTATTCGAACTAAGAACTTTTGTCTTTGCAGAAGATTCTCAGTTATTTAAGGTTAAGATAAAGAAATACTTTACTTAACAGTATGCATTTTCAATTCAAAAATATTTTTATTCTTGACTGGACATAAAAAAATCTTAGGACAAGAAAAGGTTATTATTTAAACAGAGATCAATTTAGTTTTAGTATGAAATCCCTGGTTAATCAAGAAAAGAACATTGATAATCTCACCTTGAAAATCTATATTCTCAGTTCAGAAGTAGTATTAGTCTCTGCTTAAGATTTAAAATACTAAAGAAAAGTAAATGACATTATTCAAATAAAATGTAGAAAGTATTGAAAGGAGAGAAATTTTATTTAGTATAAAATTTTAAGTTTCTTAAATTAAGAAATATTATAATTAGTTCAAACAACAGAATTCTCAGTAGAAGCTGTTACAATTTTTGATTCAAATTAAAAGGCTAAAAACTGTTGCATTGTACTAACATTCAGTTGTTTGGGTTTAAGATGTGATCGAATCTTCATTCAATGAAGCATGTTTTGGAGTTAAACAACGCCAATTCTCAAGTTAAAACGATGTGCGGTCTCAACAAGATGAAGCAGTCTCCAACATAATTATCACAATCTTGATTTAAAACTAAAACTGTATTTAAAATAAAACTTATTGTCTCAATTGAAAAATACTATTATCTTCTACTTAATACTAAGATTTTGTTTATTTAAGACTCTTGCATTCTGAGCGCAGAATTCGATTATTTTATTAGAAGATTATTATGTTTTCTATAAAAATTGCTTTGTCTTACTCTAAAAATAAAATAGGTTTGCATCAAAAACTTTAACTGTCTTTGTTCAAGAAAACTGTGAGTCTTGAAGAACAAGAAACCGTTTCCTCTTGCATGAAGAAATTGCTTAATTCTTCTATCGATAATATATCATCTTTGTATGAGACATTAAAATGTTGATTTGAGCTTATCAACTAAAACAATAAATTGCTTTATTCAAGAAAATATTGTTTTCCCCATATATGAAACCATATTATTCTTGACCAATAGATATACTCTTGATTCAAGACTTTTTTTCTTTCCGTGTAGTTTCGGAGCCTATTCAATATATAATAAATCACTCCTCTTGATAATATTATTATTATTAGTGTAGATATATATTTTTTATCTCGCTCAATTATATTTATATATAATATCTATAGCTCTACATAGCTCGACGGCATCACAAAGCTGTTCCGCAGTCTAGATAAGTAGAGTTCTAGGAAGGGTTGATTGTATCTCACGGAACTTGGCGCAGAGTTCTAGATATTTTAAGTACGTACCTTTTATGTTGTTGAGACAAAACCTAGTTATCTAGAATTTATTAGGTAAATAAAATAAAGTAAACTAGTAGGTTGCTTCTAACTGAAAACTCGCAACCCTTCGACTGATTTTAGTCATATTTAAACTCGCAAAATTGTATTGAAATCAAATACTTGCCTACAAAATTTCATGTAAGATCAACGATACACATGTTATTGTCGAATATACAAACATACATTAAAACGCCGACTTGTCCCATTATATAGAATCTGAGAACTCTCATCGCTCGGTCAATTACAGTACTATACAAATAAACTTTATTGCACACCAAAAATACATTGTTTCATTGCTTGTTCTACGTTAGCCAGTTGACACATAGACACATAGAAATAAATGTCAGGAAAAGGAAAAATACACTGATTATACTGAATTAATAAATATAAATGTACTATGAATTCATTGGATCACTGCAATATAATTGCCCTTGCTAATAGTTCTTAACTGTATTTATTGACATTCCTCGCAGACTGATGTGGAGGTTTTTTCAGGCTTTTATAAATAATTCAATTGCGGTCGGCCCGCAAAGAGGAAATGCTTAGAAAATTCCTATAATTCATTATTTATGGATTTATGGGCTTTATTGTAGAGCCGGCGATAATGTTTTAATGTTTCTAACAAAAGACGCATACTAGGTAAGGTAAGCGAAGCGTTGATCATCCGGCAGCTAGATAGGTCGAAGAATTTTATGGGTCGGGATGGGTATTGCTGAAATTGCAGGTTGAACCTGGACTATATTAGGACAGGACAGTGGCCGGTGGCACAGCAAGAGAAATGCCTGTTCACAGCAGTGGGATAAAGAAGACTGTTAATAATGATGGTTACCGTGATAATTTAAAAAAAATCTATCATTATCTTGCCTGGACAGTCAGACCAAAATATAAAATCATTTTGTTTTTTTTGTTTGGTGCAATTTCCTGCTGACTAGCTCCCGTTGCTGTATCGTTTACGTTTCGTTATCGTTTATGATGTTTTGACAATGCCATAGGTACATGACGATTTAGATACATGTAACAACTGTTTAGAAGGCTAAACATGAAAGGCGACTCGTGCGCACTGTCTATTCAATGTTGACTTTATACAGTCTATTGCGATTAAATAGGTACACGGTGCTAGTGGTAATATAAACAGCTATCCATGTACTTATTGCTACTGTAACTTTAATATACTGAAGTATAAGAAACATCAGTTCAAAATCTTTATGTCACAGCTGTGAGGATTACTTTGATGCTGTTATCTTTAGTTTCTTATCTGTCTCGTCTATCCGCTGCTTACAAGTCTTTTGGATTTTATCGTACCATAAACTTTTTGGTTAAACTTAAGTAACAATAAGGTTAAAGATCATTTCCAATTGTTAAATATCCTCTAGGCACTCCGTTGAGCCATCCCGCAACGACTTTAGCCAATGTGCTCTACGTGTCACGTCATGACTTACGGTGCCAAGACACGGGCGTGAATTCCTTCAGACTTACAGTGACTTTCAGTGTGAATAGTCTATGGAAAAAGATGAATATTTGCTCAACTGGGCAAAGGGACGCTGATAACGTTGTCGACATAACTGAGCCTAGATTTAGAATTTGTTCTTTTGTCAAAGCAATTTGGTTACATAACGATCATCAAGCTTAATCAGAACATCCAGAACAACACCCTTATGGCTCATAAATCCATAATAACAAACGACGACGCATTCCTATATAATTATAGCACCCTGTACATTTTGGCATACGTCGAAGGAGAATGGAAACACGAGCTATAAATATGGATATTCGGATTTGGAATCATACCAATGATGCCAACGTGTCTGCCTGTCCATTGAGTTCTATGAGTTAATGAGACCCTTGACAACATGTTTGTCGAACTAAAACTTCTAGTTTTTACCACAAAAACAATGGAAGAAATGAAAATAGAGCAAACTATAACAATCAGAGGTTATGGTTTGTTGTATTTGCGGTTAACCGCAAGATATATCGTTACAATAACAAATTGCTTTATATTACGAGTACAATCTACTTTAAAGCGTTCCTGGAAATGCATGCACATTCAGCAGACATTTGGGTCGTTGATGTTTACAGAGAAATTAGTTGTTTTTGTTCGCGCCAAAAATATTCCGACCAATTTATATTGTATCAGGTCAGTATATTTAAAGTATGTATGAGTAATAATACGAGAGAGAGAGAGAGAAATCAATACTAGAACTACTATAAGTAGAATTACCAGAAGACCCGAATGGGTGTTCCCTGATGGTTACAATCTGGGCGTCTTCAAATCACGAGTGAATCGGTTCCTTCTAGGCAAGCGTGCTCCAACGTAGACCGCATCATCGCTTAACATCAGGAGTGATGGTGGTCAAACGCAAGCCTATTATTTATATTTAAAAAAAAAAAAAACATTATTATTTTTTCAGAACAGGCCAGATTTTGAAGTAAATATGGAAAGCCAACATCAAGCACTAAAAGTTGTTTTTCTTGACAAAATAGTTGAATAAATAAAATTACAAAATAATCTAACGAATAAACACTGTTAAAATAACTAAAGTTTGGTTATGAATACTGGTAAAAAAGATATAGGAATACGATTTCTCAAATATATTTACAATTTGTCGCATAGCATTGGCTCACTTTAATAACATGTGTAATGTATATGTTTAGCATTAAGTATGCAGAAAAAGTAAAAATATTGAAAAAAATAATTAAACACTCTTTTGACTGTATTATTATTTAAATTTCTTAAATTCTTTTGCTATAACTTAAAAAAAACTTCAGCCAAAATTATTAATTACGCCACATTTTTCTTGGAAGTTTAGTACCATTGTACTATTCCTTATCGGAAAGCAATCAGTTTGAAATGGCACCGCCACGTGCATTACCTTATATAAGAGCTTATCAAATTCAAATATCTAATTTACTACGTGTTTAACGTTACATTAGAATTTTATATGCAAATACCGTTAATTCTGGGTCGTTGGCCGCCAGGCGACAAGCTGTCTACAGGAACGTGTAATCTGTGACTAGGTATTTTTGGCTACCTATATAATTTGTCTGGAAAGTTTATTACTTTTATTGCAGGTATGAAAGCTAATAAGATAATAGTAAAAAAAATACTTTTTTAATGTAGCTTTTAGCTTTAGCAAAGAAAATGTAATCCGCCATATTGGAGCGGCAGCCATATTGAATTTAGTGTGATCACTCAGTTTATTGTTTTGTACTCTTCAAGCCTTTTTATTTGTTACCCATATTAACTGAGTTGGCAAATTTGTTCCTATGACCACCTTTCGACTCCATCAGAAAAGCTCCAGTGTACCATATCAATGCATTGTCATCCAAGTTACATCGGTGTGCCAAATTTCAATTCAATTGAACGCCGGGAAGTGGGTCAAATTAGGCTTGTAAGATTTGTACTTAACATAAAAACATGTGAAGTTAAATAAAAGTTTAAAAAAAAACTTTGCCCCGAGTATAGCTGATATTATTAGGAAGTCAAAAGTAAAAGTCAGGTAAAGGCAGCATAGTTCATATACAGGCTATGCCTACTTGGTAGGAGAAATTGTATACCAACTTCGCTATCAAATGGACTCAACTCTCAACTTGCATACTCAACTCTCCCATGCCCCTAGCAGGATATAGGAACAGGGCACTAACCCGCCAATTGAACAAAATTGTCAGATGTCGTCAACCTTCTGATGAAGCCGACTCGACATTCTATACCTTATGACCATGTCAGTTTTAATTACAGCATATTTTGTTGGCAAAAAACGCATTTATTATTAGCCGTGAAGTTTTTGAAGAGCAGACAGACTGACGCCTAGGGTCGGTGAACCTCGAAGTTAGATTAATGATGTTTTTTGAACACTGATGATTAGTGTTTTTGCAATTTGCCAGTGTGAGACAGGAAAACATGTGTTGATATGCCGACTAGTGGGTAGATTTTTTATGAGAACTATCTACTTGAACTAATTGTGTTGGTTTTGACAGAACAAACATGTGTTGCGAATTTTTTTCATTGGGTCATTATCATTATTGTGTTGTCATTTAGTGCGTTGTATCTAACACTAGAGATGTAACACTAACACTATATTTTGCGAGTACCTGATGTACAAAATCGTTACTAAATTATAAGATTGTGTTAATCTAATAAATAACCAAGTGAAATGCCTATCAGAACAATATTTATTGTTATATGATTATTTACGGGATATTTACCGTGGTAAGGTTGTGGAATGAGCTCCCTTAAAACAGTGTTTTAATATTTATTGTGTTTCTTTTTATAAATTTATTAATACGTGATAGCAGTACCTACACTAAAATATTTTAAAACCAAAATATCAATGGACTAAGATGCTTTTTTTTCTGCTGTATTGCAAATAGCTTTTGGGACCCTGAATGTTTTTTTACTGGGACTGTGTCTGTGTCTAAAGATTCAAATATCAACCAAAAAGGCTATACATAAATTATGCTTAGTTAAACTATATAAAAATATATAATTATCTATTTCAGATAAGATGTGTCCAAATATAGATTTCATAGTTGTAATGACCACTACCAAAATACAGTAAACTTTTTATACTTACAGCAACTATAAAAAAACACATCCTATGTAGAAACACGTTATAAAATATTTTTTGCTAAGGTTTTTGTGCAGAGTTCAATATAGTTTGAACATTCTCGAAACTATAAATCACTAATGTATCTTTAAATGCATATAATCATTAAGCACATAAGAATTGCAAATTTCTATAATTATATTTATTTTTAAGTAGTTTTAGGTTTTAATTTTAGAATTGCTATTGTAATAACAATCATAGACAAAAATGTTCTCTTCAGTCTTTTGACTTGTACACGACTAAAATAATAAGTAGGCAACAGGTATAGCTTGTTTTTACACCATCTGACGTTCGAAATGATTTAGTGTTATTTTTAATCTGCGTATTACAGCCGATTGAATTCAAGAGCAAAAACTATTCCGTTACTTTAAATAAGATAACCACGTTGGTAAAGCTTTAATATGAAGATACAGGCCAGATCCGTGGGAGTTGAAATTGATTTTGTTTCATACATTATACTGCATTATTGAATGGGATCGCCCACGTGGCTATTAGCCTAGATAACGTTATCATTACTAAAACAACTAACCTATTGAAAGAAGGAAGAAAGAGTTGATCTATACAAAGCGTATGAGTAAATTTTTACACTTTTAATAAAGCGTTTTCACGGGTCTCCTTTGCTGTTCTCTGTTTAGATACTTTACCGGCAGAGTGCTTACGTCACCAATCAACTGATTGACTTTGTGCTCTGGAGACTCTGTAAACCCTGGAGTAAAACATCGTGGCTGACCGAAACAGCCATAGACATGTCGTGAGAGATGTAATTTTGCAGTCACCATGCAAGAACGACTGTCAGAAGCGGAGAAAACGCAGGAGAAAAGCGGCTTGAGCCGAGATACACGCTAGAAGAGAAGATTTTTAGGTGCCCTAAAAAGGTGCATATTTATTTAGCCTTGGTAGCAGAACTATACTTTATTAGGGCAAAATGTCCACACGATGATTTCTTTATATTTTTTATGTCAAACAGAAAGCGACGTAGTGGAGCAATGCTGGTACATATACGCACTGATACACAAACTTTAACCAAAAGCGAGGATTTGCGCGACGGAAATCCCCTCGTGCCCTTTTCGGCCCGGGAAAGAGTCTACTATCTCATGCGCAGTCACGGTCATTTTTCAATATATTTACTGATATCTGTACCGAGATGGTTCACATATTTGAAGTCTCTTATTTCCTGGTTGTCACTCACATCCGGTATCTCACATTATCAGTCAAGATCTCGCGCCAAGACCTCGCATTTCATATTTTCACCTATTTAAATACCATCTCTTATATTCAGCGGGCCAACCACCTCGTGCCCCACTTCCTGCACGTCAACGCATAATTAGCAACAGAAATATTATATCTTTCCTGAAAAATTTTCCTTAATTTTCGTTTAACTAATTGCCTAAAGAATGGCCTACTTCCTAGAATTTATGATTTTTCATTTCGAATATATTTCATTCACTTTCCTGTTACTACTCAAAGGAAATGATTATTAATTTGGATATAAGAAGGATGTTAGAATACTTGAAACTGAATTGTGTCAAACTTAGTTATTTTTCATAGGATCTATAGATCATTATCTATAATATGTATATATAAAAATGAATCCCTATTTACCTTGGTCACGCCATAACTTGAAAACGACTTTAATGATTTCATTCACCTTTTTTTAGATTTCTAATACATTGTAGAAGGTTCTTACGGTAAGAACAATCAAGAAAATTGCGCAGAAAATTGTAAAAACTCAGAAAACTTAACGACGATTTAACAGTTCTAGCGCTTTTGACAGTTCTAAGGCAGGACGACGTCTGTCGGGTCAGCTAGTTTATCATCATAAAATAACAACCAACTATATAGGCCCGGCACAACAAGCATATAAACACGGCCACGTAGCTGACCCAGAAAGTGGCGGGCCGAACTTGGCAATCATATGAGAGACTGGAGGTCTTTAGCTTATTACTCGGAAATTGGAGGAGGGTCTTTGCCCTACAGTGTGAAAAATGTAGGTTCTTAATAATACCATAGATATAGGTACGTAAAACCCATCCTAAAAACCTATAAAACTTACAGCAAGATTGATGATCGTACCACTGTTTTTTAAATTATTATTTGGTAATAGGATTGCGTTCGAGCACCAACTCGCTTAATGATGCGGTCTACGATGGAGCACGTTTGCCTAGAAGAAAACGAAGACACCAATTTGAGATTGTAACTATCGGGGAGCATCCATACCCATAAAACACTGTTTTAAATTATCACGGTTGTTCACTAAAGCTATATGATTATATACAGTTATATGGTTTTTTTTTCAGTCTTTCCGTGAACATGGTGCATGTAACTGCGGCGAAACATCGGGAGCTCATTCCACAACCTTGTCACGGTAAATATACCGTAAATAATCATAATTATAACTTTACTCATAGCCGTAATTGTAAATTCAAGTTAACCTTTGACCAGCTTAAGCTTGCCACAAATACAATGTATTTTTTAATTGAAGAAATACAAGCCATAGCTCAAAGCTTTTTAACATTGTAATATTGTTTTCCCTAAACCTCGACGGAACGGAAGCGTGCCAAATATGGCTCCGGTAATGCCATCCGCAGACAAACGAAATACGATCTTGATAAATGTGCCGTTTTTGGCCAGCAAAAGCTCATTGCACACTTGAGACATAGAGTGGGCGGGAGAATAATTTATGGTATTTTTATAATCCATTGCAAAAACAATAATTTTGAACAAATCTATAAAATAACATATAAAACGCTTATTTGGAGCAGAAACAGTAATTTGGGTTTATTCGTCGAAGCGTAATAGGTCAGTCATAAAAGTAAGCTTATAAATACATATACTAACTACCTACTCATTTATTAGCGATTACCTCGTCCACGAATTGCAATTTACATTTTATTTCCTTTAGCAGGTCATAAATCTTACTGCAAGGCATAACTCTCCCATTTTAGGGTTCCGTACCCTAAGGGTAAAAACGGTAAAAGTAACTATTACTGATCCTGTCTGATACTGTCTGTCTGAAAACCGCAAAGGAACAATTTACATTACAGCTATACTTTTCGAAAAATATAAGTAAAACCTCAAAAAAATTAAGTAGCGAACGCACGACTGTGTGTAAGCGCCATAGTTTTGCTCCGCTAAATGCGACTTTAATACAATAAACCAAGCCTTATGATCATCTGTAGTAATAATCGTAGCTTAAGGCAAGGTATTCCCAATTTTAAGCAGCGCTTATTACTACCTAGTAGTTTCCTAGATAAAACATTCAATTTTGTTATGACACCATTTTTGGAGGTATGCACACTTAAACTAGAATGACAGTAATTGCTAAAATTCGGAAAAGAGCGTCTTAAAAGTGGTAAAACCTCGCCGTAAGGCCCCTGATATTCACTTTGGCATCTTGAAATCGCTATGTTTGAAACTCCCAATTCAAAAAAAAAAAATTGTGCGTGGAGTCCCTCCGCGCGGAAGAAGTTATACTTCAACAAGGAACCCTAAAATGATAACTAGAGCAAAAATATCAACAATTTAAAAACATGCTTCGATTCTTAGATTCGAACCTAGCTCCTCAGGCTTCTCAATCCATTCGACACCATCACACTACCGGTTCTGCTAGTCGCAGCGCGAAAAAAGGATACGCATTTCGCAACCATACGAGAGAGAAAAATTCCCCCTCCATGGTAACGTTAAACGTTTAACGCAACCTTGTTGCAAGTCGCATAAGTAGTCTTCAATAAGATGTAGAAAACTGGTTTGCAAATTGAATTGAGTACACACCTTTACTTAATACATTATGTTCTAAATAAAGCCAGTTACTCATTGTCATGACCAACTACTTTTCTATCGCTCCATTGCTAAAGGCGACTTGCGTTCAAGTTCACTTCCTCAAGATTATTATGCAACTGTCAACTCGTTGAGACGTTAACTGATAGTTTAATTGTTGGATAACATTTATTATGATAGCTGCGTTATCATTTCAATTATTATAGTTGTGTGTATAGTTTAATTTAAATGATTTTAGGTTATAAGTATAGTTGTGGCCGGTAAATACCTAAAGTTTTATGATTATTTACGGGATATTTACCGTGGTAAGGTTGTGGAATGAGCTCCCGATATTTCTTTTTCTACTTATCTTTTTAGACTAAGAAATAGGGTAGATCGTTATGTCAGCACCTAACTTTTAACTGTTCGACCAACCACCCGCATTCTTCAGTCTAACCGTGAACATGGTGCATGTAACTGCGCCGAAATATCGGGAGCTCATTCCACAACCTTACGACGATAAATATCCCGTAAATAATCATATAACTTTAGTGAACAACCGTGATAGTTTAAAACGGTAAATACCTGTAGCAAATTGAATTATGTATCCGGGTGACTTTTTTTACCGAAACAGAAAAATAGGAGGTGACGTGATGTATACAATAGATTAAAAACCTATAGATAAGTTACTTTACTTTCTATTGAATTTTTAACCTCTGTCGCAAACAGTGATTTCCACACACAGTTTACAGTGTTGTGTATCTGTGTGTCTGTATATGGCCTTGTAGCTCGGAAACGGCTGAACCAATTTTGATTTAGTTAGTCTTGTTTGAAAGGTGGCTTGATCAAGAGTTTCCATAGCCATTTCATATCAGCTGATTTATCGGAGGGGCTTATTTAATTTAAGAAAGAGTTAGCTTAGACGGGGATGCGGACTCATATAAAGTTGTACTCACAGAAAAGAGAACTAAAAAGAACGGAAATGAGAAGGAAAATCAGGCATTATGATAGAGCCTTGATTGAACATTCTTATTTATATCAACGCGTCGAACTCCGCATCCAAAGAACTTGGACCTTACGTTTTTGGGTTAGGTCTCGAAAGTTTTTTGTCCGCATCACAGTTGCTAACTGATTTCGAATGACTGACGTTTCGTTTATATGGGTGCAACTGGCTACAACAAATTTCTTACAAACAGGCCTTGACAGCTTTCTGTGGTTGTACCTATTGGTTTGCTAAAAACTTGCCGGCACTCACCACAAAGTTAACCAAACTTATGTAAACAGCAAACATTTGAGACACGTTACCTGTGAACAAAGGAAAAACACATTATCTTCTTGTAAACACACAAATCAACGTAAATGTCTAGTCAATCGGCCGTTTCGAGATTTGCAAAACATAAAGATCGTTAAAAATTATTGAGTCACTAATATTGACACTCCAATCAATCCTCAAGTATCAAGTTACTTGGTTGCGTCATTAAGGATGTATTGAAAAATTAAATAAGCTTTTGAAACCGATAATTCTGGTTATGAACATCAGGGACCTAATTCTGTATAAACCGCATAACATGCCGTAAACAACGGTAACCATGGTTACAAATAACATTGTAAACATTATTAAACGAGTCTTCTAATTGTATACCTTTTTCATTAAATGTTTATTTTGAAAAGGGTTTTTGTCATAAAATTGTATACCTAATTACCTACTACATTATTTTGACAACAGCGAACGCCACGCGCTATTTTGACAATTTAAACCTAGTGTTTTACGAACCTCATCGCGTTAGCAAACTTGATATTGCCAATTCCACGGCCGCATTACGAGTTTATGTGGTCATAGCCACAGAAAAGAGAAGTTTTTAATTAATAATCCTCTTGAGGAATGATTGCATTTCTTGCTAAGTACATAGGCGTTTCGTTTGTCTAGACAGCCATTCTAATCTAAACGAAAAAATAATTCTGTGGTAACATTAAGGTAACCAGAGTCACCGACATAGCTGTTAAAATTTGCAAGTTGAAGTCCACAGGACACATCGCTCGCCGATAACCGATGGGGAAGAAAGGTTCTTGAGTGGAGACCACGAACCGGAAGACGCAGCGTAGGTAGGCCTCCCACTAGATGGACCAACGACATAGTGAGAGTCGCTAGCATCCAGTGGATGCAAAAGGCAGGCTGTCGTTCCGTGTGGAGGTTAAAGGGGGAGGTCTATTTTCAGCAGTGGACGTCTTCTAGCTGATGATGATAAACAAGAAAGATATAACCACCATAGAGACTAAAGGCACTGAGTCTATTTTTCATGTTATGACGTCATGCGTTTATGGCAAGGAATCTCATGCACATGAGATAGATAATATAGGCCCAGTTCGTTATTTGTTTATGTTATTATGTAGCAACACAACTTGAACTCATTATCTGCTGGTTACATTGACATGTAATAAAAAAAATAAGAATAAATTGTTTTCTTTTCCTTGGTCTTCAAAATGTATGTATGATTTCATAATGGTCCTTGAAAGAGGATAAAAAGTTGTTACAAAATTACAGCCGAAGAAATAATAATAAAATTACGAGGTAATAAATTTACGTAAAAGTATCCCCAAGTTTAACCAAAGATGTTTAAAAACTACAGATCATCGACGCGCCAAAATCGGCAACAAATGCAGTATTTACTAAGCGGGAGTCGAGTATTTCAGAACTGGGTTGCAATCGCAATTGTATAGTAAAGTAGTATCTTTTTGTGTATGGTTTGTTTTAAAATCAGTCCTTATTTTTTATTGATTACTAGCTGCTCTGCGCGGTTTCAACCGCGTTGCCAATCTTACAGGAACCGTTTATTTTTCCGGGATAAAATGTTCCTATCCTATAATATATATCAAAATCGAGCTCTCCAACTATCACTATGAAAAAAATCACGTAGAACCTGCATGAAAGGAAAACAAACACACATTTTTTCATTTGCTATACTAGCTACGCCCCGTAGTTTTACCGCGTTGACATTTCCTCAGGAACCGCGCGGTTTTTTTTTTCGGGATAAAAAGTATTCTACAGGTATCACTTTACTGTCCTTCAGAATTATATCACTATGAAATCGATCCGTTGCTGTGTGAGAGCAATGAAACAATCTAAAACACTTTTGCGGATGAAGTATGATGTTGAATCTATAGTTATTAAAGATCTATGTCAATATCAATACCATAAAGTGAGTCAAGCGACCTCACTTCAAGCCCACATACGAATGTAATCTCCGGTCAAAGCTATCTTTTACGCACATTTATAACATTTTAAAACATAAAAACTCGCTAAATGGGAATAAATAAACCAGCCAAGTGCGAGTCGGGCTCGCGCACTGAGAGTTCCGTACCACCACATAACTTGTTATCTACTAAAGTACAAAAAAGGAGTGCAAAAAGACAACAATCCATCAACGCCCAGGCGGTCACCCATCCAAGTACCGACCGCGCCCGACGTTGCTTCGAGAACCGGTGGTAAACAGAAATTTGTTACCGACTCTTGGCCATTGGCCATTATTTATTATTTGTTGTTATACTTTAGACTGTGTACTATAATCATACCAAGTTTGACGCTTGTACGTATTACCGTTTTTACATTGGAGCTATAAAAATACGGTGTCAAATCGCGAGTAAATTGGTTCTAGGCAAGCGTGCTCCATCGTAGATCGCATTGCATTTTTTTCGGAATAGCAAGCAAGAAGCAGTGTCGCATTTTCTTGCAAACTCTGGCAGTCCGATAGAAAAATGGACAGGAGGGTAGGATCATGCAGATCGATGAACACTCTCCGAAGTATATCCGATGATAAAACCAATAGACTAGCTACTAGCAACCGATAGACTAACAAGATTGTTGTTTTAGTCCAAGACACGCACGACCAACGGAACCCTCAGAGCACGAGTCCTACTCGTACTTGTCCGGTTTTTTTAGTTTGATAGGTCATTTGATTGAGAGTATACTGGCATCGATTCTGATGCACTCTAAACTAAACTAAACTAAATTTGACAGCTCTAAAGCTGTTGCCATCCTTCTCTCACGTATTAAAATGAAAAGAGATGCAGATAATTTTAGTCCTGTCAGATTGGTTTAGTTTAGTGAGTGGTATGACAGAATAGGCCTCATTGCTTGACGGTTAATAACTTTGATCCTTCGACCAAAATAAAATGAATGGAAGGGTCATAACCATTGAACTTGCGCAGTAAAAACGAGCCAAAACCGTTGGACATATAGGTACTTCTACGCCTAATTATAACCATGTATTTATTACAAACGGGCCAATGGACCCGGGCATGTCCTAAAGGACCCGGGTATGTCCTAAAACTGCGACCAGAACCACCGTAGGATGGGCAGCAGCGTCCTGTTAGTACACGGTGAACGTACTGCGATCTCCAAGCCGCCTACCAAGCGTGGGGATTATGGCAACACCCCTCTCTAAGAGGGAGGCCTTGTTCAGCAGTGGACATTTAATGGCTGATAATGAATTTATTACAAAAAATAGATAGCGGTTTTTGATGTGTATCTATTTACACTTCGGGAAAGCACACGAAGGCATAATTTTGTCAGATTTTTCGTTATCATATAACAATAGACGCGTGTCGCACTTCCTACGGCTAGAGACCGACTGAAACGAAGTGAGCGCCAGCGCTCATTTTGTAATTTTCAAAAATGCGCTTCTTCTGGGCCCGTCCATTCATTTTATTTTGGTCGAAGCTTCGATCGACACAAAAAAAATTGAATTATATAACACTACAAAAGACTTCGTTACTTACAACTCTCAAAACAAAAGATAGACCTAATCAACGAATAGGTATTCTTATTGACAAACAGCTATATGTTATCGGAGCACCCTGCTCTTGGCTGCCCCCTGACTCCTGACCGACTTATCAAAATATTCGCAAAGTACATAATCTTTCATTTATCAAGTAGACATCAGAACGTGTGGCCGTCGTGTCTGCCACGCTTATCAGCCATCAGACGTATTGTTTTCATCATTAATCTTTTAAATAAATGGTAATAAATAGATAACCATTCAAGATAATAATGATTTTCATTGAAAGGGGGGAACTTGAAAACTTTCCATCCATTGAAATTTGAATTGGGAGAAATAGTAGCTTTTAAACTTTTGCGTTTTGAACACTTGTTTTAAACGTTTAACGGGGCTTATCGCGCTTTATTTTATACTAGCAACGCACCCCGGCTTCGCACGGGTGTAAGTCTTATTTTTTACACCCTGGGTTACATTATTGGAATTTTAGTAAGGATCCCTATTAAATAAATATAATATATCCTATGTCACCCGGAGTAAGCGTAGCTTCCCAACAGTGAAAGAATTTTTCAAATCGGTTCAGTAGTTTCAGAGCCTATACAATGCAAACAAACAAACAATCAAATATTTCCTCTTTATAATATTACTAGCGGTTTGCCCCAGCTTCGCACGGGTATAAATTATAGCCTATGTCACCCGGGGATAGTGTAGCTTCCCAACAGCGAAAAAATTTTTTAAATCGGTTCAGTAGTTTCGGAGCCTATTCAAGGCAAACAAACAATCAAATCTTTCTTCTTTATAATATTATTATAGTATAGAAGTACCTATAGATAGGTAAAAATAGGTACCTTTCGGTCGACGCTGAATCCTCAGTGCGCGAGCCCGACTCGCACTTGGCCGGTTTATTTTTTATTTAGTTTTACTCACGCTATAAATTCTATTTTCCCGTGAATGTTTCTCGAGAAAAAAATATATATTTTCATAACTTGTCTCATACATGTCTCGAGTAACAACGCTGGAAATAAATATCTGGCCGGCAGGTTGCAATAACACTGCCAGTAACACGGTCACGTTGTCCAAGGCTGTAGCATGCGGATAAGGAGGCTATGTCACCTACTACTAGCCGACCAGTTGCTAACTTAGGTATAACTTGGGCTTTAAGGCCTTCTTTTCCCAGTTTTACCAACTTTGGTCTTTCTACAGTTTGTCTTGTCTACTTCCACGGTTATCTTTTTTTTTAAATGCTATAATATGTGGCAATCAATCAGACGGGCCGCCTGATGGTAAGCAGTCACCGTCACCTATGGATACTTGTAACACCAGAGGCATCACAAATACGTTGCCAACCCTTAAGGACTCCATTAACTCGCCTTTTTAAGAACCGTATGTTGTAGCTTCTCGGAAACACCGCGGGAGGTAGTTCATTCCACATTTTGCAGGTGTGAGGCAAGAAAAAACTCTTTCCTCGTCTGTCTGTCTGTATAACCACTAAATCCTTCTAAACCACGCAACGGATATTGATGCGGTTTTCACCATCAGTTAGATATTTTTTACGGAAGGTTTATATATAATTATAACTAGCGAACTGCCCAGGCTTCGCACGTAAATTACATCCGTGCGAAGCCGGGACGGGTCGCTAGTAAAATTATAAAAATGGTGTTATATCAAAATTGAATATTTTATCTGGGAAACCGTAATGACCGAAATACGATTGATTGAGGTCATTTCGCTCGATAGAAAAAAATAATGAAATTAACACAGATTTGCCCTTTTCTCCCTGTTTTTTGGATTAATTTAAATACCTATTTACTTAATGTCTACGATATCTTAATATGCAGTTTTTATAATTATGGAGGAAGCTGTGAAGGTACATTTTACATTACAGCTATATACTTTACGAAAAATATAAGAAAAACCTCAAAATTAGATGTAGCGAATCGCACGACTGTGTGCAAGCGCCACGGGAAAAAAGGCCTTGACGGAAAAATATCATAATAAAAATACTTGAGAAAACTACGACAAGAATTCAGGAAACATGAGGAAACTTAGGAACTGATAGTGAAAGATAATAAAATGGACAAATGTTGAGACGACACGCAATACTTCCGATATTTAGGTAACAAAATGTTCCAGAAAACGTTGTACTGACTAAACCAAAATAAGTTGGCCTGGTTTTGTGTTGTTGATCTGTTTTACTTAGGTATAAAATCAATTAATTAATTTAATACAATTATTTAATTATTAATAACTCCATATAGTTACAAGTCAAACTTCTCCAGTACACTATCTACAACGATGTATATAATATAAATAATGGTCAAGTGCGAGTCGGTGACAAATTTCTGTTTATTACCAAGTTATAATTGTGTTGTATTGTACCTACACGAGCGCCTGTAGCAAAATAATTAACTCGACTACTTTGGAAGGCGTTATAATAACTGGTAATTCGGTTACTTGGACGACCTTATTGTATTTTGTGGTGGTACGGAAACCTCAGTGCGCGAGCCCGACTCGCATTTGGCCGGTTTATTATATAATAGACTAGCGACCCGCCCGCCCGGCTTCACACGGGTATAATTTACGTGCGAAGCCGGGGCGGGTCGCTAGTTATATATATAAACCTTCCTTGAAAATGTATCTAACTGATGGTGAAAACCGCATCAAAATCCGTTGCGTGGTTTTGGAGGAGTTAGCGGCCATACAGACATACAGACAGACAGACAAACGCGGAAAGCGAATTTATACTATGTACAGATGATGAGCATTCAAAGAAAGCCCAGCCAACTGACATCACGTGTTTCTAGGAAGCACGTGGAACAATAAATTAAAATAACAAATAATTTAATTAATTAACCGTTAGCATTAGCAGATGCACGCATAGATTAGAGTTTGTTATGTCATGTATGCCAGATGCGACGCATGTTGATTTAGATGATAATGACGGAAATATGGAGTAGGTACTAGGTACATGATACAGTAATGGTTGGTACTGGTTTCTTCTAAGCAAGCGTGCTCTATTGTAGACCGCATCATCACTTAACAACAGACGAAGTGGCGGTTAAACGCAAGCCATAAGTATATTTTATACATTGTCTGTCTGTCTGTCTGTCCGTCCGTCCGTCTGTCCGCCTGTCTGTCTGTCTGTCCTACATTTAAACGGCTGTATTTATCGAACCTTAATAGAACCGAACACGTTTATTGTATGGGGCCTCCTTTTGTTTTTACTTTTTGACTTTTTATTCTTAGGTAATTCGCCGTAAATTTACATATTCCGTGAAAATTTCAACTGGCTATCTATTACGGTTAGAATGATACAGCCGCTTAAAGGTAGGACAGACTGACAGACAGACATCGTAGGCTTAGTAATAGGGTCCCGCTTTTACCCTTTGGGTACGGAACCCTAAAAAATGGCATAGTCAAGTTTGAACACATAACTTTTTGTTTTGAAGTGTTTTTGCTAAAGATACCGTAAGGAATCAAATCGTTTCTTTTGTACTCAACTATAATACGCCATTGGTGTTATAAAAACCTGCCAATTTCCTAAGTTAGCAACCGTTTCGTTGTTCGTGCTTAGCAATTCAAGTTTCGCCTATTGAATTGCTCAACACCCAGCTTAGGCAGCAGTGTCTATGAACTCTGTGCTATTTTTATTCGCACACGTAATTCGGCGTGGTAAGTGTCATTTAATCTTTGGCTCGGCATTCGTACTCGGCCATGTGGACGTAATTAATACTAGTAGCGTTCGATGATTGTTATTGTATTGTTTGCGAGCGAGCTATAGGAAAATTCTCAATTTAATTTGGCTCAACCGGTATGATTAAAATAATTGTTTATTTGCTCTGTGTTCTTTGCAACCTATTAACCTACGTGGATGCTACTCTATTGATTCTACATAGGCCTTAGATCTTCACACTGAACGACAGATGGTAGGCTGTCGACTTAGCTTCTGTTCCTTTGACCACATCATCGTTTTCCCATCGCATACGTTGCGTCTTCCGTTTCGAGGTCTCCACTCAAGAACCTTTCTTTTCCATCCGTTATTGGTTCTTCTTGGGAATATCCTCGTTTCCGATTTTATCGCGTAAATAAACTCCGAGCATAGCTCTCCCCATTGTCCGTTCTGCCACAGGCTGTACGACTTTGAGTTTTTCCAAAAGACCAGCATTTAAGGACCACGTACCATATAATAATTATGTCATCATAAGCAACACATACTGATTAAAGACCCTTATCTAGTCAGGCACTGAAGATGATCTGGAATCTGGAATGGAGCTAATCGCAGATTATGGCAAACCTCCCAGCCCAGAATGACCTTGCCATTGAATATTGTTAATTAAAAATGTTCACTCATAAGGTCCGTTTTCGAAAAGGTTTATCCAAAGCCTATATGTATATCTCCTAGAAGGTTATCTGATACCGTTATCTTGATAACAAAGGTCAATTATTGTACAAGTGTTGAATCAGGTGATAATCTCTTTAATACAAACCACCCACCGAAACATGAACAGTATAACTTTCCAGGCATTAAAAAGCCGTTAATTGACAATTTAAAAAAAAAAAAACAAAAAAATTGGGAAATCTTCTTTCCATATTTTTTCTTAAGTAAACTTTTTAAACTAGTAGAGGTAACCAAAATAAAACAAATAAGTTTTCACTTTTGGCAGGTCAAAGTATATAGCGAGAAAATTAAAGGCACAGAATTAAAGCCCTTAAGTAGATAGATATTTCCACAGAAAAGAGAATAAAAAAAAAAACTTTTCTGTGGATATTTCGATCATAATTTTGTCGTATCCGCTCCCACTAATGGCGTATTCCTACTCCACTTCTCTCTATCAGCAGTCATCTCTACATTGACTCCCATGGTGGTTATATTATCTTATCCTCCATCAAACTCATATACTTAGGTACTCTTTAATACTATCCTTCCATAGGTTTTGGTTTCCCTCTCTAAAGCCAAAAAATATTACACGACTTGAAGACAGCAAATGCACCGATCACGTGAAGCCAAAATCCATAATAAGACAAAAAGGGGGGAAAATAAAATTTTATCGACGGAAAACTTTTTGACGAAAAAAAAATGCGTAACAACATCGATACTGTATCGCTTGCGGTGCCGGCCACTTTATTCGCCAAGGTTACTGTCTCAATGGAAATCGATCCCAATGTCACTGTTACTGCAAAATATGTTTATCTAATCCGTGTTTATCACCCACGCAAATCGGCTTCGGCAAAGGTCAGGTCTGGTATCGGAGTTCACTGGATGTGCTGTTTACATGGACGTATTGGACGTGAGTTCAGTTGCCTGTTAGTTGGACAGATGGATCAAGCTTGAAGTTAGTTTTTAGGGTTCCGTAAACAAAGGGTAATAACGGGACCCTATTACTAAGCCTACGATGTGATCTGTCCGTCCTACCTTTAAACGGCTGCAACTTTCAAACCGTAATAGTTGAAATTTTCACAAAATATGTACTGTTACGGCGGATTAACTAAAAAATTAAAATGTCAATAAGTAAAAACGAAAGGGGGTCCCCATACAACAAACGTATTTTTGTATTAGCACTAATGTAAAAATGGTAATATATACAAGCGTCAATCTTGGCATAATTATAGTACACACTCTAAAGTATAACAACAAATAATAAATAATGGCCAAGCGCGAGTCTATGGCCAATTTCTGTTTACGCAACGTCGGGCGCGGTCAGTAGGTACTTGGATGGGTGACCGCCTGGGCGTTGATGGGATGTTGTCTTTTTGCACAATTTTTTTTGTACAACAACAAGAAGTTATTTTTTTAGCTAACAAGTTATGTGGTGGTACGGAACCCTTACAGTGGATAGTGTGTGAGCCCGACTCGCACTTGGCCGGTTTTTAAATTTTCTGTTTCCTAAGTTGTGCATAATAAATGGTATATAATCAGTCTGTTTGCCTATTTAGAAATCCAGACATTGTGTGCTTTGGTTTTGAACTCTCCGAGGTACAAAGTCAAAAGTCATTTCCTTGTTTATTTCCGTAGGAACATAATTATTATGAACACTTGGACACGTCAATAAAACTATTACAATTGATATCTGATTAATTTCTAAAGTTATATGATTATTTACGGGATATTTACCGTGGTAATGTTGTGGAATGAGCTCCCGATATTTCGGCGCAGTTACATTCACCATGTTCACGGGAAGACTGAAGAATGCGGATGGTTGGTCGAACAGTTAAAAAGTTAGGTGCAGGCATAACGATCTACCTTCTTTCTTAGTCTTTTGATTAATTTATATTTATATTTACCCCCGACGCAAAAAGAGGTAGAAATTAAAATACGTTCATAGATTGGATGATGATGATGATGATTTGTGGTGGGTGTTCTTAGCTATGATTCAAGAAAATCGGTTCAGCCGTTTGAAGATTATCAGTTCCTTTACAGGGGGTTTTAAAACTACTCTTCAACGCGTCTTCAAAACAACTACAAATTCGATTGGAAAATATACTTTTCATTACTCATACTCGGAAAGTAGGCCTGAAGATATATTAATTAGTGATAATGTAGCATTCAAATGGTAAAAGAATTTTTAAAATCGGTCCAGTACTTTTTGAGCCAATTCGTTACAAACATACTTACATACAAATCTTTCCTCTTTATAATATTAGTATAGATAAATCGGTTGCTATGCGATGACATCGAAACTGCACGCCGAGCTTCGGGTTCCCGTCGAATTTAAAGCGTATAATGCTAGCGCTCCACCACCATCGCTCATAAAATACCTACTGACTTCGTGTAAAATAGCCATAATACTTATGAATCAGCTTATTACCTAGTGTCCACGTGCGGAAGCACGTGAGAAGAACACTGTTAAAAGTTATTAAAATGCATAATGCACTTCCATTGCCAGTCACCCGACACCGACGTCCTATGTACTTCTACTTACCTAGGTACTTCAATAGTTAATTGCTTCGCAAATAGTTGATGTGTCGCAGTTTTCCATTTGCGATGTTTGAGGTGTCACTTTAAATGTTTTATATCGCACCTAATAAAACTGTACAACTCTATTTAATCGGCGAACATAATCGCTTAACATACACAGCAAAAATACAGTCAAATTGAGAATCACCTTTTATTAAAGTCGGTTGAAAATTAAGCAAAACACAGATGAGATTTTAGATAAATAAATAAATCAAATTTTCAACGGCCGCCATCTTCATCCGTCAATCAAAAGGGCATAACTCAAACTTCCCGGTTTATGCTCCTGTCTCCCGGCCTCGAAAACCGGTCGCGGGTAACAACCTTTCTCTTGAATTTTTTTAAGAAACTTAACAGGAAAATTATCATAGCGAATGTTGAGCTTTTATCGTTTGACATCTTTGCAACATTTTCAACGATTGAAAATGGCTTATCGAGCAGTCTTTTTACGAATTTTATAAACTTAATATAGGTATGAATCTACGTACCTATATGTACTATATACGAGTACTTATCTGTGGAATTGTTTACACGTGTATTAATATTTTTTGTTTTATTGTTCATAATTTTGTAATGTAAGTAATTATTGATATATGTTTTGTAATTCAAATCACCTTTAACCTCACTTTTTAAGTAAAAGTTTAGTAAATTTCTATTTATCAATAAATTAATAATGTATGACTCATCTTTCTTTTTGAAATTTTGTGAAGTAAAGATAAATAGAATGGCAATCCGTAGAATATTCCCATTTCAATAGATACAAGTCTAATGAATTGAAATGATAATTTAAATTGCTTATATTACTGACCTGATTAGGACGTTTCGTTTTATTTCAAAGAAGATGTTTCTGTGAACTTTTTCTGTACGTTATTTTCACAAAAAAAAACCTCATTATTTTGTATCACGTTGCCGCCGTTGCCGGGACAGTGGGAAAAATTTATTTAACAGGAGCGTCAGAATTTAGGTTGAGAGTAGGAATAAGATGTTCAAATTGTTATTAAAATATAGATGTAGACAAATGTATGTATCACGGTAATTACAGTGAAAACATCCATATCTTAACATTCACACATTACTAAACCACTCATACTTATGATTTAGCATGCACAAACATTCCAGCGAGAGCCGTGCTGAGATCTGCTGGGTCCCACAAACTCAGGGTAACCTACTGTCGGAGCAAGGGCCACATATACGTTATTTTATTTCATAAGCTGCACATTGATATTATTATAATTATTTAAAAAAAAAACAATAATAATGAATTCTTGGTTACGATTAATGTAAAATAAACAAACCAAGAGTAATTTCTATCAGTTATTATCACCCGCATCATGGAAAATAATCATAAAGCGTTATGTTCACGATGTTATTGTCTATCTATAGCAAAGATGACAACTACCTATTGATTACGGACAATCAATTGGTCGTGCCAAATGTAGAGTCGTGTAGTGCCAGTGAACGTTTGGCACTTTGGCGCCCATGTCTGTGCGAATAGCAAATGTAGGGCGCTGAATATGGGACAGAATTGTGTTACGACATATTTGTATTATGTTTGTTTATTGAGGAAAGAAGTTGGAAAAGCTCTAAACAAAACAAAGTAGAAGTTACATTCTCCATTTCATTTCGAAAAACATTAGTAAAATTCGATGTCGTGTGGCTGTCGATACTACTCGACTTACTTATTGAAAAATGTAGAGATGCCAAACATATAAAATTTTGAACGTTGTTAACTTAAAAAAAAAATGCTTAAAGAATCCGACTAAAATGATATTTTGAATTACAAATTAAGATATGATACTTATTATCCAAATAATCAACTAGAGTCACCGACATAGCTGTTAAAATTTGCAAGTTGAAGTGGCAATGGGCAGGCCACATCGCTCGAAGAACCGATAACCGATGGGGAAGAAAGGTTCTGGAGTGGAGACCACGAACCGGAAGACGCAGCGTAGGGAGGCCTCCCACTAGATGGACCGACGACATTGTGAGAGTCGCGGGCATCCAGTGGATGCAAAAGGCAGGCTGTCGTTCAGTGTGGAGGTTAGAGGGGGAGGCCTATGTTCAGCAGTGGACGTCTTCTGGCTGATGATGATGATGATGATGATCCAAATAATCTAGAACAGCCTAGAGAGTTAAACAAGAACTGTGGGTGTCTATTATGTCTTCTGTGCTGTGGGTAAACTAAACTAGAAGTTTTAAAACTAAGAAAGTCAAGAGAGCAGAAGTAATAAGAGGACTTGAATCTAATGGAACAAAAAAAATTTTTGACATTTATAAATTACTATGTAAACTTGTCAAATCTTTTCCTTTTTTGTGCCTTGAGATTCCTGTCGACCTAGAAATCTACGATGTCACATCGCAACCGTTTGTTGCTGTTGGTAAGTGGGTATGGTATGTAGATTAAATTAAATAGGACAGAAATATAGGGCACGACAACACGGCGTTACTCGTAACGACGTAATCTCATATAGCAAGTTCAAAGGCAAGAGTATAATGACATGTGATTAGTAGAACGAAACGGCAGGATGTGGGGAATTAACGACGGACGTCGGGATAGTATATAAATTTATTTTTGAATAGGTGAGTTTTTAAAGCACAATATACTCTGCCAACAGTGAGTTCCTAAGAAAACAATAGAATCGATAGTATCTATTCTGTCCGCGCTGGGCCAAAACATCCAAGTGGACCCATACCGTCTTTTTGTGCCATTTTTCTATATTTTTTTAGAGAAAATTGTCTCTTGAAAACTTAAGAAAACCTTAGATTGGCATAATATATTTATTACCGCCCTTCGAAATTTAAAATAGGGATTTAATATGTTACTGTCCACTATAGTAAATTGTTGTCAGGCTAGGTGTTTCACCACAGCTCACCATGTTTGACTGTTAAGTGTTGTTGTGGTCGAAGATGGTAAAACACGCCTAACCTAGAATTTGAACTAACGTAACACCAATTCAATAGATCACATTTAACATAATTATGTCAGTATACTGTTTATTTGTCAAAATAAATCGTAAAATTGCCTTCTTTTGTCATTTCTACACTAAATAATACATATGTATTTTAACTAAAAAAAATTAGTGAATTGTGCAGTCTAACTTTGAAAAAAATATCGTTGCAAGGTTATGTCGTTGAATTTCGATGAAGTGTCAAATGTGATCTATTAAATTGGCCCTACTTTAGCTACCATTTATTTTAACAGCAACATTCATGTCAACATAAATAAAAACAAAACTAACTCAGAAATCCTAGTAAATGCATGCATAGAGTAGGAAAAAATCTATGAATATTTTATAACCATTCGACCTTGATCGTGCAACAACAGCTTTACGAGCCGCTAGATTAACGTGCGTGTTAAATAATACAACACGTGTGTTAGTCAAGTGTTAGTCATACTCTATCTCCACTCAAAAACATACGAAATATGCTAAGGAAGGATTGCCATTCAACGTGGTAATGCTGCCAGCATTCTGGCTACTTTTCCTTCCACCAAGGGGCTTTTCAATTCGTTTCTTTCGTTTTTCAATTCATTTAGTTTACTCTTTATTTATTTTAAGAAGTTTTAAATCATCACATCATCAGCTATTAAATGTCCACTGCTGAACAAGGCCTCCCTCTGAGAGAAGGGTGTTGCCATAATCTCCACGCTTGGCAGGCGGCTTGGGGATCGCAGTACGTTCACCGTGTACTAACAGGACGCTGCTGCCCATCCTCCGGTGGTTCTGGTCGCAGTTTTAGGACATACCCGGGTTTAAATCATATTTTATGTTAATTATAAGAGCTTGTTTCGCATTAAAATGTTTTTACTAATAATATACCTTTGACGAATGTACATGTCTTAATCAAAGGAATATACCTATTATAGCTGAATTTTAAGGTACAGCAAAAATATACGGTGGGCAAAGACATTTAAAACTAAAAATCAATGACTTTGGGTACCTATAAGCCGCTGGTTTAAATTGGATAACATTTTCTTATTCGAATAGACAAAATAGCATATTGATTTACAAATCTGTAGATACGTGCAATAGACAGGACATACACACATAATTTTCAAATTAAAATGGCGTTGGTCGTCCGGGCTTTAAGATCACTGTATTCTATGACATCTGTATGATATGATAATATGTATTGTCAAACTCGCGTGGGCGAAGGCCTGAAGGCAAGCTACAGAATAAGAAAGACCCTTATATACCCAACAGTGACATAAAAAATATAGACGTACGTACGAAGGAAGATAAAGACTCAAAGTCACTCTTTCGTTAATTTAAATTAAATATAATCACTAAAATTTAATTTAAATTAACGAAAGAGTGACTAGAAACAAAAAGTGTAAATAACATGTTTTTATAGATTCACGAATCATACCAGATGCTACAGGCACTAAATTTAAATAAAAACTCATGGTAACTATATTTATAAATCAGCTGATACATTTCAGCCAAATAAATTTGTAACGTGGGAGAGCTATTTTGTTTAAAAACAGTAAATTATCTGCGTAATAGTTGGGAGCAAAAGCCAGCGAAGAAGTAAGCAATGTAAGCACTTAGCCAGATACCTAATTAGATTTTTACTAGACTAGATTAGAATTTAAATGTGTTTAGTGATAACATCTTCGATCAAAAAGATAAAATAAATTTTGATAGAATGGCAAAAATCATGTGTCAAAAAGCATACCTTTTTATAGAGCATAACATATTGTTGATTAATTCTACATTCAAAAAATGCAACGTCAGTACATTTTTTAAACGCTTACTACTCAAATTCTGCTGAATATATTTTGAATTGAATCTGTTAATACGGAGAATACATTAGCAATGTTTTAAGGACAAATCACGGCAAGATATGAAAAAAAGAGAATTGCATTGAATTGCACCATGCATTTTACTATCCGTTAACATGCCATATTAAATAAAGCAAGGTAATTAGAAGCATTTTATAGGAACATTCCGTACCTTTTCTCCTTCCAAACGGTCCGCAAAATGCATTCCCCTTGCCGATAATATTGTCATCTATGTACTTGATCAGGTGCCCCATATCCTCAATCTTCCTTGGGGCACCCCATCTCGCCGGCAAGTCTTCTTGCATGGATTCCGATTTACCTTTACTGCCCTTTGACTTTTTCAAAACACTAGTCATGCCGACACATTACACAAATAAAATAGTATTTTCAATCACAATGTCACTAAACACTGTTTACTTTGTCCGTTGCGAAATACAGCCGTATTCCGATAACTGTAAGAGCGGATTGTTTTTGAGCGCGCGCGAGACGTCTTTTCGCCACGACGTGATGCGAGCGAATGACGATTGTGCTTCACAAAGTCGGGTAACCGGTAACCTTGTGTCGGTTCGCGCGTGGTTCGAATACTCACGGTACTACCATGGTGACTGTACTTTATACTGTGGTAATACGGTCGCTCACTACGTTTTGCTCATGTTTGGATCAACGAGCAGCGGCCGCAGTTTATCCGCATTTTCTGGGTTGCCTGCCGGAAAATTTCGGCGCTGCAAGCTTGACATTAATTCACATAGCGAGGCAAACGAACAAAACGCAGATTTGAATGGTCGATTTGCCTTTTCAGAATAATTAGTGTTAACCTACTTACGAGCTAAAAATAAATATATTATGTACCTTTATTTAATTTAGCGCTTAAAAATCTTAAAATGCATAATTAATATGAAATTGTGCGTTTTTAAAATACCAATATTCAGGCGTCATTGCCTTATCATCAAATTCTACACAATAAGGTACAGCATAAAATAATAGTTGGTACGGATTGGGTCGATGCACTTCGATTGATGTTGAAGTGGCAATGCCAATAAAACACAAGTCAGTAATAACAAAATATTGTCATGTAAGCAAAACAGTAGGTATGTAAAATCGCTGAAAATAGTGTATTACGTTATTTAATTAAAACTATTATTGCTATTTTACTGACGAATACCAAGCGAATACCTAATTATTGTGATACTTTAGTACACAACTTCGTGTGAAATGATAACTTTCAGTACAGTTGTAATGATTGAAATAAATAATGCTTTTTATTTAAAAGTACCTAACTAATTTACTTAATTGTATTTGTGACTGTATTATACAGTATTACCTATATTATATTACCCCACCCACTACCTACTATTATTTAACAAATTACAAGCTGACAAATAATTTAATTTGACTTATTATGTGGCAGTAAAACAATAATAGTATCAAACTTACTTAAACAAAATTACAAACTGAAAAAGTGCACTTACGACATTTTTATTTGAAGTCATCGATATTTACAAACGGAAGTTCTGTGCAAAGATAAAACTCCTTTCATCCACCTACTTACCTATTTATTTTGTGCTCAGAATATGAAGTTGTGTTTACATTTAGACACCAGTCGAAAAATAAATTGGTTTCCATGACAACGTAATTTTGTTTGGTCCATAGCTTTTCTATGTTTTCCAAGTTTGTGGGGTTTTCTTCTTTTGACGCCCGGCAAATATTTTTGTATGCGTTTTGAAAGTAAATTTTTACTGTATCCAATATGATGAAACTACAGATTACTAACGAGCAAGACCGGAAGGAGGCTCAGAATAGAGAACGGCGAAGACAATGTGAGCTCGAGAGAAGAAGTCGGATCTTCAATGCGAGAAACAGGAAGATTGGTGTAAGTCATTGATCTATACAAAGATTTCATGCTACTTATAGGTACTACTTACCTACAAATATAAAGCTTTGGTGCAAGTAGGGTGCCGTGAAACCCTTTCCACAAAATGCGCACTAGACACATCAAAAGACATTCAAAAGATCTTCAAGATCACCTAAGGTTAAATTTTCTTTGAAGGAGAGCATTGTTTTATATTAGTACTAGCGGTCCGCCCCGGCTCCGCACGGGTATAGTTATATAGCGTATTAAAATAGCCTATAGGTATTAGGTAATTAGTGATAATGTAGCATTCAAGTGGTGAAAGAATTTTTAAAATCGGTCCAGTAGTTTTTGAGCCAATTCGTTACAAACATCATCATCATCATCATCAACCATTCTCCACCCACTGCTGGGTATAGGTCTCCTCTTCAGCGCGCCATCTTTTCCAGTCCTGTGCTAGTCTTGTCCACTGCTTTCCTGCTGTCTTCCTGCTGTCCTAACGATGTCGTCCGACCAGCGGGCTAGTGGTCTGCCCGGTGGTCGCTTTCCGTTCCGCGGCCACCATTCTTCGACTGCTTTGGTCCACCGTCCATCTTCCCTTCTAGCCAAGTGTCCCGCCCATCTCCACTTGAGTCTCGTGATCCGTTTAACCACGTCTTCGACCTTCGTTCTTCGTCGAATTTACAAACATCGTCGTTACAAACATACTTACATACAAATCTTTCCTCTTTATAATATTAGTATAGATTAACAGACGTAGCTATGGGATTTCCATAATTTCTGCTATTCTGGTACCTGGTATCGACAAATTCATTAATGCCTGTTTTAAAATTCATGGAAGGATTTTTTTAAATTTAATTCTATTTTATTGAGTTACCGAACTAAGTCCGGTACAGGACTAAATAGCCGAAGACTGAGAATGCCTGATTTCGTTGAGGCGTGTTTCGATGAACCGTGGTATCGGCAAGGTATAGGCCTAAATTTTTTTCGTTGGATCGTTTTTCGGCGAAACGTTCTTTCGGTAAAAAAAATTGCGGCTAATAGGTAACTTTTTCGTTCTACCATCTTTCGGCGAACCGTGCTTTCTGTGTAGGTACGGACTACGGTTGTATCGTTGAAAGGTGTTTCGGCGAATCGTACGTGACTCGGCTGACGGGCCGCCCGGTCGGGAAAGAAAAAAATTCTCTTTCCATCCCGTTGGTTGGACGGCGGTCCGTCAGCCAAGTCTGTCTCGTCTGTTGGCTACTTAAGTCTTGCAACTAATCAAAGAAAGCGCCCCAAGTCACATAGTCGCCACAAGCCACATTAATCTGAAGCTGATATATCCTCAGGTGGATGTCCCGTTTTTGGAGCGGCAGAGAGCCGAGAAGCGAGCCGAGCGCGATGAGCAATCGCGTCGCGACCTCGCTTTCGCCAAGCAGATGATCAAGGACAGCAACCTCGCTGTCGTGCTGGAAGCTCGCGAGATGGAGGTAAGTGTGTACCTTCTTCTTAGTCGGACAATCTTGGCAGTAGTCGTGGTTGGTAAGACACGGTGGGTCTTCAACGTCGTCGGTCTTCTCGGCGGCGGTCACTGATTTTGCAAAGGTTCTCCATTTTACTCGGTTCGTCGCATTACGTGATCACTCTGTTATGGTAGACATTGTTGCTGTCTTAATAAGGTCAGTCCAGTGTGTAGGAGATTTGCCACGACCTCTCTTTCTTTCCACTTGACCTTGGACTACTAGTCTTTCCATTGACTCTTCTAGTGAAGTGTGTACCAGGAACCTCTATGATGCACGTCACTGAACTGGTCTGGCAAAGTTCGTTACGATCAAGCCCAAGTCAAGCCTTAGTAAAGTGGTGGAGATTTTACAAGAGGTTTCTATGGTAAGGCGTCTTGGAGACATCGCGAAAAGACATGTTTCACCTTGAGCACCGTTCACGAACACTTAATATACCTATAATAACCCACCATTATTACACATTAGCACTCGAATTAACAATTAGGAAAATAATACACAACTTACAATGAGGCGGGATGATTTCACGTAGGCGCCGAAACTGCATGAAATATTGCCTACCTACAATAATGTTATGTGTTTTTTATGGAACATAATAATCTATTTTGTAGGAACGTCGCCGCACCAAAGCCGAGATAGACGACTTCCGTCAGAGGTACCAGCGCCCTGAAGATCGGAGGGAATACGATCTGAACGACCCTGACGTGCTAAAGAAACAGCTGCCTCCAAGGGCATCTGATGGGGAGCCGGTGGGCCTGTCCAGCGCACAGAAGTAAGCCAAACAGTGTACTCTAATAATGCTGTAAAGTTTTATCTCAAAGGGTGGCTTGCAGGACAGAAAAGAAAGTAAAAAAACGTAGCCTTTAGAAGGTTTTGGTAGCAAGCCGAAAGGCACAAAGGATCTAAAATTTTACTTTAGTTTAAGTAGGCTAGCACGTTTAGGATATGAATGGAAACCGAGCTGGTATGCTTACCAGCTGGTGTGCTAGTCAGTATTATTAGAAGTAGATAAGTAAAAGTGCACTCTAATTGTGACGCGATAAGGTACAATGTGAGCTAGAAAGATCGTGGCGAGCCTAGGTAGACGACCTTCTCATAAGCGGACACTCCTGCTAGAAGTCAGAGCTTTAAGTAAATTGTACACTATCACCGACGACATGGGACAGTGATGATCTAGCAATATCATAAAGCTCACCACTACGTCTTGTAAAGCTTGAAATCGCACACCGTCGGGCTCTTCCGCGGACCTACAAGGTGTGGAATGTCCTTTACTCTGGCCATGCATAGATAACACCGCATGTGTTGCAGATGGCCACAGGTGGTGATTAGGTACCGCTTACCATCAGGCAGATCGGATGCCTGTATCTGTCACTAACGCACCATCAAGTAGACTGCTTGGACACTGTCGTGACGTCAGGAAACGTCTTCTTGGTGGCATAAATCAGGCCAAGAATCAGTTCAAACGGTATTTCGCTTCCAACAGATTCGAAGGTGAAGACCTGGAATACGAAGAACGTAAGAAGGTAATGGCAGCGCAGAAGAACGCGTGGCTAGAACAGCAAGTGCAAGAGCGACAAGCGGCCGAGGACGAGCGGAAGAAAGCTGAGGCTGCTTACATGGTCAGTCCAATACCAAGTAATTAATTTTCTAATGATAGGGAGAGATGATCTCACCCTTGTGTTGTTTTGTAAATTTTCGAGTAATGCCTCCATAGCGTGACTTTACCATTGAGCAGTCCCAGCGGCCCCTTTAAAAAGCCACGATGTGCACGTCACTGACCTCTCAGCTGCTACGAGCCGCAAAAAAGCAAATATCAGCCGTCGCCAGTGCCGTAAACGAAAGGTTGTAACTATAAAGTCGATTTGATTGGGTATTTCATCCTGGCTTCGAAATAAGGTTTATTTTATTAGCTACAAACTTTTTACACATGCTGCCAGCTCAACCTTTGGGGGAAAAGCAACCCATGGCACGAAATTTAAACGTACTTGTTTAGTATCCAAGGTCTAACAAGGATATTTAAAAAAATGGATGAACCATACCAATACGTTGTTTTGATTTCAGATGGCGATAAAAGCTAGAGATGCTAGGGCCAGTGATCTGGATAAGATGGAACGCGAATGCCGTTACAGACTGGGGCAAGCCAATCTTAGATACAACGAAGCTTTGGTAATAAATAAACAACCAAACTCTTTTTCTATACCTCTCACCTATCATGTTGAAGATCTGCTTAAACTCATGGTACTGTCATTTGAGTTCGATTGCTTTCAAGTTCCCATAGGGTCTTCACTTTCCAAGTTCAAATTCCAGAGTAAATATAAGTACCTAGGTACTTTTTAGATGTTTTTTGTGCTCCATCTTTGGCCAGTGATGTCGAAATCGTAGACAAATGGTGGCATTTTAGTCGCGGCTTATACAGGGCACGTACCGTGAACTTTTAAAAGCGATTCATTTTAGTCGCCTGCGGGAAATTACGTGAACGTGAACCTTAACGCGCCGAGATACGGTTTGGCGTCGCGTACTTTTTGCAGTCACCTAAATTGAATCGCGTTAAAGAGGTGACAATATTGATGGGACCTTATCGCGTAAGTGTGGTTGCAGTGGAGTCCGTCTGCCGTCATGCTCGCGCACATGATGCGACCACGGTAGCATGTGATCACTATAAATTGCCGCCACAATACCGCAACAATAGTCGCACTAGATGGAACGACGACATTGTGAGAGTCGCTGGCATCCAGTGGATGCAAAGAGCAGGCTGTCGTTCAGTGTAGAGGTTAAAGGGGAGGCCTATGTTCAGTGGACGTCTTCTGGCGGCTGATGATGATGATAACGCAACAAGGCCCCTTTTTAAATCCTTCACATTCCACGTCCAGGCAGCGGAGAAGAAGCAGATGGACCAGGTGATGAAGGAGCAAGAAGAGGCAGACAATACGGCGGAAATGTACAACAACCTGACTTCGGACATGCTCACTGAGAACCCCGACGTCGCCAAGAGCGCCCTAGCACCTGGCAGGTGATGATGAGATAAATAACCGTCGATTTTTTGTACCTTTTATTGTGCGAACTGCTAGCCTGTGGAATGGATGTTCCCCGATAGTAACAATCTAGGTGTATTTTGAATCGGTTTTTTTAGGCAAACTTGCTCTATCGTTGACCATATCATCGCTTAATATCAGGCGAGGTGAGGGTCAAACGAAAGCCCATTATTAAAAAAAAAACTACAAGACGAAAACGAAAAATGTTTTCGTAAACTATCAAATCTGGGACTAAGGGCACTGAACTCTAAATAGCATCGTCCACGGAATTCGTCATTGTCATCAAGACCCTTTGCCTCATGCGGGGTAAATGATGAGCAATCAAGTGGTTATATTGTTATTGGGGGAGGCCTATGTCCAGCAGTGGCCGTACTATGGCTGAAATGATGATTGTGATGATAAACCAAACGCCTTCTTGCAGAGCCATCGGTTTCATGTACAAAGGAATGAACCAAGAAGAACTGAAGAAGTTCTACGTCGCCCAAAAGGAGCAGATGGCAGCTTCTAAGGTATGTCCACTAGCACCAGCAGTAAAGTACAATATCACTTAATTACACCGAACAAAATGCAAAAGAACTTAAAATTATGCAAAAACCGACAGTATAACAGGCGGCCTTATCGCCTCAAACGATTTCTTCCAAGCAATCTTTAGATGGTGATGATGACGCCCAGTGGCCCTCCAAAATATTTACCCACAAAAACGACAGAAATGCGTTGAGCATTTTTAGTTTTGTCAATTAATTTTAACCACAACTACAAGCATAATTATGAAATAACTAGCTGTTGCCTGCGAATTTGTACGCGTAGCCTTTCATATAAACTTTCAACCACCCATTTGTCCCCCTTAATTCGGCCCTTTCGCTAAATCCCCCGCGGATCTCTACACCCCATAAGGAATCTACCTGCTAAATTTCAGCTTCGTCGCTAGGCTCGGTCAAGTAGTTTTCGAGATTTCGTGATGAGTGAGTGAGTAGATGAAATTCGCTTTTATATCTATAGATTATAGATTAAAATTTAGTAACGCCCAGTTCTGCACGGTTAGCAATGATCCAGTTGCAAGCAGTGGCAACAACCTTATGGGTCATCGGACGTAGCGATGGAATTCAACCAAGCGCTGATTCAGCAGTCTACATTGACGGCAGACATCTAAATAATTATAAATGTGTACAGTAGGTTAACTTAGTATATGAGATGAATTATCTATTTTGGGCTTGAGCATTTGGATTGTCTTTAGACCTTCAACGGTCTATGGGCAGTTAACTGAATTTGTAGTGTTAGTATTAGTAGTATCAGTTTTGTAGTCCCCTCCTAGTCATAAGTATAGTCACAGTGCAATACCAAAGTCAATAATACTTGATCCTGGCAATACCAAGGAAGATAGACTAAGAGGAAAGACAAAGGCGGAACATTAGAGCGTAGCACGGAAATTTTCCTAAAAACGGTACAAACTTAGATGGCACCGTAATTTGAGCGTGCTATAGTTTGTCTCGAACTTCCGTAAGAGCTGCAGTCAGATAGCGTACGAAAGGGTTCTACAAATTTCCGTAGCGCTAGTATCGCAGTCATGTTTCGCAGCATTTCAAGAGAAGCGCAACCCATACCATTAGATGGCGCTATTCTTTATTGTCTTGAACTGTTGCGAAACTTGACTGCGATACTAGCGCTACGGTAATTTGTAGAACCCTTTCGTACGTTATCTGACTGCAGCGCTTACGGAAGTTCGAGACAACCTAAAGCACGGTCAAATTACGGTGCCATCTAAGTTTATACTGTTTCCACAAAAATTTCCGTGCTAAGTTAGTGTCTAAAATTACATTAAACTTAATTATATCCTCAAGTATTCATAAACAAAACATGCATTTAATGCTGTGGTTCCTTCTAGGCAAGCGTGCTCCAACGCCGACCGCATCATCGCTTAACATCAGGCGTGATGGTGGTCAAACGCAAGCCTATTTATTAAAAAAAAAAAAAAAAAAAAAAAAAACAGCAAACCGTTATCAACAGCGACCGAAGATCGTATTTTTTTGTAGGCTAAGCGCGATGCTATTGACAAGATGGATGCTGAATGGCAGGCGCTTTCCAAGTCTATTCAAAGAGAGGTGGCGCGCCAGGATATTGCCGACCAGAGGACCAGAAGGTATTTTAATTTATTTTTTTTCATTCAGGAAACATACAGTGATATATAACTAATTTAAAAAGAATTTAGCACTATTAACACGTTTCCGCATATAAAAATCTAATTAACAGCTTGTTTACGCAATTTTTTTTAAATATAGGTCAAGGTAAGTGTAAAAGTATATAATATAAAAAGTATAAAAATATATTAGTATAAGTGCTAGATAAGTAATGTCATAACATAACCTATAAACGAGACAGTTCAAAATTCGCACCAAACCAGTTCTTGAAGACTGTAGCTTTAAATTTGTGTAATGTATTAAATAAATCAAATTCGGGAAAATTATTCAGACTGTTAACACAGTTTGTTGACCTTATGAAAAAAGTCCCCCGATCCCCAAGCCACCTGCCAAGCGTGGGGATTATGGCAACACCCCTCTGTAAGAGGGAGGCCTTGTTCAGCAGTAGACATTTAATGGCTGATGGTGTGTGATGTGTGTGTGTGATGAAAAAAGTGTTTTGCCTGTAGTTTTATAGTATAGTAGATAGTAAGCCTTTGCTGGCTTCAATTCGGTTCACACATATTTTATTCAAACTACCCTCACTTTAGTTTTGTGGACAATTCAAAAATTCGGTAAACGGCAGGAAAACCCAAATCACTTAAATAACTACCCTCATTTTATCCCACGTAACGTACGTCCCAAAAAATAAAAATAAATAAATAAATAAGGACGTTTTCAGGGAGATTGCGCGTCAGCTCATGGAAGAGAACCAACTCCTGGCGCTTCAGCAGAAGGAGAAAGAGAAGTACTACAGAGACGTGGTCAACAACAACACGCCCACTGACGAATACTACGCGCAGTTCAATACTACTACTAGATAAATTAGTAATACTTACTATACATGTAGACATTTAGTTTCAACCACTCTCAAAAACGTCCTTTGTGATGCTATCTCGTTTTAGCGCGTGGCACTTCTCGCTAGTGAGAAATTGACAAACAATTTTTTTTATAGTAGGGATTGGCTTATCGAACATTCGTTATACCTTCTGCCTGTTATTATGTCACTTGTCCAAAAGTGTAAACAAACATGGCAGCCAAGAAACCAGTCGCAACTAAGTCCGCCATATTGTTTATTAATTACGTATTATGTGCTAATAACAATATAACTTACTTTTGGATTGGGGAGCCATTTTTGTTTACACTTTTGGACAAGTAAAAACTTGATATCTTTTGTCTACAGTTAAATGGCATGAAAAAATAAAATGCACCGTGTGTACTTTACTTTTCCTTTATATCATTTGAGTAGCAAATAAAAAAATAAAAAACATGCTTCTTTAAATCAAACAGCTGAATTAGGAATACAAATATAATTTATTCATTTATTCAGGTACTAAAAAATTTATGAGTTTTATCACAGTAAAATTAAAATCAGTAATAAATAAAAATATGCCTAGTAAATATACGATATACGAATAAAATATACATGAATATGTTAGTATTTTGGCACATTGAGATCATACTAAGGGGTTTTCTATAATTTTAATTATAAGTTACGTACTACTCCGCATTACAAATAGCGACAGTCATAACTACTAACTGTACTTTTAGTCCTACTATGTAGGAATCTATGGTATGTTTATCTAGAATTAAATTCATTACGATTCCTAGTTCAAATCACATTTCAGTCATTCAATTAAATTAAAACAATACTGTTAGTATTTTACATAAAAATTAAAAGCGCCATCCTTAAACATTTTGACTAAAACCCGCGGATCATTCTCGATAGATCCAATGCTAAGATCCATAATGAATCTATAGAGATTTTTTTTCTGTCGTAAGATCCATAATTAACTTTTTTTCTCACTAGATCTATTAGTAGTTCCTCGATGGATTCATTGTTATTTTTAGTTCCCGTTGCATCCTATTTTGAAAGTATGGATCTATTGAGAACTTTCTTTATCATTAGATCCATTGGTAAGATGCATGATGGATCTATATATTTTGTAATCACAACCAATGATTTCTCTTTTCCAGTTGGAAATGAAACATGATTTTAGTTTTTTTTTTTTATGTCTAAAACTTTTGCTTTACGTATTAGGACATTAGAAAAATGGTAGTGGCAACCATTAATCTCCATGCCATCTACTTTTGACAAAACTTGCGTTATGGCCGTTTCAAAATCAATTGTAACCTTCTTGGGCTGCCAGTCTGGGACTTCGGCTTTAATTAAATCGAATAAAATCGCATAGGCTTTTGTTGTTTTATGAGTCATTAGGGCAAATACCAATGGCACTATGTTAGTACTACTGGCGTCACTACCTATATCCGTGATGGTGACATATACTGCCGTCCGATTACTAAAAGACCGTTAAGTGAGAGTGCCACAATGTCACTTAACGGTCTTTTAGTAATCGGACGGCAGTATATCTGTCGAAAAGGTTTTGGACAAGCTTGATATTATGTCCCATCCATAAAATAATTAGTCAAATTCGTTAGACGCGTTCGAGCGTCTTGTGAACAAAATAAAATAATTCGCATTTCATTATTACTGTAATCTGCCAGTAAAGTGTCTTTGTATTGAACCACCACCTCCACCTCTACTGGAGTAGTTCTAATAATTTTATTTACCTCAGCAATTTTATTTCTTTGTCGATATATCCCTGATTTCTTTTCATCGAAAGAAGGTATTGGTTTATCAGTGGCCAAATGCCATCCTTTGTTGTCTATATCTGCAAGTGCCTTCTTATATACACGAGGAGCAGGCTCTTTTGCTTTTGCTAGCAATAAAAAAAATTGATATTCCTCGTCAATGACACAATCACAGAAAAGAGATGTAAATAGAACGGAAATGAGAAGGAAAATCTATCGCCAGGCATTATGACAGAACCTTGATTGAACATTCTAAATAAAGTTCTTTGTCCGCATCACAGTTGCTAACTGATTTCGAATGACGTGACGTTTCGTTTATATTGGTGCAACTGGCTACAACAAATTTCTTACAAAAATGTCTCGACAGCCGTTCTAATTAAAAAAAAAACTGTGGACACAATAATAACCACCCACGTCCACGTCACAATAATGTCCAACTTTGGATACCATTCAAGAGTTTACCGTACAAGAGTTTTTTGTCTTCTGTATCAAATTTAATAGTGTGAACAATATAGAGTTAATCAATCATTCGTATGCAAATACCCAATATAGGAATTAATAAATAAATAATAAATATTCGGGACATTTTTGCACAAACACGGTCATCTGACCCCAAACTAAGCAAAGCTTGTGATATGGCAGCCAGAGACTGATATACATACATAGTAAATATAGTTTTAAATACATACTTAAATAGATATTGTCATCGATTCTAATGTAGTCTAAACTAAACTAAATTTGACAGCTCTAAAATTGTTGCCATCCTTCTCTCACATATTAAAATGAAAAGAGAGGCAGACAATTTTAGTGCTGTCAGATTAGTTTAGTGAGTGTCATGACAGAATCGACGCCATTAACACCCAGATATAGAACAAACACAAATGTTCATCACATAAAATATGTTTGTCCTAGGTGGGAATCGAACCCACGCCCCCAAGCTCAGAAGGTAGGTTCACTACCAACTGGACCAACGGGCTATTAATATTAACGAGAACCACAGCCGTGGTAGCCCATTTGGGAGACCGCTAGACTTGAAAGCGTGAGGTCGCGGGTTCAAACCCCGGACCCGTACCAATGAGCTCTGTGGAGCTTATGTACGGATTTTCATACCACTGGCTTTTCGGTGAAGGAAAACATCGTGAGGAACCGGCATACGTACGGAGAAGGAATTCAATGGCGTATGTGAATCCACCAATCCGCAACTTTTGCCAGCGTGGTGGATATGGCCCTTTCACCCTTTCAGGGTAGGCTAAAAGTCCAGCAGTGGACTGTTAAAAGGCTGACTATGATGATGATGATGATGAAGATGATGATTATATTGTTACTTATGTTTATTTTGGGTGATGAAGCCTTTCTGGTGTAAATTGATGATGGAGTCCGCGATGATCTTGGCAGTTTGTCGCAGGTACCCGCCGCTTGTCAGCATCACTATTGGCACGCCGTACTCCTTGCACATCTCGAATACGAACTCGTCGCGTTTTATTATACCCTGGAAAATAATTCACAATCATTGAGATTAGAAGGCAGTGGTTACATATTTGAGGCGTTTGGGGTCGAGACATTGGGCCCTTGGGGACCGGGAGCTCACCTCATTTTCAAAAATCTTTCAGAGCGCCTGGTTAATGCGACGCGTGACCAAAATGCTGGCGTGTTTCTGGCTCGACGCATAAGCATTGCCATTCAACGTGGTATTGCCGCCAGCATGCTGGGTACGCTGCCAACTGGTAGTAAGCTTGAGCATTTGGATTGTCTTTAGACCTTCAACGGTCTATGGGCAGTCTAACTGTTTTTGTAGTTTTAGTTTTAGCTTGTATTTTGTTTAGTTAATAAAGGCACTTGCCCAGGAAAAAAAACGAACACTTAAAAAAAAAAAAAAAAAAATTGATCAGATAAAAATAATAGTAGATTGTTACACAAGGGATGTAGGGCAAGAGCATCGCCAAGGAGGGGGCAGGAGGGGCAGCCGCCGCATTTTTAATTTCCCGCTAAATAAAAATGATCAAAGCACCAGGTTCACACCACAAAGGTTTGCAGTTTTTATTTTTATATGTAGGCTTGCGCTTGGCCGCCAACTCACCTGATGTTAAGCGATGATGCTGCCTACGATGGAGCACGCTTGCCTAGAAGAAACCTATTCACTCTCGACTTGAAGACACCCAGATTGTAACTATCGGGGAACACGCACTCAGGCAGCGAATTCCACAGACTAGCAGTTCGCATAATAAATGTGGAATCAAAGCGCTTCGTACGGGTTCTCGGAATTTCAGCCATAAAGCGGTGTCGATTCTTCGTACGCATTCTGGCAGTCCGATAGAAAAATGGGCAGGAGGGAATCAAAAAAGTTCACAAAAAATTTGAGTTCGATTTTTTATCTACTTTACTTCCCTAGGGAGGCAAAGTGATATTTACCGCCCGCATTTTGAGTCATTAATGGCCCACTTACCGAGCACTAGTGATGAAAAGATAATTTGCAAAACATCATACATACATCATACACACATTTAAAAAGTATAAATTGCCTGCTAAATATATCATCATTTCAGCCGTAGGACGTCCACTGCTGGACATAGGCCTCCCACATCGATCTCCAAAGGGCCGTTTGGAAGCGGCCTGCATCCAGCTTTTTCCCTAGTCAATGGCCAATCTTTTACCATATACCTACCATTTCACTAATTCTCATGTGTCCAAGTGGGTCTAAGTTTAGTATATCAGTGCCAGCATTGTACACCAGAATGTCTGGTTTGAATTCCTTCAAAGCTGCCCTCAAGTTTCTGAAATTAAAAACACATACAATCAGTTGTCATCAACAGCAATCCTGGGCAATCAAGGTTGCCTGGAAGAGATCGCTTTTAGCGATAAGGCCAGTTGTTACACTAGTTTTTTTTTTTTTGAGTTTTTTGTCCTCTTTATCAAATTTAATGGTGTGAACAATAAACAGTTAATCAATCAATCAATCGATCCCCGGTGTTGCAGGTATCCATAGGCGACGGTGATCGCTTACCATCAGGCGGCCCGTCAGCTTGTTTGCCACCTATGGCAAAAAATAAACAGATTTTCAGTGCAAAGGAAACTTAGTGTAAAAATATCTGGTAACAGCATATAATATATAAATCGGGTAACAGATATGCCTCGTTTCATTTTAAAAAACTCATACTCATTTTCACTAACCACGATCAAGGCAACCTTTGCCTTAGGTGGTAAAAGAGCCACCTGGCGTTACGCAGTCACCAAAATTTATCGATATCTGTATCTCCTATAGGATAGATATAGGTATAGGTAGATAGGTGACCAAAATGCTGGCGTATTTCTGGCTCAATGCATAAGCATTGCCATTCAACGTGGTAAAGCCGCCAGCATGCTGGGTACATTGCCAACTGGTAGTGGGCTTGAGCATTTGGATTGTCTTTAGACCTTGTCTTTTGATATTCCGAGAACCTGTACAAAGCGCTTAGATTCAACGTTTATTGTGCGAACTGCTAGTCTGTGGAATTCGCTGCCTGAGTGGGTGTTCCCCGATAGTTACAATCTGGGTGGTCTTAAAGTCGAGAGTGAATAGGTTTCTTTTAGGTAAGCGTGCTCCATCGTAGGCCACATCATTGCTAAACATCACGCGAGTTGGCAGCCAAGCTTGCGCTAGGCCTATTTAAAATTTAAAAAAAAACCTTCAACGGGCTATTGGGCTATAACTGTATTTGTAGTGTTAGTATTCGCTTGTATTCTGTTTAGTTAATAAAGGCACTTGCTCAGTTTAAAAAAAAAAGGTAGATATATATAACTGGTATGTCAAGCTATATCTTATTATCAGAAGTGGGATAAACTTACTGTCTCAACTTGAGCATGTACTCCAAATCTTCCACCTTGCTTTCGAGCTCGACCTTCCTTCGTATGGCCTTCTTAGCTTTCTTGTCATTTGGATAGATGTTTCTGTTATACATATCCATTATATAAACCTCTGGGACACCTAGGAAGTCACGTTGGTAGCCATTGCCCTAGAAATTGCGAGTTTCTACATTTAAATAAACCGGTCAAGTGCGAGTTGGGCTCGCGCACTGGGGGTTCCGTACCACCACAAAATTCAATAACGAAATTATCAGTTATAACTTGGTAATGAACATAAACTTGTCACTGACTCACACTTGGCCATTTTTATTATTTCTCGTTATATTTTAGAGCGTGCACTATAATCATGTTAAGTTTGACGTTTGTAAGTATTACCGTTTTTAAATTAGAGCTAATACAAAAATAAATACGTTTCTTGTTTGGGGAAACATACACCATTTGAGGTTAACATTAATGCTTTTTTTATACTCAAAATTTCAATGCATTGTTTTTAGCCGGGTTGATATTTACCACTGTTCCGACGTGAAGTACCGTCGCACTTATGATAGATAACCTAACTTTTTCCAATTGAGCCATAGAAGCCAAAGTAGGAGGTTGATGTCAGAGAAAGACCCAAAAGCTTAAGCCAGTCAGTTATCGGAAAGGATACATCCCGGAAAGTAGGAACCATTTGAAATGGCGTCCTTTTGGCAGAGAAAAGATACGCTTGGGTCTTAGCGGCATTGAACTTGACCAGGTTGGAGTCACCCTAATTGGAGACTACCTTAAGAGACAAGTTCATGTACTCGACCATAGCCTCTCGGAGAGACTGGATTTGTGGTCTACTGGTTCGTGCCTTGGATGTTCAGCTCTCTACTACTGTGCTGTCGTCTGCATAACCAAAGACTCCTCAAAAGTTACATGATTATTAACGCGATATTTACGCGATAATAATCGTATAACTGTTTATAATATTAGTCTAATTTGACCAATACAGTAAGTTTTTTTTTTTTTTTAAATCCTTTTTTTAAAGCAATCTGTCTTTTGAAGACAATAAGCTTTATTTTGAACTGTTGTCTTAAGTGACACGTCTTGTGTGGAATACGCCCATTGATGCATCCATCCTCATAATTTTTCTTAGATATTAGAAATCTTAACTACCTGGTGAGCGTCCAAATCTACAATCATGGCGTTTTGAATCATGTCCTCTTTGACGAGACAGCGTATCAGCAATGTGATGTCAGCGTAGGGACAGAAACCTCCGCCCTTGTCCCCGCTGCAGTGGTGGAAGCCACCACCCACGTTAATTGCCCAGCCTCTCTCCAGAGCCAGCTTGCCGGCCAGAACTGTGCCTCCGGTTTGCAACCTGAAAACATGATAATGGTCCATGTCACTTCACATCACATCAGCAGCCATTAAATGTCCACTGCTGGACAAAGGCCTCCCTCTCAAAAAGGGGAGTTGCCATAATCCCCACGTTTGGCAGGCGGCTTAGGGATCGCAGTATATTCACTACTAACTGGACCAACAGGCTATCTCAGTTAAAGTTATATGATTATTAACGGAATATTTACCGTGGTAAGGTTGTGGAATGAGCTCCCGATATTTCGGTGCAGTTACATGCACCATGTTCACGGGAAGACTGACCTTACCACGGTAAATATCCCGTAAATAATCATATAACTTTAGTGAACAACCGTGATAGTTTAAAACAGTGTATCTCAGTTAATTTATTGTTTTCTAAAAAAGCTGATAACTGAAAATGAAAATATAATATGTTTAAAATTAAGATAGATATAAGCACTTAAATGTCTTCCTAGACAGAGAGCACACTATACTTTCAAATGACGTCACTAGTAAGTACGCCATACAAACTCCATACTGACACTCACATTGCAGGAGAGGGACAGAACATGCCTTCCTAATTCGAACAAAAACTTTAAACACTCATATACTGGAACTTAATAAGCCAATTTAAATAATTTCTCCAGTATACATTATTACATCTCTACATAGTATAAATTAAAGTCGCTTTCCGTGTCTGTCTGTCTGCCTGTCAGAGTGGGACACACCAAAACTTGAGAAGTGTACTTTTTGTCATATTAATTTATCCTTATTGGCAGATTGGGAACAGTGGCACAAACAAAGGGAGGCCTATACCCATCAGTGGGCAATTCAGGGCTGATGATGATGAATGGGAATTCAAATGATATTTTTTGGGACCTGCTGGCCTAGCATGGGCTGTGGATAAATAGTCGTTCCACCGTTTTTATCCACGCCTAGACGCGACAAAGCTAGAATATGGGTACGTTTGTCTTTTTCTCGCGGGATAAAAACGATGGAAAGACAATTTGTCCACGGCCCGTGCTAGGCCTGCAGGGGGGTTAGATAAGACCCACTCTCTGTTAGCGTTAACGCCTGCGGAAAGGTAAAATTGTAAGAAAATAACATTCATCATCATCATCATTTCAGCTATAAGACGTCCACTGCTGGACATAGGCCTCCCCCATCGATCTCCAAAAGGGCCGGTTGGAAGCAGCCTGCATCCAGTGTTTCCCTGTGGTCTCAAATTCAAAATTCAAATTCAAAATATTTATTTGTCAGAACATGGTAGGTACACATACATATAAAGTAGCATACATGGTCGTAATAAGGGAGACGTATCTCATGTCCTTGCCTGTTACAGCGTACAAATCTTAGTTTTTTATATATTATTATTAGTTTTTGTTAAAGTTAAAAAAATATAACGAAATTATGTCTAAGTTAGAATATTGTTAGAATCATATTTTGGTTTGGTTGTATTTTATACCCTAATTAGATGTTCTCTGTCTCTTTACGGTTGTCTGTCCATCTTGTGGGTGGATGTCCTACGCTTCGCTTACTGGTCCGTGGTCACCATTTTAGAACCTTTCGGCCCCATCAGCTATCTGTAGTCGGCAAGAAAATGACATTAGGTTGAGATAACGTCATATCTTAAGCTAATGTCATTGTCAATGTCATGCATGAAATATTCAGTGGGTTCTGATGGAAACTACCACTGAAACTACAATATGAATCTAGCTTCTGGCGCTAGCTCATAAGTATTTTCTATCTGTTTATAATTTTTATTTCGTGTACACAATAAAGAGTTTCTATCTATCTAGCATGTAAAGGTTAACATACCTCATTGGCTTCAAATAAGCATATTGCACGCACAAATTTGGCAAGCATGCAATGATCGGCACCTCCGCTATCATTGCTACTTTGTGGCTCCACTAAAAATTATAAATATTATTTAGTACATATTTTTTCTTCTTTAGAAAGAGTATCTAATGTGTAGGAATAGCTTTCAACTCACAATTGGCCAGTTTATTTAAGGGTCCTTAGAAATATAGTTCCTATTATAAAACTTCACGTAAATTACTTACTTTCAATGATTTGAGATATTTCTTCGTATGAACTATAAGCAGGTCCTTTTTCTGAGCTTCAAGCGGCTTCACTAAACAGTCATCTGATATGAATTCAGCATCTTTTAAGTACTGGAATAAAATATAAAATAAACATTCATTTTCATTGAACAGGATTGAAATTAAAATTGAATCAAAACCATAAATTCTGATTAGTTTTGCAAAGTTTTTCCACGGTTGACTGAGGTAGATAGGTAGAGAATCGAGAAGGAAACAAAAAAGACATGAACAAGAGGTTTGAAGGTCGCGAAACTCGCCTAGGTGTGAAAGTGAAATAATAGATCTACATCAGACTATTGTGACGGGTATATTATCTTCATTGTTCGACTTAAGACAATAGATTCTAAAGTTTTTTTTTTTTTTTTTTTTTTTTATAATCCCTTTTTTAAAGCAATCTGTCTTTTGAAGACAATAAGCTTTATTTTTAACTGTTGTCTTAAGTGACGCGTCTTGTGTGGAATACGCCCATTGACGCATCCATCCTCATAATTTTTCTTATTTTGTTAGGTCTTGGGGTATCTTCCTTTTAAGTCTCCTTGGAGGCCTTCTTGATATCAACATCTTTGCTAGTTCATTTGGATGATTTTGCAGTCGTTTTTGATAAGTTAGGGCGTTATTTCTTATTTCTTCTTCCACTGTGGGCATTTCCAGGTCCTTGTGTAGCGTCTCATTTGTGACATACCAGGGAGCGTTGGTTATCATCCGTAGCACTTTTGACTGAAAACGTTGTAGAATGCTAAGGTTGGTTTTTGAAGCCGTTCCCCAGAGCTCGATTCCATAAGTCCACACAGGTTTTAGGATAGTTTTGTATATAAGTAGCTTGTTCTCTAAACATAGTTTTGATTCTAAAGTAAAAAGCATGAAAATGACTCGATAGCTAACCTGAATTATGTTGCGCCATTTTTTGGCGTCGAATAAATGGAACTTCTCCAAGCCCATAGCTGATACATTATACTTCTCATCATACACCAAAGGCCACTGATCATCCCTAATGTCGAAATATAAGCTAAAAACAGAAGAAACCACCAATATTCCACAGCATCTCTGAACTAACACAAATGACATTATTTATTATATTATGGTAAATTCTAACGATATAAAAATACAGAAAGTATTTGTACTTACCTAGTCATCGTTCGTCGTCAAAGTAAATCAATGAATAACCATGTTATTAAAAAAGTAAAATAAATTAAATACGCACTCCAATGTTTTGACAGAAACTTCCGAATTTTGCAATTTCGCGCTTATGACAATTTGACGTTTGACATTGGCATTCATAAGAGATTCGTTCAAAAACGAGTTGTCATCAGATGCTTTCTGAATCACGCTATTCACGCTAACAGCAATTGTAGCAGTGCTCACGATGGCGACAGCGGTAAAATGCCAACGCGGTATTTATGCAGCGGCATGACACAAAGATAGCTACTTTTCGTGTGTTAACGAGAAACGTCGATTGCGTCGTTTCCGTGAAATCGGAACGTACCGCTATAAAATTATAAATTCATGAACGAACTTGGCATTGAAAGCTTCGTTACTAGGCAACGGATCGTGACGTATTCCGGCGCGAAATGTAAACAAATAAGAATTTATATTTTATAGATTTTTTCCTTTGAGTTTTTCATTCTATGAAATAGTCTGAATGTTTTAAGTTTGAGGATAAATTATATACCTAGTAGGTATGGAAACAGCAACAGTGGACGCTCTCCAGACCGAAGTGGAATTTTACAGGGTAAAGTAGATCCAATAGACGACCAACTCATGAAGACCGAGGCTATTAAAATAACTATTTACTAAACACTTTCAGTTTATAATAAAGTAGGTACTCTATGCTAAACACCGTTCAATCCTCAGCCCTCCACCAATGACTTATTTAGTAACTACTTATATAAATTATGTGCAGTTTCGATGCCATTGCTCAACCGATGAAAGAAAACATCGTGAGGAAACCGGTATGTCCAAGAACCTCAGAAATTCAAAGACATGACATGCACTGGGCCAGCATGGTGAAATAGGAGGGCCCATTCTATTTCTCTGAGAGCCTGTGTCCCAGCAGTGGGAACTAGATAGACTGATATTTAGTACCACTACCACACACCAAGTCTTAAGTCTTAACAGAAAAAAAAATATGTAACAACTTTATACTGGTATCAAAGTAATGAAACAATAAAAAAAATTGCAGCAAAATCAAACAGCCGTAGAAGAAGAAATAAGGACCCTAATATCAGACAACCAGAAGCTCTCGCAACAAGTCGGCATTCTACTAAAAGAAAAACTAGATAACGCCAGAAAAACAAGCACACATCACGATGAACAGGGCAAAGACAACGAGGAGTTGAAGAAACAAGTGGCTTTGCTGGCAAAGGTAGGACTGCTACAGGCGTGTCAAATATGCTAAGGAATTTTATGATTTTCATGAAAATAGTTACTTAGTTATAGTTAGATACTACTGTAGGCTGGAGGCGGCTGCATAACTCTGGTTTCACCCGCTATGCTGCGGGGTAAGGAGTCAAGGGAGTCACATGGAGATCCTCTTGGACTTTTCCTCGTAGGTACCCTCTGTAAAGCGCATTTGAATCTTGAATAATGCCGTCGGTCTATAGCTGTCTTATTCAAAGAAATAAAGACATCGAAAGTACTTTTTCATAAGCGCAACGCTAATTCGCCGAGAGCGATGGAGGTGAAAAAATATCATTGAAATGTGAACCCTATACAGTGGTCCGTACAGCAGAATTTCAAATGACAGCGTCGCCTTGCTTTCGCTCGACGCGATTGCATCAGAAAGTTTGGCTATATGCAACAAGATACAGAGGATTCACTTCACACGTAATTTCAGCGCCTCCGCCGCGCCAACGCTAAAGGCCGGGTATTCAGCGCTGTATGATGTGGAGCTATGTGTAAAAAAGCTATGGTAAACGCTCGTACTGGTACTGTAGTGATTTAGAGAACCAGTGTTGTTTGTAAAAATGTAGGTTTCATGAATTTTACCTCGTAGTATGACTAATCTTTGAGTCCATAATCAGGTTTTTACACTTTTTACTTCAACAGGAACGAGACTCCTTGCATGTTCTATGGCAAACATCGCAAAAGACAATCGACGCTTTAGAGACTGAACTCAAAACTTATCAAAGTTACGATAACAGAAGCAACCAAGTAAGTTGTTCATACTCATATTTTAAAATGAAAACATTAAGGGATTCTTAGCTAAAATAATAATTATAGTTTCAGAATATTCAAGAAGAGAAGAGAGACTTAGACCTGAAACTAGAAACGGCTTTATCTGACTACATTGAATTAGAGAAGAAACATAAAGAGTTGAAAATCAAACACACTAATATAGAGAACGAGATGAAATCGAAAGAAAAAGAAATCACAACGTATAAAGAACGAGGTAAAGAGTCAGAGGATAAAATTAATGATCTGGTGAAATCATTGGAAGAGCTTAAAATTAATCTAGAGGTACATAAGAGAAATAATGACGATCTGAAGAGTTATTTATCATCGTGTCAAAAAGAGTTGATGGAAATAAATAAGAAAGAAACAGAAGCCAAGGCTAAGGTACTGAAACTGATGAGTTACTACTGGAATGTCTGGAATATAACCGTTTTGGTACATTATCTTTACAATTTGAGTTTTTACAGGTAGCAGAGGCTTTACAACTTTACGATATGGTTAATTCGCAAAAGAATAATTGTCTTAAAACCATTCAAGACATGAAAGGCAAGTTTCATGAAAATTGTTATTGTGATTAGAAATAATGTACAGACGCGGAAAGAGTGTACTAAGCCTAAACCCGGTACATAGTACCCACCATTATGAACAAATTTTAATTTTATTTTGGGACCAAACCTGAAATCGCGAAAAAAATATCAGCATTTTGTTGAGTGCGAATGACCTTTTTCTATGGAACAGCTAATATTTTTTGGTGATTTCAGAATAATAATTGCTGTCCCATCCATAGTAAAAGATGTTCATAGTGATGGGTACTATGGTATGAACAGCTTTCGGCTTAGTACACTCTTTCTGCGTAATCAAGTATAGAATAAAGCTAACTAGTGAAGATTCGAAACTAATTGTTTCAGGTGAAATAATAAAGCTAAAACAAACATTATCCGACGTAAGAGAAGATGTAGAAACAGTTTGTAAAAAGGAAGTAGAAGATCTAAAAGAAAAATACAACGAAAAATTAACAGACATGCTCGTGCACATAAGAAATTTAGACGCAGAATTAGTTGAAAAAGGTCTACTTTTGAATAAAACTTTGAGGTAATCCAAGACGCTCATAGGAAAATTACACGAAAGAATTAATCAAGTACCCACTAATATACATTTTCATTTTGACAGGGAAAATAAAATACTACAAGCAGCAAATGAAAGTTACACCCAACAACAGAAGGAAAACTTGACTACTGTGGATCCAAAACTGAGACTGGCAGAACAAAGAATGGAAGCTATGTTTCAAGAATTGGTTTGTCTTTTCTACACTTGATGTGGTAACGTAATATTTGCAAATACTTTTAAAATCAATGGTTTTTGTTAAAGGCTACAAAATATTCTGCAAACCGTAAAAAATATTTAGCCTGATCATATACGCAATGTATGATCGATTACGCTAAGTTGAAACCGTAGAAGATATTTTTCAAATGTCTTAAACTTTTCTTGTTAACTTACTATCTGGATGATATTATACTCTTAGGTGGCGTCACAACGTCGCAACATCCAAGTGGAATGTGAGAAACAGTGTCTCGCAATTGATATCCAAAGAGTCCAAGACATACACGCAAGGGAGATCAAAAGAAGAGACTGGGAAGAAAAACTTCTGAAGAATCAATGCGAGGAATTAAAGTAAGCTCTCTTTTTAAATACTGTGTGGAGTAAGAAAGGATAGAAGAATTATTTGATTATGATTATCAACTTCCCGGTTCCATTATCAAACCTTTCGTAATTAAGTATGTATTGGACTCGTTAAATCAAACAAGATGATCCGAACTCGAGGGTTTCCACCTCCTGACTCCATCAGATCAATTTGATGGTACAAAATCATTGTATTGTCATCCAGATTACTTATACTTATAAAGTTTAAGTTGATACGATAATTAGAATTAGATTAAAATCGTTTTCCCAGATTTTATTACATAGTTACAAGCGAAACTGTTTTTTTTTTTAATTATATAGGTTCACGTTTGGCCACCTACTCGCCTCTGCCTACCCTCAAATTTTTAAAGGATTAATTTATTTTTCTATGTATATGCCTTTTACTGTTATTGTAAATTTAAGAAAAGCTTATAAAAGCGTTTGTTCATAATGATTGCTTTCTAGGCTACAAGTGGAGCATCTTCAGAAGTCACTGAACGAGACCCACGGACTGGTGAATAAACTTCAAGATATGCTTACATCGCGAACAGAGTTAAATCAAAAGTTAGTGACAACAATCTAGTGAATGAGATTGAAAATATTTAAGAAACTAAATCTTTTAAACTGCTTTTTCTTTCAGAATGGTATCAACAAAAGAAGAAGAGCTAATAGAACTAAACAAGCATTTAGAAAATCAAATGGAACTCAACAAAAAGTATAGCCTATTTTTACCAATCAGTTTTTTTTGCCTAATGTAAAAGTTATCTATTTGATTTCACAATCTACCTTTCTTTATTTTCAGGTGGAAGGAATCATATTTGGATATGACAGAAAAGTTGAAAACCAAGTTGCAGAGCTTGAGTAAAGAAAACAATGAATTACGAGCAAGATTAAAACTACCTCATTCATATTCATGTAGTAACGATGACAGCACAAATAGCTAGAACTGTCTGGAACATAGGTTAAGGTGGCAAAGTGTAGCCAGATTTTTCATACATCAACCAAAACCACATAATCTATACAAGAGTAATGGAGTACAAGTACCAAATCTTAGAAGTGTACCAATTTTGTTTTGTCACACTGCTTGTTACACATAATCAAGGACACCAAGATCAAAATTTGTTTTTTAAATTTTAGTTTCCTTTTGGAATTTTTAATTATTTTTTAAGTTACAGCAATCCCTTGATTATGTGAAACTAAAAGTATAACAAAATAAAAGAAATAGTAGTATACCTTTCAAGATATAGACATTGAGGACAACCATCCAGTGTAGGTTTAGATAATAACATACTGTTTTTACGGTGAGTCCAGCAATTTTCTTTAAAAAAAAACATAAATATTATTTAAAAAAAAAAAACGTTTTAACATATATATATTTTTTGGTAATTTTTTGTTTATTTGTAAAACTAAATTTAAAATCAAATTTATCTGGGTTAAAATGTGTTGAAAATTAAGCTGAGTAGTAAAATATGTTGAAAATTAAGCTGAGTAGTAAAATATGTTGAAAATTAGGCTCTTAATGTTGTTATTTTTTTTAGTGCACAGTTTGAAGTCCACTCCTTGTCATAAGTATAGTCACAGTGCAATACCAAGGTCAATATAATACTTGATCCTGGCAATACTAAGTAAAACTAGCAAGTTAAAAAGTTATTTTTATTTACAATAAATCATTTAAATTATAACTGAGTTTTAGTAAAAATTTAACATAGCTTCGGGATTTTAAATCTTATCTATTAACACTTAAGCTTATTATCACAAGTTTCCTGAGACGCATTCTGCGAACATGCTTGGGAACCAATATAGAGTTTCTTTGGGATCCTGCATGTCGACCCAAGCTAGGCCTTCCTTTACCATGTGGTTCAAAGCATTTTGTGCTCTTGTGTCTGTCCATCTGAAATGTGGATAAAGCATACTTACAGTAATTATAGCAAAGATATTTTACCCAATTTGATTGAGTACATTTAAAAATCAACTTTCTATCATGGTCATATTGTAATTGTATTAAAGATCAAAATTGTACACAGAAACGTCAGAGAGAGAACCAGTTCAAATAAGAAAGCATAAGTGGGAGAACTCTATCCCTTTTTGGTAGGCATAGCCAATACAAGATGGCCGTATACGTTGTCAAACAACGCTATTATAATAGTACTAACAAATGCATGGATTTGGTTGACGGACCACCGTCCAACCAACGGGTGGGAAAGAGAAAATTTTCTCTTTCTCTCCCGTTGGTTGGACGGCGGATCGTCCACTAAGTACATCTCGTCTGTTAGCACTATTACAATGTCATTAAAATAATGATAATTATTGCTATTTTCTGAAAGAATGAGACAAAAAATGCTATTTAAATATCTTCAATTTCACACACGCGTACAATCCAGCTTAGGTATAAGTTTCTAGAATTATAGTTTGATAGAATAGATTGTTTTTGACCAAGTTGAACAATATTGTGTAAAAGTGTTGTAAAAATATTGTTTGAAATATACAGGGTTCTTCCTTTACAAAGAATAAAAAAACTAGGTAATTTCGAGTGAGTATAGTAAAAAAAAATTGCTAGGACATTTAGAAGAAAATAGTTTTTTTTTTGTTGAATCACATCCCTTAGTGGCTTACCCAAGGTCGCTGATTAGCAAGCTGGCAGACACCCAAGCCGTGCTCAACCCGCTGGCTTTCTGCAGCACAAGTGTTTGGTCCAGGTTCAGTTCTCCCGGCACTGACTGCACTAACCACTTGCCTTTACCTATAGGGACTACAGAAAAACTGAAACAAAAAAAAAACAGTCTTAACAATCTGCCAGTATACCTGCACTCATTTGGCTTTGTTTGTATAAAATTAGGTTTATGTCCACAACATCGCTTTCCATCAGGCGAGTTGGTGGCCAAAAAAATAGACCTATTCTAAACTAGCTGAATCCCTAGTCCTATCTGCGATTTTCCAATCCATCATCATCATTTCAGCCGTAGGACGCATCCTACAGCTGAAATTATGATGATGATGATATCTTGTGTTCTACAAGCTGTTTACTTTGGTGGGTAAATCAACACCCTTATATACACCCCAAGCGGGATGTCGGTGCAGGTCTTATCACCCCCACTTTGAATTAGAATTAGAATTAGACCCTTATATATCTTTACATCTTTCTGTTATATTGTATTATTCACCATCATCATCATCATCATTTCATCTGTAGGACATCCACTGCTGGACATAGGCCTCCCCCATCGATCTCCAGAAGGGCCGGTTGGAAGCGGCCTGCATCCAGCGTTTCCCTGGGATTCCGTCCTGTGTTTCCCTGGTTTGATTTCATAGTGGCTGTAGCTTTTTTCTGGCTTAGTATCAGCGTTTTGTGTAACCTTGTATAGTCTAACTTTGCTAACAGTAGCTGTCAGTCAGTGATGTCATGAATTTTTGACTGCTGCTACTGGTCTCTAACCTCCAAAATAGCAAATAAAATGGCAAATTGGCACTTGCTAGCTGACAAATTCAATGGAAACAGCCGCTTCATAGTATTCCTAATACCTACCATAATGATAGAGCATTGAGTTTTGAACTGTAAAAGTTCGACATTTCGGGTGGCACTGCCACTGTTGTAGACCAGCATTGCACTTACCATCATGCGAGTGACTTCTAATTCTAATTCAAAGTGGGGGTGATAACACCTGCACAGAAATCCCGCTTGGGGTGTATTGTGCATTTGCCCCCGCCAGCCTACACAAACCAGCCGAGCTCCTTAAAATAACGAAGCACGGCTTTGGGTCGCTGACTAAACCGCTCAACCCCTATTTCACCAGGTGTTGTGGTATTGGAGACTTGTAGTTGTTGAGTTTCTTCAAGTAGTCTCGACCTTAATCGTATATCTTCTGTGGCCTTGCAATGTAGTAGTACATGCTCCACGGTCTCGTTCTCCTGTAGACAGCCTCGGCACAGAGGGCTGTCTGTGGCTCCAATTTTGTATAAGTGATAGTTTAGGTCACAGTGACCTGTGATAGTACCTATCCTCAGTCGAAGGTCCGACCTAGTTAGCTTTAGTAGTTTGTTAGTCACTCTCTTGTCTATCTTGTCTTGGCCGTGATTGTCTAGTGGTTAGGACCCTACGTTGTGCGAGTGACTTATTCGTCTAGGCACTCAGTTGTAAAAAACCCAAACTTTTTTGGTGGGAAATTTAGCATACAGTATGGCAATACAAATGATAGAGCGAGATTAAATGTGATTGCTAGGCAAGCACCTTGTTGGCGAAGTTTGAAAGAGAGAAAGGAGCGCTTGTGTTGGTGCTATATCGTATAAGTCTGTCTTGGAATTAAGGTGCACCAAGCACATTTTTTCGCGCCCGCCTTCGCCACTTGGTAAGCTTGCCTAAGGGTTAATCCACCACTGAGATTGAGAGCATGCCAAATTAAACTTTTTTGTTATTTTGTACCTTCAAAAACTGAAGGTAAAAAAAACTCATGAACAAACTTGGGGAAAACACAGCCAATGTATAAAGAGGAAAGAGACAGTGTTGCAGCATACAAGCAGCTGTGGCAAAGTCAACTCTATTCAGTTACAGCGAAGCTCAAAATTTAAGAAACCCTCTGCTTACCCATTCCCAAATATCCTAAGCTTCTTTACAGCAGCCAGCAGGTCCTCGTTTGTGATCTCCTGGTGTTTCTTCGCCTTCCCTCTAGCCGCTATAAGCCTAGAGCGTAGCTCCTCCAGTGTGATGAGACCCCCATTCTTGTAGTTTGTTGCTAAGCACACTTCTACTATCTGCACTCCTAATTCATAGTAAAAATCTCCTATACCTGAAATCATTTGGTAATTAGTAAAGATGAAACGGATAGTAGTTTAGCCAGATACCGGATACTGAGCATCCTGCCAACCTTGAAGCCGGATATGACGTAAGGCAAGTGGCAGTAGCTAAGATAAGCTGATTATGATGAAATAAAAAATGTACAAACCTAGCACCGACCAAAACCCTTTCCCTGAGGCTAAGGGATCCACACCGATCGCCGCACACATTTCTTGGAACTGTCTCCTAAACTGTGCATTCTTCTTGATTTCACTTTTGTGCTTGGACGCGAATTCCTCTAAGTTTTCCCTGAACACTTCGAGCTGTTTCGACATTTGCTGAAACTGATTTTCTTGGATCTCGGAGCTTTTTTCTTTGTACTTCTCTTGTTCAAGCTTTTGTTTCTGGATGGCACCAACACCCGCGCGTCGTCTCATTTTGCTCCGATGTAGTAAAAATTAATAAAATAATTATTTTATGTACAAAAATATTTTGTTTATTTTTCAAGATTTTTGACACTGATTTATCCGTCAGGTGATGAGGTGACTTCAGTGTCAGTGACTTTATTTGACATTGACAGTACACTGCCACTGCAAGTCAGATATAATTATATTTGGCTCTGCACTATGTACTGATTAAGCCAACATCAACGTTTGATATAATACTTTGATATAATATATAATCAAAGGTGGTAGGGTTCTCTGCGGGTCTAAGACTTCTCAGTTTTGTTTGCCCCCGCTCTTTGATTATATAATCAAAGCCCCCGCCCCACTTTTCAAACGAATATTACAAGGCATAAGCATAAATAACTGAAATAACTCCTTTCTCTATCGTGGGTCTTTATTGGTTGGTAACCATAGATAAACTTAGGGTATATATAAAATCCTTGTTGGTAACCAACAAACAAAATCTATCCATCTCCATTCAAACTTAATAGAGAACATAATTAGAGTTTAAGGATCAAATATAAAGCCGATAGTGTATTGTTCGTGGGCGGATTCCCAGATAACTACTATACTAGGTGGATTACTACTATACTGTCCCGGTCGTCCCGACTTCCGGTTCATCTACAAAATGTCTCGGTATAATTCAATCCCAACTCTAACGTGTACACGCGCTCGGTACACATGTATGTACACATTTACTACCAGTGGAATCGACAATCGTCCACTCAAAGTATAAAATAATTTCATGGGTGAATCTTGTTACCTCACCGCAATGGCTGGATGTTGAAAAGACAGTAAATTATTTACAAGAAAAGGGAATAGTTATTGTCCCTAGCGCATATAAAGAAATAGCATACCTCATAGATTTTAGAGAAAAACTAAACGAATCTTGGGAAGACGAAGAAGTAACGCATCAAAAACGGTTTAGTTTTTTTCATGAGCCATACCAAAACTACCTACGCCGTGATCACAGCCGTGATAGAAAAGAAACAGACTTTAGTTGTGGCATAGATAAACATAGGTTGTGCCAATACCAAGGAAGTTGCAATTTGTCCCTTTAGGGCAAAGCTTTAGGGTATATATAACGTCCTTGGCCAATACTTATACACCATAATGTCGTAAGGATAATTATTATTAGCGTTTCATGTAATTCTAAAAAATAAAGCTGATAAATATAGTAAAACATTTTTTTTTACTGTAAAAATTTAGAATGTCTTCGTAAACATTGTACTTTGGCAAAAACGTAGTATAATAAAATTATCAACCATACCAACTATATTCCAAAAAAAGAACACTTAGTGCATCCCTGGTGGGGATCGAACCCACGACCTTTGGATTAGAAGTCCAACGCGCTATCCTCTGCGCCACAGGGACTGTCATGATGAGTTTGAAATTACATGTCAGTTCTTATGAACAGTAACCGGAACCAAGAATATGTTATTTAATTTTAAATAATCCATTTGTCACATTTAAACCTTATTATAATTAATTTAAAATCAAAGTTTTGTATTAAAATTTCTTACAAACTACAAAAAAACTCTTAGTTTATAAATTTTTTATTCGTTCCCTTTTAAAGAAATTTTTTTGTCTCTTGTATTGTCACAGCAACCGGATGGGACGGATTGTCAATACAACGAAATGTCATATTTCTGTTTGGGAACTTTGAAATTCCAGTAAACCGTAAAAATTGTTTTGCTATAAAAATAAAAGTAGAAAATATCTGCATGTTTTCTAGAAATGCAATGCAAATCAGATGGAAACATGGAAGATGTAGTCACAGAAAACGTTTGCTCGCCACCGCCTATTGTCTCAGAAACTCAAGAAAGTTCTGATGTAAAAACCTCTGAATCTGCTGAAAACTTCCAAAAGTTTATGTATGAGTTGTTTGAAAAGAATGGAGTGATAAATGACTTGAGAGCCTATTTACGTGGTCATATCGTGGGATTACTGCGAAGCACCCGAACTGGTTCGTATATACGTACTGTTTAGGTCAAATTCAATATTGACCGACATCTGTGGCTTTTGTTCTTTTTCGACTATTTGTGCAGTATGTTATGAGAAATAGCATCCGCACCTTGTTTAAGTATATCTTGGTGTTATTTGATCAAGAGCAGCAAGCAACAACTGCCAAATCGTGACAAAAATTATTCAGTAAACATTTTCTTTAGCCTAAGTTTTTCGGTGTAGAACTTTTCCCTGAGCTTTATTTTTCGTTTTAGGTGACCCTCCTGCCTGTCAGAAACATTTCACACAGCGCCTAGAACTTCCATATCAAGCATTGAATATGCTCATAGCAGAATATTTGTTACGGATGGTGAGTAACAGGTTTTCTTGCATAAAACATGCCACCAGAATGTAGAATGCACTACCTGGATGCGTGTTTCCCGAGTACATTCGGGGTGTTTTCAAGTAAATTTGTTTCCATCGTTGACCATGTCATCGCTAAAAATCAATCGAGATGGCAGTCACACAAGGCAATATTTTTACGAGCAGAGCAAAAACTTGACATTGGTGGAGCACTTTACCATTGGCATAGCCAAGTTTTTTTAGTATCAGCATGGTGGGTGGGTGTCAAGGAAATAAAACAACAAAAATGTGCATTAACGCTTACACATCCTGAATTAGGTGCTTTAGTGAAATAAGTTTTGTTCATCAAACAAATGAATTTGGCGCACTCTTACGCTGCCGCCCGGGGCACGTGCCCCTGTTTGCCCCCTTCTAGATCTGGGTCTGCCTACAACACTTAAGCTGAGCTTATAAAGCTTGTTTGGACAGCTGTACTATTTATTGCATTCAATAAATAAGTAATGACAAGAAGTTGTGAGAGTCGCTGGCATCCAGTGGTATCAAATGCAGGCTGTCGTTCAGTATGGAGGTTAAAGGGGGAGGCCTATGTTCAGTAGTGGGCGTCTACTGGTTGACGATGATGATGACGATGAATAAGTAATAAACATCATGCAAATTATCAACTTATTTTTTTCTCACGATGCTTACCTTCAAAATTTTTGGGCAACGGCATTGGAACTACAATCTGTACATAATTTATTTAAGTACTGATTGTAAACGTAGGTGCAAACCCTCGGCCACCATCGCCAACAACAAACTAATTTTCTTTGTGCCTTTGCTCATTTGCCCGTCCTGCCTTAGGAAGTAGTTCATAGTATTTTATTAATAACAAATTTCAGTTACATGTAATAGAGAAAAATATTATAAATTTGTTACAATATAGAAAACGTAAAACGTGTAAATACAGAGTAAAAGTTTTTTATTACCTCATAAAAAAGCTGATCATAAATAGAGCCCATTAACGAAAACAAAATTAAAATTAGTTCAAAAATAAATAAACTATTTTTATTTCAAGCTGGCACACTATACTGAGTTATGACGTCACGCCTCAGGCGCGCCATACAAATTCTATACTAACACGCTATGCGAGAAAGGGACAGTGTATCATCTCTATCCCCACCTAAAACTTTAAATGTCCATATCTCAGCGATTTATCAGCTAATTAAATTTATTTTTTCAGTATGTGTATTGGGTAATGTATTTAGTTATATTCATCACTCAGCCTGTTATTTGTAATAAATTAAACATTAGGACACATGCCTATTATTAGAATAATATAAAAATTAAATTACATAAAAAGAAAACCGGACAAGTACGAGTAGAAATTTGGACTCGTGCTCTGAGGGTTCCGATAATAGAAACTAAATCTACGCGTTTCTGAGAAAAAGTGGCTTGACAGACAGACAGACAACAAAGTGATCCTATAAGGGTTCCTTTTTTCCTTTTGAGGTACGGAACCCTAAAAATATGCCTTCTGAGTGGCTTGACAGACAGACAGACAGACAACAAAGTGATCCTATAATGCTTCCTATTTTTCCTTTTGAGATAAGGAACCTTAAAAATATGCCTTCTGAGTGGCTTGTAAAATTGGCTTGACAGACAGACAGACAAACAACAAAGTCATCCTATAAGGGTTCCTTTTTTCCTTTTGAGGTACGGAACCCTAAAAATATGCCTTCTGAGTGGCTTGACAGACAGACAGACTGACAACAAAGTGATCCTATAATGGTTCCTTTTTTTCCTTTTGAGATACGGAACCCCACAAATATGCCTGAATAAATGACTTGTTTGTTTGTTACAGCAGTTCAGCTATACACTATCAGTGTTCGTATCAGAAATACCTCTAGCCAACATGGTGCTAGACTTCGCCAGGTCTCTGATGCAAGACAATCATTCCAACACAGCACTGAGGTTTAAGGACGAAGACGTATGGTCGATACTCAATTATTTAGGTAACGGTTTTATTTCTGTTTTATTGTTTCTGTTGTAAAAAATCGATATCGTTTTATGGTTGATATTCCGAGAACCCGTACGAAGCGCTATGATTCCACATTTATTGTGCGAACTGCTAGTCTGTGGAATTCGCTGCCTGAATGGGTTTTCCCCGTCAGTTACAATCTAGGTGTCTTCAAGTCGAGAGTGAATCGGTTTCTTCTAGGCAACCGTGCTCCATCGTAGACCGCATCGTCGCTTAACATCAGGCGAGATGGCGGCCAAGCTAATTTTTTATCCCGACGCAAAGAGAGGGGTGCTATAAGACTGTGTAGCATCATAGCTCTCAAACAGCTGAACCAATTTTTATTTCGTTTTTTGTTTAAAAGGTTATTTGGTTGATAGTTTTCTTAGCTATGATTCAAGAAAATTTGTTCAGCCATTTGTGGATTATCAATTCTGTTGTCGGGTATTTTTTTAATTATTCGTTTGGCCGCCTACTCACCTGATGTTAAGCGATGATGAGGTATACAATGGAGCACGGATGGATTGTTTAAAAACATTTCAATTTACACTTGTTAATATTTTTTATTGAAATCATCTATAAATTACCTCGAAGTTGTTCAAGAGTAGGCATACCTGGTAACAAACTCTGCAGTTAGGTAAGAACAACTTAAAGAAAGAAGCCAATAGAAGAATTCAGCTGGGATGGGCAGCATTTGGTAAGCTCCGTGAAGTCTTCACGTCGGCCATACCACAGTGTCTCACGACAAATGTCTTTAATCAGTGTGTCCTGCGGTGCCGAGACGGTTAAAGTGGTCCACAAGTTAAAAGGTGCTCAAGCTATGGATAGAGCTATGGATAAAATTCGGAACAAAGTGATTCGACAAAGAACCAAATTTTCCGACATAGCTCAAAGGATAAGTAAGCTGTAGTGGCAGTGGGTCGGCCACATTGCCCGAATAACCGATAACCAATGGGGTAGACTAGTTCTGGAGTGGAGACCACGTTTAGGCAAACGTAGTGTAGGACACCCTGTGGCCAGGTGGAGTGATGACCTGCGTAAAACGGCGGGTAAAACTGGATGCAAAGAACTGCCGACCGAGCTCAGTGGCGTGCATTAGGAGAGGCCTATGTCCAGCAGTGGACAGTTAATGGCTGATAATGATGATGATACATTCATCATCAACATCATCATTTCAGCCATAGGACGTCCACTACTGGACATAGGCCTCCCCATCAATCTCCAAAGGGCCGGTTGGAAGAGGCCTGCATCCAGCGTTTCCCTGCAATCTCTTTTATGTTGTCTGTCCATCTTGTGGGTGGACATCCTACGCTGCGCTTACCGCTCCGTGGTCTCCATTCCAGAACCTTTCCGCCCCATCGGCCATCCGTTCTGTGTGCTATGTCCCCTGCCCACTGCCACTTCAACTTGCTAATCCGGTGGGCTATGTCGGTAACTTTCGTTCATATACGGATCTCTTCATTTCTGATTCGATCTCGTAGAGAAACCCCGAGCATAGCCCTCTCCATAGCTCGTTGTGCGACTTTGAGCTTGTTTATTAGGCCCATAGTGAGAGACCACCTTTCAGTGACGATGATAAATTATTATATAAAAATTTACAATATTAGTCTGCTCTTCTAATGTGTTTTGTATTGCCATTTTCAGGTGTGAAATGTGATTCGGACCATGCATCGAACATAGTAGAGATGTACAGAGAGGAAACCCAATCGCCTTTGCTGTTCTGCATGCTGAAATGCATGCATTTGTATACTCCTGTTGGTTTGGACAAAGGCACAGTATCTAATCCTTATCTATACAGGGTTACGCGGAAAGGGTGTACTAAGCCGAAAGGGGTCCATAGTACCCATAATTATGAACAACTTTTACTATGGGAGCAATTCTGAAATCGCATGTAAAAATGTCAGATATTCCCAGCGTTGTCGGACGTCGAGATTTTTAAATCAATAGTTAGATTTTTTTAATAATTGCCTCAAAATTGACAGTTTTTTTTTAATACTAAGTTATAATATTAGTTGGTGATATTTTTCTAGTATAAAAATATATATTTAAAGCTGTCAGTTTTGAGGCAATTATTTAAAAAAACAAATTGAAACAATTACAATTCAAAAACAATTTCTTTAGTAGAATCGGGGCCCAGACAGAGAGACAGAGTTACTTTCGCTTTTATAATATTAGTAAGGATTATAGACAGAAAGATTATTTGAATAATATACTTGTTCCAGAGAGTTCTCATGAGAGCTTATCATCCAGCGTGAAGAGTTCAGACACTATCGGGGGCTGCTCCCGTTCACACCGAACTGCCTCCCGCTGCAAGCACCTGGTCTTCTGCAAGACTTGCCAAGAAAACATGCTTAAGATAAAGGAGAAGTATAGGAAGAAAAAGAAGACATTGGCTAAGGTTTGTATGTACAAAATGAAGATTAGAGAAATATTCATTAATATTATCGAACTCCTGGTGGTTCATGATGTCCTGGTACAATAATAGGCATGTGTCCTAATGTTTAATTTTACAAATAACCGGCTAAGCGATGAATATAACCAAGGAAGATAGACTAAGAGGAAAGACAATAGCGGAACATTAGAGCGTAGCTCGGAACCTTGCCTAAAAACCAGGGGCGTAGCTACCGCCGTATTTGCCGTATCAATTATACGGGGCCCCCGGGCCACGGGGGCCCCCTAAGTGTGTAAGGAAAAAAAATCTTTACCTCCATATAAGGGCCTCCAAAAATTTTTTTATACGGGGCCCCGACAAGGCACGCTACGCCACTGCTAAAAACGGTATAACCGAGCGTGATATAGGTTGTCTCGAACTTCCGTAAGCGCTGCAGTCAGATAACGTATGAAAGGGTTCAACAAGTTACCGTAGCGCTAGGTATCGCAGAAAGAAAGCGATTGTATTTAAAAATGGTTTCATTTCAGAACATAAAAGAGTCAAGCGCGAAGCCACAGAATGTGGATTCGCTGATGAAGAATATTGATGTTATCGAACGGAGCCTTATAGACGAGGTTACTTGACCTGTACTTGTTGACATTTCATATCTGCCGATGGGGAATACCTTCGTAGGTGTCAGGGATCAAATCAAATATTTATTTATTAGCTAAAAATGTCTAAAAAAAAAACTAGAAAAAAAAGAAAAAAAAAAGAATTTTAAAAGATCTAAAAACCTCAAATACCTAAATGAATTATAATAATACATTATGCCAGTTAGAGTTCCCTCCATAGTAATAGGGCCCAGGTGCCATTGTTCTATTGAGAGGCAATGTTAGGCCAATGTTAGGTATCGTTTCATTGTGAGCTCGAGTTGTTTTGATAAAATAACTCAGATTTCTGTACATAGTTTGTTGGTAAAATCACATTGTTTAGGGGGTGAGCGTGGATACTAAAGTGCGCCCTCTGAAAATATCTCTTTGGAAATCGGTTAAAAAGCTGAACGAAAACAGTTAATTCTGATCACTTTTAATAGCTTTTTGAACATAAGATTTTAGCTGTATAGCCAGTATACTACAATAAATAATTATCTTAACGTCAGGCGAGGTGGCGTATCTGAGCGTGACGGTCACGCTAGTTCAGTGCTTTTCCCCCATCCCAAAAAGTGCCTAACGTGCCGAAAAAGGTATCATATGAAAAAATAAAAATAAAATAAAAAGCTTTCCTTCAGATTTTTACAATGTTATTGCAAATTCGACATTATACAAATAAAAAATGGACTTCCGCAAAGTAACGCCTGATTCAATCAATTATCAATGTTATTGCAGTTGTCAGCCGCATTCTCTTATCAGCCGGACTGTAGGATCCTTGCCTCGCAACCTCTTATTCTCCGCCTCGAACGTACTCCCCACCTGTATCTGCATTACATTGTTCCACTAGATAACTTACTTACTTTATTTTACCTATGGCCTGACTGCAGTCACTTAATTGTGACCTAAGTATGAATATTCGATACGTAAAATACGAATTGATGGACCGACGACCTAAAAGAGACCGCAGGGAAACGCTGGGTGCAGGCCGCTTCCAACCGGCCCTTTTGGAGATCGATAGGGGAGGCCTATGTCCAGCAGTGGACGTCCCACGGCTGAAATGATGATGGTGATGAAAATACGAATTGTATGCAAATTTAAATTTAAATAAATCTTTATCTCTAAAAAGCAGCTGTTCCGTTGAAAAATGTTATCCACACTTAACGAAATATACGTAACGAAACTACGAAATGACTAATTTTTACCGCGTTTTTGAAACCTTCAAAATTAATAAAGGTTTAAGATATTTTTTTTTTGTTTAGTCTTACTAAATGTTATACATAATTACAATTGCATTAAATTATCCAAAAAGGGAATGAAAATCTTATTTTTATATGCCTTACTAGGGACACGCCCCGGCTTCGCCAGGGTGTCACGGGTTTATTTACATGCGAAGCGCTAATCAGCTACGCTAGACGAGACGCTAGTTATATAGTGATATTTTTTGTATGATGTGTTTTCTTATTATAATTTTTTGACATGTTTTGTATTTATTTTTGTGTTTCAATATTTATTTTATCCATTTTGTAACCATGACCTGTAACACTGTTATTAATAAATATGATTATGATTATATAAATCTTCTGTGAAAAACTATCTAAGTGATGGTGAAAACCGCATCAAAATCCGTTGCGTGGTTTAGGAGTTAGCGGTTATAAAGACGGACAGACAGACCGACGCGGAAAGCAACTTTAATTTATACTATGTAGGGTCGTTCTATATCAGCAATGCAAGCATGGAATCTGCTAAGTTTCCACACAGAAATGAACATCAAAATATTTTTAATAAAACAACAGACTGCAAACACGCAAGCTTTCTGTTTATTAGAAAGAAACTAACAACTGCCCATGATCCAAGAAAACATGGTCTGGCATTCTGGCAGTTGTCCCAGAATTACGTCACTGTCTAGTTGCCACTTTATTGCAACAAACACAGATATTGGGAAACAAATTCGTTAATCATCTATTAAATGAAATACAAAAAGCATTTCAATTGTCATTTGGTTTGTTCGCTCAAGCAAGTTAAGCACGAATTGAATTTATTAAACACAATTTTATCGAAACCACATTGATTTATTGGATTCCCACAGGTAATAATTATACGAATATTGGGGAGTTATTATTTCACGCTACTGTTAACACAGAAAATCATAGAGTCCGCCATTGTTTCGTGTATCGTCATCTCTCTCGAACTTGTTGTAAATTACTTATTCTGCTCTTGCTTATGCACGTGTACGTGTACCTATCCATGACATTGATGACATCATTGTGTGACGCTCACGTCACATTATTTCTCGGAGTGCTATACCTGGCGGAGTATATTACTATACCATGCAACTGCCCATTAGAAAGTAACTATAGCAATAACAAGCATCACTAACTGCAGGTCATTATCACCCCCACTTTGAATTAGAAATAAATTTTAAGAGTTGTAGCTGATATACTAAAAAATTTAACTTTTGCTCCAAGTTCTCCAACTGGACCTCTATAATCCTCTGTTCCACAGATGTTCCAGCAGTTGAAGTCTGTGTACGAAGCCGAGATGCAGATGGCTAAAACTGAGGACGAGGAACGCATTAAGAGGTCGCTCGCTACGCACGCAGTGCAGTTGAAGAGAAAACGGATTGAGGTAGCCTCTAACAAAGTCAAACCAACCCTTATATGTCTTCTTATTCTTATTCGAGATGGCAGAATGCACTGACATCCCGCTTGGGGTGTATTGTGCATTTTCCCCTACCAGCACCTATTTGAGCCAACCCAACTCCTTAAAGTATCGGAGTGAGGCTCTGGGGCGCTGGCACAGTTGCTCCAGTGGCGTAGATGGAAGTGTGCATAATGACGATGAAAATCAGACTAGTTGTTGTGGACGTTGATGGAAAGCAATAATGCCTCATGCAACGGTAGCGATTCTAGTTTCTTCTGTGGCTTCACAGTGCTATAGCACATTTTCTACAGTTTCGTTCTCTCGTGCAGCCACGACACAGTGGACTGTCCGTGGCTCCTAGCTTATACAAGTGACTATTCTAGTTGCAATGACCGGTTTTAAGGCCTGCTAGCAGGCGAAGGTCCTGTCGTTGCAATTTCGATAGGCCATCTGTTCTGCGTGCTATGTGCCCTGCCCACTGCCACTTCAACCACTATTACATGTACATTAAAACTCGAAGTTGCACAAGTTTCGGAAAATAATACAAAGTGAAAATAAATCATTCAATTGGTCTAGTGTAACTACAGCAGCATCTCTATAATCCGAACTCCTAATCCAAACACCTGTAATCCGAACGTCCCACTCCTTTATATACTCCACTTTATATTCGCCTTCGCCGTTGTTAAATATGTTATGTTTATAGATGATAAAACATTTGAAATTTCATGATAGTATTCGTTTTATTTCATAAAAAATACCTTATAAATCGTTTGTACTGTAATCCGAACGCTCCACGAATCCGAACGAGGAGTACATTTTTGGAGTTAGGATTAAAGAGGTCCTTCTGTAGTATAAAAAAAAAAAACAATTATTTGGAGAGAATCCAACCAAGCTTGCTCCAACAAATTTTTGTGTGCGACACAAAAATTTGTTTTATGCAGGTTGCATTTTAAATTGGACTTTAATTTCATTTACAGATGGAAGAAAACTTCAAAGCACGCGAGTTAGAGCTGGCACGCAACATTCAGCAAAAGAAGCGGTTCATGTGGGGTCTCGCGCGGTTGTTACGAGACCAACACCAACAGATGGCGCGAGCCATGCTCGACGTGCAAGAAGAGACCAGCAGACTGTCTGTCAAGGTAACTATAGTGACCATAGATTGCCGCAGACGAGACTAGAATAGAATAGAAATAGAATAATATTTATTTACCAAAATAAGTACAGAGGTGCTTAACTAATAAATTAAATACTAGTCGTTAGTGGTTCCGTACTACGTCTACAATAGGTTGGCAGTGAACCCCAAACTAGGCACAAGGTCTGTTTCTAGGGGCTCGAGTAGGTATACTAGATACTAGGTATCCATAGTCATCATCATCAGCCAGAAGACGTCCACTGCTGAACATAGGCCACCCCCTTTAACCTCCACACTGAACGACAGCCTGCCTTTTGCATCCACTGGATGCCCGCGACTCTTACAATGTCGTCGGTCCATCTAGTGGGAGGCCTCCCTACGCTGCGTCTTCCGGTTCGTGGTCTCCACTCCAGAACCTTTCTTCCCCATCGGTTATCGGTTCTTCGAGCGATGTGGCCTGCCCATTGCCACTTCAACTTGCAAATTTTAACAGCTATGTCGGTGACTCTGGTTGTTTGGCTTTTGTTCTATATCTGGTTGTTAATATCTATTTAACGGCCTATTATCCGAGTCGCGTAGGCAACAAAACGCTCCCTCAGCCCCCGCCTAGTTTAGCGCCGATGTATTTTGCCACGCAAGAGTTAGGACGCCCGCGGGGGGAGTGCAACGACAAAAACGAACATGGGTCCAACCTCGATGACGCCTGGCGCGGTACTGAACGCGGCGCGCGCAAATTCTCGCAACCTTTTTACGCTTTTAATGTCACTAAAAAACTAAACTATTTTCACTATCAAAAATCTATCCAACTCAAAAAATGTTGAATAGGATTGCCTTTCAGTACATGCAATTTCCAGATTGTTACGAGCTTTCATTAGAGCATAAAACGAAAAAAAAATACTAAATCGACTTTGTTTCAGATTTTTTTTGATTGAGGAAAGTTTATTCTATCGTGTTTTGAACCAAATCATAAACTCAAACACAGATGTATCTGTGACATGTATTTTTTTCCAGCTCAAATATTTTAATTTAACTGAATAAAATTGATTTAAAACCGCCAAATTTGGTATAAGAGGCCGTTATGTATGTATTTAAAACTATATATGTATGTATATCAGTCTGGCAGTCATATCACAGGCTTTGCTTAGTTAGGGGTCAGATAACTGTGTGTGCAAAAATGTCCCGAATATTCATTATAGATTGCCGCAGACGAAACTAGGTAACCATAGTGGCCATAGATTGATGCGTTCAACAATTTTTAAGCTAACAGAGTAACATATATGAATTACAATTGGAACACTACAGTATAAAAATACCAAAATTAAATGACAATTATTATTTCTACTCGTACAGGAAGACAATCTGAAGTCGCAGCTGGCGCAAGCGGAAGCGGTCCTCCGGTCGCGTGGCGAGGAGATGCGCCTTCAGATATCCGCCGAGCTGGCCATCTTGGAAGGACACCTCGACTCTATGAAGAGGGAGCGAGACACCATCAACAAGGAGCGGTCTGAACTAGGTGAGTGCGAGCGAGACAATAACATATAGTTATCAGAACTGGGTGAGTGTTAGTGAGACAATAACAAGGTGTGATCAGAACTGGATGAGTGCGAGCGAAACAATGACAAGGTGTGATCATATCTGGGTTAGTGAGAGCGAGACAATAACAAGGAACAGTGACAACTGTGTGAGTGAGAGCGGGACAATAACAAAAAACAGTCAAAACTGGGTGAGTAGGAGCGGGACAATAACAAGGTGTGATCATATCTGGGTGAGTGCGAGCGGGACAATAACAAGGTGTGATCATATCTGGGTGAGTGCGAGCGGGACAATTACAAGGTGTGGTCATATCTGGGTGAATGCGAGCGGGACAATTACAAGGTGTGATCATATCTGGGTGAGTGCGAGCGAGACAATAACAAGGTGTGATCATATCTGGGTGAGTGCGAGCGGGACAATTACAAGGTGTGATCATATCTGGGTGAATGCGAGCGGGACAATAACAAGGTGTGATCATATCTGGGTGAGTGCGAGCGGGACAATAACAAGGTGTGATCATATCTGGGTGAGTAGGAGCGGGACAATAACAAGGTGTGATCATATCTGGGTGAGTGCGAGCGGGACAATAACAAGGTGTGATCATATCTGGGTGAGTGCGAGCGGGACAATAACAAGGTGTGATCATATCTGGGTGAATGCGAGCGGGACAATAACAAGAAGTGATCAGAACTGGCTAAGTACGAGTGAGACAATGGCCTATTTGCATTAAATCAATATTTATTGCAAATACCAAGTGAAAGATACTTTATAACCAATAAAAAAATACAATAGCTCGACCCATAGACCCAGTTGTATTCTCAAATCGCACCGGTTTTTATATTGATTTCAAAAATAAAAATGCATCGATTCCAGAACACATGAAACACCTATGCGACAGCAACGAAAAAACAACCAACATCGAAACAACTAAAGAGGACATACACTCCCACTACGATCTACTCCGAAAAGAATTTAACATCCTCAAAAAATACCTGGAAACTGCCAAATTAGAGCCCAAGAGTGTCGCAGAACGTAGCACTTTGACGGACGACTCGACCAGGACTGATGGTGTTTTGAACAACGGACAGGACTTGGACAGGAGTCGGAGTGAGGACAGAGTGAAGGCAAAACAAGTGGTCAACGATTTGAAGAAGATGAAGAATGTAAATTTTAGTCAGGTATTTGTTTATTTCATTAGCATGGCTTGACACCAATTGTATTTTTTACATCTGAACAACCGGCGTAAAGTCGCAAGCTTGTCGGTATTTTATAGGAACGAGTGCAGAGGAAGTTCGCACGGTATCTTTATAAAAAAATATATGGTTACTACCCTACTTGGTTCTATCCCTCTTTATTTGTTTCGGGAATGGTGGGTATGAACACACTGGAGCTGCGGCGGAGTGTGCACTCATTGTCCACTACTACTTGCTACTGAACAATAGGATTGATAACCCTACTGCGTTGTCTCTATGTGCGTTGTACGTCCCGGAGTGGTCGGTGGTAGCGCGCGTGCGCAGGCACGGCCGGCACCTGCCGCTGCTCGCGCCGCTCGTCCCCCCGCGCACAGATACCTCGCGCTACGCGCCCACTAATCACACTGCTCAACGAGCTAATCACTCACCAGCCTGATATTGATTTGTTTTTTAACAATATAAATGTTATGCTTCAGAATTGTATTAGTTATTTTGGCGGTAACTCGATATTACATTCTAGTAATACTTAGCTGCGAAATGTTTGTTAATAAGTTTTTTATTGTCTCAAAAATGTTTTGGTTTTAGCTGTAAGTTTTTGAGAAATTGTAATAAAATAAATAATAAAATAAAATAAATAGGATTTTCCACGGAGAGTGTGCAACGGAACTTCACGAACTTGTTCCCCCATCACCTTTTCATCACCGGACGCCCAGACGAACGGCAAGGCGTCACCCTTACTTGGTTGAAATGCCATTTATTCGCACCAAGCGTTTTGACTCCTCTTTCTTAATTAGAACAGCAAAACAATGGAACGCCTTGCCCCTGTTTGTGTTTCCGCAGCATTACAATCTTGGAGTGTTCAAGTCTAGGGTCAATAGGTTATTACTGGGCAAACGTGCTCCATCTTCGACCGCATCATCGCTTTCCATCAGGCGAGATCGCGGTCAAACGTTAGCCTAGTCCGATGTAAAAAAAATTACATCAATTACATTCATCATCATCAGCCAGTAGACGTCCACTGCTGAACATAGACCTCTCCCTTTAACCCTCACATCAAACGACAGTCTGCCTTTTGCATCCACTGGATGCCAGCGACTCTCACTATGTCATCGGTCCATCTATTGGGAGACCTCCCTACGCTGCGTCTTCCGGTTCGTGGTCTCCACTCCAGAACCTTTCTTCCCCATCGGTTTTCGGTTCTTCGAGCGAAAAACCGTCAAGTTCGTTCAACTTTAATATAAATTTGTAAAACATTTCAAGAAACGACCAACTTAATGTCAACCTTTTAACTATATCTTTGACAGTCAAACCTAGCGGAGATATACCGCGAGCGCAGCCGTTCTTCGCCGAGCCACTCCACCTTGTCGAGCGAGGGAGGCGACACCACACGCGACGCGACACGACGTGACACACGCGACGTCACGCGGCGACTTATGGAGGAGAATGAACGACTTAGAACTTTCGCTAGACAGGTAGGATATGGTTGCCATATGTCCGGAATTTTCCAGACATGTCAGATTTTTGTCCGGAATTCTACTACCACCACTTTACTAGGGCATGACTTTGACTTGACCGTGACTTACTTTGCTTGACTCTGACTGTGAATTGTTAGACGATATCCAATAAAATGCACTCACTTCGTTTCAACAAGACAAGACTATTGTTAATTGTTACAAGATAACGAAACATCTGACAAAATTATGCCTTCGTGTGCTTTCCCGAAGTGTAAAAACAACAAAAAACCGCTATCTATTTTTTGTTACAAATGTACTGTACATGTTTATATACTGTGTATATAATTAGGTGTTGAAGTATACGTCCGACGGTTCTAACTCGTTTTTACTGAGCAAGTTTCATGTTTATGGTCCGTCCATTCATTTTATTTTGGTCGAAGCTTGTACTATTATGTATATCATCATCAACCAGAAGACGTCCACTGCTGAACATAGGCCTCCCCCTTTAACCTCCACACTGAACGACAGCCTGCCTTTTGCATCCACTGGATGCCAGCGACTCTCACTATGTCGTCGGTCCATCTAGTGGGAGGCCTCCCTACGGTGCGTCTTCCGGTTCGTGGTCTCCACTCAAGAACCTTTCTTCCCCATCGGTTATTGGTTCTTCGAGCGATGTGGCCTGCCCATTGCCACTTCAACTTGCAAATTTTAACAGCTATGTCGGTGACTCTGGTTCTTTGGCGAATATCCACGTTTCGGATTTTATCGCGCAAAGAAACTCCGAGCATAGCTCTCTCCATTGCCCGCTGAGTGACTGAGTTTTTCCAAAAGGCCAATAGTCAAGGACCACGTCTCAGTACCATATGTCATCACTGGCAACACACACTGTTCAAAGACCCTTGTCTTTAGGCACTGTGGTATCTTGGACGAGAAGATGTCACGCAATTTCCCGAACGCTGCCCATCCGAGTTGGATTCTTCGGGCGACCTCTTTGTCTAAGTTGTCACTGGCTGCCCGCGACTCTCACAAATCTCACAATGTCGTCGGTCCATCTAGTGGGAGGGCTACTTACGCTGCGTCTTCCGGTTCGTGGTCTCCACTCCAGAACCTTTCTTCCCCATCGATTACTATTATGTATATGACACAGACTTAATCGCGCCAATCGTGCATTTTTATTCCAGCAACGCGACCACATAGACGAGCTGTCAAGCCAGCAGGCGCGGCTGCACGCGGAACTGACGGCGGCGCGTCTACCGCTGGCGCCGCCCACTCTGCGCCCGCGCACCGCGCCCGCTGTCATGCCCAACAATGGAATCTTACAAAGGTAGCCTTCATGAGTTACTAGCAGCGCGCCGCGATTTCACCCGCCTCAACGTGAGGTTCATTAGCTAATTATAGGGATGGCCCTTGTGTATTAAAAAAATGGTAGTGAAAAAAAAAGTGTGTGCTTAAGACCACACGACAGAAGTAAAAACTTCTAGTTGATTTAATCAGGCGTTACTTTGCTTTTTATAATAATTTCAAATTTATTGTTTGTTTTATAAATTGTATTTGTTTGAGTAATTGTATTTTTTTTTTTTTATCTTATTAATTTCAAAATTTATTGGTTAGTCATTTCAATTAAATAATAATTATATTAATTATTATTTAATTGAAATATACCATATATATATATTATATATTAAAAAAAAAACAATACAAAGTATTATAACAAATTTTTTGTTACAAAATTAAATTCCCTCTTGTTTTAGGTTAGGTTAATTTTTCACTTCTATGTAATTAAAATTTTATGTCAGGTTAGGTTTAAATTAGCATCATAAATATCTATAGAAGAAAATAGTGTTCATCACAAAATCCTTATTGTACTCGAAACGACGTAGAAGCGGAATTACACTAGAAATTCGTCTGATACAAATTATAAGTAAAAACTTCATCAAGGTTGACTATATCTCTCTCGCTCACTTAGCCGACTCGAGTTGAGTTTACCCGAACGAGTATCTGAGGGTGATGGTCATGCGAGTTCACTGCTTTTTCCCCATCCCAGAAAGTGCTCAACGTGCTTAAAGAAGTTTTCACTTCAAAAAACGAAAAAAAAAACACACACTTGGGTACTAATACTGTTGTCTGTCCTACCTATTAACGGCTGTATCTTTCGAACCAGTAATATCCAGTTGAAATGTTCACATAATATGTAATGTTATGGCGGATTAACTAAGAAATAAAAAATAAAAAAGTCTAAAAGTAAAAACGAAAAGGGTCCCCATACAAAAAAAGTTTTTTTTTTCAGCGTATTTTTGTATTAGCTCTAATGTAAAAACGGTAATACGTACAAGCGTCAAACTTGGCATGATTATAGTACACACTTTAAAGTATAACAACAAATATTAAATAATGGCCAAATGCGAATTTCTGTTCATTACCAAGTTATAACTGGTAATTTCGTTATTGAATTTTGTGGTGGTACGGAACCATCAGTGCGCGAGCCCGACTCGCAAATGGCCGGTTTATTTTATGAAAATATCATCTGTTTTATTCACAACACCACATCATCAGCCAGTAAACGTCCACTGCTGAGCAAAGGCCTCCCTCTTAGAGAGGGGAGTTGCCATAATCTCCACGCTAGGCAGGCGGTTTGGGGAGCGCAGTATGTTCACCGTGTACTAATAAGACTGCTGTCTTCCATCCTCCATCCTCCGGTGGATATACAGTTTTAGGAAATACCCGGGTCCTGTTTGTCCGAGCCATCATAATCAGCATTTTAACAGCCCACTGCTAGACTTTTAGCCTACCCTCGAAAGGGTGATTGGGCCATATCCACCACGCTGGCCCAGTGCTGGTGGATTCACATACGCCATTGAATTCCTTCTCCGTACGTATGCAGGTTTCCTCAAGATGTTTTCCTTCACCGAAAAGCCAGTGGTATGAAAATCCGTACATAAGCTCCAAAGAGCTCATTGGCACGGGCCCGGGATTCGAACCCGCGACCTCACGCTTTCAAGTCTAGCGGTCTCCCAAATGGGCTACCACGGCTTGTCCGATTATATCAGCCTTTCCCAAAGTAGGCGATAACGCCCCCTTGTGGGCGCTGCAGGCCTAAAGGGGGGCGGTATGAGACCCAGAAAAAAAAATGGGGGCGTTGTGTAGAGGCTTGGGGGGTGATTTGTAATTTCAATTAGCTAGGAGGCCTCTTAGACACCGACTGCATGACCTCTCGACTCTCAACTACAACTTGTGAACATCAACTAATATTAGTTAGGAGATTGCTCAAACTCGGTTTGATATTTCTCTCTTTTTAACGCCCCCATTTTGACAAAATGGGGGCGTTAAAAAATAATTTATTCTCAAAGTGGGCAGTAGACAAAATAAATTTGGGAACCCCTGGACTATATTAAGCTAAAGCCGCGGCAAAACATGTTTCAGAATGTCACCGAACGCAAATTCCAACGTCACGGGCCACGGATGGCGGAAAGGCGCGGGGGAGGAGATGTCGTTCTTCGCGAACGTACAGCCGAGAATAGTGGTGCCTGGAGACACGGTGCCCTTCATTGGAGTCGTCAGGGACAGGCATAACGATAACCGGAGGTATTAACTTACTAACGGACAGGCATAACGATAACCGAGGTATTAACTTACTAAGGGACAGGAATAACTATAACCGGAGGTATTAACTTACTAACGGACAGGCATAACGATAATCGGAGGTACTAACTTAATAAGGAACAAGCATAACTATAACCGGATGTACTAACTTACTAAGGGCAGGCATAACTATAACTAGAGGTATTAACTTACTAAGGGGCAGGCATAACTATAACCGGAGGTATTAACTTACTAAGGGACAGTCATAACTATAGCCGGATGTATTAATTTACTAAGGGACAGGCATAACGATAACCGGAGGTATTAACTTACTAAGGGGCAGGCATAACGATAACCGGAGGTATTATCTTACTAAAGGACAGGTATAATGATAACCGGACGTACTAACTTTTAAGGGACAGGCATGATAATAACCGGAGGTACAGTCCGCGACGCGTAAGCTGAGCTTTGCATTTATGTGAGTTCACATAGATAGTGTAGGTGTGATAGCCGGCCTGAGGCGCGGTGCATCTTTTGCTTGGTTTAAACTCTTTTTGGCTACCGGTCAGAGGCGCGGTGCGTCCCTCGCGTTTGTGATTGGTGATCAGTGTGATCACTCACACAAATGCAAAGCTCAGCTTAGGCCTCGTGGACCGGAGGTACTAAATTACTAACCAAGGGACATACATAACGATAACTGGAGGTACTAACTTACTGGTCTTACTGTTATTTTATTAGCATTGTAAACGTAAAATTAAACCAAATTACAGCAATATTTGTAACTAGTATATTATGTCAGGTATTTGATAAACCAGTGGCGGTCACTGCGGCGGCGCGTGTCTCCGATGGGAGGCGTGGGCAGGCGGCCTGCCGGCGTTTCCAGCATGAGGGATACCAACAGGGAGAGACCTAGTGAGTGCAATTTATTACTCACCGTCTTATCAATCATCAGGACGAAGATGTCTACTGCTGAACATAGGCCTCCCCGTGGTATAATAATATACTCCGCCAGGTATAGCGCTCCGATACAAAAGGTCACGTGGGTGACACGCAACTACGTCATCGATGTCATGGATACACGTACATGTGCATAAGAAAGAGCAGAAAGACTAAGTAGGTAATTAAACAAGTTCGAGAAAGATGACGATACATGAAACAATGGCGGAATCTCTTTGAGACAGCTGATTTTCTGTGTTACCACTAGCGTGAAATTATAACTCCCCAATCTCCATATATCCCTGTGGGAATCCAATAAATCAATGTGTAATGTGTTTAATATATTCAATTCGTGCTTAACTTGAATTGCTTTGTTTGAGCGGACACACCAAATGTTTTTTTTTTTAAATGCTTCTTGTACAATTTATTATATTATTAAAAAAATTGTTTCCGAATATCTGTGTTTGTTGCAATAAAGTGGCAACTGGACAGTGACGTAATTGGGTGTCAGCTTCCGGAGCGCTAGCCCTTGTTTTCTTGGATCATGGGCCTCCCCCTTTGACACCGAACGATATCCTGCCATGTCGTCGGTCCAACTTTTCGGTGAGTTGTAAGGTAACCGCGATCCGACTACAACGCCGTGCGATGTCAGAGCTACGATGACATAGCGGACAACTAACGTTGAACACTATGCAAGCGACATAACGTCTAAATTGGAGTAAATGTGGCATTGTGAAGTATACTTCATGTCTCGGTACTGCTTCATGTACAACGATGTTCACACAATTTTTCCCTATTTTCACTTAGACATTGTGACACCTAGGATGTAGAGCATAAATAACAAATAGTCTAACACTGTTTTAAACTATCACGGTTGTTCATTAAAGTTATATGATTATTAACGGGATATTTACCGTGGTAAGGTCGTGGAATGAGCTCCCGATATTTCGGCGCAGTTACATGCACCATGTTCACGGGAACACTGAAGAATGCGGGTGGTTGGTCGAACAGTTAAAAAGTTAGGTGCAGACATAACGATCTACCCTCTTTCTTAGTCTTTATCACGGTAAATATCCCGTAAATAATCATATAACTTTATAAATAATAAATAAATAAATAAATATTCGGGACATTTTTTTCACACACGGTCACCTGACCCCAAACTAAGCAAAGCTTGTAATATGGCTGCCAGAGACTGATATACATGCATAAATAGGTTTAAATACATACTTAAATAGATATTAACAACCAGATATAGAACAAACACAAATGTTCATTACATAAATGTTTGTCCTAAGTGGGAATCGAACTCACGCCCCCAAGCGCAGAAGGCAGGTTCACTACCAACTGGACCAACGGGCTATCTGTCAACTTTAACCATGATCAAAGAAAAAGTCTTCAAGGTCTTCTACTCTGGCAGTTGTCCCAGAATACGTCACTGTCCAGTTGCCACTTTATCCAATCAGCTGTTACGTGGTGTATCGTCATCTCTCTCGAACCTGTTGTAAATTGACATCATGACATCATTGCGGGACGGGAGTATTATACCTGGCGGAGTATATTATTATACCATGACTTTAACAAATAGTATATTTCTAACAGCACCTCTATAGATAGATCAAAAAATCAAAATCAAAATTATTTATTCAAGTAATGTACATTATAAATTGTTACTGGCTCTAACTGCCAAACTGGGTGTTGGAAACCCGTATCTTGGTAGTTAGTTCCTTCCATAGACATATGCTGAAGTCGTGTACATTCATTGATTGTTACTTGTGTAAAATAACAACTTAAACTAAGCATCATATTCTTTTATATTAATATTATTTCAAAGTAGGATTCTAATAAAAAGTTGTTTACAATACGCTATTGCTAACATAACTTATGTCATAATAGAATTACCTAACGCAGATCACACAATACGTACAAAATAAAGTTATCATAATAATGTCTATTACACATATACAATTCGAATACAACAAAACAGTTTTATAAAAGGTGACTGATTATTCCAAGATTTTAAATAGGTTTTCGGTTTCATCGTAATTTAGGTTTTTGAGATGTTTGTCGTTAACAACGTTGGTACTGATGTTTTGCGTATTTATTCCAGTAAGCGCCGGCCCTAGTGTGCGATTACCTTCGGATGAGGATCTGAACAATAATGTAAATCAAGAAGTTGCAGTGGACCATTCTTACAAACTTCCACGGTAAGTTAAATCTTTATTAAAAGATCACAAAAAAGGATAACAGATAAATTACACTGTTTTAATCTATCACGGTTGTTCACTAAAGTTATATGTAACTGCGCCGAAATATCGGGAGCTCATTCCACAAACTAACCACGGTAAATATCCCGTAAATCTCTACGTAGTATAAATTAAAGTCGCTTTCCGCGTCTGTCTGTCTGTCTGTCTGTATGGCCGCTAACTCCTCCTAAACCACGCAACGGATTTTGATGCGGTTTTCACCATTAGTAAGATAATTTTTCACGGAAGGTTTATTTATATTATTTAACTTAAGCCCGTACGAAGCCGGGGCGGGCTGCTAGTTAATTATAATTACAACTTGCAGTTTCTGGTTTCACCCGCTATACCCCAGAGGACTCGAAAAGCGACTTTATTTTTTACTATGTAGAGAAGTAAAAACTTACAAAACAAATTAATACATGAGTTATATATTTTTGTTTCAGTGATCAACACGAGCAAAGACCGAACTGCTTAGAGAAACCGTTGAAAATTCGCGAGAGAAATCCCAAATTCGTGCTGAGAGATGCGAAAGAAAGATTAAAATCGTAGGTTGTTTATATTATTATTTATCAAGAAAACTGTATATTAGTAATTTTTAAACTTTCGCGATTTGAACACATGTGTTAACATGTTTATGTTGTTGTTGTATGTTTTACCTATATTAAATAATACGTGATAAGTCCCGATAAACATTTAAAATAACTGTATATTAAACCTTAACTACCTGAATTACTTAAAGGCAAAGGTCAAATCATTTTCTGTACATTGTGCTAAATAGGTGACACTTATGAATCGAGATACAATACAAGTCACAATAGTTTTTGTCATATTTTCATCACCATCATCATTTCATCCATAGGACGTCCACTGCTGGACATAGGCCTCCCCCATCTATCTCCAAAAGGGCCGGTTGAAAGCGGCCTGCATCCAGCGTTTCCCTGCGGTCTCTTTTAGGTCGTCTGTCCATCTTGTGGGTGGACGTACTACGTTGCGCTTACCGGTCCGTGGTCTCCATTCCAGAACCTTTCGGCCCCATCGGCCATCTGTTCTGCGTGATATGTGCACTGCCCACTGCCACTTCAATTTGCTAATCCGGTGGGCTATGTCGGTGACTTTCGTTCGTCAACGGATCTCCTCATTTCTGATTCGATCTCGTAGAGAAACCCCGAGCATAGCCCTCTCCATAGCTCGTTGTGCGACTTTGAACTTGCTTATGAGCCCCTTAGCGAGAGCCTTAGTCCTTTTGTGCCACGCCGCGCTCGTCATGACACCGGCTACTTATCGTGTGCGAGGGTGGGAACACGGTTGCCTGGAAGAGATCGCTTTAAGCGATAAGGCCGCCTGTTAAAAGCCTAGATAATATTTTTATTGTAATATTTATGTTATTCTTGTTTTGTGGTATTTTAATAAAGAGTCATTGTATTGTATTGTGGGGGTGCGTAGAGAAATATGTTGCGCCGGCGCACGCTGGAGCTCTTCCCCACTCGAATCTTCCAGTGTGACGGGAATACTCCAGCACGCGGAGCTCACCACGTCACTACCAGTCCCACGGTCACTCCCACGAACTCCATGAAGACACGGTCTCCAAGTCGGTGGCAGGTTCCATCCTCCATCCCTATCAAGGAAGATATACTAAGAGGAAAGACAATAGCGGAACATTAGATCGTAGCTCGGAAATTTGCCTAAAAACGGTGTGAACTTAGATGGCGCCGTTATTTGAGCGTGCTATAGGTTGTCTCGAACTTCCGTAAGCGCTGCAGTCAGATAGCGTACGAAAGGGTTCTACAAATTACCGTAGCGCTAGTATCGCAGTCAAGTTTCGCAACATTTCAAGAGAAGCGCAACCCATACCAGTAGATGGCGCTATTCTTTATTTTCTTGAAATGTTGCGAAACATGACTGCGATACTAGCGCTACGGTAATTTGTAGAACCCTTTCGTACATTATCTGACTGCAGCGCTTACGGAAGTTCGACACAACCTATATCACGCTCAAATTACGGCGCCATCTAAGTTCACACCGTTTTTAGGCAAATTTCCGAGCTACGCTCTAATGTTTCGCTATTGTCTTTCCTCTTAATCTATCTTCCTTGATCACTATTGAAGGTTGGACGTCGACTGATCTCGCTGACTTCTCTGACTTTCCGGGGCACAAAGTATTTCTCCCGTGCCACTTTCGCTCTGTTGAACCTGATATAATGATATAAAATATGCCACGACTTTGACATTTTCGGTGACAATATCAACTGTTTCAAACAAAATTTTATTCTTCAAAATCTTTAATTTTATATTTTTTATCAGTTAATCTTTAGTTTATTTTAATCAAAATATGTATATATTATATCGTTATGAGTGTTATATTTTGGATATTCGCCAAAGAGCTAGAGTCACCGACATAGCTGTTAAAATTTGCAAGTTGAAGTGGCAATGGGCAGGCCACATCGCTCGAAGAACCGATAACCGATGGGGAAGAAAGGTTCTGGAGTGGAGACCACGAACCGGAAAACGCAGCGTACGGAGGCCTCCCACCAGATGGACCGACGACATTGTGAGAGTCGCGGGCATCCAGTGGATGCAAAAGGCAGGCTGTCGTTCAGTGTGGAGGTTAAAGGGGGAAGCCTATGTTCAGCAGTGGACGTCTTCTGGCTGATGATGATGAGTGTTATATTATTTGTAGCATGCTGTGTTTACCTTTAGAAGGTTGTGCATTCATCGCATTTAACATCGCAAATGTATTTATTCCTAAGATAAGAGTGTGCGACCAGTTTGGTGAACCAATAAAAAAATAATATTTATAATGATGTGCGCCGGAGCCCAGAGAATGTTCTAACTTGAACTCTCCATTCCCTCAGAACAGCCTACCCGCGGCATTCGGAGCGCGAGCCGAGCCCTAGCTCCGTCATCCGCGACGCGAAAATGAGGCTCCGGAAGTTGGAAATCGAGGCGGAGGCCGTCGAAAAGTCCTACTTGGACTTCCGCCGGAAACAGGACGCGAAGCGAGGCGAGAGGCGCGCGGCCAAGAGTGAAAATATTGAAACCTCCGGGAAAGATATAGGTAATGGGGATTGCCCAAATTTTCTGTCCTTATCCCTTTACACTCTGGCTGATACGAGAGTTAGTTTGATTTAAAAAAAATGGCGCCAAACGTTTCACTTTTTCCGTGCGCACTCGGCGTCGATCGTAAACAACAGTAAACTATAAACCTAGGATTTTTTAAAAAAAAATTTAGGCTTTTTAGACAGCCGAAAACCAGAAAAAAGATTTCACAGTCAGAATCTGAAAAAAAAGTTCCGGTTGTAAAGGGGTATAGTTTTGTTATTTTCTAAAAATATAGACTACTAGCTGCGCCTTCAGTTTCACCCGCGTAGTGATGAAAAATTGTGATGGTGATGATGATGATGAAAAGTAGCCTATGTCACTCTCTGACTCTTGAACTATACCCATGCAAAAAATCAGGTCGATCCGTTGTTCCGTTGCAGCGTGAAAGAGAAGAGAAGAGAAAACATCCATACATCTATCTATACATACAAACTTTCGCGTTTATAATATTAGTAGGATTGGCTAAGTATGTCTATTGTGTTATTTCCAGATTTGAAAAACGAGCGAGCGTCGTTCAAAGCGGATGAAAGTCGAATCGAGTCCACGTCACGTTCCATGCCCCCACAGACCCTGGCCATCGAACAAATAATCGAAGATATCGACGAGTACCACGCGAAATACGACCTCGGCGTTACCCACTTCAAAAACAGGAACGCAACTCCCATGAAAGTGAGGCCGATACCGACCACTTACGAAACTCGCACGAAACGGAACCAAAACTATGTAGAAACTTCCATGGCAGAGTTCAGGAAATATTATCATTCTGAAAAACGAGTCGCGAACGAGGACTTTCTAGAGGATCGCACGAGGACTTCGTTAACGAGGTGTCGAGATTACGAAAGTCTTCCGCCGAGATCGCTATCGATTAGTCCGAGGATGGTAGACGAAGACCGCACCTCATCACCGATCACTCGAGGTCGTAAAGTCAGTTCTGAAAGCGACAACTTGCCAAGATCTCTGGCTCATAACGAGGAATCGACCGAAAGAAATGAATCAAACTCGCCTAAAAATATAAATATGCCAGTCCAAGGGAATACAGATGAAAATCACACCCATTCCCCGAAGATTAAAAAAGGCATCACCAAAGGACTACGAACAGAAGTCTTCAGACAAACGAAACACGACAAAGCAAAGGAACTGGAAATACTGAAGCAAAACATAAGCAAGATTTACAATCTGCCCGAGAAAACTATGGCCGAAAACAACGAAACTGTCCAGAACGCTCATTGGGAAATGGAGAACGAAAGAAAATGTTTAATCGAGGAAACGATTATAGAAGCATCTAGAGATGGAACGGGTAGCGACCAAGGAAGCAAAGAACCTGTCGATGATAAAAACGTCCTTCGAATCGAGGTAGAAAGTGTAAGTCAAGTGAACGATGTAAAAATAACCGATTCACAAACACAGGACTTGCTGCTAGTCGTCGAAAGCTCTAATATAGCGGAGCATTCCGATATGAATTTCCAGCAAGACATTCTGTCCACCCAAATGACTATCTTAGTCAGTCCTAAGAGAAGTAATTCGGGGAAATCTGAAGACATCGGCTTCAAGTCTCGTGCGAACAACAGCAATCCCGGAGAGAAATCGATTAAGCTGAGTGGACACGACGTTTTGAACTCCCTCTACCAAGCAGATGAAAACGAAAACATATCCAGCACACAGATGCACTTGGAAAACTCTAAAGATGTCTTGTTGCCATTTCTGAGTGATATAGAGATAAACGAGGAAGCGGACTATCCTGATGATTTCTCCGCAGATATCGATAACTTCAACAGTCAAAAATACGATACTGACCACGAACGCTCTCCGATATCGATGGCAAAAACATCAGAAGACGAAAACTTTTGGGACTCCTAAATTGAAATGAAACAATGTGTTGGTACTCCTAAATTGAAATGAAACAATGTGTTGGTAATCCGAAATTAAAATGTAACAATGTGTTGGTAATCCTAAATTGAAATGAAACAATGTGTTGGTACTCCTAAATTGAAATGTAACAATGTGTTGGTACTCCTAAATTGAAATGAAACAATGTGTTGGTACTCCTAAATTGAAATGTAACAATGTGTTGATACTCCTAAATTGAAATGAAGCAATGTGTTGATACTCCTAAATTGAAATGTAACAATGTGTTGATACTCCTAAATTGAAATGTAACAATGTGTTGGTAATCCTAAATTAAAATGTAACAATGTGATGATACTCCTAAATTGAAATGTAACAATGTGTTGATACTCCTAAATTGAAATGAAACAATGTGTTGGTACTCCTAAATTGAAATGAAACAATGTGTTGGTACTCCTAAATTGAAATGTAACAATGTGTTGGTAATCCTAAATTGAAATGAAACAATGAGTTGGTACTCCTGAATTGACATGAAACAATGTGTTGGTACTCCTAAATTGAAATGAAACAATGTGTTGGTACTCCTAAATTGAAATGAAACAATGTGTTGGTACTCCTAAATTGAAATGTAACAATGTGTTGATACTCCTAAATTGAAATGAAACAATGTGTTGGTACTCCTAAATTGAAATGAAACAATGTGTTGGTACTCCTAAATTGAAATGTAACAATGTGTTGGTAATCCTAAATTGAAATGAAACAATGAGTTGGTACTCCTGAATTGACATGAAACAATGTGTTGGTACTCCTAAATTGAAATGAAACAATGTGTTGGTACTCCTAAATTGAAATGAAACAATGTGTTGGTACTCCTAAATTGAAATGAAACAATGTGTTGGTACTCCTAAATTGAAATGTAACAATGTGTTGATACTCCTAAATTGAAATGTAACAATGTGTTGGTAATCCTAAATTAAAATGAAACAATGTGTTACAGAACCAGTAATAATTTATTTTTCTAATGTCTATGTGAATTAAAAAACAAATTATATATACTTTCTTTTTTATAACTTTCTCAGTATAAAAGTACAAATTCGGTTATCACGCCACCGCTTGGCATTACTATGACGTAACACGAGTTCTAATTGTAATTTATAAATGCTATAAACGCAGTGCAGAATCAACTTTATTGTCATGTAAATAATTATAAACTATATTAATTACGGAATATGAAAATATACATCACGACAACAATACATAACACCATAAAATTACCCACATATTTGGTTAAAATCATAAATTCGAAGTCAAAGTAAGAGTGTGGGTGTATTTTTTTTTTTTGGGAAGAATTAAAGTATGACCGTACAATGTATAGGAAATAAGTGTCTGATGCAGAATTCGATGATCATACCAATGATCATCGAATTCTGCATACCATACCAATCAATACAAATTAATCTGCATTAATATGTAAAAGTATCCAAAAATACTTTATACAATATTCAATGTTTCCTATGTGGTGATTCTTGTTAATATGTAGTTGTCAAAGTCAAAGTAATTTATTAATAAACATTATGTTTACAGGTCAGGCAATTGTAATATTGTTATATAAGAATGTATACATAATACACAACATTTAAAATATAAATAAAATTATATAATGTAAATACCAATACAAAATATGATACACATTAGATTTTTTTACCGTCAGGGTTCACCAATTCATTAAAATCATAAAACACCTGATCGAATCGATCTGTTGTAATTATGTATCAATATTTACATGGACGTGCTGACGTCCATGAATATTTATAGGTGTCAAAGTCTAAATCAGTGTCACTTGTCATTGGTTGTTGACAATTGCAGTAGGAGGGGTTAATTTAAGTAGAGAGGGAAGTATATATTGGGTCGTTCAGTGGCCGGCAGGACAGTCGAGCTGTGGATTGGAAGCCGAAAGGCTGAAGGATAAGTGCTGTGTAGTAAATCAGTGAAAATATACTTGTGGAGATACCATATAAACTGCTATTCGTAACACCTAAAACTACGTTTTTTTTTTTAAGTTTGCATATACTGTTTTTACAAAAAATTTAAATATACTATGAATTGGCAATTTTATTGTTATGTTAACAACTTTGCTAAGAATTTATGATTTTAACCATATGACAACGTAAGGAATCATAGACAAAAATGAGATTAATTACCAAATTGAGAATCTAACAATACATGTAAGCGATGACCTCTTCACTGTTATAGTGGCACTTCACATTGCTTAATCTTGCCAAATAAAAAGAGACGCTAACTAACTGCTAGTCTGTGGAATTCGCTGCCTGAATAGTTCCCTGATGGTTACAATCTGTGTGTCTTCAAATCACGAGTGAATCGGTTTCTTCTAGGCAAGCGTGCTCCAACGTAGACCGCGTCATCGCTTAACATCAGGCGAGATGGTGGTCAAACGCAAGTCTATTACTTACATTAAAAAAAGAAGCAGGTTCGCACCGTGCATAGCTGCGTCCCTTTTAATTTGGCGTATACACGAATACAAATAACGAAGTGTGGTGCCGCCATTACGTAGTAAAGAAGACAAGGTTATGTTAGCGAGAGCTATCAAAATATCAATGCATACAATATTTCGCCTCACAAATCGGATCTAATCCAATTATCGCACCATGTTATTCCTTGGTCACTATATTTTTATTTAAGTAATATATATTATTTAAGTGACGCTATGTTAATACAAAACTAAGGCCCGTTGTAATCACAAACCTTAAGTAGCAAGTGAAGGCTTTAGTCGACAGAACATTTTTTTTTTTATATCTGGCGAAATGTTATAAATCATCATAGAGAAATATACTATACTAGAGTAATCATGTTTCGGTCTTTACGGTTTCCTAAATAAAACATTCAATTATGATATGACACTATTTTTATAATTTTAAACTAACCATGGAATTAGACCAACTAAAACTGACCAAATTTGCTAAAAGTTGGAAAAGAGGGCCTTAAAACATTGCTGTCCCTTTTGTACCAGGCGATTTAGATAAAGACAGCAACATGTTAGTTTCGTTCTGTCAATTAAAACCTACAAACTTGACCACGCTATCCAAATGCATCTGATTACTTAAGCGCACAAGTTATAGTTAATTTTTATGCTCAGTTTTACTTGCGCAAGTTACTGAGTATATGTGCAAACGGGCTTTAAAAACACTCGAGACCAGTTGACCAGACATTTCAAATTATTCTCTACTGGCCACATGTACTTGTCTACATTATACATTCAATTACATAACACAAAATACAACAACACAAAATACAAATTATTTAAACAAGTCAAATACTATAGAATAAAGGAAGTTCAATGCACCTCTAAATTTACCCTATTAGTTAGTTAATTATTTATTAATTAGCACAATTTTACTGTAAAATTATTATGTCAAAATATATAAAACAAAAAAATGAGCAAACGAACTCACATTCGACCTATGTTCAGACCATTAGCACGCGTCTGCTACGAAATATTTGCATCGAATATAATACAGGTTTACGCATATAGACTACTAAGCCGAAAGGAGGTCATAGTACTTATCATGATGAACAACTTTTACTATAGGACCATCACCTGAAAGAAAAGATATCAGCTATGCCATAGAAAGCGACAAAACTTATGGAACAGTTGTTTTTTTTTTCGTGATTTCAGGGTTGGTCTTATAGTAAGAGCTGTTCATAATGATGAATACTATTGACCCCTTTCGGCTTACTACACCCTTTCTGCGTTACCCTGTATCCCATGCTTATCTGATCTGAGGTCATATGGTATACACTTATTGGTCCATCAAAGGTCAATGCAATAAGAGATTTTTTCATAGAGACTTGGCATTATCCATAAGAAAATACCGTTACAAAAAAGGACAAACTACACTGCTGCTATCTGTTAAGTTTTTACCGGCCAAACCCTTAAGTAAGTTTTACTATATTTAGTGGCCAGCCCTAATGGGACACTTACGGATACTTTAGGCCACCCCAAGGCCTCTGACATAGCTCAGCAGCCAACCGTATCAACAAAATAGTTGTCTTCAAATCACGAGTGAATCGGTTTCTTCTAGGCAAGCGTGCTCCATCGTAGACCGCATCGTCGCTTTATATCAGGGCCCTGATTCCGGAACTTTAACACGCACGTAACGCGCCGCGTTAAGTTAACCTCTTAAAATTTGGACTCTATTCCCTAGGAATAAAGACCAACTTTTACAGGGAAACTTAACACGGCGCGTTACGTGCGTGTTTGTAGTTACAGAATCAGGGCCCAGGCGAGTTGGCGGTCAAAAAAGCCTATTATTAGATTTTTTTTTAAAACCTCGCGAGGTCTGGCAAAAAGATTTTTACTGGAAGTACGCTTTACCATTTCCCGTTCTGAAATCTCAAAACGTATCACACATACCGTCGGCCAACGAATAACGACTAAAATTATCAATATATAAAATTATTGTAGTTTAACAATGGAGTACCAATGTCTCATTGCATTGTGAGGCACGAGAAATCGAAGCTGACGTTGTGGTCGACATTTTTCGTAGCGAGAGACGAGCGAGGAGAATTGGGACCAGTCACCCGCAGCCAGTTCGATATCTGCAAGAAATGAGGACAAGATTAGAAATAATATCTATTTAAGTATGTATTTAAAACTATATATGTATGTATATCAGTCTCTGGCAGTCATATCACAAGCTTTGCTTAGTTTGGGGTCAGATGACCGTGTGTGCAAAAATGACCCGAATAACTTATATTTCTAATCTTGTTATTATATAACTAGTAGGCCGCCCCTGCTTCGCACGGGCGAAGCCGGGATATATAGCCTATGTCAACCGGGGATAGTGCAGCATCCCAACAGTGTAAGAATTTTTTAAATCGGTTCAGTAGTTTCGGAGCCTATTCAATGCAAACAAACAATCAAATCTTTCCTCTTTATAATATTAGTATAGATAACTACTAGCTTTTACCCGCGGCTTCGACCGCGTAGTTTGAGGGAAAACAATAGTTTCGTCATTAGAGTATCAATATTTTAGAATGAAGGATGTTCGTGTCAGTATATAAATTACCATATAAAATAATTATGTTCAGAAGTGGACGTCTGGCTGATGATGATGATGATAATGATAATGAATATGTACATGTAGTACATTAACGTTATGAGAGTCGCTGGCATCCAGTGGATGCAGATGGCAGGCTGTCGTTCAGTGTGGAGGTTAAAGGGGGAGGCCTATGTTCAGCAGTGGACGTCTTCTGGCTGATGATGATTATGAATATGTACATGTGGTACACTAACGTTGTGAGAGTCGCTGGCATCCAGTGGATGCAGATGGCAGGCTGTCGTTCAGTGTGGAGGTTAAAGGGGGAGGCCTATGTTCAGCAGTGGACATCTTCTGGCTGATGATGATGATGAATATGTACATGTGGTACATTAATGGCAGTCTGTCGTTCAGTGTGGAGGTTAAAGGGGGAGGCCTATGTTCAGCAGTGGACATCTTCTGGCTGATGATGATGATGAATATGTACATGTGGTACATTAACGTTGTGTGAGTCGCTGGCATCCAGTGGATGCAGATGGCAGGCTGTCGTTCAGTGTGGAGGTTAAAGGGGGAGGCCTATGTTCAGCAGTGGACGTCTTCTGGCTGATGATGACATGTGGTAGCCCTCGTTTCTGCTATTCAATCGAATACATATAGCACTGGACATCTCCAAATATTTTTCAATCCGGGCATGATTATCTCCGTCTACTCCAAATAATGCCATTTGGAAACAGGAGTTATAACTTCCTGGTTCTATTTAAAAGTCGTAGTGTTATTCATCATCATCATCATCAGCCAGAAGACGTCCACTGCTGTACCCACACTGTTAACCACCCCTGTTAACCTCCACACTGAACGATAGCCTGCCTTTTGCATCCACTGGATGCCCGCGACTCTCACAATGTCGTCGGTCCATCTAGTGGGAGGCCTCCCTACGCTGCGTCATGTTATTGGCGTCATATAAATTTAGAGTTAAAAAAAACTCACTTGTAACGGCACCGCTCTGGTCTCCCCAATAGTGGCATCCTTGTTGGGTGTGGAGCACCTCGGGTCGGCGGGCGAGCCGATGCGCCGGCGCAGGTCCCGGGCGCGCCGCGGCGTGCGGCACCCCGACCACGAGCTGAAGGAACACGTCGAGTCTTCGGACATGGGGACCGGTTGCCACCTGTGGACGGGACAAATTAAGAATTCTTCGATTTTGGCTCAGGAAAAATATAAATATTCGGGACATTTTGCACACACGGCCATCTGACCCCAAACTAAGCAAAGCTTGTGATATTGCTGCCAGAGACTGATATACATACATATATAGTTTTAAATACATACTTAAATAGATATTAACAACCGGATATAGAACAAACACAAATTCTCATCACATAAATGTTTGTCCTAGGTGGGAATCGAACCCACACTCCCAAGCTTAGAAGGTAGGTTCACTACCAACTGGACCAACGGACTATCATAACAGGCTATAATAAATGGAAGTGATACCTAGTTTCCCCTTTAGCTCTTACACCTTGGTCGTTTGTTGTTTTGTTCGCATTTGTGTGCCGCTCAATATTGAAGTGTGCGTTTGTAGAATTAATAATGTCAGTGTGTGAAATATCTCGGTGGGTTAATAAATCGCAACGGTATGCCACCAGCGGTACACGTCAGGGAACTGGGGGGTTAAACAAGACCCACTTTCCGCTAGCGTTAACGCCTGCGGAAAAATGAAATTGTATGAAAATGACATTGACAATGACATTAGCTTGAGAGATGTTATCTCAAGCTAATGTCATTTCCATACAATTTCATCTTTCCGCAGGCGTTAACGTTAACAGAAAGTGGGTCTTGTCTAGAACCCCATGGTCGCGATACACGTCACACCCCGATATCGTTTCGAACACTAGCCGGTGGGCTATATATACTTACTTCAGCCTCTCGGTGGGTGAATAAAGCGCGACAGTGTGCCGCCAGCGGTACACGTTGGGGAACTGGTCGCGACACACGTCGCACCCAGATATCGTTTCGAACACTAGCCGGTGACTATATATACTTACTTCAGCCTCTCGGTGGGTGAATAAAGCGCGACAGTGTGCCGCCAGCGGTACACGTTGGGGAACTGGTCGCGACACACGTCGCACCCAGATATCGTTTCGAACACTAGCCGGTGACTATATATACTATATAGATAGCCCGTTGGTCCAGTTGGTAGTGAACCTGCCTTCTGAGCTTAGGGGCGTGGGTTCGATTCCCACCTAGGACAAACATTTGTGTGATGAACATTTGTGTTTGTTCTATATCTGGGTGTTAATATCTATTTAAGTATGTATTTAAACCTATATATGTATGTATATCAGTCTCTGGCAGCCATATCACAAGCTTTGCTTAGTTTGGGGTCAGATGACCGTGTGTGCAAAAATGTCCCAAATATTTATTATTATTTATTTATTATATTTTATACTTACTTCAGCCTCTCGGTGGGTGAATAAAGCGCGACAGTGTGCCGCCAGCGGTACACGTTGGGGAACTGGTCGCGACACACGTCGCACCCAGATATCGTTTCGAACACTAGCCGGTGACTATATATACTTACTTCAGCCTCTCGGTGGGTGAATAAAGCGCGACAGTGTGCCGCCAGCGGTACACGTTGGGAAACTGATCGCGACACACGTCGCACCCAGATATCGCCTCGAACACTAGCCGGTCCATCTTCGTGGGCTCCTCACTGTTTTAACAAAACAATATATTTTTTACTACTTTTTTACCCTAAAAAACATATTGCTAGCAAAATGTTATTATAGCGTAAACGAGTATTTAGAAGACAAATCAATTATGGAATAAATCGATCCGCTCCGCACTATATTGCCATACCCAATCAGGGTTATTGTTATGTATTACCTAATTTAAACATGCTACCTAACATCTGTATGTGAACTTCATAATAATTATGCAATAAATGATTGAGTATTGAATATTTATACCGTACAAATATTTATGTTGTTACTCATACAGCCATTCTCACTGGGATTTCTAAGCCTTTAAGCTTGAGCCAACCCTGAAAGTCACTTTTACTTCTAACTTAGTGTGAAAGTAACAGAGTAATTCTGTAATGATACGAGCATTTTTTTTCGGTCACAGTAATTTGATAGATATTATTATATTAGCATCGCTCGAAGAACCGATAACCGATGTGGAAGAAAGGTTCTTGAGTAGAGACCACGAACCGGAAGATGTAGCGTAGGTAGACCTCGCACTAGATGGACCGAGGACATTGTGAGAGTCGTGGGCATCCAAGATGGCAGGCTGTCGTTCATTGTGGTTCACTCAGGAACCTTCCTTCCCCATTGGTTATCTATTTTTCTAGCGATGTGGCCTGCCACTGCCACAAATTTTAACAGCTATGTCGGTGACTCTGGTACTTTGACAAATATCCACGTTCCGGATTCTATCGCGCAAAGAAACTCCGAGCATAGATATCTCCATTGCCCGCTGTGCGACTCTCGAATTTTTCCATAAGGCCAACAGTTAAGGTCTTATTGTAGTACTTAGTGTTGTACTGCCGTATATTTGTTTTTTATGTTAGTTTAAGTTTCATTTGTATTTTCGGTGTGTAATAAAGAAATATTGTATTGTATTGTAGTACATACTATTATTTATTCTATGGTTCTCACCCGTATATAAAAGGCTCTGCGAGCGCCCTATCGTTCGCCTCTTCCATTTCTTCCCCTCTCTCTTCCTCTGAGTCGGAGTGCTCCGACGCAGTTAAAAACACGTCCTCACTCTCCGAGTGACAGGATGCGACTGAGTCATCGTCAGATATCTGGAACAATCAAAGTAGCCATAGAGATGCGAAAATAACATTATCATCATCATCATCATCAGCCATCAAACGTCCACTACTGGACAAAGGCCTCCCTCTTAAAGAGAGGTGTTGCCATAATCCCCACGCTTGGCAGGCGGCTTGGAGATCGCAGTAAGTTCACCGTGTACTAATAGGATGCTGCTGCCCATCCTCCGGTGGTTCTGGTCGTAGTTTTAGGACATACCCGGGTCCAAAAAAAATAACATATCCATAATTTATTATACATGACGCTGAAAATCTTAAAAATATTGCTCGTAATACTTGCTGCCATAAAATTTCAAGAGCTGTGATTTATCAACTTGCTAGTCAAACATAATAAGGTTTGTTAAAAAACGTTTCTAAAAATAAGCTTTTATTTAAATGATATGCAGACATTTTAATTATTTTATATGCTTCCCAATATTTTAATCATTTTAAAAATATTAAAGTATTGGGTAGCATATTGTATTGTCACCAGGGGCCTTACGGACAACAGCTAATTGCGGCACCTAATCCGCTCAGTTGCAAAATCACGCGAACGTGAACCTTATCGCGCCCAGATACGGTTTGCGGTCGCGTGATTTTCCAACTGAGCGGATTAGGTGCCGCAATTAGCTATTGTCCGTAAGGCCCCAGGACTACAATAAATATTACCTTAATCTAAAAGTGTATGCAAAATTTATTGTTTATTCGTGAACACGCTCGAGTGTAGGAAAATGATATAACGAGGTAAAACATGTATTTTTATGTTGTTTCCAAAACTCCGTAGAAGCCTAGAAAATTCTCCACCGCTTCACTAGTGCAGAACTTGGACTTGACTTACTTTGCTTGACTTTGACTGTGACTTGTTTGACTTTATTTAATTCCCTCTTTTTATTATTCCGTTTGAAGGACTATGTGTACATGGGCACGAAATAAACAAATAAAACTGTAGAAATGTACCTTGGAATTTTGGCGCCAAGGTGAAAAAATTACATCATCTCATTATTTTTAGTAGTAGTCTCTACCACTTACTAAGGAATGACTTGGACTTGACTGTGACTTACTTTGCCTGACTGTGACTATGACTTGTTTGACAGTGGTGTCAATTCTGTTGTACCATTCTCTAAACTAAACCAATTTGACAGGACTAAAATTATCGGCGTCTCTTTTTAATTTAATACGTCAGAAAAGGATGGCACCAGTTTTAAAGCTGTCAAGTTTAGTTTAAAGAATGGTAGAACAGAATCCACACCATTGTATAATAAAACTTGAAAATATTTCAATACACTGGCAAATTTACAAGATGTTCGACGCCAAAATCCTATCAAGAGGAAATAAGAAAAAATTGTACCTCTGCTTCAACAACTTGGCACTTGTTCATGTCGACGGTGAAGAGAGTGGGGCTGCTGTCACCCGCCGGGGAGTTCACACTGATTGACTTCTCAGTCTCGTTGTGCTGCTGTTTGCCGTCACCTGGATAATATAGTTATTACACCAGGTTAGTTGTCACCTGGATATTCCTTCCTGCCCATTTTTCTATCGGACTGCCAGAGCGGGCACAAAAAATCGACACCGCTTTATGGTTGGTATTCCGAAAACCCGAACGAAGCGCTTTGATTCCACTTTTATTGTGTGAACTGCTAGTCTGTGGAATGCGCTGCGTGAATGGGTGTTCCCCGATAGATACAATCTGGGTGTCTTCAAATCACGAGTGAATCGGTTTCTTCTAGGCAAGCGTGCTCCACCGTAGACCGCATCATCGCTTAACATCAGGCGAGTTGGCGGTCAAGCGCAAGCCTATTATTTATATTAAAAAAAAATAGTAAGTACATTATACCATACATTCCATCCCCGGTCAAAGACCCAGAGCAGGGGTGTCCAACATACGGCCCGCGGGCCACAATGCGGCTCGCCAAGGTTCCTAATCCGGCCCGCGAACGAGTCAAAAGTTGAGTAACTTTTAACTCTTTAGACGACATTTTGGAAATAACGACGAGACATATGTTCGTAAAATATTAAAACGCCGTTCAATCGATAAAAAATTAAGTTGTCTTCGAAGATAATTATATAGATAGAAACTCTTTATTGTGTACACCCGAAATAAAAATAGCAAACAGATAGAAAACACTTAATAGCTAGTGCCAAAAGTGGTGACCTTATCGCTAGAAGCGATCTCTTCCAGGCAACCATTGGATGGAAAGATTTGTTTAGATAGTTTGTTAGCTACAAATAAAGCTACTAAAAGCATTTTTTTTTTTACATTAGACTTGGCTAACGTTTTATTGCGTTCTCGACTGATGGAAAGCGATGATGCGTTCGAAGATGGAGCACGTTTGCCCAGTAATAACCTATTAACCCTAGAATTGAACTGTTTAAATGACTTACCAATATCATGATCGAAAGTCAGTCTCCGTATGAAGCTTTCACTCTTCGGGCTGGTCGACAAAATGGAGCGATTCTTCCGAAACGACGCATTCTTCTTACTGTTCCTCTCAAACTTGTCAATTCTCCACTCGCACCTGCACTTAGCTGCCTTCTCCCATTTCTCCGTACACTCGCTCTCAGAAATGGCCGGCCCTTTAGTCTCTGTACTCTCCGTCAACTCTTCACATATAAAACTAGCTAAGCACCTAACGTGCGCGTCGATCACATGAGACACTTTAACCCTACTCGATAAAACTCCTCGGTGAGATTTTCTTTCGTCATCAGAACTAAATATATCATCATTTGGACACCGTAACTTCACTAGAAACTCCGCTAAGTTATTTATATCGTCTAATTCTTTTGTCTGTTGTTTAATTTTTGAGACAACTAACTGTGCCAGTCGGGAATGGATTAATGCAAAGTCGATTTGCTGAAATCTCTCATCGTCCATGTAAGTGAAGATTGTGTGTTGCAAATGTTTTGCTTCGGATTTCAGCGAAACTCCAGCGACTTCGGGTTCAGCTGTCAATGAAAAGTTTAAGGCATCCGCTATTCTTTTAGCGAAGACTTGACATGTACGTTCTATGCAGAGAAGTTGGCTCACAGTGTGATTTATTGGTGTAGCATCTCCGTTAACTAATTTCGCGCTTGCAATTGGCTGTCGACACAACCTCTGTCTAACAGGGTCGGTTTTCTTCCAATGGGCCGGTCTTTCGGATGTTATTTTGCAAGTTTTCATCGCCATACACAGCTCTGAGATTGGACTCATGGTTGAATCTTTTGTAGGGCTTAGCTGACTTAAGTTTAAGCTGATACCAGAGATAGATAAGTCTTCAGGTATGTTTTGTGATTGTGCGCAACTGTCACTGTATGCGAAAGAGCAAGCGCTTTCGTATTTCGCTTTGAGATAGTTTTCCAGTAAAGTAAGGCCTTCCAGTGTGCGTAGATCGGTGAATGTGTCGATGAACGGCCAGTATTCTTTCCAGCCGATTTTCATTTGCTCCGCTAGGTTTCTGTAACAAAACAATTTTGACGTGATAACGTCTTATAAATCGATGAACGCCGGCTGCACGCACGAAAAATTGTCGCGTTTCTACCTGAGTCGCGCGTGCAAGCGAGAGCGCGGAACAAGCGAGAGCGCGGAACAAGCGATAGAGAGGCACGTTCGGCCTAAGCGTTATCACGTAAAATTATCGTCCGTAAACCGACTTTATAGACAACTCTTTTTTTATTGGCTGTATAAAATGAGCTTCGCTTAAATATCAGGTATTTACAAGCCTGTGACAGTAAAGTCAGAGACCCACAGTTTAGTCAGCGACCCATAGTTTAGTCAGCGACCCAAAGTCGCGCTCCGTCATATAGTTTAGTCAGCGACCCAAAGTCGCGCTCCGTCATATAGTTTAGTCAGCGACCCAAAGCCGTGCTCCGTTATTTTAAGGAGCTAGGCTTAAGGGTCTTATCACCCACTTTCGTAGTATATAATTTTAATTTAGTACACAATGGGGATTGTTCATATCTATACTCGTATAAAAGAATTCGTGTTAGTTACACAATTTATAACTCGAGAACGGCTGAACCGATTTGGCTGAAAATTGGTGGGGAGGTAACTTAGAATACATATATAGGTAGGAGACGGACATTGGCTTACTTTTCATCATCATCGCCATATTTCATCACCACGCGGGTGAAACCGCGGGGCGCAGCTAGTTTTTTATAGAATGTAATTACAAAAACATTTCGAGCAATACTTACTGTTCACTATACATCAATTTTTATTAAAAAATAAACGCCGATGACGAATATTTTTAATTAAATACGATTGACCTTAGTTTACCCTTGAATGACGTCAGCGTTGGCGTTATGTTGTAATTTATCTTAACCGTTTACACAAACAAACAAAAAAGCCAGCCACTGTGCAACTATAGATGCCTCTCGCAAAGTCTCCACCACTTTACTAGGGTATTGGACTTGTTTGACTACATGTCATCAAACTTGATATTATTTTAATATTTGACACTGGCATATGAACAAGAGTGCGACGCCAAAATCCTCACAGAGGTAAGAATAAAAATAAAGTATGTATGGACTAGATTAGCACAGGACCGAGGCAGAAGGCATAGCAAGAGAGAGGCCTATACCCAGCAGTGGGATAAGGAAGGCTGTGGATGATGATGATGTATAGAAAATGAGTCTTTATTCTCACCTGCCGACAGCTTCCAGTCCCTTGCTCATCTCAGCGAGGCGGAAGGTGGAGGGGCGAGCGTCGCGCGGGGGTGTCTTCCACTTCCGCCGGAACACCTCCGCTTCCTTCACCTCCATGGGACCGGCAAATGCGCGGATCTCGTAACGAGGGCTCAGGGGGTTTTGGTTTATATCCTGTAAATTATCAGGGGGCTTAGACAATACCTACTTTCTGAAAATGACATTAGCTTGAGATAACATCTCTCAAGCTTATGTCATTTCCATACAATTTCATCTTTCCGCAGGCGTTAACGCTAACAGAAAGTGGGTCATAAGTCATAAGTAATTTATTGATAAAATGTCAATTTACACGTCAAATAACAAATGTTCACTTAAAGTGAGAAAAAATACAATAATAATTACTTAATTGACTAAATTAGAATATATAATTGCATTACAGAAATAATAAAACAAAAAATAATAATAATACATGTCATACAATTCTTACCTATATGGTAAAGGTACATTCATATGTCAAATCTATAAAATTCGTCGAATCTGTAAAAAGACTGCTCGATGAGCCATATTTTTAACCTATTTTTGTACAACTGCAGACTCGTGGCTGCAGTTATTTCATTCGGTAAGTGGTTGGAAACCGTCAACCGCTACAGTGTCGCTCGAGTATAACACAATAGGGAATATGCATGTGTTTTTTTTATATTTTTAATCAACTGTTAACATCGTTATATCATAGTAAAAAATATAATTACAGTTGGAAATGCTCAAATTATTTTTTTTAAAAATATTAAAAACGTCGAATAAATTTGAGCTGTATGAACGCCGCAATTTTTCGCGGGCTTTGGATGACGTCATAAGCCACGCTCTGTGTTTGTTTACTATAGAAAATACAGTTATTTCACACAGATTTTCAGTTTTATAGATATTCAGACCATGGAAGAAGCTAAAAAAACGGAAAAGTACGATTAGGACTCGTGCTCTGAGGGTTCCGTTGGACGGAAACGTCTAGAGAGCACGAGTCCAAAAAAAAAAACTAACTGAAGTTGAAATATTGAAAGACAAACTTAACTTTGTAGTTGACATTAAGGTTATTCCATACATAACAACTACAAAATGTAAGTTTGTAATTCTAAACCAATATTATTTTTAGGATATAACTTCAAATTAACAACTTTCAGATTTATTACTTTATATGTGCTGTAAGATCTTGCCTCTTGCCAAAATTAATGATTCTAGGTCAGCGGGAAGTACCCTATAGGTTTTGATTCCCCTGTAAAATCGCAAAATATGCGAAATAAACGTTCATATCTTTTGATTGCGTTGACTTACAACTTTAATTTTTTTACAGCCGAAAGAAACCGTAGACCCAAGTATTTAGTATACATTTTAACTTGATACCTTTACGCGTTCTTGAGAAAAAGGGTCTTGGCAGACGGACAGACACACAGACGGACAGACAGACGGACAGACAGACGGACAACGAAGTGATCCTATAAGGGTTCCGTTTGTTTCCTTTTGAGGTACGGATCCCTAAAAACAATTTTATTGGTATTGTCTTGTGCCAAAGTGTACAAACACTACTAGAAATACACCCGATAAGTGTTTTTTTCCCCATTCCAAGAGATGCGAAAATACGTAAACAATGGTGTAAGGTTATGAGGAGAGATGAAATATCTCCAACATCATGTTTGCATTGTTGTGTAATTCATTTTAATGTAAATATGTTATATTTTGATAGCATGGTGTGATTTAGTCAGAAGTGTGTTTTGTTCCTATTTAATATTATGCACTCTGTACCAGTGCCGGTTTTAGCACTACCAGCGCCCTAGGCGAGACTTCTACGGTGCCTACTTTGACAAAACCAGTCTCAGTCATCGTCCTAAAGATTCCTAGTTTCACGAGAATGCTAAAATTACACTATCTAATGGAAAACAATTACAGAAACTCAACATAAAACTATTTTTCTATCAAACACTACTAAAATTGTATGAATATCGACGCCGATAAAGAAGATGTTGTGGCTTTTGACGTCACGTTTCGTTTCGACCAATGGTGAAGCGTTTCGCAAATTTGAATTTCCCTTTTATATTTTGCACTTTTTATTTAATATTTTAAGCAATTATAATGCAACTAAATAAAAAAATATTTTGTAGAATATAAAGTCAGAACAATAAAGATTCGGAAAAAAATTGTTTCAACGATATTTAAACCACATGCATATTCCCTATTATAACTTAGTAATGAACAGAAATTTGTTACAGACTCGCACTTAGCCATTATTTATTATTTGTTGTTATACTTTAGTTAGTGTGTAGTATAATCATACCAAATTTGACGCTTGTCCGTATTACTGTTTTTACATTAGAGCTAATCTGCCGTCCGATTGCTAAAAGATCGTTATGTGACACTGTGGCCATATCACTTAACGATCTTTTAGTAATCGGACGGCAGTAATACCAAAATACGTAAAAAATATAGGTTTGTTGTATATTGGACCCGTTAGTTTTTACTTTTTGCCTTTTTATATTATATCTTAGTTAATCCGCCGTAACATTACATATTATGTGAACATTACAACAAACTATCTATTGCGGTTCGAATTATACAGCCGTTAAAGACGAAATATGCTTCACATTTGACGATTCGTGCTCACGAATATTCAAAAGTAGACCTTTAAAATCGATTAATTGTCATTTTTTTTTCACCCGTTTTACGTTCCCTTCGATGGATGTGAATCAACTTCATTCAGTGTCTAGAGAAGATACTTTTTATAAAACAAAATTGTGTGTAATCCTAACAATCATTCAAATACTTTAGTGATCGCAGTTTTTTGTAAAAGCGTAAGATTATTTGTAGAAAATAAAGAAAATATTAATATTGAAAATATTTGAAAGCGTCAAACAAGTGTACCATCTCTACCATTTCGCCTTAAAGGTAGGACAGACAGACAGACAGACATCGTAGACATTAGTAATAGGGTCCTGTTTTAACCTTTTGGGTAAGGAACCCTAAAAAAGAATATAATAAACTTACCGGAGGTTCAGCGGGAGTGAAGGGCCGGCCGATAGTAGGCATCGTACTCTCGTCCTCTGAATGAAGCACGGGCACGTAGAAACGTTCGTGTAACATGTGGGAGATTCTTTTAGCGCACTCGCCCGTTGCGTTCGGTGCGCGCTTGCAGATTATCTGGAAAATCAACACAATGATTAATTTTAATACTTGTTTTTAGGTTAAATTTACATTGAGATATTGCCCAAATGAACCGCTTTGTTTCCACTTTACCATTCCATATGTTACAATATTTGTTCGACCAAGCTACCTTATATTTTAGGCTACTCCCTATATTTGTTCAAACAAGTTATTTAAATCTTTCAGGTGTTCCTTGAATTTCTTTGATCAAGTTACTTAAATATATTTCGGCTGCTCCCCATATATGTTCGATCTAGTTACATTTAACTTTCACATTTTTCATGTATTTTAATGCCAAGTTAATCACATATTTAGACTGTTTCCGATATTAGTTTGACCAAGTTACTTACTCCTTTCGACTGCTTCCCATATTTGTTTGACCAAGTTATTTACACCTTTCGACTCTTCCTATATTGGTTCGATCTAGGTTCTTACATTTTTCATGTAGTTTTAATGCCAAGTTACTCACATATTTAGACTGTTTCCGATATTAGTTTGACCAAGTTACTTACACCACTCGACTGCATCCCATATTCTTTGACCAAGTTACTTACACCTTTCGACGCGTCCTATATTTGTTCGATCTAGTTACTTACACCTTTCACATCTTTCATGTCAAGTAACTCACATCTTTCGCTTGTTCCCCATATTTGTTGACCGCACCCTTATTGCACTGAGGGAAAGAAGTGATCACATCTAAGGCTTCCTCCGCACCGAACTTGGCCGCGAAATGTAGCGGAGTCTCGTTCATTGCCTTATCAGGTGTGTTGAGATAACGGTCTACTAGGATCTCGGCAAACTCCTGGAAAGAAATAGCACATCTTACTAATAATATAAATGCGAAAGTGTGTTTGTTTGTTCCTCTTCCACGCAGCAAGAAAGCAATGAATTGACGTGATTTTTTGCATAGATATAGTTGTAGACCGAGAGAGCGACAGCTAGTATACCTTTTAATCTAGAAGAAATTATGTTTCATGTGGGAATTTCCACGCGGGTGAAACCGCGGGGGCAGCTAGTTGTGATATAAGTGTGAAAAATGCGAGTTTGCAAAACCTTTTTTGATCGTAGATAGCTTACGTAGATTACGAAAAAGCAATTAGACAGTGTCGAACACTGGGCCATGTTGAACTCACTCCATCGCTGTGGTGTCGATGATTGAGATTATATTTGGAAAAACTCAGAGTCACACAGCGGGCAATGGAGACAGCTATGCTCGGAGTTTCTTTGCGCGATAAAATCCGAAACGTGGATATTCGCCAGGGAACCAGAGTCACCGACATAGCTGTTAAAATTTGCAAGTTTAAGTGGCAATGGGCAGGCCACATCGCTCGAAGAACTGATAACCGATGGGGAAGAAAGGTTCTGGAGTGGAGACCACGAACCGGAAGATGCAGCGTAGGGAGGCCTCCCACTAGATTGACCGACGACATTGTGAGAGTCGCGGGCATCCAGTGGATTCAAAAGGCAGGCTGTCGTTCAGTGTGGAGGTTAAAGGGGGAGGCCTATGTTCAGCAGTGGACGTCTTCTGGCTGATGATGATGATAAGTAAGAGATAAATAATGCTTTACACTCATATCAACACTAGATTCCGTGTTGAAGATCCCATGCCACACACATTAAGACATAAACAAGTAATATCCAGACCCAGAGCAGATGCAAATTCATATTTCCAACATCTGTTCGGTCGTGAATCTAATCCAGGACCTGAATCTCATAAGATTAAGCGTACGCGCTACCATCGAGCCATACCTGGTCATCATTGAGCCACACCAGTTGTCATTGAGCCATGCCTGGTCATCATTGAGCCATACCGGTCGACAAATTAAGCCACTCTGGTCATCAAAGCTCGCAACAACTGCGATTGAATAAAGTTGAAAGCCAGCTTCAAAGGCATCTCACCATGTATGGAAATACTTATAATACTAATGTAGAAGCACAACTAAACTAGAATGTTGTAGACCAGCCTTTCCCAAAGTGGGCGATAACGCCCCCTTGTGGGCGCTGCAGGCCTAAAGAGACCCAGAAAAAAATGGTGGCGTTGTGTAGAGGCTTGGGGGGTGATTTGTAATTTCATTTAGCTAGGAGGCCTCTTAGACACCGACTGCATGACCTCTCGACTCTAAACTACAACTTATGAACATCAACTAATATTAGTTAAGAGATTGCTCAAAGTCTGTTCGATATTTCTCTCTTTTTAGCGCCCCCATTTTGAAAAAATGGGGGCGCTAAAATATAATTTATTCTCAAAGTGGGCAGTAGACAAAATAAGTTTGGGAACCCCTGTTGTAGACCCTTACCTGACATGATCCTGCATCTGCGTCAACCCCATACAGCCGCTGCACGAAGGCTGGGTTGCCAACAGTCGTCAGAATGAGATTACACATTTCAGCGTTTTGAGCCTTAGCTGCTATATGCAGGGCGTTGTATCTTGAACCTTCCTAGAATTTAAATAAAGAAAAATATTGCTAAGCAAAGATTTTCTGTAGTAAAATTAACAAAAACGAATTATCATTCCCAATGGGGGTGATAAGCACTGACGTTCCCCTAGGAGTGTATTATGCAATTCAATTATGTAATTTTAAGGCTGGCAGGGATGCCAAACTGGAAGCAGAAAACTGCTGACCAAGCATTAGGAGAGACCAATGTCCAGTAGTGGGCAGTAAAAAGATGTATTTTTTTTAAATGATGAAATGGGCTTGCGTTTGACCACAACTCACCTGATGGTAAGCGACGATGCAGTCTAAGATGGAGCACGCTTGCCCATGAGGTGCCTATTCACTCTTGTCTTGAAGAGACCCAGGTTGTACTTAGTAGGGAACACCGAGGCAGGAAGCGCATTCCATTCCTGTGTAGTTCTGTGTAGTCCTGTGTAGTGATGATGATATAGTAAGCTGCCACTACGGGTGTCCTCGCACCTACGTTGACCAATCGTTACCTTGGGGAGATTCAATATAAAAGTACATATTTCACTTTCGATTATTCTTATAATTTTGACTCCATAACTACACAGTACGAGCGGGGTAGGGACGACTGAGGGCTGCGCACCTGTGCTCTATTTAATATATATTAATCAGTATCACTGTGGCGCGCACCACTAAAGACCAGATTGCCTAGTGTGCGTTTTTGCAATTGCTATTTCCTCGATCGCGTCAACGTTAACTACGATTTGTATGAAACAGTAAATAAGTAAATGCAATAGGCATGATGACTATTTTTTTTTATCACATCATAAAAAAGCTGATCATAAATAGAGCCCATCAACGAAAACAAAATTAAAATTAGTTCAAAAATAAATAAGATATAAGCATTTTAATTTCATGCTAGACAGAGAGCGCACTATACTGAGCCGTGACGTCACGCCTCAGGTGCGCCATACAAATGCTATACTAACTGAGAAAGGGATAGAGCATCCCATCTCTATCCCCACCTAAAACTTTAAACACTCATAACTCAGAGATTTATCAGCCAATTTAAATATTTTTTTCAGTATGTGTAATGTATTTAGTTATATTCATCGCTAAGCCGATTATTTGTAATAAATTAAACATTAGGACACATGTCTATTGGAAAAAAATCGCACTATGCCCTCAGGCATTCTGTAGCGAGATTGACACCATGTACTTGTCTTAAGTCAAATAGCATAAAGTTTGGTTAAATGTCAAAGTTTACCTGCATAATAGCCGGAGTATTCCCGCTGCTGACTAGGAAACGCGGGTTGTCCCACACTCGATCCCGCACACTGGCGGCCAGACCAGCTTCTATGGCCTTTCGTAGTGACACCATGTCTTGGGGCGAAGGAGCTTTGAATGGATAAGGCTTCTCTCCCATGAGAGCTGAAACATATTTTTTTTATAGAATATTTGGTAAACAAGCTACGGGCCACCTGATGGTAAGTAGTCACTGCTGCCTATGGACACCTACAATACCCGGGGCATTGTCAGTGCGGTGCCTTTGAGGACTCTATTCACCTTTCATTTGAAGCAGTCTAAATTATACTTTGGAAAAACCAAAGGTAAGTAAGCTATTCCACAACTTACAGGTACGTGGCAGAAACAATCGAATAAATCAAACAGTGCGAGACTTCCACGTATCTATAACGATGATAAGTTATTTGAATGTTAGTTTGTTGGTCAAGTCGAAAGATAAAACAAATTTAAATTGTTTTTTTTACCCCTTTAAATGGCTGATAATCTTTACTCTTATCATTAATTAATTTAATCTTACTCTCATTAATCTTAATCTATACTCTCAATCAAATCACCTATCAAACTAAAAAAACTAAATTAAAATTAAACGGTTTAGCCATTTGGGAGCTACGATGGCACACACTGATACACAGATACACACGTTGTTGGGTTTGTCATAGTTTGCTGCCTTTTAAAAAAACAAGGGTTACTGACAGTCCCCTATGTAGAGGGTGTCTGGAGACTGAAAAAACGGCCGCACATTTGCTGCTGGAGTGCAGCAGCGTGGCAGAACAACGAAACACTATCATCGGAACACCGAGGACGCTCTGGGAAGCCTGCGCAGGCATCAGCGAGCTGCTGGCTTTCCTGAAGGAGACCGGGTGGCTGAACTAGCTGCAGCCGGGTGACGCAAAATGGGCCAATGAATGGCCTAGTTACGGAAAATGCCCGCTACACTAGCAACACAGATATTTAAAAAAAAATTGCTCGCTCTGTTAAAATTTGCAAGTTAAAGTGGCAATGGCAGGCCTCATCGCTCGAAGAACCGATAACCAATGGAGAAGAAAGGTTCTAAAGTGGATACCATGAACCGGAAGACGCAGCGTAGGTAGGCCTCCCACGAGATGGACCGACGACATTGTGAGAGTCGCGGGCATCCAGTGGATGCAAAAGGCAGGCTGTTGTTCGGTGTGGAGGTTGAATCGAGGCCTATGTTCAGCAGTGGACGTTTTGGCTGATGATGATGATGACCCCTATGTTTGCGTAGAGGGTTAATATGCAAGGAGCATGTGCACATTTATGGAACTGTTTTAGAGGGTAGCACATGGCAAGGCGAATCCATAAAAATTAAATTTGCCCCTCTGCGGCCGAAAGTGTGGATTTACTCAATTACTACATTTCTTGTAGGCTATAGGCGTGCCGATGACAATTAACGCGGCCAATTAGCCGTTCGCGTGTCGATAATGAGGTCACCGTAACATTTTCTTCGGCCAAACACAGGAGTCTATTAGTTAATTTGGAAACAAATTTGCTTTGAAAGGAATTTAGTCATGTTAAAATAATGTCGATGATGATGATGAATTTAGCGTTATCATCCGCGACTTTCGGATGCATCCGATAGTTTGTTTTCAACTTAAGATTCTATCAAAAGTCAATAACACAATTGATTGCCGGATAAGAATGGTTGAAAGATAATTCCAAGACGAACATCGACTTCTGGGTGAATGCACTAAAACATAATTTCATTTCTTAGTCATAAAATTCAGAATCAGCAGTGCAAGTAACGTTCTTTATCGATCCTCAAATTTGACAGTTGAGATCGTCAAATTCGATAAAATGATTTTTAATCAGTATTCGCTATGATCGATTCTATGGCATTTTAACAAATACTAGCGGTCCGCCCCGGCTCCGCACGGGTATAGTTATATAGCCTATTTAAAATAGCCTATATTAATCAGTGATAATGTAGCATTCAAATGGTGAAAGAATTTTTAAAATCGGTTCAGTACTTTTTGAGCCAATTCGTTACAAACATACTTACATACAAATCTTTCCTCTTTATAATATTATTATTAGTAATTAGTATATTAGTATTATTATATTAGTATAGATATAGATAGTATAGATGACGATCGATAAAGCACGGTCTTGCACGGCAGAATTAGAAAACATTTATTGAGCAACTGATACATTCTTATTCTCATTCGAGATGGGGGCGATAAGTCCTGCACTCACGTCCTGCTTCGGGTGTATTGTGCATTTCTCCCTACCAGCACATACCCGAGCCAACCCAACCACTTGAAAACATCGGAGTGAGGCTCTGGGGCACTGGCACAGTTGCTCTATTGGCGTAGATGGAAGTGTAAGTAATGATGATGAAAAGCAGTCTAGCTGTTGTGGTGACGTGGATGAAGAGGGCAATGGTACCTCATGCAACCTGGTAGCGATTCTAGCTTCTTCTGTGGCTTCACAATGGCGCAGCACATGCTCTACAGTTTCGTTCTCTTTCATGCAGCCTGATACATTTTAGTTTTTAGTTTAGGAACAAACATCCATACATCTATACAGACAAACTTTCGCATTTATAATATTAGTAGGAAGTATGATTTATGGGATATTTACCATGGTTAGGTTGTGGAATATAGCTCATTCTACAACCTTACCACGGTAAATATCCCGTAAATAATCATATAACTTTAAATTGTTTAGATTCAACTAAAAACTTCTCTATAATAGTGCTAACAGACGCTCAAACGCGGCTGATGGACCGCCGTCCAACCAACGGGAGAGAAAGAATTATCATATTTCCCTCTCTTTCTCTCCCATTGGTCAGACGGCGGTTGAGGTCAGCCGCGTTCATGCGTCTGTTAGCGCTATAAAAAAACCAATGTTTAATAACAATACTTACAATTGTCATTTCCATCTGTGGTGTCCGTAGGTTCTGCTCCACGCAATGCGAACGACAGAGCATCCTGCCGGTTCTGGAACGCCTTAAACCTTGCCAGCTTGTACCTTCTCACCAGCTCTAAAGCTTCCGACTTGTTCTTGTAAACATGTAGTACTTCTGTGAGCAAAATTATTACATGAGAACCATCATTTTAATTCAGCGGCCTAAGGTGCATATCTAATTCTAATTCAAAATGGGGGTGATAAGACCTGCACTGACATACCGCTTGGGGTGTATTGTGCATTTGCCCCTGCCAGCCTACACAAACCAGCCGAGCTCTAATTCTAATTCAAAGTGGGGGTGACTGGATTATTTCGCACTCTCTTAAGCACAGCAATAACAAAGCATGGCTTTGGGTCGCTGACTAAACTGCTCAACCCCTATTTCACCAGGTGTTGTGGTATTGGAGACTTGTAGTTGTTGAGTTTTTTCAAGGAGTCTAGACCTTAATTGTATATCTTGTGTGGCCTTGTAATGCAGTAGTACATGCTCCACTGTCTCATTCTCCTGTAGACAGCCTCGGCACACAGGGCTGTCTGTGGCTCCAATTTTGTATAAGTGATAGTTTAGGTCACAGTGAGATGGGCTATTGAAGGCTGCATATCCACCAGAGATGAGAGAGGAAGATGAGCGATGCGCAAGGAAAAAATCAACCAATAGGATCTCTGCATTCCGTTTCGCCTCGCCTCCTATTGGTTGTTTTTTTCCTGCCACACCACTGATCTTCCTCACACATCTCTGGTGGAAACATTTTTTTATGTGATGTAATATCAAATTGCCGTGAGACCTTGCTTCATGCCATTTATTTCATGATTCTAGGTCAACGGGAAGTACCCTATAGATTTTGATTCCCTTGTGAAATCGCAAAATATGCAAAAATATGCGACAAACTGTCGCACAGAGATAGCTTTAGTAAGTAAGTAAGCTAGCTAAGAAATTCTACACATCATGTTATCAAGCATATAAAAAGCCAATGACCAAAATTGGTTTCTTTTTCTTTGTTTTGTTTTTTCCCATCGCCATTAATTTGGTAGTTAAATGCAGAATAATATGAAAAAAGTTATCAAGGTGTAGGTACCATACTTACATCAGTCTGAACTAAGTTATATTGATTTTAAAAAGTAAGATAGGTACATAATTGAGATCTAAAGTCAAATATCTCATCTCTGTCTGCGTTACTAGAAAAAGAATTCATCAATTAACTATTCTGATATTCTTTTCCAACATGGGCTAAGGTTTCAACAATGGCCATGTAATTAAGCCAAATGTGCCACACTCCATAGTGATTTAGTCATTGTCTTTTGGTATACAAAATTATTCTTGCAAAAAGAAAAGTAAAAAAACAATGAGGAAGTAAATACTGCATGAACTGACCTACTTTTATTTTATCAGAGATAAACAGATAGTAGTATGTAAACATTGCATGAAACAATTACCTTCATCAGGTCCTTTCTTGATTTCACAAGGTATGTATACTCCGTAGTATGTCGTCGGGGGCTCCATAGACGTAGGGCTCCCGGGACTACTGGCCTTCTTACCCAGCGCATCGAATCTCAACAACCTACTGAACAATCCCATTGCTCCATCTTTTTTCTCGGGCGGCGACAGAGATATTTCTTCCTTCATACGCCCTATATCTCTCCCACACTCAGGTATAGCTACTGCCTTCGACATTCCGTCTCCTAAAAATGGTAAACAATCCAACTGTTTTGTTTGTGACGCAGAGATCAGCTCGCGAAAAGTTTATTTTTGCTCACTTCTTACCTTTTGCTAGCGGCTCGTCATAATAACATATCTACGACTAATAAAGTTAGCTTTCTTTACTAGCACATTTATTTTTGTTATTTCAGCACTGTGTACGGGCGTATGTCGTATGTTTTCGATTTGAATAAAAACTTGAAAAATGCGTTGATTTGATCGTACGATGTTGGATGACGTATTGACATTCAGGGTTACCTGGTGTGGTTTCCAAAATTACCCTGGTGTTGTTTTTTCCCAGATAGGTACTGCATACCTATTAATCAAAATCAACAAAACAATCATCCAACAGCAAGTAACTCTTCAACACGGCTTTGTCAAGTCCGAGGTGTTATATTAAAAGTACACGCCAGCACTAGTTTTCGAAAATGATCGTCATTTACTGCGCAGCCATTCTATCTCGGACAGGACTATTGTCATTAATAAGCCTGCTAATATCATGGCAGTTGACCGTTCCCAGTGCAATACTCGTTGACATCACCAAATCTAAATCACCACCAAAATCATGACGCAGAGTTGAATGATTAACGAGTTACCTACTAATTAACCTATCACTTGAAAAACAAGCAGGGCTTTGATTCCATAACTTTAACACGAACGTAACGTGGTGCGTTAAGTTGACTACTAAAAATTTGATCTCTATTTCCTAGGGAATAAAGGTTTACTTAACGCGCTGCTTAACGTGCGTTTTTGAAGAATCAGGGCCCAGGGCAAACTTAGCTAATATTCATGATTTGGCACATTGTTACTGCCATACTATACTTGGTTACTGCCATTATGGTCATTATGAAATGTTAATTTGACTCGAGTGACCTTTGTTTCGATAGTATTATCGGTGATCGGCTTTCTAGGTACCAAAAAATCTTGCCCAACACAAAAAAAATATAAGTAAATTTAACCAGGGGCTGTTTTGTGGCGAGCCGAGCCGCCGGTACGTATGCAGTGCCCTCGTATACTTACCGGAATTTCCCTATAATTATGAAGAATAAAATCTGGCAACTCTGCCAACAGGTGTAGGTCTCTAGTGCTTGCTGGTAACCATAACTAAAACAAGTCGATTATCAAATAATCGATTGCAGAATTATTAACGACAAACGAGTAACGGTAGTGACCCGCTCCGATGTAAGTTTTATCTACATACTTCTATACTAATATTATAAAGAGGAAAGATTTGATTGTTTGTTTGTTTGCATTGAATAGGCTCCGAAACTACTGAACCGATTTGAAAAATTCTTTCACTGTTGGGAAGCTACACTATCTCCGGGTGACATAGGCTATATCACCCATAGGCTTATCGGGTATTTATCTATACCCGTGCGAAGCCAGGGCGGACTGCTGGTTATAAATAAACCTTTCGTGAAAATTATTTATTGGTGGTGGAAACCGCATCAAAATCCGTTGCGAGCGTATATTATACAGACAACCAAACAGATGCAGAGAGCGATTTGGAGCAACGAAGTGGAGTTTTGGAAACAACACGAAAATACATGTTTCACATCTTCATATCACTGGCCCAAACTCGAGCACGTTCACAAGCACTTATTACATAATAATCCACCATTATTACACATTAGCACTCGAAAATATACAAGTTTAGGAAAATAATACGAGCCGACATGTTTTTTCCACGTTGGTGCCAAAACTCTTTTGTCCTCAAGTTTTCTTGTGGTTGCTATCCTAATTATATAGCATTAACTTAACTTACTAATATAATAGTTGCATTTGAGGATTTGTGAATGAAAACTCCTTAAAATCTTTCAAAAATACTTTTATTTCATCTTTATTTTACTTCATCCTGTCTTCTGTATGTTTTTCCCTGCTTATTGTCTTCGACTTATTATTAAAAACAGAAGAAACTGTCTCCAAATCTTTTTGAATAGAAAAAGCACACAAATAAGCATTTGTACATCCATTACTGTGTTATTTTTCTGCTTTTTCATAGACATATTACTAGTAACAACAGAAACCGTCTCGAACTCTTTTAAATTAAAAAGCATGTACAAATCAGCAGATATTCTTCTTTTACTGTATGTTATTTTTCCGCTTCTTCTTAGATTTATTACTAGTAACAGAAGAAACTGTCTCCAACTCTTTTTGAATAGAAAAAGCATACAAATTAGCATTTATTGCTTTCAACCTTTCCATTTCTTCTTTCAGCGCCACCTCCTTTGCCTTGAATTCATTCTCAACCTCTTTTGAATTAATGTTAACTTCAAAGTCTGTCTGTGACTCCGGCCAGAACTTATTTTTTTTATTGACCAACACTTCTATCTCCGTTACTTCATCAGCATCTTTCTCCAATGTTCTTTCTAAGCTGTGCAATACGATATTCGGTGAAAATTCTTGCTGGAATATGGCCGGATAGTTAACTGTGAAAAATGCATTTGTAATAGGACCTTTGTGTTTGATTATTCGGACTGGCTGACGACTCAGTATGTGCCATAAGATGACTTGTTCATCATTTGATCCAGATAGTAAAGTCTCTCCGTCAAGCGATACAGACAAGCAAGACACGGCTTTATTATGCGATGAAAACACAGGACTGTTTGTGTCAGTGTTGACTAGTAAGTCTCTGTTTCTAGGAGGATTACTCAGTCCATGTTGATAAATCTGCCCTTCATTTGTACCAACAAAGACATTCAATTCCAAAACATCTAAAGTAACCGATGATAATGGGACATCAAAGACTAGATTGAGCAGCATTTCCCCTGTAGACAAATCATAGATTTTGCATGTTCTATCACTAGATACAGTGCACAAACGTCCATGCATCCCTGTTTTGCTAACACATAAATCTGTGACAGGTAATGAATGATCAGAGAAAATGTAGACTGGGTCATGGTGACCGGCAGACGACTGGGTAACAAGATCCACTTCTGGGTGAGCTGAAACGGTTGCTAAGCTCCAAACCATGACCATTCCGTCTTCAGCTGCGGAAATGAAGTATCGTCCATCAGGCGTGAATTTCAGTAGCACAACTTTTTGGTAATGTCGATTTATGATTGTTAGAAGGTTGCCAGAGGCTGTCTGCCATAGATAGACTTTTTCGTCAATGCCGGCAACGATGTAGGCTCCGTCTCGAGTTATCGACAATGCACTGGCTCTTCCTGGAAGTATGAAACGCATCCCTTGCACTGTTTGTTGTGAATTCAACGGCCAGACGTGTAGTACTGGCTTGGATCTTTCCACAGCTGCTAGGTAATCGTTGCCGATGAAGGAGAGAGTCCTCGCTTCTGCCGTGCCGCCGCCTTTGTACGTCATAAGACTGGTACCGGTGTGAGGGTCCCACACGCATGTTGTCCACAATGTGTTGTTTGAATCACAAGTAACTACAACTTCTAATAATGAAGACATTGTTTGCTGTTGGTATCTCGATTTAAAGTAATACTGGAAACTCTCACGAGGGTTGATTAACTTATAATCTACAAAAAAAATATATAATTTTGTTCTTCCAATTCCCAATTTCCCATGTGGTTTATTAATGTTTTGGTAATTTAATGTGACAGCATTAAAAAAAGACATTGAGTGTGACATAGATCAGGATAAGTTCCGAATCAACCCAACAGTGATAATATGAATTAAAAAAGTACGGCCGCTGGAGAACGCGTCTTCACATCATCAGCCATTAAATGTCCACTGCTGAACAAGGCCTCCCTCTTAGAGAGGGGTGTTGCCATAATCCCCACGCTTGGCAGGCGGCTTGGAGATCGCAGTACGTTCACCGTGTACTAACAGGACGCTGCTGCCCATCCTCCGGTGGTTCCGGTCGCAGTTTTAGGACATACCCGGGTCCGATTTGTAGCTAATAGCAAATATACTACAGTAAAATATTAAAATATGATAATGCACCTTCTCGACGCACACTTTCAGCGGCGGACTTAACATTATAGGCGTCGTTGGTGTCATTCGGAACATTCCTTGAAAACTGTCAACATGACATGTTTTTTTACTAACCAATGAGATGAAAGCTCAATTTGGAATATCACCGGCTATTGGTTAAAAAAAAATTGTGAACGTGCTAGTTGTTGACTAATCGCTACGGTTTGACTTTTGGCAGAATCTTCAGTGATATTGAAATTTGTGTAGTTTTGTTTTTTGGTGTGTTTTTCGAGTTCCACAGACCGGTACTATGTTCAAAAAGTAAGTTTATTTATCTTTACTTTAGATTGTAATTGCTAGTTAGACTTGAGATATCAATTACTTGATTTTTAGGTTATGTTTTAATATGTTATTTTACTAATTTTCCTATTGGATGCTTGCTTGAAATCTTGAACCAATGGTTGCTAAAGACGCAAGCAAAATCTATCCAATCAAAATCAATCTGAGTGATGTACTAAACTTATGCATATAATTCGAATGATTCAGTTCGAATGATGAAGCTCGTTGCCAGGGTCATTCTTAGTTATTACTATTAAGTTATAATTTTAAGTATTTTGCGCTGGCCATGGCAATTTATTACTAGCGCCCTTTAAACCTTGATTTATGATTATTTACGCTAAAATTTTTAAGTAACTAAAAAAATATGTCTTCAACGGCACCGCACTAAAAGTGTTGGAGCGAGAAGTGCCGATAAATAGAGTGAGATATAATATAATTCGAATGAAAGAAAATGGTGAATGGCCGACCGACCCGACTTTCGACAGTTCATTTTTGCAGCTGTTTGAGATCGACCGTCTCGACAATAATCATTCGGAAAACCTGATTCCAAAATTCAAGTGATACTTGCTGACGTGCATAGTAAACAAATCGTGACATTAAAATTACATCCGCACACAAACGATTTGTGTGCGTCGTGTGTTCATTTACGTGACGTAACTGGAATTCTCGCAAAATAACTGTGGTGCGACACAAAGGTCGTGGCGGCTCATGGTTGCCGCGTTGGTGACGTCGCGTGAGTTTTGACGGCGTCAAAATGTGGGAATTGGATTCGGACACGGGATCTCGCAGTGTATCATCCGATGGACTCCGACGGCGGCAAGGATGGGATCCCGAGGCGGAGAGTTTGGCCTCACAGATGGACGAGCTCGACGAGGTGCTCGCCGAAGAGGAAGAAGGCTGCCCTCTGCCATCTACGCCAGAAGACCAGCATCTACTCGACGCGGAAATGGCCGAAGTGTTGAAAGCGGGCGTTCTTTCCGACGAGATTGATTTAGGAGCGCTCGCTCATAACGCGGCGGAGCAAGCCGAGGAGTTCGTCCGCAAGGTTTGGGAAGCTTCTTGGAACGTGTGCCACTTTCGTCACCTGCCGCGCTGGCTGCAAGACAACGACTACCTCCACAAGGGCCACAGGCCGCCCCTACCCTCATTCAGCGCTTGTTTCGCCTCCATATTCCGCATACACACCGAAACTGGCAACATCTGGACGCATCTACTCGGCTGCATCGCCTTCATCGGCGTCGCGATCTATTTCCTATCTCGTCCATCAATAGAAATACAAATGCAAGAGAAAATGATCTTTGGAGTGTTCTTCGTAGGAGCGATAGTTTGCCTCGGTTTCTCCTTCGCGTACCACACCCTCTACTGCCACTCGGAGATGGTCGGGAAATTATTTTCTAAATTGGACTATTGCGGGATAGCCCTGCTTATCATGGGCTCGTTTGTTCCATGGTTGTACTACAGTTTCTACTGCCATTACAGGCCGAAAATAATATATTTATCTGTAGTGGTTGTTTTAGGAATTTTGTCCATTATAGTGTCCCTCTGGGACAAGTTTTCGGAGCCTCGTTTGCGACCTCTTCGTGCGGGAGTGTTCATGGGGTTCGGTTTGTCAGGTATTGTGCCTGCTATACACTACGGCATCACCGAGGGATGGTTTAGCCAAGTGAGTAAGGCTTCACTAGGTTGGCTGGTCCTTATGGGCTTGCTGTACATTCTAGGTGCTATGTTCTATGCGCTGCGCGTACCCGAGCGCTGGTTCCCCGGAAAGTGTGACATCTGGTTCCAGTCCCACCAAATATTCCACGTACTAGTAATTGTAGCAGCTTTCGTGCACTATCATGGCATTAGTGAGCTCGCATCCTACAGAGTCACCGTCGGGGAATGCTCCATGCCCCCCTCAACAATTGCATTCTAGCCCCCGAACACAAAATGTGATAATAGACCATAGATAAAATAAGTAGGTACATTCAATAGCCTCACTATATTTTTATTGTGTAAAATTATCCGAATTTGTGATCGTTTTTAAAAGCAGTTCCCATAAAAATATTGGGGTTGATTCCTTCGACCAAAATAAAATTAATAGACGGGCCGTAACCATTGAACTTGTTCAGTAAAAACGAGTCAAAACCGTCGGACACATACTTCAACATCTATTTATAACCATGTACAGTAAATTTGTTACAAAAAATATAAGCTTTTTTTGAAGGCATAATTTTGTCAGATGTTTCGTTATCATGTAACAGTAGACGCGTGTCACACTTCCCCCGGCTAGAGACTGACTGAAACCAAGTGAGCGCCGGCGCTCATTTTGTATCTTCAAAAATGCGCTTCTTCTGAGCCCGTCCATGCACTTTATTTTCGTCGAAGGTTGATTCTGACTATTCTACAATCTAATTTAACAGCACCTAAATAAAAATTTCCGTCTCTTTTCATTCCAAAATGCGAGTAAAGGATGACTACTACAGAATCAACCAACCTTTCCAGTATAAAACGCGGGGTAAAATTCTTCAGTCCTTCATTATTATAGGTTTTTTATTTATTTCAATTCTAGTTTAGTTAATAGTGGTTAGATGTAGTTAATTTTTTGTATTAGATTTTCGCACATTCTTCACATGATACATAACATTTTGGAATTAATATCTTATGGAAACATATTTCATATGGAAACCTCGGCAATTTTTTTTATACTTACTGTAGCTTCCATCGGTGGTGTCATTATTGTAATTAACTTACATATAAACTTGACCTATGTTCCTTGCACTTAAAATAAGACCAGTGGAAAGTAGCCAAGGCCTTAGTTTAGTCCACAAAATGCTATTATTCTATCTTCCATTCAAATAATTCCAATTAAAAAGTTATGTCAATATACCCTTCGGAAAGCTTCAACTGTGTTCCAATATTTTACTAAATTCGCATCTGTTTATATCTGCTAATTTTCGAACCAAAATGGACCTTGAATCTCTTTTAAAATTCATACAGTTTCTGCAATGCTATTAATTCTGATTTTCATTTTTATCTTACAAAATATCACAAATGATTTTGATAGCATATTTTTGTATTCTCTTTTGAACATGAGATTTTAGATTTATTATTACAATTATCCATTTATTGATCGCGATAATTTTGACAGAAAAAATTATACATCTATATTATATTTTTTATATCAGCTATCCATTTATTCAGTTAGTAACATTCCATCCTAATTTTGGGTGAACAATAAAATGTCTTTTGGCTTCATCATCATATTCTCGTGGTCTGTATTTGCAGTAAAGATATAGATAATCCAAAGTATATTCTAAATCGTTGTAAGTGTTCATAAGTGTAAAGATTTTATGAGGAAAACATAAAAAGTGATTTGTATTATAGAAGATGAAATTTATTATCTCAAGATCGAAAAATATTATATTGATAAAGGGGATACAAACATAAGATGAAAAATACTAGTGTTTATAATAAAAAGTTAGTCATAAAAAATATTGTAAAGACAATGTCTTATAATTACCGATAAGTAGGTACCTATGTAAATTAAAGTAACAACCTTTCCTTACAAAATTGTTTTCTGCAATATGCATACCTACATCAAGCCAGCATTGGACTGAGGAGAAAAGACAATATTTTTCGCAATAAATTAAAGTTATGTTCCTGATTTATTATATTTTGTTTGGTTTGATATTAACTTGAAAATGCTACAAACTCTGTATAAAATGTGTTTGCACCCTAGTTCACTAAACATATTTGTTGAAAACAAATGAAATAGGCTATACACTAAAATTAGTGAACTTTCTAACATAAAATGTGAACATGGATGGGCTACAACCAAACCATTTTAGTCACTAAAATCATGATAAAGTCAACTAAAATTGGCGTACTATTAAATTAGTTACCTTGTTGATATAAAAAAAAACAGTGATATTATTGGTTTGGATCGTTCTCTTCAAGTGACATTGAACTATGCTATACACTAAAATTAGTGAACTAACTAACATAAAATGTGAACGTAGTTGGGCTACAACCAAACCATTTTAGCCACTAAAATCATGATATAGTCGACTAAATTGGCGTAATATTAAATTAGTGACCATGTTGATATAAAAAAAAATTGTGAAGTTATTGGTTTGGATGGTTCTCTTGAAGTGACATTATTGAACTATGCTATACACTAAAATTAGTGAACTAACAAAAAATGTGAACGTAGTTGGGCTACAACCAAACCATTTTAGCCACTAAAAAACACTAAAAAATATTATTTTTTATAAAGTCGACTAAAATTGGCGTACTATTAAATTAGTGACCCTGATGATTTAAAAATAATAGCGAATACTTGGTTGGTTTGGATGGTTCTCTTCAAGTGACATAATTTCTAGCATAAGGTCACTTAATTAGAAAGTGTACCTAATATGAAGATTGTCATGGCTCTAATTAAGGATTGTTTTAATTATTAATTGCTAAATTGTTAATGCATGTTTTTTAGAATCCATTAGAATTTAGATTATCTGCTTTCGCTGTTCATGTGAGAATCTGTTAAAATGTTCTTTTGGTGGGATACGAATTAATAAATAAATTTCAATAAAACCATTCACTTGTGTTTTATTAGGTGCATATTTCGATGTATCCTACAATACCATACTCGTAGTATTAAGAGCCAAATTACAAAATGTAACCTTCAATTTTAGGTATCTAGATTGTCTGCATAAAACGAAAAAATAATTGTCAATAGAGACGAATATAAAACAAGTAAACCATAATGGCATTAAAATTGTTTATTTTATGTCAGTAATTTAAAAAGAAATCCGCTCACAAACTTTCCCTCCGAGAGTTTTTGGAACACTGCTTTTAATTTTAAATTGGAAATAATAAGTTGATATGTTGAGTTTTTCCAAAATTTAAAGCAGTTATTTTTCTATACTAATATTATTAAGGGGAAAGATTTGATTGTTTGTTTGTTTGCATTGAATAGGCTCCGAAACTACTGAACCGATTTGAACAATTCTTTCACTGACGGGAAGCTACACTATCCGCGGGTGACATAGGCTATAATCTATACCCGTGCGAAGCTGGGGCGGACCGCTAGTAATAAATAAAAATAAACAGCGGCCTTATTATAGAAGTTTGATCGTGATCGAGATTGCATGCCGTCCCGTTCGTATCTGTTTACACGCACCACGTGTGTAAGTGAGATGGCACGCGATCGCGATCACGATCCGAATCATCCATAATAAGGCATCGGATCTATCTATCACGGAAATTGAATTTACTCCTGGGGCCTTACGGACAACAGCTAATTGCGGCACCTAATCCGCTCAGTTGGAAAATCACGCGACCGCAAACCGTATCTGGGCGCGATAAGGTTCACGTTCACGTGATTTTCCAACTGAGCGGATTAGGTGCCGCAATTAGCTGTTGTCCGTATGGCCTCAGGTGTTTCTATTTGAGAATCAGAAAGCCAAAAAAATCTCTCTTTTTTCGTCAAAATCATCACCCTATTAAAGCATTACTGAGATAGATGTTTGAAAAGGATAAGGACCGAGATTTACTCCCTTAGATACTCTCCTACTGACTAAATGCTTTTTAGGGTTACACAGTCCTTATTACAGGGAACCCTTATAAGTATAATAAGTCTTTCTATCCATCCTAATTCTTCAGAACATTTTAACTTCTATAGGTATTAAGATACGTGCATGAAACTTTGCACAATTACAATCTCTACATAGCATGAATTAAAGTCGCTTTCCGCGTCTGTCTGTCTGTCTGTATGGCCGCTAGTTCCTCCTAAACCACGCAACGGATTTTGATGCGGTTTTCACCATCAGTTAGATACATTTTCACGGAAGGTTTATATAACTAGCGCGCCGCTAGTTTTAGTATAAATATCTAAATTTTAAAAGTATATTTTACATGTGAAATGGGTATGTTTTTTGAAGTGAAAACTTTTTGGCACGTTGGGCACTTTTTGGGATGGGGAAAAAAGCACTAAACTCGCGTGACCGTCACGTTCAGATACTCATTCGGGTAAAGTCGGCTCGAGTCAACTAAGGGAGCGAGAGAGATGATGAAGTTTTCGGCACACTTTTTTTACTGCACCTTTGTGGGATATTATTGAATAGATCTTTTAAAGATGTTTGACTCGTGGTCCCACCGTCTTTACCCACTATTACTCATGGGCTCGTGGTCCCACTGCTTGGTGGGACCACCAGTCACTGCTATAGAGTACGACTCGTGGTACCACTGCCGCTTTCTATTAGAATGTACAATATAATCAAGAATAGTTTCTTTCACCAAATCCAAGTACCAGGAATGCATCTCTACATAGTATAAATTGAAGTCGCTTTCCGCGTCTGTCTGTCTGTATGTCTATATGGCCGCTAACTCCTCCTAAACCACGCAACGGATTTTGATGTGGTTTTCACCATCAATTAGATACATTTTCACGGAAGGTTTATATATATATAACTAACGACCCGCCCCGTCTTCGCACGTAAATTACACCCGTGCGGAGCCGGGCGGGCGGGTCGCTAGTAAACCATAAAATGAAAATAAAGTTTCAATAGGTACATCACTTTTTATCAAGTCTATCCTTTGCGAAATATGGCCCGCCAAACTTCGACCAAACAAATTTGATCGAAGCCTCCAAAGTGGAAAAAGTTGCCCCCTCTCTGCATTTCTAAAATATTAGACATAGAAACTTGTAACTTACAATGTTGACACAACATGGGCAAGACACGACGCGACGTTGTGCCGTGCCCATGTATTGGACTTGGACCTAAGCCATGATATCCAATAGCGGCGACGCGGCGCCAGGCAAACGTTTGATGCGGCGAACGTCACAAACGTGGGCTGAGGCGCACATAACGTAAATGCATAAGTACCTCATTGCCACTAAATAATGTAGGTAAAGTAACGGTTCTCGAAGTTAGTAAGGATATTCATGACAATAAATATTCGGGACATTTTTGCACACACGGTCATCTGACCCCAAACTAAGCAAAGCTTGTGATATGGCTGCCAGAGACTGATATATACCTAACTAGCGACCCGCCCGCCCGGCTTCGCACGGGCGTAATTTACGTGCGAAGCCGGGGCAAGTCGCTAGTTATATATATAAACCTTCCTTGAAAATGTATCTAACTAATGGTGAAAACCGCATCAAAATCCGTTGCGTGGTTTGGGAGGAGTTAGTGGCCATACAGACAGACAGACGCGGAAACGACTTCAATTTATACTATGTAGCCGGGAACGATTAGGGGTGGATTATTTGAATAGGTATGAATACCATATAAATTTAGGATTAATTTGACATTAAAATATACCAAAGTATTAAAAAAAAAGTACGTACTTTTATAGTTTTTTTAAATACATACATACCTACATATATCGATATTAACACCCATATATAGAACAAACACAAATGCTCATCATTTGAATGAACTTTGTTTACTTGATACAGATGAATTGGGTGACTAAAATAAGTAGGTACTAGGTACCGTTAGGTATTCTACTTTACCTACTTATTATCGATCGTGGTTTACCTTGAAAGTTATCGCTGTCAGGCAAGGTGTGCCCAAGGGCCGTTAATTTGTTACCATTAGAGAAAACTTTTGGAAATTAGATTTTTGAAGAGCCCAAGATTAAATTTGCTTAGGACCAATTATAGTCCATTAGGGTAATGCGAATCGCTATTGTCAGACAGCTTTTATACTAATTCCAGAAATTTATTTTATGACTTGTTTTCCTAAATAGGAACCTACAATAGAATTTGAATAATAATTTACTTCATAGACACACAAAATAAAAAAAAATTACTTATACGATCTTTTGACGTACTAAACTAACAACAACAGTTGCTTTTTGCATATTTTTTTTGTAAGCGTCGTTGTGAGCGGTCGATGTACCTAGAGTTAGTCTGACTAGTGAAAGTAGAGACTGAAAAAACGCGGCAAATTTAAAAATATCAGCATTGAAACCCCAAAAATTAGTATGAAATGCCTGGAATAATCTCACTTGATACTTGTAAGTTATTATTTTTTATTGTAAACACAGTCAGAACACAGTAATGTTTCCATCTCATATTAATTTTGGGGTTATAATGCGGATTTTTTTAATTTTGGCGTTTTCAGTCTCTGCTTTCATTAGCCAGACTCTACCTACTGAAAGCGATGCGAAGTAGTAGTGATTTTTACAGATGGTACGAATCAGCATATATATCCTTAATTTTGAGATCTTAAAATTATGTTCTCTGCCTCTGCCTGTTCTCTGCCAAAAGGACGCCGTTCCAACTGGCTCCTACTTTCCGGGATGTATCCATTCCGATAACTGAGCAGCTTGAGCTTTTGGGCGTTGCTCTGTCTCCTACCCTCCAATTTGGCTCCTAAATTGAAAACAAGGCTCAATTGGCTGCCAAGAAGCTGGGTATCCTTTCGAAGGTGTGACGGTACTTCACGTCGGAGCAGTTGCTGTCACTGTACCAAGCACAAGTTCGGTCGTGCATGGAGTACTGCTCTCACCTTTGGGATGGATCAGCTAAGCACCAGCTTGGGGCGTTGGAGTCTATTGAGAAACGTGCCAAGCGACTCATCAGCAATAAATCCCTGGTTCAGACTAAGCTTCTTAGTCAAGCGCAAGCCAATCTACTATTTAAAAAAAAAAAAATTTGATACTTACTGAAAAATGTGACAAACTCAAAAATGTGAATGTTTATAAATGTTTCGTCTCGTCCTTGGCCGTGTTCCAGTTTAGTTTACAGATTACAGAACGAAATCGGATGTTTTGGACTTCGGAAAACTATGTCATGCGTAAATGGGGCAACACTTGGATATACAGACGCGTCTAATACGGAGATACCGACTACTTTCTAACTGACAACATTGCGCTGGCTTTATAATAGGCTACTGGCCTGATTATTTATTATTGTCTCATAAAAAAGTTTACCATAAATAGAGACGAATACTGTAAAAAACAAACTGAGTAGCTGGCATCCAGTGGATGCAAAAGGCAGGCTGTCGTTCAGTGTGGAGGTTAAAGGGGCAGGCCTATGTTCAGCAGTGGACGTCTTCTGGCTGATGATGATGACTGTAAACAAAATTAAAATGTGTTCAAAATTAACGAAGATATAAGTATTTAGTGTCTTGCTAGACAGAGAGCGCACTATACTTACTAATGATGTCACTTTACAGACTCCATATTGACACTCAATTTGCAGGAAATGGACAAAGCATCCCTTCATCATCTGAACAAAAACTTTGATCTCGGAACATCCATCATCATCATCATTATCAGCCTATCATGTTTTATTTGTATATGAAGAGATTCGTCATATACAAATAAAACATGGACTTCTGCAAAGTGACGCCTGGTTTAATCAACTAGCCTATCATGTTCCCACTGCTGGAACAAAGGCCTTCTCTCAGAGAGAGAGAGAGGGAGAAAAAGAAGGTCATAATCTACCATGCTGGCCCAGTGCATGTTGTTGAATGACATACGTCTGTGAACTTTTGAGGTTCTTGGACATACCGGTTTCCTTACGATGAAGGTGAAAAAGAGGAAGAACAAGGAATGAAAAGAACAACGGTATTAACCTTCAGCCTATCAACCTTCAGCAGGCCTAGCACGGGCCGTGGATAAATTGTCTTTCCACCATTTTTATCCCGCGAGAAAGAAAAAGACAAACGTATCCATATTCTAGCTTTGTCGCGTCTAGGCGTGGATAAAAACGGTGGGAAGACAATTTATCCACAGCCCATGCTAGGCCTGCAGCGTTTTTATCCCGCGAGAAAAAGACAAACGTATCCATATTCCAGCTTTGTCGCGTCTAGGCGTGGATAAAAATGGTGGAAAGACAATTTATCCACAGCCCATGCTAGGCCTGCAGCCTATTATAAATCTACTACTAAAATTGTACATATCTTGAATGTTTACCTACTCTGTAAAGTTGTTTTGTAAATTTTGAGTTGAGATAATTTTCCACAACTGTTGACTGGTGTGATGCAGCTTACGTGTTTCTCTCGTTATCAAGGGTCAAAGTATGCACTTACCATATTGATATCTCTTCGCACTGCTAGTGACTAGTAGGAATCACGCGGCAGAGTGTCAGGCCAAGTTCAACGATAACTGACCGCACCAGTTGTGTGTATACAAACCATTTCATTTCATCAGCCACTTTCTATCTAACTAACAACGCACCCCGGCTTCGCACGGGTGTAAATCTTATTTTTTTACACCTTGGGTTACATTATTGGAGTTTTAGTAAAGATTCCTATTTTTATTGAAGATAAAATATAGCCTATGTCATCCAGGGATAGTGTAGCTTCCCAACATTATAAGAATTTTTCAAATCGGTTTTGTAGTTTCGGAGCCTATTCAATGCAAACAAACAATTAAATCTTTATCATATTAGTATAGATAGTATAGATAACTCAAATCTATTATATACAAATTTGTGTGTCTTAATGTCTCGATTCTATAAGGATTCCTTCTAAGTACGTATATGCCTAGGATCCCAAATTTAAAATCCAAAACTTTAATGTTTGGAAAAAATTACAGAAATTGACTCTACAGTAGTATGTCAAAGTGTTTTTTTAAAAGATTTTTACGCTAGTTCTCAACTTTTCACCAGTTTTACATTCATATTTGTAACCACTGTACTAAAACCTCTATAGACCTCGCTTTTTAATTACGTATTAGTTAAATCTACACACTACTTTTATTTATTTACAAAGCAATTGAAGAATGTCATAAATTTTTGTACACCCATGATTTAAATAATTTTTTTAGTATACCTTTGCTGACCTTGGCTCTATTCTTCACATTTCTGGTTTTGTTAGGATATATCTTAAGCTAGGTGGTCGTTGTCCTGACCCATAAAGCATGCGTATGCCAAATGAACATGTAACCTTTTCACTGTCTACATTTTACGTGTCATCTTTCTCTTCATTTAAGACGAGTAATCTTTAGTACCTACATTATTTTATCTATTAGTCTGTTTAGTAAGATAATAGGGATTGTTTGTATACTTAATATTAATGTACTTGGCCTAGGCTGTCAGGGTAACTGTAGGGCAATGGGTAGGAAGAATCCCTGGGATTTTGGCGGCCTGCGGTATGCAGGCTGCCAAAATCCAGTGCTGAAGTACCTACTGACTGGAAGCAAAAAAGTATCGGGCTGAGTGGATCGCCTTGAGAGATGACCATGTCTAGCAGTTAACTAAGGTGGGGCCGTGGGGGTAGGGTTACCAGATCCTGGCTTATCAATTCCTGGAAATTTCTGGGGTTAGGAACGGCGTCAGTACATGGACCGGTATGGATACTATACTATTATTCAGAGAGCACATCCCATGTCAATTTTAATTGATCTGATTTACGGGACTAAACGCAGTCTGCCAAATAGTTGATTTTTCTTTCTAGGAAAATGTGTGCCTGTGATTTGAATTTATTCGTTTGGTCTTCTATGAGGTTCGGCAGCGCGTGCGTAGTTTGGTGTCCGGAAGTTATTAAAAAACCCTAGTATTTGCGAATTCCGGGACAGTAAAGTGAAATTACTGCACACTGGACTTACAAGACACCTCATTCCGGGACTATCCCGGATTTCCCGGGTGTCTGGCAACTCTACGGAGGTGATTATGATGTATCTAAATGTTTATCAGATATGATTTTACGAATCCAATAATATAATCGGGCTTACCTACATAGGATTACCTACATTGCAAAAATATCAAGTAAGTAGGTGATTACATTATCTTTACGTTTCAAAACATTTTTTAAGCATTGGCGTAATCTTATCTCTGGCCTTCGAGTACAAAGTATAGAAAACATCGAAAACACTGATAAACATTGCCATATGCGAACCTCCAAGGACCCAATTCTTGCGCGCCTGAGATTATTTCAGACACTGTCTAGCCGCCGTATTCCGAACCCAATTGGAAAGTTTCCATTCGAGACCATTTCGACATTTTCGACTCTCACATTTTTTGACGAAAAAAGAAACGAAAACTGGAGTTTTGATGTATTGATTCTATCAAATAGAAAGGTCTATAGAAAATTCAATATCTGTAATCTATACTAATATTTTATTTATATTACACGGGAATTACTCACGTAAGATTACACTAATACACTAATAATATACTAATATTATAAAGAGGAAAGATTTGATTGTTTGTTTTCATTGAATAGGCTCCGAAACTACTGAACCGAAGTGAAAATTTCTTTCACCGACGGGAAGCTACACTATCTCCGGGTGATATAGGCTATAATCTATACCCGTGCGAAGCTGGGGCGGACCGCTAGTAAATATTATAAAGAGGAAAGATTTGATTGTTTGTTTGTTTGCATTGAATAGGCTCCGAAACTACTGAACAGATTTGAAAAATTATTTCACTGTTGGGAAGCTACACTATCACGGGTGACATAGGCTATATTATATTTTTAAAAAATATAGGGATCCTTACTAAAACTCCAATAACGTAACCAGAGTGTAAAAAATAAGACTTACACCCGTGCGAAGCCGGGATGCGTTGCTAATCTATACTAATATAATAAAGAGGAAAGAATTGTATGTAAGTATGTTTGTAACGAATTGACTCAAAAAGTACTGGACCTATTTTAAAAATTCTTTAACATGAATGCTACATTATCACTGATTAATATAGGCTATTTTAATAAGCTATATAACTTTACCCGTGCGGAGCTGGGGCGGACCGCTAGTCTGTAATAAATATACGGTTTTTTTTATTTATTGAATCAACATTTTAAACCGTTGTTGGTTTAAAATTTCCTCTTAACAATTACGGCTTTTTAATCGTTTTATGCCTGAAAATCCAGATAGGTAGGTACATACCTACCTAAAATTGAACGATGAATTTTGTAAATCAGCTCTTAACGGCCTATTATACGAGTTGCGTAGGCAACAAAACGCTCCCTCAGCCCCCGCCAAGTTATAGCGACGATGTATTTTGCCACGCAAGAGTAAGGACGCCCGCGGGGTGAGTGCAACAACAAAAACGAACATAGGGCCGACCTCGATGACGCCTGGCGCGGTACTGAACACGGCGCGCGCAAATTCTCGCGACCTTATTACGCTTTTAATTTCACTAAAAAACTACACTATTCACTATCAAAAATCTATCCAAATCAAAAAAAATTGAGTAGGATTGCCTTTCAGTACATGCAATTTCCAGGTTGTTACGAGCTTTCATTAGAGCATAAAACGAAGAAAAAAAAACTACGTCGAATATGTTTCAGATTTTTTTTTGACCAAGGAAAGTTTATTTTATCGTGTTTTGAACCAAATCATAAACTCAAACACAGATGTATCTGTGACATGTATTTTTTTCCAGCTCAAATATTGTAATTTAACTGAATAAAATTGATTTAAAACCGTCAAATTTGGTATAAGAGGCCGTTAAGAATATGGCAGCTGGACTGGATCATTAGATGGAAGTTATAGTGCTAACAGATGCTCGAACGCTGCTGACGGACCGCCGTCCAACCAACGGGAGAGAAAGAGTCAGATAAAGATAAAGATAAAGATTATTTATTTGCACAAAACACGAGTAAATCATACACACATTTAAAAACGCATGCACAATAGGTGGGTTAAAATATTAGTCACTTTGTATCATGTTTTGCCTAGTTTGTAGGCGTACAAATCTAGAGAGATGGTATAAAAATACCGTAAGAATTATTTATATAAAAAAGTATTGATTAAAATAACTGTCGAAATAATTTCAAAAGTTCAAGTATGATGTTATTAATTTAAATAGTCAACAGATAGACATTACTATAATTGTATGATAAACAAATTGACCTTCTGCAGTCATTACTAAAATTTATCATTTATAAAATCACTAACTTTGTAATATTGTAGATGGTCGGTCCCATACACATTATACTGTGGTTCATTAAGGTGGTTTTAGATGGGCGATTACGACATCTGTTTTGGTCTCTACGATTTCTTACCGCTAAGCCAGATATTGCCGGGAATAATTCTAGATTACTTTTTACGAATAAGGCAGTTTCCAATATATATAGAGACGGAAGCGTAAGAATTTTATGTTTAGTAAAGTAAGGCGTGCAACTAATAGTACTTTCTAATCTAAACATCGATCTGATACAGCGTTTTTGCCTTTTAAAAATAATCTCTTTGTCGGTTGAGTTACCCCAAAATATAATACCGTATCTGAGGACGGACTCAACTAAACCATAGTAAGTGGAAAGTAATGTATCTATGTTTAAGGTACTAGACAGTTTATGAAGTACATAAGCTAAGCTTGAGACCCTCTTAGAAAGACTATCTATTTGATTTTTCCAATTTAGTTGTCTGTCAATTACTAAGCCCAGAAATTTTGCTGTATCTACTTCATTAACCATATTACTGTAATGTTAGATTTTTGTGGCCCTCTTTGTCTAAAATGCATTACATTTGTTTTATTTATGTTAATTTTTAAATTGTTATTGTTAAGCCATGTAATTATATCTGATAAAGATTTATTAATATCAGTTTCATAAGAGTCAATGTTTTTACGTGCTATCGTTATTGTACTGTCATCAGCAAACAGTGTCATTGGTTGAGTTGTAGCGTTAGGTAGATCATTAATATATATTATAAATAAAAGAGGTCCCAGGACACTTCCTTGTGGAACCCCATATATTACATTACGTTCTTTAGACCTTGATACCTCTTCACGCTTTGTTTTAATATTAATTCTGCTAATTTCAGTAATTTGCTTTCTTTCAGTAAGATAAGATTTTATTAGATTTAAAATATTTCAATTAATTCAAATAAATTAAAAGATTTTAAAATATTAAAATATTTCAGAATATCATATTTCCCTCTCTTTCTCTCCCATTGTTCAAACGGCGGTTGAGGTCAGCCGCGTTCGAGCGTCTGTTAGCACTATTAGAGTGAGAGATAATCTCGAGTGGTCTCGAGCGCACAAGAATCCCGGGCCCAGTTCAGTTTTAGTATAATCCGGCGTTTAGGCGTAATGCCAAATACTTGGCTTTATTGCCTTCCTACGTCTTTGAAGAGACGTTTACGCTAACAGGGCGACCAACTTATCTGTAGGTGTGGCCAAAAAGGGAACTATTTCAATTGGAAGCTGTCAGCTATGTTCAGAAGATAATATGATAAGTGGCTCCCTTAATCAACTGTACGCTAACAGGGCGACCAACTTATCTGTAGGTGTGGCCAAAAAGGGAACTATTTCAATGGGAAGCTGTCAGCTATGTTCAGAAGATAATATGATAGTGGCTCCCTAAATCAACTGTACAGATCAGTTGGCCGCACTGTATCGTGCGTTTGTAGTCCAAACTGTCCAAAGAAACAACTCACGTAGCACTCAATCATCGAGATATACCTACAGGGTTACGCGGAAAGGGTATACTAAACCGACAGGGGTCCATAGTACTCATAATTATGAACAACTTTTACTATGGAAGCAACACCGATATCGCAAAAATCAAATCGAAATCGAAATATCAGGTTTTGATTCCCATGTGAAATCGCAAAATATGCGACATAAACGGTCATAATTATCTTGAACGCTTAAACTTACAAGTTTGATTTTTCAGAGCTGAAAGTAACCGTAGATTTGATATAAATTTCAACTTGATATCTTTACGCGTTCCTGAGAAAAATAATCTTGACAGACGGACAGACGGACAACAAAGTGATCCTATAAGGGTTCCGTTTTTTCCTTTTGTGGTACGAAACCCTAAAACGGTCTTTGTAGTCATCATAATGAACAATTTTTGCTAACTGGGAACAACGCTGAAATCGCGATAAAATATATGCAGCTGCAATACATTTACTTAGTTGAATGAATTTCGTAGAAAAAATTCAAAGAATGAATAAAAAAAATCTATGGAATAGCTGAATTTTCCGATTTCGGTGTTGGTCCCATAGTACATTAAAGTTGTTAAATATGGTACAATGATCTTCTTTCAGCTTAGTACTACAATCGGTGTAACCTTATATAGCTGCCCTCGAGATATACTGCTGGCTCAGCTACGTCATGGGTACAGTTTGTTTTTCGACAATATCGACCGTCGAGCGTCGACGTCAACAAAACGGCGCAACGCCGACTGCCGAGTCGAAGCGGCGAAAATATAAAAGCATACTAGTTTACTAGAAATATATACCACTATTGAGTAGGTTAGGTTATTATTGATGCGTCGCGATAGAAAACTAATGAGTTATTGTACGATAATTCGTGTTATTTATTATTTTTATTGTGTAGCTTGTTGAACCGAGCGTTAAACAAAATAGGTTGTATCGGCGGCGGCGACTACAGTCTGCGTTGAGCCTAACGCTTGAATGAATACCCAGTGCCTCATAATAATTCTGTTTTTCTATTTTCAAAAGAATATCAAACAACCTATATTGTTCGCATACAAAAGGGTCTCCAAAGGTCGTCGCTTTCATAATCTATTTACTGACCTAAAACGACCTAAGTTCAGCGCCTTACGACCGCTTTCACTTGCGTGACTGCATCTTCGTAGATTTAGAAACCTACAAAATATTAAGGCTGCGCTCAACGGTCATAGTTATGTCTTTCGCACGTTTTAAAACATAAATAATAAGCAGAAATTCAAAAATAAAACGTATAGGCATTATCTTTAGAATTACATTGAAAATTAAACTCCAGCGCAAACGGTTCTGTGACATCGTAGCTCCAAAACGGCTGAACAGAATTAGATTCAGGTTTTTTTGTTTGAAAGGTGATGGTTTGGGAGTTTGGGAGCTAAGATGCCACAAATACAGGTACACACACAGATAGGTAGTAGATCTGTGGGTACACAGATACGTACTCCTATTTACCTTTCTGTCTCTCTGCGTCGGGGGTATAGACAAAGTAGACAGGTTCGTCCATGGTCGGGGGTTAAAAAAGCGTTGTGTTTTTTTAATTTATTTATTTATTTATGGATCAACAAACAGTATACGGAGTATACAGAGAAATAACTAGTTGAAATACCAGCCTCGTTGACCACGGATTAATAATATGATAAATATCTATATTTATCATTATCTTATCATATCACTAGCGACCCGCCCGCCCGGCTTCGCACGGGTGTAATTTACGTTCGAAGCCGGGGCGGGTCGCTAGTTATATATATAAACCTTCCGTGAAAATGTATCTAACTGATGGTGAAAACCGCATCAAAATCCGTTGCGTGGTTTAGGAGGAGTTAGCGGCCATACAGACATACAGACAGACAGACAGACGCGGAAAGCGACTTCAATTTATACTATGTAGAGATATGAACATGACGCAAGGAAGAAATCTCATTTAAGAGTTAAAGTAGTAAACTTAATTTACGTCATAATATAATTACTAACTAGTACTTAACAAATATGTAAGTTAAATTATTATAACACTGGTTTGCACTCACGATTATGTTTTGATTTGAAACCGGTCGATCGTCTCGACCGACATAATCGTGAGTGCAAGCCGGCGTTATAATAATTTATAATGGATCCTCACGTGAGTTTTGATGAAGAAATGTGTAAGTTAAAAAAATATTCTATATGTAACCACTAAAGTTGATAGATAATAAGTCATGCATGCATGCTGTAGTGCTGAGGCCAACATAGCCTAGGCGTAATGAAAAATTAAGTCAGGTTGATACATCATAAAACCAGGTGAGGTGTCGCGATTTCAGGGTTGGTCCCATAGTAAAAGTTGTTCATAATGATGATTACAATTACCTTCTTTTTGCTTCGAGAGTGTTCCCCTCACACCCTGTATATCGAGTGGTATAAATATGTTAGCATACCTCAGCCCTCTCTACTCTCTAGTCTAGATTTCTCAAAGGAAATATTGCACTCGTAACGTGACCCGGATCATATGCAAATGGATAGTAATATGTAAGCTACCTGTATTTTCTCTGTAATGGATACTACTATAGACTACAACTACCGGTCCGCCCCAGGTTCGCAATTGATTATAGCCCATGTCACCCGGGTATAGTGTAGCTTCCCGTCAGTGAAAGAATTTTTCAAATCGGTTCAGTAGTTTCGGAGCCTATTCAATGCAAACAAACAAACAATCAAATCTTTCCTCTTTATAATATTAGTATAGACTAGTAGGTAACTACCGTTCATCAAAACTCGCGTGAGGTTTCATTATAAATTACTATAAAAACGGCTTTATACCCACGATTATGTTTATCGTTCGAGACGATCTACCGGTTTCGGAGCCATTAGCTCTTCTCCAGTATCAGTTGGGAACTCAGTACTGGAAGTTGTTGACGCGTACGTCAACAAATAGGACAAATAGACAAACTATAGGCAGGTCTAACTTCAAGAGGTCAATCGGCGAATCCAAGCTGGGCAGCGTTCGGTAAACTTCGCAACGTCTTCTCGTCCAAAATACCTCAGAAAGTCTTCGACCAGTTTATGTTGCCAGTGATGACATACGGCAGTGAAACGTGGTCTCTCACTATAGGCCTCATAAGCTAGCTCAAACTCGCACGACAAGCTATGGAGAGGGCTAAGGGGTTTCTCTACAAGATCGAATCATAAATGAGGAGATCCGTAGACGAACGAAAATTACCGACATAGCCCATCGGATTAGCAAGTTGAAGTGGCAGTGGGCAGGGCACATAGCACGCAGAACAGGTGGCCGATGGGGCCGAAAGTTTCTCGAAAGGAGACCACGGCCTGGTAAGCGCAGCGTAGGACGGCCACCCACAAGATGGATAGACGACCTAAAAGAGACCGCAGGCCGCTGAATGCAGGCCGCTTCCAACCGGCCCTTTTGTAGATCGATGGGGGAGATAGATAACATCAGGCGTGATGGTGGTCAAAAGCAAGCCTATTAATTAGAAAAAAAAGCTTTAGTTAGAATGTGTACTATTATCATACCAATTTTGACGCTTGTACGTATTACCGTTTTTACATTAGAGCTAATATAAATATTATGTTAAAAATTTAGTTAGTTTTTTTTTACGTAGTTAAAAACCCCCTTTAGGTTTTACTTACGTTTTTACTTACTGACCGCCGTAACTTTACATACCTGTCATGTGAATATTTCAACTGGCTATCTATTACGGTTCTAAAGAGATAGGACGGACAGACGTCATAGTTTTAGTAATTTATAGTGGGTCCCGTTTTTACCCATTGGGTACGGAACCCTAAAAAGGTTTAAAAAACTTGGCCGTCATAGGACGCCCAACAGATATGAAACATGACGGCAAGAGAATCATATGGTTGCCGTCACGGCACACGAGTCGGTTTTACTGCCAAAGCGCGCCAATAGATGTGTCTTTAACTACTTTATACTCTAAAGTTGTGGCAAAATAAGGCACTGTTGCCACCTTGCGTAATATCGGAGGTGCCCTAAATACTGCTTGATATGAAATTACAATGACCAAGATATTCTAAACCTGCCTAACGTCCTTGATTCATCCTCTAATTAATGAACGATGAACTGAATAAAATTGTTACTTACGTTTAACCTTGGTACAATATTCAACGCAACAATACCGTACACTGAATATTTAACCTAACTGTCTGTCTATACAATTGATAATGTATTAACTGCAAAGCTATTAAAAACAAACTATTGATTTCTTTCCACACTACTTTTACTGCTCACAAAGATCTCAAAAACTAAGGATATGCTCGTCGGCATTGCTATTGCATTGCTATCGTCGCTGTCAAAAAACGGATAATTGAAAATTTGACATTCACTTCTGAAAGTTGCACGTCTATTTTTGTTCACGATTACTGCTGCCACTAGCTAGTATCGCTTGTTATTTCATTCATTTTGCAGTTTCTAGTATAATAGTCATGCCGAATATTTGCGCCCCAGTATGTCCGGTACTTGAAAAATTTGCATCATCTGCAAAATCTGTACTAGCTACGTGCGTCGTCTCATTATTTAATAACTACGTCGCATCGGACTCATATATAACTGCCACTTACCAACGCAGGACAGACGGTGTGCGTGCGACTGAGTTTATAGTAGTCAGCGATAACACTTATGCTAACCACTGAGTCCGTAACTCCGTACCTTAAAATCACCAGAGGGCTGGTCCAAACCAAGTAATATATTGTGTCAATGGATGTGTACTTGTAGCAATACATTTTCACTAAGTCAATACAAGTGCTTCAATGCTCAATCGAATTGTTCGGAAAGGGCATGCTATGCCACTTGTATTACTCATCAGTATGAACAACTTTTACAATAAACCCAACCCTAATATTACGAAAATTAAATGTTGCAGAATATTATGGTAATTCGTATTTTTTCTATGAGAACTGAGGCCTGATACTGATGTACCCTTTCTCGTTTAGCCAGCACTGGCGCACTCCGCACTTTAGGTATGAAGCTACACGTAGCCAACATGTCGGACCTGCCGCGCGATAGACAGAGCAACTAGGTTAATATATCTGTAGGTAGTTTAGCTCGCACGTCCTTAATTGCACTTTATTGTGTAGTAGCAAGAGTCGGTACTTTGTTTGAATGATTTTGTGGAGTGAATCTTCTGTAATTGTACTAATATGTATTCTGTGGTTTAGCATAGCCTTTCCGTTTCCGACAGACATATGATCATTCATAATCAGCTACGATTATAAGTAGGTCATCAACGTACGCGCCAAATCATGTATCAATTCGTCACTAGATCAAAATATGGTATTCAGCTCTTGAATGATGCTGTCTATCATTTTACAGCTGAGACTCCTCACGATTTAGGTCAGTGTTGCAATCGTACATCCACGTTATAGTTACCAGTCGTTTCAATGTTGATGTAATAAGGACAGCGTGATAAGCTAGCTTTAGGGCGTTTCCTGTAAGTTCGTCGTTAGTATTAATTAACATACTGTTGTATATTCTACCAATAATTGCACATATCCGCCAGTTTCTAGGTTTCTACGTCTATAAGAGTATTGTTTTTATTTATATGTTTCGCAGTAAGTCTATAATATTTTTGGTTTTTGCTTTTCTTGTTAAACTATTATATTCATACACGGCAAAAAAAAAATTGGAGCAACTTTATTCGTAAATAATTTTGACAGAATATGTGCGATTCTTGTCATTGTCTGAGTCTGAAGAGATTTTTTTGATCTTTTAAAACTTGATATTATCGACTGCTTGAAAAATCTATTATAAAACAATGTTTTCTACTATCACGGTTGTTCACTAAAAAATAGAATAGAATATTATATTATTTATTATCATGTAGTTGCGTTAACAGACATTTTACAAATATAAAATATTACTAACACTTTTTATTTATATTACACGGGAATTACTCACGTAAGATTGAGCCGGTCACTCCGACTATAGTTTCAACCGCAATCTAACACTTCTAAATGGACTATTAAAAAAAAAAAACATCAGTTCGCGTTAAATACTAAAGACTAAAAAAGAGGGTAGATAGTTTTGTCTGCTCCTAACTTTGAATTATACGACCAACCGCCTGCATTCTTCAGTCTCCCCGTAATGGTGGTGCATATAACTGCGCTGAAATATCGGTAGCGCTCTTACCAAGTTATGCCGAACGCATTCTGCGTTCGCTAACTAGTCCGGTCAAACTGTAGAGGCCAAAAGGCCAACAGTACAAGTCAATACCAAAATAAAAAAGGCAGCGCTCATCCACAACCTTACGTCGGTAAATATCAATGGCTAAATAGGCAAGATGATGTAGCCCAAACCGATAAAAAAGCACCTGAAACAGATAAACATCTCGTTAGTAATATTGTTTATTACGTCTGACATCTTCTATTTAAAGTTGTGCCATATCTAGTCTGTAAGGTATTTTCCACTGGCTTACATTACGTAAAGTAACGGTCTCGTCAGAAGTATAATGTATAGGTATTATGTTGTCTACCTACGTCTGTAGTTTCGACTTACGAGCCCTATCGCTTACATCGTTGTTGTTGTACGGTTTCATGATACAAGGATAAGCGTGTACAGGATCTATGAAATACTTATCTATCTCTTTTAATTTATGCGTATGATCATCACTTACATCGGCTCATATCCTTCCACTGATAAATGTTAATTCAATATGAGTGGTTCTATGGGCCTCATAAGCAAGCTCAAAGTCGCACAACGAGCTATGGAGAGGGCTATGCTCGGGGTTTCTCTGCGAGATCGAATCAAAATGAGGAGATCGAGACGAACGAAAGTTAACGATGTAGCCCACCGGCTTAGTAAATTGAAGTGGCAGTGGGCAGGGCACATATCACGCAGAACAGATGGCCGATGGGGTCGAAAGAAACTCGAATGGAGAGCACGGACCGGTAAACGCAGCGTAGGACGTCCACTTTTAAGATGGACAGACGACATAAAAGATACCGCAGGGAAACGCTGGATGCAGGCTGCTTCCAACCGGCCCTTTTGGGTATCGATGGAGGAGGCCTTTGTCCAGCAGTGGACGCCCTATGGCTGAAATGATGATGATGTGTTGGTGAGCCTTTTCAATTTCTCTTGTCTGACAACAATGAGAGGCTTTCGTATCGTAAACTAGTAGTTCTCAAAACTTAAAAAAAAAAAAATTCGTGTTTTAATACGGTATGTAATTTATTAGTACATTTTTTCTTTTTGCCAGGATCCCAAGCGAATGTGCCCTGAGATTCGATGGAATGACAATATGCGTTAGGCAGCTAGTGCCTTGATCGGGCTGGCGTGCATTGAGAGAAGCCTATGTCCAGCAGTGGACTTAGGTTTGATTGTGATGATTCGTCAACCTTACCACGGTACATAATCATGTAACTTTAGTGAACAACCGTGATAGTTTAAAACAGTGTTTTATGATGATGATGACATTAATATTTGCAAAATGTGCTAATAGTTTAAAGCTAATCTAGTTCCGTTGTTTGAAGTTCTATTTTCAACTAAGTCGATATGAGTCTTCTGCAAATTGTGCCAGATCCAGCTATAATCGGGTACGTTCTAGAACTTCCAGCCGTTGCCGAGAATCCCGAGGCTAAAATTAGACTAGCAAACAAGACGCCGACGTCTCAATCTATCCACAATTCCACACCCAAATGACTAACAACAGTTTAATGGGAAAGCGGACCTAGATTGAATCGGCCTTGAGACTCATTACTTCTGTGTTGATGAGTACAATTTACTAGGTACCTACTGAAAGTACTTGCTAAAAGCCTTAAATCAATGTTTTGTGACTGTAAATTGTGACGTTTAATTACGCCTTTTTTTCATCTGGCCTTTTGTTAACCTTTGTTTCTGATAAATATGTTTTAGTATAGATACTTTGAGCTTTTGATTAGTTTTGACCACGGGAGCAAGCAAGCCGGGTGTATCCCTCAGCCAGAAATGTGATCATACCATATGACTGGGAGACAGCAAGCCAAAGAGTACAACATAAAACATCTGCCTATCATGTTCCCGCTGTTGGGACATGGGCCTTCTCTCAGAGAAAGATAGAGAATGGATCCTTATCAAACCTTCAAAATTCGTTGCTAAACGAAATATGTGAATACGTAGGTAGAAGTTCTCTCTTCGATCAAAATAAAATTAATGGACCATAACCATTGAACGCGCTCATTAAAAACGAGTCAAAACCATCGGACATACACTTCAACACCTAATTATAACCAATCCATGTACAGTACATTTGTTACAAAAATAGATAGCGGTTTTTTGTTGTGTATTTATTTACCCCTCAGGAAAGCACATGAAGGCATAATTTTATCAGATGCTTCGTTATCATGTAACAATAAGACTCGTGTCACACTTGCTACGGCTAGAGACCGACTGAAACGAAGTGAGGGTCGGCGCTCATTTTGTAATCTTCAAAAATGCGCTTCTTCTGGGGCAAAAGTTCTCTGGGTATACACACAATACCTAAATCTATATTATTACAATGCCCAAAAGGTTAAATTTTTACCTTTTAGGTACGGAACCCTAAAAGACAAAAGTCTGAATCCGAAGACAAATTATATCTAAGTCTTATACGTATTTGAAGTAGGTACAATTTTTTTTCCCGAGGTCTTACCTACGTACTTCGTAGTTCTGTCTAAGGAACTGGGTCAAGGCAAGGATCCCGATGACGTCACCCCTGCAGGGATGAATGGGATCGCACTCTGTTAGAAGTTGACCCCCATCCCACTTGTGTTGGCGCTTGTTTTCGTGCGCATTGTATTTTGTTGTGATGACCCACAGACTAGGTAAAGCTACTACCTAGAGTACCTACCACAGACTTGTAGTTACGATTATTTTCAATGGAAACAATTCAGTCAAATGTCTGAGGAGCGGGGTGAGGGGTTGGAAAATTTTTGCTAATATTTTTTGCTACAACAAGACGTAGCGGTTTTAAATAATTTTAATAGACAATTATAAGAGGAGCGCAGAACGTTGACGGATCGCAGGCTTGGTCGGTACTGACGTGACACTCAGTGCCTTCAGGGGGCGTGTCTTTACATAAGACGTTTTCATCAGATGTGGTGACACTAGTGACTGAACACGTTCGCCCTATATTAAATGTCCAGTTATAGAAAGTCTTTGTGATGACCAAGTGATGACCCAATCTTAAAAACTCCTTTTAGGTTCTTTAAGGCGAGGTTTTCCCACTTTTAAGCAACGCTTATTACTACAGATGACAACAATACTTGGTTTATTGTATTAGAGTTGCATTTAGCGGAGCAAAATCATGGCGCTTACACACAGGCGTGCGTTTCGCTACTTCTATTTTTGGGAGTTTTCTCATATTTTTCGAAAAGTATAGCTGTAATGTAAAATTTACCTCACCGGTTTCCTTAATAATTATGAAATCTATATATCAATGTATCGCAAATATAATTTAATAATATTTAACGGAATGAATCAAAAAAAAAACAGAGATAAAAGCGCAAATCAGTGCTACTTTGATATATTTTTTCTATCGAGCGAAATGTGTTTTATCGTGTTTCGGTCTCATGCGTTTCCTAGAAAACACATTAAATTTTGTTATGACACCATTTTTATAATTTTAAGCTAACCATGGAGATATTCACACTTAACCTAGACGACCATAATTGCTAAAAGTTGGAAAAGAGCGTCTTAAGAGAAACTGGAGCAATTATTTGTAATGCCGAGTCTTCATACATCGCGTGCGTTCAACTATGGTGAATTTTTGCGCTAATATTATCACGATGTTTGAGTTACTACGTGTTTTATATCGATCGCGACGATTTGGCATCGCGATATCGTGAATATTCCCGCTACCGCGATGAGTGCGGCTTTGGCAATAATGAGATTTGTCGTCTGTTATTTTTAGGGTTCCGAACCCAACTGTTACTAAGCCTACGATGTCTGCCTGTCTGTCCGTCTGTCCGTTTTTCCGTCTGTCCATCTATCCGTCTGTCCTACCTATTAACGGGTGTATACTTCGAACCGTAATAGATAGCCAGTTGAAATTTTCACAGAATATGTAATGCTACGGCTGATTAACTAAGAAATAATAAAAAAGTAAAAACGAAATGGGGGTCCCCATACAACAGACGTATAAATAATGGCCAAGTACGAGTCGTTGTTATTTCTGTTCATCACCAGTTCTAGTACGATCACCGAAGTGATGCAACGTCGGGCGCGGCCGGTACTTGGATGGGTGACCGCCTGGACTTTGATGGGATGTTGTCTTTTTGCACAATTTTTTGTACTTTGGTAATAACAAGTTATATGGTGGTACGAAACCCTCAGTGCGCGAGCCCGACTCGCACTTGGCCTGATTTATTTTGTATAACCTGCTTTGTGGTTAGCGTTTGACCACCACCTCGTCTGATGTGATGTGGTCTACGTTGGAGCAAGCTTTAACGAAGAAACCAATTCACTCGCAATCTCAACACAACCAGATTGTAACTATCGGGTAACGCCCACATTCAGGCAGCGCATTCCAAATCTAGCAATTCTTACAATCAAAGCGGAATCAAAGCGCTTCGTACGGTTGTAATACTGGACCTCTTCAATAGATATTAATGAACCCCTTGAGTTCGGTTTGTTTAACGAGTGATATAACGACTTTTAGTTAGGAGTCCAAACTTGTCACTGGTTACCTCGGTGTTCATCGGAGCACCTTGAAAAGATAAAAAAATATCACAAAGAGAAAGAAGAAACCAAATAGAACTGGGACAAAGACTCGGTAATCGTCCGGGAAATTATTTGACATAATTATTCTAATTCAAAATACCACAATGCCTAAAGACAAGTCTTTAATTGCTGACCTGTTGGAAAAACTCAAAGTCACATCGGGCAATGGAGAGAGCTATGCTCGGAGTTTCTCTGCGCGATAAAATCCAGAATGAGGATATTCACCACAGTAACCAACATAGCTGCTCAGATATGCAAGTGGCAATAGGGAGGCCATATCGCTTAAAGAACCAATAACCGATGGGGAAGAAAGGTTCTTGAGTGGAGACCACGAACCGGAAGACGCAGCGTAGTTAGGCCTCCCACTAGATGGACTGACGACGTTTTAAGAATCGCTGGCATCCAGTGGATGCAAATGATGGTGGTGGCTGTCGTTCAGTGTGGAGGTTAAAGGGGGAGGTCTATGTTCAGCAGTGGACTTCTTCTGGCTGATGATGTTGATTCTAACTTATCCAAGAAAGCTGAAAATCAATGATGTTTATCACAAAAATACACTGTCTAGATCACAAATCGAGCCTTCCTCAACCCATATTTCCCCGCCGAGCAGCGAACTCGCCTCTGTTCCCTAACGAGCTTCACACACGCATCACACAGTGCGACTTATAAGGAGAGTTGAGTTGGGGAGCCACCATCGTATTAGCAGAACGAAACTTTAAGTTAGCTGTCAAAATTTCTAGTTCTTTCATTTGACCACCTTCGTACTTGGTGGTTGCACGGTTAAAGAAAGTAACCGTTTATTGACGCGTCCGTACTCGCATTACGTATTCCAAAATTGCCCTCCGAAAGGTCCTTGTTCTATGCAAATCGACTCATTTGCACGCTGTTAACACCTTGCCCTTTGCAAATAGACCTCTGAGAAGGGCTGCCACTTAAAAGTACCATTATTTGGTATCATTATTTTTGTTATATTGCACTTTTTTTTTTTTTTTTTTCGAGGGGAATCTTCCATTATGTGGGATTATACCCACTAAAACCCCCTCGGTGACCAGCCTTAGTGCTTGTCAAGAGGGCTCCGAGATCTCCAGAAGAACGCACCGGAGCCCTCGGCACTGCGCTACGGCTCCCTGGAACGGTTGCCTGGAAGAGATCGCTCTTAGCGATAAGGCCGCCGATTGTTGCACTAGTTTTTAAGCTGTTTTATCATGTGTACGAAATGTGTGGTGTGAACAATAAAGAGTTTATCTATCTATCTCCTCCCGCCACGGCTGGACGCTCTACGGCTGCCACTTAAAAGTACCATTATTAGGTATCTACTTTTTTGTTGTATTGCATCTACACTTTTTTAAATCTTGTAAAGTTATAAACTTCTTATTTTTATTTTTATTATGAACTAGCGACCCGCCCGCCCGGCTTCGCACGGGTGTAATTTACGTGCGAAGCCGGGGCGGGTCGCTAGTTATATATATATAAACCTTCCTTGAAAATATATCTAACTGATAGTGAAAACCGCATCAAAATCCGTTGCGTGGTTTAGGAGGAGTTAGCGGCCATACAGACATACAGACAGACAGACAGACGCGGAAAGTGACTTCAATTTATACTATGTAGAGATAGAGATGAATGAAGGCTTGCGCTTGGCCGCTAATTCGCCTAATGTTAAGCGATGATGCAGCCTACGATGGAGCACGCTTGCTTAGAAGAAACCTATTCACTTTCGACTTGAAGACACCCAGATTGTAACTATCGGGGAATACCCACTCATTTGGCGGCGAATTCCACAGACTAGCAGTTCGCACAATAAATGTGGAATCAAAGCGCTTCATACGGGTTCTCGGAATACCATAAAGCGGTGTCGATTCTACGACATTACTACTGCTTACTTTCTGCGGCAAAACCTTTTTACCCATAGACTCGCAGTATATAACAAGAATAATTTGTTCTTTAAAACGTAAAGTAGCCACTCGCGCGGTGACGCGCACAACTCGCGTGCAAGTACGTACCCGCACGAGTTTCGAGACGTACGATGCGCAGTGGGAGTCGCGCGAGTAGCGCAGGGAAACGAAGCTTCACTTGCGCAAGGACCAGCGCGAAGTGCTACTAAGCACTTTCACGACCACTTGCACTTACCACAGCGTTGCAGACGATGCGTAATAAGCACTTACTACTTGTACTAATTATGGTTTGCAAACGCCTTAAGGCGAGGTTGAGGGCAAACTATTATTGAATAATAAAAAAAATGTATTTAGTTATTTTGAAACACCTCCACTGTTTCGGTTGTTTATTCTATTTTGCCCTCCTGGGGCCTTACGTCTAACTCCTTACGCGGTCTCAAACTAAACGTTAAAACGGCGCAGTTCGGAAAATCACGCGAACGTGAACCTTAACGCGCCCAGATACGGTTTGAGGTCGCGCAAATTTTTTCATCACCTAAACTGGATTGCTTAAACAGCTAGGCGTAAGTCCTCTCTAGTACAGGGGACTGTACAATTTATAACTAAAGTAAAGTACAATGGTAAGCCACGTAAAGTTTAAAATCTCTGCTAGCAGCTACTCCAATCAACTTAGTTTAGCAAAGTTGGAATCGTTCCAAAAATAAATTACAGTTTAATCTAGCTTAAGCCATCCAGCACAGTCTCCCAAACCTTAATAAGCCAAGTTATTTATGGTTAAACTGACAAGGTTATCAATTTTCTTAATTATATGAATCTGGCTGAATCCCGCGGTTTTACTCGATTATCCAGTTTTCCGCGTTTTCTGGAGGAGAAGTACCCCATGGCCGTCTACGTCCATATGATGTACACTTGCACAGTCCATATGAGGATGATTGTGTACATTGTACACAATCATCTTGCCAAATTTTGTTCCAGATCGGCCTTAGTCGTTTAGCCGTAAAAAACAAACAAAAAGACAGAGAAAGATATAGAGTTTACTTTCGCTTTAATAATATTAGTTAGGATTATAGGCAAAAGCTAAATTTCTCAAACAAAACAACTTATTATACAACAAGTGTTTATTAGGCATCGAAATTCCAAGAGAGGTGCGTAGCCCCTAAAGGTTGAAGGTTCACGGCAAAGGGGACCAAGATACGGGTGACAGGTTGATTGACAATCCTATTTCAGAGCCACAGTAACTCTTGTTTGTTCTGTGGTTTAAAATGCCATTACGTAATCTATAGTTAGGTAGGTAGTGTATGACCTTGAATGAATTAGAACAGTATAGTCCCAAAAGAGGTAGGGCTCGATGCGTTTTGAGGGTACTACCACTACTAACCATTTTTGGTCAAATATATTTTTAGAAGAATGACCGCAAAAACGGATGATTCAACAGCCAGCCTATAAACGGAGAATCTCAAGCTGCGTGCATTCATTTCATTCTTGTTCGAGACTTTGTGCGGAGCGGACGTGTTTCTAGAAAGTAACCCATTGTAAAATTAATTATCGTTAGTGAATTAATTAATGTAGGTGATTGTGAATTATATGATTTTTAAACTAAACCCGCTTCTGTTTTCTAATAGGTAATATGCTAACTAATTAAGTCGTCGCAGTTAAACAAAATGTGTCTTGGCCTCTTCTACCAAAAGGCACTTTTCAATATCTTGCTCAAGTTCACCCCAAGCATGAACGTCCAGCATCCGCAGATCTTTACCTGCTTCATCTTTCCATCTACAGGGTGTAAGAAGAACACTCTCGAAGCCAAAAGAAGGTAATTGTACTCATCATTATGAACCACTTTTTGTATAGGACCAACCCAGAACTCGTAAAAAAAAAATCTGCTGTTCCATACATTTTGTCGAGTGTCAATGACCTTTTTCTATAGAACTGCTGTTTTTTTTTTCGCGATTTCAGGGATGGTCCCATAGTAAAAGTTGTTCATAATAATGAGTACAATTACCTTCTTTTGGCTTCGAGAGTGTTCCCCTTGCACCCCGTATACTTGGGACGGCTGACGGGCCTTATACCCTCAACGGTATGTCCTTTTTTCGGCACGATCCTCAACAATCCTTTGCAGATGTCCAATCCAGCTGAGTCTTTGGGTCTTTATCTGAGTAGTGACGTCTAATGGGGCCTCCTCCATCGATATCCAATAGGGCCGGTTGGAAGCGGCCTGCATCCAGCGTTTCCCTGCGGTCTCTTGAGGTCGTCTGTCCATCTAATGTATGCCCTCAATAAATTAAATTTACCAAACCAGCAGGGAAATCGCGCTAAAAAAATACAGACGAATCGTTGACGAATCGCAACCGCTCCACTACTTTTGGTCGATTTCGTATCGCGCGAAACCCAACCCGATCACAGTTGGAACGTAGACGCTGTCAAACGAACGTTTGTGATAAAGTTAGAAAACATCAACTTTTTCGCGCCGCTACGAAATCGACCAAAAGCTGTGGAGCTTTTGCGTTTCGTCAACGATTCGTTTGTAATTTTTTAGCGCGATTGCCCTGCAGTTCATCTAAGTGATTATTTCAATACTATACGAAAATAACGATTATCATGACATGATATTATAACATAGCATTAAATATTATTTAGATATGCGGTCACCAAGTCACCATCCAGAGCCTAGCCTGCTTTTTAAACTTAAATTTTAACTTGAGATAATCAAACCTAATCAGCTAGTAATAACTTCTTCGTATAAGTCCACAACATTTAGAGTTCCAAGACTTTTTGGATCAGTCTTGCGAGATTTAATTTTAGATAGTGGAGAATGGAGATGTCTTGCGAGTTAAATTTTCACCATAATATCCGCAACATAATCCGTCTTTCAGATAAATCTCACGAATTGTAAATAAATTAACATAATTTATGTTTTAATTTGTTTACTGAAACAACTTCTCGTAATCAAATAATATAATTATTTAAATTATATTTTTGTGGGTTTTCTTTACCTGCATGAATAAAAATGAAAATTTTAAAAACAATTGCAATTATTGACTTTATCATGCATCTTGGCACTATATATACACTTGGCATACCAGAAACAAATCGATGTTAATCATCATCATCATCATCATCAGCCAGAAGACGTGCACTGCTGAACATAGGCCTCCCCTTTTAACCTCGACACTGAACGACAGCTTGCCTTTTGATACCACAGGATGCCAGCGACTCTCACAATGTCGTCGGTCCATCTAGTGGGGCCTACCTCCCACGAGGTTTGCCTCCCACGTGTGGGAGGCGATGTTAATAACAGCTGATAAACTGAACGAAGCTATTTATATGTGTGTGCGCGAGTCTTTGTCGACATTAAACAACCCTTAATCTGCTGATCAACTTATACAGATACACACAAGTCTTTATCGACGTTTAAAACATTTTAACAGCTGATCAACTTACCGAACTGCTAAAAACAGCTAATCAACATCACCTAGCTTTGTACAAGACTCTGTCGACTTTTAATCAATTTAATCGAACTGTGTACAGACCCCAGAAAAGAGAAGTAAATAGAACGGAAATGAGAAGGAAAATCTGTTGCCAAGCATTATGAGTTAAAAGTTACAAGTTAAAATGATAACCTTGATTGAACATTCTTTTTTAAATCAACGCGTCGAACTCTTTATTACAGTTGCTAACTGATTTCGAATGACTGACATTTCGTTTTATGGGTGCAACTGGCTACAACAAATCTCTACACAGCATAAATTAAAGTCACTTTCCGCGTCTGTCTGTCTGTGTGTCTGTATGGCCGCTAACTCCTCCTAACCACGCAACGGATTTTGATGCGGTTTTCACCATCAGCTAGATAATTTTTCACGGAAGGTTTATATATATAACAAGCGACCCGCCCCGGCTTCGCATGGAAATTATACCCGTGCGAAGCCGGACGGGCGGGTCGCTAGTTTCTTATAAAAATGCCTTGACAGCCGTTCTAATTTAAACAAAAATAAAAAAACTGTGGTGCAGATCAAAGATAATATAAGTTTTTATTGGTACAGACTCACAAGTCTTTTTCGACAACAGCTAGTCAACTTAACGGTATACAGAAAGAAGTCTTTGCTCACTTATTACTTGGCGGCAGAAAATGAACAGAAAATTCAGACCAATTCACCCAAAATGGACCCTTCAAGTTAATAAATCCAGGATGTAAGCGACAAACGTAGGTGTTACCTGATTTAATTTAAAAAGGACTCCTCAGGGTCTGGTTTATTTCGCTGTCAAAGAGAGTTTACTCGCAAATGAGACCTATATTAAACGAATCCCTAACTCTAATAGGACCTAAAAAGGATTTCAAGGGCATATATCCATTTACAGCCAGAAAGAAGAGCCGTTTGTAATTTAGTGGGTAGGGGCTTTTGTTGAAACTTCTTTCAGAGTTCCGTAGTGCTACAAGGAACCCTTCTAAGTTCGTTCTGTCCATCCGTCTGTCTGTCTGTCCGTCCGTTCCTCCCATTTTTTTTACATTTTCCTTTTATTCGTTATTAAGATAAGTGCATGAACCTTTTTGCACAATTACAATTTTCGTATAGATCTCAATTTTGAAAGTATAAAAAATAGGGGTGGCTCTGGTACCTATTTATGAAATGGCGATGTTTTTTTTACCCTGCCCTTCCTCTTAAGTGTTATCGTTGAATAGGTCTTTTAAATTGAAGGTTAGGTTTTGTACATGTTTTTTTTTTTTAAAGTGGGAAACATGGCCCGCCACAGTGGCAAAAAGTTGGTCCCTCGTTCATTTCTAAATTTTTAGACATAGAAACTTGTAACTTGCCATGCTGATAGTGGTAGAAATTTTCTGATTATAACTTTTTGAATTATGGCGATAAAATTGTAATAAACTCAAGACGTTCTAGCTCAAAGGAAATAATTTTAAAAGATCAATGGATCTTTTCGTTAAATGATCGTAACAATTATTAAGGGTTTCCTTGTAGTTTTGTTTTTCACTAAACTACAAAAATACATATGTTATGTCGTGATGATACATCTGTGTTTGGCTCCGAGAATCGTTTGTTCTAATTATTAGATATTTAATTAAGAACCAATTTCTGAACTATGCAATCTATGCATGTGACCACAATTAATGGCTTTGACTACGGAACACTTCCATATTCGTGTCTCGACACGCTCTTGGCCAGTTATTTAATTTAACTTGTGTAGTATCATTCTGATATACATTAGTAATAACCTCCTCGCCGATCTAAACCATTTTTTAAAAATTTAATAATAGGCTTGCATTTGACCGCCAACTCGCCTGATGTTACGCGATGATAATAATATTGATATAATATCCATATAAACAAATACATCATGGAAATAATATTTATTTCATATAGGCACTTGTTCAAACGGATGTTCTGTGAAATGAAGCGTGTGAAGGTGGTGTGAAGAATTTCCTTAGATTTCCGTAAATATTATGTTTGTTATGCGGTGAGAGCGACGTGCTGAGAAACTCGCAGAGAATGATTTAGAAAATAATTCGCTCCGGAACTGAAATCACAGACCGTGTCTAAATACGTGTTACAGCTACAGCCAAGTCACAGCTCAACAATTCAACATACTGCAGTGAAGTAAAATACATCCAGACGTCTGAAACGCAGAAAAATTATGCTTATATATTGTACCAAATTTTCTCTAGCTTCAAGACCACATCCAAAATCCAAAATCCATTTCATCATTATAATTTCAGCCATAGAACGTCCACTGCTGGACATAGGCCTCGCCCATCGATCTCCAAAAGGGCCGGTTGGAAGCGGCCTGCATCCAGCGTCTCTTTTATTTAGGTCGTCTGTCCATCTTGTGGGTGGACGTCCTACGCTGCGCTTACCGGTCCGTGGTCTCCATTCGGCCCCATCGACAGATGGTCGATGGGGCCGAATGTCGAAAGGGTTTCGAATGGAGACCACGGACCGGTAAGCGCAGCGGAGGACGTCCACCCACATGATGGACAGACGAGCTAAAAGAGACCGCAGGGAAACGCTGGATGCAGGCCGCTTCCGACCGGCCCTTTTGGAGATCGCGTGATATTTGCCCTGCCCACTGCCACTTCAACTTGCTATTCCGGTGGGCTGTCGGTAACTTTCGTTCGCCTACGGATCTGCAAATTTTTCTCACGATTCTGATGCGAGCTCGTAGAGAAACCCCGAGCATAGCCCTCTCCATAGCTCGTTGTGCGACTTTGAGCTTGCTTATGAGGCCCATAATGAGAGACCAATATGGACCTTGTAGGCCCAGCAGTAAATCGTAAAAAGCTTGCCTCTTGCATAATCGATTCCCTATCCCAATGAAAACTCTGAGAACTAAGCTCAAAATAATGCTCAGCGCGTTCATTCCTCTTTGTAAATTGAAAGCCAATGTAACAGTGAAGTGATGGATGGTGGTTCAAAATATGATGATAGGCAATTTTCGAAGATTGCCCATTTATAGGTAACACCTGCCCACATTATAAACTTTATAAATGCCTTAGTATTTATATTAATATTATTACCCTACATGCTTGTTTGCACATTATTTGTGCGTCATTTAAGTACGCACATGTTCAGAACATGTAAGTAGGTACCCAATGAAGTGTAGTACATAATAGATCGATGTAAGTGCCTAATTTATTTAATTACACCAAGTCGCTTCTCGCCGGAAAATATTAGCGATCACCACAAAAAATATTAGTTTAAAAATCGCCCTATAAGTGACATTTGGCCTCGCGTACTGAGGGTTCCGTACCACCACTAAAATACAAAAATTTCATACTTATAAATAAACCGCCAAACCCGACTCGCACTGGGCCATTTATTTTAGTAAAACTGTTACTCGCTAGAATCATTTACGATTTATATGGAAGGAATTTATAATTTTTTATAAACATTTTAGCACATTATTCACCTAAATCTACATTAAGTTATACTAAGCGAGTTCTTTATTAAATTATCGATAAAACATCGAATGATATCGATTAGGTATCGTGAGACATGCCGCATGTGGTACGATTCCTAACAAACGTCCATATAAACTTTTTCAACAAACACTGCTTGTTTACTTGATCAAATTTTAATGGTGTCAATAGAGTAACGTCAATGTATAGCTAGTTAAGCAATATAATGGTAATTGGATAAGTTGTTTTCAGTAGACGTGACTGTGGCGTCACGTGTTCGCGTGACATTGAACGGATTACGTTCTATGTCGGTGGTAGGGTTGTCGCGAGTCGTAATAGGATGTGCGTAATAACTTTATTTCATAAGTTCTATTGTCGCACGCGATCGTAGATAGAAGAATAGATCTACGTTTGGACGCCAACTCGCCTGATGGTAAGCGACGGTGCGGCCGAGGATTGAATAAGTTGATCTAGAAGAAATCTAGATCACATTTCGGATATATTTCGGAGAGTGTGCATGAGATCTGCATGATTTTATTTCCCATTTTTTTATCGGACTGCCAGAGTGAGCACGAAGAATCGACACCGCTTTATGGTTGATATTCCGAGAATACTTTGATTCCACATTTATTGTGCAAACTGCTGTGGTATTCGTTGCCTGTGTGGGTGTTCCCCGATAGTTACAATTTGGGTGTCTTCAAGTCGAGAGTGAATCGGTTTCTTCTAGGCAAGCGTGCTCCATCGTAGACCGCATCATCGCTTAACATCAGGCGAGTTAAAGGCCTAGGGCAAGCCTATTTATATATATATAAAAAAAAACGATTCACTCGAACTTGAAGATGCCTAGGCATCTTCAAGTTCATTGTAGTTCATCAAACCATTGTAGTTCTCTGGCAACAAGGAGGACGGCAGGGAGTTCCATTCTTGGGCAGTTGGAACGTATCATAAATGGCGACCCAAATCGTTGTGAACGAATCTTTGGAATTTCCACGAGGAAGGAGTAGTAGTGTGCAGTCCTTTTACTTGTCCTGTAGTAAAAGGGGGAGGGTGGAGTAAGGTCATGAAGCTCTTGCGCACACTCGCCGAAAAGTATCCGATGGAAAATAGACCGACAAGCTACTTAGCCACGGCCCGCGGTTTCACCCGCGTAGGCGTTTTTTGTTCAGTTCGATCATCGACCCTGCAAATAACTTATTTAGTACTTAAATAAATTATGCGCAGTTTCGATGCCATCTCTCAACAACGGTGAAGGAAAACATCGTAAGGAAACCGGTATGTCCAAGAACATCAAAAGTTCCAATGCGTATGACATAAATTATATTCACCAACATGTACTGACACCCATAATACCCGGGGCATTGTCATTGCGTTGCCTAACATTGAGGACTCTATTCAACATTTGTTTAAAGCAGTCCATATTATACTTCGGAGGAAAAACCGAAGGTAATGAGCCATTCAAAACATAGAGGTACCCATGTGGCAGACAGTGCGTGACTTCCACGCATCTATAATGTGTGGATGGCATTTCTGGCGATGGCAGCTGGTTCAGTACGTGCTACAATTGAACCACCGGTCGTCTAAGATACTCTAAAAGTGACATGGCAACCCTAATTTCACTAAACCCACAATGAGTCCGCAAACGACCCGACACCTTTCGGCTTGTACTATAAGTAATTTGTTTTTTCCTTTATTGTATTCTAACTGGTGTGAATAGTGTACAGTCGTCATCATCATTATCGTCAGCCCACATTAGTCAACTGCTGGACAAAGGCCTCTTAAGGCACACAGATCTCGATCCTAAGTCTTCTTTATTTCCCGGTCACAGCCAGTGAGTTCTTTGCCAGCGAGCGGCTGAAATGTGCAGACAGACCAGAGTGGATTCTGGAGAGTACCGACTCCATCCATAGCTTTACAGCGCATTAAGGGCATCACACATGATAATTTATATCAACAGATGGTGAAATAAATAATTAGTAAAAAAACACATTTATTTAAATAAGCTTTTATAATGCGTTTAATTAGAATCAGGATTATTCCAGAGTTCCCAGTGTTCTGGGATTTTTTGGGGCTCGAGATTTCGCCAGCGGTTTTTGTTTCGTAGTTATTTTATTTTAGTTGTATCATGTTTTTGATTGCTTTATCGTAAATAGATAGGGAGCTTATCATGAGCTTATAAATTCTTACTGAATAAAAAAAAAAACATTAAGGCACAGCATTTTTTATAAAATCGCTAGCAAATATTTTCAAGCTGAAGTGGCAGTGGGCCGGTCATATCTGTCACAGAACCGATAACCGTTGGGGTTGATGTTCTAGAGATAGGGTGCGGACTACGAATCGATAAACTTGGCGTAGGGACGCCCTACGACTTGATAGTTTGTAATTATATAGTAGAACCAACAGTTTTTTTTATTTTTTTATTATTAGGCTGTCAAGGCATTTTTGAGTTGGATGCTGAGTTCGAAATGTTGATCTAAATAAGAATGTTCAATCAAGGTATCATAATGCCTGGTAACAGATTTTCCTTCTCATTTCCGTTCTATTTAAAGAACCTTCTTCTGTGGTAGAACGTCTTTACTATTAAAGTTTTTTTTTGTGTAGCATTTGATTACATTATTAACAAACTAAAGATTACCTTTGATTTCTTAGGGTTTCGTGATGATTTATCATCTAGTCTGCTTGTAATCTAGGACACTGCAGTGTTCGAAACGTCAGGAATTAAAATAATCATACTAATATTATAAATGCGAAAAGTTTGTTGGTTTGTTTGTTCCTGTTTCACGCAGCAACAGAGCAACGGATCGACCTGCTGTTTTGCATGGGTATAGTTCAAGGGGCGGTGAGTGACATAGGCTTACTTTTCATCATCGTCATCATCACCATTTTTCATTATTACGCGGGTGAAACCGCGAGGCGCAGCTAGTATAGAATACACGCGTCAATTTCAATGTAGCTTTGTCGAATAAAATACTTTTTCAAAAGTGTATTTACTTGGCATTCGATACTAATGTATGCGATTTTTTTATAGTAGGTTACCTAAACATATGGCAACGAATTTCAGGATGTGAACAAATGAGGCACTTGCAATGGTTACAAATGGTAACCGGTTATGGCACAGAATAAAGCAGTACTTATAAGTATGGTAATCCAAGTTATTGCTCCATCGCGACAGTTGGTTACCGAGCAGCTATTGTTTTTCTGTGGTCCAGTCTACAATAATACGTGGTTAGATTAAAGGTCCGTGGTCGCAGCGTAGGGAGGCCTCCCACTAGATGGACCGACGACATTGTGAGAGTCGCGGGCATCCAGTGGATGCAAAAGGCAGGCTGTCGTTCAGTGTGGAGGTTAAAGGGGGAGGCCTATGTTTAGCAGTGGACATCGTCTGGCTGATGATGATGATGATGAAAGTTTAGGTTAAAAAAAAGATGGGAAAGAAATATGGCCGGTTGGAAGCGGCCTGCATCCAGCGTTTCCTTGCGGTCTCTTTTAGGTCGTCTGTCCATCATGTAGGTGGACGTCCTATACGCTGCGCTTACCAGTCCGTGGTCTCCATTCCAGAACCTTTCGGCCCCATCGGCCATCTGTTCTGCGTGATATGTGCCCTACCCACTGCCACTTCAACTTGCTAATCCGGTGGGCTATGTCGGTGACTTTCGTTCGTCTACGGATCTCCTCATTTCGGATTCGATCTCGTAGAGAAACCCCGAGCATAGCCCTAATTATTAACCTAAACTATAATCATAGAGTATTTTTTAAGGCGAATGGGCATTGTCTTTAAACTAAGATTGCAAAAGGTATAATCAATTTTCGTGTTGATAGTTTATTTTCTGATTATAGATTATTTTCGCGATTTCAGGGTTGGTCCCCAAGTTGTTCATAACGATGAGCATGACCTCCTTTCTTAGTAGCTTAGACCACAGATTCGTATTAGCTAAATGAATAATGCGTATTAGCAAGGAAAATAATATAATATGAATCCTTGGTATTAGTTATTTAGCAGTTTTACCACGCCATTTATTCGTCAGAATGCGCTGGCCACATCCTACTGATAACGGAGCTAAACACGCAGAATTGATAACAAGTTTTCCTTGTGCTTTAGTCACGCTTTGTGCATGTTACTAATAGCATAGAAATTAAATTACATTGAAAGTCCTTATCAAAACTTTTGCTGAAGGGTAATCAAAATGTCATCTATGTATTTCAAAAAGCGCTGAATTAATTTCGATTGAATTTATATGGGACCTCTAAAAATTACCTAACAAACAAACAAAAAAGAATCATCGTAATCCTACTAATATTATAAACGCGAAAGTTTGTAGGTATGTATGGATGTATAGACGTATGGATGTATGGATGTTTGTGTTCCTATTTCACGCTGTAACTGAACAACGGATCGACCTGATTTTTTGAATGGGTATAGTTCAAGAGCCAGAGAGTGACACTACTTACTTATACTACACTAGGTACTTTTTATCATCATCATCACCGCGGGGCGCAGCTAGTTAATTCACAATTAGCAGTGAAATCGCGTAATAAACGAATTGACAATCGAATTGATAACCTCCTCCTTTATGAAGTCTGTAAAAAATCCAAGTTTTTTGCATTTAGCAAAATTTTGCACAAGTTTCCATATAAAAAGAAAGAACTTCAACTTCAACTGGCACCTTTTGTGGAGTGGAGCCACCACAATTTCGCCAATGCTAAGTATTGGGATAAACCACAGATATACACAGATCTGTGGGATAACCCATCAAACGAAGGAGATTGTCCGGTGAGCACAAAGGTTATTATAGTTTCACCGTGAATTTTAAGAAAGGAAGAAAAGAAAGAAACATTTATCTAAGACAGAAACAAAAGACACAAAGACATTACGAGTTAAACACAAAAGAAAGGTATAATAATATACTCCGCCAGGTATAGCGCTCCGAGACAAAAGGTCACGTGGGTGACACGCAACTACGTCATCGATGTCATGGATACACGTGTACGTGGATAAGCAAGAGCAGAATAAGTGCTTTACAACTAGTTCGAGAGAGATGACGATACACGAAACAATGGCGGCATCTCTATGAGACAGCTGACTTCTGTGTTACTAGCGTGAAATTATAACTCCCCAATCTCCGTATATTACCTGTGGGAATCCAATAAATCAATGCGGTTATGATATAAATAATGCGTTTAATACATTAAATTCGTGCTTAACTTGAATTGCTTTGCGTGAGCGGACAAACCAAATGACAATTGAAATGCTTCTTATACTTTATTTAATCGATTATTTAAAGAAATGTTTCCCAATATCTGTGTTTGTTGCAATAAAGTGGCAACTGGACAGTGACGTCATTGGGTGTCAGCTCCCGGAGCGCTAGACCTTGTTTTCTTGGATCATGCACAAAGGTATATACATACCGTTCACGGTTATTTTGCCTTCATTATGACGTTGTCTCTGTCTGGTCGCATGGCATCACTAGCAGACAGAGGGAGACGTTGAGACGTTTGAATTGATATTCAGAGGGGAAAAAACCTATGAACGGACTGTAGTTGTAATAGTATAACCGATGGTATAACGTACCTAAGAAATTGGCGAGGCCGCAGACTGACCATTACAAAGTCGCAGGCATTTCGCTAAAGCCATTATAAAAGTCGTATGGCCCAATCGTAAACACGATTGTTTTTGTTATTCAAAACAGTTACAACTCTACTCGCCTATAAATAGGTATTATGCGCACTTGTATAATAGAACGTCACAAACATGACAGCTCTATTTTTGTGCTGAAGCGGAGCCGGCTTGTGGCAAAAAACAACATAATAATATAAACACTGTTTGAAACTATCACGGTTGTTCACTAAAGTTATATAATAATAAACTAACAACTACTAACTACCACTACAACCAACCCTACCACTTAAACTAACTACTGGTGTTTTATAATAATACTAGCGACCCGCCCGCCCGGCTTCGCACATGTGTAATTTACGTGCGAAGCTGGGGCGGGTCGCTAGTTATATACATAAACCTTCCGTGAAAATGTATCTAACTGATGGTGAAAACCGCAGACCTATAGGTAATATAGGTACTACCCTCCAATAAAAATATTAGCTCTGAAGTACTACCTTCACCTTGTAGAGTTAAGAACAGTAAAAACGCGGCCATAGATAATACACTATATACATGAGGACGCGGCGCGATGGGCCGAATAGAAAAAAACTTTTATGGGTTCTTTGTACTTGTAGTACACTACGAAACCCTAAAAAGCCTTTGATTGCAGATATTTCAAGGTTTACATTATTATGTTAGTTTTCTAGGAAGTAATAGCTTAGGCTTGGTTATTAAAAGTATTTGTTTCTATTCTTTATTTAATTATTTTCGACTCACATATATGTAATGCTGTAATTATGCTTAGCTAGTTGATGTAATAATGCCCATTTCAAAGCAGTCTGTGGATATAAATATTTATAAATTATTATAATAATATCCATTAAGAACAATAGGCTACCAGTTTACCTGTAAAATAAACAGTGTCTACAATTAAACGCTGGTGCAGTTCTGTTCAACATCATCCATTTTTTAATCAATCTCCGGGATTTGTCCTACTTTTGTCTGTTTTAAAATAGACACTTCAATCGATGCGAAATAAAGGTCCGCGCACACTAATCGTGAGATATCGTCGGCGTCGGCCGCGAACTTACGGCACAAAATAAATAGGCACAGAAGGCAGCCTTCGGAAAAAAAATATCGCTGATTGAGAATTTAAAAAAGCCGATTGGGCATTACCTTAAGAATCATCTCTCATCATCATCATCATCATTTCAGCCATAGGACGTCCACTGCTGGACATAGGCCTCCCCCATCGATCTCCAAAAGGGCCGGTTGGAAGCGGCCTGCATCCAGCGTTTCCCTGCGGTCTCTTTTAGGTCGTCTGTCCATCTTGTGGGTGGACGTCCTACGCTGCGCTTACCAGTCCGTGGTCTCCATTCCAGAACCTTTCGGCCCCATCGGCCATCTGTTCTGCGTGATATGTGCCCTGCCCACTGCCACTTCCACTTGCTAATCCGGTGGGCTATGTCGGTGACTTTCGTTCGTCTACGGATCTCCTCATTTCGGATTCGATCTCGTAGAGAAACCCCGAGCATAGCACTCTCCATAGCTCGCTGTGCTACTTTGAGCTTGCTTATGAGGCCCATAGTGAGAGACCACGTTTCAGTGCCGTATGTCATCACTGGTAACACACACTGGTCGAAGGCTTTCGTCTTAAGGCACTGAGGTATTTTAGATGAGAAGACGTTGCAAAGTTTACCGAACGCTGCCCAGCCGAGTTGGATTCGCCGATTGACCTCTTTCTTCAAGAGAGATTCTTCAAGAATCCTCTCTACATCGTATAAATTTAAGTCGCTTTCCGCGCCTGTCTGTCTGTATGTCTGTATGGCCGCTAACTCCTCCTAAACCACGCAACGGATTTTGATGCGGTTTTCACCATCAGTTAGATACATTTTCAAAGAAGGTTTAGGTATATATATAAATAGCGACCCGCCTGGCTTCGCACGTAAATTACACCCGTGCGAAGCCGGGCGGGTGGGTCGCTAGTAGAGAAATAAACTCTAAAATACAAGTTATACTACTAAAGAACGTATTTATACTGCATAGTGTCAATATGGTTAACTGTTCTATTATTTATTCTGTGATGTGTTAATACATTCTGTGAGGACATCTAGGTCAGGTCAGTGCAACGGCCTAGTAATTGCGGCAACGAAACAAGCCAATAAAACTGTGTAAAGTCTCTTTCTAATTTTATACGATAAAAAACAATGTATTTAAGAGGCAAGTTGAAATGGCAGTGGGCAGGGCACATAGCACGCAGAACAGATGGCCGATGGGGTCGAAAGGTTCTCGAATGGAGACCACGGACCGGTAAGCGCAGCGTAGGACGTCCACCCACGAGATGGACAGACGACCTAAAAGAGACCGCAGGGAAACGCTGGACGCTGGCCACTTCCGACCGGCCCTTTTGGAGATCGATAGGGGAGGCCTATGTCTAGCAGTGGATGTCTTACGACTGAAATGATGATGTTTATTTGAGAGGCAAAGCAGTCACAGAATGGTGGCCGCGGAACGGAAAGCGACCACCGGGCAGAACACCAGCCCGCTGGTCGGACGACATCACCAAGGCACTTGTCTCAGTGCCGGCAATGAGCGAGAAGCGATTAAAGTTAGAAACTAGATACACGAGTTGGCAAGCAGCGAGAAGCGTGAATAGTTCCTATAGTTGTCTCGCTGAGCCATAAAGAAAGCGAGTGAGCGTGTGCGGCGGGCGATTACTCGCGCCACTTGCTCAGCGCGGCAATAACAACAAATAATAAATAATGGCCAAGTGTGAGTCGGTGACAAATTCTGTACTCTGTACTGTACAAAGTTATTATACTCGAGCGCAAACTGAGCAAATTACTCCGACGATTGGAGGGCGTTATAATAATTGATAATTCGATTACTTGGACAACCTTATTGTATTTTGTGGAGGTACGGAACCCTCAGTGCGCGAGCCCGACTCGTACTTGGCCGATTTTTATTTTTTTATTATTGTCTTATTATTTTGTTTACCTGCATATTCTAAAGGTAAATATTTGTTACTGATTTCTGTATAGCACTGTTTTTGTAATCTAGGCCGAGCCTCCCTAAGCTATAAACCAACAAACTGCTTGAATAGCCCTTGATAAATAGAGATAGATTTAGGCAAGAGGGTGGCTGAACCCCTAAACTATTGGCGGCGGCCTAGATAGAGGCCTGATAAAATTCCAGTTATCCCTAATGTCAACGCTCTATGAGGCCAGGGCCACACCGCAGGTGTAATGAATATAGGTACTAATGGTGTAATGAATATAATGGGAATATCTGGGCCCCGATTCTACTAAAAAAAATGTTTTTAAATTGTAATTGTCACAATTTAATTTTTTAAATAATTGCCTCAAAATTGACAGTTTTTTTTTAATCCTTTGTTATAATATTACGTGGTGGTATTGTTCTAGTATTGAAAAAAATTGCTGTCAGTTTTGAGGCAATTATTTGAAAAATTCAATTGAAACAATTTCTTTAGTAGAATCGGGGGCCAGGTGTAATGAATATACGGGGTGTAACATGAAAGGTGTTATTTGAAGTCAACCCATCCCACCAGTCTTTCTACCCATCAAAGTGAAAAACTAGCGCTAAATGATGATGACGGCAAACCTTTCATCGGTGCCAATGGTGAAAACGGTAATTTTATTCTGTTTTCGTAGCTGGTTATCAAACAAAATCCATGTTCGTAGCTGGTCACGAAAATTCAGTTACAAAAGTGGACTATAGGGTAGTTTCTATTGCCGTGAATAGAATCACGCCGCTGTTGGCGTGATTTAGAACACGCCCTAAGGATATAAGTCTTCTAGGCGATTAGCTAACTAAGCTGAGGTGTGGCCCTGGCGGAAACGGTCGATGCTGACATAAATCACAAGACATATAAAGACCGGTTGGTCTTTAAACTGCTCTGTCACAGTACCAAAGGTGCATAGAAGGCTACTGGCGCTACTGTGTACAGGCTATTATGTCTTCTGTGGTACAGGGGCCTTACGCCCAAATCTTGACGCGGTCTCAAACTAACGTTAAAACCGCGCAGTTCGGAAAATCACGCGAACGTGAAGATTTGCGGTCGCGCAAATTTTTTTCATCATCTAAACTGGATTGCTGTATGTACCCTTCGACCAAAATAAAATGAATGGACGGGCCATATCCATTGAACTGGCTCAGTAAAAACGAGTTAAAACCGTCGGACATATACTTCAACACCTAATTATAACCATGTACAGTACATTTGTTACAAAAAATAGATAACGGTTTTTGTTGTTTTTACAATTCGGGAAAGCACACGAAGGCATCATTTTGTTAGATGTTTCGTTATCATTTAACAATAGTCACGTGTTACACTTTTTTACGGCTTGAGACCGACTGAAACGAAGTGAGCGCCGGCGCTCATTTTGTAATCTTCAAAAATGCGCTTCTTCTGGGCCCGTCCATTCATTGTATTTTGGTCGAAGGGTAGAGGCACAGAAGACTGGTAGAGGTATCTAGTTTGGCAACTCCTATCTAGGTAAAGTACACTTGCGTTGGTAATGCGTGGCAACCTCATGCCTAGATATTTTTATAGCCATTATTACCAACACCAGTAGAAAGGCATGGCTTATCTGTGCCGTAGCGTTACGTCACTAACAGTTGCGCTTGCGCAGCCGATGGCGACGTGTGTGGTAATAAAAATATACTGGTCCTTGCCACTTGGCGTGTTTGAAGGTGTTTGTATTACATAATATGCATATTATTATGACATAGTTAATGGCGCGATTGACCTTGTTGGAGATTATATTATTATGATGAAATCTGCGACACGTCCTTCGACTCTTCCTGCTTCGACAGATATTTATTAGCTCTGAGATTTCTGTGAAGGAATTTCCGGATAATACGAAACAACGTAGAAATAAACTATCAACTCGATTTTAAAATGTTTGTAATTTCTTTCATGAATTTTGAGCTACCTACTATCGAAAAAATATTCGTGTCGTTTCCTGCGACCAAAATAAAATGTATGGACGGGCCCAGAAGAAGAGCATTATTGAAGATTACAAAATGAGCGACGGCGCTCACTTCGTTTCAGTCGGTCTCTAGCTGTAGGAAGTGCAAGACTATTGTTACATGACAACTAAACATCTGACAAAATTATGCCTTCGTGTGATTTCCCGAAGAGTAAATATACACAACATAAAACAGCTACATATATATTTTTTCGCAAAATAAATGTTTTCTTTCTTTCTTTTCTTTCTTTCTTTCTTATATGTATGACGGTTTTGCTTCGTTTTTACTGAGCAAGTTCAATGGTTATGGCCCGTCCATTCATTTTATTTTGGTTGAATGTCAAAGTTCGTAGTTGATACTCCTTCCCCAGACAAATGTCATCGATATGGATGACCACACAGGCAGGTTGTTTGCCAATTTGCCAGTACTGAGGTACCGAGAAAGGGCAAACGATACATTGAGGGAAACTGTGACGGCACTCTAAGGTGAATATAATCGGATCGTTTGCCATTTTTCGGTAGAATGTGCTACCACGCTAATCTAAAACTAAGACAGCCGATTCTGCCGGCTTAGCGATGATTTGTGTGTCGACTCTGTGACCTTTGTAAAAACTCAGAGTTGCCCAGCGGGTAATGGAAAGAAAGAACTATGCTTGGAATTTCTTTGCGCGATAAAATCCTGAACGAGGATAATCACCAAAGAAGCACATCCATCGATATAGCTGCCAAGTTTTGCAAGTTGAAGTGGGAATAGGCAGGCTACATCGCTAAAAGAACCGATACCCGATAAGAAAGATTTTTGAGTGGAGACCACGAACCGGAAGACGCAGCTTAGGTAGGCCTCCCACTAGATGAACCGACAAGATAGTGAGAGTCGCAGGTATCCTTGGATGCATATGGCAGGCTGTCGTTCGGTGTGGAGTGCTAAAGGGGAGTCTTATGCCCAGTGGTGGATGCTTCTAGCTGATGATATTCTGTGATGCGTGTATACGTATAAAAAGTTAACGCCATTTAGTTAACTAAGCTTAAGCTTACCAGGAGAGCCTGAAGAGGTCTCGAGTTACGGTCGCAAAACAACTCTCAGAAAATCTTGATCAGCTCAATTGCTCTACAAGCATCGTTGAATTTTTGAATTGTTCTCCATACTATATTAGTGAACCTAATAGTGCTAACAGACGCTCGAACGCGGAAGAGACAAAATTTATCTCTAACTGGCGACTGGACTGGACTGGACGAATTGAAATGGTTTGCACTCGTATAGTGCTTACAGACGCTCGAACGCGTCGATCTCAACCGCCGTCCAACCAACGGGAGAGAAAGAGTGAGAATATCATATTTCCATCTCTTTCTCTCCCATTTGTCAGACGGCGGTTGAGATCGACGCGTTCGAGCGTCTGTAAGCACTATACGAGTGCAAACCATTTCAATTCGTCCAGTCCAGTCCAGTCGCCAGTTAGAGATAAATTTTGTCTCTTTCTCGTCTATGGCACTTCTCGACAGTACGAAGTTGACAAAGCACTGGATTAACTCATCTAGCGTACATTACATGTTAAACTTATCCATCTTTCTGTGTATTTCAAGGTTCGACGAGAAGGAGAGCATCTCCGGCGTGCAGCAGCTCAAGTCCTCGGTGCAGAAGGGCATCCGAGCCCGTCTGCTCGAGCTGTACCCTCACTTGGAGAACTACATCGACCAGGTGCTGCCTAAGAAAGACACCTTTAGGATTGTCAAATGGTAAGCTATCATTACCATCGCCTTTTCAACCACTAAAAAATTATGCCATGAGAAGAGTTCGATGCCGCCCCGGTACGTAAATTTTCGGCTAACCAGTTCCTGCTTATAATATCTCGTCTCATTAGCAGTTAAGATACTTATTTTTAACTCAAACCTGTTCAGCAAGGCCCCGAACTATGGTTCACCACTTGCCTTGTCTTTGACATTTTAGTCTTTTATAGTGTCCTTTTTATTCCTTTTTTTTATTGTTATTTCTTGCGAAGATTTTGGCGGTGCACATCTAGTGCATTTGCCAGTGTGAAGTACGGAATTATTTGAAAATTTCAAGAAATAGTCAAACAAGTCATAGTCACAGTCACAAAGTAAGTCATGGTCAAGTCAATCATGCCCTAGTAAAGTGGTGGAGACTATTAGAAGAAAATATAAAAGGTACATTGAAGATATACAATAAAATTATTTTATTTTTATTTTATTTTATTTTATTTATATTTGGATAGCCAACAGCCTTCTTACACAAAAATATAGAAAAAATAAAAACACGTAGGCCAACATAGGTTATCACTTATAGCAACACATGTCATGGTGCTAGTACACAAAAGTATAAAACTAAATATTACAAATTAAACAACTGGAAATATATAAATACGAGACTAAGAACCAACATTAAACAGAGAAATTGAGAAGAAAACATAGTATTAATAGTATTAAAGATAGTACTAATAGAAAGATGACAGAGCCGTACGAATTACTCTTATATTAAGAGTTTGTTGAAAAAAACTGGTTGTTAATTAACATTTTAAAAATATTGTGCCTCGATGTAAATAAGTCAACAAGCTGAGAAAAGTTAAAGTTATTAAATGTACGCAAAAAGAAAGAGTTTCCACGATAATTCGTACTATGGCGGGGGATATATAGACGAAGGTAGTTTTTGCGAGACGAGATAGATGGTGAGACAAGCTTGACCTCAGCCAGCAGGGATGAGCAGTCAACTCTATTCATTATATTCAAAGGGATCCTATTATATTATATTATTACATATTTCGCTGGAAGTATCTCTGTCTCTAATAACATTATAATTGTCTGTCTCTGTTTGTTCGCTTTTCACGACTATACGGCTAGGCCAATTTTTTACTTGCAGGGCACGAAAAACAGGTTCATAAAGTCTCAAAAAGGGAAGCGTCGTGGAATAACGGTGAACTAAAATAGTTGGTAATACCAGCACACGCGTGACCCCAATTTCTACGTTTTTCTTTTTGCACAGACTCTATCAATTGATAATTTATACAAATAGCAAGCATACCTAGATTAAACGTTTTAACCCCCGACACGAAAAGAGGGGTATTTTATTCAGTAAATTAGCACACTCACACTGTAGTGTCAAAGTTTCGCATTTATATTATGAGTGTGAAAGTTATTATTGCTTAATTGGTTATAAATTACAATGTAAAATTTTATCCCGTTTCCTGCTTCGACCAAAATAAAATGAATGACGGACCCAGAAGAGCGCATTTTTGAAGATTACAAAATGAGCACCGGCGCTCACTTCGTTTCAGTCGGTCTCTAGCCGCAGGAAGTGCAACAAGAGACTATTGTTACATAATAACGAAACATCTGACAAAATTATGCTTTCGTCTGCTTTCCCGAAGTGTAAATACACAACAAAAAACCGCTATTTATTTTTTGTAACAAATGTACTGTACATGGTTATAATTAGGTGTTGAAGAATATGTCCGACGGTTTTGAGTCGTTTTTACTGAGCAAGTTCAATTCAATTCAATTTAATCAATTTATTCAGAAAACAATTCCATATTTATACAAAATGTCAAAAATTTTAATTATATTACATACACATAACATAGAAATCAAAATCAAATAAAATAAAATTTAAAGTCAAATATCAATAATTTATCTTAATCTATATTTTTTTCAACTATGTATCAACGAGTAGTGGATACTTACAGCTGCAGGATCCTACGTACACACTACCTTCTTGCATCTATTATAACTCCACACATGGTATCAACACACACACACACACACACACAAACACACACACGCAAACACACTTACACACACAAACACACATACACAAACACACACACACTGCACCCCCAGCATCTCTGGGACAACTATCTTGCCACAGAGATTTTTTTAACTTCGTTCAAGGATGTACTAAGACAAAAGCTATAGACACAACAAAACCCCTTAGGTAACTTCGTACTCTAGCCACAGAAGACATAATCTCGAGCTCCAAGACACAAGCCGCGTGCTTAGTTTGGAGCTCACTGACCCAACACACAATGTCTTACTAAGCTACTCTTAATTGTAAGAGATTTGTCTAATCATTAGTTGCTCTTTCTATGTAAGTTTCCTTTTTTTGTGAATAAATTTATCTTTACCTTTATCTTATTTCGGCTTAGACCCGGAATGCTCAACATGAACTCTGGTCCAGTGCTGCATTATGGTTATGGGTATGGATGCAATGGTTATGGCCCGTCCATTAATTTATATTGGTCGAAGGTTTCCTGCATATTTTTTGGTGAAATGTTTCCTGTTATCGTTCCAGCCACGACCACATCGAAATAATGGTGAACAGCGCCGGTGAGCTGCTGTTCTTCCGCCACCGCGAGGGACCCTGGATGCCCACACTTCGGCTGCTGCATAAGTGTAAGAATTAGGCTTCTCCCCTGGGGCCTTACGGCCAACGGCTAACTTTGTATCAAACTAATGTTAAATCCGTTCAGTTGTAAAATCACGCGACCGCAAACCGTATCTGGGCGCGTTAAGGTTCATGTTCACGTGATTTTCCAACTGAGCGGATTTAAAGTTAGTTTGATACCGAGTTAGCCGTTGGCCGTAAGGCCCCTGTTTTCAGATCAGACAAACAAGGGAGGTATGCCTTAGTACAATAAAATTGTCAATTATTATAACACCGGCTTGCACTCATGATTATGTTTTATCTGACGAGACGATTGACCGGTTTCAGAGACGGTTGGTTTCGATTCTGGAGACGGTCGCCGCGGTCTAATGGCTCCGAAACCGGACGATCCTCTCGACCGATAAAACATAGTCATGAGTGCAAACCAGTGTTATAATAATGTATAATGAATCCTCACGCGAGTTTTGATAAAGCAATAAAATTATAGTTCGCTTTCTTCACTATACCACTTTGGTGTGGGATGCTACTTGCGTGGACACCCTAGCACCGTCTCATCTTCCGGGAACTCAGAAAAGGGCTGGTGTGGCGGCTGAATCAGCGGAGAGCCTCAAAAGGCGCAAATATAGTACCCTAGATAGCGGATATATATTTGAGCCTTTTGGGGTTGAGACGCTTGGACCGTGGGGACCAGGAGCCCATCGAATATTTAAAGACCTATCAGAGCGACTGGTCGAAGCTACTCGTGACCAAAATGCTGGCCTTTATTTTGCCCAAAGAATAAGCATTGCCATACAACGTGGCAATGCTGCCAGCATTTTGGGAACGCTGCCCACCGGTAGCGGATTGTTAGATTAGTTTTAGATTAATTTTAGTTTTAGATTAGTTTTAGTTATAAATTTAAATTTAAGATAGTTTTTATTTTACTTGTAATTTTTACTGAATAAACATTCTATACCACTGAACTTATTTTTTAACGTATCTTTGTATTAGCTCTAATGTAATAACGGTAACACGTACAAGCGTCAAACTTAACATGATTATAGTACACACTCTGAAGTATTACAACAAATAATAAAAAACGGCAAGTGCGAGTCGGTGACAAATTTCTGTTCATTACAATGTTATACCTGCTAATTTCGTTATTGAATTTTGTGCTTTGTGGTGGTACGGAACGGTCAGTGAGCGAGCCCGACTTGCACTTGGCCGGTTTATTTGCATGTTGACTATTATAGTGTTAACACACGAGACGTACATGGTTGACGAACCGCCGTCCAACCAACGGGTGGGAAAATTTTCTCTTTCTCTCCCATTGGTTGGACGGTGGTTCGTCAACCATGTACGTCTCTTGTGTTAGCACTATTAGTTAGTTCATAGGCGTCGCTGCAAATTCTTAGTGTGCGTGAAAAATTTGTATGAGAACCGTACTTACACTGGTGTAGTGATATTAATATTACCATATATTTTTTCAGATCCATTCTTCGTCCCGATGCAGCAAGTTGACAAGGGTGCCATCCGTTTCGTTCTAAGTGGTGCCAACATAATGTGCCCCGGACTGACGTCTCCCGGGGCAAGGATGTCGCCTCTAGACAAGGGCCATGTGGTCGCGGTGATGGCAGAGGGGAAGGAACATGCTCTCGCAGTGGGGATGACTGCTCTGTCCACTGATGACATGTAAGATATTTTTTCTTACTATCTATCTTACTATTTGCCCCAAATCGTGGTGGAAAAGAGTTAAAAAAGGCACATGCTCTCGCAGTGGGGATGACTGTTCTGTTCACTGATGATATCTAAGATATTTTTTCTTACTATCTCTCTTACTATTTGCCCCAAATCGTGGTGGAAAAGAGTTAAAAAAGGAACATGCTCTCGTTGTGGGGATGACTGCTCTGTCCACTGATGACATGTAAGATATTTTTTCTTATTATCTCTCTTACTATTTGCCCCAAATCGTGGTGGAAAAAAGAAACATGCTTTCGCAGTGGGGATGACTGCTCTGTCCACTGATGACATGTAAGATATTTTTTCTTACTATTTCTCTTACTATTTGCTTCAAATCGTGGTGGAAAAGCGTTAAAAAAAGGAACATGCTCTGGCAGTGGGGATGACTGCTCTGTCCACTGATGACATGTAAGATATTTTTTCTTACTATCTCTCTTACCATATGCTTCAAATCGTGGTGGAAAAGAGTTAAAAAAAAAGGAACATGCTCTCGCGGTGGGGATGACTGCTCTGTCCACTGATGACATGTAAGATCTCTCTTACTATTTGCCCCAAATGCTAGAGGAAAAGATGGAAAAAAAAATGGTTTGCGTTTTATAACCACTACCGCATCATCGCTTAACATCAGGCGAGTTAGCGGTTAAAGGCAACTCTTTTATTAAATAAAAAAAATATTGGCAATAAAGTGCTTCGTACGGGTTTTCGGAATATCAACTCTTACTTACAAACTCCAGCCCGGCGCAGAACTGCAAGATCTTTGGACACCTTGAGCGACTACCGCTTTATAGTATCTTAGCTGCATCCCGCGGTTTCACCCGCGTAGTGATGAAAAATTGTGATGATGACGATGACGATAAAAAGTATCCTATGTCCGTCTCCTGGTTCTAAGCTACCTCCCCGACTAATTTTCAGCCAAATCGATGCAGCCGTTCCTGAGTTATAAATAGTGTAACTAACACGACTTTCTTTTGTATAGGTGGTAGGAAACGTTTTCATTAAAAGTAATTGGCGGTACTTGTAACTAATTTTTTCATCATCATCATCATCATCATTTCAGCCATAAGACGTCCACTGCTGGCCATAGGCCTCCCCCATCGATCTCCAAAAGGGCCGGTTGGAAGCGGCCTGCATCCAGCGTTTCCCTGCGGTCTCTTTTAGGTCGTCTGTCCATCTTGTAGGTGGACGTCCTACGCTGCGCTTACCGGTCCGTGGTCTCCATTCCAGAACCTTTCGATTTCGAGTATTTTTTCATAGTATTACTAAATTAGTAAAGACAACCGTCATCTATTCTGCCTGTGACCAATGACACCACAAAGTGTTCGAAACGTTATTAAAATAATGTAAAATACACTTCATAAAATTATATAGAAAGTAATTATTGTCTAACTTTTTTTTTCAGTGCTAAAGTGAACAAGGGCGTTGGCATTGAAAACTGCCATTATCTCAACGACGGCCTCTGGCAGATGAAACCCGTCAAGTAAACTGGAACTTGGAAGGAATGCATTTCACCCTAATATAATTTATTTAAGTTTTTTTTTAATAAATAGAAATTATACACATTTTAGATCAGTTTTTAATTTACCCTTATTTCTGTGCATTTTCATAGACATGGGAACATTAGTGCTAACTACTGGCGAAAGGCAGACGTGACTTGAGTGGAGACCACGAACCGGAAGACGCAGCGTAGGTAGGCCTCCCACTAGATGGACCGACGACATAGTGAGAGTCGCTGGCATCCAGTGGATGCAAAAGGCAGGCTGTCGTTCAGTGTGGAGGTTAAAGGGGGAGGCCTATGTTCAGCAGTGGACGTCTTCTGGCTGATTATGATGATGATGACTGGCGAAAGGCAACATAAAGGAGCGCCCTCTTTAAAAATAGTAAGGTATACATTAGTATAAATTCGACACCAGTCATCCGGACGAACGATTGGAACTAGCGATTCGACTTCATACTTTGTGCTGGTGCTTCGAGGTGAATACATTGTGAGTAGATCCTAGCTATATTCAAATAAAATAACTTGCTTTTACAGTGTTCTTTTCTGCTTTTATTTCAAGTTAATTCCAGTGAGTGTTTTAAATAATTTCATTTAGCTTTGAGTGTTGATAAAATAGCTAGGTAAATAGTTCAGTCGCTATAGCTTAGCCAGTGATTTCAATTTGGTGTTCTCAACCATTTTTAGTTAGCTGTGCATATTGAATTATGGTTAGATAATGAGTAATTATTAACACAACAGAACCGATGGTCGCTACGGCCAGCGGTTTTGCACTTTTTAAAAATTTGAATTTAGTCACTCACACACAGTCACCCACTCCGACATATATATATCGACGCAAGAAATCAAAAAGGTCGTAACTGACACATTTTGCCAAAATGCTTTTTTACACTTTTGAAATCAGCAAATTTTTCTGCGTCGAAAGGTGTAACTCCCATAGCTCTACGATGAATATTAACGATTTTAGGATTTTCACAAGTACCGTTGAGTGACATATTTTGTGACTACAAAGCGCTGTAACTAACAAAAAAATCGGTGTTTTTTTGTTGTTTTTAAAAAAGTGAAATCAGTTACAACGTTTTTACATTCTTGAGAAAAGATAGTTTTAGAACTCGTCATACATTTTGACCCGTAGTTACAACATTCTTACTGCCTCTAAAAAATACATCAAATGATGTAACTGACATAAAGTGTCTTATAAAACAACTTTGGATAGAATTGATGCACATTCATAGATTCTTTCATTTACTTTCGATTTACTGTCCAAATATCACTTTCCTAGGACCTATAAATCCATAATAATTTTTGAAAATCAAAAGTTTTTTGGCTCTGGTGAACAATTTCATTTTTGTTAGTTACTACCTTTCCGTTTTCTTGCGTCGATATATATAAATAATTTACTAGTTTTTTTTAAAGTATTTTTATGGAAAAAACATATAGTTGGTTTATTTTGAGCAGTTGTTTAACAAAAGGTCATTTATGTTTAATTAGGTCTTAGGACATAAATGCAGTTTGTTTAATTAAACTTAAAATTAATTAGTTCCAAGGACATAAAATATTAGCTGCGGTACTAGCTAAACTGGTAGTTCTACGGGTAATCAAATGATAGTTACACGGTAAATGCTTTTTGTTAGTAGTACCACCGAAAGATTAAATTACCCTTACTACTACCAGTGGTACTAAGCATTAGGACCACAGGCAATCAATGAAATTAGCGCCAACAAGCGACGCCCACATCGCCATTTTTTGTGTCGTGTTGTTTACATTAGCTGTTGGAGTGGTTCGGAATGCAAACACATTTATTATACCTTTCAACAAAATCGTCAAGCAAGTCGAAGTCTAAGTCCTTGTTCTGTGAGTCTAGCAAAGTAGCGACACTGGCAAATACACAAGACGTGCTATGCTAAAATCCTCAAAAGAAAAAAAAAATTGTAGAACTTCGTAGTTCCTGCCAAAACTTTCCCATATAAGTAGAAAACGTTTCGTTTTACACATGAGATTTAACAAAACAAAATACATTAATATAATAAATAATATGTTAATGATTTGTTTGAAGTATCTGTTTATCTAAACTATAGGCTCTGCTATCGTATACCTTCAGTGAAAATTGTGTTAGCTATTTAAATATTATACAAACGTTTGACATTGCTACATTTAGATACTGATTTTGATTTGACGTTTGATTTAAGTGTAATTGGATTGTAATGGAACGTAAGCTAGAAGCTGTTTTAAAAATGGCGGCGGCACTTGTTAGTTCGGCTCGTCAGGGTAAATAAATACATTTTAAATGTTTTTATTAACTTTTCTGTACCAAATGTGACATACAAATACTTTTAAAAGACACATAAATGTAGTATGAGTGTTCATTAGGGAACTTTGTAAGTTACAAAAGTTCATTTGTGTGACGTTGCACATCAGCTGTTTGTGGGTCAAAACTTTAAATAATTCTAAATTTGTATGAAAAGTATAGTGTTATTTTATAAATTCAGTGTATTTTCATTGTGTCCGAGTTTCCCTGTAACTCAATTTTGATGTTGTGTTACGCAATGCAGATTAAATAGAAGGGTTCAAAGTTCATTTGTTTTGGTTTTGTTTTGACATTTTTACCTAAAGTTTTAAACGTTTTGCATGTGTTTTTTTCAGTGGGGAGGCTAACAAATGCTGCCAGAAGGTCATATTCGGACTTTCCTAAGATCACTACTCATTATACGATCCACCCAAGAGATAAAGACCCGAGATGGAAAGGTAATTTTTGATAACCTTTTGTTTGCCTTGGTGGTATCACTGCCAAATATTTACGTCACCCCGTAAATTGCTAGCAACAGTTTGTTATCTATATAGTTAATGTTATCTGAAAATAATTGGTATGTTGTTTTTGATAAATTGATAAAGTTTACATCTTAAAAGTCAGGCTTGTATCTTAAATATCAAAATGTGTTGCAAAATAACAATCTAAATTATAATCATATCAAACTAATGCTGTTTCAAATGCACAAGAATTCAACAATATTTAGGTTGACATTGTATATTTTTTTTTCTATTGTTGACTGTTTTTAATTTATTGAATAGGAACTTAAAAAAAACAGAAAATTAATGAAATCTTAAAATATAAACTAAAAACTAAAACTTAAAATAACTAAATAAAAGCTACAATTAAACTAAAAGATGAATGTATAAAATATACAAACATGTACCTACTACAAAACATTGTATATTGGATTTTCAATAATAGCAATTATTAAAAAACTGACAAAGAACAAAAGTTCGAGACGTCGTAATGGCGGTAGTTAAATTATAGTGGAGCTGGGCAAGACATGTTGCTAGGCCTAGTAATGACAGGTGGAGTAAGGTTTAACAGAGTGATGGCTGTAGCAGGGTAAGCGGAGCGTTGGTCATCCAGATGCAAGATGGGTCGACGATATTATTACTATCGCGGGTCGAACCTGGACTCGATTAGCACAGGACCGAGGCAGATGGCATAGCAAGAGAGAGGCCTATATCCAGAAGTGGGATAAAGAAAGCTGTGGATGATGATGATGAGTATTACTTTTGCCCGTGCTGAGCTAATAAATCCATACAAGTGGAAAGTGTCTTCAACAAATACAGTATAAACTCTTTATAACATGGTTTGCTACAATGAAAAACAACTATAAACAAAGTTTTTTTTTTCAATTTAGTTAGTTTACCTTATATTGATACACTCTTTATAGCGCAACAGCCATTCTTTATTACGAAGAAATATGTTCATATATTTAGAGGTCAGTAAATATTTATAGTAAACATTATCAGTATTATTGTTTGTTATCAGCTTACGAAAGGCTCCATAAACAGGTGCTTTGCTTTTATTGTTAATTGCCTCGAATATTGTGCAATCTTCGATTGCATTGTCTCCAGGAAGTTTTGGTTTAGTTACTAAACACATTAGGTACCTATCGGTATTAGGCTATTATCAGTAATAAACCAACTTTTTTGTATATTAGTGAAATTTGGTTATTTCTCTTTCTTCACTCCATGTTACAAAAACTCTTCATGACGAAAAAAGTGATCAGTCCCTTGAGTTTCGTTAAAAAGAGTTTACACTGTACTAACATTCCGATCACCCGCACTTCTCGCCAGACCTACTCAGTCTTTTTTTTAATTTTTATTTATTTATTATAATTTGGCTTGCGCTTTACCGCCATCTCGCCTGATGTTAAGCGATGATGCGGTCTACAATGGAGCACGCTTGCCTAGAGGAAACCTATTCACTCTCGACTTGACAACACCCAGATTGTAACTATCGGGGAACACCCACTCAGGCAGAGAATTCCACAGACTAGCAGCTCACACAATAAATGTGGAATCAAAGCTTCGTACGGGTTCTCGGAATGTCAACCATAAAGCGATGTCGATTCTTCGTACCCACTCTGGTAGTCTGATAGAAAAATGAGCAGGAGGGAATCATATCATGCAGATCTGTAGCACACTCTCCGAAATGTATCCGAAAAAAAACCGATAGACTAGCAACCTTGCGCCGATGCTCAAGACTAAGAAGCTTAGTCTGTTAGCAGTCTTCAGTCAGTTTGTCCACTGCCACTGCCATTATGAATTGGTTGAAATGTGGAACGAGATGTATTTTACCCAGATAGTTTTAATGTGCGATGAGGCATTTGAAACCTAGTATTCAAAACGCAAAAGTTTTAAAGTGTTGAGTCTGGCAATTTTCTACAGGATTCATTTCGGAGAATGTGTATCATAGCTACATGACCTTATCCTGCCATCCCCTTTCTACTACAGGACAAGTAGGAAAACGGCCCACTACCACCCATACATTGTGGATTTTCCTTGGATACTTACCAAACGTTTTGATTCTACGTTTCTAATCCGCACGGCCAAAGATTGGAACAATTTGCTAGCTTCCTTATTTCCTGAGAGATATAACCTGGGCCTTTTCAAGGCCAGAGTGCTTCATCTTCGACCACATCGTCGTTTACCAACATGCGAGTTGGTGGTCAAACACGGAAAGCGTTAAATTTAAAAAAAAAAAAACAGCACTTACCAGTATCAACATGTTATCCTACAACATTTTGTTACCTACAGAAACAAGCATGGAGCGCGTCGCGGAGGAGACAGATATCCTCATCATCGGCGGCGGGCCGGCTGGCATGGCAGCTGCCATCAGAGCGCGGCAGATCGCTGAAGAGAAAGGGGCAGTAAGTTACCTTACCATATATCTACAGCACTAATATTTCGGCAGGCAAAAACTTGGATCATGCCGAGGCGCGGCACACAACTTGAGTCCATCAAAGCTTAGTTGCCTCGTGCTGCTCATTTCAGATAGCGCATCCCTTTATATCATATCTTGGGTACCATTGTAATATATCCCTATTCCATTTTCCTTGTTTATTCCTGGGGCCTTACGGACAACAGCTAATTGCGGCACCTAATCCGCTCAGTTTGAAAATCACGCGAACGTGATCCTTATCGCGCCCAGATACGGTTTGCTGCCGCGTGATTTTCCAACTGAGCGGATTAGGTGCCGCAATTAGCTGTTGTCCGTAAGGCCCCTGAGCATTATGACCAACCCAACGCCACTTTTGTTGTTTTATCACATACTAGCTGACCTGACAGACGTTTTCCTGTCTTAGAACTGTCAAACACGCAAAGTTAACATTGTAAATCTTATTTTTTTACACCTTGGGTTACATTATTGGTGTTTTAGTAAGGATTCCTATTTTTTTTAAATGATAATATAGCCTGTGTTACCCGGGGATAGTGTAGCTTCCCAACAGTGAAAGAATTTTTCAAATCGGTTCAGTAGTTTCGGAGCCTATTCAAAGCAAACAAACAATCAAATCTTTCCTCTTTATAATATTACTAGTAGGCCGCCCCTGCTTCGCACGGGCGAAGCCGGGATATATAGCCTATGTCAACCGGGGATAGTGCAGCATCCCAACAAAAAGAATTTGAAAGAATTTTTCAAATCGGATCAGTAGTTTCGGAGCTTATTCAATGCAAACAAACAAACAAACAATCAAATCTTTTTATTTATATTACACGGGAATTACTCACGTAAGATTAAGCCGGTAACTCCGACTATAGTTTCAACCGCATTAGACCGCCTTTTTCAAGGTGAGTGTGCGCTGTTACGTCGGCGAAACAAAGAGGAACGTGTCCACGAGGTTCACAGAGCATATACGTTCCATGAAGAAGCTCGCCGGCGCAACATATTTCTCTACGCACCCGCCGGTGTCATCAAGTGCGCGCCGCGCGGCGGCCCGTAGTGCAAAGCAAGACGCAGCCGCGCGCGCGCATTCACCTTGAAAAAGGCCGTCTAATGCGGTTGAAACTATAGTCGGAGGAACCGGCTTAATGTTACGTGAGTAATTCCCGTGTAATATAAATAAAATGTGTGAAAACCACGTCGGTTTCAACAATAAAATCAAATCTTTCCTCTTTATAATATTAGTATAGATTACTAGCGGTCCGCTCCGGCTCCGCACGGGTATAGTTATATACTTACTTACTTGTTACTTGTGTAGCGGGCATTTTCCGCAACTAGGCCATTCACTGGCCCATTTTGCGTCACCCGGCTGTAGCTAATTCAGCCACCCGGTCTCCTCCAGGAAAGCCAGCAGCTCGCTTATGCCGGCGCAGGCTTCCCAGAGGCAGGCTTCGTCCTCGGTGATCCGAGGATAGTGTTTCGTTGTTCTGCCACGCTGCTGTACTCCAGCAGCAAATGCGCGGCCGTTTCTTCAGTCTCCAGACACCCTCTACATAGGGGACTGTCAGTAACCCCAATTTTAAAAAGGTGTTTGTTTAAATGGCAATGGCCTGTAACAACCCCAACAATTTGCCGGAGCTTGTCACGTTTTAGATTCAACAATCTACGGGAGTATCTCGGATTGAGTTCCGGGAAAGCTTCCCTTGATTGTCTACAGTTTTTAATACTTGCCCAGTATTCTTTGTGAAGTCTTGTAGTACGTTGTCGAATCCAGGATCTGATTTGGCTAAAAGGTAGGGGGATTATCGGCTCGGGCCCTACCGGTCGTATGCTCGAGCCTCACCGCGCCAGTTCATCAGCCGCATCATTTCCTCTAGACCCACTGTGCCCCTTGATCCATTGGAGAGTAACATGATTGTGTATAGTTATATAGCCTATTAAAATAGCCTATATTAATCAGTGATAATGAAGCATATACAATTTTTAAAATCGGTCCAGTACTTTATGAGCCAATTCGTTACAAACATACTTACATATAAATCTTTCCTCTTTATAATATTAGTATAAATGAGTATAGATAGATAGATAAGAAATATGTTTCGTGTTTTTTTTTTTTTTCAAATTTTCATTTGTCCATGTACTTTGATGAGATAGTAACCACTAATTTGTTTTTGTTTTCAGGAAGTAAGAGTGACCCTCCTAGAGAAAGCGGCAGAAGCAGGCGGCCATATATTGTCTGGTGCCTGTGTGGACCCCATAGCTTTGAATGAACTTATACCAGATTGGAAGGAAAAAGGTGAAATATATGAAAATAATTTTTCAATCAATCATCTTGAATTTCTGGTTTTTTTGTTGACATGAATAATATATCAACACTGTCTTTTTCTCTACTTTTATTCAACTAAGACATTAACTTGATGGTAACTTAAAAAAAATACTTTTGTATACTACTATAGTTTATACCACAGAAAAGAGAAGTAAATAGAAAGGAAATGCGAAAGAAAATCTGTTACCAGGCATTATGAGTGAACCTTGATTGAACATTCTTTTATAGATCAACGCGTCGAACTCCGCATCAAAGTTGCTAACTGACGTTTCGTTTATATGGGTGCAACTGGCTACAACAAATTTCTTACAAAAATACTTTGACAGCCATTCTAATTTAAACAATATTTCTCAACATATCTTACTCTTTCAACATCATCAGCCATGAGACGTCCACTGCTGAACATAGGCTTCCCCCTTAACACGCCACACTGAACGACAGCCTGCCATCTGCATCCACTGGATGCTAGAGACTTTCACGATATCGTCGGTCCATCTAGTGGGAGGCCTACCTACGCTTCGTCTTCCTGTTCGTAGTCTCCACTCAAGAACATTTCTTCCCCATCGTTTATCGGTTCTTCAACTACTTCAAGTGATGTGGCCTGCCCAGTGCCACTTGCATATCTAAGCAGTTATGTTAGTTACTGTGGTTCTTTGGTGAATATCCTCATTCTGGATTTTATCGCGCAAAGAAACTCCGAGCATAGCTCTCTCCATTGCCTGTTGTGACTGAGTTTTTCCAGAAGGCCTTCAGTTAAAGACTCTTGTCTTTAGGCATTGTGTTATTTTGGATAAGAAAATGTTACATAATTTCCCGGACGATTACCGAGTCTTTGTCCCAGTTCTATTTGGTTTTTTCTTTCTCTGTCTGATATTTTTTATCTCTTCAAGGTGCTCCGATGAACACCGAGGTAACCAGTGACAAGTTTGGACTCCTAACTAAAAGTGGCAGGATTCCTCTCCCAGCATTCAAAGGTAAGATGTTTATAATATTGTCTCTCAGATATGGAATAAAGAACAAACCGATTCACTCGTGATTTGGAGACACCCAGATTGTAACTATCGGGGAACACCCATTCAGGCAGCGCATTCCACAGACTAGCAGTTCGCATACTAAAAGTGGAATCAAAGCGCTTCGTTCGGGTTTTCGGTTTCGGGTGATTGGTATTTGTTACAAATTGCCTATGGTTTTCCTTGTTTTTTTCCAGGTTTACCAAACTACAACCACGGTAACTATGTTGTGAGATTAGGACATCTAGTGCGGTGGTTATCTGAACAAGCGGAGGCGGCTGGCGCTGAGGTATCTTACAATAAGTCCTTCTTTTTTAGCTTCAAAGCCGCTTTCCCAATTCTTGACAGGCAGATCACCAACAACCTAATAAAGTTGCAACGATAGGATTTTCGCCTAATAACCGGTCATTGCAACTTGAATAGTCACTTTTATACGCTGGGAGTCACCGACAGTCCACTGAACGAAACTGTAGAGCATGTGCACTGCTGTGGCATTGTGAAGCCACAGAAGAAACTACTATTGCCTTTTTCATCCAAGAAATCTCTGTCACTAGAAAAAATGCTCTTTAATATGGAAAACAGTAATTCACACTAACATATGTTTTTGATAAACTTTTGCAGGTGTGGCCAGGTTGCGCTGGCGCCGACCTAATATATCGCGATGACGGCTCTCTCAAAGGCGTGGCGACAGGGGACGTGGGAATTGCCAAGGACGGGAGCCCTAAAGACATGTTCGAGCGAGGCATGGAGTTCCATTCCAAGATCACTATCTTTGCTGAAGGTCGGTATGATTTTATTGGAATGAAAATTAGCTCTAGTCAGAAAGAAAGAAACGATATTTATTTCGAAAATCAGCTCTAGTCAGATACAAGAAAGAAAGAAAGAAACGATATTTATTTCATTATTCTGGGTTACGCTGTGTACTACGGGGTGTATTGAACCAAAACGGGTATGTAGTATCAGATTGAAGGGCAATGTTTCCAGTGAATTATAGGGCATAGAGATTTAATCATCATCATTTCAGCCTATCATCAGAAATACTGTCGGGAACGAGTGGATGCGAATAGCGAGAGACCGGGGACAGTGGCATAAACAAAGGGAGGCCTATACCCAGCAGTGGGTCACTCAAGGCTGATGATGATGATGATTTCAGCCTATCATGTTCCCAGTGCTAGGACTCGGTCTTCTCTCAGGCAGAGAGAGAGAGAGAGAGACACAGAGAGAGAGAGAGAGAGAGAGAGAGAGAGAGATAGGATGTGCCCTAATCCACCATGCTGGTCCAGTGCATATTGATGAATGTTATATCTTTAAACTTTTGAGGTTCTTGGACATACCGGTTTCCTCACGATGCTTTTGCTATGATGCTACCGACTGCCCCGGTGGCTCAGTTGGTAGTGAACCTATCTTCTGTACTTGGGGGCGTGGGTTCGATTCCCATCTAGGACAAACATTTGTGTGATGAACATTTGTGTTTGTTCTATGTCTGGGTGTTAATATCTATTTAAGTATGTATTTAAAAATATATATGTACGTATATCAGTTTCTGGCAGCCATATTACAAGCTTTGCTTAGTTTGGGGTCAGATGACCGTGTGTGCAAAAATGTCCCAGATATTTATTTATTATTATTATTTATTTATTTTCCTTCACCGTTGTTGAGAGATGGCATTGTAATAGCACATAATTTATTTGAGTACTAATTAAGTCGATTGGTGCCGAGGATCGAACTGGGTGCTTTCAGATTGTAAAGCGCACATGCTACTGCTTGGCCACCTTAAGTTAAGTTTTTGTTCAATAATTAAAAAATGGATTCACCTTAGGCTGTCTCTGATGATGTAAGGAATCCAATGTTCAAGCATTGGATCTCTGTTCACATGAATAGAAACGAAAAGTGACCTGGCACTATTGTGCACCGTACTTCTTATTGTATAGTTTGTCAGATTTTGACTATCACCAATATACAGTGTGCTTATATAGTTTAAGACGAACACCTATATACAACTATACAGTTTTTTTTTTTTAATGCCATAGTTGGCAAACAAGCAGACGGGCTGCCTGATGGAAAGCAGTCACCGTCGCCTATGGATACTTGTAACACCCGAGGCATCACATATACGTTGCCGACCCTTTAGAACTCGATTAACTCGCCTTTTGAAGAACCCCATGTTGTAGCTTCTCGGAAACACCGAAGAAGGTAGCTCATTCCACATTTTGCAGGTATGAGGTAAGAAGGATCGTGTGAAACGCACAGTGTGCGATTTCCACTGATCTATTATGTGTGGATGAGCCTTCAGGCGGTGGCGGCTAGTGCGATGGTACAAACCGCGACGCCGGCATCAGATCAAATAGTTCTTCAGAACACTCCCAGTGTGCATTTATTTTAATTTTAGATTAAGACATTAATTAGTACGAGTTCTATCGGTCAAGTTGCCTGAATTCCAGGTGTTCCCCGATGGTTACACACATACATCATCAGCCATTAAATGTCCACTGCTGAACAAGGCCTCCCTCTTAGAGAGGGGTGTTGCCATAATCCCCACGCTTGGCAGGCACCTTGGAGATCGCAGTACGTTCACCGTGTACTAACAGGACGCTGCTGCCCATCCTCCGGTGGTTCTGGTCGCAGTTTTAGGACATACCCGGGTCCAATCGTGGTTCAATCTGATCTTCAAATCACAAGTGAATCGGTTTCTTCTAGGCAAGCGTGCTCCAATGTAGACCGCATCATCGCTTAACGTCAGGCGCGATGGTGGTCAAACGCAAGCCCATTATTTATAAAATAAAAAAAATTAAAAAGAATTAAACGATTTTTTTTAGGTTGCCACGGACATCTGACCAAAATGATATCAAGCAAATACAACTTGCGAGAGAAGAGCGAGCCGCAGTCTTACGGAATCGGAATCAAGGAGCTATGGGAAGTCAAACCTGAGGTGAGAACCTTCAATAACTAAACAAATAAACTAATAACTATTCAAATAACCCACCCCTGACCGTTCCCGGCGCAAAGGTACCCAAAACACTCGCTGCGTTACCGCGTTGGATGGCTAAACAAAACTATACTTGAATGTAATTTCTAACGATATTATGAAGAAAATATAAAAATATTGAACTTTATACTATAAAAAATTTAAGGTACTATTTTGTACACCTTTACTACCTTTACCTGCCCAAGTAACCACAGCCGAAACTATAGTTGCGGGTCGTCCTTACCTGTGTTGGAGAGATACACAGATAAACTTTCAGCTTTTATAAAATAACGAAAGGTCTGGCCTTCGTGGGCTCGCTCTATTAATGCGACATTAAAGCGGAAGTACGTTGGAGAGTACGTTGGTTGGACTTCTTTGCGCGATAAAATCCGAAACGTGTATATTCGCCAAAGAACCAGAGTCACCGACATAGCTGTTAAAATTTGCAAGTTGAAGTGGCAATGGGCAGGCCACACCGCTCGAAGAACCGATAACCGATGGGGAAGAAAGGTTCTTGAGTGGAGACCACGAACCGGAAGACGCAGCGTAGGTAGGCCTCCCACTAGATGGACCGACGACATAGTGAGTTTCGCTGGCATCCAGTGGATGCAAAAGGCAGGCTGTCGTTCAGTGTGGAGGTTAAAGGGGGAGGCCTGTGTTCAGCAGTGGACGTCTTCTGGCTGATGATGATGATGACGTTGGAGACTCGTAGAAGAAACAGTTCTGAACATGAACTTCCGCATAATAACGCCTGATTCAATCAATTATATGTTCAATATATATGTTCAATTAATTTCCAGAACCACAAAGCCGGTCTAGTAGAGCACACGATCGGCTGGCCTCTCGACCGGAACACATACGGCGGCTCCTTCATGTACCACCTGGCTACGGAAGAGGGCGAACCACCCGTCGTGGCCGCGGGCTTCGTTGTGGGACTCGACTACACCAACCCGTACCTCAGCCCCTTCAGAGAATTCCAGCGGTTTAAACTGCACCCCTATGTCAAGCCGCTATTTGAAGGTAAGAAGAAAATAAATCCGTTCAAATATAATTATCAATTTAAATAGCGGCGATTTATCATATCTTTTATAGATTGTAAATACAAAACCATTTCAAGCAATAGACTTTCTGATCATTATACATAATTTTTTATAAAAAAATAGGCGCTGATGACGAATATTTTATGAAATGAAGTCACCATCGGCTTTTTACACACGAACTAATAAACATGTTCGTGTAAAAAAGTTACTTCTTTCATATTTTCATCTGTCAATGTCATTAGCTGCAAAGTGGTTTGGATTTTTTGTTACGGGCAATCTTATACAATCACATTTTCTTGTTGATAGGTGGTACCCGCATCGCGTACGGCGCTCGTGCATTGGTGGAAGGCGGGTGGCAATGCTTACCTCGGGTGGCCTTCCCCGGCGGAGTTCTGGTCGGAGACACGGCTGGCTTCCTCAACGTGCCGCGCATCAAGGGCACACATAACGCCATGAAGAGCGGTCAGTACTCATCATCATCATCATCATCATTACAGCCATAGGACGTCCACTGCTGGACATAGGCCTCCCCCCATCGAACTCCAAAAGAGCCGGTTGAAAACGGCCTGCATCCAGCGTTTCTATTTTTGCGGAAGAGCGGTCAGTGCTACCAAAAGACAGTAGCGGAACATTAGAATGTAGTTCGGAAATTTGCCTAAAACGGTATAAACTTAGATGCCACCGTAATTTGAGCGTGCTATAGGTTGTCTCGAACTTCCGTAAGCGCTGCAGTCAGATAGCGTACGAAAGGGTTCTACAAATACCCTTTCGGCTTCGCACGGCTGTAATTTACGTGCGACTCCGGGGCGGGTCGCTAGTTATATATATAAACCTTCCGTGAAAATGTATCTAACTGATGGTGAAAACCGCATCACAATCCGTTGCGTGGTTTAGGAGGAGTTAGCGGCCATACAGACATACAGACAGACAGACGCGGAAAGCGACTTCAATTTATACTATGTAGAGATATGTAGAGATTGACTTAGATTTTAGATCCCTTATTGAAATCGGAAAAACTCAGTCACTCAGCGGGCAATGGAGAGAGCTATGCTCGGAGTTTCTTTGCGCGATAAAATCTGAAACGTGGATATTCGCCAAAGAACCAGAATCACCGACATAGCTGTTAAAATTTGCAAGTTGAAGTGGCAATGGGCAGGCCACATCGCTCGAAGAACCGATAACCGATGGGGAAGAAAGGTTCTGGAGTGGAGACCACGAACCGGAAGACGCAGCGTAGGGAGGCCTCCCACTAGATGGACCGACGACATTGTGAGAGTCGCTTGCATCCAGTGGATGCAAAAGGCAGGCTGTCGTTCAGTGTGGAGGTTAAAGGGGAGGCCTATGTTGAGCAGGCGACGTCTTCTGGCTGATGATGATGATGATGATTGAAATCTGTATAGTATTGTAGATAATCGGTCCCATACACCTTATACTGTGGTTCATTAAGGTGGTTTTAGATGTTATCTCAAGCTAATGTAATTTTCATACAATTTCATAGTTCCGCAGGCACTAACGCTAACAGAAAGTGGTTCTTGTCTAATCCCCAGAACTACCAGTGAATGAGCAGCAGAATGAGATGATGAATGAGTAGTGTCCATTAGTACACGGTGAAAGTACTGCGATCCCCAAGCCAAGATGCGATTTCAGGGTTGGTCTCCTATTAAAAGTTGTTCATAATGATGAGAATAACGGACTCTTTTCGGCTTATAACCCTATATAATGTGGAAATAATATTAAAATTGTTTATTTCCAGGCATGTTGGCAGCTGAATCTGCCATGGAGTACATAATATCTGGAGAGGCAACTCACGACCAGGGAGTCACGCCTACTCTATACGAAGAGAAGCTCAACAACTCGTATGTTTACAAGGAACTGAAGGTAGGTCGTTGTGGCTATTGATAAGTAGCTAATAAGGGGGCGTCCATTAATTACGTGAGGTGATTTTGGTGATTTTTCGACCCCCCCCCTCCCTCCTTGGTGAGATGTCGTGAGATTTGGCTTGACCTCCTCCACCACCCATTCATCATCATCATCATCATCATCATCAGCCAAAAGACGTCCACTGCTGAACATAGGCCTCCCCCTTTAACCTCCACACTGAACGACAGCCTGCCTTTTGCATCCACTGGATGCCAGCGACTCTCACTATGTCGTCGGTCCATCTAGTGGGAGGCCTACCTACGCTGCGTCTTCCGGTTCGTGGTCTCCACTCAAGAACCTTTCTTCCCCATCGGTTATCGGTTCTTCGAGCGATGTGGCCTGCCCATTGCCACTTCAACTTGCAGATTTTAACAGCTATGTCTCTCTATCTATAATGTCCCACAATTTGGTATGCCTTTTGGCATAGGCCTCCTCCAACTGTCTCCATTGCTCTCTGTCGTCTGCCACTCTTGTCCAGTATGGCCCAGGGTCAGTCGAATGTCATCATCCCATCTTCTTGTTGGACGTCCTTGTCTTCTTGTACTGTCCCTTGGGGACCATAGAGTGACTAGCTTACTCCATTTGCTTAATTTGCAACCTAGCATGTGTCCTGCCCAGCCCTATTTTAAACCGCCTTCAAAAAGGAAGAGGTTTTAATTCGACTGTATATTTTTTTTGTAATTTTGTTACGCGATTACTCTGCCAATCATGAATTGATTTTGATGATTATTTTTTTATTAGGACTTATCTCAGAGGTGGTCCCGCAATTTTTGATGGTCAATACGAGCAAGTTTTTTTTAATGCCATAGGTGGCAAACAAGCAGACGGACTGCCTGATGGTAAGCAGTCACTGTCGCTTATGGATACTTGTAACACCAGAGGCATCACAAATACTTTGCCGACCCTTTAGAATTCGATTAACTCGCCTTTTGAAGAACCCCATGTTGTAGCTTCTCGGAAACACCGTGGAAGGTAGCTCATTCCACATCTTGCAGTTATGAGGCAAGAAGGATCGTGTGAATCGCACAGTGTGCGATTTCCACTGATCTATGATGATATTAGACATCCCTTGCATTAATTTGCCCATCGATAAAACTTTGTAGGATGATAAAGTAGTGTACAAGAAGCATGAATAACTAATTATCCAATCATTGAATGTTTACTTTGTGGTACAGGAAGTACGTAACTGCCGTCCATCGTTCCATACATCGCTGGGGCTGTATGGAGGCGTCTTATACTCCGGGTTCAGTACCATAGTGCGGGGGAAAGAACCCTGGACGCTCAGCCATGGAGGTAACTATACTAACCTTTATAGTTTTTGCTACAATACATATTTTTTTGACGTGATAACGTCTTATAAATCGATGAACGCCGGCTGCATGTATGAAAAATTGTCGCATTCCGCCTGAGTCGAGCGTGCAAGCGAGAGCGCGGAACAAGCGATAGAGAGGCACGATCGGCCTAAGCGTTATCACGTAAAATTATCGCCCGTAAACCGACTTTACAGACAACCCCCTTTTTTAACTTAGTATAATAATTAAGACCGTTAGTTTCTCTAAGATAATAAAAATAAAATAAACGGTTTTAAACATAATAGATTTTACCGCGTGTACAGATATAAGGTTCTCGAATGGAGACCACGGAATGGTAAGCGCAGCAAAGAACGTCCACAAGATGGACGGGAGACCTAAAAGAGACCGCAGGGAAACGCTGGATGCAGGCCGCTTTTAACCGGCCCTTTTGGAGATCGACGGGGGAGGCCTATGTCCAGCAGTGGAATAATGATGACAGATATTCACTGACAGCTGCATAAAACTATTTTTTTTTAAATCTTTATTTAAGACCAACAGCACAAAAATGTATACAATGTTTTAATTAGTTATTTTAAAGTACAGCCAAATAATAGGTCGATAATAGAGGTAGTAACAATGTCGTAGAAAATCACTACTAATAATCATATATTATGTATTGCAAACTAAGCGCTTAAGAGCGTAGCTTCAATAAGTTAATAAAAAAAATATATATATATAGGGTCTATCCCTATCCAGGTATCCTTACTGGTAGGGATCGCTAAACATCAGGCGAGTTGGCGGTTAAGCGCAAGCCTATTATTTATATATATAAAAAAAAAAGGGATAAGTAAAAACAAAACTACTTAGATCTACCGGTATGGATTAGTGGAAACTCTGAGTGCACTTATCCCTACTAATCTCTACATAGTATAAATTAAAGTCGCTTTCCGCGTCTGTCTGTCTGTCTGTATGTCTGTATGGCCGCTAACTCCTCCTAAACCACGCAACGGATTTTGATGCGGTTTTCACCATCAGTTAGATACATTTTCACGGAACGTTTATATATATAACTAGCGACCCGCCCCGGCTTCACACGTAAATTACAGCCGTGCGAAGCCGGGCGGGCGGGTCGCTAGTTATAAATAAATAAAATAAAATACATACTATGAACGTACCAGGGGCCTTACGGCTAACTTTGATAGCCCGTTGGTCCAGTTGGTAGTGTACCTTCTGAACTTGGGGGCGCGGGTTCGATTCCCACCTAGGAAAAACATTCATGTGATGAACATTTGTGTTTGTTCTATATCTGGTTGTTAATATATATTTATGTATGTATTTATAACTATATATGTATGTATATAAGTCTCTGGCAGCCATATCACAAGCTTTGCTTAGTTTGGGGTCAGATGACCGTGTGTGCAAAAAATATTATCATATTATAACTTTTAACGCAGGCTTGAATTAACGCTGAAACAGCGCAGTTCGTTAAATCACTCGAATCTGAACCTTAACGCGCTGTGATACGGTTTGCGGTCGCGCAAATTCTCTCATCACCTAAACATAATCGCTTAAAACAGGTAGCCGTAAGGCCCCAAGCACAAATAAAACCTATACGTAATTTTCCAGGCGCGGATCACGCAAGACTGAAGCCTGCAAAGGAATGCACGCCCATCGAGTACCCCAAACCAGACGGAGTCATCACGTTTGACTTACTATCATCTGTTGCATTGACGGGTATGTTTTATTCTATATTATGTTCTACAAGGGGCCGTCCATTAATCACGTGATGTTTTTGTTTTCATTTTTAACTGCCCGAGAAGTTTCCTGTAAAATGTACTAAAAATAATGTCGTACTTCATAGATATGTACCGCCCACGCATAATGAACAACCACATACTATCAAAACCATTTTTTTATGTAATAAATTTAAAAAAAATTAAAAATACAATTTGTGTATGGGTAACTAGCAAGTTGAAGTGGCAGTGGGCAGGGCACATATCACGCAGAATAGATGGCCGATGGGGCCGAAAGTTTGTGGTCCACGGACCGGTAAGCGCAGCGTAGGACGTCCACCCACAAGATGCACAGACGACATAAAAAAGACCGCAGGGAAACGCTGGATGCAGGCCGCTTCCAACCGGCCCTTTTAGAGATCGATGGGGCAAACCTATGTATAGCAGTGGACGTCTTACGGCTGATGATGATGAATAAAAAATGCTGGAAGAGCAATTTTTACCAGACGATTATCAATCTATTAAGCTACACCCAAATACAGCCCTAAATAACCTGTAATGCTATTCCAGGTACCAACCACGAGGCAGACCAGCCTGCCCACCTCACGTTAAAAGACGACACCATACCCGTTACGAAGAACCTCAACATCTACGACGGTCCTGAGGCTAGGTTCTGTCCAGCGGGTAAGTTCTCACTTATGAAATGATTATTTAAATTTTATTTTCACACATTTTATTTATGTTACACGGGAATTACTCACGTGAGATTAAGCCGGTCACTTCGACTATAGTTTCAACCGCATTAGGCAGTCTTTTTCAAAGTGAATGAACGCGCGCGGCTGCGATTGCGGCTGTGAGATTATTTACATGTGAAATGTTTGTGACATTAGGTATAATATGGTGTATTGATATTGGAGATACTATATTGAAGATGTTGGGGTAGCCAAGTATAAGGAAAACGTCTACACAGTTAAAAGTTCACCCGTTTTATTTGTCACAAAATTTTACCTTGCAATTGCTAAATATATACACGACAAAAGGTATAAGGTTCCAACTTTCATTAGTTAAGAAATACATGAGTTTGAGTCAGCGTTCATAAATGTCCGAACCATGATGAAACTGTAAAAAGTGGACGAAATAATAAAGCGCTAAAAAGTAGACTAATAAAACACCAGATGCTGATGCCAGACTAAAACGTTAATAATTAGACGAATGCTAGACTATAACACTAAAACGTATACAAAATAATCACGCCATAATAAAACGGTGGAAAGTGAACAAACAAATGAACGATGCGAAAAAATTCTGATTCTGATTCTATAAAAAACGCTAAAAGGCAGATGTAATAACAATACCAGACCATAACGCTAAAAAGTACACGAATTAATAATCCCAGACTAAAACGCTAAAAAGTACGCGAATCAACAATGCCAGACTAAAACGCTTAAAAGTACACGATTCAACAATCCAAGATTAAAACGCTAAAAAGTACGCGAATCAACAATACCAGACTAAACCGCGAAAAAGTACACGAATCAACAATGCGTGACTAAAACGCTAAAAAGTACACGAATCAACAATGCCAGACTAAAACGTTAAAAAATACAGGAATCAATAATCTCAGATTAAAACGCTGAAAAGTACACGGATCTACAATGCCAGACTAAAACGCTAAAAAGCACACGAATCAACAATCCCAGACTAAAACTTTAAAAAGTACATAAATCAACAATGCCAGACTAAAACGCTAAAAAGTACACGAATGAACAATGCCAGACTAGAACGTTAAAAAGTACACGAATCAACAATGCCAGACTAAATCTCTAAAAAGTACACGAATCAACAATGCCAGACTAAAACGCTAAAAAGTACACGAATCAACAATGCTAGAAACACTAAACGCTAAAAGTTTATGTACAAAAATCTTGTTCCAGGTGTCTATGAATACGTACCAATGGAGAGTGGTGATGGACAAAGACTGCAAATCAACGCACAAAACTGCATACACTGTAAGTACCATTATTAAGGCGAGGTTTCCCCACTTTTAAACAACGCTTGTTACTACAGATAATCATTAGGCGTATATTGTATTAAAGTCGTATTTATACTCCGTTTATTAATCTTAGACATTTTATGTAAACAAAGGGGTTACCAGTGCAAAAAAAATCTTTCATAATGTTACCAATACATAATATGTATTGGTAACATTATGAAAGATTTTATTTTATTTTATTTTTACATATGTATACATATTATGTATACATATGTAATACGTATGTTGTTGTTGTTGTGTTATGTTGTTGTTGTTGTGTTTTGTTGTTGTTAATGTTTGTTGTTGTTGTTGTTAATGTTTGTTATGTAATATTTTTTGACCAAAAAAGTATTTTATTACGTGTTTCTAGTTGTAATATGAACAATTATAAAATAAAAATCGTGTTGTGTACTATTTATTTTAACGTAATATGTGTTCTATACAATGTTATGATAAAAAAAAAAACATAATTATATTGATAGAAAATAATTTATTAGACTGGTAGGACAGTAGGGAATCTAAACATTTCTGGCCTACGTTTGATTTGCCCTTTATTTCCTCTATCTTATTAGTCAACGCCTCTATAATAACGCCTTCTATTACAATCTTTTAATAATATTTTTTATGATTTTTTTTAACTATTAGAATATCCCCCGCGTGATATATTGTACCGCGTGAAAGCAAAGCCGAGGAAAATAGAGAACGAAATATTGATCGTAAGTGAAAAATGTTTTGAGCAACTGGCATGTCACTTTGACAGTGACTTTTCGTGACATTTCTTTGTTTACATAAAATATCTAAGATTTGTGAACGGAGTATAGTGGAGCAAAACCAAGGCGTTTACACACAGTCTTGCGCTTCGCTACTTCTATTTTTGAGGTTTCGTTAATATTTTTCGAAAAGTGTAGTCTGTAATGTAAAATGTACGTTACGGTTCCTTCCATAATTATGAAATCTGTATATTATGATATCGTAGAAATTGTTTAGTAAATAGGTATTTGAATAAATAAAAAAAACCGGCAAGTACGGGTAGGATACGTGATCTGAGGGTTCCGTCCTACGGAACGCGCGATCTGTTCCGCGCGTAGCGCGAGTCCAAAAAAAAAAACTGAAGTTGAAATATTGAAAGACAAACTTAACTTTATAGTTGACAATAAGGTTCTTCGATACGTTCCAACTACAAAATGTAAGTTTGTAACAGCGAAATAATTATTTTTAAATGATATAATTTCAAATTTGTGACTTTCGGATTTATTCCTATATATGTGCTATGAGACCTTACCTTTTGCCAAATTTCATGATTCTAGGTCAACGGGAAGTACACTATAGGTTTTGATTTCCCTGTGAAATCGCAAAATATGCGACATAAACGTTCATATCTTTTGATTGTATTGACTTACAACTTTTATTTTTTTACAGCCGATAGAAACCGTATACCCACGTATTTAGTATAAATTTCAACTTGATACCATTACGCGTTCTTGAGAAAAAGGGTCTTGACAGACAGACAGACAGACAGACGGACAACTAAGTGATCCTATAAGGGTTCCGTTTTTTCCTTTTGAGGTACGGAACCCTAAAAATATAAAAAAAAGGGTGAAAAGCTCAAAACAGTGATACAGTTTTTTTCTATCGAGCGTAACGTCTTTAGTCGTGTTTCGGTCTTTACGGTTTCCTAGATAAACATTTAATTTTGACATGACACCATTTTATAATTTTAAGCTAACCATGGACAAACTATTTGCTTTTTTTCTTCATTATTATCATCTGTTTTCAGGTAAAACTTGTGACATTAAAGATCCGTCGCAGAACATCAACTGGGTCGTACCGGAAGGAGGTGGCGGCCCGGCTTACAACGGCATGTAAATAGAACTCTATCTGTATGACCCAAACTTTACTCATCAATCAAGGGCCTCAATCAAAACGTTTCTCAAGTTAACGGCCTATTATCCGAGTCGCGTAGGCAACAAAACGCTCCCTCAGCCCCCGCCAAGTTATAGCGACGATGTATTTTGCCACCCAAGAGTTAGGACGCCCGCGGGGGGAGAGCAACGACAAAAACGAACATAGGTCCGACTTCGATGACGCCTGGCGCGGTACTGAACGCGGTGCGCGCAAATTCTCGCGACCTTTTTACGCTTTTAATTACACTAAAAAACGAAACTATTCACTATCAAAAATCTCTCCAAATAAAAAAAATAAAAATGAATAGGATTGCCTTTTAGCAGAATAAAACGAAAAAAATAAACTAAATTGACTTTGGTTCAGATTTTTTTTTGATCGAGGAAAATTTATTCTATCGTGTTTTGAACCAAATCACAGACTCTTAACACAGATGTATCTGTGACATGTATTTTTTTCCAGCTCAAATATCGTAATTTAACTGAATAAAATTGATTAAAACCGTCAAATTTGGTATAAGAGGCCGTTAATCTATTCTTAAAATTGCTCTCTCAATGTCTCGCTTACGGCAATGGTCACACGCGATGAAATGAGACAGAGCTATTTTAAGTTTATGACTAAGTTGAGTAACGTTTTTAAGTTGACCATAATTGTTTATCAATCAATGGCATCGATTCTGTACTCTAAACTAAATTTGACATCTGTAAAATTGTTGCCATCCTTCTATCACATATATTAAAATAAAAAGAGAGGCAGATAATTTTATTCCTGTCAGATTGGTTTAGTTTAGTGATATGACAGAATCGACGCCAATATGTTGAAAAGTGAGAGTGAAAAAGCTGTGGCTAGAGTAAACTTTTAAGTGAAAATAAGACCCGCAAGAAGGCCGAAGTTACCAAAACTTGTAACAAGTATAAAAATAAAATAAATAAAAAAAAAACGGTAGAAATGCTGATAATCTCCAAAAGGCTGAACATATTTCCCTGAATCATAGCTAAGAGCACTCTCGATCAAGTCGCTATTTAAACAAAAAAACAAAATCAAAATTAGTTTAGCCGCTTCGGAGCTACGATGTCACAGACAGACACACAGATAGTAAAAAACTACTCCACGTATCACCTGGGGAGGGGGGGGGGGGGGAATGAAAAATTTAATAAAGTACATCACGTGATTGATGGACTACCCCCCCTAGTAGTTAATATTTGTTCTTTAGTTACAGTGAAACTAATAAAAACGGGTTAAAATATACCTATATTCATATACCCTCCTGTATATGAATATGAAGGGGGTCATATTTTAACAACAGCGTTTTTAAACCTGTACAATTTAAATTTGTACTTTTATTGTAAGTTTACGTTGGTTTTCATAATTTTCTCTTATTACAATTTTACAAAACATCGTGTTCCTTACTGTCTCAGATTTTATTTAACTTAGCTAACTAATGTAAATGAAATTATCGCTGTATAAAAAAAGGGATCGCGATTATGCTTTAAGTCAAAATTCAATCGCAATTCGTTTGATTGAAAGCTTGCATATCACGTATGTACATATTTTATTTCTCTCTAGTAATAAGATTTTGGCATCGCACGTTTTGTGCATTTTCCAGTGTCAAATATTGTGCTATCGTCTGTTCATCTACTTTTTTATTTCTTTCGTCTAATGGGATTTTGGCATCGCACGTTTTGTGCATTTCCCAGTGTCAAGTATTGTGATATCGTCAAACAAGTCAGAGTCAAGCAAACTAGGTCACAGTCAAGTCAAAGTCATGACCTAGTAAAGTGGTGGAGTCCTTACTAGAGGCTTCTAAGGAATTTTGGAAATATCACGAAAATACATGTTTCACCTCGTTATATCATTTTCTTACACTCAAAAAATAAGAATCCACCGTTATTACACACACTCGAAAATATTCAAGTTTAAGAAAACAATACAATGCAGCAAGATTTTATTTTTATTTTGGCGCCAAACCGTCTATTCCATTCATTTCATTCTAAATTAATAATTTGGTAGTTAATTTGATAGCAATTTCAATCAATCTCAATGCGACTGTAAAGCGTAATCGCCCTTCTGTAACTGCTTGTTAACTTATACAAACTTAATTTTTTATCTATATTATTTGTATAGGTACTCTTATTAGACTGTTTTGTATAAATTGTATAAAATCATTTAATAATAATAAAATCTTAAAGTACATAGAGGAGTTGTATTTTGATATATTTATATGAAATCCATTTTTAGTCATAAAGTGTATGAATGTTTATGAAAATTATGGTAATATTTATAAGAAGCTGAGTGTTGCCCTCCTTTTAGAGTAAGCGTTAATTTTATGTAATAAAAATTTATTTTAAATTAATGTTGTTTTTATTTCGGCCAGTATTTAACTCTGATATGTGTGACACAATTAAGGTGATTCTTTTTTTATTATGTACTAGCGACCCGCCCGCCCGGCTTCGCACGGGTGTAATTTACGTGCGAAGCCGGGGCGGGTCGCTAGTTATATATATAAACCTTCCGTGAAAATATTTCTAACTGATGGTGAAAACCGCATCAAAATCCGTTGCGTGGTTTAGGAGGAGTTAGCGGCCATACAGACATACAGACAGACAGACGCGGAAAGCGACTTTAATTTATACTATGTAGAGAAGATAGAGAAGTAGAGGATGTTTTCGAGGTGGTCCTACGACCAACGACTACGTTAATAAGTTTTTGATGGAAAAAACTTATTAACGGTTGGTTCAATTGATTTCAAACATGTAAAAATGTACAAAGATTTTGCCCGGACTTCACGCAGAAAAAGGCAGAATTCTAAGGACTTCTCTCGCATAGCTATATTTGGTTGTCACAGCAAAGAACATAATATTATTTTGTGGCATAGATAATCTATACCATAATTATGTCCAATATTCCACGTTTTTTTTCGTTGTATGCTAAGGGAAGGTAACCTCTAGCCTAAAGGGCCCTTATAATATACGCACATGACCTAGGTCAAAGAATAAATTTGCCCATTCAACGTGATAACTATGTTTTATTTTTGTTTTAGATGGGCAATTTAATTTTGTTAGGATTTAGTTAGAATCAAAAAAGAAACCTGCAGTTAATGTGTATAATTTTATTATTTACTTACGAAAATAAATTCATTACTAATCACAACAAAATTCCTCAAAAAACAACACACTCACAAAAAAGACAGGTTATTGGGCCAAATCGGCTCAATCATTAAACAAATAGTGGGCCTTACGGCTACCTATTAACGAAGGCTCGAAACAGCGCAGCATGGAAAATCTTGCGAACGTGAACCTTAACTCGCCGACATACGGTTTGGGATCGCGCAACTTTTCGCAATCACCTAAACAGAATCGCTTAAAACAGGTTGCTATGATGGGCCCCTTACAGGCCCCAATACCAAAATCTGTCGCTAGGTATTATGACAGAACCTTGATTGAACATTCTTATTTATATCAACGCGTCGAACTCCGCATCCGAAGTACTTGGACCTTACCTTTTTGGGCTAGGTCTTAAAGTTCTTTGTCCGCATCACAGTTGCTAACTGATTTCGAATGACTGACGTTTCGTTTATATGGGTGCAACTGGCTACAACAAATTTCTTACAACCGTTGACTTGACAGCCGTTCTAATTTAACAAAAAACAAAATCTTTTCTGGTTATTTGTCAACGAAAAAAAATCTTTGCCGTGGCCGCTCTCTGAATCTTAAGGGGCCTATATAACCTCTGCAGCTCTCTCGCTCGCACATTTTCACATTATCTCTACATAGTATACCTAAACTAAAGTCGCTTTCCGCGTCTGTCTGTATGGCCGCTAACTCCTCCTAAACCACGCAACGGATTTTTATGCGGCTTTCACCATCAGTTAGGTACATTTCCACGGAAGATTTATATGTGTAACTAGAGACCTGCCCCGGCTTCGCACGTAAATTACACCCGTGCGAAGCCGGGCTGGCGGGTCGTTAGTTGAAGATATAAAATCAATGAGTGTGAATTTCCAAAAAGTAACAAAATCATGTCTTGTGTCTATTATAACATTACAAACATAGAAATGTTTGTTTCGATATCTTGTAATTTGACGGAATAACATGACACGAGAAATAAAAATCACTTGTTACCATTTTACTGTGTCAAATTAAAATATGTATATCAAATCGACAATTTCTATGTTTGTAATGTTACGATAGACACCAAGACATGATTTTGTTACTTTTTGGAAATTTACACTCATTGATTTTATATCTTCATTAATGTGAAAATGTGCGAGCGAGAGAGCTGCAGAAGGTATACAGGCCCCTTAAAACAGTGTTATTGCAGCCCAATCGTAAAGCAACAGACACACTGAGAGCTGTACCACTTCTGCTGCACTTTTCTTTTCCTCGTCTTCTAAAATGGGACTGTTGACTAGGATGTGTTGGTTGTCATCGTAATTGATCGCACTGAGAGCCGAGGTTATTACAGGCTTCAATGGCGGTGCCGTTGTGCTCTTTATCCAATTTTGCCGCATCTGAAATAGGTTGTAATGAAAAAAAATACCTACACAAGATTTTTCGTTCAAACCAAACGATACCCCCAGGGGCGTGGTTGCCAAAAAATTTTTTTGACGACATCATTGATGAATAGATTTGTTGCCTTGAAGGACAGTTGAGGTTTGTGTATATACCAAAATATTAAAACAAAAACAAAAAAACTAATAACTTATTTTATTTTAACTTGAATGATGCTCAGGGGCCTTACGGACAACAGCTAATTACGGCACCTAATCAGCTCAGTTGGAAAATCATGCATCTCGTGGGTCGTCCTAAGCTGCGCTTAGCGGTCCGTGGTCTCCATTCGAGAACCGTTCTGCCCCATCGGCCATCTGTTCTGCGTGCTATGTGGTTACGCCCTTAGAATGGAACAAATGGCGCTCGCAATAGGAAATCTAAGAAGGTAGATAGATAACGGTGATAATGATAATTGTCTACCTTAGGTCTCACATGAATTTGGAAGCTTGTACGGCTGCCTTGGTGGTGGTCATGTACAGCTGTCGTCTGTAAAAACAAGGAGTATTGTAAGATGATTGTAAACGACAGTTACAGCGGGAACTTGGACTCATTGAGCGAGAACTTAGACACTAGGTAATGCCCGTTTTCATTAACCCTAGTCGCCCAAATCAGATGCCTAAATATTAAGGAGTTGCCTAGGCCAAAAAAACGTTTCAAACTTTAACTTCACTTTAGGTGATAACTAGTGACGTTAGGCGTCACCTAAAGTTACGAAACCGATTAGGGCTGCCTATTGATAGGCAACTCTCGCGCCGCGCTCTTTCACTTACATAATCGCGCTCGCTCACTCACATCAAAACCATAGATAGCTAACTGTCTAATAAACCGGCCAAGTGCGAGTCGGGCTCGCACACCGAGGGTCATCCGCATACCACCACAAAATACAATAAGGTCGTCCAGTAAAGAAATTGCCAGTTTTAGCTTGGTAATGGGCAGAAATTTGTCACCGACTCGCACTTGGCCATTTTTATTATTTGTTGTTATACTTGAGAGTGTGTACTATAATCATAATAAGTTTGACACTTATACATTATTGGCGTTTTTACATTAGAGCTTATACAAAAATACGTAAAAAATACGCTTGTTGTACCCTTTCGTTTTTACTTTTTGACTTTTTTATTATATTTTAGTTAATGCGCCGTAACATTACCTATATATTCTGTGAAAATTTCAACTGGTTATCTATTACAGTTCGAAAGATACAACCGTTTAAAGGTAGAACAGACTGACGGACAGACATCGTAGGCTTAGTAATAAGGACCCGTTGTTAGGTACCCTTTAGGTACGAAACCCTAAAAATTAGACAACTCTTAGCATAGGAGTCTCCTATTAAAAATGTATTGTTGAAACAGAAGTTTACGCTTAAAACTCTGCTTAGATTGGTGTTCCTTAGTTAAGGCGTCACCTTGTACGTGGTTAGTGAAAACTAACATTAAATAAAAAAACTACGTGATAACGTTTTATAGATCGATGAACGCCGGCTGCACGCACGAAAAATTGTCACGTTCACGTTTCGCCTGAGCCGCGCGTGCAAGCGAGAGCGCGGAACAAGCGATAGAGAGGCACGATCGGCCTAAGCGTAATAATCACGTAAAATTATCGCCCGTAAACCAATAAGCAATAATGCTAAACATTTTCTACCAGTCATCCACCAGGTTGGAACAAATGGTACGTAGGCGTGTATCAAAAACATCTTATAAAAGACAAAAAGAAATAAACAGAAAGACCAAAGATTCCAGCGCCAGCATATTTATCAATCAGAAAACCAACCCTGACGACCTGGTGGTTCTTCTTATCATACATGTTGGGTGTGACGTGCTGAATGAACTCCTCCAGGATGAAGCGCGCGCGAGCTATCACCGGGTCCAGGTTGCGCATGTGGCGAGCAATCTGCGTCGAGCTCGTTATCGCCACGTATTTCGCCACCTGTCGACAAATAACCGATAAACATCATCATCGTTAAAAAAAAAGCAAATAATCGTTCCTGTCCATCCAAATGGGCAGGCCACATCGCTCTAACCGATAACCGATGAGGAAGAAAGTTTCTTGAGTGGAGAAACTTGAGCCGAGTTGAGAGAGTTGAGCGACAGCATGCCATCTGTATCCACTGGATGCCCGCGACTCTTACAATGTCGTCGGTCCATCTAGTGGGAGGCCTACCTACGCTGCGTCTTCCGGTTCGTGGTCTCTACTCAAAAAAACTTTCTTCCCCATCGGTTATCGGTTCTTCAAGCAATGAGGCCAGCCTATTGCCACTTCAACTTCCAAAGAGTTTATCCAAAAGGACAGCAGTTAAGGATAACCGAATAGAAAGGATTCTTATTGAGTCGCTGTTTTGAGAATGATTTATACCTATCGAGTCGCTGGCCGCATTGCCGCGTTGTAAGGTACTGGCCATTATTTTGGTCACTGGATGCTTCGTTACATCAAGCTCAGAACAGCCTACACCCAAGCCACGCTAAGGCAGCTGAACTGTTTGATCTGATGCTGGCGTCGCGGTTTTACCACCGCACTAGCCGCCACCGCTTGAAGGTTCATCCACACATCATAGATCAGTGGAAATCGCACACTGTGCGATTCACACGATCCTTCTTGCCTCATACCTGCAAAATGTGGAATGAGCTACCTTCTACGGTGTTTCCGAGAAGCTACAACATACAGTCAACAGTTAATCGAGCTCTAAAGGGTCGGCAACGTATTTGTAATGCCTCTGGTGTTACAAGTATCCATAGGCGACGGTGACTGCTTACCATCAGGCAGCCCGTCTGCTTGTTTGCCACCTATGGCATAAAAAAAAGCTGCAATAAATAAATGAAAGCGTAATGCTGTAGTTGCAATCTCGAGAACTTTTCTAAGGATTGCTATAAAATTTAAGATACGAGGTTTATATGGGTTTGCCTACTTACCCTATTGATAGGACACCAGCCATTCTTATTCACCGTCGTTGGGTCGGTAGCGGTCATCCAGACCATTGCGAGGATCCTCGGGAAGGTCGTATGAGGCTCTCCCATCATCACGTCAGGAGTATTCACTAGGGAGTCCAGGTCCGGCTCCGCTTCCAGCATAGAAGTCTCCACGAGGAGTTTCCCGCGGACCAGGGTTTGAATCAGCTCAGGGATTATAGTGCCTTCGTCGCCTTCTAGGTTCCTAAACAAAGAAACTGAGAAAGGAGCGAGTCGGAATAACTGGCTTAATCATCATATCATCATAATCAGCCTTTTAACAGTCCACTGCTGGACTTTTAGCCTACCCCCGAAAGGTGGATTGGGCCATATCCACTACGCTGGCCCAGTGCGGATTGGTGGATTCACATATGCCATTGAATTCCTTCTCCGTACGTATGCACGATGTTTTCCTTCACCGAAAAGCCAGTGGTATGAAAATCCGTACATAAGAGCTTATGTACGGATTTTCCAAAGAGCTCATTAGTACGGGCCCAGGGTTTGAACCCGCAACCTCACGCTTTCAAGTCTAACGGTCTCCCAAATTGGCTACCACGGCTCTATATACGTAGGTATACGTGATCCCGTGTCTTAAAAACAAACTATGTAAAATTCACTGAGATCAGAATAAATGTTTAACTAACTTCAGTAGTTCCAGCATTAGCCTGGCTACCTTCCCTGAGGCAGGCTTTGGGTAGCTGATGCAGTCTGAGGCTATCACCTGGAATACAGGACTCGTAAGTAGGAATTTGTTACGCTTGTCTGATGCACTAAAACGGCGATAGCAAAGCTGCGTCAGCTTGAGTTAGTGTTATTTATTGGCGAACGATTGGAAAAATAAAATAAAACACAGTAAGTACTTAACTGTGTTTTATTTTATTTTTATTATTTTATTACAATTTTATTCATATCCCGACTATAGTTTCAACCGATTGATGCGGCTGTAATGGAACCCCCGGATGCGTTATAGTCGGAGTAACCGGCTTCATCATACGTGAGTAATTCCTGTCATATAAATGAAATTTATAAAGATTTAAAAAAATAAAAAAAATTGGCCCTGGCAGATGTGAAACATGACGGAAAGAGAGCATTCAAAAATTTGCCGTCACGGCATACGTGTTGGTTGTTTGCCCAAGGCCTGCTAATAGACATTTCAAATAATATTTAAAAAAATATATATATATGGTTGAGTTGTGTATTTATGGACGCGCCGTCCATATTACCCGCTTACGGACTGTTGTACTGTTGTTATCTATCCAACATATCCAGTACCTATACATGCCGTGACAAAAGTCGACTGTTACTGTGTGAAAACAAGACAGACGTATAAATAAATGTAGCCTTCTTACTTTAGCGCACGACAAAGAATATCAAAATTTTGTCGGGGCGCGTATGCTAGGCCTGCTGTGACGATAAGGCGCAAAACATTCTCAAAATGGCCAATTCTACAAATGCCTGCAACAAAATCATCATCATCATCATTATCAACCTATCGTGTTCTCGCTGCTGGGACACAGGCCATATCTAAGAGAGAAAGAGAGACAGTGACAGGATGGACCCTAATTGGTCCTAATCCACTATGGTGACTGACCCATTAGTGCATGATACCAAAACAAAATAATCAACTATATTTTTTTTACATCCACTTTTATTTATTTCCTCATGTTCCTTCTTATATTTTTATACAACAAAATACAATCAACGAATCAACAATACATTCCTACTAATATTATAAACGCGAAAGTTTGTATGTATGGATGTATAGATGTATGGAAGTTTATTCCTCTTTCACGCTGCTACGGAACAACGGATCGACCTGATTTTTTGCTTGGGTATATAGTTCAAAAGCCAGAGAGTGACATAGGCTACTTTTCATCATCATCGTCACCATTTCTCATCACTACGCGGGTGAAACCGCGGGGCGCAGCTAGTACTTTATAATGTATTTCCAAATGAGCAGTTTGCCATTTTGAGAATTCGGCGTTTGTAGAATTGAGCATTTGTAGAATCGGTCATACTGAGACATAGACATTTTGAGAATTGGTCCTTCGTTTTGTTTTTAGCGGCTGATTTACACCTTACGTGAAAGCTAGTAAGCTTATAGTCACCGCGTTACCAACTGAGTCGTAGGGCCATAAACGTCATACCATAAGACCTGTAAGTGCGAGCGAGATAGACAGACAATGATGTATGACCTGACGACTCAGATGGGAATGCGTTTACTATAGTAGTTACCTGTACCGATGGAGCCGCCTCGGTCTCGAAGGCTAGAGCCAGTTCACGCTGCCTCGTGTCCTCAGCCGCCAGCCAGTCCAGCGTCAGAGCTGACCGATACTCGGCTATGCCAGACACAGTCGTTCGAGTCGCATTGTGGGCGTAGTAGATATTGTTATCTAATGCGCTCGCGCACTGAAAAGTGTTACAAATTAAGCTGGAAACCAACAATCGGACGCGGCTGACGGACGCGACTGAGTGTGCACAGTCTTTTGAGACGTGGCTTCGACTGACAAAAACATCCGGCGTGCCAGATTTCTGTCGGACGTGGTCTCCCAAGGTTAGGTTAGAAGACGTCCGATAGTTTGCACAGCTCAGTGTACATTCATTATCTAGATACATTTATGTCTGTATACATTAGTATGTAGATGTATACTGTTTCACTTTGTAAATGTACCTAACTATAAGTTTAACAGTCTTATTCATTTTTGCATGCTGTGTTCACAGCTTTTAGAATGGACACTGAATGTTCCTTACATAATATATTTTGTAGTGTTAACGGTGTCACATTCAATTAGTGAACCAAATAAAAAAAAAAAAAAAATGTCACGTCCGTCAGCCGCGTCTGATAATTTGTTTCCAGCTAGGCACAGCGGATCTGTGTCTCTGAAGTTAGGCTCTCTGAAGCGCAAGTAGCACGTCCCTTGCGACACAAAAATTGCTTTTTTTTGTGCCATATGTGGCAAACAAGCAGACGGGATGCCTGATGGTTAAGCTGTAGGTATAACTAAAGGTATTTCCTTTCAAACAAAAATATATATATTCCAAATCGGTTTGTAAATAACGGAGTCCGGAGGCCATCATCATCTTCATAAATTCAGCCGTAGGACATCCACTGCTGGACATAGGCCTCCCCCATCGATCTCCAAAAGGGCCGGTCGGAAGCGGCCTGCATCCAGCGTTTCCCTGTGGGCTCTTAAAGGTCGTCTGTCCATCTTGTGAGTAGACGTCCTACGCTGCGCTTAACGGTTCGTGGTCTCTATTCCAGAACCTTTCGGCTCCATCGCTCATCTGTTCTGCGTGATATATGCCCTGCCCACTGCCACTTCAACTTGCTAATCCGGTGACTTTCGTTCGTCTATATACGGATCTCCTCATTCGGATCCGGAGGTAACAAACAAAAAATTTACAACGCAATTGAAAATCCACCTCCTTTTTTTGAAGCCGGTTAAAATGAAAATACCCTTGTAATTAATTATTTACTTACCAAAATTAAAACGAGCAAGTCCCTACCTTCAAAGCTGTCAAACACTAGAGGTCCCTCCGCCACTTAAATTGGCCCAAATTCTTTGAAGTCCGAAATTAATTACCAAATTCAAGATACAAAGTATGTAAATAAGGAATAAGCATCAAACAAAGAACCAGAAGTCGTTCCAAACTCGAATTAGATATCTGGGGAAACTTTTTCAATTCGGACTTTTTTTCTTTGCGAGAGTCGAATGTCCGTATTTTCTATAAATGAGTTTATAAAAATTGAGCGTTACGCAAAAAGTTAAACATTTCGCGGAGATGGCAGAATAAAATTTATAAAAGTATCTTAACAAACGCGAATTACGAACTTTAGAGAAGCAGATACCTACGGCTCATTGAAATATTTTTTTCTTCTAAAGTTTAGTGCACGGAATAGTGATTCCCTATTCCATGGTCTAATGTAGCGTGGATTACCGTTACTATCGCAAAAGCCTGTTCCTGCGTTACTTCTTTTTTGAAACCGCGCAAAGTTTTTAAACGTTTAGAGCCCTGATTTTTTTTATATTCTACGCATGGAAGAACCAAAATGATAAAATAATTCTTTCTCTTTCGAGTCGATGTTTCGTAAATTATTATTATGTTTTCAAATTAAGCTTTTTGATCAAAACTTTGCACCCCAATGGCACTCTCCGTGGCTTCATTCAGGTCATCTGGTGTGCAAGTTGTAGGACACGCTGGACAGTCCAACAAGTTGTGAGATTGTCTGAGGGTTCACACTACAAAGACATTCGGTATCAGAGCCCTTTATGTAACCCCACTTTGCCATATTACCCTGACTTCATGAAATTTAAATCATGAAATTAAAGTTATAAGGTGGAAGCTGCCTGCGTGTCCTTGTTTGTTAACTTTTTTTTTTTATCTCTTAATAGGCTTGCGTTTGACCGCCACTCGCCTGATGTAAAGCGACTATACGGTCTACGTTGGAGCACGCTTGCCTAGAAGAAACCGATTCACGGCAGTCAGGCAGCGCATTCCACAGACTAGCAGTACGCATAATAAAAGTGGAATCAAAGCACTTCGTACGGGTTTTAGGAATATCAATCATAAAGTAGTGTCTATTTTTTGTGCCTGCTCTGGCATTCCGATAGAAAAATGGGCAGGAGGGAATTAGATCATGCAGATTCGATGCACACTCTCCGAAATGTATTCGATAAAAAACCGATAGACTAGCAACTACCAATAATAAAGCATCTCAATTTGTAAAATCATCTATACTAATATTATAAAGAGGAAAGATTTGATTGTTTGTTTGTTTGTTTGCATTGAATAGGCTTCGACACTACTGAACCGATTTGAAAAATTCTTTCACTGTTGGGATGCTGCACTATCCCCGGTTGACATAGGTTATATATCCCGGCTTCGCCCGTGCGAAACAGGGGCGGCCTACTAGTAATATATAATTATACACTTTGATATTGGAAGGCTTGTCCACAGATCTGTACGTACAGACAGTCTGTCTCTAAAATGTATACGCACATTATGGAAAATACTAAAGAGTACATACAAATACCGTAGCGACAAAGAATCATTAAACTTTATAAGATAGCCGTAGATATCGTAAAGCTTTATACAGGTATTTACAAGAAAGTGGGTAGGTATGCATAGCCACTTTGCCGAAATTTCCTTTCGGAAAATGACATCATAATTATATTTGCTGTTCCTCGTAAATATACTACTTTGGTAACAGCGCTTGGCGCTTCCACTTTCCGTATATTTAGAATATACGGTCGGTAAAGTATTTTTGTTTTGTGATTCAATCAATACAATTCAATACAATATTTCTTTATTACACACCGAAAATACAAATGAAACTTAAACTAACATAAAAAACAAATATACGGCAGTATAATGGGCGGCCTTATCGCCTTAAGCGATTTCTTCCAGGCAACCTTTGGATGGACAGGACTAAAGAAATTGAAAAACGGTCACTGTGTTGTCTTGGAAATACAGGCACACCAGTGATTTTTTTAAGAAAATAAAAATGATTCTATATTGACAAAGAACTCTGAATCTAGTAAGTGGAGTGTTTTTCATGAAAGAATTCCCGCGGCAAACAGTGGAACTAAATTTCAATTTTCCATATTGTAGTTGTTAGGTGCTGTTACTGTTTTTGGAAGCTAGAACTAGCTAGACTCCCCTTAAAGAGTTGTGTACGATGTGATTGATTGTGTACGATTAAAAGTGCTGCTCGAGAAATGATATTGATAGTGAACGACGTGCGACGCGAAGACAGCGCGCGCTTCTGGTATTTTTATTGGGAGGTTGTATCCCCAAATCTGACCACATATTATGAGTCAGTTAGTATTGGAAAATAATCCAAGCTATCCAAGTAGCGACGTGTATGAAGTAACCGTGTTAACGGAACGGAAGCAGCCAAAAGGTTAAGTGTATGGACTAAACAAATTTGCATCGTAAAAATGGTTAATAGCCCATCAGCGCAGAATAGGGTGTTAGGTGCGCGAGACTTTATTACTGGTATAAATTTTGGCCTCCTTAGACCTATTTTAGCCTTGTTTTCGGGGAGCTAAGTGAATTCCTTTTTGAGACAAACGATGTAAGCGAGGAGCGGAGATTGAGATCTCGTGAAGTATGTAGATAGTAGATAGATAGACAGAAACTCTTTATTGTGTACACCAGAAATAAAAATTACAAACAGTTACGAGCTAGTGCCACAAGTGGCGGCCTTACCTATGTACCTAATACCTATACAAGTTTATACCTGATAACAGCGGGCTGTTCACTAGCGTTCATATCTGCTCGAATGTGGAATCCGTAAGGATAGAACGGCAGTAGATTTGCGTTGGATAGGACACTAATTAGCTGGCTATAAAATGTGACTATTGCATTTTGCAAGAATTTAGCAAGTTGAAGTGTCAGTGGGCAGGGCACATATCAGGCAGATTAGATGGCCGATGGGGCCGAAAGGTTCTCGAATGGAGACTACGGCCCGGTAAGCGCAGCGTAGGAGTTCCACCCACAAGATGCACAGACGACCTAAAAGAGACCGCAGGGAAACGCTGGATGCAGGCCGCTTCCAACCGGCCCTTTTGAAGATCGATTGGGGAGGCCTATGTCAAGCAGTGGATGTTCTACGGCTGAAATGATGAAGATGAACCTGACAAAGGCTTCATGTGGGTCATACGGAACGGTAGTACTCAGCCGAAAGTTGGTTATTGCACGCTTCATTATGAACAAGTTTCAGGCTTCTCTGAAATAACGAAAACTATCAGCTGTTTCCTGTTTCATAGATTTCAGTCATAGCTCGAGTTCAAGGAGGTGCCGCCTAGACTAGCGCAACTTCAATACAAATTTGGAATGTATGAAACGGGTGCGAAATCAAACTTCTACCATTTCTATCCTACTCTAACGTATAAGCTTGTCTCCATAGGCGTCTCACTTCAATATAGGATACGCACACGTTTCATGAATATTTTTCTCATTGGAAGTCCCACCTCTTCAGCGTTAGCGTTTATATTCTCTTTGGTGTCCGAAGGGTTTTGGGCGGCTTATGCTCAAATCTAAGAACAAGGCTCCGGGGTCAGATGGCATTACTGGACGGGCTTGGATTGTAGCGTGGGTAGTTTCCACGGATCACTATTACTCCTGGCGTAGGTAGTTTCATTGCTTTCAGCTGTTCGTTGAGTGAGTAAGGTTGAATAACGAGTGCGACCTACTTTCGGCTTGGTAACACCGTCCCTTATAACCCAGTCTTCCCTGTGTAAAAGCTCAAGAACATGATTTCACGCTCAATTCATGGCATTCGTTTCTGAATTACTTACCATCAGTAAAAATATTGTAAACAACAGCAGCAAGGCATGCATTTTGCAATTATTATTTAATAAATTCACCGTAATTTCGTTTTGAATAATATAACTGGGTTCGTTGATAATGGCGTCGATTCCTACATACCACTCACTAAACTAACCCAATCTGACAGGACTACAATTATATGCCTCTCTTTTCATTTTAATATGAGAGAGAAGGATAGCAACAATTTTAGAGCTGTCAAATTTAGTTCAGTTTAGTTTAGAGCACATCAGAATCGATGCCATTACCTTACTCTATGGTTCTTAGCACAGATTATTATATATTATTATTATAGCTAGTTCTTGGCGTAGCGCATGATACCTACTCATGATACCTACTAAAATATCATGGCGTAGCGTTACATTCTCTTTGATCTTATCTTGTAGTCTTTGTGGTTAATTACGTAGTATTTATTCTCTCTTTGATTCATTGATACAAAAGGTCTTGTTTTAGTCAAAATAAATACATCGAAACACTTGATTCTTCTTCTAATCTCATAAAATACTCTATTTTTATTAAAATTAAGATTTTTGACTCCAAAAACGATCGGTGGTTTTTTTTTCATAATGGACTTGTTACGTAGTTTTTTTTATAATTTATAAAAATATTCCTCTGCACGTCAGAAGCTTAGCCTGTCATCAGTCAGTTTCGTGTCAACTTTTTTTGGGATGAAGCTCTTTCAGTAATGTTTATCTACCATTCTTCGGCAAATAAACCTGAGAAATTAACATGAGTGTGCTAGAAGATCGAAGATGGATACAAAATTTTGTCATGTGTTGTTTTGGCTAGGTATAATGGTATGCTATGCTTCATTGAATGTAAAACCGTGGTAGGTACGAAGACTATGGAGCGGCTGATTATCACTTACCATGCAATATTCTTTGACGAGACATTAGAAAATCTTTGGCGATATTGGTGTCTGCTTTATCGCCAACGAGAATTTATCGAAACTGCTGCAAGTAGCGGGCGTGGTTGGTTCTTGAGCTTGGTTTTGTAAATCAATTGCCCCAAGTAGTTTATCTCTGTACATTACAAGATACAAACCCCCCTCCGGGGTCGCTGTGGCCAAAAATTGGAAGAAGTCTTTATAAACCATCGATATTAATATGTCATCATCATCATCAGCCAGAAGACGTCCACTGCTGAACATAGGCCTCCCCCTTCAACCTTCACACTGAACGACAGCCTGCCTTTTGCATCAACTGGATGCCCGCGACTCTTACAATGTCGTCGGTCCATCTAGTGTAGTTTGAATTCGATCGTATCATCGACATGACGAAGAAATATAATGTAAAAAAGATTTGCCTTCCTTCCTATTCACAATTTCTTCCATAACTTTCTTGGTTACCATGCCAAGGACAAGGGTTTACACGTAGGATGCCCATGTTCTCAAATTTAGAAAATATTTTCAGTTCCCTTTAGCGACGTCTATTGTCTTTCTGTACAGACTACGAGTTTACCTACCTATAGGTACTCGCGGGTATTAAATCGACCACACAATTTTTTTAATTTTATTTAAAGGGAATAAAACGTACCATCTTTTTGTGTTATCGTAACAGCAATCACCAGCACATCACCCTTAAACCCTGAATAAGAACCATTTTTTTTTCATAACAAAAGAAAGGGTGAGTTATTAAATCACCCTTTGCATTTACATCACCAATTCATTAAGCCCTGTACAGTGTACAATTAGGTGATATTGAGTCATACAATTTCACACCACTATAATATACAGCCGCGGAAATATTAGCAGTAAACATTTAAATGTTTACAGTGCTTTGTTAAACCTTGTTGTTTAAATGATGACAATGTCCTCAGTTTTATCATTGTTGACGATTTCTAGTGTCCGTCAATTTGTCCGCAAGATGATTTCGAGACAGACTTCTCGGAAGACCGCTGGAACTTCAGACACACGAAGAAACGCGGAGATGACCTCCGGTGTTCCACAGTGCAGCCCTCGCCGAAAGACGTGATTAGGAGGTTCTACGCCATATTGCCATAGTAAGACGACTATAATGATTTAGTGAACTTTTTAATCATCATCATTACAACAATCATCATAATTTTCCTACCCAAAAATTACTTTTTAATCGATCATCAAATTTGACACTTTAGATCGTCAAATTCGATAAAATGCCATTTGAACAGTACTTGCTATGATAGATTCTGTGGCATTTTATCGAATTTCACGTTCGATAAAGAACGGTACTTGTACTGCAGTTTCGATAAAGATCACGCGAACACAATGCTGCCATCACATTATGTTTCCAGTTTCGGTAAAGATCACGCGAACACAATGCTGCCATCACATTATGTTTCCAGTTTCGGTAAAAATCACGCGGACACTATGCTGCCATCACATTATGTTTCCAGTTTCGGTAAAGATCACGCAAACACTATGCTGTCATCACATTATGTTTTCAGTTCCGATAAAGATCAAGCAAACACAATACTGGCATACCATTATGCTTCCAGTTTCAATAAATATTATGCTAATACAATGCTGCCATGTTACGCGAACACTATGCAGCTATCACATTATGTTTCCAGTTACGGTAAAGATCATGCGAACACAATGCTGGCATAACATTGTGTTTCCAGTTTTGATAAAGATCACGCGATAACTATGCTGCCATCACATTATGTTTCCAGTTTCGATAAACATCACGCGAACACTATGCTGCCATCACATTATGTTTCCAGTTTCAATAAAGATCACGCGAACACTATGCTGCCATCACATTATGTTTCCAGTTTCAATAAAGATCACGCGAACACTATGCTGCCATCACATTATGTTTCCAGTTTCAATAAAGATCACGCGAACACTATGCTGCCATCACATTATGTTTCCAGTTTCGATAAAGATCACGCGAACACTATGCTGCCATCACATTATGTTTCCAGTTTCAATACAGATCACGCGAACACTATGTTGCCATCACATTATGTTTCCAGTTTCGATAAAGATCACGCGAATACTATGCTGCCATCACATTATGTTTCCAGTTTCAATAAAGATCACGCGAACACTATGCTGCCATCACATTATGTTTCCAGTTTCAATAAAGATCACGCGAACACTATGTTGCCATCACATTATGTTTCCAGTTTCGATAAAGATCACGCGAACACTATGCTGCCATCACATTATGTTTCCAGTTTCAATAAAGATCACGCGAACACTATGTTGCCATCACATTATGTTTCCAATTTCGATAAAGATCACGCGAACACAATGCTGCCATGTTATTATGTTTCCAGTTTCGATAAAGATCATGCGAACACGGCATTCCTTCACAAATTCCGAGCGACAGTGTACGGCATGTCTGAGGCTACAGACATGCTGGACAGAGAAGTAGCTTACTACGCCTCCGTCATCACGCCTCTGGTCTTCCTGCAGCAGCATAAGGACATGTGGTGCCTTTTGGAGCGGGTAAGTCACTTCCTACTACCCTCCCTTTTAACAGACTTCAAAAAAGGAGGGGGTTTTATTTTTATTTTTTTTAATTAAAATTCTTCAAAACCCTGTCTTTTAAGAACCGATTTGCAATTTTATTTTTAAGTTTTAGTTTCAAATAAAAACAACTTAATAAACTATGTCATCCAAGTAAATGAAATTGCGTATTTAACTAATAGGGTATTTGACTGATTTTACGAAACCATCTTATATTGTTTAATATATTAAAATAAAGTAATCTTAATTTTCAGTAGGTATTTGTGATTTAAATGGCGGATCAAAATTCACTTCCACGTAAACGCTCCCTTTGGCATTTATAGGGCCACGTGTTATTAGTGACGTCACACATAAGGAAATGAGTTCTTTGTCACAATTGTTGCCTCTATTTAGTTTTGAGTGACGTCACAAGGACATTCGACCTTCATAAATAGTGTTTGCCACGTCACATGATCAATGAAAATCATATTTTTAATTAGTATTATTCTGAAAATCCGGACTTAATTTCGTTTTATCAGTTTCGAGTAATTAAATAATTAAAAAAACTTCTAGGATTACACCAGCATGGATTATATTTTTAATACAGTTAAATGCCCTTTTTGAAGACGGTTTTTTAAATTAATAATTATATTATTTGAAGTTATATGATTATTTACGGGATATATATACCGTGGTAAGGTTGTGGAATGAGCTCCCGATCCTATAACTTTAGTGAACAACCGTGATAGTTTAAAACAGTGTTTTATATTATTTAAATCCGACTTAGCAAAAATGTATCTATTAAAATGTGTGAAAGAGACAGTTCTGGCTCATGATGTAACATTTCCAGTTTCACAGATCAGTGCGTCTCTACCAGGTATCGCATCCTGCTGAGAAGAGGTCTGCATTGAAGCTGCTGCAGAATCTTCGATCTGTCAACAAGAAGGTAACTACGGACAAATTTTTCCTCAATACATATTTGTATTTCATCATCATCATCAGCCAGAAGACGTCCACTGCTGAACATAGGCCTCCCCCTTTAACCTCCACACTGAACGACAGCCTGCCTGTTTTAAATGTTTATCGGGACTTATCACGTATTATTCAATTTAGGTAAAAATATGTACCTTTCCTTTTTACCTAAATTGAATAATACGTGATAAGTCCCGATAAACATTTAAAACATGTGTTCAAATCGCGAAAGTTTAAAAATTACGACAGCCTGCCTTTTGCATCCACTGGATGTCAGAGACTCTCACAATGTTGTCGGTCCATCTAGTGGGAGGCCTCCCTACGCTGCGTCTTCCGGTTCGTGGTCTCCACTCAAGAATTTAACCTTTCTTCCCCATCGGTTATCGGTTCTTCGAGCGATGTGGTCTGCCCATTGCCTCTATACCTACTTATTTTTTTTTTTAACGTTTTAAGTACACCATACTTACTTCATAATATTTGCCTTCACTTTCCGGAAGAGACAGAGCATCCCTTCCTAAATCGATAACTCAGTTAGTCAATTTAACCAAGTAACTTTAGTATGTGTTACATTTTATAATATTATGACTAAGCCAGATTTTTCTAGCAAATCTAATACATGTCATAGCCTAAAGTTATATGATTATTTACGGGATATTTACCGTCGGGTGTTTTCGGGTTGTTGTGTCTTCCCGTGAACATGGTGCATGTAACTGCGCCGAAATATCGGGAGCTCATTCCACAACCTTACCACGGTAAATATCCCGTAAATAATCATATAACTTTAGTGAACAACCGTGATAGTTTAAAACAGTGTTTTATGTCATAGCCTATTTTGCGAAAATGCCTTGCCGCATTTTTTACGTTGCTAAAGTAATTTCTCCATTCGCACGGCCAACTGCTTTCGAAGGGTTTTTACGGTTTACTATGGCCAACTATGGCGCAATTTGTAATTTCTGTATTGGCATCACTGTCAAGATGACGGAAATTGAACTGAATGAAGTTGGATCATTAATTCAACCTTAAAAAGTCCGCTAAAAACTGAAAGGGGTGAGATAAACACATATTGCACACACTGACATATTCTGACTAGTTCTACAAACGCACACTTCAATATTGAGCGACACACAATGGCAAATGAGATTATCAAATGGACGACCGAATGTAAGTGCTACAGGGGAAAATTAAGGTATAACTTTTTTTCTTTCTTTTTCTACCCTATACTATCCCACTGCTGGGCGAAGGCCCCACCCATTTCCTTCCCCAAATCTCGGTCCTCCGCCACCTCTCCTTGGGGTATAGGTATACCTATACCCTAAGAAGAGGTATAACTTAACACTTTCATTTATTTTTTCTGAGGATCCAACAGATGGTAATCAGACACGCAAAGTAGATGAACTCGCAGCATCTAATCTAATTCCAATCTGTGATTGCAATTTTCTCTATCCCCATAACGTTTTTGGAATGTGAATATACCAGTAAGTCCTAATGTTCCAGACACGCTCCTTCATCATAGCCCTCCCTGGCCCTCATGTCCCGACCCGCACCACCTTACGCCAGGATTTAGAAGAGGAAGACCTTCACGACAAGAAAGATATTAGGTATTTGAAGGAGCTCATTAAAAATCTCGGTTGAAAAGTTATAATGAATTTTATTTCTTCTTGGATAAACGTTGTCGAATTCATGAAAAAGCGCTTTCATGTTTCTCTAAATCTAAGGTGCTAAGTGTATGCTCATCATGATTTGCCAATTTATCATAGTGTGTGTGATAAAAGTAAAGCTGGAAACAAACTATGGGACGCGGCTGATGGACGCGAATGACGGACGCGACTGATAAGTGTGCAGTCTTTCAAAATACAACAACGGCTGACAAAAACATCCGGTGCGCCAGATTTCTGTCGGACGTCCGAAAGCTCAAGGTCAGCCCAGGGTTACGTCCACGACTTACGTCCGATAGTTTGCACAGCTCAGTGTACATTTATTATCAAGATACCTTTATGTCGCGTCCGTCAGCCGCGTCCGATAATTTGTTTTCAGGACACGCTCTTCGGATAGAGCAATCTAATTACTGGTAGTCATTGAAAAGTTAAATTTTCTATTTCCTGACTCCATCATCAGATCAATTCAAAAATACTGAATTATTGTAGGTACTGCCATCCCGATTTTCGTCTTACGTAACACGCATAGCGTATCGTGACTCGTGACGCTTTCTGGCTTTGCCAGAACTTTTGGAGAAAAAAAATGTTGCAGTCGTTTTTGAAAAATACAAGATAGGTATAATCAGCTTAATATTACCTTATTTATTATCGCTGTAAAATTAAAACGCGTGAAAAACAAAATATTATGCACTTATTTCATTCAGCAAGACATTCTGGAATACGATATTGCAGCGGATTGAAAGAAATACAAGATCCCCACGATCATAAGCAAGAAAACAGCCACAACAAGCGTGAAATACATATATTCATGATCATTGCAGGGCTTCATGTAATAGTTAGATTTGAAAGTACAGTCGGTTACATCTGTGCGGATGTACAAAAGTTCACCTTTTTGCCAATGATGTATAATTTCGTTGGCAGGTGATATTTTAATTTCGGCAACTTTTGAGTGATCGCCCCTGTACTGGGTTACGATCACATTGGTACTGGTTTCTTCATGAAATCCCTCAAGAAAGTTTCTGAAGCCACTTGCGAATTCACTGAAAAATTAAATAATCAATATAAAAAACTGATTTTAAAATCTAAGCGCTCGGGCAAAGTTATTGATATTGATTGCCAAATCAACAGGCGCTCGAAATAGAAATGCTATTTAATGGAGCTTGTTAAAAAAATGGCTAAATAAAAAAAAAGTTTGATAACTTTGATAGATTCTTCTACATAATAAAAAGGAAGGACCGATTTGAAGAACTCCCTTCTGAAGAAGGATAAAAAGAAATTTGTACTTATGATATAACGAATTCAAAAAATTATTTTTATTTTATTCAGTAATCGGTACATTTCTACTTGTAAATCGCACTTACGCCCAAACTAGGTGTAGAAACACCTTTATCTTGGGAGTCGTCTTGGGATTATAATAATCAAAGGAGATTATAATAATCAAAGGCTATTTATTATCACTGTGTTCCAAATATACCTTTTAATAAAAACATACCTTTTTCATTTATATCCACCAAAACCTTTTTTTAATTTGTTCAACTGTATTATATACGTTTAGTGAAGTAAACAAAATAATGCACTTACCTATGAAAAGTTTTTGGTTGTGTTAGTAATTTTTCTGTATTTATTTCAATGAAATCATCATGTACGGCATATGTTCCTGAGTACTCTACGATTCTTTTAAGAAGACCTTCTCGCCTGTTTGCTATAGGATCAATAAAATCCAAAGTTATTGAAAATACGTCGCCTATTCCCTGAAAATAAATTAAAAATCATAATTAACCAGCAGACTTCCACAATCATAAATTCATTACTAGAAATCATCAAGAATGGAACATAATTAAATCATGCAGATCTGATGCACACTCTCCGAAATGTATCCGATAAAAAACCGAAGGTAGTAGCTTTATCTAGTCTGTGCATATACCTAAGCTGGAATGTGCACGTGAAATCGAATATTGTTCCTACGACGACGATCTATGCGCTTTCTGACAAAAATCTTAGGGTTTTCTCTAAGAAAAAGTCAGAAACCTTACTAAGTAATTATTAACAAATGTTTTTTAAGTATTAGTAATAAGCATTTGGACTGTCTTTAGACCTTCAACGGTCTACGAGCAACGGTCTGCCTGTTTTTGTAGTGTTAGTTTGTATTTTCGTTGAGACAATAAAGTCATTTGCCCTAGAAAAGTCACGATAACCATGTTCCCAAGAATCGTGTACCCAATTGGATTGAGTATTTTTTTTAATGTTCTTGGCTATAATAGAAGATAATTGAAGTTTTTTGTAGGCCAAGAACATTACGATTCACGATGTTCCAATCCAAAACATTGAAGACGTTCTCAAGAATCGTATACCCAATTGGATTGCGTACATTATTTTTTAATGTTCTTGGACTATGACTCATAAGAGAAGAACATCTGACACCCTATCTACCTCATTTATTATCACATCATTGGAATGCAGCCATATCAAAATTATTTATTTTTACCTTATCGACCGCTTGTGCTGCATTGATGGACCACTCCCTGAAGATCCAGGATAACCTCGTCTGAAGCTGCATCCCATTGACTTGTTCCGTCAGTTCCATTGCATGTTCCTCTCCGATGTTAGCTATGATTAGTTTTGCTTTAGCCTTGATGAGAGGTGCAAGTAACTGCAATATTGATAAAATATCACTTATTAGTGGTGCTCCTTGGTTTTATGGACATAATTGCCCAGGAACCACACTTTTTCCGGGATAAAAAGTAGCATATGTCACTAAACGGTCTATTTCTATGTGCAAACCATCATCACCATCAGCTAAAAGACGTCCACTGCTGAACATAGGCCTTTCCCTTAGAACTAAACGCTGAACGATAGCCTGCCATCTGCATCCACTTTCACGGATGCCCCCGACTTTTATGATGTCGTCGGTTCACCTAGTGAAAGGACTACCTACGCAGCGTATTTCGGTTCGTGGTCTCTACTTAAGAACCTTTCTATTCCCCATTGGCTATGAGTTCTTGCATAAACTTGTAAATGTGAGCTACTATGTCATTGACTGTGGTTCTTCGGCGAATATTTTCATTCCAGCGGATTCTATCGCGAAAAGAAAATCCAAGCATAGCTCTCTCTATTGCCCCCTGTGTGACTCTGAGTTTTTCCAATAGGCTAGCAGTTACCAGCAGGACCACATCTCAGTATCAGTACCATAAGTCATCACTGGCAACACACACTGGTTAAATACTTTTCTTTAGGCACTGTGGCATATTTGACACGAAGTTGACGTGAGTAGATGTTATGTTCCGAACGCTGCCCATCCGTGTTGGATTATTCGAGCGACCTCTTTGTCTAAGTTGAACCTACCTAACTAAACAATCTGTCTAAGGTTTTAGTGGTCAATAACTTCGAGAGTATCGTTTCCAACGAGTACTGACATGGGTACTACATGGACATTTGAGATAGTTTTCGTCTTGTCCATGTTCATTTTAAAACCCACCTGTTGGAAAACGCTACTGAGGTCACTGAGCATCGTATTGATGTTTTCCAGCGACCTATGCAAATAGCCACTTCGAACTATTACTCTGTAGCTGCATGAAAAAGGAACAAAGAAATGACTATTGAAATATGTAGGTAAATATAAGGTAAGTATATATATTTTCTTACCAAGTATCTAAGGAATAAATAATTAATCTAAGGAAATAAATATTAAGCGGAAGAAAAGAGACCCCCGCCGCATTCAAACAAGATGGGCTGACCAAGTGTCAAAAAAGTTCGGTGCGAATATATCTGATGCATTATACCAGGCTGGAGACTGGCAGAGACCAGATTTTTCACCATCTATTGCAGGGTCGAGAGTATCACGATTCACGTCATTGCCCAGCAGTGAGTAAATAAAATATTTACTAACCTCAGTAAAATCACAGTTTAGAACATCGCATGACCTAGAAGCATATATAACATTTTCCTTATCAAATAGTGTCGTGAGTTCTCGTTCGAATTCTTTACTCGTTGGTGAGTCGTCAGATATGATAGCCACTCTGTTCCAATTATTCATTTGCATAAATTTCAGTAACGCAAATTTTATCTTTTCAGTCTTCAATGGTATCCAAGGCAAGGAGTTTTTGAACATATCTGATATCTCGGGCGATGTATCGTGCTCATCGTAGAATATTGTAGTCGTGTCTATCGTTTCTGATGTTTTGAACGGTGCTGGTGCCAATAGAGCTATAGTTGTGGGATCAGTTCTCAATTCTTCGCATTTTAGTACACGTCGTATTTCAAGCTTATGTTTCAAGAGATAATAAGGGATACGGGAATAAAATCTTGTGCTATAATCCACATTTTTTTCCATATTTCCACAGACTATAATATTCGTTGACGAGTTGCATAGCTTAGTTTGTTCATTGAAATCATTTCCAGTGAATTTGTTTATATACTCGTGTAGAGCCGGGAAGCCAAACACCGTATTAGATACAAGCTTCGCTATATGAGGAATTTCATTTGTCTGACAATTTTCTTGAAGCAATGCTTGGTCTTCTTTCTTACACTCATGCTGTTTTTTGGCGCACTCTTTCTGAAAGATTGTGTTTTCTTTCCTACTGCACTTATTTACTGTAATCGGTCTTAGAGGAGTTAATCCATCTCCAGCATGTGTGAAATTGCGTTTTAGAATGTCATTGTAGTTATGTTTATAAAAGTCTTTTGCGTATAAATGTACGACGATTGTATGTTTTTTCCAGTCTGGGTCGAAACTGCAAAATGTAATCTGCAGTTATATAGTGAATGTTAAGCTTTGCATAATAATCATTTTTTCTTTAGGATGTCAGAGCATTACTAAGTACGGAAAGGAAACGTGGATGATGACAATGAAAGAGCAAGAAAGCATTTGAAATGTGGAATCGGGGAAGCAAGGAAAGAATAAACTGGACTTAAAAAAAAAAACAGTGAATAAGAAATAGTCTACTAGCGGGTAGACTAGAAGAATCAAGGGTTTGAATCTTCGAACTTACAATGCTGTTATGTCATATAAAATATACATTATACTATATATATATATATATAAGCCTCGCAATCCAGCGGGGCAATGCTGCCAGCATTCTGGGAACCCTGCCGCATGGTGGCGATTTGTTCGCCTAGGATTTTATTTTAATTTTTTGTATATATTATATTTTTAGTCGTACATAGTATTTTTATCGATAAGTTGTATAAATAAAAATGTTTTAAGAATCCACCTTAAAATTACTGATTATATGTATAAAAAATTCGATTTGTATATATAGATTAGTTATTTTACTTATAGCGATAAAACAGTAATAAATATCTTAAGTTAGGTTCTCAGCTTAAAAGTCATTGACCTTTTCTTAAAATGATGACGCAGAATGTTTGCTTATTAGTTTTCGTTTTGACTAAACCATAAAAAGTATTTCGAATGGCCGCTTGTGCTTGGAGACTCAAAAGTCATTCATTCAATTCGCGCCTTGGACTGGCCCGCTAGAAAAATATTATGCTAAAAATTATGTACTTTTTCATCGCGCTGGATAAAAGATGAGCTGTCAAAGGGCATGTTAAATGATAACTTGTATAACGAGTAAAAATCAAAACTTACATAGAAAAATAATGCGGAATTAATCCCATAAAGTCTAAATCCAAGATCTTCGTCAGTCCCAAATTGTTCACAATATCAGGGTCTGTGATAATGACACGGGCAACATCGTTGAACCATCCAAGTTCTTGACCAAATAAACCATTGAGGCGGTAGTGTTCTTTGTCTTTAGTTGCCACAAGTATCACTGTCCCTAGAATTCAAGTACGATTTATTCAACACACAAAAAAAAAGACTCATTTGTTTGTCATATCATTAGCCAGTAGGTGTCCACTGCTAAACATAGACCCTACCCCTTAGAACTCCACATTGAACGACAGCCTGCCATCTGCATCCACTCTGGATACCTGTGACTCTTACGATGTCGGTCCATCTAGTGGGAGGTCACCTACGCTGCGTTTTCCGGTTCGTCACCAGTCAAAAACCTTTCTTCTCCATCAGTTATCGGTTCTTCGAGCGATGTGGCTAGCCCATTGCCTTGCAACTTTTAATGGCTATGTCGGTGATTGTTGTTCTTCGGTGAATAATCTCGTTCCGGATTCTATCACGCCAAGAAACTCCGAGCATAGCTCATCTATTGCTCGCTGTGCGATACTGAGTTTTTCCAGAAGGCCAGCAGTTAAGGACCACTTTTCAAGGCCACAAGTCATCACTGGCAATCATCATCATCATCATCAGTTATCACTGTTTGTCATGTTACAATCGCTAATCATGTCTTTGGGTGGCCTAAAACTCTGTCTTCAGGGCTGGCTCAGATGAATAGACAAATTTACCTACTTATAAAATTATAGGATGCGAAAGTTTCTGAGTAGTCAAGTATTCATCATCATCATCATCATCAGCCAGAAGACGTCCACTGTTGAACATAGGCCTCCCCCTAACTGGGGTGTCAAGTATTGTTACCACTCAATATTGTAACGACTTTGAATTAAATTTGGAATGGAAAAAGAAGAAATTATGTTATATGATATAATATGACATGTAAATTAAAATAATTTACACCTTGAATAAAACACGATAAAGCGGATTAACAATCTAGTGTAACAAGGCGGCCTTATAGCTGAGTGCAATCTTTCTAGTCACCCTTAGGAAAGAGAGGAATGATACACAATATAGAAGGAATATGGGGCAAAAATTTTCACATCCAGGACTTTTCAGTTGAAATGAAGTGTCGATATTATTTAAAAATTCGATGAGCTATGGTGGCCGAGCGGTAGAATCTGCACTATCAAAATAGTTATTATTTTGCTGATCTGCGCTTCATAAACCGACAGCATCCAGTTCAATCATCCGCCCTGCACTAATGGCTTATTTAGTTCTTACAAATTATTTGCAGATTCAATGCCATCGTTCAAAAGCGGCAAAGCAATACATTGGTGTGCCCAAGAACTTCAAAAGTTCAAAGACATATATGACACTAGCTGCGCCCCGCGGTTTCGCCCGCGTAGTGATGAAAAATGGTGATGATGATGATGAAAAGAAGCCTATATCACTCTCTGGCTCTTGAACTATACCCATGAAAAAAATCAGGTCGATCCGTTGTTCCGTCCATACATCCATACATACAAACTTTCGCGTTTATAATATTAATAGGATTCAACAAAATGCAGAATAACCATTGAAATTTGAACGAACTGGGTAAATGGAGACAGCACGAATTGGGTATTGTACGAACTGAAAACTAATAAGATTTAAGCCCAGCTTCTCTCTCTGAGAGAAGGCCTAGGTATGTCCCAGCAGTAGCAACATTACAGGCGGATAATGATGTTGTACAATACATTATAATGAATGTATGATGAAACTCTTCTCGTCCAAGATACCTCAGCGCCTCAAGACGAGGGTCTTTGACCAGTGTGTGTTGCCAGTGATGACATATGGTACTGATGTAACGCTCCTAGTTGGCCTACCTACCTAGGCGTAGTAGGTAGTCAGTAAAAACAACAGGAATGTTAAAAAGGAATATAATTTAAAAAAAGAAAAAGGGTAGTTACGAATAGATAGAAATAGACGTGGTCCTTAACTGCTGGCCTTTTGGAAAAACTCGGAGTCACACAGCGGGCAATGGAGAGAGCTATGCTCGGAGTTTCTTTGCGGATAGAATCCGGAACGTAGATATTCGCCAAAGAACCAGAGTCACCGACATAGCTGTTAAAATTTGCAAGTTGAAGTGGCAATGGGCCGGCCACATCGCGCGAAGAACCGATAACCGATGGGGAAGAAAGGTTCTGGATCGGAGACCACGAACCGGAAGACGTAGACCGGCGTAGGGAGGCCTCCCACTAGATGGACCGACGACATTGTGAGAGTCGCGGGCATCGAGTGGATGCAAAAGGCAGGCTGTCGTTCAGTGTGGAGGTTGAAGGGGGAGGCCTATGTTCAGCAGTGGACCTCTTCTGGCTTATGATGATGATGATGATTAAACACTCAAAGGTCCACCTCAATGACTGGCTTGGCTCTTATTGGGATTTCAAAACTTCTACGGCATAAGTGTTGCGAAACTTGGCGTAATTCTCTAAAGGAAATGATATATTAATCTGATTCAACTTACATTTTTTGTTACATGGGTTCACATCACAACAACTTAAGTTAATAATGCACAGTTTTATGGCAAATATTATGATTAAGTTTCTCATTATTTGTCACCAATATAAATGTTAAATAAAATTATTTATGGAACTTTATGAACTATATTAAAGGAAACTAAATGGTAGACTGTTCTGTATGCACCCATTTATGGATCGCATTGGTTTTCCTCATAGCCTTGTACCTAATATCATCAATTACTTTAACTAAAATTATTTAACAAGTGAATCTTTATCCTCCTTCGCAACGTATACTGTTACTGGTAGCTTAGAAGTAGTGATAATTTAGCAAAAATGAATTAAGTGTGTTACATTCTTTGCTCATATGCCAAAATGTTGTTACCAGAACGAAACAGATATATTTTAGTCAGGATGGCAAATAATTAATAAAAAATGATAACAATATTCGGGTCATTTTTGCACACACGGTCATCTGACCCCAAACTAAGCAAAGCTTGTGATATGGCTGCCAGAGACTGATATACATACTTAAATAGATATTAACACCCAGATATAGAACAAACACAAATGTTCATCACAGAAATGTTTGTCCTAGGTGGGAATCGAACCCACGCCCCCAAGCGCAGAGGGCAGGTTCACTACCAACTGGAGCAAAGGGCTATCAAATTGCAGGGTTGTACCTACACTGTTTTAATATATTAGGGATCTGTAAAAGGCTCCAAAGGCTACATCATCGATTTAAATGTACTACGTAAATTTCTTTGGGCTTCATACTATTTGACAGACGGCGTGCTACGCTTTGTAAATCACGTGACGGATTCTGTACCACTTATTCTGTGGGCTTAGGTTACATTGACAGGTAAGTCGGAATATCTGCTGTACCAATTGGACCGGTTTTGCTAAATGGTCTAGTCTCGGGATGTCTAGTGCCTTAAAGTGACTCGGAGCATAGACTTATTTCCTATTTATTGATATTTGTCTAATTTACCTTTTTTTCTAACTTCTTATATAGATTATACCCACTTGGTGACTGTATTGTTAATACGCGTGCGTCATTTCCAGTATGTGTCATTTAGTGTGTGATTTAGCTAAGCGAAGTCTCGTTTCTAGGAAATTGAAACAACGAATTAAGTAATATTTATGTAACCCTTAGGATTTGTTTCAGAATGTCCGATTAATGTTCCGGTTAAGCTAATAAGAAATAAACACTGTGGTTACGTTTTACAATCATTAAAATGGACTAACCATCAGATATTTTTTTTATTAATTTATATGTCAGAGCAAGTTGCAAATAAAATTTATTCGTTGGTTAGGGAGTTATCCTACTTCCTACTAATACTATAAATGCGAAAGTTTGTATATATGGATGTATGGATGTTTGTTCTTCTTTCACGCAAAAACTACCGATTACAATAATATAGCTTATACATTAGAATAACACATAGGCTATAACGGGTTGTAGTAGCGAGGCCGAAGGCCGAGTTATACGCGTACGAAGTAGCGAGTTTCAACTAGTCCATACTAATATTATAAAGAGGAAAGATTTGATTGTTTGTTTGTTTGTTTGCATTGAATAGGCTCCGAAACTACTGAACCGATTTGAAAAATTCTTTCACTGACGGGAAGCTACACTATCCCCGGGTGACATAGGCTATAATCTATACCCGTGCGAAGCTGGGGCGGACCGCTAGTACAGAATAAAGAACGAAAAAAAAAAACGTAAATTGCTCCGTTGCCATTTCGCTGCCCGAGTAGTATAGAACTATGCACAGTATTTTTTTTTATTAGAACTGCTGTCTTGTCATTTTTATAAGAAATTTGTTGTAGCCAGTTGCACCCATGTAAACAAAACGTCAGTCATTCGACATCAGTTAGCAAGTGTGAAGCGGGGTTCGACGCGTTGATCTAAATAAGAATGTTCAATCAAGGTTCACGAATAATGCCTATAACAGATTTTTCTTCTCATGTCCGTTCTATTTACTTCTCTTTTCTGTGGAACTAAGTATCCAGATGATAAAAAAGGATTGAGTAAGACAATCAAAAATGTTATCTTCCACATAATTTATGTGATGGTTAGTTTGGTTAGCAACTATAGAACGCATTATCATCTGAGTCGTCAAGCAATAAACGCCATACTATAAGACCTGTAAGTGCGAGCGAGATAGACAGATATAACATATGGGTGCGAGCGAGATAGACAGACAATGATTTATGACCTGACGACTCAGATGGTAATGCGTATACCTGCTATATAGGTTAATATCACATTCTGAAACAAACCCATAGTTATAAGACTTTTGCAGGTCAATATGAATATAATTATTATAATCTTATAAGTGTGCGTGCTTCATTTATGACTACATCCTCGCTTACCAATAGGCGAGTGTGAATAAAACTCGATAAAAAAACAAGCTAGTTAGTATTAGTTGATATAATCATATCTCTACATAGTATAAATTATAGTCTCTTTCCGCGTCTTTCTGTATGGCCGTTATAACTCCTCCTAAACCACGCAACGGATTTTGATGCGGTTTTCACTATCAGTTAGATACATTTTCACGGAAGGTTTATCCTACTTAATATTATAAACGCGAAAGTTTGTATGTATGGATGTTTGTTCCTTTTTCACGTAAAAACTACCGAATGGATTTTAATGAAAGTTTACAATAATATAGCTTATATATATTAGAATAACAATATGTATATGGTTTAGTAAGTTTGTATCAATGGCGTTGCTCTAAAGGAATAAATAAAACGTGATTATGAAATTTAGGTAGGGTAACATCTTTATTCAAAGTAAAAATCGTAACCGAAATAAAAAGCCTTGTCGTTTGTTATTCGTATAAAACTTATATTTACATAGATACGATAAAAACCTACTATTTCACCGTCTTGTTACAACATACTCAAGAAAGGACGGCACAACAAGTCTCTTGAGATGTCTATATATAAAGTATTTAACGATTATATATTGTAAAATTATTCACGAAGAATGCTTCTACTCCCGTCTATTTTGGTGTTTATAAAGTGTTGTATATTAGAGTTATATATACGTTTGGTTATGGTTCCATTTATAGGGTGACTCTGCTGACTGCTGAAGCCAAAGCTTGTTTGAGTGAGGCGGCGGATTGGCCAAGGTTGCTATCCCTAGCTGCCACTCTTGATAAGAACTGAAACATTCGTAAGATAAATTATTCATTGATTAACCAAGAATATAAATTACGTACCCTTTTCGGGTATATAACTATAATGTAGTAGATAATGCTTATAGAGGGTTTGTATCTACGGATCCCGGTATCGGTTTGAATTAGCAACAAGTCAATGGTGTCATTTCTGTTATACCATATTTCGTTTACGGAGAAAAACTAATAAAGGGTGCTCTCTGTTGCACAATTGTCTGGAAATGAAAAGGACGCACTTGACTATGGTTGGTCAGTAGGAATGATTATCATTTAAAGAAAGACAGATGAGACTGACATTTAGTTTTGGTCGCAGAGTGGACGGCCCTTATGTTCGATTCGCGACCACGTGCGGTCCCTGATTACCCGCGAACGGACTATAAACCGTATTTGACAGCTTTACAATTTTCGCCATCTTTTCTCACATATTGGCAACGACCTATATGTACTACATTCTTTGCATATTGGAATGAAAAGCGATGCAGATACTAGTATCTGCATCGCTTTTCATACCATAAACCATATCTAGATATGGTTTATTTTAGAGAGTGGCACTTCAGAATTGACGCGATTCTAGTCTTAAGCAAGGGGCCATTCAAGTAAGCATTCGTAAGCAGATTTTTCACAATTATTTACCCCCCCTCTTCCCCTTGTCAGCAAAAGTAAGCAAACCTTTCCCCCCCTCCCATACTCACGTAATCATTGGTACGTATATGCATTTTTCTTTTAATATGTTTTTTTTTTTATTGATTCGTAATAAGCAGTTAGAAAATAGACAATTTCTGGGTTGCCATTTGTGTAAACAAGTAAATAACACCTGCTGACGTAATCACGATATCGACCCATCCCCCACCCACCATGTCATCAAAAATGAGCAAAGCAAACCCCCCCCCCCCCAGCATGCGCTTACGTAATACTTGAACGCCCCCAAAGTACCTAATCAATTTTGGTTTGAAGATGCCCAGAACAATGGTAGTGTTCCAGACCTTTGCATGTTTTAGTACGGATAATAACATAGATTCTGAAGTGGCCATTTTATATTAATTGGACTGTAGATGTACTTACGTCTGCAAGTGGTCCGCTGGATTGTTCGAAGACCTGGACGGTAGGTGGCAGTGCTGAGGCCGTGACTTGAGATCCGACGACGTTACTGATTGCGCTTACGGCACAGTACAGACGCTTAGCTACGCAGAATTCCTCATCGATGAGCCTGAAAATGAAGATCACCATTACCAAATGCAACTCCACCTTTGCGAACTCCGGAGCCTAAAGGTAAAATGATCAAGTGGCTTTAGTTGTGTATGGATTCAGAATATAAAACACGTATTATTGATTTTATTTATCCTACTTATCCTACTAAGGGACCTTCCATTAATCACGTGCTGTTTTTTTTAGCATTTTTTTAACCCCCCCCTTGGTGATACGTGGTGAGGTTTAAGACTAAACCCCCTCCTCACTCAAAATCATGTGTAAATACCTACAAAGAATGTAAATTTTTCTTAATATTATCTTTAAATACAGGTATACAATTTTATACTGAAATTAAGTTTAATGAAAAAATAAATACACGTGATATCTTACTAGACCCCCTTCCCCCTTTCAAGCCTCACGTGATTAATGGACGGTCCCTAATTATAAACGGGAAAGTTTGTTCCTCTTTCACGCTGCAACGTATGTAGATATAGTTCATGAACCAGAGAGTGACATAGGCTACTTTTCATCATCATCATCATCACCATTTTTCATCGCAGGTGAAACCGCGGGGCGCAGCTAGTTGCCAATAAATGTCTTATTCAAACCTAAATACCAATTTTATTTTATTTTATTTTTTGCTTAAAAGGACGACCAACAGCTTGGTTTCAAATGTCTTATAAATAAACTTAAATAGATACACAAAGCCAGTTAATGGTCATCACGGATAGAAATATAGTAAGAATAATATCTAAGAATGAACACTGAGGATACAATATAAACATAATGAGAAGAAAACAGAACTAAATTAAAAAAGAAAACAGATAATAATAACCAAATTAGTTAAAGAATTCACTGCTCAACAACCGTCTGGCCGATGTAATGCTAGTACAGAATAAGTCTAGGCCTATTCACTTATCAGTGGAGTTACATGTATTGCTCACTCGACACAAGTAAGAATGGAATAGCTTATTTTTCGCGATATTAGGGTTGATCCCGTAGTAAAAGTTGTTCATTATGATGAGTACAATGACATAATTTCAGCTTAGAACCACCGCGTTCCCGTATACCTTCAGGGTAGGATCATTAGCATACTCCTGTTCCAACATTGATACCGAGTAGAGTACTTGGCTGCTTCAGATGTTTTCCCGCAATGCTAACCTAACCTAAGGTTTCAAAGAGTTCTTCAACCAGCGCCGGCGGTAGGTGCTCTTCACCATCGCCAACATCATGAACTTGCTTGCAGAATACACGTATGTACCATATTTCTTTGTTAACATTCTCACCTTTGTTGGTTTTGTGCAGTGCTTCCCAGGATGATATCCCATGCTGCGTCGAATTGGTAAGTTCTGCCTTCACCAGGGCATCCCCCTGCGTATCCACTCTGAAATTAAATAGTCCATCTGTCAAACAACTGCGAGACATAATATGGTCACGAGAGGCATAGTCACGAGAGGTGAGAGATCAGAAATGGAGATCAAATATACCGATCACCAGGTAACTTTATTTACAGAAAAAGGAAAAAATTAAAATTTGCAAATTATTCGTTGTTCTCAAAATTCTCTAGACAATAGAGAACTTTGAAAATAAAAAATATCCAATGCAGCATATTTTGAAAGCCAGCAATGTAAAGCGTGCTCGGGGTTAATGTAGGTACAAAAACACGCAAGTGTTTGCGCGTGCTTGTGGAGGTCGTTCGTTGACCTCTATTGGGTATTGTATTTGCATTACATTGCGAACTTTAATGAATGAAGGAAATAATCAATAATAATAATATCAAAATTGCGTTTTTGTCGTATCTTAACAGTAATCACTACAACATTATCACCAATCTTCATTTTCAGAAGCGTTTACTTTAGAACCGGTATAGTACATACCTTGTATTTGACAGATTCCTTGTTGGTTGCTAGACCGACGATGTTATCAATGTTGTCAGTGATGATCTTAATGTACTTTCCGAGGGCTTCGCGAACCCCAGCGGAGTTACCTGATGCAACGTACCTAGTATATTTGTTCACGTACTGAAACAGGAAAGAACATTTAAATATTTTGTCTTTAGACCTCAACGGTCTATGGGCAGTCTAACTGTATTTGTGGTGTTAGTATTAGCTTGTATTTTATTTAGTTACTAAATGCACTTGCCTTTAAAGCCGGCATTAAACGTCAGTCATAGTTCGCCAAGCAAAGGCGAGTACCAATGTTTATATTTGCCTAGGCTTGCTATTGCTTACCACCGCTCGTAATCACTCGGGTAGCTAGCTGAGTGCAAGCCACCGCCAACTTGTTTGGCGATGTCATGCATGACACACAAACCATAAAATAAAAGGATGGTCTTACGTCCGCAGCATCGCAAGCGCATCCAGGTCTTCCAGCGGCGAGTTCTCCGAGGACTGCGACAGCTTGACCGTTCGCGAGGGGCTGGTTTCCACCCTGACTGGAGAGGTCCTTCAGGATCGCGTAAACGTTCAGCACGTGCACATTGACATCACCTCCATCGAAACTCTCGAGAGCACGGCCTACCAATGAGCTGGAATTAAAGGAATTTAGGTCCCAATTTACACTGCCACTAAAACTGAAGGCTGAACACTGAAGGTGTTTGAAAAATGTTTCACGTACGACGCGGAAACCATGTCTCTTACTGAACGATCAGCCGATAAATTCAGAGTCGCACAGAGGGCTATGGAAACAGCTATGCTTGGAATTACCTTACGCGACCGCAACAAAAATTAGTGGATTAGGCGAAAAACGAAGCTGAGAGACGGCGTTGTAGTGATTGCAGGAAGAAAATGGAGTTGGGCTGGCCATATAGCTCCGATGGAAAATCACCGATGGACGAGACGCATCCTTGAGAGGAGACCGTGGGCAAATACCAGACCAGCAGGTTGCCTACCTAAACGCTTGGTTGACGATATCTGAAAACACGCAGCTCAAGGCTGGATGCTTAAGGCAGAATATCGCAGGTCGTGGATGAAATGGGAGAGGCCTATATATAGAAATTGACGAAGAAAGGCTAAAGAAGAAGAAGGTCTCACTACGGTGAACTGTTAAGTGCTAACTCATTGTCTAAATTCCATATTTTCATATCTTGGAAAGTTATGCACAGTTACACGGAACGAAGGTGCTAAGCCGAAAGGAGGGTCGTTGTACTTATTATTATGAAAAACATTTAAACCTGGGCTCTTATTCAGGGATTTCAGCATGACAGTTTTTGACAGCTTTACCATACTAGGTAGGTACATCTGTCAAAATTAGCAATTTTTCAAAGGTTAACGATTATTACTTTGAAAAACGGGGCTGGCATAATCGCATAGCGACTAAAGCCCCAAATATTAGATATAAAAAAAAATACTTTAAACGATCGTTACAAAAATATTAAATTGGGAAAAAACAGATGTCCATAGAAAAATATTGTACATACAGCTGAACAGCTGTTTTTTTCGCTATTTCAGGGTCAGTCCCGTAGTAAAAGTTGCTCATAATGATGAATTCAGTAGCGGTCTTTCGGTTAAGTATCACCATTTCGTGCAACCCTGTATTTTCAGTCTTTGTGTATTTTTTTTTTTATTAGTTTAATTTCAATCAATTAAGGTAATGCGGTTCAAGCTTCATACAAAGAACAGAAGAGTAAAGAGTACTGAACAAAAATTCAGAAATCTTTCAAAAAGTAGCTCTTATTTGTTCTGCTTTTTTATTTTTCTATCTGGCAAACCCTAGACGTGACCAAGGCCACGCGAGGTGAGGTGCGACCCAGCGGAATACAAATTCAACTCACGCTCGAGGAATATTGACCATAGTTTTTCCCACGCTGGTATCATATACCTCGTGATATATATATATATATAACATTATTGTTTTTATCACTTTTTCACACTGAAACATTAAACGCTAACACAGCGAAACGCGTCACTGGTTCAGTGTCCGGAAGATTGCTATTTCACACCATTATTCTTCCCATAGATCTAATGGTAACTTATCTAACTTGAAAACGCCCTACTATTCGACACCTTGAAACCTAAAAGTTTTGGATAAGTTACTTACTTATCTCTGTATGAGAGGTCATTTGAAGAGATTTGGTTAACATTAATTAACCCTGGGGCAGCAAGAGCACTCTGTAAAAGAAAGAATCATCAAAATCGGACTGCTTACATTGAGGATTATACCTCGATAACTGCTCAGTAAAAAGTTAAGCGTGATCATACATAAAAAAAATATAAGCGTTAACTACAGAAACTCCTCCTTTTTTCCGTCGGTTGTTAAAGTATATTTTACTGTAGTAAATAGGCTCCAGTACCAGCTACAATCATAATTTTTAAAAGCTAGCAAAAGTGATCAGTATTTACTTTATTCATTCTCGTTTTTTTTTACGATGTTATGGCAACTGTCAGGCGTATTCTTTCAACGGCCACACTAAAATGACTTTTTCAGATTTTTTTTATCATTTCAATCATACAATTAAAAGATTCTGACACTTATCTTTATAACGAGCTTAAGATATTTTTTTTGTAACTAGAAATTTGACGAGCTAGGTTCTCTCCTGATAGTAAGATAATATCACCTACTTACTACCTATTGCATTGGTGCCTAAAGTTTTGCGCTCGTTAATTATGATTACCTCCATGCAAATACTATTAGTTGAAAGATATTCATTAGCTCGTATGTAACGCTCGTAACAGTGTAGTGGCCTGAGATCCCTTCGTAATTTTTTTTTAAGCGTTTTAGCCCGGCCCACTGTAAGCATGATTCCTGAAAGTCTAACAAATCAATACAGTTTTTTTTTATTTGATATATCACATAGTTATAATTAGTATAGATTTGTAAACAAAAATAACTTACAGAAGCGACGAGTAACACCAAATAGGGCAGCATTTTGTTGGTCTGATTTTGAACAAACGGTATATAACGAAAACATCTATTTTGGACCCATATATATACATGTTTATAACAATAAAATAAATATACAACAACTGTTTAAACTACTAAGGTGTGCGAATATATAATCGACAAATTTACACGCATGTGGAATAAAAAACATCATGCCTTATTTTAGGGGATAAAAGTTCATATTTGAATGTATTAATGTTAAAAAGCTGTAGAAATTAATTGGTTTATTGGAAGATTTTTGCTGAGAATTAACTAAACGTTTGTTCACTATTTGTTTTGGATTAGATAAGTTGATTGTTTTACGTACAATATGAAATTAAGTTGTATGCTAAGACAACTCGTAAACAGCAATTATACATTTTGTAAGGTTGATAATATTTAGTAATACATTTAAAAATGAACTTTTCAGCGCCTGAAATAAAGTGAGGTGGTTTTTATTCTACAGCATGTAAACTTGTCGTCAGATTTTTGGAAAGTGTAATTATTTAAACAGTTGTTGTATATTTATTTTATAGAGGAAAATGTATATATATGTGTCAAATATAGAGGTTTCCGTTTATAGTTCTATACTATAATTTGGTCGAATATAAACTAGCGAAATGCTGCCCACTTTTGGTGTTATTCACTCGTCAGATAGGTAAGTTTTTTTTTTACTTTTAAAAATTGAAACTTTAAGCTCAAAACCTTTACCAAATATGGAAAATCTATAATCATGAACAAAAATAAAACTGTTTGCCGGATGACAACTACTATGTCGCGGGAATAATCTGTGGGAATATTATTGCATTGAATTTTAACAGAACACAAATAAGTTTAATGTGTAATAATTTCAACCTATTTCTAATTGTCGTATAAAAATATTTATTTGAGTAAATCTATCTATCTATATCTATACAATATTATAAAGGGGAAAGATTTGTACGTATGTACGATTTGTTTGTATGTAACGAATTGGCTCAAAAAGTAATGGACCGATTTTAAAAACTCTTTCACCATTTGAATTCTACATTATCGCTGATTAATATAGGCTATATAACTATACCCGTGTAGAGCCGGGGAGGACCGCTAGTAACTTATAAAACAGAAAATTTACGAAAACTTAAATTAATAACTGAAACTTAAAATAAAATCTAAACAAACTAACTACTATTTAAAATTTTAATTACAATCTAAATAAAAAAATATAAAATTATTTTAATCAAATAGCCCGCCCCTAACTGTACCTGGTGTGAAGGTGCCCATAACACTAGCAGCATTGCCACGGTGAATGGCTATGGCCAACCTTTGCACAAGGTACTAATAATAATGAAATAAATAATTGAATTAAAATTAACTTCAGTACCGCAAACATTATTTGAGACAAATTGGTTTAAATTAATAAAAACATGCCAAGCACTCGGTTAATAAAATGATACTGTCAAATTAAATTAAGTTTTGTAATGATTATGTGATATTTGACCGAATAAAGTGAGCTCTAAGAGTGAGTGAGGTTTACTGTGGGACAAACTCGTGCGCCGCAAAGTTAATTGCGGCGCACTTATAAGGAGGATTAAAAACTCATTACTGCCTGCTTAAAGTTTCTTATAGAAAACACCACCTTTGGGTGCACTTAAAGGCGAACCAAGTCGTCCTTTTCGAATAGATGGAATGAAAATAATTTTTGATACTTGGCTTGTTGGTTTGACTTTAACCATAGCTAGACAAGAGTGTGGCTATTATTAAGAAATGTCTTGTTGAAGAAAATGTATTTATGTAGTTTAACTTTGTTCATTTATCTCGATCCAAGTTCCTTTAAAGAGTAGTATTAAACCCTATTTACCGTATGGTTAATAAGTAATATACAACACCGGGCACAAAACGTACGGATTCTGCGTAATATTTACTTGTACTATTGTGGTTTATTTCGTTCGTTGTGTAACAGAGGATTTCCGTGTTAAACCTGCGCTCGTTTTGGTTTGTAGATGTAGCGTATTGTTACGTAGGTAATAATAACGATTGTTGATTTGCCGATCATCCGACAAAAATCTGACATTACGTTCACTTGCATACTCTCTTCACTACTCACTCTCACTCAGCGAGATATTTTTTTAATAGCAAAGACCCTTAGCTACCGCTATTTTGGTGCCTCGTTTTTTATTTCGGCGAAGTTCTGTCTATCTCATTTTCTTTGTTCAAGCTTATTTAACCCCTAGTGATAGGTTACCTATCTCTTTTTTACAGAGCGCTCTTGCGGTCCGAGGGGTAAATAAACCACGTCTTTTTAAAATAATCCCTCCAAGGACGTTCTTTAGGGTATACAGCGTCCTTAAATCACTAATTTAGAGGAATGTAATAAAGTTAATTGTTATCAATTGAAATTTAACATGTTGCGCGTTTACAATAATTAATCTACATTCTTCGGATTTGCGCAGCTGCGGGAGGAATTATGATATTATCAAATGATATTTGTGTCCTTTCACAGATACATTATGACTCAATTTATCTACGATGTTATTTTTGTTTTCAGTTGCATTTAGCAATGTTCCTGTGTTAAAAAAATATGTTTGTAATAAGGTGTATGACACGAACGTGGGAACAACTGGAGATAAAATGCCTCGAGCGTGAGTTTGGTTCCGCTTGGTCACGCCTCGTCTCGCGTGGCCTCGGTCACAAACGTCGGCATTTTGCTTCTGGTCTCTCCTGTATCACCAGGATTTAGTGTCTTGCTGAGTTTACTAAGGTAAGTGGTGACGTCAACATCCATGTGATGTGCAGTGGCCAAAAAAAAACGCTCCTGTAATATAGATACTCAATCAACTTATGTCAATGGATACTCTTTGTTGTTGAAAAGGCCTCAAAAATTTTTTGGTTTTTTATTGTAATAATTATACATATAATAATTATATAATAACACGGACGTAACCTACATGATAATGAAACTCTGAAGAACATTTCCAGACGGGGGCAATCAGGCAGTCACGCTGTCGCAGTCACAGAAAAGATCTAACCAAGTACCTACCTTAATGATTTTTTTTTCTTTTCTGTGGTAGCCGGAGAATTAGGCATTGTCAGTATAGTTCTGTCATCGCCAAGAGATGGCGCTCGCGTAACTTTTGGTATTTACTTTTTAAACTTTATCATGGCAGTGGAGAATTACGTTTAGCCAACACAAATAGTAAAAAAAAAAACCTATAATATTATATTTTTAAACTTTGTCATGGCAGTGGAGAATTATGTTCAGCTAACGCAAATAGTAAAAAATCCTATAATACTATATAATAATTAATATCTATGTGATAGTTACGTATTTTGAAATTATTACGTAAATTCATTTCTTTACAACAAAACTTTTAATTCAGTCATGCAATAAAAAAAACGAATGACAGAAGTTTGTCTGTTATTAAGGTTATATGATTATTTACGGGATATTTACCGTGGTTAGGTAGTGGAAAGACATAACTATAGTGAATAACCGTGATAGTTTAAAACAGTGTTTTGTCTGTCATGTCACGCCATGGAAAGTTTTAAAAGAAGTGGATGAGAACATAAAAACTGTTAACAAAACTGTCGCCAACGCCATCTAGCGAGAGATAAATAATGCTAAAGTGACACTATGGAAACCACTCATTCAATGTCTACTGTCAGTCATAGGGTTAGGGTTGCTACCATCTATAGGATTGATTTATGGACAATTTCATTATTTTGTTGTAGTCTTCTAAGCTGACGTCATACACACTCGGCGTATCTCAATGATGTGACACCACGGAACACTATGTGGATTTTGTTGCATTTCAGGCTGTTCAATTGTGAAACGCGTTGCCCGTGCATATTAGACACGCTCCATCGCTCGCTGTTTATAAAGACCGTGTAAAGCAATTTTATTTGTCGCAGTTGCCACCTTGTTGACGCTGTTGTTGTTTATTTAACTATAAGCTGCGCTCGCAGTTTCACCCGCGTAGTGATGAAAAATGGTGATGATGATGATGATGATGATGAAAAGTAGCCCATGTCATTCTCTGGCTCTTGAACTATACCCATGCAAAATCAGGTCGATTCGTTGTTCCGTTGCAGCGTGAAAGAGGAACAAACAAACCAACACACACTTTCGCATTTATAATATTAGTATGATTCATATTAATTAATTTTATATTTTTATATTAGCATATTATCGTAAATTTAAGTAATATAAGTATTAGTATGTTTTTTTTTTATTATTATTAGAATGTACGGTTTATATATTAACTATCACATTAGTCAATATTGCACGCCCCGCCTTCTACCTCCTGTATGAATCCTCTCCATCCTAAGGTTGCCTGGAAGAGATCGTTTTTAGCGATAAGGCCGCCGATTTTTGCACTAGATTTAAGATGTTTTATCGTGTGTATGAAATTTGTGGCGTGAACAATAAAGAGTATCTATCTATCTATGTGGAACGCGTGACTATCGATCGAGCGTACCGTGAAGTATCGTGGCGGGCGGGGTAAGGGGCGCTCGTTTGATAACGTCACTCGATTCAGGCGTTTGATTAGAGTTAAACTACTGCACTACTGCTATATCTATATCTACTGTAAAGCGCTTTCTCTTTACATCCTGTATGTTACCTACTTAAATGTAGAGATAATAATGTTTATTCACTTCTCATGCTTTTAAAGTCTACCGGCAGACTAAACCGGTTTTTAAAATAATTCACTGGCTTGCGTTTCCACCAATCCGCACTGGGCCAGCGTGGTGGATATGGCCCAATCACCCCTTCGTGGGTAGGCTAAAAGTCCAGCAGTGGACTGTTAAAATTATGATGATGATGAGGCTTGCGTTTGCCCACCATCACGCCTGATGTTAAGCGATGATGCGGTCTATGCTATACTTAGTGCATAAGTTTGCTTATTATTCACTGGGGCATAACAATGTTTACTCTTTTTTTTTTAATGAGGTTCAGTTTGTAATATATTTCATGTAAGAAGTTTTCCTGGGTTTTTAATAATGGGTCCCGTATTCATCAGGACATTAACAATGACTCAGGCATAACTTTTTTCGAATAAAATATAACCTTGAATGCCTAGTCTCTAGATAATCCAAGTGCTCAAGCCCACTACCAGTTGGCAGCGTACTCTGCATGCTGGCGACATTTCCACGCTGAATGGCATTGCGTGCCTTGACTTAACATCGATCACAGCATAAACTTTAAAAAAAAAAAAAAAAAAACTTTCGCCCATCAAAAGCAATTTTGCCTTTACAGTAATGTGCAACTTTACTCCCAAGGAATAAATGAAACGTAAATATGTAATTTAGGATACATCTTTATTCAAAGTAAAAATCGTAACCGAAATAAAAAGCCTTGTCGTTTGTTTTTCGTATAAAACGTATATTTACATAGTTACGATAAAAACCTACTATTTCACCGTCTTGTTACAACATACTCAAGAAAAGACGGCACAACAAGTCTCTTGAGATGTCTATATGTAAAGTATATACACGATTATATATTGTAAAATTATTCACGAAGAATGCTTCTACTCCCGTCTATTTTAGTGTTTCTAAAGTGTTGTATATTAGAGTTATATATACGTTTGGTTATGGTTCCGTTTACAGGGTGACTCTGCTGACTGCTGAAGCCAAAGCTTGTTTGAGTGAAGCGCCGGATTGGCCAACGTTGCCCTTGGCTCCAACTCTTGACAAGAACTGAAACAGACATGAGAATGACCATTCAATAAAAATATCTATATTAATAATAAATATACCAATCAAACCCTTTTCGAATTTTTTGCTGACTACTTGTAGATAATGCATATCTTATAGCATTAAACTCTTTTTTCATCATCATCAGCCAGAAGACGTCCATTGCTGAACATAGACCTCACTGAACGATAGGCTGCGACCCGGGCATGTCCTAAAACTGCAACCAGAACCACCAAAGGATGGACAGCAGCATCCTCGTACTGCATGGTGATTGCTCTGTGATCCCCAAGCAGCCTGACAAGCGTGGGGACTGTGGCAACTCCCACTCCATGAACTATTCTTTAGTTTCATGTAATTATAGCTATAGCCTGCAGCTTCATATGTGTGCCTTTAACAGGGACGAATCCCTGATGTAAAATCCATTCTTACTGGACTACTTGATATGGAACCGACTTGATTGTTTCAGCTTCGTCTAAACTTGCTAAAATTGATTGGGATATTGATGATGAGCTTACGTCAGATAGTTGTCCGCCGACTAGTTCGAAGACCTGGACGGTAGGTGGCAACGATGATGCCGTGACCTGAGCTCCAACGTTGTTACTGACTGCGTTAAAGGCGCAATACAGACGCTTGGCTACGCAGAACTCTTCGTCGATGAGGCTGAAAAAGAAGAATTAACCGTAACATCTTTTTTTTTTTTTTTTTTTTTTTTTTTTATGATGAAATGGGCTAGCGTTTGACCACAACTCACCTGATGGTAAGTGACGATGCAGTCTAAGATGGAGCACGCTTGCCCATGAGATGCCTATTCACTCTTGTCTTGAAGAGACCCAGGTTGTACTTTATTGGGAACACCGAGGCAGGAAGCGCATTCCATTCCTGTGCAGTTCGTATAAGGAAGGAATTTTGGAAACGCTGCGTGCGGACTTTACCAAAGTTCACGACGTAAGGATGGAATGTCCGCCTCGATGATCTATGGCGAAAATTGGTTGACGGGATCAGCTTAAACAGCTCTTGTGCACATTCTCCAAAATGAACGCGATAAAAAATGGACAGACAAGCCACCTTCCGCCTGTGCAGGAGGCTATGCGGCATCTTCCCTTTAACCAGCGCTTCGTTATTAATTACACGAATGGCGCGTCTCTCTACTGAGTCCAATGCTTCGAGCTGGTATTTAGCAGAGCCGTCCCACAAGTGACTGCAGTATTCCAAGCAGGACCGCACTTGCGCTTGGTAAAGGTTAAGCAGTTGGGCAGATGTAAAAAACTGCCTAACCTTGGATAGAATACCAAGTTAATTTGCAGCAGTTTTGGCTCTCGACTCAATAAAGCGACCGAAGTTTAGAGAAGAAGATAGACATCGCATCAGGGTCTCTAAAAAAACATTCCGAACACCTTACAATAGACATGGGTTCTAATGTTTTACTTACAGAAAAGAGACGTAAATAGAACGGAAATGAGAAGGAAAATCTGTCGCCAGGCATTATGACAGAACCTTGATTGAACATACTTTTTTATGTCAACGCGTCGAACTCCACATCCAAAGAACTTGGACCTTTTTTGGGTCAAGTCTCAAAGTTCTTTGACCGCATCACAGTTGCTAACTGATTTCGAATGACTGACGTTTCGTTTATATGGGTGCAACTGGCTACAACAAATTTCTTACACAAATGGCTAGACAACGGATCTAATAAAAAAAAGAAGCTTTTCTGTGGTTTTACTTATTACAAATAACTGGCTTAGCGAAGGATAGAACCAAATACATTACACATACCTACTGTTTATTTTTATTTATTTTATATAGAATAGATCTACATATGACCGTAAATTAAATTGGCTGATAAATCTCTGATATATAAGCGTTTAAAATATTTGGTGGGGATAGAAGGTGGATTCTCTGTCCCTTTCCCGCAATGCGTGTGTGTATAGCATTTGCATGGCGCGTGCATGGCTTGACGTCATCACGTGATATCGTGCTCTCGGTCTCATCATCATCATCATCAGCCAGAAGACGTCCACTGCTGAACATAGGCCTCCCCCTTTAACCTCCACACTGAACGACAGCCTGCCTTTTGCATCCATTGGATGCCCGCGACTCTCACAATGTCGTCGGTCCATCTAGTGGGAGGCCTCCCTACGCTGCGTCTTCCGGTTCGTGGTCTCCACTCAAGAACCTTTCTTCCCCATCGGTTATCGGTTCTTCGAGCGATGTGGCCTGCCCATTGCCACTTCAACTTGCAAATTTTAACAGCTATGTCGGTGACTCTGGTTCTTTGGCGAATATCCACGTTTCGGATTTTATCGCGCAAAGAAACTCCGGGCATAGCTCTCTCCATTGCCCTCTGAGTGACTTTGAGTTTTTCCAAAAGGCCAACAGTTAAGGACCACGTCTCAGTACCATATGTAATGTGTATACTGGCAACACACACTGGTAAAAAAAAAAAAAGAAATCTCTGATATATAAGCGTTTAAAATATTTGGTGAGTGATAGAAGGTGGATTCTCTGTCCCTTTCCCGCAATGCGTGTGTGTATAGCATTTGCATGGCGCGTGCATGGCTTGACGTCATCACGTGATATCGTGCTCTCGGTCTAACTCGAAACTAAAACTTATAACTTAGACTTGAAAGCGTGAGGTCGCGGGTTCGAACCCCGGGCCCGTACCAATGAGCTCTTTGGAGCTTATGTACGGATTTTCATACCACTGGCTTTTCGGGAAGGAAAACATCGTGAGGAAACCTGCATACGTACGGAGAAGAAATTCAATGGCGTATGTGAATACACCAACCCGCACTGGACCAGTGAGGTGGATATGGCCGAATCACTCTTTCGGGGGTAGGCTAAAAGTCCAGCAGTGGACTGTTAAAAGGCTGTTTATGATGATGATGATGATGATGACTTATAACTTATTTATTTTTAACAAATTTTAATTGTGTTTTAGTTGATAGGCCCCATTATTTATGATCAGCTTTTTTGTGTGATATTAAATAAAAATTAGGACACGTGCCCATTTTGACCTAGTTGGACATAACTAGCTGGACCTCAAACTTTTGATGATCTTGCATTGAATATATTCCACACACTATTCACTTTTACAGGTTACGTTGAAAGGGTGCACTAAGCCGAAAGGTGTCCGTTATATTCAACATAATGAACACATTTTACAAAGGGACCAATCTAAATCGTGGAAAAAAAAACAGCTGTTTCATACATTCTGTCGAGTGTAATCGTGTGACCGTTTTCTATGGAGCAGTTAATATTTTTTCACGATTTCCAGTTTGGTCTTATGGTTCAGAATGATGCGTATTTTGAACCACTTTCGGCTTAAATAGTACAGCCTTTCCGCGTAACCCTTTAAAGTCTGTAATAGCAGTGAAGGCTATCATCATTATTTCAGCCGCAGGATGTCCACTGCTGGACATAGGCCTCCCCCATAGATTTCCAATAGAGCCGGTTGGAAGCGGCCTGCATCCAGCGTTTCTCTGCAGTCTCTCTTAGGACGTCTGAGCATCTTGTGGGTGGATGGCCTACGCTTTGAATTCAGAACATATGTGTGCAATTAACATCTTCAGACCTTCAACGGTCTATGGGCAGTCTAATTGTTTTTGTAGTGTTAGTGTTATCGTATTTTGTTTAGTTAACTTCTTTGTAAACGTTCTCACCTGTTTTGGTTCTGTCCCAGAATGATGTCCCATGCTGCGTCAAATTGGTAAGACCTGCCTTCACCGGCGCATCTGCCTTGTGATCCACTCTAAAATCAAATATTTCATCGGTCAATAAACTGATAGGCATATATACTTCATATTTTGTTCCAAAACTAGATTTAAATTGCTATAGATTTATCTTAGTCACTAAAAACTCATCAAAATAAATTGCATTGGAACTACAATAGTACTGCTACTGGTCGCCAATGTCACCTGTTATGCTGTGTGATGGATCATCGTTCTGGCATTGATAAATGATCAATGCAATGGAGAAACTAATTCGTACATCGTCATAAATCGTACGTGACTCGATTACGACTATTTGTAACTACTAAGCGCGCGCGTTAAGTTAAAATTGGCAAATCTTTTTCGGGTCACCAAGATAACGGCCTAGCCGAGTTTGGGGCCCACTGCTAATTCAATATAACGTAGTTTAGATATTATTTGTGGCTACGTATACAATATAATTATGATAATGTTAAACCGTTTAAGAAATTAATATTTACTTTACTTTAATTATTCATAGAATGGATGCTAATCGACTCAATAAGGCACATTTTAGCTAGATTGAAGCACAATTTTTTTCGACAGAATTACTTTATAGTGGTTCATAGCTGCCACTCGCGAGTTGAAAGTTTTTCGCGGAAGGATTGCCGGATTTCCGTATAGACCGAATAGGCCCTGGCCAGCAAAATTTAGGAGACGGCAAAACTTGGTGAGTTTTTTTAGTAGTCGCGTTCCCAATTATCCCTCGTGCTCAGAAGACCAGGCTTTTACTTTGTGAATAACAATTTCTTATAATATATATTATTATATTAATTCATTATTGAATTGCACAAATAAAAATGGGAAGCATTTCGGTTTTTTTTCTTTCAAATGTGCTGTTAGCTGCTTCTTGCAAAATTTTATTATTCTAGGTCAATGGAAAGAACCCTATTAAAAATTCTCAAATCCTAAAATCCTAAAATTCTCGCATTATCCTCAGTGTCATAGCATCCAATATAAAAAAAAAAAGATTATGGGACATAAATGAAACCAAAGAAACCAGGCTCGAATTATAAATATATTTTTTACAAATTTATTATCATCGTCTAAAACTTGATGAAGGGATTCTAAAAATATATGAAAAAAGTAGAAAATATATAATATTTTACTAAAAATAGCCAGAGTAACGACACAGTGCGATAAAAAATCGATAGCCTTTAGAATGACGACGCAGTGCGATAAAAAATATTGAACTAAGGGCCGCGACTTAGATATAATTTTCAACACTCTTTTAATTGTATTTTATATAAATAAATAAGTAAATATTCGGGACATTTTTGCACACACGGTCATCTGACCCCAAACTAAGCAAAGCTTGTGATATGGCTGCCAGAGACTGATATACATACATATATAGTTTTAAATACATACTCAAATAGATATTAACAACCAGATATAGAACAAACACAAATGTTCATCACATGAATGTTTGTCCTAGGTGGGAATCGAACCCACGCCCCCAAGCTCAGAAGTTAGGTTCACTACCAACTGGACCAACGGACCAATATAATTTGTGCAAAAGGTTATGCTTCATGCATATAAGAAGTGGTAGGAGTAGGCATAGACCACATCTCTCCACTTGCTACGATCTTGATTCCTGACACACATCTTTCGCTTCTTCTACTTTCATGAGTGCTTTCATACAAGCTCGTCGGTTACGGGCACTTTTGACGAGGCCTTTTCTCAAAAGGTCTTCGATTTGGTCGTAATAAAATATGTTCGCCTACGTCGACCCTGACCAGCTTGCCCATATACTCTTACCACAAATTTATTTCGTCAATCTTCTTCTTCTGAATTAAACTTTTGTATTTTACTTGAAGTATTTTATTTAAACTTTAAAAACCAGAAGTTTAGTGTCTCTAGAATCTCTAGTAAGTTAATTTTCATGTAGTCTAGTTAACTTTTAAAATATATTTTTCGATATTAAAAGATCAAACAAGGTAGATTATAATTATGATCATGCGTGTTTTTTTTAATGTTATATGTGTATAGCTTAGAATGTTAGTTAGTACAATTAGGTACAATACATATCCCAAGCATTTCAAGGCCAGGGTGAATAGGTATCTTCTAAGTTTGCGTGCTTCATCTTCAACCCATCGTCGCTTACCAACAGGGGAGTAGGCGGTCAAAAGCGGAGTTATATGCGATAAAAATACAAATAAACTAATCCTTGTGGTGGGGTCACATGACCCCCGATAACCAAAACGTTAATCTAATAAGGAATATGAATCGATGAGGTCTTGTTGATATTCACTTAGATGTTCCTCGTAATCTTGTAAATGATTCGATGAACCTCCATAGATCCTTCTATGGCGGTCCATCCGAGTTTCGTGATGTTCTTCGAGAGCAAATATGCTTTCGGAACCCGCCTTGCCAAGAAGAAAATACTCAATTTCCCAATGATCAACAAACATTTTCAAAGCAACCCATTCCATCTCGGGTTCGATTTCTATTGAAAACTGAAAATCAGCAAATTTTGAAATTCTTATATTTATCGGAGCATTAACATTAATTGAAGTATCAAATTGCGGGTCATACAATTTAAACATCTTCGTACACATTTTACTGAAAATTTGGTGCATCCAAGAATTTTTCAAAAAAGTATTTCTAGTGTTAGTGTGTTTGAATTTTAAATCTAGTCTAAGGATTTTTGTAATGTACATATAATTGACGACAGACAGAAATAAGTTCTCAAAATCTGCTTGCATGTTATCGAAACGTTTACTCGCTTGGTTTAAATATGCCGAGTCACCTGTTTGAATCCACCATTTCTGTATTTCGTCTTGATTTCGTGTCAGCAGCTTTGTTTCATTTTGGTTATTAACTCTATAGACACCATCTTTCATTGAGTTCTTAAATTCGTGGTACATGTTATCTCGTACATCAAGTTTTGCGATTGCTACATGCGCTTGCAATACATCATTGTTCATTACAGTTTTGCTCGCAGCAGTTTGCAGTAGCCTCACAATTTCTTCGTGATCTTTATAGTGGTATATCCGAGCTAAATCAAGCGCCGTTTCTCCCCTCATGGTCTTGAGTGTTACGTCAGCACCGTAACTCAGCAGCAGCTCTATGAGAGGTGCATGCTTGTTTGATTTGAAAAACGCAACCGTGTGCAATAGCGAATAGCCCAAACCATCCACCGCATTCACATCTGCTCCGTGCTCTAAGCATAACCTGGTATACTCGACTTTCTCATCTATGTTCATGGCATAGAATCCCATAGCTGACATATTTTTCACCAGCCAGCTTTTTATAGTACTTTCTTGGTTGTTAAAACCCAGGCGCTCAGCGAAAATCAACCAGTTTTTTTTAAATAGCTTGAAGTGGGTTGAACTCATTTTTGTCCAATTCAACACTAAGTAGTCTGCTTTCAAATACTCAAAGTCTTGGGAATCCATAGTCGTACTAAACAGCGGCCAGTACCTTCTCAATCGCTGAAAGTAGCGCGAATTCTTTCCCGTCCAATTCAACAAAAGATAGTCTCTTTTCATTTTATTAAACTCACAGGGATTTATGTTCGAAGTAAACAGCTGCCAGCTACTTTTCAATATTTCAAAATCATTCTGATCCATTTCTGTACCATCATACATTAACCAGAGTTTTTTCAGTCGTTCGATGTCTTTAGTACCCAAGGTTTCCCCAGTCAATAGGAACCAGTCATTCTCTATTTGTTTATTAGTTATGGCCAGTTTCTGTTGCTTGTTGTCACTCAAATCCTCAGCACCGTTTGTTGATTCATTCCTCGATTCCATGATTCACTTTATCACTGCTATTGTTATCGCGCTCTAGTTGGTAATAGTAAAATAAATTAAATATGGCCGCGTGTTGCGTAGTCGCCTTGTGGGGGCCACACTGAGTTAAAATATGTACAACGATGTATTATTAGTATAACATTAGATTTCATTTAATGACGCAATAGTTGATGGATTTTTTTAAGAGCAACAGTTTCTGTATAGATAAAAACGCTTAATTGTGCACACCAGATATAAAAGTAAATATTTTAGGGATTTGCGTAATTATATTTGTTATTTTTATAAACGTTGACTTTTGTTTTTTTTTTTCAGAGAAATGTATGACGGTGTTTATTTAAGTGTTAAGCGTAGTATTTATTTACGTTGCAAAATTGATTATTTTCCCAATTAATTCACGAATATTAGGTTTCTGGTAATTTTAACTTTTTTTTTTTTGTTTGATTCTTTTTTCTGTGTGGAGTTTGGCGTCCCACTCCTGTGTGCATTTGCCAGAGTCAAGGCATTATAATTACTATCAAGTTTGATGAAATATAGTAAAACAAGTCAGTCACAGTCAGAGTCAAGCAAAGTTAGTCACGATCAAGACAAAGTCATGCCCTAGTAAATTGGTTGAGACTTTACAAGAGACTTCTTTGGAGCTTTGGAAACAACACGAAAATACATGTTTCACCGCGTTATATCACTTCCCCACACATCACGTCCACAAACACTTGATAAATATAGCACAGATAATACTATACTGCTCACTAGAGGCGAGTGACTAGTCCCATGATAAAAGTTGTTCATAATATTAGTACAATGACCTTCTTTCAGCTAACAATAGCTTATGACCCTTTACATACATATACAGTCCAAATCATATCCTTCCTTTTTGCGTAGTCGGGCCTAGAAGAAAAGAGCAAAGATGATGAGACATATTATGTCTATGGTACATACCGCGAATCTGACAGATTCCTTGTTGGTCACCAGCTTTATGATGTTGTCAATGTTGCTGCTGACGACCTGGATGTAGTTACCGAGGGCTTCACGGAGTCCGGCTGGGTTACCTGACGCGACATACCTGGTATATGCGTTCACGTACTGAAATAAGAAATTACAACTTGGTCATGTTACACAATACATTAGATACTAGCGGTCCGCCCCCGCTCCGCACGGGTATAGTTATATTGCCTATATTAATCAGTGATAATGTAGCATTCAAATGGTGAAAGAATTTTTAAATTCGGTCCAGTACTTTTTGAGCCAATTCGTTACAAACATACTTACATACAAATCTTTCCTCTTTATAATATTAGTATAGACTAACAACATGAACCACAGACCTATATCTAAGTAGAGTTCACAAGCGGTCCAAACCAAAATCCAAATTATAAAGTGCAAAAGACTTGATTGTTAGTTTGTTTGCATTGAATAGGCTCCGAAACTACTGTACCGATTTGAAAAATTATTTCACTGTTGGGAAGCTACACTATCCCCGGGTGACATAAGCTATATATCTATACCCGTGCGAAGCCGGGGCGGGCCGCTAGCAGTACATGGTCGTAAGAATGGAAACGTATCGCATATCCTTGCCAGGTACGTACAAACTAGCAGCCGCCACACATGCATAAACCATTTACGCCTCTGGTAATCCAATCATCTATCAGCTATATCCATACCAAATTTCACTCAAATCCGTTATGCCTTTAACCCGTCGAATGAGAGCGAAGGAGTTTTTTTTATGGCTAAAATGGGGAATTTCACCTACCTTTCAGATTAAAAAAAAAGTAAAAATACGTGCATAATATTATTATTATATACTTTATGTTATTATATACCATTGGTATTGTGTATAAATCTTCTTACACACAATACGCGCGTCGGAGCACTTTTCGCTTACGCCGACATGCGGTGCGTAACGCATTTGGGGAGTGAAGTAGTTGGTTACACACACACTCGCACTGTTCACACAATAACTTTCGCATCTAATAATATTGAGAAAACTAAACACGTCACAATCAGCAATCAGCTGTAAAAGCAATGAAAGTTTTTCTTACGTTAGCAGCAGCACAAGCGTCGCCGGGTCTGCCAGTGGAGACTTCTCCGAGAACTGCGACAGCTTGACCGTTAGCGAGGGCCTGGTTGCCACCCTGCTGGGAGAGTTCCTTCAGGATTGTGCCGATGTTAAGCTCATTGAGGTTGACGTCACCATCGTCGAAAGCCTCAAAAGCACGTCCTATGAGTGAGCTGAAAAAAGTTGGGAATAAGCCGGAATAGTTGGATTTTGGCCTCAGCGGCAATTATGTTATATATTAACTGAGGTGGATACGGTTTACCGACGTCTGTGTGGCCATACAAACACGAGTTATTTAGCTTGAGTGAACGCAGTCCGTTTAGTCTTTTTTTTACTATTTTTTTATAGAACAAGTGGCAAACATGCTACGGGCCACCTGATGGTAAGTGGTCACCGCTGCCTATAGACGGCATCGTCAGTGCGTTGCCTACCTTTGATGACTCTATTCACCCTTCGTTTGAAGCAATCCAAATTATACTTCGGAGGAAAAACCGAAGGTGGTAATTAACCCATTCCACTGCTTACAGGTACGTGGCAGAAACAATCGATCAAAAAAACAGTGCGAGACTTCCACGTATCTATAACTAGCGACCCACCCGCCCGACTTCGCGGCGTAACTTACGTGCGAAGCCGGGGCGGGTTGCTAGTTATATACATAAACCTTCCGTGAAAATCTATCTAACTAATAGTGAAAACCACATCAAAATCCGTTGCGTGGTTTAGGAGCAGTTAGCGGCCATACTGTAGACAGACGGACGCGGAAAGCCACTTTAATTTATACTATGTAGAGAAGAGAAGAGATGAGTAGGTATATACTTACTTATCTCTGTATGCGAGGTTATTGGAAGAGACCTGGCTAATTTGGATTGCACCGGGGGCTGCAAGAGCACTCTGTAAAAAAGCAAAATTATGAATTTAAAAAAAATCTTTTTCAAGGCATTTTCGTATTCTTCTCAGCAACCCTTTTTTATTTTGATAACCATATCATAGGGGTGCATTAAAAATTACTGGTCCGCCATCTTTGGGAGTCCGCCATATTGGATTTAGAATTACTACACAATGCATTGTCAAACAATTCAAAAAATTCAAATAAATTGTCATTAATAAATTGTCTGTAATTATAATCTACATTTCACTCGGCTTCAATATATTTTGCATACCAACAAATTCTATTATGATATATATGTATATTTTTTTAGTATTTTGTGTAATATGTTTTAAACATAAAACATTTTGAATATTTGTAAAATTACTTTATCGTTTGTTATTATATGTATTATATTGTGTATTATGTTTTTATGTGTGTTACATTGCACATCTGCTGTCTGACGTGCGTGACGTCACCTGTAGCTCCAACGGAAGACCAGCGCTGGTTGTTCACAACCAGCATTACGCTGAGTTGGCACCGGCTTGTGACAGAAACTATTTTCTTTTATTGTGTTTAACTCGTAATGTCCTTATATCTTTGTTTTTGTCATAAATAAATATTTTTTCTTTCTTTTTTCTTTCAATTCCATCCATGTCCAAACTAAACGCGTATGAAAAAATTCAGCTCAATCAGTTGGGGATAACTAGTATAAAATTCAACGCAAGGCATTCCGCAGTAACAGCTGAAGTCAGCTTTTATGTTATTGTCAAAAATTTGTCATAAACCTTAACTTTAACTACTGCTATTGTGCAAATAAGCCTAAGTGTTCTACAACATTGAATAAATAATAAATAAATAAATAAATATTCGGGACAGTTTTGCACACACGGTCATCTGACCCCAAACTAAGCAAAGCTTGTAATATGGCTGCCAGAAACTGATATACATACATATATAGGTTTAAATACATACTTAAATAGATATTAACACCCAGATATAGAACAAACACAAATGTTCATCACACAAAATGTTTGTCCTAGGTGGGAATCGAACCCACGCCCCTAAGCTCAGAAGGCAGGTTCACTACCAACTGGACCAACGGGCTATCAATAATTATATAATATTATATAATAATTATATAATTATATAATAATTATATAATTATATAATAATTATATAATTATATAATAATTATATGAAGAATAATTATCAATTTGAAAAACCGACTTCAAAATTATTAAATACCTACGCCATTTCGGTTACTTGGATGATATAATATTATTTCTAGTTATTTTAATTTAAAAACCAAACTAATGAACCGATTTTGATGAAATATCTATGGGTCCAAACTGAAAGTATATCTATTCAAACAAAATTAAATATAAAAAAACGGTTTATATATGAAAGATTCTGAAGTAACAATAATTTTAAACAAACATCTGAATTGGTATTTTTTTAAGTCGGTTAAAAAGAATGCAGGCATTGCTAATATAATATTTATTATTACATTTTACTTACTATGTATTATTACTCTTATTTTATTGACATATTTTACTTCATATCTGACATAATTATACTGATTGTATGGATAAAATATGATTACACAGAGTCAACCCGTTACCTATGGTTGGGGAGCATCATGACTAATAAGAAAATCAAAATTTGTGTTCAGTAAAAGTGTCATGGTTTTCTAGTACTTGGCCTTTTTTAAAACTTCATAATAATTACACTCATGGTCAGTCCTTTCGATGGCATGATCACAAATAAAGGTATTTTCTCAGATTGTTTTTTGAGAAGTACTCTTTGATAGATTTGCTATCTAATGTATTTTTTTTTGTTTTCATACCGCTAGCTTAAATTTTTATTATTAAAAAAATTCAGTTTAAATTAATTTGCAAAAATATTAGTTTTTGTTCCTCTTATTGTTACTGCGACTCTCATAATGTCGTCGGTCCATCTAGTGGGAGGCCTACCTACGCTGCGTCTTCTAGTTCATGGCCTCCACTCAAGAACCTTTCTTCCCCATCGGCGTATTATTATTATTATCTAGGAGTATTAGGCGGAGCTGAATGTATATTGTTTTATTACAAAAAAAAAATACTAAGTTTTTTATGAAAGTGGCAAGTGAGCATCAATGAAAACATAAATATTTATTTATGATTGATATAAAAATGTGTCTGGACAATAAGTAAAATTTTAAATACATTTATTTATCATAGTGATAAAACTTGGAAAAAGCCCAATTTAGCCTTTGTAGCTCGGTCCATAATCGTCGGAATTATCCAACAGGGTTTGTCTGTAATTAGTGCTTGGGGTCATAAAAGCCCCGAAATTACTCGAGGGTCAAAGAGACCCCAGCGGCTTTTGAGGTAAATTGTGCAAAACTTCTCATTGCGAAGTGTGTTCACGACTTTAGACCTGCAATAAAGTTTTTTGCTTACTTTTATTAGAAAACTTTATGACATAATACTACACCCAAAATGTATGCCGCAAGGCATTGAAAGTTATTTGTATTTCTTTAAGACGTTATTAATAATACACATTAAACCTAGGATTGATGATTAGAAACCTTAATTCGAATCAGACGTTTTGTCTTGTTCGTACTTTTTTGGGGATGATGGTCCAAAGGTCTAAAGGTATTTCTAAAAATTACGACTTTAGCGCCATCTATTGACAACTTATATTGTTGGGCCATCCACCATTAGGTATCTCACAGACTGTGCAATCTCGCAAACTTATGAAACTTAACACATGTAGGAAATGTTTCCGGTTCCGACACTATTGAAAATTTACTGTTATGAATCACATAAAAAAATTACTGTTAAGAATGTAATTGTATGTGTTGTAATTTACTGTTAAGTGAATGTTTATATAGTCTTCTGAGAAAATAATTTTCTTTATGTGGCAAAGCAACAACAATTCCAAATTTTGAAAATGAAATACACCTAAAAGATTTACCTACTTTTTGAGATTTGGTGCTCCTAAGTTATGATAATTTGGTACCGTGTTATCCTTTTCAAGGACCACTCGAATCCCAGTTTCCCAAAATGACAGTTATCCCACAGGTTTCCGCGGCATAGTAGCTGTCATCCGAAAAACCGATTTCATTGCTCAGGATTGTGGATTTTCTCATAGATTTTCTCGTCTGTTATGCACTTTACTTTAAATAACGAAACGCTGTTCGATGGAAATATGATTTAAATATAATAGTTTTTTTATTTCACACACTTTTGAAGCATCTTAATACAAAAGTAAGATAACCATAATGTTCACTGTTTTAAAATGTTATACAAAAACCTATATTTAAAACTAATGTAAGTAAAAAAATATAAGCTAATTAAGTTAACAAGATGAACGAAAAAAAGATAGTAAAAATGGGGTAAAAATATAAAGGAAGTGTAAGGGAAGGTTATTCTATTTTTTCCAATTTACACGAGTTTCTTTTGTTATAAATTTCACACTCACGAAAAAAAAAAATACGTTATTATATTGCTTAGTATTTTTAACTGCTATTAATAAATAAAAAAAACTTACGGAAGCGACGAGTAATACCAAAATGGGCAGCATTTTGCTGGTCTATATCCGACCAAACGGTATATACTATACACGAAAATATCTATTTCGGACCCATATATATACATAATAACCACAATGAAATAAATATACAACAGCTGTATAAACAACTACAGTTTGCGAATAGTCTATCAACAACTTTTCATTCACGTAGAAAAGACAACACGTAACCTTATTTCATGCACTGAAAAGTTCAATTTTGAATGTAATATGGCTTAAAAATTGTAGACGTAAGTTAGTGTATTGAATGCATTTGAACAAAGCGGTAATTGAACAATTGTTCAGTGGTTGTGTTGGAATAAACAAACTGATTGTTTTACATACAATGTAAAATTAAGTTGTGACGGTAAGCAAACTTGTAAACGTCAGCAGTTATGAACTTTTGAACGGTTGGCACAACAGAATAAGTAATAAAGAGCATAGAATCCGTCAAGTGATTTACAAAGCGTACAAAGCCGTCTGTCAAATAATATGTAACCTTTGGAGCCTTTTACAGGTCCCTAGTACAACCCTGCAAATTTCGACTTGTCAAAAATATATCTGTTTCGGCAACAAATATTTGGGCATATGAGTAAAGAATGTAGAGTCTGGCTCGTAAAAGTAGAGACTGAAAAAGCGCGGAAAATTTAAAAATATATGCATTGAAACCCCAAAAATTAGTATGAAATGCCTGGAATCACCTCCCTTGATACTTGTAAGTTGTTAATTTTTATTGTAACACAGTCAGAACACAGTAATATTTGCATTTCATATTAATTTTGGGGTTGCAATGCGTTTTTTTTTTAATTTGGCGGGCGTTTTCAGTCTCAACTTTCATTAGCGAGACTCTAACATGTTTGATCCGTTTATGCTAAATTAGCACTATTTCTATGTTTTAGTAATTTTTCTGAAGGTTGGCACTACCGTATAGGTTGGCACCTTATCAAGCATGGTAGGTAGGAATACTACGGAGCGGCTGTTACCATAAGAGTTGTCTAAGATATTGTGATCTGAGATTTCCACCCGAGATAAATCTATTATGTATTTATATTATATGAAAGGCGATGTGTGTGAAACGGTAAGACGGATTTTGACTTTCACTGGCAGATAGCTGATGTTATAAGGATTAAACCTGCTAGTATCCGATAAGAGTAACTGCTAAGCTATCGGTTCTTACATACTATATATTATATGACTTGGCTTGACTTGCATTCCTCATGACTCATATGCAATACCCGAAATTGTATTTTTTTTAATGGCAGTCAAAATAAAAATTTACATATAAATTAATAGCACAATATGATTAAAAGCATTTTGATATACATATATTTTTTAATAATTGAAGCTTTTATATTTTCACTAATGTGCAATGGAGATAGGTCTGGCTCTTGAGTGTGGCGAAATACATATTAATAATATCAGTGATGAAGTATAGAACCTAATTGCTTAGAGTCTATTTATATTAACTTGTCCTGGGGCCTTAAGGACAACTGCTAATAGCGGCACCTAATCCGCTCAGTTGGATAATCACGCGACCGCAAACCGTATCTGGGCGCGATAAGGTTCACGTTCGCGTGATTTTCCAACTGAGCGGATTAGGTGCCGCAAATAGCAGTTGCCCGTAAGGCCCCTTTAAATAAATACCCACCTAAAAGTACCAATATTATTTAACTTTAATACTCTTACGCGTACCTACTCCCTATCCAATATGAAAAGGCATGACCACGTTCCCATAAAAATGTTTACGACTTAGCCAGGGTCGGAGCAAGGGAATGCGAAAAGGGGGTACTGACCAACGAGAAGAAAACAAAAATAGGATCTTCCATTATTATAGGTAAGTACAGTGAAATAGATAATGAAAATTTACGATAAGGCATAAGTGATACCTATTTTAACACTGTTTTGTTATCTTCATTTGTTACTAACTCACTTTTTAGGGGAACGTTTTGAATAAAAATCATTGACGGCTACTTGTATATAATTTTATAACATTTCTATCTATAGACAATAGACATCCATCATCTAGTTTAACTGAGTCCACGGACATATCTCTTTTCTATATCTTCTTTACATAGTATACATTAAAGTCGCTTTCCGCGTCTGTCTCTCTGTATGGCCGCTAACTCCTCCTAAACCACGCAACGGATTTTGATGCGGTTTTCACTATCAGTTAGATACATTTTCACGGAAGGTTTATATACATAACTAACGAACCGCCCCGGCTTCGCACGTAAATTACACCCGTGCAAAGCCGGGCGAGCGGGTCGCTAGTTAATAATAAATAAAAACATTTGTCCCTGTCCACGTGACCACCACTGTGGACAAGCGTGGTGGTGGAAAACGGGAATAATTGATTGCAATTTCAAAACATCGTAAATTAAAATTATGTAGCGCGATCAAAAACTGTTTAATTTCAATGAGTAATTATCGTGAAAACCTAAGAAAACATTACCAACTTTAATTATCTTGGAACTCAATTTTAATCTACTTCTGATTATTGTATCGATTCGAAATTTAAAATATCTTTTGTTTAAACATAAACCGTTTTGTCTCTCTCGCATGTCTTTTATTTTGACAGTACTGTGCAGACTTTAGCAATTTTGTGTTTATTTTTACGAAAACTTTAGCACTATTGAGATAAGTTCGAGAAAACCACTTAAATTTTGTTTCAGTAATTCAAAGCGGTTTTCGCGTGGAACGCGTGTGGGTGCGTCGCGTATGAAAAGTCGTATCGTAATTTTTTAGTATTTATCATTATGGCATCTTAAATACGTGGTCTACCAGCATTAAGGCATTAAGTTTGCCTGGAAAAGATCGGTTATAAAACCTCCAATAGTTTTACATGTTTTTAGTTGTTTTTGTCTTATGTATGTCATTTCTGGTGTGAACAGTAATTAGTATCTATCTAAGTATCTTAAAGACTATCTATCTTATCGGTCGAGGTCTGACTGCGGAAAGTCCATCTTGATAAATAAACAAAACATAATAGAATCATCAATATCGGTTAACAATCGACAGGAATATAATGACATAAGTAGAAGAACATTATAATTTTTTTTTAACAGAAACAGTGGAATTGAGAGGAAGCAAAAGTTTAATGTGTAATTTTTTTTCGGTAATCATTCCGCCTACACGCAAATCCTATAGCCCCCACCCCCCTATACCTCACCTTGTTTACACACCTGTTCTAACCGTAAATGTAGGAGATAAACGGAGAGCACTATCGCATGTACCTTCCATTTAATACTGAATATCTCTTTTCTATATGACTGACAGTTTCCAGGTCAGATGTTTAGTATGGCTGTAAAAGAAGCCAAATTTTAAAATGTAGGTTCTTGCATACTTTTATTGTCGTGTCAGGCTAGATCATACTAAAACAGAACTAAAACATTCAGAGAACATCGATTTTAAAAATTCTTTCACCAGAAGAATGCTACATTATCACTGATTAATATAGGCTATTTTAATAGGCTTTATAACTATACCCGTGCGGAGCCGAGCCGGAACGCTAATAAAGGCACATGCCCAGTAAAAAAAAATACAATGCAATAACTCTTTATTAAAATACCACAAAACAAGGATAACATAAACATACCTACCCGCCTACACGCACCTACATGCCTACCTACGCTGTGTCTTCTGGTTCGTGGTCCAAACCTTGGCAAACCTTGACGTGGACCTTGGACCAAAACTTAAGCCAAATCTGTCTACCTCATAACTTTACGACGTGAAATGCAACATTGTCTTCCTCATGATAGGAGAAGTAACTGCAGCCATTAGAGTATTAACTGTCGACAGTGGTCTCATCATTTGCAGTAAACCGACTGCATCGGATAAAGTTGCGATGGCCCTAAAATACATTGTACGTTGATAGCGCTTGAATAGACACTACATGGTCGAAATTGAGATTTGTAAGGTTACATCATCATTTTTGCAAGCTTTATTTAACTTGAAACAAATCAAACTAGTTATATATATATATGTATATATATATATATATATATATATATATATATATATATATATATATATATATATATATATATATATATATATATATATATATAATATAGTTATATATAGTTATATATTTGATTTGATGTACAAACAGTTCAAGTTAAATAAAGCTTGCAAAAATGATATATATGTATGTGAAAGTTTCTGGCTGGCTTTTACGATTTTCCAGATTTTCTGTTTTCAGAAGCTATGTGCTAGGAACGTTAGGGTTTATTTTTATTTTTTATAGTAGATAGGCTTGCGCTTGGCCGCCATCTCGCCTGATAAGCGACGATGCGGTCTACGATGGAGCACGCTTGCCTAGAAGAAACCGATTCACTCTCGACTTGAAGACACGCAGATAAATTAATGAACCTACCTATCAGTACTCAGTTTCATCATCGTCATAATCAGCCTTTTAACTGTCCACTGCTGGACTTTTAGCCTACCCTCGAAAGGGTGATTGGGCCATATCCACCACGCTGGCCCAGTGCGAGCTGGTGGATTCACATACGCCATTGAATTCCTTCTCCGTACGTATGCAGGTTTCCTCACGTTTTCCTTCACCGAAAATCCAGTGGTATGAAAATCTGTACATAAGCTCCAAATAGCTCATTGGTACGGGCCCGGGGTTTGAACCCGCGACCTCACGCTTTCAAGTCTAGCGGTGTCCCAAATGGGCTACCACGGCTTTCTAATCAGTATTCAGTACTCAGTTTATGAATAGTTTATTTATTTGTTTCGCTGTTCAGAGCCCTACAGCAAACAGCTTTGTTCCTAAAAACGTTTTTAAGTCTTTCTAGCTCTACTTTTTTTAGACAATAAGTTTAGTTACTCATTTAGAGCAGAGCCAATTAGCGTAAAACCAACTATGATAGAGTAGCGTCAATTAGAGTATCGTCAATTAGAGTAGCGACAATTAGAGTAGCGACAATTAGAGTAGCGTCACTTAGAGTAGGGACAATTAGAGTAGAATCAATAAGAGTAGCGTCACTTAGAGTAGCGACAATTATAGTAGTGACAATTAGAGTAGCGTCAATTAGAATAGCGCTAATTATAGTAGCGTCAAGTAGAGTAGATACAATAAGAGTAGCAAAAATTAGAGTATCGACAATTAGAGTAGCGTCAATTAGAGTAGCGAAAATTAGAGGAGCGACAATTAGAGTAGCGACAATTATAGTAGCGTTAATTAGAGAAGCGACAATTAGAGCAGTGACAATTAGAGTAGCGTCAATTAAAGTAGCTTCAAATAGAGTAGCTACAATTAGAGTAGCGACAATTAAAGTAGCGACAATTAGAGAAGCGTTAATTAGAATAGCGTTAATTAGAGTAGCATCACTTAGAGTAGAGCCAATTACATTAGAGCTTAGGGCTTCAAATGATAAAGAGATCTCGTGAAAAACCAGAACGGATAGTAACAAAGCATAATTCTACAGTTTTGTATTTGTACGCCAAAGTATTGTTGAAGTTTTATAAAGTCAAATTCAGAGCGAAGGTCGGTAGCGAGTCATCGCGGGAAAATTATGAAACGTTTTGTTAGCTCTGGCAGTCGCCGTAAAAAGCTGGATAATAGTAGATTGTAACATAAATAAGGGAGCAAAATAATATTTTTACGGCGAGGGCTTCTTTAGTAGAATCCTGAACGTAGCGAGGGCTTCAAAGTACGTCACCCGAGCCAAAAAAATATTTTGCGCCCGAGTGATACATTCTACTTTTCATCACCCCCTATGAGAAAATAAAAGGCGCCTTATATTTTATTGTAATATTATTATTTAATAAAACATAGAGTAAAAACTAAATTGAAATTAAATAGTATCTAAAACACCACCTTTGGGCGCCCTGAAATCGCGAAAAAACATCAGCTGTTCTATAACGGTCATTGACACTCGACAAAATGTATGGAACAGCTGATTTTTTTGCGATTTCAGGGTTGGTCCCATACTAAAAGTTGTTCATAATGATGAGTACAATTACCTTCTTTTGGCTTCGAAAGTGTTCCCCTTACACCCTGTATATTACATTTGAATTATATTTTTCACTTAGCCTAATATTTTTAACCAATCAAACCATTTTCTGATTATCTACAGTTAATAATATAATTATAGCATATTTATCTATAAATCGCTGCTACACGCACCAAACCTCTTGTCTCGCGACGGAGCCGACGGATGAAGCAAAAGATAATCCGGACTCCAGGGATGTCTTTCAGATTGAAAACTGGAAACAAAGGAACTACAGCTAAAGGTCACAGTCGCTCAGGTTTAACTCTGTTAGCATTTTTCATTGTCATTGTGGTTAGTTGCTTTTTACCCCAACTGCACGAGAAGGAGTAGTGTGTTTTTCAAATACAAATTACACAATAATTTCTGAGACATAATTTATGGTAAGCTATATTATTGAACCCAGAGGCTCCCGAACTAGTCAGAGACTGTGTGACGGGAGCCAATGGCATCGATTCTGATGTACCTACTCTAAACTAAACTAAACTAAACTAAATTTGACAGTTCTGAAATTGTTACCATCCTTCTCTCATATATTGAAATGAAAAGAGAGGCTGATAATTTTAGTCCGGTTAGATTGGTTTAGTTTAGTGAGTAGTATGACAAATTCGACGCCATGGCTCTCCTATTTATGTTTCAACTAATTATACCAAAACAGATAGAAATATAACATTTTAAAATTAGGTAAAAAATATTAAATAGTATTTTATTATAAATTTTTATAAAAAGGAAAAAAAGTAATTGAAAAGTTGTTAAAAGTTGTTGTTGAAAAGTAATTTAAAATTTTGATTACTGTGTCAATAAGGATCCAAATGAAAATATTCAGGTGTATGTGTGTTTAGTTAGGTATGTGTTTGTTTGTGTATAAGTGACCTCATGGAGCCTAAATGGTTACATTATTTCCGTTCCTTTATTTGTTCTGACAGCTGCAATACTTTTGTTTTTTTATATTATAATAAATAATATGTCCGAGCAGCGTAGGACGTCCACCCACAAGATGGACAGACGACCTAAAAGAGACCGCAGGGAAACGCTGGATGCAGGCTGCTTCCAACCGGCCCTTTTGGAGATCCATGGGGGAGGCCTATGTCCAGCAGTGGACGTCCTATGGCTGAAATGATGATGATGTCCGAACTTCGAGGTGTCATTTTTAAAATTACCTGATCACATAGACTCAGTATCCTGATCACCTGTTGTGTTGATTTATGCAACTGACAATGAGATTGGTGGCATTTTTTGCGGATAATCTATATAAAATTAAAAATATCCAAAAATATCTAACAATATCTCAATTTTATAGTACCTAGATATAACGTACATCAACGATATAATTATATCTATACTAATATTATAAAGAGGAAAGATTTGATTGTTTGTTTGTTTGCATTGAATAGGCTCCGAAACTACTGAACCGATTTGAAAAATTCTTTCACTGACGGGAAGCTACACTATCCCCGGGTGACATAGGCTATAATCTATACCCGTGCGAAGCTGGGGCGGACCGCTAGTCATTGATAAAATATATACGTAGTATAAATATAAAATCTTTAAATTATATACTCTCTCGAAATTAACGGCGTATCGTATTACTTATGTAAAGACAAGATTGTAATAAACAACATAAAAGAGATATCGGTAGGTCTATACGTCTTGGAAGCTTGAATATTTCACGTAGATCTAAGTATTTTTACAAATTATAAAACAGTGTGATGTCCACATTTTTTTTATAAATAAATAATATGCTTGCATTTGACCACCATCTCACCTGATGTTCAGCGATGATGCGGTCTACTTGGAGCACGCTTGCCTAGAAGAAACCGATTCACTCGTGATTTGAAGATATTTGACCTTTCAGAGAAAATATAGAAAAAAATATTGAATCGACCTCCTTACAGAGCTTGCTTTAGTTACATTTATTTAGTGCATGTTCTGTAAGGAGGTCAATTCATTTTTCTTTCTTTGCTCATAATATGAGGATTTTGGTGTTGCACGTCTTGTGCATTTGCCAGTGTCAAGTATTGAAATATTTTCAAGATTTCTTGTTTTATTAGTGTTATCGTCAAAAAAAACCAGTCATGGTCAAATCTAAGTCATGCCCTAAGTAAAGTGGAGACTTTAGTCGAGGCGAGTCGGAGTTGGTTTTTTAGTGGAGGCTTCGATGGTTTTTTAAGCAGCACGATAATACGTCTTTCTTGCTTTCCTACACTCGATCACGTTTACGAATACGTAATAAAGGTAATAAATAATAATCCACCAGCATTAGCAGAGAAATCATTACACATTAAAACTCGAAAATCATTATGACATGTTATTTTCACTTTGGCGCCAAAACTCAAACACCATGATATATTCTTTCCTCTGTGAGTATTTTGGCGTCGCACTCTTATGCATTTGCCAGTATTAAATTATTATCAAGTTTGATGTAATGTCGTCAAATAAGTCAGTCACAGGCCGAGCGTTAACGTCGTATGATAAGCCATACTTATTACGAGACCAATTATACTTATTATTACGCTATGTTAAGCGTAAAAATATAACGAGAAGTGATAAATAAGAACAAAATTCCTCGCCAATCCCAGTACAGATGAGATGGTTCTTTCATAAATTATTTATTAACTTGCTGCTTGCCTAGTGACAATTTATTCTTCTGAATAAATACGCGCTCATTTGAATAATCTTAAAAATAAAGCTTTATTGTTACAGCTGTGTTTTCTGTCTCGTAGCGAAGTAGGGTTGCCAGATGTACCGCTTTTTGATGGCAAAATGTAGGTAATTTTTTACGAAGGCGTTTTCAGCCTTGATGATCAGGAACTATGTTCGTTCTATATTGACTAAAAACCGGTCAAATCTTCGCTCTTACTGCCTTTTGTCTTGTTTTGTTGCAAAGCCTGTCATACAACGATTTCAAACATTTCATACAAACAATAAATTGAAACATTTTAAATAACCCCTGTTATTTAAAATGTTAAAATTTATTGTTTGTATAAAAGAGCTGATAATCTTAAAATGGCTGAACAGATTTTCTTGAATAATAGCTAAAACAATCTCGATCAAGTCATCTTTCAAAAAAAAAAAACTAAATCAAATTCGGTTTTGGGAGCTACGACGCCACAGACAGGCATATAGATACACAAGTTAAACTTATATAAATACCCCTCTGTTTGCGTCGGGGGTTAGAAATATTATTTTTGTATTGCGGTTATTTGTAACTAACCAAAAGTCGGCGCAATTCGTAGCGTGCGCCGAATTTTGGCATTTTTTGGCACGATCGTGACTCTTTATGTATTGTATCTCGATCGCATTAACAAATTAAAACCAGATATAGATGTCTTATCGTGATTCGGATTGTGATCGTGATCGCGTGCCATCTCACTTACGCGCGTGGTGCGAGTAAGTAGATGCGAACGGGACGGCATGCAATCTCGATCACAATCAAACTTCTATAATAAGGCCGCAGCTATTGTCATGGCAGCTATGTTTATATACCTACAACTAAAAGGTACTACTTTACTTTGCAACGGCAGCCCAATCCACATGTCCTTGTGCCAATTTTTAGTCAGTTAATAATTGTTTTGGAGATTATTTTGGCGTCGAACTCTTTCTAGTAAGCCAATTTATTAATCAGAATTTATTATTATTTGTAATTACATAATATAGATCTTTGTTTGTAAAAAATTAAGATTTTATAAAGAAAAGAAAAGAGCTCAGGTAAACATAATGTTTTACGACCTTAGTGAGAAACTTAACAGACAGCTAAGAATTCAAAATTATTTTGTAAAAAGCATTTCATCTCCGTTCTAGAAGTTTTAATATCTCATCAGTCTAAGTGCTAGTCTGACTTGAGCAAATAAAGTTAAATAGTTGTAGAGTGTACTCCATTTCATTGCTACAAATTGTTGAACGCTTTTAGTACATTCTTTAAACAGCAATTCTGCTTTTACAACTATGTCAACATCATCATCATCAACCAGGAGACGTTTGCTGCTGAACATAGCACCCTAGACCTCCACACTAAACAACAGCCTATCGTTCATATCAGCCATTCAGCGCTCATAACGTGAGCGCGTGAGCGATTATGTACTTAATACAAAACCCATGCTGACACTCACTTTGCGGGAAAGGGACAGAGGAACCCTTCCTAATTCCGAACAAAATCCTTAAACACTTATATCTCAGAACTTTACTAGTTGATTTAAATATTTTCTTTAGTTAGTACCTAATTGGTTAACATTTAATTACATTTTTCATAAGCTAAACAAAATACAAGCTAATACTAACACTACAAAAACAGACTGCCGATAGACCGTTGAAGGTCTAAAGACAATCCAAATGCTAAGCCTACAATCAGTTGGCAGCATACCCAGCTGGCGGCATTACCACGCTGAATGGCAATGCTTATGCGTTGAGCCAGAAACACGCCAGCATGTTGGTCACACGTCGCTTTAACCAGGCGCTCTGAAAGATTTTTGAAAATGAGGTGAACTCCCGGTCCCCAAGGACCCAATGTATCGACCCCAAACGCCACAAATATGTGTAACTATAGGCCGAGGTTAGCATATTTGAGTCGCTTGAGCTGCTCTGCCAAATTGGCATCCGCACCAGCCCTGCCTTGTGTCTCGAATTTGATCACCCAGGTGATCAAAGTGGAATAGACCTCAGGAAAAAGTGACGACGCCAAAGTATCGACAAAAGTCGTGTCTCATACAAGGGGCCGCCCCAACCTTCAGGGAACAAGTTTCTTATTTATTTGTGAGAACATGGTTGGAAGATGGTTTCATGAGAACATGGTTTCATACCAAAGTACCAAACAGCGTCAGTGTTATAAGTAATTTTTCATTGCCTGTTATTTTCAACAAATCGAACACTTGGCCCAATGCCTATTCCTTCGAGAATTTCACACTTAATTTTCTAACTACAAAATAAAAACAAATTTTGCTCCTAAGAACGAAATTAGTTAAATAAATTGTGACCTTATTTCCTTAAACGGAACTTCGCTTATTAAACTCTCAAAAGTCCCAATAATTAACTTGTAAACTATAATAACGGAAGTTTCTGAGTGGAAATAAAAACGAAACTAATTTAGAAACAAAATAAGCTTTGGGAAAGTTTTGGAACGAACTTGGCTCGATGTTCCGTGAATAGACGAGCGAAAATGTTGCTGATTGCTTCAGAAATAAGGTAAAATAAACATGAAAGGACTATAACACACAAATTGTTTCTGAATTTGATTTATGAAAAAAATATAAGAATGTAAGGGTTAGGTTAGGTTAGGTTAGCTTCTAGCAACACAGAAATGTTCCAAACTCCAGGGTTTTGGCGCCAACGTGGAAAAAAACATGCCGGCTTGTTGGATTATTTTCCTAAACTTGTGTATTTTCGAGTGTTAATTTGTTCTAAATGGTGAATTATTATTTATTAAGTGCTTGTAAACGTGCTCGAGTGTAAGGAAGTGATATAACGAGGTGAAACACGTCTTTTCGTGTTGTTTCCGAAACTTCATAGGAGCCTCTTGTAAATCTCCACCACCTTACAGGGGCATGAGTTTGACTTGACCTTGAGTTACTTTGCTTGACTCTGACTGTAACTTGTTTGACGCTATTTAATACTATGTAAACATATTTAATATTACGACTGAAGGACTATGTAAAAATCGGTCATGAAATAAATAAAAAAAAACCAGCAAAGTTTACTCAAATTTATACATAATAAATTTCTTTTAGACCATCGTGTTCCATCCTCGGTCACACCGTCGCTTACCATCGGGCGAGTTGTTGGCCAAACGTAGTTGTTTGTTCGACTCGCACTTGGCCGATGTTTATTCTCCACTGGACACGAGCTTTTGAGATCTTTCAAATAATTTCCTAAAAAGCGTTGGCGTAGTGGTAGCGCAAATTGCAATGCGATGCGCATCGTGGGTGCGCCAAATGCCTCCAGTCCCATAAATATCACATGCTGCAAGCTAAATTGGATAATAGCTGGTAAAAAATACGAACGCTAACATTTTCATGTGTAGTTTCCTTATTTTTAGGTCGTGTATTCATTACAGACATAAATATGCCTAAACTTAAGTCTCCCAAAAACATATACCCCCTTATTAATAAACGTGGAGTAGTCTTGGAATAGTTACACCGTGTTTTGTCTTTTTCGCTCTTACAAATTTTTAACTCGATCGAAAAAGACAAAAGGTGGTGTAACTATTCCGAGGCTACTACACTTTTATTAATAAGGGGGTCAGTGTGTACTACCTACCTAAATTTTAAGGAATCCATATAGAATAAGTGGGTTAGTTATAATTATTATTTAATAGTCAAAAGATTATTATATAATATTAATTAGATTATTTCAGCACACCTACATCCGTCTTTGAGACATATTCCTAACTCTTTTTCTTTCTTGCGGCATTTTATCTTACACTTGATGCTGTCGCATTTGCTCTTCGCTGAAAAATATTAATAGTTTATGTAAGTATAATGCAATTTGAGTTGATATAATGCTTTGATATTAATAGTTTGAATAGGTATAATGTTTAAATATTAATAGTTTGAGTAGATATAATAGTAAACATTTCTAAATTTTAAGTAGGTATAAAGTTTAAATATTATTAGTTTTAGTAAGTTAATAGTTTCAGAAAGTATAATGCAATTTGAGTTGGTTTAAAGATTTAATATTAATAGTTTGAATAGGTATAATATTTAAATATTAATAATTTGAGTAGATTTATAATGTTTTATAATTTCTATATTTTAAGTGGGTATAAAGTTTAAATATTATTAGTTTGAGTAAGTTAATAGTTTAAGTGAGTATAATGCAGTTTGAGTTGGTAGGTATAATGTTTAAAATATGATAATAACTAGTTTCAGTAGGATTAATGTTTAAAAATTAATTAGGAATAATGTTTAAATATTACTGGTTTGAGTAGGTATAATGTATAAAATGTTAATAGTTTGAGTAGGTATAATGTATAAATTATTAATAGTTTTAGTAAAATTTAACATTCCAATACATATTTAAATGTTTGATAATTTTGAATTTGAATTTGTTGTATCAAAATCAATGCATAATTGGCAGAGTAAACGCGTAAAGAAAAATATAATTGTTTAAATTAGAACGGCTGTCACGGCATTTTTGTAAGTTTTTTTTTGTTGCCAATTGCACCCATATAAACGAAACGTCAGTTATTTGAAATCAGTTAGCAGCTGTGATGCGGACAAAGAACTTTGAGACGTAACCCAAAAAGGTAAGGTCCAAGTTCTTTGGATGCGGAGTTCGATGCGTTGACATATATGAGAATGTTCAAGCAAGATTCTGTCATAATACCTGGCGACAGATTTTCCTTCTCATTTCCGTTCTATTTACTTCTCTTTTCTATGCGCGTAACAGACATTAAAAAAACATACAGTCGAATTGATAACCTCCTCCTTTCGTCGGTTAAAAATGGTAACAATCACAAAAAACAAAATAAAGCAATGTTTACGTTTATCATCTTATAGTTTCCTTATCTGATAAGCGCAGTTCTCGTCGTTGGTGCACGCGTAGACCCCATCGATGCCGCAATAGCAGATGCTGCAAGGGGACAGTATGTTCTTCGCCGTATCGCCTGGGTGACACTCTTCTTTGTTATCTGGAAGGTTAACGGGCGGTTATCCGAGTCGCGTGGGCAACAAAACGCTCCCTCAGCCCCCGCCAAGTTATAGCGACGATGTATTTTGCCATGCTAGAGTCAGGACGCTCGCGAGGGGAGTGCAACGACAAAAACGAGCATAGTTCCGACCTCGATGACGCCTGGCGTGGCACTGAACGCGGCGCGCCAAAATTCTCGCGTCCTTTTTACGCTTTTAATTTCACTAAAAAACGACACTATTCACTATCAAAAATCTATCCAAATAAAATAAAAAAATTAATAAAATTGCCTTTCAGTACATGCAATTTCCAGGTTGTTACGAGCTTTCATTAGAGCATAAAATGAAAAAAAATAAACTAAGTCGACTTTGTTTCAATTTTTTTTTTGATCGAGGTAAGTTTATTCTATCGTGTTTTGAACCCATGATACCTACTACCCAAAGGGACGAAACGCTTCAAACAGAAAAAACGAGCAGAGCGAAAGGTACCCCGTTTAGCCATTTGTCCCTTTCACACTACATGTCTTATATGCAATGACATTCATGAACACATATTAGTGTGTGGTGTTGCCACTTTTGGAAAAATATTGTAACCGTAAATTTGGTATTAATTTGGGTAGTCCGTACATGATTTTATCAGCATCATTTTTAATTATTTTTATTTTTATTTGTGAAACATAATATCTAAAAGAAAACTCTCATGGTTATTTAGGGTGCATCCGTTTATTACTGTAGTGATATAAATAAGGAATAAATTAGTATGTACGTGTGTTGAGTACTGCTTCCACCTATTCGACGGAGCAGCCAAGTACCAACTGGAAGCTTTAGATTCCGTAGACCGGCGTGCTATGAGGCTGATTGGTGACAGCAAGCTAGTCGCCAATAAATTACAAAGCCTTGAGCACTGCCGTAAAGTAGCTTGTCTGTCTATTTTCTACCGGATATATTTTGGTGAGTGTGAGCAAAAGCTTCATGACCTTATTCCACCCTCCCCCTTTTACTACAGGACAAGTACAAGGACAGCACACTATCACCCCTTCCTCTTGGAAATTCCAAAAATTTGCCGAAAAATTTTGGAATTTTTTTTTCGATATGGGTTGTCTTTTATGATACGTATTGTCCAAGAATGGAACTCCCTGCTGTCCTCCTTGTTTCCTGAGAACTACAATCTAGGCATCTTCAAGGCTAGAATGAATATATTTCTTCTAGATCAACGTGTTCCATCCTCGGCCACATCGTTGCTTACCATCAGGCAAGTTAGTGGCCAAACGTAGATCTATTCTGTATAAACATATAAAAAAGTATGAAAAGTAATGAGGAATTAGTATCATTGATTATGTCAACACTAGAAAGGGACAAATGGCTAAACGTGGTACCTCTCGCTCTGCTCGTTTTTTCTGTTTGAAGCGTTTCGTCCCTTTGGGTAGTAGGTATCATGTTTGAACCATATCATAAACTCTAACACAGATGTATCTGTGACATGTATTTTTTTCTAGCTGAAATATTGTAATTCAACTGAATAAAAAAATGAATTAATGAAATAAAAAAGTATCGTATTTAATCCGATTACTCATACATTTTGTTAGCCAATTTACATAGTATTTTTTTTCTAATTGCTAAGAAAGTTGTCAGAGAGGTTTTATACAATTACTAGTTGAATCCCGCGGTGTTACCCGCGATTTTCAAATTTTCCGCATTTTGGGAGCGGGAGGGGGGGGGGGGAAGTACCCCATGTCCGTCTTTATGATGCATACTATCTTCCTACCGAATTTCGTTAAGATCGGTTTAGCCATTTAGTCATTAAAAGCGAACAAACATCCAGACAGGGAGACAGAGTTACATTCGATTTTATAATATTAGTAATCATTATCGGTCTCATTGACGTGTCGCATCCTGAACTAAGCGGTGAACCTGACTAGCGCCGGTTATGAGCGCGTATATGGCTGGCGTTCGGGAAATTGCGTGACATCTTCTCGTCCAAGATACCACAGTGCCTAAAGATAACGGTCTTTGAACAGTGTGTGTTGCCAGTGATGACATATGGTACTGAGACGTGGTCCTTGACTGTTGGCCTTTTGGAAAAACTCAGAGTCACTCAGCGGGCAATGGAGAGAGCTATGCTCGGAGTTTCTTTGCGCGATAAAATCCGAAACGTGGATATTCACCAAAGAACCAGAGTCACCGACATAGCTGTTAAAATTTGCAAGTTGAAGTGGCAATGGGCAGGCCACATCGCTCGAAGAACCGATAACCGATGGGGAAGAAAGGTTCTGGAGTGGAGACCACGAACCGGAAGACACAGCGTAGGTAGGCCTCCCACTAGATGGACCGACGACATAGTGAGAGTCGCTGGCATCCAGTGGATGCAGAAGGCAGGCTGTCGTTCAGTGTGGAGGTTAAAGGGGGAGGCCTATGTTCAGCAGTGGACGTCTTCTGGCTGATAATGATGATGATATGGCTGGCAAAACCAAAGGTCCTGTTGCAAGGCGCACAGTGCAACTGAACCTTTAAGAACCTTTTTCAATATTGTATGTGTAGGTGTAGGAAGGCTTCGGACGGGTCTTAATAATAAGGCGTTTTTGATAGGTTTAATATAGATGTTTATTATAGAATTTTCGTAGACGCCTATAATTAGCAAGAAAAAAAATGAGAAGAGACAGTCCCGAAGTCACACTAAAAAAAAAACGATATTTAATTTTATTCGTAGTTCAACAATTAGAGTTATTTGGCGTAACTTGAATCTATCTATCTTCTATCTATATATTTAAAAAATTATCCCCATAGTGGGCTTGAGCATTTGGATTGTCTTTAGACCTTCAACGGTCTATGGGCAGTATAACTGTATTTGTAGTTTTAGTTTTAGTTTTAGCTTGTATTTTGTTTAGTTTATACTTCCTTGTATTGCAAATAAAAATAATCCCCATTTACATGGTCACGTCATAACTTGAGAACGACTTTACCGATTTCATTAATATGTTTTTATAGTTTTCTAATACTTTGTAGGACGTTCTTACGGACTGAAAAATTAAGAAACATGGGTAGAAAATTAAAAAAATTCAGAAATCTTAACGATTGTAGCTTGCATGTGAAACCACAGGACGCGGCAAGTTTTACAATAAAACAAATTGCCAAAAACGACACAAGTACAAAGTTACTAATATAAACAAACCTTTTTTCTTCTTTGGCTTTTCTGTAATAGGGTTATCCATTAGAAGAAATCTTCTTAAATAGTTATTGTTCCTGGTATTCTGTCTGTTCATTATGAAATTGTCTTCTGGAAATATTCCTGTAAACCAGTTAAAATTGCTAAGAAAATAGGAGTTACCTTAAAGGCGCAATCTCACGATGTATTTCAGCGGCGGCATGGCACCTTTTCGATGCAACACGGATGCAGCACAAAACAAAAAAAAAACAACTAACAACTAAAAAATAGTCCGGAATAAAACACGGTGTGTCACTCCGCAGTTTAGGTACGTTCGCCCGGTGCGCCTTTCGGGCAGGCGTATGGCAGGGTTTTTTGTTCATTAATAATAACCCTGTATAACGTACCATCGTTGTTTGAATCCCAATAATCAGATAATTCATCATACGAGGATATGTTTGTGCTAATCTGAAACAAAAAAAAAGTTGAAAAAGAGCCTCGAAACTCACTCTGCGTGACCAAATTTGTCATAGCTCCGCAACAGGAAGGGTTTTTTTGAGTTATTTGTGCGCCGTGTGGGTATAGAGGTGCTCTAAAAGTTAAATAAGCAGAAAAAGAAATAAAGATGTTTTTACACAAAGCCAAATAATACATTAGGTGTGAGAAGGTAGTCTATGATAGTTGATTGAATCAGGCGTTAGTTTGCGAAAGTTCATCTTCAAAACTGTTTTTTTGACGAATCTCTAATGTTTTTGCGCTTCAACCTGCAACGTCGCATTAATGGTACGTTGTGTTTAATGCGACATTGAAGCGAAAAAGCCTCAGAAAAGAAAAAAAAGTTTAAATTAGAACGGCTGTCAAGGTATTTTTGTAAGAAAGTTGTAGTCAGTTGCATTCATATAAACGAAATGTCACTCATTCGAAATCATATAGCAACTGTGATGCGGACAAAGAACTTTGAGACCTAACCCAAAAAGGTAAGGTCCAAGTTCTTTGGATGCGGACGGATGTTCGACGCGTTGATCTAAATAAGAATGTTCAATCAAGGTTCTGTCATAAAGCCTGGCGACAGATTTTCCTTCTCCTTTTTTTTTTATTTCTCTTTTCTTTATTTACTTTTCTTTTCTGTGGGAAAAACACTTGAGATTCATCAAAGAAACAGTTTTGAGGTGGTCTGTGAGTCACAAAAGTTTGGGGGCCTCTAGTTTAGATCATCACCATCATCATTTCAGCCATAGGATGTCCACTGCTGGACATAGGCCTCCCCCATCGATCTCCAAAAGGGCCGGTTGGAAGCGGCCTGCATCCAGCGTTTCCCTGCGATCTCTTTTAGGTCGTCTGTCCATCTTGTGGGTGGACGTCCTACGCTGCGCTTACCAGTCCGTGGTCTCCATTCCAGAACCTTAGTTACCTATAGTAATTTTTAAACTTTCGCGATTTGAGTTACCTAGTTTGGATAGTTGCAAGAAATCTAATGAGAGCGTGAGGTAGTTTTTTCTATTCTCACCATTGGCATTGACAAGAAAAGTAACACAATTCTTCTCATTCTCGTTTGAACGATTGTAGTTAATTGTTTTCCACATGCCAGCCAAGTTAGTTTATAAGGGTTGGGTACTACGGAACTCCCACTAGATGGACCGACGATATTGTGAGAGTCACTGGCATCCATTGAATGCAAAAGGCAGGCTGTCGTTCAGTGTGGAGGTTAAACGGGGAGGCCTATGTTCAGCAGTGGACCTCTTCTGGCTGATGATGATGATGACTACGGAACCGTAAAAACAAAGTTTAAGATAACATTGAATATTTAGGCAATATTGTTTTATGTATTTTTGAATTACAAAATTTAAAATATATCTAAAAGATTTGGTATAATTTATAATATTGAACCGGTGGACGTTGCTGGGATCATCAACTTCTTTATCAAACACATTTCTTGTATTTAGTGTTCGAGAACGTGCTTGAGTGTGGAGAGTGATATAACGAGGTGTAACAGATCTTTCGCAGTTGTTTTTTTACCTCTGACACAATGTCGTTGTCTCTGTCCGTTCCGTTGGCATCACTTGCTGTCAGACCAAGAGGCTTTCTCTTATTTGAGGTAAAATAACAGTTAACACTCTGTATATGTCTTTTCGTGTTGCTTCCAAAACTCCACAGAAGCCTGTAGTAATGTCTTCATCACTTTACTAAGGCATGACTTGAACTTGACCATGACTTACTTTACTTGACTCTGACTGTAACTATGAATTGTTTGATGATATCTAATTTAAACTCGAAAAGGTCGGCAACGTATTTGTGATGCCTCTGGTGTTACAAGTATCCATGGGCGACGGTGACTGCTTACCATCAGACAGACCGCCTGCTTGTTTGCAACCAATGTCATAAAAAAACCATTTCAATACTTTACACTGACAAATGCACAAGACGTGTGACGCCAATATTTTCATGAGGAAGGAAGTATAAAATCTAGGACAAAATTAGGTACCGCAATGTTCACAAATTCTCAAGCCGCAGATAAATGGTGATGGAAACAGCGGCTCGACCGCGCAATTCTACATTTAATAATAAAGACCGCAGGGTCCGCAGGTGCCATGAGGAGTTATACTGTACAAGTGTAAAAGAGCCCTAATTTTCAGTTTAATTAAATTTATATTCGAGTAAAAATCTGTTGCCAAGCGTCTAAAGTAGTGGTCCACCACACGGAGCTTTAGAATCACAGAAATCGGACCTACCTTTTTTAGGCCCAATTTCTTTGTTCAGAATACTGTTTCCTAGTGATTTTAGGTTTTTGTCCAAATAAAAGTATATTACTATGAACCCTGATATTCTGTGGTCCTATTGATACAACTGTCACTGTCAAACAAGCACGCGAAAAACTTTTTAATGGTTGTTAGCACAGCAAAGAGAAGTAAAAAAATATATTCTTATCTGTGGTTGTCAGGAGTTAACGAGTTAACACACGAGACGTACATGGTTGGCGAACCGCCGTCTAACCAACGGGAGAGAAAGAGAAAATTTTCTCTCTCCCACCCGTTGGTTGGACGGCGGTTCGTCAACCATGTACGTCTCGTGTGTTAACACTATTAGATCTATTCTCAAAGGGTTAGATGTCAGACGTCCATATGGTGAGATTTTCTCACTTTTAAACAACGAATGTTACTACAATACAATTAACTCCATAGTTACAAGTCAAACTACTCCAGTACACTTTCTACATTGATGTATATAAACTTACATAAACAGTATATGTTAATAATATTATTATGTGTACATAATTCAAATTAAATAATCTTATTCAATTAAAAATATTATGAGCAAAAATGTATTACAATATATTATGTCAGTATTTCATATGTCAAATTAATTCATCAAATTACTACAGATGACCATAATGGTTAGCTTTATATCACCATTATATAGAACGAAACCATGGTGTTTACACAAAGTCGTGAGTTTCGCTACATCTATATTTGACATTTTGAGGTTTTTCTCATATTTTTCGATAAGTATAGCTGTAATGTAAAACGTACCTTTACGTTTCCCTCCATAATAATTATGAAAGCATTTTAGCCTAACCACGGAAGTAGACAAACTAAACAAAATTGATAAAAGTGGGTAAAGAATTGCGCGCACGCTCGCTTAGCTTCACAAATATTAAAACTATGTGAAAGAGATAAAATAATGCCCTGGACAGTGAGGGCGGTCAGATAAGTAAAATTGCTATAATTATTTTTATAAGTTTTTTTTTGTAAAACAGAAAGTTTTATTTTCTTGCAACACTTGTAATGCGTTTCATTTATGAAACAAAACAAATAACAGCAAATAAAACTAAAGCCAAGTGTTGAAAATGCATATTTTAGCTGCAATTTAACTAAAAGCATTTTACATGTTTCTTTTTTGTTTCTGTCGGCATAGGCCATTATACAATTTTACTGCAACTGGATTATATTTATTGTAGCCACAGTTGTAAGAACTATTAACAGTAAAGCGACTTCCAAATATTTTTCAACAGTGTATTCTGCCAATGATCAAATCTCATTGTCTTCTGCCCACACTTTGTTTAGCATTCAAATTCAAAATTATTTATTCATGAAATTTACATCCATGTTGTTACTGGCACTAATTGCCAGAATGGGTGTTAGAAATTCGTACCTTAATTATTTTTTTTCCTTCCATTTGTTATAACATAATTATACTGAGGTCGTATACGTTTATTCTAATTGTTATATGAGTTTTTTATTCATTGTTTAATTTGTCTAGTCAGTGTTATGAGATATTAAAAACGGGCCAGCAGTTTAAAATTCATGACCTTATTTTCGAATTGATATTACGTTTTTAGGGTTCCGTACCCAAAGGGTAAATACGGGACCCTATTACTAAGCCTACGATGTCTGTCCGTCCGTCTGTCCTACCCATTAACATCTGTTTCTTTCTAACCGTAATAGATAGCCAGTTTTTACGGCGGATTGACTAACAAATAATAAAAAAGTCAAAAAGTAAAAACGAAACGTGGGGTCAAATTTATTTTTTGCTTATTTTTGTATTAGCTCTAAGGTAAAAACTGTAATATTTACAAGCGTCAAACTTAACATGATTATAGTACACACTTTAAAGGATAACAAATAATAAAAAATGGCCAAGTGCAAGTCGGTGACAAGTTTTTGTTCATTACCAAGTTATAATTGTTATACTTGAGCGCCTGTGGCAAAGTAATTAACTGCGTAGCAAGTTCTTCGACAATGAAGGCGTTATAATAACTGGTTAATCTGTTACTTGGACAGTTGGTCGGAAGGTTTTATTGTGTTTTGTGGTGGTACGGAACCCTCAGTGTTCGAGCCCGACTCGCACTTGGCCGATTTTTTTAAGTAGTGTTAATCCTGGCGCTGCAATGCGATTTGCCCTTTGTACTTCATGCCAAGAGTTTAGCAGAATTGTCCATACTGGTTGTCTGCAGTGGCCACTGCATTGCGTTATGCGCCAGTACAGGAGCCTGACTAAAAATTTATATTTATTTGGCCCATCTGCCGCCCGTTGCCCAGCGCCTGGTCGAATACCGCTGGGTTTTAATCTTGCTATGTGTTCTGGAAGAACATTTCTAAATTTCTTTCAAAGTCGATAGGTATTCGATCTTTGCTGTTCACGTATTTCCCCATCGTGCCATTTTAGAGAAATTTTATGGTCATTCGAGCTAAAAAGAAACGCGAAATGACAGTTAAACTTTTGCATAAATTAATGAAGAAAGAAGAAATGAAAAGGGAAGCCAGAAGACATCCACTGCTGAACATAGGCCTCCCCCTTTAACCTCCACACTGAACGACAGGCTGCCTTTTGCATCCACTGGATGCCAGCGACTCTCACAATGTCGTCGGTCCATCTAATTAAGTAATATTATTCGTGCAAATTGAATTTATTTAACAAGTTTATCCTGATGATGAGTTTACTAGAAAATTATTGAATTGTTCTTTCAGATTTCTAAATTATGGTGAAAAACTTTAATTTCTATCTACGCCGTCCTTTTATTATGCCAATCTCTAGTTCTAATTCAGAGATTTTAAATATTAACACTTATGCTTTTTAGACTGAACAAAAGACATGCCTGAAGTTCCTTTCCACATGTGAACTAAAAATTTACTTTTATTTCGTTCAAGGGAGCCAAGTTGCAGCCTTTATTTTAGCACTGCCTAGTCATGCGACAACTGTGAGTGAATAACTTGCAAGAAGAAACAGCATGCTCGTATTTTTTTTATATCTAGGTCATAGAGATACAATTCTCTCAGTGAAAACATCAAAAACGTCTAAGCGTCATTGTACATTCATTGTATCAATTATGTAGTTCACAATGCCCCAAAGTCAAAGTTAAAGTTTTTATTTGCTTGCACAGGGGTCGGGGTTTCAATTAGCCCCATGGAATCGGGGTATGCGGTATCGCCACTCACTTTCACACTCACATTGATTGCTCGCCACAAAGCCACGTTTAAGTTTAAAGTTTTATTTATAATCATTCTCGGGTCTAGCCCCGGACATTTGGTAGGCATTGGTGGGGCTGAAGCCAACACCAAGAGGCCCGTTGAATATAAAAATACAATTATGGAATGTGTAAAAAATTGAATATAAAAACTAATACAATATGGGATATAAAAAGTCTGGGCGATTGAGATGAACAACTTGTGGATGGGTTAACAGGTATGGTATGAGGTACGGCACCTGCCAATTATGCCTCATTTCAAAAATACTTAGGCAGGTGATGACTTGCCACCCACTTAATAGGCCCCCCATAATGGCTGCCGCATATTGGCACCGAAGGGGCAACATTGGCGTGGGTGGCTTAGGGTGTCGAGAGGTGTGCTGCACTTTCACTAAGAGCTACTCGCGGCGTTATGCCCTTTAACACTTCCACCCTGGAGCTTAGGTTCTTAGATCTTGCGGTTTCCACCCCCAGACGGACGGTTAAGGCAAGCCAGGGGAGGGGTCAGGGTTTCTGGGGTTTTAGACCCAGGAATCGGGGTACGCGGTGTTGCCACTCACCGACGGCTCGCGATAAAGCCGCCCCTACGTATAAAAGTTTTATTCAATTTATTTATTTTCTTTCTTAATTTTTAAGTTTTTTACATCAAATAAATAGGAATAAAATTGCATAAAAACATTAAAAAAAACTTAAAAACTAGGGTGCCGCCGGCAGCGGGGCAGGGCAAATTTTTTTATTATTACAATAACAATATTAAAAAAAAAAAAAAAAAAACAATTGGATGCCTATATTGTTCTCCTGTATAAATTTCATGTTGTAAATAACTCTCTAAGGTAATAAGCGATAGGTTTCAAAGATCTGAACTGGAAGGAAGTAAGTGAAAGATAGTTCTTGCTCATATTATTCGTTCGTATGGCAACACTACGTTGCAAGCTGCAAATGTTTTATTTATGTGTGCTCTGCATGTATATTGTAGATGTGCACCAGGCACTTGCGTGAAAAAATTATGTTATGTGCACGTAGTTTCAGGACGTGAGGTGCACTAAATGGACGTAGGGGTGGACTCTCTTTGTACATTAGGTATTTTCCCAGTTTTTTTTTTAATATTCTTTTATTTAAAAAAAACTCCTTCTTCTTATATATTTTTTGTTTTGTTTTTTTGTTTATTTCTTTTTTTTTTCGTTTTTTTATTTATTTATTTAGTTTCCAATCGTTAAAACAATTATAATAATATTTTTTGTGCTTTCAAGTCGTTTTTGTTGTAGCCGTTTCGTTTTTATATGGATGCGAACCCATATAAAAACGAAACGTCAGTCATTCGAAATCAGTTATGCGGAGTTCGACGCGTTGATCTAAATAAGAATGTTCAATCAAGGGTCACTCATATGCCTGGTAACAGAATTTCCTTCTCATTATCTTTTTATTTACTTCTCTTTTCTGTGGGTATTTTAGATTACATAATGATAAGAGTTGTTCGGAATGATGAGTACAGTTACCTTCTTTTGGCTTTGAGAGTGTTCCCCTTACACCCCGTATAGTGTGTGCATGTATATAGTGTTAAAACCACGTTACTTTCCACAATGAAATACATTTTATAAAAAAAAAAAAAAAATGGGGATTTTTAATTTTTTTAATAAATTGTTTACATAACCATTTCGAGCAATAGACTTACTGATCATCATTCATTATTATCATCATTTCAGCCGTAGGACGTCCACTGATGGACGTAGACCTATGGGGACGTAACCGGCCCTTTTGGATAGGGGTATCCAAAAGGGCCTGTTGGAAGCTGCCTTCATCCAGCGTTTCCCTGCGTTCACTTTTAGGTCGATTGTCCATTTTGTGGGTGGACGTCCTACGCTGCGCTTACCGGTCATTGGTCTCCATTCGAGAACCTTTCGGCACCATCGGCCAACTGCTATTGTATTATTAAAAAAAAATATCCCTAATTCCTTATTGTAGGTACTTAAATACTACAGATTCGTTCAAGACAGTTCCTAATAACTTTTTGATAAACTTTTAAAGTGTTGAAAATGTGAGGTAATTTGACTCTGGCCGGTGAACACGGCCTATAAAAATAAGCCTCGTTTCACAGCTGTGCGGGAGACCCGTGCGGGTTACCGGAGCGGAGACATACGTGAGGCGCTAGAATATCGTTTCCCAGCGACGCGGATTGTTCCGTACGGGACTTGCCGTACTTGATGTACGGGTCTACCGTACAACTGTGAAACCAGCCTGAATAGCTCCACGGATCTCTGACATTCTCCAACCTTCAAACAAAATATTAATAGTGCCTCTAGTTTTCTTGAAACACTTTCAAGTATTACAAGATATTTTTCCACGAAGAGAGTGAAGTATGAAATACAAATGTATTTTCTTTTTGTAGACGTCAGAAGATAGCAAGAGAATAGGTTTTATTTATCTCCACCAGATGCACTACTGCTTTTCGCTTATACTAAATTATTTAATTTTATTCTTTTATTTCTTAATAATTTATGTTCATCGTCAAAGAATTTAAGTTATAGAAACGCTGAAAATTCAATAAATTTTTAGAAAAACAAAACAAGATCCGACTATTTACATTTCCTAGGCTATTTACATGTATTGTACAAACTTAAACTAAAAAGTAGAAAATAATATTTTAGCGTAAATAAATAAGTAATAATAATAATAAATAAATAAATAAAAAAAATAAAAGCGTGAGGTTGCGGGTTCAAACCCCGGGCCCGTACCAATGAGCTCTTTGGAGTTTATGTACGGATTTTCATACCACTGGCTTTTCGGTGAAGAAAAACATCGTGAGGAAACCTGCATACGTACGGAGAAGAAATTCAATGCCGTATGTGAATCCATCAATCCGCACTGGGCCAGCGTGGTGGATATAGCCCAATCACCCTTTCGAGGGTAGGCAAAAAGTCCAGCAGTGGACTGTTAAAAGGCTGATTATGATGATAATGATGAATATTTAAATTACCTCAAACCTATGAACATTAAAGAACAATCAACGAAATTGTTGATACATATATACCTACTTACCTACCTATTTAAATTTTATAATCAGTTATTTATTGAGTCGGTCTCAAGAATCATCAAAATCAATCGCATCGTCGCTTTACATCAGGCGAGTTGGCGGTCAAATGCAAGCCAACTATTAAACAAACAAAAAAACACAAAAAAAATATACAGTCGAATTGATAACCTCCTCCTGAAGTCGGTTAAAAATGTCGCCACATTTTTAGTGCCTTTTTAACGAGTATGACGTCTCTATCGGTGAAACCTCATTGCCGTATCGTCCGTCTATGTTTAGATTAGAAAATGCATCTAGCATTGCACACACAAAAAATTACACTTCCTTCCTTACATAATATATTGTACAATACTTACTGCAAATTGTCTATTCGTGAAAACGAATCCAGAATTATTTCCGGCAATATCTGACGTCATTATCAGCTTTTCATGTCCCCACTGCTGGGACACAGGCTTTCTCTCAGAGAAGATGGGCCAGGATGGGCTTTAATCCAGCATGCTGGCCCAGTGCATGTTTTTGAACTTATGAGGTTCTTGGACATATTGGTTTTCTCACGATGTTTTCCTTCACCGTTGTTTAGCGATAGCATCCAAACAGCAGACCGAAATTTATTTAGGCACTTAATAAGTCATTGGTGCAGGCCAGACAATCAAACCGGGCCGATTGTAAATCGCACAAACATACATAAGCCCGAAAAAACACTCCATATTGGGTCAAATTAAAAATGTAACGCAAAATCTACACCAAAAATATTTTATGAAATTACAGAGGGATGAAATAATTAGTTTACGCTCGTAACAGTGAAAATTAGGCCGCAAACACACTATATAACCTAATAAGGATGTAAACAGGGCTCCCAACACGCCATGTCAATACTTATTAGCATAACCCGAGGGTTAATTGAAAAACCAGTGTTAAAAATTAGCATACTCGCATAAAGAGATGAGTTTAAGTACCTCAAGCATACATTTATACAGGGTTACACGCTCAAATCAGATAAACAAGAGATATGTGCGTAGTGAAATTATGTTGTTTCATGCACTTCTTTTACTATACCGCTAAAAACTGATTAACGCAAAAACTGTAAATACACTTACTTGTTTTTCACGCGCACTAAGTAACTGCGAACTGGAGCGAAAATAGTGAACTAATTAATTATCCACGTGTAAACAAAATGGCGGGTCTGTAAGCTCGACTTACGAGCGAACGACTTACTCGAGATGCATCAAGCCTGATTTAGGCCTGATGCTTTCGCACCCGCCACGCCATCTTACTATATCTACATAATTATATATAATCACTATTACATAATTACATATATTAATTGCATATCTATTAGCATATTTATTTTTTATATAAGAATTTTAAGTACTAGTGTGTATTACTATTAAAATGTAAGTATGTGTATGGTATAAATAAAATAATTCTATAATAAAAAAATATATATATAAAAGATATTATATAAAAGAGTCTATACTCTATTGCACACCCCGTCTTTTATAAATCCTTTCCATCCTAAGGTTGCCTGGAAGAGATCGATTTTAGCGATAAGGCCGGCAGGCATACACTAGTTTTTAAGATTGTTTTTTCCTCTGTATCAAAGTGTGAACAGTAAATATTTCTCCCTTTGTATCAATTTTCTTGGTGTGAACAATGAAGAATTAATCAATCAATTTTCTGAGCAATTTTCTTAATTTTTCTTTCCTTAACAACCTTCCTGCCGCTTCTACTGATATGAATTCCTGCCTACGGAAACCGTTATTACAAGCCTTTCGTCAAGCTAAGAACGTAAATAAAATTAAATAATGGTTTTCAAACGCTAGGCTAAAATGCCAACATTCAAAAGATATTTTCACCCGTAAAACGGTTCAAAGCAACCCAGCGGTGCACTCGTACAAAACATAAAAAAATACGTTCGTGTGCGGAGTGCAAATGATCAAAATATGTAAAGGCAGGAATATCCAGTGGATAGTTTGAGGGCGACATCAAATATTCCCACCAATAGGTATTGAAAGAGTCACTGGCATCCTGTGGATGCAAAAGGCAGGCTGTTGTTCAGTGTGGAGGTTAACGGGGGGGCCTATGTTCAGCAGTGGACGTCTTCTGGCTGATGATGATGATGTAAATCATAACATATTTTTGCCACATCATCTCTTGTTTATTAATCCTTGCTACATTTTCAAGCTAGGCTACTGCGGCCTCTTCAGCTGAAAGTATGTGCTCTTTAATTTATAGCCGGAAAATGTCCAAAATCCGGGCTGAAATTTTCATTCTGTTGTGTGTTCTTGACAGAATTTTAGGAGAATATCCAAGGAGGTTTATGTGAGTGTTCCTAAGTTATGAGGTAAGGTCAGATAATTTAGGTACACTATTTTATCAAGAGAGGCATTTGCTTTTGAGGCAGATGGTTTTAATTTTATCATAGAAACTGGCGTCGATTCTGCCATACCCACTCACTAAACTAAACCAATCTGACAGGACTAAAATTATCTCCCTCTCTTTTCATTTTAATACGTGAGAGAAGGATGGCAATAATTTTAGAGCTGTCAAATTTAGTTTAGTTTAGTTTAGTTTAGAGAACATCAGAATCGATGCCAATGACGTGGTTTTCACACATTTTATTTCTATTATACGGGAATTACTCACGTAAGATTAAGCCGGTCAATCCGACTATACTTAGTTTCAATCGCATTAGGCGGTATTTTTCAAGGTGAATGCACGTGCGCGGCTACGTCTCGCTTGGTTTGGCTAGTCAAAGTGACCGACTTAATTTAACGTGAGTAATTCCCGTAAAATATAAATAAAATATCAGACGGTTTTAAGTTTTCAGTTTTATTATTTGGGTAGAGATTAATTATATTTTTAAGCGATTATTACAGCTTAAAACATGTTGTAAATCATTGAATAAATATATACAAGGTTATTTTTAATTCATCCTTAAGCCTCTCATAGGCAGTTTCCCTACATCACATCGAACAACTTTTGTTCCAGTACATGTACTTATTAATTAGTTAAAAAACAAACAAAAAAATTAATTAGGCCTCTAAATGACAATAACCCTACGAAGTCTCAAATAAGAATGAATTCGGAGGCCTAAGCAAAAAATAACAGCCGCAACTTGCATGAACAAATAACAAGACAAAAAAACACAAAAATTAAAAAAAATAATTGCGGAACTTAATAAGGTTTGTGAAAAGTCATAGAACAAAAGTTGTCAGGTATTATGTAGGGAAGCTGACTGTAAGTGTAAGTTTTATGCTAATTAAAAATAACCCTGTATATTCATATATATACATCATCATCAGCCAGAAGACGTCCACTGCTGAACATAGGCCTCCCCCTTTAACCTCCACACTGAACGACAGCCTGCCTTTTGCATCCACTTGGTGCCCGCGATTCTCACAATATACAATATATACATACATACATATAATACCAACGCGATAAATACATACATACAAGAAAATTAACTTAAGATATTTTTTATTTATATTCTTTCTTCTAGCTGCTTCCCGTGGTTTTTAACAAAATTACCTATTTCCTGGAAAATAATTATTTTGTGCAGCTTTATGTACACAATAACGTCTTAATATTACATAAAATACGAGCTGCGCCCCGCGGTTTCATCCGCGTGGATTACACCTTATATCATCAGCTGTCTGCCAGTGAGTCCCGTCAAATTTGGTCTAGACAATTTGGAGTCCATAGGAAACATACATACACGCACACACATATCGCCTTTTATAATGATTACAGTTAAGGGGCCGTTCATTAATCACGTGATGTTTTTTTTAAGCATTTTATAACCCCCCCCCCCTCCCCCTTGGTGATGCGTGGTGAGGTTTAAGACTAACCCCCCCCCCCCACCCAAAATCAAGTGTATTTTTTAGTACCTACAAAGAATCTTATTTTTTTAAATATTATCTTATACAGTTATTAAGTATAATCTATGACCATGACAAATTGTGTAGACAGAAAGGTTGCAGGTTGTTTTTGATAGACAAGGTCACACTACACGCCGCTTTTCGGTTTTGAAATCGCGCGTTTGACGAAAAAATAAATACACCTGATATCTTACTACACCCCCCCCCTCCCCCCTTGTGATATTTCGTGATTTTTGCTAAACCCCCTTCCCCCCTTTCAAGCCTCACGTGATTAATGGACATTCCCTAAGTGCATATTGCTTGGGATATTATTATTTATGTAGTAAACTGCAGTTACTCTATCTTGGTAGATACTTCAAAGCAAATAGCTATAGTTTAGGCAAAGCGTTGGAGCGTCCAGACCAAACTGCATAAATAAGGCTCGCTTCAAACCAGGTGTACCGAGCTCAGCTTTGCAGTAGTGTAGGGTTATCAAATAAGATGGAATTCCCAAAAAGTTTATTAAACAATATTTAACAACCTTTTTGTATTTTTTGTGCCAAAGAGGTTGGATAACAAAAGAGGTATGATAACACATAAGGTTGGCGTACAAAGAGGTTGGCTATCAAAAGTAGTTGGTTAAGAAAAGAGGTTACCTTGTAAAATTTACGTACAAAGTTGTCTGTTAAAAGAGGTTGGCTAGTAAGACATGTGTTTTAAATGCTTTATTTTAATTTTTTTTATTGGCTACGGCCCCATTGGTTGTTGGGGCAATTTTGCAATTAACAGTGAGGGAGGAGGTAGTGAGATTGTCTAAAAACGAGGTAATCCTGGAAAAACATCGGGACTAGTCACGTATTATTTTACTAATACTTTTTTTATTTTTTTATTAGTAAGACATAATTGGCTAATTAATTATAAGAAGTCGGCTAACAAAAAAGCGTCAAAACATTTTATAAACAATAATTCAACTTTATTACACACTCGAAACGAAAATACACACGTTTAAGAAAATAATAATATGAAGCGACATGTTTTTTTTCACGTTGGCGCCAAAACTCGGTTGGTATAATATTTTCGGATGTTGCACAACCAACAACCCTATTCTAGAGCTGCATTAATGAACTGAGCTCCAGTATTAATATTCGCTGCTTTTAATCTGAAAGGGATTACTAGGGTGTCTGTATTGGAATTAAAATTGTAGTCTTTTTCTTACCGACTTGCTTTCTGATTTCAAATTGTTCAATACTTTTGAGCTACTGTAATTTTTGTACAAAAGAGTGGTTAACGGTTCTTCGAGCGATGTGACCTTACTACTTCAACTTCCAAATTTTATTAGCTATGTCGGTGACACTGGTTCTTTGGTGGTAAATTGTCGGGAAAAATACAATCAGCTTAATTTTATTGATAACTTTGTAATCCAGTTTTTCAACTCGCTTAATCTCAGCACCATTTCAGTACCAATCAAGTTACAATCCAATACGTACTAAAACCTAATGCGATGTCATAAAACGCTGACCTAAGGCTTCGTTAGCTTCGATTCTGCTTGGAATAATAAAAACCTCTGAGATTTAAAAGAAATAACTTTGACTCAATCTGGAGTCTCAATGGAAACCGTCGACTACAATTGGGTAGACTAGACAGCAGTTTTTTTGTATGAAGTATAAGAAGGCATTTCTACGCTCTATGTATGTGATTTTTCAGACTCTGTCATCACATAGTTATAAGAAATAATACTTAATGTTGTATGTTCGTGATGGACAAAACTGTTGATACTTTTACTTACTTACTTTACCATCCATGTACCTACACAGTTTATACCAAAAATATTTTTTGATTCTGATTCTGCAAAAGATCCATAATATGTACCACCAATTATTCAACCAATATTTAAAAATAAAGTAATATATGGCAATGGCTCAATTTTTTAAGCTTTAAGAATAGATAATTATTTTAATTTTCTTTACCGATTGAATTTAAAGAAAAGGCTGTTAAAGATATTTGGTGTCTAATGTTACCTAGCCCATGGCACGACTGATATCTCCAATTTCTAGTTAATCTCTGGAATTCCCAGTTCACTATTTGCGAATGCTAATGACGCTTTGTGATAGTGATGGGAAAATAATATCGATGAGGCAAAAACGTCATTGTATCGATACACTCGTTATTAGTTTGTAGATGAGAATGGATCTGTGCTTACTTTAAAGCCCTCAATATTTTATTGAGGGCTTTATAACACAGTGAATTGAAATTTTTCACAGCGAAAATATTAACAGGCGCAATTTTTCAGTTCGATGCTAAAGGATATTTTTTATTATCGGCCAAATATATATATAATCGCTCGAAGAACCGATAACCGATGGGGAAGAAAGGTTCTGGAGTGGAGACCACGAACCGGAAGACGCAGCGTAGGAAGGCCTCCCACTAGATGGACCGACGACATTGTGAGAGTCGCGGGCATCCAGTGGATGCAAAAGACAGGCTGTCGTTCAGTGTGAAGGTTAAAGGGGGAGGCCTATGTTCAGCAGTGGACGTCTTCTGGCTGATGATGATGATGATATATATAATATATTATTTATTTATTTCCAAGTAACAGACTCATACGAATAAAAAAAAAACAATAGAAAAAAACAATAATAGTAGCTAGTCACAATACATTAATAATAATTATTACCAATTGAAATTTAAAATAATCAAACTAAAAATGTTAACATTATACAATAAATTAATTATGTCAAAGGTCCTACTGTGTGCAGTGTGAAATGTGTAATAGTGTATTACTATGGAGTTATTAATAAATAATTGTATTGTATTGAACAAACCAACAATGATTTATGTAAGAGCAATCTAGCCTACCTGCTATCGCAGCCAGCATGCTGTTGTGGCTCCCCCGCACGCGCCGCACCAGTGACGTCGCTCGTTTACGCATTGTGGTGTAGAAGCAATCCACAAATGAATGTAACCGTTTTGTTTATAATAAAGTGTACATTTTTGTTAGCTGTCAGACAGCTGCTACTTGTCAATACTTGTGGAGCGGGTGTTTTTCGCTTCTTAACCACTCAGATCCAACTCTGTAGCCAGTTTAGCCACCGTTTTCCTCCAGCAGGCCTAGCATGGGCTGTGGATAAATTGTCTTTCTACCGTTTTTATCCACGCCTAGACGCGACGAAGCTAGAATATGAATACGATTGTCTTTTTCTCGCGGGATAAAAACGGTGGAAAGACAATATGTCCACGGCCCGTGCTAGGCTGCATCGTCAATCAAACACAAGCCAATAGTCAAATAGAAGTAACGTTAGGGGTTTTTTTATTTTTTTATTATTATAAATAGGCTTGCGCTTGGACGCCAACTCGCCTGATGGTAAGTGATGATGCGGCCTACGATGGAGCACGTTTGCCCAGAAGAAACCTATTCACTCTCGACTTGAAGACACCCAGATTGTAACTATCGGGGAACACCCACTCAGGCAGCGAATTCCACAGACTAGCAGTTCGCACAATAAATGTGGAATCAAAGCGCTTCGTACGGGTTCTCGGAATATCAACCATAAAGCGGTGTCGATTCTTCGTGCCCACTCTGGCAGTCCGATAGGTGTCGATATGGTGGCTTTTTCTTGTAATTTTTTTTTTCTACGTTCTTGTACTTTTTTGTAAATCTGGCATATACTTACATTTCAATTCTTCACATTAGTTCAAATTTAAGTAAACCACAAGCATACGACATCCCCTATCTATACCAAACTTATTCCGGCTTTATTCGTCGATTAGTCTCCTACCCAGAGAAAAAAAAAGTTACTCTCTTTAAGTGGCTCTCTTTAAGTGGATTTAGCAAAGCCGGACTCTCGGCGAGTGCTGGATCGTTTAGCACTGGCTCCAAGCTGCTGGAACGATATTAAGTGCTCCAGTAATAAAGGCGAACTTTAGGTTCTTTGATTAATTTAAATGTTGGAAACGTTTAGTATCTTAGTGATATTTGGAGGGGTAAAATACAATTATTATAAAATTTGTTCTGGTAAAGAGCGCACTGGCAAGATATAGCAAAATTATTGCATTAAAAAGTAAGTCTAGTACTTACTGTGTACATAACAGTAGGTACACAGAATAATTTTCACTTATTCACTCATCACGAAATCGCGAAAACTACTTGGCCAACGAAGCTGAAATTTGGCAGGTATGGGATTTAGAGGTCCGTTAAGAAAGGATTTTGCGAAAGGGCCAAATTGAGGCGGGCAAATGGAGGGTTGAAAGTTTATATGAAAGAATACGCGTACAAAGACTAGTTTATATATAACTAGCGGTCCGCCCCGGCTTCATCATCATCATCATAGTCAGCCTTTTTAACAGTCCACTGCTGGACTTTAAGCCTACCCCCGAAAGGGTGATTGGGCCATATCCACCACGCTTGCCCAGTGCGGATTGATGGATTCACATACGTCATCGAATTTCTTCTCCGTACGTATGCAGGTTTCCTTACGATGTTTTCCTTCACCGAAAAGCCAGTGGTATGAAAATCCGTACATAAGCTCCAAAGAGCTCATTGGTACGGGCCCGGGGTTTGAACCCGCGACCTCACGCTTTCGAGTCTAGCGTTCTCCCAAATGGGCTACCAGGGCTACGCCCCGGCTTCGCTCGGGTATTATTGGAGTTTAAGTAAGCATCCCAATTTTTTTTGAAAATATAATATTTCCTGTCACCCAGGGATAGTGTAGCTTCCCGGTGGAAGAATTTTTCAAATCGGTTCAGTAGTTTCGGAGTCAATGCAAAAAAACAAACGATCAAATCTTTCCTCTTTATAATATTAGTATAGATAAAAATATTTTTTATTGTGATATCATTGGCTTGAGAAAACTATTTTTATTTATTTTTAATTCAAAAAGGTGCTAAATCGTTCGTAATAAAACTTTTAACGTTTTTTGCTTACTGTTATATTATTGTTCGGAACATAACCAATTTTGAAACCCCCCCCAAATAAATTATGAAAGCGGCTTCATATAGAGCTTTTGTCCCTGCGCTCCCTTTATAAAGAGCTTTTAAAAAGTCGACTATGAAACTAAAAAAATCGTCCCGCAGTTTCCAAGGCCCATTGTTTAGGTCAAAGTGTGTAGACGCTAAGTTCTCAAGTTTCTAACTACAATAGAATTTAATTACAGTTCAAAAGCTGTTGACTTCAACTTAAAGCGGCCTCTCTTGCACTGTTGGGTAACAAAGAGGGTGAAAGAAAAGGGAGAGAAGTGGGAGACAAGGGTTTGCGGTAGGAGAACGGGGTTGGTAAGTAATGGGTGATTCATTTAGAGGTATTTTTTGTCTACCTACGGATTTTTTCACGGATGTAGCGTCAGTCGTGTTAAGGTACGGACAGACGTGCTCATTACTAGCACAAAAGCATGCTTTTATTGAGCAAGTGCTCATTAGTAGCACGTGTGTAATGTAATGAGCATGCTTATTTAGAGCGTGCTCAAAAATCAAACGACGTTTGATTTTCGAGCATGCTACCTGAGGCGCAGGCAGGGGGGGGGGGGGGGGGCGTGATCCGAGCATGTCTGAACATGTTTGCTTATTAGCATGCTATTATCCATTTTGTCTCAATCTGCAGCGGACGACTGTTTTATGCATATAAGTATATAAGTTTTATGCATATTTAGGAGTATGCATGCTTATTTCTGGCAAATGTGAACAGTTTGCAGAGCATGCTAATTTTAAGCAAGCTTATTAGCATGCTTTTTTTGAGCACGTCTGTCAGTACCTTTAACCTATCTGATATTTTTGTTCAGTATAGTTCGACATTTCGTCATGGAAAGAATTAGCCCGGCACAGTGTCTACAAATTACTCAGCTGTATTATGAAAATCAGCGTTCTACGAGGAATGTGTTTCGTCGTATGCAACAACTTTTTTGTGTGTGTGATCTTGGTTTAAAGCAAACAAAATTCAACTTGCGCAAGATTTGAAAGAAATATCTTTAAAAAAATAAATGTTTTTTTTTTGTATGATAATAAAGGTATAAAGGTAACAGTTTTTTTTTTAATTTTATTATTATTTTTAGTTTTGAAATAAGTACCTCCATGTTATTATGAACCACTCGTTATAATAGTGTCGGTACCATAGCGCGTTTTGTGTGAGAATTTTGTCAATGAAGATATACGTGCCATCTCCCCGCCATAGCCTATATTGCTCACACATTTTTAACACTTTTGAGGTTAAAAATAACTGAGTTTGAATTTAAGAATTATTTTTTAAGAACTATTCAAAAAAATTGCTATGCTGATAGCTAACTTTTGCTACTCATTATGTTTTCAGTATGTTTCTTCATTATTTCAGCCATAGGACGTCCACTGCTGGACATAGGCCTCCCCATCGATCTCCAAAAGGGCCGGTTGGAAGCGGCCTGCATCCAGCATTTCCCTACGGTCTCTTTTAGGTCGTTTGTCCATCTGGTGGGTGGACGTCCTACGCTGCGCTTACCGGTCCGTGGTCTCCATTCCAGAACCTTTCGGCCCCATCGTCCATCTATTTTGCATGATATGTGCCCTGCCCACTGCCACTTTAACTTGCTAATCCGCTTAGTATGTTTCTTAATTTTCTTTAATTTCTCTTTATATTTTTGTCTCTGTTGTGCGTACAATATTCCAATGTACAAAGTCGTTTGATTATGTTTATTAACGATTTTTTTTCTTTTCTATTATGTCCTCCGTATATTATACTTCTCTTTGCTATTATGTTAATGTACAAAAAAGTTCTAGGCACGGACCACGGAGGTAGTGTTACAATTATTTTGTTTTTTTTTCGAAGTTTTTTTCCAAAAAATATATTTTCACGTCAATATCCACGCGACGTTTCAGAAACGTTTAGGGTATATATAAAATCCTTGCGTAATATACAGGCTTTGTGGCAACAGAGCGTTTTGGACTCACGTATGCTGGCCTTGGTAACGCCTCGTGCCCACATTTTCAAGTTCGTTCAACAATGTTATTGTTGCCTACCGTGGCAGTAATGTACTACGAAATCATTAAAGTAATTACTTTTTTATTTACTTTATCTCTACTTATTTTTGGTTGCCGCGCTATGTTATTTTTAATTCCACCCACAACATTCATTGACGTACATTACAATCCTGAATAGGCTACAAATGACTTCGTCAAATAAAGTCGCCACACGACAAGTCATTTTGATAGAGTGTGTTCAGGTGTTACTTAGACAAAAGCTGTTTGTAATAATAGCTGTTTCTAATATGAAAAGTATAGGTACGTGTAAGTATTTTGAATGTTATTTCAAAGGGAAGACAGAATGAAGTGGTACTGGCGTCGATTCTGTCATATCACACACTAAACTAAACTAATCTGACAGGACTAAAACTATCTGCCTCTCTTATCATTTTGATATGGTCGGAGTTTCTTTGCGCGATAAAATCCGAAACGTGGATATTCGCCAAAGAACCAGAGTCACCGACATAGCTGTTAAAATTTGCAAGTTGAAGTGGCAATGGGCAGGCCACATCGCTCGAAGAACCGATAACCGATTGGGGAAGAAAGGTTCTTGAGTGGAGACCGGAAGACGGTTCGTGGTTCCACTAGATGGACCGACGACATAGTGAGAGTCGCTGGCATCCAGTGGATGCAAAAGGCAGGCTGTCGTTCAGTGTGGAGGTTAAAGGGGGAGGCCTATGTTCAGCAGTGGACGTCTTCTGGCTGATGATGATGATGATGATGTGAGAGAAGGGTGGCAACAATTTTAGAGCTGTCAAATTTAGTTTAGTTTCTAAACTAATCTATTCTGGTGTACTCTAGTACACCAGAATCGATGCCATCGTATGATTTATTTTCAAGCTTCACGTCAGACCTCAGCGGGTCCTGGGCCCTTATTCTCTCTTACATGAGATTCCGTGCCTTAAACGCGTGACGTCATGACGTAACAGGTTATATTATTTCATTGCTCTAACGAAATGACATTAAAAAAAATATGCTATTATGTGCACCTATATTTTAATCTATATAATATTATTAAGAGGAAAGATTTGTATGTAAGTATGTTTGTAACGAATTGGCTCAAAAAGTACTTGACCGATTTTAAAAATTCTTTCACCATTTGAATGCTACATTATCACTGATTAATATAGGCTATTTTAATAGGCTATATAACTATACCAGTGCGGAGCCGGGGCGGACCGCTAGTTTTATATAACGTTATATATTATTTTAACTGTGCATATTTGTTTTTAAGACTTGTTTTTAGACTGTATTTGACTTACCTCGTATCGCTATAGGAGGTAGTCAAATACAGTCAAGTCAATTGTTATAAGGCTAATAAAAATCTGAATCATGAAAATGTAATTTAATAAATCAGCCAAGTGCAAGTCGGACTTGCGCACTGAGGGTTCTGTTGTACCACAAAAAGTTGTGCAAAAAGACAACGTCTCGCCCAGGCAGTCACCCATCCAAGTACCGACCGCGCAAGTGACCAGAAATTTTTGTCACCGAATCGGACTTGGTCATTATTTATTGTTTTAATTTAGAGTGTGTTCTATAATTATGCCAAGTTTGGCGCTTGTACGTATTACCGTTTTTACATAAGAGCAAATACAATAATACTTTTAAAAGTTTGTTGTAGGTAGTAAGTACCTATATGGCCAAGAACCTCCAACGTTCAAAGACATATGACATTCACCAACATGCACTGGGACGTATACTATGGCTGAAATGATGATGATGATGATGACTGGGCCAGCATGGTGGATTAGGGCTCATCCTCACTCTCTGCGAGAAGGCCTGTGTCCCAGCAGTGGAAACGTGATTGGTTGGTAATAATGAGTCTCTATTTAATAAAATTTATTCTCTGGGCTAAAGGTACGCTCACATTATGCCGGGCCGCAGCGGGCCGGATCGCATCGCAAAAATCTATTTGCTGCGGCCCGGCATAATGTGCGATACTTCATATAAAATGTACGAAAGCAATTTTTGAGATGCGACCCGGCCCTCTGCGGCCCGGCGTAATGTGCGCGTAGCTTTATAAAGATGTCCATTCCAGAGAATGTCAATGTTTCATACGCAATATGCGTTTGCTGCATACGTTCGGTGTGACTCTCAGCCACGATAATTGTTCGAGTTAATAGCACTCGATTGCAATCAATTTGCGGCGAGCGACGAATCGAATGGCCGCGATTATTCGCTGTTTTGTCGATTGAATTTACGGATGGAAATTAATTATTTTGTAGGACAGATGGTACCACTTAATGACTTATGTTACTGAGACTTGATCCTTAACTGTTGGCTCTTTGCAAAAACTCAGAGTCAGACAGCGGGCAGTTGTGAGAGCTATGCTCAGAGTTTCTTTGCGCGATAGTATCCGAAACGTGGATATTCGCCAAACAACCAGAGTCGCCGACATAGCTATTAAAGTTTGCAAGTTGAAGTGGCAATTGGCAGGCCACATTGCTCCAAGAACCGATAACCGATGGCAAAGAAAGGTTCTTGAGTGAAGACCACGAACCAGAAGACGCAGCGTAGGTAGGCCTCCCACTAGATAGACCGACGATGAGTCGCGGGCATCCAGTGGATGCAGATGATAGGCTGTCGTTTAGTGTGGAGGTCTAAAGGGATGCCTATTTTCAGCAATGGACGTCTTCTAACTAACACTGGTCGAATACCATACCATACCATAGTAAAAACCATAGGTACTATAGTAGAAGTTGTTTATAACGATGGGTACAATGACCTCCTTTCGGTTTAATACCACCGTTCCGTGTAGCTTTATATGATTTTCCATAACTTTTTTCCCTTATACATTTTTGATTTAAGTTATGAACGCATGCAACTATAAGGCCCACTATCTCTTTTTATAAGTTTTTATGTCACTTGCCAATGTATGTATGTAACTATGTTTGTTCAGGTTGAATATTGCAACTTAATTTTGAAGCAGATAAAATAAATAAATGGCCCCTTTGTATCTACATACATACATACATTATCAGCCATTAAATGTCCACTGCTGAACAAGGCCTCCCTCTTAGAGAGGGGTGTTGCCATAATCCCCACGCTTAGCAGGCGGCTTGGAGATCGCAGTACGTTCACCGTGTACTAACAGGACGCTGCTGGCCATCCTCCGGTGGTTCTGGTCGCAGGTTTAGGACATCCCTGGGTCCTTTTAGGACATACCTTTGTCTCTAGCTAATTATTAACACTGATAATTAGGATCGTTAGTTTCTCTAAAATAATAAATATACATATATATTTATACATAATTATATACATATCTTCAACCGATTGAGCTGAAATTTGGCATACACGTTTAGTTTAGATGACAAAATGACGTCATTCTAAATCCAATATGGCGGACTTCTAAAGATTTATGTTAGATTTTATGCACCTCCATGATATGGGTATCAAAAGAAAGGTTTTACAGAGAAGAATACGAAAAGCTTGTTCTGTAAAAGATATTTTTAAATTAATTTATTCCAGAATAATGTCATAGATTAAAGTTATATGATTATTTTCGGGATATTTACCGTGGTAAGGTTGTGGAATGAGCTCCCGATATTTCGGATTTATTTTAGTCTTCCCGTGAACATGGTACATGTAACTGCGCCGAAATATCGGGAGCTCATTCCACAACCTTACCACGGTAAATAATCATATAACTTTAGTGAACAACCGTGATAGTTTAAAACAGTGTGTCACACACAGATTAATTCCAAGTCCAACTGCATCCGTAATTCTGGAATTCTCCAGGAGTAAAAATCTGTGAATATTATTCTGTTAAGACTCCGTTAATTAAATCAGCAGAGGTGGAAATGAGATTAACAGAGTTCTCGTCTCTAATCGCCTTACCTTAAGTGATTCTATGTATTGCTATCAAGTAGGTAGGTACCTACCTACTTAACAGGGAGAATTGAATTACGATTACTAGTTTTATTTTTAAACTAGCGGTCCGCCCCGGCTCCGCACGGGTATAGTTATATAGCCTATTAAAATAGCCTATATTAATCAGTGATAATGTAGCATTCAGATAGTGAAAGAACTTTTAAAATCGGTTCAGTACTTTTGAGCCAATTCGTTACAAACATACTTAGATATGGTGCCGGTAGTCGTTGGGAACGATACTCTCCAAGTTGTTGACCATTACACCTATCTTGGACAGATTGTTCAGTTAGGTAAGTCCAACTTAGGCAAAGAGGTCGCTCGAAGAATCCAACTCGGATGGGCAGCGTTCGGGAAATTGCGTGACATCTTCTCGTCCAAGATACCACAGTGCCTCAAGACGAGGGTCTTTAACCAGTGTGTGTTGCCAGTGATGACATATGGTACTGAGACGTGGTCCTTAACTGTTGGCCTTTTGGAAAAACTCAGAGTCACACAGCGGGCAATGGAGAGAGCTATGCTCGGAGTTTCTTTGCGCGATAAAATCCGAAACGTGGATATTCGCCAAAGAACCAGAGTCACCGACATAGCTGTTAAAATTTGCAAGTTGAAGTGGCAATGGGCAGGCCACATCGCTCGAAGAACCGATAACCGATGGGGAAGAAAGGTTCTGGAGTGGAGACCGCGAACCGGAAGACGCAGCGTAGGGAGGCCTCCCACTAGATGGACCGACGACATTGTAAGAGTCGCGGGCATCCAGTGGATGCAAAAGGCAGGCTGTCGTTCAGTGTGGAGGTTAAAGGGGGAGGCCTATGTTCAGCAGTGGACGTCTTCTGGCTGATGATGATGATGATACTTAGATACATACAAATCTTTCCTCTTTATGATATTATGTAAGTATAAGTATAGAGTATAGATAAACACCTATATTTTGACGAATCTGCAGTGCAAATACCGTTCTTTATCGATCGTCAAATTTGACAGTTCAGATCGTCAAATTCGATAAAATTCTATTTGATCAGTACTCGCAATGATCGATTCTATGGTATTTTATCGAATTTGACGATCGATAAAGAACGGTATTTGTACTGCATATCTCGAAATCGGTACACCTGGGTTAAAATATGTTCTTACTTATTATTTACTCCGCTGGCGTAGCGACCCGTAGTGGATCTTGTGGCCTCCGAATAGCAGGTGTTCGGCGTACAGTTACGCTACACTATGTTCCCCATCGATTATCGGTTCTTCGAGCGATGTGGCCTGCCCATTGCCACTTCAAACCGGAAGACGCAGCGTAGGTAGGCCTCCCACTAGATGGACCGACGACATTGCGAGAGTCGCGGGCATCCAGTGGATGCAGATGGCACGCTGTCATTCAATGTGAAGGTTAAAAGGGAGGTCTATGTTCAGCATTCTTCTGGCTAAGAACTTTTACTAGTCAATGGCGTTGATTCTGTCATATCACTCACTAAACTAAACCAATCTGACAGGAATAAATTATCTGCCTCTTTTTAATTTTAATATGAGAGAGAAGGATGGCAACAATTTTAGAGCTGTCAAATTTAGTTTAGAGAACATCAGAATCGATGCCAATGTCTAAATAGGTAAAATTATTAATTCATCATTTTAACAGCGACAATCAAACCAGATGCCTTATTATAGAAGTCTTATCGTGTTTCGGATTGTGATCGGGATCACGTGCCATCTCACTTACGAACGTAGTGCGAGTAAGTAGATGCGAACGGGACGGCATGCAATCTCGATCATAATCAAACTTTTATAATAAGGCCGCTGCTTAACACAAACTTACTCAGTACAAGGAAATAAAATTAGTTAAAATAAAACAACTATTATGAAATGCAATTACATTTAATTATTTTCTTATGTACTAGCACAGAAGAAGTAACAATACTGCTAGTAAAATAATACAACTATTTGTGGAAAAAAAATACTTCATCTATACTTCTATACTAATTTTATAAAGAGGAAAGATTTGATTGTTTGTTTGCATTGAATAGGCTCCAAAACTACTGAACCGATTTGAAAAACTCTTTCACTGTTGGGAAGCTACACTATCCCCGGGAAACATAGGCTATATTATATTTAAAAAAAAAATAGGGAATCCTTACTATAACTCCAATAAGTGTAAAAAAAAAAAAAACAATTTTAACTTTGCGAGTTTGACAGTTCTAAGACAGGACAACGTCTGTCAGGTCAGCTAGTAATAATTAAACACACAACAAACAACATCGATAATTTCGAAACCCTAGTCCAAATTACGCTGTTTAATCATAATTATACGATATAACCAGCTTTCTATTTAAAGCATTTTTTTTTATTGTAGATAGGATTGCGGTTGGCCGTCATCACGCCTGATGTTAAGCGACGATGCGGTCTACGATGGAGCACGCTTAGGTACCTAGAATAAACCGATTCACTCTCGACTTAAAGACGCCCAGATTGTAACTGACGGGGAAAACCCATTCAGGCAGCGAATTCCACAGACTAGCAGTTCGCACGATACATGTGGAATCAAAGCGCTTCGTACGGGTTTTCGGAATATCAACAATAAAACGATGTCGATTTTTCGTGCCCGCCCTGGCAGTTCGATAGAAAAAAGGACAGGAGGGAATTAAATCATGCAGATCTGATGCTCACTCTCCGAAATGACCCAACAAAAAAAACATACCTACAGTCGAATTTATAACCTCCTCCTGAAGTCGGTTAAAAATATAAATGAATCTTAAACGTAATAAGTTTAATGATGGGCCTTTAAATTAGCTTATACAAAATAAAGGTCCTATAGTAAAAGCTGTGGATTAAATTAAATTAATGAAAGCAATTTGATTTAATAATATATAAAATCAATATGATGTAATTATTTACAAAATCATTTAAATCAATTTGATTATTCAATTGGTTTCAGCAAATAATTAATTTATTGGATTTTTTAAGACATGTGTCCAAGTAATGGGAACGGTGATGATGATGAAAGATGATGATGATGATTACATTAAGTAAGTAATTTAAAAAAAATATATATTAAATTAAAATTGATTTAATTAAAAGGAATTAATTAAATACAATTTATTTAATCATTAATAAAATAAAATAAGAGATATTTAATTATATATTTATGAAATCAAGTTTAACACCTAATTATATTAAATAAAACTTACTTAATTACCTATTAATTAAATTAAGTTTAATAATGAATTAAATCAAGTTTAATAATGAATTAAATCAAGTTGAATAATTAATTAAATCAAATAAGATTATTTTTGTATCTGTGGCATATCTAGAAACAAAGACCACTTTAAATAGACTTATATACCCAATTTTTTACACGATTAATATTTTAAAATAGGGGGAGAGGAACCCCTATTACCTAATACTTAATACAAGTGCGCAAACTGTATAATCACAATGAGATATGTAGCACAAAAGTTGAAAATCATCCCAAGTAGATCCGCATTCAGAGGAATGATTTTGTAAATATAGAATTTCATAGGTCGTGATTCTACATATTGAATAATTTTTTTTATATCTTTCATTTTGGTGGCATCTGAAAATATAAACATTATACTGGTTTACACTGAAAGAACTAAACCGGAAGGACCTTATTGTACTCATAATTATGGACAAGTTTACTATGGCATATCTTTTTTTTTAATTTTTTTTTTATAAATAATAGGCTCGCGGTTGACCGCCAACTCGCTTGATGTTAAGCGATGATATATCTGATGATAACAATAAACTAATCAGCTTTTCCGTACAGATCTTCGAGAGTAGGAACTATAGTATATATTTTTTTTTTTTTTTTATTATCTTAGAGAAACTAACGGTCTTAAATCTTAGAGAAACTAACGGTCTTCTATAGTAAAACTATAGTCGGAGTAACTGGCGGCATATAAATAAGAGTAAAACACTGTTTGCAAAGCATTACTCCATATAATATTAGAACAAAATTAAAATCCGATGTAATGGCCTCGCTCGCTGCCAGTTGTGTACTTAATTAGATATTAATATTATTATCAGTAAATCGGCGTAGACTAAAACTCCATAATTATGGCGTTAATAATAAACCTTAGTGGTTTTTAAATGCTGTTGTATCCTAATTGTATAATTTTTTTAAATATATATATATATATATTGTTAGTTTCTGTATAAAGTAGTAAAATCACACCTTCTATATCAAACGCCAACTTATCATGAAGTATGATTTTTATTTTGTTTGCTTGCGATGTGACCATGCCAGCAACTAACGCTGGTAAAACTGTCTCTAATAAGACAATAATTACCATAGCAGTCGATAATTTTAAATCCCACGCATTAGCCTGAAAACAATGGTATCAACAATAAACATTAAAAAATAGCACACCATCAGCCATTAAATGTCCACTGCTGAACAAGGCCTCCCTCTTAGAGAGGGGTGTTGCCATAATCCCCACGCTTGGCAGGCGGCTTGGAGATCGCCTGGAACTATGTGGCTCATTCCGTTTGACTGGGCACCACTCTACCACATTTCAGGGGGTGGAAGAACTAAAGGGACGAGAGGTCTCTACCTAGACTATGTGTGTAGTCAGTCATTACGGATTGTCTTTGGTCCCTAAACTAATCTGTCTGGTGTGGAGTCAGACAGTAGTTTGCTTGCGAGGTTCCACAGGACTTTAGATCAGTACTCAATAAAAAATAGCAATAAGAATTAAATACAGAATATCTATGATATCACCACCATGAACAAAACAAAACCCTTGCGCTTGACCGCCTATTGCGATCTATGATGGAGCACGCTTGTCTAGAAGAAACCGACTCACTCGCGACTTCAAAACACCAATATTGTAATTATCGCGGAACAATAATTTTGGCAGCGTATTCCACAGTCTAGTGGTTTGCACAGTAAAAGTGAAATCAAATAAATTCGTACAAAAATTATTTGCCCAATTTTAGCGCCCGCGCCAAAAAAAAGTGCAAAAAAATTTAAATAAAAGCTACGGGTTTCACTCTTCAGTAGTCAAATTAAACAGACAGCACAATATAGTCTGTCTTAATTTATTTATTTATTTGTAATACAGTTTTATTTATTTGTCAACATCTTCGAAACACCAAATAAAATGATGATATAGACACTTACCGAAATACGTTGCTGTGATAAATTATCCACTTGAGAGTAAATGAAAATCATAATCAAAGGGATATTAAATATAAGAGCCCCAAAAATCTGAAAATAAAATTATGCATCTTAATATACTTGAAATAAATAATTAATGTATTTATTTTATTATTCGGGAAGTACTCATGAGATTCGCTTAAACAGGATGCACTGGCTCAGTGTGAGATGATGGTGGTGAATCGAAAAAAGACCGCAATATGCGATTAAAACTATAGTCGGTATCCGGCTTAATCTAATTTAACATACGCATCCCGAATAATAGACGAAAATGTGTTAAAACCATGTCAGTTCAATCGCAAAATGATATATTTATTTATTTTTAAAGTATAGTATAAAAATATTTTATAAAATAGAATTGACGTGGTTTTCACACATTTTATTTATATTACACGGGAATTAATCATGCGGTTGAAACTATAGTCGGAGTGACCGGCTTAATCTTACGTGAGTAATTCCCGTGTAATATAAATAAAATATTATATAAAATAATTATTATTTATATAATTTTTATGTCATTTTTTTATGGTTAGGCAAATTGCAAGGTACTTCTGTGGTAATTGTAACTTAAGTATTGTAACTAGTTTTAAAAAAAAAACTGCATTTTCCGCAAAATTGGTTGTTTTTTTTGGAAATAACAGAACAGTTTTGAAAATTTGCCATCATCATCATCATCATCATCATCAGCCAGAAGACTTCCACTGCTGAACATAGGCCTCCCGCTTTAACCTCCACACTGAACGACAGCCTGCCTTTTGCATCCACTGGATGCCCGCGACTCTCACAATGTCGTCGGTCCATCTAGTGGGAGGAACCGGAAGACGCAGCGTAGGGAGCTACGCTGCGTCTTCCGGTTCGTGGTCTCCACTCCAGAACCTTTCTTCCCCATCGGTTATCGGTTCTTCGAGCGATGTGGCCTGCCCATAGCCACTTCAACTTGCAAATTTTAACAGCTATGTCGGTGACTCTGGTTCTTTGGCGAATATCCACGTTTCGGATTTTATCGCGCAAAGAAACTCCGAGCATAGCTCTCTCCATTGCCCGCTGTGTGACTCTGAGTTTTTCCAAAAGGCCAACAGTTAAGGACCACGTCTCAGTACCATATGTCATCACTGGCAACACACACTGGTCAAAGACCTTCGTCTTGAGGCACTGTGGTATCTTGGACGAGAAGATGTCACGCAATTTCCCGAACGCTGCCCATCCGAGTTGGATTCTTTGGGCGACCTCTTTGCCTAAGTTGGACTTACCTAACTGAACAATCTGTCCAAGATAGGTGTAATGGTCAACAACTTCGAGAGTATCGTTCCCAACGACCACTGGCACGGGTTCAACATGGACATTGGACATAATTTTTGTCTTGTCCATGTTCATTTTAAGGCCCACCTGTTGGGAAAGGCTACTGAGGTCGCTGAGCATCGTATTGAGATCCTCCAGCGACTCTGCCATGATGACTATATCATCGGCAAAACGAAGGTGAGTGATGTATTCGCCATTGACGTAGATGCCGAATCCGTTCCAGTCCAAGAGCTTGAAAACGTCCTCCAATGCGTTCGTGAACAGTTTCGGAGAGATAACATCTCCCTGTCTCACGCCTTTCTGCAGTTGGATTGGTTCCGTGCTCTCGTCCTGTAATCGGATCGACATGGTGGCGTTTCTATACAGACACTTCATCACTTCGATATACCTATAGTCGATATGACAACGCTGGAGGGACTGCAATACTGCCCAGGTCTCGATTGAATCGAAGGCTTTTTCGTAGTCCACAAACGCTAGGCATAATGGCCGATTATACTCCTCAGTCTTCTGTATAATCTGGCGGAGCGTGTGAATGTGGTCTACGGTGCTCCAGCCTTTACGGAAACCGGCTTGTTCGGGGGGGGGGTCTGGAAGTCATCAAACCTGCTTTCGAGACGGTTCGTAATGACTCTGGAGAACAGCTTGTACACATGGCTCAGGAGTGAGATGGGTCTATAATTCTTCAATAAGGTGTTATCACCTTTTTGAAGAAGAGTACCACCACACTCCTGTGCCATGCTTCAGGCGTAGTACCTTCGAGAATGACGGAATTAAATAACTTCTGGAGGACTAAAAGTACCGGTTTTCCACCCGCTCTCAGTAGTTCTGTCATCACCCGGCGCCTTGTTGTTCTTAAGCTGTTTTAGAGCCATTCTAATCTCGTACAAGCTGATGTCTGGGATGTCCTCAGTGTAATGTCGGGTCAGTTTCGCTCTCTTGTCCTGAGCTGTACAGACAATAGGCTGTCGTGTCGAGGTGTACAACTGTCCGTAAAACCTCTCGAGCTCTCTCAGAATCTCCGGCTTTGATGAAATGATACTGCCATCCTCGATCTTCAGCTTCGTCATTTGGCTCTTCCCAATAAACGAATTCTTCGCGAACACTTTCGAGCCCTGGTTCCGCTCAATTGCATCCCTAATACATCTTGTATTGTAGGAGCGCAGATCGTGTCGCACCGATTTCGAGATTCGTCTATTAAGTTGGCCATATTCCGACATATCAGCTGAAGATTGCAGTCTCATCTCAGTCCGCCAAATTTGCCATCACACCAATTTAAAGTATAATTTACACTTATGTATGTTTGTTTGTATGAGATAAACTCGGAAACTACTGATTCTATTTTAAAAAATATTTCCAATTAGAAAGCCACGTTATTCCTGAGTGCTATAAGCTATGTTTTGTAATGATAACAGTTAATTTTCTATATCTCATAACATATATTATGTGTGTTTTTATATATATAGATATATATTTATTACATTATGTATCATTTAGTAGTATTTATTTAATGGTATCATTAAAAGTGTTTTAGCATCCCCCGTCGATTCTGTTACGTAAATTCTTTCCATCCATTGGTTGCCTGGAAGAGATCGCTTTTAGCGATAAGGCCGCCACTTGTGGCACTAGCTCGTAAGTGTTTTCTATCGTGTTGTAATTTTTATTTCTGGTGTACACAATAAAGAGTTTCTATCTATCTATCTATCATATATGAGAAAAATAAGCTGATTGCCTTCTTTTTCACGGTGTAAGCTGACCTAACGGTTTGAGATAAGTAAATAAAATGTTTGACAAAAAATTATTTCTTTAACAGTTCCACAATATATAATAAATTATGTTTATAATACTATTCTAATCTTAATATATATAAATCTCGTGTCACAATATTTGTCCTCGATGGACTCCTAAACCACTTAACCGATTATAATAAAATTCGCACACCATGTGCAGTTCGATCCGACTTGAGATATAGGATAGTTTAAATAATTATATAACTAGCGACCCGCCCCGGCTTCGCACGTAATTTACACCCGTGCGAAGCCGGGCGGGCGGGTCGCTAGTAAATATATATTTTACTTTAAAAACTATGCAAGGCATATATTATTCTTCTTCTTCATCATCATCAGCCAGAAGACGTCCACTACTGAACATAGACCTCCCCTTTAACCTCCATACTGAACGACAGCCTGTCTTTTGCATCCTCTGGATGCCAGCGGCTCTCACAATGTCGTCAGTCCAACTAGTGGGAGGCCTACCTACGCTGCGTCCTCCAGTTTGTATTATGCCGGTATATATTATTTAAGTGTAGGTAATTATAAAAATAATATATTCTAATATTATACAAATGTATTATTCAATCTACAGTCACAACATGTTATGTATAATCAAAAATAATGACTAATATAAAACATACCAATGGATCAAATGAGTTTTTGATGGATTCAGTGGCGTCGACGATGGATTTGTATATAATCTTGAATGAGGAGAATCCTGTATTTGCTGTTTCTAGTTGATCCGAAAGTGTTACCAAACGACGATGTACAGAAAAGAATATCAACAGATTTGTCGCAAATATATAATCTTGAAATGTTATTAAGAAGACAAAAATTATACTTAAAAAAGTAGGAAACCAACATTCAGTTTCACCAAATAGACACCAAGATAAACTCAATAAAAACTTAATGAAACCGATTAAAAGTATCATTACTAATACAGTATCTTCAGAGTAACATGCCTTATTTCTCGCGTTTAATTTGGTATCGATCTGCGACATACTACGTAAATGATCGCAAAAACTATGCTTCATACCAAGAAGTATAATAACAAAAATTAAATATTGCATAGCATGGTAGCAACTTATCATAAAGTAAGATTGCGTGCCACTATAGTATGAACGTACCAGAAAACAAATACATAATGTCATACTATAAAACAATGTTAGAAACTTAAAAATGCGTTTAGTTCTGGGTGTCTTGTAGTCAAAAAATCCAAAGTCCAAACCAATAACTAAATGCAGAAGTTTATAGAATTTAACAAAAATCGGAGAAGGGAATACACTTTCTGCATCTGACATCAGAAATGAATTTATTTTCGGTGAATGTTCCATAATTATTTTAATAAATAGAGACGGTTACTGTCTCAATTTACAAAACCGATCTGGTCAAAGTTACAATATCGAAATAGTCATAAAAATATAATTTAATTTCATGTAATTATTAATCATACTAATTACATTAAGTGCGATATTGCCGCCCATTATACTATCGTACATTTTCATTTCTGTTAGCTTAAATTTCATATTATATATTTTTGGTGTGTAATTAAGAAATATTGAATTGTACTGTAATAAATGGTTAAGTGTGTATGTCTGTTTTCACTCAACTCGAAAATGGTGAACAGTAGTGGAAGTATTCGTTCTTTATTGATCGTCAAATTTGTCAAAATGTCATAGAATCGATCACAGTGAGTAATGATGAAATGGCATTTTATCGAATTTGACGATCTCAACTGTCAAATTTGACGATCGATAAAGAACAGTACTTGAATTGCTGATTCAAATTATATTTTGTATTTAAACAAGATATTTGGATCATCCTCATCGTCATCATCATAATCAGCATCATGACTATATCATCGGCAAAACGAAGGTGAGTGATGTTTATGATATTATGTATTTATGTTATAGTTTGTTTATATTAAATGTTAGTTTGTTATGTATTATGTGTTGTTGTTCCTATATTATTATTCAATTTGTCGTGTACTGTTGGGTGTAATGTTGGCCATGGGTGATGTCACCGGCGGCTCCAACGGAAGACCAGCGCTGGTTGTTCGCAACCAGCATTATGCTGAGTTGGAACCGGTTTGTGGAGGAAAACAATTTGTAATGTGTGTATTTATTTCTATTAATTCGGAAAAAAAAAAACTGACGTGATCGTGTCATAGACGCCCTATTATCTATTTAATTATTAAAAATAGTTACAACGTTGCAGACATACATTTAAGCAGATGAGTGTGTGCTGTATAGGGTTCTAGAGTCTTTGAAAATATATCATCAAGACCTGCGCACCAATTTTGTATGATATCTTTGATTCCTGGATTTGGGTGAAAATAGTATTTTTGTCATTGTTGACACTGTGGTTGAAAACGATAAAGCTTTTCTGTTACCTTGGCAACTATCAACTATGGCGCCAAGCCGCGGTGCGCGCAACAAGTGCGCGTCAAATACAAATGCAGCGGCGCAGCGTGCAGATGAAGTGCGCATGTATTTAAAATGCCATTTGAACAGCCTGACAAATCTGTGATCAACAACGTCTAGTCCGTTTTAAATTTTTATATGTTTTTTTATATCATTTTTATACTACTGTTTTTATACATTATTATAAAAATAATGGATGCGCCACGGTGCGCACAAGTGAACGCAATCGAATCTGGCCACGCAGTCGTATCACAGGAAAATCAGGTAAGATGCCCCCAGTGTACCCAAGATAGATTTTTTAAAGGACAGAGAGGCTTGAGAATTCACCTTGGAAAATGCCATAAATCGACTAATATCCCTCTTTCGGCCCCAAATTTTAATCAAGGAAATCAACCTGGTTGGGAACCTACCCAACCTTTCTGGAAAACTTTGGCTTATAATAAAATTAATAAACCAGTTTTAAAACGAATTCCCAGAGGTGCCCGCCTCTCTGTCGCCACGGCTTTGTCCCACGCCATTAAGGCTGTGGTTGAAAAAAACACCAAAGATAGCTGGGAACATTTACTTTTCTTCCCATATGCTGTACTTCACGTCAGTTATGAAGCCAATAATAAAAAGTCGTTGACTTCAAGAATCAAAGAGAACTGCGTGAAGTACAGTACACTAGATGAACCTGCTTTACCTTATATTAACAACTTGGAGCCTAACCAAAATTCTAAATGTTCTGCCAGAACGTCCGCTGAATCTACAATCTACAAACTTGTGGAGAGTAAACTTAGCGACGGCGATATCAAAGGCGCGGCACGTATCCTCTTTTCCAGTGACACGATTGCCCCTACGAATCCTGAAACCCTCTCGATCTTAGAGGGAAAACACCCACTTCCAGCAGCAGATTTTACTCTACCTGAGGCACCGGTAGAGAGCGATGACGCCGTTGAGGTGACAGCTTTAGAGGTATCTGCAGCCATCATGTCTTTTCGGAGTGGATCTGCCGGAGGCCTGGACGCTCTGGCTCCGCAACATTTAAAAGACCTATTAGCTGGTGCATGCGGAGAAGCCGGAGAAACACTTTTGAAGGTCCTGACGGCTCTTATAAACCTTATGCTGTCAGGTCGAGTCAACGGTGACATCATCGAGATTCTATACGGGGCCAATTTGTGCGCCTTAAAAAAAAAAGGACGGTGGCATTAGGCCAATCGCCATTGGAATGACTTACCGGCGCCTCGCTGCTAAATTATGCTGTAAAAAGGTAGCGCCGGTTTTAGCAAACCTTTTTCAACCTTTACAGTTAGGGTTTGGCTCGCGAGGTGGCTGTGAAGCCGCCGTCCATTCTGTCAGAACTTTTTTGAATCAAAACTGTGGGGATCTGCTGCTTAAAGTGGATGTAAAAAATGCATTTAATTCAGTAGATAGAGGTGCCCTACTAACGCAAGTCAAAGATAAAATTCCAAATTTATATGATTTTCTTTGGCAATGTTATGGTTTTACTTCTAAATTGACTTATCATGGCAACGAAATTACTTCAGCTGTCGGTTGTCAGCAAGGCGATCCTCTCGGCCCAGCTGTGTTCAGCCTCGCCATTCATCCCATCATCGAACGTCTAAAATCCAAGCTCAATGTTTGGTATTTGGACGATGGGACTTTGGGTGGTGACGCAGATACTCTTTATGACGACCTCGCATATTTGATATCAGAATTTCACACTATTGGCTTAGAACTAAATTTTTCAAAATGCGAACTTTTTATATCAGATTCATACCCAGCAAAAGATTTGATGATACAAAAATTCAATGTTTTGGCCCCCAATATAAAAATAGTTAACAACGGTACACTTCGTTTGTTGGGCTCTCCAATCCTGGATGAATCTTTTCCCCTCTTTATTGAAGAAAAAATTCAAAATTTTCTACATTGTTCGGACCGATTAGAGAAAATTAATGCCCATATGGCCTTCACTATTATTCGTTTCTGCCTATTTATGCCTAAATTTACTTATCTCGTCAGATGTTGTCAACTCTGGAAGCATCCAGATCTACTTCAGAGTTTAGACAACATCATCAGAATTACTTTGGCATCTATTTTAAATGTAAATTTAAAAGATCGAGAATGGTTACAGGCTTCACTTCCAGTGCGTTTGGGAGGCCTTGGCATCCGTTCCATTGCTGCAGTGGCTCTGCCTGCTTTCCTGGCCTCGGTTCATAGTAATCAACATTTGATAAAAAAAATTCTTACTAACAGCGTCGAAAATTTTGCCATATCATACATGAACGAGGCCATGGACGCGTGGCGAGTAACGTGCCCTAACTCTGATTTCCCATTGACTCCATCTTCGCAGCGGCTCTGGGATGGACCGATCTGTGAGCAAGTGCGGAAGCAACTTTTTAATACGTGCTTGAGTTCTGCAGATCGTGCCCGTCTCTTGGCCGTCGCCGAATGGGAATCAGGTTTGTGGCTTCAGGTCCTTCCATCGCCCAATACTGGAACGTTGCTAGACTCTTCTAGTTTTAGGATCGCGACTTCCCTTCGCTTGGGTGCGTCGTGTTGTGCTCCACACCGCTGCCAGTGTGGTGTTGTTGTCGACCAGCTCGGCCACCACGGGCTTTCCTGCGTGAGAAGTGCAGGTAGGATTCCCCGCCATGCCAGCCTTAACGACATCATCCGTCGGGCTTTTACCACTGCTAACTGCGCGGCCGTACTCGAGCCGAGCGGTCTCGTACGTGGCGATGGTAAAAGACCGGACGGCATGACTTTGATTCCTTGGAAGATGGGGCGGCCTTTAGTATGGGACGCTACTTGCGTTGATACCCTTGCGCCGTCTCATCTTCCCGGTACGCAAAATAAGGCTGGAGCGGCGGCTGAATCCGCAGAGGGCCTCAAAAGGCGCAAATATAGTAGCCTAGATAGTGGGTATATGTTTGAGCCTTTTGGGGTCGAAACTTTGGGTCCGTGGGGGTCGGGTGCCAAAATCATTTTTAAAAGATTTATCCAAACGTCTGGTCGAAGCATCTCGCGACCAAAATGCTGGTCGGTATCTTGCGCAACGTATAAGCATTGCAATACAACGCGGCAATGCGGCCAGCATTTTGGGAACGATGCCAACGGGCAGCGGTTTATTAGATTAGTTTAGTTTAATATAATATATTTTTATTTAGCGTATTTAATTTAATTTAGTTTAGTATTAGTTTTTAATTTTGTAAGTAGTTTTAGGTTTTATTTTTGTTTTTATTCTAATATGTGTAATTTTCTTGTTTACTGAATAAAAATTAATTCTTAAAAATGTTTTCTTTTCTTCCATAAATAAAAAATTGTCTATTGTCTATTGATGTATTTGCCACTGATATTTATGCCGAATCCGTTCCAGTCCAGGAACTTAAAAATCCTCCAATGCGTTCGTGAACATTTTCGGAGAGATAACATCTCCCTGTCTCACGCCTTTCTGCAATTGGATTGGTCATTATCTGGATATAAAAACAAGACTATTAAAATGATCAAAAAAGGTTCTTTGAAGTACATCGGGTAAAACGGCAGAGCGCAGCTAGTTTCTTTATATTATGTTCATTAACATTTTATCTTTGATAAAATTCATGTATTATTATGTAATGTCATTAATAAATTATAAGTAATCCAATTAGGAAAGCACTCTTGTACGGCTAGCAACTACTATAATTATGGCAATAAATTAACTAAAGTGATAATGTCATACCATTCGTAGTACAATATTGCAAATAAATAGTAAATAATTGTATAGTATGATAGCCCGTTGGTCCAGTTGATAGCCCGTTGGTCCAGTTGATAGCCCGTTGGTCCAGTTGGTAGTGAACTTGCCTTCTGAGCTTGGGCACGTGGGTTCGATTCCCACCTAGGACAAACATTTATGTGATGAACATTTATGTTTGTTCTATATCTAGTTGTTATTATATATTTAAGTATGTATTGAAAACTATATATGTATGTACATCAGTCTCTGGCAGCCATATCACAAGCTTTGCTTAGTTTGGGGGCAGATGACCGTGTGTGCAAAATTGTCCAGAATATTTTATTTTATTTTATTATTTTTTTATAGTTTTTAGTGTAAAAATATGTAATAATTAATATGTATAATTCGAATTGTGACATGAAATTAACTTAATAAGTCTGAAATAAATAAATTGGATTGAAATTAATGTTCTTGGTATTCAGGTAAAGGTTAAAATATATTTGTTTTTGTAATAATGAATGAATATATCATAGAGTTCTGCAAGAGCAACCTACAGCAACAAATCTGCTTTTGTATATACTTAAGTTTGCATATTAATTGATTTAAATAAAAATCTAAAAAACTTGTCACGTTCAAGATAAAACCGTTAGGTATAAATCCAACTTAATCCTACGTGAGTAAATCCCGTCTTATATAAATAGAACGTTAGGTATATATTACACGGGAATTAATCACGTAAGATTAAGCCAGTTATTCCGACTATATAGTTTCAACCATGTTTCAACCGCAATTGGACTACAGTGAACCAAGAGTCGCACTCACCTTGAAAAATTCCGCCGAATGCGGTTGAAACTATAGTCGGTATGCGGTTCGGTTGAGATTATATTAACAACGCCTCCCAACTTCAAAATTCATGTCATCATCATCATCATCATCATCAGACAGAAGACGTTCACTGCTGAACTTAGGCCTCCCCCTTTAACCTCCACACTGAACTCAAAAATCCATGTAAAAACGTTTTATGAAGTCGGTTTTTATATAGATAACTTATTATAGAATTTTAAGTGAAACACCTATGAGAGTGGAATGCTTAAAACCTTCTTTAACTCTGTTCGGGGCGTACTACTAGTTTATTTATAGATACGATTACTCATCCATGCATGAATACCTCCTTGTTTTGACTTGAACAAAACACAAAACAAAAGTATTGTAGTTATCTGTTATCGCGAAATTCGTAGGCGCTAATAAACTGTTTGATGGAGAAAAACCATTGCTTACTACAGTCGTGCGTTTCGTTACTTCTATTTCTAAGGTTTTTTTACATAATTTTCCAAAAGTACCTAAAGCTGTAATGTAAAATTTACCTTTACGGTGCCCCCATAATTATGAAATCTGTATAATTATAGTATAAGAAATTGTAGACATCAAGTAAATAGGTATTTGAATGAATCAAAAAAAAAAACGGGGAGAAAAGCGCAAAACAGTGTTAATTTATATTTTTTGTATATTTTTTCTATAGAACGAAATGTCCTCAATCGTGTTTCGGTATTACGGTTTCCTAGATAAAACATTCAATTTTGATATGACACCATTTTTGTAAATTTAAAGTTAACCATGGAAGTAGACAAACTAAAACTAGAATGACCAAAATTGCTTAGAGTGGGAAAAGAGGGCCTTAAATTGCAAATAGCGAAATAGTAATATGAACTCACAGTCTGTACAGACCTTTAGATTAATTTTATCTTATCTAAGTGCTAGTGCGAGAAACGCTGGATCCAGGTAAAATTGAGTTATCCTCGAGAAATGCTCTACAATTTCTAGAGTATGCTCTTTGCAGCTTGCGTTATAAAGTTTGAAATGTATGGTAAAGAGAAATAAATTGCGCGCTTGACGGGGTGACATTGACATTTTGGGAAATAATAAAGCTAAAATTAAAAAAAAAAAACGATTTTAAGGCTATACAATACATAATAATACATGGGGCCGAAAGGTTCTGGAATGGAGACCACGGACTGGTAAGCGCAGCGTAGGACGTCCACCCACAAGATGAACAGACGACCTAAAAGAGACCGCTGGGAAACGCTGGATGCAGGCCGCTTCCAACCGGCCCTTTTGGAGATCGATGGGGGAGGCCTATGTCCAGCAGTGGACGTCCTATGGCTGAAATGATGATGATGATGATGATGAATACATAATAATAATTATATTGGCTTTTCGGTGAAGGTAAACATCGTGAGGAAACTTGCATACGTACGGAGAAGGAATTCAATGGCGTAATGTGAATTCACCAACCCGCACTGGGCCAGCGTGGTGGATATGGCCCAATCACCCTTTCGGGGGTAGGCTAAAAGTCCAGCAGTGGACTGTTAAAAGGCTGATTATACAGTACAATGCGATTAAAATAAGAATAGGATCTTATTGCAACCTTCTACATAAATAAAATGAATGGACGGGCCCAGAAGAAGCGCATTTTTGAAGATAACAAAATGAGCGCCGGCGCTCACTTCGTTTCAGTCGGTCTCTAGCCGTAGGAAGTGCGCGTGTCGCACTTCCTACGGCTTCCATTGATACACGATAACGAAACATCTGACAAAATTATGCCTTCATGTGCTTTCCCGAATATTAAATACACAACTAAAAACCACTATCTATTTTTTGTAATAAATGTACTTTTCATGGTTATAATTAGGTGTTGAAATATAATGCCCGACGGTTTTGAGTAATTTTTCCTAAGCAAGTTCAATGGTTATGGCCCGTCCATTCATTTTATGTTGGTCGAAGATTGCAGCACGTGCTTTACAGTTCTTGCTACTCCAAAACCAACAACCATTACAAAGATCGCTTTTCTTTAGCATGACTAGAGTTATTCTACGAGACTAGGGTCTACGTATGAATAAGCCTTTATGTCGCTACGATAGAGTGCTACCCGAGAAAGAGGGAAAGTTTTGTCATGCGCATTGAGCCTGTCTGATGAATTGATCCGAACTTTCACCTCCCGTACTAGCGGTCCCATGGTGTAATGGTTAGCACTTTGGACTCTGAATCCAACGATCCGAGTTCAAATCTCGGTGGGACCTTGTTTCGTTTTGAAGTTTTGTGTACATTTTCCAGTAAATACAATAAACAGGATTAAAGGAAGTAAGTATAAAAACAATCGAGGTTCTGAATTAGATATTATTTCGCTGACATTTTCACAGGAAAAAGCATTAATGTAAATAGTGACAGTCATTGGAAAAAAGTTTTCAATTTCCAGAATTAGCGGTAGCGGGTTGCCCTTGATTTTTTTATTCTTTTATTTTCATGTCCGTGGATCCAATGTCCTTTAGTCGTAATATTAAACATGTTTACATAGTATTAAAAGCGTCAAGCAAGTCATAGTCACAGTCAGAGTCAAGCAAAGTAAGTCACGGTCGAGTCAAACTCATGCCCCTGTAAAGTGGTGGAGATTTACAAGAGGCTCTTATGGAGTTTTGGACACAACACGAAAAGACATGTTTCACCTCGTTATATCTGTTGCCCACACTCGAGCACGTTTACGAGCACTTAATAAATAATAATTTACTACACATTAACACTCGAAAATACACAAGTTTAGGAAAATAATCAAACGAGCCGACATGTTTTTTTCCACGTTGGCGCCAAAATTATCTTTGACTACTCCACCTTTGAGAAAAGAAGTTAAATGTTACCTAATCATTTATCAGCACCGATTAGCAGCTTTATGACAAAGAACGTGAAATTGTAGACCGAAACGTAGCTACGCCTATATAATAGACCACACACGGTAGTCTATGAATGCCTGGTTGCAACCAAGGGTTGTATAGTACTTTTCTCAAACATTGCATGGATATTCACGTAACAACTTACACACATAAATATTCTGGCATAATTTTTACAGGTACATAATAACGCTGTCTAGCAACCAAATTTCGAGAAAATATTTCCACATGGCTATAGTTCATCCTACTAATATGATAAACGCGAATGTTTTTATGTATGGATGTTTGTTCCTATTTCACGCAAAAACTAACGAATGGATTTTAATGAAAGTTTACAATAATATAGCTTATACATTAGAATAATACATAGGCTATAACGGGTTGTAGCAACAAGGCCGAAGGCCGAGCTCTATGCGTACGAAGTAGCGGGTTTCAGCTAGTAATACATATGGCTGATACCTGTTATTGGCAGCCAATTACAAAAAAAAAGCCAACTAAAAAGCCAATTTTTTTTAGCTGCTAACTTCTGTGCATTTGTTTTTTATAGTGGAAAATAGTAATCAAACCTTACTAAAAGAAAACTTTGTACTCTCGTAAAAAAATATTATAAAGGAAACAAAAAAATGGCCATCTCTAACAACGGTCGAGATCTTAAATCCCAAGTCTATTTAACACGTTTAATTATATGTTTGAGAAAAGTACGCTTAAACCAGAGCTCACATGATAGATAACAATAAGATGATAACAATAGCTATTATGATTGGTCACTATTCAATAATGTTGAATAGTAATTTAAAATTTATTATAACTATTATCTCTACATAGTATAAATTGAAGTCGCTTTCCGCGTCTGTCTGTCTGTCTGTTTGGCCGCTAACTCCTCCTAAACCACGCAACGGATTTTGATGCGGTTTACACCATCAGTTAGATACATTTTCAAGGAATGTTTATATATATAACTAGCAACCCGCCCCGGCTTCGCACGTAAATTACACCCGTGCGAAGCCGGGCGGGCGGGTCGCTAGTTTTATTATAAAACATTGCAACACAATGATAACTTTCACTCTTGTTGGAGGTTTGGCGCCAACGTGAAAAGATACATGTCGTCTCATTGCATTATTTTCCTAAACAAGACTTTGAGTTCCTAAAATTAACTAACAAATAATAAAAAGTTAAAAAGTAAAAACGAAAGTGAGGTCCCCATACAACACTAGTAGATTATGCACTGAGGGAATAAATCACTGTCTTACGTCACGGGTGGCATATTGAACCCTGAGCGTAACGAGGGACTCTAGAGTTAACTCCCGAGGGGATGAGAGGGAATAGAGTCCTGAGAGAAGCGAAGGGTTCAAGCTGTCCAAGACGAAGACGAGCTTTATTCCAGAGGAGCATACTCTACTTTTTACGCCTTCTGCGAGACAATAAAAAGCCAGGGCTCCAAACACCGTCTTTTCTTTCACATTCTTTGTAAACTCATTGTTTTTTTGAGTTTTCCTTATGGTGGCCAGTTCGATTTTCGAGCAAACTTCTACAATGCCATATGAGCATTTTTTTACTTAGTGTTTTCCACGAGTTTCCACACGAATTTGACGTTCCAAATCCAAATCAAAATCACCAAATCACACTTTCATACAACTTTGTATTGCTTTACTTTAAGTTGAGGTTGCATGATATATAATTGGAAATTGTCGAACAGGCGGTGTGAAACTTGTATTTTTTTACTTTTATTTTATATTAGCTCTAATGTGAAAACGATAACACGTACAAACGTCAAACTTGGCATAATTATATTACACACTCTAAAGTAAAACAACAAATAATAATTTCTGGCCAAGTGCGAGTCGGTGACAAATTTCTATTCACCACTGGCTCTCGTACGATCACCAAAGTGACCGCCTGGGCGTGATGTTGTGTCTTTCCACTACTTTTTGTACTTCAGTTATATGGTGGTGCGGAACCCTCAGTGCGCGAGCCCAACTCGCACTTGGTCGTTTTAATTTTTTTGCGCACCGCTCATTTTCTTAGCACATGTCTGGTGGAAAAAGACCCTTAAACAGCTATTTAGTTAGCTCTGAAGAAGGAATGGGTACCGTTTTCTTTTATATACTGCCGTTTTCTTTTTACATTTTTATGCGACTTTTCTTTCCTCAGCTCGCATTTGAATAATACTTATTACGGAATGACAAAAGTTGCTTCACGCCTTCGGATAAAAATGTTTTCTGTATTCGAAGTTACCTTCTCTGGATTTTATTGATATTTGCCTTTGTTGGCGAAAGAAGCGGTTAGGGAAAAATTTGGGGCTTAAATAATACCTCTAGTATAGTATATTTCTCTATGATAATACATTACTTTACGAGGGGGTAAATTAATACATTTTTAACGAGGATGGCATTGTCTGTAATCCAGTTTGATGTAATCCATTTTAATCCAGTTTAAAATCTGTAGTTTTCCCCCAAGTGATGTAAATTGATTTTCTACAACACCTATGAAGAAATCGTGATTTTTCATGATGTTTTACCATATTTTAATATAATTGTTTAAAAAAAATATTAACAACAATATCAGAAAAAACTTAATAAAGGAGTTTTTAATTTGAAACAAGCATGAATTATACGAACTATAATTATACAAAAAATATAAATGTTACCTATACCTACTACAACTTATTTTCTCGCATTAAATTGTAAAAAGTAGATTAGGTACATAACTCGAATCTCGCTTACTAAAAAAGAACCTCGAGAAAAGAGTTTCGGTCCTTGTATCCCTCGAATAAAACTCTTATTGCTTCACTTGTTATGTAATCTACTATTGTGATAATAACGATCAAAGGTAATTTTACGCATAGTCGGCGTAGAATAAACAGTGGATCTAGATATCTAGCAGCTAAAATACAATGGATATAAAACCTTATAGCACAGAACCTTCTTTGTTACATTGGCTATTGTTAAGTTTCTAAACTCGCGCTTTGTTTCAAACATGAACATAAAATAAGCTTTTGTTAAAACTTTAAACTGAAATTTTAAATCCTTTGCTTCTAATCGGATAGGTATGTAATTAAAATGTTTAGTCATTCGACATTAAACCGTTAATTTTCAACCCACCTTATTTCAAACAACTTATAAAAAGAAAGTCAAAGTGCCTAGGTCAAGTATCTCAAAATAACTTGACTAATCATTATCTACTTCATTTTGACCTTTAGATATTTTTAATAAAAGCTTAACAATTAAACCTTAAGAATCCTTTAATTTTATTAATATAAATTATTCATTTTGTTAAAATAAAAAGTGCCATCACCAAATGAAGGTGACAATTCTAGCTCATTGGAATTGTTACTGCCTTTGTCACACTTACGCCCATTTCAATAGGAGTTACTGGTAAGAGAGATGATTGTCTATTGTCCGAAAATCATCCCAGGGGTTATATTTCAAAGACAAAAGTGTAAAAGAGTCTCAACTGTAATCGGGAGTCGGTGCTCAGCGAAATTGACTTTACAGAGTGGACCTCTAATTTATGGACCCCTTCGTTTTATATTGGAAATGCCGTGTCGCGGTGTTGCCAGGTAGAAAGTATTGCCTGAAAATGGGAATTGAAAAGTCAAAAATAATCAAAGAGGGTAGTAACCGTTTTGTCTGAACTTTTTAACTGTTCGACCAACCACCCGCATTCTTCAGTCTTCCCGTGAACATGGTGCATGTAACTGCGCCGGAATATTGGGAGCTCCATCCACAAACTTACCACGGTAAATATCCTGTAAATAATCATATAACTTTAAAATAATCAAGTAATAATTTAATACTTAATTAGCAGTGCCCCACGATTTCACCCGCTTTCAGATTAGAACACATTATTTGCAATAAAAAGTAGTTTCCGCGTTAATCCAGGGTATTAGGTATTCCCATACCAAATATTATCGATATGCGTTCAGCCTATTACGGAGTTGAGTGGAAACAAACATACTTACACTCTTAGGTATTTACACACTAACACACCCACCCGTTTTGAAAAATAATAATTTTTATTTTGACCTTTTTGGGGGCATATCGTCAGAGGTCAGATATTGATAACAAGGCCATCATTGGTAAAACTTATTTAGTAAAAAACATCATAGCTGTTTTATAAATACATTGTTACTGAGAACCTGGCTTCTTATTGTGATGCCGGTAAAAATTTGTGTTTATTTTTTTATTCATTACTAGCGACGCCCGGCGGTTTCACCCGCGTAGTGATGAAAAATGGTGAGGATGGTCATGATGAAAATTAGCCTATGTCAATTTCCAGCCTTTGAACTATACGCATTCAAAAAATCAGGTCGATTTGTTGCTCTGTTGCTGCGTGAAAGAAGAACAAACTAAACAACAAATTATTCGCATTTATAATATTAAGTATGATATCTAGACCGTATTGAATCTATCATGTATGAAAAATCCGGCGGTACTAAGCGATATTTTAAATAATTATGGCAACACTGCCGTAACTTTAACCATTTGAAGGGGCGGAAAGAATTTAGGATTAATAACGCAATTTGACAGATTGAATTTTTGAAGAGGTGTCATCGAAACCTTTGTAAATTTTTCGCTTCGGGCAAAATTGCTTGGTGTTTTGTGTACCGATAAATAATCTGCCATTTTTTTTTTTATTAGCTACAGATGATATTAAAGCAGCAGGAATGTATACTTAGTGGAGCAAAACTATGGCGCGTACACTACACAGTCGTGCGTTTCGCTATTTCTATTTTTGAGATTTTTCTCATATTTTTCGTAAAGTATGGCTGTAATGGCCTGCACTGGGCCAGCGTAGTGGATATGGCCCAATCACCCTTTTTCGGGGTGAGGCTAAAAGTCCAGCAGTGGACTGTTAAAAGGCTGATTATGATGATGATAGCTCTAATATAAAATGTACCTTTTCGGTTCCCTCCATAATTATGAAATCTGTATATTAAGATATCGTAGGCATCAACTAGTGAATAAGTATTTGAATGAATCCAAAAAGCAGGGAGAAAAGCGCATATCAGATTGGAGTCTATATAAAAACGTGCCAAGAAGCTCATCAGCAACGAATCCTTAATTCGGACTAAGTTTCTTAGTCTTGAGCATCGACGTAAAGTTGCTAGTCTATCGGTTTTTTTATCGAATACATTTCGGAGAGTGTGCATCGGATCTGCGCGATCTAACCTCCTACCCGTTTTTCTATCGGATTGCCAGAGCGGGCACGAAAAATCGTCACCGCTTTATGGTTGATATTCCGAAAACTCGTACGAAGCGCTTTGATTCCACATTTATTATGCGAACTGCTAGTCTGTGGAATGCGCTGCCTGAATGGGTGTTCCCCAATGGTTAATTTGGGTATCTTCAAATCACGAGTGAATCGGTTTCTTCTAGGCAAGCGTGCTCCAACGCAGACCGCATCATCGCTTAACATCAGGCGAGATGGTGGTCAAACGCAAGCCATATTTTTTTTAAACAGTTTTACATTCATATTCATTTTCTATTGAGCGAAATGTCCTTATTTGTGTTTCGGTCGTTACGGTTTTCTAGATAGGTAAAACATTAAATTTTGTTATGACACCATTTTTATAATTGAAAGTAGACAAACTACAACTAGCATGACCAAAATTTGCAAAAGCGGGAAAAGAGGGACTTAAATTTAAATGCAAATTTGTGTGATATTATAATCACCTTGTTTCATTTAAATGTTTAAATCTAAGCTACCTTTTACCTAGAGCTTGCTTGCTTTTCTAAGTGTTTCTATAAAGAGTTGAGTGCTATTTTACATTTCAGAAAGGGTGCTGGAGCTACAGAAAAGAGAAGTAAATAGAACGGAAATGAAAAGGAAAATCTGTTACCAGCCATTATGAGTGAACCTTGATTGAACATTCTTATTTAGATCAACGCGTAGAACTCTGCATCACATTTGCTAACTGATTTCGAATGACTGACGTGTCGTTTATATGGGTGCAACCTTCGACTAAAATAAAATTAATGTACTGGCCCAAAAGGAGCGCATTTTTGAAGATTACAAAATGAGCACCGGCGCTTGCTTTGTTTCTGTCGGTATCTAGCCGTAGGAAGTGCGACACAAGACTATTGTTACATGATAACAAAACATCTGTCAACATAAGCCTTCGTGTGCTTTCCTGAATTGTAAAAACGCAACAAAAAACCGCTATCTATTTTTTGTAACAAATTTACTGTACATGGTTAAAAATAGGTGTTGAAGTGTATGTACTACGGTTTTGACTTGTTTTTAGCGGTTTTTTGTTGGGTATTTACACTTCGTGAAAGCACATAAAGGCATAATTTTGTTAGATGTTTCGTTATCATATAACAATAGACTCGTGTCGCACTTCCTATGGCTAGAGACCGACTGAAACGAAGTGAGCGCTCCGGAGCTCATTATGTAATACGCTTCTTCTGTGCCCGTCCATTAATTTTATTTTAAATCCATTCCCAAAAGTCATTGTTATTTATATTTTCAGTGTTGTACGCACCTGTAAATGACTGGTTCACATAGCTGAATATTTAACTTAAGCAAACTTTTAATGTGTTGTGAATTGTTCGTTGGTGTGTCTAAATAAATAAATAAATTCCCTTAATTTTTTTATAATTTTTTTCCCTTATATTTTTTTTTTTAATTTTTTTTTTGGTCGAAGTGTATAAGTATAACTCTGACCTTGATGATACTAAAATATACTTTCCCCATGGATAATTGGATATAGTAGGTTTTTTTCTCGTCAATGCTTTTTCTTTTATTTCTACCTAAATTTTTCATTCTTTACTTTTCTCAGTATTTCACCTGTCGTATAATTTCAAACTTATTTATTGCCCGCTAAGTTTCCACGATCGGAGAACAAATAGAAATAAAAACTGACTAAGTGTGAGTCGGACTCGCGCATTGAGGGTTCCGTAGCACCACACAATATAATTTGAGTTATGTGCTTACCAAAAAACTTTGCGCTCCTGGCGTATCCAAAACGAACAGAGTGCCTAGGGCGAGATTTTCCAATTGCGTTTACCGAAATTCCAAAGATTCGTACAAAAAGATTTGGGTCGTCATATTTTACGATACGTACTGTACGCCCAAAAATTTAACTCCCTGCTGTCCTTGCATCCTGAGAACCACAATCTAAGCATCTTCAAGGCTAGAGTGAATAGATTTCTTCTAGATCAACGTGTTCTATCCTCGGCCACACCGTCGCTTACCATCAAGCGAGTTGGTGACCGAAAGTAGATCTATTCTATGCAAAAAGAAAATGTATATAATAAGAACAGTGCCATCTAGCGCCATGTAGATGGAACTTACATTATACAAGTCGTATATAGTTAACGTTAGCGCGATCGAGTAGGTAAACGCAATGTTATTGGAAAAATTCGCACTAGGTACAATCTTCGAATTGACTACGCAATATCACTCACGGTCACTCTGTAAGTCGTATTTACGAGTGATGGGTATGGGTCAATTGAAACTTTATCGTTAATTAGAGGTTTGTACCGATGATACCTCAGTGGCTGGTGCGTTCATTTTCCACTATGGTTTGGATTATGAAATCAGATGCTCCATAGAAAACAGCTATTGACACGACAAAATTTATGGAACTGCTGATATATTTTTCGGGATTTCATGGTTGGTCATAGTAAAAGTGATGAGTACAATGACCTCTTTCCGGCTCAGTACAGTTTGACAGAAAGCGTATTCTTAGTAATAGGGTTTATGTTGACACCCTGTGGGCACGGAACTCTAGAACTCTCGGCTGTCGCAGCGAGGCTGTTTGCATTGAACTCGAGGCTTCGTTTGCAATATGATTGAAAGGAAAATATTGCGATTGCAGGAAATACGGTGAAAGATGGAAAAATGGGAGCTTGATGGAAAGTAGGAGAGGGAAAAGATGAAGTGATGAGGTTTGTTTGAAAATGATTATGTTAACTAAATAATTTATTTTAAATAGTTAATAGGACAACGGACAGAAAAAAAACCTAACCACAAAAAAAAAAACTATTAAACCCCTACCAGTGGGAATTGTTCCCAATAAGCTGGCCCTATTACCACGTTGTATACATATAGCACCACCCTCAACCTTTGAGCAAAGTAAAGGGAAAAAAACTTTTGTCGATTTCTTAATTTTTTTAAAGATTGTAATAGTTTATAAAAAAACAATAACTGCCTTCAAAAATAGTAAATACCTACGCAATTTTGGATAACGTAATTTTCGTTTTTTTTTTTAAATAGTCTTTCGTTTGATCGTTATCTTGCCGTCTACGATGGAACACGCTTCACTCGTGATTTGAAGATGCATTCAGATAGTAACTAACGGAGAACCACACATTTTCCAGTTATATTAATTTAAAATATTTTATTATATTTACGGCTACACACCTTAGATCTAGCAGCTGTAACACAGGTCTTCCTAGAACAGCTGCTTACGAGACACCTACAGAGAGGTACTCATTATAAAATGTTAATTTTAGACTTGTTAAAAATGTTAGGTTAATAAATGTAAAATTATAAATATTGGAATAAATGAATTGAATTGAATTGATCTTTTCCGACTTTTAGCAATTATGGTCATTCTAGTTTAAGTGTGCATACCTCCATGGTTAGCTTAAAATTATAAAAATGGTGTCATAACAAAATTGATTTATCTAGGAAACCCATGAGAGCGAAACACGATTAAGCACATTTAGCTCGATAGAAAAAAAATATCAAAGTAGCATTGATTTGCGTTTAAATACCTGTTTTTCGATTCATTCAATTACCTATTTATTAACTTATGTCTGCGATATCTTGATATATAGATTTCATAGTTATGAAGGAAACCGGTGAGGTACATTTTACATTACAGCTATACTTTTCGAAAAATATGAGAAAAATCCCAAAAATAGAAGTAGCGAAACGCACGACTGTGTGTAAGCGCCATGATTTTGCTTCGCTAAATGCGACTTTAATACAATACACCAAGGATTATAGTCATCTGTAATAATAAGCGTTGTTTAAAAGTGGGAAAACCTCGCCTTAATCACAACACATCATCAAAGGATAGTGATCAGTGTCTTAATGTCTCTCACAGTCCGCGCGTGCCAAAGGAAATTAAATTTTTGTGAGCCTTCAAGAACTAAATTTTTTTTTAACCCATACTGTCCCAATGCTGGGCAAAGGTCTCCCCCATCTCCTACCATAAATCTCGGTCCTCCGCGACCTCTTGCCAACCTCTCCGGAATGAGTCAAGATCGTCACGCCAGCGTTTCTTGGGCCTTCCTTGACTGCGCCGTCCACCTGGCACCCACTGTGTGACGATCCTGGCCCATCGGTCGGGATGCATGCGCGCCACATGTCCCGCCCAATCCCATTTTAGTCTGGCAGCTTTTTGGCCAACGTCGACCACACCTGTTATGGATGCAGCGCGCTGTTGCGGACTCTGTCCATTCTTTTGATACCCAGCACGCTGCGTTCCATTTAGCTTCCAGTTAGCAAGAGCTACATAATAATAAAAAACAACCACGAATGTCGGAGTAATCAGTGTATATAATTATGTAAAAAAAAATGGAACGAATCGAGAACATCCTCCGATTCAAATTAGAGATTTTTACTACCATCATCATCATCAGCCAGAAGACGTCCACTGCTGAACATAGGCCTCCCCCTTTAACCTCCACACTGAACGACAGCCTGCCTTTTGCATCCACTGGATGCCAGCGACTCTCACTATGTCGTCGGTCCATCTAGTGGGAGGCCTACCTACGCTGCGTCTTCCGGTTCGTGGTCTCCACTCAAGAACCTTTCTTCCCCATCGGTTATCGGTTCTTCGAGCGATGTGGCCCATTGCCACTTCAACTTGCAGATTTTAACAGCTATGTCGGTGACTTTGGTTCTTTGGCGAATATCCACGTTTCGGATTCTATCGCGCAAAGAAACTCCGAGCATAGCTCTCTCCATTGCCCGCTGTGTGATTCTGAGTTTTTCCAAAAGGCCAACAGTTAAGGACCACGTCTCAGTACTATATGTCATCACTGGCAACACACACTGTTCAAAGACCCTTGTCTTTAGGCACTGTAGTATCTAGAACGAGAAGACTTGCATTTTCATCAAATCGGACAAGTAGATTCCAAAAATATCACTTGTAAGCTTGTATGGAATGTAAACGACCATTAGAGTTTGACTGATGAACTACACAAAGTTACCATTGTTACGGCATTGACGATCAAAATGACAGACGCAGTGCAAAACACTGCAATATATACCACAATTCCCATTCAACCTTTTGCGGTCCCACGAAAAATGCCATGAGAATTTCCGTTGACATTCTACCAACATGCCATTACCAACAGTTTTTATTTCATCATCCCTTATTTAAATGAGTTAAGGTATGTTTTTCAGTGGCATTTAGTTTAACAGGTTCTTGGGATAGGGTGTCACTTTCACGCCCTGTGGTCGTGGGATGCAGAATTCCGGGCACGTGGGAATTATTTTTTCTGTGGCAATTTTATGTGAACATGAAATTTAAATATTTAGGAAGGAGTGGATTTAAGGCCATTTTAAAGATGTAAGGAACAAAATGGTAGAAACATGGTTTTTTGTAGAAAATATAGGTCACCAATTTAAAAAAAAATGCCTCATAAATACATTTAAAATATTTAGGTTACTGTACTTGTGTATTAACAGAAAAAAAAGAGGTAAGTATATTTATATAAACGAAAAATATTCAAAAAACTTAATTATTATTTATGTTCCTATCTAAATAAAAATTAAAGTAAAAAAAAACATAAAAAAGGACAAAAAAAAAAGTATGTACATAAGCATAGAAAAAAACACGTTAATCTCATATTGTGTTATTACACAAAAATGGGTTCAATATTTTGAACCCATTTTTTTACCCTAAAAAGTATCTACATGAAAAACAACCCTAACCAAACTAAAATCAAAAGTAGTATTTTCGTTTACCTTGAAAAAAAAAAAGTATTGGTATACAAAGATATCAAAATCTGTGTCAAAAATTTAGAATAATAGGGATTCTAAGCCTCTATTCACATTTATTGTGACAAAGGTTTAACTTTGATAAATTACATACGAAAGGACATTGTCCATGTCCATTGTTGGCTAGACGTGAACAAGATGCTCATAAAATTTAATTTTGTCATAATACAAATTTAACATCATTTCAGCCATAGGACGTCCACTGATGGACATAACCCTCCCTCATCGACCAAAAGAGCCGGTTGGAAGAGGCCTGCATCCAGCATTTCCCTGAGTTCTCTTTTAGGTAGTCTGTCCATAAAAAAAAAAAATGTGTTTAATTTCACATCAAGGTGAACATATTTTAATTTATATTTAATCTGATTATACTAGATCTAGAGGTGTTCCAAAAGTCACTGTTCGCCAAGCCAAGATGTCCATTGGACATTGTCCTTTGACAGAAGTATGATAAACCAGGCAAAAACCGTCGTGACCAAATTTTTAAGGCCCAGATTTCAGGTTGTTGACAATCTAATCAGGTTATTCATCATTATCAGCCTTTTAATAGTCCACTGCTGGACTTTTAGCCTACCCTCGAAAGGGTGATTGGGCCATATCCACCACGCTGGCCCAATGCGGGTTGGTGGATTCACATACGCCATTGAATTCCTTCTCCGTACGTATGCAGATTTCCTCACGATGTTTTTCTTCGCCGAAAAGCCAGTGATATGAAAATCCGTACATAAGCTCCAAAGAGCTCATTGGTACGGGCCCGGGTTTTGAACACGCGACCTCACGGTTTCACGCTTTCAAGTCTAGCGGTCTCCCAAATGGGCTACCACGTAATCGTAACGTACGTAATCAGGTTATTAAATAAGCAATAATACTTGTAAGTTGTTAATCCCTAGTTTCCGTTTTTTGTGCCGGTGCGAGCACACGGGGTCAATTTTAAGGGCAAGGCCGTTTCACACGGTCTACTTGAGCGTGTGAACGGGAACAGTGAGAAACAGATAAAAAAATCATTGCTTTTTTAATACTACTCAGTTATGAATCACCTAAATGATCGAAATAGTTAGGTGAAAAATAGTAGTTATATAGTGAAGAATTTAGCTATCTTTTTAAGTGCAGTTTATTAGACAAGGACATTAATATTTGCCTGCCCATTGCCACTTCAAATATCGGTGACTGTGGTTCTTCGGTGAATATTCATGTTGTGGGTTCTATCGCGCAAAGAAACTTCGAGCATTGCTCTCTCCAGTGCCTACTGTGTGACTGAGTTTTCCAAAAGGCCAGCAGTTAAGGACCACGTCTCAGTACCATAAAATATGTCTTCACTGGCAACACACTGGTTAAAAACCCTTGTCATTAGGCACTGTGGTATTTTGGACGAGATTTCAAGTAATTTCCCAAACGCTGATCTTATTACTGATGCATAATAACGGTTAGACCGACCCGTGGGAACTTTTCCTACACCCGTGGGAAAACATAAATTGATGAGTTTAAAATAAGGTTACGGCGGTTAATATATATAAGTAAATACTTTAATCACGTAAGCGGTTTAATCACGTTTAAAAAAACGTGGAAAAGTGTGTTTGTTTGTTAGTTTGTTTGTTCAAAACAACAACAGGGAGTTATCCCTGTTGTTGCGTGTTTGCATAAAAGAGGAACAAACAAAATATATATAATCTAAGGTTAAGGTTTTAACCTAACCTTTAACCTTAGATTAAGATAGGTATAACTAACTTTCCTCTCCCTGTACTGTGAATAACTAAGTAAATTCGTTTAAGTTAACAAAATTGTAGTCAAGTAAAATAAAAGTCACGGACCCTGGAGTCCGTGGAGTTGCATTGTAAATAAAAAAAATAAAAAAATATTTATATATATATAATAAATAATAATATATATAAGTAAATACTTTAATCACGTAAGCGGTTTAATCACGTTTAAAAAAACGTGGAAAAGTGTGTTTGTTTGTTAGTTTGTTTGTTCCTCTTTTATGCAAACACGCAACAACAGGGAGTTAAAATACAACTAAAGTTAAACACTATGGAAGTGACATAACGTCTATATTGGAGTAAGTGTGGCATTGTGGACTATATTATAATTGATACAATGTATGTACAATGTAGGACGTTTTTTGACTGTTTTTCACAATATTGTGACGCTATAGGAATTGTATTTCGATGCTTCCAATAAGTTAAACCCAAAGAGGATATAAGGAACTATGTTTATACCATATAAGGAACTATGTTTTCAAAGTATATAATATAGTATAATATATAATAATTACCTCATTGTCATCATATTAGTATTTGTTTTTAGATTGGTTTATTTATTATTTTATTTATATTTTTATTTGGTCGTGTGTACTGTATGTGTGCTTGTACCGAGACATCACCAAACGGCTCCAACGGAAGACCAGCGCTGGTTAACAGCCGGCATTATGCTGAGTTGGGGCCGATTTGTGACCTTATATTATAACTAGTCAATAAGCTATTTTTTTAAAAACCTAATTTGGTCACAAATAAACTTTTTCTTTCTTTTCTTTCTAAAGATTTCATACTACTTAAACCCATATCGGCCACGCAAGAAATCGTTTGGATAAAGATACGGATAATAGTCAAATACGCCCACAGGTCTTTTTAAGCTTTTTGCACCTTCTCGAGAGACAAAATGTGTGAGTCACAGTACGGGCTCCACACTCATGAGCATGTACTTTTAACCGACTTCAGGAAGAGGTTATCAATTCGACTGTGTTTTTATGGTTCCGTACCTCAAAATGAAAAAACGGAACCCCTATAGGATAACTTCGTTGTCCATCTGTCCGTCTGTCTGTCCGTATGTGTGTCCGTCTGTCTGTCTGTCCGGCTGTCTGTCTGTCCGTCCGTCTTTGTGTCCGTCTGTCAAGACCCTTTTTCTCAATAATGCGTAAAGGTATCAAGTTGAAATTTATATTAAATACTTAGGTCTACGGTTTCTTTCGGCTGTAAAAAATTAAAGTTGTAAGTCAACGCAATCAAAAGATATGAACGTTTATGTCGCATATTTTGCGATTTCACAGGGGAATCAAAACCTATAGGGTACTTCCCGTTGACCTAGAGAATTATGAAATTTGGTAAGAGGCAAGGTCTCACAGCACATATATAGGAATAAATCCGAAAGTCATAAATTTGAAATTATATCATTTAAAAATACATATTATAATTATTTTGCTATTACAAACTTACATTTTGAAATGTATCGAAGAACCTTATTGTCAACTACAAAGTTAAGTTTGTCTTTCAATATTTCAACTTCAGTTAGTTTTTTTATATTTTGAATTCGCGCTCTGAGGGTTCCGTTGGACGGAACCCACGAGTCTTACTCGTACTTGTCCGTTTTTTTATGCAATGTTGATATAGTAAGTATACAATCTTCACACCACTATCAGTTAGTAGTGGACTAGACAAACAAATAAACACACAAACTCTGACCTTCAAATGCAATCCTTCATTCTTATCTCTACAGACACAAAGGCGCCATTGCGTTACCCGATTTTTTATTTGAAAAATTGTTCCCATATTCCCATGGTTTGAAGATTTCTCATGTGAATATTATCCTGTGAGAATATTTTAATGGGGTGTGGTGGGAAATGTCATTGAGGTGAATCGGCACGCGTCGTGGGCGATTCCAGTAGGGTGTTTCGATTAAAAGTACTTAGTGAGCTTTTTGTATAATTATTGGGGTATTCTCACACTAATTGTATTTTTATTTTTAACCGACGAAAGTAGGAAGCTCTCAATTTGACTTTGTTTTTTTGTATGTTTGTTACGCGATTACTCCGCTAATTTTGAATTGATTTTGATGTTTTTTTTTTGTATGTGGGTATAACGGCAACGCCTATCGTGTAAAAAGCTGGAGACGCAGGCCTTATGTTTGACATGACTGATATTTATAGGCAAAGAAAAAAAAAAGTTGTTTAAATTGGAACGGCTGTCAAGGCATTTTTGTCAATGCATTTGTTGTAGTCCGTAGAGGGTATACTGAGTCTATGTTGTAGCCAGTTGCACCCATATAAACGAAACGTCAGTCATTCGAAATCAGTAACTGTGATGCGGACAAAGAACTTTGAGACCTAACCCAAAAAGGTAAGGTCCAAGTTCTTTGGATGCGGAGTTCGACGCGTTGACATAAATAAGAATGTTCAATCATGATTCTGTCATAATGCCTGGCGATAGATTTTCCTTCTCATTTTCATTCTATTTACTTATGTCTTTTCTGTAGATATAGGCCATTCAGCCAGCAATACACTAAAGCAGCTTTCATTCAAAATTTCCCAGAGCTGAAAAATTCCCATGAGAATATCATATTGTGGGAACATCGGACAAAATATTGGGTTGTATCTCAATTATATTTACAAAAAGACACGTGTCTGTGGTTTAAATAAATAGGGTGATAAACTCTATCCACAGGGTTATACAGATCGGTGGTACTAAGCCGGTCATTGTACTTATAGTGAGCAACCTTTACTATGGGACCAACCCTAAAATTGCGAAAAAATACAAGCCTCCTACGCCCTTGTTACGGTTGTGCAAAGTGTCAGTTTGTCGCCCTAGTTAAAAAACCGTTTGTTTACCCTCGCTTAAAAAAACCAAGTCTGTCAACAAATTGTATGTTTTATTTGTAAATAGTCTAACAAACGGGATTTATTCTCTTGTTATTCAAATTTAAATTGTTATTATTTTCTTTTTTATGTAATTGGGACCAGTCTCGAGATAATATAATAATATCATAATTTCAGCCATAGGACGTCAACTGCTGGACATAGGTCTCCCCCATCGATCTCCAAAAGGACCGGTTGGAAACGGCCTGCATCCAGCGTTTCCCTGCGGTCTCTTTTAGGTCGTCTGTCCATCTTGTGGGGACGTCCTACGCTGCGCTTACCGGTCCGTGGTCTCCATTCGAAAATTTATAGAATATAATCTTCATATAAAAAAAAACATTCATAATAGTCAAGTAGACAATATTATAGTCAAGTAAGGTTCATAATAGACAATTTTATGTTAGAATAATTTGTTTGTACATAATAGAAATCAATATTTCGATAATGTTGGCTTGCTGTGCGCGTTGACTTCGCTGTAAGCACAATAAAATAAAGTATATCGCGTAACATACAAGAAACAAAATTCGAAATGATTCAGAACCTCCTATCTTGAAGTTGGTTGAAAAAAAAAAGAATATAATATTAGAAAGGAAATTTTATCTTCTCATGCTCGTAAAGTTTTTGTTTATGCCCGGTGTAAGCGGACTAAAAATTCTTTTTATGCTTTGGTGCAAAAAGTCTCCTCTTTGTGCAATTTTTTTGTAATAAAAGTCTCGGGTACTGTGACTTGTTATGACAAGTGAAAAAACATGTCGCCTCAATGTCTTACTTTCCTAAACTTGTGTCTTTTTGAGTTTTAATGTATAATAATGGTGTATTTATTATTTACCAAGTGTGGACGTGTGTGAGTGAGGGTAAGTGATAAAACGAGGTGAAACATAAAATACTATCACGGTTGTTCACTAAAGTTATATGATTATAAAAAGAAAGAGGAAAAAAAGAAAGAGGGTAGATCGTTACGTCTGCACCCAACTTTCTAACTGTTCGACCAACCACCCGCGTTCTTCAGTCTTCCCGTTAACATGGTGCATGTAACTGCGCCGAAATATCGGGAGCTCATTCCACAACCTTACCACTTACCACGGTAAATATCCCGTAAATAATCATATAACTTGAGGTGAAACATGTTTTTAATGCTGTTTCTAAAACTCCATAGAAGCCTCAAATAATTATTTTGGCTTGACTGTCACTTACTTTGCTTGACTCTGACTTGTTTGACGATGTCTAATAAAACTTGAAAATAATACTTGACTCTGGCAAATGCACAAGACGTGCGACGCCAAAATCCTCAAGAGGAAAGTACGTAGAAAAAATTAAAAAAAAAAAACAATTCGCCCACGCACGACACACATAAAGATGCTCACCTTGTTTCGCCATGCACCGCAGGCAGGTCATTGTCACGGGAGGTCAAACAAGGACACTCGCCGGTCGGTTCCCAAGGGTCGACATAGTTTCCTATGTGAATCGGCCTGGGAACTTGGTCTGTGGGAAAGAATGCAAATTGATAACGATGGGTAAATAGATCTCGGGTTTTTGTGATGTTTTTTTGGTAGTTTTGGTAGCAACGTGATAATGCAGATAACTATACTCCGTTTTTTAATCTTAGATATTTTATGTAAACAAAGAAATGTCACGAAAAGTCACTGTCAAAGTGACATGCCAGTTGCTCAAAAAAAATTAACTTATGATCAATATTTTACTCTCTATTTTCCTCGGCTTTGCTCTCGGTACAATGGGGAATATTCTAATAGCTCAAAAAATTTATAAAAGATTGTAATAGATGGCGTTCTTATAGAGGCGTTGACTAATAAGATAGAGGAAATAGGGCGCAAATCTAACTTTGGCCAGAAAAATTTTTAGAATCCCTACTGTCCTAGTCTACCAGTCTAATAAAATATTTTCTATCAAAATATGTTTTTTTATCATAACATTGTATAGAACATATATTACGTAAAAATAAATAGTGCAACACGATTTTTATTTTATAATTGTTCATATTACAACTAGAAAAACGTAATAAAATACTTTTTTGGTCAAATATTATAAACTACCATTATGAAAGATATTTTTTGCACTGGTAACCCCTTTGTTTACATAAAATATCTAAGATTAAAAAACGGAGTATAAGGCATGAGAGATAGAAATAATGGGTATACCTATGTACTTAGTTGTGAAGTAAATATTAAGTTAGGATACATTTTTATTAAGAAGTAGCGGATCAATTTATTCCACAATTGATTTGTCTCCTAAATACTCGTCTAGGCTATAGCTCTAGTATAGTATATTTCTCTATGGCTATAGTAACATTTTGCTAGCGATATGTCTTTTAGGGTTTCGGTAAATTTATTTTCATATCATATCATAGTCTTTTATCTGTACTGGTAGTTTATTATATATTTTGATGGCCATTGGATTTGGGTTGGAGCTATGCATTATCAATTTAGATTTTGGTAAAATTAATTTATTTTTATAGTCAGACCTTATTCGATAGTTTTGCTTATCATCTATATTAATATTTTTATATCGGGCAATAAAATAAAAGCTAAATCTAACATTAAAACAGTTAGACTGCGCATTGACCATTGAAGGTCTAAAGACAATCCAAATGCTCAAGCCCACTATCATTTGACAGCGTACCCAGCATGCTGGCGGCATTACTACACTGAATGGCAATGCTTATGCGTTAAGCCAGAAACACGCCAGAATTTTAGTCACGCGTCGCATTAACCAGGCCACAGAAAAGAAAAAAAAAACTTATCTTTTCTGTGAACGAGGCACTCTGAAAGATTTTTGAAAATGAGGTGAGCTCCCGGTACACTAAGGCCCGTTTTTTTGGTCATTCCTTTAAAACGATATTTTTTTCTGCTGTACCTAATAAGTCCCTCTCTAAGAGGGAGGCCTTGTTCAGCAGTGGACATTTAATGGCTGATGGTTGCGTGTGTGTGTGCGTGTGTGTGTGTGTGTGTGTGTGTGTGTACCTAATAATGGTATGAAAAACAAAAAAAATTAATCAGGATTTTGAACTGTTGGATGGAACTAAAACTGCTCTTTTTCCAGTAAATCTTGGCAATTTCATTCCAGCAAACCATTAGATAGTCACTTTGCTTAGTTGTATAAAAAACTTGGTGTGAAGAATCAACCATAATTGATTTATCAACGAAATTCTCACAAAATTCGAGTTCCCATGCACCGCACCACTTCCCGTGTGAATTGGACAAAAAATGTTTTTTATCACGCGTCCTAAGCACTTCCCTCTTTGACTCGACAGTAGGGAGACTACACGTTTATTTTTTGCAATTCTGTTATATTACTTTTTAGTATATAGGAAAAAAATATATAGAAGTTAGTAGGTTCTAAAAAAATCGGACGGACGGACAGAGGGACAGACAGACAGACGGACGGACAGAATGAATTTACATATTTGCACACACGTTCATCTGACCCCAAACTAAGCAAAGCTTGTAATGTGGCTGCCAGAGACTGATATACGTACTTATATATTTTTAAATACTTACACCCAGATGTAGGACAAACACTAAACTCGTTATATAACGTTGTATAAATAAATTATGGCTTGCTGCTTCAATAGTTACATAAATTTTTTGAGTTCTAATATGTTACGTTCTACCTTACCAATTACGTTTAAAAAAAGTTATCAAGCTATAAGTTATATAAGTGTCTATGTTACCCAAGATATACGATACTGCACACATCTAAATCGGTAAAGGCAACTAGAAGTAATGGTAAAAAAAACTAGGAACTCACAAAATGAGTAACATTTTCCTGAAACAAAATAATAGGGCGTACACTTACAGGTGTAACAAATCTTATGATCTAGTAATTGTGTTTTAGTTTTCAAAATCACAATAATAAATTAGCATATTTTTTTTTATTACATTACACGGGAATTACTCACGTATGATTAAGCCGGTCACTCCGACTATAGTTTCAACCGCATTAGGCAGTCTTTTTCAAGGTGAATGCACGCGCGCGGCTGTGAGTGTCAAGCGAGACGCAGCCGCACGCGTGCATTCACCAGTTGAAAGTATAGACGGAGTGACCGGCTTAATCTTACATGAGTAATTCCCGTGTAATATAAATAAAATGTGTGAAAACCACGTCAGTTTATATAGCATATTTATTATCCACCAAAATAAAATAATAATTTTGAAAGTTCTAATAAACGAATCTATTAAACCATTACTAGTGGAAGTGGAAGAGCAATTGGTTCTCAAAATATTCCATTTTTTTTACAGCTTGGTGACCCTATTGTAAGTTGATTTCACCAAAAGTTGGGGTAGCGCGCGTGCTACTTGGTATACAATTTTCTTATTATAGTATGTAAATAAGTGTAACATCGCATGGTAATTTCATGGTAATTCCATGGGAGATTGGTATTATGGAATAATTCACTTAATATTGTAATAGACTCTTAAGGTTAGCAGCATTTGAATAATTAAAACGGTAACTATATCAGATGAGTTGAATCCCGCGGTGTTACCGGCGATTATCTATATTTTCCGCATTTTGGGGGGGCGTAGTACCCTATCTCCGTCTTCAGGATGCACACTATCCTCCTGCCAAATTTCGTTAAGATCGGCTTAGCCGTTTATTCGTGAAAAGCGAACAAACATCCAGACAGAGAGACAGAGTTACATTCACATCACACACACACATCAGCAGCCATTAAGCGTCCACTGCTGGACAAAGGCCTCCCTCTTAGAGAAGGGTGTTGCCATAATCCCCACGCTTGGCAGGCGGCTTGGGGATCGCAGTATGTTCACCGTGTACTAACAGGACGCTGCTGCCCATCCTCCGGTGGTTCTGGTCGCAGTTTTAGGACATACCCGGGTCCCGAGTTACTTTCGCTTTTATAATATTAGTAAGGATTTGGTGATTTCAGGGTTCCGTACCCAAAGGGTAAAAACGGGACCCTATTAGTAAGTCTACGATGTCTGTCTGTCTGTCTGTCCGTCCGTCCATCCGTCTATCGTACCTACTAACAGCTGTATCTTTCGAAGCGTAATAGATAGCCAACTGAAATATGTAACGTTATCTCTATCTCTACATGGTATAAATTAAAGTCGCTTTCCGCGTCTGTCTGTCTGTATGGCCGCTTACTCCTCCTAAACCACACAACGGATTTTGATGCGGTTTTCACCATCAGTTAGATACATTTTCTTGGAAGGTTTATATGTATAATTAGCGACCCGCCCGAGCTTCGCACGTAAATTACACCCGTGCGAAGCCGGGCGGGCGGGTCGCTAGTAATAATTAAGTCAATAAGTAAAAAAGAAAGGAGGGTGGTCCCCATACAAGAAACGTATTTTTTCCGCACCCACTCCATCAAGATATTAAAATGTTGAAATATAGAATAGGAATAATATGGCTGTAGCCGGTGAGCATTGAGCTAAAGGTACAATTACCTACTTAGGGTAACAGCATTAAATATTTCTTATCCGTTAAATGTTCCCACAGGACATATTCAGTTCCCAAGTGACCCCAGGCAGTGACACGCGTCGCAACGGCGCTTAAGGGTTAACCGAGAAAAAATAACGTGTAAAACGATTAATTATAATAATAGAGAGATTTGTGGTTTATAAACGCATGATAAACACATTTTTTTTTGTCTTACTTTCACGTGTGACTCTTCTTGTTAGCAAAAAGTTGTCCGAGCGCTAATGAAAAAGATATCCCGGCGGTAAGTAATGCACATCGACCTAAAGAGAGATACGGGGGGTTAGACAAGACCCACTTTTTGTTAGCGTTAACGCCTGCGGAAAGATGAAATTGTATGAAAATGACATTGACAATGTCATTTTGCATTTTGCATACAATAATTGTATGTAAATGACATTTTCATACAATTTCATCTTTCCGCAGGCGTTAACGTTAACAGAAAGTGGGTCTTGTCTAACCCCTAAGGGCTGGCGCTCAGACGGTGAGGTGCAGGAAAGCGCAGCACGGCACGCTTCGGCATGCCTAAGAATGCCGATGGATGCCCAAGGATGCTGTTATTGAAAAATTAATAAATATTCTGTGGCATCTCACGTGACCAAAGCTAGCTTCAACCTTGTTTCAATTACTTCGCACTCACATTCCTTTAATGACGTTAACTTACCTATGTGTGATGAGCGACGTGCCGCGGCATCCTTAGGAATGTCGCGACGTGCCGATGGATCCCGGGGAATGACGTGACGTGCCGGATCATCCCGGACATTGACACATTGTCATTCCGCGGCATTACGTGAGTAGTTTCGTTTCGGCCCATTCGTGTTGAAATAGGGGAATGAAATCACCAGAAAATTAAAATTACAAACAAGTTTTTTCCGAGGTTATAGCAAAAAAAAAAGTAATTTTTAAACTTTCGCGATTTGAACACATGTTAACAAGGTACATATTTTTTTACCTATATTAAATAATACGTGATAAGTCCCGATAAACATTTAAAAAAAAAAGTATTTAGAAATTAATTTGCTTGTAGTTTTTTTTTTCTTCCATAAAAAAAAAAATGTTTATTAGTTCAATATACCTAAGTGACTAAAGACATACACCGAATTAACAGAGGATGCTGAAGTAGGTAACAAAATTAACTCTTACTACTAACAGTGTAAATAGTATTTGTCTTTTGGTTATTTTCACATGACCACCATTTTACGGATGAATATTATTGTACTTCTACCCCTATTTATTGGCCTCAACATTAGGGGTGGCAAGTGTCGGCGCGTGGCACTATATTGTCAGGGGTGGCGCGATGTTGACGTCATTAATGGTAGGGTTGTCAACCTCAGTGACGTGATAACTGCCCGCGATAAATACTTAGGGTAGCCGGTCAGTTTATTCTTTTGTTGTTTATTGGCCCAAATTGATGACATTTTCGGCTATCGACGTCACGGGTTTTGTTCGCTAATTTAAACTGTTTTCCTAATTTTTGATATTAGATCTGTTTTTAATGTTTATCGGGACTTATCGCGCATTATTTTGTTTAGGTAAAAATAGGTAAGTTGCTAGTCTATCGGTTTTTTATCGGATACATTTCGAAGAGTGTGCATCAGATCTGCATGATTTAATTCCCTCCTGCCCGTTTTTCAATCAGAATGCCAGAGCGGGCACGAAAAATCGACACCGCTTTATGGTTGATATTCCGAGAACTCGTACGAAGCGCTTTGATTCCACATTTATTGTGTGAACTGCTAGTTCTGTACTAACCTTTCACTCGACGTTTTGACAATGTTACAATGAACTACCATTTTGACAATGAATGCACGTTCTGCCAGCCACGCTATTATGGCCTCGAGAGTTTTTTTTTACATCGTACTACACCTTTGACCGCGATCTTGTCTGATGGAAAGGGATGATGCGGTCGAAGATGGAGCACGTTTGCCCAGTAATAACCTATTATCCTTAGACTTAAACACTCCAAGATTGTAATGCTGCGGAAACAAAGACAGGGGCAAGGCGTTCCATTGTTTTGCTGTTCTAATTAAGAAAGAGGAGTCAAAACGCAAACGCGAACAAATGGCATTTCGTCCAAGTAAGGGTGACGCCTTGCCGTTCGTCTGGACGTCCGGTAATGAAAAGGTGATGGGAGGGGGGGGGGGGGGATTCGTGAAATTCCGTTGCACCCTCCGTGGAAAATCCTATAAAATAACGACAAGCTATCCTTGGGTCCTTTGTGATCGGATTTGTAGTGATTAATGATAATATTACTACGTAATTGAAAGATTTTTTTTTAAATGATGAGTATACCTACTCCATACCTTTCATACCGTCCCGTGTATCCTTGTACTGATGACACTGATGACTTAGGTACTGATGACAACAAAGCAAACAACATTTCGCTGGCTCACTATTACAAAGTTCTATGTTATTTTCTAACAAGTTTTGTAATTTCAATTTATAAATTTTGACTTTCATATATATTGAATTAGCAGGGTTTATGCTTGAGAGAGATATTTTCACTCCAGCATAAACCTTGCTAAATCAATATTTGTGAAACTCAATTTTTTTAAATAGAAATTATAAAACGTGTAAGAAAATAACATAGAACCTTGTAATAGTGAGCCAGCGATTTTGTTAGTACTTTCACGTATCAAAAGAAAACAAACCTATAAATATCTTTTCCCACCTCAGTAATGTAAAACAGCGAACTAGTTTTCCGTTCGAGCAGGCGAAGTCATACGTTCACCTTTTTCCGCATCACCGAGTGGTAACAGAGAAGTTTGCACCTTACGCGGACGGGGATGGAATAATGCGTGCGTTTCACCGTGGAACATCGGAAATAAATAGAAAAGACTTGACTGACAATAGTAATGGAGTGTCAGTTCTAGTATCCTTGTTTCATAAAATCTTAGCGACCTACTAAAGGGAAAAATAAACTATCTATACATAGTATAAATTAAAGTCGCTTTCCGCGTCTGTCTGTCTGTCTGTATGTCTGTATGGCCGCTAACTCCTCCTAAACCACGCAACGGATTTTGATGCGGTTTTCACCATCAGTTAGATACATTTTCAAGGAAGGTTTATATATATAACTAGCGACCCGCCCCGGCTTCGCACGTAAATTACACCCGTGCGAAACCGGGCGGGCGCGTCGCTAGTAATAAATAAATATAAAGATAAAGATTATTTATTTGCACAAAACACGAGTAAATCATACACACATTTAAAAACGCATGCACAATAGGTGGGTTAAAATATTAGTCACTCTGTATTAGTTTGTAGGCGTACAAATCTAGAGAGATGGTATAAAAATACCGTAAGAATTATTTACATAAAAAGTATTAATTTTAATTACTGTCGAAATAATTTCAAAAGTTCAGGTAAAATGTTATTAATTGAAATAGTTAACAGATAGACATTACTATAATTGTATGATAAAAAAAAAACCTACTGCAGTCATTACTAAAATTTTTCATTTATAAAATCACTAACTTTGGAATGACATTTTTTAAATAACATAATCTCTTCTCTATCTTCTCTTCTCTTTTCTATTCTACATAGTATAAATTAAATTCGCTTTCCGCGTCTGTCTGTATAACCGCTAACTCCTCCTAAACCAAGCAACGGATTTTGATGCGGTTTTCACCATCAGTTAGATAAATTTTCAAGGAAGGTTTATATATATAACTAGCGACCCGCCCCGGCTTCGCACGTAAATTACACCCTTGCGAAGCCGGGCGGGCGGGTCGCTAGTATATAATAAATGAATAACTTATGGTTCAAGCTGTGGGTATAATATAGGGAATTAATTGCATTAAAGGAATTCATGACACTCATTATAATGAAAATTTTTCCTACGGGACAAACCCTGAAATAGCGAAAATACCACATTTCTTGCAAATCGCAAAGATTTTACACTAGGTTTGTCGAAACAACCAGATGTGGCTTAAAACATTCTGCAGATTTTTTTGTGTGACAGGGTCCGCAATATCTTCAAAAGGTGCCCAGCTCTAATGGGGCGTAGCCGGGTTATGTGGGACCCACTAAAACTTCTTCGGTGGCTAGCCTCTTTGCTTTACGGAAGGCACCGGGATCTCCTTAAAAACGAAGCGGAACCCCGTAGTACCTTGCCTGAGGCAAAACTCCTGGAATGTTCAGAGTTCCCTGTTCTCTCCTTAACAATGACGCTGGCCACGCCATGCCGTTTGAATAGGAGGTCAGATCCCCAAATCTGACGATCCACGAACCCAGGCCCCCTTTTAGTCAGCTCTTACGTCAGGCATGGCTGCTCCAGACGCTTCAGAGATAAGGGGCAAGGGAGTTCAATTCTGCCACCCTACGCTGTCATTTTGCTCGTATTCTCGGCAACGTTTTTTATTACACATGATCATTCTGATTTCGTCTGACATTCCATGCATTGGAGAGTTGGATTTATGGGTGTTTGCTTATTTAAGGGCTTTTGGATGTTACGGTTGAATGGTGCAGCAAGTGTTGTTTGGGCGGAGTAAAATTTCTATTCCGCGGCTGCGATGCCTACATTACCTACTTAACAGCCTCTTATAGCAAATTTGATGGTTTTAAATAAAAAAAAAATTCAATAAAATTTTGTAAATTACAATATTTGAGCTGAAAAAAAATGCATGTCACAGATACACCTGTTTTTTTTTTTTTTTTTTTATTTTTTTTTTTATAATTGTTTATTTATTTTCCACGGACTCCTGGGTCCGTGCCCTTTGTCAACTTTTAACATAATATTTTTTTTAACTATATTTGATATAACATAAAACTAATGACTATTATGATTTGGTTCAAAACACGATAGAATGAACTTTCCTTGATCAAAAAAAATCTGTAACAAAGTCGATTCAGTATTTTTTTTCGTTTTATGCTCTAATGAAAGCTCGTAACAACCTGGAAATTACATGTACTGAAAGGCAATTTTATTACTAAAAAAAAGTCGTTATGTCTGCACCAATTTTTTTTTAACTGTTCGACCAACCACCCGCATTCTTCAGTCTTCCCGTGAACATGGTGCATGTAACTGCGCCGAAATATCGGGAGCTCATTCCACAACCTTACCACGGTAAAAATCCCGTTACTAATCATATAACTTTATTAAAGGGCTGATTATGCTATAGTAGAAAGCAAATATGACACATTTTTCGGGTTCACCTTTCAATCCGGGTTGCATCCCAAGGGCGGCTGTCTACCGGAAGTAATGCTTGCTCGTTGAGCCGGAAACGCATGGATTTGTTCATATCCGGTCACGCGAGTCTCGGCATCTTACCTGGATACTCGAATAGAAAGCTTTCATTTTATTTGTAGTAGTTTTATTTTAGTCTAGCTCAGCCCCACATGGACAATCTCACAGGTATTGTAAAAATTTCCGAGATAACAAGTATGCCACGGGAAAATATGTCCTACACTCTCGGCGCGATGTTTGGAACAGAAATTTTTTCACGATTTCAGTTTTGTTCCCATAGTAAAAAATATCCATAATGATGAGGACAACGTCCTCCTTTCGGCTCAGTTGCACCGTTCTGTGCAACCCTGTATGCATTAATTAGCATTTAATTTCACGCACTCGATGAATTGTTTGGAATATTTTTTTTCACGATTTCAGGTTTGGTCCCATAGTAAAAGTTGTCAGTAATGATGAGTACAATGACCTCCTTTCGGCTTAGTTTCACCGTTCTGTGCAACCCTGTTTACATTAGACTTCGATTTCCCGTGAAGGCGCGTGGCCCGAAGCGATCTTCTCACACAGATTTCCTCTCAGCATTCATGAATACGCGACAAGATCCGATAGAGTATATGCTAATGCTCTTTATTGTTACATAGACTTGGGGAAAAGAGATATGGATTGGAGAATAATATCGTTTTATACTAAATTTACTTGCCCATCTTTTTTATACAGAATATTTTTATGAAATACTAGCTGCGCCCCGCGGTTCCACCCGCGTTATATACCTCCTTGGTAGCGAAAGCTTTCAGTTTATCTAGAAAGAAAAATAAATATAAACTCTTTATTGTGTACACTAATTGAAAACCAATTATTAAATTAAAAAAAAAAAAAAAATTACCTAAAAAAACACTTACGTGCTAGTGCCACAAGTGGGGTCCTTATCGCTAAAAGTGATCTCTTCCAGGCAACCGTTAGTTTCCATTTAGTATGTTAATAACAGGTTTTGTAGAATTGTAGGTGACAAGTACTCCAAATTCACACATCCCAAGTGCAATTATGCCATTTCTCGTATCTATTTCCATCACCACAAAAGCCATTCCGTTGCTGGCGCTATACCGGAAATGGCAAGACCGGCGCAAACGAACGTGGTCTAATCAAGTTTTCAATATGCCACTGTGTGGTTTCGACAGCCTCTACATAGCGCGGGAAAATTGGACACTGTACGCCTAAACACGACCTACAGTTTTCTCTTGACCATCGAGATACAATTCCTAAAGAGTCACAATATCTAACTAATTAAAATCTTTAAATAAATTAACTAACAAATAATAAAAAAGTCATAAAGTAAAAACGAAAGGACAACAAACGTATTTTTTTAACGTATTTTTGTATTATTAGCTCAAGTAAAAACAGTAATACGTACAAGCGTCAAACTTGGCATGATTATAGTAGGTATACACACTCTAAAGTATAACAACAAATAATAAATAATGGCCAAGTGCTAGTCGGTGATAAATTTCAGTTCACTAAAAGTAATACCGAGCGTCACTTGCAAAATATTAACTATGTGAGGGCGTAGAAATTGAAACAAATAGTTTTTTTTTAATTGATAATTATTGTTTTTTGTGAGGGTACGGAATCCTGAGTGCGCGAGCCCCACTCCAACTTGACCGTTTAGTCAGCCGGCAGTTTATTTTTATTTCACCCTCAGTAATTTTGATCTTCAAAACTTTTGAAGACACGCAAAAGAGCTTTGGCCGTTGAACACAGCCTTAATCTTGTAGATGACTATTCAGGCTTCTGTTTTGCAAAAGGTCAGGTCAATAACGTCATGACTCAGTCCTGTACGTGACTCAAGTATTACTTATTTACGGTTGTTCCGCAGGGAGTGAGTAAACTGGAGAAAACTCTAGGGAAAGCCCACTGAATACTGTGTGACTCATGACTCGGTAATAATTTTGAATCAGCTTACAGAAAAACAGGAACGTGAATCACAGTTACTTTGGGAAAACCAGCCTCTATTATACTTACTCAGAATCGTTTTTATTATATCAAATCTCAATAGATGTTAGAGACTTAGCTCTTTAGTCTTGAGCATCGGCGCAAAGTTGCTAGTCTATCGGTTTTTTATCGGATACATTTCGGAAAGCGTGCATCGGATCTGCATGATCTAATTCCTTCCTGCCCGTTTTTCTATCAGAATGCCAGAGCGGGCACAAAAAATCGACACCGCTTTATGGTTGATATTCCAAAATCCGTACGAAGCGCTTTGATTCCACTTTTATTATGTAAACTGCTAGTCTGTGGAATGCGCTGCTTGAATAGGTGTTCCCTAATAGTTACAATCTAGGGTGTCTTCAAATCACGAGTACGAGTCAGGTACGGTTTCTTCTAGGCAAGGTGCTCCACCGTGAACCGCATCATCGCTTTACATCAGGCGAGTTAGCGGTCAAACGCAAGCATAAAAAAATATAGATATGTATATGTTTTATATTTTAAAACCGACGAAAGGAGGAAGTTATCAATTCGACTGTAGTTTAAAAAAAAGTTTGTAACGTAATTACTCTGCCAATTATGAAATGATTTTGATGATAATTTTTTTTTGATAGGTCACAGTTCAGAGGTGGTTCTATATTAGAAATTGTATCGAAATTGATTCAGCGAGTTTGAAAAAATAACATATAACAAAAATGTATACACAGATGACGTTTTGGTTTGTGGTTCCTTTCAGCAAAAGTTTTGATGAGGCCTTTCAGTATCTGTTTAACTATAATTTTCTATTATTTTTAGTTTAAGTTGGTACATTGTATGTAGATAGTCTTTAAATCGGACTTTGTTTTTATTTCTTCTATAAAAATTTATTATAATTAACATATAGTACTTTTTACTGTTACCTTCGACCAAAATAAAATGAATGGACGGGCCATAACCATTGAATTTTCTCAGTAAAAACGAGCCATACCGTCGGACACATACTTCAACACCTAATTATAACCATGTCCAGCATTTGTTACAAAAAATAGATACTTAGCAGTTTTTGTTGTGAACTTACACTTCGGGAAATCACACGAAGGCATAATTTTGTCAGATGTTTCGTTATCATGTAACAATAGTCTTGTGTCGCTCTTCCTACGGCTAGAGACCAACTGAATCGAAGTGAGCGCTGGAGCTCATTTTATAATATTCAAAAATGCGGGTCTTCTTCTAGGCACGTCCATTCATTTTATTTTGGTCAAAGCAATGGATTTTTTAATTGTCTGAAATAAAATATTTTGCATTTGAATTTGAGAAGCATGCTACGAGATAATTTTTTGTCCCGTGAAAAAACATTAAATCATTGCGTTCGTCTCATTTTAACGAAACTTGATATGTTTGTTGTAATTAGTACACTACCAATAGTCTGGTACGGCAATGCTAGAATTTCGACACCCGACAAACAAATATCCAGCAAGGAATTTTCTCGCAAACGCGTCAATTTGTCCCGTCATTTTGTACCTATTGTCTCATTTGTCTTGTTCCCTTTTACAACCATTTTGTTTTGAAACTTTCGTTAGTCGTTTTGTATCCCATTGTTTAATTATCTATTGAGATTGGGAATCCAGACGGCTGAATTAAATTCCAGGTGTCCAGATATCTGATTACTGGATACCGTTTTTAGTCAAAATGAAATTTGTTCAGTTTGGTGACTACGACAGGGGCTGGAAATGAAAGCTGGTCACTACCCTGCCTGGAGACATCCTACAAGATCGCGTAAATATACAGATACAGAATATGATGATGATGATGAGAAGTTGACATCACCGCCATCAAAACCCTCGAGAGCACACACACACACACACACACACATCATCAGCCATTAAATGTCCACTGCTGAACAAGGCCTCCCTCTTAGAGAGCGCGGCCTACCAATAAGCTAAATCTTAAAGGGTAGGCAACGTATTTTTGATGTTATGGCGTTACAAGCATTCATAGGCGACGGTGACTGCTTACCATCAGGCAGACCGTTTTCTTATTTGACACTTAGCGCATAAAATTGCTGGAATTAAGTTGATTCAGGTCTTACCACGGTGAATTTTTCAGTAGTCATATTGTTCTAGCAGCATGTACGTTTTGCAATCTAACGGTGGCCGGTTCGGTCTTGGGCCTTGCACAATTGGCTTTGTACCTAAACAAATTATGTGCGATTTCGATGCCACCGCTCAAAAACAGAGAAAGAAAACATAGTGAGGAAACCGGTATGTCCAAGAACCTCAAAAAATTCATAAACAGACTTTCACCAACATGCACTGGGTCAGCATGGTAAATTAGGGCCCATCCTCTCTTTCTGAGAGAAGGCCTGAGTTCCAAGAGAATATGTTCGGCTGAAATGATGATGGTGAAATTATCTCTATCTTTGCATTGAATTCAATAAAAAAACGGGACATTTTTGCACACACGGACATCTGACCCCAAACTAAGCATACAATACAATACAATACAATAACTCTTTATTAAAATACCACAAAACAAGAATAACATAAACATTACAATAAAAATATTATCTAGGCTTTTAACAGGCGGCCTTATCGCTTAAAGCGATCTCTTCCAGGCAACCGTGCACGGAAAGGAATTGTGGCCTTAACTAAAAAACAAAAGTAAATATGCAAATAACAACAAACAATCAATAGACTACAAATAAATATAACATACTTATATATACATACATCACACATATACATAGACTACATAATATAGACAACATACTATATACCTACCTACATAATTATTATTAATAGTAGCATAGTTTGTGATATGGCTGCCAGAGACTGATATACATACATATATAATTTTAAGTACATACTTAAATAGATAATAACAACTAGATATAGAACAAACATAAATGTTCATCACATAAATGTTTGTCCTAGCAAACAAGCTCAGAAGGTAGGTTCACTACTAACTGCACCAATGGGCTATCTGGATAGCTCGGGCAGCTCATTAGCTGTCCTTTTGCAAAATTTCATACACACTCAACGAAATGCAAGGAATAGCCACTGTTCCAATAAAAATCCAACCTTATCGTACCCCAAAACGCAACCCGTTTCGACGTGTTTGTCATGAAAATTCCGAGCATAACATTGCAACTGTTATAAACCATATCATGTACCTCTAAAGGTTTAACTGACTGCACTTTCCTTTCAAAACATCTAATCACATCTATTCAATGCCAGTCAGAATCGAGTTTGACGCTCTGAAACAGCCGGAAATAGGTTCGCGTCGCTGCCGACCGCTTCCGGGCGACTGATCCTGCGGCCGTCCGTTTCCGGCAGCGGTCGCTTTGTTATGGCTCACTTCCGGTGCGAAATGTCCATTTTTGTGGTGAAAAAGTGATGTATTGTTACGGCATTTTCTTTGGAAACGTGAAATATTGTTTCGACTCCTCGATTTAACGAACGATTCTTTATAAGATACATTTTAACAGGTACTGAATTTGACAGTGAATTATGTACATACATTGGAATAAAACAGATAATTTTAGTAGAATTTATGTGCAGTTTCGATGCTATCGCTCAAAAATAGAAAATCGGTGTATGAAAACATCGTGAAACCGGTATGTCCCAGAACCTCAAAAGTTCAAAAACATATGACATTCACCAACATGCACTCGGGCATCATGTGGATTAGGACCCATCCTCTATCTCTCTCTCTCTCTCTCTCGCTGAAAGAAGGCCTATTTCCATCTGGTTGAGAACAGATAGGATTTTTTTTCTATTGCTAGTACTTAAGTTATCTATATCTATACTTCTATACTAATATTATAAAGAGGAAAGATTTGATTGTTTGTTTGTTTGCATTGAATAGGCTCCGAAATTACTGAACCGATTTGAAAAATTCTTTCACTGTTGGGAATCTACACTATCTCCGGGTAACATAGGCTATATTATATTTTCAAAAAAATAGGGATCCTTACTAAAACTCCAATAATGGAAGGTGTAAAAAAAATAAGATTTACAATTTTAACTTTGCGTGTTTGACAGTTCTAGGACAGGACAACGTCTGTCAGGTCAGCTATTTAGTAAGTATAGGTAAAACACTGTTTTAAACATTCACGGTTGTTCACTAAGAAAGACGGTAGATAGTTTTGTGTGCACGTAGCTTTTTAACTGTTCGACCAACCACCCGCACTCTTCAGTCTTCCCGTGAACATTTAACATGGTGCATGTAACTGCGCTGAATTATCAGGAGGTTATTTTTCCTTACCGCGGTAAATATCTCGTAAATCTATATAATTATATCAAAATAAATCAGGAGCTCATTCCATAACCTTACTGCGGTAAATATCTCGTAAAATATCAAAATAAATCCCTATTTACCTTGGTCACGCCATAACTTGATAACGACTTTACCGATTTCATTCATCTTTTTTTTTAAGTATTTTAATACTTTGTAGAAGTTTCTTACGGGATGAAAAATTAAGAAAATTGCGCAGAAAATTGGAAATTTCAGAAAACTGAACTAAGATTTACACTTCGCGCGTTTGGTGAATGTGAAATTACCAGACAGCAGTTTTGTTTTTGACGTTCATAGCTACGACAACGTCTGTCGGGTTAACTAGTAATCATATACATTTAAGTATAGGTAGTTGGAAGATATCTAGTTTAATGCAACGAAGCATAGAGCGTTGGTGTTATGGTGGAACGCTCAGCTTGGAAGCTCCGGTTCATATTCTCGAGGCAGATTGAATCTTCTACATGCTCGCATAAATATTTGTGTCACCGTCTCGGGCGATCTTTTGAGCAAACCCGTTCGTCTGGAAACGAGCGACGTTGCATTTTCTACATATCTGCCTCTGGACTGGAGCATGGAGGGATATTCAGGGGCCGTTCGATATTTTCTCTAAGCATAGGTACCTAGTGGGAACGAACAGGATGATGGCTTAGATGCTTATTCCTTGGCGTACATATAGAAGCTATGGGCTATATTTTAAGAGCCTCTCATTTTGACGAAAAATCGAATTTACTTTGTATATAGGGCTACTGGGATTAAGTTATCAGTCAGGACATCAAAACAAACAACTTTAGTTCTGACTTTTCGTAATTCGAAAAAAAATACCATTCCATACAAAAATCATTCACTCCTGTAATTTATGAAGCAGCAATTTTTTTTTCGCAAATTTTGATATCTCGTTGCAGTGCCGGTTTTAGAGAATTGCTCAAAAAGTACTGGACCGATTTAAAAAAAAAAAACACCATTTGATTGCTACATTATCACAGATTAATATAGGCTATTTTAATAGACTATATAACTACACCCGTGCGGAGCCGGGGCGGACCGCTACTCTAAAATAAACTGAACTAAATTTGACAGCTCTAAAATTGTTGCCATCCTTCTCTCACATTTTAAAATGAAAAGAGAGGCAGATAATTTTAGTCCTGCCACATTGGTTTAGTTTAGTGAGTGGTATGATAGAATCGACGCTATTGTCATCCAAATTAAACGTGTATGCAAATTTTCTGCTCAATCGGTAACTACTATTTAAAATGCAACTGCAAAAAATTTAATTATAATTAAAATTGGCTATAAAAAAGCTTGTAAAAATACAATTGATTAGAAATAATAAATAAAAAATATTTATAGAATAAGGTGTCCATCTGTTATCGTTTATCACCTTTATGCAACGTCGCTGAGTCGATCATATCTACAGAATTATGCTCCCTTTTTACTGGGCCATCAATGGTGGACGATTTTACGAAAATTTCTACTTGAACGGGCCCGGATAGTAAGGACAGAGTTATTTTTGGATAGCTGAAAATGTAGGCACTGTGGGTGACATTGATATGTGGTTATAGTTATTATAATTGAAACGGAATTTACGAAATAGATTGAATTTATTTATAATTACAAAACAACAGAGAGAACATAGAAAAAAACAGTAAACAATAAAAACAAATTGTGTTCACTCGTGATTTGAAGACACCCAGGTTCTAACTATCGGGGAACACCCATTCAGGCAGCGCATTCCACAGACTAGCAGTTTGCACAATAAAAGTGGAATCAAAGCGCTTCGTATGGGTTTTCGGAATATCAACCATACAGTGGTGGCGATTTTTCGTGCCCACTCTGGCAGTCCGATAGAAAAATGGGCAGGAGGGCATTAAATCATGCAGATCTGATGCACACACCCCGAAATGTATCCGATAAAAAACCGATAGACTGGCAACTTTGCGCCGATGCTCAAGGCTAAAGAAGCTTATTCTAAACTAGGGATTCGTTGCTGATGAGCCTCTTGGCACGTTTCTCAATATAGACTCCTACGCCCCAAGGTGGTTGGTACTTTTTTACAAGCTTTTTATTTGCTTGTAATGTTTGTGCCTAATTCTTCTTAATTGTTCTTATTATATATTATGTATGGAGATAAGAACGCTGGCGAGCTCGGGCTGTCTCGTGCATTTTGCTATAAGAAAGGTTTTCTTACGGTTTAATTTTAGCAAAATCTGTTCATTTCGATTTGCGTTTCTTCCCGCCACGTGTATAAGCGCGCAAGCCACTGTTTAGTGATATTGCTCACGCAACTCCTTTAGGCTTTTGAATGGCTTTGGCAGCTTAACCATTTAATAAAAAGTTAGATTTAAATAATTTAATGACTAATTTTACACCGATGGGTACAGAAAACGCGTGACTTCGTAATTATCACCCTATCTATATTCTCACTGCTGGGACACAGGCTTTCTCTCAGAGAGAGAAAGAGGATGTAAAGACAGTAGATGGTAGTGGTTGGTGAGTGATCTTTGAACTTTTGAAGTTCTTGGAAATACCTGTTTCCTCACGATGTAACTGCACAATCATAATAATTGTCTGTTATATTTAACAAATCAAACTCCTGGGGCCTTACGGACAATAACTGCTATTGCAGCACCTAATCCGCGCAGTTGGAAAATCACGCAACCCCAAACCGTACCTGGGCGCGATAAGATTCACGTTCGCGTGATTTTCCAAATGAGCGGATTAGGTGCCGCAATAGTAGTTGTCCGTAAGGCCCCTGTACAAACTAGCCTATTGCGCGAAAAATATTGGGAAGCTGTATTTTTCTTACTGCACATTTCCTTAACCAGTAGAAAAACAGTTTAATTTAAACATCCATGTATGTAATTCAAAAGCAGGCGGCTGTAGGAATGAATATTTTATGTAGTAACGTTGTTTGAGCCATTGTTTTGAGCTGGGGACATTGGCTACGCACTGCGGATAGAAACGCAGCTTTTAGAAAGCTCCAAACATTTGCATTAACACTTTCTTTGGATACATTTACAGGTACAACGAATTAATGTCTTCTGATCTAGTGAAAGTCGTAGATAAAGCCGACCCATTTGTAGTGCGTGACGGCAAACGACTTGATGCTCTCTTATGCCGTCATGTTTACATATACGGGGCGGCCCGTGACGGCCAACTTTTTTTTGTGTGTACCTTATGGGAAGTATTCTAAAGATATGGCTGTATTGGGGTATAGCCAGGGTATGTAGGATTCATCATCATCATCATCATTTCAGCTGAAGGACGTCCACTGCTGGACATAGGCCTATCATCGATCTCCAAAAGGGCCGGTTGGAAGCGGCCTGCATCCAGCGTTTTCCTGCGGTATCTTTTAGGTCGTCTGTCCATTTTGTGAGTGGACGTCCTAAGCTACGTTACGTTATGTAGGATTGCACGTACTAAAATCCCCTCGGTAGCTTGTCTCTGTGCCAAACGGTTAGCACCCAGACCTCCATAGGAACCGGCAACCCTTTAGCACGCTACCTGAGGCAACACTATCGGAAAATGCTTAGAGCATATCCACTTGTTTCCTCAACGGACACTGCGTCATTTTCTTTGTGCTCGCTTGTATGGGACTTAGGTCAGGGTTCGGTTGTATGCGAAGTGAGAACCCCAAATCTGACTACCCACTAACCCAAAGAACCACTTTTAATCAGTTTCTATAATGACAAGTGTGTGTTACCAGTGATGACATACGGCAATGAAACGTGGTCTCTCACTATGGGCCTCATTTAAGCAAGCTCAAAGTCACACAACGAGCTATAGAGAGGGCTATGCTCAGGGTTTCTCTACGAGATGGAATCCGAAATGAGGAGATCCGTAGACGAACGAAAGTCACCGACATAGCCCACCGGATTAGCAAGTTGAAGTGGCAGTGGGCAGGGCACATATCACGCAGAACAGATGGCCGATGGGGCCGAAAGGTTCTGGAATGGAGACCACGGACCGGTAAGCGCAGCGTAGGACGTCCACCCACAAGATGGACAGACGACCTAAAAGAGACCGCAGGGAAACGCTGGATGCAGGCCGCTTCCAACCGGCCCTTTTGGAGATCGATGGGGGAGGCCTATGTCCAGCAGTGGACGTCCTATGGCTGAAATGATGATGATGATGATGATAATGAGCAGGGGATAACCGAAGCCGTATTCTTAGACCGGCCCCAGGGGCAAGAGGCTAGGGCGTCCAATTTCGCCATCTATACACCGTCGTGTCCGTGCAGAATCAGCTCTTACATGTTCTCGCTTGGCGGCTTCCTTCTGTTAAATGACTATTTCACATGAAATTCAGCTGTTTTTCCAAAAGGCCAACAGTTATAAGGACCACGTCTCAGTACCACATGTCATCACTGGCAACACATCCTCAAACTATTAGCGCTGACATCTCGCGTGTAAAAAAATCACCAACCTCCATCGTGTCACAATCGTGTGTCTACTAAAGTTCATCATTTAAACATGTTTTTGCCGCGCGTTTTTGTGATCCTGTGGGTTACTGCTGTAGTATTAAATGTTTTACGTTATTGGCGGCCAGCTCGGTTACTGCAACATGAATACGTCATGCACAAATTACACGACTTGCGGCCAGTTGGACCATTGCATCACATGAGTGAGTAGTTGTGTTAATGAATTATAAATTAATAGCTGGAACCCGCGATTTTCCAATTTTCCCGCATTTTCTGAGAGAATAAGTACCCTATGTCCGTCCATATGATGTACACTATCATCCTGCCAAAATTCGTTAAGATCGGCTTAGCGGTATAGTCATGAAAAGCGAACAAACACCCAGACAGAGAGACTAGTTACTTTCGGTTATATAATATTAGTAAGGATTGACATAAAGTCAACGTCAAGTAATGCAGAGCGTACCTAATTTTCATGCAACGGCACGCTCGCGCACATTTTCAAGTCATTACCATCATCATCATTTCAGCCGTATGACGTCCACTGCTAGACATAGGCCTCCCCCATCGGTCTCCAAAAGAGCCGGTTGGAAGCGGCCTGTATCCAGCGTTTTCCTGCGGTCTCTTATAGATCGTCCGTCCATATTGTGTTATTTAAGTTTGCAACATAACATATTAATATTACAAATCTACTCATGTCTGTTTTAATCTCAAGTGTACGGAATATTTTCATATGAAAGAAAACAATTCTTATTTGAACAAAAGAGAGAATACCCGCTGATAAATCAACGCTCTGGCCCAAGGGAACATGTAAAAGAAATCGCAAAATCGTCTCAAATGAAATTTCTCACTCCGTCGTATAACATACTTGGAAATATTTGCCTACCCACATTTTGTTGTCAACCTTTATGTACAAAAAACAGGGTTTATTTTTATAGTGTGGTTTGTTGAGGATTTTACTCGGTAAGTTCCATACGTAAAATGTATTCGTAGTAGAAAATTGTGCCCTAAATATAGTACGTGGAATTGTGGTAGGTAAGGGTGAGGCATTGAGGTGTAGATTTGGGTAATGGTGCAAATCTTTGACTGATTTACGATACCTAAATAGTTGGCGAAAAAATCGTTGATAAATTCATTGCTGTGATTGGTTAGCAAGGAGTTTGTATTATAATACTAACTATGTTGGTTCACATAATTTATCAAAGAGGTCGAACGCATAATGTATATGAGGAAGTTACTGGCTTGTTAGGTTTTGTCGGCAATGCATGCTGAAAAGAAACTATCATGTGCGTTCTTCTTCTTTTTTTTTCTTTTCCTTATTTTACGCTTGTATTTGAAGGGTCCACTGCAATAATGATGAATGTCCTTAATCTTTTGTTTTAAGATAATTGGGTTTTAAATTTATAAACGGTGTAAAAAATTATCATTATTGTCGTGAACACCTGTGACGTTGAGCGTTCTAGCCGTGTAGCCAAAATATTTAAAACATATTTATCACGGCACTGCAAGCGATATTGCTAAGTTTGCTAACAAGATTTCTAAATATAATTTCATGTGACCGAATGGTAAAACTCGTTATGATTTAAAAAAAAATGGACATTCATCATTATTGCAGTGGATCCTTCATTTGCTAAGCTATTGCAAATAATAATTAAAAAGAAGTTTGAGTAGTGATATATTAATTCTTAGGTATTAGGTACTATTAGGTACTCGTTAGGTAGGCTTTTTTTTCCATAGGTAGTGATGAAAAATAGTGTGTGTCACTCGGAGACAAAATATTTAGTTCTCGGGCGGCGTGTATAGAATTTATCGCTACGCTTTGGTTCTACTATAGAATCATTCGTTTCACTCTGAATTCAATACCTCGATGAACATGACATTACTTTGCCCCTTTTAACACAAACAACTATTTTACTAGTCGACCGACAGACGTTGTCCTTTCTTCATACAAAAATACCATAGGAAAAAGACGTCCAGTTTTTTCGAATTTGTGACGAAATTTTCTTCGAACTGGGTTCTTCAAATTACACTTCAAACTACACATTACCATGTTACTGGTTACTAGTTAATACTCTTAGGTAGTTTTCACATTCATTTCAATAGTTAAGATATCATGTTAATAATTTATATAGTTAACATATAGTTTACATATAATATGGTTTAATTGTATAATAAATAAAATTTACCATGTTTAAGAAAATACTATTTTTATTTTGAATATCACGGACAAAACCGCGGTGCGTAATTAGAATTGCTAGGAATGCGTCATTGCTTTTCCTGAATGTGTTTTTATATTTAGTGATTATCATTACGATCGTAAGCTTAGTTGTAGTTGTTATCGGACCATACGCCGGTCGCCGGAACTACGAGGAGATAACATAGAATCAAAACTCATTATTACAAACTGGTTATAATAACCTAATAACTTTGCTCATGGTCAATTCTTTGTTTCTTATTGTTTGTAGTATCTATTTCATCATCTTCGTGACGATATGTTTGTAAAGGAACGTCTCGGAATTTGATAAAGAAATCCTTATAAAACGATTGTTTTTATCAGTGTTAATTTGTGGGTACACAAGTTAAGTCAAGATGGCTTTTAATTTTGTTGGTGAAGTAGATGCAGTGCATAAACGTCAATTAGAATTTATTAGTGAAGTTCTTCATGAACGGGGATTCAAAAATTGTGACGTGGCAGTAGAACCCGTGGGAAAAGCTGGCGATAATTTCATAGCCAATGTCAAAAGAATAGTCGTCAAGCAAGAAGGCGAAACTTTCAAGATGATCGCAAAACTAGGTACTTCAGTGAGAGATTTCATGGACGTAACTATTATGTTTAAAAACGAACATGCTATATACAAAGAACTATTTCCTAAATTTAGAGAACTACAAAAAAATGCTGGCGTGCCAGAAAAAGAATGGTTCAGACATGCAGAATGCTACGGAACTTTCATGGAGCAACCACACGAAGTTATTCTTTTAGAAGACCTAAAAGACTCAAATTATGACATTTTAAATAGATTCAAGCCTATGCCAATGGAATGTGCCAAACTTGTATTAAAAAAATTCGCTGTATACCACTCCTTATCCTACGCTTTGAAGAATCAAGAACCAGAAAAGTTTGTGGAAATATCATCTATGTTGGCTGACATCTATGATGGACCTCAAGAGATGGTGGAAATGCGGAATCAATATGGAGTGAAAATGGAAAATGATATTTTAGAAAAATTAAGTGACGATACACACAAAGCTGCTTTTAAAGGAACTTTGAGTAATTTTTTGAAGTTGGTAGATACAATGAAACATGAGAAAGGTTCAAAGTATTCAATCATACAGCAAGGTGATGGCTGGACGAATAATATCATGTTTTCATTTGAGGTGAGTGCAACCATTGCTTCTATTGATAAATTAGTACCTAATCACACTAATATTTGTCATCATTAAGTGCCATCTTCATATTGAAGTTGGAGCTCAGTAGACAAAACTTTTTGCGGTCCCATGATATTGTCTTTCTCAGACGCTGGTAATTCAATCCGGTTCATCACTACATAGTATAAAAAAAAGTCGCTGTCTGTCCGTCCCTATGTATGCTTAAATCTTTAAAACTACGCAACGGATTTTGACGCGTTTTTTTTAATAGATAGAGTGATTCAAGAGGAAGGTTTATATGTAAAACAAGCGACCCGCCCGCCCGGCTTCACACGGGTGTAATTTACGTGCGAAGCCGGGGCGGGTTGCTAGTTTGTTAATAAATATCATCCAGCTATTGTCGTTTTTGTCGTCTTGGGTTTGGCATTCCCGGAATTCTACCCTCGAGAATCAACCCTGGGAACACTAATATTATAAAATTAAATGAAAGTATTTGTATAAGTGTGTCCACAACTACATAACTGCTAAACGAGTTGAAATTAAATTTGGCACAGTAATAGTTTATTATAATGGAGACATACTTATTGTGCTACTTTTTATGTTTGGAAAATTAATATTTCCTGTAGGATATTCGGTAAATCTGTGGAGTGCTGATAGTTATTTACACGAAATGGTGGTACTAAGCTGAAATCAGGTAGTTGCGTTTGTCATTATTAACCACTTTTGCTTTGGGACCAATAATGAAATCACTTTCCCATTGAAAATATCATTCACTTATAAGAAAATGTATGGGACAGCTGTTTTTTGCGATTTCAGGCTTGGTCTCATAGTAAAAGTTAGTCATAATAATCAGTAAAATTACCTCTTTTCGGTTCGGTACGGACCTAAGTACCATTGCTGTATATATTTAAATCAAACTCCACAATAGTTGGTGATATGATTATTAACGAGATATTTACCGTGATATGGGAGATCCCCACTAAAGAATGCATGGTTGGTAGAAAAGTTAAAAAGTTAGGTGCAGACAAAACGATCTATAACATCTTTCAAATATATTTTTTTACTTTCGTAGCAAATTACATACATAAAATAATTATATAAACTAAAATAAACTAAAACTAAACTAATAATTATATAAACTAAAATTTGTATTAATTGTTTTTTGTTTAATTGCAGGGTGGCAAAGTTTCAAATTGTGTGTTAATCGACTACCAGATGACAAGAGAGAGTTGTCCCGTATATGATATCATGTACATGCTATTCAATAGTATCGATGCTGAAGAAAGAATACAGCAATACAGTGAGCTGATCAACTACTACTACGATGAACTAGACAAGTCTTTAAATAACTACGGTCTTAAAGCTAATATCGAATACCCTAGAGACCAACTTGACGCTGACATGAAAAGATATGCCAAATTGATTTTAAGTATTAGTATTATAGTTACTACTCTGATTGTGAAAGATGTAGCCGAAGCAAGTAAATTAAAAGAAACCATGGAAACCTCTACGATTGCATCAGAAGATATGCTGGATTTAATGATAGAAAGGAGTGCCGATACAGATGTGCTGTTTATGAAACGAATCGAAGGATTGGCTAGAAGTATGATTGAACTTGGATTGTTGTAAAAATATTCAATCACTTCAATTCAGCGCCTAATTTTTATCTGTTAACTTATCGCTGACAAATAAATAAATTCACGAACGAGACAATATATTTTATGGAACAGATTCGTTTTAGAAAGTATGCATTTCTTCGTTTTAATTTGTTACCCGTAAGTTCACATATTCAAAAACACTTAGAATTTTGACCCGCAAAACATGAAAAGTATACTTTTTAGGGTTCCGTATCCATAGGGTAAAAGCGGGGCCCTATTACTAAGCCTACGGTGTCTGTCTGTCCGTCCGTCCGTCCTACCTTTAAACAGCTATATCCTTCGAAACGTATTAGATAGCCAGTTGAAATTTTCACAGAATATGTAATGATACGGCGGATTAACTAATTATAAAAAAGACTAAAATTAAAAACGAAAGGGGGTCCCCATACAACAAACGTATTTTTTTAACATATTTTTGTATTAGGTCTAATGTAAGAACAGTAATACGTACAAGCGTCAAACTTGGCAAGATTATAGTACACACTCTAAACATCCTTACTTACACTCAGGCAATTTTTAATTAATTTCTTTGGACTCTGTATCCTCAACGTTTCTCACAATGTATCTTTAATCTGTTGATCGTTAATTATTCAAATAATGTAAATATATAATCAGGTAGTCGCGCGAAAAACATTTTTTTGTAATCCATTGTAACCGGGCCACCAAGACACAGGCATCGACTATTTTGGGGCTCATACACTATGTAACAGAAGTCAGAACTTTCAATACTTTAGTGAAGTCATTATTTTTCTTAACTTTGTTTATATAATAACGAAAGGTACTTGGACATGTTCTAAATCTGTATCACGCGGAAAATGTATTTTTATGGAATAAAATTTAGTACTATAAAAAAAGTATAACAAACAAATCACTATCATTACATAGTATAAAACAAAGTCGATGTCGCTGTCTGTCCGTCCCTATGTATGCTTAAATCTTTAAAACTACGCAACGGATTTTGAAGCGGTTTTTTTAAATAGATAGAGTGATTCAAGAGGAAGGTTTATATGTATAATTAGCGACCCGCCCCGGCTTCACACGTAAATTACACCCTGCGAAGCCGGGCGGGCGGGTCGCTAGTAATAAATAATGGCCAAGTGCGAGTCAGTGACAAATTTCTGTTCATTACCAAGTTATAATTGTATTATACTTAAGCGCCCCAAAGTATTAAATATGTGACTACGAAGCAATTGCATCGACTATTTTGGAAGGCGTTACGCCTGAACAATAACTGATGGTTGTATTTTGTGGTGGTACGGAAGACGGAACCCTCAATGTGCAAGGCTGACTCGCACTTGGCTGGTTTATTTGTTTTAATTTATTATCATACATAGACATAGACATAGACATAGACATCATTTATTTGTGGCAAAAAAATACAATAGTAATGGTAAAGAAACATTTAAATTGAAACTAATCTTAACTAAAGCTTATTATATTTTTTTGTCACAAACCGGCTCCAACTCAGCAAGATGCCGGTCGTAAACAACCAGCGCTGGTCTTCCGTTGGCACCGGCTGGTGACGTCACGTACAATCGTACCACACGGCACGCGCACAAGCTACTCCATCCGTAGACTATTAAACCTATAATAATACACATACTAGATACATACAAGATAATAACAACAAACTTTAACTACATACATAAGTAAAATTTATAAAAACAATTTACAAAAATAAGTACTTATAAACAAAAACTAATCAACATAAGTATTTTGTCAACCCAGCCAAACCTTACAAGGTTGGGCAGGGTTGGGTACAACAACATTTATGCTCTTATACGTACCTACAGGTACATATAAAAGCACAAACGCCACCGTATGCACATACAAAGCTCGGAACTCGGGCAGAGTACCTACCCCCACACCACGTACACTAGCCACTTATACAAAAGCATCACTAATTTATATAAAACTAAAGTAAGAATCACTAATTTATATAAAACTAATTGTAAAAAGTTAAAAAATAATAAAAATAATAATAATCGATGCTAAAATAATAATATTAAATCATAATAACCGATGCTCAAATATATAAAAAACAATTCCAAAAAAATAATTACAACATAATATTTTGTTATTAATTTAGGTGATCAGAGAGCACTGGTGTCATTTCTTAGCATTTGTTCGCCCTTTTGATGAGTGAAAATAAATAGCTTTAGCTTTACTCTAAAACCATGAATACTTTGCAGGTTCCTAATTGGCGGCGGAATGTTATTCCAACACTTAGACGCAGCATAACGGAAACTGCCCCTGAAAGAGGTTGAGCTATGCCGTTCCGTCATAAGCTGCGTCGAACATTGGCGACTCGGCTTACGGCTCGATTTCCATGACAACTTGTCATACAGATAATTCGGAGATTTATATTTAATGACGCCAAACATAAGACACGCCAAGTGAAGTTTGCGCCGATGCATCATCTTTAAAAGAAGATGCTTATTAAGAAATGGGGTCACATGTGACCTCAACGGAACATTGAAGCAGAAACGGGCACAAGCGTTCTGTACCCGTTGTATCAGTTTTTTTGTTTTGGCTAATAACCGCGGACCAAATACTGTATCCATGTAATTCAACTTAGACAGAACTAGCGATTCAGTTAGTTGTATACGAAGCTCTTCTTTTAAAAATGGTCTAATTCTATATAGAAGTTTTAATTTATAAAAGCAACTTTTCACACAATTAGATATATGTTTTTCATATCGCATTTCAGCGTCCATATGAAGGCCTAGGTTACGCGCTTCATATACACGCTCAACGGATTCACCCATAAGCGTGACACTTGCAGTTGGGTTGAGCTTTGCTAAATGATGCTTAGTGCCGAAGATTAAATATTTTGTTTTAACTGGATTGAGCAACAGGCAGTTATCTGTAGACCATGATGCTATTCTCTCGAGATCACCGTTCAGTTTGTTGATAGCAGAGTCAATGTCTTGTGGTTTGCACGATATATATAACTGAATGTCATCCACGTACATATGAACTTTACAGTCCTTGATATGCGTTATGACGTCAGCTGAATAAAGACTAAAGAGAACTGGCCCACAAATGGAACCCTGAGGCACTCCCCTATTTACAGCCAATTATCTGACTTTTTTATTAATATTATATTAGCCTGCATTGTCCTACTGCAGGGCAAGGCCTCTCTTTCCTTGCTGTTTTGATGAGTTGCTATTATAATAAACTGTTTAGTACCGATTGCCGTGGAGACCATGGGCAGTTGGGCCACTGAAGCCAGAAGCTTCATTGGCGAATTGGGGTGCAGGTTGAGGGAGAAAACTAATGACCCTCGCTCCGGCTCGTACCTTGTGCTAAGGTTGGCCATAGCCATTCAGCGTGGCAATGCTGCTAGTATTATGGGCACCTTTGCGCCGGGTACAGTTAGGGGCGGGTTATTTGATTAAAATATTTATTTTTATATATTTAGTTTGTAATTTTAATTTTAATTAGTAGCTATTTTGTTTGTAAATATTTAAGATTTTATTAATTAAACTTTTGTTAGTATTTAATAAACTATTGTTAGTTTTTAAATGATATATACAATAAAGTTAAGCTTTCAAATACAAAATATACATAGAAAAAAATAATAACCTTACCTTACACAATATTACCTTTATCCTACTAGTTAAACAAAATTAAAGAAATGCCGTAAAATAAATATTAAAAAAATATAGGAATACAAAATAATATTATCACATTTTTTTGCCATTTTTTTTTGTAAATTATGTAAAAAAATAATGTAAATTTAATAGAGTGAGTTAGGTTTTAATTTGTTGCTTTTTTAATGTTTCGTAGTAAAAGTTTTAGGTTTTTAAATCATCTTTTAGTTTAATTTTAACTTTTATTTAGTTATTTTTAGTTTAAGTTTTTAGTTTATATGTTAAGTTTTCATTAATTTTCTGTTTTTTAAGTTCCATTAAATAAGTACCAGTTAGGATATCAAAATTATACAAAATCAAGTTTTGGTAGGTCAAAATGGTTTGACATCTTAGCACTAAGTTAAAGAACTTACATATAAAAACATTTTCAGTAAGTTTTTTATTTAAAAAAAAAATATGATTCGCGGAGTTTCAGAAACACTTGAATATTAATTGGAATATTGCTTAATATGTATTTTATACGTTCCTTTCCCTACGTCCTCCAAGAGTAAATGATATTTAAAAAAATCGTTGCTCTTAGTGATAAAAAGCCAGCTTAATAATTAGAATTATTATATTATATTAACGATAACGATAATTGTAGTAAGACATATCACCTTCTATAATCTTCTAGGATTACACCAGCATGAATCATATTTTCATCATCATCATCGCAGCTATAGGACGTCCACTGCTGGACATAAGCCTCATCATCGATTTCCAAAAGGGCCGGTTGGAAGCGGTCTGCATACAGCGTCTTCCTGCGGTCTCTTTTAGATCGTATGTCCATCTTGTAGGTAGTCATCAAACACGGCGCTGACCAGTTCGTGGTCTCCATTCGAAAACCTTTTAGCTCCATCGGCCATCTGTTCTGCGTGATATGTGCCCTGCCCACTGCCACTTCAACTTGCTAATCCGGTGAGCTACGTCGGTAACTTTTGTTCGTCTAAGGATCTCCTCATTTTTGATTCGATCTTGTAGAGAAACTCCGAGCAGTACCCTCTTCGTAGCTCCTTCTGCGACTTTGAGCTTGCATATTGTATTTTAATATAGTCAAATGCTCTATGATTCCGCCACGCTTACCTCCGTGTTACGCCTCCACCGTACCTTGATTGTTCTTAACTCTAGCAAATGAAACACAATTTTAAACCTAGCGTAAAACGTAAATAGAGTTGACTTTTCCATGGCCAGTTGTATGCTGCAAGGCTTACATTAACTCTATATAATATAGTCGGCATTGGGCCTTACAAGTTGCAAGGTCCAACCCTAACTCAATTTTTGCCGTCATCATTATCATCAGCCTGAAGATGTCCACTGCTGAAAAAAGGCCTTCCCCTTATAACGCCATACTAAACGACAGCCTGCCATCTGCATTTACTGGATGACCGCGACTCTCACGACGTTGTCAGTCCATCTATTGGGAGGCCTACCTGTGCTGCGTCATCCAGTTCGTGATCACTTAAGGACCTCTCTTCTTCATTGGTTATCGATTTTTCGAGCGATATGGCCTGCCCATTGCCACTTCAACTTGCAAATTTTAATAGCTATGTCGGTGATTTGGTTCTTCAGTGATTAATCTCGTTCTGGATTATATCACACCAAGAAACTCCGAGCATAGCTTTCTATATTGCCAGCTGTGCGACTGAGTTTTTCCAAAATGCTTGCAATAAAATAGATGGTATTTACTATATGCTCAGTACCATAATAACGGGTATATAGCGCAGAAGTAGGCCCCAATGTTCTTTGGCTGTAATTTTTTTTTGATTGAAAACTTTGGTGCCGCTTTTGGATTATGTTTATTAGATGACTTAATTTTTGTTCCATAAGTCGAGAAAATGATATTTGCCGAGTGGTCCGATTTATGGTATTTTCCATCACTTTTTCCAGAACTTCTGGCAATAGATCCCTCGCATTCTTGACGGATATACCCTTTGAGGGTTTCAAGAGTCTGAAACTTGTTGAATATGTATAAGAAAGTCCAGTCGCTACTTCACCTTCACCTTGAAAACAAGGCATTCCGCTCACCTTATCGTAGAGTATTTTGGGCGTCGTCACTTCTAGAGAGGTCCAGGTTTGGAGTCATTTTAAGAGCAAGGCTGGAGCAACGTCCTGAAAACTCGGTCAATAGAGCCAAACGGTACTTCACGTCAGAGCAGCGTCTTATATTGAAGCGTAGTAGTACCTAGTATTGTAGCGTCTTGCAGCGCCAGCGGCGAAATGTGGAGATAAAGATAGTAAGTGAGCAGGACATTAGGAACCTATTTATTACTTTAACCATCTCCTACTAGCTATTATGAATAATATCTTATTTTTGAGTCATTTTGGGTTGAGTCCAGCCTAGGGGCCCGGGATCTCGCCTCGTTTAAAAAACTCTTCCAGAGTACCCGCGTAACCTGCTGTCGTGTTTTTGATGCAATCAGTCCAGAGGCAGTCTAATAGTTTTTGTAGTGCTAGTTAGCTTGTAAATTGTTTAGATGAAAAGGTCTGGAAAAAAAATCTTATTTGTTTTCAAATCTTATTGATTACGCTATGATTCATATTGATTTATATTTTCCTGGTGCTTTTCCTTGAGAAATCACAAAATTAAGAAGTCATTGAATTATGACTCATTTTTTCCTTAATTTAGTAACATTTTGATCAATAATTATCTTATCGTTGTTAACCATCGATTAAATAACGTAATATTATTTTACAGATAAACAATAAACATGAGTATATAAATAAGGTATCTATAAGCCACAAGAGACAGTCTACGTTCAGACAGTTCACGTGCTAGCTTAAGCTTTCTACACTGTACTTTAAAATGGCTAATTTTACTTTTGAAGGTGATCTTCAGGGCGCGAGAAAACCACAACTTGATTTTATAAGTAAAGTTCTTGAAAAACAAGGGTTTAAAGGTTCCAAAGTTACGGTTGAACCAGTGGGAAAACCCGGTGATAACTATATAGCGAATGTGAAAAGGATAACGGTTAAAGAAAACGGTGAAACTTTTAAGCTAGTAGCAAAGTTAGCTCCCGAAAACCCAGCATTACGCCAAATAGCACATATAGGACAATTGTTTCTAAATGAACACCTCATGTACATGGAAGTTTTACCAAAATTTGTCCAGAAACAACAATCAGCAGACATACCCGAAAATGAACGTTATAAGTTTGCAAAATGCTACGGATCATATATTGAAGCACCAAATGAAGTAATTCTGCTTGAGGACTTAAAAGAATCCAATTTTGAAATCTTGAATAGATTCGAATCACTCTCATACGAAAATGTGAAATTAGTACTAAAAAAATTCGCTATTTATCATGGTCTATCGTACGCTACTAGATATCGGGAACCAGAAACATATGCACATTTTCAAAAGCAATTGGCTCCTAATTTAGATATAGATATGAACATTGAACAGTTAGATGCTTTTACATCTATACTCGAATCACAAGCTATAGAAAACACTGATGCTAGATATGAAAAAGTTATTAAAGGTTTGATTACAAGTATGGGCAAATCAGAAGCAAAAATTCGTAAGCTAGCAAAAAATTCTAAATATACAGTGATTCAACACGGCGATGCGTGGACCAACAACATTATGTTTAGACACGAGGTAAGTTATTAAAGAACGTGGAGGCCGAGTGCATTTTTTTGGTAATTTATCATCTAAACATCTAATCAAAGCGTCCCGTGATCAAAACGCTGGCCGGTACACTACACATAGGTTGTCAATGATTTTCACCAGATATTTGTATTAGAATGAGCCGTCAATTCAAAATAATTTAAAGTAAAAGATATTGTATTTTTTGGCTAACAATTTTCGGAACAACCTATGCATCATCGCTTAACCAGCTTAACATCTGTCAAGGTGGAGGTCAAACGCATACGTATCAATTAAAGAAGTGTGAAAACCAGGTTAGTCAGGGTATCTAAAAAAAAATTACCAGACAATTTTTTTTCTTCATAGTAATCCTTTTTTGGTATTGTTTTTTTCTGAATCGGTGTATTTAATGTGTTCATAATTTGAAGAACCTTCTTCAACGAAAATTAGAATTTAAGGGCTCGACGGATGCTAGATTAATATTTATTGGCCAATTTTAATTTGTACGTGCATACAAAGTTTTAAAGAGCAAAGAGGTTTGATTACGTTTGTTCACTCACTCAAGTACAAGCCATTGCCATCTAAAAAGTTTTTATTTTAACTAGCTTGTAATATAAAATGTAACAGCCTATAAACATAAATAAAAAAAAAAGAAAAGAAGAATTAGATGTTGTCTTTTCATTGTGGAAACTGATGCGGTTTTCACATATTTAGCTTTTAAAAAACGAGACTTAGTTACGTAAGATTAAATCGTTTACCTAAACCTAAAGCTCGAACCACAGAAAAGACAAAAAAAATCGTACTCAAACTATAATATCAACTTCATTCGGGTTTGTCTAGTTTTGCATTATGTTGTCTTTATACCAATTTATTTTTATTTTCTTGTTTCAGAACAACGTCGTGGTGGAATGTTTGCTGATTGATTACCAGGTAGTAAAAGAAAACAGCCCAGTATACGACCTGATTTACATGATTTTCAACAGCACAACTCACGAACATAGATCCAAACATTTCCATGAATATATAGACTATTATCATAACGAACTCGACAAAGTTCTTCACAATTTTGGTCTAAAAGCTAATTTTGTATATCCTAGAGATAGACTAGACGCTGATTTGAAAACATACGGTAAATTGTTGTTCGCTAATTGTATGATTGCGTCTAGTACTATTACCAAAAAGACAGAAGAAGCAGAAAAAGTAAAAGAAATAATGGAGCTTAGCGATTTAAACCTAGAAGTACTATCTTCAGATGCGTTGAAAATAAATAATAAAGAGTCTAGACGTATGTTTAAAATTAGAGTTGAGGGTTTAGCAGACAGTTTTTCTAGTTTTGGATTAATTTAATAAAGAAAAAATTTATAAAAGATAATTTATGTTTTGCATAGGCATTATGCAAATTCATTTTTCATTTCAAATTCATTTTTTCTTTATTACTAGCTATCTTTTTCTAGGTACCTAGTTTTTTACTCCAATTATTTAATGTATGTATGTATGTTGAACTTAAAAATTTATATTATCATAAAAAATTATATGAATTATAGTTTTCCATATTTTAATGCCATACTTTTAAGAACTAGAATGTTAAAAAATTGTTTTTGTTTTATGTGTTAATTTACTTATATATTAAACGATTCAGAAATCCTAAAAAATAATCAACATCAATCATAATTATATGTTACCATACAGACATGATCTAGAGTAAAAATCATGAATCGGCAAACGTAGCGTAGAACCACAGAAGACATAATAGACAGTAGAACACCCAGAGAATCAATGGAGTGACGATATACGTAAAGCAGTTGGCATTGGTTGGAAGGAAAAAACCGATACAAAATGCTTTTTGTATCGTTACCGGTGCTTACCGTTGATAACAGCTTTGTCATTCAGCGTGTCCCTGTAAAAAAATACATTATATGTATAGTATTTTAAGATATATTTTTTGATTTTTTCTTATTTAATTTGGATAGAAATCGTGTATTTTTTTTTTGTGATTCCCAATTATGAATCATAATAAATAATCTAATAAAAGGTCATGTTTGAAATAATTGTATTTTGGCTATTGACACGTGTACGCTGTTTTTTTGGTGTGAAATGTCTTTAAAATCACACCGGAACATACTAAGTGATTCTGTTTAGGTGGTACAAAAAGTTGCGCGACCGCAAACTGTATCTCGACGCGTTAAGGTTCACGTTCGCGTGATTTTCGCGCTGCGCTGTTTCAAGCCTGCGCTTAGAGGCAGCCGTAAAGCCCCAGGTATACTTTGATACCACGTAAGGAGTTGGCAGTAACAACTCTTTACGTCGTATAAAACTAACGTTCAAACCGCGCAGTTCGGAAAATCACGCGAACGTGAACCTTAATGCGCCTAGATAAGGTTTGCGGTCGCGCAACATTTTCGGATTTCTTTAAATAGCCGTTGGGTTAGAAATCGTAACAAAAGGGTAATATCGTCTAAAGTTATATGATTATTTACGGGATATTCACCGTGGTAAGGTTGTGGAATGAGCTGCCGATATTTCGGCGCAGTTACATGCACCATGTTCACGGAAATACTGAAGAATATAATTATAATTAATATCGAATATCTTTAATAATTCCAAACTGTTAGTCTTAGAAATATCATCAGGGTCCGGCTCGACGCAAACCCACCCAGAGTTTGACATAGGGCACCCAGACTTGAATAAGGTGTGGGTGTTTTCAAATCACTAGTTAATCGGTTTCTTCTAGGCAAGCATGCTTTAACGATGACCGCATCATTGCTTAACATCAGGCAAGTTGGTGGTCAAACGCAAGCCTATTACTTATAAAAAAGAGAATAGGTTAGTTTCTAAATGAGTGATAGTTTCAACAGATTCTTTTAACCCAAGAGTGTATAAATACCTAATTATTTTATATTATCCTATCCTATAGGCTAATATTAATCTGTACCTATGTTCTTGAATAACTCCATAGATAACTCTAAATATATCATGTCAATATTTGCCATTGACCAAGAATTTTACAATTAAACTTGAAGTAAGTAGGTATATCATGAAATCGATAACTTGACGAAAATGAGTCGAAAAATAACACAATCCCCTACAACCAACGGAATAGGTTGCATCAAACTTTTTATAACTATTAAAAAAACCTTAGCACCGCACATTGCGTTACGTCTTTAGACCTTCGTCGGTCTATGGGCAGTCCTGTCTTTGTAGTGTTAACTTGTATTTCGGTTAGATAATGAATCAACTTGCCAGAAAAAAGGGTATTATTTGTTTTAAAATCTTATTGATACTCTATGATTAATATTGAATAATCTTTTCCTGGACCCGGGTATGTCCTAAAACTGCGACCAGAACCACCGGAGGATGGGCAGCAGCATCCTATTAGTACACGGTGAACTTACTGCGATCCCCAAGCCGCCTGCCAAGTGTGGGGATTATGGCAACACCCCTCTTTAAGAGGGAGGCCTTTGTCCAGTAGTGGACGTTTGATGGCTGCTGATGTGAATCTTTTCCTTGTAAATTTTCCACGTCGAAACACAACATTAAGAAGTAATTTAATTATGACTAATTTTCACAATAATTTAGTAACATTTTGATCAATAATTATCTTATCGTTGTTAACCATCGATTAAAGAACGTCATTTTATCTTATAGATAAACAATAAACATGAGGATATAAGGAAGGTATCTATAAGCCGCAAGGGACAGTCTATTTCAGGTGCCAGCTTAGTTTTTATAAATAATTTTCCACGGTACTTAAAAATGTCTAATTTTACTTTTGAAGGTGATCTTCAGGGCGCGAGAAAACCACAACTTGATTTTATATGTAAAGTTCTTGAAAAACAAGGGTTTAAAGGTTCCAAAGTATCCGTTGAACCAGTGGGAAAACCCGGTGATAACTATATAGCAAATGTGAAGAGGATAACGGTCAAAGAAAATGGTGAAACTTTAAAGCTAGTAGCAAAGCTGGCTCCTGAAACCCCAGCTCTACGCAAAGGGGCAAACATTGAACAATTATTTCTAAATGAACACCTCATGTATATGGAAGTTTTGCCAAAATTTTACCAGAAACAAAAGTCAGCAGATATACCGGAAAATGAACTTTATAGGTTTGCAAAATGCTATGGATCATATATCGAAGCACCAAATGAAGTCATACTGCTTGAAGACCTAAAAGGATGCAATTTTGAAATCTTGAATAGATTCGAATCACTCTCGTACGAAAATGTGAAATTAGTACTAAGGAATTTTGCTATTTATCATGGTCTATCGTACGCTACCAGATATATGGAACCAGAAACGTATGCACATTTTCAAAAGCAGTTGGTTTCTAATTCAGATGTAGATATGAACAATGCACAGGCAGATACTTTTACATCTATGCTCGAATCACAAGCTATAGAGTTTACTGACCCTAGATGTGAAAAGATTATTAAAGGTTCGGTTACAAGTATGGGCAAATCAGATGCGAAAATTCGTAAATTAGTTAAAAATTCTAAATACACAGTGATTCAACACGGTGATGCGTGGACCAGCAACATTATGTTTAGACTAGAGGTAAGTTATTTGTATTTTTTCATATACAATTTCATATTTTTGTTTGATGAATTAGTTTTTAGGGTTCCGTACCCAAAGGGTAAAAACGGGACCCTAACACTAAGCCTACAATGTATGTCTCTCTGTCCGTCTGTCTGTCCGTTTGTCTGTCTGTCCTACCTATTAACGGCTGTATCTTTCAAACCGTAATAGATAGCTAGTTGAAATTTTCACAGAATATGTAATGTTACGGCGGATTAACTAACAATTAATAAAAAAGTGAAAAAGTAAAAACAAAAGGGGGTTCCCATACAACAAACGTATTTTTTTAACGTTTTTTTGTATTAGCTCTAATGTAAAAACGGTAACGGTAACGGTAACGGTGGTGGGAGAAGGAATTCAATGGCGTATGTGAATCCACCAATCCGCACTGGGCCAGCGTGGTGGATATGGCCCAATCACCCTTTCGGGGTAGGCTAAAAGTACAGCAGTGGACTGTTAAAAGGCTGACTATGATGAAAAACGGTAATACGTACAAGCGTCAAACTTGGCTTGATAGTACACACTCTAATTTATAACAACAAATAATAAATAATGGCAAAGTGCTAGTCGGTGACAAATTTCTGTCCATTACCAAGTTATAACTGGTAATTTCGTTATTGAATTTTGTGGTGGTACAAAATGGTACGAACTCACAGTGCGCGATCCCGACTCGCACTTGGCTGGTTTATTAAACTAGAAAAAAAAATACGTTAAAAACTCGATTGTTGTAAGGGGTAACCCTGCCGTAACATTACCATATTCTGTGAAAACTTCAACTGGCTATCTATTACGGTTCGAAAGATACAGCCGTTATTTATTTATTTATTTATTTATTATAAGGTAGGATGGACAGACAGATAGAGAGACAGACAGCATAGGCTTAGTAATAGGGTCCTATTTACACTTTTTGGGTACGGAAACCTAAAAAAATATTTGAATCACGAACAAAAAAAAAAAAAAAAGTCTTCCTATTTTGGTAAATGATGTTGTTTTCTCACCGTTTTCTGCATATTTACTTATATTATCTTGTTTCAGAACAACGTCGCGGTGGAATGTTTGCTGGTTGACTACCAGTTAGTAAAAGAAAACAGTCCAGTATACGACCTGATTTACATGCTCTTCAACAGCACAACTCATGAACATAGATCAAAATATTTCCTTGAATATATAGACTATTATCATAATGAACTCGACAAAGTTCTTCACAATTTTGGTCTAAAAGCTAATTTAGTATATCCTAGAGATAGACTAGACGCTGATTTGAAGACATACGGGAAACTGTTGTTCGCTAATTGTATAGTTATGTCTAGTTTTGCTACCAAAAAGACCGAAGAAGCAGAGAAAATGAAAGACGTAATGGAGCAAGATGTACATGACGAAGCACTAGCTTTAGATGCGCTGAAGATAAAAGATGAGGAGTCTAGACGTATGTTTAAGATTAGAGTTGAAGGTTTAGTGGACAGTTTTTCAGGTTTTGGATTAATTTAAATAGAAAAACATCCACTTCTTCAAAAACTTTAGAAGATACTGATTAATTTCTTTTGGTACGAAATATAAGGTAATTCATATTTCTTGATAGGCATACATACTACTCGTAGCTATCTTTTTCTAGATTGTACTTAAATTATTTCTATGGAAATATATTGAACTAAAAAATTTAGATACTCTTATACAATGAGGTAATCCGAGTCGAGTCGAGACTTTAATGCTGTCCTTGTAGTAAAATGAATATATACATAAATAAACTATAGTTTTATTAAATGTGCTAATTTACTCATCCATCATCATCACTATCATAATAATCAGCCTATCAAATTCCCACTGCTAGGACGCCTGAGACACATGCCTTCTCGCAGAGAGAAAGAGGATGCGCCCAATAAAATTAAAACGCCACAAAAACGGTCCGATTCCTGCCTGCCTCTATATTCCTTTTTTTCTTTCTTTATTCTTTATTGCAAATATGTACACTTTCTTCTTCTAAAAACTAAGTTTTAGAGTACATGGTGTGATATACCCTGCATATAAAGGTGGAGCAATGTTTATGTTGTGGCTGCTACCAACCATAGACCACAGACATAAAACAGTTAACGACAGCTAGCTGTTGGCGCTACCCTCTGCATCAAGGAGGCCATTCATATACGTATGACGCCTGAAAAACCGTCTATGTGTGCCTCGGCTAACATACCTGATGCGCTGCAGGAGCGTGAACCAAGTAGTGTCCTTTTTACTTCTTATTCGCAGTCCGATAGAAAAATGGGCAGAAGGCAATCAGATCACGCAGATCCGATGCAAACTCTCCGAAATATTTCCGTGGACCTAGACAACAGCGTGGACCTAGTAGTATCTTGAAGGTATTATTAAACTGGACGCGTAGGGCATTCGAGAACTTTTTTAGTAACGTGTAAAAACTTGACACTTTTCTGGAAACAGCTCTTTACAAGGCGACCACCGTCATAGTCTCTCCGTAATATCATGTGAGGCGCAAAAAAACTATGAGTGAAGTTGTACTCATCATGTATGCATTAATTTTTTTGTATGACTTGGCGTTTTTCTCTTTAACTGATTAATAAAACTGGCCAAGTGCGAGTCGGACTCGCGCACTGAGGGTTCCGTACCACCACATAACTTGTTGTCTACTAAAGTACAAAAAAAATATGCAAAAAAGACAACATCCTATCAATGCCCAGGCAGTCACCCATCCAAGTACCGGCCGCTCCCGACGTTGCTTCACTTCAGTGATCGTACGAAAACCGATGGTGAACAGAAATTTGATACCGCACTTGGCCATATTTGCATGCATTATTTATTATGTATATTTATACTTTAAAGTGTGTACCATAATCATGCCAAGTGTGACGCTTGTACGTATTACCGTTTTTATATTAGACCTAATACTAAAATACGTTAAAAATACGTTTGATGCATGGGGTACCCTTTTCGTTTTTAGTTTTGGACTTTTTTATTAGTTATTAGTTAATCCGCCGTCACATTACATATTCTATGAAAATTTCAACTGGCCGTCTATTACGGTTTGAAAGATATAGACTTTGGAAGGCAGGACGGACAGACAGACGGAGAGACCGACGGATAGACAAACGGACAGACATTGTAGGCTTAGCAATAGGGTCCCGTTCTTACCCTTTGAGTACGGAACCCTAAAAACGATGTTGTGGCCGAACACACCTAGTTTCAAATGAAAACTAGCTTTCAAGTGACGCAGCCAAAACATATCGTCAGGCGCAAACGCAACAATTGGCGCGGAAAAAGGCTAGGCGCAGACATAAAGACTTTTAGTTGATTGAATCAGGCGCTACCTTGCGGAAGTTCATTTTTAATTTGTATATGACGAATTAATAGTGTAATTCCGCTTCCACTAAGCGGAATTACACTAGAAATTCGTCATATACAAAATAAAGACATTTGTCAAGCTACATATTTCATTTGCATTTGCTTCAAGTATAATGTTATACAAAGATAATAAAAAGTTCACACAACTAAGCATTCTCCTATAATATGAAAGATCGAACAGATTTTTTTAGGGTGGCATCGAGACCAATTTTTCTGAATATGGTTGATCAATTTGCAATGAATATTTTAATTTTAAGCGGAGATGCGGTATACTTACTTGCTAATTACTACCGGCACTGAGACTGAGACTGAGACCGGGTACTGAGACGTGGTCCTTAACTGTTGGCCTTTTGGAAAAACTCAGAGTCACACAGCGGGCAATGGAGAGAGCTATGCTCGGAGTTTCTTTGCGCGATAAAATCCGAAACGTGGATATTCGCCAAAGAACCAGAGTCACCGACATAGCTGTTAAAATTTGCAAGTTGAAGTGGCAATGGGCAGGCCACATCGCTCGAAGAACCGATAACCGATGGGGAAGAAAGGTTCTGGAGTGGAGACCACGAACCGGAAGACGCAGCGTAGGGAGGCCTCCCACTAGATGGACCGACGACATTGTGAGAGTCGCGGGCACCCAGTGGATGCAAAAGGCAGGCTGTCGTTCAGTGTGGAGGTTAAGGGGGGAGGCCTATGTTCAGCAGTGGACGTCTTCTGGCTGATGATGATGATGATGAATTACTACCGGCAAATCGACTGGTCTTCACTTCAGGCTCTATTAAATGTCGAACCATCTGCTTGCACATCAATATTATATTTTTTCAATTTATTTAATTTATAAGTATTTTTCCGTTTTGTAAGTTTTAAAAGAGCCTGCGTGCCCGATAAAATGTTTATAACACATTGCATTGAACTACCAGGATCCATGTACACATCTGTTACACTTATGATTAATAAAGATATTTTGAAATTGAAATTGAATTGATCTGCTTGCACACATTCTGCGCATTTCGTTTCGTTTATGCTACTAAGTATTTACCGTGTGCAAGACTTGAATTGCAATACTGTAAGCCCATATGCGTAAATTTTAACGTTGTTACTGTATTAAACGGAGTAATGATGAGTTGTGTGATTTACGGGAACATTTTATGGTTCCGACAAAATCTGCGTGGAATACAGTGGCGAAATAGGTTGTCTTTAAATTTATTTAAAAAAAAACTGTCGGCATTAATAGTTGTCTTATATAAACTGCAAAAATGCAATGGTAATAACAACTACGTATTGTACTGCAATCTAAAATGTGATATTTCTATAATAATAAATAGACTCGCAGTAATATTTTATCTAATCATTCCAATTATACGTAGGTACTTATAATATAAGAACAACAAATTACTTATTAAACACTGTTTATCTTCAGCTACGATAGATAAAAATATTGTATATAAAACGAGCGCTCGTTTCAATAGATTTTTATTTAAATTATACAACTTAAGTAATATGGGTCGATTTAATTTTAAAGGTGACGTTGAGTCTATTGGCCAACCACAGCTTGAATTTATCGATAATGTTCTGGATGAAAGAGGGTTTAAAGGGCCAGATGTGTTTATCGAGCAAGTCGGTGTAGCTGGTGATAATTACATCGCTAATGTAAAAAGAGTAGTAATTACTGAAAATGGTGCCACATTCAAAATGGTCGCTAAACTGGCACCATCGATTCAGATGATGAGAGAAATGGGAAACTTAGAAATGTTTTTCTACAATGAGCACGTCATTTATACAGAAGTACTGCCAAAGTTTCGAGAGCTGCAAAAAAATGCCGGTGTGCCTAAAGAAGAATGGTTCAGATTTGCAGAATGCTACGGCTCCAACAGAGAAGTTCCAAACGAAGTTATTTTGTTAGAAGACTTGAAGGAAGATAACTATATCATGTTAGACCGATTCAAGCCTCTCAGCAACGATAGTGTTAAAATTGTGTTGAAAAACTTGGCAATTTACCACTCCATGTCTTACGTATTGAAACATCAGGAACCAGAGATGTTTGCAGATTTGAAATCAAAGCTTCAGGATATGATGACGGGGGAGATGGGAAAGCGTGATCATATCAATATGTTTTTCACGCAGATGGAAGATAATACTTTAGCAATAATACAAGATGAAAAGTACAGCAAGTTTATAAAAGGAAGTGTTAGTAATATAGTACACCACGCCACGGAAGTTAGAAAAGTTGACACTAATTCCAAATATTCGATCATACAACAAGGAGATGGATGGACCAATAACATTTTGTTTCAAATGGAAGTGAGTAATCTATATATTCCTTTCTTATGTTTTACGGGAATTACGTAATATTAATCTGTTTATTCTGAGTATAGTTTCATTATGGAAACTGATTTAGTTTGAAAACAACTCCAGTTTCCGCAACAAAACGAATATGAATTACAGTAAAAAAATATTTATTATATTTTAAAGACCTTAATCTCGTCATATATACGTCTTGCATATGGTGCGGTTAAACCCACAGAAAAGATAAGTAAATACAAAGAAAATTAGAAGTAAGATCTGTTACCAGGCATATGAGTGAACCTTGATTGAACATTCTTATTGAGATCAACGAGTCGAACGCGTTTTGTTTATGTGGGTGCTACTGGCAACTTTCAACTTACTACAACAAATTTCTTACAAAAACGCTTTGACAGTCGTTCTAATATAAACAATTTCTTTTGTTAAAAACAAAAGCGCACGTGTAAGAACATGATATTATTATGTGCACCCTTCTAAACGTCCGCAACTTAGAAGCCCAGTGTAAAAGAAGCATTTTTTATAATATCAAATTAAATTAAATTTTTACCCTACAAAAGATTAACCTGTGTTATAACTTGTCTTATTGAATTGATAATCCCAAAAATGTTTTTTACACACGCGGATGCTTTGATTCGATTTTAAAGACTATGGAAATGGTGTCAAACAGACAGACATTATGCTAACAAAACACTCAAAAGTTTTTTTATAAAATAAATACATTTTAATATAATTAATCATGTACTTACATACACTTATTAAAAACATTGTTTTTTATTGTTTTCAGGGTGAAATGCCAAAGAACTGCGTGCTCATAGACTACCAGATGGCAAGAGAGAGCAACCCAGCCTTCGATATCATGTACATGCTATTCAACAGTACCAGCCACGAGCAAAGACAAAAACACTATCACGAATTCATTAACTACTATCACAGTGAGATGAAAAAATCTCTTAAACATTACGGTCTTGAAATTTCTGCTATATACCCTAGAGATCAATTAGATGCTGATATGAAAAGATATGCAAAATTCATGCTAGCCACATCAGTAATGGTATCCTCTTTCATTATCAGAAAAGCTGAAGATGCTTCTAAGTTTAAAGAAACCATGGAAAATACCACAATCGAAAGTTTAAACGAGGGTTCAGAGAATGCTATACAGGCTATACTTATTCAGGATATGGACACAGTTTTGCTATTCAAGAGTAAGTTAGAAGGACTTATCGACAGTTACCTTGAGTTTGGGCTTCTGCACGAGTAATTTGTGGTATTTTAAAACGTAGAATATAATGTTGGTGGTATGTTGTTGGGAGCTTTGATTCAGGTTATTAATTTGTTTTAACATTGGCAAACATCTTTATTTATTTTAATTAAGGCAGCCATATTGTTTATTTTGCAATTATAGAAATATGTATATTTTAATCTATATTTTATTGTTTTATTCATGAATTTGTTTTGACTATTTAATTTATTCAACATTATTATATAGATTTTTAAACATAATAATTACGGTATTTTTATTCATCTCTCTAGATTTGTACGTCTACTAGGCAAAAATCAACGATCTATTGTTGTATGAAAAAAATTTGCAAAATATGATACAAAGTAACTAATATTGTTTAAAAACCAAAAAAAAAGTGCATGAATTTTTAAAAGTGTGTGAGATTTAGTCGTGTTTTGTGCGAATAAATTATTTCTAGTTTATTTTTATTTATTATTGTTATAAACAGGCTTGCGCTTGGCCGCTAACTCGCCTGATGTTAAGCGATAATGCGGTCTACGATGGAGCACGCTTGCCTAGAAGAAACTGATTCACTCTCGACTTGACGACACCCAGATTGTAACTATCGGGGAACACCCACTCAGGCAGCGAATTCCACAGACAGCAGTTCGCACAATAAATGTGGAATCAAAGCGCTTCGTACGGGTTCTTGTAATATCAACCATCAAGCGGTGTCAATTCTTCGTGCCCACTCTGGCATTCCGATAGAAAAAATGGGCAGGAGCGAATCAAATCATGCAGATCTGATGCACACTCTCCGAAATGTAATACCTATAACATATAATAAAATTGATAAATTGACTGGTTTAATTAATAATTTCTATTATTCGGCTCGCTTTTAGCCACAAGCTTAAAATCCTTTGCCAAGCGTAATTCTATTATTGATCTATAGCCAATTTTTAGGTCTTTTTGGAGTCAATGAGGCATAGGATTTCGACTATGCGATTCAGTGCGATTGGTTGTAGGTAGGGTATACTTGTCCCAACATTTCTCGTACTACATCTTTTTGTGCTCAAGATTCTTGCAGGTCACTACAAATAAATGTTTTGTTAGTAATGTTTATAATATAAACAGTTTGTATTAAAATAATAAACGTTAAGTTTGTGTTTTATTCTATTTAGATTTTACACAGGTATACGGATCCGTAGACGAACGAAAGTCACCGACATAGCCCACCGGATTAGTAAGTTGAAGTGGCAGTGGGCAGGGCACATATCACGCAGAACAGATGGCCGATCCGAAATATTTTTTTTAATTCATAACTAAGAAAATTCTCGATCAAGTCATCTTTCTAACAAAAAAAATGGCAGTCATGGGGACTGTCGACAGAAGTGAAAACTTAAAACTCAGTCAGTTACACGTCACATTAGCATGGTGACGTGAACCAACAAATTTTGCTAAAGGTACTGACAGACGTGCTCAAAAAAAGCATGCTAATAAGCTTGCTTAAAATTAGCATGCTCTGCAAACTGTTCACATTTGCCAGAAATAAGCATGCTTGTTTTAAAGCATACTCCTAAATAGGCATGCTCAAAGCAAGAGCAAACATATTCAGACGTGCTTGGATCACGCTCCCCCTACCCGCGATGCTCGAAAATCAAACGTCGTTTGATTTTTGAGCACGCTCTAAATAAGCATGCTCATTATATTACACACGTGCTACTAATGAGCACTTGCTCAATAAAAGCATGCTTTTGTGCTAGTAATGAGCACGTCTGTCCGTACCTTAAATCGCTTAACGCGGCTAAAGAAGTTTTTACTTCAAAAAACTAAATCAAAATCAGTTCAGCTGTTTCGGAGCTACGATACGATAGATAGACAGATACACATATAGACACGTTAAACTTAACCGTTAGTAACCCTCTTTTTGCGTCGGTGTTTAAAAATGGTTGAAAACCATCTCAATACTCTTCATAATCATTATCAGACTATAACCATATGCCTTATTATGGATGATTCGGATCGTGATCGCGATCGCGTGCCATCTCACTTACGCACGTGGTGCAAGTAAATAGATGCGAACGGGACAGCATGCAATCTCGATCACGATCAAACTTCTATAATAAGGCCCCATATTCGAAATGGGTGCCGTCAAATAGTAAAACCTAAAAATGCTTCTAAAGCACAGAATATATACGAATAATTCAAAACGTTTAATGTCTCCCATTAGGTTTAACATAATATGTATGCATAAAATCTAAAATCTAATATCAAAAGAATACTGGCTGAAAATAAAAATCGGCGGAATAAAACCGACTTGGTGAAAATAATTGTAAGTTTTAAATGTTTGAGGAGAAGATGAATTAAACTTTGTTTTCATTAAATTGAGTTTTAATTTTGAGTAGGTATATTTTATCACGTTAGGTACATTGGTAGTTGAAAGAAAAGTAGATTACGCACCTCGCTAAAGTGAGTAATTAATGCACTCGTGTTAATTTAGTGCCCTGGCATGCGTTCGAGCACCAACATGACACCCGTGCATTAATAACTCACTTTGCGCCCGATGCAACAATCTACTATTTCTACTATCGAAAATTATAATTTTTAATGCTTCCTTGTAGTTTTTTAAGGTTATGAAATTGGTGAATATAGATCATGGATAGTTTACCTTGTACTTTAAGTAGGTATAATCTAATCACGACTGTAATACCAGAATAATAAAATAAAAATTTGTTTATCTGAGTGATTAATTCTGAAGATTATAATTACAATTGTCAGCGTGATTCTTTTTTTTCTGTAAGTTATTGTTTGACTGGTAACAACACAGATCAGACTAACAAGGGAGAAATGCTTTAATGCAATTATCGTTCAAATGTTTTCGTGTTTCACATTTGTTAATATACCGCTACATCAATTAAAGCAAAAACTGTAAGTACTGCATACTTACTTATTTTTCACGCATACTAAGAAACTTGGAGCAACACCAATGAACTAACTAATAGTCCAAGTGCGACAAGAAATTATCATTTTAAAAAAAAGACTTCAAAAAACCACAAAACACAAACAATGTGCCACTACAAATAACTTAATATGTGTATATATATATATATGTATAACTAGCTTCCGCCCGCGGCTTTGCCCGCGTTGTTCTAGGGAAAAATTATGAAGTTCTCAGCAAAAAGCTTTATTTTAGGACGCTACTAAATACGTTTTATGTATTTCATCCTGGATATTGATGGTCGGTAGGTACACGGTGCTTTATGAGCAGGAGATCTAAAGTTAAATTCCTGGCCTGGCTGGGCCGCTTGCGGCCCAGCGAACCACGTGACTTAGAAAGTTTTTTTTTTCTTTTTTGTACGTCACTTGTGCTTGACACTCGCCCTCGCGGGCCGCTTGCGGCCCAGCGAACCACGCAACCTAGAAAGTTTTTTTTTTCTTTTTTGTACGTCACTTGTGCTTGACACTCGCCCACGCGGGCCGCTTGCGGCCCAGCGAACCGCGCGACCTAAAAAAGTTTTTTTTTTCTTTTCGGTAAGTCACTTGTGCTTGACACTCGCCCTCGCGGGCCGCTTGCGGCCCAGCGAACCGCGCGACCTAGAAAGTTTTTTTTTTCTTTTTGGTAAGTCACTTGTGCTTGATACTTGCCCTCGCGGGCCGCTTGCGGCCCAGCGAACCGAGCAACCTAGAATTTTTTTTTTATTTTTTTACGTCACTTGAGCTTGACACTCGCCCTCGCGGGCCGCTTGCGGCCCAGCGAACCGGGCGACCTAGAAAAAGTTTTTATTTTCTTTTTGGCAAGTCACTTGTGCTTGACACTTGCCCTCGCGGGCCGCTTGCGGCCCAGCGAACCGAGCAACCTAGAATTTTTTTTTCTCTCTTTTTTTACGTCATTTGAGCTTGACACTCGCCCTCGTGGGCCGCTTGCGGCCCAGTGAACCGGGCGACCTAGAAAGTTTTTTTTTTCTATTTGGTAAGTCACTTGTGCTTGACACTCGCCCTCGCGGGCCGCTTGCGGCCCAGCGAACCACGCGACCTAGAAAGTTTTTTTTTTCTTATTTGTACGTCACTTGTGCTTGACACTCGCTCTCGCGGGCCGCTTGCGGCCCAGCGAACCACGCAACCTAGAAAGTTTTTTTTTCTTTTTTATACGTCACTTGTGCTTGACACTTGCCCTCGCGGGCCGCTTGCGGCCCAGCGAACCGAGCAACCTAGAATTTTTTCTTTCTTTCTTTTTTTACGTCACTTTAGCTTGACACTCGCCCTCGCGGGCCGCTTGCGGCCCAGCGAACCGGGCGACCTAGAAAGTATTTTTTTCTATTTGGTAAGTCACTTGTGCTTGACACTCGCCCTCGCGGGCCGCTTGCGGCCCAGCGAACCACGTGACTTAGAAAGTTTTTTTTTTCTTTTTTGTACGTCACTTGTGCTTGACACTCGCCCTCGCGGGCCGCTTGCGGCCCAGCGAACCACGCAACCTAGAAAGTTTTTTTTTTCTTTTTTGTACGTCACTTGTGCTTGACACTCGCCCACGCGGGCCGCTTGCGGCCCAGCGAACCGCGCGACCTAAAAAAGTTTTTTTTTTCTTTTCGGTAAGTCACTTGTGCTTGACACTCGCCCTCGCGGGCCGCTTGCGGCCCAGCGAACCACGCAACCTAGAAAGTTTTTTTCTTTCTTTTTTGTACGTCAATTGTGCTTGACACTCGCCCTCGAGGGCCACTTACGGCCCAGCGAACCGCGCGACCAAGAAAGTTTTTTTCTTTCTTTTTTGTACGTCATTTGTGCTTGACACTTGCCCTCGCGAGCCGCTTGCGGCCCAGCGAACCGAGCAACCTAGATTTTTTTTTCTCTCTTTTTTTACGTCACTTGAGCTTGACACTCGCCCTCGCGGGCCGCTTGTGGCCCAGCGAACCGCGCGACCTAAAAAGTTTTTTTTTTTTTTTTACGTCACTTGTACTTGACACTCGCCCTCGCGGGCTGCTTGCGGCTCAGCGAACCGAGCAACCTAGAATTTTTTTCTCTCTCTTTTTTTACGTCACTGAGCTTGACACTCGCCCTCGCGGGCAGCTTGCGGCCCAGCGAACCGCGCGACCTAGAAAGTTTTTTTTTTCTTTTTTGTACGTCACTTCTGCTTGACACTCGCCCTCGCGGGCCGCTTGCGGCCCAGCGAACCACGCAACCTAAAAAGTTTTTTTTTTCTTTTTTGTTCGTCACTTGTGCTTGACACTCGCCCTCGTGGATCGCTTGCGGCCCAGCGAACCGCGCGACCTAAAAAAGTGAATTTTATTATTTTTGGTAAGTCACTTGTACTTGACAATCGCCCTCGCGGGCCGCTTGCGGCCCAGCGAACCGCGCAACCTAGAAAGTTTTTTTTTCTTTTATGTACGTCACTTCTGCTTGACACTCGCCCTCGCGGGCCGCTTGCGGCCCAGCGAACCACGCAACCTAAAAAGTTTTTTTTTTCTTTTTTGTACGTCACTTGTGCTTGACACTCGCCCTCGTGGATCGCTTGCGGCCCAGCGAACCGCGCGACCTAGAAAGTTTTTTTTTTCTTTTTGGTAAGTCACTTGTGCTTGATACTTGCCCTCGCGGGCCGCTTGCGGCCCAGCGAACCGAGCAACCTAGAATTTTTTTTTAATTTTTTTACGTCACTTGAGCTTGACACGCCCTCGCGGGCCGCTTGCGGCCCAGCGAACCGGGCGACCTAGAAAAAGTTTTTATTTTCTTTTTGGCAAGTCACTTGTGCTTGACACTCGCCCTCGCGGGCCGCTTGCGGCCCAGCGAACCGCGCGACCTAGAATTTTTTTTTTCTTATTGGTTGGTTATTCACTTGTGCTTGACACTTGCCCTCGCGGGCCGCTTGCGGCCCAGCGAACCGAGCAACCTAGAATTTTTTTTTCTCTCTTTTTTTACGTCATTTGAGCTTGACACTCGCCCTCGTGGGCCGCTTGCGGCCCAGTGAACCGGGCAACCTAGAAAGTTTTTTTTTTTTCTTTGGTAAGTCACTTGTGCTTGACACTCGCCCTCGCGGGCCGCTTGCGGCCCAGCGAACCACGCGACCTAGAAAGTTTTTTTTTTCTTATTTGTACGTCACTTGTGCTTGACACTCGCTCTCGCGGGCCGCTTGCGGCCCAGCGAACCACGCAACCTAGAAAGTTTTTTTTTCTTTTTTATACGTCACTTGTGCTTGACACTTGCCCTCGCGGGCCGCTTGCGGCCCAGCGAACCGAGCAACCTAGAATTTTTTTTTTCTTTCTTTTTTTACGTCACTTGAGCTTGACACTCGCCCTCGCGGGCCGCTTGCGGCCCAGCGAACCGGGCGACCTAGAAAGTATTTTTTTCTATTTGGTAAGTCACTTGTGCTTGACACTCGCCCTCGCGGGCCGCTTGCGGTCCAGCGAACCACGCGACCTAGAAAGTTTTTTTTTTCTTATTTGTACGTCACTTGTGCTTGACACTCGCCCTCGCGGGCCGCTTGCGGCCCAGCGAACCGCGCAACCTAGAAAGTTTTTTTTTCTTTTTATACGTCACTTGTGCTTGACACTCGCCCTCGCGGGCCGCTTGCGGCCCAGCGAACCACGCAACCTAGAATTTTTTTTTTTCTATTTGGTAAGTCACTTGTGCTTGACACTCGCCCTCGCGGGCCGCTTGCGGCCCAGCAAACCACGCGACCTAGAAAGTTTTTTTTTTTTTTTTATACGTCACTTGTGCTTGACACTTGCCCTCGCGGGCCGCTTGCGGCCCAGCGAACCGAGCAACCTAGAATTTTTTTTTTCTTTCTTTTTTTACGTCACTTGAGCTTGGACACTCGCCCTCGCGGGCCGCTTGCGGCCCAGCGAACCACGCAACCTAGAAAGTTTTTTTTTTTTGTACGTCACTTGTGCTTGACACTCACCCACGCGGGCCGCTTGCGGCCCAGTGAATCGCGCGACCTAGAAAGTTTTTTTTTTTTGGTTAGTCACTTGTGCTTGACACTCGCCTTCTAGAATACCACGCAATCTAGATTTTTTTTTTGTACGTATCTTGTGCTTGACACTCGCCCTCGCGGGCCGCTAGCGGTCCAGCGAACCACGCAACCTAGAAAGTTTTTTTTTTCTTTTTGTACGTCACTTGTGCTTAACTAACACTCACGGGCCGCTTGCGGCTTGCTAAATCTGTTAAACAGTCATCGAGTTGAGTGATTGAAATTATCCTACAGGAACTTACATATTGTCGGTATAAAATAGCCTTAGTTTTAATCCAGGGAATATTCTACCTCCATACCAAATTTCATCGAAATCCGTTAAACAGTCTCAGAGTTGAGTGATTGATGTTATACTACAGGAACCATAGATTTTTTCCGGGTAAAAATAACTCATGTGATAGTCCAAGGAATATTGTACCTTCGTACCAAATTTCATCAAAATCGGTTTATTTAGGGAATATGCTACCTCCATACCAAATTTCATCGAAATCCGGAGTTAAGTGATCAAAGTCATCCTACAGGAACCACTCATTTTCCCAGGATCAGAATTAGGTTATGTTATAATATTATTCAGTGTATAATCCACCTCCATACCAATTTCATCAAAATCTGTTTAACAGTTACAAAATTGTGTGATTGAAGTTATTCTACAGGAACTTTAAAATTTTCCGGGATACAAAGTATTGTGTGTTTTAATATGGCTCCTTGTCTATTTCTTTACCAAATTTCATATTTATTTGTTGAGCCGTTGTGAAAAAGAATGATTATACCATCCCACGGGAACTGTCAAATTTTCCGGGATAAAAAGTGGCTTGTGTTGCAATGTGGCGGCTTGCCTGTTTCTATACCGAATTTCATACTTATTTGTTGAGCCGTTGTGGAGATTTGTGTAATTGAAATTATCCTACAGGAACCGTGCATTTTTTCGGGACAAAAAGTAGCCTATGTGTTAATCCAGGGTATAAGCTATATACATTCAAAATTTCATCTAAATCGGACCAGTAGTTTCGGCGGTGACTTCAGCCAAACATACACACTTACACACTTACACACTTACCCACTTACACACTTACACACAAACTTTCGCATTTATAATATTAAGTAAGATTATGTATATTATTTCATTTATTTTTAATTAGTATGTAGATGTATACTGTTTCACTTTGTAAATGTACCTAACTATAAGTTTAACAGTCTTATTCATTTTTGCATGCTGTGTTCACAGCTTTTAGAATGGACACTGAATGTTCCTTACATAATATATTTTGTAGTGTTAACGGTGTCACATTCAATTAGTGAACCGAATAAAAAAAAAAAATAAAAAAAAAAATTGTTGGCCACGCAGCGTTAAAGCCAGTCGTCCTACACCAGCCTCCTCGGTAGAGTGCAGCCTCCATGGGCGAGTAGGAGGCTGGCGAAGGGCGACTGACACGGCGCGTCACTAATTTAAAATAATATACTAAACGAACACAGGAAAAAATAGGAACATAGCTTTTTGGAATAAACGCTTTTTTGTGCTTAATTAAACAGCCCCAAAGAGTAGTATTATAAAGGGGGAACAGCCCTTTTCACTCTCTTCCGCACCCGCCGGTCGCCAACAATATTTATACACGGATTTTTAAGTCGGGCGAAAACTATTATCAAGTTTTGATTAAAAAATTACAAATTTAATTTTTTATTTCTTCCCGCCGTTATTGTCCCGCACGCCCGACCTATCTACATGCACCATAACATCATGTCTACAACGTGGTGAACAAACGTTGCAATCTACAAGAACTGTCTATTCACGAAGCCAACAAGACTTGTACAAGTTTCTAAAAACACTCGGCTGATATTTATAAATACTTAACCTACTCTAAACTACGAGCATTAATAATAGTAATATATTAACTAGGAAATGAATTTATATTTATTCAAGTATATAGTGATAATGATAATCTATATATATATATATAAAAACGAAATTCTTCTACTCATTAAAAATAAAATAAATTAATATTTCGCATCGATCTAAATGTACTACATTAATTTCTTTGATATTTAGGGACATTTTTCACACACGGTCATCTGACCCCTAACTAAAGCTTGTGATATGGCTGCCAGAGACTGATATACATACATATTATATAGTTTTAAATATATATTAACAAACACAAATGTTCATCACTTTGACATCAATTGTTTGTCCTAGGTGGGAATCGAACCCACGCCCCCAAGCTCAGAAGATAGGTTCACTACCAACACCAACTGGACCAATGGGCTATCAACATTCACTCATTACGGAATCTCAAAAACTAGTAGACCTACGAAGCTCAAATTTGGCACGATTCTTTTCGGGGTGTGGAGATCCGCTAAGAAAGGATTTTTGCGCAAGGGCCGAATAAAAATATTTATCATTTTCATACAAACATAACACTTATATGTTCGGCAGTAGTGAAAATAGCTAGACCAAATTCTCATAATTACTCAGTGAATTATCCTATAAATTTAGTTGAATCTACATTTAAATACTCTAGCCAAAACATAATAATATATTTGGGTTGTAAGCTGTGATATTTGCCTATAAGGATGAGTAGCAAAATATTACTAAATATCCAAATATCCTGGAAAACCGATACACCAAAGCTGAACAAAACCTCCGTTTCAAATCTTATCGTTAATCTAATTGATTAAAGGTGTATTGTTGAGAGAGACAGAGATACGATAAAAATATATTCAAACGTTGTTTTTTTCTGTTATTACAAAAAAAAAAAAATATAATTATATCTCTCAGTAGCCCACGTAATATACTTAGTATTTATTTTCCTTAAACTTTTTTGTAATATTGTATTGTATTGAAAACACTTTTTGACGATTCATTCAGTCTGTCAGTCAGGTTTTTTATATACCAATTATATTTATACCAGCACATCCATTATCAACTACTGATAAAAAATGCTATAAAACAGCTTATCAAAGTTCTCGGATCACAGTTATTTGTGTGTAATCGTGCATCATGGCAGGGCTTAAAATAGAAGGTGATTTTTCTCAAATTAGTGAACATCAACTAAAATACATTCAAAGTGTAATTGAGCAACGAGGATATACAAATAACAAAGTAACTATTGAACCAGTCGGTAAAGCAGGAGATAATTATGTAGCCAACGTGAAAAGAATTAATATCGACGATGGTAAAGGAGGTACGTTCAAAATGGTGGCTAAAGTAGCGCCAACACATGAAATGTTGAGAAAGATGACGAACACTGAACTTTTATTTCGTAACGAACATATAATGTACACGAAGGTACTTCCAAAGTTTACTCAACTTGAAATAGCTGCTGAAATTCCTATTGAAGAGAGACTAAGATATGCTGCTTGCTACGGATCATCAGAAGATGCTCCTAATGAAGTCATTCTTTTGGAAGATTTAAACGTATCTAGTTTTATAATGCTGGACAGATTTAAATCACTAAGCCCTGATTCTGTAAAATCTGTATTAAAAAGTTTTGCGTTACTTCACTCCTTATCCTACGTGCTGAAATATAAGGAGCCGGAGTTATTCGAAGAGTTTAAGAACAGCTTATTCGATATGTGGGGACAGCTGGATGGTCAAGAAGAAGTTGTGCAACAATTTAAGCAAATGGAAGCGATTGCCTTCAGCATCGTAGATAATGATATCCATAAAAAAGCGATAAATGGAGCTCTAATATCAGCCATAAAAGATCTTGGTAAAATGGCAAAATACGAAAAAACTAATAAGCATGTGATCATACAACAAGGCGATTCTTGGAACAACAACATTATGTTTAAGTTTGATGTAAGTTTAGCCTGTATAAAAGTTTATCTTTTTAGATTTCTTATAAGGGTCAAAGTGCACAAATATTGTTATCTCAGATTAAACCTTCAAATAAACTATTACGAACAAGCAACGTATTATCAACTGATAATATTATAATACCTCATTATCATTCCTTGGTTTACAAAAAGATTGATGGGAAAGTAACACTACAAAAATATTACTCGTAGTTTGGTCATAATCATAATTTGCTTAAGGAATTCTACCTCATCATCATCAACATTTCAGCCATAGGACATCCACTGCTGGACGTCGAAAACCTCCCCCATCGATCTCCAAATACACCAGTTGGAAGCAGCCTGCATTTAGCGTTTCCCTGCAGTCTCTACCTACTTACCATTCTACCTACCGCTTTATTATTTATTATTATTGTGTGTCAATCAATGGATGTGTTCCTATCCCAAATTAGTATTCCCTAACAGCCTCAAGTATTTCCTGGACATTCAAACCATCTTATAATAATTAAATTCACAAAATATCTGTATCTTTTTATCACACACTCACACACACTATTGTACTACCTGCGTTACAATTATTGCAAGTGCCAAATAATTTAAAACTGCATTGCATTTAATGTGTTATTTTTCTGTTTCAGGGCGAGACTCTCTTGGAGTCTATCATGATTGACTATCAGCTTTCTAAAGCAACCAACCCGGCTGCAGATCTTCTTTATATGATTTTGAACTGCACAGACCACGATACTAGAAAAAGACATTTCCACGACTGGATTGACTATTATCACAATGAACTGGACAAGTCCCTGGCGAACTATGGCCTGAAAGCTAACTTCATCTTCCCTAGAGATCAACTAGACGTTGATCTGAAACGATACGGGAAAATTAACTTTGGGCTCTCAATTGTATTAGCTTCAATGCTTTCGGTGAAGTCTGAAGATGCATCAGTTATAAGAGAGGGGCTTGATTCAGCAGATACAGAGAAAATGATGGAGGGGCTTTCGGCTGGCACTAAAGACCCGGAAACTCTAGCCATCATTAAAAAGAGACTAGAAGGACTTGTGGATAGTTGTCATGAATTGGGACTTATCTAATTATTCAACTGTATAAATATGAATGTATGTACTAGTAAAGTAATATAAAATAATGTATATATTACGCGAATGATGTAGTGTAGGAAATTTAAATTATAATACGAAAATTTATTAGTAGGAAGAGTGATAAATTTAATAATTAAATTGTTTTGTTTCCTATGTTATAAGCCAATAAAATTTTACATTTTACAGACCTATATCCAAGTAGGCGCCACAAGACGACCTACCTTGCATGTCTTTTTTCCAATACGACTACGATAAATCATCGTAGTTGCGTCCGGCTAAAACCAGTTTACTCAATTGTGCCGCGACAACACGTACCAGTTTGAAACGAAAATGGGTAATTGTGCAATACTGAGTTGTACGAATACCACAATATAGATGGCCGACAAAATGAAGATATTTCATTTGACAAGTAATTTTAAGTACGAAAAATTTAACACGCTTAATTTTCACACAGTTTGGACTAGTTCTGAAGTCTACTTAGATATGGGTCTGTGGTACCAACTACAGAGTCCACAGATCAAACTCTTAGGTACTCATTCACAATCCACAACACAGTTTACCAGTAGGCAAAGTATTCACTTTTTTTTTTATAAATAATAGGCTTGCGTTTGACCACCATCACGCCTGATGTTAAGCGATGATGCGGTCTACGTTGGAGCACGCTTGCGTTAACCCTAATGCAATGTTTATCACATAATTATCTGATGCGAAAGTTGGGAAATGACAGTATTTTTAAAATTATTGGTTATTCCTACCCTAGGTAACTATCATTCTTTATAAGGTTCCGTGCCCAGACCGTGTCTGTATACCTCAACTTAAAATGTTTGAATCATTTGAAATGTAATAGATATCCAGTATTTTTTTGCACAATACATAATGTTACGGCAGATTAACTAGGAAATAATACAAAAATAAACAGGGATTTCCATACAACACCACAATTTTTTTGTATTTTGTTTTCGATCATGTAAAAGCGTCAAACTTTTTCTTCAAATTTTTATAGTATACACTCGAAAGTAGAACAAGTAATAAACACTGGCCAAGTGCAACTCGGATGACAAATTTCTGTTCATAGCATAACTCAATAACTTCAGGATTTTGCTTAGAGCATTAGACGGTAAATTGCACTGTTTTTGTCTCGCGGAACTTTTTCTTATTTACTAATACGAAAAAAACATGCATTTTTCTAGGGTCTCAATAACCGGCTTACGCTGTGACGGCACTGGTACAAAACCCTTAGATTGACTCTTACTTGGCTGGTTTGTTTTAAATTAAACAGTTTTGCGTTTGCCAAATCTTCGCCTGATGGTAAGCGAAGAAAAAGCCGAAGATGGAATATGTGTGCCTAAAAACTTTATTTTTTTTAACATCCCTATTTTTCAGTAAGGTAAAACAGACAACCGAAGGGTGTTCCATTTCACTTACAATAAAATTAGTATTGTAAGCGGAATGGAAAGTCTCGCGACGAGCGATGGAGTGAGATTTTCTCGGGATAGAATAAATGCTCATAAATCTGCGCATATGTGAAAAAAAAAGAGCCGTGGTTGAAAGGATTTCGGGAAGAAAATATTGTAAGGCTGGCCATAGTAACTTAGCAGATGGACAGTCACTGAAGGAAAATCAACAAGTCGACCCACAAAGCTAAACACTGGCTGAACCCAATTCGGACGCAGCCAGGGAGCTGTTCGGATGTGACCTCAAGTGACCATCGACCCTGTGTTTGTTTGTTTTCTGTTTTTATGTATTAAGTATGCGTCCTCTAGTTTAGAATATACAATGGAACTGACATGTAGAATACTATATAAGTCCCAAAAAAAAAAAACTAAACATTACCATTGGTGGAAAAAAAACTGAACTATGTTCAGAAATTGACAAATAAAGCTCAAGACAGACATTTCTAAAATTGCATAATAATTAACGTAACCTACTGCCGCCATATCTAAAATTTTCATTTATAAAATCATTAACTTTATTAACATTTCTCGACCATAATTATTTTTGTATTACATTAAATGGACTCGTTTCTAAATCCCTTATTAATTTCAGAATAGTATTGTAGATAATAGGTCCCATACACATTATATTATTATGGTCTTGGAGGAGCAATTACGAAGTCTGTTATGATCTCTAGGATTTCCGCCGCAAAGTCAGATATTGCCGGAAATAATTCTGGATTCGTTTTCACGAATATAGCAATTTCCAATATAGTACATAGGGATGAAAGCGTAATAATTTAATGTTTAGTAATATAAAGCTTACAAATACCAGTGTTTTCTAATCTAAACATAGAAGTCATAGAACTTATACATATTTTTTTATAATCTCCATGTTTGATGTGTTACCACAAAATATAATACCGTATTTGAGGATGAACTCAACTAAACCAAAATAAGCGGAAAGTATTGCCTCTATGTTTAAGATGCTACATGGATTATGCAGTACTTAGGATAAAGCTAGTGGCACTCTTATAAAAGCTATTTGATTTTTCCAATTTAGTTGTCTGTTAATTACTAAAGTAATCAGCTTGGGGCTTTAGAGTCTATCGAAAAGGCTCATTGACAATGAATCCCTGGTTAAGACTAAGCTCCTTAGTCTTGAGCATCGGCGTAAAGTTGCTAGTCTATCGGTCTTTTATCGAATACATTTCGGAGAGTGTGCATCTGATCTTCATGATCTAATTCCTTCCTGCCCATTTTTCTATCGGACTGCCCGAGCGGGCACAAAAAATCGACACCGCTTTATGGTTGGTATTCCAAAAACCCGAATGAAGCGCTTTGATTCCACTTTTATTGTGCAAACTGCTAGTCTGTGGAATGCGCTGCCTGAATGGGTGTCGTAGTCATACATCACAGCTATCACAGAGCAATAGTGTGTAAAATGAGGTAATACTTCTGTGTTTGGCTGATCAAAGTCTCTGTGCTGAAGAATAAAAGCCGAACATACAACAACCACTTACCGCCTATGCAGTTAATAATAGTATAAAAAAGAACCGACTTCATGACTATACCTACATTTACAAACTGAAACTAAAAAGTAGAAAATATTGTTTAATATTACGACTGAAATACTTTGTATCCATGGTCATGAAAAATTTAACGAAAAACAACAGGGCCCGGTCGCCATGAAGACACTTCTTTGTTTTTTTTTATTTCTGTTCTAGGAACAGTTCCTTTATGTTTGCTGTTCAGTTGACAGCGTCGCTAGTGGAGAACAAAGTATGAAATTCACCAAGAAATAACTGTAGTTCCAATATTGCCCACCTTAACAGCTAAGTTGGTGGCACTGTACAATGTACATTGAATTCGTTGCTTGTTGTCATGTTTTTGTAGATTTTGCAAAAAGCGCTCAATCAATGTCGATAAACAATTATGGGACCACCTATGAGATATGTCCTACCAACCAAAAAAAGAATCATCAAAAACAATTCTAATTTGGCGGAGTAATCGCGTAACATACGTACAAAAAAAACATACAGTCGAATTGATAACCTCCTCCTTTTGGAAGTCGGTTAAAAATAAATACATATTATGAATAAATTGAAAATAACACGAATTTTATTTATATTACAATTACTCACGCAGCGTAGGCAGGCCTCCCACTAGATGGACCGACGACATAGTGAGAGTCGCTGGCATTCAGTGGATGCAAAAGGCAGGCTGTCGTTCAGTGTGGAGGTTGAAGGGGGAGGCCTATGTTCAGCAGTGGACGTCTTCTGGCTGATGATGAATTACTCACGTAAGATTAAGCCAGTTGGTCCGACTATAGTTTCAACCGCATGGGTGGTCTTTTTCAAGGTAAATGTATGCGCGCGGCTCCATTCACCTTGAAAAAGACCGCCTAATGCGGTTGAAACTATAATCAGAGTAACCAGGCATGATGACTAATATTTAATTTATTACAAATAACCGGCTTAGCGATTAATTTAACTAAATACATTACACATACTGAAAAAATAATTTAATTTGGCTGATAAATCTCTGAGATTTGAGTGTTTAAAGTTTTAGGTGGGGATAGAGAGGGGATGCTTTATCCCTTTCTAGCAAAGCGTGTTTTAGTATAGCATTTGCATGGCGCACCTGAGCCGTGACGTCACGGCTCAGTATAGTGCGCTCTTTGTCTAGCATGAAATTAAAATGCTTATATCTTATTTATTTTTGAACTAATTTTAATTTTGTTTTCGTTGATGTGCTCTATTTATGATCAGCTTTTTTATGAGGTAATAAAAAAATATAAGTCATCAAATATAATCAAAAATCAAAAACAAGATGTTGCCCGTATGGTAAAGTGCCAAGAACGCTGGCTGCATGCGCGTTGAATTGCTAAAGAAATTCTCTGCGCGAGGAATGAGCCAGAGAATTTCTTTAGTAATAGTTAAGGCTTTTTTTTTTCTTTGTTTGTTATACCTACCTATGTACATAAATAATAATAAATCCATTATTGTTAGTCATCATGCCTATTCCCGTGTAATATAAAGAAAATGTGTGAAAACCACGTCAGTTTCCATAATAACACGAATTCCCCATAATTATATTAACCGACTTATTTTCTATCGGACCGCGTTCTCACTTTAATGTGTTCCAATGGAAATAAATAAATATGACTATGACTATGAATAGCTTTTTCTATTAAACTACTGTATATTTTATAGTATATATTATACTAGCGACCCGCCCGCCCGGCTTCGCACGGGTGTAATTTACGTGCGAAGCCGGGGCGGGTCGCTAGTTACCTAAACCTTCTTTGAAAATGTATCTAACTGATGATGAAAACCGCATCAAAATCCGTTGCGTGGTTTAGGAGGAGTTAGCGGCCGTACAGACATACGAGACAGACAGACAGACGCGAAAAGCGACTTCAATTTATACTATGTAGAGATAGAGATATATTTAGAACTTGATTAAAAAGTTTTAGACGGTCAAAATAAATTAGACGAAAATTCTTCATCTTTATCCAAAAATCGAGTCCAGTTTAATTTATTGCCCAAAGAAAAAAAAACTAAATTTTCAAAAGTGGAAAAGTGAGGTTTTGTTCTTCACCTCCTCAATTAAGTGAGTTTGCGCTTTTTTAAACTCTTATGACACAATACTCAGTACATGAGTCATAATATTAATCTATTCACAACTAAAATACTATATTCTTGTTATAACATAATCGATTAGATTTGTAAGCTGCGATATTTGCCTATAAGGATGAGTAGCGAAATATATTAAGACTAGATATTTAAATATCGTGCAAAACTGATACATCATCACATCATCAGCCATTAAATGTCCACTGCCGAACAAGGCCTCCCTCTTAGAGAGGGGTGTTGCCATAATCCCCACGCTTGGCAGGCGGCTTGGAGATCGCAGTACGTTCACCGTGTACTAACAGGACGCTGCTGCCCATCCTCCGGTGGTTCTGGTCGCAGTTTTAGGACATGCCCGGGGCAAAACTGATAGGTTCTACCAAACTAAACAGAACCTTGGTACTTGTACTAATATGTATTACTATCTGCGCCCCGCGGTTTCACCCGCGTAGTGATGAAAAATGGTGATGATGATGATGATGATGAAAAGTAGCTTATGTCTCTGGTTCTTGAACTATTACCCATGCAAAAATCAACTGTTTTCTATGGAACACCATAGAAACGGCCATTGACACTTGACAAAATGTATGGAATAGCTGATATTTTTTTCGTAATTTCCCATAGTAAAAGTTTTTCATAATGATAAACATAACCCATTTTCGCCTTAGTACACCCTTTCCGCGTAACCATGTATGAATCATTATAACAACTTAACTTTTATCATCTACTGATAAACAAATATATTATAAAACGGCTTGTCAAAGTCTTCGAATCACAGTAATTTGTTTGGGATCGTGCATCATGACAGGGATTAAAATAGCAGGTGATTTGTCTCAAATTAGTGAACACCAACTAAAATACATCCAAAGTGTAATTGAGCAACGTGGATATACAAATAACAAAGTAACTATTGAACCAGTCGGTAAAGCAGGAGATAATTATGGTGCCAACGTTAAAAGGATTAATGTCGATGATGGAAAAGGAGGTACGTTCAAAATGGTAGCTAAAATAGCGCCAACAAATGAAATGTTGAGAAAGATAACGAATGCTGAACTTCTGTTTCGTAACGAACATGTAATGTACACGAAAGTACTACCAAAGTTTACTCAACTTGAAATAGCTGCTGAAGTTCCTCCTGAAGAGAGATTAAGATACGCTGCTTGCTACGGATCATCAGGAGATGCCCCTAACGAAGTCATTCTTATGGAAGATTTAAACGTATCTAGTTTTATGATGCTGGATAGATTTAAACCACTAACCCCTGATTCCTTGAAATCAGTATTAAAAAACTTTGCATTACTTCACTCTCTATCTTACGTGCTAAAATATAAAGAGCCGGAGTTATTTGAAGAGTATAAGAACAGGTTATTCGATATTTGGGGGGGGCGGGATAATCGAGAAGAAGTTGTGCAACATTTTAAGCAAATGGAAGTTAATGCTTGTACCATCGTAGAAAATGATGGCCATAAAAAAGCAATAAATGGAGCTATAATGGCAGCCTTAAAAGATCTTGGTAAAATTGCAAAATATGAAAAAACTAACAAGTATACGATCATACAACAAGGCGATTCCTGGAACAATAACATTATGTTTAAGTTTGATGTAAGTTTTGCTTTTGCAATAGTTTCCTTTTTGAGGCTCTTTACAAGGGGTCATGGTGCACACATATTGTTATCTCAAATTAAACCCTTAAATGAACTATCAAAAACAATTAATCAACTTCATTATCAGCCTACATTGTTCCTACTGCTGGGACTTTAATCTTTAATCTTGACTAAATATTTGTTGTTCTGGTGAGATTACCACGTGCAATAATATTATTAAAACTTTTTTTCCATTTGTTGATTAAAAAAAATACACTACATATACAAAAATATTACTCGTAGTTTGGTCATAATCATAATTTGCTCAAATTATACTACCTACCACTTTATTAATATGCTGTGTACGCGCATGTGTTCTATCTCCAAACTGGTCCCTATCAACATCAATTTTCCTTCTGATTCAAACCATCTTATAAAATAATTAATTTCATTAAACATAATTAATCTTTTTAACACACACACACACACACTTTTGTACTACCTGCGTTACAATTATTGCAAGTGCCAAATAATTTAAAACTGCATTGCATTTAATGTGTAATTTTTCTATGTTTCAGGGCGAGACTCTCTTGGAGTCTATCATGATTGACTATCAGCTTTCTAAAGCAACCAACCCGGCTGCAGATCTTCTTTATATGATTTTGAACTGCACAGACCATGATACTAGAAAAGGACACTTCCACGACTGGATTGAGTATTATCACAATGAACTAGACAAGTCCCTGGCGAACTATGGCCTGAAAGCTAACTTCGTCTTCCCTAGAGATCAGCTAGACGTTGATCTGAAACGGTACGGGAAAATATACTTTGGGCTTTCAATTTTATTAGCTTCAATGCTTTCGTTGAAATCTGACGATGCCTCCGTTATAAAAGAGGCGCTTGAAACAGCAGATACAGATAAAATAATGCAGGGACTCTCAGCTGGGACTAAAAACCCAGAAACTCTCGCTATCATAAAAAAGAGAGTCGAAGGTCTTGTGGATAGTTGTCGTGAATTTGGACTTATCTAATTATTTAACCATATAAAAATTAAATATGTGTGTTTAAGTAAAATAATAAATGATAATTAATATATTGCAAGAGCAAGAAAAGGTATTAAGAAATTTAAAAAGTATTACATAAATATAAACTAAAGAATTGAAATGGTTTTTTTATGTATTTATTATCAGCCATTAACATAGTACCCACATTTAATGACATAACCCCTAGATAACCACAATTTTTTAAGGGTTGCGTACCTAGACCATGTCTGTCTGTTATAACTCTTAACGTCTGCATCTTTTGAACTATAATAGATACCCATATTTTTTACAGAATTTGTAATATTGCGGAGGATTAATATAAAAAAAAATTAAAACAAATAGAGTACCTCATACAACACCCGTGTTTTTAAATGTATTTTTGTTCACACTCTAGTGTAAAAGTGTACACATTTACAAGTAAAACAACAAATAATAAACATTGTGCAAGTGCGTTAGATGTCAAATTTTTGTTCGTAAACATACCATATAATAACTTTAAGGGTTGCAATGGGTTGCACCATTTTACTTTAGCTTTAGCAAACGTTGACATTTCAGTTATAGTACCAGTTAGGCAAAAACTTTGTTGCACCATCTGACAATTGTTAAATGACGTCATAACTTTAACTGTTAACCCGAACTGCCCACGCTTCCCTACTGTTTATTTTAAATATCTGTCAGATGCATACAATATGATTCCAGCGATGCATCTGGAGTGTATAAGGTATCATTTGAATTGCAACCCTGGTAACTTTAACTATGCTAGTAAATACGCTGGTGCAACGCATTTTGCAATAACAGCTAAAGTCAGCGTTATTGCTGTTGTCAAATTCTACTACTATGTTGCAACCAAGCCTAAGAGTTTGCTTACGCCTATTGCTTGCCTATTGGCGAAATATTACTTTAAAATGCGCTATTATTACTTTATAACAAGCGTTTGTCTCGCGGAACTTTTAGTTATTTTCTAATTCGAAACAAATCAAAAAAGCAAAAATCTTACATGCAAATGGTTTCTAAGGTCTCAATAACCTACGCAATTATTAAACTGGTACGGAAGCCTTAGAGCACGAGCGCAACTCGTATTTAGCTGGTTTGTTTTGCATTAAATGTGTTTGCGTTTAGTTCATCTTCGCCTGATGGTAAGCAAAGATAAAACCAAAGATGGTACTAGTTTGCCTAGAAAATAAAACCATTTACTCTTCAATAATAATAAAAATACTAGTGTTGCAGATGTTAGGAAAAAACAGACAACGGAAGTAAATTAAAAATTATAATAAAAATATTATTATTAGTACTTAATATTTAATAATAAAAATAATAAAAACGCAGGGGCGGCTTTATGGCGAGCCGTCGGTGAGTGGCGACACCGCGTACCCCGATTCCATGGGTTTAAAACCCTGGCTTGCCTTAACCGGCCGTCTGGGGGTGGAGTAGCTCTTAGTGAAAGTGCAGCACACCTCTCGACATCCTAATCCACCCACGCCAATGTTGCCCCTCCGGTGCCAAGATGCGGCAGCCTCTATGGGGGGCCCATTTAGTCGGTGGCAAGTCATCACCTGCCTAAATATATTTTGAGATGAGACAGGATAAGACAGGTGCCGTTTCTCATCCCATAGATCAGTTCAACTACCCACAAATTGTTCACTTCAATAGCCCTGTTTTTTTTTAATCATATACTGTACAATAGTTTTATATTCCATTTAATACACATTCCATAGTAATTGTATTTTGTATTCAACAGGGCGTCTTGGTGTTGGTTTCGACTCCACCAATGCCTAACAAATGACCGGGTCAAACCCGATAATTTTATGGTATGAAAATAATAATGATAACTGCTCACATTACATCGCATGCTACACCCACGCTCGTCTGTTATGAGACTGTACATTCCGCGGAAGTGGGGGGGGGGGGGGGGGGGGGGGGGGTAGAGGCTTTTTAAATGCCAAGAACCTACACAACCGCAAAGTGTGCATGCAGTCTTAGGGATTTTTTCTGTAACAGCGAGAGTGGGATGCATCGTGATGTTGTGGCAGTTCACAGGGGCCTCACGCCGCTCTCCTTGGTAAACGAGAATTGGCGTAAACCATCGGTGCTGAGCATCGAAGACCGCAGGGACGTATGGGAAGGCAAGGAGCTGCACGGGCGGTTCTATCGGGCCTTAACAGGGCCCGATGTGGACTTGCTTTCGTCGGTGAACTGGTTACGATTCGGTGACCTCTTTGGGGAAACCGAGGGTTTTGCCTGTGCGATTGCGAACGAAGTTATCAAGACGAACAACTACCGAACTATATCATGAAGGACGGTACGGTCGACATCTGTCGGGCATGCCACCGTCCTGGAGAGTCTCTCCGACATATCATTTCCGGTTGTTCGCATCTTGCTAACGGCGAGTACTTGCACAGGCATAACCAAGTGGCCAGGATCATCCACCAGCAACTTGCCTTTCGATATGGCCTTGTCGAGTCTGAGGTGCCGTACTATAAGTACGCACCAACGCCAGTTCTTGAAAATGGTCGTGCTTTGCTCTACTGGGTCCGCTCTATCATCACGGATAGGACTATTGTCGCCAATAAGCCTGATATCGTGTTGGTCGACCGGTCCCAGCGCCGGGCAGTGCTCGTCGATATCACCATCCCACATGACGAGAACCTCGTGAAGGCCGAGAAGGACAAACTCAGCAAGTACCTTGACTTGGCTCACGAGGTTACCGCCATGTGGGATGTTGACTCGACGATCATTGTCCCGATAGTCGTATCGGTGTACGGCCTTATAGCGAAGAGCCTCGACCAACACCTTAAAAGGCTCTCGCTAGACGGTTGGGTCAAGGGTCAGATGCAGAAGGCGGTCATCCTGGACACGGCGCGCATTGTCAGGAGGTTCCTCACTCTGCAGCCCTAACCACCGGTAGCTTGGGCCCTGCCCCGCTGCCGGCGGCACTCTAGGTTTAGGTTTTTTGTATAATATTTTGTTTTTATATATTTATTGTAAAAAAGACCTAAATTTAAGAAAGAAAATAAATGTATATGAATAATAATTATATTTTTACTATTGGTACTAATGTGAGTGTAAAGAGTCTCGCAAGGAGCAAAGGAGAGAGCTAGTCTTGGGACAGAATAAATGAGTGAGTTAGGTAAAAAACAAAGCTAAGAAATGTGGTTAAAAGGATTGCGGGAACAAAATGTTGTTGGGCTAGTCATACAACTTGTTGGATGGACAGTCAATGAAGGTCAATCACTAATTCGGCCCACAAGACTAGCATTGCAAGTAGTAAACAAACAAACTGAGTTATGTTCAGAAATAGACGAAGAAAGGCTAAAGAAAAATAAAAGAGGTACACTAATAAGAAAAACCGATATATTTTGGGTATAGCTTTAATTGGATGCAATTGGGGTGTTCAAAATAATATAGTTTCCAAGTAATTTTTTGACACGTACCTACTTAGTTTACCTTGATTTTGTGCCGAATTTCACTACAATAATATTATTGTTTCGATAACATAAACGTTACCATTTCTTGTCATTGATATTGAAAATACGTATCGATATCAGCTGAGTCATAAAAACTTAGGTATAAAGTATTAGTAACAGATTATTATTTAAATTTTTGGGCAATTGCCCCAAATTTGATTGAATTATGACACTTAAAGTATAAAAAAAAGTTAAACTCAATTTTGAGGCAATTCATTAAAAATTTAAAAATAAATGGGTTTAGTTGAATCGGGCCCTGAAAGTATGTAGGTGTAAAAGCATTTTCAACCAAGACTAAAAATAAGTTTTTGTACATTAAAATATTTCAATGGAATGTACAATGTACATCTATCTACAACTTATATCAAAACCTCCGCTATCGTTATAGATTAAAACAAATTTTAATTCACAACAACCCAAAGTCATGGTAGCTGTCGATAAGGCCTTCAATTTTCTTCCTGAATGTTGCGACAGTTTCTGGGTCTTTTGAATTTGCGGAACCAGATTGTAACACTAACGTCTCCATATCTGCTTGTTGCATTGCTTCTTTCATTACTACTGCTTCTTCGGGTTTCAAAGCGATCATACCTAGCATGATAATTGTATGTCCGAAAACAACTTTTCCATACCTCTTAAGGTCAACATCAAGTTGGTCTTTGGGGTATACGAAGTTGGATTTTAAGCCATAGTTCGATAGAGCTTTATCAAGTTCGCTGTGATAGTAGTCTATCCACTCATGGTAGTGTTCTTTTCTTGATTCGTGGTCTGTGCTGATGGATATCATAAAAAGTAGATCAGCAACTGGATTTGCTGCTTTAGAGATCTGGTAGTCGATGAGGACGGATTGTGAGACCGTGTCGCCCTGTAAGAAAAATACATTGGTAATAAACATCTTTAAGTCACAAAAAAAAGTTGACAATAATTAATATAATATAGAAGGACAGGGAATACTTTAGCAACTTTAATGCTTATGCTGACAAATAAATATTTTGAATTTGAATTTGAATTTGAATTGCACAGGCGTTTAAAACAGGCTCCGTTTGTATGGGTTTACCCAAAGAACTTCATTCGGTAGTTTTAACAGCATTTTCGCAGTTTTAGAGCATAATTAGATCGAACTGTACTTAGTAGCTAACATAAACATAGATATTATAAATTTTCAGGGTGGAACCACTGATTTTGACTAATTTGTAAAAAAATATATGTAGGTATGCATCATAAGTATGGATACATCTTTACATACGCTATTTTTAATACTAGGTGTAGAAACAGTGGAAAATCGTAAGTTAAATAGGGGGTAGTGTATATGTACTTGCATAATTAGAACAATTTATTGGAATACTTACATCAAATTTAAACAAGAAGTTGTTGGTCCAAGAATCTCCATGTTGTATGATCGAATGTTTGGAGTTCATGTCACTCTTAGAGATTTTTCCAAATGTATGAAAAGAGCTAATCATTGCTTCCTGGACAGCTTTTTTATGGTAATCAGATTCTAATACACTAACTATATTAAATTCCAGACCCTTAAATAAGGCCTCAGCGTCTTCCATATTATCCACATTCGACCACATATCGAACAAACCATTTTTAAATTCATCAAAACATTCAGGCTCTTTATACTTTAAAGCAAATCCGAGAGAATGAAGTAAAGCAAAGTTTCTTATGACAGACCTTACACAATCATTATTTAAAGGTTCATATTTGCTCAGCATTTTGAAGTTAAATTCGTTTAAATCTTCTAAAAGGATTACTTCGTTGGGAGCTTCATCGGACGATCCATAGCAGATAGGGTATCTCAATCGGTCTTGAGGTGGTATATCATACTTTATTTCAAGCTGAGTATATTTTGGTAGAACCTTCGTGTACAAAATGTGCTCATTACGAAACAATGGTTCAGTTTTACTGAACTTTCTCTGCATTTCATGTTGGGGTGCCATTTTCACCACCATTTTGAAGGAACCCCCATTTCCATCTTCGACTTTGATTTTTTTCACATTGGCCATATAGTTGTCACCCGCTTTTCCTAGTGGTTCGATGACAATCTTATTGTTTCTAAAGCCTCTTTTTTCGATAACATTTTTTATAAATTCTAATTGTTTATCGTTAATATGAGCACAATCACCTTCAATTTTCAAGCTAGCCATTCTGCTGCAATTTACATAAATTATGCAACAGCAACACTACACTGTATGAAACAGTGGTTGTACACCGCTTTATATTGTTGTTTATTATTATTTATCGCTTATATTGTTTTATCACTAGCGAAGTAAATATGGATAGGATCATATCATCTGTTAGGTATATAGGTATATTGATATGGCGCAAATAAAAGTATTAAATAATTTTTAGAGTTCCGTACCCAAAGGATGAAAACGGGACTCTATTACTAAACCTACGCTGTCTGTCTGTATGTCTGTCTGTATGTCTGTCCCCAACTTTAAACGAATGTATCTTTGAAGACGTAAGTAATAGATAGCCAGTTGAAATTTTCACAGAATATGTAATGTTACGGCGGATTGATTAAGATATAATAAAAAAGGAAAAACTAAAGGCAACAAACGTATTTTTATTACGTATAATTTTTTTTAACCCTAGGAAGTTAATCATATTGTAGTGTGCGTTAAAGATAATCATGCGTAAAATCGACGCATGATTTTTAACAGGCTATAAAAATAGAAACTATTTACTGATACTAAAAAAAATATCTTTGATTTGTTTTTCTAGGTATTAATAAATAATAAAAACAAGATATTATGAATATAAATTAATTTATTTTATACAAAATAAAATTAACAATGAACTTCTGCAAAAAATTACAAAACATAGGAACATGTTTTTTTTTATCACTATTCGAATTTTTTATACTAATCAGTAATTTTAAGGTAGATTCAAAATATTTGAGATATTTTTTATTATATTAGCATATAAATCTATTTATAAATCAGTCAGATTCAGTTTAGATACATGTCAGCATTATGCTCTCGGCATTTAGTACATGATACGTTAGCTTTTCGACGTTTCTTAGGTCAAAACGCAGTATATCTATCTTTTTTAGCCGCTGGTTGTTCTGTGCTGTCTTGTGGTACATCAAGCATTTCTTTTGGTAAGATGCTGGAAATATTATCCCGTAAATATCTCTTTATAGTGGGCGCTTCCAATCGCTTGCTCATTTAGGAGACGGCAGAGCCAGGCTAAGGTTTTTCATGAAATTTTTGCAACTCACAGCCTTTTTACCATTGCTGACAACATTGTAGCTATAAATAACACAATTAATTTATGCTGGCAATATTTATAATTCCATAATATTATAATAAAGCTATAAGCCATCGGTTAGAAGTCTTAAAAGTCACGTAAAAGATAATCATGCGTAATTTTTACTCCGCTATCGTTATATTTCAAAAATGGTGGCACTTGCCTCAGCCACATGGACGCCTCACGCAAGCTCCATGCGAAGAATCTGGCGCCGAGCTCATGGGTAGATTACCCATGAGCTCGGCTCGGTTTATTATTTACAAATGATACGGGAGTTTTCTCACGTACGATTAGGCTGGTTACTACCATAACAGGATCAACTGCATTCGCGAGTGCATGCACCCGCCTCCGTTTTGCGTTACTCTGACTTGTTGAAAGTATTTATAAAGTCCTAAAAAACGTAATTAAAGATGTACCAGTGTACGAATTACGAATATTCGCTACGTAAAATATGGTATCGAATTTAAATTTGTATAGAATTCGATACCTACGTATTTTACGTAGCGAATATTCGTAGTTACTTCGCCCACTGCCCAGTAGTGCTAATCGAATCAATCGGAAAATAATTTATGCAGAATGTACTTTCTATTATAAGTACCTACGTCGAATCGTATGTGTACCTAGTATGTACTTAATTGGTGACAGCAAACTAGTCGCCACAAAATTGCAAACCCTCGAGCACCGCCGTAAAGTAGCTTGTCTGTCTATTTTCTATCGGATACATTTTGGCGTGTATGCGCAAGAGCTTCATGACCTTATTCCACCCTCCCCCTTTTACCACAGGACAAGTAGAAGAACCAGTGTTTCCACTTTTAGGGATTTGAACCCTTTTGTAGGGAAAATGACTAATACTAAGCATGGTTTAGGGACATTTTATTTCAACAGGGATTTAGGGAATTTTGGGGAAAAATCAAACTTTACCTTTTGTTTATGGGATCCCTCCAAACTCGTAATGAATGTAACCTATCTAGTTTTAGTTGACCTATTAATTGTGCTATGACCGTAGTTACAGAAGACGAACAAAGTCGTATTATACCAACAGTTGGTTAGTTTTTAATTCTGCATTGCAGAAAAAAGAAATATACTAAATATTAACGGCTTGCATTCAGCATTCTCAGCCCTGTCTGTGTGACCGAGCTGAGAATGCCAGCAAACAATTATTGCTCAATTTTGGAACCCACCAGTGCCATTTTGTGCAGTGACAAACTGTAAAAGTAATGCTTTGGCTTCAAATTAGGTATTTTATGTAAAATTATACTTTTATTCTTTACTAGCGGTCCGCCCCAGCTTTGCACGGGTATAGATTAGGTATAGCCTATGTCACCCGGGGATAGTGTAGCTTCCCACCAGTGAAAGAATTTTTCAAATCGGTTCAGTAGTTTCGGAGCCTATTCAATGCAAACAAACAATCAAATCTTTCCTCTTTATAATATTGGTATAGAAGATATTAGTATAGATTATGGTTATTCTTTATTATGGTTATGCTCCCTAAATCAAGGAATTTAAATATTTTTTAGGGAATTTTAGGGATAATTCTTACACAAACGGGAAAAACCAAAATTGAAAGTGGAAACACTGAGAAGGACAGTACACTACCATCCCTTTCTCGTGGAAATTCCATAGATTTATAATCAACGATTTGAATCGTCATTTATGATACGCACTGCCTAAGAATTGAACTCCCTGCCGTCTTCCTTGTTTCCTGAGAACTACAATTTAGGCATCTTCAAGGCTAGAAAAGCTTTATAGAATAGATTAGGCTAGTGAATAGATTTATTCTAGATCAACGTGTTACATCCTCGGCCGCACCGTTGCTTGTCATCAGGCGAGTTGGAGGCGAAACGTTGATCTATTGTGTATCAAAAAAAGTCAGCGCTCCTATGTAATGTTTTTAAGGATCTGTATACCGAGCGTCACTTGCAAAATATTAACTATGTGACCGCGTAGCAATTGCTTGGCTATTTTGGTAGGCGTTAAGTCCGACCAAATAGATTTTTAAATTGATAATTATTGTATTTTGTGGTGGTACGGAAGCCTCAGTGCGCGAGCCCGACGCGCACTTGGCCGGTTTTTTTAAAATATTTGTTTAACGATAACTGAAGCACATATTCTTAATCATTTATTTGATAAACCCAATTTACAACCATTGATCTGGATGTTCATAAAATTTTGGAAGCATGTTTTTTTTTTTTTTTTTTTTTATTTTAATATGCCCATCATCGGATGCGGGGTTGCGAAGATATAGGGGTCGTGAGGTTTCAGTTCGGGGCAAACCACCAGTTTAATTTAACAGCCTCTTATACCAAATATGACGGTTTTAAATAAATTTTATTCAGTTAAATTACAATATTTGAGCTGGAAAAAGATACATGTTACATATACATGTGTTTGACTTTATGATTTGGTTCAAAACACGATAGAATAAACTATCCTCGATCAAAAAAATCTGAAATAAAGTCGAGTTAGTTTATTTTTTTCGTTTTATGCTCTAATGAAAGCTCGTAACAACCTGGAAATTGCATGTACTGAAAGGCAATTTTATTCAACATTATTTTATTTGGATAGATTTTTGATAGTGAATAGTGTCGTTTTTTAGTGAAATTTAACTGACTCTTGCGTGGCAAAATACATCGTTGTTATAACTTGGCGGGGGCTGAGGGAGCGTTTTGTTGCCTACGCGACTCGGATAACCGGACCTTAAATAGTATTTTTTTAATTGTCCTTGATTTTTTATCGATTTTGATATCGATTAGATGGCTCTGTGGTAAACATGATACGTATGTTTAAATAATTTTCTTGTTAGTGATAAATGAATAACATGTATTGATAACGTACCGCCACGTCATGGACTATAGGGTAGTAGAGTATAAAAATAGATTATTATTGCCAATCAACAAATTTTCCGTGAATATACTAAATAATGATTACGCGATTTGTTTTGGATAAAAATGGCTGATATTGGTGACACCCCTCACGCTTTAGTTGAACAAATGTTGAGCAAATTATTTGTGTTTGAAGTTGAGGGTTTTTTAAGAGATCCAATTTGGGGCGTTGCTGTCCATGGAGACATGTACCAAGAAGCTTATCAGCATTGAATCCCTAGTTAAGAGTTAAGAGTAAGCTTCTTAGCCTTGAACTTCGACGCAAAGTTGACTGTCTATCGGATACATTTCAGAGTGTGCATCGCTTCTGCATGATTTAATTCGGATCCTGCTCTTTTTTCTATCGGACGGTCAGGGTGGGCTTGAAAAGGCGACAACGTTTCATGGTTGATATTGACTACTCGCTGACTTTATTTTATTTTCACCCTTATTCCAATTGCCCTTAAGATCTCAATTGTTTAATTGTTTTACCGTGGTACCAATATATTATATGCCTTGGCAATTTCGTATTTGTTTTTGTCAAAACTTTAGTGTCATGGAAATAAAGTCGAGAATAAAATGTATTCAAAAAGTTTTAGCTCCGAACGATTGTAAATGCGTCTGGGGTCGTACTGACAACTGCTATTGCGGCACCAAACGAACGTTAAATCAGCTCAGTTGGAACCTTAACGCGCCCAGATACGGTTTGCGGTCGCGTGATTTTCGAACTGAGCGGATTTAACGTTAGTTTGGTGCCGCAATAGCAGTTGTCCGTAAGGCGCCTGTAGTGTGAACGATTCGTTAGATACAGCTTTAAATAAGGTAAAGATGTTTGATATTATTATTTTTCTTTACTAACACAATATTAAAAGTTTAATAATGCTGGATTTGATTTAAATCGTTAAAGTCATAGTTAATGGTGCTCATAGTAGTTGATCTTGATTTTTTCCGTCTTGGTCTCAGTAACATCTGTAAGAAGAAAATAATTACGAAATACTTACTATTATTTTATCAAGTCAAAATTATGTTTATACCTACTATGAATAAGAGCAAGGAGAGCATTGATAGGTACCATAAATATTATAATATAAGATTTATATATTATATATACTAGCAACGTACGTGTGGCTTCGCACGGGTGTAAATTGTTTTTTTTACACTTTGAGTTACATTATTGGAGTTTTAGTAAGGATCCCTATTTTTTTTAAATATAATATAGCTTATGTCACCCGGGGATAGTATAGCTTCCCAACAGGAAATAATTTTTCAAATTGGTTCAGTAGTTTCGGAGTACATTCAGTGCAAACAAACGAACAATCAAATCTTTCCTCTTTATAATATTAGTTAGTGCCTTATGTTTCAATTTGATCTTAAGCAAAACAGGCTAATTTTAGACCTTATTTCGTTTTGGCTATACAAGGATCTACCAACCAAGGCGCCTCACGGGTTAGCCGTGATAAAAAAAAAAACATCTAAGTCAAAGGAGGCTGCTGTCCCTACCAAGAAGGTTGCTTTAAGGAGGTATATAAGGCGGGTGAAACTGCAGAGCGCAGCTAGAATTCGTACCATATCAATGCATGCGACTTTGGTGCAGTAAGGGACGCCCTCTGCACTGCAAATACACCGATTACAGTCTATTGTGTAAGTCTCGAAAGGATCACATTTCTCGGCATCACCTGAAATTAAACAAAATACAGTCCAGTTTGTAATTTTTTTGTCAGGGATGGGCAAAATTAGCTTGCATACATTTTGTATGAACTTGTCTTGTGAATGAAATCTTGCAGATGATTAAACTTCTTTATGTCTCATCATCATCAGCCAGAAGACGTCCACTGCTGAACATAGGCCTCCCTCTTTAAACTCCACCCTGAACGACAGCCTGCCTTTTGCATCCACTGGATGCCCGCGACTCTCACAAGTCGTCGGTCCATCTAGTGGTAGGCCTCCCTACGCTGCGTCTTCCGGTTCGTGGTCTCCACTCCAGAACCTTTCTTTCCCATCGGCTATCGGTTCTTCGAGCGATGTGGTCTGCCCATTCCCCCTTCAACTTGCAAATTTTAAGCCTGCTGGACTTTTAGCCGACCCTCGAAAGGGTGATTGGGCTTTATCCACTACGCTGGCCCAGTGCGGGTTGGTGGATTCACATAAGCCATTGAATTCCTTCTCCGTACGTATGCAGGTTTCCTCACGATGTTTTCCTTCACCGAAAAGCCAGTGGTATGAAAAAGTGGTTTGTCTACTTCATTTAGCGCTATTGCAGTAATAGGCTACTGGACATCTGTTTGATTTGTTAATTTTGCTATACGTAACAGTTTAAATTAAAAATATTATGGAATGTAGTACGTTCACAGAACTACATACGTTCATAAAGCTTATCATATTGTATTAGAGTCGCATTTAGTGAAGCAAAATCATTGGCGGATACGTTCTTTCCGTTACTTCTATGGTTGCGGTTTTTCTCATATATTTCGAATAGTATAGCTGTTATGTGAAATGTACCTTCACGGTTCCCTCTATTATTATGAAATCTGTATATTAAGATATCGTAGGAATCATTTAGTAAAAAAGTATTTGAATGAATCCAAAAAAAAAATATAAGGAGGAAAGCGCTAACCAGCATTAATACTTTTATATTTTTTTCTATCAAGCGCAATGACCTTAATCTTTTTTGGTCTTTACGGTTTCTAAGATAAATATAAAATTTTGACACGACACCATTTTTACAATTTTGAGCTAATCATGATCCGTGACTAAAACTAGAATGACCAAAATTTCTTAAACTGGGAAAAGAGGGGCTTAAATTGTATAGTAGGTACCACGGACTGCCAGAGCGGGCACGAAAAATCATCACCGCAATTTATGGTTGATATTCCGAAAACCCGTACGAAGCGCTTTGATTCCACATTTATTGTGCGAACTGCTAGTCTGTGGAATGCGCTGCCTGAATGGGTGTTCCCCGATAATTACAATCTGGGTGTCTTCAAATCACGAGTGAATCGGTTTCTTCTAGGCAAGCGTGCTCCAACGTGGACCGCATGATCGCTTAACATCAGGCGTGATGGCGGTCAAACGCAAGCATATTATTAAAAAAAAAAACTGAGATATAAGTGTTTAAAGGTATTGATGAAAATGAATGTGAAATGTGTTTAGTGCCTAAATACAAAATACAAACTATACGCAAATAGAGTTTTTCTTTGCAAAAGCATAAAAAAAAGTTACTCTACTTGAACTGGTGCTTTGATTACTCACTTCTTCTCCAATAAAAGCTGTTCCTTGTATCTTCGACATTAAAACGGTCCGTTCTGCTGCTTACTTTTGGACTTAAATATAACTGAAACAAAAATACTTTAATAATTAGCCATTGCTACATTGACTGGAGTGTCGGAAATGGACAGTCCTACAAGAATTGTCAATTTTTCCGCAACAGAACAATATTTGTCAAAATAGTTATTGATCTTTTATTTAACAATGAAGTTGTAAAAATGTTGCTCTGTCAATTTCTTGTCAGACTTATATATAACTGAAACAAAAGTATTTTTATAACTACCCACAGTTTCACCCGCGTGAACTGTCCAAAAAAATATCGTTTATTTTCCGTAACAGAGCAATTTACAACAGAGAAATTTATTGTTCTGTTACTTAATAATAAAGCTGTAAAAAGTTACTTAAGTTTAACAACACTAATAAAAAGAGAGAAATTTATGCAGCAATCATTGCTCTGGCAATTTCTTGTCAAACTTGAATATATAACTGAAACAAAAGTATTTTTATAACTACCCGCGGTTTCAATCGAGTGGACTGTCAAACAAAAACCGTTTATTTATCCGCCACAGAGCAATAAATAGACAGAGTAATTATTGCGCTTTTACTTAAGTTGTATTTGGGAGACCGCTAGACTTGAAAGTGTGAGGTCGCGGGTTCAAACCCCGGGCCTGTACCAATGAGCTCTTTACAGTTTATGTACGGATTTTCATACCACTGGCTTTTCGGTGAAGGAAAACATCGTGAGGAAACCTGCATACGTACGGAGAAGGAATTCAATGGCGTATGTGAATCCACAAAACCGCACTGGGCCAGCGTGGTGGATATGGCCCAATCACCCTTTCAGGGGTAGGCTAAAAGTCCAGCAGTGGACTATTAAAAAAATGCTGACTAATAACGCGTAAAAGAAACGAGAAATTGCTCTGTCAAATATTTCTCGCTAAACCTTCACTCGCGAAATCGCAATTTTAAGCGTACGTGGTGCAGCTATCTCGAAAATTACTTATGATACAATTGACTGTCATGTAATTCAGTCATTTTACTACGTTAATATATCAAAATATTTAGAATAAGTATTTTTTTTTGTTGTGACCAGTATACATTGGGAAAACTATTTACCCCAATTTTTGTGGTCATAAGAAAATATACAAAACAACAATTTGTTCTGAATATTTTTAAATAATATTTTCGCAAAATGACCTATGTACATTTTTACCAAAATTAGACAGTAATTTTATAAAAAAAAAAAAAAAACAGATGTTCGGGTGTCATAGCGGTGCACCATATTCTAGACCTTTATCAGCTTAAATAACGTATGTAAGTAAGGCCGTTGATTTTATTCTCATAATGATAAAACGATAATTTTACACAAGAAAACTCACAAAAATAACAATAAACGATATTTCCCAGCGCATGTCGATAGGAACTAAGTTCAATGCATTCGAAATGAGTAAAATCAATTATAACTGTGTTGTTTTTAATTTGTAGGAACACGATAACTGAACAGCGAGCTATGTTTTGTACGTAAACACCATTTTACGGTACTTTTCGGTACCAAATTTAAATTATTAATCCGTATTTCTACCTTTTTTAACTATAAAAACCAAGGAGGTTTGCAATTCTTCCATAGAAAACTAGAAAAGAAAAAAAATTAACACCCGCCCTTTTTTGGCGCCAACGTGACAAAAACTTACCTATTGCCACTTTGTTTTATGTCCAAATTTTTTTTTTATTATTAAGCCGTTATGTACAAGAACCTCAAAAAAGTTCTAGGAAATTTGACATGCACTGGGCCAACATGGTGGATTAGGGTCTAGTCTCTCTCTCTCTCTCTCCCTCTCTCTCTCTCTGAGAAGCTTGTGTCCCAGCAATTGGAACAGTTTAGGCTGCAAATGATGATGATTATTTTTAAACAAAATGGTTGATTATGTGTTTTTTTATGTGTTCACGAATGTGCTCGAATGTGGAAAAGTAATATTATGAGGTGAAAGGTGAAAGATGTCTTTTCGTGTTTTTCAAAACGCCATAGAAGGCTTTAGAAAGTCTCCACCATTTTACTAGAGCATGATTTAGATTTGATGGTGATTATAACATTGACTGTGACCTGACCATGTCTTGTTTTACGATATGTAATAAAAACTATCCACGTATTTTTAGAAAAACTTGAAAATATAATAAACTAGCTATTGCCCGCGACTTCGTACGCGTAGACTTTCATATAAACTTTCAACCCCCTTTTGTCCTCCTTAATTCGTTTTTTTTCGCAAAATCCTTTCTTAGCGGACCTCTATACACCCTATAAGAAATCTATCTGCCAAATTTCAGCTTGGTAGGTCAAGTGGTTTTCGAAATTTTGTGATTAATGAGTGAATGAGTGAGTAAGTGAGTCAGTGCCGGATTAGCCACGTAGCAAGAGTAGAAAATGCTACGGGCTCCGCGAATTTAGGAGTAGATGAATTTCGCTTTTATATATATATACATAATTATATGTCGGCGCGTTAACGGCAATCGAGCGCAGCTACCGTCAGATAGTTTTTTAAGGCTTAGATTATGTAGGTAGGCGTCACCTAGCTTTGTTTTGGTGGACTAGTGATGGAGGTGGCGCCATCACTGGTGTAACGCTGCAGTAACTTACTCTGCTGAAATTCTTTACGTTGTGAAGTTGTGTCGTTGGCAACCAATCAGAGTTTAGCAAGTTGGTGTACCGTCCGACAGAGGTGCTAGTGAGGGCGCGCGGACACGTGTCGGTGACGTGAGGCTCGGAAGTCAAAGTCAAAGTCATTTATTCATAATTATAAATTTACACGTCAATGGTATTAAAAAATTCTATACATTTACATTATATATTTTTAGTGGCGACGGGTACGATCCTTCTCTGATACATTTGTTGAACAGCGAGGCAAGCACAGGGGCCAGTCGGTGGAGCTCACTTTACTTTGTGTTTTGAATTGGGACTGTTGGAGGCTCTGTGGAGCTCACTTTGCTTTGGGTTGTCAAAATAGACTGTTGGATGGAGGGTGGTAGCGTTCGTTACGAGGCGGAACACCCAAGTAATTTTCAAGTAATTTGATATTGTGCGACGAAATAAAAACGGTTAATGTACGTGCGATGTCTCATTCTCCTCGGCCACTATACTCACGCCATCGAACCAAGATATTCTGATGAAGAACGGCCATCGATCGACCGGTGCCGGCGCCTCCCGGCCCCACGCATCCAGGCTCCGTCATATAGATATCAGCTGTTCCATACATTTTATGTGTTTTGTAATTACCGTTTTCTAAGGAACACCAGATTTTTTCCGCGATTTCAGAGTTACTCCTTTAGTAAAACTTGTTCATATTATTCATCATGATGGGGACTATGTTTATACCCCTTTTGGCTTAATACACCCTTTTCGCGTAACCCAGTACATTATTAAATCTGTGTCTAAAATTTGCACATACACACAAAGTACAGTATAACTTTAATATAATTATTATCAAATTCATGCCAATCATGATAGCTGTCACATTTCAAATATCAGTTTTCGGACCTGTGATTCATGAAGATTATTTTGATACTATCGTGAAAACGTGACTAACAGAGACCGCGATTAAATATTAATAAATAAATAAATATTCAGGACATTTTTGCCCAAGTAATTTTTAAACTTTCGCGATTTGAACACATGTTTTATATGTTACATATTTAAATTAAATAAAACGTGATAAGTCCCGATAAACATTTAAAACATTTTTGCACACACGGTCATCTGACCTTCGACCAAAATAAAATGAATGGACGGGCCATAACCATTGAACTTGCTCTGTAAAAACGAGTCAAAAACATCGGACATATACTTCAACGCCTAATTATAACCATGTAGTACAGTACAGTACATTTGTGACAAAAAATAGATAGCGGTTTTTGTTGTGTATTTACACTTCAGGAAAGCACACGAAGACATAATTTTGTCACATGTTTCGTTATCATGTAACAATAGTCTTTTGTCTCACTTCTAGAGACAGACAGAAACGAAGTGAGCGCCAGCGCCTATTATGCAATCTTCAAAAATGCTCGTCCATTCATTTTATTTTAGTCGAAGCATCTGACCCCAAACTAAGCAAAACTTTTGATATAATTATGGCTGCCACTCTGCCAGAGACCGATAAACATACATAATTATATTTTTTATGCATACTTAATTAGATACAAACGCGAACGTGAGTTGTTCGTTTGTTACGTTAAATTAAAACTTTTACTAGTATCAGTAAAGTAAAGCTAAGTTTAACAAAAATAAATAAAACCAGCCAAGTGCGAGTTGGGCTCGCACACTGATCCGTACCACCATAAAATACAATAACCATAAATTGTAAAAACCTAATTTTTTTTTTTTTATATGGCTTTTCGATTCGGTGGCAGAAATGATAAGGTCGTCCAAGTAACTGAATTACCAGTTATAACTTGGTAATGAACAGAAATTTGTCACTGACTCGCACTTGGCCATTATTTATTTGTCGTTATACATCCTCTGTCTCTGAAAGTAGGCCTGAGTCCCAGCAGTGGGAAAATGATAGGTTGAAATGGTTATATATGAAAGATTACTGTTACTAAGTTACTGAAATAAATGTAATTTTTATACTTTACTAATTATTTTAACAAAAATAGACCACAAATAGTATAATCACATAGTTACAAATTAACCCATCTTAAGAAGAGAAAATATTTACCTTTCACTTTCAAATCCATGACTCACTATAAAAACAAATTCACTTCAACAATTAAAAAAACAGTTACATACTTATTTGGAATCAAAATAAACTCTACTAGGGTGTGATTTTGAAATCTTTTTGTCTGTGAATCTGTGATTTTTTTTGTTCAATAATAGGCTTGCGCTGGACCGCCAACTCGCCTGATATTAAGTGTTGATGCGGTCTACGGTGGAGCACGCTTGCCTAGAAGAAACGATTCACTCGTGATTTGAAGACACCCAGATTGTAACTATCGGGGAACTATTCAGGCAGCGCAATCCACAGACTAACAGTTCGCATAATAAAAGTGGAATCAATGCGCTTCGTTCGGATTTTCGGAATACCGACCATAAAGCGGTGTCGATTATGTATGCCCACTCTGGCAGTCCGATAGAAAAATGGGCAGGAGGGAATTAGATCATGAAGATCCGATGCACACTCTCCGAAATGTATCCGATAAAAGACCGATAGACTAGCAACTTTGCGCCGATGCTCAAGCTTAGTCTGAACCAGGGATTCGTTGCCGATGAGCCTCTTGGCGCGCTTCTCAATAGTCTCTAACTGTGTGTCTAGACTCTGACTTGACTGTGACTTACTTTGCTTGTGACTATGACTAGCTTTTAAATTATCTTCGCGTGCCTCGTCACATGTCTTGACACCGGGGAAAATGGAAATACGCGTGTGGTATGACAGTGGTGCCTAACTGAGACTTGTTCTGTTTTTAGGTTTGCTTATTAAATAAACATTCATGTCAATATCTACAGTATTACAGACAAACAGCCATCGCTTGCATATCAATATGTAGCTCATTGAAAATCAATCCACGTACTCAAAACGGATCCAGTACGAAATGCGGGTAGTGCGACCATTTTTGTGTTTTTGAACAGATATTTGTACTGAGGTCTTATTGTGTAAGGCTAGTGGCAATGGTGATCGCGTGCTATCTCGCTCATGCCAACTTACCTACACCACGCGTGGAATCGGGCTAGCAGGCGAAAATCAACTCAACGCCGCACCACCAGACATTAAGAAGTCAGAACAGTACGGAATATTGCCTGGACAGTATTCCGTTCCTTTTTTGATAATCGCTGATAGTTGCAGTTAAGACTCCTCTTAACGGAATAACACTATATAGCAAATTTCGTGTTGATTTCTATAGGAAAACCCCGGGGGTGTCCAACATACGGACCGCGGGCCACAATGCGGCCCGCCAAGGTTCCTAATCCGGCCCGCGAATGAGTTAAAAATTTGGGTAACTTTTAACTTTTTTAGACGTAATTTTGTAAAGAACGGCGATTCATATCTATATCATCTATATCAGTGTGCCTGTGCATGCAGTAACAAGTGAAACCTGCTGTGAATTCCGCAAAAAGGCTATAATTATACCCATTCTACCATTTTACTCATATTATGTCTTGATTTCGTCAGTTACAAAACATCTCTTGGCCCGCCATAGTTACAAAGTTAATAAATCCGGCCCGCCATAAAATTTCGTTGGACACCCCTGGGATAGCCGAAGAGATTGAATAGAACGAGCTTTTTTTCATTGTTATTTTAAAGATAATGCGCAATTGTTTTTTTTTATTCTTTCTCGTTGATTTTATTTCTTCAAGAACGTTGAAATGCGTGTTAAATCTTATTACGCTTAAATAAGCATAATAAGCCTTTTTAATAGTCCATTGCTGGAGTCAGGCCACCCCCGAAAAGGCGATTGGGCCATATCCACCAAGCTGGCCTAGTTGCAGGTTGGTGAATTCATATACACCATTGAATTTCTTCTCCGTACGTATGCAGGTTTTGTCACGATGTTTTTCTTCACCGGATAGCCAGTGATATGAAAATCCGTACATAAACTCCAAAGAGCTCATCGGTATAGGCCCGGGATTTAAATCCGCGAATTCACGCTTTCTAATCTAGCGGTCTTCCAGATAGGCTACTACTGGTTTTAGCTATCCTTTATATTGTAAAAGCACAAGTCCAGAATAATGTCTCAAATAGTAAGAAAAGTATGCGGGCCCTACAACTGTGTTTGAACAACTGAAAGGCTCTAGAGTAAACACGGGCTACATGAAACTTTCATGCGTTCTCTTACTCTAAGTATTCGAGATCTGGGGATTCAAACGTCCAGAATATTGCGCAGAATATCCCATGAAAACTATTTCAAATGTTGTTTTAAACTGTCACGGTTGTTCACTAAAGTTATATGATTATTAACGGGATATTTACCGTGGTAAGGTTGTGGTTGTGTCCACAACCTTACCACGGTAAATATCCCGTTATTAATCATAATATATAACTTTATTTCAAATGTAGTATACTTACATAATTTTAAATGTTTAATAAGACTAATCACTTATTCTTTTATTTAAGTTAAAATAGGTACCTTTCGCTCGACGTCGCGCGACGTTTCAACCACGTTACAATGGCCGTGGTCACGAGCTGACTGAAAAGTCCGGGTGAGTCCGGCGAGAAGAGCGGGTGTTTTTTTGATCTACCCTCACTTGATATTGATAAATCGCCTACCAACCAAACCCAGAATACCTAGTTTCAACTTACATTTTTAGAATAAAACTTTTTATTTTTAGGTTGCGCTCACCGGCCAGATTGCCTTTTGAAAGTTTTATTGTCAAGAACAAACTACTGGCTCACAAAATTTCATGAAGATCGCATTGCTGGTACCTATGCAAGTTATTGTCGAACAAATATGAACAAATGATATAAACTCATGAAAAAATGATACTATTTGCCATATACAAGCCAGTCGCTTAACTGATGGTAAGTGCTTATGCTTGTAGGTATCAAAGATTGGAGCGAACTTCGTGCAGAATGCTAGTAACATAATTTATGACAAATTCTCCTTCGTGTTGCCATTATGAATACATATTTATGTTTAAAAAGTATGCAATCACAAAACAACCTTCTTTTGTGTAATAAGCTTTGTTAGAGGAAGGCCAACGCCATTGAGTTGTGTTTTAATGAAAATAGCAGCTTTTAAGTGCAGTTTCGTACTGGAAATTTTGACTTACCTATGTAAAAAGGCTCTTTCATATTAATAACTATATATGACAGTAGGTATAATCAAAGTTATTTATTACCGCCTGACCCCGTCCAAGCATTTATTTGATCTGACAGCTGCAATAAAAATGTAGAAAGCTGTTTTTTTTTTTTTTTCACTGAAGTATTTCAGGTACCTGCTGCTTCTAAGAGTGCAGATCAAAAACGTAGCGAAAGTGATTAGAATTCGTGGTTTTAATTCTGCTTTTTACAATTTTATTGCAGTCAGTGCAATAGTGACAGTATAAATATATCGGTTTCTTCCAGGCAAGCGTGCTCCATCGTAGACCGCATCGTCGCGCGAGATTGCGGCTGAGCGCAAGCAAATCTATTATTTAAAAAAATAGTAAAAAAATGCTTGACCAAGTTTTTTTTTTTTTTTTTATAAATTATAGGCTGCCAACTAGAATGAATTTTTTTTGTCCTTGAATATCCTAACAAAAAACATTGCTAATCAAAATTGCATGAAATTAGCTGATTTGCTACCTTAAAATGAATAGGAGATGAAACTATGGCGTGCAACCAATTAATTATAAATATTTTTCGTATTTTTGGTTTAACTGCTCTGTAAATATATCATTTAGTGCAAGTTTTCTATACAGCGCCTTACTAGGGGTTTGTGTATAAATTTCTGAGAAGTTCTGACTAATAAGAAGTTCAGTTCAAGGCGGCCAACGATTATTCTTACTTTAACTGCACCTAACGAAATGCAGGTACGTATTGAATTATTGAAATGTTGTACTTAAAAATGATAAAGGTCTAAAATAGGCAGAAAAACTCGTTTGGTGCTGATAAATATCTTCTCGTTTTATTTATATTACACGGGAATTACTCACGTAAGATCAAGCCGGCATTCACCTTGAAAAAGGCCGTCTAACGCGGTTGAAACTATAGTCGTAGTAACCGGCTTGATCTTACGTGAGTAATTCCCGTGTAATATAAATAAAATGTGTGAAAACCACGTCAGTTTCAATAATAAAATATCTTCTCTATCTCTACATGGTATAAATTGAAGTCGCTTTCCGCGTCTGTCTGTGTATGGCCGCTAACTCCTCCTAAACCACGCAACGGATTTTGATGCTGTTTTCACTATCAGTTAGATACATTTTCACGGAAGGTTTATACATGGTGTAAGGAACACTCTCGAAGCCAAAAGAAGGTAATTGTACTCATCATTATGAACAACTTTTACTATGGGACCAGCCCTGAAATCGCGAAAAAAATATCAGTTGTTCTATAGAAAACGGTCATTGACACTCGACAAATTTCAAGGCGATTTCATAGTAAAACTTGTTCATAATGATGAGTACAATTACTTTCTTTTGGCTTCGAGAGTGTTCCCCTTATACCCTGTATATAACTAGCGACCCGCCCCGGCTTTGCACGGGTGTAATTTACGTGCGAAGCCGGGGCGGGTCGCTATTCTAATATATAAAAATCTCGTGTCACGATGTTTGGGGTCGCACTCCTTCAAAACGGCCCGACCGATTTTTATGATTTTTTTTTAATGTATATTTGGTAGGTATGAGAATAGGTCGTAAAGTTTATTTCATACCGCCAGGTGATTAGGTTGTCATACTAGCGAAGCCAAAAGCCAAGCTCTACGCGTACGAAGTAGCGGGTATAAGCTAGTATATTATATTAGAAGTAGGTATTCATTTATAGCCGTGGTAGCATATTTGGGATTTTGAATTTTGATTTGAAAGCGTGAGGTCGCGGGTTCAAACCCCGGACCCGTACCAATGAGCTCTTTGGAGTTTATGTACGGATTTTCATACCACTGGCTTTTCGGTGAAGGAAAACATCGTGAGAAAACCTGCATATGTACGGAAAAGAAATTCAATGGCGTATCTGAATCCAGCGTGGTGGATATGGCCCAGTCAGCCTTTAGGGGGTAGGCTAAAAGTCCAGCAGTGGACTGTTAAAAAGGCTGATTATGATGATTCTTATATATGTAATAGTGATTTTATTAAATTACCGCTTTCCCCGTTACAGGGACATAGTATGGGGACAACGGGTAGTGTCTTTAGTTTTTTTTAATTACCGCTGTTCCCATTAAACAGGACAGAGTACGGGGACAGCGGGAAGTTTTTTTGTATTATACTAAAATATCGCTGTCTCCATTTAACGGGGACACGGCCAATGGGGACATCGAATAAACTGTGAATAACACCTGTTAAATTTTATCTGTTACGTACTTTAGCTACTTATTCGTTTTTTATTTAGAAAACTAGTCGAATACTCGCTAAAATGACGATACATCTATACCAGACCAACACACTAGTCCTGAATCCATCCCAGTCTAAAGAAACTGATAACTAGAGAAACCTCTTTTTCATCCCGTAACTTAAGACGAACTTTGTTTGTAGTGGATTTCTTGACCCGTAGAAAAACAAATTAAAAAGGAATGTAAGAAGTTGCAGCACTAACTACAGGAGATAGAAAATTAATGAGGATGCATTTTGCCAAATGAAATTGGAGGTTGGTAATTAGACATTATGGAATGGGGAATTTGAATAATGCATGTGACATAGAAACATAGAGACATAGTGTCCTGTTTATCATTCAAGAGTTTTTTATTTTATAAAAATAACTTTTAACCGATTTTATTACGCGTATAAAACGAACAATGAGTAACCCTGTAGATATTGTTGTGTTGTAAAAATATTCACAGCATAACCATAATAACAAAATTTTCTATACTTACCTTAAAAAACAAGACAAGTACGAGTAGGACTCGCGCTCTGAGGGTTCAGTAGGCCTGTAGCCGCGGGCCGTAGGGTGTTAGGTGCATCATTGGACAGATTTGGACGTCAACCTACAAAATGGACAGATGACCTAAAAGAGACCCCATCGTAACGCTGGAAGCAGGCAGCTTCCGACCGGCCCTTTTGGAGAACGATGGGGGAGGCGATGTTCAGCACTGGACGTCCTATGGATGAAATGATGATGATGATTATCCTTTCAAATAAATAAACCTAAATTGGTTTATAAATGATGGACTTCTAAGGTAACAAACATAAAAAACACAACCCCTTCCTATTTTGGAGTATTAGAAAATTATTTGGCTACTGGCAGTGTCTGGAAACGATAAGCCCACGATCGGGCTGAGTGGCGTGCTTTGTGCCTATGTGTAGTGGCAGTGGACTAAAATAGACTGATAATAATGATGATGATGAGGTATAAGCACTATTTGCGCGGGACTGCCCTGAAGATTAAATTTAGTGGGTGGTTTAAAAAGTCATAAGACCTTTATATGACAATGAAAGGAACTAGCATTTTACGACGGATAAAGTTCTTTACGGCCAGGCTCGAATCTCACGTAGTCTTTGTAAGCTTTTAGAACTCTTTCGAAAGGTTTAAAAGTCAGTGAGTTCTTAAAAATGCGGAGCGTCGCGCTGAGAATCAAGTGGTTTTGAAGCCTGTCGTTTTCAGTATAAATTTTTCAATCGACTTTCAAAAGGGAGGTTCTCGATGTATTTTTAGGGTTCTGTACCTACAGGGCAAAAACGGGACCCTAGTACTAAGCCTACGATGTCTGTCTGTGTACTGTTGAGTCGTAAATTAACCAACATTATTACATTATACGCTTATTCGCATTGGGCAATTGCCGCTCAAACGCCGGACTGCGCATTCCTACTCGTCGGATGGTGGAATCGTATAATGACTCTTTTCAAAATATAGATATTTTTGCTTGCACTGCAGGTAAATTTAAAGCAGCAGTACTTAAAAATCTCTCCTCATAACTTCAGTACTGTAATACTTTGATACAATACTGTTATTATTATGTTAATTAATAATTGTTTAAATTTAATAAGATCATTAATTTTTAATTTTTGTGTTTTAGGGCTTATAAAAAAAAATGTATATTTAAATATTGTTTTTGGCAAGTTAGCTACTCCTAGCGGTAAATTTATATAATTCTGTAAGTAATCTGTGAATAGTGCTGTTGGCTGTATTATTATTAAGTTTATTAATCTATCCACATTGTTGTACATTTTATAATATGGCTGTTTTCTGTTCCTTAATAAATAAAATAAAATAAACATGCACTGGACCAGCCTGGTGGATTATGGCCCATCCTCTCTCTGAGACAAGGCCCGAGTTCCAGTAGCACATGAAAATTATACATGACTAGCTGACCTGACAGACGTTGTCCTGTCTTAGAACTGTCAAACACGCAAAGTTAAAATTGTAAATCTTATTTTTTTACGTCTCGGGTTACATTATTGAAGTTTTAGTAAAGATCCCTGTTTTTTTGAAAATATAATATAGCCTATGTTACCCGGGGAGAGAGTAGCTTCCCAACAGTGAAAGAATTTTTCAAATTGGTTCATTAGTTTCGGAGCCTATTCAATGCAAACAAACAATCAAATCTTTCCTCTTTATAATATTAGTATAGAAGATATAGATAATCATTTTTCGTAGGAATAAGAAAAGTTTGGATGGCAAATAGTGAGCCCAGTGGGATTAGACCCAATGATATGAAGGAAAAAACCTCTATACAGACGCGATTCGTGTAGGTACCTATATAAAACGGCATTGTGAGACGATAAGAATATTTCACGGTTTCAATGCCTAATGTGGTAAAAAGAATTATGTATTTCTAGATAATACTTTCGAATGGGTCGGCTTTATATCTGGCTGGTTTGGGATAGATTTATATTCGAATTAGATGTCGTAATCTCTTTTTAAGTCTTGAATAAATGAGTAGCTGAGTCATACTGTAATTCGTATATTTCTTATCAAAGTTTTAGAAGACTTTTGCGAATAAGATTTAGACTAAATAGATCTGATTTTAATATCTTTAAGGGCTGAGTGGTCAGGCCGTAACTTTTACTGAACAATACGTGTTTGTAACACAGGAAGACTAATTACGGATAGATTGAATAAGAAGTAGACAAATTTAATATGGAATGGACGAATTCGGAAGTGGACGACTCAGGAATTTGTACACCGAATTTGTAAGGTTCACGTTCGCGTGATTTTCCGAACTGCGCTGTTTTAACGTTTATTTAAGACCGCGTAAGGAGTTGGCCGTAAAGCCTCTGTTGGCCCAATTGGTAGTACACCAGCCTTCTGCTGTGCTTCTGCACTTGGGGGCGTGGGTTCGATTCCCCACCCCGGGCAAAACATTCATGTGATGAACTTTTGTGTTTGTTCTATATCTGGGTGTTAATATCTATTTAGACATATAAATATCTATTAAATGTATTATGAAATATATATATATACCTCTGTATATCGATACTCTATACTTATATTATAAAGATGAAAGATTTGATTGTTTGTTTGTTTGCATTGAATAGGCTCCGAAACTACTGAACCGATTTGAAAAATTATTTCACTGACGGGAAGCTACACTATCCGCGGGTGACATAGGCTATAATGTATACCCGTGCGATGCTGGGGCGGACCGCTAGTATGTATATAAGTTTATAGGTAGTCATAGTACAAGCCTTGCTGACCGTGTGTGCAAAAATGTCCCGAGTCTATACATTACACCGAGTCTTTACATTTTATAAAAAAAAATATACTAGGTAAACAAATCTTAGTAAGTAGTCGGTTTTAACCTACTTTTTATATAAAAACTATTTCTTTGCCGAAACTCTTTCTTGCATTTCCGCTTTACCATCGTATCAATACAATAAGGAATTAGGGATCAATTATTTATGTTTTACTCTACATAAATTCGTTAAAGATGCAATTTTAATCTAACCTAAATAAAAAATGTACTAAATTGGATTTAGGCCAGATTTGTTCGCACCCACCACACCACCGCTGTTTTATCATGTGTACGAAATGTGTGGTGTGAACAATAAAGAGTTTATCTATCTATCACCTTGCCATATCTCCCTTTTGTCGGATCTGAAATTGAAACCCTACTAAACCTAGAATGCACTTTCACCTTTACGTGCAAAACAGACCTCGCTTTCACTCTTCGGATTTCTGGACCAAAATAGATCTTACATTTAGTTATATAAAGGTTCCGTTACGTATTCTGGTAGCGGTTGTATCTAAAGGTAGCATTCCGATCATGGCGACCGCGACCAGCGACCGGTGACTGCGACTGGCAACCGCGAACGGTAACCGCGACCGGCGACCGCGGCCGCGTCGCGCGAACTACTGCTCATGCTTAGTATGAATTTATATGGCGTGCTAAACAATGCAAGGGACCGTGTGGGTGACTTACATTGTTTCATCATCATCATCAACCAGAAGACATCCACTGCTGAACAAAGGCCTCCACTCGGAACGACAGCCTGCCATCTGCATCCACTGGATGCCCGCGACTCTCACAATGTCGTCGGTCCTAGATGGTGGGAGGCATACCTACGCTGCGTCTTCCGGTTCGTAGTCTCCACTCAAGAAACTTTATATTCCCCATCGGTTATCGGTTCTACGAGCGATGTAGCCTGTCCCCTGCCACTTAAACTTTCAAATTTTAACAGGCATCACGGTGACTCTGGTTCTTTGGCGATTATCCACGTTCCGGATTCTATCGCGCAAAGAAACTCCGAGCATAGGTCTCTCCATTTCCCGTTGTGTGACTCTGAGTTTTCCAAAAGGCCAATAGTTAAGAACCACGTCTCAGTACCATATGTCATCACAAAAAGCACATACTGGTACATTGTTTAGCACTCCATATACATTCATACTGAGCAGTGGGTCGCGCGACGTAGGTGCAGCTGCCGGTCGCGGTCGCTGGTTGCGGTCGTAAAGATCGGAATTGTATGTTTATTCCGGTAGTGGTTGTACGTCTATTTCGGTAGTATTTGTATGTTTCTAAGTATGGATCTATTCTGGTTTTTGATTTTATTTTCAAATGGTATTGCTCTCAGTTTTGTTATCGCGATTGGAGGTGTTACCCGCCTGTTGAATGTTTGTAAAATAGCTAGCTGGGTTATAAATGTGAATTGATCTATTTCAGATAAAAAAATAATTACATACAAGTACTTTTATAAAGTATTTTTTTTTATATATATTTAAATATGGGATTACGTTTGATCGCCAGCTCGTAGCGATGTAGCGATGCGGTCTACGATGTAGCACGATTGCTTAAAGCGTGGGGTCCTTACGGAGTTGTCCTTTTCGGAAAATCACGCGAACGTGAACCTTAACGCGCCCCGATACGGTTTGCGATCGCGCAACATTTGTTCATTACCTATACTGGAGCCCCTGTTTGTAAACAACCAGCGCTGGTGTGCTGCTTGGGCATGACTTTGACTAGACCGTGACTTACTTTGCTTGATCTGACTGTGACTAGTTACCATTATAATATTAAAATGAAACTTGACACTGGCAAATGCACAAGAGGTACGACGCCAAAATCCTCACAGAGGAATAAAAAAATTGTTTTTGTCGCGCATCAAGATTTTGGCGTGAAACTAGGAAATAGCAGACCCAATAAACTGTCTAATATTCATAAAACTGTAAACCGAAATTGGCCTCTAAAATCAACAGGTAGAGGCATTTCCATCGCCAGCCCTTTGCATATTTGAGCGAGCCAATTTCCCGAATTTGCAACATAATTGTGGTTATAATCTCCACTTTCCTGTGCTTTGCCGCTCGAATGCGTATGAAATCTTATTTATGGGCAGTTAAACGGCAATGTATTCGCTAATAATTTTAATTTGTGAAAAACGAGGGTTAGATGAAAAATTTCGTGTGTTTGCATCGTTTGACAGATGTTTGTATAATCTCTACATAGTATAAATTGAAGTCGCTTTCAGCGTCTGTCTGTCTGTCTGTATGGCCGCTAACTCCTCCTAAACCACGCAACGGATTTTGATGCGGTTTTCACTATCAGTTAGATACATTTTCAAGGAAGGTTTATATATATAACTAGTGGCTGCCCCGGTTTCGCATGTAAATTGCACCCGTGCGAAGCCGGGCGGGCGGGTCGCTAGTTGTATATAAAACATTGATCATTGGGGAAAAATATATAATTTTTCCCCAATGATCTCAGGTAAATACGTTACTTACAGAAATTAGCCGTGGTAGCTTATTTGGGAGACTGCTAGTCTTGAAAGCGGAGGTTACGGGTTTATATCCCGTGAAAAAAGAAAAAAAATGAAAAAAATATTTATTGTAGCAAACGTGGTACATTTTACCAGTGCCTGTACCAGCGAGCTCTTTGGAGTTAATAACTATACGGATTTTCATTACACTGACTTTTTTCGGTGAAGAAAAACATCGTGAGGAAACCTGCATACGTAGGTAAGGAGAAGAAATTCAAAGGCTACGTGAATCCACCGAAACAGGGCCAGCGTAGTGGATATGGCCCAAGCGCTCTTCACTCGCTTTAGGCCTAAAGGCGCTTGCAGAAGATGCGTAGTACAAGTAGCAAGTAGCTACTACGCATCGTCTGCATCGTTTTCCTTTGTGCAAGCTGAAGTGGAGCGTCTGCATCGTTTTGCTTAGTGCAAGTGGAAGTGCTACTAACTACCATTGCCACTTGCACTAAACATTATTACGATTCAGATGATGCGTACCTACTAGCTGATGCTACTAGATGATGCGTGGTAGCTACTTGTACTACGCATCGTCTGCAAGTGCCTTAAGTCCAGCAGTGGACTATAAGGCAGATTATGCTTCAAGAAGTGCCTTTACTTATGTGTTAGCAAAACTTAAGAATGTCTCAAAAGGTTTACAATAAAGGTTTATCATGCAAATACTTGGAAATAACCTTCAATTATTACTCTGGTGAGAAAATCTGGGTGTCTTCAAATCTCGAGTGAAAAAGTTTCTTCTAGACAAGTGTGCTCCAATGTAGACCGCATCATCGCTTGACATCAGGCGTGATGGTGGTCAAACGCAAGCCTATAATTTATAAAAAAGACGCTATCTCCGAGTAAAAAATTGTGTATTTATAACTGATAGAATACCTCTAGTTTTAAGCCATTAGAGCAGGGGTTCCCAAACTTATTTTGTCTACTGCCCATTTTGACAATAAATAATTTTTTAGAGAGAGAAATATCGAACCGAGTTTGAGCAATATCTTAACTAATATTAGTTGATGTTCACAAGTCGTAGTTGAGAGTTGAGAGCTCATGCAGTCGGTGTCTAAGAGGCCTCCTAGCTAAATGAAATTACAAATCACCCCCCAAGCATCTACACCACGCCCCCATTTTTTTTCTGGGTCTCTTACCGCCTGCGCCCCCTTTAGGCCTGCAGCACCCACAAGGGAGCGTTAACGCCCACTTTGGGAAAGGCTGCATTAGAGTCTAACACGGCCAAAATGTATACCTAAACTAGACTAGCTAAGTTCATCTCATTGAAATTAATATCTATTGCAGTTGGTAATTGCTCCCTGGTGCAAGTGTGGCTCTGGCATCCCGCCAGACCGCAACACTGTTGCGGCGTGTAGCACGTTAATGTTTGCAACACTCGTTCTGCTGTCTACCTGTGTTACAAACATTGCCACGCAGCGGTTTAAAGGAAAAAATACATTTTACTTGCCAAAATAATGGAAAGGATAATTTGCGGTGCGAGGTCAGCGACGTTTTATTATGGCGCATTTAGATCGCAGAACGAAAATATTTATAACCAGCCACCCGCTAGAGAATTGATACTAACCTAACCGTATTGTAACAAATCGACATTCCATTTCAACCTATTTGAAACGCCTGGTTTAATTTCGTAGCAATTTGCTTTGCAGCCACAGTTTTCCATCAGGCGCTTAGCTACGGTACTATCTTTCAGGAACCTCATTTGTAATTTACAGCGAAATTAGGATTTTGCTTAGCTCTATTTACGTAGATCTATATAGAGAAACCCGTGGTTTTACCCGATATATCTTTTGTTCAGTCACAACCGATCGCTTTCTTGGTTGCAACATACCGAAATTCTGCGAGAACAGGCGCGAGCAAGCGAATTCTTCGATCTTGTTCCTTATTCCCTATCTCACATGGGATTACTTGCCATAAACGCATGACGTCATAACATGAAAATGTAATTGTATAATGGACTCTGTACCCTTAGTCTTTATGACCACATAAACTCGTAACGCCATCACGTTACTTGACAATACGTTATCTACATAGAATTGTCAATGTCAAGTTTGCTATCACTATGAGGTTTATAAAACGCTCGTTTTGAATTGTCAAAATACAGTGGAGTAAGCTAGCGTGTGAGACTATATAGTATCCAATCGGAAGACGCGCATGATTTGTTTCATTCATTGTTCGGGACATTTATGCACACACGGTCATCTGACCCCAAACAAAGCAAAGCTTGTACTATGACTGCCAGAAACTAATATACGTACATATATTTTTAAATACATACTTGGGAACACAAATGTTCACATGAATGTTTGTCCTAGGTGGGAATCGAATCCACGCCCTCAAGCGCAGAAGGAAGGTTCACTACCAACTGGGACTACCTGGTGGGGCAGTCACCATTTACCGTGTTATTTGTAACTTTGGTTACCGTGTTAACGTTTACGGCGTGCTATATATGTTTCCATTTGGTTTTCATACAGAATTAGGCCCCTGCATTTTCTTTCGCTAAAGAACCAGAGTCAACAAAATAGCTGTAAAAATTTGCTAGTTGAAGTAGCAATGGGCAGGCCATATCGCTCGAAGAATCGATAACCGATGGGGAACAAAGGTTCTTGAGTGGAGACCACGAACCAGAAGACGCAGTGTAGGAAGGCGTCCCACAAGATGTACCGACGACATTGTGAGTGTCGCTGGCATCCAGTGGATGCAAAAGGCAGGCAGTCGTTCAGTGAGGAGGTTAAAGGGGGAGGCCTATGTTCAGCAGTGGACGTCTTCTGGCTGATGGTGATGATGATGATGATAACATGCCGATGCCGCTATTAGTTTCCAGGACAATTAAACTCTGACCGCAGTTTTCGATCAGGCGCTTCGGCAGCAAATTAGTCCCCCCTATTACCTCCTCCCCTTCCACCCAGATTTAGCATATCTGCACAGTTAACCATGTACAGGCTTCGACCAAAATAAAATGAATAGACGGGCTATAGCCATTGAACTTGTTCAGTAAAAACGAGTCAAAACCGACGGACGTATTTAAAAAAAAAAATGTAAATAGGCTTGCGCTTGGCCGCCAACTCGCCTGATGTTAAGCGATGATGCGGTCTACGGTGGACCACGCTTGCCTAGAAGAAACAGATTCACTCGTGATTTAAAGACACCCAGATTGTAACTATCGGGGAATACCCACTCAGTCAGCGAATTCCACAGACTAGCAGTTCGCACAATAAATGTGGAATCAAAGCGCTTCGTACGGGTTCTCGGAATATCAACCATAAAGCGGTGTCGTATACTTCAACACCTAATTATAACCATGTACAGTAAATTTGTTACTAAAATAGGTAGCCGTTTTTGACGTGATAACGTCTTATAAATCGATGAACGCCGACTGCACACTCGAAAAATTGTCACGTTCCGCCTGAGCCGCGTGTGCAAGAGAGAGCGCGGAACAAGCGATAACCGACTTTACAGACAACCCCTTTTTTTGTTGTGTATTTACAATTCGGAAAACCACACGAAGGCATATAATTTTGTCTGATGTTTCGTTATCATGTAACAATAGTCTCGTGTTGCATTTCCTACGGGTAGAGACCGATTGAAACGAAGTGAGCTCCGGCGCTCATTTTGTAATCTTCAAACATGCGCTTCTTCTGGGCCTGTCCATTCATTTTTATTTGGGCGAAGTGTAAAGGCTTGTGAGGCCTTTGATGTGTTAAATTGATCTGTGATGAGCTCTTGGCCGGTGAGTTAACACGTTAACACTAACTAATGGTTCTTTCATATTATTATAACGTTGATGCAAGTTGAAATGGTAGTGGGCAGGGCAAATAACGCAGAACAAATGGCCGATGGGGCCAAAAGGTTCTGGAATGGAGACCACGGACTGGTAAGCGGAGCGTAGGACGTCCCCCACAAGATGGACAGACGACCTAAAAGAGACCGCAGGGAAACGCTGGATGCAAGCCGCTTCCAACCGGTCTTTTTGGAAATCGATGGGGGAGGCCTATAGATGTCCAGCAGTGGACGTCCAATGGCTGAAATGATGATGATGATGTTGAACGTTGATGGTGTTAGTTATTATCAGACCTTTGATGGTGTCATCATCATCAGCTTCCATCCTTTGAACATCTTTTGACCTCCTCTTGGGCTCTCACATAAAATCAGTAGATCTACTAAACATGGAGACACAATCTCTCAGTGAAAACTGTAAAAAAACGTGAGAGCGTCAATATACATATGTCTTTCAGTCGCATGTTCTACCATATAAACTATGAGAAGGATGTACAAGTTTCAAAATTTTATTTTGAAAATTTTGAAAATTTTATTTTGAAACTTGTACCAATGAATATTAGTGAATTATTATTTAATTATTAGTGATTAGTAATGAAATCAATATTAGTGAACTACAAAATACAAGAACAAGTTTCAAAATTAAGTTTCAAAATTTCATTTTGAAACTTGTACATCCTTCTCATAGTTTATTAGTTCACTAATATTGATTCATTCAGATATTGGTTCATTAAGATGGCATCTAAAACTCTTGCTCTGTCTCTTTCTATTCCCCCCTCCATGGTAGCGTAAAACGTTTAAGGTGGTTCGATTCACAAATGGCGGGAAATTCAAATTTCAAACAGTTTTCTTGTCCTTGTAGCTAGGCCGGGTAATTATTGTAAACAACCATGATGTTTACGCAGATTGATTATTATTCTTTACAAAATCATGTAAAGCTATTTATCTCTTATGCCCATTATTACTTACATTTGTGCATAATAAAATTTTTGCTGTTTCAAACGGTTTATTCACAAATTTAAGTAATATGGTGCGTTACTGTTAAATAATTGTACATTATAATGTAAAGAACAGCAACATTTTGCGCAAACACTGTGTTATTTAAAATAATTACCTGCCCTGGCTACTAGGACCAAAAAACTGTTTAAAATTTAAATTTCCCGCCATAGGTGAATTGAACCACCTTAACGCAACATTGTTGGAAGGCGCATAAGAAGTCTCACTTCAAAAAAAGAAGGGAGGAAGGAGGAAGGTTGAAGTTTTTATAAAACTATACGCGTCAAAGTCCCGGTAACAGATATAAAGATAAATAAAAGAAGTCGCGTCCTTGACTGTAGTTTGTAGCACCACTGCTACAGTGATGCTACAACAAACGCTACGACGCCTACGACCGCTACAGCCTCCTTAGTAGAGACGCTTGACTGCGACCCGCAATTTACCCACGATGTTCAGTTTTCCCTCATCCTAGGTGCTTTCCCCCCGTTTATTTACCCGACAATACAAAACCAACGAAGGGTATTTGTGCCCATCCATGGGCACAAATCCGCTCGGGCTCTGGAGTTCCGATACCACCAGATCTAATATGAACTTGTAACCAGAAAATTATTTTAGTAATCATTTTCTGTTATTTTTTTAAAGATACTTTTAAGTCGCAATAAATTTAACTGGAACCAGGTATGTCCTAAAACTGAGAACCACCGGAGTATGGGCAGCAGCTTCCTATAAGACAAATCGACAAAAAAATGAAAAAAAATGACAAAAAAAAAAAATGACTCGAAAATGAAAAAATGCTGAAATGTCTCGTCATCATTGATATATTGTTTAAATAATAATTAAATACCCGATAATTAATAAATTTAAATTATGAAATCATTTTACTATGCCTGTTACTAATGTTATAGTTCCAAAGGTCTGCCTGCCATGCGTGGCTTTTATTTACTGGCTGTACTGGCTAATGATGATGATGAAACAATTTATTATTGATTTGTAAGCGATAAGGGTGCCTTAACTTACTGGTATAGAGAAAACAGTGAGTGAAACACGGATACATGAACACAAACGATAATTGTACTAAGACATATCTCCCTTGTTTTTCTGATCCGAGGTCTTAACGAAGTGAGTTAATCAAGGTTTTAGGTGGACAGCGTCTAAAAGTTGAACCAGCACGATCTCACTAAAAATAGTAAACTAGACAAGTTAGTAACTAGTAAAGTTAGTATACGCTTAAAAGTCTCTTTCAACTTCTCCGTGACGGAAATTTTCACGCGCTGTAACGACATTTCTGTTTTATGCTTTAGGTGGCAAATAAGCTGACGAACCGCCTGATGGTAAGTGATCACCGTTGCCTATGGATATATGTTACATCAGGGGTATCACAGATAGTTGCCAGCCTTTGCAGACTCTATTAACAGCCCTTTTGAAAACCTCATTTTGTGTCGTGTGTTTAACGTTTCTAAGTTAAACCGACAGTTTTATACTAGAGTATTTAGAGAAGTGATAAACGCGGATTTGTGGTTATCTATACTAATATTATAAAGAGGAAAGATTTGATTGTTTGTTTGTTTGTTTGCATTGACTAGGCTCCGAAACTACTGAACCGATTTGAAAAATTCTTTCACTGTTGGGATGCTGCACTATCCCCGGTTGACATAGGCTATATATCCCGGCTTCGCCCGTGCGAAGCAGGGTCGGCCTACTAGTCATCTATATTTATAAAAGGCGATGTGTGTATGTAAGTATGTTCCCTATGGACTACGAAACTGCTGAACTGATTTTAATGAAATTTTCAGGCAATCTTCAAATTAACACAGTGAGTTATCATGTCAAAAAAAAAAAAAAGTTATCATGTGAAGTTTGGTAGTGATTTATGTAATCGCAACAGATTTTTTTGGTGTTATAAAATTTTCCCTCCAAAAATAAGAACAAGAATTGATGAAGATTGTCAATTTGACATAATTTTTATGACATCATAGAAAAAATTATTATCATCAAGTCAAAGGACGTTGCAGTCGCCACCAAGGAGGTTGCTTGGAGGGGGTATAAATAACGCGGGTGAAACCGCAGGGCGCAGCTTACTTAACATAAAATCTCTCAACTAATAAGCCTAAGTGTGTTTATTTTTTTTACTAAACTTGCAATGTTTTTAGTTTTTTTAGGTCAAATTTTGTAAACAACTGAAGTAGAATAAATTCCTCCTAAACGATTTGCTTGAAATTTTGCACACACCTTTAGATCTGGTGAAAAAACAATATGCAATACCCAATACTGTAATATTTTCAAAATGGGCGCCAAAAAAAGTTTTTTTTTATATAAAATCTTGTTTATGCTTGCTCTATGATCTATGGTAGAAAGATGGCAATTAATTGGCCTACTGCAGCACTCCCAGAAAAATCTGTGCAATGATTTGATAGCCCGTTGGTCGAGTTGGTAGTGAACCTGCCTTCTGAGCTTGGGGGCGTGGGTTCGATTCCCACCTAGGACAAACATTTGTGTGATGAACATTTGTGTTTATTCTATATCTGGGTGTTAATATCTATTTAAGTATGTATTTAAACCTATATATGTATATATATCAGTCTTTGGCAGCCATATCACAATCTTTGCTTAGTTTGGGGTCAGATGACCGTGTGTGCAAAAATGTCCCGAATATTTATTTATTTAATGATATTACGTAACGGGCTACCGATAAATATATATGTGAATCCACCAACCCGCAACGGGGCCAGCGTGGCGGATATGGCCCAATCGCCCTTTCGGGAGTAGGTCTAAGCTCAGCAGTGGATCAGCTGTGGATGGCTCATGCTTATATTATATGCTACCGATAAAACTTGATCGATTAGAAATCGACCCATAGAAAATTGTGTTAGCGAAACACTGTTTTAAACAATCACGTTTGTTCCCTAAAGTTATATGATTATTTACGGGATATTTACCATGGTAAGATTGTAGAAAGAGCTCCCGATATAATTTAATCAAAATAAAATAAAAAAATATCACGTAAATAATCATACAATTTAATTGTGTTAGCGTTGTGCAAGGTGAGTAGTATTTACGGAACATCGACTCGAAAGAAGAAGAAGTAATATGTTTCGATCTTTGATAATGGAACTCTGCAATATATTATTTTACACAAGTAACGACAATGAATGTACACGACCTCAGCATATGACTAATGGAAGGAACTAACTACCAAGATACGGGTTTCCAACACCCAGTGTGGAGAGCTAGTAACAATTTATAATGTACATTTCTTGAATAAATAATTTTGAATTTTGAATCACATCATCACATCAGCAGCCATTAAACGTCCACTGCTGGACAAAGGCCTCCCTCTTAGAGAAGGGTGTTGCCATAATCCCCACGCTTGGCAGGCGGCTTGGGGATCGCAGTATGTTCACCGTGTACTAATAGGACGCTGCTGCCCATCCTCCGGTGGTTCTGGTCGCAGTTTTAGGACGTACCCGGGTCCCTCGGGGAATTTTGAATAGCTATCAGTAAACCCCTCGAGATTGGGTTCCTTTGGTTTGTTAATCGTGTTATGAATTTTGTAAAGTATAATAATTATTAACTAAGGTAGACCACGCGAGAAAACATTAAAAAGACCTCAACTACTCTTCAATTAAAACTTACTTATTTTATTTTGAAAACTGATGTAGTTTTCACACATCCTTACTAATATTATAAAAGCGAAAGTAACTCTGTCTCTCTGTCTGGATGTTTGTTCGCTTTTCATGACTAAACCGCTAAGCCGATCTTAACGAATTTTGCCAGGATAATATTGTACATCATATGGACGGGCATAGTAGGGTACTTATTCTCCCAGAAAATGTGGGAAAATTGGAAAATCGCGGGTAGCGCTACGGGATTCAGCTAGTTTTGTTTATAAAACTTCCTTACTATTTATTTATAGAGTTACGTTAAAGAAACAGCCGGCATTTGACAGCACAAACAACCTCACTCGGCCATCTGACATCTGTCACTCTGCACTAAACGCACTTTGGCAACGAGCGTGTTTATTAAACAGCCACTTATGCTGAATGTACAGGAAAATTTGAATGCACAGGCTGTATTGTCAAAAGAGATGGGCGTATACTGAAGAAACGAGAGCGACCAGGACGGCCATAGTTTTCCAGTTTCGCACTCACCGATGCCGGCTAGTTAGTAACGTTTGTTTTTTTCGCTCAGTATAGCTTGCGCCACGGAGGCGTCTGCCGTGCTCTACCGCTCCTTACTGGCAGAAATACGCTGCAATATTACTGCAATAAAGCAAAAATAACATTAATTTGTGTTCCAAATCCAAAAACTTGCAACACCATCAATTGCGCGCCAAAAAACGCGCCATTTTAATATCCTCTATTTTTTCTTTTGTTTTTCTTCTTATTTTGACCGGGAAAACGCCGGTTTGTAAAAAATTGTGTGGAAACGTTCAGTGCTCCCGCGTTCAGTTGTTCAGTGGACTAGAAAACTGCTTGGGAATCTTGTGCGAGTCTTTTTGTGTTTTGTTTTGTTTGGTTTTTTGTTGCCGGCGGTGTTATCAACACGTGTGATATCGATCGCTGACGCGGTGGCTGGCTGAATAGGTACGTTCTTATTTCAAACTAGTCTTTAGTTTATTTTTTTCTTTTAGTCGTCACGTGTTTTGATAGCTCAGGTTTTTTCCAGCCAGTAGGTTGCTAAAATATTTCTAAATACGTACAAAATTGACAAAAAGGTTTATTGCGAATATGCAGTGAACAATGATTTTGCGATTAGTTTTATAAACTCATAACTTTGGACCAAATCTTATTAATTTAAATTAGGTGTAAATAAAATCCAAACATATAAAATATCTGACGTAATCATGTCAGTCTAAACATTAAAAAATCTGTAGGTAAAATAAAAAATACTACAACAGGAAAATAAGTCAGATAAAAATATATTGAACTTCCGTAGAATTCTATGCGATAAACAGCTGTGCTCGTTTACATTCCGAACTAGCGATAACAACTTGCAACACAAATTCAAATCACCGAAGCCAAAACTACAAAAAAAAAAAAATACGATAACACAACGATAGTACAAGTACATAATCTATACTTCTATACTAATATTATAAAAAGGAAAGATTTTATTGTTTGTTTGTTTGTTTGTTTGCATTGAATAGCCTCCGAAACTACTGAACCGATTTGAAAAATTCTTTCTCTGTTGGGATGCTGCTCTATCCCCGGTTGACATAGGCTATATATCCCGGCTTCGCCCGTGCGAAGCAGGGGCGGCCTACTAGTATGTCATATTTTGCTTGACTTTGTATCTTGCTGACTTTGGGACATGTCTGAAGAATTTTTTTTTAACTTAAAATTGTTTACTTAGCTCCATGGAAGCCTCTTGTAAAGTATCCACCAATTTAGCCTCTGGCATTCAAAAGTAAAGACAAATCTAACTCGCACTCCAAAATGTATCAAATCATACTTTTAAATGACCTTTGAGCAGCTAAAGGGAGCGGATATCTCACCCGCGCATTTAGGAAAACTAGATAGATAGATAGATAGATAAACTCTTTATTGTTCACACCACACATTTCGTACACATGATAAAACAGCTTAAAAACTAGTGCAACAATCGACGGCCTTATCGCTAAGAGCGATCTCTTCCAGGCAACCTTAGGATGGAGAGGATTTATACAGGAGGTAGAAGGCGGGGCGTGCAATATTAAATAATGTGATATAAGTATAATATAAACCGTACATTCTAATAACAACTACTAACTGTTGTTTCGAGTTTTCTTTTCTATCTCTTTCACCATCCTATAAAATAACATCACGAAAATTGCTCTATGCAATTTGCAATGACATTCCAAAGATTCTCAATCGATATTTATTTAAATTTCTGTGAGTGGAGTAAGGTCTTAACAGAGTGGTGGCCGAGGCAAGGTAAGCGGAGCGTTGGTCGTCCAGCTGCAAGATGGGTCGACGATATTATTACTATCGTGGGTCGAACCTGGACTAGATTAGCACAGGACCGAGGCAAATGGCACTGCAAGAGAGAGGCCTATACCCAGCAGTGGGATAAGGAAGGCTGTGGATGATGATGATGATGAGTGATTTGGATAACATGGGATAGAAAGCATCTTTAAGCTCCAGCTAGGAGAAAAACAAAACAAACCAAACTACTTAAACCAAAACATTACTCTCTTTCTAGGTCAGTAGAGTCACCAAAAATCAAATATAAAAAAAAGTTATAGGCTCAAGACCTAAGAACCATTCGGCCAAAAGTTACGACATTCTTAATTAACTAGGTTCATACAAAGACATAAAGGTACACATAAAACTATACAGGCCAATAAGTAGAAGGTACGAAAAGTAATTCGTTTAACCTTACTGTTATTACAATAAGGGTTATAATTCTTTGTAAAGTTTTGACAGATGGCACGATGCGGCTAAGGTGAATGCTTGAGTGACGTAACTAGTGAGATAGTTGTTGCACCATTTGCTAAGATGTTATGGATAGGTTTAAGCCGGTTACTGGATTAGTGGCTCTCTTTGGTAACGCGTGGTTTACATTTGGAGTTTTTGTACTTCTAGTATTAAACACGTGTGCACTATTCAAATACAAAAAAAAGTACAAAATCATTTATTCGGGCATAATTTATGGTAAGCTATAGTAATGATCCCAGAGGCTCCCGAACTAGTCAGAGACTGTGTGACGGGAGCCAATGGCTTCTCCTATTACTGTATCAATTAATTATACCAAAACAGCATATAATATTCTCAACTCTACTATATCTTTTATGCAACTTTAAGTGAAAAGACGAGCAAGTCTGATGGTAAGCGTCACGCTTGCTCATACTTTTATCACAACATGACTTAATACTATCACAATTTCATCATATTTTGGTCACATTTTAAATGCTGCGTGCCTTGGAAGACGCTTTATGTCCAGCAGTGGATTAATAAGCTGACTAAAATAATGATGATGACTCAAGCTGTGGTGTTTAATTTAGTTCTCCACAACAATCCTTAAAATTTTTCGCGATAAAATTCCGTGATAATTCAGATTTGAAGATTAATTTATATTTTATGATAGCCCGTTGGTCCAGTTGGTAGTGAACCTGCCTCCTGCGCTTGGGGGCGTGCGTTCGATTCCCACCTAGGACAAACATTAATGTGATGAAAATTGATGAACATTTGTGTTTGTTCTATATATCTGGTTGTTAATATCTATTAAAGTATGTATTTAAAACTATATATGTATGTATATCAGTCTCTTGCAGCCACATCACAAGCTTTGCTTAGTTTGGGGTCAGATGACCGTGTGTGCAAAAATGTCCCGAATATTTATTATTATTATTACTATGGGACTGATGAATATGATGGAACTGATAGTTATAGTGGTTGATGTGTTCTAGGTTGTTTTTGCCCATGGTGATTATTGTAATTGTTTCACACATCACATCATCAGCCATTGAATGTCCACTGCTGAACAAGGCCTCCCTCTTACAGAGGGGTGTTGCCATAATCCCCACGCTTGGCAGGCGGCTTGGAGATCGCAGTATGTTCACCGTGTACTAACAGGACGCTGCTGCCCATCCTCCGGTGGTTCTGGTCGCAGTTTTAGGACATACCCGGGTCCTGTATTGTAATTGTTTAAGTTGCTCAAATTGTCTTCGTATCACGGTAGACGAGGCAATTGGCGTTTTCAACATAGAACAAAATATTCCTTAGCTAATCTATTCTTAAAACAGCTGTGACATTAATAAATATGGAGCGTGCGTAAATCTTTTCCTGTTTACTATAATGCGACAAGCTCGTTACACGCATCACAGAAACCATAGGAGTTGCCATTATGATTGACAACTGACATCGATGCTAGTACTTAGGGTAATCTTGGGGTAATCAAAACACCCTTGGAGTTTTGGTGCCAACGTGGAAAAAAACATGTCGACTCGTTGGATTATTTTCCTAAACTTATGTATTTTAGAGTGTTGATGTTTTTTTTTTTTTTTTTTTTTACATCGGACTAAGCTAACGTTTGACCGCGATCTCGCCTGATGGAAAGCGATGATGCGGTCGAAGATGGAGCACGTTTGCCCAGTAGTAACCTATTAACCCTAGACTTGAACACTCCAAGATTGTAATGCTGCGGAAACACAGACAGGGTGTAGCAGGGTGTGCAGGGTGTGATGTGTAGTAAATGGTGAATTATTATTTATTAAGTGCTCGTAAACGTGCTCGAGTGTGGGGAAGTGATATAACGAGGTGAAACATGTCTTTTCCTGTTGTTTCCAAAACCATAAGAGCCTCTTGTAAATCTCCACCACTTTACAGGGGCATGAGTTTGACTTGATCGTGACTTACTTTGCTTGACTCTGACTGTGACCATGACTTGTTTGACTTTTTTAATACTATGTAAACATGTTTAATATTACGACTAAAGGACATTGAATCCATGGTCATGAAAATTTTAACAAAAAAAAAACAGAACACCCTTCAACGATTTTAGGCGCCAAAGTAAGAAAAAATATGTCACCTCATTGTATTTTTTGTACCTATTGATTTAATCAACGATTGACTGTAAATTTACTGAAACATTATTATAATTTTAATATATTATTATTATTATTTGACATGGCTTATTAACTTATTATTTAGAATTGTATTGCGTCACTATATTTTGATTTAATTAACTTATTTTATTTTTATATTTTTTGATCTACCTATTTATAATGAATTGTATGGGTTGTTTTGTTGCCTGAAATAAATTAATTTGAATTTGAATTATATTATTTTCCTAAACTTGTGTATTTTCGAGTTCTGTTATCATCATCATCATTTCAGCTGTAGGACGTCCACTGCTGGATATAGGCCTCCCCCATCGATCTCCAAAAGGGCCGGCTAGAAGCGACTTGCATCCAGTATTTGCCTGCGGTCTTTTAGGTCGTCTATCCTGTGGGTGGACGTCCTACGCTGCACTTATTAGTCCGTGGTCTCCATTTCAGAACCTTTCAGCCCCATCGGCCATCTTTTCTGCGTGCTATATGCCCTGTCCATTGCCACTTCAACTTGCAGTGCTATATTATACTGGTGGATTAATATTTATTAACTATTCTTCGACATGCTCGAGTGTGGAAAGTGACATAACGTGATTAAAAATGTATTTTCGTGTTGTACCCCAAACTTCATAGAAACCTATGGTAAAACCTCCACCACTTTACTAGGGCATGGCTTTGACTTCATCATTTTCAAACTTATGTCACAGTTTTTTAAAGCATTCAATTCGTTTCTAATCCACCATGCTGGCCCAATGTATGTTAGTAAATGTCGTCATGTCTTTGAACTTCTGAGGTTTTTAGACCTCACGATGTTTTTTTTCAATTCAGCATTCATGCAGTCAATTTAAAACAAAACTAAAAAAACTTTTAGTCGAGAAATGTTATTACAAAGTTAGTGATTTTATAAATGATAAATTTTAGTAATGACTGCAGTAGGTCAATTTGTTTATCATACAATTATAGTAATGTCTATCTGTTAGTCAACAGATAGACATTTTAAATTAATAACATCATACTTGAACTTTTGAAATTATTTCGACAGTTATTTTAATTAATACTTTTTTATATAAATAATTCTTACGGTATTTTTATACCATCTCTATATTTGTACGCCTACAAACTAGGCAAAACATGATACAAAGTGACTAATATATTAACCCACCTATTGTGCATGCGTTTTTAAATGTGTGTATGATTTTCTCGTGTTTTGCTCAAATAAATAATCTTTATCTTTATCTTTCCCTTTACCATTTTTGAGCGATGACATCGAAAACTGCACATAATCAAGTGCAATCAAGAAGTCAATAATGCAGGGCCGAGGATCGAACCAGGTGCTGCTAGATTGTGAAGCGCACATGCTACCGATCAGCCACCACCTCACAAAGTATCAGTGTACTTTTATTAAAAAGTTACGTAATGTATCGAAACAGTTTTTGCCCCACTTCTCCGCTTGCATGCTGGATTCCACTAAGGTTTCGAGTCCAAGGCTAGAGTTAAGTAAATGTTTTTATTCGCTTGAAAATTCAAGTTTATCGCTACAAGGTCAATGGAAACTTTCTCTTGAATAATTATGAAAATGTCTCCGGAGTGTCATGAAAATGTAGACCAATTTTTTAGTACAAATATTTGGAAACTTAACAACTTTACTTTTTGTATTTTGGTATTAAGAACTTAGGTTTTTACATCAGCTTTGAAGCTTGTTTGCCTAGGGCAAAATCATCCAAAGGTACCAAAGATTTGTTGCATTAAAACTCGAACGAAGCGCTTTTATTCCACTTTTATTGTGCGAACTGCTAGTCTGTGGAATGCGCTGCCTGAATGGGTGTTCCCCGATAGATACAATCTGGGTGTCATCAAATCACGAGTGAATCGGTTTCTTTTAGGCAAGTGTGCTCCACCGTAGACCGCATCATCGCTTAACATCAGACGAGTTGGCGGTCAAGCGAAACCTATAATAAAAAAAAGAAAAAAAAAGAGATAAGATAAGCTGCATTGATTTCAAAGAAAAACTGCATTGATTTCAAAGAAAAGCTGCATTGTGGGGAAGCTAGTTTATATGGGATTATACCCACCAATTAGTACACGGTGAACGTACTGCGATCTCCAAGCCGCCTGCCAAGCGTGGGGATTATGGCAACACCCCTCTCTAAGAGGGAGGCCTTGTTCAGCAGTGGACATTTAATGGCTGATGATGTGTGTGTGTGTGTGTATACCCACCAAAACCCCCAAATAAGATGGCTCAGGAATCTCCAGAGGAGCGCACCGGAGCTCTCAGCACTGCGCTCCGGTGCCTCCCGAAACGTGCTGCGTGTTGCGTTAGCTTCTCCGTCCACGACGTCAGTCACACAACGTTGTCGTTTTCTCCCGGGGCTTGCTTGAGTGGATGGTCAAAGCCCTACATTAGACCATCCCTAGACCAGAGGATTGACCAGAAGGGACAATCCTTTTAGTATCGTCTTACTACAGTCAGGGGATCATCATTAGCCAGAAGACGTCCACTGCTGAACATAGGCCTTCCCTTTTAACCTCCACTGTGAACGACCGCCTGCATTTTGCATCCACTGGGTGCCAGCGACTCTCACAATGTCGTCGGTCCATCTAGTGGGAGGCCTCCCTACGCTGCGTCTTCCGGTTCGTGATCTCCACTCAGGAACCTTTCTTCCCCATCGGTTATCGGTTCTCAATAGTCAGGGTATACTGGTGCCGTATTCTAGTGCCCGACACCAGGTCTAATGTCTCGGCAACAAGTGTTTTAAAGTAACGATTTAAGTAAGTTTAGGCCTAAAAGAATTCCGATAGAGCTTTTTAAACAGACTAAGCATGTCGAAAATTTGCGAAAGAGAGCAGTGGCCGGTGATCGGGCAATGTACATTATACTTGGTTCAGTTTATAGTTCTTAGTGTTAACATTAAACGTGCAGTCACAAAATAAATAGTATTGTGAAATACGATAAGTATAAGCTAAACGGAGTCGCAGAAAAGATGGGATGTGTCTACATGAATTGTGTCAATACTTTGGCATAGTCACATCTTTCTGATTCACAACCCGGTACTGGTGCGGCTACCAATTCTGCATAGCAGCACAAACCGCGCAAATATGCCAACCTCGGAAGTAGTTACATATTTTAGCCTTTTGTGTTCGAGACAATGGGCCCTTGGGGACCAGGAGGGAGCTCACCTCATTGTCAAAAAACTCCTGGTTAATGCGATGCGTGATCAAAATGCTAGCGTGTTTCTGGCCCAACATATAACCATGACCATTCGGCGTGGTAATGCCGCCAGTATGCTGGGTACCCTGCCAACTGGTAGTGTGTTTAAGCATTTGTATTGTCTCTAGCCCTTCAACGGTCTATGGGATGTATAACTGTTAATATATGTACGTGCCATTCGAATTCTTACAAAAAGAAATGTTTCATAGCGAGTACATATAAGCAAACTAAAAAGTACTTTTAGTTAATTTTATTTATAAAGCTATGCTATTTTTACTCCACCTCTTTGTATTGTGGTAGTGAATGTATGTATTATTCAGACTACTTTCAACCAACCGTTATAAATTATAATTCTTTATCTTAGTGAGCATCTCTAGACGGTAGAAAAATTGTGCAATGCAGATTCATTAAGCTAATTTATTACTTGATCAAATTATAGTCAAGTTACAGGCTATGACCTTAGAGCACGGAAGGGCTAAGCACAGGCATTCTCTTCTGTCAAAGAACAGTCCACGTGGCTGTGCCAACTACAAACACAGCTGTAGGTACTTTGTAAAATATAGATGTTTATGTAACCTTCGACCAAAATAAATGGACGGGCCCAGAAGGAGCGCATTTTTGAGGATTACCAAATGAGCGCCGGCTCTCACTTCGTTTCAGTCGGTCTCTAGCCGTGGAAAGTGCGACAGCAGACTATTGTTACATGATAACGAAACATCTAACAAAATTATGCTTTCAAGTGCTTTCCCGAAGTGTAAAAAAAAACCGCAATCAATATTTTTTTACAAATGTATTGTACATGGTTATAATTAGGTGTTGAAGTATATGTCCGACGGTTTGACTCGTTTTTACTGAGCAAGTTATGGTTATGGCCCGTCTATTCATTTGATTTTGGTCGAAGTATGTAACCCTAATTGGGAATGGGTTCCCCGATAGTTACAATTATCTGGGTGTCTTTAAATAAAGAGTGAATCGGATTATTCTAGACAAGTCTAGAAAGTCATTTCGCATGATACTTTCGTGTGAAATCATAGTAACGATTCAAAAATCAAGCCGCTAGTACGGTTCCGATTCATATTGGGTTGGGCCTGAAAAGCGATGTTTGCAAGCGTCCGACGTCCGTCTGGGTTATAGTCTAGCTCTATCGTAGACCGCATCATGCTTATTGCTATTGGGTTTCTTCAAGAGAAATTTGAGACTGATAATCCTTACCCCGGAAAATAACCTGTGATCCCCGATAGTTACAATCTGGGTGTATTCAAGTCTTTGGTGAGTTAGTTTCTTCTAGGCAAGCGTGCTCCATCGTAGACTGCATCATCGTTTAACATAAGGCGAGATGACGGTCAAGCAAATTATTCAATAAATAAAACTCTAAATAAAGTCTCGGCAATGACTTTGGACTTACAGTTGTTTCTGTGGTGACTACTTACCATAAGATAGCTCGCTTGTTTGTTATTTCTTCTTCCTTCAAAATCTGGTCCCAGTTTTTTTATTATTGAACAATAAGCTTGAGGTTAGCCGCCTACTCGCCTGATGTTAAACGATGATGCAGTCTACGATGGAGCACGCTTGCCTAGAAGAAACTAACTCACCAAAGACTTGAATACACCCAGATTGTAACTATCGGGGAACACAGGTTATTTTTCGGGGTAAGGATTATCAGTCTCAAATTTATCTTGAAGAAACCCAATTTGTAGCCTTGCAGAATACATGTGCGGAAGGAAATTCCGCATTTTGGTGGAACGAGCTGTTTTAGTGAATTCTTAGAATTTTGTGCATAAGCTAAATAACGGACATTTTATTGGATGATAGAGAAACAGTAGTTTAAAATATTTTTTCTGTTTCTTGATCTTCTTTTTTATAAAAAAAAGCTGTTGACCGCAACTTTGTACACGGAGAATTTCATTTATAAACTTGAAAACCCCTATCATCATCATAATCAGCCAGAAAACGTCCACTGCTGAACATAGGCCTCCCCTTTTAACCTCCACACTGAACGACAGCCTGCCATCTGCATCCACTGGATGCCAGCGACCCTCACGATGTCGTCGGTCCATCTAGTGGGAGGCCTACCTACGCTGCGTCTTCAGGTTCGTGGTCTCCACTCAACCGAACTCGAAGAACCGACAACCGATGGAGAAGAAAACCCCCTATTGTCCCACTTAATTCGGCCTTTTCGTAAAATCTTTTCTTATCCGATTTTTACACCACATAAGGAATCTACCGGCCAAATGTTAGCTTCGTAGGTCAAATAGTATTCGAGATTTGTAATACGTCAGTGAGTGAATGAGTGAGTGGTATTTCGTTTTTATATACAGGGTTACTGGTATTAGCTTCCTCTTAAGTCCGTCTTTATTACGTCAAAACAAACAACCTGTGTCCTACGAATTATCAAAATTCGCGAAAAATCTGCTGTTTCATATATTTTGTCATGAATGATTGATGAATGTTTTTTTTTTTTGTATGAAAGGGCTGATTCTTTTTCTCGCGATTTAGAAAAGTCGTAGAACATTTTATTTTTATTTTGACGCATTGAAACCGCCCTTAATAGGATGCCAAATGATTACTAGTAAAGTAACCCTGTATCTACACTAATATGGTAAAGAGAAAAGATTTGATTGTTTGTTTGTTTGCATTGAATAGGCTCCGAAACTACTGCACCGATTTGAAAAATTCTTTCACCGACGGGAAGCTACACTATCCCCGGGTGACATAGGCTATAATCTATACCCATGCGAAGCTGGGGCGGACCGCTAGTATTTTATATAGATATAGATCTACGAGTAAAAACTAGGTCATAATGATGTGACAATGGGTCATCCGTAATAGTGTAACAAAACGTTTTGTTTGACCAGATAGATAGATAACATAAACTGCGCTTCGTTATCTGTGTCAACAGGACATGGTAGCCCCTTTTTGTTGGCAGTCGGTCAAGCGTTGTCGATTTATAACTGATTTGTGAGTACCCGGGGCTTGCTACTACCGCGCAGTGCGATTTAAAGTAGGCTCTCAAGTAAATTATGGTTTTGGGTAGTGCGGTAGCGGTTACGGGAAAACAAATGAACATAAAAAATTAAACCGGCCAAGTGCGAGTCGGCTCTAGTATTGAAGGTTCCGTACCACCACAATATGTAAATAATGGTCAAGTGCGACTTGGTGACAAATTTATGTTCACCACCAAGCTAAGCAATGTCAGGCGCGGTCGGTACTTGGATGGGTGGCCGCCTGGGTGTGATGTTGTATTTTTGTCTACTTTTTGGTGGTACGGAACCATCAGTGCATGAGCCTGACTCGGACTTGGCCGGTTTATTTTCTCTTCCGAATAATAATAACCTTTTATAATAGTGTAAATCCATCACATGTAAACATGCTCCATAAGTGATTCGCGCACGTTATGTATTACTAAGTAATCTTATAATTAGTTTCCGTTTGTTCTAGTTTCGGCGGCCTTGTGGTTCAGCTGTTCAATCTATCAGAATAAACATGTATATAGGGGCTTTATTAGCTGAATTAGGAATTGTTTTATCTATTTGTGATGACAGGACGAACAACCGTCTATTTATAAGGAATTCATGGCGCCAATGTGGTGTTGTGTGTTGCCAGTGATGACATACGGCATTGGAACGTGATCTCTTACTATGGGGCTCATAAGCAAGCTCAAAGTCGCACGAGCTATGGAGAGGGCTATGCTCGGGGTTTCTCTTCGAGATCGAATCAGAAATGCGGAGATCCGTAGACGATTGAAAGTTACCGACATAGCCCACTGGATTAGCAAGTTGAAGTGGCAGTGGGCAGGGCACATAACACACTGAACAGATAGCCGATGAGGCTAAAAGGTTCTGGAATGGAGACCACGGACCGGTAAGCGCAGCATAGGATGTCCACTCATAAGATGTACAGACGACCTAAAAGAGACCGCAGGGAAACGCTGGAAGCAGGCCGCTTCTAACCGGACCTTTTGGAGATTGATGGGAGAGACAGTGGACGTCCTATGGCTAAAATTATGATGAAGATGGACGTGGAGAAATCATAAAATACCACAAGAATGCACAAAACATAGCTAAAATATCTACATCAAGAAAGCCCAAAACACAACGTAAAGCCAGAAAGCACGACTTTTTCTCTATTTAAAACACATCCAAATATCCTGCTTAAATGCGTCTTACGGCATGGTACTATATGTAATTTTGATATATTAAAAAAAATACAAAAAAATGTGATTGTAGAATCTTAGCTTTTGAGTCTAACTTTTTATAATTATAATATTTTGTTTTCTACCTATACAAAATATCAGCGTTCCAAACATATGTTAGGTATACATTATTTCTATTAGTGGAAACTTAGAATTCGCTCTTTTGTCTAATATTTTATTTCTATCCACGTTAATTAAAGCTTTTCTCTAAAATATTATAAATAAAATAATTACTCCTGCTTAATAGAATTAAAAATATCACCTTGAAAATTTATCGGTATACGTAACTAAATTCTACACAAATATCTATCTTATTAACTAAGTAGGTACATAACAACAACCCATAATGTTTCTAGAATAATTTATACGTCTTGCAATTATCGTTGACCTTCCATTCTAGTGTCAGTTGACGAATTGCAATTTAGTGCGCGGGCGCAGATTGCATTGCAACTTTCACTTTCGACTAAAATATCGTGAATTCGTGAGTGAAGGACTAATGCTGTAGAGTATAAAATTATTATTTAAATTAGTTTTGGACAGGGGAAAGGAGAATGGGTAAATGCGTTCTACATAACGATAATTGCGTGGATGGGTCTATAAAGTACCGATAGCCGATACGAAGAACCGATAACCGATGGGGAAGAAGGGTTCTAGAGTGGAGACCATGAACTGGAAGACGCAGCGTAGGGAGACCTCCCACTGGATGGACCGACGACATTGTGAGAGTCGCGGGCGTCCAGTGGATGTAAAAGCTGTCGTTCAGTGTGGAGGTTAAAGGGGGAGGCCTATGTTCAGCAGTGGACGTCTTCTGGCTGATGATGATGATTTGTCTAAGCAAAAGCGGTCGTTGATAGTCAGTTGATAATCATAACATTGCTAAGTAAAAGAAAGTTACACCAGTTTAGTATTACCCAACATTATAAGAGTGGCAGAATTTAAAGATATCGTGACGGTAATCTCTCCATCAACAGTAGAATATAAATGAGGGGTCCTAAAATGGTTTTCACCTTTTTGGAAATGAGATTCGTCACTGACTACGAAATGACAAAATGCTTATTAGTTGGCCTTATTAGGTGTTTATTCTCGCTTCGGCCACTTTCGGAACCATGTTTTTTTTTTTTCTTCAGATTTGTATTTGTACGGTTACAATAGGAAAACTTTATTAATTTAAAAAAAAAAACTTTTTCAATACAAGCTTTTTTGTTATTTTTCACAGCCAACCCTTTCATTTGATATCCATATCATGATGGTAGATAAGAAAATTTTGTCCGCCATCTTGGGACATCCGCCATATTGAATAACTTGAGAACAATTTTACCAATTTCATTCATCTTTTTTTAATGTTTTCTATTACTCTATAGAAGGTTCTTACAATAGAGGAGGTGAAGAACAAAACCTCACTTTTCCACTTTTGAAAATTTCGTTTTTTTTTCTTTCTTTGGGCAAAAAATGATAAATTGATTGAAGCATGTAAGTAAAACCTTGTCAAAAACACCTCTTTTCCTATATAAAATTTCATTTGAAATTGAGAGTTTCGAACAAAACCACACTTTTCCGTTGAAAAAGAGAAATTCCATCGAGACATTTTTATGTATTCTCTATTGAAAATTGCCCAAACAATTTGAAAATTTCACCCGTTTGACAGTTCTAAGACAGGACAACGTCTGTCGGGTCAGCTAGTATTTACAGAAATATTATTAAAACGGACTGTCTGCCTGTCATTTTACTAAAAGCCAGAGACATGATTAATTGAAAAAGGCTTTTATTGTTTACAGTCTTCAGTACTTGCGTAAGGGTATTATGAGAGCTAATAGACTCATCATAATTTACATATTAAAGCACTAAATCGTATTATTGACATTAAATTCCCGCTTGAGCTATTAAAATAGATTCATAACCATTCAAGGCCCTCTTTTCCCACTTTTAGAAATTGGTGGTTTTAGTTTAAGTGTGTCTACTTCCATGTTAGCTTTAAAATTATAAAAATAGCGTCATATCAAAATTTAATTATTTATCTAGGAGCCTCCAGAGACCGAAACACGATTAAAGACATTTCGTTCTATAGAAAATAAATATGAAAGTAAAACTGATTTGAGCTTTTCATGTTATTAGAATAAGATTATTAAATCAAGATAATCCTTCAACAATTGTAATTGTAAAAAAAATATTATTAATTTAATTTTTTTTAAATAAAATTATTTTCATAATAATATAAAAACACACATATATATATATATATATATTTTATTTTATTTTTTTGTAATTAATAATATTATTTCAACAATAATTAATTTATCAATATTTATACTAGCAGTCCGCCCCGGCTCCGCACGGGTAGGTATAGTTATATAGCCTATTAAAATAGCCTATATTAATCATAATCATATATATATATAAAGTACAAATCTTTCCTCTTTACAATATTGTATAGATGTATAGATTATAGTTATGTATATAATGTTTTTGATCATTATGTTCACTTAGACAAAATGTGATTAAGAATTCATCATACAGCGGCAGGGCTTGGCAGTTGAAAAGCGTGAAGGGTGCGATGCTTAATTCATTTTTTGGTAAAGACATAACATAAATATATTGTGTGGCTATATGCACAGAAAAGAGAAGTATTTAAACGAAAAAAAATTCTCTTCTGTGGCTATATGGAATCAGCGGTGCGTGAGTTACAACTCGCATTAAAGGAATCATACTAATATAATAAATGCAAATAATTTGTTGGTTTGTTTGTTCCTCTTTCACGCAGCAACAGAACAACAGATCGACCTGATGTTTTGCATGGCTATAGTTCAAGGGCCGGAGACTGACATATGCTACTTTTCATCATCATCATCACCATTTCACCACCAGCGAAACTACGGGACGCAGCTAGTCTATACTAATACTATGAAAAGGAAAGATTTGATTGTTTGTTTGTTTTCATTGAATAGGCTCCGAAACTACTGAACCGATTTGAAAAATTATTTCACTGTTGGGAAGCTACACTATCCCCGGGTAACATAAGTAGGCTATATTATATTTTCAAAAAAATATTGGGATCCTTACTAAAACTCCAATAATGTAACCCAAGGTGTAAAAAAATTACCTAACTATTACATCTACTGTTAACTTATAATCTTACAATGCGTAATTGTACCTATATATTTTTTTATATATGCTTGCGCTTGGCCGCCAACTCGCCTGAATGATGTTAAGCGACGATGCGGCCTACGATGGAGCACACTTGCCTAGAAGAAACATAATCACTCTCGACTTGAAGACACGTTATACGTACAATTTACCCGAAATAGTGCTGAGTAAAAATGTTAATGCCACTCGCGGTCACCCATAGACTGACTGGACTGATTTGTTGCTTAATTTAGGTAATCTTAGGAAAATCTACTAGTCGTTTTCCCAGGAGTGCCACTAGATTCACAATACTATACTACTATTTCTAGTAATTAATTTTGTTAAATACCCGTGCGAAGCCGGGGCTGGCCGCTATTAAATTATAAAATAAAAGCCACCAAATCGCCTGGAGTAATTGTCAGCCTTGCCACCTTTCGTTCTTGTTCCGTTGTTCCCAAGAACCTCTCACTACGCCGTATTGCAGTTTTGCAATAGAATTGCCTCGGTTTCTAGCTTTGGACACGACTACAATAGTAGTTAGTACCAAGATATCTTAGGTTACATGGAACGGTGGTATCAAGCCTAATGGAAGTAATTTTCTTGGTTACATATTTGAGGCGTTTGGGGTCGAGACATTGGGCCCTTGGGGACCGGGAGCTCACCTCATTTTCAAAAATCTTTCAGAGCGCCTGGTTAATGCGACGCGTGACCAAAATGCTGGCGTGTTTCTGGCTCAACGCATAAGCATTGCCATTCAACGTGGTAATGCCGCCAGCATGCTGGGTACGCTGCCAACTGGTAGTTGGCTTGAGCATTTGGATTGTCTTTAGACCTTCAACGGTCTATGGGCAGTCTAACTGTATTCGTAGTTTTAGTTTTAGCTTGTATTTTGTTTAGTTATTAAAGGCGCTAGCCCAGGAAAAAAAGGTAATTTTCAACATTTATATCTTTTACCATGTATCACGTAATTTTAATCATCATCATAATAATAACATATGCCTAACTAGTATATAATAAAAAAACAACAAAAAACTACTTGAAAAAATACATACAAACTAGTACTAAAATATAAAACTAAACTAATCTAATAATCACCGGATTAGCAAGTTGAAGTGGCAGTGGGCAGGGCACATATCACGCAGAACAGATGGCCGATGGGGCCGAAAGGTTCTGGAATGGAGACCACGGACTGGTAAGCGCAGCGTAGGACGTCCACCCACAAGATGGACAGACGACCTAAAAGAGACCGCAGGGAAACGCTGGATGCAGGCCGCTTCCAACCGGCCCTTTTGGAGATCCATGGGGGAGGCCTATGTCCAGCAGTGGAAGTCCTATAGCTGAAATGATGATGATGATGATTAATCTAATAATCCGCTGACAGCAGGCATCGTACCCAAAATGCTGTCTGCAATGCCGCGTTAAATTGCAATGCTAATACGTTGTGCAAGATATCGGCCAGCATTTTGGTCACGAGATGCTTCGACCAGACGATTTGATAAATCTTTAAATATATATTTTAGCGCCCGGTCCCCACTTCCCGGTCTTTTACCATGAAACCAAACCAGAAATTTAAAAATAAAATTGCTGTATAAAAGAAAAATGTTATTGACGTTAAACGAAATGTATGGAACAGCTGATATTTTTAACCGACTCCAAATAAGGAGTTTTCAATTCGAATGTATATTTTGTGTATGTTGTATACGCACTGAAAGATTTTTGAAAATGAGGTGAGCTTCTCGACCCCAAACGGCTCAAATATGTGCCCACTGCCGTGGTTAGCATATTTGCGTCGCTTGTGCTGCTCCGGTGAATTGGCAGCGGCACCAGCCCGTTATATAATTGTGTTCTACAATTTTATAACTTTCCTTTGAAATACAGAAATGTTTATTTTGCGATAATGAAATTTAAAGACAAACAAAATAATCCAAATACAAGTAGGTACATTATCACAAAAACCGGCCCCAACTCAGCATGTTGCTGGTTGTACACAACCAGCGCTGGTATTCTGTTGGACCCGGCAAGTGCCGTCTTGCTCAATATCTTTGCTTTGTTTATGTTCTTAAATAGTTGATTGAATCAAGCGTTACTTTGCGGAAGTTCATCTTTAAAACAACAGCATCAATCATTCATTAATTCATGAACAAATTTCTGTAGAGTAAAACAAAAATAATTGATCCCAAATTTCTTTTTGTACTTAATGCGACGTCTAAAATCACAGATTAGTTAAAAAACTGCTGTATTCTTAACATAATACAAGCGCTTCAGCAACGAATGCCTAGTTCAGACGTAGCTTCCTAACCTTGAACATCGGCGCAAAGTTACTAGTTTATCGCTTTTTACCGGGTACATTTCGGTGAGTTTGCATCGGATCTGCACGATCGAATCCCCTCCTGCCAATTTTTCATCGGACTGCCAGAGTGAGCACGAAAAGGAGGCTATGTTTCATAGTTGAAAACTCAGGTAAAGTGCTTTAATTCCACTTTTATGTCTGAACCGCTAAACTGTGGAATACGCTGCCTGAATGGGCGGTCCCTGATAGTTACAATCTAGGTGTCTACCGAGTCTAAGTCGCGAGTGAATCCGTTTCTTGTAGGCAAGCGTAGTGCATCGCAGATATTATCGTCATTTAAAATCAGCTGAGGTGGCAGTCAAACGCAAGCCAATACAATAAAAAAAAAAGCTGTTTCCTAATTTACAACCTACGAGTATATCGTATAAAACACCACGGCTGGTTTATGTCTTGATGCTCACATTCACCGCTGCCAAAAACAAAGGCTTCGTTTCGTATTTCAAACAAACAAAAATATTTAGTACAATGTTCGGTCATGGCCTTAGGAATAGGACATTGCCAATATTTCATTAAATTTTGTATTTGTCCAACACACCTACGATCTGAGTACCTTTTATTTTACTGAGAACAACGATAACTAATCTAAATAACAGTTATTTGTTTGCACTCTAAACTTCAAAGTGCCCGTTATCACGGTTTGTTTTAAAGTAATCTACATTTTTAAGGACCGAAAGGAAAAAAAACGGAATTAGCGATATAAAATTGTGTCAGTCATTTTCGCTATGAATTGTAAAGTTAAAGGTAAATACTATGGCAAGTACGTGGCAATGAGCAGGCCACATCGCCCGAAAAACCGATTACCGATGGGGAAGAAAGGTTTTAAGTGGAGACCAAGAACCGGAACACGCAACGTAGGTAGGCTTCCTACTAGATAGACCGACGACATCATGAGAGTCGCGGGTATCCAGTGGATGCAGATGGCTGGCTGTCGTTCAGTGTGGAGGTCTAAGGGAGAGGCCTATGTTCAGCAGTGGGCGTCGTCAGGCTGATTATGATAATGATAAAGATGAGGTATGTACTAGAAGCACCTTGCAGGTTCAAATAGCCTAATTTTTCCATGGTATTAGCTACCTCCAAACCACATTCAAATCTGTTTAGCTGTTACAGAGTTGTGAGCAAAAAAACATACGCACTAACACATAGTTTCTAATAAATAAAATTATAGAAAAGAGAAGCAATTAGGCAAGTTGCCCGCCTGATGGTAAGTGGTAATTGCCGCCTATGGACACCCTGCTCACTGTCGAGAACTTTCTCTTCCGCACGTTTTCAACATTTTGCAAGATAAAAAAATAACGATAATTTAAAAAATCACCATGAAATCAATCATTATCTTACTATTCTTAATATAATGCATAGTATTTTTTTTTTTATTATGTAAAGCAATTTTCTTATATATATTTTATAGGATGGCGGATAGATAAAATTCGAAAAATAGTTGTTTTTTCGATCTTTTCCGCCGATACAAACGGCGCCTGGATCACGGTTGCCTGGAAGAGATCGCTTTAAGCGATAAGGCCGCCTGTTAAAAGCCTAGATAATATTTTTATTGTAATGTTTATGTTATTCTTGTTTTGTGGTATTTTAATAAAGAGTCATTGTATCGTACAAAACGTATCATGATAAAAATTACTTTAAAACTATTTTAATGTTATTCTAAAAATAATGGCCAATAGTTCTTTTTTATATTTAGCGATATATTTATTTCTTTTGAAATGTAGAAAATGTGCGAAAGCAATAAAACTGGCTGGTGAGCGTGGCCTTAAATTATAAGACTTAACTTTTTTTGACTCGGATTGTAATTTAAAAAAAGATATACTCGGTCCCTAGGTATACTAGCTCAAATAGGTAGGTATTTGTTTGCGTTGTTTGTTAACACTTGTGGTGCAGCTGTGTCAATATTGTAATAGTGCGGATCACATGGTAATTAAAACTATAACTGTATTAAAATTACTTATAATGTTTTTTACTGGTTACGGGAAATTGATTAAAACGATGTGGCCTGCCCATTGCCACTTCAACTTGCAAATTTTAACAGCTATGTCGGTGACTCTAGTTCTTTGGCGAATATCCACGTTTCGGATTTTATCGCGCAAAGAAACTCCAAGCATAGCTCTCTCCATTGCCCGCTGTGTGACTCTGAGTTTTTCCAAAAGGCCAACAGTTGTTCGCCTTTAACGGCCGGCTATTCGAGTCGCGTAGGCAATAAAACGCTCCCTCAGGCCCCGCCACGTTATAGCGAAGATGTATTTTGCCACGCTAGAGTCAGGACGCCCGCGGGGGTAGTGCAACGACAAAAACGAACATAGGTCCGACCTCGATGACGCCTGGTGCGGTACTGACCGCGGCGCGCGCAAATCCTCGCGACCTTTTTACGCTTTTAATTTCACTGAAAAACGAAACTATTCACTATCAAAAATCTATCCAAATATATTTTTTTTTAATAAAATTGCCTTTCAGTACATGCAATTTCCAGGTTGTTACGAGCTTTCATTAGAGCATAAAACGAAAAAAAGAAACTAACTCGACTTTGTTTCAGTTTTTTTTTTTGATCGAGGAATATTTATTTTTTCGTGTTTTGAACCAAATCATAAACTCAAACACAGATGTATCTGTGACATGTGTTTTTTCCAGCTCAAATATTGTAATTTAACTGAATAAAATTGATTTAAAACCGTCAAATTTGGTATAAGAGGCTCTTAGGGCGCTAATTTCAAAATCTTTGTTATAAAACATCAAATCTACCACAAAACGGAAGGAAAGGAAAATTTCCTCATATTCGTGAATTAAAATCTTTACGAAATTACCAAGCCACATCAGCCAAAGCAAGAGAAATACATGCATAAAATAACCCGTAACAAAACTTCTCACCCTGCGGCCAACTTAACTTACAGTATGTTATGTGAATTTGTTTACTTATACCTAACTTAGTATTAGAGTTTGAAAGTTGGTTCAAAAGGTAGGGGGTATTGCAAAGTTGCGGTTTAGATTTTAGATTTAGAATGTTGGGCAAATTGAGCTTTGGTTTATACATGTCTAATTATAAAATGTTTATCAGGACTTATCGCGCATTATAGCCCGTTGGTCCAGCTGGTAGTGAACCTACCTTCTGAGCTTGGGGCGTGGGTTCGATTCCCACATAAGACAAACATTTATGTGATGAACATTTGTGTTTGTTCTATATCTGGTTGTTAATATAATTATATTTAAGTATGTATTTAAAACTATTTATGTATGTATATCAGTCTCTGGCAGCCATATCACAAGCCTTGCTTAGTTTGGGGTCAGATGAATGACCGTGTGTGCAAAAATGTCCCGAATATTTTTTTATTTTATTTCGGTAAAATGTGGGAGCTTTCGCTTGTCCTTTCAACAATGTTACATTGGCCGTGGTCACGAGTTGACTGAAAACTGCGGGTGAGTCCGGCGAGAAGAGCGGGTGTTTTGTTCTCCTACCCTCAATTGATCTTAAAAAATCGCAGGGTTGTCACTACGACACACAACACTGACTATATCGGTAAATGTCCTAGTACGTACACCGCGGTTTGTACACTTGCTTACTATGGTATCCACGACGCCGCTAATAAATCCATCTTCGCGGTTGAAATTGCGATGTTTTCTAATTTCAACCGCTTCACGAACCATTCTAGACAAAATAATGTCGTTCACTGGAGAGGACCTTCGGATCGTGGAACTCGATCCAGTGACCGGATCCCGCCTCAAGCAAATGTTCAGCAATAGCCGACTTTTGTGTCTGGCGATATGTTCTTTAATTCTTTCTGCCATGGTACGTTTCGTTTGACCTATGTAGGAACTACCACAGCTACAGACAACCTTGTACTATGCAGGAGCCTGGAAATACATTTAAAACGTGTGTTTAAAACGCGAAAGTTTAAAGATGGAGACATTTGAATGCAAACGATATTTGTGCTTAGGTATTTCTCCTTTGTTCTATCTGAGACTAGGATAGAGCACGCCTACCTAGAATAAACCTGTTTATTCTCAATTTGAAAACACCTATATTGTACTTTCCTATAAATCAGTTCGAATTACCAGGGCGTACCAACTGACGTCATTCGTATAACGATACGTAACAACCACAGATCTTTAATATAATAGACACTGCCACTGCTAGACGTTCGAACTACTTATCGTGTCGTAAATTAGATCAATCCAACTTGGTGAGTCGTCAAATGAACAAACAAAACATGTTTAGATAATATATCTACATGTTTTGTTAGTATTTTTCTTTAGATTTGACGTCAATTCAAATAATACCAAATTGCGTCTCAGTAAACTGTTAAAACTCGAAAGCCATTGGCCGTGCGACTGGAACTAACTACCACTTAATAGTTCTTGTCACAGTATGATATGATATGATATTGTTTACTATTATAAAATAATATTATTATTAAGTAACAGTTAACATTCATGTCTCGTCAGTTCACAAAAAAAAACAGTAAAATAATTTAAAATAAGACAATTTTATTTATCTGTTCATTTTTGTGTTATTTATATCATAATTAGGTATTATGTTGTAAATATTTAATGGTATAAAAACAAAATGAAATGGGTAAATAAAAGTGCTTATAACACATACCCGTCTAACATATACGTAAATCCTATCCCTCCAATAGTTGCCTGGAAGAGATTTGTCTTTATCTGTAACTTTTATTTTTGGTGTGCACAATAAGTATTTTCTATCTATCTACTATTTTAAAAGTCAAGTTCTTAAATAATCAAGTTCAAGTAAATAATTTTATCTGGTTTGGAGAGTGGTTTATCTGTTTAATTCGGTACAAATATTTCTGCATAGTGAACACTGGATTTTTATACAACTTGAGGTACTCGCGGTGTCTATTAGCTAAAGGTCTGTGGTAACAACGTAACGACATGTTACGTTTGTCGCATCGCTGTTATGTCATAGTAAAATTATCTGTAATTATAATTATCTTGTTAAAATCTTAAAATCTTGTTATGATGTTAAAAGACCATTGTTTTTGGTTTCATTGGTTTTGGTTTTCACACTATAGATGAAATGAGAGTAATTTTATTGTTTAGGGCAAATAACAAGAGGCTTCTATGGAGTTTGGAAAACATGAATGTATATTATGTTTCACCGCTTTATATCGAAGCACTCGAGCACTTCCACGAACACTTAATAAATAATAATCCACCATTATATGTAAATACACAAGTTTATGAAAATAATACAATGAGGTGACATGTTTTTAGGGTTCCGTACCTCAAAAGGAAAAAACGGAACCCTTATAGGATCACTTTGTTGTCCGTCTGTCCGACTGTCAAGACCCTTTTTCTCAAGAACGCGTAAAGATATCAAGTTGAAATTTATATAAAATACTCAAATTTATGGTTTCTTTCAGCTGTGACAAAATCAAACTTGTAAGTTTACGCGATCAAAAGATATGACCGTTTATGTCGCATATTTTGCGATTTCACAAGGAAATCAAAACCTTTAGGGTACTTTCCGTTGACCTAGAATCATGAAATTTGGTAATAGGTAAGGTCTTACAGCACATATAAAGGAATAAATCTGAAAATCTTAAATTTGAGGTTAAATCATTAAAAAATAATTGTTTTGTTATTACAAACTTACATTTTGTAGTTAGAATGTATCGAAGAACCTCATTGTCCACTACAAAGTTAAGTTTGTCTTTCAATATTTCAACTTTTTTGTTGTTTTTTTTTTGTTTGGACTCGTTCTCTGAGGGTTCCATCTAACGGAACACTCAGAACGCGAGTCCTACTCGTACTTGTCTGTTTTTTTTTTTACTTTGGCGCCAAAAACTTCGTTATTTTGTGTATCGCGTTTCAATTATGACAAATTCAAATTCAAATTTATAATGCACGAGACAGATAACAAACTTTCCCTTTCACGGCACGCGAGTGAATGTGTAGTGAATGAGCGAATGAATGAATGAAAGGAATCTCACTCGCGGCGAGTAACATTGTGTAACTGACCTCATTGCTTTGTAGGTTTGTGGTTACTTTTACTGTCTGTTTGTTAATTCAGGTGACTTCACCTGAATTAACGAAGCCTATCGAAAAATATACGGGGTGTATGGGGAACACTCTCGAAGCCAAAAGAAGGTAATTGTACTCATCATTATGAACAACTTTTACTATGGGACCAGCCCTGAAATCGCGAAAAAAATATCAGCTGTTCTATAGAAAACGGTCATTGACACTCGACAAAATGTATGGAACAGCTGATTTTTTTTCTCGATTTCAGGGTTGATCCCATACTAAAAGTGGTTCATAATGATGAGTACAATAACCTTCTATTGGCTTTGAGAGTGTTCCACTTACACCCTGTATAGACAAAGACATCATTTATTGTGTAACAGAAAAAAGAACACTTTCACATTACACAAAAGTTTTTTAACTTTTATTTCTGGGGTGCATAAAAAACAAGTCTATTTATGCACCATTAAAAAAGTTTTGCCACCAAAATAACAAAAAATTATCGCCTAATTGTATTATTTTCGAGTGTTAATGTATCATCAGCCGGAAGACGTCCACTGCTGAACATAGGCCTCTCTTTTAACGTCCACACTGAACGACAGCCTGTTTTTTGCATTCACTGGATGCCCGCGTCTCTCACAATGTCGTCGTCCCTCGAGTGAGAGGCCTACCTACTCTGCGTCTTCCGGTTCGTAGTCTCCACTCAAGAACCTTTCTTCCCTATCGGTTATCGGTTCTTCGAGCGATGTGGAGCGAGCGACTTATCTATTTATACAACATTAAAAAAAGTTTTGGCGCCAAAGTAACAAAAACTTTTCGTCTCATCGTATTATTTTCGACTGCTAATGTATAAAAATGATGGATCATTATTTATTAACAGTTCGTAAATGAACTTGAGTATAGGCAAGTGATTTAACGAGGTAAAACATGTCTTTTTGTGTTTTCTCGAAACTTCTTATCCGAAACGCATACATAACATACTTACTTTCTCCTTTCATTTCTATTTTTTTTAAATATAAATATATAGGCAATAGACAATATTTTAGTTGTAACATAAATCCACACACACAGCTACACACACGCACACACACACAACTTAGGATAAAAAAATCATATAAATTACGTTTTTGGTAAACACATAAAAATAAATACTTATACCTTATATTTTTCAGTGTAGATCTTTCAATGGTTATTAAGTTTTATTTAACGTTAATACATTTTGATGGCAGTTTTATGCCACCCTAAAACACCGAGCTTTAAAAATTGTTTATGAAAAATATAAAGTCAAGGTTTTATCGTCAACAATTCTGTCTATGTCAAGCGTAGAGAAATAGATTTAGCGTGACTGCCGTCAAAGCAAAATGCTTTATCGGAAAATTTAATATTCCGGAAACCGATACAGATTGGCACTCACAGCGAAGTAACGTAGTTAGCGAGAATCCCTTTGCGTTACAGAAAAAATTAAATTGACGATGGTTATTGCCGGCATGGCTACTGCCTTCATTTAAATAAACTGGCCAAGTGCGAGACGGGCTTGCACATAGAGGTTCTTGACCACCACAAAATACAAAAACTTTATAAAATATGTTATTTCTGGTTTTTAATTTAGAGTGTGTACTATAATCTTGTCAATTATTGAATTATTTAATTATGCTTGATCTTATAACCGTTTTTACACTAGAGCAAAGTCAAAAATATACCTAAATACTTTGTTTTATGACCCAACTTTTAACCTTTTGATTTAAGCTAATCGGTCGGTCAGCGTAGGTAGGCCTCCCACTAGATGGACCGACGACATAGTGAGAGTCGCGGGCATCCAGTGGATGCAAAAGGCAGGCTGTCGTTCAGTGTGAAGGTTAAAGGGGGGGGGGGGGGCTATGTTCAGCAGTGGACGTCTTCTGGCTGATGATGATGATGATGATGAATCGGTCGTAACATGAGATATACTGTGAAAACTTAAAAGGTACGAGATTGACAAACATACATACAGACAGGCAGACAGACAGACGACGTAGCCGCGTAGGCTCTGTTGCCACCCTTTGCTTACGGAAACGAAGGCGGTGACTGGAAAGAGCTTCATCAATAATAATTACTAACTGTTTCCCGCGACTTCGTACGCGTAGTCTTTCACATTAAGGTGGTTCGATTCACAAATGGCGGGAAATTCAAATTTCAAACAGTTTTCTAGTCCTTGTAGCTAGGCCGGGTAATTATTGTAAACAACCATGATGTTTGCGCAAATTGATTATTATTCTTTACAAAATCATGTAAAGCTATTTATCTCTAATGTACATTATTACTTACATTTGTGAATAAACTAATTTTAGCTGTTTCAAACGGTTTATTCACAAATGTAAGTAATATGGTGCGTTACTGTTAAATAATTGTACATTATAATGTAAAGAACAGCCAACATTTTGCGCAAATACTGTGTTATTTAGAAATAACTACCTGACCTGGCTACTAAGACCAAAAAACTGTTTAAAATTTGAATTTCCCGCCATAGGTGAATCGTACCACCTTAACTTCAACCATTTACCTCCCCCCTTATGAATGAATGAATGAACGAATGGGTGTGCCCCGATAGTTACGATCTGGGTGTGTTCAAATCGCGAGTGAATCGATTCATCTATGATCGAGTTAAAGTATCGATCGAATTGAGTATGAAGTTATATGGAGCGCTAAACAATGCAAGCGACCGCGTCGCGTGACGTGTCGTTCGCTCGCATTGTTTATAACTTCATACTGAGCAGTGGGTCGCGCGACGCGGTCGCTGCCACCAGTTACAGTCGCTGAGATCGGAATGCTTACCTTAAGACTCATCATTTAATTTAATTTATTTAATTAAACTTAGTAATTAAAACGGCGTTAAGCCAATTACATCAATTAATTACAGTTACAAATATCAAGATAAAATAAAATAAAATTACATGTCACAAATTCTTAAATATCTAAAAACATGTCAATTTATCCAGTCCTTAAAATCAAAATTTTAGAATCTAAATCATGGGTAGCTGTGCCAGCTAATTATTAGTTAGTTACACCCATCTTCCCCAATATCTTATTGACCATTTGACTAAAGTGAAAATATAAAATAAGTTAACTAACTGCATAATTAAATTTTATCTGTGTCACAAATTCTTAAATATCTAAAAACATGTCAATTTATCCAGTCCTTAAAATCAAAATTTTAGAATCTAATTCATGGGTAGCTGTGCCAGCTAATTATTAGTTAGTTACACCCATCTTCCCTAATATCTTATTGACTATTTGACTAAAGTGAAAATATAAAATAAGTTAACTAACTGCATAATTATATTTTATCTGTGTCACAAATTCTTAAATATCCAAAAACATCTCAAATTATCCAGTCCTTAAAATCAAAATTTTAGAATCTAAATCATGGGTAGCTGTGCCAGCTAATTATTAGTTAGTTACACCCATCTTCCCTAATATCTTATTGCCTATTTGACTAAAGTGAAAATATAAAATAAGTTAACTAACTGCATAATTATATTTTATCTGTGTCACAAATTCTTAAATATCTAAAAACATGTCAATTTATCCAGTCCTTAAAATCTAAATCATGAGTAGCTGTGCCAGCTAATAGTCAGTTACACCCATCTTCCCCAATATCTTATTGACTATTTGACTAAAGTGAAAATATAAATTAAGTTTACTAACTGCATATATTTTATCTGTGTCGAAGTCCATAAAGACAGTATCCAACGTAAGCTGGTAGGATCACGACTTTGCGACATCCCGAGAGATTTCTCCAATCAGTAGACGAGCTGCAGTGAGTTTCGTATGTTGGGATGCTTTACGTACCTACTAGGGACTCACTAGATATATACTTCTGTAGATTATGGTCACACTATGTTTATAAATAAATGTATTACATTATTAAGTAGTTAAGGCTCTCTTTTCCCACTTATAGCAATTTTGGTCATTTTAGTTTTAGTTAGTCTACTTCCATGGTTCGCCAAAGAACCAGAGTCACCGACATAGCTGTTAAAATTTGCAAGTTGAAGTGGCGATGGGCAGGCCACATCGCTCGAAGAACCGATAACCGATGGGGAAGAAAGGTTCTGGAGTGGAGACCACGAACCGGAAGATGCAGCGTAGGTAGGCCTCCCACTAGATGGACCGACGACATTGTGAGAGTCGCGGGCATCCAGTGGATGCAAAAGGCAGGCTGTAGTTCAGTGTGGAGGTTAAAGGGGGAGGCCTATGTTCAGCAGTGGATGTCTTCTGGCTGATGATGATGATGATGATGATGACTTCCATGGTTAGCTTCCGCTTTATTGTTAATATTCCAAAAACTCTTACGAAGCGCTTTGATTCCACTTTTATTGTTTGAACTGCTAGTCTGTGGAGTTCAATGCCTAAAACCTAACCTGCCTGCCTGGGTGGCTCTGGCACATGTGAAATAGTTTTTTTTTATTACTACACCCCTTGTGAGGGATAACTAGTAACCACAAAATATGTCTGTGATGGTAAGATGGCCAAAAAATAAAAATATGTAATATATTTAAAACTGAAATTCGGACATTTGTGTTACTGTTTTTAATGTAATTGTACCACTATGAAAATACCCGCGATACTTTCAGTCAGTAGTAATTATCATCATCATCAGCCCTGAATGACCACTGCTAGGTATAGGCCTCCCATTGTTTATGCCACTCTCCCCGGTAATACCACTGGTAATATTTTTGTAGTGGTTCAATCATTAAACCAAACCATGTGGAAGCATACCAGGACCCATAGCAGGGACCCGGGTATGTCCTAAAACTGCGACCAGAACCACCGGAGGATGGGCAGCAGCGTCCTGTTAGTACACGGTGAACGTACTGCGATCTCCAAGCCACCTGCCAAGCGTGGGGATTATGGCAACACCCCTCTCTAAGAGGGAGGCCTTGTTCAGCAGTGGACATTTAATGGCTGATGATGTGATGTGGAAGCATTAGTTACTAAATCAATTTAATTTCTCGCATAAGTGAAATTGTTAATTTCTTGTTGAGAAAATAAAGTTCTTTAACCCGAAACCACTGGTTTTACTGACAGCAAACAAAGGAAAACGAGTCCCCAATTCAGTATATGTTATGTTGTTTATATCTACAGCCTTTTCTTATAAAAAGTCCTCCCTAAAAGACGCCCTCGCAAAATATTAAGCCAAGTTCTTATTACGCCTATCATAATAAGTCATTTATATTCCAAATTCTCGTAAAACTTCAAAGTATTACGTGTCTTTAAAGTTGAGCGCGTCTTTAGTCGGATTAATAAAGTCAGTAATTATTGAAGTTTGGCTGACAGACTGGAATGTCAAATGAGCTGTTGAGAACTCAGCGTAAGTATACGATGATATATATGCTCTTCATCATTTCCCATCGGATCTTACACCGGAGCACCATCCTGCTGCACTGTTCTTACCACAGATTTTTGAAGTTATACTTCTTATGCGACTTGCAACAAGGTTGCGTTAAACGTTTAACGCTACCATGGAGGGGGAATTTTTCTCTCTCGTGTGGTTGCGAAATGCGTATCCTTTTTTCGCGCTGCGACTAGCCTGGTACTCCTGGTAGTGTAATGGTGTCGCTAATGGATTGAAAAGCCTAAGGAGCTAGGTTCGAATCTCCAGAAAAGCATATTTTTAAATTGTTGATATTTTTGCCCTAGTTATATATTTTAGGGTTCCTTGTTGAAGTATAACTTCTTCCGCGCGCAGGGACTCCCGCACTATTTTTTTTTTGTTTAAATTAAACCCGTCTAACGTAGCCCCCATATAAACGAAACGTCAGTCATTCGAAATCAGTTAGCAACTGTGATGAAATTTGAGACAACCCTAAAACATAAGGTCCAAGTTCTTTGGATGCGGAGTTCGACGCGTTGATCTAAATAAAAATGTTCAATCAAGGTTCACTCATAATGCCCGGCGACAGATATTCTATCGCATTTCCTTTCTATTTGCTTCTCTTTTCTGTGGCTTTTACCCAAAGAACTTGGACCTTACCTTCCCTACAAGGTTAATTGTTAGCTTATTATGACCAGAGAGGAGAATGTTATGGCAAAACAATTGAAATGTTCCAGAGATGGGTCATTGTTTTTTATCGATTATTCAAGCTATCGATACTTTTTAATTTTGAACTGTGTAACTAGCCGCGCCGCTTGCTGCATTTGTTAGCTGCGCCTGCTTTTCACCCGCGTGAATAATGATGAAAATGTATGATGATGGTGATGAAAAGTACTCCAGCGTATAGGATATCTCCATTCCATTTCCGTGAGAAGTAACAAACATACATAATTAATGTAAAAAAAAAAACATTTTCGATACTTCTTCACACCGAAACGCCATGACGAATTTTGATGAAATTTGGTATATAGATAGATACCAAAGATTTGATTTATAGATTTGGTATATTTGGTTTAGGTTCTGGAATAAAACTTAGAATATTTTTCATCATTGTTCAGGGTGTTCACTCGCGTTATGAACCTCCTTGAAGCAACCTTCTTTGGCTTAGATGACAATATCTTTTCTATGATGTAGGCAACGAACTGATGTAGGTAATATTTATGTCAATGTACAGCGCCAGTGTTTAGACTTCAACTGTTGCCGTTCCATACAAAATGTAAAGGAAAATTAATTTTCTTTGTATATTTTTGTGAGTTTTCCGATATTTCAATACTTATTCCGCTTTTCGGGGTGGATGATTCGGTCCAACAAATCTAAGATCATGAAAATAGGTCAAGCCGTTCTTGAGTTATAAATGTTGTACCACTTTGTGTACCACTACCCGACTTTGTTTTACATAATTATATTATTATAGAAGATATAGATTGAGAAATATTTCAAAGGGAAAGACACTCAATACAGTTACCTAGCTGTAATAAGCAGACAAAACAATATTCCAAATAAAATCTATACATTGTAAACATCGTAAACAAAACCCGACATATCTGTAAATATAGAATAAAATCACGTCTCACAATATTGTAAAAGAATTATGATTAAAATCCGATGGAGTATAAAGATAACTCGCCAGAGCGAACGTGTGGATGGGAGTGTCAAATCCAATTTGGAGTTGACACTGGGATCCCCTTAGAATGAGTGTGGGCAACACTCACACTGTAGTGGTTAGCAAGGAGTTTTTGGCGCCAACGTGGAAAAAACATGTCGGCTCGTTGGATTATTTTCCTAAACTTGTGTATTTTCGAGTGTCAATGTGCACTAAATGGTGAATTAATATTCATTAAGTGCTCGTAAACGTGCTCGAGTGTGGGAAAGTGATATAACGAGGTGAAACGTGTCTTTTCGTGTTGTTTCCAAAACTCCATTGGAGCCCCTTGTTAAGTCTCCACCACTTTACAGGGGCATGAGTTTGACTTGACCGTGACTTACTTAGCTTGACTCTGACTGTGACTATGACTGGTTCGACCCTATTTAGACTACGTAAACTGTTTAATATTACAAGTAAAGGACATTGAATCCACGCTCATGAAAATTTTAACAAAAAAAAAAGTGGTTAGCAAAGGAGTTTTGGCGCCAACGCGGAAAAAAATATGTCGGCTCGTTTATTTTCCTAAACTTGTGTATTTTCGAATGTTAATGTGTAATTGTGGTTTATTATTTACTAGCGGTCCGCCCCGGCTTCGTACGGGTATAGATATATGGCCTTTGTCACCCGGGGATAGTGTAGCTTCCCAACAGTGAAAGAATTTTTCAAATCAGTTCAGTAGTTTCGGAGTCTATTCAATGCAAACAAACAATCAAATGTTTCCTCTTTATAATATTAGTATAGAAGTATATATTAAGTACTCGTGAACGTGCTCGAGTGTGGACAAGTGATATAACGAGGTGAGACATGTCTTTTCGTGTTGTTTCCAAAACTCCATAGAAGCCTCTTATAAAACCTCTGCCACTTTACTGGGGCATGATATTGACTGGACCGTGACATAATTTGCTTGACTCTGACAATGGCTTGTTTGACTCTGTTTAATATTATGTAAACTTGTTTAATATTACGACTGAAGGACTTTTTATAAATGGTCAAGGAAAAAATTACAAAAAACAGGTTAGCACACACTTGATTCTGCCCGGAGTTTTGTTTTTGGCAAGTACTTTGTATACCCTATTGTATACAAAGTCCTTGAGCGTGCCATAAAAATGGTATACTAACACACGCTTTGCGAGAAAGGGACAGAACATCTGCTATCTATCCCCACCAAAAACTTTAAACGCTCATATCTCAGTGATTTATCAGCCAATTTTTGCAGTATGTGTACCTAATGTATTTCGTTATATAAGCTTGGCTAAGTCTGTTATCTATACTAATATTATAAAGAGGAAAGATTTGATTGTTTGTTTGTTTGTTTGCATTGAATAGGCTCCGAAACTACTGACCCGATTTGAAAAATTCTTTCACCGACGGGAAGCTATACTATCCCCGGGTGACATAGGCTATAATCTATACCCGTGCGAAGCTGGGGCGGACCGCTAGTTTGTAATAAATGAAACATTATAACACGTGCCTATTTAATTAAGATACCCTACGCTACGGTGTGAGTAGCGACCTCGTTTTTACTGCCTGTCATTCAATTCGAGAGGTTATAACATCTCTGGATGTTTTGATTGAATATTGGACACGATATAAAAAAATACTCGTTTGTAATTTTATGATTCGAACAACGTTTCTTGATAAGATCTATGTACGACAGCTGTTTGAAATTCGAATATGATTTGTTTTATAAAAGCTATAAAATATTGCCGAAGTCGGTGGAAATATATTGAACGATTCAAAACTGTTTTTACTACAAAACCAATCTATGTAGGTAATTACTGTTAGGTATTCGGAGAGTGTGCTTCAGATCTGCATGATTTAATTCTCTCCTGCCTATTTTTCTATCGGACTGCCAGAGCGGGCAAGAAAAATTGATACCGCTTTATGGTTGATATTCCCATATTACGAAAACCCATACGAAGCGCTTTTATTCCACATTTACTGCTAGTCTGTAGAATGCGCTGCCTGAATGGGTGTTTCCCGATGGTTACAATCTGTCTTCAAATCGAGAGTGAATCGGTTTCGGCAAGAATGCTCCATCGTAGACCGCATCATCGCTTAAAAACAAGCGAGGTGGCGGTCAAACGCAAGCCTATTACAAAACAAAAATAAGTGAGGAAACATTTTTCGAAATTACAGGACGAGAAATATTTGCTTAGTAATGTATCGAATACCATTATATTGTAAAAAGAAAATGAACTCGAATTATGTAACTCTACATTGACAAGATCCCCAAAGAGCGTCATGATAAATGGCCCCAAAAGCTCTTATTACGTTAACATTGCTTTTTGACGCGTCACCCTCAAGACAAATAATCCAAGCTCGTCCTGTAGCTCTGATTGCTTCAGTAAAGCTAAAACGATGATTGATTAAGCAATCGCAATTTCGTGTCATCATCTTCATCATCATTTCAGCCATAGGACGTCCATTGCTGGACATAAGCCTCCCCATCGATCTCCGAAGGGCCGGTTGGAAGCGGCCTGCATCCAGCGTTTCCCTGCGGTCTCTTTTAGGTCGTCTGTCAATCTTGTGTGAGGGCGTCCTACGCTGCGCTTACCGGTCCGTGGTCACCATTCGAGAACCATGTTTGTTTACAAAGAACAAGCTTTTATAATGTAGGATATTTTATTGGGTTGTATTATCTGACTTATATTTGATGTCGAAGGCTATCCTACATGTATGTGCGTGGGTAATTGAAACTCTAGTAGATGGATTAAGTACTTGCGCAGAGACATCACAACCCTCAGTATTAGGTCCAAATAACTTGACCTCCGGAATGTACAGGAACCTTTGAACGTACGGCTCATCTTAAGCTGGCGTAGATTTGCAGCGCACTTTGTAGTGTACGTTGAGTAGGTACTTAGATAGCCTATCTGAAGACATCCTTTAGAAAGGAAATACCTACTCTATTTATAATGTTCGAGAAAGTTCTAGAAATTTTGGAATGATGGGCATAATTCTAAAATGAGTACAAACTATTATAATCGATTTGGAATGTTCGAGAAAGATCTAGAAATTTCTGGAATGATCTAGAAAATTCTTAAATGACTGCAAACTATTATAATCGATATAAAATGTTCGAGAATGTTCTATTTGCACCAGACTGGTAACCCCTTTGTTTACATAAAATATCTAAGATTAGTAAACGGAGTATAATGTAATATTATAATCTATACTAATATTATAAAGAGGAAATATTTGATTGTTTGTTTGTTTGCATTGAATAGGCTCCGAAACTACTGAACCGATTTGAAACATTCTTTCACTGTTGGGAAGCTACACTATCCCCGAGTGACATAGGCTATAATCTATACCCGTGCCAAGCTGGGGCGGACTGCTAGTGGTTCTATAAAAACCTGGTTGGTGGTTCTGGTTCTGTTCTATTCAGCTTTCAGATACAAACAAACAAACTTATAAACACTTCGAGTTAAATAAAAGCTTGTCACTTGTATAAATGGTATTTCAGAGTTGGTTTGTTAATACATTTTAGAAGATAAATCAAATAAAAGAGACGCCATGTAAAGTAAATTTCATAATCCTGTCCTCAACATTGTGTGGTACGTCAAAATCACAAGTGAATTACAGACCTCTCACTTCCTTAAATCCGAGGGTTCAGATTAAGCTTTCCGACCTTCACCCAATGAAGGGCTGAGTACTGAGACCCCTTTGAGGTGTCCTCAATGAAATACATCCCTTTGATGGAAGTGTCCTCAAATGGATTGGAGACGAGATTGCGTTCGATTCGCGCCTCAAATGTATTGAACTATAAAATGCCGATTTCAGTTCTGTTTTGATTGGTTTAGGATGGGGCTGCCGGCTGGAAGTTTCTACGGATGAGTTGGTTGGTTTACACTAGGCCTCTCGAGTGAATATCTTGATTTACTAACTGTCAGACAAATCCGGAATTGAATAAGATTATCAGTTACACCGACACTGAATTATAGAGGCTTAGCGCCAACGTAAAAAAAAATATTTTTATTAAATTGGTCCAGTTGGTAGGGAACTTACCTTCTGAGTTTGGGGGCGTGGGTTCGATCCCAGCTAGGACAAACATTTTTGTGATGAACATTTGTGTTTGTTCTATATCTGAATGTTATATCTATTTAAGTATATATTTAAAAATATATATGTAAGTATGTATATCAGTCTCTGGCAGCCATATTACAAGCTTTGCTTAGTTTGGGGTCAGATGACCGTGTGTGCAAAAATTTCCCGAATATTTATGTATTTATAGTGTGGAGTTCTAATGGGGAGGCCTAGGAGGAGAATCATAATTTCAGCCATAGGACGTCCACTGCTGGACAGAGGCCTCTCCCATCGATCTCTAAAAGGGCCGGTTGGAAGCGGCCTGCATCCAGCGTTTTCCTGCGGTCTCTTTTAGGTCGTCTGTCCATCTTGTGGGTGGACGTCCTACGCTATGCTTACCGGTCCATGGTCTACATTCGAGAACCTTTCGACAGTCTGCCTTTTGTATCCACTGGATGCCAGCGACTCTCACTATGTCGTCGGTCCATCTAGTGGGAGGCCTACCTACGCTCCGTCTTCCGGTTCGTGGTCTCTACTCAAGAACCTTTCTCCCCATCGGTTATCGGTTCTTCGAGCGATGTGGCCTGCCCAGACTTCATTTATAAGAACAAATTCTTTTAAACCGTAAATAATGCGTCATAAATTTTGAATACGAAACAAAAAGTCCCACGACAAAGGGAAAGCAGTCATTACTCAAGCTATTCAAGTAAAAAGATACAGTTTCCCTCTGCCCTTATCCACCTTTACCTCAGGATACAGAGTACTCAATATACAACAGACACAGTTACATAGCTCCACTGTCTAGCAATTAACATAAGATTTCATTATGGAGACTGATGTGTTTTTGCCATTGAGATACAATTTCTATGTATTGTATCTCAATGGCACTTGCACATATTTTGTTACTAGCTGCGCCCCGCGATTTCACCCGCGTAGTTATGAAAAATGGCGATGATGATGAAAAGTAGCCTATGTCACTCTCTGGCTCTTGAAATATACCCATGCAAAAAATCAGGTCGATCCGTTGTTACGTTGCAGCGTGAAAGAGGAACAAACATCCATACATCTATACATACAAACTTTCGCTTTTATAATTAGGTTAAACGGGAATAACTTACGTAAGATTAAGCTAGTTTCTCTGACTATAAAAAAAAAGTGTGTCCAGGTAGTGGAAACAAAAAGTAATATATTTTTTATTTCACCATCTGAACACACCCAAAAATCTTCGTGTGATCAGTTGACGAAACAATAAATGTATTTTATTTCGCGTTTCACTAACTGACCACACGTGTGATCAGATCGTTTCGGACTTGAGAGCGATGCAAATAGTAAAAATGTCGACAGGTAGAAATATTTTCAAAAAGTTGACATACTTACAAGGACGCATATGTTCAGATGGGCGTTCAGATGTTAAGGGCCCTGATTCTGTAACTACAAACACGCACGTAACGTGCCATGTTAAGTTTACCTCTAAAAGTTGGTCTTTATTCCTAGGGAATAGAGTCCAAATTCTAAGAGGTTAACTTAACACAGCGCGTTACGTGCGTGTTAATGTTACGGAATCAGGGCCCAGAATGTTCAGAAAATTAAATTTTCTTTTTCTCTCCCGTTGGTTGCACCGCGGACCGTCAATTAAATCTCTCACGTCTGTTCGCTACTTTAGCATGCTGGCTACATTATTACGCTGAATGGTAATGCTTAGGTATTAGTTGAGCCTGAAAAACGCCAACATTAAGAGGCTATTTAAAGAAATTAGTGACCTCTGCTACTGTACGCGTTTGTACTGCGTGTTTATCTCAAGGGGAGCGATTGCCTTATATTTCATTGCTTTCTGTGTGCATACCTTTGAACACGAGAACTTATTTATAAGATAAAAGCTATGCAGAAGATGAAAATGGGAGAGTAAATAGAGTAAAGGATGATATATCAGTCTCATTGAGCTAAAAGGTACTCATTTTATTTTATCATAACTTTACAAATTGTGTCGACGTTGATGTAAATATGATACTTTTCATAGTCGTACTTCTTCTTTTTTGTCATGCTCTATGATGAAGAAATATTATAGTTAAGAATAAGACAAATATTAAAAATTATTTAAACATATTTTAAATATGTTTTAAATGTTTATCGGGACTTATCACGCATTATTTAATATAGGTAAAAAATATGTACCTTTCGCTCGACGTTTCGACCATGTTACAATGGCCGTGGTCACGAGCTTACTGAAAACTGCGGGTGAGTCCGGCGAGAAGAGCGGGTGTTTTGTTCTCCTACCCTCACTTGATCTTGAAAAATCGCAGGGTTGTCACTACGACACACAACATAGACTGTATCGGTAAATGTCCTAGCACCTACACCGCGGTTTGTACACTTGCTCACTACGGGATTCCACGACGCCGCTAACTTAAATCCATCATCCCGGTTGAAATTGCGATGTTTTCTAATTTCAACCGCTTCACGAACCATTCTTGAAAAATAATGTCGTTCAGTGTACATGTGTTCAAATCGCGAAAGTTTAAAAATCTCCATATTTTAAATGGTTTAGGAAGTTTTTGTATCGTCATCAGAGTCTAAGTGGCTCATCCATTAACTACCAGAGATATCTATTAATGGACATAAAACATAATTTATTTGTGGCAAAAGAAACACAATATACAATGTAAAAAATACAAGTAAAACTTTCAGATATTTCAGGTATAGAGACATTCAGTGGAGGGCACTAAAGTAACTCAGAATCATCGAGATACAATAGAAATAGACTCACAATCATGCCAAAAAAATTCCGAAGCAAAACACGGCGCACGCTACGATTTCCGCAGACTTTTTGGATAGTTACAAAGTAACCGCGATCCGACTACAACGCCGGGCGATGCCAGAGCTACGATGACATAGCGGACAACTAACGTTGAACACTATGCAAGCGTTAGGTATAACGACTAAATTGGAGTAAATTTGGCATTGTGAACCAAGTGCTGGCCAAGTGCGTCGGTGAAAAATTTCTAATCACCACCGGTTTTTGTACGATCACCGGAGTTAAGCAACGTCGGGTGCGGTAAGTACTTGGATGGGTGACCGCCTGGTCGTGATGTTGTCTTTTTGCACTACTTTTTTGTACTTTAGTATTTAAGAATTTATATGATGATCATATCATCGAGATACAATTCCTATAGGGTCACAATCTCTCAGTGAAAACAGTCAAAAAACGTCATTGTACATACATTGTATCAATTATATACTTCACAATGCCACATTTACTTCAATTTAGACGTTATGTCGCTTGCAAAGTGTTCAACGTTAGTTGCCCACTGTGTTCTCGTAGCTCTAGCATCGCGCGGCGTTGTAGTCGGACCGCGGTTACCTTGTTACTATCAATAAGTCGTTTCGTAGCGTGCGCCGAGTTTTGGTTCGGACATTTTTTTGGGCACGATTGTGACTCTATAATATGTATTGTATCTCGATGGATGGTACCGAACCCTCAGTGCGCGAGCTCGACTCGCACTTGTCCGGTTTATTTTTGCTTATATAGCCCCTTGTGGTATTCATATATAAGTGGTGATAAGAATCTTCTCATTTATATTTAAAAATATGTACATATAATAGAAAGCCCGTAATCATTGTAAAGGAAATTGGAGCAACGCTTTTAAGCAATATTGGTTTCCCTTTGAGCCAAGATAACTACGTAATAGCCGACTTCAGAACCTTTATCAATAAAAATCACCCCCGACCGTCTTTGTGTCACCAACACCCAAAATAATTGGGATCGTTTATTTATTAATTAAATTACGACCCTTTTCTTAATAGAGCTTAATTAAGCAGTACGTAAACTTCAAGCATAATAACACAATGTAAAGATAATTATAAGCATTAAAACAAATGTAAAAAAAGAGTTTAAAGTCTCTTGCATTATTTTTATTTCCTTTAATAGCAAATGCCTTTATTATCCTAACAAAATACAAATAAAAATATTATAACAGTTGCCATTGTAAAAAAGTGAACGAAAAAAAAAACGATTATTAAGCTTTTAAAACTACGATTATACAGTACAAGTCAATTTATTACTGTAAAATATAAAAAGAAACATGCAGGTTTTTAAAATGGTACTGCACCTGTCAGACGCATTTTATCAGCGCACAGACTGTAACACTAAATACCTAAACAACTTAGCCTATTACACAAAAAACAATTAATCTATTCATTGACCGTTGAAAGTCGTGAATATTAGCTTATGAACCAGAGTCACCAACATAGCTATTAAAAGTGACAATGGGTAGACCACATCGCTCGAAGAACCGATAATTGATGGGGTAGAAAGGTTCTTGAGTGGAGACCACAAACTGGAAGACGCAGCGTAGGTAGGCCGCACTAGATGGACCGACGACATCGTGAGAGTTGCGGGCATCCAGTGACGAGCGAGTGAGTGAGATGGCAGGCTGTCGTTCAGTGTGGAGTTCTAAGAGGGAGGCTTATGTTCAGCAGTCGGCGTCTTCTGGCTGATGATGATGATGATGAGAGCGTTGCAGGTCTAGAGATAATCATCCACTTCGCACCACAGGCAGCGTGCTGTTGACATTGCCACACTGTTTTGTATTGTTCTTATGAATAAAGATTTAGTACTGCTCTCAAAATTACATCGTTCCTTGATCAAAGAACATGCAATTAAGATATCAATTCCATCATCCTTGAAAGCATTAACAGGAGGTTATGGGGGTTTTAAGCTAAGTAGTGTTGTTCAGTTTAGTTAAAAACATAATTAGCGGCCTAATCGACAAATTCATTTGTCTGTTTTAAATTCATGGTATTAGTTTTATTTTATTTAACACTGTTTTGGTTACCATATTCTTCATTCTTCAAAAAACAGAGAGTAATGGAACTACTTGGATAAAAATTCAAACTATTTAGTTTTATCAATGGAACAACCAATATAACTAGTCGGAACTGATCGAACTAATAACCAAACTGCTTTATACAACTTTTTTTATTGAAATGCCGCAATTGACTTTTTTATGACTGTACATACATAAACTGCATGCATACAGCGTGCTGAAAGGGTGCTATATAAATAAAGTTAAACCATAGGGAAAGACCATTCCTCTTGGTAAATTCTTAAAGGGTCAAGGGGAGGATTATTATTATTTATTTTTTGAGTAGGCTGATGAATACAATAATTGTTGCACTAACATCTAGCATAATAATAATGTATCAGTTGATCAATAAATGTTTTCTGATTCTGATTCTGAAAAGTATAGCTGTAATGTAAAATGTTTCTTTGCGGTTTCCTTCATAATTATGAAATCTGTATGTTAAAATAAAGCAGGAAGAATTTAATAAATAAGTATTTGAACGAATTCAAAAAATCAGGGAGAAAAGCGCCAAATAAGTGTTACTTTTTTTCTATTGAGCGAAATGTCCTTAATCGTATTTCAGTCTTCAGAGGTTCCTAGATAAAACTATGACACTGTTTTTGTAATTTTAAGCTAACCATGGAAGTACGCACACTCCAACCAGAATGAACAAATTGCTAAAAGTCGGAAAAGAGGGCCTTAAGTGTTTAAATTTAAATTATTTCCCGTTCAAAGGTGCATCAATTAATCTCTTGGAAGCTTGGAAGCTACAGCACTTATGTCAAGGGCAAAATACTTACATACAGATCCCTTACATGGCTGGCATAAGTCTCAAGGACTCTGGAACAGCTTAAGGTTGCGAGTCCTTTTATCCTTGCCACCCTGAAGAGGGGGTTGTAAAGTTAACGAAATTGTCTTCTCATGTAGAGGATTTCATCACATTTTAATGGGGGTGAAGACGAGCCATTAGGTGATTGTTTATCGATGGTCTATCTTTATTGCTATTTTACAATAATTTGAGTAGTGGTCGCTGATTTATTTAAATTTAAGTGTTTTCTACTCTCGCTTACCGACAGGCGAGTTGGTGGCCAAACGCAGATCTATTTCTATGTAAAAAAGGTATAAAAGGCGGTCTTATCGTTAAAAACACGCTAACCTATCCAAAGATCAATGTAGTGTGTAACTTTTTTTAACACGGATAAGACTTTCAGAGCGGGCACGAAAAATCGTCACCGCTTTATGGTTGATATTCCGAAAACTAATACAAAGCGCTTAGTTTCCACATTTATTATGCGAACTGCTAGTCTGTGGAATTCGCTGCCTGAATGGGTGTTCCCCGATGGTACAATCTGGGTGTCTTCAAATCACGAGTGAATCGGTTCCTTCTAGGCAAGCGTGCTCAAACGTAGACCGCATCATCGCTTAACATCAGGCGTGATGGTGGTCAAACACAAGCTTATTATTTATAAAAAAAAATATATATAAGTCCGCGTTTGTCCACCAACTCGGCTTTTGGTAAGCGACGATGTGGTTGAAGATGAAGCACACAGACTTAGATGATACCTATTCACTCTGGCTTTGCGTTCACTGAATGGACAATTATACGCAATCAATATTGTCTCTACAAAAGTTTCTCATCCCTCAACCTTTCGGTCATGAATAAAGGTAGCAATAGCATTCCAATCTCGGCGACCGCGACTGGCGACCACGACCGCGTAAAACAATGCAAGCGACCGTGTCGCGCGACGTGTAGGTCGCTTGCATTGTTTAGCACTCCGTAATATAAATTCACTAGCGACCCACCCGTGTAATTTACGTGCGAAGCCGGGGCGGGTCGCTAGTCACTATCACTATCACTACATAGTATAAAACAAAGTCGCTGTCGCTGTCTGTCCGTCCCTATGTATGCTTAAATCTTTAAAACTACGCAACGGATTTTGAAGCGGTCTTTTTTAATAGATGGAGTGATTCAAGAGGAAGGTACGTAAATTACACCCGTGCGAAGCCGTACGGGCGTGTCGCTAGTTATATATATAACTCCGTGAAAATGTATCTAACTGATGGTGAAAACCGCATCAAAATCCGTTGCGTAGTTTAGAAGGAGTTAGTGCAGACATACAGACAGACGCGGAAAGCGACTTTAATTTATACAATGTAGAGAAGATAGAGAAGATAGAGAAGAGAAGAGAAGAGATAGAGATAGAGATGCTGAGCAGTGGGTCGCGCGACGTGGCGTTTGCCGTCGTTCCCGGTCGTCGGTCGTAGTCGCCAAGATCAAATTGCTACCTTAAGACTTCATACAGATTAAAGTCGCAGCAATTCGTCAGTAAATTGCAGTAACAAGTGAGCGGAGTCAGTAAAACAAGGCAGTAACAAGTGAGGAGAGTCGTCAGTAAAACAAGTACTGGCTCGGTGGACGCGTTATCTGCCGAGCGTTTCCACGAATTGCTTATTACGCGTCGCACTGATGGGAATGGGCGTGGTGAGAATTACGAGAGGTAGCGATTTCGTAATTTACGTCTCATCATCATCATCATCATCATCATTTCAGCCATAGGACGTCCACTGCTGGACATAGGCCTCCCCCATCGTTCTCCAATAGGGCCGGTTGGACGCGGTCTGTTAACATCTACCCCACTTTAATCATAATCATAGCCCTAATTACCCATATTACATACTACCTGCGCCCCGCGGTTTCACCCGCGTAGTGATGAAAAATGGTGATGATGATGATGAAAAGTACACACAGACACACTTGTCACTCTCTGGCTTTTGAACTATACCCATGCAAAAAGTCAAGTCGATCCGTTGTTCCATTGCAGCGTGAAAGAGGAACAAACATCAATACATCTATACATACAAACATTCGAGTTTATAATATTAGTAGGATTATAACATTTTATTATTGCCCATATTGCAAATTATTACCAACACTCACCAATGTATTGAAATTATCGAATGTATTCCTATTACAATAACATTTGCAACGATTTGGATATTTTTAATACTACATCAAGTTCAGGCAGTATCAAAAAACATTGTAATTCCTATCTTTAATTTAAGTAGTGTATTAACTAAATATTTCTATTGTATTCATTCACGTGTATGCAGTGTTCACTTCTAGGAGTTGGTACATTTCCATATATGTATATATGTTTTTTTTTTTTTCAATAATTTTAACTTATGATATTGGGCAAGTGCCTTTATTAACTAAACAAAATACAAGCTAATTAATACTAACACTACACATACAGTTAGACTGCCCATAGACCGTTGAAGGTCATGCTGGCGGCATTACCACGTTGAATGGTAATGCTTATGCGTTGAGCCAGAAACACGCCAGCATACTGGTCACGCGTCGCATTAACCAGGCGCTCTGAAAGATTTTTGAAAATAAGGTGAGCCACCGGTCCCCAAGGGCCCAATGTCTCAACCCCAAACGCCTCAAATTATGTAACCACTGCCAAGGTTAGCGTATTTGCGACGCTTGTGCTATAAATATGTAGTCATGAGAACGTCACTTATAAATTAGACCACCGCGTAAAGGACGGGCGCGCGCTGTCGACATTCGGCTTATCACAGTTCCTCACTTACTCAACCTCTATGGAGTACCTATCTACCTATTGCAGACACATATTTTAGCCCTCGACGAAAAAGAGGCTTATTTTGTCCCTTGTAATTTTAATTATAACAGTTATTTATGATCATTAAGTTATTGCCCATGGTAAGGTTGTGGATGGAGTTCTCGATATTTTGGCCCATTTAGGTACATGCACCATGTTCACGGGAAGACTGAAGAATGGGGGCGGTTGGTCAAGCTACGATGACAACTAAAGTTGAACACTATGCAAGCGACATAACGTTTAAATTGGAGAAAATGTGGCATTGTGAAGTATATAATTGATACAATGTATGTACAACCACATCGCTCGAAGAACCGATAACCGATGGGGAAGAAAGGTTCAAGAGTGGCAACCACGAACCGGAAGACGCAGCGTAGGGAGGCCTCCCTAGATGGACCAACGACATTGTGAGAGTCGCGGGCATCCAGTGGATGCAAAAGGCAGGCTGTCGTTTAGTGTGGAGGTTAAAGGGGGAGGCCTATGTTCAGCAGTGGACGTCTTCTGGCTGATGATAATGATGATGATGATGATGTACAATGACGCGATTTTTTACTGTTTTCATTGAGAGATTGTGACTCTATAGGAATAAATATCTCGATGTTATTACCATACTTATTACATATTAAAAAATATCAAATCAAAAAATATGTTTGTGATGCATTGATAGTTAACAAAAGGTCAGGTTTTGTCACTTTTTGCATATGCACTCCGTGATTTTATATCGAAAACTAGCGATCCGCCCGCCCGGCTTCGCACGGGTGTAATTTACGTGCGAAGCCGGGGCAGGTCGCTAGTTATATATATAAACCTTCCTTGAAAATGTATCTAACTGATGGTGAAAACCGTATCAAAATCCGTTGCGTGGTTTAGGAGGAGTTAGCGGCCATACAGACAGACGCGGAAAGCGACTTCAATTTATACTATGTAGAGATAGAGAAGAGATACGCAAGTGAGAGAGTTGCAGAGAAGGGAACAGTCCCCTTAAAACAGTGTTCTTTTAATTGTTGTATGCCGAACGACTGGTTTAACACCTAGCTCGGCAGCAGCCACTCAATTATTTTAGCAACCATGTAGCCTTATATTAGTTTCTATTTGTTATGTAATTGTTTATTAGCGAATAAAGATTATTATTATTATACTATTATTATATTAATTATTGTCTCGCAGGACTTGCTGCAAGCTTCGCGTGCAATAAACGCGGCAAATTCTTGACGCAAATCCAAAGTCCACAGTTTTATAATGCATTTCCTTCCATATATCAAAAACTAACCTAAGCTGAGGAAGTACAAATAAGTTTTCAAAGTATTAAGAGTAAAATAACTTTGGACTTTGTTCAAGAGTAGTTGAAAGTTTCGAAAAAGAACCAGCTTACAGGCTCATCCTGAGATGATTTAATTGTATAATATAAGCACGTACTATAAGGTTACGCAGAACGGTAGCACTGAACCGTAAGGAGATAATTGACAATACATAAATTTAAAAAAAAAACAGTCACTAGACTGCCTGTCAGAAGTGAAAACATTCACCTATTCCACAAGAGATGGCGCTATTTGTGCGTGATCGTCACGCGAGTTCAGGCTTTTGCACCATCCCAAAAAGTGCCCACCGCGCCTCAAGAAGTTTTTACTCCCAAAAATTTAAACACTGGCATCTAGAACCTTTCACAAAAGGGAGAATTCTGTGACTGGCATATAGGTTAAAAAAAAAAACTTTTTGGTTGTTTAGTACCTAAGTATAGTTTAAAAACTCAATAAATAAATATTTAATTTGATTTTCTCTCAAAGTGGCGTTCAGTTGCAAATACTACAAAACCAAACAAACGCCATCCAAAGACTGACTGAATCGTCCGTTGCCTTCGCCAATTTCGGTAACTTACGCTCGCGCGTCCTGAATTGCACTTTATTGTGTAGAAGCAAGAGTCGCTACTTATTTAAATGATTTTGCGGATTGAATCTTCTGTACTTGAACTAATATTTCTTCAGTGATACTGCTTTAGCTCATATATGTCTACTGTGACCATAGCATGGTGGTCTGGTGGTAAGGCACTTTCTGATGCCCAGTTGGCTAGCTACCACCCTCAAGTTGAAAATCTGTCACCAATGAACTAACAGTGTACTCCGTCAGCCCGTAGCGTACCTACTATAAACTCTTATATAATCCACGTCACAACGTAGAAATATTTGATGCAATTGTTTAGTGGACAGAATTTTGGACATCTCGATCGTATCTCAAAGACAATGCTTGGTAAAACAGAACGCATCGCTTCCTTTCACGTTACAATAGCATAATACACTATACACAAATATACATGGCATGGCTTGTCCAATACAGGAAAGAAACAGTAAGGTAAACTTCTAATTCAATGCTTTTTGATCAACGAAATTTTAAATCAATCGATGTTTCTGGTCCACACCACATGCGATGGTTCCACATTATCGTGCCTAGGTATCTATGATTCAGTTTTTATGTATTATTAATGGGATATTTAAAAAAAAAACTAAGAAAGATGGAAGATTGTTTTGTTTGCCTCTGCATCTAACATAGAAACTTTTTAAAATTTCAAAAAGATAACTAATCATCGCAGACACTCGGCCTAAAAATAGTTTAAATATGTAATTAGATTTACGGGAATGGTATGGTCGAACATCGACAAAACTACTTTAAAAAAAAGAAAACAAAAGACACGCGAGCAATGACAAGCAGAACTCAGAGTTTTCATTGGTTAAAAACTCTATATTTGTTAAAAAAATATATATAAAAAATGCATGTGTTTTTTTAATTAAAAAAGCCGATGACTATATGACAATTTTTATAACATACTAATTTTATGTTGACATTAATTTTACTGCAATTTGTTGTATTTATTATATTAGTTTTGAAAATAGACTGATAATGAAATTCTGCTAAGTTCAGGGATGGTCACTGGTTAGGTGACGTCATCGTATATACAAAAAAGAGACATGCAATGTGCGGATAAAAAAAAATACTACACTTCCTCAATTTGGGTATTCAATAGGGCTTTAAAAATGAAAGAAAAATATCGTACAGTATTTTTACCACTTTATTTTAAAGAAAGAAGTCTTTGTTTTATAACCGCAAAACTGTCCCTACTGCTAGTATAATCTGTGGTGTTTATAAGGTACAATGCTTAGCATACAATAGTGGCGAACTAGCATTGTAGTTGGCATGCCACCAACACCCATACATTGGCAGGCAAGACAAGTGAATGTGAGAATGCAATCAACCTTAATTATTTAACTTTAAAGGCTTTATGCGAAAATTATTTAGCAGTATTTCTTTAACTGTTAATTCTAACATTGAAGATGGATGAACTGTGTGAAAGAGGTGAGCAGAAACTAGGTAAATATGATAATGAAATAAACCGGCCAAGTGCGAGTCGGGCTCGCGCACTGTGGGTTCCGTACCACCACCAAATTCAAAACGAAATTACTAGTTATAACTTGGTAATGAACATGAATTTGACACCGACTCATCATCATAGTCAGCCTTTTAACAGTCCACTGCTGGATTTTTAGCCTATCCCCGAAAATAATGATTGGGCCATATCCACCACGCTGGCCCAGTGCGGGTTGGTGGATTTACATACGCCATTGAATTTCTTCTCCGTACGTATACAGGTTTCCTCACGATGTTTTCCTTCACCGAAAAGCCAGTGGTATGAAAATCCGTACATAACCTGCAAAGAGCTCATTGGTACGGGCCCGGGGTTTGAACCCGCGACCTCACGCTATCAAGTCTAGCGGTCTCCCAAATAGGCTACCACGGCTCGCACTTGTCCATTTTTTTTGTATAATTTAGAGTGTGTAATGATCATGCCAAGTTTGCCGTTTGTATATTATTATTGTTTTTACATGACACCTAATACAAAAATACCTATAAAAAATACGTAGGTTGTATGGGGACCCTTTTGTTTGTACTTTTTGACTTTTTTATTATTTCTAAGTTATTCCGCAGTAACATTACATATTCTGTGAAGATTTCAACTGGCTATATATTACAGTTCGAATGATACAGACGGACAGACAGACAATGTAGGCTTAGTAATAGGGTGTTGTAAGGGACCCTATAGACCCTAACCCATCTTAAAAAAACTGACCTGGATCGTCTTAAGCTACTCCACGATGTTGATCATTATAGTATGTAAGAACGGATAGTAGTCAAAATCCAAACAGAAAGCTCGTTTTTCTCCGCGCAAAAGGTTAGGGTAACCACGAAAACAACTGCCAAACATCGTCGAATTAAATTCGCTTCTCATTTACTATATTTCGAGAAGGAAAGTTGTAGAAACAAGTCGGAATTTCCCTTTTTGAATTGCGCATGGCCAAAGCAAATTAAATGGGTTTTGAGGACTTTATTTTAAAGTTGGGAAACTGGGAATATTATTTCATTTCACTTGTAGTCTTTACAAATGTAATTTAGCTGTTTCTAACCGAATGTTCAGACGGACGGTAACATTCTCGGATGAATATTATAAAACATATGAGAAACTGTTTATACTCAGTAAAGTATAAAGCAGAATATAATACAGGGTGTAAGGGGAACTCTCTCAAATCCAAAAGAAGGTAATTGTACTCATCATTATGAACCACTTTTAATATGGAACTAACCTGAAATCGCGAAAAAAAAGCAGCTGTTCCATATATTTTGTCGAGTGTCAATGACCGTTTTCTGTAGAACAGCTGATTTTTTTTCGCGATTTCAGAGCTGGTCCCTTAGTAAAATTTGTTCATATTGGTGAGTATAATTACCTTCTTTTGGCTTCGAGAGTGTTCCCCTTACACCCCGTATAGCGATGGTCATGCGACCGACTCTGGGAGCGCGCTTGTTCTCTGATGATAATGATGATAGAGCAATAATAGCTACGAAATCACTTAGACGGTTTTTTAGGGTTTTGTAAGCAACCCTTATAAGTTCGTTCTCTCCTTCCGTCTGTCCGTCTGTCATAATTCTTTAGAACCTTCTAAGTTCTAATAGTTGGTGCATGAAAATTTGCACAATATCTGTATTAGTAGAGATCTCAATTTTAAAAGCATTTATAAATGTATGCATTTTGAAAAGAGTAAAGAGAAATTTGTCATCGACTCGCACTTGGCCATTATTTATTATTAGTTGTTATACTTTAGAGTGTGTACTATATTCATGCTAAGTTTGACGCTTTTATGTATTATCGTTTTTACATTAGAGCAAATATTTAAAAAAAAAAACGTTTGTTGTATGGATCCACTTTAGTTTTTACTTTTTGACTTACTTACTTACTTATTACGTATTATTTATTAGTTAATCCGCCGTAACATCACCTACATATTCTGTGAAAAATTTCAAATGGCTATCAATTACGGTTAGAAAGATACAGCCGTTAAAAGGTTGGACAGACGGACAGACAGACAGCGTAGGTTCAGTAATATGGTCCCTTTTTTACCCTTTGCGTTCTCCTCTCCCTGAGTTCGTTTGCTCAATGTTGAGCGTCGTGTTGCTCCCGATCTTTTGTACTTTGGCGAGAAATCTGCTTCCATCTCTGACGGTCTCCAGCCTGGTTCATCGCGTCAGAGATGTTCGTGCCGAGCTCTTTTGACAGTTGGTCGGTCCATCTTGTTGGGCTACGACCACGGGTCTTTTCCTTCCATTTTGCGGGTCACTATTAATTTCTCCTGTTTGTCGATACCTTTTGCTTACGGAACCCTAAAACGTGACCAGTATTTTTGAGAGATCAAGACGGCTTCCCAGAAATTAATCTTGAAAACACTCCGCTGGTTCGACAACAATTTATTTATGTCGGTTCGCACCCCTGTCCTCGACCCTTTATTTTTCTCCGTTCCCTTCAGAAAGTTAATTTTTCCTTGTTAATTGTTTTGGCTTTGAATTCGAGCAGTGCAAACAGTATATCAGTGGGCAAAGTACGAACATTCGATACGCATTTTACGTACCTATCGAATATTTTGTACTTTGCGTACAGTTTACATCGCCTGTACGTGCGTCTATAATACGCACTTCCACGCGTTTTACGTAAAAACTGCCCTGATCATATTTTATTCTCGACTTTATATTTATTTATTTATTTAGTTTATTGGCACACAAAACAAAATATGGTCAAAACAATCTAAACTTAGAGTAGACTACAAAATTTTAAACTAAACCATATTCCTAAATATGTATACGATTAAGACTAAAGTGAAAAAATAGTTATTAATGAAAACAATAAAGTTTTATAATACTAGCAACGCACCCCGGCTTCGCACGGGTGTAAATCTTATTTTTTTACACATTATTGGAGTTTTAGTAAGGATCCCTATTTTTTTTGAAAATATAATATAACCTAAATCATCCGGGGATAGTGAAGCTTCCCAACAGTGTTTTTTTTTTTTTAAATCGGTTCAGTAGTTTCGAACTATTCAATGCAAACAAACAAACAAACTATCAAATCTTTCGTCTTTATAATATTATTATAGTATAGATATGGAAGGATAACAAACTTAACTAAATTAAAATAAATATATTGATCTATACTTTAATATTATAAAGAGGAAAGATTTGATTGTTTGTTTGTTTGCATTGAATAGGCTCCGAAACTACAGAACCGATAAAAAAAAATCTTTCACTGTTGGGAAGCTACGCTGTCCCCGGGTGACATAGGCTATATATCTATACCTGTGCGAAGCCGGGGCGGGCCGCTAGTATACAATAAGTTAATAAACCGCTTAAATCGTACCCAAAATGCTGGCTTCATTACAATGTTGGATTGCAAAGCTAACACGTTGCGAAAGATACTGACCAGCATTTTAGTATGACTTATCCTACTTCTCATTTTCTGTGTGCCAAAATGTTGTTCCTAAGATCGTTTCCGTAAAACATTCTCGCAGTTAATTGAGACCGGACTTTGAAATATTTAAGGTTTTGAGGTTTTTAACGCCCACGCCGCTCTGGGCCCGTTTACCGAGCGAAGTAATTCTGACCCCAAAAGTCTGTTATGAACTTTATTAACTCTGGAAGCGAAAAAATTTGGATTTGATCAGTTTAAGTTTTTGGCCATCGGAATTTTTGGACGACAAAAACCAAGGACGTAAGGATTTGAAGCGTAGGTACTATGAAACAGTACCTATTGAATATCATTTACCTATATACAGTGTAAACTCTATATAGCGACTCTAGATTTAACGACACTCCAAAAAAAATCTAAATTACTTGACTTTGATTGGTTTACCTTGTTGTCCATACAATTATACACTCCATCTACATACATACATACGTACAATATTATAAAGAGGAAAGATTTGTATGTGTGTTTGTAACGAATTAGCTTAAAAAGTACTAGACAGATTTTAAAAATTCTTTCACCATTTGAATGCTACATGCATTCAAATGGTGAAAGAATTTTTAATTTTTATTACTGATTAATGTAGGCTATTTTAATAGGCTATATAACTATACCCATGCGGAGCCGGGGCGGACCGCTAGTATATAATAAAAAATTGTCATAAAGTGAAACATAAATAATTGATTCTTAATTACTTATTGTACTTGATACGACAAACCAGAAATACAGTAGATTCGTCTACGAAATTGAATATCATAATTATACAGTGTAAACTCCATATAGCGACACTTTAGGCACTGCGCATTTTATGGCGTTATTGAGAGTTGTCGTTGAATGGAGAGAAGAAAAACCAATATTATTTTACTATTATCATACTAATGTTATAAATGCGAAAAGTTTGTTGGTTTGTTTGTTCCTCTTTCCTGCAGCAACAGAGCAACGGATCGACCTGATTTTTTTGCATGGGTATAGCTCAAGGGCTGGAGAGTGAGAACTTACTTTTCATCATCATCACCATTTTTCATCACTACGCGGGTGAAACCGCGAGGCGCAGCTAGTAATATATATGACTGTACTAGTAAAGTATAAAATTTTCAAACAACAAACATTAATATTGACATACAAATAACAACGCTTATTGCGTATAGTCTGTTAACTTTTTTGTTGCTCCATTATTAAATTTTATTTTAAATACGATGTGTTAGTACTGTTTATCTATCTACCTATATATCGCTGGCTCACTATTACAAGGTTCTATGTTATTTTCTTACACGTTCTGTGATTTCAATTTAAAATGTTTGACTTTCATTTTTTTTTTTTGCACTTTTAGACGTTAATGTTTATTCAATAAAAATTACAAGTAAAATAAAAACTATCTTAAATTTAAATTTATAACTAAAACTAATCTAAAACTAAAATTAATCTAAAACTAAAACTAATCTAACAAACCGCTACCGGTGGGCAGCGTGCCCAAAATGCTGGCAGCATTGCCACGTTGTATGGCAATGCTTATTCTTTGGGCAAAATAAAGGCCAGCATTTTGGTCACGAGAAGCTTCGACCAGTCGCCCTGATAGGTCTTTAAATATTCGATGGGCTCCTGGTCCCCACGGTCCAAGCGTCTCAACCCCAAAAGGCTCAAATATATATCCACTATCTAGGGTACTATATTTGCGCCTTTTGAGGCTCTCCGCTGATTCAGCCGCCACACCAGCCCTTTTCTGAGTTCCCGGAAGATGAGACGGTGCAAGGGTGTCCACGCAAGTAGCATCCCACACCAAAGGTCGTCCCATCTTCCAAGGAATGAGGGTCATTCCGTCAGGTCTTTTACCATCGTCACGCATGAGACCACTTGGTTCCAAAATGGCCGCACAGTTAGCGGTGGTAAAAGCCCGACGGATGATATCATTAAGGCTGGAGTGGCGAGGAATTCTTCCCGTACTTCTGCTGCAAGACAAACCGTGGTGACCAAGCTGGTCGACGGCAGTGCCACACTGGCAGCGGTGCGGAGCACTGCACGATGCGCCCAAGCGAAGAGAAGCTGCAATACGGAAAGACGTCGAATCTATTAAAGTGCCAGTGTTGGGCGATGGGAGAGCCTGTAGCCACAAACCCGATTCCCACTCACCAACGGCTAACAAAAGGGCACGATCTGCGGAGTTTAAGCACGTATTTAAAAGATTCTTCCGTACTACCTCACAGATCGGCCCATCCCACAGCCGCTGAGAAGACGTGGTTTTTGGGAAATCGGTGTTTGGACAGGCCAAATTCCACGCGTTCTTGGCCTCGTTCAAGTAAATTATTTCCACATAGTCTAAAGAAGCCGCAAGAATTTTTTGTGTTAAATTTTGAGTACTATGTACAGATGACAAGAATGCGGGGAGAGCTACACCAGAAATAGACCGTACGCCGAGGCCCCCCAATCGCACTGGAAGTGAAGCCTGCAACCAAACCCGCCCTTCCAAATTAATGTTCAAAATAGATGCCAAAGTATTTTTTACGATGCTGTCTAAGCTTTGAAGAAGCTGAGTATGTTTCCAGAGCTGACAACAACGTAAAATGTAGGTGAATTTGGGAACAAAAAGACAAAATTTTATAATAGTAAAAGCCATGTGTGTATTAATTTTGGATAATCGGTCTGAAGTTTGTATGAAATTTTGAATTTTTTCCTCGAAAAAAGAAGGAAACGATTCGTCAAGAATAGGAGAGCCCAATAAACGAAGGGAGCATTTGTCAAGAATTTTTATATTTGGGGCCAAATCAAAAAATTTTTGTATAACCAAATCTTTTGAAGGACAATCGTCGAAAATATAAAGTTCACATTTTGAAAAGTTTAAATCAAGACCAATAGCACGAAACTCTTCTACTAAAAATAAAAGATCGTCATAAACATCGTTAGAGTCACCACCAAAAGTCCCATCATCAAGATACCAAACATTTAGTTTTGATTGAAGACGTTTGATGATGGGATGAATTGCTAGGCTGAATATCGCAGGTCCAAGAGGATCCCCTTGCTGGCAGCCAACAGCAGATAAAATTTCGTTGCCGAGATATGTTAATTTTGTTGAAGAACTGTAACATTGCCAAATAAAATTATACAAATCTGGAAGTTTTTCTTTAGCTTGCGTCAATAGGACTCCTCTATCCACCGAATTGAAGGCATTCTTCACATCCACCTTCAGCAGCACATCTCCACAATTTTGCTTTAAAAATGTCCGCACTGAATGGACAGCGGCTTCACAGCCACCTCTCGAGCCAAAACCTAACTGCACTGGTTGAAAAAGGTTTGCCAATTGAGGCGCTGCCTTTTTGCAACAGATTTTAGCTGCAAGGCGACGATAGGTCATACCGACGGCGATTGGTCTTATGCCGCCTTCCTTTTTTTTTAAAGCGCAAAGATTCGCACCATAAAGAATATCCGTGATGTCATCGTTGACTCGCCCTGACAGCATAAGTGTAACCAAAGCCGTCAAATCCCTCAGAAGCAACTCGCCAGTTTCTCCATAAATATTGACTTAGCAGGGTGAAAGTATCTCTCTCAAGCATAAACCCTGCTAAGTCAATATTATTGAAAGTCATTTTTTTTAAATTGAAATTACATAACGTGTTGGAAAATAACATAGAACCTTGTAATAGTGAGCCAGCGATATATATAAATGAATTCCTTTTTACCTTGGTCACGCAATAACTTGAGAACGACTTTACCGATTTCATTCATATTTTTGTTTGTTTTCTTATACTTTGTAGAAGGTTCTCATGGAAAGAAAAATTAAGAAAATTGCGCAGAAAATTGTTGACAGTTGTTTGACAGTTCTGAGACAGGACTAAGTCTGTCAGATCAGCTAGTTGCTTAATAATGACGTATTGTAGTCTTTATTTAGAGTGGGTGGGTCTATATTTGCGCCATTTCAGGTTTTTGGCTTTAGCGGTGGCCTGAATTGAAGAATGTTGTACTTTTCAAAATTCTTATTCGAGATAGGGGGGCGAGATAAGCCCTGCACATACGTCCCGCTTTATACTTTTCAACGTTTGCTCTATTTTTTTTTTCAAAAAGTTTTTTATGTTTCCAACTTTAGGTACCTATATATAAAAAAAACATAGAACACATTCACACGAGCACAAAGTATCGAGTGAAATTGAAAATGGTACCTCCAGAGCTTTCTCAGTTAGCAACATTTCAAAAGTTCTCTTTGAGAGAGCTTTTTGAAAAATAAACTTGGCCTGACACAGACTCGCTTTGCTTTGAATGCTTTTGGGGGATTTTTTGCTTTTTCAGAGCAATTTTCCACGGGCTGTTTAACAGTTTTAATGTCTTAACTTAGTCGGTCGTACAAATGTCATCATCATCATAATTTCAGCCGTAGGACTGCTAGGGGAGGTCTATGTCCACTGCTGGACATAGACCTCCCCCATCGATCTCCAAAAGGGCCAGTTGGAAGCGGCTTGCATCCAGCGTTTCCCAGCGGTCTCTTTTAGGTCGTCTGTCCATCTAGTGGGTGGACATCCTACGCTGCGCTTACCGGTCCGTGGTCTCCATTCGAGAATCTTCCGGCCCTATAGGCCATCTGTTCTGCGTGATTTGTGCCCTGCCCACTGCCACTTCAACTTGCTGATCCGGTGGGCTATGTCGGTAACTTTCGTTCCTGTACGGAGCTCCTCATTTCTGATTCGATCTTGTAAATAATTATGGTACAGCTGCCAAAAACCGCCATGTCGAAATTCGTGACCAAGGGCCGTGTAACGAATATCAGATGTTCTGTTGGAGACTGGAGTGAGCGTAATGGTGAGTTAACATCCGTGAAAACGTTCAGTCAGATGTAACTTCTCCTAGTTACATGGTTACGTAACACGTACTGGCAACACCAATCACTGGTCCGATGTACGAGTGCACTTGAGTGGCTCCACAGTGTTGCATTGAAAATTGGAGCGTGCGAACTGAGTGTGGAGCAATGGAAACGGCGGGAAATGTGGAAAATAGAATCTCTATCTCTACATAGTATAAATTGAAGTCGCTTTCCGCGTCTGTCTGTCTGTCTGTATGTCTGTATAGCCGCTAACTCCTCCTAAACCACGCAACGGATTTTGATGCGGTTTTCACCATCAGTTAGATATATCTTCGAGGAAGGTTTATATCTATAACTAGCGACCCGCCCTGGCTTCGCACGTAAATTACACCCGTGCGAAGCCGGGCGGGCGGGTCGCTAGTAATGGATAAAACTGAGCACATACTCTGTTCACAAATCTTAGATATTTTATGTAAACAAAGAAATGTCACGAAAAGTCACTGTCAAAGTGACATGCCAGTTGCTCTAAACATTTTTCACTTATGAAAAATATTTTACTCTCTATTTTCCTCGTCTTGGCTCTAATAGGGGATATTCTGATAGTTCAAAAAATTCATAAAAAACATAATTAAAATATTGTAATAGATGACGTTAGTATAGAGGCGTTGACTATTAAGATAGAGGAAATAAAGGGCAAATCAAACGTTAGCCAGAAATGTTTAGATGACTGTCCTACCAGTATGATAAAATATTTTATAGCAAAATTGTTTTTTTTTTTTTAATCATAACTTTATATAGAACAGATATTGCGTTAAAATAAATAGTACAAAACGATTTTTATTTTATAATTGTTCATATTACGACTAGAAAAACACAATAAAATACTTTTTTGGTCTATTATTGTAAACTACCATTATGAAAGATATTTTTTACACTGGTAGCCCCTTAGTTTACATAAAATATCAAAGATTAATTAACGGAGTATGAAACCCAACCGGGTTTTCTTTATCTTTTCTATTCTCCAACGAATGCTACATGCTACATTTATAACCGAATTTTAAAAAGAACGAAGATTCTCAATTTTGTCCGTATTTTTTTTTTCTGGCTTTTAAACATGCATTGGTAGTATCGCTTAGTAGTTATGGGTCAAAATTTTGCAACTGAATTTTGACAACTATCCCCAACTGATTGAGCTGAAATGTTGCATATAAACGTTTAGTTTAGATGCAAGGACCTTGTATATACCCTAAAAGGGAACTAAGGTCCTTGTTCAGATGACAATGCATGGTTTGCTGAGTGACGTCAATCTAAATCGAATATGGCGGACTCCCAAAGATGGCAGACCAGTTATTTTTTATGCACCCTCTTGATGTAACAAATGAAAGGGTTTGCTGAGAAAAATATGAGAAATGAAATGACGACACTAAATTCAACATGGCGGATGCCTAAAAGCTTATGTAAAAAAAAAAAACATTTTATTTAGAAGTCTGTTGAAAACATGTTGTTACTTTTACCGTCCGTTAGAAAATTGAGAAAAGAGAAATAATCTTGAGGCTTAATTTTTTTCATAGCTAGCCCTTCTACGGACACCATAGGTGCCTTACGCCTAGCTGTTTAAAGCAATCCAGTTTAGGTGATGAAACATTTTTGCACGAACGCAAACCGTATATAGGCGCGTTAAGGTTCACGTTCGCGTGATGTTCCCAACTGCGTGGTTTTAACGTTAGTTTGGGACTGCGTAACGAGTTGGGCGTAAGGCCCCAGGGTCCGTGATTTATGTTATATTCAACTACAATTGTTGTTAATTTAAACGAATTTATTAAAGCTTTAGGTACACAATACTGGGAGAGTAAAAATAGTTCGATTTTAATCTAAGGTAAAAACCACAGAAAAGAAAAAAATGTTTTAATTAGAAAGGCAATTTGTAAGAAATTTGTTGTAGCCAGTTGCACCCTTATAAACGAAACGTCAGTCATTCAAAACTGTGATGCGGACAAAGAACTTTGAGACCTAACCCAAAAAGGTAAGGTCCAAGCTTTTTGGATGCGGAGTTCGACGCGTTGACATAAATAAGAATGTTCAATCAAGATTCTGTCATAATGCCTGGCGACAAATTTTCTTTCTATAATTTCCGTTCTATTTACTTTTCTTTTCTGTGGTTAAAACTTCACAATAAAGTGTCTTTTAAATGAGTTTTCGCTGTTTAATTAAATGATTTTTATGGAGTGAATCTTCTGTACTGGTACTTATTACCTATTACCTATGGTTCTGTGGCATCACACGGATATAATTATTTAGTTGTTTATACGTGAGTTTCCTAGCCCAAATACAGAGATCACGTCTCTCTCATCCAGCGGTCGGACCCGGTGGCCGTAACCGCCATCGGACCAGGTGCATTTACATCAGGATTCCGGATGAATTGTTCTTATTCACTCCTAAAGTACAATAAAAGTACCTACTGTAACTTTGTTATGTTGCGAGTCGGGCTCACGCACTTAGGGTTCCGAACCACCACAAAATACAAAAAGTAGTACAAAAAGACAATCCACCGTTTTTCTACCATTATCCACATTATCTTTCCACCGTTTTTATCCACGCCTAGACGCGACAAAGCTAGAATATGGCCCGTGCTAGGCCTGCAGGCCACACATCTAAGTACTGACCGCGCTCTACGTTGTTTAACTTGGCAATGAACAGAAATTTGTCACTGACTCGCACTTGGCCATTATTTATTTTTTGTTATACTTTAGAGTGTGTACTATGATCATACCAAGTTTGGCACTTGTACATATTACCGGTTCTACATTAGAGCAAATACAAAAATACGTTTGTTGTATACCCCTTTAGTTTTTACTTTTTGACTCAATTTTTTCTTCGGTAATCCGCCGTCACATTACATATTCTGTGAAAATTTCAACTGGCCATCTATTACGGTTGGAAAGATACATTCGTTAAAAGGTAGGATGCTGAACGTCGGAACAGTTGCTTTCACTGTATCAAGCACAAGTTCGGTCGTGCATGGAGTACTGCTCTCACCTTTGGGATGGATCAGCTAAGTATCAGCTAGAGTCTATCGAAAAGCGTGCCAAGAGGCTCATCGACAATGAATCGCTGGTTAAGACTAAGCTCCTTAGTCCTGAGCATCGGCGTAAAGTTGCTAGTCTATCGGTCTTTTATCGAATACATTTCGGAGTGTGCATCTGATCTTCATGATCTGATTCCTTCCTGCCCATTTTTCTATCGGACTGCCAGAGCGGGCACAAAAAATCGACACCGTTTTATGGTTGGTATTCCGAAAACCCGAACGAAGCGCTTTGATTCCACTTTTATTGTGCAAACTGCTAGTCTGTGGAATGCGCTGCCTGAATGGGTGTTCCCCGATAGATACAATCTGGGTGTCTTCAAATCACGAGTGAATCGGTTTCGTCTAGGCAAGCGTGCTCCACCGTAGACCGCATCATCGCTTAACATCAGGCGAGTTGGCGGTCAAGCGCAAGCCTATTATTTATTAAAAAAAGGATGGACGGATATATAGACAGACCTGGACGGACAGACAGTCAAACAGACAGAGAGAAGATTTTGAATTGTGTTTTCTAAAAGTTCCTATTAGTTTTTATTTTCGTGTTGTTTTGTTTGTGGTTTTACTAAAAATATGTAATTTTCTTATTGCGAGTAGATTAAGGGTTTACATTTGTGTAACCTGTTTATGTTTTTACTGAAGTTTAACGGTCCTTTGTATTTGTTTCAGGTAAATTTCTAAAAATCAAAATATAAAAACTCTTCATCGAGGACAGCATCATCGATACAATGAGGTTGAAGCCAAACGCAAAAAAACTGCGTAGAGATCAAGCAAAATAACAAGATAACTGGCCAAGTGTGAGTCGGGCTCGCGTACCTACAGAGGGTTCCGTACCAACACATAATACAATAAATTGATTATAGCGCCATCATTATCAATAGGTGTAAGCAGTCTTGAAGTTATTAACGTTACGAAAACAAATATGTCACCCGACTCGCACTTGGTCAGTGTTTATTATTTGTTGTTTAACTTTACAGTGTACTATACTCATGGCAAGTTTGACGCTTGTATGTATTATCGTTTTTACACTATAGCAAAGACAAAAATAACTTACAAAATACATTTATAGAATGGCCTTTATACCTAACCTTTTACTTTTTGTTTTTGTTATTATTTCTTAATTAATCCGCCGTAACGTATTATTCTGTAATAACAATTTATAATTTTGATACAGAACAAATATATCTACATTTGGCCACGAACTCGCCTGATGTTAAGCGACGGAGTGGCCACGGATTTAACACGTTGATCTAGAAGAAACCTATTCCTATTGGGTTAAAACATGGTGTATGTTTTAACCCAATAGGAATAGGTTTCTTAGGTTAGATAGATTGATAGACAGACAGCGAGAATCCCGTGGACACCAGTTATGGAACCCTAAAAAACCTAGTTAAGTTTACAGAGAACCCTAATACAGGGTTATAAGGAAAGGGAATGCTAAGCAGAAAGGGGTTCGTGTTACTCATATTTATGAACAACTTTTACTACAGGACCAAACCTGAAATCGCGAAAAAAACACCTGTTCCTTACATTTTGTCGAGTGTCAATGACCGTTTTCTAAATCGATCGTATTCTAAGCGATATTTCGTATTTTACTAATTTTTAAGTCTGTTTATTAAATTGATATTATGTTAAACATACCCATAATCAGTGAGGTGTTATGAGGTCTCTATTATAATAGAGACGTTATAGGCGAACAAATGCAGCATAATTATATCTACTTACCTACGCATGTATTATGTGCATTTTGTGAAATAAGGGAAAGAATATGAAATATTTTTTACGCTATAATTATCTGTTGTTACATTTAATATATTTTTCAATAATGTCATAACAATCACAATTTCTTATAAAAGTAGTACTCAACATAAACTCAAATTTTAAGTGACCATCAATTAACTATGTATATAGGTACAATATCGTGTTGCTAAATTTTTGTGAATTTGTCTTATCTTTGACTAGCGGTCCGCCCCAGCTTCGCACGGGTATAGGTTATAGCCTATATCACCCGGGGATAGTGTAGCTTCCCGTCAGTGAAAGAATTTTTCAAATCGGTTCAGTAGTTTCGGAGCCTATTCAATGCAAACAAACAAACAAACAATCAAATATTTCCTCTTTATAATATTAGTACAGATAATTTATTTCTGAGTGATAGTTTTTTTTTCGAATATGTATAGATATTTATGCCACAAATTGATGTTTACTTATTCTATTCCGACTTTGCGAGTCTATTTAATTGGCAAATCTTAAAAAACAGGAAATTTACGAAACTTAAATATATAACTAAAAACTAATACTAAACTAAATTAAATTAAATACACTAAATAAAAATATATTAAACTAGATTAATCTAATAAACCGCTGCCCGTAGGCATCGTTCCCAAAATGCTGGCCGCAACTGTTGTTAGAAAGAGACAATACTACCTACAATTTGTTGTGGAGACTCGAAGTGCATGACTGAGAGACAGGTAGAGGACAGCAGGTACAGGTAAACATATCTTAGCCCAGAATAGCATAATAAGTATGTTTCAAATTACCATAATATTAAAAATAATAAACTAATAAACATTCAGCTCTGCATTTTCTCACCCTCACTACTTTTTTCGCTAATTTTGCACTTCACTGAGGCTTTCCCGGCTTCCCGCCCGCCTTTTTGTTTATTTGTCAGCATCCGTTCGTTTCCAGCCAGCTATTGTCTTCTTTCTATTGCCTTGTTCTAGGTAATGACTGTTCTGGAACATTCAGAACACGTGTCGTAATAGGTTGTAGGCCCTCTTTTTTTCTTTTTAGCTTTCTGTACCTCAAAAGGAAAAAACGGTACCCTTACCTATCCTATAGGATCACTTTGTTGTCTGTCTGTATGTCTGTCTGTCAAGACCCTTTTCTCGGAAACGCTTAGGTTCTATTGACCTAGATTGACTATTTTAGTAATTGTATAGTATAGTAATAGTCAATCTAGCTAGTACTTACAAATATCGTCACTGACTACAAGGAATAATTTTCCTAAAAAAAAAAATCAAAATATTTATAACTAGCTGCGCCCCGCGGTTTCACCTGCGTAGTGATGAAAAATGGTGATGATGATGATTATGAAAAGTCTATGTCAATCTTTAGCTCTTGAACTATACCCATGCAAAAAATCAGGTTGATCCACTGCTCTGTTGCTGCGTGAAAGAGGAACAAACAAACCTACAAACTTTTCACATTTATAATATTATAATAATACTAGCTGCGCCCCGCGGTTTCACCCGCGTAGTGATGAAACTTGGTGATGATGATGAAAAGTAGCCTATGTCACTCTGGCTCTTGAACTATACCCATGCAAAAAATCAGGTCGATCCGTTGTTCCGTTGCAGCGTGAAAGAGGAACAAACATCCATACATCAATACATACAAACTTTCGCGATTATAATATTAATAGGATAATTCATATAATATATGATTATAAATTTTCCCAGTGGAAAATTAGGAAACTAAGGAGTTTTTCAAAGTATTGATTAAATTAGACTTCCTGTCTCTTATAATGGTTATAGTCAATCTAATACTTACCCATATCGTCATAGCATACAAGGAATAATATTGAAAAACTTACTTTCCACATTTTCCTTTACTTCCTGCCTTGAAGTCTGTCAATATCTATTGTTTTGCCTCCAAGTCCATGGTAAAGATAAGTGGACCAATCTAATTGTTAGAGTACATAACATACAAAGCTGTTCGTCGTTTAAGTGCTCTACAGAGGTTACTTCACTAATTTATTGAGAAAATGTGGCCCAAGTTAAAAGGTTTAACGTAGTGTTAGTCATGTGGCACAACTTGTCTCAAGATAACGTATCATCATCGTAATCATCATCATCATCAGCCAGAAAACGTTTTCATTACCGGATGTCCAAACGAACGGCAAGGCGTCACCCTTACTTGGTCGAAATGCCTATTATTCGCACCAAGTGTTTTGACTCCTCTTTCTCAATTAGAACAGCAAAACAATGGAACGCCTTGCCCCTGTTTGTGTTTCCGCAGCATTACAATCTTGGAGTGTTCAAGTCTAGGGTTAATAGGTTATTACTGGGCAAACGTGCTCCATCTTCGACCGCATCATCGCTCTCCATCAGGTGAGATCGTGGTTAGTCTAGTCGATGTGAAAAAAAATGAAAAACGTCCACTGCTGAACATTGGCCTCCCCCTTGACCTCCACACTGAACAACAGCCTGTCATCTGCATCCACTGCCCGCGACTCTCACGATGTCTTCGGTCCATCAAGGCCTACCTACGCAGCGTCTTCCGGTTCGTAGTCTCCACTCCAGAACCTTCCTTCCCATCAGTTATCGGTTCTTTGAGCGATGTGGCCATTACCACTTCAACTTGGAAATTTTAATAGTTGACTCTAGATGTCGGTGACTCTGATTCTTTGTGATAACGTCTATACATACGGTTGTGTCTGTCTTTTTAGTACATTCCAATAATTTTATAGATACTAAAATCACTGAGTGGGTATTTGAAACTACTTAAAAAAAATCTAATAATGGGCCTGCGTTTGACCGCCAACCGGCTTGATGTAATACTGGTTAGGCATTATCATTAGAATAACACTAGCTGCGCCCCGCGGTTTCACTCGCATTATATACCCTCTTGAAGCAACCTCCTTGGTAGTGACAGCAACTTCCTTTGACTTAGATAAAAAAAAACTACAATGGTGTCGATTCTGTAGTACCATTATCTAAACTAAATATGACATCTCTAAAATTTTTGCTATCCTTCCTCACATATTAAAATGAAAAGAGAGGCAGATAATTTTAATCCTGTCGGATTGGTTTAGTTTAGTGCATATGTATAAGTAATGTACCTAATGATTACTGTTCATGTTCTGGTTAGGAAAAAATTAAAACAAAAAAAAACTGTATATCCCATCGCTACCAAACTTCAGAGGATTCACTCGCTTGGCTAATCTGAAGATTGCCTGAAAATTTCATGAAAATGCTTCATCTTCGGCCCCAACATCGCTTTCCATCAGTTGAGTTGGAGGCCAAACTTAACATTTATTATTTATACATACATAAACATTTTATTGATAATTTTCTATAAAAATCTCAGCCCAGCCGTTTTAGATTCCTTATGAAACATACACAGATATACAACACAGACACATTGCCTTTATATATAAAGGGCAACTGGTACTGGTAATCAGTTAGCATCATTTTGAGGGCGGCCAAAGTAAATCAAAACAAACAACTTTTGTTCCAATACTTTTCGAACTTCGCGGAAAAAAATCATACGTTCCATACAAAAAAAATATATACTCCTGACAAAATGTATGCAACAGCTGTTTTCCCCGCGAATTTTGATGACGTATTGACGCCAGGAATGTGCGTCGTTAGATTGCCAACAGATGGCAATAAAATCAATGTTTTTAGTCATTTATTTCTACGCCGGTTATTCATCTGCATCACTGCATCCTCTTGTATTTTGCGCCAAAACGTGCCGACCTCTTCCTTTAAGTGCTCCAGCATTTATAGCCAATAAACGGCCCCAACTAACCAGAAACTATACCGGGGCCCGTATATTTATGCTAAAAGGTACCCCCTGAAAAATTGGGGTACCCACATTAGGGTACCCTTATTAGAACCCTGATTTGTGGGCGCATCACTTATGGGGTAATTCATAGTGCATTGATTTTGATTTGATGTGCCTTTTTACGGTTTCGTACCCAAAGGGTAAAATCGGGACCCTATTACTAAGCCTACGATGTCTGTCCGTGCATCTGTCCTACCTTTAAACGGTTGTATCGTTCGAACCGTAATAAATATCCAGTTGAAATTGTCACAGAATATGTAAAGTTACGGCGGATTGACTAACAAATAATAAAAAAGTCAAAAAGTAAAAACGAAAGGGGGTCTTCATACAACATTCGTATCTGTTTACGTATTTTTGTATTAGCTCTAATGTACCTAAAAACAGTAATACAGGTGTCAAACTTAACATGATTATAGTACACAAACTAAAGTATACTAGTAACAACAAATATAAAAAAAAAACAAGTGTTAGTCGGTGACAAGTTTCTGTTCATTACCAAGTTTTATCTGGTAATTTCGTTATTGTATTTTGTGGCGGCACCCTCAGTGCGCGAGCCCGACTCGCACTTGGTTTATTCGGAATGGTGAAGCGAGTGCTGAGTAGAATTTAAATTTATTGTTTTATTAATAAATTAATGTTTATTTGTTTAGTCTGTTTTAAGGTTCATTTTCCTACACCATAAATAAAAAAAAAATGAATCCAACCTATCAGATCAGAAAACAAGGGTCATTGTCGGTGCAGGTGCGAACGCATCAGGCTTTATATCTTTAGTCGAACTCAGTAAGTTAGCCTATGGACGACCATGCTGCCCTTTGCATCATCATCATCATCATCAGCCAGAAGATGTCCACTGCTGAACATAGGCCTCCCCCTTTAACTTACTTTAAAAATATTATATGTATGTATATCAGTCTCTGGCAGCCATATTACAAGCTTTGCTTAGATTGGGGTCAGATGACCGTGTTTGCAAAAATGTCCCGAATATTTATTTAATTTTATTTATATATAACTAGTAACTACATCTTCTCTATCTCTACATAGGATAAATTGAAGTCGCTTTCCGCGTCTGTCTGTATGTCTGTATGGCCGCTAACTCCTCCTAAACCACGCAACGGATTTTGATGCGGTTTTCACTATCAATTATAATTATAATATTGTATTTATTTTGTATTTGTAATTAGATTCATTTTCAAGGAAGGTTTATGTATATAACTAGCGACCCGCCCCGGCTTCGCACGTAATTTACACCCGTGCGAAGCCGGGCGGGCGGGTCGCTAGTAATATAATAACTAATTAAAATAGGTGATACAGACTTCTAACAGATTGCGCAATCCGCTGGGAGCAGTGTCAGAATCAGATGAATGTCGTCATCGGATAATATAATTCGTATAATAATTATGTTCAGGTATCAATTAGTACCTAGTTGCCTACAGAATGAAAATAATTGCTACCTATTTAGATAAATACTATTAACACATAATTTGGACAAATTAATGTTTATTTTTACATAATATTTTTTATTAATAACACCTAATAAAATTGCTACTTATTTACAACTTAGGGATACGCTTAAAATTATACCCAAATTACCTCAAACATTAAAATCAAATTTTGCAGAAAAAGGGAATTAAAAGGACGAGAACATAGTTCTGCAAACCATTCAAAGATGGCGCCATTGTAAAGATCATTTTATCTCGTTTCGTCCCGTCCTTGTCGCGCTCTTGGATTTATGTATGTCGCTATCCTTGTTTAATCAAATTTATTTACTAAAACTTGCTGGATTCACTGTAAAAAAAAAATATTTCACCATGAATCTCATTTAAAAATCGCGATATAGTATATTAAAGTACAAAAAGAAGAAATAGATGAATAATAAATAAAATTTAAAGGTAAATCCTGCATCGCGCAAGTGAAATTTTTTCGCCTCGAAGCATGTATATGCGTTACTCGGAAGATATTCTGGGGAGTCCGTGTCTACACAGTGAAACGGTGATCGGGGGTCAGTACCGTTCTAATTCTACCCCCTTCGGTTGAAGCAATGACGCTATTTGAGGAATAAATATGCTATTGTGGATAATTTGTGAGCGGCGCAATGCTGCATTCGTGACGGCGATCTGCCGGTAATTCATGGCTCGGAAGCCAGTGATTCATGGTACGCCCATCGGGCAATCAGTTCAAGAGGTCAAACTCATAGAAGCAACGAGGCCACATGGGTTCTCAACCCCACTGCTGTAGACGATTCGACTCCCTTTTTGCATTTTTCCACCCTTGGACGCGGCATTTCCATGTTCGAACGCCACTTGTCAACATCAACATTTAAATTTTAATGATAACCCTGTTGGCCCAGTTTACAGTGAACCTGCCTTCTGCGCTTGGGGGCGTGGGTTCGATTCCCACCTAAGGCAAACATTCATTGTGATGAAGATTTGTGTTTGTCCTATATCTGGGTGTTAATATCTATTTAAGTATGTATATAAAAATATATATGACATGTATGTATATCAGTCTCTGGTAGCCATATAACAAGCTTTGCTTAGTTTGGGGTCAGCTGAACGTGTGTGCAAAAATGCTGGTAATAGTATTCAATTTAAATTTTAAAACTTTTTATCAACAGAATAAAAAAAGTCTAACTGCCTACCTTAATCATCAACATCATCAGCTAAATGTCTCATCTTGACCCATCTATTGTTAACATTTTAAACTAAACAGATTTTGGTACAATTTGAGGAGAAAGTAGTAAGCATCAGAACCTACCACAATTTGTATTATTGACCGACATAATACACATTCTTATGTAGGGATCTGTGGATAAGATAATAAATAACACCTTATTATGGTTAACCCAATAAAGAATATAAAATCTAGGGATATAAAATATTTATCTCTATCTCTACATCTTCTCTATCTCTTCTTCTCTACATAATTATAAATTAAAGTCTCTTTCCGCGTCTGTCTCGTATGTCTGTATGGTAGCTAACTCCTCCTAAACCACGCAACGGATTTTGATGCGGTTTTCACCATCAGTTAGATACATTTTCACGGAAGGTTTATATAATATAACTAGCGACCCGCCCTGGCTCCGCACGTAAATTACACTCGTGCGAAGCCGGGCGGGCGGGTCGCTAGTTATACAATATTATCTATTGGCAGAACCCAGGCCGACCGAGGATGAGGTGGACTGACGCCATCAAAAATACTGTCGGGAACGAGTGGATGCGAATAGCGAGAGACCGGGGAGAGTCGCATAAACAAAGGGAGGCCTATACCCAGCAGTGGGACACTCAGGGCTGATGATGATGATGATGCATTATCTACAGATGTGACGCCATTAGATCGGGTTGAGTGGAGTGCATTTGGGAGAGGCCTATGTCCAGCAGGTCTACGCAGCGCAGTAGGTAGGCCTCCCACTAGATGCACCGACGACATTGTGAGAGTCGCTAGCATCCAGTGGATTCAAAAGGCAGGCTGTCGTTCAGTGTGGTGGTTAAAGGAGGAGGCCTATGTTCAGCAGTGGACGTCTTCTGGCTGATGATGATGATGATGATGTCCAGCAGTGGACTAGTATAGGCTGCCAACACGCTGCCAATGATAAATTTATTATCTCAAAATGTCAATTATCAACATAAAAGTGAAAGCCAATGTGCCAAAAAAGGTCCAAACCGGCAGCTCGTGAGAGTTTCAAAGACCGGTCAAAATAACCGGTCTCTTTTGTAACTTGAAGTTGAACTTGGTCGCATTTTTACTGGGACAAGGTCATTTGTTTCAAGGACATGTTTTTTCAAAGACTAAGGACTTTTTTTAAAGTTAAAAGCATAGTAGGTATTGTAGTTAGGGAATGCAATCCCGCAAGATAATTTAAATCCAGGTATTTGCGGGATCCAGTATCTGTAAGTTATTTCGTTGAGGCGTGTTTCGATGAACCGTGGTACCGGCCTACAGTTTTTTCGTTGGATAGTTTTTCGGCGAAACGTTCTTTTGGTAAAAAGTGTTTCGGCTAATAATTTTTTCGTTCGACCATTTTTCGGCGAACCGTGCTTTCCGTGTACGGTTGTATCGATGAAAGGTGTTTAGGCGAATCGTACGGGACTCTGATATAGATATCATTTTTTTTATTTTTATTAAAAGGTAATAAGAAAGAAAGAAAAAGTCAAAGTCAAAGTGTAATAGTCTTGCGCTTAACCGCCAACTCGCCTGATGTTAAGCGATGATGCGGTCCACGATGTAGCACGCTTGCCTAGAAGAAACCGATTCACTCGTGATTTGAAGACACCCAGATCAATCGTAATAAAGACCTAATAGGCCTCGTTTTCATGGTTTTAATTTTAATCCACATTAAACAAGCAAGCTTTTTGGTATTTTTTAATGATTTATTAATACTTTTAGACTTTTCGCTTCCCTGTCGTTTTACGCTTCTAGTGCTTCTAGACTGTTTGTAGTACGCGGTGGGATAATACGAACGTGGTAAAAACGTAAAACGACAAGGAAGCGATGCATAAAGTCCTCCTATGCACTCTGAAACGGCTGGACCGATTTTAAAATTTTCAGGCAATCTTCAGATTAGCAAAGCGAGTAATCCATTGGTCCTGGTCCATTTTTGGTGTTTAAATATATTTTTCTTACAAAAAAACAAACTCCATAGGAGCCTCTTGTAAAGTCTCCACCACTTTACAGGGGCATGAGTTTGACTTGACCGTGGCTTACTTAGCTTGACTCTGACTGTGACTATGACTTGTTTGACGCTATTAAGACTATGTAAACTGTCTAATATTACGACTAATATTACCTACGTCATGAAAATTTTGACAAAAAAAAAATGCTTAAAAAAAATCAGACATTGCAGATAAATTAGGTGTTAAAGTTATATGATTATTAACGGGATATTTACCGTGGTAAGGTTGGCAGTTACATGCACCATGTTCACGGGAAGACGGGGTGTCTTCCCGTGAACATGGTGCATGTAACTGCGCCGAAATATCGGGAGCTCATTCCACAACCATACCACGGTAAATATCCCGTAACTTTAGTGAACAATTGTGTTAGTTTAAAACAGTGTTAAATTAGGTGTGTCATTAAAATCGAGACATTCATATAAAAGTGAAATACTTCTCTCACTCTCTGACTGACTTACTCTCAAGAAATCTCGAAAACTCTATCTACTTGACCTAAAAAGTTGAATTCTGGCAGGTGAGTCCGCTAAACAAAGATTTTGCGAAAGGTCCGAATTAGTGAGGTCAAACGGGGATTGAAAGGTTATATAATAAAAGTCAACGCGTACGAAATCGCGGACAACAGCTACTATAGGTATGAGTCATTAAAAATAACCGAAGTAAATTACAATTACCTAGTATCAACAAAGACTTCTAACACGTTTTGTTACGGAAGCCAGACGTCCTAATTTATCCATTCAGATCGAGTTCGACAGTGCAAAAAACTGGCCAAGCACGAGTAGTTTTCGGAACGCAGGGTTCTGTTGAAAAAAATATGTTAAAAGGTTTTTTGTCAGTTTAAAAATAATTAGCAGCTAAAGCTGCTGGGCAGGGCACATATCACTCAGAACAGATGGCCGATGGGGTCGAAAGGTTCTGGAATGGAGACCACGGACCGGTAAGCGCAGCGTAGGACGTCAACCCACAAGATGGACGGACGATCTAAAAGATAAAGTAGGGAAACGCTGGATGCAGGCCGCTTTCAACTGGCCATTTTGAAGATCGATGGGGAGGCCTATGTCTGGCAGTGGACATCCTATGATGATGACGAAACAGCTAAAAATAAATCTGTAGTTTTTCTTGCAATCTAAGCATAGACAGGGACAGAAGCGCTTTCAGACACTAACTTAGTTCGGTTTAAAAAAAAAACATAAAATTGACTTTGCGAACTTCATAAACATCATAAAATTTTTAGTACCTAATAATATTTTATACTAGCTCATCAATATGTGTCAATTCCTATCATGTTCCTACTGCTGGCAAACAGACCTTCTTTCAGAGAGAGAAAGAGATTGGGCCCTAATCCTCCATGCTAGCCCAGTGCATGATGGCGAATGTCATATATGTTGGAGTCTGTAGTTATTTAATTTATTCGAATAGCAACACTGCACGAACGAAGCTGAGAATGAATTACAGAATGTGTGTGAAGCTCGTTGCCAACGTCATATCGGTCAGTAGTGCGTTAGTTCGTTCGAGCTCGAGACTCACTCTCTCACTTGATCTTGAGACAGCGCCTGCGCCGGGTGTGCGCACTGACGAATAAAACATGGCGGACGACAAAAACGAGCAAACAGATTCTAATCCTTTTGAATCTGCGACAGCAGCGGTGGGATCGCTTCCACAATCATCCTGCGAGCCTACCGTGACGCCAGCTACTCAAAATAAAGGATATTTTACGCCAGGATATCAAGCTCAAGAAAATATGGCGGATGGGTCATCGACGTTAAAAAACGACCAGCTTGGTACACCTACACCGGAAAATTGGGCGACATTTATTCAAAATATGATGGCGGGCTTCCAGAACATCAACCAAAAACCCTCTACGAGCGCCGTTGAACTAAGAAAGCTAAAGGCGAGCGAGATTTATTTATCGCCGTTTGACCCAGACGACTGCCAATTCACTGTAGCTCAGTGGTGTGAGGAAATCGAACACCATAGGAAAAACAACGCGTGGACAGATTATGCTACTAGAAATGCCGTTTTCACTAATTTACAAGGACGTGCGAAAAAGTGGGCAGCGCGTTCGTATCCTTTGTGCGAGACTTGGGAAGAACTGAAGCAGCGACTCACTCGACAGTGCGACGCACTGTGGCTGCAACGAAGAGGTTTCACGACCTGTTCCGGGACATGGTGGAGTACAGGAGCGACCAAGCAGTATCGTATATCGAGTATTCAACCAACAAGTTGGCGCTGATAGATCGACTGGAGACCAGCTGGGGCGAGTCAAACAAAATCGAGGTAGTAATCTCCGGCATTACGGATATTCAGGTACGTTCAGAATTACTTAAAAATACCCCTTCAAATTTTGTGGCACTGGATAGACATTTGAATACGTACCCTAAAATCAAAAGTCTTAAGCGACATTCGGATAAGACTACTAATGAACTTGAACCTTCTTATTCAAAACAACCTAAAATTAATGATGAATCTGATCGGCGCTGTTATTATTGTAACAAAATAGGTCATTTGAAGCGGCACTGCATGTTGTTACGAAACAACAATAAAAGTGAGGGTACCGCCCACTTTCAGGCGTCTATTGAAAAACCTAGAGATAAGCCAGCACAATGTTTTTATTGTCATAAACCTGGGCACTCGGAGCCTACTTGTTTCAAAAAGCAACGAGACGACAAATCAAAAGACTTCAAAGACCCTAAGATCCAACTAAAGTCTGTTAATGTTTGTTCCCTCCCATGATTCGTTAATTTAATGTTGTTTATTTTATGTTTCGTTTTTTCGTTTGCGTTTGGTCTTCACACTCAGTAGTGACGGTGTTAAGATAGCACGAGACGTCGGTGTCAATATGTGTCTTACTCAAAGCACAAAAGTGGAGTTGGATAACAACACTGACCTGATTGAGCAGTGTGATATCGATAGGTTTTGATAGGATTTGTTAGAAATAAGACAGGAGGCAAAAGTTAGGATGGACGAGCAGGCAACAAAGGATAAAATACGCTTTGATGCTAATAAAGCCGTGATTCATCCGTTTTTATTAAACAATTTGGTTCTAATTCAAAAGAATCCCCGGGTGATTAACAAATTAAGCGAAAAGTTTAGTGGTCCTTGTAAAGTTATCAAAGTTTGTCCAAATAAGCGTTACATGGTTGAGCCAATATCTGGGCGGCATGGCCAGTACGTTTGTCATGGACGACTACGTAAATATTCAACTAGCTTACCACAAATATCCGAATGTTTAGATCCTGTAGAATCTCAAGAAGACTAGTCTCATTTAGTAAATTTATCAAATTGTTATTATCTTGTAGATGTTATTGGCGTGTTAATAAGAAAGTAATGAAACATTTAGCTGTATAATGTGTTGTGTTTACTAGACTGATGTATCGTTTTAATTTCTGGTGCAGCGAACTGGAAATTTTGTTTTTTTTTGTTGATTTTGAACTCTATTTAATAAATGGCTTCCAATTATTGATGATTGATAAAATATTTTATTACACACTGAAAGCTCTTACGCTTTGTTGAAATTGGATTGAAAGCCTTGTCGCTTTGTCCAGATGAACTGCTGAAAGCTGCTACGCTTTGCTGTGAGTTTGTGATGAACTCTGGCTTGACACTTTAATGATGCTGAAAGCTTTTACGCTTTGCGGTGAGGTTATATGGAATTTGTTGCTGATGAAAGCTTTTACGCTTTGCGGTGAGGTTATGATGGAATTTGTTGCTGATGAAAGCTTTTACGCTTTGCGGTGAGGTTATGATGGAATTTGTTGCCGATGAAAGCTTTTACGCTTTGCGGTGAGGTTATGATGGAATTTGTTGCGGATGAAAGCTTTTACGCTTTGCAATCGCTTTGCTATATGGAATAGTTTGAGTTCTATGGTTGAAACGCTTTACCTATGCCAGTACCTCATTGGTATCCTGTGATGTTGATAAACAACGCGAGAGCGCGTTGATTTGCAGAATGGCCGTGTTGGAGTCTGTAGTTATTTAATTTATTCGAATAGCAACACTGCACGAACGAAGCTGAGAATGAATTACAGAATGTGTGTGAAGCTCGTTGCCAACGTCATATCGGTCAGTAGTGCGTTAGTTCGTTCGAGCTCGAGACTCACTCTCTCACTTGATCTTGAGACAGCGCCTGCGCCGGGTGTGCGCACTGACGAATAAAACATGGCGGACGACAAAAACGAGCAAACAGATTCTAATCCTTTTGAATCTGCGACATATATTATTATGTCCTTGAACTTTTTGAGATTCTTAGATATAGTTTCCTGGCGAAGTTTTCATTCAGCATTTTTTATGGTTTTGACATGAGTAGGTACGTAATCCTGGCGTGAATAAACAAAACTTGAAATCAGTTTTTTTTATTCATAGATATTACTAGCGACCCGCCCGCCTGGCTTCGCACGGGTGTAATTTTCGTGCGAAGCCGGGGCGGGTCGCTAGTTATATATACATAAACCTTTCGTCAAAAATTATCTAACTGATGGTGAAAACCGCATCAAAATCCGTTGCGTGGTTTAGGAGGAGTTAGCGGCCATACAGACAGACATACGCGGAAAGCGATTTCAATTTATACTATGTATAGATAGAGAAAAAGAGTTAGAGATAGAGAAGAGAAGAAGATAATCTAGTTGTACCCACGGTTTTATTTTTCAGTACTAACACTTGGTAGAAAAACGAATTAGTCTTAAACAGAATTTCCGTTGCGTGTTTTTTATGTCCCGTTTAGTCTCCCAAATAGGGAACCCTAAATAAAAACAAAACGCAGCAGACCGGCCGGGTCACCCTCGTGCCCTCGCGTCGACCTTCGCAGGCCTTTGTTTCGGGAGTCCTGGGGTGCTACTATTGTGTTATTTTTTTGTAAGATTGTCTACTGCGAGTATAATTCGAAAAAAGAGCAGAATATTGTGCTTTTTAAATTGTGATTTTTGATTATATTATTGTTAATTAGTAATAGTTAAGGCTTTTTTTTATTTTCTTTGTTTGTTATACCTACCTATGTACATACAAAAATAAAATAATTATTTTTAAACTTCATATGAATATTGGATGTTTTACGTTTGAAGGAATTCATATCTGTTTGCGGTCTATCTATGATGTATGATATCGTAGTTTTGCTACAATTTAATAATACTTTGGTGTGTTACCTATCTAAGAAAGTACCTATTTGTTTGAGTTTTTTTTTTCGATATAATTAACAATTTTAATGTATGTAATGTATATCTTAATATATATATATATATATATATATATGTATATATATATTTTTCCTGGGCAAGTGCCTTTATTAACTAAACAAAATACAAGCTAAAACTACAAATACAGTTAGACTGCCCATAGACATATACATATACATATATATATATATATACATTTCTTCTGTACGAGCGTTTGTAATCTAACTCCTCCTAAACGCTGGACCGATTTGGATGAAATTTTGTGTGTATATTGCAATGAGTTTAAGGATGGTTTGAAAATACAATTGGACCCGGTAGGTGGCGCTGCTGTCGGTATTTCACACTCCTCCTCCAAACTGGACCGATTTGGATGAAATTTTGTTCGCCGGGTCAGCATGTATGTATATAAAAATGAATCCCTATTTACCTTGGTCACGCCTTTGGTAACGACTTTACCGATTTCATTCGTCTTTTTTTTTAAAGTTTTCTAATAGGTAGGTACCTTGTAGAAGGTTTTATGGAAAGAAAAAATTAGAAAATTGCCCAGAAAATTTGAAAATTTCTAAAAACTTAATAATTATTTTAACTTCGCGCGTTTGACAGTTCTAAGACAAGACAACGTCTGTCAGGTTAGCTAGTATTAATATAAAATATTAAGATTGTTTTAGGACATGAAACGTTAGATAATAAAAATATTTTTTAAAGTTTTTCTTAAATTGCCACACATTGATTTATATATGTTTAAAAATGTGCGTGAGAGATAATTAAGTAAGCGGGCTCTTAACCCATAGTACAAGTTTCGGCATAGTACAGTCTATTGCGTAACCTTGTAGAAGACCTCCTTTCGACGTAGTGCAGTCTTTATGCGTAACCCTGTATAGTGACCTCCTTTCAGTTTAGTACAGTCTTTATGCGTAACCTATGCGTAACCCTGTATAATGACCTCCTTTCGGTCGCAGTCGGTCTAAATTCTATTCCTCTTTGATCACATGGGAGATTTGTCGTGTGTCTACGTGTTTACACTGGCTGGGCACCGGCACAGCCCCGACTGACACCTATGTTCAGCAGTGGACTTCTTCTAGCTGATGATGATGATGATCTTTTTAAACAGTGGTCAACAAAATAAAAATATTTTAACCTTTTGTATTCGGCTGCGTTCTGAATTCTGCGAATCCAATAAAAACAACACAAGTTCCAGACTTCTCAGAAGTCAGTCTGGTCATTATTTAGACTACCTATCCACTTTTTTATGAACAGCTGTTGTTTTAAAATGGTTACTAGATTTTAAACTAAACTTTTCGACTGAATTAGATAAAAAACATTCTTCTTTATTCTTTACTAGTTGCGCCCCGCGGGTTATGCCGCATCATATACCTCCTTGAAGCAACCTCCTTGGTAGCGATAGCAACCTCCTTTGACTAAGATGACAATATCTTTTTTTGTCTTTGATGTAATATATTATTGTCTTCAATTCTTGATTTTGTTTTTTGTAGGGAATATAATATACACACAAAAAAATACGTTGTTCCGATCGCTACAAATAAAAAATAAAAATAAATAAGATTTGTTTTTTGGTTTTTAGGGTTCCGTACCCAAAGGGTAAAAAGGGACCCTATTACTAAGCCTACATTGAAGCCTACGATGTCTATCTGTCTGTCTGTAGGTCCTACCTATTAACTGCTGTATCTTTCGAACCGTAATAGATAGCCAGTTGAATTTTTCTACAGAATAAGTAATGTTACGGCGGATTAACTAACAAATAATAAAAAAGTCAAAAAGTATAAATAAAAGGGGGGTCACATACAACAAACGGTAATACGTACAAGTGTCAAACTTGGAATGATTATAGTACACACTCCAAAGTATAATAACAAATAATAAATAATGGCCAAGTGCTAGTCAGTGACAAATTAAGTTACCGAGCGTCACTTGCAAAATATTAACTACTAGTAGGCCGCCCCTGCTTCGCACGGGCGAAGCCGGGATATATAGCCTATATCACCCGGGGATAGTGTAGCTTCCCAACAGTGAAAGAATTTTTCAAATCGGTTCAGTAGTTTCGGAGCCTATTCAATGCAAACAAACAATCAAATCTTTCCTCTTTATAATATTAGTATAGATGTGTCGGCTTAGCAATTGCTTGACTATTTTGGTAGGCGTTAAGTCGGAACAAATAGTTTTTATAAATTGATAATTATTGTATTTTCTGGTGGTACGAAACCCTAAGTGCGCGAGCCCGACTCGCACTTGGCCGGTTTATTCCTTATTGAAATACAGGAAATATCTTGTTAACCTATTATGATTGGTTCAAACTTAACAGCTGTAGGTATGACGAGCTAATTGTTGGAACCATGACTAATCCAGACAGTTCTAAATCGGTCTGTCGCCTTTGCCTTGTTATCAATTTGTGAGAAAATAGTTTAGATTCTTGTAACATCTAAATCCTGACTCGGGTATGTCCTAAAACTGCGACCAGAACCACCGGAGGATGGGCAGCAGCGTCCTATTAGCACACGATGAACGTACTGAGATTCCCAAGCCGCCTGCCAAGCGTGGGGATTATGGCAAAACCCCTCTCTAACAGGTAGGCCCTTGTCCAACAATGGACGTTTAATGGCTGCTGATGATGAACATCTAACTCAACATGCCCCATACTATCTTGCTCGAACTACATTTGAGTTACCTTCCACGGTGTTTCCGAGAAGCTACAACATGGGGTTCTTCAACAGGCGAGTTAATAGAGTCCTAAAGGGTCGAAAATTTAATTGTGATGCCTCTAGTGTTACAAGTATCCATAGGCGATGATGACTGCTTACCATCAGGCGGCCCGCCTGCTTGTTTGCCGCCTATGGCATAAAAAACTCCCTGCCGTCCTCCGTGTTTTCTGAGAATTACAGTATAGGCATTTTCAAGCTTATGACAGATTTCATCTAGATCAACGTGTTACATCTTCGGTCACTGAACATCAGGCGAGTTGGTGGCCAAAAGTAGATCTATTCTGTTTAAAAAAAAACATTTTTAACTTAATTAATGATAAATTTAGGGTCAGTACGGGTGTTAATTACGTGAAAAGCCGGGGCGGGTCACTAAGTTACTATTATGATAAATAAATATTCGGGACATTTTTGCACACATGGTCATCTGACCCCAATCTAAGCAAAGCTTATAATATGGCTGCCAGAGAATAATATACATACATATATATTTTTAAATCATCATCTTCATTAACCAGAGGCATCTACTGGTGAACACAGGCCTCTTCTTTAACCTCCACACTGAACGACAGCCTGCCTTTTGCATCCACTGAATTTCAGCGACTCTCAAATATCGTCGGTCCATCTTGTAGGAGGCCAACGTTCGCTTCGTCTTCCGGTTGGAATCCACTCAAGAACCTTTCTTCCCCATCGGTTATCGGTTCTTCGAGCGATGTGGCCCGCCCATTAATATACGTTTTACATACTTTACTGCATATTTTAAAATACATTACTTAAATAGATATTAACACCCAAGTATAAACGTATACTCGTATATAAAATAAACCTTTCGTTTTAAATTATCTAACTGATGGTGAAAACTGCATCAAAATCCGCTGCGTGGTTTAGGAAGAAATAGCGGTTATACAGAAAGACTGACAGATGCTTATTTATACTATGTAGAGATAGAGATTAGCGGGCGCTTGACCGTCTTGGTCTTGGCCTTATTGACGTTTTTGAGAAAACCGGAAGAGTTTGTATAAAATCATCTAACCGCAAAAATCTAAAATCATTAAATCAAAAACACAGCCACAAAACAAAGTCGAATTTCATAATACGCGTAAAAAAGTCCTAACCCACAAATCAACATTTCATCCCACGTATAAAACATTGTCCATAACGGTTTCCGCGCGTTATCACCATTGTTATCAGTACCTGATAAAGCGGCCAACCTTACCGACCTCATTTGTTACTGATAAAAGCTTGCCAAGCTTTGACTTTGTTACAAAGGGTCGGCCTTTTTTATGGGTTATTAAACGAGCAAACAAATTTTTACCTGGGGATTGTAGTTTTGGGGGTGCAGAGTTTGGTCAACGCATTTACTTTTCCAAAATAAGTAATGATTGTCGATCGCATCACATCACACATGAGCAGCCATTAAACGTCCACTGCTGGACAAAGGCCTCCCTCTTAAAGAGGGGTGTTGCCATAATCCCCACGCTTGGCAGGCGGCTTGGAGATCGCAGTAAGTTCACCGTGTACTAATAGGACGCTGCTGCCCATCCTCCGATGGTTCTGGTCGCAGTTTTAGGACATACCCGGGTCCATCGCATCGTCGCTTACCAACAGGCGAGTTTTTTTTTCACTCGGATAAGTCCGCGTTGGACCACCAACTCAACTGTAGGTAAGCGACGAACGACAATGTGGTCAAACGCAGCTATGTCGGTGACCCTGATTCTTTGGCCAAGGTAAATAAAAGCATGTAAAAAACTTGTTTCGAAGTTATACTTCTTATGCGACTTGCAACAAGGTTGCGTTAAACGTTAAACGCTACCATGGAGGGGGAATTTTTCTCCCTCGTATGGTTGCGAAATACGTATCCTTTTTTCGCCCTGCCATTAGCAGATCCGGTAGTGTAATGGTGTCGCTAATGGATTGAGAAGCCTAGGAGCTAGGTTCGAATCTCGAGAAAAGCAGCTTTTTAAATTGTTGATATTTTTGCCCTAGTTATAATTTTAGGGTTCCTTGTTGAAGTATAACTTCTTCCGCGAGGAGGGATGAGTCCCTCCAAAAAAAAAATATTTAAAAAAAATTGTGCGTTGAGACGCACAATTTCTTTTTTCGTGTCTTTCTTCCCTTTGTTGACATCGTGAGATAATTTATTCACCATTTCTTTTAAACATTTACCCAATGACAGTTTGATAACAATTAATTCTCTGATTTGTATGATGTTATGACCATTGTTTTATTACAATGTCACCTTTTCAACCGTGATGTCACGTGCGCCGTTCATGCTAGTTGTCAAAACAAACTGAGGTTCACAGCTCAGCGCACATTATGAGTTTGTTGCGCTAGCTGTGGAGACCTTTTTTTTTGACGGGGGAAATCTTCATTGGGTAGGGTGAAGCCGGGTTGTGTGAGATTGCACCCACTAAAATCCTCTCGGTGGCCGCCTCTGCGCCGGTTGGAGGGTACCGGGATCTCCATAGGAACACACCGGTAAGCTGTGGAGACCCTAGAGGCCCGTGGTCGTCCAACACAAACAGTTTTGCAAGGTTATTTCGACTAGGCTGGCCCTCGCCTCAGGGGATCCTAGAGTTGGCACATACTTTTCTCAAAACTTAAGTATATGTATACAGCGGGGTAATTCTGCCAGTGTTCTGGGAAGCCGGATGCACGGTGGTGATCTCGACGGCGTTTTGGTTTTGTAGTACATGTTTGTATATTTGATATAATCACCTTTTAGTTTAAATGTATTTTGTTAAAAATTTGATAATCAAATGAGGTTATATCCAATAGATAAAGCCCTTAGCATACCACCACACTCGCTAGCGATCTCACTGTGGTTAACATATCAACATTTGAAAAGTCCTGGCATAAAGTCGATAATTTTAGTATGTTGGTAAATTTTTCAAAGAAGTTCTTTTAGGTAGACGCTAATCAAAATTTACTCTTATTACATCGCCCACGGACCGGTAAGCTCAGCGTAGGACGTCCACCCACAAGATGGACAGATGAACTAAAAGGTCTCTTTTAGCCGCCTCCAACCGGCTCTTTTGGAGATCGATGGGGGAGTCTATATCCAGCTGTGGACGTCCTATGGCTGAAATGATAATGATAATGACATCGCCCAAGCTGAAAAAAGCGGGACAAATTATAAAACCGGACTAAGGACTAAAATTCCATATATATCTGGACAAATCCGGACGGTTGGTAACCCTAACTGCAACTGAGATCTGTTACTTGCGATTGAAGATTTTTTTGCATTATTTAGGTGATGTAGCATCTGTGGCAAAAATGTGATCGCATAAGGTTACCGAATCAAATAGTTTTGCCATGAGCGCAGATGTCTTTCGGACTCTACATAAATCATCACATGTTTAAGGATAGACCAAAGATGATAATACTTTTGGTGACAAAAAACTGGACAAGTACGAGTAGGACTCGTGCTCTGAGGGTTCCGTTGGACAGAATCCTCAGAGCGCGAGTCCAAAAAAAACCTAAAGTTGAAATATTGAAAGACAAACTTAACTTTGTAGTTGACTATATTGTTCTTCTATACATTCCAACTACAAAATGTAAGTTTGTAATAGCAAAATAATAATTTTTAAATGATATAACTTAAAATTTGTAACTTTCAGATTGATTTCTATATATGTGCTATGAGACCTTACCTTTTACCAAATTTCATGATTCTAGGTCAACGGGAAGTACCCTATAGGTTTTGATTTCCCTGTGAAATCGCAAAATATGCGACATAAACGTTCATATCTTTTGATTGCGTTGACTTACAACTTTTATTTTTTTACATGCGAAAGAAACCGTAGACCTAAGAATTTAGTATAAATTTCAACTTGATACCTTTACGCGTTCTTGAGAAAAAGGGTCTTGACAGACGGACAGACAGACGGACGAAGTGATCCTATAAGGGTTCCGTTTTTTTCCTTTTGGGGTACGGAACCCTAAAAAATATTAGTTTCTTGTAATTGACCTAGCGAAGAGAGGTCTCTGATTATAATGGGACAAGTCGGCGTTTTTATGTATGTTTGTATATTTGTTCTACAATAACATGCGTATCGTTGATGCGATCTTTATTGAAACTTTGTAGGCATGTAGTTTAGTTCAATACAGTTGTTAGAGTTCCATACCCAAACGGTAAAAACGGGACCCAATTACTTAGCCTACGATGTCTGTCTGTGTGTCCGTCCGTCTGTATTAACGGCTGTATCTTTCCAACCGTTATAGATAGTCAGTTGAAATTTTCACAGAATATGTAATGTTATGACGAATAACTTACAAATAATAAAAAAGTCTAAAAATAAAAACGAAAGGGGAATCCCCATACAACAAACGTTTTTTTACGTATTTTGTATTAGGTCTAATGTAAAAACGGTAGTACCTACAAGCGTCAAACTTAACATGATTATAGTACACACTCTAAGGTATAACAAAAAAATATGGCCAAGTGCGAGTCGGTGAGAAGTTTCTGTCCATTGCCAAGTTTATTCATTCATTTGTTCTGTTCATTATTCTGTCTTTAACAGGTAATTTCGTTATTGAATTTTGTGATGGTACGAAACCGTCAGTGCGCGAGCCCGACTCTTGGCCGGTTTATTAAGCTCGAATTTGGACATTTTGATTTAGGTCAGATGCGTTGGCACCCGCCACCGCTCCTTACCATATCTTGTCTGATCTGAAGAATTCCCATTAGAATCTAAGCCTTCTCTATTCGCTCAGACAAATAGGTACCTAAGTTGGTATCCAGTGGCATTATCAGAATTACACCAATGCAAGGTCAAACCAGTGTTATTGGATAAGCAGCTATGTATGGCTGTCTGCTATTTAGTTCCAAGAAGTGAATCAATGGCTTAATTAATTTAGTACGTAGACTAGGTATTGTGTTAGGTATGCGTCGTTTAGGTACCTATTGTTCTCAAGTTGGCAGGTATGTAGGTTGGTAGGTACGTTGCTTTGGAAAGTTTTACCACCGTGTAAAAAACCAAACAGTGAGCCAACGCATTTTATGTGCGAAATGCCGTATTTTGATTGTAACAAACCTCTCGCATCATGTTATGTTATAAATAGAAATAAAATAAAAAGGTGCCTAGTTTTTTTTAATCTTTTAATAGGCTTGCGTTTGACCGCCAACTCGCCTGATGTAAAACGATGCGGTATACGATGGAGTTCGCTTGCTTAGAAGAAACCGATTCACTCGTGAATTGAAGACACCCAGATTGTAACTATGGGGGAACACCCATTCAGGCAGCGCATTCCACAGACTAGCAGTACGCACAATAAAAGTGGAATCAAAGCGCTTCGTACGGGTTTTCGGAATATCAACCATAAAGCGGTGTCTACTTTTTGTGCCCACTCTGGCATTTCGATAGAAAAATGGGCAGGAGGGAATTAGATCATGCAGATCCGAAGCACACTCTCCGAAATGTATTCGATAAAAAACCGATAGACTAGCAACTTTACGCCGATGCTCGAGACTAAGAAGCTTAGTTTGAACCAGGGATTCATGAGCCTCTTGGCACGCTTCTCAATAGACTCTAACAGACCAAGCTAATACTTAGCTTTCATCAAAATCAAATTACTACTCAGATGATTTTGATGAATGAGGTGTCAATCGAGTCGTTATTTATAGTCCAGGTGATAATAGGCTATATTTTACATGTAACAATGATGGTTTGTTTTTTTAACCCTTGATACACACCACTATAGCTTGAGTAGAGACTACGAACCGGAAGACGCAGCGTAGGTTGGCCACTAGATGAACCGACAACATTGTGAGAGTCACGGGCATCCAGATGAGGCATTTTTTTTTTTTTACTTATACTGTTGGCTTTTTGGCCCTACAGTTTGACCGAACTAGTTAGCGAACGCAGAGTGCGTTCGGCATAACTTGGTGATTTAAGTTTTGGGCGACTAGCACAAGGGCACCTCGAAGGTACGAACCTCGGCTTGGGCCGTTACCGGGAGTGGGAATCAGACTTGCCCCGGTACCTCAGAAGGGGTGTGCCCTGGAGCCCTAGCGGTTTGTTGAACTGATTGATTATTTGGAGATAATCTAACCGATCTTCTAACAGATCCTGGGGGTATACGGGATGCAGATGGCAGGCCTTTGATCATATATAGTTTGGATCTGCCTTAAACTCGAGCTAGTAACGAAAAAGTCTGCCAAAAACTGACGGGGGCGAGGTAAACACGTATTGCACACACTGACATATTCTTACTAGTTCTACAAACGCACACTTCAATATTGAACTGCAAACGAAATGCTCAAAATGTATACGAATAGACGACCAAAGAGGGTCATCATGATCATCAGTCAGAAGACGTCCACTGCTGAACATAGGCCTCCCCCTTTAACCTCCACACTGAATGACAGCCTGCCTTTGCACTGGATGCCCGCGACTCTCAGAATGTCGTCGGTCCATCTAGTTGGAGGCCTACCTACGCTGCGTCTTCCGGTTCGTGGTCTCCACTCCAGAACCGTTCTTCTACATCGGTTATCGGTTCTTCGAGCGATGTGGCCTGCCCATTGCCACTTTAACTTGCAAATTTTAACAGCTATGTCGGTGACTCTGGTTCTTTGGCGAATATCCACGTTTCGGATTTTATCGCGCAAAGAAACTCCGAGCATAGCTCTCTCCATTGCCCGCTGTGTGACTCTGAATTTTTCCAAAAGGCCAACAGTTAAGGACCACGTCTCAGTACCATATGTCATCACTGGCAACACACACAGTGAAAAGGGTTTTTACCCTTGTCTTTAAACACTGTGATATCTTGGACGAGAACAAATAAGGTCGCGTAACGTAAATATATAAACATACATAGACTGCTGAAAACATCATCATCATTTCGGCAGACGTACACTGCTGGTCATAGGCCTCCCGCAACGATCTACAAAAGGGCCGGTTGGAAGAGGCCTGCATTCAGCGTATCCTGCTAAAAACATAACTCTACCTTTTGGGTTTGCCTTAGTCGGCTGATAAAAACTCATATCCACAGGAACTTTTCCGCTTACCGCATAAAACAGTATTGTAGCAATCGATAGCTCATAAAGTAGGGTAAACGCACCTGTTGCGGCCCTAAGCGTGCTTGATTGCCCCCGTACTGGTGCATAATAACAGTTCACATGTCAGCTGGCACGTCAGCTCGGCGGTTATGTTATTATTAGGTGCTGCCTTCGCCTTAAAGCGAGGTTTTCCCACTTTTAACTAAAGTTTATCGCAATATCAGCTGTTTCTATCGAGAAATAAAACCTTTAGAGTCACAATCTCTAAGTGAAAACAGTCAAAAATCGTCCCAGCGTCGATATACATACATATTACATAGACGGTTCTAGATAGTTCGCAATGCCACGTGTACTCCAATTTAGAGGTTATGTCGCTTGAATAGTGTTCAACGTTGCTTGTCCGCTATGTCAGCGTAGCACTGGCATCGCGCGGCATTGTAGTCAGATCGCGGTTGCCTTACAAGTCGGCGCAATACATAGCGTGCGCCGAGTTTTGGTTCGGTTTTTTTTGCACGTTAGTGACTCTATAGGTATTGTATCTCGATGGATGCTCCATAGAAACGGTCATTGACACTCGATAAAATGTATGGAACTGCTGATTATTTTTCGCGATTTCAGTGTTGGTCCCATAGTAAAAGTTGTTCATAATGATTTGTACAGTGACCTTCTTTTGGCAGTCACTAGGCAGTCAGTTTTTACAGTCTATATGCGTAACCCTATATACAGATGGAGCATAGTAAAGTCTCATTTAGTGGAGCAAAACCACGGCCCTTACACATAGTCGTGCGTTTCGCTACTTCTATTTTTGATGGTTTTCTTATATTTTTCGAAAAGTATAGCTTTAATGTAACATATACCTATACGGTTTCCTCTATAATTATGAAATCTGCATATTAAGATATCGTAGACATCATTTAGTAAATATGTATTTGAATGAATCCAAAAAACAGAGAGAAAAGCGCAAATTAGTGTTATATTAATATTTTTTTCTATCGAGCGTAATGTCCTTAATCGTATTTTGGTATTCACATCACACATCATCAGCCATTAAATGTCCACTGCTGAACAAGGCCTCCCTCTTAGGGAGGGGTGTTGCCATAATCCCCACGCTTGGCAGGCGGCTTGGAGATCGCAGTACGTTCACCGTGTACTAACAGGACGCTGCTGCCCATCCTCCGGTGGTTCTGGTCGCAGTTTTAGGACATACCCGGGATTTTGGTATTCACTGTATCCTAAATAAAACAATCGATTTTGATGTGACACCGCTTTTTAAATTTTAAGCTTACAATGGCAGTAGACAAAATAAAACGAGAATGACCAAAATTGCTAAAAATGTAAAAAGGAGGTCTTGAGGCTTTTCCCGAGATTTTTATGATAAATCTCTGTTTTAAACTATCACGGTTGTTCACTAAAGGTTGTTGTTTGTTGTTCCATAACTTTACCAGGATAAATATCCCGTAAATAATCATATAACTTTATTTTTATGATATCTTGAACCTTTTCAATCTAAGTACATACTACCTATACTTGTTCAATGTAGCGATACTGGCTAGCCACTTAGTCTTAACGAAAAAAGAACTGCCACTTCGATACTTGTGCCTAATTCCAAGAACAGACCTATATAAACAAATCATTGGGAAGCGAAGTTCGGCTCTCAGGTCTGGATCCCATATGTGACTCGAATTTGGGGGAAACTGGCGAAAGTCGAATGAAAAGTTGGTATTTTATACATTTATGAAGTCCGCAGTCCTATTTTCGGGTCCTTCGATTTTATCTGAAGTTCTTTCGAAGGTTGTAAATTATGTTTTGTAAGGACAAGGTTTTCGTGACTTTTCCTGTGTGAAAAATATGGAATTTTAAAGATAAAAGGTAGGTAGCTGGTTAGGTTTTTATGATTTTTGGTTTTTTTTTTTCCATAATAAAATTTTAAAGATATTACTTATTGTAATTTTTTTTTTAATATAAATCTAGGCTTGCGTTTGACCGCCAACTCGCCTGATGTTAAGCAATGATAGGGTCTACCTTGGAGCACGCTTTCCTAAGAGAAACTGATTCAGTCGTGATTTAAAGACACATAATAATAGATAATAGATGTAATGTTTTGTAAGATTGTAATTTGTGTTGTGTATATAATAAATAAATAAATAAACACCCTCTTTTCGTTTTTTGATACAACCAAAATGGCAATTGAGAGCGATGGTGGCCAAGCGGTAGCACGTGCGCTTTACAATCTGTCGGCGCCTGGTTCGAACTTCGGCCATGTAGGCCTAGCACGGACCGTGGACATATTGTCTTTCCACCGTTTTTATCCCGCGAGAAAAAGACAAACGAATCCATATTCTAGCTTTGTCGCGTCTAGGCGTTGATAAAACGGTAGAAAGACAATTTACCCACAGCCCATGCTAGGCCTGCTGCACCAATGATTTATTTAATACCTAAATAAATTAGGTGCAGCATTCGATGCCATCACTCAAAAACGATGCAAGTCGCAGAACAGATGGCCGATGGGGTCAAAAGGTTCTGGGATGGAGACCACGGCCCGGTAAACGCAGCGTAAGACGTTCACCCACAAGATAGACAGACGACCTAAAAGAGACCGTAGGGGAACGCTGGATGCAGGCCGCTTCCAACCGGCCCTTTTGGAGATTAATGGGGGAGGCCTGGGGGGGTTAGACAAGACCCACTTTCTGTTAGCATTAACGCCTGCGGAAAGATAAAATTGTATGAAAATGACATTAGCTTGAAATAATATTGTCATTTTCATACAATTTCATCTTTCCGCAGGCGTTAATGCAAACAGAAAGTGGGTCTTGTCTACCCCCCAGGAATGTTGCAGCCAAAACCACAACACAAGGCGAAATATCTTGTTTTACGACTCGGTCTTATCAAGTTATTACTAAAATTACAACCAACCTTGATGAAGTTACGACATACCAGAAAATTTCGAAACATGAACACCAGATTCCCTTGCTTTATTTGTTACGGAGCGCAAAACTCGCCGCCTACTCATGGCTATGTCCGCAACCATTTGCACACGAGTGTAGGTATAATATGAAGGGTCCACTGCAATAATGAAGTGTGTCCTTTATCCGGGTCCAGTTTTGCAGCTATAGTCACAGACAAGTCTGAGCATATATACCCCATTTTTTACTTACTTCAAAAAAAAGAGGAAGGTTCTCAATTCAATCCTTATTTCTTTATCATAACCAAAATAACCATCATTTATGAATGATCATTTGAGTTTATTTCACCACTTTGGTTGAATAAAGTAGTCAAAAAACGTTACGGTAGAAATAATGCCTCCAAGACTAAAAACTGATTATTCCATCGCATTTTTTATTCCCGACACGTACTAAAGGGCTCCGCTTAGGAGGACCAAGCCTTAGATGCTGACTCCGTAATGAGAAGGACGTCTTTCACCCAAGTTATTATCGTCGGGCAGTGTGACTTTGAGTGACATGCTGTTTACGTAGAGGCGGAATAGAAATGGAATATGTAAGTTTTCTGCATTTGATATGCCGAAAAATTTGTTTCTCACACTTGCTACTGAATCTTTTAGGCCAAGCGTACTCTGAGAATTTTGTCTCAGTGACAGTTTCGTCGAAGGTGCACGCACGATGGTAGCGCTTCTTTATAGATTTGACTATGGCGAAAAAACTATTGCGGAGATAAAAGACAGCCTTACGATAAATACACACGACACCTTGTTTGATAAAAATCTTCGGAAGTCGAGACGTCTTGCAGATACTATTATTTATTATTAGTATCGTATGACGCTTGTGATTGGAGGTTCAAAAGTCATTTATTCAATTCGCGCCTAGGATTGACCCGCTCGAAAAAGATTCGCGCTTAGAATTAGCCCGCTCGAAATAGGTTGTGCTGAAAATTTTGACCTCTGGCTTATAGCGGGGTAAAAGATGAGCAGTCAAGTGGTATCTTCATTGGTAATTATAGTCAATGGCATAACTAAACTACATTTTTTTTAATTAATAATAGGCTTGCGTTTGGTCACCATCACACCTGATGTTAAGCGATGATGCGGTCTACGTTGGAGCACGCTTGCCTAGAAGAAACCGATTCACTCATGATTTCACGTCCAATGATAGCGTTAGCACTCAGTTCAGCCTGCTTGCGGACACCCATCCAAGGACTGACTAAACCACAGAAAATAGAAGCAAATAGAACGGAAATGAGAAGGAAAATCTGTTACCAGGCATTAAGAGTGAACCTTGATTGAACATTCCGCATCACCAGTTGCTAACTCATTTTGAATGACTGACGTTTCGTTTATATGGGTGCGACTGGCTACAACAAATTTCTTACAAAAATGCCTTGACAGCCGTACTAATAAAAACTTTGGACCAAACCAACCGCTGTTATTTTTGATGGTCATTGAAACCTAGCTATGAGCGATAATCGTAATGTTAAACTATGTAAAGTGAAATGCGTCTTGGGCGAGCGCGTTATCGGATGGCAATTAGTGGGCAACTGGACCGTAGCGTTACGTAAGTCAAGGTTATGGAGCTTAATGGTAATCTGTATCAATAATGGTACCTACCTAATCTGTGTCAAGAATGAAGCCTAATCTGTGACACAAAATAGTCTGTGATAACGCTCGTGGCCACCATAAATATAGACACGGGTTATTATATAAGGGGATGGCGCTGATGGGCTGCTATTACATCGATTTATTATAATCATCAACCAGATGACGTCCACTACTGAACATAGCAAGAAGGAGGCCCTTAGAATGCCACACTGAACGATAGTCTGCCATCTGCATCCCCTGGCTGCCAGCGACTCTCACGATGTCGTCGGTCCATCTAGTAGGCCTACCTACGCTACGTCTTCCGGTTCGTGGTCTCCACTCGAAAACTTTTCTTCACCATCGGTTATCGGTTCTTCGAGCGATGTGGCCTCCTCGTTGTCACTTAAACTTGCAAATCCTAGCAGCTATGTCGGTGACTGTGGTTCTTTGGCGAACATCCTTGTTCAGGATTCTATCGTGCAAAGAAACTCCAATCAATAGCTCTCTTCATCCTTCGATTGCATTGACATAAATAGTAAAGGACGCAGTGAAAGTCCTTTCCAATGGTAACAACCAAGTAACAACTCACTAATCTCGTGCACAAGAATAGTCTTGTGGTTCCTCATCATCTAATCAAACTTTTCTCCCTCCACTGCAGAACAAAGGCCTCCCCTTTAGAACTATACACTGAACGACAGCCTGCCTTCTGCATTCACTGATGCCCGTGACTCTCACGATGTCGTCGATCCATCTAGTGGGATGCCTACCTACGCTGCATGTTCCGGTTCTTGGTCGCCATACAAGAACCTTTCTTCACCATTTGCATAAAACACCATCATCATCAGCCATTAAATTTCCGCTGCTGAAAAAAGGCCTCCCTCTTAGCGGATTAAGGATTAAGGAATTTAGAAGATTTTCTATAATATCACGCAAAAACTACATACATACAAACATCGATTTGTTCCCGTATACTTTGTATTCGTTTTGCTCAGTCAAAAATCGATCGATATCAAGTATTAGGGATAAATGCTGCAAAATCATTCGGAAAGGCCAGCGCTATCTAATCTGATCATTGAACACTCGCGTTTGGAGCTGCGCCAACTAGTTGTCTTTGCCCATCGCTCTACCATCGACCGATTAGATTTATTCACTCGATACCGTATCGATACTTGCATAATTTAGATATGTCACCGTAAATTAAATGTCACTAGTGGCCGAAGTACGAGTTTCTGTTTGCAGCTGAATGAGCGTTTTGTCTCTTTTTTTTGTAGTGAAAATCTTATGCTACTTCCAACACGGTTGCGTTAAACGTTTAACGCTATGAGGAATCCATCTATGAGGAAATTTTGAAACTTGTACATCCTTCTCATAGTTTATTAGTTCACTAATATTTGCATAGATGGCAGAACATGCGACTTCCAACAAGGTTGCGTTAAACATTTAACGCTACCATGGAGGGGGAATAGAAAGAGACAGAGCAAGTTTCACTTCATCCGCGCAATTTTTTTTTCTTTCCCCACAGTTTACAAAAGATCTTTCAAATAATATAACGCTAGATCAATTGTTAACAGAAACAAGTAAAGTTTGAATTTAAAAACGTAAGACTAATTCAAGCTTAAGAGCATTTAAACCCTTTACATTTTGATAAAACTCCGCTAAGAACCACCGGCAATAATCATCATCATCAGCCAGAAGACGTCCACTGCTGAACATAGGCTTCCCCCTTTAACCTCCACACTGAACGACAGCCTGCCTTTTGCATCCACTGGATGCCCGCGACTCTCACAATGTCGTCGGTCCATCCAGTGGTCCGGCAATAATGCTTTCAAATAAAAACGCATTAAAATCGGTACAGCTGTTTTGGAGAATAAGTGACTGTATAAGTATATTGTAAGTATTGTAACCTTCTAAACATATTCATCATTACCTTGAAAACCTTTTTGTAATTACTTTGAAAAAAAAAACATCATTAATTACTTTGAAAATATTTTCATCGTTACTTTGAAAACCTTTTCATCATTACATTGAAAACCTTTCAGTTGACATAATTTTACAAGATATTTAACAAAAATGACCTTTTCATAATTACTTTGAAAATATTTTTATCATTACCTACTTTGAAAACCTTTTCATCATTACCTTGAAAACCTTTTCATCTTTTTCTTGGGGAACCTTTCAGTTGACATAATTTTAAAACACGTTTTAACAAAAAATACCTTTTCATAATTACTTTGAAAATATACTCATTCATCATCATCATCATCATCAGCCAGAAGACGTCCACTGCTGAACATAGGCCTCCCCCTTTAACCTCCACACTGAACGACAGCCTGCCTTTTGCATCCACTGGATGCCAGCGACTCTCACTATGTCGTCGGTCCATCTAGTGGGAGGCCTACCTACGCTGCGTCCTCCGGTTCGTGGTCTCCACTCAAGAACCTTTCTTCCCCATCGGTTATCGGTTCTTCGAGCGATGTGGCCTGCCCATTGCCACTTCAACTTGCAAATTTTAACAGCTATGTCGGTGACTCTGGTTCTTTGGCGAATATCCACGTTTCGGATTTTATCGCGCTAAGAAACTCCGAGCATAGCTCTCTCCATTGCCCGCTGAGTGACTCTGAGTTTTTCCAAAAGGCCAACAGTTAAGGACCACGTCTCAATATACTCAATATACTCATTACCTACTTGAAAATATTTTCATCCTTATATTGAAAACTACAAGAGAGGCCTATACCCAGCAGTGGGATAAGGAAGGCTGTGGATGATGATGATGATGATTGAAAACTACTTACTGCTTACTTACTTTTTGATTACTTTGAGTGATTAAATGTGCAACCAATTACAGTTACAGGTAAACATCTCAATAATGCCCTTGACGCTATAACTCTATAGTCGCATTGATCTCTTTGGCTAACCGAAAGGATTACGACCGCACGAGCCTGCGCGATTAGTTATAGTGTGTGATTGTGTGCGTGTACACGTGATAACTTATCCCATCTGCACTGCATTTTGCTAAAAAATTATTGCCGGTAGCTAAAACCGTACTACAATCTCAAAATCATTCTCATATTAAGAGGGCATACCACGGCCAAGAAATTTGATGATAGGTATTTAGCAAATCTATTGCTGTCCCCTGACCTCAAGCCTCTCCCAGTAGAGCGCAATAGGGACAACTGCAGCTCGGATCGATTATACCTACGAAAAGTAGACAAAATCATTGTCTCGTATTTTTCTGTTTCCTCATTCAAAACTAAGCCGATTTCATAATTTTTTGAATTAATAGATGTGAAAAAGATAGAACTATGCTTCTATCATTTATTTTTCTTTTATATACTCGTCAAATTTGTTTGATAGACGTCTGAAATGCCGGTTAAAAAAAAACTATTTTTGGGATATTTAAAGGCTCATATTTCTTATAGTAGTTAACTTATAAGAAAAAATAAATGATAGAAGCATGACAATGGGGGAGATAAATTTTATTTAAAAAAATTACAGTTCTAGCAGTATTATCCAGGGAGGAAACACGAGAATACGTTTGTATGGACAAAATGCTGCCCGTGTGCCCACTTAATCTTCCATTGTGCTTTGTCTAGCTCTGTTAGCTAATGAGAGAGCAAGACAAAATTCGATGGAAAATTAAAATAAATATGATTTTGAGGTTGTAGTAACCCCCTGGGTCTTTTGAAGAAACCAGTGCACTACCGAATGAAGCCGGTTTGCCATCGGCGACCGACGCGTCAGCACGCAACCGGTTAGACAACCGGTTGATTGATCACTCGCTAACGCGTGGATATACACACAGGCAAAAAAGCTAGCGAACTTTGTCCCAAGCTCTCCAGTCTGTTATCTTTGACGTTTCCAAAAACTAGTCATCGTCAAATAGAGAGTAAAGGGTTTTGAATTAGCACCTTTATTTAAAACTACCTACTTAATAACATGAACAAAATATTATGTAAACTAGAGGCTAACCAAATTTGGAGTTGGATAAACCAGTTTCCTGCGATACAGGTCTAGCCTGGTGCAGGAATCGCAGTATAAACATTTAGTATTTCTCCTTCATAGACATACCATACCATACATACCAGTATGTATTTCTAGTTGATAAGCAAGTATGTAAGCCTCCAAATTTGAAGTTGGATAAACCAGTTTCCTGCGATACAGGTCTAGCCTGGTGCAGGAATCGCAGTATAAACATTTAGTATATCTCCTTCATAGACATACCATACCATACATACCAGTATGTATTTCTAGTTGATAAGCAAGTATGTAAGCCTCCAAATTTGAAGTTGGATAAACCAGTTTCCTGCGATACAGGTCTAGCCTGGTGCAGGAATCGCAGTATAAACATTTGGTATTTCTCCTTCATAGACATACCATACCATACATACCAGTATGTATTTCTAGTTGATAAGCAAGTATGTAAGCCTATGTTTATGCAAATTAAAATATTTTTCATTTTCATTTTTCAAAAGCTCGAGAAGGATCCTAAATGTTCTGAATAGACCAAATCCATGCCACCCAATCATCAACGTTGGTGAAGTGGTTCATACTACTGAAAGCCGAAACAGATGGCGGAAAATCGTTTGAAATATGGTCACGACCCCAAATATTATGTAATCAACTAATCAACCCAAAAATGAAGAGGGTGTTGTTTTTACAAAATACTAACCAAACTAATAAAATTAGTATGAAACAAAGCTTAATAACTAAGACAAAAAAACTATTTTCTGTATTATTAAATCAACCTATCATTTAGTGGGTGCTGTGCTGGGACACAGTTTTTATATCATATACATAGAAGAAAAAAAACACAGTTATTCGTGTTGTCGCACCTATACTTACACAAGCTAAGTAGCTAGCATAATTTTAAACAAGGTACGTGATTTTAAGCAAATTTAACCTAATTTTAGGCACAAATCGTTATACTACCGTTAAGCTATTAATTAGCAACTACTTTAACTTATTCAAGAGTTCAACGACAGGAAACAATAAATATTGTGTTCTACATTTACCTTTCATGGTAATTCTATGCAAACAAAGGAACCAATAAAATATTTGTACGAGGTCGGGTAGCACAGGTGGTTATTGACAAACAGGCGAGTAATTCGTCACAGCACGAAGCGGTTACGTGACGAAGTGTCACGGTAGACGAACTGTTTTATTTTATTATTTCCTTTTAAGGGGATTTTGGCGTCGAGCATCTTGTGCATTTGCTACTATCATGCGTTAAAATATTTTCAAGTATTACTGTATATCATCAAACATGTCATAGTCACAGTCAGAGTCAAGCAAAGTACGTCACGGTCTAATCAAAGTCATGCCCTAGTAAATTGGTGGAGTCTTTACTGGAGGCAAAGAGTACCTAATATACCGACTGGAGGCTTCTGTGGATTTTTGTACACGTCACGAATTCACGATAAGACATGTTTTATCTCGTTATAATAATATCACTTTTTCACAGACGAGCATGTTTACGAACACTCAATAAATAATAATCCACTATTATTTCACAGTCACATTAAAAAATACTCAAGTTTAGGAAAATGATACAATGAAGCCAAAGGTATTTTTTTCACGTTGGCGCCTAATTTCCATACATACATACATACATCATCAGCCATTAAATGTCCACTGCTGAACAAGACCTCCCTCTTAGAGAGGGGTGTTGCCATAATCCCCACGCTTGGCAGGCGGCTTGGAGATCGCAGTACGTTCACCGTGTACTAACAGGACGCTGCTGCCCATCCTTCGGTGGTTCTGGTCGCAGTTTTAGGACATACCCGGGTCTAATTTCCATACTAACTCTTAATGTTGATTATTCGATGTTTCATGGATACTGATTCTTTTTTAAAGTTATATGATTATTTACCCTGGTAAGGTTGTGGAATGAGCTCCCGCTATTTCGGCGCAGTTACATGCACCATGTAACTGCAGACTGAAGAATACGGGTGGTTGGTCGAACAGTTAAAAAGTTAGGTGCAGACATAACGACCTACCCTCTTTCTTTCTTTAGTCAACAACCGTGATAGTTTAAAACAGTGTGATAATTTTTTATCTCGTAATAGGTAGTTTTTGAACACTAACAAGTCAATGCATAAAACATTTCCAGAACCAAAACCAAAACGTAACCAATATAAAAACCACCTTTTCCATGTGTCACGAAACATCGGAGGTAGATCGGAATGTTTACAAATCATTTATCGATGTAGCACACGCGATGTGGAAATTGGAAGTTATTTAATGGGAGTATTGAAGGGGGAAAGTAGTAATTTACTTCGTAGTGGAGGTAAAGTTTCTTTGTTGTTCGAGGTGCTGATGGATTGGAGACACGTGATTTGTCATGATTTATGGTTTTTGAATAGAGTAAGTAATTGTGAGGTTATTTTTGTTGACGTGAATGTTTGTTGAGGTGATTAAGATGTAGGAGATAAAAAAATATTTTATGAATTAAATAATGTTAAGTTGCTGTTTTGTAACAATACATAACTAATAGTAGCATTCTGATCTTGGCGACCGCGACCGTGACCAGCGACCACGACTGGCAATCACGACTAGCGACCGCAACCGGTGACCACAGCTATTGACCGTGACCAGCGACCGCGACTGGCGACCGCAACCCGCGACCGCGACCAGTGGCAGCGCCCGTCACGCGACCCACTGCTCAGTATGAATTTATATGGAGTACTAAACAATGCAAGCGACCGTGACGCGCGACGTATGGGTGTGTGGACTATAGTCGGATTAACCGGCTTAATGATACGTAAGTAATTCCCGTGTCATATAATTAAAATAGTTGACACATTTTTTTATAACGCAAACTAATATTTTTATTTTATCATATTGCTACACATAAAAATCAGTTGGTGTTTGAGGTTTTGTGTTATTTCGATTGCAAATGGTAATAATCAAACTTACGCGTTCATAAATTAGTCAATAGGTACTATTTTTCTACCAAGTTGCAGTCTATCCGCGAGCAAGTTGGCAACTCAGTTCGCGGTTCTCATCGCCCGTGTGTCCGCAGTCGCGTGCGCACGTGTGTCGATAACTCGCACTTTCTTTGTTTCACCTAAACGTGTCCAGCATTTGATTACTGTTGTAATTCGACGTAACGCCGAGATAAGCGACGATAGGTCTATTGAAGGTTTCCGTAGTACCCTAACCGTGGTTTTAAAGATAATGATAATTTAAAGGTGTAACACAAGTAAATCACACACACATTTAATAAACCGGCCAAGTGCGAGTTGGCCTCGCGCACTGAGGGTTCCGTACCACCACAAAATTCAATAAGGTTGTCCAAGTAACCGAATTTCCAGTTATTATAACGCCTTCTAATCGTCGGAATAATTTGCGACGCAGTTTGCTACAGGCGCTCGAGTATAAGAACTTGGTAATGAACAGAAATTATTTTGTCACTGACTCACACTTGGCCATTATTTTTTATTTGTTGTTATACTTTAGAGTGTGTACTACAATCGTGCCAACTTACGTACGTATTTTCGTTTTTTACATTAGAGCTAATATAAAAATACATTTGTTGTATGGGGCCGGCTTTCATTTTAACTTTTCGAATTTTTTATTATTTGTTAGTTAATCCGCCGTACCGTTACATATTATGTGAAAATTTCTACTGTCTATCTATTACGGTTCGAAAGATATAGCTATTAATAGGTAGGACAGACAGACAGACAGACAGACATCGTAGGCTTAGTAATAGGGTCCCGTTTTTACCCTTTGGGTACAGAACCCTAAAAATGCATGCACAATATGTGTTAAAAACATATTAGTCACTTTGTGTCTTGTTTAAATCCTAGTATATAGGCGTACACATCTAGAGAAACGGCATAAAAATTGGTACCGTAAACCGTAAATATCGGATATAATATGTACCTATTAAACTAGGCTTAAGTTAATCGAAACAATTTTAATAATTTCAATATCATGTTATCTAAACAAAATACAAGCTAACACTAACTCCACAAAAACAGTTATACTAGCTGCCCAAGACCGTTGAAGGTCTAAAGACAATCCCAATGCTCAACCCCACTATCAGTTGGCAGCGTACCCAGTATGCTCTCGGCAATACCACGCTGAATGGAAATGCTTATGCGTTGAGCCAGAAACACGCCAGCATTTTGGTCACGCGTCGCATTAACCAGGCGTTCTGAAAGACTTGAAATTGAGGTGAGCTCCCGGTCCCCAAGGGCCCAATGGCAAGGGCCAAGGGCTCGACTGTTTGGGGCTCTAATGTGTAACCACTACCGAGGTTAGCATTATTTGCGCCTTTGTTATTTATTTGTCAAAATGGAAAATATACAATAGCAAGGAAGATAGTATGGATCCTTGACAATGGTACCTACTGCCACAATAAACAAAATTTACTATGTTTTTAACTAAATTCAAACTGTATTTTTTTGTTCATAAAAGAAAAGTCATTAAGCACTTTAAGTTATTCTTAGCACAATAATAGTTACAGTTTCTGCGAAAGACGTGCGTTTTATTTAAATTTATAGCGCATTAAACACAAAGGTTGCAATTTGTTTCCAGGAAAATTCTTTGGCGGACATTCTGGGGAGTAATTGTTTTCGTCGTCAAGGTAAAGTCGTCTGAAATGTGTTTATAATGTGGTAAAAGACTGGCCAAAAGCACCGGGTAATGAAATTGTCTTATATTACTTTGAAAATTGTGTAGCTTCATCATCACCATCATCATTATCAGTCTATTATGTTCCCACTGCTGGGACACCGACCATTTCTCAGAGAGAGAGAAGATAGGCCCTAATACACCATGCTGGCCCAATGCATGCAATTATGTGCCGGATCGAAGTCTTCGACCAGTGTACCGCCATACGACACTGAAACGTGGTCTCTCCACTCATAAACTAAATTAAAATCGGTTCAGGCGTTTGGGAGCTACGATACCACAGACATACATACAGATACACATATACACTGGTACACATATACATTGATACACATATACACTGATACACCGATACACATATACACTGATACACATATACACTGATACATCGATACACCGATAGTTCATAGTTAACTTACTTAGGACTTAGGGACTTAGGTTCGAGTTCCAGTGATAACCGTAGCAAAAGACTAAGAAAGATCGTTATGTCTGCACCTAACTTTTTAACTGTTCGACCAACCACCCGCATTCTTCAGTCTTCCCGTGAACATGGTGCATGTAACTGCGCCGAAATATCGGGAGCTCATTCCACAACCTTACCACGGTAAATATCCCGTTAATAATCATATAACTTTAGTTCATAGTTATTTTATTAATATCAGAAAGATACATGTCAAAAATAGAACTTAATATAATGATTACTATAAATAATTAATTAAACACTTAATTACATTTTGATAACAATAATTGATACATCGATACACAAATACACTGACACACTGGTACACAGATACCAAGGATCCATTAATTGATCGTTCTTGCAGATATTCAGATACTAAAATGGATTCTTGGCAGATACGCATATACACAGATACACATATATACAGATATACAGATACACGTTAACACTTAAAACGTCCCTCTTTTTGCGTCGGAAGTTAAAAGCTGCACAAAGATGTTTTAAATGTTTATCGGGACTTATCACGTATTATTTAATATAGGTAAAAAAATATGTACCTTTCGCTCGACGTTTCGACCATGTTACAATGGCCGTGGTCACGAGCTGACTGAAAACTGCGGGTGAGTCCGGCGAGAAGAGCGGGTGTTTTGTTCTCCTACCCTCACTTGATCTTGAAAAAAAATAGCAGCACAAAGATAGCAGCATTTTAACTTAAAGCTTTATAAAATACTGTCACATACAAGCATACATGGTCTCTTACATTTCTAGTTCGCCGATTGTGAAGCATCCGGCTTGAATCTGTATGTACCTATACAACTCAAAATGTAATACCGAGCTGATACACTCTAGGCTAGGGGTCGTTCATAGTTTCAGAGGGGGGCTTTTGGTAGGGTTTCATCATCATCATCATCAGCCTTGAGTGACCCACTGCTGGGTATAGGCCTCCCTTTGTTTATGCCACTCTCCCCGGTCTCTCGCTATTCGCATCCACTCGTTCCCGACAGATGATAATAATAATTTGAAATGAGGCATAATTGGCAGGTGCCGTACATCATACCATAGATATGTTAACCCATCCACAAGTTGTTCACCTCAATAGCCCAGACTTTTTATGTCCTATAATGTATTAGTTTTATATTCCATTTTATACACATTCCATAATTGTATTTTTAAATTCAACGTGCTTCTTGGTGTTGCCTTTGGCCCCACCAATGCCTACAAGACAATTTCCGGGCTAGACCCGAGAATTATAAGAAATAAAGGGAAATAATAATAAAATCGGGACATTTTTTCCACACACGAAACTAAGCAAAGCTTGTGATATGGCTGCCAGAGACTAATATACATACATATCATGGATATCATGGATAGATACATATATGTTTTTAAATACATACCTAAATAGATATTAACAACCAGATATAGAACAAACACAAATGTTCATCACATAAATGTTTGCCCTAGGTGGGAATCGAACCCACGCCCCCAAGCACAGAAGGCAGGCTCACTACCAACTGGACCAACGGGCTAAACTAATAAATACACCTATTATAGACTCGTCAAAACCAAAGTAACTTGAATCGGGTTACTAATAAACGTGGTGCCTTGGAATAAAACGCAGTTTTTTGTCTTTTTCGTATCAAGTTAAAAAATTTAAAGAGAGAAAAGGAAAAAACACGGCTTAACTATTCCAAGACTTTAATTCGATTTCGAGCATGCGTAATTAAGCTATGCTATGTTATGGTATATGCTGTGTTTAGTCAATAATGTCTCTATTATTACACCTCACTGTTATATGTTGTATCATCATCATCATAGTCACCCTTTTAACAGTCCACTGCTGGACTTTTAGCCTACCCCCGAAAGGGTGATAGGGCCATATCCACCACGCTGGCCCAGTGCGGATTGGTGGATTCGTCATACGCCATAGAATTCCTTCCCCGTACGTATGCAGGTTTTCTCACGATGTTTTCCTTCACCGAAAAGCCAGTGGTATGAAAATCCGTACATAAGCTCCAAAGAGCTCATTGGTCGGGGTTTGAACCCGCGACCTCACGCTTTCAAGTTTAGCGGTCTCCCAAATGGGCTACCACGGCTTCTACTTTACTTCTACTATTGTTAACTCTACTAGTTTTAAATTATTTTAACCATATTTTGTGTGGCAATAAACTAAATAAATCATTTCTCATAAAATATTGTCGCTTGCTCTCCTACCAGTCGCTTGTATACCAGCTGCCCTCTAGAGACTCTCGGGTCGTCGATGAAATTGAATCGCGAGGTGCACTGCACTTGTGTATTTTGTTGGCTGCGCTGCATTGTGAGGGGAAATGTGTGGATGGGTCCGTACGTTTGGGACGATTTTACTTGTAGTCATGTTTGTATCGCTCTTTGGAAGTTGAAGTTTGAAACGTGACTTTCAAAGGACTATATGCATTAGTACTTTGATAATATACATAGTTTGGATCAGCGTTAAACAGGAGGTAGGTACCGAAAAACGTCTGCCAAAACTGAAGGAGGCGAGGTAAACACGTATTGCACACACTGACATAATTATTCTTATTAATTCTTCAAACGCATACTACAATATTGATCGGCAACTGGAAAAAAATATCATTCATCAGATCATCAGCTATGCTCGGAGTTTCTTTGTGCGATAGAATCCGGAACGTGGATATTTGCCAAAGAACCAGAGTCACCGACAGAGTCAAATGTGGTTGTATAAATAAAAATTCCTATAGAGTCACAATCTCTCAGTGAAAAAAAGTCAAAAAACGTCCGAGCGTCATTGTACATACATTGTATCAATTAAATAGCTTACAATGCCACATTTACTCTAATTTATACGTAATGTCGCTTGCATAGTGTTCAACGTTAGTTGTCCGTTATGTCATCGTAGCTCTGGCATCGTGCGGCGTTGTAATCGAATCGCGGTTACTTTGTAACTAACCAAAAACCAAAAAGTCGACGCAATTCGTAGTGTGCGCCGAGATTTGGTTCGGTATTTTTTTTTGGCACGATTGTGACTCTATATGTATTGTATCTCTATGAATGTGGTCTATTAAATTGGCCCTACTTTAGGTTTCATTTTGGCGTTTCTTTACTGTTTGATCATCTATAATTCTTAACTGTTTGATCATCTATCATTCTTAGCTGTTTGATCATCTATCATTCTTGGCTGTTTGATCAACTATAATTCTTAGCTGTTTGATCATCTATCATTCTTAGCTGTTTGATCATCTATCATTCTTAGCTGTTTGATCAACTATAATTCTTAGCTGTTTGATCATCTATCATTCTTAGCTGTTTGATCAACTATAATTCTTAGCTGTTTGATCATCTATCATTCTTAGCTGTTTAATCATCTATCATTCTTAGCTGTTTGATCAACTATAATTCTTAGCTGTTTGATCATCTATCATTGTTAACTGTTTGATCATCTGTCATTCTCAACTGTTTGATTTATTGCTAATTCCATTTCAATCAAAATTAGGTCCGGATTTCCGGGACTCCAAACTAAGCAGTTAACATAACAAGATCTTCGCACCGTTCAGTTATGTCAATACTTGACGTGCAGTAATACGTAGTATTCTGCACTGAACAGGATTCTCCTGAATACCGTTCTCTTGAGAGACACTTCAATCGCAATCCCGGTAGAATTCCGGTAATGGATATGTCGGAAAAATTCCGGGATTTCATATGTTGAGAAAATTGAGCATGTTTGGATTGAAGTTAATATTTATTTAGTAATGGGTTCATTTCGTTATAATAATTATATTAGTGAACTGCATTTTCATAGCTGGCTAACAACTATAAATAAATCTATAAATAAAATTTTTACGGTGGTATTTTTGGGGTATGTATACTTATTTCAGTGGCATTTTTAAAGGGCTTTCCAATATGTGTAAGTTGAGGTGGGAGGGGAAAACCTATAGTTTTCGAAAATAGCTGAGTCGTAATTTTTATGGTAATGTGTCTTATGTTTTTTTTTTTTACATCGGACTATGCTAACGTTTGACCGCGATCTCGCCTGATGGAAAGCGATGATGCGGTCGAAGATGGAGCACGTAATACATATACATAGAGATAGATAACATTTCACCTCATTCACCCTGAGTGACAGGATAAATGTTTTGCTCACAACCCAGGCGAAACTGCCAAAAAATAGTTAACAATCTAGTGAATTTCCACTAAACTAACTGTTAGTGTCTAACCCCCGACGCTGTTATTACCAGAAGGGAGTCATAAGTTTAACGTGTGTATATGTCTGGTAGTTACTAGTTTAAAGAAAATAATATAATAGATAAGCTTGCGCTTGGCCGCCATCTCACCTGATGATGCGGTCTACGATGGAGCACGCTTGCCTAGAAGAAACCGATTCACTCTCGAGTTACTTATTTTCAGTTTTCCACCGAGATACTAGTTGAGTGACCGAGTCAAGATTATAATGATTATTATATAATAATATAAATCATAATGTCTGTCGGTGTCGGCGCTCAAACACCGTATCACTACATAAATAACCTATGTCCGTCCATCGGTCTGTTTGCTATAACCATTTCCTTTGCGGTCATGAAGCTACGAAAATATATCGTTTCAGCGGTTTAGGACCACGATTAAAAATTGTTTCAGTGGTCTCCGAGAAAGCTTTCATTTGACATTGGGCCCTTGCGGACCGGGAGCTTACCTCATTTTCGAAAATCTTTCAGAGCGCCTGGTTAATGCGACGCGTGACCAAAATGCTGGCGTGTTTCTGGCTCAACGCATGACATTGCCATTCTTCATGGTAATGCTGCCATCATGCTGAGTACGCTGCCAATTGGTAGTGGGTTTGAGCATTTAGATTGTCTTTAGACCTTTAACGGTCTATGGGCAGTCTAACTGTATGTGTAGTGTTAGTATTAGCTTGTATTTTGTTTAGTTAATAAAGGCACTTGCCCCTTCATTTGAAAGTTGTTAGATAGTCCTTAAATAAAATGTTTTACCTTGAATTATTTTACAGGCGTTTGTGATAATTTTAGTCTAGATCAGGGGTATCCAACATACGGCCCGCGGGCCACAATGCGGCCCGCCAAGGTTCCTAATCCGGCCCGCGAATGAGTTAAAAGTTGGGTAACATTTAACTTTTTAGACGTAATTTTGTAAAGAACGGAGATTCATATCTATATCATCTATATCAGTGTGCCTGTGCATGCAGTTACAAGTGAAACCCGCTGTGAATTCTACCATTTTATTTATATTATATTTCTGGGTGTCTTCAAATCACGAATGAATCGGTTTGTTCTAGGCAAGCGTGCTCCACCGTAGACCGCATCGTCGCTTAACACCAGGCGAGTTGGCGGTCAAGCGCAAGCCAATCATTTATTTAAAAAAAACTTATATTAGTCTTGATTTGCTCAGTTACAAAAAATCTCTTGGCCCGCCATAGTTAGAAAGTTAATAAATCCGGCCCGCCACAAAATTTTGTTAGACACCCCTGGTAACGAAGTTCGATAGTTTTTTTTAATTATTAGTAATTGGCTTGCGTTTGACTGCTAACTCACCTGATGTGAAGCGATGAGGCAGTCTACTATTAAAGGAGTACGCTTGCCTGAAGAAACCGATTCACTCGTAATTTGAAGACACCCAGATTGTAACCATCGAGGAACACCCACTCTGGCAGCGCATTCCACAGACTAGCAGTTCGCATAATAAAGAATTTCAGCGGCTTAGGACCACAATTAAAAATGAATTCAGTGGTCCCCGAAAAAGCTTTCATTTGAAAGATTTTTGATAGTTCTTGAATAAAATGGTTTTTTAAACACAGTTTCTAGTGAAACTATATTACGACCTATTAAAACATCCATGAAATTATTAACTCCTTGTTTTGACTCGAACCAAGCGCCTAAACAAAACTATTGTAGTTACAGTTTGTAATATTGTAGCAAAATTGGTAGGAGCTTAAGCAAAATTATTCATTTTATTCGAGCTGGTTTAAAAACTACTGAGCTAAAAGTAATGACATTTTTGTGGAACCACCTCGAGAGTTTTCTCTACATGATAAAAAAATACGCAAATTGGTTTACAGATGCTGGCGTAATCGACGTACATTATATTGAATTCCTAATACGAACTGCACAGGAATGGAATGCGCTTCCTGCCTCGGTGTTCCCTATAAAGTACAACCTGGGTCTCTTCAAGACAAGAGTGAATAGGCATCTCATGGGCCAGCGTGCTCCATCTTAGACTGCATCGTCACTTACCATCAGGTGAGTTGTGGTCAAACACTAGCCCATTTCATCATAAAAAAAAAAAAAATATGAAAATATATTTTAAAAATACGGGCCTAATTGAGAATATTTTAAGTCGGTTAAAAACACTAGCCATGTAGTGAAACTAACGGAAAGAAGGCCTTGAAAACCTCAACTTTGGCTCCTATATTAAAAACAAGGTTCAATTGGCTGCCAAAAAGCTGGGTATCCTATCGAAGGTGCGACGTACGTGCGTACTTCACGTCGGAGCAGTTGCTGTCACTGTATACCAAGCACAAGTTCGGTCGTGCTCCATCGTAGACCGCATCGTCGAGATGTAGGCCAAGCGCGAGCTTATCTATACTAATATTATAAAGCGGAAAGATTTGATTGTTTGTTTGTTTGTTTGCATTGAATAGGCTCCGAAACTACTAAACCGATTTGAAAAATTCTTTCACTGACGGGAAGCTACACTATCCCCGGGTGACATAGGCTATAATCTATACCCGTGCAAAGCTGGGGCGGACCGCTAGTCTACTATAAAAAAAAAAAACTTTCGCTATAAAAATGTAAGAATAAACAAATCCTGGGCCGTCTCCATCTATTATTCGCTCCATGTTATGTCTTTAACTATTTCCTTGCAAATGACGCAACTGCCACACAATGTACTTAATAGGAAGTGACATCAGCGTGCGTACGATTCGAATTATGTGATGATTGAGTGTGATGACCCTAGGAATGCAGGGCTCTGCCTAACAAATGTATGTGTTCTTCTTCTTTCGAGTCGATGTTCCGCAAAATACAATTCTATTGTCAAATCAAGTTTCTAGACCAGAACTTTGCCACCCCAATGGCACTCTCCGTGGCTTCATTCAGGTCGTCTTGTGTGCAAGTTGTAGGACACGCTGCACAGTCCATCAAGTGTGTCATTGTTTGAGGGTTCACACCACAAAGACATTCGGTGTCTGAGCCCTTTATATAACCCCACTTTAAAGTGGGGTTATAATGTATGTGTGCACAGATGACACAAGAAAATGTTTGTATAACATTTATGTGTAACAAGCAGCGAGTGGTCCACAGTTTTATCTGCTGTACTAATCGAGATACAATACATATAGAGTCACAATCGTGCCATAAAAATGTCCGAACCTATACTCGGCGCACGCTACGAATTAATTTATTTATTTAATTCATACAGAAACACCAACAGTACACATATTAAATAATACAAATAACACTCATTTATAATTGATACAGTTCTGATATGTGCACCTTTAACAGGTGTTTACAACGTTCACAATTAAAAGTGGTAAGACAAAAATATAAAAATATGAGATAAAATGATATATGGGTGTTTACCCATATATCATTTTTACCAGTTTATTCTTGAATACGTTCAAAGAGTCGTGAAAGATATCGAGGCCGCTTATGGAAGCATTAATTTCGTTATATGTTCGACATATTCTTAATAAAGGAGAGTTGTAAGCTAAGTTTGTTTGTTGCGCAGACTTTACTGACTGGTTAACAAGCCCAGCTCGTATGACCACAGCCATTGTAACATGATCGAAACGTCGAGCTAAAGGTAAATATTTTTACCTAAATTAAATAATACGTGATAAGTCCCGATAAACATTTAGAACATGTGTTCAAATGGCAAAAGTTTAAAAATTACTAGAGCACGCTTGTTTAGAAGCAACCGATGCACTCGACTCGCGACTTGAAGACACCCAGATTGTATAACAATCGAGCAACATGTTCTAGAAGCGCATTTACAGTCTAGCGCTTCGCACAATAAAAGTGAAATCAAAGTGCTTCTTTCGGGTTTTTGGAATACAAACCATGAAACGGTGTCACTTTTTAGCGCTATGGCTATAGAGTGATGGCAGTCCGATAGGAAAAAATTGTTAATTCAGGCAATAAACTAATACACTACCAAATTCCAACCAAATCGGTTCACCTGCTATTGAGTTTAATGTAAATCAAATACATATATGAAAATATTTCACCTCAATGGATGGAAAATAATTAAGGTTGTTTTTTGTTGGACTTACCTTGAGGTCGGTAAAATTATATTAATTATTAATAAAAACGTTTTGTTTCAGGTAATGTCAACGCATAGCAGTGGAATACGACAATAACAAGTAAATTAATTTATAAAATACCTATGTAACCTGACTGCATTGTAGTAATAGTAGATGATGATGCAGCTACAACATACAACCACGGACCGGAGACGGACGGGAGGGAGACCACGGACCAGTAAACGCAGCGTAGGACGTCCACCCACAAGATGGACAGACGACCTAAAAGAGACCGCAGGGAAACGCTGGATGCTGGCCGCTTCCAACCGGCCCTTTTGGAGATCGATGGGGGAGGCTTATGTCCAGTGGACGTCCTATGGCTGAAATGATGATGATGATGATGATGATGATGGAATCATTATGTTTCGCCTTTATGTTACACCCCGTAGGTATATTATTAGAGTTGCGGAAGTCTAGACTAGAATATTCGTAGACTTTAGCGAACGTGACCAGTCCCGCATCCTATATGCGGTCACTGACAGTCAGGGTTTGACTAATATAGCTATTTTTAGCTCTATGTCTTTTAATATGAAAGACACGCTAGAGAGGTCGACAAACTTATCTATAGCAATGAGCTGAGGAGTCACCATCGCATTTCGTGAACTAAACTGAGAGCCATCTGTTGAAAATGTTTAGTTCCATCATTTGGCCACTTTCACAGTTTTCACAGTATCCAAGCATAGCCCCGTTGATTCATACCTCATACATTTCCAACATATTTCCGGGTAAAATATCATTATATATTTACGATCATGTTATTTATTTACATGAAAAATATTTAAAAAACACAGATTGGTACACAACGATTTGGGTCGTCAATTATGATACGTACTGCCCAAGAATGGAACTCCCTGCCGTCCTCCTTGTTTCTTGAGAACTACAATCTGGGCATCTTCAAGGCAAGAGTGAATAGATTTATTCTAGATCAACGTTTTCCATCCTAGGCCATACCGTCGCTTACCATCTGGCGAGTTGGTGGCCAAGCATAGATCTATTGTATTAAAAAAACGTGGGTGAAACCGCGCGACGCATCTAGTAAGGAATTTATTTACTTTGTCTCATATAAAATGCAAAGCTACAAATCTACCGTTCTTATTTCTCACGTAATAAGATTCAATTTTAGTGGTCTTTATGGAAAGGTACCACGTTTATGACGAAAACCAATATCGGCGATATGTTATATGAATTTTACGATTGTATTTATTGCTTGTAAACAGTGACGTGCGAAAATTATCGATATTATTTTTGGCACGTGTTCAAATGTATTAATGACTTTCTGAATGTTTAACGTGAATTCAAGCAATTTTTTATCGATTGTTTATTCGTTCTATGTTGGGACTTTTTTTATGTTAAGAAGATGGAGCAAATTCAAATTCGTTTATTTGCTTGATTATAGGTAGGTAGGTACTCTTAAATTTAAATATTTTTGGAACAATATTCAACACTTAATTAACGTGCAAAATATTAAATTATTATTTATTAGGTTAAACAGCCTAGCTTCCATGACAACGCACTTTAATATTCATCAAAGGCATTTATTCTAGAACCAAGAGTGCTAATTCCATTTCTAAATAGCTTTTAACAAAAAAAAAAGAATCAACACTCCAGAATTTAGAATAAACAGTTGAATCAAAGCGCTTTGTTTTTTGTCATTTTTGTCACACTTGTCTCGTTGCGCGTGTCACCTCATGTTATAGCGAAAAGTTGACAGAGTGCCTTTGGCGATTTTTTCCAATTACGCTACGTTAACTTATGTTAAGTTACGATTTGTATGAATTATGAACAGCGCCATCTATCACCCATATAAGTAGATGGCAAAGAACTACTCTTCTATCTTCTACATAGTATAAATTGAAGTCGCTTTCCGCGTCTGTCTGTCTGTCTGTCTGTATGGCCGCTAACTCCTCCTAAACCACGTAACGGATTTTGATGCGGTTTTTACCATCAGTTAGATACATTTTCAAGGAAGGTTTATATATATAACTAGCGACCCGCCCCGGCTTCGCACGTAAATTACACCCGTGCGAAAACGAGCGGGCGGGTCGCTAGTACTTCATATAACTCGTACCTAGATAACGTTAACGTGATCGAGTATAGGTAAAAGCAACTGGAAAAACTCTGATTCTATTAAAGATTAGCTTTTCAGGCATTTATGCATAAGGGAAAGAAAATAAATGCGGTCCATTTTTATATTTCGAGAATTTCAGAAACAATTTTTTTTATGTATAAAATCTTATCGATAGAACGACAACACTACAGAAATATCGTTCGGATGTATTTTGGCTATAAAACTGCGTATATTTAATACTTTGAAGGTTATATCAAAATAATTATTGTTATATTTATTTTACATACATATTTTTTATTAGCGTAACCTTGATTATTTGCTTTAATGTTTATTGAATTGAAACTATGTTGTAGGTATAAATCACTTGCTTATTTGAGTTGTTTGTCGCAATGGCTATCTAATCATGGGTGTTGGTTGTCTAAGTCTAAATAAACCGGCCAAGTGTGAGTCGAGCTCTTGCACTGAGGGTTCCGTACCACCACAAAATATAATAATTATATTATCAATTTAAAAAAAAACTTAAGAATTTGTTAAAGATGGCATTTCGATCCGGTGAAATGACAAAGAAGTCATCCAGGTAAGAAATTACCAGTTATAACTTGGTAATGAACTGAAATTTGTCACCGACTCCGTTGTTATACTTTAGAGTGTGTACTATGTATATAATAATCAAGCTAAGTTTGACCCTTGGACATAATAACCACAGAATACATAATAGTAATAGTACAGTATTACCGTTTTTACATTAGAGCTAATACAAAAATACATTTAAAAAAATACGTTTGATGTATGGGGTACTCCTTTCGTATTTGCTTCTTGTTTTTTTATTATTTGTTAGTTAATTCGCCGTAACGTTACATATTCTGTGAAAATTTCAACTGGTTATCTATTACGGATCGAAGGTTACAGCCGTTTAAAGGTAAGACAGACAGACCGACAGACATCGTTAGGCTTAGTAATAGGGTCCCGTTTTTACCCTTTGGGCACGGAACCCTTAAAATCAGCCGTCCCATACAAAAAATCATTCACTCCCGACAAAATATGATTTTTAATATAGCAGCTGAATTTTGACAAGTCGTAGAACAGAAGTTGTTTGTTTTGACATAACATTGAAGCCGCTTACGAGGATGCTAACTGTTGCCAGTAACCCTGTATACAATAACCCTGTATAACATACTAGTTACCCTGTAAACGTAGATATGCATCACAGTGAGTTCATAAAACAAAACAAAATCAGTGAAAGCGATCAACGCATTCTAAATTCAAATACGAACCGATTTTAGCGAATCTTGCGCAAGATACCGGCCGAAGTGAAACCGGTATAATACCGGTATCTCAGAATATATATTAGTAGAATTACCGGTATGACTAGTTTGTCACCGGTATCAGTGAATCAGATATTGCGAAGGGAACAGCTGGCCTGTGATTCAGAACAGTTTTGTTACAGTTTCGGTTTGGGGTGTGGTCGAAACGAAAGCGGGTAGCGGATTCTTTCAGATTCTGATGCTTTTTTTGTAATACATAGTAGGAAATACACGTACAATGGCTTCCATTCTGCCATACTAACTAACAACAGTTCACTCACTAAACTCACCAAAAACCAATCTGACAGGACTAAAATTGTCTGCCTCTCTTTTCATTTTAATATGTGAGAGAACGATGGCAACAATTTTAGAGCTGTCAAATTTAGTTTACTTTAGAGTACACCAGAATCGATGCCATTGTACATACAAGGTCACACAAATTTAACTGCCCGAACTCATATTTGTCCGACTGGTGAGGCGAAAAAAATACCGAAAAAAAATTGTTCAAATGGATATATTCAAGTCACGAGTAAATAAAGGTCTCTCAGGCAAGTATAGCTCCATCGTGGGTCACCTCAGGCGAGGTAGCAGTCAGCGGAAGCTTATCTATAATATAAAAATATGTGTGTTTGTATCTATGTATGTATGTATGTGACTATGGATTCCGAAACGGCTGGACCGATTTTGACGAGACTTTCACTATAGCAGATAGCTGATGTTATAAGGCCAGTAAAGATCCAAGCGGGTGAAACAGCGGGGCACAGCTAGTTTATTCAATAATATTAAAAAATTACAATGTTTAATGTATTATGTATAAACTCCCATTATGAAACATGACGGCATAAGAGAGCGTCGTGTCATTTGCAGTCACGGCACGCGAGTCGGTTTTACTGCAAAGGCACGCCAATAGATGTTTCACATTAATAGTACTGTGATAAAAGAAAAATTCATTCACAATTCCTCACAAATTCTCCAAAAGACCGTAAGACCACAAAGCCAGAGGTCACCGGCTCCACTTCCCAACCGAGCTTTCATTGCGTAATCAGCTGGAAGCTACAGTCATAATTACCTACAACGCTACGAGAAGTTCTGATGCAATGGCAGGGCGCTGTACGTTTGAAGGCGGAAAATAAACTAAAGTAAACTATGTAGAGCAAAGCTTAAAGATTTAGTTGATGAACTAAGTAATTATATGTATATTTTTGACCAAAGCTTTTTGTATATAATATGGTATTGAGACATGGTTCTTAACTGTTGGTATTTTGGAAAAACTCAGAGTCACACAGCGGGCAGTGGAGAAAGCTATGCTCGGAGTTTTTTTGCGCGATAGAATCCGAAACGTGGATATTCGCCAAAGAACCAGAGTCACCGACATAGCTGTTAAAATTTGCAAGTTGAAGTGACAATGGGCAGCCGATATTTTTTTATTTGATTTTTTTATAGTAGACAGGCTTGCGCTTGGCCTCCATCTCGCCTGATGTTAAGCGAATAAAATGGAGAAGCATTGAAAAATCAGTGATCGCCGCCGAGAAGACCGACGACGTTGAAGACCCACCGTGTACTACCGTGTACCACCGTCTTACCAACCACGACCACTCTGCCAAGAGAGTCCAACTAAGAAGATCTAAAAATAACATCAAATATCTTAGAGTAGGTATCTAGTTGGGTCAGGTTGCAAATTTTGGTAAAGATTCAGTTACAATTTTTAACACCAGTGTATAAAAGCACAGTATCAATAATGTTCTGCAATATCAATGGATAAAGATTAAAGAAGCAAAGTTATAAAGTTTAAAGTTATTGCTCAAAAGAGACCGCTTATGGTGATAAGGCTGCCACTTTAAGGATTTTTTGTCAATTAAATCCTTTTTTTATATCATAAAAAACCCATAGCAATTTTAAAAAATTCTGCAAAACTGCATAGCAGTTTTTAGTCAGACACTAACTAAATAAAAATAAATAAATAAACATTTCAGGAGATTTTTACACACGGTCATCTGACCCCAAACTAAGCAAAGCTTGTGATATGGGTACCAGCGACTGATATACATACATACATATATAGTTTTAAATACATACTTAAATAGATATTAACAACCAGATATAGAAAAAACACAAATGTTCATCACATAAATGTTTGTAACTCATTGTTTAGGTACATCTATCAATGCCGCCAGCATGCTGGGTACGCTGCCAATTGGTAGTGGGCTTGAGTATTTGGATTGTCTTTAGACCTTCAACGGTCTATGGGCAGTCTAACTGTATTTGTAGTTTTAGTTTTAGCTTGTATTTTGTTTAGATAATAAAGGCGCTTGCCCTGAAAAAAAATCTATACTAATATTATAAAGAGGAAAAATTTGATTGTTTGTTTGTTTGTTTGCATTGAATAGGCTCCGAAACGACTGAACCGATTTGAAAAATTCTTTCACTGGTGGGAAGGTACACTATACCCGGGTGACATAGGCTATAATCTATACCCGTGCGAAGCAGGGGCGGACTGGTAGTTATTTATCAAGTTATATGATTATTAACGGGATATTTACCGTGTACCGTCCTATAACTTTAGTGAACAACCGTGATACTATAAAACATTATTTATTGTCACTATGAACAATTCAAATCGCTTTCCGCTGATTCTCATCCAAGCACTGTCAGTACAACCCCACCTCAACAAAGCAAACCTCGTTGGACAGGAAACAAACGTCCACGTGGGCTACCAATCCAGCCCACCCAGACCTAGACTTGTTTAGAGATTGCTTAGCTTAGATCTAGGTATTAGGTATTGTGGGTGACCTAACGCTGCCTGGCTGCTTGTTGGATGACGCAATATGATTTGGAGCTTGTATATTAGATACACAAAGTCAAAAGGAGAATATTGTAGTAAGTTGTATGTACCTATGTATGTATGTTTTGTGTGCGTGTGTGTGTGTGTGTGCGAGTGTGAGTGTGTGTGTGTTCGTGTGTGTGTGTGTGTGTCAGCGTTGCCAGACGTCCCGATTTTTAAATCAAAATTAAATGTCCCGCGCGGGACAGGTTCAGTCTCGCTTTTTTATGCACAACTTAAAAAACAGAAAATTAGATTAGTCATATGAAAATCATTTTATTTTTCGTATTCCTCTCAGCAAACCCTTTCATTTGATATGATGCCCATTTCATAGGGGTGCATAAAACATAAATGGTCGGCCATCTTTGGGAATCCGTCATATTGGATTTTGAATGACGTCATAACTATTGACGCTAACCATTGCCAAAGTAAACGTGTATTTATGCAACATTTTAGCTCAATCGGTTGGGTATAACTGCTTTAATATTCAGTTGCAAGATTTAACCTGTAAATGGTCATTTTATCAATAAATTACTTATGACTTATGAACCATACAAGGCAAGTTGATTAAAAGCTTGTAAAAAGAAATCGCACCGGAATTGTAACGTAAGCTTTAAGTCTAGTTACTAGTATGTAAGTTAGGTATTACATAACACAGTGATACTATTCCGCTATCTCCGTGTTTTAGATCTCTTTTTTCTGACCCTACCTAATAGGAAATTTTACCGGTTCAATAGGAACCGACAAAGTTGTGCAATGGTCGGCCTCTACGTAAACAAACTGGGTGTTGCAGTCCGGAGACAGTTTTCGAATTTTATAGATACTAGCTGAATCCCGCGGTGCTACCCGCGATTTTCCAATTTTACCGCATTTTCTGGGAGAATACCCCATGTCCGTCCATATGATGTACACTATCATCCTGCCAAAATTCGTTAAGATCGGCTTAGCGGTTTAGTCGTGAAAAGCGACCAAACATCTAGTTACAGAGAGACAGAGTTACTTTCGGTTTTATAATATTATTAGTATGGATGAGGATTAGTAAGGATTAATATAAACCAAAATGCCTAAAAAGTTTTTTTTTTGTATAGGTAATTCGGTACAAATGCATTGACTGCTTTTTATTGACAACTAGCTGCGCCCCGTAGTTTCACCCGCGTAGTGATGAAAAATGGTGGCGATGATGATGAAAAGCAGCCTATGTCATTCTCCAGCCATTGAACTGAACCCATGCAGAAAATCAGGTCGATCCGTTGTTCAACAACAATTATAGTATTTGCTCTAGTGTAAGTACATACATAGCGTCAAACTTGGCATGATTATAGTACACACTCTAAAGTAAAACAACAAATAATAAATACTGACCAAGTGCGAGTTGGTTTCAAATTTCTGTTCATCAAGCAAAGCAACGTCGGGCGCGGTCGGTACTTGGATCCGTGGATTCCGTGGATTCCGTGGCCGCCTGGGCGTGATGTTTTCTTTTTGCACTACTTTTTTTGTATTTTGTGGTGGTACGGACCCCTAGTGCGCGAGCCCGACTCGCACTTAGCCTTTTTATTATTTTCGAAATAAATAATTACTTGTACAACAAACTATCTCACGCCTGCGGAGCATTACCACCCACTTTGAAACCGCTGTTTGAATATCGTTCTGGCTCGTTAGATTAAAAACTTAGCATGACTTGTAGAACACAAAACATGACTTTACATTATTTGGGAACAAAATTAAATTGACCTGTCAGTTATGAACAAAAATTCAATTAATCATACTTAAGACGAGTTCTAGATTAAAACAACTCACGAGATTAAATTAAAGAATACTAAAATGTTAATTGCCAATAAATTTAAACAAAGCCTAAAATATTGTTTAGGGAATAAAGTGTTCTACAATATGAAGGAATATTCTGAAAAGTAAATTTTATGGTTTTGAAATTCCTGTTTGCTTTGTCTTTATAGATAGTTGAGATTAAGATCTTAGAGCGCCTAGTTAATGCGACCCGTGAACAAAATGCCTGGCGTGTTTCTGGCTCAACGTATAAGCATTGCCATTCAGCGTGGTAATGCCGCGAACATGCTGGGTACGCTGCCAATTGGTGGTGGGCTTGAGCATTTGAATTGTATCTTGAGACCTTCAACGGTCTTCGAATGGCAATGCTTATTCGTTGAGCCAGAACCACGCCAGGCATTTTGTTCACGGGTCGCATTAACTAGGTGCTCTAAGATCTTAATCTCAACTATCTATAAAGACAAAGCAAACAGGAATTTCAAAACCATAAAATTTACTTATCAGAATATTCCTTCATATATCAAAAGATTTTTGAAGATTTTTTAAAAGACAATGTTTTCTTACACTGTTTTAAACTATCACGGTTGTTCACTAAAGTTATATGATTATTTACGGGATATTTACCGTGGTAAGGTTGTGGAATGAGCTCCCGACATTTCGGCGCAATTACATGCACCATGTTCACGGGAAGACTGAAGAATGCAGGTGGTTGGTCGAACAGTTAAAAAGTTAGGTGCAGAAATAACGATCTACCCTCTTTCTTAGATCCTTTTTCTGATATCCCGTAAATAATCAAATAACTTTAGTTTTCATTGAAATTTTTACAATGTTATTACAGCTGTCCGGCACATTCTCACTGCGGCTGAGTAGAGAAGTTTATAGACTCCTCATTTATCAAAATCCGTCAAAAGCCGTTTAGGTTACAGAGGCAGACATTCGCACATACCTACCTCACATACCTTTTCAAGGCCAGAGTGAATAGGTATCTTCTAAGTCTGCGTGCTTCATCTTCAACCACATAGTCGCTTACCAACAGGCGAGTTAGTAGTCAAACGCAGACATATCCACGTAAAAAAAAAACTTATATGAAAAATATTACCCTCCTTGGGCAGTCGGTAGTGATAGAATTTCCTGCAAAAATAAAGATTTCAATCGTCCGTACAGAGCTCCAACAATGCATATACATATACATACGTACAATAGTTACCTATTCGAGAGATAGGCGCGTACAATTGAGCTCAGTGCCAATGATCGCGCACTGGTCACGAGCCGGGGTCAAGAGTCATAGAGCTAACACATACAGAAGGCATTTAATTTATTAATACCTACTATAGATTATCGCGAGCAATGGTGGCCGAGCGGAGGCATGTGCGTTTTACAATCTGACGGCACCCTGTTCTATCCTCAGCACCAATGAATTATTTAGAGGCCTCGATCTCATCCCTCCATCGTCGTTTTACTATCGAACCGGCCGCCATCGTCAAATAACCCAACCACACATTATACCGGGTATAAGGGGAACACTCTCGAAGCCAAAAGAAGGTAATTGTACTCATCATTATGAACAACTTTTACTATGGGACCAACCCTGAAATCGCGAAAAAAATATCAGCTGTTCTATAGAAAACGGTCATTGACACTCTACAGCACTCGGAACAGCAGATTTTTTTTTCGCGATTTCAGGGTTGGTCCCATAGTAAAAGTGGTTCATAATGATGAGTACAATTACCTTCTTTTGGCTTCGAGAGTGTTCCCCTTACACCCTGTAGATGGCGTGGAAGTCTCGCACTGTTCGATTTGATCGATTGTTTCTGCCACGCACCTGTAAGTTGTGGAATGGCTTACCACCTTCGGTTTTTCCTTCAAAATATGACCTCAATTGCTTCGAACGAAAAATGAATAGAGTAATTAAAGTTAGACAACGCACCGCCAATCCAGGTATTGTAGGTGTCCTACTTACAACTATCATCCGTCGGTTGTTTGTATAATATTAGTACAGTAAAAAAAACTAAGTAAATTATGTGCAGTTTCACATGGCTCAATAAAGGTGTTAATCCACAAATCCTCATAGAATGCACCACAGTTTAGGCATATCAATCAACGTGTGCTTCTGTGATCGCACGTCTATGCTCAAGTGGCGTTGCACTCACGCCCTGCGTGCGATGCCCTTGCCCTATCTGCGGCGTGTTGGGCTAGGTCAGGTTTGGTTTTATTTTCAACTGTGGGATGAACAAAATTGCTTGCGATGTGGCTAGTGGCTTGATTATTTTTTATTGGATAACTAGCGTCTAGTGGTTTAAATTTAAACCACTACTTATTTGGATCTGCCTGTTACATTTTTTTTATATAATAGAAGACAAACAGTAGCTGTTTAATTTTGCAAGTTGAAGTGGCAATGGGCAGGCCACATCGCTCGAAGAACCGATAACCGATGGGGAAGAAAGGTTCTTGAGTGGAGACCACGAACCGGAAGACGCAGCCTAGGGAGGCCTCCCACTAGATGGACGACATAGTGACAGTCGCTGGCATCCAGTGGATGCAAAAGGCTGGCTGTCGTTCAGTGTGGAGGTTAAAAGGGGAGGCCTATTTTCAGCAGTGGACGTCTTCTGGTTGATGATGATGATGATGATGAGACAAACAAGCGACGGGCCACCTGATGGTAAGTAGTCATTGTCGCCTATGGACACCTACAATATTATGTACCCGGGGCATTAGCGGTGCGTTGCCTACCTTTGAGGGCACTATTCACTCTTCGTTTGAAGCAATTGAGGTTATATGTTGGAGGAAAAACCGAAGGTGATAAGCCATTCCACAACTTACAGGTGCGTGCCAGAAACAATCGATCAAATCGAACAGTGCGAGACTTCCACGCATCTACAATATGTGGATGGCTTTTCTGGCGAGTGCAGCCGTTTCGATAGTAAAACCGCGATGGAGGGATGAGGTCAAAGAGTTCATCAGAGCATTACCCGTTATAATACCTTACACTTATCTATGCTTATAAAGATCTATCCCTGTACTATGACAAAAGCAAGTAACTGTACTCATTGGTACATAGGTAAGATACCCACCCAAGAGTGAGAGTTGTCACAAGAAGCATCGCTAACAAAAGCCTTTTACTGCCTAGATTTAATAATACTTATGGAAAAAGAACGTCCAAGTACATAGTTCCGTTTTTAATTAATAAACTACCCCTACTGTTTAAAAATAAGTTAACACAAAAAAACATAAAATGGAAATTAAAACAGCATTACTTAACACAATAAAACATAACATGGAGCAGCCTGTATTACTTGCATGAAGCGCTAACGCTGCGACTGCTGTACGAGTAGGTTAAACTTTATATTTGTACTAATATGTATTCTGTAGCTAAACTATTCACAACCGGTTTTAATCCGCGATAAACTTGTGCCTACAACAGCAGTTTGGTGGGTTCGCGCGTTTCATTTTTTTGTACAATGTAGGTAATTAGATTTAATTAGATTAAAAAAATATATATATACTATACCGAGAACCAGTTGTCTGGATAAATCTAACATAGGTTTTAAGACAACTTACTAACTCGAAATGTAACGTACAATGTGTTTTTAAATAAATAAATAAAAAAAAAAAAAAAAAAAAAAGTGGATAAAAATATATTTATACACACTATAAACAGATAAACAATTTTATTGATAACAGTGTGAATAATTATAAGTCAGTCGAGAATTTCATGTTAAAAATAATCATAATAATCAATAATTTACAAATAATTAATTCATTCATAAATTAGGTATATAAAGATTTAAGATTTAAGAAAGATTAAATTAAATTACATTGTGTCCGCAGTTATTTAAATAACATTTCTTTTCACTTTTAAAAAAGTCGTCAACCGAGTAAAAAGTTCTTTCAATGAGCCAGTTTTTTTAATTTAGTTTGTCTATATCGTCGCAGGAAAGGCAAATTTACTGAAGCTCCTGTAAAAATGTCTGCTACTCCTAATGCTGAAGGCAGGTGCGTGGTGGAGGAAATGAAATCCAGCTTAGTTAAGTATGGTACTTTTATTACATTTAATTATAACTAAGACAAGTAGCTAATATAGGTACGGTGTATGACGTGCGCAAGCTGTGGCCCATAAGGAAGAAAGAGGCCCGCTCCGGGCGCGCAGGAGCCTTTATATAGCCTCCTGCGGCGTGTAGCGGGCGGGCGGCGGGAGGGCGGCGCAGGAGTAGGTACTCGCGCGCATGCGCGTCAACATGTTCCCGGCCTTGGAACGTCCTGTTCCAATGTTGGAAGTGGGCAGAGCCGGTTGAATGCCCGGCGAATCGTCCCTGCCGCCGTGAGGACATCCGCGACCCGGTTGACGCCGTCGTTGCCGCTGTAGACTGCCGTGACTCTGCCCAGCAGCCATCGGTTGGGTGGTAAGTGGTCATCCTTGACCACCACTAAGTCTCCCGTCGTGGGTTGTCCCTTGTTTTGCTGCCATTTGTTCCTCTTCTGCAATCCTGAAATGTATTCATTGTAATAACGTTTTATGGTATTGTTCGACTAACCGTTTTGTAATGTGGTGTGCCGCGTGAAGTAACATGGGATGTTTCGTATCATGTTCGAAGTTTGAGTTTGACAACCGACCTCCTACTCTCATTATCGATTCATTATCGATAAAAGGGTTCAAACTTAAAAGTTTGTCCTTTGAATTCAATGACTGACTGTTCTTTAATATAAAATATTGTTTATTAAATTTACTGAGTTGTACTAATTTGCATAAGTTTTTTAATGCTGAGTCCAGTTCAGTGACCTGTAATGGACCCGTGATTTTATTATGCGGGTTCGCACAGTTATGAATAAACCGCTTTAAATAAGCCGTGACACGTTTAAGTTGCCTAAAACTTGAATATCTACAAGTGAAATCGTCTTCACTCGTCACGTCAGCTGATAAATGACACTTGAGCCTAACTTCTGGTAAGTTATCTATGTGTATGTTTTGTGGTTGTATAGGTGTTTGTATTTCTGGATGGTGCAAAAATTGTGGGCCTTCCCACCATAAGGTTGAATGTTTGAGCTGTGTCGGATTGACACCCCTTGAACCAATATCACTGGGATTTGAACCCGTGGGACAATAGCTCCAAGAACTTGACTCTGAATTGTTTGTAATCTCAATTACTCGATTGTAAACAAACTGTTTGAGTCGCTGTTTACTGCATGTTTTAATCCACCCTAGTACTATTGTGGAATCACACCAAAAAAACTGTGAATCTATAGTAAGGCGCAGTGATCCCTTAACCTTCTTCGCTAATTGTGAAGCTAGAAGAGCTCCACATAGTTCTAATCTGGGAATTGTTAACCTTTGTCTTAATGGCGCCACCTTACTCTTTGCTACCACTAAGTGAACGCTTACGTGACCTTGATTCGTGATAGATCTTAGATAAGCACACGCCGCGTAAGCCTTAATCGATGCATCACAAAATAAATGAAGTTCTACTGAAATGAAGTTATCACATAGGATTCGTCTAGGAATTTCTATGTCGTTCAACTCTGGTAGGTATTTTATGAAATTATTCCACCTAGATTGAATATCATCAGGTAACTGATCATTCCACGAGATATTTCTAGACCATAAAGCTTGAAGTATACTGCGAGCTTCAAGCAGGCAGGCATTAATCAACCCTAAAGGATCAAAAATTTGAGCTATTGTAGACAAGATAGTGCGCTTGTTTACCTGTTGATTCTTATCCTGTGGAGTGTGTGTGTATATCGATGGAAACAACAATGTGTCCTTTTTACATGCCCATTGCAAACCCAATGTTTTCGCATATTCATGTTTACTTAGGTTTACAAGGTTATCGTTGTTGGTTTCATCGACAATTTGTCCGAGTAATGATGCATTGTTAGAGTGCCATTTACGCAAATGAAAGTGAGCGCCTGACAATTCGCGTAAGACGCCTTTACAAATTTGTACTAAGGATACATCATTGTCATGACCACTGACAAAATCATCTGCGTAAAAATCAGATAGAATGACTTCGCTGACCTGGGAATCTTGTGAATTTTGGCCCAGTTGCGCTAAGCATCGGAATGCAAGATAGGGAGCGGAAGCTGTACCATAAGTCACAGTTTGCAACTGAAATGTTTTTAATTGCTGATCTGGATCTTCCCTCCAAAAAATGTGTTGCAAATGACGTTGGTTTTCATTGACTAATATGCATCTATAGAACTTCTCGATGTCTGCCGTCACAACATACTTGTGTTGGCGGAAGCGAATAAGAATGCTGACTAAGTCGTCTTGTATGGTGGGACCTACGTGTTGGATTTCATTAAATGACTTCCCTGTTCCTGGGCTAACAGCTGAGGCATCGAAAACTGTTCGAAGTTTTGTTGTGAGACTGTCCTCACGTAAAATACCATGATGTGGTAAATAATAGTAACTATTTGTTACGTCATTATCCGCCTTTTGAATCATGTGACCTAGGGTCAAGTATTCACGCATGAAGTCTGTGTAGTGTTTTTTAAATGTTGAGTCGCGTTCAAATTTACGCTCTAAAGCCCTGAATCTACTGAGTGCTACCATCTTCGATTCGCCTAATGATTCAGGTGAGTCCTTTAACGGAATGGTGACTATGAATTTGCCGTCTGATTGACGCTTAGTAGTTTTGGTGAAAATAGTGTCGCATACACCCTCAACCTTGTCAGTTTGTTGAGTGCTGAGATTGTGATCGAGCTCGAAGAACCTGTCAAGTTTTGCTTCGAGTTCGGTATCGTTTATTGTGAAAATAGTGTCGTATGCACCCTCAACCTTGTCAGTTTGTTGAGTGCTGAAATTGTGACCGACCTCGAAGAACCTGTCAAGTTTTGCCTCAAGTTCGGTGTCGCTTGTGAAATTGCAATGAAATGTGTTGTGTTTTTTATGTATGTGTCTGGTGTTTGTGTCCCTGACTGTACCGGATACGATCCATCCTAATCTAGTCTCGACTAGGATAGGCTTGTTTTTGCCTAGATTGACCCTGTTACTGCATAATACCTGCCAGAACAGATCTGCACCCAGCAACATTTGCACCTCTGATGGAGTGCTGAAAGTAGGATCTGCTAACGTTATGTTAGCAGGAATATTGAAAGCAGTATGATTTATTTTTACCGCTGGAATCAATTGAGTGATTTGTGGCACCACAAAACAATTGACTTCAGCCGAGTATTGTGTGTCTGTAAGTGAAGATATCATGACGTCACATCTTTTAGTTAGTTTAGAGCACTGATTATTTAAACCCTGAACTGAAATTGAAGCAGGGTAGGTCAAAATATTCAATTGATTTTGCAGTTTTTCTGAAATGAAGCTAGATGTGCTGCCATTGTCTAAAAGTGCACGAATCTTATGATAATTACCCTCGTTATCGCTTATTTTAATCATGACTGTGGATAGTAAAACCTGAGCATTGTGTGTTGTTGACAATGTGATGCCTGATGTGTTGGTAGTTTGTAAATGTGTTTCGTTCTGATGTTGCATAGCAGGTAGTACTACGCACTCAGTCTTGTTTGGTTTGAATTCTGTGGGGGATGTGTGTTGCATATGGATTAAGCTATTGTGTCGTTGTGAACAAAACTTACAACTTCCGTACTTACAGCGCCTCTCCTCATGCCCTCCGCGTAAGCAATTAGTGCAGAGACGTAATTGTTTAATTTTTTCAATGCGTTTTTCTATTGGTAATGCTAAAAAATTAGCACAATTATAGATTGTATGGTTGTGTTTGCATATTGGGCATGAAGCTACGTACTGTTTTTGTACCTTTTGATTCGATATGAATGTCTTTGGGCGTACATGTGTTGTGTCACTGTATCTGCGTGTTGTGATACTTTGAGCCCCCTCCATGGTTTCTAGTAAATCGGCTCGGTTTTTCAGGAATGTATTGAAGTCCTTTAAGTTTGGAAGATCTTTCGTAAGATTGCGTTGTTCTTCCCAGTCACGCACTGTGGCTGGGTCCAACTTATTAGAAACCATGTGGATGATCAAAATGTCCCAGTGTTCAGTAGGAATGTTTAGTGTTTTTAACGATCTAAGATTTTTGTTAATGACGTCCACGACGTTACGTAAGCCCTTAGAAGACTCTTTTGAAATTGACTCGATGCTAAACAACGCCTGAATGTGTTTGTCTACTAAAATACGAGAATTGTGAAATCGTTCGCATAATAAATCCCATGCTACCTTATAATTGTCTGAGGTGAACTCTATTGATTGAATCACTAGGGAGGCACTCCCTTTTAATGCTGCACGCAAGTAATGAAACCTTTGAATGTTTGTGAGTGTAGTGTCCGAATCTATAAGTGATTTAAAAAGATCGTGAAATTCTAACCAGTCAGAGTAGCCACCAGAGAAGGAAGGGAGGTTGATTGTAGGTAGTTTAAGTCGTGATCGTAACATACCTGTTTGTGCGATACCTGAACCTGATATCGATTCGAATCCTGAGCCCGCAGGGGCTGCGCTATCCACGGCTGATCTGCTCAGTAGCTCCTGTGCAGCGGCTACCAAGCTGAAGTAGCTCGCCTCGAATGACTGCCGCTCGGTGAACTCCTCGTCTGGAATTTCCGTCAAATTTTCTAGTTGAGTTTGATTTATGTCGTACTCATCGTACATTTGTTGCATTTTAGCCAGACGGGCATTTAGTTCATGAGATTGCAAGCTATTTAATTGTTTACAAGGCAAAAGTGGTTCTAGATATGATTTAAATATGGTAACCTTTGATTTATGAGACGCTCTTGTTTTCTTTAATGATTTAAGCGACTCCATCTTGAAATAAAAGCGTGATAAAATAAATTTGAAAAGGCAAGTTCCCTAGCTTGTATGAGATAAAGAAATTTAAGTTAGTAATTGCAGCTGTAATGAAGAAAAAAAAGCAAAGTTGAAGAAACAGTGAAAGAAGATAAGCTAGCAGATGAAACGATACTTAAAATTTAATAAAATGTGGTAAGATGCAAGGCAGACAAGTGAGTGCAGCGCGAAGTCATGTACAATGGCTGGAAACCAGTTGAAACCGGACTGCGTGCAGGCAGCGGGCGAACGAAAGCCGCGTGGCCGGGCGCCCTGGCGAAATCCAGTTGAAACCGGACTGCGTGCAGGCAGCGGGCGGACGAAAGCCGCATGGCCGGGCGCTTTGGCGAAATCCAGTGAAAACTGGTTCGCGTGACGATCAATAATGCGCTGCACTGACGCATACACACTATTTTTCCTGGAATGCACAAAAATTACGAACGTAGCTAGGTATCTATTTTATTTTATAGATGAATGGTTATTGTTCACAAGGAATAAATGAGTAAGTTATACTCGGAAAGGTGATAAGGGGTTGATGGTTTCCTCTTTGAAAAATATAAATCTTTGAAAATGTGAATAATTGTAGGATGGGTACACGAAGGTACCACTGACCCTGCGCACATAAATAACTGGAACGGACTCACGATTTCTGTTCCCCCTTTCCTGGTATAATGGATTGCTGCTGCTTCCTTCCTTTGTTCGAAGTGAGCGCCCGCTGTTACTTCGTGGTCACCACGTGCCCACACGTGGGTTTGGCAGCGCGGTTGCGCCGCGTCGCACAGCGCCAGCGCCCTCCGGGCGAGTGCGCGTGTCCCTGAAATGACTTACGCGCACCTCATGCGCACAGTAGCTCCGTATATATTTGCCGCGTGGAATCTCCAGTGTCCACTTACTTGTTGGATTTCGCACCACGCACCTTTTTGCTGATCCGGCTCGAATTATGTAAAAATGTCTGCTACTCCTAATGCTGAAGGCAGGTGCGTGGTGGAGGAAATGAAATCCAGCTTAGTTAAGTATGGTACTTTTATTACATTTAATTATAACTAAGACAAGTAGCTAATATAGGTACGGTGTATGACGTGCGCAAGCTGTGGCCCATAAGGAAGAAAGAGGCCCGCTCCGGGCGCGCAGGAGCCTTTATATAGCCTCCTGCGGCGTGTAGCGGGCGGGCGGCGGGAGGGCGGCGCAGGAGTAGGTACTCGCGCGCATGCGCGTCAACAGCTCCAAATGACCATTTCGAGAAAAAGCCGTTTTAAGTTTGTTTTTTTTCGTTTTTAATTCATAACTTTTTTCCCAGCACAAGAATTTCGATGACGTCAAGGTAAACTTTTATTAATTTGTCATTTTCTATGTCCAGAAGTACAAACCATAATAAATGGACTGCTGGTTTGTGATATAGTGGCGCTTAGGTAAAAATGACTTCAATTTACAGTAAAGCAAAATTTCTTAACCGCCATTTGATTCAAATATTTATAGCAATCAAAATTACTTATAACTCTAAAATATTAGCTTTTAAATTGCCGGAAGCCAAATTTACTTAAAATTTACTTGTAATTTATTGCAGGAAAACAAAATTACTTAGGTGACAGGCACGAATAAAATGCCAAAAAAGTGTTGTTTAAGGACTCTGGTTGATGAAAAATCCCCTATTTTCCTTTTACTGAAACGCCAAAATAGTGCTCGTATCGCTATGGGACCCAGACTGATCGACGCAGAAAAAAACGCTGATTCCGAATATCTATATAACTCAATATGCCTATTTTGGCGCTTCAGTAATTCTGCCTTTCTTGCGACGAATATACACTCCATACCTACACACAATCGTGGAACTCGTCACTTTAGGAGCGAACCACAAACGTTTGGGAGATATCATTATAATCAGCTTATCATGTTCACACTGCCCCACTGCCCTTATCTCAAAGAGAGAGGATGAGCTCTAATCCATGCTGGCACAGTGCATATTGGTGATTGTCATGTTTTTGAATTTTTGAGGTTCTTAGACTTACGGGTTTCCTCGCGATGTTTTCCTTTACCGTTGTAGAGCCATGGCATCGAAACTGCACATAAGTTATTTAGGCAATAAATAAGTCATTGGTAGGTACAGGGCCGAGGACCAAAATTAAAAATTATTTTATCCAGAAATCATACATTTACATTTAAGCACTAGGTACACTCGTATAACGCATTAATGCCCAAACAATAGGTGTGGAAACACCCGTATCTTGGGAATTGGGCCTACCTGCTTATAAACCAATTTTATCTACACTTCGTCACTGTTATTTACCTTATAGTTATAGTTTTTATTAATTATTATTTATTTAAATTTAAATAGTGTTTCAGGATTACCTACGGTCTAAAGTAAAGGTTATAGATTTAGTTGAAAATATTATCATAATTACATCATCATCATCATTCAATTCATTTTTTTTCATTTATTCCAATATTTATAATTTTAACCTAACATTTTTAACAAATCTAAAATTAACACTATATAATGAGTACATCTCTGTAGGTGTGTCGTAAGTAGCTGTACTAGGAATTCATTATTTCAGCCATAGCACGTCCACTGCTGGACTTAGGCCTCCCGACCTCTAAAAGGATCATCGATCTCTTAATTACATATATCAATAGAATATTATGAGAATATACTACAATAACTTATGTACAAAATAACTGTAACTTTCTCCACCATCTTCAAGCTGGAACTCTGTAAAGCATACAATAGAAAATATGTAGGTATTTATGTAGGTATCTAGTCCACAGCCCTCATTATAAGGGAGTGGCCGGAGCGCCCTCTACTCTTCGCGCTAATAGGGACGGAACTATTCTGGAATAGCAAGTGCTTCGTACTTCGGAACCGAATCCGAATCAGAAGTGCAAGTACCGTTCTTTATCGATGGTCAAATTTGACAGTTGTGGTCGTCAAATTCGATAAAATGCATTTGAGCAATACTAGCTATGATCGATTCTATGGCATTTTAACGAATTTGTCGATCGATAAAGAATGGTACTTGCACTGCAGAATTGTTTTGGAACAAACAAAAAAGTGCATGTTGTAATATTGTCAGTGATTTTGCGATTATGCCATCGACTTGAAAATAGTAATTATTTTTTGGGTAGAGCTTTTTTACGCTGGTTGTATTCGGGTGAAATGTAAAATAGCTGCCTATATTAACTTTTATTTACAACAACGAAAACACAACAATGAGAGGGCGGGCCGCTTTTGAACTGTCAAGCGTTTGGTGAAGAAGACTGGTGACCGGAATGCAGGCCTACTTTGGCCAAAAAATTTAAATGCTATTAAATGTGGCAATACTGCCAGCATACTGAAAATTTTTCTTTCCACCAATGGGGTTTTTAGATTAGTTTTTTTTACTTTAGTTCGGGATACATAAATTTTAAGTAGTTTTAAGTTTTAGTCTTAGTTCATTTGAAATTGTATTTAATTATGTTTTGTATGACTTTCTTATCCTTAGGCTTAAGTAGATGATTCTGAGAAGCTCCAGACTCTATTAAAACAGACAGCCTAGAGGTTAGTAAGATCTCAGCAAATCTGAATTAGATTACCAGTAAATTTAAGTAACACATTTTTAATATCGTACCAAACTGACAAAGGTTGTCCTGTACAAGTTTAAAAAATCGCTTTAAGAAAAAATTTACAAATACCAAAAATATATACCTACACAGATTTGGTTTGTGGTTCTTTTCAGCAAAAGTTTTGATGAAGATTTTCAATCTCTGTTTTACCTGTCATTTTCTACTTTATTTAGTTTACGTTTGTACATGTATTGTATGATCTTGGAGTAAAAAAAAAAAAAACAATCATTTCATGATTTCAGGTTTAGTCCAAAAGGAAAAGTAATTTATAATGATGTGTAACTACAATGATATCCTTATACATTTTGTCGAGTGTCAATGACCGTTTTCTATAGAACAGCTGATATTTTTTTCGCGATTTCAGGGCTGGTCCCATAGTAAAAGTTGTTCATAATGATGAGTACAATTACCTTCTTTTGGCTTCGAAAGTGTTCCCCTTACACCCTGTATACATTCGTCGTCTAGGTATACACCCGAAAACCAAGAAAAAAACGTGAAAACCCGTGAGAAGCATCTTGCCTTCCAGAATAAAGCTCCGCACAGACTCGCGACAAAAGTTTGCATATCATTACTGCAGCCAGTCGCCGAAAAGTAGTTCTTTGTTGAAATTTCTTGTAAGCACAAAGACTCTTTGTATCAAGCATTCAGTTCATCAGTTGTTCAGGGCTTTTGTAGATGGCGAGTTATAATTAGGCAGGCAATTTGGTATGGAAGATACTGTTTACTCATTTGTTATTATTCCACGAATAACCGGGTAAGTGCAAGTCGTGACTCGCGCATCGAAAGTTCCGTACCACCACACAATAATATGTCCAAATCGCACTTGGCTATTGTACCATCGTACTAGCCGCCACCGCCTGAAAGCTAATCCACATAAACATATTTCAGTGGAGATCGCAGTGTGGAACTCACGCGATCTTACTTGCCTCACAATTGCAAAATGAGTAGTTAACTACCTTCCGCTTTCGACCAAAATAAAATGAATGGACGGGCCCAGTAGTAGCGCATTTTTGAAGATTACGAAATGAGCGCTGGCGCTCACCTCGTTTCAGTCGGTCTCTAGCCGTAGGAAGTGCAACACGAGTCTATATTGTTACGTGATAACGGAACATCTGACAAAATTATTCATTCGTATGCTTTCCCGAAGTGTAAATACAGAAATAAAATCACTATCTATTTTTTGTAACAAATATACCGTAGTCCGTAATTTTTTATAATTAGGTATTGAAGTATATGTCCGACGGTTTTGACTCGTTTATACTCAGCAAATTCTATCGTTTTTACTTAGCAAATGGGCCCGTCCATTCATTTTATTTTGGTTGAAGCCTTCCGCGGTATTTCCGAAAAGCTACAACCAGGGGCGGATCCAGGATTTGCATTGAATACTTGCCTACAAAACTTCATGACGATCAAATCAACGGTTCTCAAATTATCTTCAAATATACGTACTCCGATTTGTCCCGGTAGACTTGTAGACCTCGCTTCACTCGGTCAATGATTAAGGCTGCGTATTCACTAGAGACTGCGTATTCGAATCAGAAATGAAGAGATCCGTTGACGAACGAAAGTCACCGACATAGCCCACCGGATTAGCATGTTGAAGTGGCAGTAGGCAGGACAGAACAGATGGCCGATGGGGCCGAAAAGTTCTGGAATGGAGATCACGGACTGGTAAGCGCAACGTAGGACGGCCACCCACATGATGGACAGACGACCTAAAAGAGACCGCAGGAAAACACTGGATGCAGGCCGCTTCCAACCAGCCCTTTTGGAGATCGATGGGGAGGCCTATGTCTAGTAGTGGACGTCCTATGGCTGAAATGATGATGATGATTCACGAGAAATGTGCCAGGAAGACGATTCACGATTCACCAGAAATGTGCGAGGAAAAAATCGACCAATACGATCGCTGTATTCCGTTTCGGCTCGCCTCTTATTGGTTAATTGTTTCCTCGTCCACCACTCATCTTCCTCGCACATCACTGAAGAATACGCAGCCTTAAGCGGTCCATGTCACTACAATGCTATAATGCAAACCAAAACCTGCAATCCGCAAACGCAATATTGCCATACAGCAATTGAGCTATTCAATCAGCACACAGAATAGGTAATAACGTTTGGCTGCGGTTTTGCGAACTGTACCGCGGCTTACAATGGGACGTCATTTGAGGGCTGATTATGACATACGATATTATTACACAGTACCACGGAACTCTAAAATTAAAAACACCAAATGACGATACTGTGAAAGTATGTTGTTCCGAAATACGTTAGGGGCCGTCCATTAATCACGTGATGTTTTATTAGCATTTTATAACCATCGTCGTCTTAGTTTTGAGTTGTTTGGTTCTTAGTGAGTAATTCCCGTGTAATATAAATAAAATGAAAATAATCATTGATATTTTTAAATAATTTTACAAAAAAAATATGAATTAAAATAAAAGTTATAACATATCCTGTGAGTTAATAAGGTAAGCATATTTGTGAAAATCGCATTTAAATCCGTCCAGTGGTTTAGGAGATGTACGTGATCAAATAAAAAAAAAACAGACAAAACTATTTTGATCTTTAGATTATTTTAAGATGCCTGTGTGAAGTATTTTTTATTTCAATGTTTTTTTTTATAATATAGATTTCAACTATTTTTATTTTTTTAAATACTAGCATCGCACCCCGGCTTCGCACGGGTGTAAGTTAGATTATATATCATCATCATCATCATCAGCCAGAAGACGTCCACTGCTGAACATAGGCCTCATATCATTATATTTATTCTATAAAAAATAATACTCTTTTATTAATTAACACAAGAAAATATACAATTATACATGAAATCATATCGAAAAAACATTTGTTTGTTTGTTTGCATTGAATAGGCTCCGAAACTACTGAACTGATTTGAAAAATTCTTTTACTGTTGGGAAGCTACACTATCCCCGGGTGACATAGTCTATTTTTTTTAAATGTCAAATTACACCCGTGCGAAGCCGAGGCGGGTCATTACTACAGAATAATGTCACATGCCCCGTCTGTCTGTCTGTATATTCGCTAACTTCTCCTAAACCACGCAACAGATTTTGATGCGGTTTTCACCATCAGTTAGATAATTTTTCACGGCAGGTTTATAGGTAGGTATATATAATCAATATATAATTCTTGAGTGGAGACCACGAACCGGAAGACGCAGCGTAGGTAGGCCTCCCACTAGATGGACCGACGACATAGTGAGAGTCGTTGGCATCCAGTGGATGCAAAAGGCAGGTTGTCGTTCAGTGTGGAGGTTAAAGGGAGAGGCCTATGTTCAGCAGTGGACGTCTTCTGGCTGATGATGATGATCCGTCCGTCTGTCCGTCTGTCCGTCTGTCCGTTCTAAACTATGATGATTGTGATCAAAATGGCTACGAAAAACGGAACCTACCATTAGCCAGTTATTTAAATTGGTCTTAACCTAATATTGTACATTGATGTAAATAGGTATAATGTCGATGAACAGTTTTAGGGCCTGTGTGTTTTGACTGGGTATTTATTTCAATACCTTTCCGCTAAGTATAAAACTTGTAAACATACCTAATACTCTCGATTAAGCCTTCCAAACAATAAATAAATAATCAAATTCGGTTCAGCAGTTTGGCAGCTTCGATGCCACAGACAGATACACCGATCGTTATACTTATAACCCTCTGTCTGCGTTGGGGTTCAAAGTATAATGACCTACTCAAAATTAACCACATAAATACAAGATATTTCGAAAAAAAAAACAAGTGAAAATGAGACTAAAACCAGCAGAATTCCCGCTAACACAGTCGGCTTGCCGTCCGAGTGATCAAAGCGATAATTAATACACTTGGGTGAGTCTGAAAGCCAGCTTTTACTACCTGGGTAGTGTTTAGTTCGGCATATTCACATGTCCTAACTCCCACATCGAAATTACTAATTGAAACGGTCACTAAAGAATTCTTATACAAAATTATGGAGATAGTAAATTGTTTCCAAAGTGATAAAAGCCATGCCAAGTCAGAGTTGGAACTGGTTTGTGACAATAAAAATATCATAAGCTCTAGTTCAGTGTTATTTTCAATTGAATGTTTCACTTACCATTGTATATTGTATTTGCCACAAATAAATAAATTATGTCTGTCTATCTATTTCACACGAAATCTGAACAATAGTAGAGTATAAAAAACTAAAATACACTCCTATGTGATTCATTAAAACAAAGCAAAGGAACCTAGTGTGTTGCCAGTGATGACATACGGCAATTAAGTCCCTAAGCCAATGAAACGTGGTCTCTCACTTTGGGCAAGCTGAAAGTTGCAATACGAGCTATGGAGAGGGCATATGCTCGGGGTTTGTCTACGAGATCGAATCAGAAATGAGGAGATCCGTAGACGAACGAAACTTACCGACATGGCCCACTGGATTAGCAAGTTGAAGTGGCAGTGGGCAGGGCACATATCACGCAGAACAGATGGCCAACGGCACCGAAAAGTTCTTGAATGGAGACCACGGACCGGTAAGCGTAGCGTATGATGTCTACCCATAAGCTGGACAGACGATCTTAAAGAGACCGCAGGGAAACGCTGAATGCAGGCCGCTTCCAACTGGCCTTTTTGGAGATCAATGGGGGAGGCCTATGTCCAGCAGTGGACGTCCTATGGCTGAAATGATGATGATGAAAGGAACCCAAACTTGTGTTAATTCATAATAATACTCTATTATTAATTAACACGAGAAAAGTATATAATGAAATCATATCGAACTTATACCTAAATAAATTAAAATCTGTACATATCATTGAGAAATGAATCCTTTTTAAACCTTAAATTCCATCTGATTTCCTTTACAAATGCACGGCTGCGCTTCGGAGATACTGCAATGCGTTTTGTCGTTCAATCTTTAATTTCATTCAATAGTTCATTCAATGGCGCTGCAGTGAAGGCTATTAGATTCTATGAAGTGAGTATCCTTAAGGAATGCCTCTACATTTTTAAAAGACCAAAGTAGTCTGCAGGTATTTGGTTGTGTTAAAATGGTTCCGGTCAAGTTTGTCCACTTCCTAACTTGTCCATTTCCAAAGTTGTCAACTTCCTAATTCGTCCATTCCTAACACGTCCTTTTCCTAAGTCGTCGTTGTACAAATTCCTGAGTCGTCAACTTCCGAATTACGGAATTTGTCCATTCCGTATTCGTCTAATTATTAGTCCACTTCTTAATTCGTCCATTCCATATTTGTCTACTTCTTATATCAAAATTGTAATGTAAAGTCGTTTTTTTTTTTTCAATTAGTTCCCCAACAGTTACAACCAGAGTGTCGAGTTCACTTCAAGTCGCAAATGAATCAGTTTCTTCTAGGCAGGTGTGCTCTATCGTAGACCGCCTTATCGCTTAACATTAGGCAACGCGGCGGTCAAACGCAAGCCTATATTCAGTAACAAATAAAATTATGAATGTAAAAAAAAGCTTATTAAAAATAAGCTTTCGTATTTTTCTATGCAGACCATTTAATTTGATACCCATATAATGGGGGTGCATAAAAATAACAGGTCCGCCATCTTTAGGAGTTCACCATATTGGATTTAGAACAACGTATCTCTGTATCTTTTATCGCATTTACAACGGGGAGTGTTCTGAAGAACTATTTGATCTGATGCCGGCGTCGCGGTTTTACCATCGCACTAGCCGCCACCGCCTGAAGGCTCATCCACACATAATAGATCAGTGGAAATCGCACACTGTGCGTTTCACACGATCCTTCTTACCTCATACCTGCAAAATGTGGAATGAGCTACCTTCTACGGTGTTTCCGAGAAGCTACAACATGGGGTTCTTCAAAAGGCGAGTTAATCGAGTTCTAAAGGGTCGGCAACGTATTTGTGATGTCTCTGGTGTTACAAGTATCCATAGGCGACGGTGACTGCTTTCCATCAGGCAGCTCGTCTGCTTGTTTGCCACCTACGCCATAAAAAAAAGTCACTTATCTAACCATGCAGTATCATGCAAACTAAACGTGAATGCAATATTTCAGCTCAATCTGTCGGGCATAACTGTTTTAAAATTCAGTTGCAATATTTGACCCACACTAACAAGGAGAGTTAAATAAAAGCTTATATATTATAAAGAAAATGTGTCCAATATCCCAAGTCAAATACACGTTTGCCTCCGCCTCCCTGCCTCAAACCTTTTGTTTTATAACCCAATTTTTACACAAATCGCCATATCCGCCGTTAAATTCTAACAATAACCGTATAAAAACAAGTGGCTATTTAAATTCAATGCGTTACGGCCGCCATAACATTACATCATTTTCTTTGTGTGGTGTACACCAAATTAAAAATTTACTTTTATGGGTTATGTGCTCGTAATTTGCTATGCTATCCGCTGTGGGTGGTATTCACAAGATATAGGAGATATTTACTGCAAATAGAGTTTCTGCTGGATTGAAATTATGCAGAATAGTAGATTGTTGCATCGAGCACAAAGTGAGTTATTAATACACGAGTGATTAACACGAGTAGTTTTAAGCGTGTTTAAAATTTCAATGGGTAACAATCGTGAAAACCTAAGAAAGAATTACATTTAAGAATGCTGATGTTTAAGAATTAAATCTTAATTTATAGAAAGGTCTCTTACTAACTGAAACAATCTCTACCGCCAAGCTCTCCTGGGCAACTTCTAAGTTCTAGACCCCAGAACACAATAGTCTATCTATACCAATATTATAAAGTGGAATGATTTTTTTGTAAGTATGTTTGTAACGAATTGGCTCAAAAAGTACTGGACCGATTTTAAAAATTCTTTCACCATTTGAATGCTACATTATCACTGATTAATATAGGCTATTTTAATAAACTACACAACTATACCCGTGCGGAGCCGGGGCGGACCGCTAGTCGTTAATAAGTTAAAAGCCACCATCAGGGATTCGTAGAATCAATTACTTTGTACAGAAGACGATTTAACTCTATAATGAAATACCCTACCGTGTCGGCGAGCCAATTGAATGATCGAATGAATGATTGAGGAACAATCGAACGAATGACATTTCAATGAATTGAAAATAATTTCATATTAAATTTCAATGATCTTATAATATGTAAGCTCATTGTTAAATTTACTCTCAACGAATATAAATACAGAAACAATAAAACACAACACAACATAATACGAGTGTTTTATAGATTGTGTACCAATTATTATCCAGCGTTTATGCATAAAATGCCTAAAACAAGATATAAATCAGAAAAAACCTTTTTCTCTGCCTTTCTATAAAATAACAACAAAAACATTCCTATATACTGTTTGCATAGATATTCTTATTAAGTTAATGCTTAATTATTTATTTATTCTCACTAAGTAATTTTTTGTTTTCAAAAACGTCATAATACGCAGGTATATCCGCGCGTCTTTAGCTGTCCTTAATTGGTTAGTCTACATACAGTTTTTTTTTTTCAAACGCGAAGATTTTCTTTCTCAGTACCATATAATAAGTTTTTATCGCGTCTATGTCACCATCGGTAAGGTTCATCGCAAAGAGCTATTTATTTTGTACGTAGTCAACATTTTTGAAGAATAAAAATCTCTTAGGACTATGTTAAATAACCGATTGGGCATAAATAAAATCGAATCGATTTTATCTTTCGAATAAAATTGCATCTTTCGAAAAATAATGCAAATAGTATAAAGCAACTTTCATTATGATAATTTATGGGATGACGGAGGAGATAGAAAGAAACTCAAAATAACTATTTCGAAATCATCGATTTTTATATCCTAAAAAAAATTTGAATGCGTGAAAAAAAGGTTATCTTCCCCATATTTCTATACGCTGCTGAAACGTGGAGAGAAGTGGAAAAGAAGAAGATAGACGCTTTAGAGATGTGGTGCTGGAGAAGAATGCTCGGGGTATCGTGGACTGAGTTTCGCACGAACGTCTCGATACTCCAGGAACTTGGCATCAAGCAGCGCTTATTTTCCACAGTACAGTCTCGGATACTAGCCTTCTTCGGACATGTTTCAAGACGAGATTATCAGTCCATAGAACGCCTCGTTGTCCAGGGAAAGGTGGAAGGCACTAGACCGCGCGGGAGGTCGCCAATGAGATGGACCGACCAGACCAAGTCTGCAATGGGTGGTCCCTTAAACGAGTGCAGCAGGATGACCTCCAGCAGAGAGAGATGGCGAGACATCGTGAAGCGCATCCTATCTGCCCCGTCCAATACTACTTCATGACGACCCCTACCGCTCTGCCAAGAGCGAAACGACTACGAAGAAGAAAAAAAGGGAGCTCTGTCCGTTGAGTGCAGCCTTATAAAGTGATTGTTTTTTTCTAAATTATTATTACTTTAGATATATATAAATATACAGGGTGTAAGGGGAACACTCTCGAAGCCAAAAGAAGGTAATTGTACTCATCATTATGAACAACTTTTACTATTCCCATAGTATCCATACATTTTGTCGAGTGTCAATGACCGTTTTCTTTAGAACAGCTGATATTTTTTTCGCGATTTCAGGGCTGGTCCCATAGTAAAAGTTGTTCATAATGATGAGTACAATTACCTTCTTTTGGCTTCGAGAGTGTTCCCCTTACACCCCGTATGTGTGAGCAAAAATTTCAATGCGTGATCCACATTAGCTTTTGTCTAAATTTCGGTTAGGTTATTCGTTACCGGCGTTACTTGCAGTCTTACTACCAGTACCACGGGTAATTTTCACGGGTAACTACTTCAGTAGTAACAACCTGGTGGTAATAATAGTAGTAATATATGGTACACTACTCAAGTAGTATTTTTTGTTTTCCATATTACTAAGGTCAAACGGAAGCCTGTTCCAAGATATGTAAATAAGGTAAAAAAAAAAGTTTTTTTTCCACGGTATCAACGATATTCGAATCAAACAATGTATAGCAATATTTCACCTACACCAATCAGCTAAACGAAAATACGACAATAAAGAATTCCTATAACCTTCAATAAAATTACACATTTCCTTTACAATACGTACATGGCAACATTGCCATTTGCTTATACGTCGTTACAATTTCCCCCGGGAAAAGGCGACGTAATAAAAAAAAAGTTGCACAAAAGAAAATTGTGTTTCTGAAAGTCCCTGATAAAAAGCGTTTTTCATAATACAACGATTACTGAGTTACGAAGGGAAATGGGACGGGAGATTCGCTTTTAGTACTCTCTGTATAAATGGACTGTGTTATTTAATAAAGCCTTTGGAACTTTGGATGAGAAGGTTTATAAACATCGATGGTCTATCTATATTGTTTATACTGTGGTACGAAGCTATAATGGCACTTAAAATACAGATAAGTAACTAACTGTACCCGACACACAGTCCCAGACTAGTTCGAGAAGCCTATGGAAAATCACATTATGTAAAAATGAAATATAAGTCAAAATAAATAAATTAGTTTGTTTGTTTGTTTATATATCAATACACAGGTAAAGAGATACACGATATTATAAATTACTATTGTGTGTTGTTTGACAATGAAACAACAATCAATAACAAAATAAATAAAATAAAATATAACAACAACACCTTAAGTAACAACCTTTCGCAGGAAGTTTCCCCCTACTTATATAAGTAATTAGTAAAATATAATAATTATTTCATTGTCAGACAACGCACAGTATAAGCTACTGACTCTACTGACTCTACTGAGTCTGTTATTTCTTTTATTTATTTATATTAGTTATTATTTCTTTTATTTATTTAGATAATTTTTTTTTTCCTGGGCAGGTGCGTTTATTAACTAAACAAAATACAAGCTAAAACAAAAACTACAAATACAGTTAGATTAATTATTTGTTTGTGTTTAACTAATTTTTGGTCGTCCAGCTGCAAGATGGGTCGACGATATTATTACTATCGCGGGTCGAACCTGGACTAGATTAGCACAGGACCGAGGCAGATGGCATAGCAAGAGAGAGGCCTATATCCAGCAGTGGGATAAGGAAGGCTGTGGATCATCATATCATCATAGTCAGCCTTTTTAACAGTCCACTGCTGGACTTTAAGCCTACCCCCGAAAGGGTGATTGGGCCATATCCACCACGCTGGCCCAGTGCGGATTGATAGATTCACATACGTCATCGAATTTCTTCTCCGTACGTATGCAGGTTTCCTCAGGATGTTTTCCTTCACCGAAAAGCCAGTGGTATGAAAATCCGTACATAAGCTCCAAAGAGCTCATTGGTACGGGCCCGGGATTTGAACCCGCGACCTCACGCTTTCAAGTCTAGCGTTCTCCCAAATGGGCTATCACGGCTGTGGATGAAGAAGTTTAATTAAATTGTTTGTTACTGTTGTTAGTTTTGGGGCGGATTGTAGCTGCAACACAGTTCAGACTAATTCAGCAGGCAGAAAATTAAAATTTTATTTTGTGCTACCTATATGTATCAAAACAGAGATGTGCTATTTGTAATTATTGTAATTTTGTGCCGAAAAAAAAATTGGTTTTCTATCCGACGCGTATTTAATATTTTTGAAAATATTTTTAGTCTTTATTTAGAAAAAAATTATATTATCAGTTTTTTTTGTTTTTTTGTTCGTCTCACATTTCCCGACTTTCGTTTCAAAGGTATCAAAATTCCAAATTATGTAGCCCACCCAACAATTAACGATTAAAACTTTTTTGACAACTTATTGTCTGATATGAGATTTCGGCTGAGATTTAAAACCGAAATCCCACAATTTGTCTTAAAAATCTGTCTCAATGATAACACGTCAGAAGCCCAAAATCTAATAAACGACCTCCAAGATCCTCATTTGGAAGTCTCCATCCGAACTTCACTGGAGAAACCTTGAAAAAATCACTCGAAATTATTCGCTTTAACACCCCGTGAAATCTGACTATTAATCTTGTTACCAGAGCCAGTTTTGGAAGAAAAATGCTGAGGACGTATTAGGGAGAATGAGGGGCTATATAAAAGACTTAGGAGTATCTCTTTTCAGTAGGTAAGGGATAAATGACGCATAGGAATTTATGTTTAAAGGTAGGGGAACTAAGTTACCTGATAATTTTAGGTTGAGTTTTGTTTGAGATTTACTATTATCTTACTTTTTTAGGGTTACATAGCCAAAGGGTATAAATGGGACCCTATTAATAAGCCTACGATGTCTGTCTGTCCGTCCGCCTGTCCGTCAGTCCGTCAGTCTGTCGTTCCGTCCGTCCTACTTATTAACGGTTGTATCTTTCGAACCGTAATAGATAGCCAGTTGAAATTTTCACAGTATCTGTAACGTTACCGCGTATAAACTAAATATTTTTATTTTTATGCACCAAAAAGGCGAGGAAAGTCAAAGAAATGACACCAGTGCAATTTAGTATTAGGCTCCAGTATCATTACGTTTATGATCTTCCTGTAATTTTTGTTTATGCAATGTATATTTGTATGTCTCTGTTTGTGGTTCTGTATGTAATTGTGGGTTTGTACGTAATTGTTGTTCTGTATGTAGTTGTTGTTCTGTATTCAATGTGGTTCTGTATGTAATTGTTGTTCTGTATAAAATTGTTGTCCTAGTTGTTTATTGTTCGATTTGTATATATATTTTATTATATGTATTTGTACGCGCGTGCACGCACAGATATTCAGCGTGACGTCACTTGCCGGGTCCAACGTTTCACGTTTTCAGAAAACGCTATTACTTTATTATGACTAGATACTCTACATAGGTACATTAAAACGTTTCTAATCCGTACGGCCAAAGTTTGGAACAACCTGCCAGCTTCCCTGTTCCCTGAGAGATATAACCTGGGCCTTTTCAAGGCCAGAGTGAATAGGTATCTTCTAAGTCTGCGTGCTTCATCTTCGACCACATCGTCGCTTACCAACAGGCGAGTTGGTGGTCAAACGCGGACTTATCAGCGTTAAAAAAATAATAATAAAATATACATCATACAATTAGAAGTTCATCTGAAACTGGTATTATAAAGAGGAAAGATTTGATTGTTTGTTTGTTTATTTTCATTGAATAAGATCGAAAACTACTGAACCGATTTGAAAAATTCTTTCACTGTTGCGAAGCTACGCTATCCCCGGGTGACATAGGCTATAATATATCTATACCCGTGCGAAGCCGGGGCGAGCCGCTAGTCTGAAATATACAGCCTCATCTAAATCTGAAAAGAGACGAACGAACAAAACGAGCGACTGTACAAAAAGAATGATAAAACTTAATGAATGAACTAGTCAGTAATAGAACGGAAGCCAAATCAATCATCTGTATCTATGAAAGGATCTCGAATTGGAAGCAGAATTGAGAGCTTCTTTTTTATTCAATCTCCATTCGGGCGATGTAAATCGAACGGCTGTGAAATGCAGATAGCTTTTTATTCGGGTGGTAATGATTGGAAATGTGGTAAATGTTTGAAAGTTTTTTTTATCGCAAATAAGCCCGCGTTTTGGTCAAAGAACCGATAACCGACGAGGAAGAAAGGTTATTGAGTGGAGACCACGAACCGGAAGACGCAGCGTAGGCAGACCTCCCACTAGATGGGCCGACGACATCGTGAGAGTCGCGGGCATCCAGTGGATGCAGATGGCAGGCTGTCGTTCACTGTGGAGGTCCAAGGGTCTATATTCAGCAGTGGACGTCTTCTGGCTAATAATGATGATGAAGTCTGCCTTTGACCACCAACTCAAGTTAGGTTTATGTCGCACAGTGAGCTATGGAGAGGGCTATGCTAGAGCTCTAATGGTCGACTGGCTAGCTACCGCCCTCATGTTGAAAATTACATTTGAGATTGATCGCTTTCAGCTCAGTAAACCCTTTCCGCGTAACCCTGTATAGTACTTCGACCAAAATAAAATGAATGGACGGGCCCAGAACAAACGCATTTTTGAGGATTACAAAATAAGCGCCGGCGCTCACTTCGTTTCAGTCGCTCTCTAGCCGTAGGAAGTGCAACACGAGACTATTGTTACATGATAACGAAACATCTGACAAAATTATTAAAATTATGAATTAAATAATTATTATAAAATTATACATTCGTGTACTTTCCCGGAGTGTAAATACAAAACAAAAAATCGCTATCAATTTTTTGTAGCAAATGTACTTTGGTTATTTTTTTTTTCTAGCGCCTTTATTAACTAAACAAAATACAAGCTAAAACTAAAACTACAAATACAGTTAGACTGCCCATAGACCGTTGAAGGTCTAAAGACAATCCAAATGCTCAAGCCTACTACCAGGTTATAATTAGGTGTTGAAGTATATGTCCGACAGTTTTGACTCGTTTTTACTGAGCAAGTTCAATGGTTATGGCCCGTCCATTCATTTTATTTTGGTGGAAGGTATAGTATACATTTATCTATCTTGAATTTTGTACTAGACCAAAGATCATGTGTTTATAATCGATGTTTGTAGGTATAGAAAGGCACGGTGGCCTTTACCTATCCAATCATTAAACCATCTATACCTAATATTACTGCAACATTGCCTCTACTGCAACAGCAATTTGATCAAAACGTGTTAACAGACAAGCCATAAGGCGATTCGTCATAAGATATTAAGAATTATGTACTTAACTTCTTGTATTATGGTTTAAGTAACAAGCAAGTGACTTGTGAAAAGTAGTGACTTAAACCTTCGACCAAAATAAAGTGAATGGACGGGCCCAGAAGAAGCGCATTTTTGAAGATTACAAAATGAGCGCCGGCTCTCACTTCGTTTCAGTTGGTCTCTAGCCGTAGAAAGTGCGACACGAGACTATTGTTACATGATAACGAAACATCTGACGAAATTGTGCCTTCGTGTGCTTTCCCAAAGTGTAAATACAAAACAAAAAAGCGCTATAACTTTTTTTTAACAAATGTACTGTACATGTTATAAACAGTCGTTGAAGGATATGTCCGACAGTTTGGCTCGTTTTTACTAAGCAAGTGCAATGGTTATGGCCCATCTATTAATTTTATTTTGATCGAAGACTTAAACACTGTTTTAAACTATCACGGTTGATCACTAAAGTTATATCAGCAATGAATCCTTAGTTCGGACTAAGCTTCTTAGTCTTGAGCATCGACGTAAAGTTGCTAGTCTATCGGTTTTTTACCGGATACATTTCGGAGAGTGTGCATCGGATCTGCATGATCGAATACCATCCTGCCCATTTTTCCATTGGACTGCCAGAGCGGGCGCGAAAACGCTTTAAGGTTGATATTACGAAAACCCGTACGAAGCGCTTTGATTCCACATTTATTGTGCGAACTGCTAGTCTGTGGAATACGCTGCCTGAATGGGCGTTCCCTGTTGGTTACAATCTGGGTGTCTTCAAATCACGAATTAATCAGTTTCTTCTAGGGAAGCATGCTCCAACGTAGACCGCATCATCGCATAACATGATAGTGGTCAAAAGCAAGCCTATTATTAAATAATAAAAAAATGGTTATTTACGGGATATTTACCGTGGTAACATGGTGCATGTAACTGCGCCGAAATATCGGGATCTCATTCCACAACCTTACCACAGTAAATATCCCGTAAATCTTAATATATATAAATCTCGTGTCACAATGTTTGTCCTCAATGGACTCCTAAACCACTTAACCGATTATAATAAAATTCGCACACCATGTGCAGTTCGATCCAACTTGAGATATAGGATAGTTTAAATAATTATATAACTAGCGACCCGCCCCGGCTTCGCACGTAAATTACACCCGTGCGAAGCCGGGCGGGCGGGTCGCTAGTAATCATATAACTTTTCGTAGTGACTCAATCCAAAAAACCGGCCTAATGGGGGTCGAGCTTGCGGCTTGAGGATTCCGTACCACCACATAAATTGTTAACTACTGAAGTACAAAAAAAAATTAAGAAAAAGTCATGTACGACATGAAAATTGCCCTTTTTTGGTCTAAAACTACTTACTCTTCTTGGTCTTCCCGGTCTTTTTTCCTTCTACTTTTCCTTCTATAATCGTTTTCATAAATGTATCATGTTGTACATGGTAGCTAAACGTATATTATATTGGTACCTAAAAGCCTAGAGGCTACCTAGAGGTACCTCAAAACACAGTATCGGCGTTCTCAAATCCGAACAATAGTTCACCAACATCCTTGGACCTCTCACTCGGCTTCGAACCGGCACCGGCGTGATTGCGGTTGCACAACCAATAACTAGGCCAAGTACGCTTCCTTTCCTACTTCATAGCTGACTGCAGTTACAATAACCTAATAGGTATATCTCTTGTATTAACTGTGACGCGGTAATTACTATTAGTGCCTAGCAGCTCTATAGTCCATTTCAAATAGCAATATTGCCTCGGGTGTTACTAGTAGGTCGGCAACGTATTTGTGATGCCTCAGGTGTTACAAGTATCCATAGGCGACGGTGACTGCTTTCCATCAGGCAGCCCGTCTGCTTGTTTGCCAACTATGGCATAAAAAAAAAAAAATTAGGCACTTGACTGGTGGTTTGATAGTACGATAGAATGTAATGTGATTCGTAAATATTGAATGTGACGTCATAGAACTAAATTAAAGGTTCACATTTTGCGGCGAAAACATATAGCTAAGCGCTACTATGAAAAAAAGCGGTTAAAACTTGTCTATTAGTGGTACCAAGTGACATGCTATTTGAAAAGGATTATAGTGACGTAGCCCTGCAACGTGTGGTCCGGTCAGTACTTTGATGGAGGACCATTTGCGTATTATAATATTTTACACGCATTTTGAAGTCGGGCGGGAACTATATTTTATTATCAAACTTAGATTTCAAAATTTTTTTTGTTGTTGTTTCTACCCGATTTTGACATCCGTGTAAAAATATTATTTTTTATTCTTTGTAGTGGCATATAAACCTATGATAATAGGATACTTAAAACCTTTTTTAACTCTGTACGGGGCAAACTACTAGTTTATTTATAGAAACGATTACACAACCATGTCATCCATGCATGAATACCTCATTGTTTTGACTTGAACAAAAGACAAAACAAAAGTATTGTAGTGATTTGTTATCGCGAAATTCGTACGCTCTCTATTGCAAAAATCCATATGATTTTAGCTGGACCCTAATAATGAAATTTTGTGGAACCACATCAGGTTTCTTCTTTTTATAATAAACTAGTAGGCCGCCCCTGCTTCGCACGGGCAAAGCCGGGATATATAGCCTATCTCAACCGGGGATAGTGCAGCATCCCAACAGTGAAAGAATTTTTCAAATTGGTTCAGTAGTTTCGGAGCCTATTCAATGCAAACAAACAAACAATCAAATCTTTCCTCTTTATAATATTAGTATAGAAAAAGAAACACGCAAATTGGTTTACAGACAGATGCCGGAGTAATCGCTGTACATACATAAAAAAGGGTCAATTTGAAAGTTATATTATTTAGCTATTATTATTCTGGCAAAATAGACGATATGTTTGGAGACAAAACAAAGCTACTTAGCTAGGACTGTCAATGTCAAAGTCCTATACGACATTTAATTTTTCACGCGTCCCTTATCGTCAAAAGAAACAGTCGCTAAAGAAACACAATAGCCAAAGAAATCAAGACAAATGTCCGTAATAAGCTGACGGAAAAATTAATGCTTACATTTCTACGCATAAACCCCATAATAATTCCCAATTTCCACGACAAAGGCGGCGTAAGCCGCTGGCCATTTTAAAAGTGCCCGAATTCACTTTACGTGGCTTTGATGAAAAAGTTCTTTTGATTAGGAACGATAACTAACCGAACTGTCAGATGTATAATACTCAGCGAAATATATATTTTTTCGCTTGTAACTACATACATAACTACATATATACTATTATTTAGTATTATAAACCTCTGAAGAACAGTGAAAATTGGATTTAGTGGATCTAGTGTTCCTTTTAAACTTACGTATGTAGGTATACTCTAAGATATTTTATCTCACTCTCACATCTCACTGGGTATACTGGATTACGCGGAAAGGGTGTACTAAGCTGAAAGGGGTCCATAGTTCCCATAATTATTAACAACTTTTACTATGGGAGCAAATCTGAAATCGCGAATAAAATATCAGCTGTTCCATAGAAAAAGGTCATTCACACTCGACTAAATATATAACAGCTGATGTTTTTTTTTCGCGATTTCAAGGTTGGTCCCATAGTAAAAGTTGTTCATAATGATGAGTATAATGTGGTGATTCTTGTCAATAGTTGTAAATATGTATCAATATTTACATGGACGTGCTGACGTCCATGAATATTTATAGGTGTCAAAGTCTAAATCAGTGTCACTTGTCATTGGTTGTTGACAATTGCAGTAGGAGGGGCTAATTTAAGTAGAGAGGGAAGTATATATTGAGCCGTTCAGTGGCCGTCAGGACAGTCGAGCTGTGGATTGGAAGCCGAAAGGCTGAAGGATAAGTGCTGTGTAGTAAATCAGTGAAAATATACTTGTGGAGATACCATATAAACTGCTATTCGTAACAATAATGACCTCCTTTCGGCTTAGTACAGTCTATATGCGTAACTCTGCGTAAATAAAGACGTTAGCAAACGTGAGCTGTCCCGCATCCTATATGCGGTCACTACAATCGGTCTTCTGTATGTATAATGTATATTGTAAAAGTTGCTCATAATGATGAGTATAATGGGCTCCTTTTGGTTTAGTGTAGTAGTTTTACCTATTATGTGTGTTTAGGTGGGTTTAGTACATCTCTCATTCATTCATTCACTCACTGACTCATTACAAAATTTTAAAAACTACTTGACCTACGAAACTGACATTAATTTGGCAGGTATATTCTGGTTGATTAGTAGCTTGTAGGTCTGCTATGAAAGGACTTTGCAAAAGGAGAGCAATTAATGGGGGGTTGAAAGTTTTGCGTGAAACATCTAGTAAAATAATATAGTAAAAACGCTTTTCAAAACGCTACAAAAATATCCGCACTTATCTTTCATCAAAAGGGTTGTACAGCTTCAGCAAAAAGACCTCATATTTACGAAATACCAGAAAAATGGGCAGATGTCATCAAGAAACCGTTAAGTGAAAATTTGAAACATTCTCGTTTTTACCTGACCTAACATTTGTCATCGCTAAGAGCCTCGGCTGATCTGTCTCGCTGACAAATGATGCCTCCTAATGCTGGCTCTTTCACCAACTTGCTGGAGTTAGGCGTAGTTCACATTGTAAGGCAATATTTCGTACGACTCTATGGGTATTTTTTTTTGTTTTTGTTTACTTCTCAAATTTATATAATACTAGCTGTTGCCACGAACCGGAAGACGCAGCGTAGGGAGGCCTCCCACTAGATGGACCGACGACATTGGGAGAGTCGCGGGCATCCAGTGGATGCAAAAGGCAAGCTGTCGTTCAGTGTGGAGGTTAAAGGGGGATGCCTATGTTCAGCAGTGGACGTCTTCTGGCTGATGATGATGATGAGCTGTTGCCCGCGACTTCGTACGCGTAGACTTTCATATTTTGTTTCAACCCCCTTTTGCCCGCCTTAATTCAACCCTTTAGCAAAATCCTTTCTTCTTTCTTTTCTGGCAAGTAGATTCGGACCACCGAATCTACTTGCCAAATTTCAGCTTAGTAATTACAAAATTTTCAACAAAAAATTCAAAACCCCATATCTCCTCCTTAATTCATAAAAAAATATATACAGTATTTATTTATTTTAAGCCATTAACCTGAATACTAAATTTCATGTCCCTAACATCAAAAGCAAAGGTTTTTCATACAAACTTTCAACCTCCATTTGCCCTACCTGCTAAATTTCGATTTCGTGTTTGATGAGTGAATGAGTGAGTAGATGAATTTCGCTTTTATATATACATATAGATAGATTTTTTTGTTAAAATGTTCATGACCGTGGATTCGATGTCCTTTACCCGTAATATTAAACATGTTTGAGTAAATAGTATTAAAAGCGTCAAACAAGTCATAGTCACAGTCAGAGTCAAGCAAAGTATGTCACGGTCAAGTCAAACTCATGCCCTTGTAAAGTGGTGGAGATTTACAAGAGGCTCTTATGGAGTTTTGGAAACAACACGAAAAGGCATGTTTCACCTGTCATATCACCTTCCCACACTCGAGCACGTTTACGAGCACTTAATAAATAATAATTCACCATTTACTACACATTAACACTCGAAAATACACAAGTTTAGGAAAATAATCCAACGAGCTTACATGTTTTTTCCACGTTGGCGTCAAAACTCTCAAATTTATAATTTTACTATTGTTACCAGCAGAAAATGTACCATTCCTTTACATGTACATAAGGTTTTACTAAAATATATCCACTTTTATCTGCTATATATATTAAAGGATTTTTTTCCATATTATCAGGAATCATGGGCAAATTACGTTAAGTTTTTTTTATTTTTATAGTAAATAGGCTTGTAAATAGGCTCTAATAAATGACTAAATCAATTTTACAGAGGACTAACCCAAGCAATATTTAAACTTTTCAGTGAGATTTTCTTTACGTAAATTTACTATCTCTCCTAGACAATCTGTAGTCTTTCTGACTTTTATAACTTCATTTTGCTTATCGGCAAATAATACGAAGTTATAGACGATAAAAATTTACATTACGAATATCATCTCTTATGTAGACGTTGCTTTAACTCACTAGACTATTAAATGATATCCTAACTTATATAGTAGAGGCATATCAGAAAAAAATCCTCGAAATAAGCGTTTTTACTTAGAGAAGAGAGTTGCCTTTTTGTCTGTTTGTCTTCTGCAAGAGTTTGGAGTCGGCATTTTCGGAGTAAGCGATTTCTCTTCAAATTAAGTCTTCAGCTTTGAAGTTACGAGGGAAGTGTTGCAGAATATCAAATAAGAATTGTGAATAAATTTTTAACTAGCTACTTTAGTGAAAGTGTGTACAAACCTTCGACCAAAATAAAATTAATGGACGGGCCCAGAAGAAGCGCATTTTTGACAAAATGAGCGCCGGCGCTCACTTCGTTTCAGTCGGTCTCTAGACGTAGGAAGTGCGACACAAGACTATTGTTACATGATAACGAAACATCTGACAAAATTATGCCTTTGTGTGCTTTCCCGGAGTGTAAAATAAAGGTGCACAACAAAAAACCGCTATCTATTTTTTGTACAACAAATGTATGTACATGGTTATAATTTAGCGTTGAAGTATAATATGTCCGACCGTTTTGACTCGTTTTTACTGAGCAAGTTCAATGGTTGTGGGCCGTCCATTCATTTTATTTTGGTCGGAGTTACAAACACTTTTGCAACTGAGTTCACATTGGTTTGCTTAATGCTAGTGCGCACCATTACCATTGAAAAAGTTTACACGTCACACTAATACCTAGTAATAAACGCAAAAGTTTGTATGTAAGTGTGTTATTGGCCAACATTCAACACCGTAAAGGATTAAACTGGTTTTATTTAAACGAGAAAATTACACATAATTATTTGGAATAGAAACAAAAGTAAAACTACTTACAAAATTAAAAACTAATACTAAACTAAATTAAATACGCTAAATAAAAATATATTATATTAAACTTAAAACTAATTAACGAAAATAATTTGTCCCAAAATCCTCATTGTACTCGAAGTGACGTAGAAGCGGAATTACACTAGAAATTCATCATAATACAAATAAAAACGAACTTAGTTGAAATTCGGGATAGAGATAATTTATTTGCACAAAAGACAAGTGAATCAAAAAAACATTTAAAAAAACCCATGCACAATTTATGTGGGTTAAAATATTAGTCACTTTGTATCATGTTATGCTTTGTAAGTAAGCGTACCCATCTAAAGAGATGGCCCTAAAATACCGTAAATTATATTTATATACTTTTTCTTTTAATAAAACAAACAATTTCAATAGTTCAGGGCCCCGATTCTACTAAAGAAATTGTTTTTAAATTGTAATTGTTTAAATTTAATTTTTTAAATTATTGCCTCTAAATTGACAGTTTTTAATTTTTTATACTAAGTTATAAAATTAGGTGTTGGTATTTTTCTAGTATATTTTTTACGGTAAATTTGGATGCAATTAAAAAAAAATTAAACAATTACAATTTAAAAACAATTTCTGTAGTAGAATCGGGACCCAGATATCATGTTATTTATATAAATATTTAACAGATAGACATTACTATAATTGTAAAATAAACAAATTGACCCACTGCCGTCATGAGCATACTATTTAAATAACAAAATAATAATTATGTATTCTACTTAATTAACTACTAATATAACATATAAATAAGTAGTTATTAGTACCTATATTAGTAGTTAATTACGTAGAATACATATTATTTTGTTATTTAAATAGTATGCGTTTATTTTGTTTGTATATTTTATACATTCATCTTTTAGTTTAATTGTAGCTTTTATTTAGTTATTTTAAGTTTTAGTTTATATTTTAAGATTTCATTAATTTTCTGTTTTTTTTTTTTTGCTCAAATATTGTAATTTAACTGAATAAAATTGATTTAAAATATAAATGTATGCGTTTAAGCATTCTGTTGATGAATAAATAAGAAAGCAATTTTTTATCCCGAAAAAAATTACGGCTCTCATAGGACAGCGGGTAAAATCGCGGGAATTAGCTAATTTATAACATGTATGTGAATTATGTTTATGCCAAATGCCTTATTTTTATGTAAAATATTTTTGTTTGTTTCAGGATTGTTGCCAAAAGCATTGGATAGTCCAATTATTTAAAAGGTATGTCTTTTATTAGTTTAAAATCTGTATTTTCAAACTGAAACTGTGCTAAACCCTGCGCCATTTCCTCCAATTTTTTAGTTTTCATCTTATTTTTTTTATTTTGTTTTTGTTTTTATCGTTCCTTATCATCAGGGTGAAATCATGACCTACGCTGTCTGTCTGCCTTTTAGCGGCTGTATCTTTCGAACCATAATAGATAGCCAGTTGAAATTTTCACAGAGTAATTATGTAATGTTACGGCAGATTAACTAAGAAAAAAGTAAAAATTCAAAATTAATGAGGGGTCCCCAAACAACACGTTTTTTAAACGTACTTTTGTATTAGCTCTAGTGTAAAACGGTAATACGTATAAGCGTCAAACTTGGCATAAGCAACGTCAGACGCGGCCAGTACTTGGATGGGTGACCTCCTGGGTGTGATGAGTCTTTTTGTACTACTTTTTTTGTACTTTAGTAGTTAACAATTTATGTAGGTGTACGGAACCCTCAGTGCACGAGCCAGACTAGCACCTGGCCGGTTTATTTCTGAAACTTTCTGGTTTTCCCTCAAAGTTTATTTCTCAATTCGATGTTCACATTTCCTGTGTCACAGAAAGTAACGTAACGCAATGGAACGTTAAATTGAAATGACATTATGTCAGCTGGTCGGTTCTTATGACCTTACGTCGATGGTTTTATTCATGACAGTTTGAGGCAAATGGATTTCACTTTATAATAGAATCTGTCCTTTCGGGAAAGTGATATCCGTATCATGGGGACAAACACCCAGGTTATTTCACTTGTACGAACGTGTCAAAGTTTATTTGCTTTTTATATATTTTCAGGGTACCTTGTATCTGTATCTGTACCCAAAGGTTAAAAACTGGACCCTATTACTAAGCCTACGATGTCTGTCTGTCTGTCCGTCCGTCCGTCCGTCTGTCTGTCTGTCTGTCTGCCTGTCTGTCTGTCTGTCCGTCCTACCTATTAGCGGCTGTATCTTTCGAACTGTAATAGATAGCCAGTTGAAATTTGCACAAAATATGTAATGTTACGGAGAATTATAGGAGGAAATAATAAAAAAGTCCTAAAAAGTAAAAACGAAAGGGATCCCTATACAACAAATCTATTTTTTTAAATATTTTTGTATAAGCTCTAATGTAAATATCGTAATCTATAAAAGCGTCGAATTTGGCATGATTATAGTACACACTCTAAAATATAATAAATAATAAATAATAAATAATGCTCAAATGCGAGTCGGTGCCAAGTTTCTGTTCATAACCAAGTTATAACTGGTAATTTTGTGGTGATACGGAACCCTCAGTGCGCGAACCCGAATCGCACTTGGCCGCTTTTTTTTAATGATAAAAAAAAAATTGGTACATACGTTGCCGACCCTTAAAAACTCCATTAACAGCCCTTTTGAAGAATCCCATGTTATAGTTACAAGGAAATGCCGCAGGCTCATTCCACAAATTACAGGTGTGAGGAAAAAAATATCGCGCAGTGTGCGATTTGCACAGATCTATGATATATGGATGAACTTTCAGACGGTGGTGCGGCTAGTGCGATAATAAAACCGCGAAGCTATCATTTGATGATAGCTTCGCGGTTTTATCATCGCTGAACTGATGGACTGTTTTCAGAACATTCCCCGTTGTAAATGTGATAAAAGACACAAAGAGACCGAACATTCTTGGATTGGATTCATTCTTAATAATATAATATTTATTTCAAGTAAATCAACTCATAGTTTCACAATTCAAATTAATACAGTCACATTACAAAAATTACAATTCACATATACAATTAGTTAAAACTTAAATACTAACACCACTTCCTACCCATTAAAATATAAAAAACAATAATCATTCTAGCTACATAAAAATAAAATTTGAAACAAGTAATTTAGTAATTAAAATGGCACCCTATAAGATCTATGTGTAACGTGCATTCCGCAGCAGTGAGCAATGTAAGGGCAGTCGAGCCTGTCCGCGAGCGCGGCCAGCATGCTGTTAGTACTCCCCCGCACCCGCCGCACCAGCGAGCCGCATCTCTTTCGCATTGTTGCGTAGAAGCAATCAACGCGCGCTTCCGCAAACATTGTAGATGCGCTGCAATAGCGGGGGAGTCCCACCAGCATCCTGAACGCGTTGTTGAACTGGACACGGAGGGCGTCGTACGATTTTTGTGTATAGCTAGTCCACAGGCTGCACGTGTAGAATGTAGTGCAGTAAGCCCTGAAGAGGGTTATTTTAACGTCTGTAGAACATCGTGCAAACCTGCGGATCACCATATTGGCTCTAACCGCTAACGCCCTCCTCTCCCGTTCAATATCAGTGTCGTCCTTCAGGGTAGGTGTGACTAAATGGCCCAAGTATTTGAAAACTTCCACTCTTTCTAAATGTGATCCGTTTAGTTTAATAGGTGGCATTTCCGTTACCTTTCTCGGCCCACCCTGAAAAACCATACACTGACTTTTTTTTACATTATACAGCAGACCGTGGTCCACAGCATAACCCTCACAAATACTCACTCTTAGATTGATTCTTTGAAAATTAAAAATGTTTATTTACTACAAATATATATACCATAAACATTAGAAAGGAAATAAAAACACAGTTAAATAAAGTTTGAATAGTACATGAGCAGAGAAGGTTTTGTAAATTTAGAAGGTCATTACTAATAGTTTCCTCACTAGGCAAAGCCTGTATCGAGGAATCCCGTTTAAAAAACATTTTAAATTTAAAGTTCCTCTGTCGACATAATAATGTTACAAAAAAAAAAAAAAAGTTATGATATACAAATTGAAAACAAATAAATATATATTATATATATATAACAATCAGTGCATATAAAATAATGATAAAGATAAACGTCATAGGAACTAATTTGTTAACCTTGTTAATATGCGTATCAAATGAAAAGGCTTGAAGAATACAAAAAGATAAAGTGAGTGACATCACACTAAATTCAATATGGCCGCCGCACCAAGATGGCGGATTACATTTTCTGTGCTAAAGCTAGCTATTAATTTGGAGTATACTCTATTCGTCATCATCATCATTTCAGGCATAGGACGTCCACTGCTGGACATAGACCTCCCCATAGATCTCTAAAAGGACCGGTTGAAAGCGGCCTGCATCCAGCGTTTCCTTGCAGTCTCTTTTAGGTCGTCTATCCATCTTGTATGGATGTCCTACGCTACGCTTACCGGTCCGTGGTCTCCATTCCAGAACCTTTCGGCCAAATCGGCCATCTGTTCTGCGTGATATGTGCCCTGCCCACTGCCACTTCAACTTGCTAATCCGGTGGGCTATGTCGGTAAGTTTCGTTCGTCTACGAATCTCTTAATTTCTGATTCTCATTTCTAATACTCGTGCTACATTTAAATTAACTGTAAATTGAAATTTAATCACCAAAAATATCGCCTATTTAGGTAAATATGTTAAACTAAACAAGCTAACGAAGCCTAATTTCCATTGAGTAACGAAACAAGATTACACGTCGTAACTCATAAATTAGCAAACAACACTTCAAAAAGACGAGGTTTCCTTGTGTTGTCGTCATAATGACGACGTCATAATGTATAAACAGTATGGGACTTTTCACATCAGCATATTTCAGTAATTTTTTGTCAACATTGAATTTTGCAAAACCAATCGTATAACCGAGAAAGTATGTTTTAGGCTTCGAAATATTTGGCACATCTCAAATAGACACCATTTTTAACCAACTTCAAAAAAGGAGGAGGTTCTCAATTCGACTGTGTGTTTGTTACGCGATTACTCCGCCAATAATAATAATGAATTGATTTTCATGATACTTTTTTTTTTGTTTGGTAGGTCATCAGACTTCAGAGGTGGTCCTCTAAAAGTTTAAGCGAAATTGATATAGCGCTTTAAAAAAAATCAACCAAAACAAAAAATATATACACGGATGATGTCTGCAGGCGCTCTTTTTTGAAGTTGTTTGTTATACTGTCTTGTTCCGCCCTTCAAATGATGGCACTACCTTGTGGTATATTTACTCACATTTTTGTAGCTACACTCTTCACTTTATTTATAAGAGTAGGATTGTGGACTTCCAATTACATTTTGTAAACCTAAATATCCCCCCAAGGGGTCCTAGGGGTCTTTAACAGAGGTCTTTTCTTTAGGAGTACTGACTTCATCAAGGAATCTTGAAAACCCCTCGAAGGTTGAAAATTTACCCAGTTGATATATATCACTTTGGGAATAACTGAATTTAGCTTATGACCTACATAGCTCCATTTTACCGACAGACTGTGCATTTTTGACCTTACCAGATTTCAGGAGACTGTATGGTCTCTGATAATAGATGATAGATTACCTACATGAATTTTATCTTAAGTTTGCTTTGCTTAATTTAAAAGCTTACTCTGCAAGTGCCCTTACTGCAATCGTCTACAATCTGATATTCCGTCAAAAAGCTGTATTTTAAAACGCCACAATGAGCGTTTGCTCGCGACGGATAAAGCAATTCCTTTGATCTTGAGTGTAATTGTTGTGATTCCATTCCTTTTCTATTGTGCACGAGGAATTGTATACAATTTATTACCAGAAGAGGGGGACACGTTTACAAAGCAGTTTTAATTTGATTCGAAACGAGATTCTGTCTAGATACTTTAGAGACACTTCAACAGTGATTCTGTTTGATAAATTAGGGCATAGAGAGTTCTGAAAAGGTCAACACTTCTGTGAACAATTTAAAGATATGCTTTTGTAAGTCTCTATTCTTTTTTAGCTGACACGCTTTTATTAGCTTTACTTGTAACATTGTGAACGATCTTTAGTTATAGTGCCTTTTCGCAAAGTGAAAATATCGCACTAATAGCAACATTAACAACACACTTCCCTTGAGCGCCTGATTTCAAATTTTGTTTGCCCTTTTCATGTCATTTGATTTATTCATCCTGGCATTTAGCATCAACTTTATTAGGGTAAGAGATAACAGCCTGTTTCAATCAGCTTTTTTTATTTCCCCCACAAATTTTACTCCACCATAAAATCTTGTAACATTTTCATTCCCTAACATTAAAGGCGTACGTGACTTAGGAACACAGTGAGTGAGACAAAAGGAATAAAGTGATCCCAATGTAGACACAACCATTACTGAAAAAAGATATCATCTAGAGTTACAATTTTTACTTTTGCTATCCATCATCATCATCATTTCAGCCATTGGACGTCCACTGCTGAATATAGGCCTCCTCTTTAGACCTCCACACTGAACAACAGCCTGCCATCTGCATCCACTAGATGCTCGGAGATGCCTGTAGATGGTAAAGCGCACATGCTACCGCTAGGCCGCCATTGCTCTAAAGCAGCGGTTCTTAGGTAATTTGATTTTTCAGGGCCTACTCAATATTCTCAATAGTTCTCAGGGAACTCCTGCTCTAAAGTATTTATATTAATCATAACTATTAGTCCTAACCCTTCCACCAAAAACAAAACAGCAGTACTAAAAGTCGTGGGTTCAGACCACTTCATTATAGACTGTGCAAACATGGCAACTCTGAACAAGGCGTGCAATTTGCATTATACAAACAAATTATCTGTTCATTCCGTCCTTCGTATCCGTAATGCTTGAACACACTATGCGGGCTAATTTTATTTTAATAAAAAAAAAATTTTTTCACTACTGTTGTTCACAGCCGTTCTTATTGAAGAGGAACAGTTTCCAAAGGCTGGCTAACTTTTGGAAAAAAAATACGTGGTCGGTACTTGGATGGGTGAGCGCCTGGGAGTTGATAGAATTTTGTCTTATTGCACTATTGTTTTGTACTTTATTAACTAACAAATTATGTGGTGTGCGAGCCCGACTCGCGCTTGGCTGGTTTTATTATTAAAATTTTGTTGGTGCACATGATAATACTTAAGCAGATAAACATTTCAACTACAATTGTGAGAATTGTATACGTTATTGAAAGGATTTCATTATACAATATAACATGATAAAAAGTAATGTATAAAAAATATTATATTATAACTTAGTTAAATCTAAGTTCGTTGCATTATCAACAAGAGGGTAGTTGAGAAATATTTAAAATAACTAAAACCAGTGTGAACCGACATTGTATAAACACGGCAAGTCCAACAGGTGTTCTTAATCTGAAATCCAAATAAACAAGTACGTACCTAAATGTGGCCATTAGGTGCGAAACAGCCGGACGATACGTAAATTTCAAATTAGGAATCGGAATGGGTAATCAGTGTTGCCATTGTGAAATAACGGAGACGTAATTAACAGGGTGTTGTTTTATGGGGTTTAGGGGAAATTAAATTTTGATTAATTAAAGGTATTGTCATTTTACTTTTGTTACAAAATTGGAGTAAGATTTTCAATTTGGCGGAAGGACCGCATTTTACTAAATAATAAAAATGAATAAATAGGTGTTAAGATAAATTACCGTCAAATGGTGATTTTTGTTTTAAAGTAGGATATTGAAAAACTTGGTAATCCTAGTTTTGATTATGTTTTCATGGGACGAAGTGATTGAATTTTTATAATTTGTATTGTTAACAGTGGTTTCAATTCTGTTGCACCACATTCTAAACTAATCTGACAGGACTAAAATCATCTGCATCTCTTTTAATTTCAGTATTTATAAAGGGATGGCAACAATTTTAGAGCTGTCAAATTTAGTTTAGTTTAGGAAATAGTACTACAGAATCGACTCTATTGGCGTCGATTCTGTCATGCCACTCACTAAACTAAACCAATCTGCCAGGACTAAAATTATCTGCCTCTCATTTCATTTCAATATGTGAGGGAAGGATGGCAACAGTTTTAGAGCTGTCAAATTTAGTTTAGTTTAGATTACATCAGAATAGATGCCAATTCAAAATCAATTCAATTTTTGAAAGGCAGGCTATCGTTCAGTGTGGACGTCTTCTGGCTGATGATGATGATGATGAGATGCCAATTATCAACTTTTTTGAAGTCTATTGAAAATAAAAACAACATTCATAAGGGGTATAATTAACACAAGTGTTAATTCAGTGTATTCAGCACACCAAACCAGTGAAATCAAACACACCAAATAATCCAAATCCAAAAGCCGTTACGGAGTTGAGTGCAGAAAACACACACACACACATGCTTGAGCATTTTGTGTGATGTATTTCTCAAATACTATACCTAATAATCGTATCACAAACTATAACTAATATCAGAAACATAACATGACAATCGTATAATATCATCATCATCATCATCAACAGCCATCAAACGTCCACTACTGGACAAAGGCCTCCCTCTTGAGAGAGGGGTGTTGCCATAATCCCCACGCTTGGCAGGTGGCTTGGGGATCGCAGTAAGTTCACCGTGTACTAATAGGATGCTGCTGCCCATCCTCCGGTGGTTCTGGTCGCAGTTTTAGGACATACCCGGGTCCTAATATAATATAGGTATAGTTAATTTGTACTTGTTGTTGAACCCGGGTATGTCCTAAAACTGCGACCAGAACCACTAGAGGATGGGCAGCAGCATCCTCCTACTACTTGAATGGTGGAACCTCCCGCGATCCCCAAGCCACCTGCTAAGCGTGGGGATTATGGCAACACCCCCCCCTAGGGAGAGGCCTATGTTCAGCAGTGGACGTCTTCTGGATGATGATGACTCTTGTTGCAATAGAACACAGGTCGGTCGTGTCTACGTCTACGCCAAACATGTCATCTAAAACACACATAATGTAACCAGAAATGTATTGAATTCGGTTTTATACACAATGCCGGTTTTTCTTATTCTATCCTGTTGGGGGATTTTGACATCGCACGTCTTGTGCATTTGCCAGTGCCAAGTATTGAAATATTTTCGAGATTTCTAAAATATCTTGAATTAAGTCATAGTTTCAATAAGAGACTAGCAAAACAAGTCACGGTTAAGTTCAACTCATGCCCCAGTGGTGGATACTTGACTAGAGGCTTCTATGTAGTTTTGAAAACATCACGATAATATTTTTTTCATTCGTTATATTACTTGCCATACTCTACTTAGGCAAGAATACCTAGGCATTGTTCAAAATGACGTTTTTGAATAGGTTTCCAGTAACGCTTTCAACCGGCCCGCTTTCAAGCCGGTTTTTTGGAGATCGATGGAGGAGGCCTATGTCCAGCAGTGGAAGTTCTATGGCTGAAATGATGATCATGATGAACGCATATACCTATTACCTGATCAAGATTTGACTGCATATACAAGTTGCCTAATTACTGTTCTATCGTATGTATATCTCCGGGCTACTAGCAAGGCATTATCTAAGCACAAACTGGGAGCTTGTTTCAGACATCGTGCTTGCTGCATAACCTAAGGCCAGTCTTGCACAAACTTGGTAGTGTTGGGAATGGTGGAGTCGATATTATTGTCGATAGATTTAGACATTAATGGACTTTATTTTGACAGTAACTTTAGATTCTAAGATAATTCTGAGTGTTTTGTGTGTTATGTTTGTTTAAGTACAAAGATTTGAAAAAAATACTAAATGAAGCTATAAGAGTGAGATATAGTTTCTAAAACCTAAAATTTCTTTTCTATCTGGCCCCATTACGAAAGTTACTGACATAGCCCACCGGGTTAGCAAGTTGAAGTGATCGATGGGGCCGTAAGGTTCTCGAATGGAGACCACGAACCTGTAAGCGCAGCGTAGGACGTCCAACCACGAGATGGATAGACGACCTAAAAGAGATCGCAGGGAAACGTTGGATGCAGACCCCTTCCAACCGGCCTTTGGAGATCGATGGGGGAGGCCTATGTCTAGCAGTGGACGTCCTACGGCTGAAATGATGATAGAAACTATTCAAGTATTTGGACTTTTTACGGAATATTTCAACACACACCACACACATACACCAACACTATAGACTATAGAATATCCTATTCACGCATGCACTGGGCCAGCATGGTGTATTAGGGCCCATCATCTCTCTCTGAGAGAAGGCCTGTGTCCTAGCAGTAGAAACAAGAAAGGCTAATGATGACGGAATACTTTGTCACACAAAAACCCGAGCGACATACATTTTAAAGACATAAATTGTCGATAAAATTTTATCGATAAAGTCCAACACTACTTACAGTTTATACATCATATGAGACAACACGTTGAAGTATCTGTTTCCTAAGGCATTAATAATAACGCCCATATATTGTCAGCTGTTGAAATTTATGTCCCGTAAAATTTACTGCTCCATATTATTATGTATGTCTTTCCGAAACAAAATGGTGTCGATATTATGTTCCTGTATATTTAATGATAAATACGGTGACATAATTTTAGGGCTTGAGAATATATCTTACAATATTTTTATCGGTTTCTTTAAGGCCAGCGTGCTTCATCGTAGACCGCATCATCACTTAACATCAGGCTAGACGGCGGCGGTCAAGCGCAAGCATATTAGTCAACAATAAAAATATAGTACATATATCTTTTTAACGGCCGGCTATCCGAGTCGCGTAGGCAACAAAACGCTCCCTCAGCCCCCGCCAAGATATAGCGACGATGTATATTGCCGCGCTAGATTCAGGACGCCCGCGGGGGGAGTGCAACGAGAAAAACGAACATAGATTCGACCTCGATGACGCCTGGCGTGGCACTGAACGCGGCGCGCGCAAATTCTCAGGACCTTTTTACGCTTTTAATTTCTCTAAAAAACGACACTATTCACTATCAAAAATCTATCCAAATAAAAGAATGTTGAATAAAATTGCCTTTCAGTAGAAGTACATGCAATTTCCAGGTTGTTACGAGCTTTCATTAGAGCAAAAAATGAAAAAAATAAACTAAGTCGACTTTGTTTCAGTTTTTTTTTTTTACCGAGGAAAGTTTATTCCATCCTGTTTTGAACCAAATCATAAACTCAAACACAGATGTATCTGTGACATGTATTTATTTCTAGCTCAAATATTTTAATTTAACTGTTTTTTATTTATTTAAAACCGTCAAATTTGGTATAAGAGGCTCTTAACTGAAAGAGGTGTGCTACTCTTAAAAGCATTTTCAAGTAAAATTTCTTGCGTCTTTTTAAATTGACTTTATTAGCTAGATAGGTGTTTGAACATAAAGCTCTCCTGATCATAAATGACGTTAAGCATGTATCTAACAAATTTAGTTTTTTAATATCCTTTTTTGCTTAACTATTTATTATTTATTTATTACTAGCGATCTGCCCGCCTGGCTTCGCACGGGTGTAATTAACGTGCGAAGCCGAGGCGGGTCGCTAGTTATATATATTAACCTTCCGTGAAAATGTATCTAACTGATGGTGAAAACCGCATAAAAATCCGTTGCGTGGTTTAGGAGGAGTTAGCGGCCATACAGACATACAGACAGACAGACGCGGAAAGCGACTTCAATTTATACTATGTAGAGATAGAGATTATTATTAGTTTTATTTTGTCTTGCTTATAAAGCTCTGACAGCTGCTGTAAAATCTAAAACTAAATAATATGAACCTTTTTAGATTAGTTTAATATAATATATTTTTATTTAGCGTATTTAATTTAATTTAGTATTAGTTTTTAATATTGATTATTATTTCATATATACTATTCCCCATGAGCCTTTTTTAATAAGTCCACTGCTGGACTTTGGCCTACCCCCAAAAGGGCGATTGGGTCATATCCACAACGCTGGTCCAGTAGCGGGGTTGGTGGATTCACATACCGTACGCCATTGAATTTCTTCTTCGTACATATGCAGGTTTCCTCACGATGTTTTCCTTCACCGAAAAGCCAGTGGTATGAAAATCTGTACATAAACTCCAAAAAGCTCATGGATACGGGCGCAAGATTTGAACCCGCGACCCCACGCTTTCAAGACTAGTGGTCTCCCGAGGCTTTTAAAAAAACCTTGAAAAGTCGGAACGTAATCTACAAATTCTTGTGCTAGTTTCTTTGAACGCAATTTTTTGCTGCTACACGATACACTGCAGTGGAAAAAAAACCTTTCATCATCATCATCATCAGCCAGAAGACGTCCACACTGAACGACAGCCTGCCTTTTGCATTCACTGGACGCCAGTGACTTTTCAACAGTCGTCAAAACGTCTCAAACCATGACAAGTATTCAATAACTTGAAGGTTAGTTACCAAAAACAATTAAAACAATCCCGTATAATTTGAAACCAAAACTTCAAAGTAATCTTTTAACAGCGTCCATAAGCTTCTATTATCCACCAATCATTGCCTTCGTTAAGCTCCCTCAACGCAGATTATTAAAAAAACTTCCAAGAGCCGTCCCTTTTAACACCTCATCAAAGGAATAACCCTTTTGCTAAAAAACCCATTTTGGAGAACAATACGGGGAAGTGATGAAAGCTGATAGATATAGAATTGTAGATTGTGAATGTTTCTTATCATATAAACGTAATTTGGGGGTCGGACCCTACAAGTGCCCGTGCTACAACTACCAGTAATTACAGTCTTGTGCAAAAGTATTTTATATAGGTACTTTTTTATTTGAAAATCAAAAATGTTCATATGATATTTTAAAAAATTAGGATTTGGTGACTGCTATTTCTACAACAAAGAGGAGATTTCTTGGTTTCTACCAGGAGATCAGAAATATTAAGAAGGAAAGGGTTATATGTACTTTATTTTGGACTAAAATTGCCAAATCAATCCTGCCCTTCTAAGTGATGCACTTACCGACCAACAGCATAATTTACATATTCATATAACAGAAGATATCATTGACCATTTTAAATATACACACTCTTTGATCATCATCATATCATCATCATCATTTCAGGCTATCATGTTCCCACTGCTGGGACCTAGGCCTTCTCTCAGAGAGAGGATGGGCCCTAATCCACCATGCTGGCCCAGAGCATGTTGGTGAATATCATGTTTTTGAACTTTTGACGTTCTTAGAAATACCGGTTTCCTCACGATGTTTTCCTTCACAGTTTTTGAACATCATCATCATCATCAGCCAGAAGACGTCCACTGCTGAACATTGGCCTCCCCCAAGGGGGGGGGGGGTTGCCACAATCCCCACGCTTGGCAGGCGGCTTGGGGATCGCAGGAGGTTCCACCATTCAAGTAGGAGGATGCTGTTGCCCATCCTCTAGTGGTTCTGGTCGCAGTTTTAGGACATATCCGGGTCCAGTTTTTGAACGCTGGCATCGAAACTGAATTTATTTGGGTACTAAATAAGTAATTGGTGCAGGACCGAGGATCGAATCGGGTGCCTTCAGCTTTTAAAGAGCACAAACTTGCATGGTTAACATCGATCTTCACTTCTTGATACATAGTTTTTTTTTAATAAAAAGATCGACAAACAAGCTTGCGGTCCGCTTAATGGGTCAAATCACCGCCTATGGAACCTGTAACACGGTGTTGTAGTTGAAACATCTCCATTTATCTGACCCTAACCTATTTCCATTCTTAAAGGTGTCTATTTAATTATCGTGTAACATGCGATAAAATAATTAGGAAGACCTTAATGAGGTTGAGCATAATGAGATAGTGTAATATAATGGAGAAAGAAAATAAGTTAGCTAACTTAACCTTAAAAATAATGGCACGTAAAGAAAAAGAATCATTAAGTATTTTTTCTTTCTTTTCTTTAGTTTAGAGTTTCTTCTTCATTTCAGCCATAGGACGTCCACTGCTGGAGATGGCGTCCCCCATCGATCTACAAAAGAGCCGGTTGAAAACGGCCTGCTTGCAGCGGTCTCTTTTAGGTCATCTGTTCTTCTTGTGGCGGACGTGTTACGCTGCGCTTTACAGTCCATGGCATGACAACATAAGGAACATATATAAATACACACCTCGCCTCTTATTTATACTATCTATATCTAAACTATTATTAATAATATTATAAAGAGGAAAGATTTGATTGTTTGTTTGCATTGAATAGGCTCCGAAACTACTGAACCGATTAGAAAAATTATTTCACTGTTGGGAAGCTACACTATCCCCGGGTAACACAGGCTATATTATATTTCCAAAAAAATTAGGGATCCTTACTAAAACTCCAATAATGTATTCCAAGGTGTAAAAAAAATAAGATTTACAATTTAACTTGGCGTGTTTGACAGTTCTAAGACAGGACAACGTCTATCAGATCAGCTAGTCTATACTTCTATACTAATATTATAAAGAGGAAAGATTTGATTGTTTGTTTGTTTGCATTGAATAGGCTCCGAAACTACTGAACCGATTAGAAAAAATATTTCACTGTTTTGAAGCTACACTATCCCCGGGTAACACAGGCTAAATTATATTTTCAAAAAAATTAGGGATCCTTACTAAAACTCCAATAATGTAACCCAAGGTGTAAAAAAATAGAATTACAATTTTGACTTTGCGTGTTTGACAGTTCTAAGACAGGACAACGTCTATCAGATCAGCTAGTCTATACTTCTATACTAATATTATAAAGAGGAAAGATTTGATTGTTTGTTTGCATTGAATAGGCTCCGAAACTACTGAACCGATTAGAAAAATTATTTCACTGTTTTGAAGCTACACTATCCCCGGGTAACACAGGCTATATTATATTTCCAAAAAAATTAGGGATCCTTACTAAAACTCCAATAATGTATTTCAAGGTGTAAAAAAATAAGATTTACAATTTAACTTTGCGTGTTTGACAGTTCTAAGACAGGACGTCTATCAGATCAGCTAGTCTATACTTCTATACTAATATTATAAAGAGGAAAGATTTGATTGTTTGTTTGTTTGCATTGAATAGGCTCCGAAACTACTGAACCGATTAGAAAAATTATTTCACTGTTTTGAAGCTACACTATCCCCGGGTAACACAGGCTATATTATATTTTCAAAAAAATTAGGGATCCTTACTAAAACTCCAATAAGGTAACCCAAGGTGTAAAAAATAGATTTACAATTTTGACTTTGCGTGTTTGACAGTTCTAAGACAGGACAACGTCTGTCAGGTCAGCTAGTATATTATAAAAAATAAGACTTATCACATACCTAATGAAAATATGTACTAGGTTCATAATTATTATGATGCGTAAAAAACGTAACATATACTGGATTTGTACCCATCACTTCTACTGAAACGCACTGTAGCAAAAGGGAAAATTAACAAAGTTTAATGAAAACATTTCGGAGGGAAGGGCAAACAGGTGTAAAGGCAAATGGGTAGATATATAATGCCTAATAATCCTTCGGGATGAAATAGCCATTGGTGAGGGAGTAGGGAAGGCCGGTGTCGATAAACATCTTTATTGTGGGTCAGCTCTAAGGGAAATTAATTAATTTGTTGTAAATTATTACTTACCGGTTTACGTGAGCTAGAGACGGGGTTATGTTCTTAATTATATTTTCTCTCATTCATTCATCTTAGATATTTTTTTCCTAAAAGATAGTAGTTTGTATAAGGTGTGCAGGGCAAAATAAATGGGCTTGTAGCAAGATAATTCAGTTCAATCATTAGTACAAATATTACATAGACAGGTTGATAATAAATCTTATAAGGTTAATTTCTAAACCAATTTAACACCCGAATCAGGAATCGGAAGATATTGAGATTATTGTTCAAAAAAAAAAAAAAAACTTTTATTTTATTTATATTATAAACTAGCGGTCCGCCCCAGCTTCGCACGGGTATAGATTATAGCCTATGTCACCCGGGGATAGTGTAGCTTCCCGTCAGTGAAATAATTTTTCAAATCGGTTCAGTAGTTTCGGATCCTATTCAATGCAAACAAACAAACAAACAATCAAATATTTCCTCTTTATAATATTACTAGCGGTCCGCCCCAGCTTCGCACGGGTATAGATTATATATAGCCTATGTCACCCGGGAATAGTGTAGCTTCCCGTCAGTGAAAGAATTTTTCAAATCGGTTCAGTAGTTTCGGAGCCTATTCAATGCAAACAAACAAACAAACAATCAAATCTTTCCTCTTTATAATATTACTAGCGGTCTGCCCCAGCTTCGCATGGGTATAGATTATAGCCTATGTCACCCGGGAGTAGTGTAGCTTCCCGTCAGTGAAAGAATTTTTCAAATCGGTTCAGTAGTTTCGGAGCCTATTCAATACAAACAAACAAACAAATAATCAAATCTTTCCTCTTTATAATATTAGTATAGATAAAGAATGTAATCGTCTTTTGTCGCGTTATTTTTGTCTAAGCGCGGCTGCGGCCGCGGCAGGTCCGACAAGTCGGCTCGTTGTATCTTCATACCTAAGGTGAGGAGTGCGCCACGCATGTGTACACATTACATTAGTCACAGAATGGTTGTAAATGAGAATCTGTTTAAATTATTGCCACTTAAAAAAAACTAAACAAAAAAAAGTGTAACTAGCGTTTGCTATTGTAAAATACCAAGATAAAATAGAATACAAAAAAATATTTTTTCATTTCTAAAACAGACATGTTTACTAGCGTCAACTGTCAAGACGTGTCAAGTTACCTACTAAAAATATCGATAATATTAGTATCGACATTATGCTTTCGCATCCCTATAATAATAAAACATAATACCCAGCCCGGAAGTCTTACAAGCGCCCACAAAAGGAACTCTCATTTGAAAAAAGAACCTTCATTTTGCATCTTCCAGTTATGTAATAAAAAAATGTTGCCTTCGAATAAAAACTCATTTGTTTTGTTTTGTTCAAAAGTGCGAAAAAACGTAAAAGCTTTTTAAACTTTTTAAAGAAAAATGTTGTAAAAGTCATGTGTGCCACGGTCATGCATTTGTAAACCGACTTCTCGTGTTGTTTTTACAATACCATAGAAGCCTTTAGTCTAGCAGTTTCCACCAGTTTGCTTAGATATAAGACTGGGCCAAGAAAAAAAAAAGAAAAAGAAAAAAAATATTATTCGACACTTTTACAAAAAACTTATATCTAGAGGATACAATCAGTGTCGAATGGGTCCGTCTCGGCATAAATGCTGAAAGTCAAGGACTATCAGCGCCGGTTTTCAGACGAACCCTTGAGTTTACACTTACATTACACTTAACACAAATTTACATATATATTTTTAATTATCTATATGCAATTTAAACAAATAAGACATATGAAACAGGAAAAAAAGGAGGACACAAAATAAGTATACAAAATTTACGGTACTAAAATATATGGAAAAAGAACAGGAATTATACATAACAACAAGACGGAGTATTTAATAACAATAATAATAATGACAGCAGGAACGAAAAATTTATTGAAATAAAAAATGGACCAAAGGGAAAATAAATAAATAATAAGACTTCTTTTCACGACTAGTGCTTTTTTTACCTTAAGTTCTGAAAACTTAATTGAATAAATAACACAAAACGCTTGAAGCCAAAACTGGAATGAAGAATAGCACCAATTTATTTTTTTAATTTTGTTTGGATAAATTTGTAGGTTCTCTTTGAAAAGCTAAAAACTACACATTTTTAATCTTAATTAAACTACGTACGGTATGTTTAATAATTTTTGGGCTCTATTTCTATCAAAGCTTCACAAAAGCAGATAACTTTTTACAGAAGTAAAGAGGTCTGTAATCTAATTCAGTCGATGTGAATGCAGCAACATTACTGGGAATGAGGCGCTGAATGCAATCGCTGTAGCGGTGAAGTGAAACTGTGACAAGCGAAGCGAGCGAAATTAAAATAATAAAGCAAAAAGAAAAACCATCAGAGCAATGCAAGCAACGAAAGTAAAATATTTGAGCAAAGCAAGCAAAATTCAACAGCAGGGTGAACGAAAAAAGCAAACTGTTTGAAATTTGAATTTCCCGCCATATGTACCACCTTAACAAAGATTTACCTGTGCCGGAAATACGCTACAGATTAGTCAAAGACACAGTTTTAAAGATTACCTTCCGCAAAGTATGCCTGATTCAATCAACCATAACAATAATTATGTTACAAAAAAGATTTTTTTAATTTTATTATAATTATTAGGCTTGCATTTGACCACCATCTCACCTGATGTTGAGCGGTGATGCGGTCTACGTTGAAGCACGTTTGTCTAGAAGAAACCGATTGATTCGTGATTTGAAGACACTCAGATTGTAACCACAGGGGAACACCCCTGAATGGGTGTTCCCCTGCAAATGGGTGCAAATGAAGCAAATGGGTGGGAAATGGGTGGGTGTGCAGCGCATTCCACAGACTAACAGTTCGCACAATAAATATGGAATCAAACCGCTTTGTACGGGTTTTTGGAATATGAACCATAAAGCGGTGATGATTTTTCGTGCCCGCTCTGGCAGTCCGATAGAAAAACGGGTAGGGGGGTGGTATGGAGGTATTAGATCGTGCAGGTTGAAAATAATAAGAGATGAGGAAGGAGATAATTAAATAAGGAGATAGAGAGAAGTTGAAAAGTTGTTATGTTTTGTCTTCAAAAGACAACGGCCACGGTCACAAAAATCTCATCAACTGCAATCCCAGTTAGTGCAATACGAGTTAGCGCCTAAGATTAAATCTCTACATAGTATAAACTAAAGTCGCTTTCCGCGTCTGTCTGTCTGTCTGTATGACCGCTAACTCCTCCTAAACCAGGCAACGGATTTTGATGCAGTTTTCACCATCAGTTAGATACATTTTCACGGTAGGTTTATATATATAACTAGCGACCCGCCCCTGTTTCGCACGTAAATTACACCCGTGCGGAGCCGGGCGGGTGGGTCGCTAGTAATATATAAAAAATATGTTTCTTGCTAATTCGTGCACCATAACCGTACCCTAACATCTAGTGATTATAGTCAGTACACAGTGAAAACACTTCAGCGCTTCGTATTTACCTATATTCTAAGTTAACTCCATTCCGTGCTAAAGTTTTCAAGTGAGGTTCACTTATTGGTGTCAAGGAATGTTTTACGTTTGATATTGCAGGCAAATTGTTCTGCAAAATAAAACGATTCTGTAATTGCTTAACCCAGCAGAAAGAAGCACTGGTTTAATTTACGTTTTTAACCGACGCGCGACGGAAGGATCTGAATACGGTCCGTTTTTATAAAAGTGAAATTCGTTCACTCACTTCATCACGAAATTTCAAATGCTACTTGACTAACCAAGCTGAAATTTGGCAGGTAGATTCCTTATGGAGTAGGTATATAGGTTCACTAAGACAGTATTTTGTGAAAGAGCCATATTAGGGAGAACAAAAAGGGTTGAAAGTTTATATGAAAGTCTACGCGTACGAAGTCGCGGGCAAGAGCTAGTATTTATATATATTATTATGTACACCAAGTACACCGATAAATATGACCTACTTACGTATGGTTCTTTTTAATTATGTAGTAGAGGAAGCTTTCGAGGTTTTCCCACATAAATGGCATGCCTTAGTTAAAAACCAACCCCATAATATTAAAAAAAACGTATTTTTTTGTATGGCGTTGAAGCGTCAAACTTGAATGTGATAAACAGATACGGTTTTTCAAACACTTTTTTTTTCTCAAGTTATTTTACTTCAAATGCTTTCTAAGAGAATATCCAGTATGTCCACGAGCACCCGTGCGCAGATAGTAGGATGTTCTTTTGTCGTGGGCAAAATACGTAACTTTTGTTCTGAAAGAAGACAATTTCTTCTAGGCCCACCGAATTTACCGTATATTGATGGGTATAACACTATAAAATTCATCGTTTTTTTTGTACCATTCGAACGAAAGATAAGGTAAAAATGAAACCGGAATAATAATAATTATAAAGAATAATATGTGTTGTTTTGATTTTTGCCACAATTCATTCATTTCTCCTATGAAGTCACTTGACCGGAACGTTTTTAATACGAAAAAGGATGCATGCTTAGGAATTTTTATACAAAATTAAATAGACCATATTTTACAACAGTGACCATAGTAATCGGCTATTGTCAATATTCCGGTTTGATCGGATATAGCTAATATTACCACTAAATCTAGAGATTATGAGGAACAAATCGACATGAGTTTCATTACTATACGGTATTAGTTTGTGGTGGGCCATTTTTCAAACAAAAGAAATTGTCTCATTTGATTAAAAAAATCGATATGGCATGGCATAAAGTTTCGATAAGATAGTTTATCGAATTACGAATTCGAGATCGCACACTGGCCACATACAGACGACTTTATATTTAAAAAGGATTTATTTGAAGGTTTCTTAGCATTTGTGCAACGGAACGTCATTTGAAATGCATTTGTACATGGTTAGGGTTGTCTCTGTGAAGATTATAATAAGAATTATCAAAGCATTATTTTATAAATTAGGCATGTTTATTCGCGCTCTGAATCACACAGTCAAAATATTTAATTACCTATATTTATATTTAGTTCACTTCGATTGATATTGAAAAATACTATCCATTATTTTATTTTGTACTTATAAGATACTAGCGGTCCGCCCCAGCTTCGCACGGGTATAGATTATAGCCTATGTCACCCGGGGATAGTGTAGCTTCCCGTCAGTGAAAGAATTTTTCGAATCGGTTCAGTAGTTTCGGAGCCTATTCAATGCAAACAAACAAACAAACAATCAAATCTTTCCTCTTTATAATATTAGTATAGAAGATATAGACTAGCTGACCTGACAGAAGTTGTCCTGTCTTAGAACTGTCAAACGCGCAAAGTTAAAAACGTCGTTAAATTTTCTGAAATTTTCCAATTTTCCGCGAAATTTTCTAAATTTTTCTTTCCGTACGAACCTTCTACAAAGTATTAGAAAACTTAAGAAAAAAAGATGAATGAAATCGGTAAATCGTTCTCAAGTTATGACGTGACCAAGATAATCTTAATATATATAAATCTCGTGTCACAATGTTTGTCCTCAATGGACTCCTAAACCACTTAACCGATTATAATAAAATTCGCACACCATGTGCAGTTCGATCCAACTTGAGAGATAGGATAGTTTAAATAATTATATAACTAGCGACCCGCCCCGGCTTCGCACGTAAATTACACCCGTGCGAAGCCGGGCGGGCGGGTCGCTAGTTATATACAAATATAGATTTAACCTAATTATCATGTTGATCCATACAAGATTAGATTGATTTCTATGAATCACAATTTTTTTTTCTATCATCATCATCATCAGCCAGAAGACGTCCACTGCTGAACATAGGCCTCCCTCTTTAACCTCCACACTGAATGACAGCCAAAGTTCATAACGCCAACGCGAAAGTTGGTTTGTTTCTATATTCCTATATCATGTAGCAACAGACCAACGGATTGGTGTGTTTCTGCATAAAGATAATTCAGGCCAGTGATTGACACGGTACTTTTACGGTACAGGAGGACACAGGCTTTTTTCCAAGCAAATGTCCACGCTAATGAAACCGTAAGTGCAGCTAGCTAGTTTTAGTGTGAAATTAACTTAAATTTTGCCAAGCCGTGGTAGCCCATTTGGGAGTCCGCTAGACTTAAAAGCGTGAGGTCGCGGGTTCAAACCCCGGGTCCGTACCAATGAGCTCTTTGGAGCTTATGTACGGACTTTCATACCATTGGCTTTTCGGTGAAGGAAAAACATCGTGAGGAAACCTGCATAAGTACGGAGAAGGAATTCAATGACGTATGTGAATCCACCAATCCGCACTGGGCCAGCGTGGTGGATATGGTTCAATCACCCTTTCGGGGGTACTCTAAAAGTCCAGCAGTGGACTGTTAAAAGGCTGAATATGATGATGATGATGATGATGAAACTTTAATTTAATCAAAATTCCCCAGTGCCAACCCTAACCAGCCCTACTAACATGTAACAATCTTGCCTCACAAGGTGAGCACACTCTTATGAAACACGATAGCTCCCACTCGATCCCAGATATCGAATGTTGGGCAAGTCGTTATCGATATATTGCAAAAATGAACCGTGCACATCACTACTTGCATGTTAAGTAAGCCACTACTCTACATAATGAAGGCAACGTAACTGAATTAAAACGACCTTTGATACATTAAAATTTGGTTCAAAATTAATTGAAGCTAAAACAAGGCAGACTGTGAGTTAGGTTGTATAACGAAATCTTAATTTAGGCAGGGCTGAATTCAGAGGTCTGCAGGCCCTGGGGCAACGAAGGAATGGAGGTCCCTAGTTATTGAAGTGAAACTTCTAATGCGACTTGCAACAAGGTTACGTTAAACGTTTAACGCTACCGTGGAGGGGGAATAGAAAGATACAGAGCGAGAGTTTCACTTCTTCCGCGCGGAGGGACTCCACATACAATATTTTTTTTGATAGGTTAAATAATTTTTTTCCTTCGAATGTTTGAATAATTTATTGTTAGACAAATCAAATTCTGTTATGCAAATAGACTGCACTAGCTGAAAGGAAGTTATTGTATTCATCATTATGAACAACTTTTACTACGGGTACCAAACCTGAAATCGCGAAAAACATCAGCTGTTACCTAAATATCGAGTGTGAATGGCCGATTTCTATGAAACAGATGATATTTTTTCGCGATTTTAGGTTTGGGCCCATAGCAAAAGTTGTTCATAATGATTAATACAATAACCTCCTTTCGGTTTAGTGCAGTCTATATGCGTAAAATAATTTGATTTGTCTCACAACAAATTATTCAAACACTTCAATGAAAAAAAATTGTTTAACCTATCAAAAAATATCCAAACACCTCCACTCCTTTGTTGCACCAGGGCCTCCAGAGCTCTGAATTCAGCTCTGCCTAAATTAAAATTTAGTTTTACAACCTGACTCAGTCTGATTTGTTTTAGCTTCAATAAATGTTCAATAAAATTTTAATATAGCAAAGGTCATTTTAATTTATTATTATAGAACCTCTTGTTTTTTAGTATGGATATTTTCCGAAATAAATAATAATAATAACGGCAGGTGCCTTTTCTCATCCTATAGACTCGACTACCCACAATATGTTCACCTCAAAAGCCCCGGTTTATTAATCCTATACGGTACAATAGTTTTATATTCCATTTTATACATAATTTTAAATTTTTTACTCAACTGGGCGTAGTGGTGTTGGCTTCGGGCCCACCAACGCCTATCAAAGTTCGGGGCTAGATATTGACTTAAATATAATTTGACATAAATCTAAACTGACATGTTAATTGGAATAATGTAATTTGAAATGAGTGTTTTATTATTATTATTAGTCTTAAGATTTTAAATGTTAGTTTGATAAGCCTTTTCTGTAGTACATAAGTGTTTTACCTTTTACCATTTATAAATAATACTTAGGTACTTATATTATGTATTAACTGTAATATGTCTTCAATTTCGCACACCATTAACACAATGTCACAATTATTAAAACAGTAACACCCCATGTTCCGTGAATTAAATAATTTGAATTTGAATTGAATTAAAGTGTCATAATAAGAATAATTAGTTAAAATGATAAACAGATAGATAGTATAAAATTAATTAAAACAGAATTATGTTATCGATATAGTAAAATGAATGAATGTAAACATAAAGGTCAATTTGAGAATCAGTTAATGGGTCATTGACATTTGATTACGGGCTATCTTATGTTTATAAACATTAATAACTAAAACATGTCTAAAGTTTTGTAATGCGGTCGTTGACATTGTAATCAATAATTATCTAATTAATAAGGTCATCGTCACATTATGTCACTAATAATAATATTATAGGTTTATTTTTATTTTTTTAATGTTTTTTTTATTCTCCACGCACTCCTGGGTCCTTTGTCAACGTTTTTTTTATTTTAACTTTTTCTGATATTACATAAAACTTGCGACTACACAAGAGAAATATAAAATCTTTTTGTTGTATGTTGCGTGTATACACCGAGCAGTCCAGCTCCCGCAAGCAGCACCCGTTTACGAGTTGACGCGTGTGCCAGCCATCGTTCTCCTCGCCATGTTTGAGGGAAGAGGGCGACCCGCCACACGACGCCGCTGCAAGAAGTAACCTTTAAGTGAGCGTGAGTGCTCTGGGTATACACACAATACTTAAAACTACAATTACATAAAATTATATTACTATCCTATTACCAAACTTGGCAACACATACACGTTGGTAACAAATAATAAATAATGGCCAAGTGCGAGTCGGTGAAAAATTTCTGTTCATTACCAAGTTATAATTGTGTTATACTCGAGCGTCACTGTAGCAAAATAATTAACTGTGGATACGTAGCAATTGCTTCGACTATTTTGAAAGATGTTATAATGACTGGTAGTTCGGTTACTTGGACGACCTTATTGTATTTTGCGAGCCCGACTCGCACTTGGCCAGTTTATTTCATTAAGTCAGCTGAGATTTGACTAATAGGTACTTGTAATCGTATACAGGTCTTCGCGGTACAGGCTATGCCTAAATGCCTTAGATAAATCAATTAAATATACAAAAATCTCTGTATAAACATATTTATACCATTCCCCCTCTAAAGAGCTAATTTTATTAACTCAAAACAGTGAATAAAAAACAAACTTTTAATCACTATTTTGGTAAAGTTATATGATTATTTACGGGATATTTACCGTGGTAAGGTTGTGGAATGAGCTCCCGATATTTCGGCGCAGTTACATGCACCATGTTCACGGGAAGACCGAAGAATGCGGTTGGTTGGTCGAACAGTTGAAAAGTTAGGTGCAGACATAACGATCTACCCTCTTTGTTAGTCTTTTGCTACAGTTATCACCGGAACTGAAACTCGAACCTAAGTCCCGACAAAACACACTCACTGTATCACTGCGTATAGTATTTTGAACACATTTTGAACGCGGCCTTTTAATATCCCGTAAATAATCATATAACTTTAGTGAGCAACCGTGATAGTTTAAAACAACTATTTTGGTGTTTGAATTTAGAACACACCATTATATTCGACCTCCATCTCAATGCTATACAACCTCCTTTTTTCTTCATTTAATGTCATTTTCGCTTAAATCTTTTCTTCTTGCGTTTCTTTTTCTCGTAGTCATATCTAAAAATTAAATATAGTTTGGAATAAAATGTATTTATGTCGAATGCCATGAAGGGCATGAGGGCCCTCTATGGCCCTCGCTTTAAATCCGTCCTTTATTCACTAGTTGCATAATATACTAATTAATTTACCTTAGCGTAATTCCTCCGTAAATATTTTAGTGTTTATGCAGTAATAAAATATTTTTCATTTTCATCGAAAAACCTCTAGAATGGCAGTTGGTTTTTACTAAAATTCATTTCGTTTGGTTGGCACGATATGTCGATTCTATTCGTTATTTCAAAATTCGAACGCAAATAATTCTTGCGTGAATTTGCGTGCACTTTTTTTATTGTGGCGTGGCGTGTGCCAGTGTGATTTTTAGCTATTCTTTTTTTCCAGCTGTACTTTTTTATTCGAATAGAGGAATAAATATCCAAAATACATTCACGGGGTTAAATTATGACGTAAACATGCGATTTCGATCCGTTTTGCAAAACTAGAAATTCAGATACCATTATAACCAGACAATTATGTAAATACTTGTCAGCGAAGCTGATTGTACTTATTAAACAAAAAAATTACTTGATTTTTTTTTATTTTTCCACTAGCTTTTGCCCGCGACTTCGTACGCGTAGACTTTCATATAATACTTCACCCCTTTTTGCCCCCTTTAATTCAGCCTTTTTGCATAATCTTTTCCTCTACACCTCTACACGCTGCTTTTTGGTTTAGAAACCGTGCGTTTGACGAAAAAATAAATACACGTGATATCTTACTACACCCCCCCTTCCTCCCTTGTGATATTTCGTGATTTTTGCAAACCCCCTCCCCCCATTTCAAGCCTCTCGTGATTAATGGACGGTCCCTAAGGAATCTACTTGCCAAATTTCAACTTCGTAGGTCAAGTAGTTTTAGAGATTTCGTGATGAATGAGTGAGTGAGTGAGTAGATGAATTTCGCTTTTATATAATTATATATAGATTACTAGTTAGGTACTCTTTAGAGTTAATTACTGCATTAAGCTCTAATTCATCGGTCATTTCCATAAATACCATTCAAAAACATGTGCTAAAGTAATTTTAGCCGTATTAGCATACAGAATTACGGTCGAAATGTCTGCAATGTTCATTGCATGTGCAATAAAAATGTGCATGTTTGTTCACTACAATGGTACTTACTTAAGTAAGTAAAAAAATATGCCTAGCCCTTATGGTACTTACTTAAGTAAGTACCATTGTAGTGAACAAATATGCCTAGCCCTTATGGTACTTACTTAAGTAAGTACCATAAGGGCTAGGCATATTTTTTTTACCATTTTGATCTGCCAAAACTTGGTGTGTATATTTTTTATTTCATTACATAGACGAATCCTTTTTTTTTAAATAGAATTTGTGGCAAATAAGGTAAGTGGTCACCGCTGCCTATAGACACCTACAATACCCAGGGCATTGTCAGTGCGTTGCCTACCTTTGAAGACTCTATTCACCCTTCGTTTGAAGCAGTCCAAATTATACTTCGGAGGAAAAACCGAAGATGGTAAGACATTCCACAACTTACAGGTACGTGGCAGAAACAATCGATCAAATCGAACAGTGCGAGACTTCCACGCATCTATAATGTGCGGATGGCATTTCTGGCGATGGCGGCTGGTTCGGTGGTAAAACCGGGATGGCGGGATAAGGTCAAAAAGTTCATCAGAGCATTCCCCGTTATAATATCTGTAGAACAAGCTGATCCTACTTTTGTGTAATAGGTCCAAGTATATTGCGCACGATTAGGAAAGTACTTCTCATCATCATCATCAGCCAAAAGACGTCCACTGCTGAACATAGGCCTCCCTCTTAGAACCACACTGAACGAGAGCCTGCCATCTGCATCCACTAGATGCCCACGACTCTCACAATGTCGCCGGTCCATCTAGTGGGAGGCTATGGCTAAGGGTCCTATGCTGTGTCTTCCTGTTCGTGGTCTCAACGACTTTTCTTCCCCATCGGTTATCGGTTCTTCAAGCGATGAGACCAGCCCATTGCCACTTCAACTTGTAAATTTTTATAACTATGTCGGTGTCGATGGTATTTAAACGTGATCCTTAAGTTACACAGTTGGCAATGGAGAAAGCTATGCTCGGAGTTTTATTGCGCGATAGAATCCGGAACGTGGATATTCGCCAGAGAAGAACAGTCACCGACATAGCTGTGAAAGTACTCCTAATTTTGCAAAATATGGGTCAGGTTACGTAACGAGATAGTCCATACAGTCGAGATGGACCTCGGCTCTAAATTGTGATTATAATTAATTCAGGTCCCTAGCATATAATTGCAGTAAGGACACTGATAGCTATGGTAGGAACGATTGCACACACACAAGCGACTCAAAATCGTTCGCAGACGTCTAATTGCGAAGTCTTCATTGTTATACGCCAACTTAATTAAAATAATACTGCATAAGACTAATATTATAAATGCGGAATTATGTGGTTTTGTGTTTGTCCCTCACTCCGTATAGTAACAGCTGAACGGAATTGGATGGATTTTTATTACAAGAACAACAAAAATTTATAAAACAGGAACTATACCTTTTTCTTTAAAACAAGATAAATGTCGCATTTTTAAAGAAGGAAGTACAAACAACAAAGTGGAGTGGTGGAAGATGTATACCACCTTCTGGTAGAATGTATCCGCCTACAGCATGAGAGAAGGAGACTTGAGGTGACTTACCATCTGAACAGACTAGATGTGCGTCAGTTTAACGGACTACTGGCTGAACCCGATTCGGACGCAGCCAGGGAGCTGTTCGGATGTGTGGGTCACCTCAAGTGACCATCAACACTGTGTTTGTTTGCTATCTGTGTTTTGCTTATTAAGTATACGTCCTATAGTTTAGAATAAACAATGGGACTGCCATGCAGAAATCTATACGGGGTGTAAGGGCTCTCGAAGCCAAAAGAAGGTAATTGTACTCATCATTATGAACAACTTTTACTATGGGACCAGCCCTGAAATCGCGAAAAAAATATCAGCTGTTCTATAGAAAACGGTCATTGACACTCGACAAAATGTATGGAACAGCTGTTTTTTTCGAGATTTCAGGGTTGGTTCCATACTAAAATTGGTTCATAATGATGAGTACAATTACCTTCTTTTGGCTTCGAGAGTGTTCCCCTTACACCCTGTCCCAATAAAAATCCAATAAAAAATGGAATAAAAAAAACAACAACAAACAATCAAACCCAACAACAACAAGATTGGGTTACGATGATAACCCTTACTGTCAATACTGTATGATGCTTCCAGCTACTGGCGCACGGTACGGAATGAGCTATTAAGCGGACGACTCGCTCGTTTAATTTATTTCATGTTTCAATTCCAATCCCTGATTGTTAAACGGTCAGCTGTTGACTTTATTACTTTCCTGCGATTTTGAACAGTTTTAGGGCCACGTTTTTGGCTTCAGCGGGGAACTGGACTTCAAAACGTGGCGATAATATTTTAACTTCAATAATTTAACTTACCCTGGTGGGCCACCACATCCTAAAAAAACATTCTTATAATAACCTTACATTGGATTTTGTCTAGCTCTCTCATTAGCCGAGAGAGCGAGACAAAGCTTAATGTACGATTATTATAAGAAAGTTTTAGAGGTTGTGGTAGCCACAGAAAAGATAATTTTTTTGTTTAAATTAGAACGCCTGTCAAGGCATTTTTTAAAAAAATTGTTTTGCCAGTTGCACCCATATAAATGAAACGTCAGTCATTTGAAATCAGTTAGTAACTGTGATGCGGACAAAGAACTTGAGACCTAACCCAAAAAGGTAAGGTCCAAGTTCTTTGGATGCGGAGTTCGACGCGTTGACATAAATAATAATGTTTAATCAAGGTTCTGTCATAATACCTGACGACAGATTTTCCTTCTCATTTCCGTTCTATTTACTTCTCTTTTCTGTGGTGGTCACCTCCTGTTAGTTTTATGTATGTATGGGACAAATCTTGCAACTGATTTTTAAAACAGTTATTCCCAACCGACTAAGCTGAGATTTTGCATACACGGTTGGGCAGTATTTAATAAAAAAAATTGCTTGAAAACTGATTATAAATACGGGCTTAGGATAATTTTTATGCTGGGATAATCTGACAAATCGCTGAGTAAAAGCACTAAGTGATCTGCACTCAGCGAAACTAAATTAAACCAATTAAGTACCTACCGATGTATATTTAGTGTTTAATTTTGCATGTAGTGTTACATCCAGCATTTAGCAGGGATTAAGCGAAATTTCCATTTAACGGGATCTCGCAGGTTTTCAGTTATAGACCAAGAGCTGTCTTTACGAGTGCGGACTTAGAATGAAAATTATAGTGAAATCCGTTTGTCATCACCGACTGCTTCATCATCATCATCACCCAGAAGACGTCCACTGCTGTACAGCCACCACCTTCGCGGTAGGATCTTTTTCGACATCCATAGATCAGGATATTATAGAGACCCAGGCATAATTTTTGTTGAATGACAATAATAATAAACTACTGGTGGTGGCGCGTAACCCAATGTAACAATATTCATATTCATATTTATTCATAAAATATTATTTTACATGTCAAATCGTATTATAAATTAAATTAAAATTATACTAATCAAATAATAAATAAGTAGGTACATACACGAATCAAATAGTTAAAAAGAAACATAAAAAGTCAGTCATAATAAATTAAAAAGAAATATTACAATTAATGTACTTAATTGATTAATCCATATAAAATTAAATTAATTAAATTAATTAATTAAATTAACTTAACTTACATAATACTATCTATCTCTATCGGCCTCCTTGACGTGTCCGTCAACGGCGAACCTGACTAGCGCCGGTTATGAGCGCGTATATGGCTGGCAAAACCAAACTTAGTTTTAGAGATCCTGTTGCAAGGCGCACAGTGCAACTGACCATCAGCATTGTATGTGTAGGTGTAGGAAGGCTTCGGACGGGTCTTAATAATAAGGCGTTTTGCATCTAGGTCTTGTATTCGTTTCTTTTCGAAGTTATTAACAGCCTTATGAACAGAGCTGCGCCACTCTCGTCTCTGTTGCGCGAGCTCTTCCCAACCCTCGCACGGGATGTCACATGCGGTGAGATGGCGCTTCAAGACATCCCTGTAACGTAAGTACTGGCCTCCAGGAGTGCGCTTTCCCTCCTTCAGCTGTGAATAAAATACAGCTTTAGGCAACCTGGAGTCATCCATACGTACAATATGTCCGCACCATCTCAGTTGACTTTTTATGAGCAAGGACTCTATGCCACATAGCTCTGTTCTTCTCAAAACTTCGGAGTAATAGAGGCATCACAAGTAGATTTCAGTTACATTTCCCATAAAGAACCTTTCAGAAAAAAACATGCACCTCTTCGTCCGAATATTCTGGTTTAAAGCGTCCTCAGCACTGAATACTATGAACGCAGCTAAGCGGCTTACTAGGTAAATTGCCCGCTCTGATGTTGATTACCTGATTCTGGATGGAGATTTGATATGATATTGGTTGATGTAGGTAAATTGGATATCTATGTTTCTGATAGATAAACCAGTAATCACATCATTATTGTATTATAGTTGGCCAAAAACTCAACATTGGCATTCTGGGCTATTGAGGTTATCAACTTGTGGACGGAGAACAGATCTACGGGGTGTAAGGGGAACACTCTCAAAGCCAAAATAAGGTAATTGTACTCATCATTATGAACAACTTTTACTATGGGACCAGCCCTGAAATCGCAAAAAAAATATCAGCTGTTCTATAGAAAGCGGTCATTGACACTCGACAAAATGTATGGAACAGCAGATTTTTTTTCGCGATTTCAGGTTTGGTCCCATATTAAAAGTGGTTCACAATGATGAGTACAAGTACCTTCTTGTGTCTTCGAGAGTGTTCCCCTTACACCCTGTATAGGATGATAAACGGCACTTGCCTTATCCTGTCTCATCCCAAGATATATTTAGGCAGGTGATGACTTGCCACCCACTAAATGGGTCCCACCGTCAAGTACGTTTCACTATTATTACGCTATATACGCCTTTATTTCATTCCGTTTCATTGAATTATTATTTTATAATATTGCATATCAATTCATCAATTTAGTCCAGTGCAGATCGCCTCTTTAGTGTAGGCCTTCCCCAGTTTTTACCACATTTTCCTGTCAATCATAGTACAGGTAAAAACATAATAGAACAAAACACACCTATTTTATTAAATCCCCTTTCCAACACTACGACAGATTGATCCCTCGTCAAACAAAATGAAAACAATTCATCGGTTCGCTTCGTTTGTGATGTAAATGCTTTACAATCAATACTCGGGATTAAAATATTGAATTTTTAAAATCGACGAGCAACGGTTATGAATTAAAATAGAACTAAATAAACGCAGAAGCTACGTAGTAAGTACAAACTCCCTAAAACGTCGAAATTGCTTGATTTTGGTTGGTTTACCTTGTTGTCCATATAATGATACACTCTATATTATGTAGCATCACACTCACTCTAAATACAAAAAACTTAAATATAAAACAATACGTCATTATTAAGCAATAAACAGTACTTTCTAACATCACGCATCCTACTAATATTATAAACGAGAAAGTTTGTATGTATGGATGGATGTATGGATGTTTGTTCCTCTTTCACGCTGCAACGGAACAACGGATCGACCTGATTTTTTGCATGGGTATAGTTCAAGAGCCAGAGAGTGACATAATGATAATGGCTAATTTTCATCATCATCATCACCATTTTTCATCACTACGCAGGTGAAACCGCGGCTAGTTTAAAATAAAATATTGGAGCAACAAAAAAAGTCAGATGAAGATAACAGACTATACGCATTATTTGTATTAATGTTTGGTTTTGAAGTAGGTACTAATGTTTAATAGGTAGGTATTAATGTTTGGTTTTGAAGTAGGTACTTAATGGATTCTAGACGCCCACTAAGAAATAGTTTTACGAAAGGGCTGAATTATAGGTACCTATCAAAAGGGTATTGATAGTTAAGGTGAAAGTCAACGCGTACGAAGTCGCGGGTAAAGGCTAGTATAATATATATGTATGTATATCAGTCTCTGGCAGCCAAGCTTTGTCCAAGTTAAGTCAGATGACCGGACTATGTATGCAAAAAAATTATGATGCCTCGAATATTTATTAATTACTAGCTGCACCCCACAGTTTCACCCGCGTAGTGATGAAAAATGGTGATGATTATGATGAAAAGTAGCCTATGTCACTCTCTGGCTCTTAAACTATACCAATGCAAAAAATCAGGTTGATCCGTTGTTCCGTTGCAGCGTGAAAGAAGAACAAACATCCATACATCTATATATACATACAAACTTTCGCGTTTATACCTAATATTAGTAGGATAATCCTTAAACCAAACATACACTCGGTAAAAAATTACCCTCCTTGGGAACAACGTATTTTTATTAAGGTTTTTAAATCTACTGCAGCTGTTATAGAGCAAAAAAACATGGGCTAAGAATAAGTCCGTTTAAATGTTTATCGGGACATATCGCCCATTATTTTATTTAGGTAAAGTATAGGTACCTTTCGCTCTATGTTTCGACCATGTTACAATGGCCGTGGTCACGAGCTGACTGAAAACTGCAGGTGAGTCCGGCGAGAAGAGCGGGTGTTTTGTGGTTCTACCCTCACTTGACAGGTGTTCAAATGTTCTCTGTGTTCAAATCGCGAAAGTTTAAAGTTGTATTAATATACTGTAACTAAGGTTCATTGTACAACTGAAAACCTATAACAATTGAATATCATCCATTAAAATATCCGAAGCAAAAATTAATGGTGCCAACCTTTTAGGAGAATTGAAAAAGGCCCTCCAAATTTTCTTTATGAATTCGAAAGGACTGATTGAATCTCAATCAAATTTCCTCCGGCCAATGAGTATTTTTGTGCCATTTGTCGAGATGGAAAATGGTGAATACTGACGGAAAACGATGAAAAGTGACGGAAAATATGCTTTGATATTGTGACAAATTATTACGAAAGCGTTTTCTTTTGTAGCAAAATAACTGAGTTTCATTAGACGTTAAACAGTGTTACACGCAATGGTAACCCCGTTTGTAACCTGCAAAAGGATCATTGTAATTTATAAAGAACTTTTATTAAGGGACCAATCCTGAACTTACAAAAAATCACTAATTCCGAATCGATTCCAACACTATAAGTTAAGAGAAGATATGCGGGAAATCCGAGAAAACAGCAAATGAAACCGCGGTACGCAACTAGTTTAAAAAAAGACTCTAACACAAAGATAAAAGTAGAGTCGTTACTAACTATTATTAATCTGTGGTACACCGGGCAAGTTAGATTACAACCTCAAAGTAGACAAAGGAAGGAAATAGAAAAGGAAAAACGGTGGACGAATAAGCACTGGACATGAAATTACGCAGCGTAGGTAGGCCTCCCACTAGAAGGACCGACGACATAGTGAGAGTCGCTGGCATCCAGTGGATGCAAAAGGCAGCTGTCGTTCAGTGTGGAGGTTAAAGGGGGAGGCCTATGTTCAGCAGTGGACGTCTTCTGGCTGATGATGATGATGATGATGAAATTACAAGCTTTCATGTTACGAACTGAGATCCACTTCTTTTACGTGTTGATTTAAGTTTTTTTTAAAGTTCAAGTTGTTTCGTACTAATCTAGTAGTAGTTACTGGTAGTATTTAATAATCTGTGCATTAAAATTACAATTCGTTGCGAATAAATTAGACATAGTTAATGACACAGGATTTAAACTTGTTTGTAGGTATTTCTAAAATGTATCGAAATGTACTAGTCAGGACACTGTTTTCGTGAATTTTGTACTCTTGACATAGATTGTCTTGTAATCTTGTAATTTTTTCGTATTAGAGTGAAGCAATCTATACCGCCGATTGCCACAAATTGTAGTTCCTTCACGTTTCCGATAGAGGCGCTTTACTAAAATGTATGGAACAATACGTAAACGAAAAAAGTTTTCGAAAACTATCAAATCTGGGACTAAGCGTACAGAACATTACGTGATAGGATACTATTGTCAATCCACGGATCATTTTATCTACTTGGATGATTAGTTACGCATAATGTCCATAATGGACCCGGGTATGTCCTAAAACTGCGACCAGAACCACCGGAGGATGGGCAGCAGCGTCCTGTTAGTACACGGGGAACGTACTGCGATCTCCAAGCCACCTGCCAAGCGTGGGGATTATGGCAACACCCCTCTCTAAGAGGGAGGCCTTGTTCAGCAGTGGACATTTAATGGCTGATGATGTAAATGTCCATAGACCTAATAGGTAGGGGGAGTCCGGGAGACTTGCCCAGGTAGGAGAGATGCTCCACATCGCATAAATCATTGCAATTTCGCGCTATCGAGTTCATTGTCTGGTTGGTGGACGTTCGTTTATTGCTCATTACGTGTGCGTCGCCATATTGGCAACCATTACGCCGACAAGTCAAGATGACAAAATTACAAGATTTTTGTGTGTTTCTACACTCAGGGTTCATTAATATAAATCTATTGTAAACTGTAACAAATTTATATGCAGAAGTTTATAATAGCCCATTTAGGAAGTTTTTGGAGGGCGTAATGATTATTACACTACTCGAAAGTAAGTAGTAGTAAAACTCGGACTACTACTTTTTTATTATTAATAATTGGTTTGCGTTTGACCGCCAACTCGCCTACTGTCTTCGATAGAGCACGCTTGCCTAGAAGAAACCGATTCACTCGTGATTTGGAGACACCCAGATTGCAACTATCGGGAAACACCCATTCATTCCATTCCACAGAATAGCAGTTCCCACAATAATAGTGGAAAGCGCTTCGGGTTTTTGGAATATCAACCATAAAGCGGTGTGACGTTTCATGTCCCTTAATTATTCGTCCAAGGAGGAAGCTCATATGAAAGAAAAAGTTCTCCCACAGCTGCAACAATGGGATAATTGCCTTTCCTATGAGGGGAACTTACGGGATAATAATGAGTTTCAGTTTACACTGTTCTCTTATTTTCTACTGGTTAGTAGAAAAGAGCGTCTCCAAGTGTTTTATTTTCTACTAAGTTAACTTCACCATGGGGATAGTAAACATCAGATCAGACAAGAAGGAGATATGATAAGGTGGCGTACATACTTTTTTTTATAAGAGTCTTGCGTTTGACCGCCAACTCGCTTATGATGTTGTTTCCAAAACTCTACCGACTGACAATTTTTTAGGGTTCCGTACCCAAAGGGTAAAAACAGGACTCTATTACTAAGCCTACGATGTCTGTCTGTCTGTTTGTCTGTCCTACTAATTAACAGCTGTATCTTTCGAGCCGTAATCCGTAATAGATAGCCTGTTGAAATTTTCACAGAATATGTAATGTTACAGCGGATTAATTAAGAAATAATAAAATTGTTTGTAAAACAAGGCAATTTAGACAAAGAGTTAGACTAGGCACTGGTCACAGCCTTTCTGACAATATATAAATGACAACGTGGTTAAAGATGACACCATATCTAGCCACACACACATACACACACACACACACACACACACAACACATATCACACAAACGTTTACACACAACCATTGATATTAGTAATTTTAAAACAGTCATTGCACTCAACTAACTATAACGTAACTATGGCGCTTGTGATTGGAGACTCAAAAGTCGTTTATTCAATTCGCGCTTAGGATTGGCTCGTTCGTAAAAGATTATGCTGAAAATTTCGCATCTTTGGATTACGGCGAGGTAAAGTATGAGCAGTCAAATGGTTATATCATCATAGGATCTAAGGATGCAAATACATATTTCACTTCAAGATCGACATTCAAATGCATGAACCCTACCAACTCTAACGATGTGGTTCTCAAACACGATAAACGCCTGCGGTTCGGTCGCTAACTGCGGCAAAGTCACGTCAATCGTCAATCACGGCGCTAACAAAGCGTTCGTGGTTACCTTCCAAAGGCTTATGTCGCTTCGAACTGGTATTAACAATTAGAAGTGATTGTTATTTCACCTCAGTATTCAAACCACTACAAATATATCTTGAATTTGAGAGATCTTTTGAATTTGAGAGCCTCGTGTAATGTCACTTGAAAAGCAATATTATAAGGTCTGAGTGATTTGTTTAATTTATTTTATTTTATTTAAGTTTAAATTGCTTTGCTTACAGCGAAGCCAACGCGCACAGCAAGCCAACATTGGCATCGATTCTGCTGTTCTCTAAATTAAACCAAACTAAATTTGAGAGCTCTAAAACTGTTGCCATCCTTCTCTCACATATTAAAATGAAAAGAGAGGCAGATAATTTTAGTCCTGTCAGATTGTTTTAGTTTAGTGAGTAGTATGACAGAATCGACGCCACTATCGAAATATTAATTTCTATTAGGTACAAACAAATTATTCTAAGATAATACTACTAATAACTTAGTAACTAATTTAGTAATAGGCTTGCGTTAGACCACCAACTCGCCCGATGCCAAGCGAGGATGCGGTCTACGATGGAGCACGCTTGCCCAGAAGAATCAGATGTTCTACAGACTTGGGACTTAACATCATCCTTATCTAATCACCTTTTAATCTCCGACGCAAACAGTATAACGTGTATAACATTAACGTGTGTATCTATGTATTTTTCTGTAGCATCGTACCACCCAAACAGATGAACTGATTTCAATGAAATGATCTGATGAATTTTAGTTTTTTACAAGCTTATGTGTGGGACAAATCTTGCAACTGAATTTTAGACCAGCTATCTTCAACCGATTGTGCTGAAATTTTGCGTACACGTTTAGTTGGGATGACAAAACATGGTTAGCTAAATGACGTCATTCAAAACCCAATATGGCGGATTAGTTATTTTTATGCACCTCCATGATATGGGTATAACCATTCTTCCTCATCGGTTATTAGTTCTTCGAGCGACGTGGCTTGCCATTGCTACTTCAACATGCTAAGTTTAATAGCTATGTCGGTGACTCTGGTTCTTAGGCGAATATCAACGTTCCGAATTCTGTCGCGCAAAGAAATTCCGAGCATAGCTCTCTCCATTGCCCGCTGTGTGACAATCCAGTGACGCAATCGAACAATATAAGTTATTTTCGGAATTACTTTTCTGTGTTACTATAGTTTCTGAATGGTCTTTATTTCCTGACTAGCACAAATTCACACTAACAATATGAGGATGTCCAACGCCCATCTCTCAAAACCTACGTGACCTCTCCAACTTCCATCTAGCTAACCCTCGTCCAAAACAAATCCATCCCAAGCAATCCTCACAACTCTTCGTACATATATAAAATAAAACTCAGGTTAATAAAACCTCCACATTCGGGGAGCCTTGTGTAATGGCACTCGAAAAGCAATCTTGTAGGTCCGAGTGTTCTACTTGGGACTCTTATGCAGGGGCGTGTGGTGCAAGTCAGATGTATCCATAGCTGCTTCTTAGATGAATATCTTATGTATTTCCGCTTTAACGTCATATCAAGTACTTTATAATTTTTATAAAGACCACCAACTCATCTAAAGGAAAGTGACGTAGTGGCCATGTGGCTCGTAAACCGAGAAAATACTTAGTCATTTTGGCCTTCAAGACTCCCAAATTATAGTTTTAAGAAAACAAGAAAGGTGGCAAAGCATTCCAGTACCTAGCAGTTTGCATTAAGAAGGTGGAGGCAAACCGGCTATTTCGTGCCGGTGGAATGTCGACTATGTAGGGATAGTATTTATGTATTCTCCGCCTTGTCCAGAGCCAGAGGTATAAGAGGGAAGGAAGGATTAGGTCGTGTAGCCTCACCAAGTTATGCCGAACGCACTCTGCGTTCGCTAACTAGTCCGGTCAAACTGTAGATGCCAAAAGGCCAACAATACAAGTCAATATAAAAAAAAGTCGTATACCACCAACTTCGTCTAAGTCACCGAAATGCAGCCTGTAAAAAATTGCCAAGCACGCTACCCTACGGCGATGCTCAAGGCTCTGCAGATTTAAGGAAACCAGTTTTTCATCGCCTACTAAATATGCTAACTTCGGCAGTGGTTATATATTTGAGCAGTTTGGGGTCGACATTGGGCCCTTGGGGACTCATTGCACGCTCATCATTTATTTTCCCCATGATGGACAAAAGAATTATTTTTCCTCTTGTCCCCTAATATATAAAATATATAAAAATGATTGTTCCTCATCAAAAAGTAAGAAACTTGTTGTTTCTTATCGTCACGATTGGTGAAGTTTTCTTTACTTTGTACCATACGCACATCCTGGGATTGGGTACTCACGCCAATCGCTTTAGGGTTTTAGAGTGCGGACGTCATGTGTTAAGGATTTTTCCGCTTAATTGATTAAAAAGGAACCCCTGTTATGTTTGGCCAGAATTGGAACGCAATTTACGAATGCGATTTTCTAGTTCTGTTTAGGATAGAATTGATGTTGACAATAGGAAGTAGGATCTTGTTTTGTGGAGGTTAGAAACTAATTTTTCAGGAAAGGCTAACCTTTACTTTGTGAGTGGCTGGATATGGCCAGGAAATTACTATAGTTTTTTATGAACCTTACCCTTGTATGCCTGTTTTAGATAAATTATTTAATGTACTTAAGCGATATAAGCGACTTCAAAAATGAGGAAGGTTCTCAATTCGGGCCGTTTTTTTCTTTATTTTTTTTGTGTCTTATACGTGTCTTATTCTTCTTTCCTCGTGAGCGGATTTTGGCGTCGCACTGCTTGTACATTTGCCACCGAAAATTGACACCGCTCTATGGTTTATATTCTTAAAACCCGTACGAAGCGCTTTGATTCCACTGTTATTGTGCAAACTGCTAGTCTGTGGAATGCACTACCTGAATGGGTGTTCCCCGATAGTTAGAATCTGGGTGTCTTCAAGTCGCGTGTGAATCAGTTTCTTCTAGGCAAGCGTGCTCCATCGTAGACCTCATCATCGCTTTACATCAGGCGAGATAGCGGACAAGAGCAAACCTTTACCTATATTATGTTTCAATTTCGTGACACAAAAGAAACCAGGCTCTTTTACCTCATAATAAATCAATATTGATTTGATTTGATTGTCTAAAAATAAAAGAAAATTATGCTAAATATATGACAACAACTTGAAAAAACAATTCTAAATTGGCGAAGTAATTCCGTAACAAACATACGGAAAAAAACATACGAATTGATAACCTCCTCCTGAAGTCACCAAAATACAAACAAACTAGTACCTACTAAAATATAAAACTAAACTAATCTAATAAACCGCTGCGCAGGCTTCGTACCCAAAATGCCGGCTGCATTGCCGCGTTGAATTGCAATGCTAATACGTTGTACAAGATATCGGCCAGCATTTTGGTCACGAGATGCTTGACGAGACGAGTTGCTAAATCTTTAAAAAGATTTTTGCACTCACCGACCTAAATTTTCGAGTCCAAAAGGCTAAAATATGCAAAACTGAAAGCTGGCTAAAACTTCTAGAATCTAAAAAATACAATAGTTAACTAGAAAATTGCTATAAGACTGACGACAGGGCGCGTTAGAAAATTTGAAGACGTTCGGGTAGGTTTAAGTTTTTTGTAATTTATACTTGTATTTTATTTATGTTACACGGGAATTACTCACGTAAGATTAAGCCGGTTACTCCGACTATAGTTTCAACCGCATTAGACGGCCTTTTTCAAGTTGAATGCGCGCGCGCGGCTGCGTCTCGCTTTGCACTACGGGCCGCCGCGCGGCGCGCACGTGATGACACTTACACTTACACTTATACTTGTATTGCCGAAATATACCTAACTAAAATACTCTGCTAAACCTGGACCTAACCTACGTTTCTCTAAGGAAACTGACTTCAAAGTGATTCATCCATGCAAACATACAATGCTACAAATGGATGGTCAGACGCACGTACACAACACTGTGTTGTAGGTACTACGCTAACTGTTTAGAACAACTGTTTGCGCTAACTATTACGGCGCTTCCTCTAGCTGTGATGATTTAAGTACTTGGATACACTAACTTGAATTAGACGTGAATAGAGCTTCAAATTTGGTGATTGTACTTTGATTAACATAATTTTTTAAGTAAAGTGCAACAATTGCTTTTAAGGCTTTTAATTTTTTTTTTCCTGGGCAAGCGCCTTTATTGCCATTCAACGTGGTAAATGCCGCCAGCATGCTGGGTACGCTGCCAACTGGTAGTGGGTTTGAGCATTTGGATTGTCTTTAGACCTTCAACGGTCTATGGGCAGTCTAACTTTATTTATAGGCTTTTAATTGCCTTTATAGCTTCAATTGTCTTTAAGATGTCGTATGAGAAAATAATCCTTATTTCAAAAGTATTTCAGTGCAAATGCTGGCATGTTTCTGGCTCGATGTATAAGCATTGCTGCTAGCATGCTGTGTAAGTTGCCAACTGGTAGAAGGTTTAAGCATTTGTATTGTCTCTAGACCTTAAATTCTGTTTATATAATAGGTAGAATACCTTTTTTATTTTTGGTTCGCAACAAAATTTTAATATTCGTAAACATGGCTATGAATATGCAGATATGCTTCATCTATATTTTAATATTCATTTGAATTTTTGCATTTTTATTTATTCGTGAGTTCTCAGACGAACGAAATTTATAATTTTGAACAATCTAATAACAAAGCATCTTTTGGAAGTTTTATATGAATAAGGCATCGAAAAATACAAAATTTAAATTGTTAATCACAAGAGGTAAAATTTTGACTTATACATAGAAACTCTTTATTGTGCACACCAAAAATAAAAGTCACAGATAAAGAAACTTATGAGCTAGTTCCTCAAGTAGCGGCATTGTCGCTGAAAGCGATCTTTCTTTATATGTTTGTATAGGGTAATTTCTCTAACTACTGAACTGATTCCAAGTTTGTACACTTCGCACGCGCTTCATGCAACATTTAGGTAGACTGGAAAAATATCGAGAAATATAATATTAAGAGAGAGAAAAACTAAACATACAAAAACGAAGGTAAATAAGCAGCTTGGTGATAGGAGAGGTGGCTAAGTTGCTGGCAGCATTGGCAAGTTGAATGGTAATGCTGGTAATTAGGGCCTTTTTAGAGGTAAACTGTAACAAGACCCTAATGCCTCTAATTACCTATCATCAATATCCGTCATCAAATCAGCTCAATCTCTTCTCTTCTTCTCTATCTCTACACAGTATAAATTAAAGTCGCTTTCCGCGTCTGTATGGCCGCTAACTACTCCTAAACCACGCAACGGATTTTGATGCGGTTGTCACCATCAGTTAGAGAATTTTTCACGAAAGGTTTATATATATAACTAACGACCCGCCCCGGCTTCGCACGGGTATAATTTACGTGCGAAGCCGGGCGGGCGGGTGGCTAGTGACACTATAAAAACGATCAGCATGCAATATATTTCTTCATCGTTTGTTTTCAAAATCTGTAAAATTTCGTTTGCAAATGAAACAACCTTCAACTGCAAGCGAAACAGTAAAGGACAACATTGGGAGGAAAAGTTATCATTACCGTCTTGCACAATGAAAACAGCGGCAAAGTTTAATTTTGAACGTCTTATTTAGACTTGGGATAATAACAGCATCGTTGTGCCACAGAATATACAGAACTGCAACGGTAAAGTATACAGCAGTAGATCAACTTTGTTCAAAATCTTCGGACTATTTCTTTACTTTATATAGGGACAAATTTCTGTTCACCAAAGTTAAGTAACGTCGGGTGCGGTCGGATTATTGACTTTGACTATCATATTTATTTGACGTTATCTATACTTAATAATAATAATATTATGACGGACCGCTAGTTTATACTAATATTATAAAGAGGAAAGATTTGATTATTTGTTTGTTTGTTTGCATTGAATAAGCTCCGAAACTACTGAACCGATTTGAAAAATTCTTTCACTGTTGGGATGCTGCACTATCCCCGGTTGACATAGGCTATATATCCCGGCTTCGCCCGTGCGAAGCAGGGGCGGCCTACTAGTAATATTATAAAGAGGAAAGATTTGATTGTTTGTTTGTTTGCGTTGAATAGGCTCCGAAACTACTAAACCGATTTGAAAAATTATTTGACTGTTGGGAAGCTACAGTATCGCCGGGTAGCATTTTTTTTTTAAATAGGGATCCTTACTAAAATTTTAATAATGTAACCCAAGGTGTAAAAAATAATATTTACAATTTTAACTTTGCGTGTTTGACAGTTCTTTGACAAGGCAACATCTGAAAAAAAAAATATAACTTGACATTGGCTAAATGGACATATTGTCTAAAGTAAAACTTTAAAAAAACACTAATTATATATAATATATACTAAATTATATATATATCTACATATTACATTTACATATAATATATATATAAATGATTTATATATTAAGGTTAAATATAACAGTTTAGTTGTTAATTTGTGTAACTGCATTCCATAGAGTCACAGAAGGTAAACTTTTGCAAAACATATGCGGGTAGGTAATTAGAAAGCTTTGCAACGTCCCTAGAATGCAGCGTAACAATTACCCGAGTCCTTTGGGGCAGAAGCTTGTGTATACTAAGCTAGAGCAAAGTAAAGCCAAGCTAGAACTAAGCGAGTTTTAAGTTAAATGTCTTGTGATATAATTTTATTCGTTTTCTTGTTAAAATTAAAACATGTTATAACAAGAGAATGATTTGTATCATTTTTTACCCATGACGGAACAGAGAAAGCATTTATGCATATGCTAATTAGTGTGATTTCAGATGACAAACTCCCATAACTAAGGTAAAAGCTACTCTAGCGGCACTGAGTTCTCCAACTATAGATACAGACACGATATAGGTCGCAATTAGCAAGCCGCCGCAAGCATCATCTTAGTACATTAATATGCTAACAGCGTTTGAGATATTGTCGCCTCTATCAATTACTCGCTCTGTTAACTGTAATACTGACTAATCTTACTACACTTATTTTCAAACTAGATTTATATCCCGTGGTTTCACTCAATTTGCTTGATTTTCGCGAATTTCTCGACACAAAAAGTGTTCCCATGTTCGTTCTTTAAAATGTTCTCTACTTCCTAATATCGGTCTAAGACCGGTTGCCCTGTTTTGTCGTAAAAATGTAACAAATACAGAGACAGATATATGAGTTACGACATTTATCAGTGATGCGATAGCGATGATATAGTTTAGAGTGCCTAGTGGTAGGTAAGAGCAGTTCTATCTAAATAACGCTAGATGGCGCTGCTCTTATTTCATACAAATCGTAGTTATCGCTAACGGCACAGAAAAGTTTTATTTTTTTGTTTTAATAAGAACGGTTGTCAAGGCATTTTTATAAGAAATTTGTTGTAGCCAGTTGCACCCATATAAAAGAAACGTCAGTCAATTTAAATCAGTTAGCAACTGTGATGCGGACAAAGAACTTTGAGACCTAACCTTTGATTATATATAGAACGGATATGTCATACCTATAATTTCCCCTCAGCCGAGGTACATGCGTTGGCTCCGCCAACGTATGTCAAACGAGCACACTGTTTTATAAAAACTGTTTCAACGTCGTTCATCCGCCATTTGTCTTCTTACTATGTTACGAAACGGAGCTCCTTAAAAATGGTCATATGTGCAGTAATCACTTGTAAATCTCGATCACATACTACGAACTTCACTACGCACGGAGTCTCTTATCACAGGTAAGTATTTTATTAAACAAATAACGTGCTAATTTCACCACAAAACGAGTTTAAGTAAGCTTAATTGAACAGAAGAAAATATTAATCGAAAACCAGGGTTGCCAACTCGACATCACAGATACTCGCTAAATGACATCTCCAATAGCGCTAGATTAATATAAATTTACAAAATATATAGCAAATTTGTTTGGACATGGAATAAAATTATAAAGTTTCATTATGGAACGTATTGCCTCACCCGAGAAAAACGGTTTAAGTTTTTATATAGGTTTCTTTAATTCCGAATGCTGATAAACTTCAAATATTCTCGCGTTAAATTCATTTTTGCCAAATACACACATTGTTTTCAAGCTATTTCCAAGCACAATTCTAGTTCTTACTAGAACTACTCAATCAACATACTAAGATATATAATTATAATGCTACTCTAAAACACTACGGTCAAATAGACATTCTCTTCCCCCCGCAATCGAACGCGGGGGAGTCATCCGATCCAGTAGGATAACACAATAGCATGTCGCGCCTCCATTTTATCAGAAAAACGTTTTAGGGCCAAATTCTATGAATAATAAGGTTGCTACAAAGAAAGGATTATCATATTAAAATTAGACAGACAAACATATCAGTGTAGGACGTAGGTACATCGTCATCTTATTTTTTATTAGTTCCGGAAAATCCCCCAAGATAGTATAGCAAAGCAACATATAAAACTAAAGCGTTTTACTTCTCGCGTGGCTGCGTATTGTTCTACGGTGACCAGAAAATAAAACCAGCGTGATTGCTGTTTAGTGTTAGCTGTTTTATGTTAGATTTCAGCGCTAGACTAGACTTACGAAAATAGAGCCAAATCTAGCACAAATAGTTACTAAGTTGGCAACCTTGTCGAAAAAATGAACTAGTGATGTGCTAATTTATTACTCGTAGTCTCGTACTCGTTACTTATATAGTTACTCGTACCAAGTTTGAATGAAGTTTGATAGGTATAAAAACTCGTTTTTTTTATGTTTTTCGACCATTTCGGAGCATGCTAAAGCCATACGGCCTCGTCTACTGTATTTACTTTACTGTCATAAATAAGTAAATCTCCAGTACAGTAGGTATATTATTGGTATCGTCTGTTATTGGTATATGGTCTTTGATATTATATAGTTGGGATCGGCCTTTAAACTCAAGCTAGAACCGAAGAAAGTTTGTCAAATACTGAAGGAGGCGAGGTAAACAACTATTGCAGACATTGACATAATTATTCTTACTAGTTCTACAAACGCACACTTCAATATTGAGCGCATATAACTGCAAACGATGTGCTCAAAATGTATACAAATGGACGACCGAGGGGAGGGGGAGGTAAATGCTAAAAGGGAAACTGTAGGTGTAGGTGTAACGCTTCCATTTATTTATTTTTTCTGAGGTTATGGTGTCAGAATAATAAATGTGGGTTGAAAATGGATACAAAGTATATCATACTAATAATATAAATGCGAAAGTGTGTTTTTTTGTTTTAACGACGACCACGACTTTTAATTAGTTATATTAATAAATATTTTCTAGAGATTTTTTCCTGTAGTGTATTTTACCCACTGTATTTTTTATCGGTATTATCAATCATCATCATCATCATCATTTCAGCCGTAGGACGTCCACTGCTGGGACATAGTCCTCCCCATCGATCTCCAAAAGGGCCGGTAAGGAGCGGCCTGCATCCAGCGTTTCCCTGCGGTCTCTTTTAGGTCGTCTGTCCATCTTGTGGGTGGACGTCCTACGCTGCGCTTACTGGTCCGTGGTCTCCATTCCAGAACCTTTCGGCCCATCGGCCATCTGTTCTGCGTGATATGTGCCCTGCCCACTGCCATTTCAACTTAATAATCCGGTGGGCTATGTCGGTGACTTTCGTTCGTCTCATTTCGGATTCGATCTCGTAGAGAAACCCCGAGCATAGCCCTCTCCATAGCTCGTTGTGCGACTTTGAGCTTGCTTATGAGGCCCATAGTGAGATTTTCAAATGAAACTAATAAAGTATTGTATTATCAATACAATACTTTATTAGTAACTCCATAGTTACAAATCAAACTTCTCCAGTACACTCTTCGGTATCCGATATCGGTATGGTAACTATTGGTGAAAGCACAATATTTAGTTGGTATTTTTATCACTTCACTAGCTTTGTATAATGTGTGCGAAGTAAACACAGCGAGGCGACCAATGAGCGGTGCGCATTTTGTATCTGTGTTCTGTTTTGTCAATGAGTGCAGGTTATATTGATGTGTGCACTTGTAGAGATGTATTCGATTACTTGAATGGGCGGGCTTTGGAAAACAAGTGTGTGCTATGCGTGTTTACTTCGTCTCCCGCAAAAAGTGCCAGACTTTTTTCCATAGCAGCTCGGGCTAATACCACATCCGTTCTATATATAATCAAAGGACCTAACCCAAAAAGGTAAGGTCCTAGCTCTTTGGATGCGGAGTTCAACGCGTTGACATAAATAAGAATGTTCAATCAAGGTTATGTCATAATGCCTGCGACAGATTTTTCTTTTCATTTCCATCCTATTTTTGACCCTGTTTGTCACGGGGTCTATCTCAAAAACTAAACAAGTTATGAATTTGACATTTCTGTATAATGTGTCATAAATCCGGTATTTTAGTTACAACTTCTAAAAATTTGCTAAGCACGAGTAGGACGTGAGTTAACGATCCCGAACCAAATGAAAAATAAATTGCATAATAGCCAGGTTAATGTTTTATTTGAGTATTCAGGAATGCGCTGCCTGAATGGGTGTTCCCCGATGGTTACAATCTGGGTGTCTTCAAATCAAGAGTGAATCGGTTTCTTCTAGGCAAGCGTGCTCCAACGTAGACCGCATCATCGCTTAACATCAGGCGTGTCAAACGCAAGCCTATTATTTATTTACGAAAAAAAAAAAAAAAAACAGTATTTTTTCACGTATATATTTTGAATAAATAAATAAAATCTTGGTTGTTACGTAACTCAACAAGACTCTCGCGCGCTCCCGGTGCACGAGTACAACTTGCACTTGGCCGTTTTATTACACACCGTATTGAATGTTTAAAAGATTTAAAGAGCATCACACATCGTTGCGCTTACGACCTAACGAGAAACATTTCATAGAGAATTCACTTCTACGTGGAAACGGGCCAACTCTGAAATTTTATGCCTTGTACAACTTGGATAAACTTAATGCGATATAAACGAGTGAACAATTTATGTTGAAGTCATGTGTGTGATTTATACCGCTGCAGTTAAATTTGGATCTTAGACCTTGATCAAAGAATACATAATTATATGTACAAGTACAGAAGATTCACTACGCAACATCATTTAAATAAGTAGCGACTCTTGCTACCACACAATAAAGTGCAATTCAGGATGTGCGAGCGCTAACTACCTACACTCCGTTCACAAATATTATATATTTTATGTAAACAAAGAAATGTCACGAAAAGTCACTGTCAAAGTGACATACCAGTTGCTCAAAACATTGTTCACTTATGAAAAATATTTTACTCCCTATTTTCCTCGGCTTGGCTCTCGCGCGATACATTGGGAGATATTCTGATAGTTCAAAAAATTTATAAAAAACGTTATTAAAAGATTGTAATAGATGGCGTTATTATAGAGGCGTTGACTATTATGATAGAGGAAACAGAGGGCAAATCAAGAGGATGGGGCCTTATCCACCATGCTGGCCCAAGGCATGTTGGTGAATGTCATATGTCTTTATACTTATGAACACCGAGACTTGGATATTCCTCACGAGGTTTGATAAAATTTGGTTGTTTATTATGAAATACATCCTGCTGTTTAAACCGCCATCCTGGAGAAACCATTAATTTATCCGGAATAAAAGCTTATTAAACCAAATTTCATTTAAATCCGTTTGATGTTACGGAGTTGAGGGTGGATAAAAATATGCACACTTACATACAAAAAAACTCAAAAATTCTTGTTATTCTTGTTTCTTATCATAATCTATTTCCATACCAAATACACACACTTTTACATTATAATATTAGTGTGATTAGTGTGAATCTCTACAAAGAACCGTATATCTTTTCCGGGATAAAAAATTGCCCATATTAAGAATATTATGATGGAGGAAACTTTTTGTCTCTTTTTTCTACCTCAAAGATATAAATTGCCTTTATATCAAACTAGCGGTCCGCCCCTGCTACGCATGGGTATAGATTATAGCCTATGTCACCCGGGGACAGTGTAGCTTCCCAACAGTGAAAGAATTTTTCAAATCCGTTCAGTAGTTTCGGAGCCTATTCAATGCAAACAAACAAACAATCAAATCTTTCCTCTTTATAACGTTAGTATAGATTACCTTCAAATTTACCCAATCGTGACAGAATATTCATAATTGGTGTTATAGGATTTCGATCAAAAATATGTGATGTGATGGTAAGCTACGAAAAAACATATTTGTCATCATTCCTAGCTAGTAACAATCGTAAGTTTTTCCGGGATAAAAGTTAAAATCACTTGTTATCCCGAATAAAATTACGGTTCCTGAGCAAATTTTCTCGCTGGTGTAACCGCTAGGCGTACTTATGAATAATGTTTATCTTTATTACTCTTACAACTATTCAGATTTTTACAATGTCGTAGTACAAAAATGTGGCCCCTACCTATCTAGTTTCAGTAGTGTTAGTTTCCCTTTATCTAGTCAGATATAGATCATTGATCTGGCCGCGCTGAGAATTGACCCGGGCGTATTTATTAAGGGTCCTGTATACCCTCTGCAGCTCTCTCGCTCGCACATTTTCACATTATTGAAGATATAAAATCAATGAGTGTGAATTTCCATAAAGTAACAAAATCATGTCATGGTGTCTATCGTAACATTACAAACAAAGAAATGTTTGCTTCGATATCTTGTAATTTGACGGAATAAAATGACACGAGAAATAAAAATAACTTGTTACCATTTTACTGTGTCAAATTAAAATATATCAAATTGTCAATTTCTTTGTTTATAATGTTACGATAGACACCATGACATGATTTTGTTGCTTTTTGGAAATTCACACTCATTGATTTTATATCTTACATAATGTGAAAATGTGCGAGAGAGAAAGTTGCAGAGGGTATACAGGACCCTATTCAATTTCAATACAGTAATAATGTTGATATTGTTCGTATAAGGTTACCAAAAGGAGACGTAATTAATGCTGGTAGAAATAAATTACTCTCGGAGTCTTTTTTTCTCATACTGATGTCGTCTCTGAATCACATCATCAGCCATTAAATGTCCACTGCTGAACAAGGCCTCCCTCTTAGACAGGGGTGTTGCCATAATCCCCACGCTTAGCATGTAGCTTGGGGATCGCAGTACGTTTACCGTGTACTAACAGGACGCTGCTGCCCATCCTCCGGTGGTTCTGGTCGCCATTTTACGACCATCAATGAAGTATAACATTGTATTTTGTAGTCATTGACCTATATGTACTACGTACTAGACGTCATGTACTGAATCCTCACTTCGATAAACGTTGCTGTGCCTTAGTCCCCACACCCCAGTCTGACAGTCTTCAGTTGTCTTTTTGGCGTGCATAGGTGTAGAGCGGCAGATATTTAGTGAAAAAACCCGGTAAAATACGTACCTCAGTATGAATTAACCATCCACGTCGTAAGTAACACAATATTATTAGTTGATTTATTTAATAATTAGATTAAAATTTTGTATTATAAGTGTATAACAAATATTTTTTTCCGATCGAAACCGAACTTGACATATACATCAACTATGACATCAATTATCACAGAATAATTAATATGCAGAGTATTAATCTAAGACCCGAGTAAAGACCGACCTTCACCCACCCATCTGTTTAGTGGATGAAAAGTATTTTATATCAAATTTAATGTGTTAAATAATATATCGCGAAGATGTTGACTGAAAAATTTCAGTCCAGACTATGATTTTTGCTATTACCAACTTAATTTTTGTAGTTGGTATGTATGGGAGCAGCTGTTTGCCAACTACACAGTTAAGTTTGTTAAATAAAAGAATTAAAATATTTAATGACAAACTTGTCCAAGTGATTTTTTTCCCACTTATCTCTACCAGTTGGGATACCTTGGTAGTGATAAGTGTACCATGCGAACTAATGTTCCATATAATAATATGCACAATTCGTAGTATCGGAAGAGAAGTATCTCTGCTTAATTTCCTAATCTGTGAGAGCTCGCGGCAAGCCAGTGTGACCAGGGATAACATTTTAGAAATTTTTAGTAATTTTTTATGACATTTTGGATATTAGTATTTGTATAGGTTTATTAACGAAGGTTGGTAAAAGGTTTGGGCAAAATATTTTTTTTTGGTAGACCGACCGTAGACCGTTAGCGATAATCCCTACGAATACCGATTTCTGTGAATTTCTTGAATATAGTCTATTATTACTTTATTGATTTTATTTTAAACACAAACTGGGCTATAGGGTACTTTAGTTTAGCCGCATCCGCCGCCTCAATCAGATATTCCGTGAGTCTGGTTGTCTTCTCATGTCCGCTGTGCGACCGGTAGACACATCCATAGACAATTATCTCTATATTTCTGTGTCCACTAGGACCCAGAGCACAGAAAATCTGGGCAAAGAGGATACAAAATCTGGGGTCTTCAAGTTGACGGAGACCCTAGACCGCATCATCCCTTTCTGTTTCATCTGTTATATTGTTTTTTCTCTGTCATTACTATATACATAATTATTTATTATCATACGTTTTGATCTTGTTTTAGGTTATATATTGCTCAAATATACTAAAATATGTCTTGCGTGTTTCGATACTGCAAGAATACATCGAGAAATATCAGGGAATGCCTAATTAATAATATACATAATCTGTGAGAACACTCGTCAAGCCAGTGTGACCAGTGATAATATTTTATAAGTTTTTGTATTTTTTTTTACTTTATGAACATCATTCATCAAACACAATCGTGAGTGCAAGCCGGTGTTATAATAATTTATCATTCATAAAATTTGAACATCATTATTTTTATTGGTTTATTAACGAAAGTCGGTAGGTTTGGTATATTTTGGGTGAAATAACATTTTTACGTTAAGAACGAAAAGAAGCTCTTCAGTGAAGTAACTATTCCGACTCGTTTTCCCTAAGGGCGTCACCGTAAAACATGTCGGAACACGGCTAGGCCATTTGGCGATATAGCTTTATCCGGCTATATTGCTTCTATTTTTGAAGTCGGTTAAAAGGTTCTGGTGTTTAGGTAATTTTTTGTGATGATAAGTTTGTATTATTTTTAGTTGTCTAGTTGACTATGGTAGTTTCGTAAAATGTATAACCTGGTCACCCTGCGAATGACAGCGCCGGTCGTCATGTACACACTTCTTGATATTGAAGAACGTTTCTAGGTACATTATTCTTCTTTGTTTGTAGTACATTTTACCGGAAAAAAACACGAATCTTAATGGGCGTAACCTGTCAAAATTCTCATCCTAAATTTGACAGATAATAGTCTGCTTGTGACCACGGACAACGCAATGTTCGAAACGTCATAAATAAAAAAATACAGGCGATAAAATCGGTTAAAACTGTATAATTTCAACTCTTCACTATCATCACTACATAGTATAAAACAAAGTCGCTGTCGATGTCTTTCCGTCCCTATGTATGCTTAAATCTTTAAAACTACGCAAGGGATTTTGAAGCGGTTTTTTCAAATAGAGTAAATCAAGAGGAAGGTTTATATTTGGAAGGTTTTGATAGCCCGTTGGTCCAGTTGGTAGTGAACCTGCCTTCTGCGCTTGGGGGCGTGGGTTCGATTCCCACCTAGGACAAACATTTATGTGATGAACATTTGTGTTTGTTCTATATCTGGTTGTTAATATCTATTGAAGTATGTATTTAAAACTATATATGTATGTATAACAGTCTCTGGCAGCCATATCACAAGCTTTGCTTAGTTTGGGGTCAGGTGACCGTGTGTGAAAAAATGTCCCGAATATTTTTTTTTTCATATGTATAAATAGCAACCCGCCCCGACTTCGCACGTAAATTACACCCGTGCGAAGCCGAGCGGGTCGCTAGTACTTATATTGATAAAGGTACTGACAGACGTGCTCAAAAAAAGCACGCCAATAAGCTTGCTTAAAATTAGCATGCTCTGCAAACTGTTCACATTTGCCAGAAATAAGCATGCTTGTTTTAAAGCATACTCCTAAATAGGCATGCTCAAAGCAAGAGCAAACATGTTCAGACGTGCTCGGATCACGCCCCCCCCTACCCGCGCCTCAGGTAGCATGCTCGAAAATCAAACGTCGTTTGATTTTTGAGCACGCTCTAAATAAGCATGCTCATTACATTACACACGTGCTACTAATGAGCACTTGCTCAATAAAAGCATGCTTTTGTGCTAGTAATGAGCACGTCTGTCCGTACCTTAAAATCTGAAAACGGACAGACGGAGTTGCTAGTAAAATGCCTTATTTATAAACTTTGAGTATAACCGTCTGCCGATGTCGTCTAGACAGCTATTTTCCAATTCATTTACCCGTATTTTATATCCACAAGCGACAACGACCTTTTGACATTAATTTCACTCAACTTTGCTTTAGAGTCTATTTTTGTGCAGAATGCCGAACAAATTACGCACTTAATTATAGTCAGTGTGGTTTTGATAAAAACTGGCCAAGTGCGAGTCGGGCTCGCGCACTGAGGGTTCCATACCACCACGAAGCACAATAATTATCAATCTAAGACAACGACTTCAAAATTAGTAAGCTATGGCATTTCGATCCGGTGAAATGATAACGAGGTCATCCAGGTAAGGAATTACCAGTTATAACTTGGTAATGAACTAAAATTTGACACCGACTCACACCTGGCCATTATTTATTATTTTAATTTCATTTATTTAATAACATACAAAACAAAATGCAATAATTTTAAAATAATATTGAATTTACATTTAAATGATATGTATCACATTCTAAAACTATGTATGTCTAGGTGCATTATAATAACATCATTGTGGGTGTTTATAAATTGATAATTAATAAGATATTGAACAAATAATATTTAAACTTAATGCTAACATGCAAACTATAAATTAACAAGTCAAAACAAACAACATCAGCAGCCATTAAACGTCCACTGCTGGACACAGACCTCCCTTTTAAAGAGGGGTGTTGCCATAATCCCCACGCTTGGCAGGTGGCTTGGGGATCGCAGTATATTCACCGTGTACTAATACGATGCTGCTGCCCATCCTTCGGTGGTTCTGGTCGCAGTTTTAGGACAAAAGTTTTACAATTTAATTTAACACTTGGCCATTTTAGAGTGTGTACTATAATCATGCCAAGTTTGAAACTTGTACGTTAAAAAAAACGGTAAACGCTCTAATGTAAAAACGGTAATACGTTGTAACCCTATATTACTGTTTTTAAATTAGAGCTAATACAAAAATACGTAAAAAAAATACGTTTGTTGTATTGGGACCTCCCTTTCGTTTTTACTTTTTGACTTTTCTATTATTTCTCAGTTAATCCGCCTTAACATTACATATTCTGTGATAATTTCAACTAGCTGTCTATTACGGTTCGAAAAATAGAGCTGTTAATAGATAGTACAGACAGACAGGCAGACACACATACAGACGGTCAGACAGACAGACATCATACGCTTAGTAATAGGGTCTCGTTTTTACCATTTGGGTATGGAACCCTAAAAATCATCATCATGATCAGCCATAAAACATCCACTGCTGGACATAGGCACGCCACACGCCCTTAGCACGCCACACTGAACGACAGCCTGCCATCTGCATCCACTGGATGCCCGTGATTCTCACTATGTCGTCGGTCCATCTGGTGGTTCGTGGAAGGCCTACCTACACTGCGTCTTTCGGTTTATGGTCTCGACTCAAAAACCTTTCTTCCCCATCGGTTATCGGTGCTTCGAGCGAAGTGGCCTGCCCATTGCCACTTCAACTTGCAAATATTAACAGCTATGTCGGTGACTCTGGTTCTTTGGCGAATATCCTCGTTCCGGATTTCATTGCGCAAAGAAATTCCATAAGCTCTCTCCATTGCACGATGTGCGACTCTTGAGTTTTTCCAAAAGCCCAGCAGTTAATGATCACGTCTCAGTACCATTATGTCATCAAAATCTGTCAATCATTAGATTTCACTAAGCATTTTGTTTCTTTAGTACATAATACTCCTGGTTGAGGAGCATTGTTATCCACGCTAGTTAAAGCATATACCATGTCTATAGAAAAGCACTTTACTTGGTTACATTTGACAACAGTCGGTGCGTTCGGATAGCCCCTTGATGGCAAAAATAACTGTTACAAACGCCAATAATGATCACATGTAGCGTTCGTTTTGGGAATGTGTGTGCAAAGGTGGCATTATTAACTGTTTTCGCTCACCGTTCGGATAGGTCGAAAACAGCAAAAAATGCCATCGTAATCTGCCACTTTTGACCCACCTCGTGACATGGGATCGTTGTGATCGTTTTTTACGTTTGTTTTTCGCGGTCTTTTGGTGTTTTGTTTGCGCGCGACTGTAATAATTCTTCAGTTTCTCGTTTTACGACTGTAGCGTTCGTTTAGGGTAGGGATCAAAAGTGGCAAAAATTGCAAAATTCTCAAACCGAACGCTTTACATCAACGCTAATTTTGACAATGCTAAAAATGCCATCATAGCCTATCCGAACGCACCTAATGTCATAAGTCTACGTCCACAGACACAACAAATCAAAACTAAAACTATACGAATCTGTTTATCGTGATAACTCATGCATGATCAAGTGTGTGCCCTTGTCTGGACGTTGTCATCGTAGAGTCATTCGCATCTCCTGGAATGCAATGTCATGACACTCTCCTGTCGCTTCCACACCTTCATTCACAACACTATAGACCTAACCCATCTAGATTTTCAGTTCATTCTTCCGTATCAATCGTATAGGCTGTTTCGACGTTTGGCGTTTACCAGAGGTTGAGGTGACAAAGAAATATGAGCGGTATTCCAGAGCAAATAAGTTGAATTCTAAAAATTGCTGCCATCGTAAAGGGCATTATCCAAGTTCCAGGGGTTCCTGCGTAGTCACTTACTGGAAATTCTCATTTAAAATGATGACATTAAAGTTTGTTTTACTGGACCAGACGATTTCAGTTAGTTCGTTTAGGAATCTTAGTAGTCTTCAATGGCAATTGGACCTGGAATTGAAAAGGTCTCATTATTTGCTCTCATTTCGATCGAACTATGTTCTATGTCGTAGGATTAAGTTCTATTTTTGTTTGTAGTTATTTTAAGGTCAAGTGGAGTGCGGAGTGCATCGACATTACAATTTTAGCCCGGATAGCGTTATGCAGTTTTTATTGTGGTAGGGTCATAGGCCTTCGTGCGTAAGGATTTCTGCGTAATGTTCTGTCTCAAAATAGAAGCATCGTAGGGTTATCGTTTACACTTTGTTTCGAGGTTCATTAATAATAGACAAAATATAGATAGTTTGTGTTTGAATATCAATACTATCGTTCGCTGGAGTTTTAGTTGTTTATTGTAATAGCATTGTAGGTAAATTTTACAGCTGAAGGTAACTTTAACTTGCCAAAACTTGACAAGGTACTTTTCTGTTTTAAACTATCACGGTTGTTCACTATACACGATTACTATTTACTATGATTATTTACGGTAAATAACCATATAACTTTAAGGTACTTTTCTTTTTTACTATCACTAATTTAACAGGAAATGCCAATAACTGAAAACTAATAAAAATCATAACAATAGTTTCTAAGAAATAATAAGTAAATAATAGATTTCTTCTAAGCAAGCGTGCTCCATCGTAGGCCGCATCATCGCTTAATATCAGGCGAGATGGCAGTCAATCGCAAGCCCATTATAAAAAAAAAATTGTACAAGCATGGACTAGCAACACTCCTGGAATTTCCCAAAGTTTTCCTACAAACGTATGAAAAATGTATATTCCCGCTAGAGGTCGTTGCGCCATCGACCGTGAAATGCTTAGTGGATATAAATAATACTGTATTGTACCTACATGTGGTTTTATGTATTTGTGAAGGGTTTTCTTTGTTTGGAATGTTTGGATAGTTTATGGTTTATTTTGTGACTCTATTATTCATCATAATAAGCCTATTCCATGCACACGATACAATTTGATTCATCATCATCATCATAATTATCAGCCTTTTAACAGCTGCTGGACTTTTAGCCTACCCCCGAAAGGGTGATGGGCCATATCCACCACGCTGGCTCAGTTGCGGGTTGGTGGATTCACATACGCTATTGAATTCTTCTCCGTACGTATGCAGGTTTCCTTACGGGGGTTTTCGGTGAAGGAAAGCAATTTGACTACTGATTTAGAATTGAGCAGATTGTGAGGTCGCGGCCACCCATTTTTTTAATTGCTCTTAGTTTTTTTTTTAATTTTTATAGCCTTGCGTTTGACCGCCAACTCGCCTGCAAATTCCACAGACTATCACAGTTCGCACAATAAATGTGTTTCTTCTAGGCAAGCGTGCTCCATCGTAGACCGCATCATCGCTTAACATCAGGCGAGTTGGCAGCCAAGTGCAAGTATTTATAATTTAAAAAAAAACCGATTCAATCTTGATTTGTAATCTGTGTTAGTTATATTAGTTACTCTCTTCCCCTCCCCTCTTTTCCTACTTTTAGTAATATTGGTTTTTCAAGTTTTAGTTATTTATACGTGTATTCCATGCTTAGCTTAATATTATAAAAATGTTGTCATATCAAAATTGAATGTTTTATTTAGGAAACCGTAAACGCTGAAACACGATTATGAACATTTCGCTCGATAGAAAAAAAAAGTAACACTGATTCGCGCTTTACTCCCTATTTTTAGATTCATTTAAATATCTATTTATATGATGTTTACAATATATTAATATACAGATTTAATAATTATGGAGGGAACCGTAAAGGTACATTTTACATTACAGCCATGCCATACTTTTCGAAAAATATGAGAAAAACCTCAAAAGTTGAAGTAGCGAAACGCAACTGTGTGTAAGCGCCATGGTTTTGCTCCACTAAATGTGACTTTAATACAATATATTAAGCCTTGTCATCTGTAGAACAAGCTAAGCATTACTTAAAATTGGGAAAACCTCACTTTAAGTAACTACGCTAACAACACAGAAAAGAAAAAAACAACTTCTCTTTTCTGTGGCTAACAATAACTACAAAATTTCACGACATAAGGTCAGACTACATTAAAGACGTATTTAATCGGTAACTATGTTTCTTTCACCTCTGTATTTACATTGATTTCGCATTAAAATACGATTTGCCAGTCGCGACATACGGGCTACAGTTGATACTTCACACAATGTCACGGCCGGTGACATTGGCGGTGTGCAATGTCAGGGAAAATGTAATATGGTCAATCATGCCTAGTTACTAACTAGATAATTTATTGAGGTATAAGTGCCTTTATTTTAAGAGCCGTGGTAGCTCATTTGGGAGACCGCTAGACTTGAAAGCGTGAGGTCGCGGGTTCAAACTCCGGGCCCGTACCAATGAGCTCTTTGGAGGATTTTCTTTCTTATGTACGGATTGTATCTTATGTTGGTGCAGAAACATGGACACATGAGGCTGTGCACAAAATCAGAGTAGCACAGAGAGCCATGGAGATATCCATGCTAGGCATCAAACTCCAAGACCGAGTTTGTAATACCGAAATCCGACGAAGAACAAAGGTTCGAGACGTCGGAATCGCGGTAATGAAATTAAAGTGGAGCTGGGCAGGACACGTTGCTAGGCGCAGTGATGACAGGTGGAGTAAGGTCTTAACAGAGTGGTGGCCGAGGCAAGGTAAGCGGAGCGTTGGTTGTCCAGCTGCAAGATGGGTCGACGATATTATTACTATCGCGGGTCGAACCTTGACTAGATTAGCACAGGACCGAGGCAGATGGCATAGCAAGAGAGAGGCCTATACCCAGCAGTGGGATAAAGAAGGCTGTGGATGATGATGATGATGATGATGTACGGATTTTCATGCCATTGGCTTTTCGGTGAAGGAAAACATCATCAGGAAACCTGCATACGTACGGAGAAGGATTTCAATGGCATATGTGAATCCACCGATCCGCACTGGGCCAGCGTGGTGGATATGACCCAACCACCCTTTCAGGGGTAGGCTAAAAGTCCAGCAGTGGACTGTTAAAAGGCTGATTATGATGATGATAAAGTGCCTTTATTCATCATCATCAGCCAGAAGACGTCCACTGCTGAACATAGGCCTCCCCCTTTAACCTCCACACTGAACGACAGCCTGCCTTTTGCATCCACTGGATGCCAGCGACTCTCACTATGTCGTTCGTCCATCTAGTGGGAGGCCTACCTACGCTGCGTAGTGCCTTTATTAACTCAACTAAATACAAGCTAATACTAACACTACAAATACAGTTAGACTGCCCATAGACCATTAAAGGTATAAAGACAATCCAATTGCTAATTCCAGTTATTTTGCCAGTCTTTATCTACATTTGCCAAAGCTTGTCAGTAAAAATCATAAAATAAACTACAACAGAATTTTTCTACCAATAATAACTAATTCAATTACTCGTAAGATTTAATCTTTACAGCTCAAATACAATTTTCCCTGCTCTATATTTACCTATCTAATTCTACCCCATCTTTTCTTTACAGGTAACTCATCCTGTGATATCAGCTCTCCCAACGGGTAAATTCTTTGAAATTCGACGTTACTTTCGACTTGGGAATTAAATTTCGCCTCACAATCGGTTTGCTTGGGTAACACAAAGACTTTAGAAAGCAATAAGGTCTAGGATTTACTGCGATTGTCTGCGATGTGTTATTTTAGTTAGTCTGGTTAGATCTATAGTATTAAAGTTTTGGTACTTCCAGTTTAATCAACGAATCTCTTTTCAAACTACTTTAATAAAATAAGCTCAATTCGACTCATCATCATCATCATTTCAGCCATAGGACGTCCACTGCTGGACATATCCCTCCCCCATTCCGTCCGTCCATCTTGTGGGTGGACGTCCTACACTGCGAGGTCTCCATTCGAGAACCTTTCAGCCCCATTGGCCATCAGTTCTGCGTGATATGTGCCCTGCCCATTGCTACTTATTCGACTGCCTTTTTGTGTGTTAAAAGACATTCGCCGATAGTGAAACGATTTCAATAATTTCTTTTTTAATCAACATGCTATATCTTTTTCTTAAATATCTTCCTTAATTATTAATATTTTTTTTTAGGTGAATGGCTCCATTTATTATTAGCTTTTTAATTGACTTCAAAAAGGGGAGGTTTTCAATTCGGTTGCATTTTTTTATGTTTGTCCCTCAGAACTCCCTCATACATTTATGAGCCGATTTGGGAAATTATTTTCTTATTTTTATTTTTTAAGGATATATTTTTGCTTCGCCATTGCCATTAAAATGGGTTCAGTAGTTTGGCTTTTAAATCAAAATAACTGGAAAATTCGTATTCTAAATTACTTATTTTACTAATTCTAAAGGCGGTTTTTTAAATTTATAATTATTTATCTGACAATATAAAATGATCATAAGCAAGCTCAAAGTAGCACAACGAGAGGGCTATGCTCGGGGTTTCTCTGCGAGATCGAATCCGAAATGAGGAGATCCGTAGACGAACGAAAGTCACCGACATAGCCCACCGGATTAGCAAGTTGAAGTGGCAGTGGGCAGGGCACATATCACGCAGAACAGATGGCCGATGGGGCCGAAAGGTTCTGGAATGGAGACCACGGACTGGTAAGCGCAGCGTAGGACGTCCACCCACTAGGTGGACAGACGACCTAAAAGAGACCGCAGGGAAACGCTGGATGCAGGCCGCTTCCAACCGGCCCTTTTGGAGATCGATGGGGGAGGCCTATGTCCAGCAGTGGACTTCCTATGGCTGAAATGATGATGATAAAATGATCAGTCAAAGTAGCCTATTGCTTTATCTGTGCTATTGCCCCACTGGCTACAACAGTGATACAAGTCGAAACCTATATATAAATTATAACAGTTCAGTTTCTGTTGAACGTCCATCGATCATCTCCTGTTATCTCGGAACCCCACTCGTCAGCTTATCGACAGATAACAGGACGCGTTACGTACTTTCTACGGAGAAAATAATTTACGCGGGAAATCCTATACGTGAGCTGTAGAATATAAGAATTTGCGGTTTTTATGCATCGAGATACAATACCTAAAGAATCACAATCTCACATGAGTCAAAGTGAAAAAAAAATATGTCCGAACCAATACTTTTAGTTAGTTAAAACCGCCGACTTTTTGGTTAGTTACAAGGTAACTGCGATCCGACTACAACGCCGCGCGATGCCAGAGCTAGAGAGAAAAATCGGGAAAATTAATAATAATCTCTTCTCTATCTCTACACAGTATAAATTGTAGTCGCTTTCCGCGTCTGTATGTCTGTCTGTATGGCCGCTAACTCCTCCTAAACCACGCAACGGATTTTGATGCGGTTTTCACCATCAGTTAGATACTTTTGCACGGAAGGTTTATATAACTAGCGACCCGCCCCGGCTTCGCACGTAAATTACACCCGTGCGAAGCCGGGCGGGCGGGTCGCTAGTTTATAATATAACGCTTTATTAAAAGACCACAAAAACAAGAATAGTATAAACATTACAATAAAACTATTATCTAGGCTTTTAACAGGCGACCTTAACGCTTAAAGCGATATCTTCAAGGCAAGCGTGGCAAAAATACAAAAAATAAAACATATATCAATATACAAATAACTTTAAATCATTATAAATGTTATTTGAAAAATATATAATGTGAATATTTAAAAAAAAAAGAGCGTGGCAGAAAAAATACGGAGTTACCGTCGACACCCAGTTAGTAGACGTAATCGAGTATCGTGACTATGGAGGGTGTGGGTAGGGAGGGAGTGTGACGAGTGAGCGACAGTGTTTTTAGGGTTTCGTACCCTATTACTAAGCCTACGATGTGTGTCTGTCTGTCCGTCCGTCCGTCCATACGTAAGTCCGTCTGTCTGTCTGTCTGTCTGTCCGATCACCGAAGTTAAGCAACGTCAGGCGCGGTCGGTACTTGGATGGTCACCCGCCTGGGTATTGATGGGATGTTGTCTTTTTGCTCAATTTTTTGTACTTTAGTAGCTAACAACTTATGTGGTGGTACGTAATCCTCAGTGCGCGAGTCCGACTTGCACTTGGCCCGTTTTATTTATTCATTTATAATACGCTTGCGTTTGACCGCCATCTCGCCTAATGTTTAGCGATGCTGCGGTCTGCAATGGAGCACACTTGCCTAGAAGAAACCGATCCACTCGTCTTGAAGACACTCCAAGATATAACCGTTACTATTGCTCATGGACCGTTGACAGTCTAAAACCAATACAAATGCTGAAGGCTAACTACCAGTAATTGGCAGCGAATCCACCATGCCAAAAATATTTTATTAATTAACTTCTAGCCAAGTACGGCAATAGGACAGCGAAACGGTATCTTTTTCGTAAGTAGAAATTTTTGCAGGAAGATGATTTGTGCAAATAGGGCGTTAATTAAGTTAGGGTTCTTTGATGAGATTGCGTAATTAAATTTTGCTTTGGGAGTGGTTTTCCAAGCTTTTCCTTAAGAACGTTATGTTGAGATAATTCTTACAAAATTATTTGAAAGTGTGTGAAGCAATTATTTTCACTTCATATACATGCAGACTGTAAAAAAACCGAAAACGAAGACTGAAAAATGAAAAAATGAAAAATATTTTTATTTGCATAAACATAGGCTTACATACTTGTTTATAAAAAAGAAATACACACTGGCTTATGTCTATGAAGGAAATACTGATTGTTGACACTACGATTCCTGCACTAGGCTGGGCCTGTATCGCAGGAAACTGATACGGTTTATCCAACTCAACATTTTGTTTGCCTCTAGTTAGCATAATATTATGTTCATATTGTTATAAAGAAGGTAGTTTTAAACAAAGGTGCTCATTTAAAACCAGTGATAAGTATATTTATGCTTATATACATTTATCACTAATTGGTTATTTTATATATTACTATAATTAACACTCAATACATGAATAAATATAATATAATACAATATAATATCATAAAATACAATATAATACAAATGCATTCCCTAGTACATTTTATTATTATTAAAGCAATGACAGTATACGAGTAGGTAAATTATTATCAATAATATATATAAGTATCATCAAGATAAAATCTTTAGTATATCCTCTGTCTCCTTGTAGCTGAGTGTTTTTAGAAACTTGTTCAAAGTCTTTTTGGCTTCACGAACAGACATTTCTTTTAGATTGCAATGTTTGATCACCGCGTTGTAGACATGAGCTCTTATGAAGTTACCAAACCGACGAGCAAAAGACGTATTTACATGGGGAAAAGGTATTTTGTAACATCTCTTTTTAAGGGTTTTATCATAACTATCAGCGGCAAGTGTAGACTTATGTACGGAGAGCGACATTTTTAAAATGAATAGCTGTCTCACACTTAGCACACCGCTTTCCTTAAAAACATCTGTAGTAGGATATCTAAATGGTTTCTTCATCATTACTTTAAGTACAGATCGCTGCGCCCTCTCCACTAGAATAATGAAAGTCATGGCAGCACTACCCCAACATGCTATGCAGTAACTTAGAAGAGACTGACATAATGCAAAATAAACTGACAACAGTGTGTCTGAAGTAGTGATGTCACGCAAGTTCTTCATTATGCCTATAACTTTTCGTACACGGGCAGAGAGTGCAACTATGTGACATTTGAAACTTAAATTTTCGTCTAAAGTTACACCCAGATATTTAATTGTTTTAGACCTACTTAATGTTTCACAGTTACATGATTCTTTGTCAATACAATAGAGTTTATGAAGTTTAATGTTTGACTGCAATACTGGCGCTGAAGCAGCTGTTTTGTGGAAGCAAAGATATACAGTTTTTTTGGCATTCAGCGTCAGTAAATTATTTTGTAGCCACCCAAAGATATTAGACATGCCTAGCTCTGCATACTCTAAAGCTTTCTCCCAAGATGGACCATGAAATACAATGGCAGTATCATCAGCGTAGCAAACAATCTCTGCGTTTTCAATTTGCATTTCATGAATATCATTAATATACAAATTGAAAAGCGTTGGACCTAATATGCTACCCTGTGGTACCCCAAAATCAATAGCCTGTGTGTTACTCCGCTCGTTACCAATCTTCACGCACTGCCTCCGTCCCAATAAATAGCTTTTGAACCAGTCAGAAGCAACTCCCCTAATACCAATTTTGTTAAGTTTTTCTAAAAGAATTGGAACGGAGACAGTGTCGAAGGCTTTGGCCAGGTCTAAGAACACCGCAACACATCTCTGTTTATTATCCAGCTTGCAAGCCACCAGCGAAGTTAACAACGAAACTGCATCTTCAGTACTCTTACCCACTCGGAACCCAAATTGTCTTGGTGATAAAACATTGCGCGAATCTAAAAATTTCGTTACTCTTTTATTTACTAGCTTTTCTAATATTTTTGAAAAAGACTGGTGATGGAGCTTGTGATTGCTGATATGAAACCATAAAAAATATCTGTTTTTTTTTTAATTTCACAATCTTGTACATGTCTTCTTTATGCATGGTGTAAGTGGTCTAAAACGGCTTCTTACGCTTTAGTGCATAATTTTTTTTGACATTTTGTATAAATATAGTATTACGTTTTCTGAAATAAAATTCATAATTTAATATTTACAAATATCTCATTTAAAAAAACACTTAAAACTATAAATTCTAATCTTAACAAAATAATTAATAAATGAAAATTAAAAATTATTAACTAATTAATTTTATGGAATTTTAATTTCTTTATAGAAATATTATATTTTAGTGTAAGATGCAAATTAAGAATTGAATAAGTCTGCTTTTTATGCACTTCATGCATAAAAAAGTTTACACCTTAAAATATTTCAAAGATGTTCAGTGTGCAATATATTTCAGGTGGAAAGTTAGCCTAGATCTTTAATAATACCCATAGAACGGGGTATTATTAAAGACCCAGACATAACTTTTGAAAAAAACAATAGTTATTATCAATTAGATATAGTTCAATTAGTAATAGACTAATATCGATTAGTCATATAGTTATGGGCTGATGATGATGATGATGATGTAGTTATTAAAACCCTACTTCAAAATTAGTGAAATACGCAATTTCAGCTGAGTGTTCGAATCCGAATTTTTCTGTTATTTTAATTTAAAAGTCAAACTATAGAACCTTATTCATAAAATTTAACGGAACTTAAAATAGGGCTAATTTGAAAGTAGGTATTATCCTTTCAAATAACAAAATAATTTTCCAAATAGGTTCATAAATAACGGAGTTCTTAGGAAACAAACATAAAAAAACTAATTGAGTACCCATTTTTTAAAACACTGTTTTAAACTATCACGTTTATTGTTCACTAAAGTTATATGATTATTGATGCCATAGCTGAGCATCTGCTGGACTCGGGTCCTAACCACTGAATTGAATTCCACAATCCTAAAATCTTGTCCACCGAACGCCATTACATACCAAGGCTAGTAAAGGAAACTATTGAGATCTCGAAATGCCAGAATTTCAATCGAGGTGATGATTTTCAACTCGCCAGTGCGTGGAATCCAGTATTAAGTTGTTTTAAAAATAAAAGTCCGCGTTCAAAATACTATACGCAGTGATACAGTGAGAGCGGTTTCGCACTACGTCCGATCCGAATCCGATCCGAATCCGTGAAAATACGTTCCGAAGTTGTCGTACAACTATTTGTATGGTAGGTTACGCACTAGATCCAATTTCCGTCATCCGAATTCTCTCCGTCATCCGTAAATTTCCATTTCGGAATAGATTCGGAAGTAGACGTCGATTGAAAGGACTCATGATCAACGACGTGAACACTCTGCTGTGGCTCCGCCTAAAATTATTGCTTGGATTTGTATCAGAGATCGGACTAGTGCGTATGCAATATCCGAATTCGATCCGAGTTTTCTAGATCCATATTTTCACGGATTCGGATCGGATTCGGATCGGACGTAGTGCGAAACCACTCTGAGTGTGTTTTGTCGGGACTTAGGATCGAGTTCGAGTTCCAATAATAACCGTAGCAAAAGCCTAAGAAAGAGGGTAGGTCGGTATGTCTGCACCTAACTTTTTAACTGTTCGATCAACCACCCGCATCCTTCAGTCTTCCCGTGAACATGGTGCATGTAACTGCGCCGAAATATCGGGAGCTCATTCCACAACCCTTTTTTAAAATCGGTAAATAATAGAACTGTTTCAAATTTACTTATTATAAATCATTATAAATAAATAATAAATTATAAATCATTTCCTCGCAATTAAAGTGAAAATCCGAGTGCATAACTAGTGCATAAAACTCTTTTTATCCTCAATATAAATATCCGCTCTCACCTGCGGCTCGGACTCAGCTAAAATGACACTTATTCTAAAATCTACTATTGATCTAGTAGAATAAAGATTTATAGGAATATAAAATATCATGCAACTCCTAAAAGCAGCGATCTACTAAGTTACTAAGCAACAGTTTTACCACAACTAATTGTTTCATGGCGTTATAAAATACGTTTTCCTTGCCAGCAAGTGAAGTGAGAAATGATTGCATGTAATCAGGTCACTAGGACTTAATGACACTTACTTATCTACATAGTTGTTTATGGGACCATTGTTTTACAGATACGCAACACACACAGGGCTGGAATAAATACATTACAACACATTTAATTAACAATATTTATTATACATACTTACATATATTTTAAAGTGATAAAAGCTTGCGACATGATATTAATGTAACCGTTATTTGAAGAACCCACTTTATACTTTTTGTACGATACCGTATACAGGGTGTAAGGGGAACACTCTTGAAGCCAAAAGAAAGTAATTGTACTCATCAATATGAACAACTTTTACTATGGGACCAGCCCTGAAATCGCGAAAAAAATATCAGCTGTTCCATACAATTTGTCGAGTGCCAATGACCGTTTTCTATAGAACAGCTGATATTTTTTTCGCGATTTCAGGGCTGGTCCCATAGTAAAAGTTGTTCTTCCCCTTACACCCCGTATAAAGAAAGGGTCTACTAAGCCGAAAGGGGGTCATTATACTCATCAATATGAACAACTTTTACTATAGGATCAACATTGAAATCGCGAAAAAAATATCACCCTCATCAGGATGTATCTACTAAAGCGAAATTGTACTGGTCATAGTGTGCAAAATGTGTTCCAACCTAACATGTTTCTATGGAACACCTGATTTTATTTTTGGTGGTTTTAGGGTCAGCCTCATATTAAAAGTTGTCCATAGTAATGAGAACAATGACCTTTCGGTTTAGTACACTCTTTCTGCGTAACGTAAAACTGTAATATACGAAAATTGGACTGACCTTGCCTAAAGTAATAGGCGGCCAATTTTCTGTCACCTCAAATATCTTGTGGGCGTATACGTAAATCATTTCAATGTGCGAAGAGGTTTGTTTCCGTTTTTCCACTAAAACGAGTTTTTAATAGAAATATATATTTTTCGACGCTGGACGCAGGCCACTTCCAACCTGCCTTTTTGGAGATCGATGGGGGAGGCTTATGTCCAGCAGTGGACGCCCTATGGCTGAAACGATGATGATGATGATCTTTTTCGAACCAAGCTTGTATGAAATGAGTGATCGGATCGGTGTGCTGATTAATATGAGCCCAAACAGTGCCAGTCTACTATTATCCATCGATGAGTACCATTGTCCACCGTTACCATCATCAAATCAGCTCACTGTCATCATAATATTGTATTGTCATCGGAACTTGACAGGTATCCCAAATTTCAGCTCAATCAAACACCGGGAAGTAGGTCAAATACTTACAAGATTTGATTACAGACAGACGTCTGTAATTAAGTCTTGCTTGCAGTCATCATCATCATCATCAGCCAGAAGACGTCCACTGCTGAACATAGGCCTCCCCCTTTAACCTCCACACTGAACGACAGCCTGCCTTTTGCATCCACTGGATGCCCGCGACTCTCACAATGTCGTCGGTCCATCTAGTGGGAGGCCTCCCTACGCTGCGTCTTCCGGTTCGTGGTCTCCACTCCAGAACCTTTCTTCCCCATCGGTTATCGGTTCTTCGAGCGATGTGGCCTGCCCATTGCCACTTCAACTTGCAAATTTTAACAGCTATGTCGGTGACTTGCTTGCAGTATAAGCTTGTAAAAAGAAGACGAATACACATTACACAGGCACGAGGTTAGTTAAAGTCTTAAATTGAAACATTTTTTTTTTGATATGATCAATTATCTTTGGGTATGATGGTAAGGAATCAGCCTGCGAGAATGTGTCAGCTAATCGCAGTAACGATTGACTTCCTTGAGATCTGGCGCTGCTGCAACAGTGCCAACGCATCAAAAGCTTATTTCTTCCTCCAATTCACTAGTGGACAGTAAACGGCAATAAACGAGATCTACAAACGAAAACAAGTTTTGTTTGTAAACAGTCCATTGAGGATTCACTGTGTAGGGACAGTCAGTACCTGAGATATCTATATTGTTAAAACCTTTCTACTTCTAAAGAGAACTATGAAAGTCGTAGTAAGCTCTAGACTTTGGAGGATGAACGAGTGTTTCGAGCGATATCCACAGGGGAGTTTCTTATGTAATTATTTACCGCTTTATGGTTGATATTCCGAAAACCCGTACGAAGCGCTTTAATTACTTTATTGTGAGAACAGCTAGTCTGTGGAATGCGCTGCCTTGCAAATTTCGTTAGCATAATGCGTGGTATGTGACGTCACAGACAAATTCCAAAGGCTAGAGTTGAAGTGCCCTCGCTGTTGTAACGGTTGTAACGAAAGCTTTTTGACTTATTGTGAAAATTTAACTGATCAATGGGACAGTTGCAAAAAAGCCGATGACTATAATGACAATTTGTATGACATACTAATTTTATGTTGACATATTTTTACAGCAATTTGTTGTATTTATTTTATTAGTAATTTTATATTGTTATTCCTATTTTTACTAGGAAATCTATTTTAGTTTAACAGTATGTGAGATAAATGTTAGTGGAATTTGTCCGTTTTTATTCTCAATAAATAATTTGAATTTGAATTTGAAGTACTATTCTAACATCTAAATATACTCATTGGCTGAATCATGAAGAAATCTCGTGAACTACTTAGTAGAAAATGTAACGCTGTAGGTAAGTAGATTGTACTTTTTTCCGAAGCTCGTCCACTGTCTTCCACTGCAATCCTGCGGAAGTGGCAGATTGTCTGAATGAACTTCTTGACGTCGTGCCAAGATCGTGTCGCCGCCGGTGGTTCTTATTTATTGAACGTGACACACAGTGGCGGTGTTTTGACTTTACTATCTAAATGAGTCTGGGCAATGAGTGTGATTGCATTGTGGTAGGTCAACAAAATACTGGTGACTAAAGGCGATAATGCAATGCAAACAGAATACCTAGTAGGAGTTTTTTCAGTTGCGTTTACCTACTTGCTTCATCATAATAACCTTTTAACAGTCCACTGCTGGACTTTTAGCCTACCCCCGAAAGGGTGATTGGGCCATATCCACCACGCTGGCCCAGTGCGGATTGGTGGATTCACATACGCCATTGAATTCCTTCTCCGTACGTATGCAGGTTTCCTCACGATGTTTTCCTTCACCGAAAAGCCAGTGGTATGAAAATCCGTACATAAGCTCCAAAGAGCTCATTGGTACGGGCCCGGGGTTTGAACCCGCGACCTCACGCTTTCAAGTCTAGCGGTCTCCCAAATGGGCTACTACGGCTCCTCTTTCAAGTCTAGCGGTCTACCAAATGGGCTACCACGGCTCCTCGTTTGCTACCTACTTGCTTACTTAATTACAATTTGTATGAAACTAGCGACCCGTCCGCCCGGCTTCGCACGGGTGTAATTTACGTGCGAATCCGGGGCGAGTTGCTAGTTAATGGTCGCGATTCTTGCATGCCTCACTAAACTAGACTTAACTAAAATAAGTTTTGAATTTTAGTGCGTAATAAGTCAAAACGTATTCCCGGTTTTGGTCTAACTAAATTTGGTCCGCCCTCTAAGGATTCTCTAATTTGTGTTGGCTAGTTGCGCTACGCGGCACCAGGGGGCGCAGAGGAAACGAATCGAGATTTTTTGTCTATGGCAGAACAGCAATCTATGGTACTAAAAAAGTAAAAAATGGAACGGCATTGCCATATACACAGATTTGTTTATATTTGTACGAACATTAAAAATTAAATATAGATGATCCATGATTACAATAATAATATGTGGTATACTGGATACTAAATGTTTAATATTACGATTAAAGGACATTGAATCCACGATCATGAAAGTTATAACAAACAAACAAGTGTGTCAGGTGGGGTTTTGGCGCCAAGCGCCAATCTGGAAAAAAACATGTCGGCTCGTTGGATTATTTTCCTAAACTTGTGTATTTTCGCGTGTTAATGTGTAGTAAATGGTGAATCATTATTTATTAAGTGCTCGTAAGCGTGCTCAAGTGTGGGAAAGTGATATAACGAGGTGAAAAATGTCTTCTCGTGTTGTTTCCAAAACTCCATAGGAGCCTCTTGTAAATCACCACAACTTTACAGGGGCATGAGTTTGACTTGACCGTGACTTACTTTGCTTGACTCTGACTGTGACTATATCTTGTTTGACGCTTTTAATACTATGTAACATGTACATGATTAATATTACGACTAAAGGACAATGAATCCACGGTCATGAAAATTTTTACGAAATTTTTGTTCCGTCCAAACGGATTCGAAATGTCTCGTATTTGTTTCAGGCGGATTTTCTCTTTGCAATGCCTGTAATTAAATATTACAAGGAGTAATCAAAGCCGTTTAGCAGTAGGTATATCGAGAAAATACGAAACCAGTAAAAATAGATAGGTATAACCTGTTAGTTGCATTATTTACTTAGGTACCTCTCCCTATCTGACGAATAAATATGAGCTATAACAGCATATTCTTCCATTCCAGCTGAAATATTTGTTTTTCCGGTATATTACTTACTTATACTCTTTTTATTTGTTCACTTCTATAAACTCAAATGCACTGACCAAATTTAATCGTCATCTATTTAGGTGCCGACTTATTTTGGTTTGACGTTTCTTATTTTAGGTCGAAATCGAACTAAAATGGTAACATCAGAATACCTTTTCACTATGTTGAGTAACTAAAATGATTTAGGTGGAATTTCTCTAAAATATAGTTTAGGGTGGCGCATCAGAATACGAAAAGACGTTTGACAGGACTAAACTATAATTTTAGTTAAGTTCTCTCTAAAAATGCATGCAAGAATTGCGACCAATATAAACCTTTCATGAAAATGTATCTAACTAATGGTGAAAACCGCATCAAAATCCGTTGCGTGGTTTAGGAGGAGTTAGCGGCCGTATAGACAGACAGACGCAAAAAGCAACTTTAATTTATACTATGTAGAGATGCATTCAAGACTTATCGTCGTGTCCCCTCCGCATCGCTTCGTGTATTATCCCATGAAAGATTTAAGAAATATATTGTGTACATCCAAAAAATCCATCGTACCGCTTCCGCAACGATTCGTGTATTATTCCATGAAAGATTCGAAGAGAATATACATGGTGCATCCAAGACTTTTTTCATCATGCCGCCAGCGCAACGTCTCGTGTGGCTGTGCCGTTGTATATCTGCACCTGACCGAATGATAATGCTAATGTCATTCAAATTGGCCGATTTCCATTCTCTAATCAAGATAATGGGCGGACGTTCTACATTCGGTCGAGGATTCCACGAAACAAATTACAATTTATGTTAATACGTCTCGAAATTAATGGAACTTTCAATTATTGAACTACCTGTACCTTACCCGGTTACACCCGAGGGGATAATCTCTCAAAAAACCGTTTTTTTCGTAAATAAAAGATCCTATGTTACTTTCAGGCCCTCTAACTCATCATCATTATAATCAGCCTTTTAACAGTCCACTGCTGGACTTTTAGCCTACCCCCGAAAGAGTGATTGAGCCATATCCAACACGCTGGCCCAGTGCGGGTTGGTGGATTCACTTACGCCATTGAATTCCTTCTCCGTACGTATGCACTATGCAGGTTTTCTCACGATGTTTTCCTTCACCGAAAAGCCAGTGGTATGAAAATCCGTACATAAACTCCAAAGAGCTCATTGGTACGGGCCCGGGTTTTGAACCCGCGACCTCACGCTTTCAAGTCTAGCGGTCTACCACGGCTTTTAGGCCCTCTAACTATCTCTATGCTAAAATCACGTTAATTCGTGGCTGGCTAAAAGATAAACAATTAAACGAACCAACAAACAAACACATTTTTGCATTCATAATATAAATATGAATCTGAATATGTAATTACAAATTGAAAAGGTTAAAAATCCCCGGTAAAAAAGCTGTTAATCTTCAAAACAAATTTAACCAAAATAAATATATTAATTACTAAGAAAAATATTGAAAACCTAAAACAATTACTACTTTAGTTATATTATGTACCTATCTAATATATATTTTGAAAGAAAAAAAAACATAAAAAAGGTCATTTACTTAAATTCAAATATTTTGTTCTTGTAATAGCAATAGAAAAAAGACATGAAACGAAAGTTGTTAAGTATTATGTAGGGGACGCCACCTGACATAGATTCTTGATATAAAAATAACCTTGTATAGTAATTCAAGTGTAGGTTTTAATTTGTTTTATTACTTCATGTTGGCTTGTGGCTCAACGTAGTCACCAATCAATTCATTGAATGAGTCACCACGACAGCTATTTTCAACGACTGGAACTTTGCTGATCTATTAAAACCGAGCAGCTGAGCGCTAGATAAAGATAAAGATTATTTATTTGCACAAAACACGAGTAAATCATACACACATTTAAAAACGCATGCACAATAGGTGGGTTAAAATATTTGTCACTTTGTATCATGTTTTGCCTAGTTTGTAGGCGTACAAATCTAGAGATATGGTATAAAAATACCGTAAACATTATTTATACAAAAAAGTATTACTTAAATTAACTGTCGAAATAATTTCAAAAGTTTAGATATGATGTCACTAATTTAAATAGTTAACAGATATTACACACATTGGTACATATTTTTTACCTATATTAAATAATACGTGATAAGTCCCGATAAACATTTAAAACATGTCTTCAAATCGCGAAAGTTTAAAAATTACTAGTTAACAGATAGACATTACTATAATTGTATGATAAACAAATTGACCTATTGCAGTCATTACTATCGTCCAAGATACCACAGTGCCTCAAGACGAGGGTCTTTGACCAGTGTGTATTGCCAGTGATGACATATGGTACTGAGACGTGGTCCTTGACTGTTGGCCTTTTGGAAAAACTCAGAGTCACTCAGCGGGCAATGTAGAGAGCTATGCTCGGAGTTTCTTTGCGCGATAAAATTCGAAACGTGGATATTCGCCAAAGAACCAGAGTCACCGACATAGCTGTTAAAATTTGCAAGTTGAAGTGGCAATGGGCAGGCCACATCGCTCGAAGAACCGATAACCGATGGGGAAGAAAGGTTCTTGAGTGGAGACCAGAAGACACAGCGTAGGTAGGCCTCCCATTAGATGGACCAACGACATAGTGAGAGTCGCTGGCATCCAGTGGATGCAAAAGGCAGGCTTTCGTTCAGTGTGGAGGTTAAAGGGGGAGGCCTATGTTCAGCAGTGGGCATCTTCTGGCTGATGATGATGATGATGTAATTACTAAAATTTAGCATTTATAAAATAACTTTGTAATAACATTTCTCGACTAAAAGTTTTTTTAGTTTTGTTTTAAATTTACTATATTTTAGATCCCATATTGAAATCGTAGAAACTACGACAAAATCACTGTGACTCATGCCATACAAGTCTATGGGGACGCCAACTTAATTTGATTATAATAACAAATGGATGACGTCAATATACACACACTAACATAAATCAGAATGCATTATTTAACATGAATTATTGAATACTGTACTTAGCATTTATACATAACATTATACCAATTATACGTACAACAGGAGCTTGTGATCCACAGTGACGAGCGAGGCTATATAATAATCATACAATTCACATGTGGCCAAGATATAAATAAATAAATATTCGGGACATTTTTTGCACACACGGTCATCTGACTCCAAACTAAGCACAGCTGGTGATATGGCTGCCAGAGACTGATATACAATTATACATACATATATAGTTTTAAATACATACTTAAATCGATATTAACAACCAGATATAGAACAAACAGAAATGTTCACCACAATCATAAATGTTTGTCCTAGGTGGGAATCGAACCCACGCCCCCAAGCTCAGAAGTTAGGTTCACTACCAACTGGACCAACGGGCTATCTAGCAATATGCAACGCGCTAGAGACCCCATGGGCAAGACGCAACGTAATTAGTAAATGAAAAAAAAAACCTCTTCTGTGGTTGTAATATACTAAAGACGACACAGTTCAGGCGTGACGCCAGAGGGACTCAATCCGTCGCATACAGTCATCATGATCATAATCAACCTATCTAAGTCTATTGTGAATTGCAAATTGGACCCGGATTTATCCTAAAACTGCGACCAGAACCCACAGGATGGGTGGCAGCGTCTTTTTCGGCCATTGGCTCCCAAAACACAGTATTTATTACTAGTTCAGAGTCAATGGGTTCATATATTAAAAATAAAATAAATAATATTCGGGACATTTTTGCACACACGGTCATCTGACCCCAAATTAAGCAAAGCTTGTGATATGGCTGCCAGAGACTGATATACATACATATATAGTTTTAAATACATACTTAAATAGATATTAACAACCAGATATAGAACAAACACAAATGTTCATCGCATAAATGAACAATGATGATGTATTATTTTGTCAATTTTTATAATGCCTCATAAATTAATTTGTATTTGTATTTTTAGTACACGGTGTACGTACTGCGATCCCCAAGCTGCCTACCAAGCGTGGAGATTATGATACCACCCCTTTCTAAAAGGGAGGCCTTTGTCCAGCAGTGGATGTTTAATGGCTGCTGATGTGATGTTAAGTCCATTGCTGGACATAAATATACCTTTCTCAAGGCACGCTAAATTTGCACTTATAATAATCTGAAGTCTGTGTAATCTGAATATGAAACTTTATAATCCACCATTATTACACATTCGAAAACACAAGTGTAAAATAAATTGTAAAAGTTGACAAAGGGCACGGACCCATGAGTCCGTTGAAAATCAAAATAAACAATTTAAAAAAAAACACTAGTGTGGGAAAATAATACTTTGATTCGAAATGTTTTTATATAAACAAAAGACATTAGCTAAACAGTCACGCGAATAAATTCAATTCGGTTATAGTTCGAATCGATTTATGGCACTCATGATACCGATGTCCCATACATATTCATATGTATGATAATCGAACAAATTGTTTCAATGTATCGAGTAGGCCGTAATTGAAATTAATAAAACCGCTTTATTTTAGAAAATCTTCGAGAAGTATAATATAAGCATGACACTTCATTCGTGTTCTGTTAACGTAACTTATAGTATCGCGTAGCAAACCGTAGCGCTGGAACCCCACCATTAACTAAACAGTCACGCGAATAAATTCAATTCGGTTATAGTTCGAATCGATTTATGGTACTCATGATACCGATGTCCCATACATATTCATATGTATGCTAATCGAACAAATTGTTTCAATGTATCGAGTAGGCCGTAATTGAAATGAGATAAAATCGGTTACTTGCCCGTTGTAATATATTTTGGTACGAAAATTTACTTATAGGTTACAATATGTAACCGTGATACTTCAAATGAAGTTTTAGTCTGCTAAATGTTTAAATGATAACCACTGCTAAACAACATTCATTTTATATGAACTACACTGTACCTATATAACACTAGCCACCACCGCCTGAAGACTCATCATAGATCAGTGGAAATCACACACTGTGCAATTCCCACGATCCTTCTTGACTCATACCTGCAAAATGTGGAATGAGCTACCTTCCACGGTGTTTTCGAGAAGCTACAACATGGGGTTCTTCAAAAAACGAGTTAATCGAGTCCTAGAGTCGACAACGTATTTGAGACGCCTCTGTTGTTACAAGTATCCATAGGCGACGGTGACTGCTTACCATCAGGCAGCCTGTCTGCTTGTTTGCCACCTATAGCATAAAAAAATGAGCAACCGACTGCACAACAAAGTGCCTTGTGCAAGTTTTTCTAATTGCATTTACCTATTCGATCGCGGTAACGTTATCTAAGATTTCTATAAAATAAATAATCTGTACTAATATTATAAAGAGGAAAGATTTGATTGTTTGTTTGTTTGTTTGCATTGAATAGGCTCCAAAACTACTGAACCGATTTGAAAAATTATTTCACTGACGGGAAGCTACACTATCACCGGGTGTCATAGGCTATAATCTATACCCGTGCGAAGTTGGGGCGGACCGCTAGTTAATTATAAAAAACCAAGGTTTTTTTCGTATTTTCTTAGCAAACCCTTTCATCTGATGCCCATATCATGATGTTAGTTTTTTTTTATTGAAGTTTAATATTAACAAAATCGGTATCAAGAAATTAAAATTCTCAATGTATAACGTTTTCCCCGTAAATTATCTCAAAGTTCCAATAAACAAGATTTAAAAAAACTAGATTTTATCCTATCATCCCAGGGGTCACATAAACAATTTTTCTTAGTAAGATTAAACACCTGCTCTTATTTCAGGCGTGTTTTTCTTAGAAATTCTTGGTCATTTGTTTTTATTGTACACGTAGTGGGATTAAGGTGTCAATGTAGAAGTTCAGTGGTCGACCAGTCTCAAGGGCGTACTACTGAGCGTTGTTACTAAGATGTTTTTACCTTCGACAAAAATAAAATGAATGGACGGGCCCTAACCATTGAAATTGCTCAGTAAAAACGAGTCAAAACCGTCGGACATATACTTCAACACCTAATTATAAAAATTTACAGTATATTTGTTACAAAAAATAGATTCCGGTTTTATTTGTGTATTTACACTTCGGGAAAGCATATAAATGCATAATTTTGACAGATGTTTCGTTATCGCGTAACAATAGACACGTGCTGCACTTCCTACGGCCAGAGATCGACGGAAACGAAATGAGAGCCGGCGCTCATTTCGTTATCTTCAAAAATGCGCTTCTACTGGGCCTGTCCATTAATTTTATTTTGGTCGAAGGTTTTTACTATATACGGTCTATATTAGCTTCATCATCATCAAAGCATTTAACTCTCCACTGCTGAACACAGGCCTCCCCTAGCAAGACACGATAAACATTTAAAAGAATTTCATGTAAACGTAAAATTTCTATTTGAACACCACTTATCAATCATAGGCATTATGTAGGCAACTAAAATAGTGGGTCTTAGATAAAAAATCATAGGGACCATTTTTATAGAGAATTTTAAGATCTACAACTATGCTCTGACGTACTTTTTCGATAAAACTTACCGTTTTCGAGAAAAATCCAAAAAACCTAAAATTTTGACCTTGGGCCCCGAATAAGTCCCGAATAAGTCGCTCACATGGGACTGATGGGGACTTTTGACACTTTATTCCTTGTGGTAAACCTAAGGTCTCTACGAAGATTTGGCTCTGTCGGATTTTTTTTTATTTGATCACTATTTTTATGTCTAAAATGACCGGACTAACAAACAATATTCAAATATTAAACGTAACTGTGATTGGAAAATTTGTTAATTTCTATAGGTATAATGGTCGGAGTATTCTGTGATCTGGATGAACATTATCGTTTATTTAATTTTTTTATGCACGTTTATAATTATGTATTTTAAATGGCTCTTTCTTATTTTTTGCACCTCAAGAACACAAATATTGTTTTTAGGGTTACCTACTCAATAAGTGTCAACATTACTAAGCATTACACATTACACAGACAGTTTTTCTGTCGTTACCTTTTAAAAAAATCGGACGGACGGACAGACGTACGGATATAACAGATAAGGGTTCCTGGGCCCTGATTCTGTAACTACAAACACGCACGTAACGTGCCGTGTTAAGTTTACCTCTAAAAGTTGGTCTTTATTCCTAAGGAATAGAGTCCAAATTCTAAGAGGTTAACTTAACGCGGCGCGTTACGTGCGTGTTAAAGTTACGGAATCAGGGCCCTTGTGTAAAGTGTGTTCGCCGCCCGTTACAGACCATGCGTAGTAACCTGAGCAAGTGCTCGCGCCGGTGGCGTTCAACGTAAATACCCACTCGTGTGGGCAACACTTTAACTCGCGCGAGTAGTGTACTTGCACCAGTTCAAACGACTCACGTGTTTTAAATGTTTATCAGGACTTATCACGTATTATTTTATTTAGCTAAAAATATGTACCTTTCGCTCGACGTTTCAACCATGTTACAATGGCCGTGGTCACGAGCTGACTGAAATCTGCGGGTGAGTCCGGCGAGAAGAGCGGGTGTTTTGTTCTCCTACCCTCACTTGATCTTGAAAAATCGCAGAGTTATCACTACAACACACAACACTGACTGTATTCGTAAATGTCCTAGTACCTACACCGCGGTTTGTACACTTGCTTAATGTGGGATTCCACGACGCCGCTAACCCGCTCACGCACTATTCGAATGATGCGCAGTAGGCGTCGCACGAGTTGGGCGAGAGTACAGAAGCTGTAGCGCGGAGAAACGAAGTTTCACTTGCACCAGGACCAGCGCGAGTGCTACTAAGCACTACCACTGCCACGTGCACTGAGCAAAAAGTATTGTAGGTCGTTGCAGACGATGCGTAGTACTCGTTTACTGTGCATCGTCTGCAAGTTTTTTTTAAATCATTAATAATAGATTTGCGTTTGACCGCTTACTCGCCTGATGTAAAGCGACGATGCGGTCTACGATGGAGCATGCTTTCCTAGAAGAAACCGATTCACTCGTGACTTGAAGACACTCAAATTGTAACTACCGCGGGGAAAACCCATTCAGGCAGCGCATTCCACAGACTAGTAGTTCGCACAATAAAAGTGGATTCAAAGCGCTTCGTACGGGATTTCGGAATATCAACCATAAAGCGGTGATATCATAATGCATGTCACTGAACTCGGTCGGCATTTCGCACTCTTAATAAAACAGTGACCGAATCCAAAATCACAACTTTTTGGGAATCGACAAAAAACAATTTTTAACTGAGTAACAGCGCGCAAGGTGAGGGACGGATAAAGACTCAAGTAGTTATAAACCTTATTGCATATAGAAAACAGGTGTTTTTAATCGCCTAGATTGTAGATCATGCTTTTTTAGGTCGATATTTTACTAAAACTCAATTTACCAAAATTTCGAGTTCGGTCATTGTTTTATTAAGAGTGCGATTTCTCTGCATCCAATTTTTACCCACCTTTGTACGCAGGTCGTCACCGCAGGGTGTCCTATTACTACGTTTGCTTGTACGTGGTCTCCACTCTAGAACTAGTCTATTCCATCGGTTATCGGTTCTTGGGGCATTGTGGCAAGCTAACTGCCACTTTAGCTTACTAATCCTTTGAGCTTTCCATTTTTTTTATTTTCAACTATCCATGGATGTAGACAAACTAAAACAAGAATAACCAAAATTGCTACAAGTGGGAAAAAAGGGGCCTTAAAAATAATCATGCAGGCCTAGCACAGGCCGTGGACAAATTGTCTTTCCACCGTTTTTATCCCGCGAGAAAAAGACAAACGAATCCATATTCTAGCTTTGTCGCGTCTAGGCGTGGATAAAAACGGTGGAAAGACAATTTGTCTACGGCCTGTGCTAGGCCTGCTGTGTGAGTAACCTACAAGCTAATACAATTTCAGTTTTAGTAAGCAAAATATTGTATAATACAGAGTATACAGATACGCCTATGATTAACATCTCCACTCGAGTCTAATACATCAGCCCATTTTTACCCCAGAAACGGCTAGAATCTTTATCGAGTAGCAAACATCTTACTTTATCCCACCTTTGTATAGAATATCAAGTGTTTTGGGACCTTCGCAGTCTACACATCAAAGATTGAAGACTTAAGCCGCGTTCTTACTGCGCGAGTATGCGAGCAGTATTAACTACGCCTGAAAAAACACAAAAGACGTTACACGCTGAGAACGTGTTATAACACAGTAACAATGGTCACTAACAACTCGGTAACCATGGGTTCAAAATTAAAACGCGTCAAATGAATCAAACGTGTCTTCCGATTGGATACTACATTCTCTTAACAAACGTGCTAGCATGCTCCACGTTATTTGACTGTTCAAAACGAGTGCGTTACGAACCTCATCGCGTTAGCAAACTTGACTTTATTAATAGTGTAATTCCGCTTCTACGTCGCTCAAGTACAATAAGGATTTTGAGATAAATTATTTTTCTCTATACATATATTTGTGACGCTTATTGTACCCGAAGCGATGTTGAAGCGGAATTACACTACAAGTAAGTCATATACAAATAAAATATGGAATTTCGCATAGTAACGCCTGATTCAATCAACTATCAACAAACTTGACATTACTAATTCCACGCAGATAACGTGACGCGGTCGCGTTACGAGTTTATGTGGTCATAACTTGGTCATGAAACAAAAGGCACAGAGTTCATTTTACATTTGAATTTTCATGTGAACACGTCGCGCTTTTGTGACAAGAAATACCATGTAACTTAGAGAATAAGGGCCGTATTGTAGCGGCGTGTGGTTCCGTGTTCTTTTACATTAAACGTCGTAACTACCACACCTTACCACACATATGCGAGTTATTCAACCGCCTAGTATTAGTGTGTTTTGGATTGAAGGGCAATTTTGTGGCATGATGAAGTTCTATGTTCTGGGTGGCACTTAACTATTATAGGAAAGGTTGACACTGACCATCAGGTGAGTGACATGTTCGCCTCATCACCCAGTGAAAAAGTACCTGATGAAAATATCATGATTGTAGAAAGTACACTCATTCAATTGTTCATTACAATCATAAAAAATTACAAATCGTGATTACAAATTTAAATTTTGTATGGGGGTGTTTTATAAATATGTTACGAATAGGAATATTAGTACTTTGTCCACAGTATTTTCTGCGCCTTTATTGTGATATAAAATTAGAATCATAAAAAATATGCTCAAAATTTAAGTTAAAATACTTACTTCATTTTTCACAATACTCCCCGCGCGTTTAACGAAAATGTGGCTTCAATTCTTTCTTTAGTGCTATTCAGTGCACGCGATACGATATCTTGAATCTTGCTCTGGTGTGGCATTTTTGCGAGAAATGGTGATTGTATATGACTTCACCAGGCATTATGTGACGTCACGAGGCATTAACCTCTTTTGTGAATGGAGATTGTGTGACGTCATAAGCCATCTTACCTCTTTTCGTATCACATTCTGTTATGCTACTGGGTGAAGGTTAGAGAGAAGTGTTTCGGAACGTTTCGATCCAAAGTTTGAGTTAGTACGGGACCCGGCTGCAAGATTACTCCGCTCATATAGTTTTTAATCATAATTTTTAATTAATTTCATTGTTATTAATTAAATTTGTCAATCAAAGTGTTGTATTGACTAGCGCAATACTAACTGTCTGCGAGCGAGTCTTACAAAAACTAAAAAAAAACCACATAATTAAGTACGTTTTTTTCACAGAAAAGAGAAAGTAAATAGAACGGATATGAGAAGGAAAATCTGTTACCAGGCATTATGAGTGAACCTTGATTGAACATTCTTGTTTAGATCAACGCGTCGAACTCCGCATCACAGTTGCTAACTGATTTCAAATGACTGACGTTTTGTTTATATAGGTGCAACTGGCTACAACAAATTTCTTACAAAAATGCCTTGACAGCCGTTCTAATTTACCCAAAAAGAAATATTTTCTGTGATTTTTTTACAGGCTGAATTACAACATAGACTACTTGTTATTTTTATTATATTTATTTTGTTTTTCATTTACTTACTGGCTAAATAGATAAGATGTCTAAAACCAAAACTAAACAAAAAAAAAAACAGAAAATTCCACAAAGTTTTTGTTATCGAATCGCTCCATATAAACACAGAAGGGCTTCCCTTAGACTCGGCGCTTACATGAAAATATAACTCCCATCGGCCCTTTTACGAGGTACCCCCATTTGTTTTATTTATCTACCCCCTGTCTTGTCAATTTAGTTGTGAATGTTTCAAATACGGAACTCTTCTATTCGTTCATTTATTTAGGGTTCTGGATATTTTATTGGAGAGGGATGTAATTTTGAAGTTATTACGAGAAATATGGTGAAGTACGCGGCTTGTTCTGTGGTAGTTCCGTGGAAGACACGCTACGCCTAGTTGGAAGTGGATGGATGGATGGATGGGGCATGACCAACTATTATTAAAGTGGTACGTTTCACATAATAAGGTGGGAAATTCAAATTTCAAACAGTTTTCTTGTCCTTGTAGCTAGGACGGGTAATTATTGTAATCGATCACAATGTTTGCGCAAAGTGGTTATAATTTTTTGCAAAATCGTGTAAAGTTATTTATTTATATTTATTATTTAATGCACAATATAACTTATATTTGTTAATAAACAAATTTTTGCTGTTTTAAACGGTTTATTGACAACTGTAAGTATTATGGTGCGTTACTGTTAAATAGCTGTACATGATAATATAAAGAACAACCAACGATTTGCGCAAACACTGTGTCATTTTAAAATAATTACTCAGCATAGCTACAAGGACAAAAAACTGTTTGAAATTTGAATTTCTTACCATAGGTGAAACGTACCACCATAAGGCGAAAAGTAAGCTAAAGTGGCGCCCTCATTAAAATAATACATAACAGGTATACTAAAAATAAGAAAAAAAAATGGACACTTTCCACTTTAGCTTAACTTTCGCTTTAAAATATTGTATTAGTATGTTGCACATGGTTTCGTGATAAAATCTCTTTAGCAGGGCCCTGATTCCATAACTACAAACACGCGCTTTAAGTTAACCTATAAAACTTGGCCTTTATTCAATAAATTAACAGAGAATCAAATTTTTAGAGATTAACTTAAGGCGCCGCGTTTCGTGTGTGTTAAAGTTCCGGAATCAGGGACCCAGTACCAACACGTTCCAAAAAAATTAAAAGAAATATATTAAAAAAATATAAAAATTATAATATAATATTGTAATTTTTTATAATAAAAGTTATCGTGCCAATACCTCTAAATCGCCTTTTTATTCTTCTAAATTTCTTCATCATCATCATTTCAGCCATAGGACGTCTACTGCTGGACATAGGCCTCCCCCATCGATCTCCAAAAGAGCCGGTTGGAAGCGGCCTGCATCCAGCGTTTCCCTGCGGTCTCTTTTAGGTCGTTTGGCCATCTTGTGGGTGGACGCTCTACGCTGCGCTTACTGGTCCGTGGTCTCCATTCCAGAACCTTACGGCCCCATTTTTCATACCTATCGGGTTTAAAATATCTCAAATCCAACTGTCCTAAAAACATTTCTGTTCTTACACCCCCTTCTTACACAAAACGCCAACTCAGAGCTACCGACATCTGGAAGGAAACTTATGAAATGATTAATGTGTTCAGTGTTGCCAACTTTACCATGTAAAATACATACTATTAGAAAACACATGCTGCCAAACGAGCGAGAAACTCCGCGCATTCACGAAAGATTTGTTGTATTTACGTTTTAATAATAATACAAGCTGCTTCTCGCGGTTTTACTCGCTATCCTATAGAAACAGTTTTTTAGGGTTCCGTACCTCAAAAGGAAAAAACGGAACCCTTATAGGATCACTTCGTTGTCCGTCTGTCTGTCCGTCTGTCCGTCTGTCCGTCTGTCAAGACCCTTTTTCTCAAGAACGCGTAAAGGTATCAAGTTGAAATTTATACTAAATACTTGTGTCTATGGTTTCTTTCGGCTGTAAAAAAATAAAAGTTGTAAGTCAGCGCAATCAAAAGATATGAACGTTTATGTCGCATATTTTGCGATTTCACAGGGAAATCAAACCTATAGGGTACTTCCCGTTGACCTAGAATCATGAAATTTGGTAAAAGGCAAGGTCTCATAGCACATATATAGGAATAAATCTGAAAGTTACAAATTTTAAGTTATATCATTTAAAAAATATTATTTTGCTATTACAAACTTACATGTTGTAGTTGGAATGTATAGAAGAACCTTATAGTTAACTACAAAATTAAGTTTGTATTTCAATATTTCAACTTTAGGTTTTTTTGGACTCGCGCTCTGAGGGTTCTGTCCAACGGAACCCTCACAGCACGAGTCCTACTCGTACTTGTCCGGTTTTTTAATAATCATATCTACTAATTATATTAGCGTAAGTGTATTTGTTTTTCATTTTTGATCAAGCATCAAGCAATCAACGAGTTTTTTTATCCTAGAAAAATTTACGGTTTTTGAGATGTTTATTTATGTGGATGAAACCAAAGTGCAGAGCTAATTCAGGATACAAGCTATCTCCTCACCAAATGTACAAACTAATTAAATTAATTATTTAATAAGGCTTGTGTTTGACCGCCTAGTCGCCTGATGTTTGCGATGATGCAGTCTACGATGGAGTACGCTTGCCTAGAAGAAACAGATTCACTCGTGACTTGAAGACCAGATTGTAACTATCGGGGAACACCCATTCAGGCAGCGCTTTCCATAGACTAGCAATTCGCTCAATAAAAGCGCTTCATTTGGATTTTTGATACATTATGCTTTTGAGTGCACACGTCTATCGCGCTCTAAAGCGTGGGTAATCGGTCAACATGTTTTCAACGTTTATGAAAAAAAAAATGATGTATAAAAAAATGGGATCTTTAATAACATTCATCATCATCAGCCAGAAGACGTCCACTGCTGAACACAGGCCTCCCCCCCTTTAATCTCCACACCGAACGACAGCCTGCCTTTTGCATCCACTGGATGCCCGCGACTCTCACAATGCCGTCGGTCCATCTAGTGGGAGGCCGTGGGACGCTGCGTCTTCCGGTTCGTGGTCTCCACTCCAGAACCTTTCTTCCCCATCGATTATCGGTTCTTCGAGCGATGTGGCCTGCCCATTGCCACTTCAACTTGCAAATTTTAACAGCTGTGTCGGTGACTCTGGTTCTTTGGCGAAGGACATTGCCAATTGTTTAATAAAATTTTCGTGTTGCTATTTTATAAGATGGTGGAGCAGATTTTTTTCCTCAGCACAACCTTTTCGTGCCCACCATAGCCGTAACACCAATGCACTCTTTCCCAAAAGCAACGAAACGTTATTGTATTTTTTTTTTTTCATCAGGAGATTAAGAACTGTATTCCACAAAAGCAACGCAAGCACATGCGTCTATTTTTGTCCGTGTTTAAAGATGGATTTAGACGTGAGGTGACCTACGTTATGAAAACAGCTATTAGGTATGAACATTAGCATTCTGCAACAAGTGGTATTGCCAGTAAACTATTTTAGATTTATGAGCGGAAAAGTGGTATTTTATATCGAGAATTTCGATATCTTTTGTGTTGCATCTTTTTGTTTTCAATATTGGGGGATTTTCTTCCTTTATAGGATTCCGTACCTCAAAAGGCAAAAAATTTTGCAAGAAGCAAGGTCTCATAGCACATATACCTATAGGAATAAATCCGAAAGTCATACATTTAAAGTTATATTATATAAAACTAATTATTTTGCTATTACAAACTTACATTTTGTAGTTGGAATGTATTGAAGAACCTAATTGTCAACTGCAAAGTTAAGTTTGTCTTTCAATATTTCAACTTCAGTTATTTTTTTATTTTTAGGGCTCGCGCTCTGAGCTTTCCGTCCATCGGAACCCTCAAAGCACGAGTCCCACTCTTACTTGTCCGGTTTTTTGGGTAACATACCAAAAAGCAGACATAATATGCATAGAACAGACTACTTGTACGCTGCCGATTTGATGTCTACAATCTGATCTGTAGATTTATTGAGGTACCTTAAAAATATTACGTTATTTTATTGACTCAAAATCAAAAACTCAGAATGAAACAGCGGGCAATGGAGAGAAATGCTCGAAGTTTCTTTGCGCTATAGAATCCGGAACGAGGATATTCGCCAAAAAAACACATTCACTAATATAACTATGTATTACCTAAAATTTACAAGTTGACAAGACTAACCTTGAAATCGCAAAAAAACTGCTGTTTCATACATTTTGTCCAGTGTCAGTGACCGTTTTTTATGGAGCAGCTGTTCTTTTGTTGCGATTTCAAGGTTGGTCCTACAGTAAAAGTTGTTCATAATGATGAGTACACTGACCTCCTATCGGCTTAGTAAAGTCTGTATGCGTAACCCTGTATATGGAGCGTCCTTCCCCATAACTGAAAATTTACTTCATGACACACCCCCATATTTATAGACGTTATCTCCGTATTCTCACCCTTAAGGCTTCCTTTAGTCGTGTTATGGCATTTCATCATCATCATCAGCTAGAAGACGTTCACTGCAGAACATAAGCATCCCTCTTAGATTTCCACGACTAAACGACAGCCTGCCATCTGCATCCACTGGATGCCCGCGACTCTCACGATGTCATCGGTCCGTCTAGTGAGAGGCCTACCAACGCTGCGTCTTCCGGTTCGTACCCTATAATGGAAACGCTATAAAGTAACATTATCCAGGATCTCCTTGCGACACATTGGCCTCGTGTTCGTCATGTATAATAATTGTAATATTTTTTAATACAAATGTGAGTCGTGAGACACGACGCGTGGCCATCCTTTGTCTGATGAGTATATATTAACAAATAACAATGATCAAGTAATAATATAGTGGAATACGAAACGCTCGTGCGCTTTTATGTCACGAGTTGGATCTAAACGCCACGATTGACTTTAATTTGACGTTATTTTATCACTATAAACAGATGACCGGTGGGGTCGAATGGTTCTCGAATGGAGACCACGGACTGGCAAGCTCAGCGTAGAACGTCCAACAAGATGGACAGATGACCTAAAAGTGACCGCAGGCACAGAAGACATCCGCAGGGAAAAGCTAGATGAAGACTGCCTCCAAACGCACCTTCCAACCGGCCGAAATAATGAAAAAAAAAACCGGACAAGTACGAGTAGAACTCGTGCTCTGAGGGTTCCGTTAGATGGAACCCTCAGAGAGCGAGTCCAAACCAAAAAACAACAAAAAAGTTGAAAGAAACATAACTTTGTAGTGGACAATAAGGTTCTTCCACACATTCTAACTACATAATGTAAGTTTGTAATAGCAAAACAATTATTTTTGAATGATATAACTTCAAATTTATAATTTTCAGTTTTTTTCCTTTATATGTGCTGTGAGACCTTGACTTTGCCAAATTTCATGATTCTAGGTCAACGGGAAGTACCCTATAGGTTTTGATTTCCTTGTGAAATTGCAAAATATGCGAAATAAACGTTCATATCTTTTGATTGCGTTTACTTACAACTTTTATTTTTTTACAGCCAAAAGAAACCGTAGACCCAAGTGTTTAATATAAATTTCAACTCGATACCTTTACTTGTTCTTGAGAAAAATGGCCTTGACAGACGGACAGACAGACAGACGGACAACGAAGTGATCCTATAAGGATTCCGTTTTTTCTTTTGTGGTACGGAACCCTAAAAATAACACAAAAACAGTCCTTTTGAAGAATCTAATCGAAAATATCTGGTTAAACAAATTCCGAAATTTTCCCACACCCATTACGCTATTTTCAGCGATGGCGCTTCAATTGCGATCGTACTTAATCTATTTTCCGCGGTTTGTTTTTCCATTCCACTCCCGTCTATGAATAGAACGCTTGATTTGCTAATCTACGGTTGATGCTGTTTTGTTTAAAATAAAATGTACTGCGTAATTTTTACAAGCCAGTTGGTATGAATGTTGGGATAAATCTTACAACTGAATTTTAAACTAGTTTTCCTCAGCCGATTGCGCTGATTGACATACCAACTCGATGACAATGCAATGTTATATAATCATATATTTACAATACATATATGATTTTTAGTAGTGATTTTCCATGACAATGTTACTTATATCACTAGTATAGACCTATTAATGGCTGTAATTTAAAATAATTATTTAAAACTATGTATATATTTTTGTGCTGTTGGTCTTAAATAAACATAAAATAAAATAAATAAATATATATAATCGGGACATTTTTGCACACACGGTCATCTGACCCCAAACTAAGCAAAGCTTGTGATATGGCTGCCAGAGACTGATATACATACATATATAGTTTTAAATACATACTTAAATAGATAATAACACCCAGATATAGAACAAACCATCTAGTCCGACGACATAGTGAGAGTCGCTGGCATCCAGTGGATGCAAAAGGCGGGCTGTCGTTCAGTGTGGAGGTTAAAGGGGGAGGCCTATGTTCAGCAGTGGACGTCTTCTGGCTGACGATGATGATGATGATGATGATGATAGAACAAACACAAATGTTCATCACATAAATGTTTGTCCTAGGTGGGAATCGAACCCACGCCCCCTAGCTCAGAAGTTAGGTTCACTACTGGACCAACGGGCTATCTAAATGTTAAATGTTATGGTACCATTCAGCTGGTCTGACGATGGAGACAGAAGGTAGCCATAAGAACTCCTCTATAAGAAACAACGTAGCGCCATCGAGTTTGGGCTCTTTGTGGATTTGTCTTTCCAAGTACTTTGGTGCTAGATGGTAAGAGGATACCTAAAAACTTGTTGAATGTTTTTTTTTAATAACTAGCTGCGCCCCGCGGTTTCACCCGCGTAGTGAAAATGGTGATGGTGCTGATGAAAAGTATGTCCGTCTGCTGGTTCCAAGCTACCTCCCCACCAATTTTCAGCCAAATCGGTTCAGCCGGTCTTGAGTTATAAATAGTGTAACTAACACGACTTTCTTATATACCTATATGTCGGCGCGTTGAAGATTTAGCATTCGGGCGCAACTACCGTTGGATAGTTTTTAAGGCTTAGATTATGTAGGTAGGCGTCACCTAGCTTTGTTTTGGTGGACTAGTGATGGAGGTGGCGCCATCGCTGGTGTAACGCTGCAGTAACTTACTCTGCTGAAGTTCGTTGTGAAGTTGTGTCGTTGACAACCAATCAGAGTTTAGCAAGTTTGGGTACCGTCCGGCAGAGGCGCTAGTGAGCGCGCGCGGACACGCGTCAGTGACGTGAGGCTCGGAGGAGCTAGCACTTTACTTTGTGTTTTGGATGGGGACTGTTGGATGCTCGGTGGAGCTAACTTTGCTTGGGGTTGTGAATTTGGATTGTTGGTTGGAGAGTAGTAGCGTTCGTTACAAGGCGGAACACCTTGTCCCCAAGTAATTTTCAAGAAATTCGATATTGTAATTAGTAATCATAGCGCTCCGAAATAAAAACTGTTGATAACGTTAGCCTAGTCCGATGTAAAAAAAAAAAAAAATTACGTGCGGTGTCTCCTTCTCCTCGGCCACTATACTCACGCCATAGAAACAAAGAATAATCTTATGAAAATCGGCCATCATCGACGACCGTAGCGGCCCCCTATCACGCAATCGAGGCTCGCTCCGTCATATATATAGATTTGTTTTAGAATTTTCTCCACATAATGAGAAAATCTGGACTCGTCCAAGAGATTTAGGCAGGAAGTGCCAGTAGGTCCTAATTTATGAAAGGAACATGGAGACATTTTCCCTGCAGTGAAACAGTTAAATAAGTGAAAGTACGAAAAAGCCGCGCCAACGTAAAATCATACTAATATTACAAAATGCGAAAGTGTGTTTGTTTGTTGGTTTGTTTGTTCCTCTTTCACGCTGCAACGGATCGACCTGACTTTTTGCATGGGTATAGTTCAAGAGCCAGTGAGTGACATAGGCTACTTTTCATCATCATCATCACCATCACCATTTTTCATCATTACGCGGGTGAAACCGCGGGGCGCAGCTACTACTAAATACTTTATTATGGAAACTAACGTTTCCACTTTACTTTATAATTATACGAGAATATTACTCACGTATGATTAAGGTTACGGTAAGGCATATAACAGGTTTAATCATACGTGAGTAATTCTCGTTTATTACACAAAATGCCTTGTCCTAGAAAAAAAAAAAAAAAAAAAAAAATTACTCAGCCAAATTAGAAAGAACCATTCATTTTTACTAAACTACCTATCGTATAGTATATTTCTCTATGCTATTTACAAGCCAATGACCTCATGACGTCACTCTCAATGAATATTAATGACCTAAATGACGCACACTAACACAACGGAATAAAGTTCATAATGGAATGACGAATGAGATGTCACAGTAATTCTCTTAACAATAACGTATGCGATTTTCAGGTTTCAGTTTTTAATGGGCTTACAGTTATGTTTGTTTTGCTTTCAGGTATGCTCCGGTTATTGGTGGATGGAAGTAACTATGGCTTCGGCTAGGCACCTGGCAATTCATCATCATTATCAGCTAGACACCCACTACAGAACATATTTTTTATGCCATTGGTGGCAAACAAGCAGACGGCCTGATGGTAAGCAATCGCCGTCACGTATGGATATTTGTAACACCAGAAGCATCACAACTACTTTGCCGACCATTTAGGAATGTATTAACTCGCCTTTTGAAGAACCCCATATTGTTGCATCTAGGAAAGAAAGAAAGAAAGTTTTTTTTTTTTTTTTTTATTATAATTTTTTTTTTGTATTTATTTTTTTGTTAAGGAAACACTGCGGAAGGTAGCTCATACCACATTTTGGATATGCCCCTCCCATAGATTTGCCATCTGCATCCACTGGATTCCCTTGCTCACGATGTCGTTGATCCACCTAGTGGGAGGCCTACCTACGCTGGGTCTTCCGGTTCGTAGTCTCCACTTAAGAACCTTTCTTCCCCATTGGTTATCGGTTCTTCGAGTGAAGTGGCCTGCCCATTGCTGGTTTTCTCACGATGTTATTCACCATTTTTGAGCAATGACACAGTTTTTAGGGTTCCGTACCCAAAGGGTGTAAATTGGACCCTATTCCTAAGGCTACGCTGTCTGTATGTATGTATGTCTGTCTATCTGTCCTACCTTTACACGGCTGTATCTTTCAAACCGTAATATATAGCCAGTTGAAATTTTCAAGGAATACGTATGTATAATGAATAATTAATAAGTCAAAACAAAAGGGTGGTCCCCATACAACAAACGTATTTTTATGAAACCCATTTTTTGTATTAACCATTTTTTACGTATTTTTGTTATTGCTCTAATGTAAAAACTGTAATACGTATACATACGTGCAAGCGTCAAACTTGGCATGATTATAGTACACACTCTAAAGTATAACAACAAATAATAAATAATGGCCAAGTGCGAGTCAAACCACAACGAGTTTCTGTTCATTTCCAGGCTATAACTGGTACCTAATTCGGTTACTTAGACGAACTTATCTTTTCTTTCACCAAATCGAAATTGCATATTTTACTAATTATGAAGTCGCTTTTATTGATAATTCAGTGCCTGGCCCGTCTCGCACCGATTAACACCGCGATGCGAACGGCTCCATTTATGTTTTTTTTTTTTTTTTTTTTTTTTTTTTTTAAGGAAACGGATCACGGTGTCTCTTGATACAACTCGCCCGGATCTGTGGCTAATCAAACCGATACCGGGATCTATGGATACAAACCCATTTAGATCACTTTAGCGATTCACACCATGGTGCGAATAAATACAACTGATATTATCGCTATTTCAGGGTTGGTCCTACGAGCGTAAAGTTACGCACGGATATCTAAAAACTCCTACAACTCCCTAAACATACGAAGGGCCAAGGTCATGGCCACTGCTTGCTATTCCTTTGGGTTTGTGGAAAGGCCAGGAAGCGAGGATTTTGTCATAATCATATAAGATTCCTTTTTTTATGTAGATTGGATCTACGTTTACCAACATGCTTGAAAAAACTACTCAAATCAAACGGTAGTTAAAAAAAATAAGGTTCAAAAGGTAGTTTGCTGCTTCAAGGCTTTAATCAACTAACCCCGAGTTATATTATGGACCCCGATATTTATAGTTATACTAGCTGCGCCCCGCGGTTTCAGCCGCGTAGAGATGAAAAATGGTGATGATGATGATGAAAAGTAGCCTATGTCACTCTCTGTCTTTTGAACAATACCCATGCAAAAAATCAGGTTGATCCGTTGTTCCGTTGCAGCGTGAAAGAGGAACAAACATCTATACATCCATACATACAAACTTTCGCGTTTATAATATTAGTAGGATTATGAAACTAACCCCGAGTTGCTAAACATTATTTTTGCAACGAAATTTATCCAAGGAAACTAAATACTTTCATTCAGTGCTAACTAAATAAAAAATTTACTGTACTGTTTTTAAATATCATTTTGTAGTTTTCCTGAATTTTCCGGATAAAGGACCCAGCGCTAAGCTACCTAAAAAGTCATAAAAAGTACCAAACCTGCGAAAGGTCAAGGACAGGGCTGGCACGCCATTCCCTTGAGTCCGCAGCTCTACGTAATTGAAGGATGGCAGTGACGCAGTATACTTTAAAACAGTGAATTAGGTTTAACTTGGTTATAACTAATATTCGGTTTAAATATTTTTTTGCTCTACATCAGCATTATAATGTTAAAATCTGAATTAAAATTATGATCACTTTTGCTATTAAGTAATTTTCATATTTTGAATTATTTCACACTTTCTGATTTACTATTTAAATGCCCCTGAATGGCGTCAAGCCAGCTCCTGTTTTACGTTTGAGCTGAGAGCAGGGTAGAGTACCGATGCCTTATTATGGATGATTCGGATCTCACCATCTCACTTACGCACGTGGTGCGAGTAAATAGATGAGAACGGGACGGCATGCAATCTCGATCATGATCAAACTACTATAATAAGGCCGCCGGATGCAGGTTCCCTGTGTGCCTGTGTGTGGGGGGGCTGCTACTTATCTGTGTTAACAAGAAAATGACCATTCTTACAAAACAGACACGGTCTAATAATTGGAGATAACATTGTAGACAACAAATATATATGACTTCTCAGGCTACATTCGCCTCTAACAATCATTTGACGACCGGCTGAATTAGAATCTGCGCCATCCGGGTTTACGCCAGAGCGTTCTTTCTAAAAAGCTACGATCATACTTTTACTTAAAAAACTCGTTATACCTACATTCAGAAACTTTTACGGGAAACGTACCTCACAATATATAATCCCTAATCTAATAAATAATTTACCACGCGAAATCTTGAGCAAAATTACACCAGTCAATGTCAAACGAGTCTTGCAAAATTATTATAATAGTAAATTGCACTGATTCGGAGCATCATGTATAAAGTTCTAGGAACGAGAGAGGGCCAAGTGTTTTATTCCACTGCCGACGACATGTAGTAGCAAGCCGAAGCCACCCGAATGATCCGCAGCGACGGGCATGCACTCGGCGTTCGCTCGGTTCCTTCCGATATACCTATTGTTTACTTAATTATTTTTAATGTTTATTCTAATTATTTAAGCTGAGATTACCCTCGCAGAGGTTTTTTGGTGTTAGTAAACATCTAATATATGTAATATTATGTCATAAATAAATTAAAAAAGAAAAAAAAAACTTACGGGCATTTTGCTTGGTTTTTAACGTAATATTTTAGCTGATATATTACAGTGAAATATTAAACTAAATGTTTTCTTTCTTTCATTCAAAATTTAACAATTTATTTCCGATGTCAAAAACTTGGATCTGGTAAAGACGTAGGTTGCACGCATCAATTCAAACCATGACTGTGATTTCAATCTTGGATAAAAACAGTAATCATAGATACTGACTCAAAAGTACACGACGCACTTTAGCCGGCACTAGGTGACAATGATAATGGGACAGCCCTGCCTGAAATAATTATACGGAAGGTTAAGTACCCTCCCAGTTTTGGTAGTTTGACCTGGTTTGCACAAGTTGTACTGTCCACTAGCAGAGCTCTACGGTTTTACCCGCTGTCTGACTGAAACATGCATTTTCCGGGTTTTTTTCTCTCATGTTAATCTAGGGTAAACTAACTCAATACTAAATTTCATTAAAATCCGTGCAGCTGTTACGGGATTGAGTGTGGATAATCACACACATTTACACACAAACATTCGCATTTATAATATTAGTGTGAAAGAGTGATGTATTATTTGACACTAGTTCTGTATGATGACAAGTGTTGCTTTAACAACAACAATTTTAGGAGTTTCATCATCATCATCATCATCATTTCAGCCTATGAACAATGCCGCAATTGATTATTTTATGGCTGTACATAAACTGCATGCTTATACAGCGTGCTGAAAAGATGCAATATCAATAAAGTTTGACTAAAAGTTTGACTACGAGGTAGGGGCGTTGGAGTCTATTGAGAAACGTGCCAAGCGACTCATCAGCAATGAATCCCTGGTTCAGACTAAGCTTCTTAGTCTCGAGCATCGGCGTAAAGTTGCTAGTCTATCGGTTTTTTTATCGGATACATTTCGGAGAGTGTGCATCAGATCTGCATGATTCAATTCCTTCCTGCCCGTTTTTCTATCGGACCGCCAGGGCGGGCACAAAAAATCGACATCGTTTTATGGTTGATATTCCGAGAACCCGTACGAAGCGCTATGATTCCACATTTATTGTGCGAACTGCTAGTCTGTGGAATTCACTGCCTGAATGGGTTTTCCCCGTTAGTTACAATCTGGGTGTCTTCAAGTCGAGAGTGAATCGGTTTCTTCTAGGCAAGCGTGCTCCATCGTAGACCGCATCGTCGCTTAACATCAGGCGAGATGGCGGCCAAGCGCAAGCCTATTTACTATTTAAAAAAAAAAAAAAACACCTCATGTTGCCACTGCTGGGACTTGCAAACCTTCTCTCAGAGAAAGAGAGAGAGAGAGAGAGAGAGAAGAGAGAGCTTGTGCCCTAATCCACCATGCTGCCCCAGTGCTTGTTGGTGATTGTCTTTGAACTTTTTGAGGTTCTTAGTCATACCGGTTTCCTCACGATGCTTTCCTTCACCGTTTTTGAGCGATGACATCGTAACTGCACGTAATTTATGTAGGTACTAAACTAAATAAGTCATTGGTGCAAGGCCGAGGGTCTAATCGGATGCCGTCAGATTGTAAAGCGCACATGCTACCGGTCACACATCATCACACACATCATCAGCCATTAAATGTCCACTGCTGAACAAGGCCTCCCTCTTAGAGAGGGGTGTTGCCATAATCCCCACGCTTGGCAGGCGGCTTGGAGATCGCAGTACGTTCACCGTGTACTAACAGGACGCTGCTGCCCATCCTCCGGTGGTTCCGGTCGCAGTTTTAGGACATACCCGGGTCCGGTCGCTACCGGTCGGCCACCATCAAAGATTGAAAGTTTCATACAAATTTTCAATCCCTTTTTGACAGCCTTAATTAGTCCCTGTCATTAAATCATAATTATATTGTATTATTTATTTATATTTATTAAAATTAGTTGGTCGTCCAGTTGCAAGATGGGTCGACGATATTATTACTATCGCAGGTGGAACCTGGACTCGATTACCACAAGACCAAGGCAGATGGCATAGCAAGATACCCGTACGAAGCGCTTTGGTTCAACTTTTATTATGTGAACTGCTAATCTGTAGAATGCGCTGCCTGAATGGGTGTTCGCCGCTAGTTACAATCTGGGTGTCTTCAAATCACGAGTGAATCGGTTCCTTCTACGCAAGCGTGCTCCATCGAACAGCGCATCGTCGCTTTACATCAGGCGAGATGGCGGTCAAACGCAAGCCTATAAAAAAAGAGCCAGCAGTGGCTCACCCAGCAGGTGGATAAGGAAGGCTGTGGATGATAATGATGAAAATTATGTAGTTGGTGTAGAATGTAGATCCATAGTTGATTGAATCAGGCGTTACTTTGCGGAAGTCCATTTTTAATTTGTATATATATATGACGAATCTCTAGTGTAATTCCGCTTCTACGTCGTTTCGAGTACAATAAGGATTTTGGTTAAACCATTTTCTCTATAGATATTTGTGATTCTAATTTGAACCTAACCTGAATTTAAATATTAATAAAAAAAAAAAAAATAGATAATGAAATAACTAGGTAAAACAATAACAACCTAAATAAGTTTTTTGCTAGTTTAGTTACTTCCTTTGCAAATATTCGGCCCCTAAAATCAAAGTTGCTCACCGGATCGAGCATTGACACTGAAAATTGTTTAACGATCATCAGTTCAAGGATCAAGACATCTCACTCGAGTACCAAGACTTATAAGCATGCTAGTTTAAACCTTAGATTAGGTAGTTAAAGTATAAAATAGACTAAATGTTATTGTTTTGTTTTTATGGCATCGGAAATGCTTAGAGAATTTTCGCAGTGCGTTCACCTTGGGTTACAGATAATATAATAAGTAGTTATGTAAGTACTTACCTACAATTGACGCGTAAAATTAAGCATTTTGCGTACCTACCGCCACGGTTGGCAAGATGTTTATTGTAATTTTGTAGTCGTCACTATAAGATTTTTCAACGATAAAATTAAATTATTATTAGAATATTAACATCGATCTCTTAAGGGTCCTGTATACCCTCTGCAGCTTCCTCTCTCGCACATTTTCACATTATTGAAGATATAAAATCAATGAGTGTGAATTTCCAAAAAGTTACAAAATCATGTTTCCTTAGGATGACAAAGTTGCTTTTTTTCAACAAAAATGTGAGAGGGCTCTTAAAATTTACAAAGTTTGCCGCGTTAAATATGGAATAAAGTTTATGTATAAATATCAGAATCTATACTCAAAGGCTGTACTTCTCTGTAGCTACGTCTTCAATGTTGTCTTTATTTATCAACAAATACGTGTTTTTTTTTTAAATTGGCAAGTGCCTTTTTTAACTAAACAAAATACAAGCTAAAACACACACTACAAATACAGTTAGACTGTCCATAGACGGTAGAAGGTCTAAAGACAATCCAAACGCTCAAGTCCATTATCAGTTGGCAGCGTACCCAGCATGCTGGTGGCATTACCACGCTGAATGGCAATGCTTATGCGTTGAGCCAGGAACACACCAGCATTTTGGTCACGTGTCGCATTAACCAGGCGCTCTGAAAGATTACAATTACGCCATTGTTAGTGTCAGATTAGTTCCAGACTAAATAGTAAACAGACAAATTAGCGAAAAGTGTGTTAGGATTAAACCAAAGTCAACGTTGACTGACACATAGACGCCGCAATTAGGACTAACGACTTCGGAATTCAAATTTTGATTACGTTCCATTTCTGAATGAAGACGTAATCATGCGCCAATCAGCGTGAACGATAGTGACGTGCCGTAAACAATTAAAATAGTGGTATGATCTTCATTAAGGCAATGTTTTTTTTTTCACAGAAAAGAATATTTTTTGACGTGATAACGTCTTATAAATCGATGAACGCCGGCTGCACGCACGAAAAATTGTCACGTTCCGCCTGAGCCGCGCGTGCAAGCGAGAGCGCGGAACAAGCGATAGAGAGGCACGATCGGCGTAAGCGTTATCACGTAAAATTAACGTCCGTAAACCGACTTTACAGACAACCTTTTTTTTGATAAAATTAGAACGGACGTCAAAGCATTTTTGTAAGAAATTTGTTGTAGCCAGTTGCACCCATATAAACGAAACGTCAGTCATTCGTAATCAATTAGCTACTGTGATGCGGACAAAGAACGTTAGAAAAAAGTTAGGTCTCAAAAGACCTAACCCAAAAAGGTAAGGTAAATAGTAAGGCAAAACAAGAGAGGTACGATTTAAAAAAAATACTTCGAATACTTACTCTTATTGCACATTCAGTGTTCCGTAGTATTATAAGTTCCCAAAAGTTCTGTTACAAAAAGGCCCAACGGTTTTCTCTCCAAAGCTAAAATTATGTTATCAAAACCTTTCTTCGCATAGTGGGATCACTCTCCATTTCGTTTCCACTCCAAAAGGCAGCTATTTCATCGAAAGTGACATCACTAATAAATAAATTCGATTTGAAAAAGGAATGCTTGACCGCGATAGCCAGTGACGTATAGCTATCAACTGACTAATCGGCCAAGGCATATTAAACTTTATGACTACATCGGTAGAGTCCATAATTTTATGTAAATTATTCTAGGTTACGTTTACTTTCGCTATGTAATGCCAATGTCAATTTCTTCGTATTACGCATTGGTATTACGCAACCAACACGTGGACGCAATTTTAGAATTGGCCAATTCTAAATTAGAAATAGACATTTGATGTGCGGTTTTTTAAATTAAGAATTTAGAATTATGCAAATTGACGCGTGGTAGCCGTTGCCAATTTTTTTATTAGGAATTTGATTTGATCTTTTTTGTTGATTGCCAGTAAAAATATGTTTTCTATTTTTGTTTATGGAATTTGTTTTGCGTGCGCATTGCGTTGGATTTTTGAAATGATAACTTTGCCGCGTTGAGCGATTTTTGGTAGGGGCAAAACGTATGGGTTCGCGTCACCGACATGCTAATGTAACGTATTAGTTTTCACTTCTGTCGGCAGTCTCCATGACTGCCTATTTTTTAAACATATTTTTGCGGGGTATACTTGTTTTTTTTGTATAATAGTGTAAGAAGGTATCTTACAACATATTTCTCATTTGCTAACAGTGCAAGTACATATGCATGTGATTAGCAAAATAGTCTCAAGCGCAAGCCAATCTAAAAAAAAAAAAAAAAATGCGCATACCCACATAAATGAAATTACCCCCTTATTCATAAAGAAGTATAAAGTCTCCATATATCAACTCTTCAATGACAGGAAGTCATGCGCCAATTTTTTATTTTTTGTTTTGTGGAACATGGTATTTTGATATAGGTACGCATGATTTGAAGAAAATAATTCAACGAAAATGATCTCCACTTTTCCTGAAGTATAGGACGACCAGTTCTTTTATCCCTTTCAATATCTTATACATTTTGACTTACGTTTTTCCTGTATAAAGAGGCGAATATAAGTAACAAAAGAATAAAAAGTGGAAAGTGGAAGTGGAGTGGAAAGTGGAATATAAGTGATGTTAAAATATACAGACAAAAAAATAATTGATATTTCCATGGCTATTTTATTTTATTTATTATATCATCATCATCATTTCAGCCATAGGATGTCCACTGCTGGACATAGGCCTCCCCCATCGATCTCCAAAAGGGCCGGATGGAAGCGGCCTGCATCCAGCATTTCCCAGCGGTCCCTTTTAGGTCGTCTGTCCATCTTGTGAGTGGATGTCATACGCTGCGCTTACCGGTCCGTGGTCTCCATTCCAGAACCTTTCGGCCCCATCGGCCATCTATTTTGCGTGAAATGTGCCCTGCCCACTGCCACTTCAACTTGCTAATCCTATCAGGGCTATGTCGGTGACTTTAGTTCGTCTACGGATCTCCTCATTTCGGATTCGATCTCGTAGAGAAACCCCGAGCATAGCCCTCTCCATAGCTCGTTGTGCGACTTTGGGCTTGCTTATGAGGCCCATAGTGAGAGACCACTTTTCAGTTCATTCAGTTCATTTATGATTTAATAAAACTTATATTATATGACATATTTATTACACAATATTTATGAAGATTAGCAAGGACTAGATTAGCACAGGACCGAGGCAGATGGCATAGCAAGAGAGAGGCCTATACCCAGCAGTGGGATAAGGAGGGCTGTGGATGATGATGATGATGATGATTTATGAAGATTTTATGTAGGTAAATATCCATGCAATGTTTGAGAATAAGCTAGTTGTATATTTATACGCCCAACCGCACCCTTCGTTGAGTGTTTGTACTCGCAATGTTCAGGAATTCTTATTTGGCAAATAATCCGGGGTAACACGGGGCGGACATATTTTTTGGATAAAGAATAAATAACGGATAAAGATGTATTTGAGAACCGGATTCGAAAATTACTAGTAGAAACGATAGTATAAGAGGTGTTTTATCGCGTTTTTAGGGTTCCGTAGTACTACAAGGAACTCTTATGCTTAAATCCGTTCTGTCCAGCCGTCCTAACTTTAAAAGGCTGTATCTTTCGAACCGTAATATATAGCCTGTTGAAATGTTCACAAAATATGTATCGTTACGGTGGATTAACTGGGAAAAATCCACCAATCCGCACTGGGCCAGCGTGGTGGATATGGCCCAATCACCCTTTCGGGGGTAGGCTAAAAGTCCAGCAGTGGACTGTTAAAAGGCTGATAATGATGATGATGAACTGGGAAAAAATAAAAAAGATAAAAGTAAAGACGAAAGGGGGGTCCCCATACAACAAACGTATTTTTGTATTAGCGTCAAACTTGGCATAATTATAGTACACACTCTAAACTATAACAACAAATAATAAATAATGGCCACGTGCGAGTCGGTGACAAGTTTCTGTTCATTAACAAGTTATAACTGGTAATTTCGTTATTGAATTTTGTGGTGGTACGGAACCCTCAGAGCGCAAGCCCGACTCGCCAACTTGGCCGGCATATTTATTAAGCGTACCCTTTGTGAAATAGTAGGTATGGCTCGCCAGCGTGGTAAAAAGTATTTTTAAGAGGGCATACCACGGCCAAGAAATTTGATGAATAGGTATTTAGCAAATCTATTGCTGTCCCCTGATCTCAAGCCTCTCCCAGTAGAGCGCAATAGGGACAACTGCAGCTCGAATCGATTATACCTACGAAAAGTAGACAAAATCATCGTCTCGAATTTTTCTGTTTCCTCATTCAAAACTAAGCCGATTTCATTATTTTTTAAATTAAGTTGTGAAAAGGATTGAACTATGCTTCTATCATTTATTTTTCTTTTATGAACTCGTCAAATTTGTTTGATAGTTGTCTGAACATGGCGGTTTTTTTTTTTTTTTTTGATATTTAAAGGCTCGTATTTCTTATAGTAGTTAACTTATAAGAAAAAAATAATGATAGAAGCATGACAATGGGGGAGATAAATTGTATTAAAAAAAATACAGTTCTAGCGGTATTATCCAGGGAGGAATGTCTTTTAGTCGTAATATTAAACATGTTTACATAGTATTAAAAACGTCAAACAAGTCATAGTCACAGTCACAGTCAAGCAAAGTAAGTCACGGTCAAGTTAAACTCATGCCCCAGTAAAGTGGTGGAGATTTACAAGAGGCTCCTATGGAGTTTTGGAAACAACACGAAAAGACACGTTTCACCTCGTTACATCATTTCCCCACACTCGAGCATGTTTACGAGCACTTAATAAATGATAGTTGACCAATTACTACACATAAACACTCGCAAATACACAAGTTAAGGAAAATAATCCAACGAGTCGACATGTTTTTTTCCACGTTGGCGCCAAAACTCCGAGTTTCCTTAAGTCAATGCTTTCTTGCCACTTTTTATCGACACTTCAAATGTAAGCACCGCCTTCGTTGCGCGTCGTTCTAATTTTCAACCTCTTTTTAGTGTTGCCATGTGTCCTAGAAAGTTAACTGTTCCCACAAGTGCACATTAACCAGACTTCCGGTGACTTTTACACAAAATAAAAAGAAACAGAGACCCGACTCTAAGTAAACGATGACAGTAAAAGTTAGGGTTGCCAACATGTTTAAGCTGATTATAGTATTTTTTAAGAAAAAGCTGTAAAAATATATCTTTTTATCTAGTGCTTTCTGACCTTCTAGGAGATGTCAATACGTTTTTTTTATCCAAACTTACTCCAAACAATACAGTTTCTAATATATAGTTGCACCAAAAAACCACATATGATGCTCACATTCACCGCGCACTTAAAAAATAAAAATAGGCAATTTCAAACTTTCTATACAATTTCACGAAAAGCGGGAGATTTTGTATTTTGCCGGGCGCCAGATTTTGTGTTTTGTCTTACAATCTTCCGACTGTAAGGCTGAAATAAAGAGAATCTTAGAGTTTCCCGGCCATCTGGCAACCCTACCCTTGGCAGTTATCCATCTGTATTGATCTATTGTGTGAGTTCGCATTGGCAGTAAACAGCGAATGTTGCGCCTCATACACTGCGCTCGTAAAGATCTACGTCGGAACCAGTGCGACGACAATCTAACAGTTGTGTAGATAAGCCTTAACTTACTTGTATCATTAAAGACTTCTGCAAACCAAAAGCAGCAGCGCACAACTTTTAGGGTTACATACCTCAAAAGGAAAAAATAGATTCCTTATAGGATCACTTCGTTGTCCGTCTGTCAATACCCTTTTTCTCAAGAACACGTAAAGGTATCAAGTTGAAATTTATACTTAATACTTGGGACTATGGTTTCTTTAAGCTGTAAAAAAATAAAAGTTGTAAGTCAACGCAATCAAAAGATATGAACGTTTATGTCGCATATTTTGCGATTTCACAAGGGAATCAAAACCTATAGGGCACTTCCCGTTGACCTAGAATCATTAATTTTGGCAAGAGTCAAGTTCTTACAGCACATATAAATTAATGAATCTGAAAGTTGTGAATTTGAAGTTATATCATATAAAAAAATTGTTTTACAATTACAAACTTACATATTGTAATTGTTATGTATGGAAGAACCTTATTGTCAACTACAAAGTTAAGTTTGTCTTTCAATATTTCAATTTAAGTTAGTGTTTTTTGGACTCGTGCTTTTTTCTCGTCCGGTTTTTTATAATATAAAGATCTGTAAAAACCACTTCACACCGCACGAGCTGTTCCGCGACTGCACTGCTCAGGTGCTGCCGGTTTATTTGTTGCGTAGTGGTTCAAACAGTTTGCTGTTCTATGGATGGAATTTCTGGTATGAACAATAAAGAGTTATACAGGGTTACTGTTTTTAAGTGCATAAATTTTTATCGCGCAATTTTAACCACAGACGGAACGGTAAATTACTTGACATCTTCTCGTCCAAAATACCACAATGCTTAAAGACAATTCTTTAACCAGTATGTGTAGCCAGTATTGATATATTGTACTGAGACGTGGTCCTTAACTGATGGCCTTTTGGAAAAATTCTGAGTCACACAGTGGGCAATGGAGAGAGCTATGCTCGGAGTTTCTTTTCGCGATAGAATCCAGAACGAAGATATTCGCCAAAGTACCAAAGTCACACAGCTATTTGAAGTCGCAATGGGCAGGCCACGTCGTTCGATGAACCGATAACCGATGGGGAAGTAAAGTTTTTGAGTGGAGACCACGAACCGGAAGACGCAGCGTAGGTAGGCCTTCCTCTAGATGGACCTACGACATCGTGAGAGTCGTGGGCATCCAGTGGATGCAGATGGCAGGCTGTCGTTCATTATGGACGTCTAAGGGGGAGGCCTATGTTCAGCAGTGGACGTATTTTAATCTGGCTGATAATGATGATCTCTGGCTTAAGTTAATCCAAGTAGGACCTATTTTGTCCTCGTAATCTTTTCAAAGAATATTGAAGCGAATTTGTTAACCTATAAAGTACGTCAAGCAATGTTGAACTTACCTCAAATACAGTATTTCTTGGGAGTACTCTATTTCCGAAGTCACAAAGATGCGTCGGTAGAAGTATAAGCCATAAACTAGATATCTTTAGAAGCCTAGATCAAATCTAGATTGCAGTACATAAGGTTGTGAAGTTTTGGAATAGATAAACTTTCTGGTTAAACATTTTATTTATATTACACGAGAATTACTCACGTAAAATTAAGCCGGTCACTCCAACTATAGTTTCAACCGCATTCGGCGGTCTTTTTCAAGGCGAATCCTACTGGTAGAACCACGGTACAACTCACGCGGCTGGACCACGGGCAATAAATGGAAATTTTTCAAGTTAAAGTATCTAGTCTCAAATTTCTTAAGTCCCTAATGCGATTCATTGAAAACAAACTTTAACCAGAAAGCTCCTGCTATTACGAAACGATATGGCTGCGGTGCTTTTCAGTTCGGGTAAACACCCGAACTGCGTTCGAATCCAGCCAGCCGCATTTTTATTAATAAAATATTAAAAGTATTTGGTACATCTTGAATTTCGAAGATCTGCGTATTGTACGATTAAAAAACCACTCTATCTTTTGTTTCTATTCACTACCAGAATTATGAAGGAAAAATATATAAAGTTGGTATACTGTATTCTTTGTCGACATCTCGAAGTATCTACTCTATTTATTTGGATTGGAACTCAGTTCGACAGAAATGAAAAAGGAAATGTCCCTGGTCGAGGAAAACGCGAGCAAAGTAAATAATCATCTACTTGATGTCATTGCCAATATCTATGATATAATATCTCCTAATATTTTGTACTTAGAAATAGATCTATAAATGTTATTAGGGAGGATAAATTACCGTTCTTTTCTTTTGTAGGACAGCGGATAAAAGTAGGAAATAATTTTGTATTGATGAAAATAACCACAACATCATTAACCTGTACAACAAAATACAAGCTAATACTAACACTACAAATACTGTGGACGAACTACACCAAGGCCGCCATGAGCGAGATGCGTGTGCAGTACAACGACGCATGGCGCGTGATGTTCCGGCTGCCGCGGTGGTGCAGCGCTAGCAGCATGTTCGCCGAGGGACGCGCGCCCTGCTGGCAGGCGCTGCTGCGGAGCCGGTCGGCCGCCGTGCGCACCGCCCTGCACCGCTCTGATAACGCACTGGTGGCTGCGGTACGAGAGTGGCACACCAGCCCGATACATCGCACGTGGAGGGCGTATCACACGCCCATCACTTAATTAATTATTATTTATTTTGTATTTATGCTAAATTTAAATTTTTAAATTTAATTTTCTGTAAAAAAAAAAATATATTTATATATGTGTATATATGTACAATGTGTAATAATGGATGCAAATCTGGCTAATAAACATTTCATTTCATTTCATTTCATTTCAAATACAGTTAGACTGCCCTTAGACCGTTGAAGGTCTATAGACAATACAAATTCTCAAGCCCACTACCAGTTGGCAGCGTACCCAGCATGCTGGCGGCATTACCACGTTGAATGGCAATGCTTATGCGTTGAGTCGGAAACACGCCAGCATTTTGGTCATGCGTCGCATTAACCAGGCGCTCTGAAAGATTTTTGAAAATGAGGTGAGCTCTCGAGGGCACTAAAAATTATTAAAAACTAGTTTTTTTAAATACTTCTTAGAATTAGAATAAAGAGAAAAATCGCGTTGCTTGCGGATGAGGTGTTTTTTACCTCACCTGCGCTGAAATATCGGGAGCTCTTTCCACAATAACCACAGTGGTAAGGACCACGGTAAATATACTGTAAATAATCATAATTATATCTTTAGGTAATTATTGTCTAAATAGAATTGACGGCGAGCCTCAAACTAAGCACGAGGCCTGTATCTTGAGGCTCGAACAAACAATCGAATTAAATGGTTTTGGCCCTAGAAAACATGAACCATCCCAAAAATACACCAATTTGAGCCTAGTAAAGAAACCATAGTCAGATAAAATAATTTTATTAGGCGAAATCCTCATTGAGCAAGCAACCGGCCATTTCTTTCAACCTGGTATTCAGAGAAATGTGAGAAACCTACTAATTCAGCTGTTCAATCCCTTCTCACCAACCACTTCCTATCCCATAGACACGTCGCATGCGGCGAACACATTCAGACAAAACATTAGCACAAAAGTGCAGATAAAATGATCCGTCCACCAATGGCACGCAATTATAAACTGCGTGACCTTGAGCAGCCCAATCAGTGTTTAGTATTCCACCAGGCAACTATTTGAAACTGCAAGTATATGTAATTCAGATGACAATACAATAACGTTGTACCATCGAATTGATCTGATGAAGACCAGGAGATGGAAAAAAGAAATTGTCAAAGGTGTGAATCACACTGACAGAGCCATCTAGCGAGAAAGACGCAAACTATCATACTACCTCTCTCGCTCCTCTACACCTGCCCATGCGAGCGCGTGCAGTTTTTTTTTAATACAATTTAAATTTAAATTTGTATTTGAAATAAGTTTTATTTCACGTCTACAGAGTTTATAAGTCGTTGCTTCGTACACAGGTCTACAATCGTAGTTTGGATCTTAGATTGCCCAATTCATCCCATGAATGGCGGAATCAGCCCTGTATTCTGTCTCGACTCACACCCAGCAACTGCCTTGATCGAATTACGTCGAGGTTGGGGTGTGGTGACGTCAGAGAAAATGACGTGCTGACGTGATAAGTAGTTGACGTTTCTTAGATTTCTTTAGAGCCAGCAAAACCTACATTGCTGGTCGGTACCGGCTTGATTTCAATTTTTATTGATATCGAAGGACGATTTTTAATACAAATGTATCATCATCAGCCAGAAGACGTCCACTGATGAACATAGGCCTCCCCCTTTAACCTCCATACTGAACGACAGCCTGCCTTTTGCATCCACTGGATACCAGCGACTCTCACAATGTCGTCGGTCCATCTAGTGGGAGGCCTCCCTACGCTGCGTCTTCCGGTTCGTGGTCTCCACTCCAAAACCTTTCTTCCCCATCGGTTATCGGTTCTTCGAGCGATGTGGCCTGCCCATTGCCTCTTCAACTTGCACATTTTAACAGCTATGTCGGTGACTCTGGTTCTTTGGCGAATATCCACGTTTCGGATTTTATCGCGCAAAAAAACTCCGAGCATAGCTCTCTTCATTGCCCGCTGTGTGACTCTGAGTTTTTCCAAAAGAATACAAATGTATACAAAGCAAAACAATACAGTCATGTACAATAGATAAAATACGTATAGAGACACAATCGTGCTAAAGAAATGTCCGAACCAAAACTCGGCGCACGCTACGAATTGTGCCGATTTTTTTGCTAGTTACAAGGTAACCGCGATCCGACTACAACGCCGCGCGATGCCAGAGCTAAGATAACATAGCGGACCACTAACGTTGAACACTATGCAAGCGACATAACGTCTTAATTGGAGTAAATATGGCATTATGGACTAAATAATTGATACAATGTACGTACAATGACGCTCGGACGTTTTTTGACTGTTTTCACTGAGAGATTGATGGAACGCCTTGCCTCTGTCTGTGTTTCCGCAGCATTACAATCTTGGAGTGTTCAAGTCTAGAGTTAATAGGTTACTACTGGGCAAACGTGCTCCATCTTCGACCGCATCATCGTTTTCCATCAGGCGAGATCGCGGAAAACGTTAGCCTAGTCCGATGTAAAAAAAAAAATTGTGACTATAGGAATTGTATTTCGGTGTATATAAAGCAACAACATATCTTTGAAATTACAGAAAGGAGATTACAAGAAGAATACAATAATTTTATTATAGACACATAATTATCAATTAAAAAAAACCGAAGAGACCGCAGGGAAACGCTGGATGCAGGCCGCTTCAAACCGGCCCTTTTGGAGATCAATGGGGAGGAATTTGTCCAGCTGCAGTGGACGTCCTACGGCTGAAATGATGATGATGAAAGACAAATTTTCCTACTCGCTACTAAAAGCTACAATATTCGATCGCAAAGGGACGAGACTAAAATAAAAAGGCAATAATATTATTACCATGAAAAGGGGATGTGAGCAAGATAAAAACGTTACAGCTAAACTAATTACCAGGCACTCATGGGTAATCCAATACACGTGGCTGGAGCCGTAGCTGCGCTCGTAGGGAAATATACGTGAAGTGTTTTTGATTAGCAAAACTGTTTATGAGCGCATTGCAAGGAAATTATTTTTTTCTACATATTATAGGTTCAAGACAAATTCACTAACTGAAAGTCAATCGCCTGCAGTGTAAATTGACCAGTCACCGTATCAAACGTGAAAAATCGTTTATTTAATTTTTATTGAATACTAGCAACGCACCTCAGCTTCGCACGGGTGTGTCTTATTTTTTACACCTTGGGTTAATTTATGGGAGTTTTAGTAAGGATCACTATATGTTTTTTTTTCAAAATATAATGTAGCCTATGTCACCCGGGGATAGTGTAGCTTCCCAACAGTGAAAGAATTTTTCAAATCGGTTCAGTAGTTTCGGAGTCTATTCAATGCAAACAAACAAACAATCAAATCTTTCCTCTTTATAATATTAGTATAGATTAAAAGTCTTAAAACACCATTACAGATATAATATAATATATTTTTTTACTATGGAAACAAAATACAAGCTAAAACTAAAACTACAAATACAATTACACTGCCCATAGACCGTTGAAGGTCTAAAGACAATCCAAATGCTCAAGCCCACTACCAGTTGGCAGCGTACCCAGCATGCTGGCTATAGATAATCTAGCACTTGAGCGCCATCGAAATGATACGGTCTGCAATGGAGCACGCTTGTCTAGAAGAAACCGATTCACTTGCGACTTCTAATTCAACTGACTTCATCGTTTAGTCGAATTAAAAATTGTGAGGGTAATTTTTTTTTAAATGATAATTTTTTAATTTCGAAGAAAATATTAAATTTCATACGGAAAAAACCGCCCGATAGTAAGCGCAACGTATGCCTGTAAAAGTTCACATTTCACTAACTAAACACCAATAACAAAACACTGTTTTAAACTATCACGGTTGTTCACTAAAGTTATATGCACAAAATACAAAATACTATACGCAGTGATACAGTGAGTGTGTTTTGTCGGGATTTAGGATCGAGTTCGAGTTCCAGTGATAACCGTAGCAAAAGACTAAGAAAGAGGGTAGATCGTTATGTCTGCACCTAACTTTTTAACTTTTCGACCAACCACCCGCATTCTTCAGTCTTCCCGTGAACATGGTGCATGTAACTGCGCCGAAATATCGGGAGCTCATTCCACAACCTTACCACGGTAAATATCCCGTTAATAATCACCAATAACAAACTTCCAGTTAACGAAAATGAAACCGTCAATGATCCAAAAAGCAAATTATGAAGTACCTTACAGAGTTAAGAAGCAGATTTAACGCTCCCCAAACCTTCAGATCTGATTATTGATGTTGATTGATATTGAAATGGCAAGGGTGCGGAGACGTGGGTCGAAGGGTCGCGGCGGATGTTGAAAGAGATAGCGGAAGATATGGATATTTTTAAACGTCAAATGATATGCTGATAATGTTTTAGAGACTTTAGTCCTAGTAGTACCTAGGTTAGGTTAAACCTAATTATAGTAGGTACTATAATTATTGGGGCAAATAATGCGATATTAAAATCGTATTTATTGTCAGCAATCCGAATAAATAGAGTAGAGCAGAATATGATGTGTGTGTGTGTATATATTATGTGAGAGTCACTGGCAGTGGATGCAAAAGGCAGGTTGTCGTTCAGTGTGGGGGTTAAAGGGGGAGGCCTATGTTCAGCAGTGGACGTCTTCTGGCTGATGATGATGATGAGCAGAATATTTCTTTGTTCATAAACCTTTTAGGAAGTTTTTTAACGTCAACCATCGTTGTTTGAAGATTGCCTTTAAAATAGAAATTTAGAAATCAGTCATTTTGGGTGTTTTTAAAACAATTTTTGTTGTTACAAACCTTCAGATTCCTAAAGACTACCTTAACGATAAGCAAGTTTCGGCAGCTTTTCTCCTTGCATTGTCGATTCTTCGATGCTTATAGCCATGACCCATCAGGGTATATACTTCTCTTATATGATATCCCGCCATCTATTTCAGTAGCACAAACTGCTTCGCGGACGTTGATATTAGTGTGGTATCAATCTAGTCTTTCCAGCACATAGGGCTCCTTCTCGATCTCTTGCCTTCTATTTTTCTGGTGACAATCAGTTTTTGGAGACTCCACCAAATATACGGGCTATATGCCAAAGCACTTGATTATCCTCCGAAGGCACGTGTTGCAAAGCCTTGGCTCCTTTTCACGGTTGAGATCGTCAAAAACCGGATGGCTAGTCCTTCTCAGTCCATAGGATACGAAATTTCTTTCAGCTCATCTAGCAGACATATAACAATCGCCATTTTAAGGCATCTTATAAACATTCAATTTCCTGGTCTCTCTCGCTTATGCCTCAGTCCGCGTGTCGAAAAGCACAACTTTATTAAGCGCGATAAGGCACGTCATAACCCATCTTGCAGGCGCGATGGAATATTTTTACAGAAGCGCACTTACCGGCTTCACCTTTCCTTGGAAACAGTTGTCAAGCTTTGGAAACACGTTAAAACGTTTATTGTCGTTTATTGTAGGGACACCTCCTTAGTTTTTACTTATTGACTTTATTAATCCGCCGTAACATTACATATTCTGTGAAAATTTGAAAGGCTGAAAGACAGCATAGGCTTATTAATAGGGTCTCGTTTGCATCCTTTGGGTACGGAACCCCAAAAGGTGCGTGATGTCTTCGACTAAAATAAAATGAATGGACGGGCCCGGAATAAGCGCATTTTTGAAGATTACTAATTGAGCGCCGGCGCTCACTACGTTTCAGTCGGTCTCTAGCCGTAGGAAGAGCGACACGAGTCTATTGTTACATGATAACGAAACATCTGACAAAATTATGCCTTCGTGTGCTTTCCCGAAGTGTACACATCAAAAAACCGCTTTCATTTTTATTTTTTTTGGTCGAAGCGTGATGTAACATACTGGGATAATAATGTATATCTTTACTGTCTGAAGCAGTTTATTTTATTGGCATAGACGTTAACAAGATTGCTTACAGTGGGTTCCGCAGATATTGGTTGTAAAATATGAAGATTGAATAACGATACAGTTTTTTTTATCGCAAAATTGAGAACGAAAATGTTAACCCTTGAATTAATAATGAGCACCACAGAGAACTTCTATTTACAGTGATAATCAAGGTATTTTAAAGTAGAACAGACAATGGCATCGATTCTGATGCACTCTTAACTAAACTAAACTAATTTTGACAGCTCTAAACTTGTTGCCATCACGTAATAAAATTAAAAGAGAGGCAGATAATTTTAGTCCTGTCAGATTGGTTTAGTTTAGTGAGCGGTATGACAGAACAGGGGCCTTACGGACAATAGCTAATTGCGGCACCTAATCCGCTCAGTTGGAAAATCACGCGAACGTGAACCTTATCGGCCCAGATACGGTTTGCGGTCGCGTGATTTTCCAACTGAGCGGATTAGGTGCCGCAAATAGCTGTTGTCCGTAAGGCCCCAGGCCTCATTGGCGTCGATTCTGTCATACCACTCACTAAATTAAACCAATCTGACAGGACTAAAATTATCTGCCTCTCTTTTAATTTCAGTATGTGAGAGAAGGATGGCAACAATTTTAGAGCTATCAAATTTAGTTTAGTTTAGAGTACATCAGAATCAAAACCAGCGGGGGGATATTCCGAAAGGCAATAAAAAAATCATAAAAATGCGTTATATGGCGTTGATGACCAAGGATCTGAAAATTTTGCGAAACCACAGACAAGGAAGGTCAATTAAAAAACTTGCTTATTCTCATAGACAGATCTGTCTGTCTAACACTGTATGTCATATCAATAGATATTAGTAAAATTCATGGTATAATAATATACTCCGCCAGGTATAGCAAAATGACCACGTGGGCGTCCCGCAATGATGTCATCAATACACGTACACGTGCGTAAGCAAGAGAAGAATAAGTAATTTACAACAAGTTCGAGAGAGATGAAGATACACCACGTAACAGCTGATTGAATAAAGTGGCAACTGGACAGTGACGTCCACATTGTGTATGTAATATATCAGTTTCTGGCAGCCAAATGTCCCGAATATTTATTATTTTATTAGTAGCATAGCAGGAGTGCTAATGTAGCATAAACGAATTAAACATAACACTGTTTTAAACTATCACGGTTGTTCACTAAAGTTAAATGATTATTAACGGGATATTTACCGTGGTAAGGTTGTGGAATGAGCTCCCGATATTTCGGCGCAGTTACATGCACCATGTTCACGGGAAGACTGAAGAATGCGGGTGGTTGGTCGAACAGTTAAAAAGTTAGGTGCAGACATAACGACCACCTCTACCCACTTTCTTAGTCTTCATTCCACAACCTTACCACGGTAAATATCCCGTTAATAATCATTTAACTTTAGCGAATTAAACATGTTACATTCATTACTCATATTGCAAAATTGTTGTTACCAGAACGAAACAGACATATTATTGACAGGACGGCAAATTGCAGGGTTGTACAATGTTTTATATGTACTAGGGACCTGTAAAATTGACAGATGGCGTGCTACGCTTTGTAAATCACGTGACGGATTCTATGCTAGTCCATTTTCTTAGTATAGTATATTTTATCAACGATAGCTTAAGTTTACTCAGACATTCCTACATTAATTAGCCCAGGTTAAAATCTCGCCTAAAACTCTCCCTTAACTCAAACCAAACTTAAATTTTCCACCCTAAAATAAAATAGTTCCCAACTGCCTAATTACTAATAGCTCTCCAAAAACTTATAAGAAAATTCTCAACTTTTCACCAAGCGAAAATAACTTGTAACTCTAAAAAATAGAGTCTAATTTCGATGTCGTGATAGAAATTAATGAAGCTCATGTGACAGCGCCATCTATCTGGCTAATGAGCGGGCAAAGTGACCCTCGCCCGGAGAGGTTAGATATAGATAACCTTTGCAGGGAAAAAACTGGGAAAATTGTAACGAAGTATTAATTATAGAGGGAAAATGAAAAGAGGGACTGCTAACATCGCATTGCTAAACCTGGAAACCTAGCAGTTACTGTCAAATTTACGAAGTCGTGGTTTCAAAAACATATTACAATACCTATACGGGGTGTAAGGGGAACACTCACGAAGCCATAAGAAGGTAATTGTACTCATCATTATGAACAACTTTTACAATGGGACCAGCCCTGAAATCGCTAAAAAAATATCAGCTGTTCCATAGAAAACGGTCATTGACACTCGACAAAATGTATGAATGAGGTTCATAATGATGAGTACAATTACCTTTTTTTGGCTTCGAGAGTGTTCTTTTTACACCCCGTATTTATAAGAAATCTAGTATAAATTATAAAATGCTGTGTGAACATAGAGCGTTGAATTACTTTCTTGAGAGCTTATTCCCCGGTCTATGCTATCTCTTTCGCACATTTTTAATCATGGAATGAGTTTTTTTTAAACACAGATCTTTTGTCAGATTGAGAGTATAGGCTCTAATCCACCATGCTGGCCCAGTGCATGTTTGTGAATGTCATAATTATGTCATTTTGAGGTTCTTGGTCATACCGGTTTCCTAACGATGTTTTCCTTCACCGTTTTTGAGTGAACATCAAAATCGTACATAATTTATTGAGATACTAAATAAGTAATTGATGCAGGGCCGAGGATTGAACCGGGTGCCGTCAGATTCTAAAGCGCACATGCTACTGCTCGGCCACCAGCGCTCTTACGTCCTTATAATTCAATCATCATCAGCCAGAAGACGTCCACTGCTGAACATAGGCCTCCCCCTTTAACCTCCACACTGAACAACAGCCTGCCTTTTGCATCCACTGGATGCCAGCGACTCTCACTATGTCGTCGGTCCATCTAGTGGGAGGCCTACCTACGCTGCGTCTTCCGGTTCGTGGTCTCCACTCAAGGAACTTTCTTCCCCATCGGTTATCGGTTCTTCGAGCGATGTGGCCTGCCCATTGCCACTTCAACTTGCAAATTTTAACAGCTAATAATGAGATAATTCAATGTAAAAAGTAAATTTTCGGTTTCCATGTCACACTTTTCTAAACTTGACTTCAAACTTATTAGCTCAAAAATTATCTCCGCTATGGCGCGATGGTGAAAATCATTATGGCGACCATCGATCTCGCGGCATCGTTTGACGGTGTCGTTTATATTGGCAAATTAGGAAGATGGCGGGTGATTGAACGGGAGTGCTTACTGGAGACGGATGCTTGGACAAAAACGGAGAGAAACGGGGAAAATTGAGAGAAAAACGGGCTTTCTCCTGAAAAAAAATACGAATTTAGGATTTTTTTAATCAATGATTTTTTTATACTAATGAATTGTAATATAATTAAACTTTTTTTTGTATTATATATTTTAATCGACTTATAAAATAACTTATAAAACAGAAAATTAACGTAAACTGAAATTAATAACTAAAAACTAAAACTTAAATCTAAACAAACTACTAATTAAAATTTAAATTACAAACTAAATATATAAAAATAAAAATAAAAAAATTAATCAAATAACCTTACCTTGTGCGAAGGTGCCCATAACACTAGCAGCGATATAATTAAACTACAAAACACAAATTCAAAACCCTAATCGCATTACTTCTTATTTAATTAACTTTTTTAATGACTTATTAGTATCCAAATTATTGCTAATATTTAAACCTTGCATACTACCGGGTTTACCCAATCTGGGTTTTAAGAAACCTAAATTGGGCTTCATGAAACCCAGCTTGCATGGCAACGGTCTTTACGGCTAACTATTTTAAACGACTCTATTTAGTTAAATTAATTATGTATTATTACATATTTTGATCATATTTTAAGTCGCAAAGTTTTTATTTATTTTTTCAACTTATTATAAACCCTTTTCTCATGCTAGAATCGCATCCCGGTGTGATAGTAAGCGCTATTCAAATGAGATGCTCCTCTAGGTTCTGCCCAGAAATTAATTACAGACCGTATTCAAAGTAGGGTTAGTCAATGTTGACCCGTTGTGATGAGATCACGTCCTGGTTAACCCTAGACTACAAACTCGCAGTAATCGTGGCTTTCAGGGGTTCTATTATTAGAATTTAGAACTGAAATAGATACTAGAAAATATTTTGAAATTTATTCTTCAATCTTTTTCTGGGTTACGCGGAAAGGGTGTACTAAGTGTGACGTACAACGCGAAAGAGGTTCGTTATACTTTTGATTATGAACAACTTTTACTATGAAACCAACTCTGAAATCACAAAAAAATATATCAGCTGTTCCATACATATCAAGTCATTGTCAAGGGTCATAATGACCGTCTTCTATGGTACAGCTGGTATTTTTTAACGATTTCTGAGTTGCTCATAGTAAAAGTCGTTCATAATGATGGGAACTATGGACCCCTTTCGGCTTAGTACACCCTCTCCACGTAACCCAGAAAAGCCAAATATAGATCCCTTCGGTAGATAAATAAACTCTTTATTGTTCACACCAGAAATTACATACATGGGACAGAAAGATATCATCGCATCTTTGCTTAACATCAGGCGAGTTGGCGGTCAACCACTATTAATTATTTAAAAAAAAAAAAAAAAAAAACCCGAAGGGTTTACGAGGGAGATTTTAAATATTTTTTTTCTTTCATTATCCTTTCACGAGCTGATGAGCAAGGCTAAATAAAAGTATAAATTCAGTCCTACTTATGAGATATCGCACGATCTCTAGATATTAGTCCATCAGACCTCCCTTAAAGCCGGTGATTTGTCCCCAATTTGCTCCGGCACCCCAGACAATGGGGTCAAATTGGACCCCATGGGGAATTCCATCACAATTCTGGGGTCGGATTACAGATGGCAGCTAAACGGCGGGGAATTCCTAAGATTTTTGCAGGGGGTGGATTAAATCGAAATTGGTACTGATGACAGCTCTTCAATTTATTTATTGGGTTGTCGGATAAAGGAAATTGTTGAGAATGGACCGGCATTGCTCGAATGCACGGACTGAAAATATCACATGAAATAAAGATAACGACCGGTGTGGCTGAGCGGTAGCGTGTCTGCTATGAGCAGAAGTCCCCGGGTTTGATTCACGGACAATTTTTTATTTTATTTTAGTAATTGTCTTGCGTTTGGCCGCCAACTCGTCTGATGTTAAGCAATGATGCAGTCTACGGTGGAGCACGCCTGCCTAGAAGAAACCGATTCACTCTTGATTTGAAGACACCCAGATTGCAACTAGCAGATGTTTGAATAGTGAATTTATATATCTGCGTACTGTTCGACTTAGAAGCGATAAGAAGTTGCTAACAAACTTTTTAGTCAGGATTACCGCTGGAAGGTAGCAGGTCTTTTTCTACAAGATTCATTTAGGAGAGTGTGTTTCGGAGCTACACGACCTTATCCGACCATCGCCCTCCTACTAAAGGACAAGTAAAAAGTCGGTTCACTACATACCGTACTCGTTTATTGTTTTACCCCCCGTTTACCATACATTGTGGATTCTCCTTAGATACGTGCAAAACGTTTTGATTCTACATTTCTAATCCATACAGCCACGGAATGGAACAACCTGCCGGCTCCTATACATAAGCCAGCCGACAGATCAGCGGCCATTGGGAACTGCAAGATATGCCTTCTTGACTTTGCGATCATTCTCCATTATCACTAGGTGGCCTGTACAGTAGTCTCTGGGTGGTCTCTCACATTATAATTGGCTCCACGATAAGCCCTCTATCGCCAAGTTTTTTCCTGGCAAATGGAGACCATGGACCGGTAAGTAAGGCGTAGGACGTCCACCCATAAGATGGACAGACGACCTAAAAGAGAGCGCAGGAAATCGCTGGATGCAGGCCGGTTCTAACCCGCCCTTTTGGACATCGATGGGAGAGGTATATGTCTAGGCGTCCTAAGGCTGAAAGGACCGGCCCTTTTGGAGACTGATGGAGGAGGCCTATGTCTAGCAGTGGACATCCTATGGCTGAAATGATGATGCTGATGAACGTTGTTACTAAAACTAAAAAGTTAAGATTCCTTGACCTTAAATTTAGTTCCAAGAGAGCGTGGCAAAAGTTATCCATTCGAATTTACCAACTTACGTATCTAGGCAGTACTCATCCATTCTTCCTTCTTCCAAGTCAGTGTCCATAAATAAAAATACCCAAAGAGATATTCCGAGACGTGAGCCTATTAGCCTTAATGCCTCCAGCGAAGCTGTCTGCCCTTTTTGATAGAGATTGATCGACTTGGTCAAGAGTTAAACGGCTTTTTCTTCCAAACCTAATACAGTCATCTCTCATGAAACTCGTTCGGAAAATAGGAAACAAACCAACAGAAATAAGCATTTGAAAATGTGACGTGCAATTGGAAACTAATTAACTACAACACTCAAGGGCTTTCGTGCTTGGACGGCCCGAGAAACGGTCGGTCCAACTTGGTAATCCGTCATTAGTGTTTCCAGGCAAAAGTCATAGTGACTGCATCATCACTCGCAGCGAAGTTCGTGGGATTTTGTCTTTGTGATTATACTGGACTCAGTCACTCTTAAATTTCGGCAGTTTCCTGTGGGTCTTCTCTTCTGACAGACCCAGAGTCTTTTGCTCTGGTCTGATGTAAAAATAAAGCACCCAAACTATATACCTTTTCCGTTAAACCTTTTCTGACTTTCGATATAAAACGTATTTTTTTAGCATAACCATAACGCACTATACGTCCTTACCAAATATCGTCACGACTGATTCAGCTGATCAAGCATCCATATAAACATAAGAAACAGATATAATAACAATTACTTTCGCATATAGACATAGTGACAGTTTCAGGCAAGTTTCTTGAAGACCCAAGATTTCACTTATTTAACCAGCGGGCTAATGCTAGAGCAATCGACATCTATTCTGTCTCCGTCATTCCCATATCCATCATGTAAATGAGAGGAGACCAATGATACAATGTACATGACAAGCATAATATCTATTGGCAGAGAATCATCGTCATTATACACAGCCCTTATCCAACTGCTGGCCTGCTATGCAATCTAATGCTATGCTGTCTTGCTATGCAATCTGCTAATCGATTCCAGATTCAACCCGCGATAGTTACGATATTATGACTATACAGGGTGTAAAGGAAACACTCTCGAAGCCAAAAGAAGGTAATTGTGCTCATCATTATGAACAACTTTTACTATGGGACCAGCCGTAATCGCGAAAAAAATATCAGCTGTTCTATAGAAAACGGTCATTGACACTCGACAAAATGTATGGAACGGCTGGTATTTTTTTCGCGATATCAGGGCTGGTCTCATAGTAAAAATTGTTCATAATGATGAGTACAATTACCTTCTTTTGGCTTCGAGAGTGTTCCCCTTATACCCTGTATATATATGCGGTTTGATGACTAACGCTAGCCTAGCCAATAGGCCTATCTATTCGCCCATTCGAAGCGAGACCAATGATGAAGGCATCACAGCGAGGTCCGATTTGATGACATGATTAAATCGGCTCGTTGTCGCCCAAATCGCCTGTTTGTGGTGTTGGACTCCCATTTATTACGAAGGACGTTAGATCAGTAGCACACTGCGGAAAAATTGGATAACGGAATAAATTCAACACAAAATGTGTGCTACCATTGATTTCATTTTTTATGTAGTTTGTGTAGTACTTTTTAACGACGCAAAAAAAGTGGAGACTCTCTAGGAGATGCGTATTTTTACAAGCTTTTAATTAACTTGCCCTATTAGTATGTGGTCGTCAGCGTAGGTAGGCCTCCCACTAGATGGACCGACGACATAGTGAGAGTCGCTGGCATCCAGTGGATGCAAAAGGCAGGCTGTCGTTCAGTGTGGAGGTTAAAGGGGGAGGCCTATGTTCAGCAGTGGACGTCTTCTGGCTGATGATGATAATTAGTATGTGTGAGACAAATCTCGCAACTTAATTTTATACCAGTTATCCTCAAACGATTGAGCTGAAATCAGTTCGGTGACAATGCAATGGACAATTAATGTCTTCCGGTAAACATGGTGCATCAAACTGCGCAATAAAATCGGGAGCTCATACCACAAACTTACCACGGTACATAATATTATCCCGTAAATAATAATAATAAGATAATTATATTTATTGCCAAAAAACAAAAACAATGGACATATACTATAAGAATCATAAGGAGAAACAGTGTTTGGCAATAGGGATAAGAGCCTTTTATACCAAATTAGACGGTTTTAAATCAATTTTTTTCAATTAAATTACAATATTTGAGCTGGAAAAAAATACATGTCACAGATACATCTGTGTTAGAGTCTGTGATTTGGTTCAAAACACGATAGAATAAACTTTCCTCAATCAAAAAAAAATCTGAAACAAAGTCAATTCAGTTTATTTTTTTCGTTTTATGCTCTAATGAAAGCTCGTAACAACCTGGAAATCGCATGTACTGAAAGGCAATTTTATTCAACATTTTTTTATTTGGATAGAATTTTGATAGTGAATAGTTTCGTTTTTTAGTGAATTTAAAACCGTAAAAAGGTCCCGAGAATTTGCGTGCACCGCGTTCAGTGCCGCGCCAGGCGCCATCGAGGTCGGACCTATGTTCGTTTTTGTCGTTGCACTCCCCCCGCGGGCTTCCTGACTGTAGCGTGGCAATATACATCGTCGCTATAACTTGGCGGGGGCTGAGGAAGCGTTTTGTTGCCTACGCGACTCGGATAGCCGGGCGATAAGCTCAGCGCTGTACTGCGAGGTACCGAAGGGTCACGCAGTGCTGGTTTTCGGCATACCCCTTTGCTCAGAAAAAGATAATCGTATAACTATATTGACAATGCAATGTTATGGTAACATTGAGCTGGTCTGATAATGGAGACAGAAGGTGGCCGTAGAAACGCTTAAACGAAACGACGTAACCCCACCGAGTTAGAGTTTGTGAGATTTGTCTTCCAAGCACTTGATGGTAAACGAAAGCCTAAAAGCTTACTTAAAAAAAGTTTTTTTTAATTAATACCTAATTATTTTATTATTGAAACTGACGTATTTTCACACATTTTATAGTCGGAGTAACCGGCTTAATCTTACGTGAGTAATTCCCGTGTAATATAAATAAAACCTAATTATTTCTTAGTAGGTATGACTCTTTAACAAATGTACACCTTTTCTAAGGTATGACTATACATTTTTTGATGTAAAATTATATGTACCTCCTAGATTTACGTGCACCATCTTCGAAGTTCGGCAACATCACTTTCCATCACGAGAGTTGGTGTCAAAAGTTAAATATGGAAAAAAGACTGCGTATTTTTTTTTTGGAAAAAAAAAACCGGACCGTACCTGTAACAACTCATGAAAAATTTATAAGTTAAACACAGTGGCCATTTCATTTAAAACAAGAATCACGAAGTATGTATTTATAATTTTGTAGAGAAATATATAAATAGAACTATCTATAAAATATTTAAGTCAAGTCACGCCATATACCATAATGTCTGAAAACTCGCCTCTTCAACCAATGTGTTCTGCCCACCATGACATATGGTGCCGAAACATGGACTCTCACACATGAGGCTGTGCACAAAATCAGAGTAGCACAGAGAGCCATGGAGAGATCCATGCTAGGCATCAAACTCCAAGACCGAGTTCGTAATACCGAAATCCGACGAAGTACAAAGGTTCGAGACGTCGGAATCGCGGTAATGAAATTAAAGTGGAGCTGGGCAGGACACGTTGCCAGGCGCAGTGATGACAGGTGGAGTAAGGTTTTAACAGAGTGGTGGCCCAGGCAAGGTAGGTGGAGCGTTGGTCGTCCAGCTGCAAGATGGGTCGACGATATTATTACTATCGCGGGTCGAACCTGGACTAGATTAGCACAGGACCGAGGCAGATGGCATAGCAAGAGAGAGGCCTATACCCAGCAGTGGGATAAGAGAGGGATGATGATGATGATAAAATATTTAAAAAAAAAACTTTGTGACACAGCTCGGTGTGTAACCGCCCTACCTTCGTTTAATTGACTTGTTACAACTGATGAAAGGGCGTGGAGCCCCTAATTCGAATTACCATGTAAATTTGGATTTCAGGCCGAGGTTTCACCGTCACCTGGACAACTTTATTATCATTTTGATGAACGTAAACTTCGTACGTATACCATTTAACTATTTACTCGTGTATTAGGGTTAAATTATTGGAGGATTTTACATGCTTTATACACTTCCCTTTACTTGTAACTTAACTATGACTAACTGGAAGTTTTTTTAAATAGATTTAGCATTTGGCCTTTGGCATTTGGGTTCGGTAAACTTCGCAACGTCTTCTTGTCCTTCGAGTGCCGTCTTCGAACAATGTGTGTTGCCAGTGATGACATACGGCAGTGAAACGTGGTCTCTCACCATAGGCCTCATAAACAAGCTCAACGAAAGTCACCGACATAACCGGATCAGCAAGTCGTTTGTCGCTGTAGTGTCTAGTGCGACAAAAAAGGTCAGTGCTCAGCGATAATGCTACAGATTACTCTGCAGCGCTGATTTTCAGCACTGACTCTCTGAGACGCACGGAACTGCAAATAGAGTTTAAAAAACCATTGGAACATATCTTTTATAAATGAATAATCATACTTTAGTACTTCGACCAAAATAAAATTAATGGACGGGCCCTAACCATTGAACTTGCTCAGTAAAAACGAGTCAAAACCGTCGGACATATACTTCAAAACCTAATTATAAAAATGTACAGTATATTTGTTACAAAAAATAGATACCGGTTTTATTTGTGTATTTACACTTCGGGAAAGCATACGAATGCGTCAGATGTTTCGTTATCACGTAACAGTAGAATCGTGTTGCACTTCCTACAGCTAGAGACCAACTGAAACGAAGTGAGCGCCGACGCTTATTTTGTCATCTTCAAAAATGCGCTTCTACTGGGTGCGTCCATTCATTTTATTTTTGTCGAAGCTTTAGTACATGTAACTATATCTATCAACGCCAAATTCCCAGAGGAATCAAAAGTACTTACCTACTCCAACACAATCAATTGCTCATCAGTTCACCACCAATCTCATTAGCACTGAATACAATTACACGTGTAGCAAGCCGGACAATATGACACACCTAGGAAACCGGACAAACGGACATAGCTCCATTCAATGTCCGGGATTGAATCCGCTGGGATTTCCCCTAGACATTTATTGGACGCGCAAGCTTTGTAGACGAATTGAAACATTAAACACTTTATAATACCCATTGCTGTTACTTTTGAAGTGCCTGGCTAAATCAGTCTATTCTTTTTTTACCCCACTTCAAAATAAGAGGGGTTCTTTTTTATTTTATATTTGTTACTTCAGCACTTTGTCATTTATTAACCCATTAGGAAAATTCTTTCTTTTTTGAAATGATATACGTACTTCATATTGGTCCCATAGACATTTCATTAAAGTCGAGTTAGTAGTTTAGCTTTTAAATTAAAATAACTAAAAAATTCATTTACTTGAATGACAATATTATGTTATCCATCATCATGGTCGTCATCGTCATCAGCCAGAAGACGTCCACTTGACTGCTGAACATAGGCCTCCTCTTTAACCTCCACACTGACCGAAAGCCTGCCACTGCATCCACAGGATGCCCACAACTCTCACAATGTCGTCGGTCCATCTAGTGGGAGGCCTACCTACGCTGCGTCTTCTGGTTCGTGGTCTCCACTCAAGAACCTTTCTTCCCCATCGGTTATCGGTTCTTCGAGCGTCAACCAAGTTACTGTGTGTTTTACTAATTTTGAAGTCAGTCTTTTGAATTGACAATTATTATTATAATGTTATTACAACAATACCCTGGTTTTGGTTTTGTGTTGTTAAAAGAGAGGTTTTCGATTCAATCCATATTTTTCTTATAAGTGTTTGCGTTACGCAAAAATCATGAGGAAAACCGCATGACGCAGCTAGCTATGAACAACAACACTTGAAAGTACATAACAGCAATATTTTTTTACAACTTTATTAAGTACCAATGTATTCATTATTCACTAATACCAATTTTGGTCATAAAACAAAACTTTTTACGACATTATCAAAAAATCAGTGCCTATCGCGTTCATTAAAAAGTCATTAATCTCGTAAAAGTTTCAAACTCAAACTTGATTTTACTTTTAACAAAAAACAATTCTGATAAAAAGAAAGCTTCAATAACTCTTGTTTTTGAAGATAATGAAACCACCTGTTTGAAGCTGAAATGTCTAGGGATGTTATCGATAAAAGTATCGATACTTTGTTAATTTGGCATTTTTATTACAAAGACATTATAATTTGCTGTTTTTACAAACTTATAAATTTATACATTAGCATTTAGATATCATTTATTATACACTTAAACTACTCCGTTGTATTCTATAATAACGTTTTATAATATAATAAGGGTATTACATTCATTGCGACAGTACTATGCAATGCAATACAATATATTTTTATTAAAAAAATAAAAAAAAATAAAAAAAAAAAAAATGTATTTATTTCAGGTATAAAATGTATTTATGTATTTCAGGTTATAAAATGTATTTATTTTATTACACACCGAAAATACAAATAAAACTTAACTAAAATAAAAATATAGTTGCAAGCGTATCGGTATTTCTCAAGATCTACATACTTTTTCTTCACATCACCATGTAATTACTAAACATTCAGCTAACCTACCTTGTTGTCACTGTCGAAATAAATAATTTATTCGCACCAAAACTTTTGACTCTTCTTTCGTAGTTCGAGAGATAAAACAATGTTCCATTGTCCTAACCTTCGTCGGACATATTTATTTATTTATTAGTATTTTTTGCGTATAATGGGTTTACTAATGTCTTTCTCTTGTGTTTTAGCAGAATTACAATGGAGAAGTGCATGTCTAAGGAGGCAAACGTGGTCCATCTTCGACCGCATCATTTCCCTACAGGTAAGATCGCGGTCAAACGTAGGCTTAATCCAAGGAAAAAAAATAGGCCACGGTAATAAGCATGTGTACTTAGGTATAAATAAATTTGATAAACTTATAGAAACATACTCCTACATTACCATCTTTGTAGATTGGCCTACCTATAAAATTATATCGATATCGATCGTTAATAAGGCACTGCACTGCAACCTTTCAAGGAGATTTATGAAAATCAGCCCTTACAACTTTTACCATTCGAGATTTCAGAGTGTCAACTTTGTGCGATTTACCTTCTCTTCTTTTTTTGCATATTTATCATGCATAAAAAACCGTCTTTATAAAAGAAATGTGTTTTAGGTGCTATTTCCATGAATACACATGACATCATTGCACAGATATTTGTTGTATATTTGCCTATTGAGAAAATGGTTTTTAGTGGAAATATCGAAAGTATTTATATTGAACCTAGGTTCCTTAAGGGGCGGCTAAAAATCGCAATTATAAATGTAGTGGAACTGTGATATTTTAAAATAGTATTTTAGAATACTTTTTGTACCGTAAAATGCAAAAAAACAGGGTCAAACTATTTTTGCTTATTATTTTGTTTTTTTATTAGGGCAAAAAGCTAACAGTAACAATATAAATACAGGTAGACTGTCCATAGACCGTTGAGAGTCTAAAGATAATCCAAATGCTTGGCAGCTTCGACTAAAATAAAGTTTATGGACGGGCCATAACCATTGAGCTTCCTCAGTAAAAACGAGGCAAAACCGTTGGTCATAAATACTTCAACAACTAATTATAACCATTTAATTATAAACATTTGTTACAAAAAATTTATAGCGGTTTTTTGATGTGTAATCTACACTTCAGGAAAGCACACGAAGGCATAATTTTGTCAGAAGTTTCGTTATCACGTAACAATAGACTCGTGTCGCACTTCCTACGGCTGTATAGAGACCGACTAAAACGAAGTGAGAGCCGACGCTCATTTTGCTATCTTCAAAAATGCGCTTCTTCTGGGCCCGTCCATTCATTTTATTTTGGTCGAAGGTTGGCAGCGTACCCAACATGCTGGTGGCATTACTACTCTGAATGGCAATGCTTATGCTTTGAGCCAGAAACACCAAGATTTTGGTCACGCGTCGCATTCACCAGGCAATCTGAAAGATTTTTGAAAATGAGGTGAGTTCCAGGTCCCCAACGGCCCATGTCTCGACCCCAAACGCCTCAAATATGAAACCAAGATTATGCTGAATTATTTTATTATAAGAATCATTTAGTCGTAGTTTCAGTTACAGTTTTAGTTAGGTTAAATATTTGAACAAAATTTGTAACCCATAAAAAGATCGCGATTTCTCACGCACATGGCACGAGGTGAGGGTTGCTGTTTAAGGATGGTATTCAAAGACAAGTGAAACCACTGAAGTCTAGATGAATCTCTCTGTATTTGAGATAAGCAGTCTAATACAAAAAGAAGAAGAATCTCTCCAACGACTATCTACCACCAGATATGGAGCTCGAACAAAACGTCAGATTCCTGGACCAGTCCCATCCGTCCACACAAACATTCTTGGAATTTGAGCTCCTTGAAAACATTCCTGACCAGATTGACGGACCTCAAATTTACACCGACGGCAGCAAATTAAAGGGTCAAGTCGGTGCTGCCGTCACCTGGTGGGAAAATGGTAGAGAGATAAACTTCTCCACTTACAAGCTCCACTCCGAATGCACGGTTTTCCAATCGGAACTTTATGCCCTCAGCCGAGCGACTCAAATGGTGAAATCTAGCAATGACCATGTAGTCAGTATTCTGAGTGACTCAAGATCCTCACTTGATTTGCTACGAAATCCCAAAACGAGTCATCCTCTGGTAAAGGTAATAAAGGAAAACATTGAGAAGGTCAACGCAGACGGTAGGTCTGTTCGTCTGTATTGGTTGAGAGCACACGTAGGAACTGCTGGTAACGAGAGAGCCGATGAGCTTGCGAAATCAGCAGCACTAGCCTGTACATCCCGAGACTACGAACTTATCCCCTTGTCATATGCCAAAAAGAAAATCCGCGAGGAATCAGTCCGGAAGTGGCAGGACCGGTACGATACCTCCAGCACAGGTGCGGTCACGAAAAAGTTTCTCCCTGATATAGTCAAAGCATATCAGTTGACGCGAACGACAAATCTGACGTACTTTCAAGTGCAGGCATTGACGGGACACGGAGGTATAGCTGAATATCTACACAGGCTTAAGCTAAAAGACAGCCCCGGATGTGATTGCGATCCATCCATCTCCGAGTCGGTAATACACGTGCTCCTCGATTGTCCCCGCTTTATGGCCGCACGACAGGATCTTGAAACTCAGATTGACAGGAAGCTAGCGGAATCAAATCTACACGAAATACTGGCAGACCCGCACACCAGGCCATACTTCCTGTCTTTCACTGAGAAGTCCTTCCGAATAGCGGCCAAAAGGAACTCTACCCTCCATACTACCAGCGAAACACAATCATCCCTTCCACACACCGAAGCTACCCCCAATACAACACCCAGACCCCAGCAAGAAGTTGCTTTAAAAAATGTGGCAATTTACCATCTGTTAGGTCAAGCAGAGATCGGAATACCGGGGATCCGTATCCGTGGTGTAGCCCTCTTTATGGATAGTGCGAAAGAAAGACTTGGTATAAGCTTTTGCTTAGTCCGAAACAGGAAACGCGTGCGCTTATCGCCGGGACTAGCATGTCTGCTCAATGGGAGTACCACAAAAACCACAATGAAACGAAAGACGTATGATGCTATGCCAGTGTCTGAGGTTTTGGGCCGCCGATGTCGACTAGTGCGATCAAAAAATAAAACAATCGCACTGTTCGAATGGTCGGCTCAATCGCCTTTCACGCAGGTGGGCTCGTTCCTCACAGCGTTGGGTGAAATAGCAGACACCACCCCCCGGGTGATAAGCGTGGACGCGATGGTGGTTGAAATTGAGCTGGTGGTGAGCGACAATAAAAGTCAATCTAAAAATTTGCGAGAACATCATGCACCACTTTAGGCTAAGCAGCCCTATGGGCAAAGAACTACTGAAGGTGAGCCTCGAAGAAGCAGAAGCAGCCATATACAACAACGACACATCCCAGATATTAATGGGAACAATGTCAGGTCAGTATATGGCTGCATACAATGCAACAAGTGGCTTTGTGGCATTGGACGAGGGAGAGACGAAGCGAGCTGGAAAGCCCAAATACGCGACACCACCAAACGACCCCATTGTAGTCACCACTCGGTATACCAAAATAATGCTAGATGACAAAATCCTCAAAATGGCGGACGCCGTTAAACGGAATACTGAAGTCCATGCAGGTTGGGAAAATTGGGAGGTACCTAAAATACAATGGGTCAACGGAGTTCCAGGATGCGGCAAAACAACCTGGGTAATTAGACAATTCGATGCAGGAAAGGACGTCATCATCACCACAACAACAGAGGCAGCGAAAGACCTGAGAGAGAAGCTAGCGCACCGAATAGGGAACTTGGTGAAAACCAAAGTGCGCACTATGGCCTCTGTTCTCGTAAATGGTTTCAAGCGCGAGAGCCACGGTCGCCTTATGGTGGACGAGGCACTCATGAACCATTTTGGAGCCATAGTAATGGCTTCTCGTCTGTCCGGTGCTAGTGAACTTGTCCTCATCGGTGATGTCAACCAGTTACCTTATATCGACAGAGAAAATCTCTTCGAGATGAGGTACCAACGCCCAAATCTGGTAAGTAACATCAACCAAGAGTTGTTGTGTACGCATCGGAACCCAATGGATGTTGCGTACGCGCTGAGAGCAATATACTCGGGCATATACTCTTCAGCTGCTCGTATTAAGTCCCTTGAGCAGAGAAAGTTCACGGGTTCGCATATACCCAACACCCTTTTCTTGGTACACACCCAGGAAGAAAAGGAGACCATGACTAGCCAGGGCTATGGGAGAGGCACGGGGTCACGAATCTTAACGATCCATGAGGCACAGGGACTGACATACGAATCAGTTATCGCGATTAAGACCAGGAGCGGGCTGAAGCTGCATGAAAGCGTTTCGCACGCAGTCGTAGCTGTTTCGCGGCACACCGGGACCTTCACTTATTACGCCGACGATGAAGGGGATGCCATCAGCCGTTTCGTGCGGCGAGCTACGGCAGTGTCACCGAGGACCATTGCAGAATATAACATACAAATGGCTGTTAAAGACCGGAACGAAGCGGTGGTGGAGGCCCTGAAGCGAAGACCAGAATTGCTATAATTTTATGTAAATGTAAAGTCAAAGTCAAAGTAATTTATTAATAAACATTATGTTTACAGGTCAGGCAATTGTAATATTGTAGTTTAAGTATTGTAGTAATATTAAGTATGTAATTGTAGTTTTAAGTATTGTGTGTATACCCAGAGCACTCACGCTCACTTAAAGGCTCCTTCTTGCGGCGGCGTCGTGTGGCGGGTCGCCCTCTTCCCTCAAACATGGCGAGGAGAGCGATGGCTGGCACACGCGTCAACTCGTGAACGGGTGCTGCTTGCGGGAGCTGGACTGCTCGGTGTATACACGCAACATAGTCATAAGATTTTATAATTTGTATATTCCTTTTGTATAGTCATTAGTTATATGTTATATCAAATATAGTTTAAAAATATATGTTAAAAGTTGACAAAGGGCACGGACCCAGGAGTCCGTGGAGAATAAATAAACAAATAAAAAAAAAAAAAAAAAAAAAAAAAAAAAAAAAAAAATACAAAAAGTCATAATGAGTAAACCTACCCATTATATCTCAGGCGCTCATATTGTACTTTATGAAGATCACAGCCTTTGGCAGAGTTTCACATGATCGCTGGGCGTATAAAAATGAAGGATCGCAGCACTTTGTGCGTAATTTTCCAGACTTTTTATCAAAGAAAGATACTGTCCATTATTTTCTAAATCTAGAGTGTACAAAAGCTAGTTTTCTCGTCTCTCAGTCTCCTCGCCTTTTATCATTGTTATTAGTTTTTGTACCATTAAAACTTTTTCGGACGACCTTTTTGAAGGGCCCATCTCTTGGATCATTGGACATTGTTTCAATTGTTACCTCTAGTGGAATAAAGTTTTTTTATCTCTCGAGATTAGGTGAAGAAAATACTTACATTTAACGCTTTTTTCCCGACAATGCAAAGTAAAATAGTGGATATTGTATTTAACGTGTATATATAATTTTTGTATGAGACGTAAGGTATTTTTTGGTAATATGACAATTTCTAAGTCAATCAATAAAAAGTAATATGTTATTGAAATTAAAAAACTAAAACAAAAACAATAATTAATTATTTACAAAATAAAAATTTATGTCTAAACAATTATATAAGTTTAAAACAATTATACGTAAGTTATCGAGTTTTATTGGGCATCAACCAACGTCTAAAAATCGATGTGTGTATGTTCCCCTGTGGACTCCAAAACGGCTGAACCATTTTTGACGGGAATTTCACTGGCAGATAGCTGATGTTATAAAGAATAATCCACGCGGATGAAACCGCGGGGCGCAGCTAGTAACATAATCATAATAACGAAATAATGACTCACTTGCTGACTCATGATATCTCGTAAACTATTAGACCTAAGTAAGACGTGGAAATTTGGCAAGTTGTAGAGGTCAGCTAGGAAAGGATTTTGCGAAAGGGCCGAATTAAGGGAGAGGGGACAAAAAAGAGATTGGCTACGAGAGAGGCTAAAGGAGAACGTTTATAATTGGCTCCCGTCACAAAGTCTCCGACTAGTTCGGGAGCCTCTGTGATCATACGCGTACGAAGTCACGGATAACAGCTAGTACAAAATAGAGGCATATAAAAAGGGGGGTTAAAAATATTTTGGCTGCATTTGCTCATGAAGGTTTGATGCATATTTTTTTTTGTATAGATTGTCTTCAAAATATTTCCCCGCCCAAATTTCCCCAAAATGCCGCTATCAGGTCCCTAATCATTTTATAAATATTATTATTCGCTCTACGTCATTTACTATAATATTATAAAGAGGAAAGATTTGATTGTTTGTTTGTTTGTTTGAATTAAATAGAATAGGCTCCGAAACTACTGAACCGATCTGAAAAATTATTCCACTGTTGGGAAGCTACACTATCCCAGGGTGACCACAGGCTATATTTTCAAAAAAATTAGGGATCCTTACCAAAACTCCAATAATACCCGTGCAAAGACGGGGCAGACCGTTAGCCTGGTAATAAAACTAGTTGCGACAAAATAGCAACCTCAATAAAGTAAGTTAAAACTGCAATAATAACTCGCCAATTTTGTCATGAAAACGATTAATTATGTGGACCATAATGAAATACCAACATCAATGCATAAACACATTACCATCAGTCTCTACCGATATAAACCTCGCAGGTAATTTATTGCCAAAACTAAACAAACACGAAATAAATGTACATAATTTCACCTACCTAAAGATTCAGCCACACTATACGCTGCGGTAACAACACGGCTCTTTTTTTAACACGCTGCATCTCAGCAGCTTCTCACTGTGGCTTCTTACTCCTACTTCAATATGCACTTTCCCTTACCTCATCCTCGCTACCTACAAGTGTTCGTCTTCTGTCGTCTACGTTTTTTCCATTTTCATGACTAGAGTGAATAGATTTCTTCAAGATGGTATATGAAATTTCAAATAAAACTTAATCTTCACTTAAAGGAAATAGGTTATTATTTCATATTATAAAGTTTGAGTGGTGTAAATCTATCAAACAAGTCTATTACATTTCCAACACTCACACTTGGCAACACGTGGTTGTGAGTCTGTACCATGACATTATATTTTTTGACGTTTCAAAAGTGTATCATGATATTTTGTTTATATTACACAGGAATTACTCACGTATGATTAATCCGGCTATTTTTACTATAATTTCAACCGCTTTCGGCGGTCGTTTCTAAGGTGAGGTGGCGATCTTTATCTTTATCTTTTTCTAGCACAGCACTTTTTTTAAAATCATATACTTGATGTAAAGATACTGAACTGAACGTGCTCCTCCCTTGACCATGCCGTTGCTTGTCATCAGACAAATTTAACTGTATTAATACGTTTTTGTTTTTATATTGGCGGTAAAAATAATACAGTGAGCGTATCAAGTGGCAAAGTATTAGATTATTTTTTCGGAAAAATGCTCCGCAGCCCCGTCGTAACGCATGCGTTTGTGTGGCCGGGCCTTGATGGATTTATAGGACGGTAGAATATGGACTTAATTACAAAATTAATGCAAATTGTGGCGTTGAAAATAATGAGATCAATTGGTTTTAGGTTTCCATTTAATTGAGGATTTAAAACAGATTTAATTGATCACAGTGAATATTGTTATTACGAGAGTATTAATGAATATAAATTTATAATTACTCTCTGGGCTCAAAGTTATATTTTCCGTTATCAAATTTACAGCATATTTATTCAAAGAAAATGAGAAACAACAAAATGGCGGGAAATTATGGTTTATATCCCACTACGCCGCTTCCTATGACACCAGTCTCACTACGCCGCGCGTCGAAACTTCTATACATTACGTTGGCAAGTGGCTTCTCACTCAATCTTACGAAGAAACTTAGAGTCTATTTGAACATCACAACTAAGGCAGCTTTTCAAATGAGGTATATTCTTCATTCCCTCCCTTTCCATCTTCAAATATTTAGTTCAATAATATTTTATAATGTAATTTAATCAATCAGTTTCTACTCTATTAGTTTATGCACAAATAAATAGCAGATCTTTTGTACAGGGTTGAACGAATCACAGCTGACTTTTTTCGCGACTTCAGGGTTGGTCCCATAGTAAAAGTTGTTCATAATGATGAGTACAATGACCTCCTTTCGACTTAGTACAGTCTATATACGTAACCCTGTATAGTTCTAAACATTCAGTACTTCAGTGTCTGGCAACACTTTGCCTTTGTCATTTTGTCGCTTGATCCCCGGACCACAGATTAATTGGCAGTGTAGGTGTTACGCGAGCAGAGCTTAACCCATTCTTGATCTTTGAGCTTAGCCAACAATATCAATTTACTAGGAACCCAGAGATTGAGTAGTGCGTATCGGTTGAGGCATTTGGTAGCCCGTGGAGTAGCTTAACTATAGCTAGCTAGTCTTGATAGGTAAAAATAAGTACCTTTCGCTCGACTTTTGACCATGTTACCCCTAGACTGCGATTTTTCAAAATCAAGTGAGGGTAGGAGAACAAAACACCCGCTCTTCTCGCCGGACTCACCCGCAGTTTTCAGTCAGCTCGTGACCACGGCCATTGTAACATGGTCGAAACGTCGAGCGAAAGGTACATATTTTTACCTAAATAAAATAATACGTCCCGATAAACATTTAAACCATGAATTGTGTTCTAATCGCTAAAGTTTAAAAATTACTAGTCTTCATAAATCACATTCATTTATTCAATTTAATTGGTATTCATCATCATCATCATTTCAGCCATAGGACGTCCACTGCTAGACATAGGCCTCCCCCATCGATCTCCAAAAGGGCCGGTTGGAAGCGGCCTGCATCCAGCGTTTCCCTGCGGTCTCTTTTAGGTCGTCTGTCCATCTTGTGGGTGGACGTCCTACGCTGCGCTTACCGGTCCGTGGTCTCCATTCCAGAACCTTTCGGCCCCATCGGCCATCTGTTCTGCGTGATATGTGCCCTGCCCCTGTCATTTCAACTTACTAATCCGGTGGGCTAAGTCGGTGACTTTCGTTCGTCTACGGAACTCCTCATTTCGGATTCGATTTTCGGATTTAAATGGTATTCAATTGGTGTTTCATTTATTACAAACTCGCTGTAACCTCGGTATAGGAAAACATCGTGAGGAAACCGTTATGTCCAACAACCTCAAGAGTTCAAAGACATGTAACATTCACCATCATGCACTGGGCCAACATGGGGGATTAGAGCCCATCCTCTCTGTCTGAGAGAAGGCCTGCGTTCCAACAGTGGGAACATGATAGGCTGTTAATTCACGTTTGCGTTGTGAAAATTCCCCCAATTTTTTTTTGTGATTTTTATATGAATATTCACGCAATGTTTGAGAAAAGATTTACTTAACTATACACAAACACAGTAGTTATGGGTCGGGTATCCAATTTGGATGTAAGCCCCTAAGGATAACCCGACCTGTGCGAGTGTTGGATTATTAATTAATGCATGAATATGAATTAACTCATTGTAGTGAAGGGATTTTCGTGTACGAAATGTAATTCAATTATAATCGATGTTTCACTGAGATATTTTACTAATCAAAATGCTAATTGAATAGTCATTGTATCTACTTAAACAAATTATGTGCAGTTTTGATGCTGTCGTTAAAAAACGGTCGATGCTATCGTAAACATCGTGAAGAAGCCAGTATAACCAAAAATGTCAAAAGATCAAAGACATAATGGCATTCAATTCACCAACATGCACTGAGCCAGGATGGTGGATTAGGGCTCGTCCTCTCTCTTAGAAAGAAGACCTGTGTCCCAGCAATGGGTACATGATAGGCTGATAATATGAATCAATGTTTCTGGGGTTCCTTACCTCAAAAGGAAAAAAACAGAATCCTTATAGGATAATTTTGTTGTCCGTCTGTCTGTCTGTTTGTCTGTCAAGACCTTTTTCTCAGAAACACGTAGAGAGCGAAGTTGAAATTATATCAAATACTCGAGTCCATGGTTTTTTTGAGCTGTGAAAAAATTACACTTGTAAGTCAACGCGTTCAAAAGATCCCGTTTATATCGCTTATTTTCGCATATTTTGCGATTTTACAAGGGGATCAAAACCTATAGGGTACTTCCCGTTGACCTAGACTCATGAAATCTGGCAAGAGGCAAGGTCTTACGGCACATATAAAGGAAAAAGTCCGAAGGTCGTTAATTTGAAATTGTTAAATTAAATTGTTGAATTACAAACTTACATTTTGTAGTTGGTATGTATGGAAGAACCTTATTGTCCACTACAAAGTTTTTGTCTTTGAATATTTCAACTTTTTTGTTATTTTTTTTGTTTGGACTCGCGCTCTGATGTTTCTGTCCAATAGAACGGAACTCTTAGAGCGCAAGTCCTACTCTTACTTGTCCGGTTTATTTTAATTTTAATAATTATATGAAAATACCACATATTTTTTTATTTTTTTTTAATATATATTTACTTTATTTCTGTGTAAAAGTAACGTAAGCGGAAATAACTTTCGTACTTAAAACACAGTGATTCTAACTATAACTAGAAATCGAGACAATAAAACACTATCTAGCCGAAGAAGCCTAGACCTGTCCTGAGAGATCGGAGCCTCGTCGAAGTACAATAAAAGGGTTACCTTCGAAGCCAACCGGATGACAGTATGTGCTTGTTACCCCTGGAAAAGGTAAAATATAAAAATGTGGCACAAATTGTAGCTGCTTTATAAAGGTAGACGTGCACTTGACCGCATCACTGACGGGTTAGCTTGTCTAGTACTCAAGGATTCTATTGATTCTATTGATCGATTATAACTACTTCTTCTACTACTACTTCTAACTTTTATTACTACTACTACGGAAAAACGATATTAATTTCGGACGTACATACTCAGTACGGTACAAATTTTAATATAGATTTTTATTTGTCTGCCTGTCTTTTTGTGCGGTACAAAATTTGTACGTACCATACAGAGACACAGATAGAAAAGAAAGTGAGTTAAAAAGAAAATAATTAAGTTAGAAAGAAAAAAATATATATCAAACGTCCAAGCCCCATACTTTATTTCTTTTAAAAATCAGTATTTGAAACAAACAGTTTTTATCGCATAATTTATATATCGCATATCATATAATTTATTGCAAATTAGTCCTTGAATAATTAATTAAAATAAAATTAAAACCTTGGAAATAATATTGTTAATGACACATTCCTAAAATGTATCTACATTTTTTTTTAAACTTCTCAATGTTTTTTTAATTTATCTTTTTTTTTCTCAATTTGTATATTATTATGATGGATCTCTAGTGTAATTCCGCTTCTACGTCGCTTCGAGTACAATAAGGATTTTGGGATAAATTATTTTTCTCCAAACTTCACAAATTTTCTCAAACTTCTCCAAAAGTTTTCTAAAATTTTTCTACAGTTTTTAAAACTTCACATATTACCTAACATTTCTCTACGCACTGTATATGAATCACTTCTCTATATTGTAGCAAGTTGCCTTGTCTGTCACTGTCAGCATTACCAGTTCACCAGTCAGCGACCGGCACATTGTTCTGCGTACAAGCCCCGGGGCGGAAGGCTAGTCTATCCATAACCAGGGTTAGGCAACAGGCTCCTGATTACATCCCGGTGCTATAACGAACTGTCTGTTACGCAACCCGCCTGATAAGCTTAGCGGGACACACGGTCACTGCGGGTGGACAGCAAAATGCTCTTTCTGAATATTAAATTAGCTTGTTGAAAACTTGGACTTTTTTAAAACGCCATAGTTGGCAAACAGGCAGTCGGGCTGCCTGATGGTAAGCAGTCACCGTCGCCTATGGATGCTTGTAACAACGAAACTTTCTAAAACTTTTATTGCGCTTAGTAACTTTTTTACTGATAGCTAAATAATATATAGTCTGCTACAATCACAAACTTTACTTCTTTATAATATTAGTGTAGATTTAGCTACATTAGGCACAAGTTCTTCTTTAAGTTTAAAGCAAAATTTCGCTTTAAACTTAGACTGGTTATAAATGTAAACACATGGACTACACATTCACACATTGCTTTCATTCTTTCACATACTAACTCACCCACACTGACGCACTCTCACAATTTGGCGAGAACAGTGTAAATTATATGTCTTTAGAATATAAAGTCTAAAACGTATACATATGTGCCTTAAATCTACTTTAAAAATGTATAAAATTTACAGTTCAAATAACAGGTAACATAAAATAAAGTCTGCAAACAGAAAAATAGGATAAAGTTAACATTGAAATTAAGCGAATAAAAATTATTAATGTGGGGTAACAGACTAGTGTGAACTGTGAATAACACAAATGTCTATTTTCGTATTTATTAATGTCTTTTTTTTTGTCTTCTTAATGTGTTTTGCTAAATTTACTAAAATTCTAATAGAAATATACTTAATAAATATAATGTAAGTTAATAATATTCATGTTAAATATTGTTACATATAAATGGTAATTAACTTTTTTTTTCTCTTTGATTGGTTGTATTTCATATTTCTGTTCAAAATTGTAACTATGACTAATTCTAATTCTTATATTCTTATACAAAAATAATGATCATGATGGGAAAGCTACCCACCAAAATACAGCTGTTGCCACACCTAGTTTGGTGGCTATGGTTGCAATCTTAATGTGTTGAACCTTAATGTAATAAAATGTTTTTTTTTTTTTTAAATTTTTCTAGGCAAGCGTGCTCCATCTAGACTGCATCGCCGCTTAACATCAGGCCAGTTGGCAAGACAAACGCATGCCTATTCTAAATTAAAAAAAAATTGCTTGACTGACTATTATATCCCTCTCGCTCCCTTGGTTGACTCGAGCCGACTTTACCGGAACGAGTATCTGAGCATGATATATACGCGAGTTCGGTGTTTTTACCCCATCCCAAAAAGTGCCCAACGTGCCTAAAGAAGTTTTCACTTCAAAAATAAAATAGTTCGCGAGACTCAGCTGCCGTGTGTCCCACTGCCCGATAAGCTTTATGTAAGCCCGATCAGCTGGGTTACACAATGCCACGCCCTTTGCAGATAACTCTGAGCATGTCTATACTAGTTATCTTCTTAGGATTATCGGCTAATTGTTTACTTATTCCTGTATTTTGTTGTCTTACAGTAAACATTGCTTGGACTATTACGAACATTAAAGTAATGCACTTACGAACGGGCATCCAGTGGATGCAAAAGGCAGGCTGTCGTTCAGTGTGGAGGTTAAAGGGGGAGGCCTATGTTCAGCAGTGGACGTCTTCTGGCTGATGATGATGATGATGTACAGGTTTACGCATATAGACATAGAAGGTCATTGTACTCATAATTATTAACAACTTTTACAATGGGACCAACACTGAAATCACTGCTGTTTTTGTCTTTTCGGCGTAGTACAGTTATTATGCGTGACCCTATAGATAAAAAATATGAAGGCACAAATTCATACAAAAGTTCAAATATCGAAAAACACCTTACACGTTCAATTCCAAGTTATTCCAAAGTAACCGACACAAGTCATTTCGCGGCGCGCGCCAACTTCGGACGGGTCCTTCCGATACCATGTCAAATTACTCTATTGTGCGAAGTTGCCTCGGATATTCTCCGAGGAATATTGCATTTGTAAGAAGTTGGAGTGTTTTGTGACAAAGTGTTATGTATTGTAGCTAGCGCGTTTCGGACGAATTTATACCTGCTCAAGAAATACCTCCCTGCGGTCACTTTTAGGTCGTCAGTCCATCTTGTGGGTGAACGTCCTACGCTGCGCTTACCGGTCCATGGTCTCCATTCGAGAACCTTTCGGCCTCATCGGCCATCCGTACTGCGTGATATGTGCCCTGCCCAGTGCCACTTCAACTTGCAAATCCGGTAGGCTATGTCGGTCATATTTCTGATTCGATCCCGTAGTGAAACACCGAGCTTAGCTCTATACGTATCTAGTAATATTAGTTTAAGGTGGTACGATTCACCTATGGCGGGAAATTCAAATTTTGAACAGTTTTGTGGTCCTAGTAGCCAGGCTAGGTAATTATTTTTAAATAACACAGTGTTTGCGCAAAATGCTGGCTGTTCTTTACATTATAATGTACAACTATTTAAACAGTAACGCACGGTATTTGTGAATAAACCGTTTGAAACAGCAAAAATTTGTTTATTCACAAATGTAAGTAGGTAATAATGTGCATTAGAGATAAATAGCTTTACATGATTTTGTAAAGAATAATAATCAAATTGCGCAAACATTATGGTTGTTTACAATAATTACCCGGCCTAGCTACAAGGTCAAGAAAACTGTTTGAAATTTGAATTTCCCGCCATAGGTGAAACAAACCACCTTAAATGAACGCGACTAAAGAAGTTTTCACATCAAAAGTTGGCCGTCACGGGACACCCTGCAGATGTGAAACATGACGGCATAAGAGAGCGTCACGCCGTTGCGGCATACTAGTCAGTTCTACAGGCAACGCACCAATAGATGTTTCGCATCAAAAACATTACCCTCTTTCTTGGGTAGTTGGGTAAAAATGGATATAATGTTGCTGTAACTTCCCTTTTCCTTGTCCTTCACCAAAAGTGCCTCTCTAAAGTATCTTGCTGATTCACACTCCTGTCCAACTCGTGCACACGGTAACTAGTGCAAACTGTCGGGACCAGTGTCAAAGTTTCAGGTCCGGAGGAGGTCTTAATTACTTGAACCTCAGGTTTCAGGTACCTATGAATTATAAGAACACAGGTTAGAAGGAAGTGCCTACTTAGTACTTAGTTGACTTAGTATTGAAACGCTTGTGGTGGAGTTTGAGTGCTCGAGCAAGTTTATAGGAAATTTTGAGCCGGAGGGTTTAGGAAGGTTTGGGGACCGCGAGTGGCATTTTTCATATTTTGAATATAGTCTTACGATTGACCACTAACTTGCCTGATGTCAAGAGATGAGCACGCTCATCTAAAAGAAACCGATTCACTCACGACTTGAAGACACCCAGATTGTACCTATCGGGGAACACCCATTCAGAAAATACAGAAATACAGAAAAGTTTATTTTGCGATAATGTAATTTAAAGCTAAACAAAATATTTCAAATATAAGTAGGCACATTATCACAAAAACCGGCCCCAACTCAGCATGTTGCTGGTTGTACACAACCAGCGCTGGTATTCTGTTGGACCCGGCAAGTGACGTCACGCCCAATACCTGTGCGTGCGCGCGCGTACAAATACATATAATATATATATATATATATATATATATATACAAATCGAATAAAACAACTAGAACAACAATTTTATACAGAACGATTACATATAGAACCACAATTGCATACAGAACAACAAGTACATACAGAACAACAATTACGTATAAAACCACTATTACATACAGAACCACAGTCAAAGACAGACAAATATAAGTACATTGCATAAACAGAAATTACGGGAAGATTTTATCATAAACGTGTGATAACCGTAATGGTACTGGTGCCTAATATTAAATTGCACTGGTGTCGTTTCTTTGACTTTCCTCGCCTTTTTGGTGCATAAAAATAAAAATCTTAAGTTTATTTCTGAAGCCATAAATATTTTGCGGTGTTTTTCAGTTAGCGTATTCCGCAGTGTAACAGTTCGTACAGTAAAAGGAAAATAAAAGCGCTTCGTTCGAGCTTTTGGAATATCAACAATGAAACGGTGTCATCTTTTCGTGCCTGCAGCCGTCCGATAGAAAAATGGACAGGAGGGAATTACGGCATTTCAATATACCGTGATTCGAAAGATTTTTTTATTTTAGCTGCATAGTTTACGGAGGTCGTACAGAGTAGGGATGATCCTAAGCCGAAAGCAGGTCATTTATTTATTTTGCAAAACTTTACCATGGGACTACCGCTGAAATAACACCGACACCGATAACCCGGTAACTGATGGGGAAGAAAGGTTCTTAAGTGGAGACCACGATACGGAAGCCGCAGCGTAGGTAAGCCTCCCACTAGATGGACCGGCGACATCGTGAGAGTCGCTGGCATACAGTGGATGCAAATGACAGGCTGTCGTTCAATGTAGAGTTCTATGAGGTAGGCTTATGTTCAGCAGTGGACGTCTTCTGGCTGAATATGATGATGAACGCTGCCTGAATGGGTTTTCCCCGTCAGTTACAATCTGGGTGTCTTCAAGTCGAGAGTAAATCGGTTTCTTCTAGGCAAGCGTGCTCCATCGTAGACCGCATCGTCGCTTAACATAAGGCGAGATGGCGGCCAAGCACAAGTCTATCTACTATAAAAATAAATAAAAAACTATAAATTAAATAATTAAATATTACCCCTGAAATCACAATAAAACAGCTATGCCATGAATAATGTCATTCACTCTTAACATAATGAAACAAGTTTTTTGCGGTTTTAAAGTTGTTTATAATGATTGATACAGTGACTTTCTTTCAGTTTAGTGCCACCTAGAACCTAGTACCGTTGGGTTCAAAGATTCCAAATTTTACTAGAATTTAGAAGTTACACGACGCGGAATCGCGGCGAGACAATTTCAACTCTACGGTAAACCGGTTAATTTGTTATTTATGTATTTTTTTTATTTCGGTTTTTTAATACTTATTTTGCGATGTTGATTTTTTTCAACATCATTTCAGGCTATCATGTTGCCACTGATGGTACCCAGGCCTTCTTGCAGAGAGAGACGATGGCCCCTAATTCACTATGCTGGCCCAATGCATATCTTTGAACTTATGAGATTTTTGGATATACCAGTTTCTCACGGTATATTTCTTTCGCCGTTTTTGAGCAATGGCATCGAAACTGCATATTATTTATTTAGGTACCAAATAAGTAAGTCATTGGCAAGTTAGGCAGGACAGGCAAGTGAGCAGGGCTAAGGATCCAACCGGTTGCTGTCAGATTGTAAAGCGCCCATGCTACCGCTCGGCCACCATCGTTCTAGTGACTACTGACTTTTTTGGTTTGTTTTTGAAGTTATACTTCTTATGCGACTTGCAAAAAGGTTGCGTTAAGCGTTTAACGCTACCATGGAGGGGGAATTTTTCTCTCTCGTATGGTTGGAAAATGCGTATCCTTTTTTCGTGCTGCAACTAGCAGAACCAGTAGTGTAATGGTGTCGCTAATGGATTGAGAAGCTAGGTTCGAATCTCGAGAAAAGAATGTTTTTAAATTGTTGATATGTTTGCCCTAGTTATAATTTTAGGGTTCCTTGTTGAAGTATTACTTCTTCCGCGCGGAGGGACTCCACGCACAATTTTTTTTTCCTCAGTTCCTAGTCTGCGATGAGCCTAAGGAGACAATAACCCGTGACACGAGACCCGTGTATAAATAAGCTAGTGTTAAGTCATCCAAGCACTATAATTAAACAAGGGCCCTGCATCGCAAACTTTCATTATTAATGTAGGTGAAATGGCGGTACGCGGGGCTTAGAGGAATTCTGCCCTTGTTTGCTACCAGTCGTTACAACGTTCCGGGAGTTTCAGGAAATGTCTGGGACTTTGAATAAGCGACTAAACTGTAAAGAAGTTTTTAAAGCTTTTTTACTAGACTCTGTGTTATTAATTCATGTTTTGAGTAGTTTTTATGCAAAGTCTGTATAAATTATGCAGTTTTTTTTTTTGTTTTTTTTTTAATAGGCTTGCGTTTGGCCACCAACTCGCCTGATGTTAAGCGATGATGCGGCCTACGATGGAGCACGCTTGCTCAGAAGAAACCTATGCACTCTCGGCTTGAAGAAAAAAAAAATTATAAATAAGTTTGTATAAATTAAGCACTAACCTCATTCATGGCTGCTCGTTTTGTTTTTATGTTTACATATTTTTAAGTTACAATCCAGATCTGAACCGATAAAAGGAGATATAATGTTTTGTAAGATTGTAGTTTGTGTTGGGTACATAATACAAAAAAAAAAAGTAGCTACGTTAGTCAGAGATACCGCGACAAGAGTTTTAAGGTCAAGTCAATGTCTAATTTTTACACAACTTTTGGTAACATCGGAAAGTAATAGGTAAATTGCCTTTTGTATTTTATAATAACTTGAAAAGGTATGTACGGTGCAAAATAAGGAAATTGTTACTTGACTTATGTGTTTTATTTTGTTGGCCTACTAGTGTCACATAAAGGGGAGGCACAGATAATGTACGGCATGATATTGTACGGCATAATAATGCACAACATGATAATTGGGGTACATGTACATGGAATATCATGCTGTACAATATCGTGCCGTGCAATATCATGCCGTGCAATATCATGCCGTACATTATCAGATCGGTCCAATAATGCACAAGCAATAATGTACAGCATGATATTCCATGTACATGTACACCAATTATCATGCTGTGCATTATTATGTCTTGCAATATAATGCCGTGAATTATTTACTCTGTTTAATAATGTACACCCCGATTTTGTACAGCATGATAATTGGTACAATCTACATGTACACCAATTATCATGCTATACATTATCATGCCGTACAATATCGTGTCGGCAAATATCATGTTGTACATTATAGATACCCACATAAAGGTAACACGGAGCTAATTAAAAAAAACGCTAGATCTAAAATGTGTTAAGGTGGTTCGATTTACCTCTGGCGGTAAATTCAAATTTTAAACAGTTTTTTGGTCCTAGTAGCCAGGCCAGGTAATTATTTTTAAATAACACAATGTTTGCGCAAAATGTTGGCTGTTCTTTACATTATAATGTACAATTATTTAACAGTAACGCACCATATTACTTACATTTGTGAATAAACCGTTTGAAACAGCAAAAATTTGTTCATTCACAAATGTAAGTAATAATGGGCATTAGAGATAAATAGCTTTATATGATTTTGTAAAGAATAATAATCAATCTGCGCAAACATCATGGTTGTTTACAATAATTACCCGGCCTAGCTGCAAGGACAAGAAAACTGTTTGAAATTTGTATTTCCCGCCATTTGTGAACGAACCACCTTAAGTTAGTCGCTAAGTTGCCGCCATAAGGATGTCTTTTGAATTTAAGTAACCGGTCAAAATGAGATATCTCGGAAGACTACCAAATGGTATGCGAATATGACTGCAACATAAATGTCTGTTTTGAAGTTTACAACACATCTGGTACAGGGCAGGTTATTAAATACCTGAGATTATTCTCTGAATTATAGTCCAAAACATCGCATTACCCCCTAAGATACGAAAAAAAACCTATATGGGTTTAAACTTTAAGGGGCCTGTATACCCTCTGCAGCTCTCTCGCTTGCACATTTTCACATTATTGAAGATATAAAATCAATGAGTGTGAATTTCCAATAAGTAACAAAATCATGTCATGGTGTATATCGTAACATTACAAACAAAGAAATGTTTGCTTCGATATCTTGTAATTTGACGGAATAAAATGACACGAGAAATAAAAATCACTTGTTATACCATTTTACTGTGTCAAATTAAAATATATATCAAATTGACAATTTCTTTGTTTATAATGTTACGATAGACACCATGACATGATTTTGTTGCTTTTTGGAAATTCACACTCATTGATTTTATATCTTCAATAATGTGAAAATGTGCGAGAGAGAAAGCTGCAGAGGGTATACAGGACCCTTAAACATTTATCTCAATCTACTTTAAAGGTTTATCTTAAAAAAAGTGAGCGTGACTTTAAACTTTAAAATCACCATCACTTTTTTTATTTTGTTATTTGTAAGCAATGTGATGAGACGAGCAAGTCGCTCATTTGATAGTAAGCGTCATGCTTCAACGCCCAGAATTTAGAACTCTGCGTTGCAATGCATTACGCTCACACCACACCACACCATCAGCCATTAAATGTCCACTGCTGAACAAGGCCTCTCTCTTAGAGAGGGGTGTTGCCATAATCCCCACGCTTGGCAGGCGGCTTGGAGATCGCAGTACGTTCACCGTGTACTAACAGGACGCTGCTGCCCATCCTCCGGTGGTTCAGGTCGCAGTTTTAGGACATTACGCTCACCTTGAGATATTAGATATTAAATCTCTTTACACCCAGAAATTTCACAGGAAATATTGCTCTTCAATCTGAAACACAGTAACGTTTGCGTACTACTGCTTAGTGGCTAAATAACTGTCAAAAGTGTAGAACTTCCTAGGTAGACTCTGAAAAAAGCCTTACCAATTAGACTTGCCTACTGTTTGCTAAAGAAATAAAATATAATTATAAAGCTGAGAGAATTTGCAAGTTGAACTGGCAATGGGCAGAACACATCATTTGAAGAACTGATAACCGATGGGGAAGAAAAGTTATTGAGTGGAGACCACGAACCGGAAGAAACAGCGTAGGTAGGCCTCCCACTAGATGGACCGACGACATCGTGAGAGTCGTATGCAAATGGCAGGATGTCGTTTAGTGTAAAGTTCTAAGGAGGAGATCTATGTTCAGCAGTGGACGTCTTCCGGCTGATGATAATTATGAAGCTGGAAGAAAGAAAATGAATACACCATCAGCCATTAAATGTCCACTGCTGAACAATGCCTCCCTCTTAGAGAGGGGCGTTGCCATAATCCCCACGCTTGGCAGGCGGCTTGGAGATCGCAGTACATTCACCGTGTACTAACAGGACGCTGCTGCCCATCCTCCGGTGGTTCTGGTCGCAGTTTTAGGACATATATAAGAAAATGAACAGTTTATTATAAATAAACACTATAAATAGTTTGCTCTAGAGTTAATACGATAATACACTGTAATACGTACAAGAGTCAAACTTGGCATGATTATAGTACAACATTCTAAATTAAACAATAAACACCGGCCAAGTACGAGTAATAGCCGTGGTAGCGCATTTGGGAGACCGCTAGACTTGAAAAGCGTGAGGTCGCGGTTTCAAACCCCGGGCCCGTACCAATGAGCTCTTTGGAGCTTATGTACGTATTTTCATACCACTGGCTTTTCGGTGAAGGAAAACATCGTGAGGAAACTTGCATACGTACAGAGAAGGAATTCAGTGGCGTATCTATGTGAATCCACCAACCCTCACTGGGCCAGCGTGGTGGATATGGCCCAGTCACCCTTTCCGGGGTAGGCTAAAAAGCCAGCAGTGGCCTGTGAAAAAGCTGATTATGAAGTACGAGTCAGGCGTGTGTCGATATAAAGATCCCGAAGTGAATGAAAGAAAACACGTTTTTTGCGGAACCCGAAGTGTGACAGTCCGACTCGCACTTGACCAGTGTATTTTTATTTAATTTCACCTTGAATAGCATAATAAAACAAAATGGTAAACGGCACTGTTAGAACAAAATTGTTTGAAAATTGAACGTTGAGTTACCTCCTTAATAGAATACGCAATGCAAACCCATTTAGCATCTCGCCGTCTTAAGAGGCAATATCACGAAATTGCAAAACAACGGTTCTGCAGACACTTGCGTTTTCATAAAACTAGATGTCCAGGATATTGCTGAAGACAACAATATAACCTAATTTAATAAGTTCCGGAATGCAATAAGCTCCGCCGCGATGCTGCCGTTTGCCGTTAACGAGTGGAGTGGCAAGGGAAGTCACGGGCTGCGGGTAGGTAGTGGTATGGGACATGAGAGGCAGCGGTAGTATTAGCATTTGACTTAAGTTTTACTAAAATTAAGTTTTACTTAACTTAAGTTTTACTTAACTTAAGTTTTACTTAACTTAAGTTTTATTAACTTAAGTTTTACTTAACTTAAGTTTTACTTGACTTAAGCTTCTGTGTCTCATTTTAGTTGCAGTCTCTTGAGTATTTTTTTTTTTTGTGTGTGCCAATCTCTAATTGTGGTCATAAGCCTGTCTAAAAGCTTACGATTTTGCTTTTCAGTGTCACTTAAAATTTAGAAATGCTCAGATAACTTATCCAATTCGCTGCCTGAGTGGGTGTTCCCCGATAGTTACAATCTGGGTGTCTTCAAGTCGAGAGTGAATAGGTTTCTTCTAGGCAAGCGTGCTCCATCGTAGGCCGCATCATCGCTTGACATCAGGCGAGTTGGCGGCCAAGCGCAAGCCTATCTATAATAAATAAAAAAACCAAAGATAGCCAATAAAACTAGATAATCACCCTTAACAAGAATTTCAAGTAATTTTAAACTGTTGCAGATTAGTCTATGTACGTATATTTTGACCTCATTCGAATCAAAGAATTTCAGGGACGGGTGCAAACTGTTCTATTGTATTAATTGGATTAAGAACGTGACAATTTAACCATTGATATTATTTAGGCTAGTTAATTTAAGTCAAGTTTAACAATAATAATATTTACATTATTAATATTATGCCATCTATCTTGATAGTGTGCACCTGCTAGGTAAACATGATATAAAATTACTAATATTGTTTAAATGTTTAAACATCTACTTATAGTGCATGCTTGTTTAAAGGTACGTATGTGTTACTCATATTTTGTACAAATAAAAATTATCTTTTTATTTAAACCTACATCGTTGACTCCCACAGATGTGACGAGCAGGTTCTTTATAAGGGCTTTTAGATCTCATTTGCATGGAAGGTGTTAATTTTGACCGGTTCAAATATAATATGAACAAACGTGTCAAACCCGCTTTCGCTCGTGACTTGCACCATCGTGCACGTAAAGCTTCAATATTTCAAGGAGCGGGCTCGTGCTAGCAAAGAGGGTTATTTCTTTATGCACCGACTGCAAAGCTAATATAAAAGACGGTTCTGTAACAGGCCTTTTTACTTGCAACTTTCTAGTTTATATGCTGAACGACTTTTGCGACTGCGGGACAATTTATTTATTTATTTTACTCTAAAATTAAAATGTGTTTTTTAGTTAGTGTTTGTTTACTCTCTTCCGTAACGGATAAAATGATTGTGGTACTATTAATTTTGAAAAAATATGTTTTCTGTAGGATAGCGTGTGAAACCACAAGACACTGCTAGTATTTTTACACGACAGAGGAGATGCTTAGGCTGCGTATCTACCAGAGTTGTGAGAGCAAGCTGAGCGGTGCGCGAGAAAAAAATCGACCAATAGAATCGCTTCATTCCGCCTCGCCTCGTCTCCTATTGGATGTTTTTTTCTCGCACATCGCTCATCTTCCTCTCACATCTGTGGTGGATACGCAGCCATAATGCAACACGGATTATCATTTTTATTTAATGGTTTTAATTTTATGGTTTGGTTGATGGCATCCGATGTCTATGATATTTTTATGGTAACATAAAACAACATAGTAACAGACAAAAGAATACCATTTAGTGGTATCTTTTCACCTAATTAACGCTAATATGATTTCAAACTTTCTTAGTACGTATATTCGACCACCCTACAAACTGCATTCTCGCAGTCAAGGTAAACGCCCAGGTATGACAAAGCTTTTCAACTGAAAGCTCTTTTCATATTATGTTAACTGACCAAAATGAGTATGGTGAAAAGAGATTTTAACTTGGCTTTTACATGATAAAAGGTTTTGGCGTAATGGAGGATTTTAACGAGATTTTGTTAATGGATATGTTTTCAGTTTTGTTTGTAATTGGTCTCTCGAATGCTCGAGATAATGTTATCTTTTTCACCCTGGACAAGAACGGTGTCATTTCTAAGCGTTTCATTACAGATGCGATATATCAGGGCCCCGATTCTACTAAATCAATTGTTTTTAAATTCTAATTGTTTAATGATTTGGCTCAAAAATTACAGTTTTATTTTATTTTATACTAAATTAATAACAGGTGGTGCTATTTTTCTAGTATTAAAAATATTAAAAACTGTAAATTTTGAGGCAATTATTTTAAATTTAAAAGTAAAATAATTAAAATTTAAAAACAATTGCTTTAGTACAATCTCGACACCGCTTTATGGTTGGTATTCCGAAAACCAGAACGAAGCGCTTTGATTCCACTTTTATTGTGCGAACTGCTAGTCTGTAGAAAGCGCTGCCTGAATGGATGTTCCCCGATAGATACAATCTGGGTGTCTTCAAATCACGAGTGAATCGGTTTCTTCTAGGCAAGCGTGCTCCACCGTAGACCGCATCATCGCTTAACATCATGCGAGTTGGCGGTCAAGCGCAAGCCTATTATTTACAGAAAAAAAAAGAATCGCGGGCCAGTTTTTCCACAATTGCCGGGACAAAAATTCTGTATGCGCAATGACTTTTTGCCAAGTTTCATCATGATCGGATTCATTCAGCCGTTACAAAGTTGAGTCCTAACAAACATATACACAAATTCATAATATTTAATTTCAACTAATAATATACTGTCATACTACAATTCAGTAACCTCTCAATTTCACTCCCTAGTCAAATTAATATCTAATGGATTCTGTCTTAGATGGTAACCACAACCGGAAGTGACGTACAAAACTACTAAGAGCAGTTTTAGGTGTTGTGGTTCATTAGAACAACTTGTGGTTCACGTGGTTAAAATGTGGTTAACATACGAATTGATTATGTAGTTCAAAGCGTATTAATTTTGTATGTTAATCATAGAGCTACATATCATAAGAGGGTGATCCGAAGGTCCTAAAATGTTGGCGCCGGGGCAATAGAATATGGCACCGGTACACCCAGCCTGTAAGTAAGAGGCTACTAAAAGGGGACCTCCGGGCTCGGGATGGTCAAAGTTTGGGCTCTGAACATCCACTTAAGCGTGCCCAGGGAGAGAACGACAACGTTGTGTGACCAACGTTGTCGTGGGCGGAGAGGCTGATACAACACGGTTGTCTCGGGAGGAGCCGTAGCGCAGTGCCGAGGGCTCCAGTGCGTTCCTCTGGAGATCCCGGAGCTCTTGTCAAGCACTAAGGCTGGTCACCGGGGGGGTTTTAATGGTATAATCCCACATAACCTGGCTGCACCCCAATGCAGCCGGGACCCTATGGAAGATTTACCCTCAAAAAAAAGGTACTTGAAAAATTGAAATTTATTTCATCATCATTATCTGCTTGTTATATTTCCACTGCTGTGACACACTTCTCTCAGGCCAGCATGGTAGATTAGGGTCCGTCCTCTCTAGATGGGCCCTAATTTACCATGATGGAAAGACATATGACATTCGCCAACATGCAGCAGTGCATGAGATGTCTATGAACCTTTGTGGTTCTTGGATATACCGTTTTCTCACGACGTTTCCCTTCACTGTTGTTGAGCGATGGCATCAAAACTGCACATAATTCATTTAGCAGTAGAGCGTAGATCGTTTATCTTGCACTTAAGAACTGTTCGATCAACCATCTGCATTCTTCAGCCTTGCTGTGAACATGGTGCATTTAACTGCGCCGAAATATTAGTAGCTACATCCACAACCTTGTCATGGTAAATTTATATTCCGTTAATAATCATACAATTAATAACTAGTGAAATGTAGTAATTTTAATAAATTAACAATTTAAATGTACCTAATATTAATATAAATTAATAATCTGGAAAGAAAAAAAAAAAGAAGATTGGATGCCTTCACATTAAACATTTTATTTGAGTACATCGTCACTTGGCCACCACAATACGGGCCATGAGCCTAGTGTGCGGCCCTTGTTAAAGTCGTCATCTTAACTATTTTTATTTTTTTATTTTTTTGAATTTTCCCACTTTTTAATATTAAGTCTTAGTAGTTTGTATTAGAATTAATTTAAGATTACACAGCTTTTTTTAGAAATAAATATTTACTTACTTACTTAACTGTATTGAACACTTTAGTGTGGAGGTTAAAGGGGGAGGCCTATGTTCAGCAGTGGACGTCTTCTGACTGATGATGATGTTGATGATGATTGAATAAATGTGATAGTTTAAAACAGTATCTTTGTTTTAGTTTCGTACGTCAAGTAGTTTTAAGAATTCGTGATGAGTCGGTCAGTATTTCTTTTTATGTAGATAATAAAATAAAAATAATGCTTTATTTACTTTTCTTGCTCTGAATCTGCATCATCAAAAATGAAGACCTTTTATTTCTTGCTAACCGTACTAAGTAAGCTTTCTACTTCAAATCCCAATAAAACTTAACAACCTCGCTAAGTGACACTTGATAACTTAATGCTAACTTTAATCTGATGACGTAAAAGTTTGATCATTCGACTAACTTCTGAATGAGTTGGTTAACTTCGGATTATAAAGTGATTCGTTATTGGTTAACTTTTGTTACGTTGAAAGTTGTATTAACTGTATAAACTCTTCATAACAAGACAATGTATTTAAACGAATTTAACAAACATAGAATAATATTTCATCCTTAAAATATTTAAATATTCAAACCAAAATTGGGTACTAATTAATTTAGCAACGGTTAATGCCTTAAAGTCCAATTTTCGTGAGAGCGTTATTTTCAATACCAAGTTTCAGAAATATAAGTTTTAAAACTTATCAACAGCTAGAAGACGTCCACTGCTGAACATAGCCCTCCTCCATGTAACCTACGTTTTACCTACTGGCCTCCAAACTTAAATAACGGTGCCATCTGATGATGATGATGAAATAAAAAAAATATAAGCTTAAAAATAATAGCTAACCTAGTTGATGTATTTCCGCAAAATTTTATTATCGTCATCGCGATACCGTTGGACTGGACTTCATGGTCACCTATCCTTCAGAAATCTACTTCATCTGTCATCACTACATCTGGCCAAGCGTCTTGACTGCCACATTTGCTTAGTTGTACGGGATCCTCATTGTTCCTTCATCTGATCTCCTTAATTAGAAATCATGCCCAAAGTGACGTACTCAAATGTGACCTAAGGGATAGCGACGAAATAGCTAATGTGACGAAAAAACATCGGAACCATAACGTTATGGTTTTCATGGTACGCTCCATGTTAGGTTTATAACTAACTTCCGATGGTGAAATGAAACGTCATAACAGAAACACGGCGCATCATCATCGGGGTCGTTTTACTCCCCTATGTTGGAGAGGTAAAGAAATTGGTGGTGAGGTGTGAACCTCCTTGCCAAAGCTGGGTGCTTGGGAATTTGTCTTTGAGGGCGCAAGTGCCGTGCGGCTCCTCGAACGCCTTCTGTATTCCGGTGGGAGGGTGCGAGCAAGCTCATGCGACTCCTGATGACTACCGGGCACCTGACGGGGGCGCACGCTAGTTTGCGTCACAGAAGACATAATAGTTGCTCCTCTCTCCGGTGAAGTCACAGACTAGGTAAAGCTACTACGCAGCCCAGACTTGTAGACGATTATTTCCAATGGAAACAATTCAGTCTAAGGAGCGGGGTGAGGGATTGGCAATTTTTGCCGCAATATTTTTTTCCTACACCAAGACGTAGCGTGGTTTTAAATAATTTTAATAGACAATTATAAGACGAGCGCAGAAACGTTGACGGATCGCAGGCTTAGTCGGCAGTGACGTGACACTCAGTGCCTTCAGGGGGCGTGCTTTTACGTTCACCGTACATTAAATGTCTAGTTATAGAAAGTCTTTGGGCAAGGTACTCAGCGGCAGAGAGAGAAGGCGATAGCGAGGGTCTCCATCCTAGCGCCCGTATGCACGGTAGCGGGTGAACAGCACACGACGCTGAGTTGAATAATTGGGAAAACTTCAAATCTAGAATGAATCAGTTTCATCTAAGCAAACATACTCCACCGTAGACCGTCCTCGCTTAACATCAGTCGAGATGACGGTCAAATGCAAGTTACTTGTTAATTCATTATATAAAATCTGAGTTCACGAAACAATGTTTGACTTTTCTAATCAAAACCGCCGCAACTGCAACTTTATGCCAAGAGTAACAGAAAATATGAGTCACCCCACCTCTTCCTACGTAATTCATATTCCCTATCTGTCGCCGGATTCCGGTACGAACTGTACCTCCTTTATTAACTTGGCAATATATTTTTATGGCACGAAGAGCCTTGTAACTGAGTGTAGACATCTGTTACAAATTGGAGATAGCTGTTCTTACCAAATAATGTTTGTGAAATACTTTCTGCGAGATTTCCTGCAACAGTGTTTCAGTTTTACTGTAATATTTTAAGTACTTACAAATGGCATTTTAAGATCCAGAATATAAGTTAGTTTTACTGCTTACTGTTAGTTTAGTTTTACTGTTTTAAAGACCTATCAGGGCGACTGGTCGAAGCAACTCGTGACCAAAATGCTGACCTTTATTTTACCCGAAGACTAAGCATTGCCATACAATGTGGCAATGCTGCCAGCATTTTGGGAACGCTGCCAGCATTTTGGGAACGCTGCCCACTGGTAGCGGCTTGTTAGATTAGTTTTAGTTTTAGATTAGTTTTAGTTATACTTACGGCCCTATTTACAGCACTGCATACGTAGACGAAATCCACCCGAGACTGGGAACAATGGCACAAGTAAGAAGAAGTCCAACCCAGCAGTTAGGACGATGTATGCTGATGATGGTGGCGAAGAAGATTACACTTTAAATACTTAAAGGCACTTCAGGCAGACTGTCATTTAAGAGACCGCAGGGAAACGCTAGATGCAGGCCGCTTCCAACCGGCCCTTTTGGAGATCGATGGGGGAGGCCTATGTCCAGCAGTGGACGTCCTATGGCTGAAATGATGATGATGATGATGATGACTTCAGGCCTTTTTTTAAGCAAGAATTTGACGCAAATAAATTAACACCTACCAACGTGTAGTGTAAAAATCACATTAACACTCGGTAAGTAAGGCTCCGTAACGAAGCTTCTAGAAAGATGCGCCGGGAGCCGATAGAAATGGGGGAGATTAAACATTCAGTTAGCGTTTGCAGAAGCTGCGGCTGAAACGCGTGGTGTATGCAATGAGCGATTAGCGTTTTAACTACGTTTAAACTGAGTACTGAAAACGCTTGTGACGTAGCACACGGGCAAAGCTGATATAAATCAAAGGATGCTCCGGTAAGTCTTCGGGTAAAATTGAGCAGTACCTTATTTCGGATGGTACTTTCAACTATCCCGATTTTCTGGGTTTTTGGGCAACTTAAATCTATAACTAACCGCTAACTATCTTTTTTTTTTGAAGAAAGATGATTCGCGACTTGAATACACCCAGATTGTAACTATCAGGGAACACCCATTCAGTCAGCGCATTCCACAAACTAGCGGTTCAAATAATAAAAGTAGAATCAAAACCCTTTGTACAGGCTTTCGGAATATTCAGCATGACATGTCGCCTTTTCGTGCCCTCCTGGCCGTCCGATAGAAAAATGGGCAGAAGAGAATTAGATCATGCAGATCCAATACATATCTATCCGAAATATGCCCGGTAATAAACCGATAGATTAGCAACATTTCACCGATGTTCTAGGCTAGTACTTGGTTAAACCATCCCAAAGGTACGAGCAGTACTCCATGCATGCCTGGACTTGCTTGATACAGTGAAAGCAATTGTTCCGTCGTGAAATACCATCGCACCGTCAATAGAATACCTACCTTGTTTTTGACAAGACAAGTTTTGGGCCTTGTTGTTTGGGCCAATAGCTTAAGCTGGTCAGTTATCAAAATGGATACATCCTAGGAAGTAGGAGCGTCACTTCATCAAAGCTCTTTTTTCAAGTAGGAGCGTGTTCAAATGTCATCCTTTTGGCGAACAACAAACATCTAAGCTTAGCTGCAATGAACTTGACTACGTTAGTCCCAATCGGAGATTATCTTATTATTAGAGTATGTTTTACGACACTTTAATGTCTCCGTACCTAAAACCAGTACTGCTAAATCTATTTAAAAAAAACGAGACATTTTTGCACACACGGTCACCTGACCCCAAACTAAGCAAAACTTGTAATATGGCTGCCAGAGACTGATAAACATACATATATATTTTTAAATACATACTTATACATACTTAAATAAATATGAACACCCAGATATAGAACAAACACAAATGTTCATAACGTAAATGTCTGTCTTAGGTGGGAATCGAACCCACGCCCCCAAGCGCAGAAAGCAGTTTCACTACCAACTAGACCCACGGGCTATCTAATATCGCTTTGAGCTTATGCCTTATGGTGACTAAAGCCTACGGGCGCTCAACCACTCCTGGTTAATATGTTTATTTACTCGTGCTAAGTTACATTTGAAGATGGCGGAACGTGAGCCGAGGTAACGTGTTTTAGATTGCCGTTTGTTGTATTGTAGAAGTAAGGAAAATTAATAACTAAGCCTGAAGCTTAGACCAAATTATAACAAGCTTATATGAAAACAGAAAACAATACATATTAGGAATCATAACGAACTTTACCTGAATTGAAATCATGAAATAAAATACACTAATTTAATAGACAGCAGGCATCGTTCTTCCTCGTGGCGTAGGTAAACAAAGACCCTGGTGCAAAAAAGATCTGTGGCCCTATCTGAACTGCAGTGCAAGTACCGTTCTTTATCGATCATCAAATTTGACAGTTGAGTCGTTAAATTCGATAAAATGCAATTTAATCAGTACTCGCTATGATCGATTCTATGGCATTTTATCGAATTTGACTATCGATAAAGAACGGTACTTGCACTGCTGGTTAGGTTTTATCTATACTATCTATACTAATATTATAAAGAGGAAAGATTTGATTGTTTGTTTGCATTGAATAGGCTCCGAAACTACTGAACCGATTTGAAAAATTCTTTCACTGTTGGGAAGCTACACTATCCCCGGGTGACATAGGCTGTAATCTATACCCGTGCTAAGCAGGAGCGGATCGCTAGTATACTATAAATATAATAAAGAGGAAAGATTTGATTGTTTGTTTGCATTGAATAGGCTCCGAAACTACTGAACCGATTTGAAAAATTCTTTCACTGTTGGGATGCTGCACTATCCCCGGTTGACATAGGCTATATATCCCGGCTTCGCCCGCGCGAAGCAGGGGCGGCCGACTAGTCAAGTATAAATATAAATTTGTATGAATACTTTAAAGGTGCAAAGCTACTTACTAAGTACATGTGTAAGAGTTATATTCTGAAGGTGGGAAAAGTGTTGCAAGTTCAGTTTGAGGTTTACTAGTCAGGGTCCGAGGGCCCCCTTAGCTTAAGGGCCCCAGTGCACTGTCATCATCATGGGTCGTCTTCCTTCTCCATGTTGAGGAGGTAGGAATACCGGCATCGAGACATTCAGTGCACTGCACCACCTAGCCCTCCGATAGCTACGCTAAGCTTAACTTTCAAGTGAATAATATATTTGTGCCGCTGGGCATCGAATCTTTTGGTCCATGGGGTCCATGTACCAAAAATTTTTTTTGTTAAATTTCGCCACAATTAGTCGACGCCACGCCGCTGGTGATAAGATAGCTAGCTCATTCCTCGCGCAGATAATTTCTTTGGCAATTCAACGCGGGAATGCAACCAGCGTTCTTGGCACTTTACCACACGGGCAACATCTTGTTTTTGATTATTAAATAATATTAGTAATAATTAGTAATCTATACTAATAATATTATTATAAAGAGGAAATATTTGATTGTTTGTTTGTTTGTTTGCATTGAATAGGCTCCGAAACTACTGAAGTGATTTGAACAATTATTTCACTGTTGGGAAGCTACACTATCCCCGGGTAACATAGACTATATTATATTTCCAAAAAAATCGGGATCCTTACTAAAACTCCAATAATGTAACCCAAGGTGTGAAAAAATAAGATTTGGGTACAATTTTTACTTTGCGTGTTTGACAGTTCTTAGACAGGACAACGTCTGTCAGGTCAGATAGTAAGTAATTTAAAAAAAAAACTTGGTTTGATATACCTTTGTACTCACATAAATGTTTATACCATGCGTTTTATCTATACTAATATTATAAAGAGGAAAGATTTGATTGTTTGTTTGCATTGAATAGGCTCCGAAACTACTGAACCGATTTGAAAAATTCTTTCACTGTTGGGATGCTGCACTATCCCCGGTTGACATAGGCTATATATCCCGGCTCCGCCCGTGCGAAGCTGGGGCGGACCGCTAGTAGGTAAATAATACATAGGTACCTACAGTACTGTGTGCATAAAATTAAAGTCTGCATGATATAATTATACTTTTTTCTATCAGACGGCCAGGGCGGGCACGAAAGAGCGACATAGTTTCACAATTGTGTATAACATTTAAATAGACTTCCGAAATACAAAATGAAACTATAAAGCTGGACGGGTTAAACTTTTCGAGCAAATTTTTCTCTATCTGCTTTCCCGATCAACGCAACTTTATTTATTTGTACATCCAGTAACGAGCAGGCCATGCGAGAATTCATTTCCGTGCAGAAATGGCAGCCTGATTGAACCGCGTTTACTGTTTTACGGGTTTCACCGGCGAATGAGCGATGCACAGAATGGGATAGAACAGAAAAAGATATGTTGGAGGCTTTTAGGTAACCTCTAAATGAGTTTTTTTTTTCCTGGGCTAGCACCTTTATTAACTAAACAAAATACACGCTAAAACTAGAACTACAAATACAGTTAGACTGCCCATAGACCGTTGAAAGTCTAAAGACAATCCAAATGTGCAAGCCCACTACCAGTTGGCAGCGTACCCAGCATGCCTAAATAAGTTAATATTAAGACTCACTTTTGTATGGTTGATACATTTGACAAGTCAGCATTTCTATGTATATTTAAATGTTTGTATATTTTGTCAATTTTGTCGTCAAGATAACTTGAACGCGTGAGATCACGGGTTTAAACCCTGGGCCCGTACCAATGAGCTCTTTGGAGTTTATGTCCGGATTTTCATACCACTGGCATTTCGGTGAAGGAAAACATCGTGAGGAAACTTGCATACATACGGAGAAGGAATTCAATGGCGTATGTGAATCCACCAACCCGCAACTGGGCCAGCGTGGTGGATATGGCCCGATCGCCCTTTTGGGGCTTTTCTTTTTTTTTGTTATAATTCTTTATTTCATTTACATTTCAATTAAATAATATTTATAGTAATTTCATATTAATTTCAAAGTTTATTGTTTATTTCAATAAAATTTCAATTGAATCATATTTATAGTAACTTATATTTTATTTAAAATTAATTTCAATAGTACAAATTGTTATAACGAATTTTTTGTTACAGATTTAATTACTTTTTGTTTCAGGTTAGGTTAATTTTGCTCATTTATGTAATTATTAATTAAATTCAGGTTGGGTTCAAATTAGCTTCACAAATATCTATAGAGAAAATAGTTTAACCTAAAATCCTTATTGTACGAAAACGACGTGTTGTTGAAACGACGTAGAAACGGAATTACACTAGAAATTCGACATATACAAATTAAAAATGGACTTCCCCAAAGTAACGCCTGATTCAATCAACTACAATTTATAATTTTTAAACATAATCAACATTGGTCGACATGTTCATAATCAATTCATAGAAATAAAGCAGTTCTCTCTTGATTTACCTATCGTTCACTTTTAAATTCTTCCGTCATCAATCATTAACAAAATGAATTTCAGCGGTTTCTTTGTTAAATATTTTCATCTGTTTCGTTACATTACGAAATGTTACGAATAAGGGCTTGATACGCTGATGTAGCTTACAGTTTGAAGAAAAGTGAGGATTAGATTTTTGATAAGACGTGGAACTTGTGCTCTTTGAAAATACTGCTAATAAATTATTAGTCGCGTAAAACTGTGGTTATGACGTATTCTCTTAACTTCAGCTAATATTTATGACCCGTTAACATTTGATAAGCATACCTTTTCTACAAGCTTTTTTAACTTGCTCTGTTAGTTTTTTACGACAGGGCAAGTGCCTTTATTAACTAAACAAAATACAAGCTAAAACTAACACTACAAATACAGTTAGACAGCCCATAGACCGTTTAAGGTCTAAAGACAATCCAAATGCTCAAGCCCACTACCAGTTGGCGGCGTACCCAGCATGCTGCCGCTATTACCACGCTGAATGGCAATGCTTATGCGTCGTGCCAGAAACACGCCAGCATTTTGGTCACGCGTCGCATTAACCACGCGCTCTGAAAGATTTTTGAAAATGAGGTGAACTCCCGGTCCCCAAGGGCCCAATGTCTCGACCCCGAACGCCTCAAATATGTTAGTTAGTTAGTATTATTATATAGGTATGAATGTGTGGGACAAATCTTGTAACAGAATTTTAGCTCAGTTATCTCAAACCATCATCATCATCAGCCAGAAGACGTCCACTGCTGAACATAGGCCTCCCCCTTTAACCTCCACACTGAACGATAGCCTGCCTTTTGCATCCACTGGATGCCAGCGACTCTCACTATGTCGTCGGTCCATCTAGTGGGAGGCCTACCTACGCTGCGTCTTCCGGTTCGTGGGCTCCACTCAAGAACCTTTCTTCCCCATCGGAAACCGATTGACCTGAAATTTTGCACACACGTTTAGTTTGGATGACAATGCATGATTAGCTAAATGATGGCATTCTAAATCCAATATGGCGGACTCCTAAATATGACGGACCAGTTATTGATATGGGTATCTAATGAAAGGGTTTGCTGCGAAAAATACGAAAAAATAATGACGTCACATTAAATTCAATATGGCGGACAAGTTTTTCTTATCTACCATCATGATATGGGTATCAAATGCTTTGCTGAGAAGACCACCAGCTAGTTTAAAAAAGATTTTTTTTTGTTAATTGTTTTATTCATCATCATCATCATTATTCAGCCGTAGGACGTCCACTGCTGGACATATAGGCCTCCCCAATCGATCTCCAAAAGGGCCGGTTGGAAGCTACCTGCATCCAGCGTTTCTTTGCGGTCTCTTTTAGGTCGGCTGTCCATCTAGTGGGTCTAGTGGGTCGTCCTACGCTGCGCTTACCGGGCCGTGGTTTCCATTCGAGAACCTTTCCGCCTTATCGGCCATCTGTTCTGCGTGCTATGTGCCCTGCCCACTGCCATTTCAACTTGATAATCCGGCTGATTAATTATTTTATAACTTTTTGACTATTTATTATTTTAAAAATTAGATATATTAATCAAAGCTGAATAATGTATTCGTTAGTTATTGTTTTTTAAGCAAATGCTTTAGCACAGAGATTTTATTTCAACAGGTACTGATAAAAACATTTTAATATAATGTCTTTAAATTACTTGGCTTTAACAATATTTTTTTCTTTTCGCAGGTAATATTGGTGATTCATGTCGCTTTGTAAGTCTTAGTTTATTAAAAACCGCCAGGTTTTCATTAAAACGTTCTGAGTCAACATGACTTGTTGGCAATGAATAGCTCTGAATTTCGGGACTTACTCAAATAGGTTTTGATCTGAAATGAGATCTCGGAAGAAGGAATAAACTAGAAGAAATAAGTACTTACTTGCAAGACTTTGTAAGAGTTTTGCAAAAACTCACAGCATTGCACTCAGCGGGCAATGGAGAGAGCTATGCTCGGAGTTTCTTTGCGCCATAGAATCAGAAACGTGGATATTCACCAAAGAACCAGAGTCACCGACATAGCTGTTAAAATTTGCAAGTTGAAGTGGCAATCGGCAGGCAACATCGCTCGAAGAACCGATAACAGATACGAGGTTCTTAAGTGGACACCACGAACCGAAAGACGCAGCGTAGGTAGGCCTCCCACTAGATGGACTGGCCCTGTCCATTCATTTCATTTTGGTCGGAGGTTGGAATCGGAGAACGCGTTTGATTCGTTTGAGAAACTGATATTTATTTCGAGCTAACAAGTTTGGTCCTATAGTAAAAAATTTTCATAATGAAGTGTATCGAACCCCTTTTGGCTTAGCATACTCTTTCCCTTGACCGTGTATAAACCAGGAGCGCTCCATTTCAGGCTGGGAACCAAGTGAGCAACTAAAGTCCTAACCACAAGACCTTATGATCGTTGCATAACCTTTTAATTTCTTAACCTTACAGATGCGGTTGCCATATGTTTCTTACTGTATTCTGCTGCTGAAATTGTAACTCTATCTCAATAAAACTAAGGTTTGTAATTAGCTTGGTATCAGATGAAATTAAACGTGGTTTTAGTGGTGTAGGGTGTTGTTTATGTTATAGTTACGTGAGCTCTCGGGCAATGTGCAATCTAACATTTGGGAGGTCGCTAACCTGATATTGTTGTCGATTCTTACCATTATCTAAACTAAACTAAGTTTTTTTTTAAATTATAGATAGGCTTGCGCTTGGCCGCCAACTCGCCTGATGTTAAGCGATGATGCGGCCTACGATGGAGCACGCTTGTCTAGAAGAAACCTATTCACTCTCGACTTAAGACACCCAGATTGTAACTATCGGGGAACACCCACTCAGGCAGCGATTCAGACTAGCAGTTCGCACAATAAATGTGGGATCAAAGCGCTTCGTACGGGTTCTCGGAATATCACACCGTAAACCATAAAGTGGTGTCGATTCTTCGTGCCCACTCTGGCAGTCCGATAGAAAAATGGGCAGGAGGGGATCAAGTAATGCAGATCATCAGCCTATCATATATACTTGGGACACAGGCCTTCTCTCAGAGAGAGAGGATGGTCCTTAATCCACCATGCTGGCCCAGTGCCAGTTTTTGAGCGATGACATCGAAACAGCACATAATTTATTTAAATACAAAATTAATCACTGGTGCGGGGCCTAGGATCGAACCCGGTGCCGTCAGATTGTAAAACGCACATGCTACTGCTCGGCCACCATCTTTCTAGTAATCTCTAGTAGTCCAGTAGCCTATCAGCCATCAATATATTAATTATTTTATTTTATTTATTAAGGAACAGAAAACAGCCATATTATAAAATGTACAACAATGTGGATAGATTAATAAACTTAATAATAATACAGCCAACAGCACTATTCACAGATTACTTAAGAAATTATATAAATTTACCGCTAGGAGTAGCTAACTTGTCAAAAATAATATTTAAATATACATGTATTTTTTTTTTTTTTTTAATAAGCCCTAAAACACAAATATTAAAAATTTATGATTTTATTAAATTTAAACTATATCAATTATATTATATCAATGTAACTCATTATTGAAACGTTTCGGTCCACCGATGCGAAATTCCTTCTTGCCATATGGTTCTATGGATCAGATTACAGTACTCGCTACCGTGAGAAACTGTGCCAACTACACGCATGCATTACGTCATCAGTTTACTATCTTTTCAGGGTTCTGTACCCAACGTCTATCTGTCCTTCTGTCTGTCTGTCCTACCTTTTAACGGCTGTATCTTTTGAACCGTAATAAATAGCCAGTGGAAATGTTCACAAAATATGTGATGTTACAGCGAATTAAATAAGAAAATAAAGTCAAAAACTAAAAGGGACAGACATTTTTCTAAGCATATTTTTGTATTAGCTCTAATGTAAAAACGGTTATACGTATAAGCGTCAAACTTGACATGATTATAGTACATACTCTAAAGTATAACGAAAAATAAATAATGGCCTAGTGTACGAGTAAATCTGTATAGTTACAGATTATATACCTATACTTAGTTGTATAAGGACTCCGCTTTCGTTTTCACTTTTTGACTTTTTTTATAATTTCTTAGTTAATCCGCCGTAACATTATTCTGTGAAAATTTCAACTGGCTATCTATTACGGTTCGAAAGATACAACCGTTAACACGTAGGACAGACGGACAGACAGACAATGGAGGCTTAGTAATAGGATCCCGTTTTTACCCTTTGGGTACAGAGCCCTAAAAAGCAGCTTTTACAGACATTTCTTAGTGTGAATGACCGTTTTCTATGGAACAGCTATTTTTGTGTGTTGGTCCCATAGTAAAAGTTGTTCATAATGATGGGTATAACCCTTTCAGCTTAGCTTACCCTTTCCTTATAAACCTGTAGTACTTTTGTAAACAAAAATATTCCAGATATTCGAAACAGGAAAGACAAGGAACGGTCGTGAAACGAGAAACGAATATCGGCGTCATCAAACGGAGCGACTCTAACGACGATCGACAACGGCATCACGTGAACCGATCGGCACTGATTGCCCTTTTATTACGCCATCGAGTCATTTCCAGAGGTGTCGAAGCATTAGGCGTTGTTTATTCTTCTCCGATTTGTGTATATATCTTCTATATCACTATCACTTCACTATCACTACATAGTTTGCATCGGATCTGCACGATCTAATTCCCTCCTACCCATTTTTCTATCGGACTGCCAGAGCGGGCACGAAAAATCGTCACCGGTTTATGGTTGATATTCCGAAAACCCGCACGAAGCGCTTTGATTCCACATTTATTGTGCGAACTGCTAGTCTGTGGAATGCGCTCCCTGAATGGGTGTTCCCCGATGATTATAATCTAGGTGTCTTCAAATCATGAAATTGGTTTCTTCTAGGCAAGCGTGCTCCAACGTAGACATATACCGTAACAATTATTAAAAGTATTAGTTAAATTAACTGTCGAAATATTTTCAAAAGTTCAGATATGATGTTATTAATTTAAATAATTAACATATAGACATTACTATAATTGTAAAATAAACAAATTGACCTACTGCAGTCATTACTAAAATTTATCATTTATACAATCACTAACTTTGTAATAACATTTCTCGACTAAAAGTTTTTTTCGTTTTGTTTTAAATTTACTATATTTTAGATCCCTTATTGAAATCGGTACAGTGTTGTAGATAGTCGAAATGAGAAGGGAAATCTGTTACCGGGCATATGAGTGAAACTTGATTAAAAATTCTTAATTCGATCAACGCGTCGAACTCCGCATCACAGTTGCTAACTGATTTCGAATGACTGACTGACGTTTCGTTTATATGGGTGCAACTGGCTACAACAAATTTTAAAAAAAAAATGCCTTGACAGCCGTTATAATTTAAACAAAAAAAACTGTGATATAAATTATTAGGACCTTCATAAAGCCGCCACCGCTTTGCGTCATAGAGCACAGAAAAATCTAATTCAACAAAGTCGTTCCAACCTTTTCTTCGCTTACTCTTTCTAGAAATATCTTGAAGTGTCTCCATAGTGTCTCTGATGTACTTTTATTTATTCTGTGCCATCTCAGACGGCTTAGCTGTAACAATAGAGATGCACTAACCGCCGGTAAAATGCACTTTGCAACGTCACCGCTCACTTTAATGCATGTTTGTTTGAGGGTTAACTTTTCTACGTTTTGTAGAATCACTTTATCTTCTTGTCGTCTTTCTACTTCTGTGAAGAGAGAAAATAATAAAAATCTTGTGTAGGTAGTACCAATGTAGGCGTACATTTAATTGTATTTTGTACTAAGTCTGTTTAGCATAATAATTTTTAGAAAAAAAAGAACCGATTTCATGACTATACCTACATTTACAAACTGAAACTAAAAAAGTTGAAAATATTGTTTAATATTACGACTGAAATGCTTTGTATCCACGGTCATGAAAAATTTAACGAAAAAAACAATAGGGCCCGGTAGCCATGGAGACACTTCTTTGTTTTTTTGAAGTTCTGTTCTAGGAACAGTTCCTCTATGTTTGCTGTTCAGTTGACAGCGTCGCTAGTGGAGAACAAAGTATGAAATTCACCAAGAAATAAGTTTAATTCCTATTTTGCCTACCTTAACAGCTAAGTTGGTAGCACTGTACAATGTACATTGCATGGTATAATAATATACTGTACATTGAATTCGTTGCTTATTGTCATGTTTTTGTAGATTTTTCAAAAAGGGCTGAATCAACGTCGATAAAAATTATATGGGACCACCTATGTGATATGACCTACCAACCAAAAAAAAGAATCATCAAAAACAATTCTAATTTGGCGGAGTAATCGGGTAACATACATTAAAAAAACATATAGTCGAATTGATAACTCCCTCCTTTGGAAGTCGGTTAAAAATATTAAACAACTGCTTGTCTGTGGAATGCGCTGCCCGAATACTGTTTTCCCCGACAGTTACAATCTTCAAATAATGCGTGAATCGGTTTCTTCAAGGCCATCGAGCTCAATCGTAGACCATATCATCCCTATCATCAGACGAGTTAGCGGTCAAACGCAATTCGCAAGTCTATTTTTTTTTTACTGGCCTTTAGCCTAATATGAAATTCACGTAATATCAAGCCAATAACCTCATGAAAAACAGTAAATTTTCTTCGAATCAGAAAAGGCAAAAAAACTAACCATTTTCTTGTACAAAGTAAACAATTACTTAACTCATAAGGTCTCACCCGGAAACAACCAATTTTCTTTTTTGTCCAAAAACCTTGGTCAATGACCTTAACTTCTATTCTACAACACTAATTACACCATTATTCTAAGGGCAATGACTTTTAAAACGTCAAAAAAGAACGTAATCGACCTTGGCGAGGTCACATACCCTGTTTTTGCTTTAGACCATTTTCCGAGTAGGTTGGAGACAACGTAAAACGTGTCTTAAGTTTGGGCAACAAGATGAATTGTTGCGTAATAGATTTTTCTTCGTGATTACGCCATTTTAGTGGAAATAATGTGTGATTGTGATCCGCCGCAAAAACTGTAGACTTGATTTTAAAGGAGTAATAATAAAATGTTAAACTTTACGGAATTTGAATGTTCTCAACAATGGGTTTGCCAAATTATTGAACCAAATATGTATTAACAACACTTTTTCCCCGCATTTTTGAGGTGGAAAGTACCCTATGTTCTTTCTAATGATGTACACTACCATTCTGCAAAATTTCGTCAAGATCGGCTTAGTCGTTTAGTCGTAACATTGTTTTATACTATCACGGTTGTTCACTTCAGTTATATGATTATTAACAGGATATTTACCGTGATAACGCTGTGGAAGGAGCTCCCGATATTTCGGCGCAGTTACATGCACCATGTTCACGGGAAGATTGACAACATCTCCCCTCCTACCTTCCACAACCTTACCACGGTAAAAATCCCGTTAATTATCATATAACTGAAGTGAACAACCGTGATAGTATAAAACAATGTTACAACTAAACGGCTATGCCGATCTTAACAAAATTTGGCAGAATGATAGTGTACACCATAAAGAGGAAACTAATATTTTTCACCATAAAAATTCGGAAAAAAAATCGCAGGCAACACCGTGGGATTTAGCTAGTAATTCATCATCATCATCATCAGCCAGAAGACGTCCACTGCTGAACATAGGCCTCCCCCTTTAACCTCCACACTGAACGACAGCCTGCCTTTTGCATCCACTGGATGCCAGCGACTCTCACTATGTCGTCGGTCCATCTAGTGGGAGGCCTACCTACGCTGCGTCTTCCGGTTCGTGGTCTCCACTCAAGAACCTTTCTTCCCCATCGGTTATCGGTTCTTCGAGCGATGTGGCCTGCCCATTGCCACTTCAACTTGCAAATTTTAACAGCTATGTCGGTGACTCTGGTTCTTTGGCGAATATCCACGTTTCGGATTTTATCGCGCAAAGAAACTCCGAGCATTGCTCTCTCCATTGCCCGCTGAGTGACTCTGAGTTTTTCCAAAAGGCCAACAGTTAAGGACCACGTCTCAGTACCATAGGTCATCACTGGCAACACACACTGGTCAAAAACCCTCGTCTTGAGGCACTGTGGTATCTTGGACGAGAAGATGTCACGCAATTTCCCGAACGCTACCCATCCGAGCTAGTAATTATATATATATAATTATATATTTTATGTATGACCACGTAACTTTTTACTGAACAATTCGATTATGATGACTCTTTTTTTAAACAATAAAATTGTGACAACTCCTGTAAAGCTACAGGGTAAAGATGCATTCAGTCTCTAGCTATTGAAGCTAGCTACGGCTCAGTGACCATAAATTGTCGATGGACCTATTGATTGTTTGCAAAAAATTTGCGAAGAGGTGCCATTCGCACCCCTATACTGCTTTTGGCGCGTCAGTCCTGATTTGCTTACGCAGACATGCACTGTGTAAGGCACTTCGGGATAAGGCATAACAATAACAAAACCTTACGTTTGACGCTCTCTGTATATACTAATATTATAAAGAGGAAAGATTTGATTGTTTGTTTGTTTGTTTGCATTGAATAGGCTTCGAAACTACTAAACTGATTTGAAAAATTCTTTCGAAGCTACACTATCCCCGGGTGACATAGGCTATATTATATTTTCAAAAAAATAAGGGATCCTTACTAAAACTCCAATAATGTAACCCAAGGTGTAAAAAAATAAGACTTACACGCGTGCGAAGCTGGGGTACGTTGCTAGTATATTATATGTATAAGATCCTGAGTATAAGGCTAAGGCTAAGGCTAAGTATAAGGCGCAGCTCTGTTCATACGGCTGTTAATAACTTCGAAAAGAAACGAATACAAGACCTAGATACAAAACGCCTTATTATTAAGACCCGTCCGAAGCCTTCCTACACCTACACATACAATGCTGATGGTCAGTTGCACTGTGCGCCTTGCAACAGGATCTTTAAAACTAAGTTTGGTTTTGCCAGCCATATACGCGCTCATAACCGGCGCTAGTCAGGTTCGCCGTTGACGGACACGTCAAGGAGGCCGATAATAATAATATGTATAAGCAAGAAAACGCTTTATTTTGTTTCCGTATTTCAACCGCAATATTAACCCATAAATCACATTTTCCCACCTTGCACATTCCCACGTGTCATTCCCATTTCCCCCAATCATCCATCTCGCATCAAGAGGCCGCGTTGCAAAAAAATCTAATTACATCTGTCATAAAACAATGAACATCTGTCACGGATATAACGAATCTTCATGGAGTGACTTGGATTAATAGGACTTGGGACGTGTCACTCGTACGTCGTCCACACTTTACCACTTGGAATGAAGCGAGAATTTGTTCATTTATTCATGTATGTATGCATTTTTTAACATGTGTTCAAATCGCGAAAGTTTAAAAATTACCATTGATTCATCAACAGAATGTTTACAGTAAACCGTTTAAATATCAAAATATAACAAATTTTAATACATAACTACTAAGAAATAATCCTAAATATGAGGCAATTGTTACCATTGTTGGACTCAACCACACAGGAGCGCTTGTTAACTCACGCTTTTAATTTCTCGCTCAATAAACATTCACTTACACATACCATACGTTATTCGAAACCACCTTCCCAGGTTAACACCACACAATATGAATCATGAGGAATTAGCTCAGTAGCTATACTTATGAAAAACCACTAGGCGGCTGTTCGCCACAAGACTCCGACGGACCGGCCTTTTTCTTCTTTGGCAAAACGGCAGGCATCGGACTCATTTAGCGCCTCCTGGTGTAGCACTGTTGTAGTCTCACTTCCTGCCGTTTTACTTTACAAACTTTGTCGCAAGCACTTACTTATAATTAATCGTAAAATCTGTCTATAACTGTGTACAGGTCTAATCTATTATATTTGTTTTTATACAATCATTAGTGAGATGATTTCGTGGCTAATATTATATTAGTTTATAGTCAATATGGCCGCCATGGTGCATTCTATAAAGAATGTAGTCAAAACTATACTTTTAATAATCATGATCTTACACCATTGTCATAAAACGACGTGCTGGAATGTAAATGTTTGATTCACCACCAGAAAACTCAGTAAATCACCTCACGAAGCCTTCTAGCGAGAGCTACCTCACTCGGACATGTTTAACATTATTGAGATAAAAAAAAATACTAAGTAAGAATATAAAAATGGCATTGTCTTTAGAATAACATTGCAAACGTTATAAATAATTTTTATATCGATTATTATGGTAATAAATAATTGACATTTCCAGATGGTGTCCTATGATCGACTCAGAAACCATAGCCATCAGTGTAGTTTTTCAAAGTTTGGCTGCAAGGCTACATTTTAATGAAATGTGAAACTTACCTCGAAATAAAATGTAACTTTTTTTATATTATAGGCTTGCGCTTGGCTGCCAACTCTCCTATTTCAACGTAAAAATTCACGTAGTGTTTGAAAATTGCTTGGATTTTCTCGTAAAAGTGGGTAGGTACTATTCAAGCTTTGGCAGCTTTATGGATTCACTTGGTTTATGGCAACGTTTTCACATAATATAATCCTTTTAATTATTTTTACTGAAAATATAACTGAAATACAGCAACGTTTATTTTGTGACAATGAAATTTAAAACAATACAAAATGTAGTAGTTATTTCATGTCCCCCAAGTTCATTCGTTCACGGGTGGCTAGCGTTATTTATTACATTTCTACCCACCCCCCTTCGAACAATGGGGAGTGGAAAAACTATTATAAGCTAGGGAATAGCAAATTGCGGGGTGCCAGTGGAAGCGGGCAAGCGACCGTGAAATAAGGGCCTTGTGCTATGGGAAACTGGAATATGTACGATTTTTGTACAAAAAGCGACATTTTTGGTCACAAAATAAATAAGTGCAGAACCGGAGACCGGCTTCAGTTGACCTTGATTTTAATAACCTACGCGCAACCATAGCGGTAGGGCTGGCAAAGCAACTATAATGTTCTGTGAAATTTAACTGAATTGGCTTTTGTTTGTGGTGGGAAGATTTTGTATATTCATTTTGCAACAACCTGTCTTTTTTAGGCTTAAAATAAAGTTCTCTACATCTAAAATTTTAATATCACATCTATATCTATACTAATATTATAAACAGGAAAGATTTGATTGTTTGTTTGTTTCTTTGCATTGAATAGGCTCCGAAACTACTGAACCGATTTGAAAAATTCTTTCACTGTTGGGAAGCTACACTATCCCCGGGTGACATAGGCTATAATCTATACCCGTGCGAAGCTGAAAATTCAGAGTACTTCAAATCAAAAGCTATTTTTATTGCGCAATTTGTATTTTTTTTTAAGAATCCAGATAATTTTTCTAAATTTTATTCGGTTAAGGTTATTAACAGGTGCTTTTTCTACATGTGGTAATTTTTTTTTTTTATTTGACCAGTTAATTTCGTAGCATCACACTAAGCGTTTAAAAACACTTCTTTTGGCAAATTTTGCGATTGTACGGCCTTAATATCAACCCGCTGACATTACCGCCACCCACTACAAAGAAATAACTCCGTCTTACCGGCGAGCGTTATCTCTTCAGGGTTGACACTCACGCTTTCAGCTTCCTTGATTTGTTGCACGTCTGTGTAACGAAAGGAAAGTTATTTTGGTTACTTTCATATAAGAGAGTTATGAAGCCCAGCTATTCTTCATCATCATCATCATCAGCCAGAAGACGTCCACTGCTGAACATAGGCCTCCCCCTTTAACCTCCACACTGAACGACAGCCTGCCTTTTGCATCCACTGGATGCCAGCGACTCTCACTATGTCGTCGGTCCATCTAGTGGGAGGCCTACCTACGCTGCGTCTTCCGGTTCGTGGTCTCCACTCAAGAACCTTTCTTCCCCATCGGTTATTGGTTCTTCGAGCGATGTGGCCTGCCCATTGCCACTTCAACTTGCAAATTTTAACAGCTATGTCGGTGACTCTGGTTCTTTGGCGAATATCCACGTTTCGGATTTTATCGCTATTCTTAGCTTAAGTTTATTTTCTGCTTTGATAACTGCAAATAAACACCAGCAGTAGAAAGAGTAAGCAATTCATTTCACAAAGCCATACTCTCATAAATAAATTTATTTTGTATTATTATATTATATTAAAGTTATCTTACTAATATTATAAATGCGAAAGTTTGTGTGTAAGTGTGTAAGTGTGTATGTTTGGCTGAAGTCACCGCCGAAACTACTGGTCCGATTTGGATGAAATTTAGAATGTATATAGCTTATACCAAGATTATAAATGCGAAAGTTTGTGTGTAAGTGTGTAAGTGTGTATGTTTGGCTGAAGTCACCGCCGAAACTACTGGTCCGATTTGGATGAAATTTAGAATGTATATAGCTTATACCCTAGATTAACACATAGGCTACTTTTATCCTGAAAAAATGCACGGTTCCTGTAGGATAATTTCAATTACACATATCTCCACAATGGCTCAACAAATAAGTATGAAATTTTGTATAGAAACAGGCAAGCAGCCAAATTGCAACACATGCCATTTTTATCCCGGAAAATTTGACAGTTCCCGTGGGATGGTATAATCATTCTTTTTCACAACGGCTCAACAAATAAATATGAAATTTGGTAAAGAAATAGACAAGGAGCCATATTAAAACACACAATACTTTGTATCCCGGAAAATTTTACAGTTCCTGTAGGATAACTTCAATCACACAACTATGTAACTGTTAAACAAATTTTGATGAAATTGGTATGGAGGTAGATTATACACTGAATAATATTATAAACTAACCAAATTCTGATCCTGGGAAAATGAGTGGTTCCTGTAGGATAACTTTGATCACATAACGGATTTCGATGAAATTTGGTATGGAGGTAGCATATTCCCTAAATTAACGGATTTTGATGAAATTTGGTATGAAGGTACAATATTCCTTGGACTATCACATGAGTTACTTTTTACCCGGAAAAAATCTATGGTTCCTGTAGTATAACAGCAAACACTCAACTCTGTGATTGTTTAACGGATTTCGATGAAATTAAGTATGGAGATAGCATATTCCCTGGATTAAAACTAAGGCTATTATATACCGACAATATGTAAGTTCCTGTAGGATAATTTCAAGCACTCAACTCTATGACTATTAAACAGATTTAGCAAGCCACAAGCGGCCCGCGAGTGTTAGTTAAGCACAAATAACGTACAAAAAAAAAAAAAAAAACTTTCTAGGTTGCGTGGTTCGCTGGGCCGCAAGCGGCCCGCGAGGGTGAGTGTCAAGCACAAGTAACTAACCAAAAAGAAAATAAAAACTTTCTAGGTTGCGTGGTTAGCTGGGTCGCAAGCGGCCCGCGAGGGCGAGTGTCAAGCACAAATGACTTACCAAATAGAAAAAAAAATACTTACTAGGTCGCGCGGTTCGCTGGGCCGCAAGCGACCCGCGAGGGCGATTGTCAAGCTCAAGGGACGTAAAAAAAGAGAGAAAAAAAAATTCTAGGTTGCTCGGTTCGCTGAGCCGCAAACGGCCCGCGAGAGCAAGTGTCAAGCACAGGTGACGTACAAAAAAGAAAAAAAAAACTTTTTAGGTTGCGTGGTTCGCTGGGCCGCAAGCGGACCGCGAAGGCAAGTGTCAAGCACAAGTGACTAACCAAATAGAAAAAAAAAACTTTTTAGGTTGCGTGGTTCGCTGGGCCGCAAGCGGCCCGCGAAGGCAAGTGTCAAGCACAAGTGACTAACCAAATAGAAAAAAAAAACTTTCTAGGTTGCGCGGTTCGCTGGGCCGCAAGCGGCCCGCGAGGGCGAGTGTCAAGCACAAGTGACGTACAAAATAGGAAAAAAAAAAATTCTAGGTTGCGTGGTTCGCTGGGCCGCAAGCGGCCCGCGAGGGCGAGTGTCATGCACAACTGACGTACAAAAAAGAAAAAAAAACTTTCTAGGTTGCGTGGTTCACTGGGCCGCAAGCGGCCCGCGAGGGCGAGTGTCAAGCTCAAGTGACTTATCAAATAGAAAAAAAAAATACTTTCTAGGTCGCGCGGTTCGCTGGGCCGCAAGCGGCCCGCGAAGGCAAGTGTCAAGCACAAGTGACTTACCAAATAGAAAAAAAAAACTTTCTAGATCGCGCGGTTCGCTGGGCCGCAAGCGGGCCGCAAGGGCGAGTGTCAAGCTCAAGTGACTTACCAAATAGAAAAAAAAACTTTCAAGGTCGCGCGGTTCGCTGGGCCGCAAGCAGCCCGCGAGGGCGAGTGTCAAGCTCAAGTGACTTACCAAATAGAAAAAAAAAAACTAGATTGCGTGGTTCGCTGGGCCGCAAGCGGCCCGCGAGGGCGAGTGTCAAGCACGAGTGACTTACCAAAAAGAAAAAAAAATAACTTTTTTAGGTCGCGTGGTTCGCTGGGCCGCAAGCGGCACGCGAGGGCGAGTGTCAAGCAGAAGTGACGTACAAAAAAAAAAAATCTAGGTTGCGTGGTTCGCTGGGCCGCAAGCGGCCCGCGAGGACGAGTGTCAAGCTCAAGTGACTTACCAAATAGAAAAAAAAAATACTTTCTAGGTCACGCGGTTCGCTGTGCCGCAAGCGGCCCGCGAGGGCGAGTGTCAAGCAGAAGTGACGTACAAAAAAAAAATTCTAGGTTGCGTGGTTCGCTGGGCCGCAAGCGGCCCGCGAGAGCGAGTGTCAAGCACAAGTGACTTACCAAATAGAAAAAAAAACTTTCTAGGTCGCGCGGTTCGCTGGGCCGCAAGTGGCCCGCGAAGGCAAGTGTCAAGCACAAGTGAGGTACAAAAAAAAAAATTCTAGGTTGCGTGGTTCGCTGGGCCGCAAGCGGCCCGCGAGGGCGAGTGTCAAGCACAAGTGACTTACCAAATAGAAAAAAAAAACTTTCTAGGTCGCGCGGTTCGCTGGGCCGCAAGCGGCCCGCGAAGGCGAGTGTCAAGCACAAGTGACTTACCAAATAGAAAAAAAAAACTTTCTAGGTCGCGCGGTTCGCTGGGCCGCAAGCAGCCCGCGAAGGCGAGTGTCAAGCACAAGTGACGAACAAAAAAGAAAAAAAAAACTTTCTAGGTTGCGCGGTTCGCTGGGCCGCAAGCGGCCCGCGAGGGCGAGTGTCAAGCACAAGTGACTTACCAAATAGAAAAAAAAACTTTCTAGGTCGTGCGATTCGCTGGGCCGCAAGCGGCCCGCGAGGGCGAGTGTCAAGCTCAAGTGACTTACCAAATAGAAAAAAAAAATACTTTCTAGGTCGCGCGGTTCGCTGGGCCGCAAGTGGCCCGCGAAGGCAAGTGTCAAGCACAAGTGACGTACAAAAAAGAAAAGAAAAAAACTTTCTAGGTCGCGTGGTTCGCTGGGCTGCAAGCGGCCCAGCCAGGCCATGAATTTAACTTTAGATCTCCTGCTCATAAAGCACCGTGTACCTACCGACCATCAATATCCAGGATGAAATACATAAAACGTATTTAGTAGCGTCCTAAAATAAAGCTTTTTGCTTAGAACTCCATAATTTTTCCTTAGAACAATGCGGGCAAAGCCGCGGGCGGAAGCTAGTATGATTATATACGGGATATTTACCATGGTAAGATTGTGAAATGAGCTCCCGATATTTCGGCGCAGTTACATGCACCATGTTCACGGGAAGACTCAAGAATGCGGATAGTTGGTCGAACCGTTAAAAAGTTAGGTGCAGACATAACGATCTACCCTCTTTCTTAGTCTTATAACTTCAATCTTCATATAACTTTAGTGAACAACCGTGATAGTTTAAAACAGTGTTTTATATTATATTAGCCTGCACCGTCCCAATACTCCCACTGCAGGGCAAGATCTCCCTTCTCTCCTTCCATTGATTTCTGTTTTGGGCAATCCTTCAAGTAAGAGTCCAGTTCGTTCCTACATCTCCGTCTGGGCAATCCGGGAAGTCATTTGCCATTCTGTGGAAGCCACCAGTGCAGTGTGTCGTGGTCCCAACGATCCTCGAAGATTCGACTGACATGACCGGCTCGGTCCCACTTTAGGCAAGCGGCCTTCTGAGCTATAAATATATGAAACGAATTTATTCAACCTACATCCAAAACGATTAAGCTTCCGGTTCAAACCATCAAATTATAATATTTAATTTAAGAAGCGGAACGGAACGAGACGTTATTATTTTTGAGGCCCTCAGGGTGCCTCAAGTCTGACATAAGTAAAATACGGATATATTAGGTTACTACGTAAATGACAATGTATTTTTAGATGATGTAAAACGGTATATTACAAGCTTTTATTATTTATTTAACTTGCAATGTTTGTCAGTTTGTGTAAATCAAATCTTGCAAGATGAATTAGTACCAGTTGCTCCTAATCGATTTAGCTATATGTACACACTACACCTTTAGTTCTAGTGACAATATAATATGCAATACCCAAATATTGTACTACATATTTTTAAAATGGCAGCCAAAAACTGAATCGAAACAATTTTTTTATCTAAATCAAAACCACAAAACAAATAAAATATTAGATTTAGAACTTTTTTGAAACAAGATGTTTTAGTAAGTCATCATTATCATTATCAGTGAGAAGACGTCCACTGCTGAACATAGACCTCCACACTGAACGACAGCCTGCCATTTGCATCCACAGGATGCCCGCGACTCTCAAGATGCCGTCGGTCCATCTAGTGAGAGGCCTACTTACGCTGCGTCTTCCGGTTCGTGGTCTTTGACCATATCGTTACTTAAAATAAGATGAGACGAGGTGAAACGCCTGACCACTCAAGCATAAAAAATATGCTATAAAACGTGTGCCAAAATGATTATTTCATTGTCATCATAATGTGCTAGTAAATATGAATCGGCTATCGGCTAATATCGGAAAACGATTGACGCGCGTTATCGCGCCTTAACGCGTCGAGACGATGTTAACGGCACACTAACGATCTAGAAGCTGCGCGTCTATTCACTACGTCTGCGACGACATAGTGCAAAAGGCGACAGTTTTTCAGCGAGTTTATTCCCCTAAACTAGCAGCTCTGGGGGTTAGACAAGACTCATTTTCTGTTAGCGTTAACGCCTACGGAAAGATGAAATTGTATGAAAATGACATTGACATTAGCTTGAGAGATGTTATCTCTCAAGCTAATGTCAATGTCATTTTCATGCATTTTTATCTTTCCGCAGGCGTTAACGCTAACAAAAAGTGGGTCTTGTCTAACCCCCCTGCTGTTTTCTCCGCGATTTTCTAGATTTTCATCATATTTACAAGTGAATTTGTCTTCCTTATTTCACGTGGCTAAAGTTGCGAGTGAATCGGTTTCTTCTAAGCAAGCGTGCTGCGTCATCACTTAACATCAGGGAAAAGGCAGGCCTAGCAATAACAAAACGCTTGGCGGTGCATGACCAAAATGCAAGCGTTTTTTCTGGCTCAATGCATTGCCATTCAACGTGCTAATGCTGCCAGCACGCTGGGACGCTGCGAACATTAATGGCTTGAGATTTTTGATTGACTTTAGACCTTCAACGGTCTTTGGACAGTCCAACTGTTTTTGTATTGTTACTTAGACTGTATTCATCACATCACCAGCCACTGCCACGACGTCCACAGCTGAACATAGGCCTCCCTCTTTAACCTCCACACTGAACAACAGCCTGCCTTTTGCATCCACTAGAAGCCAGCGACTCTCACAATGTCGTCGGCTATCTAGTGGGAGGCCTCCCTACGCTGCGTCTTCTGGTTTGTGGTCTCCACTCAAGAACCTTTCTTCCCCATCGGTTATCGGTTCCCCGAGCGATGTGGTCTGCCCATTGCCACTTCTACTTGCAAATTTTAACAGATATGTCGGTGACTCCGGTTCTTTGGCGAATGTCCACGTTTTGGATTCCATCGCGCAAGGAAACTCCGAGTATAGCTCTCTCCATTGCCCGCTGTGTGACTCTGAGTTTTTCCAAGAGGCCAACAGTTAAGGACCACGTCTCAGTACCATATGTCATCACTGGCAACACACACAGTGAAAAGGGTCTTTGACCCTTGTCTTGAGGCACTATGATATCTTGGACGATACACTAAATTCAACCTGGCGGACGCCTAAAATAATGTTTTTTTTTCTATTGTTACATAAACGGTCAGCTATCGTATTGTACTATATGTAGAGAAACAAAGTCACATTTTTTAAATTCGCCGATTCCAAACTGCCTTCCCATAGATGAACCAAGCCTACCTTTCCTTCAAAATTGAAACCTTCCGTCGAACGTCCCCATCCAGCTACCAAATTGTCGGAACACCTTTAACCTTTCTTCCCCATCGGTTCGTGACCGGGGTTCCGAAACGCACGATGTATTACAACGTATGTGTGGACAGTATGGGAAATTGACAAAGGTCTTAAAATTAAGGATACGCTCATTCTAAAATTTATGCCCCAGGTCCGTCTTTTACTCGAAAAGTATGAAGCATCAGCATTGATTTACAAACACGTGGATGATGAATCTTTATTACCGTTATTCAATATACTACTGAGTCGGTATACCTATACATTTGAAAAAAAAATACTGTCCCGGTCCTTACGAAGTTATGCTAACAGACGTGTGGATATGGTTGACGTAAACCGCTTTCTGACTAACGGGAGAAAAAGAGAAGGAAATATATTATTCTGATTCTTTCTCTTCCGTTGTTTGGACAGCGGTCCGTCAACCAAATCCACACATCTGATAGAGGTTTTAAACACATGTGATTTACTCTAAGCCGCTCTAATTATTCGGCTGTTTTGAATGGGTGACCGATAGTGACATGGGGACAACCACAGAAAAGAGAAGTTAATAGAACGGAAATGAGAAGGAAAATCTGTCGCCAGGCATTATGACAGAACCTTGATTTAACATTCTTATTTATGCCAACGCGTCGAACGCCACTGCATCCAAAAAACTAGGACCTTAACTTTTTGGGTTAGGTCTCAAAGTTCTTTGTCCACATCACAGTTGCTAACTGATTTCGAATGACTAACGTTTCGTTTATATGGGTGCAACTGGCTACAACAAATTTCTTACAAAAATGCCTGGACAGCCGTACTAATAAAAACTTTGGACAAAACCAATCGCTGTTATTTTTGATGGTCATTGAAACCTAGCTATGAACGATAATCGTAATGTTAAAAGTTCTAATTTAAACAAAAAAAAACTGTGGGTACAACATTTGAGCCAAGACTGAGATATTTAATAAAGGAAGAAAGGAACAATGTGTATATTGTGCAAGTTACACTACTGTCATATTATTTTTAAACTGGAATGAGGAGGTTTATTGCCCATTCGCATTATGTAAATAGTCGGGTCGCATTTCCTGGTATTTTTCAACGGGTTGTGTTGAATGTATGGCGACCTGATACCTACTTTCATTTAACCAAGACATACGAGGTAAGGCATAAAAATATATGTGACAGTAAGTAGATAAATCATCATCAGCCAGAAGACGTCCACTGCTGAGCCTTCCCCTTTAAACTCCACACTGAACGACAGCCTGCCTTTTGCATCCACTGGATGCCAGCGACTCTCAGTATGTCGTCGGTCCATCTAGTGGGAGGCCTACCTACGCTTCGTCTTCCGGGTCGAGGTCTCCACTCCAGAACCTTAAATAGTAACCTTGAGTAGATTAAAAAAAAAACTGAAAAAATTACTTAGTTAAACAAATTTCCACCCGTCTGGGGCAGCGTGCTGGCAGCATTACCACGCAGAATAGTAAAACCATTATGATACTTTCACCTTAATATCGTTTAATTACATATATACAAGTCACGTCTCACCTACACGTGTGACAAACATTAACAGACGCACGCACTAACTCGCTAATGAAGTTTGGAACGAGCAGAATAGTTGATGGAAATGCGTGCTCCCACTGTGGTGTGTCAACAGTGTAATTGGGGACGCTGGCTGAAAACCAAAGAGTTCATTTGTGGCACCTAACTTACTCATGTAATTTAGCCCTGACAGATATTACCTACTTCCGTATGGATTCCCTCTCAGATTGAACGCTTCTGGCCTTCCAGTTTCTGTTTAACCTTGGTTTAACCCATTTGGGTACCCCGGAACTGGTAGACAGGAAAACATCGTTTTGTCACTTTATAGAAATTCAAATTTAGTGTTTTTATATCTTTAACTAGCCCCAGCTTTGTGTAATTAACGTGCGAAGCAAAGGCAGGTCACTAGTTATATATGTAAACCTTCCGTGAAAAATTATCTAAGTGATGGTGAAAACCGCATCAGAATTCGTTGGTTTAGGAGAAGCTAACAGATATACAGACAGACACGGAAAGCGACTTTAATTTATACTATGTATAGATTGAGATGTGAAAATGTGTAAGCGAGAGTACTGCAGAATGGATCTGTCCGCATAAAATACCATTCGGCGATCTTATTCAGGGTCAATAAAGGCGCGCGTGGCTTCGTCTAGACTATTTATTTATTTACGGAAAACAAACAGCTTTAACAACATAAAACATAGCAAGAAAAATAAGAATAAACAAGTCTTAAAAGTTTTCAATAATAAAACAACTATACAACAAAAACTAAACAACTAAAACAAGTATAGTTTCAATCGAATGCAGTTGAAACAGAATTCTGTTGAAACAATTGTAGAAATAACCAGGTTAATTTTACGTAATTCCTTCTAATAAAAATCTTTGTGATCTCTGGAAACTATTTCTTATGCGAATCTCTAGAATAATTCTTACAGTTTCCAGTAGGATTCAGAGCAGTGTGTTTCTTTTGTTTTTAGGATGTCTGAAGTTGATCTACTGTTTAAAGCTATTCTGTAGTTTACTAGTGAAGCGTGAAATTTTCATTTTAAAATTAATTGATCAACTTTTTACACTGCACCAAAATCTTTAGAATTACAGTTTTCTTATCCTTATTGTTCTCAGGAAAATAATACTAAATGCCAAAGTATTTTTTGGGACATTTTTTTTTCAATAATTTCTAGCGCTTTCCCGGATTATACCTATTTCTAGCAGAGAAAAAAGGAAAAAGATTATTCAACAGTCTTTTCTGGATCCTAGAAACAAAAAAATTTCCAAGATACCATTATTTCCAGAAGAAAACAATTTTTTTTTTCATCTATAAGTACGTTTGACAGTCACCTTTCCTGGTGTATATTTATATCAGTATGTATACATAGAAATTAGAACCAGATCGATTTTTGGGAACATTAGGTAGGACTGTTACTGTTAATTATGTTACTTGGATGATAAGATACTTTCTTAAATAAACCACATTTTCTGTTCCGTTTATAGATTCTCTCAAATTAATACAAACAAAACTTAAAGTCTTTCCCCGCAGTAATTAATCACCGACATTTTCAATTACCAACAGTCTTCTAGCTTAAAGATTTAAAGGTCCGTTCATTTTCAGGAGTCCTACTTGGGAAATAATTATGGCAATGCAATGCGACACAGCACGAAAAAAAAACTTTTTGTAACGGGTGGGATCCCGCCGGTTCTGTATTGGGATACAGCCATTTTACTAAAAATCCTCTGTTACCTGACTTTGTGCCTGACGGAGGGCACCGAAATCTCCATAGGGACGCACTGCTACCTAGCACATTGCTTGACGCAACACTTCCTGGAAATAAATAATTATTCGGGACTTTATTGCACGCACGGTCATCTGACCCCAAACTAAACAAAGCCGTCAGCAAAGTGTAACAAAATATGCCTGCTATACATTTTATATATTTTTAAATACGTACTCAAATAGATCAAATAGATATTAACACCCAGATATGGAACAAACACAAATGTCCATCCCATGCACGTAAAAGCGTTTACGTAGGTGCGTTTTTCGATGCCCGCTAAGTAACCGCACGATGCCCCGCGTCCTTATAAACGAAACCTTAAGGTTTCATTTAGGTAACCATTCCGATATTGGCGACCGCGACCGGCGGCAGCGGCTGCGTCGCGTGGCTTACTGCTCAGTCACCCTATCCGTAGGAGAGAGCCACAGTGGCCGTTAGGCCTTTTTTCTTTTATTTCATTTTTGGGGTCTTATAATACACTAGCGGTCCGCCCCAGCTTCGCTCGGGTATAGATTATAGCCTATGTCACTCGTGGATAGTGGAGCTTCCCAACAGTGAAATAATTTTTCAAATCGGTTCAGTAGTTTCGGAGCCTATTCAATGCAAACAAACAAACAAACAATCAAATATTTCCTCTTTATAATATTAGTATAGATATGCATCTAGCTACATTGACAAAAAAAATATCGACCTTATTTTAATAGAATTTTTTATATTATTTTACGCAAACAGCCACGTAACAATATTATCCAACAAATACCGCCACTAACGCCAGTGCGTCCATATAAAGGTATTTATGATGATGATACTTACTGAAAGTAAATCAATAGTTTAACAATCAGTCCGTTAATAGAAAAATAAATTATTTCTTTCTTTAATTTTCACCAAAAATATTCCGTTTAAAACATTTTGCTCGTAAAAAGCCACCACTTCGCTATTTCCGTCGCAAAAAGTCTTAACGTTTTTTAAATTCACGTGTACGTGCCGTAGCTCTTATGGCGATAAATTTCACGTAAATGCACAAAAATTTCGCAGAATACAGTCTTAAAAGGGGCAAAATAAACATGAAAACGGCTGATAATAAATAAATAAATATATAAAAATTTTAAGACAATAAAATTTAAAAGAAAATTTGAAAAAACCTCCTGAAAACCTGTGGTTTTGCAATAGTGGCTCTTTACTACGGATTGGGTGCAGTATGAATTTATATGGAGTGCTAAACAAAGCAAGCGTTGCCCGGCGCGGTCGCTTGCATTGTTTAGTACTTTCTAACACTTCACTTCACTTCACTTCTGCGGAATTTTAGTGCATACTGAGCAGTGGGTCGCACGACGCGACGTCTGCCGTCTTTCGCGGTGGTCGGTCGCGGTCGCTAATATCGGAATGCTACCTTAAGTATTTGCCCAAGTCTAGATGGTCGAGAATGTAGTGTAAGGAAGATTAATAGCTTTTCGGGTCTTTTAAGGCAAAGATTAATATAAATTCTTAACTTTCTTACTCAGCTGGTATCTAGTGATATATTATAAGGCACTTTGCTAGGAAATGGCCTTACGGTAAATTGTTGTTTTGTTCTAAGAAATTTAAATCTCCATGAAATATTTTTTATCCATTTTGCACGCGGTGCAATACTACAATCGAGAAATCGACAAATTCGATAAAAGAATCGATCATAGTTTAAACGGATCAAAAGGCATTTTATCGAATTTTTCGATTTCAACAGTTAAATTTATCGATCACATGCACCTTACTTTAATTTTAAAATATCTATTCGATACATAACGGGGTGCATGGCTGGGAAAACCAGCAGAACCTACAATTAAATGTGTCATCCAACCAACGGTAGTGCTCAGTTGTAAATGCCACTCACGGTCATACATACGACGACCTTCCGAATCGTTCGCTTTGATCAGTTAAAATACAAGATATTTATTTATGTTTGTGTACGACACAAATACATAAACCTACACACACATCACACATCACATCATCAGCCATTAAATGTCCACTGCTGAACAAGGCCTCCCTCTTAGAGAGGGGTGTTGCCATAATCCCCACGCTTAGCAGGCGGCTTGGAGATCGCAGTACGTTCACCGTGTACTAACAGGACGCTGCTGCCCATCCTCCGGTGGTTCTGGTCGCAGTTTTAGGACATACCCTGGTCCAAACCTACACACATCATCATCATAATCAGCCTTTTAACAGTCCACTGCTGGACTTTAAGCCTACCCCCGAAAGGGCGATTGGGTCATATCCACCACACTGGCCCAGTTGCGGGTTGGTGGATTCACAATATTCACATACGCCATTGAATTCCTCCTCTGTATGTATGCAGGTTTCCTCACGATGTTTTTCCTTCACCGAAAAGCCAGTGGTATGAAAATCCGTACATAAACTCTAAAGAGCTATTGGTACGGGCCCGGGGTTGAACCCGCAACCTCACTTTCAAGTCTAGCGGTCTCCCAAATAGGCTAGCATGGTCATAAAACTACACTAAATAAGCACATAATAATCATCATCATCATCACTACATAAGTGCTACGGTAGATTTAAGTATGAATGCTTCAACCCTGTAGCAACAATTTGCGGAACAACAAAACCCATAATGATTTAAACAACAACAATTACCTGAAACAATTTAACGCCCTCACACTCGCAAACTTAAATACATCGATTAGTCCAAAAGTCCAAAAGCACAGAATAAACAATAATAGAGACACAAGTCTTGAAGACTTTTTTTTAATATAGTAATAGGCTTAGGTACGTTTGACTGCCCTCTCGCCTCATGTTAAGCGTAGATGCGGTCTACGATGGAGCACGCTTGCCTAGAATAAACCTATTCACTCGATTCACTATTGTATAGTAATTTTTAAACTTCCTCGATTTGAACACGTCATGTTTTAACAATTGAAATCATCAAATCAATTCATCATTTCATTTAATTCAATTGAATTTTTGTGCAATTCAATTCAATTCATTTAATCTCTTTCAAGTAGGCATGCATACAAAGATACACTTTTGAAACGTCACAAAAAAAATTCAACCGGGAAGATGGATTTAAGTATGCGGCGTCGTGGAATCCCGTAGTGAGCAAGTGTACAAACCGCAGTGTAGGTACTAGGACATTTACCGATACAGTCAGTGTTGTGTGTCGTAGTGACAACCCTGCAATTTTTCAAGATCAAGTGAGGGTAGGAGAACAAAACATCCGCTCTTCTCGCCGGACTCACCCGCAGTTTTGAGTCAGCTCGTGACCACGGCCATTGTAACATGGTCGAAACGTCGAGCGAAAGGTACATATTTTTACCTAAATTAAATAATACGTGATAAGTCCCGATAAACATTTAAATCACTATTGTATCTTTCAAAACTCATAGGTCATTTTTCCGAATATTCATTCACTATATTCCAATGTTCCCGTTTACTTCGCCGTACACTATTCTTTGTTCAGTTTCTGTTCGTTTCTGAACTGTTAATTAAACATACGATTGATTTCTTCTGCAAACGTTATTGAAATCTGTTAACCCCCATATTTACCAACGCAATAAAGGTACCTTCAATCCTCACCTTAAAAGCTCACTTTGGTAAGGTTCCCTTTGTTGGCCGTCCAAGTTTCCCTCATATTTGGCATTATTAGCCGCCTGTCAAGGTTTTCCGTCCTCATCATCAACATCATCATGCCTGAAGACGTCCACTGCTGGACATAGGCCCCCCCCTTTAACCTCCACACAGGCAGGCAGGGGATACTGGTGCCATATTTTATTATTATTACCCCAGAGCCAGGGTTATAATAATGTAACCTTAACGTTATCTTATTTTATCGACAAAAAAATCCAAAACACGACTTAAATGAACCTTAAGGATAAAGATAGGGAGAGGTAACAACTATAAATATAAGGGTTACATTCTAGCAGTCCATTTCTGTAGAACCAAACAATATAAATGAGTATACTGTGTGCGTTTTTTTTTACATTTAGTACGTTCTTCTTTGGATGTTTACGGCTATAATAATGTAACCTGAAGGTTACCTTATGTCATTGTAACTTTAAGGTTACCTTATTTTTATCCCTTAAAATTGCAAAACACGACTTAAGTGAACCTTAGGGATAAGGAGAGGTAACGACTATAAATATAAGGGTTAGATTCTAGCAGTCCATTTGTGTAGAGCCAAACAAAATAAATGTGTATACATCTGTACGATTTTTTATCATTTGATACGTTCTTCTTTGGAAGTTCTCTCTCTGCAACATACAGTTTAAACTCTAAAATCTAAGGCCTGTGACACACTCGCGAACGCGTCTTGCAAATTGATGACTACAATTAAATTAACGGCAGTACTTAGAGCGTAATCGCCGAAACATCGCGAGACTGGGACTTCATTACATGAGAGTAAATCATTAGTTAGTATCTCGGGTGCCCATGGGTGCACGTTTTGAGCGGACATTCAAACTTTTTTTTTATGCCATAGGTGGCAAACAAGCAGACGGTCTGCCTGACGGTAAGCAGTCACCGTCGCCTATGGATACTTGTAACACCAGAGGCATCACAAATACGTTGCCGACCTTTTAGAACTCGATTAAATCGCCTTTTGAATGTTGTAGCTTCTCGGAAACACCGTAGAAGGTAGCTCATTCCAAATGTTGCAGGTATGAGGCAAGAAGGATTGTGTGAATCGCACAGTGTGCGATTTCCATTGATCTATGATGTGTGGATGAGCCTTCAGGCGGGGGCGGCTAGTGCGATGGTAAAACCGCGACGCCGAACTCCAATGTAAAACAGAATACTAGTTTGTGTATGTACGCGTGAGTGTGCCTGTGTGTTTCTGACGAAACACAGACACAAACAACAAACAGTTTTGAAGATGAACTTCCACAAATTAACGCCTGATTCAATAAATTAAAGTATGATAATTCAAGCCGAGTTACGGTGCTACTCAGCCTCGGATCTCACAAGTAAGTAAGGCCTCACAGATTAAAATTCGTCTTGTGGCACCCCAAGCACAGTAGTTCAGCCAAACGACCTCGCTAAGTCGCTATTACAGGTTACAGGTTATTTATTAGAAATTTATTTTCTTTCTATTACCAGTACATCAAAAACTCGCTTGTATGGCGGCCATCTTGAAAAATGGCGTGCCTGTCGTGTTGATAGGCATGTGTTGCACTATGATTGAACGAGACTAAAGTCCTACATAAATCAAACTGATGGTGACCACGGAGAACTTCGTCCTTAGTTGTAAACTCATTGCCGGCGTCGTCAAGTTCTAATGTCATGTCTTCGGTTGCGATGCGACGTCTAATGAAATGTCCGAAGCGACTAGCGTTTACGTCTCACCCTTAATAGTTAACGCTATACACTGTTAGTTGCTTATCTGTTAGTGGCCAATGGACTTTATTTGATCTCTTGACGGAGTTCTCTTTTCTTAACGGACAATAATCAAGTAATAACGCTTGTTTCACAGCTGTATGAAAGACCTGAGGGGTTAGACAAGACCCACTTTCTGTTAGCATTGACGCCTGCGGAAAGATGAAATTGTATGAAAATTACATGCTTGAGATAACATCTCTCAAGCTAATGTCATTGTCAATGTCATTTTCATACAATTTCATCTTTCCACAGGCGTTAACGCTAACAGAAAGTGGCTCTTGTCTAACCCCCTGTGTGGGTCGACCGTACTACGGGAGACGGGTCTCGAGTTTTGGTCCAGCTTTAAGGTGGTACGTTTCACCTACGGGGGGAAATTCAAATTTCAAACAGTTTTTTGCCCATAGGTAAAACGTACCACCTTAAGTCACTATAAAAACACGTACAATTTACAAAATTTTAATATACGGGGTGTAAGGGGAACACTCTGGAAGCAAAAATAAGGTAATTGTACTCATCATTATGAACAACTTTTACTATGGGACCAGCCCTGAAATCGCGAAAAAAATATGAGCTGTTCTATAGAAAACGGTCATTGACACTCGACAAAATGTATGGATCAGCTGTTTTTTTTCCGCGATTACAGAGTTGGTCCCATACTAAAAGTGGTTCATAATGATGAGTACAATTACCTTCTTTTGGCTTCGAGAGTGTCCCCCTTACACTCTGTATATAATATTAGTACAAAGCAAAAGTCTTTTCTTCTTCTTTTCTTATTCCCACGTTAGGTGGGGTCGGCTCTTCTTATCAGACTGCGGCAAGATGCAGGTTGTTAGTGGGTCCAATTGGGCTTTTTTACTAACTCGTCCACCAGGTGACTAGGGGGTGCCCTCTTCTCCGCTTTCCCTCGGGCAACTCTAGCACCCTTTGAACAGCATGGTCATCGCTTCTGCACATCAAATGACCATACCATCTCAACGAACTGTCATATAAATATTTCACAAAAAAAAAATCTGCTATAAAACTTCACCGTATGTACTCGTTTCTAACTTTGTCAAGTCTAGTAATTTTTAAACTTTCGCAATATGAACACATGTTTTAAATGTTTATCGGGACTTATCACGTATTATTTAATTTAGGTAAAAATATGTACCTTTCGCTCGGCGTTTCGACCATGTTACAATGGCCGTGGTCACGAGCTGACTGAAAACTCCGGGCGAGTCCGGCGAGAAGAGCGGGTGTTTTGTTCTCCTACCCTCACTTGATCTTGAAACATTTAAAACATTTGTCAAGTCTGATCACCCCTCCTGACCATTTCAATATTTTCATGTAATTAGTATCATGATCACGAACCGGAAGACGCAGCGTAGGGAGGCCTCCCACTAGATGGACCGACGACATTGTGAGAGTCGCGGGCATCCAGTGGATGCAAAAGGCAGACTGTCGTTCAGTGTGGAGGTTAAAGGGGGAGGCCTATGTTCAGCAGTGGACGTCTTCTGGCTGATGATGATGATGATGATGATGAGTATCATGATCAAAGAAAACAAGGTCTTCTACTCTGCCAGTTGTCCCAGAATTACGTCACTGTCCAGTTGCCACTTTATCCAATCAGCTGTTACGTGGTGTATCGTCATCTCTCTCGAACCTGTTGTAAATTGACATCATGACATCATTGCGGGACGCCCACGTGGAAATTTTTTCTCGGATTGCTATACCTGGCGGAGTATATTATTATACCATGATTAGTATGTATATATCATATTCATCGTCTTCTTGATTGATATATATATATCTAGTTCTGCTCATGAATGTGATTGTTTTACAGACCAACATTCAGCGCCATAGAGCATCGCGGGCCTTACTGATGTCTTGTAGACTTTGCCGTTTGTTTTTATGGAATACTAACTGACCCGACAGATGTTGTCCTGCCATAGAACTGTCAAACGCGCGAAGTTAAAATCGTCGTTAACATTTTTGCGCAATTTTCTTAATTTTTCTTTCCGTAAGAACCTTCTAGAAAGGATTAAAAAACTTTTTTTTTTTAAATGAAATCAGTAAAGTCTTTCTCAAGTCATCGCGTGACCAAGTTAAATAAGGATTCATTTATATATATATACTAGCGACCCGCCCGCCCGGCTTCGCACGAGTGTAATTTACGTGCGAAGCAGTGGCCGGTCACTAATTATATATATAAACCTTCCGTGAAAATGTATCTAACTGATGGTAAAAACCGCATCAAAATCCGTTGCGTGGTCTAGGAGGAGTTAGCGGCCATACAGATATATAGACAGATAGACGCAGAAAGCGACTTTAATTTATACTATGTAGAGATATATACATATATACAAAAGTAACAGGTGGCAAATAACCTACATTTTAACTAAACCCAATTTATACTATCTAAACTAGATAAAAGCTTCCTAATCCAAACATTTCCCTTTACCCCTTTACCTCATATCCCCATAGGACAATCCCTTAACATGTTTATACCTATTCTGTGACCTTAATCGTTGTAACTGTCTTTATTCTGCGTCCAGAACAAGGTAACGTAACTTGTAAATCCAGTCACAGAATAAATAATAGCTACTACCTAACCCCAGCCTCACCGCGACCACAGAATAGCTTCAAGTATACAACCCACACATGATAACAAACCGTAATGATAGTTCAACCCTAGAGTAGAGCGGCTAAATACGATCGCATAAAAACAAATGGGGTCAGAAGTGCCCGCGCATTAGCTGACGGGATAGGGCTGGCAAACTGTGAAGATGATGAAGGTTTTTTGTGTACCTTTTTGATTAGAAGGGGATGACGTTTGATAAAACACCACGCCTGTACATCGGGTGATAATTATTCACTGCTAAATGCGTGCATAATTTTACCCGTGAAGGAAATGATGAAATGATTATGTTGCTTTTGAAGTTTTTATGGCAGGATTTATCAATAGTACGTCTAATATTGGTGTTTTTTTAAGAAAACGGCATCGATTCTGATGTACTCTAAACTAAACCAAACTAAATTTGACATCTCTAAAATGGTTGCCATGCTTCTCTCACGTATTAAAATAAAAAGAGAGACAGACAATTTTAGTCCTGTCAGATTGATTTAGTTAAGTGAATGGTATGACAGAATAGGCCTCATTATCATTTTAACTAAATTCAAAATTGTATTTTGAAATGTCGCATGAACTTGTTTTAAATGTTAATCGGGGCTCAAAAAACATTCCCCGATAAACATTTAAAACATGTGTTCAAATCGCGAAACTTTAAAAATTATTGTCGCATGAATTGTTTGAAACAATATGAGTTGTGAGTTGCCAGCTTTTCGCGCTTTTCTTGCCACTTCTCGCTGCTTGCGTGCAGTACGATACCACAATGTGTCAAGTGGCATGCTACTTTTGTATGAAAGACAGCTGATTTTTTTCTCGCAATATCAGTGTCCCATAGTAAACTTTTTTTATAATCATGAATACAATGGTATCCTTGAATATGTGCATCGTCTAGAGAAAACACCAATAGAAAAAACATCAATGGATTATACGGGTATAATAAAATAAAATATTCGGAACACATTTGCACACACGGTCATCTGACCCCAAACTAAGCAAAGCTTGTAATATGGCTGCCAGAGACTGATATACGTACATATTTATTTTTAATTACATACTTATATAGATATTGACACCCAGATATAAAACAAACATAAATGTTCATCACATGAATATTTGTTCTGGGTGGGAATCGAACCCACCAAGCGCAGAAGGCTGGTTCACTACCAACTAGACCAACGGGCTATCTAGAATAACATTATTATAGCACAAAATCTTGTAAACTTACCTGTGCCTTACCTTAACTTTACACAAGGTGGCAACCCTATCCTCACGGGTCCGTTTAATAGGTGCAATATGCGGTAACGCCCGTGTTCTACATAATATGCCCGATACCCGCGGGTTGATTTGCTAGTTTGGGAACCATTGGAACGTTTTTAATACATTTCTCCAGCTTGTTACTGAATTTTTATTTCATTTTATTTTACAAGGAAAAAAACAAGCTATGCAACACAGTAGATATTAGATAATACAAGATAATAATGATTATACGAAGCCAAAAAAAAGTTTCACTCATACAAACATAAATAGTGTAAAATTATGTTTTAGCGATGGCTTAAGAATGGCATATAATTAATTGTAGTGAGATATAATAACTATAGAGTCACAAACGTGCCAAAAAAAATCCGAACCAAAACTCTGCGCACGCTACGCATTGCGCCGACTTTTTGTTTAGTTGTAAGGCAACCGCGATCCAACTACAACGCTGCCCAATACCAGTGCTGCGATAACAGCAGACTAGCGACTTTGAACACTATGCAAGTGACATAACGTCTAAATTGGAGTAAATGTGGCATTGTGAATTATATAATTGTTGTCTCGACGCTCGGAAATGCTTTGACTGTTTTCACTTAGAGATTGTGACTCTGTAGGTATTGTATTATCATCATCATCATAATCAACCTTTTAACGGTCCACTGCTGGACTTTTTAGCCTACCCCCGAAAGGGGGATTGGGCCATATCCACCACGCTGGCCCAGTGCGGATTGGTGGATTCACATATGTCATTGAATTCCTGCTCCGTACGTATGCAGGTTTCCTCACGATGTTTTACTTCACTGAAAAGCCAGTGGTATGAAAATCCGTACATAAGCTCCAAAGAGCTCATTGGTACGGGCCCGGGGTTTGAACCCGCGACCTCACGTTTTCAAGTCTAGCGGTCTCCCAAATGGGCTACCACGGCTATTGTTTTAGACAAACTAAAATTAAAATGACAAAATTTTATAAAAGTGGAGAAATTGGGCATTATCTTAGCAACAGTGAAGTACAAACCCAGCGGTACAATTCATATACATATACAGTAGAGGTACAATTCCATTACACAATTAAACGCAGTACCTGTAACAATAATTTACGACGTCATTTATTCTAATTCGCGTGTTAAAGTTAACGCTCGCGTATTTTAGGGTTAACTGCCTGTTAGGTTACTCAACTACCTAATACACATATAGCAATTATACTAATACACTGGGCTACACGAAACTGTGGTACTGAGCTGAGAGGTCGTTGTGCTCACCATCATCATCAGCCAGAAGACATCCACTGCTAAACATAGGCCTCCCTCCACAGTGAACGATAGCCTGCTATCTGCATCCACTGGATGCCCGCGACTCTCACAATTTCGTCGGTTCATCTAGTGGGAGGCCTACCTACGCTGCGTCTTCCGGTTCGTGGTCTCTACTCAAGAACCTTTCTTCCCGAAAGGTTATCGGATCTTCGAGCGTTGTGGCCTGGCCATTGGCACTTCAACATGCTAATATTAACAGCTATGTCGGTTCTTTGGCTAATATCCATGTTCCGGATTCTATCACGCAAAGAAACCCCGAGCATAGCTCTCTCCATTGCCCGCTGTGTGACTCTGAGTTTTAAATTCCAAAAGGCCAACAGTTGTGCATTGGTGCAATTGGTGTGAACAATTATTACTATGGGACCAAAACTGAAATCGCGAAAATTCTTCTCTATTTTTATAGAACGTGTTTTAAGTATATTACTTACTGACTCGTATTTTTTTTTTATGACGGAGCACGGTTGCCTGTAAGAAACCAATTACCCCTTGGAAATGTTAAAATAAAAACTTGTAAAAATCACAAAGGAGAAATTGAAAACTTTATATATCTTTAGAGTATAAATGTTTTAAAACAAATTTCACGTTTAATGCATACAATAATGCCAAATACCTGCTCAATGCGTTTAGAATGAATGCGTGCAGAATAAATGAAAACATTGAGCAGCGTCGCTCGCTAGTTACATCATCTTCTCTATCTCTACATAGTATAAATTGAAGTCGCTTTCCGCGTCTGTCTGTCTGTCTGTAAACCACGCAACGGATTTTGATGCGGTTTTCACCATCAGTTAGATACATTTTCAAGGAAGGTTTATATAAATAACTTACGACCCGCCCCGGCTTCGCACGTAAATTACACCCGTGCGAAGCCGGGCGGGCGGATCGTTACATCATAAAATGTAATTTCATATATTTTTGCCTTCGTATGTATGAAGCTGTAAAATAACCAACTTTTTCATCTTTACGTTCATCGCGAAAATCTGGGCTTATGACGTGATTTCCACGGTTCGTTACGCATTCCCTTTCAAGGTTTTATGACGAAAGGGCTTATAGGGTCAGACCACATTTAAGCAAACTACGCGACATACATTCCGATTTTTACGCTGCTTTCTTCCACGGAATAGAAATGTTCTTCTCTCGAAGGTCTATCCGCCGAGCTTCAAAAGAAGTGTGTCTGCTAACTCTCCGGGCTGGCAAATCATCACCAACACCGCTAGTTTTGCAGATGTCCACATACTATCAGGCCAACGTCATGCTTCTTATACTTATTCATCAGTCATGCTTGATGGCACTCTTATTATATAAAAAACACAACAATATAATATAGCTATTAACTGGACAAGTAATAATATTACCTTACTACACAACACCACCTACCTCGTGTTCCATCCTCGGCCACAACGTCACTTACCATCAGGAGAGTTGGTGGGCAATTTAAGATCTATTCTATATTTCAAAAACTTACTAGGTACCTTACTTCATAAATATATATTGATTACCCTTGCCCATACCATTTGATCGCGGGCATCCAGTCGATGCAGATAGCAGGCTTTCGTTCAGTGTGGAGGTTAAAGGGAGAGGCCTATGTTCAGCAGTGGATGTCTTCTGGCTGATGATGATGATACCATTTGAGTTCAAAAGATAATCCATTAAAAATGGTTAGTCATGTCTTAGACATTTTTTAACCCATCTGCAGTGCAAGTACCGTTCTTTATCGATCATCAAATTTGACAGTTGAGATCGTCAAATTCGATAAAATGCCATTTGATCGGTACTCGCTATGATCGATTCTATGGTATTTTAACGATTTTGACGTTCGATAAAGAACGGTACTTGCACTGCTGATTAAGTAGGTAACTTATAATAGATTGAATATGTTTTTTTTAACAATTACGACTATGAAAAGATTTGTACACATTTTTTTTTCTGTAAACTGACGTTTCACACTTTAATCATAAATAAGTAGATTATGTATGTAGTGGAATGTGTGTGGTTTTTTAATATATTTTACTTATAATAAATACAAAACATACAAAGAAATGTTTGGACTAAAGTGAAGAAGAAAAAAGCGAATAGACCTTTTGATTGCTGTTTACCTTGGGTGTTATTTGATTGTGCCGTGTCAACGCGCTGCGTATCTAGCTAAGTGTGGTCAGACCCTTAGAATCAAGGCACGTGTGCCACGTGGTCAAACGTGCGTGTAGATGGAAGGGTTTTTGTGGACAACGCATTTTGTGAATCAGAGTTATATCATCAAATTCACACACGACTGACGCGTACCTTCCCGAGTTCACGTTTGATTCAGTGAAGTATAAAAAGGATTGTCTTTTCTGGCTTAATAAACTAGGGCAGGGAGCGGTAGCATGTGCGCTTTACAATCTGACGGCATCCGGTTTGAACCTCGGCCCTGTATTAATGACTTATTCAGTATCTAAATAAAAAGAGTTTCACTATCCACCTCCTGTCTCCATCATCAGACCAGTTCATCATCATCATCAGCTTGAATCCTCCCCGGTTAACACTGAACGACAGCCTGCCTTCTGCATCCACTGGATACCTGCGACTCTCAATGTCGTCGATCCATCTAGTGCCACTTCAATCAGCTATCTGTCAATGAAAGGCCCGTCAAATCGGTCCGGCCATTTTGGAGTCCATAAACACACATCCTTTGACCTCCTCCTTGGACCCGGGTATGTCCTAAAACTGCGACCAGAAACACCGGAGGATGGGCAGCAGCATCCTATTAGTACACGGTGAACTTCCTGCGATCCCCAAGCCGCCTGCCAAGCGTGGGGATTATGGCAACACCCCTCTTTAAGAGGGAGGCCTTTGTCCAGCAGTGGACGTTTGATGGCTGCTGATGATGATGATGATGATGAAACACACATCTATATTTATACAGAGAAGAGGTCATAGTTAGACCCTGAATTCCTCTCGAATATAAATAGTACTTACATCGATTTTTAATTACGGATCATCTGCAGTGCAAGTACCGTTCTTTAGCGATCGTCTGTTATCGAATCGTTTCAGTCGGTAGAGGTAACGAATCGTCAATACATTTGCGAGTACCGAAGTGGTGTCGTCAACTTTTAGCGACGGGTGACTATCGGTTCAGTCGGTAAAATCATAGACTAGTTCTTTTTTTTTTTTCTTCCCCGTGTTGAGGCTTTTGGCTCATAGACTAGTTATTTTGAATATTTACGGATGGCAATTTCAGGAATAAAAGAAATCGTTCATTCGGGAGTTTTGGCGCCAACGTGGCAAAAACATGTCGTCTCATAGTGTTATTTTCCTAAGTTATTTTGACTAATAATGCGTAATAATGGTAGATTATTACTTACTTATGAGTTCGTGTTTGAGTTCGAGTGTGGCAAAATGATCTAGGAAGGTGAAACATGGAATTTTCGTGATGGCTCTAAAACTCCGTATAGCCTCTAAGTAATCTCCACCATTTAGCTAGGGCATGACTTGCACTTGACTGTGACTTTATTTACTTGACTTTGACTGTGGCTAAGACGTTTCTTTATAGAAAAGGGAAAAGTAAGACTTCTTATATAAGATAATATTCCGACTGAACGACTCTGTATCAATGGTCATAAAATAATTCGAGAAAAATTATAGATCTTTGAATTAGAGGTTATTTATACTTTTATTTACAAAACAAAAGTTGGTGTTTGTAATAATGATTAATATCAAAGACAAAGGTGCTGAACATGCAATCGACAACACTGGTTAATATAGGGACAGTCCAGTCTGTCCGCAAGCGCAGCCTGCATCCTGTTTGCTCATCCGCCGACACCCGCATCATAAGCAAAGTGCCTCTCTTCCGCATTCCGCATCGTCGCATAAAAGCACGCGAGCATCAGCAAACATTGTCGTCGCACTGCAGTACCGGTACATCATTCATGAACGCGTTGTTGAACTGGACGCGAAAGTCAGCCCACAGGCTGCAGATATAAAAGGTACAGTAAGCTCTAAATAAGGTTATCACAAAGTTATGCCGAACGCACTCTGCGTTCGCTAACTAGTCCAGTTAGGCTGCAGAGGCCAAAAGTCCAACAGTATAAGTCAACTTAAAAAATAAATAAAAATAAGGTTATTTTGACCTCCATCGAGCACCGTGCAAACATCATGTTTAAGGGTAGGCTAGGGTCACTAGATGGCCTAGATATATAAACACATCTACCCTTTGTAAAGACGAGCCATTTAATTTTACAGTGGGCATTACAACAACCTTTCTTTGTCCGCCCTGAAAGACCAGGCGCTGACTTTTGTTTACAATATAAATAAGGCCGTGACCAGCTGCATAGCTCTCACACAAATGCTCATCAGCTTCCTGAGGGTGCTCAGGAGGCTCATATGAAATCAGGGTGATATGAAAAATGCTAAAACATAATTATGTATTAAAATTTTATTAATAAGTACGAGTACATTAGGTATTGCGTACTATATAGGATGGACCGGGGTGTCCTTAAACTGTGACCAGTACCACCGGAGGATCAGCAGGCAACAGCAATGAACGTAACTTAATACTCTGCACCTACGGAGACACCGAAACACTGCTTTAATAATCCAATTGGTGCGCTGAATGCAGTTGCTAAACAATCTTTATAGCTTTGTATCGGTGTGCTTATCCAGCCCAAAAGGTCTGGCATAGCTAGAGTCACCTAAAACAATAAAAGTAATTAATATTTGAATTGTGAGTTTATAGAACATGGTGTAGGTATTATTAGTACGGTAGTGAGATATTGGTTAGGCACTGAAAAATACTATTTGATTTATATCATGTGAATTTTTCTTTTTCAGTATGATGTCTCAAAATGCAGATCCTTTGAACCATGTTGAGGTGGTCCAGCTTCAGAAGATCAGAAGGTCCCGAGCAACCACTGAAGTCACCGGCGACAAATGAAATAGTACATTACGATATGTGTGAATTAAGATATTAAAGGTGTGACACCTGACACCTGTTAAACCATGGAGCGCGCGCATAGTTTGTGGCACTTGTTAAATACAGTTACTCTTTCGTTAATCCGCCATCACAAAATCCCAATAATAATCAGCGGATTACTGAAGAAAGTGGATTATAATATACATGAACAACAACTTTAACAAAAATAACCTTGGTTGTCATAGACCGACTAAACTGTGGTTGGTTATGACCGTGCGGCTTGTTTGTTATATACGTAGACGGCGGATTATCGAGCTGACGGTAACTGTACGACTAATCTGGGATTACAGATTCCAAATTTTAACTAACAAAAAAACGGCAGATTATAGTAGCTGTCTGATTTTAGAGTGGTGGATTAGCGAGAGAGTACTGTACATGCAATGTTATGTAAATGTACAGAAATAGCTTACTTAGTTTGTCATTTCTATATTATGAGAATTATTATATAATGAGAAATTACATTGACTACTTGTTAATTAATAAAAAATATACTTACAAACTGGGTGTTTATTGAATAATAACCCTTTCTATTTTTATACCCTATCCGATCCTTTAGGCTCTATACATACAAAAAAGGATATGAATGGAAGAAAGGAAAACCATCCCATGAGTATGCAGTGCTGTAACTGAAAAAATCAGTCGCCCTAGAGGTCATGCAAGGGCCAGGCAGGGTGGACGCTTGTCCCACCCTGGCACAACGTGGCTACACCCATGTTTATGCCTTAAAACACTTCCATTCTGGGGCTTACGTTTTTAGCTCTTGCAATTTCCGCCCCCGGACGACGGCCGGTCAGAGCCGGGGGTCAGAGGTGTCATTTAGCCAATTCATCGAAATACCTACACAGTGTCCCCACTCACCGACGTTGCGCCACAAAGCCACCCCTATTTTATTACCTATTATTAATGGGTAAGATATTCTGTGAAGTTTAGTTTGTAGGTTAATTGTTAGATTTAATAATCATAGAAGTAGGGACTGCCCCGGTGTCTCAGTTGGTAGTGAACCTACCTTCTGTGCTTGGGGGCGTGGGTTCGATTCCCATCTAGGACAAACATTTGTGTGATGAACATTTGTGTTTGTTCTATGTCTGGGTGTTAATATCTATTTAAGTATGTATTTAAAAATATATATGTACGTATATCAGTCTCTGGCAGCCATATCACAAGCTTTGCTTAGTTTGGGGTCAGATGTGTGTGCAAAAATGTCCCAAATATTTTATTTATTTACTTACAACAATGTGCACGGGTATACTGTGAGACCCCGTCTTTCTAAGTTCCGATTCAACTCCTTGGATGAGGGCCAGCGCAATGTCCTTCGAAATGCGGAAGAACGTCCTGAAACGATCTTCCGCAACTTCCAGAGGATTACTAATATCCCGTAAGTCGCGGCGAAGCAGCGTATGGCTGACTCTGTCTGCACTTCGCTATTCTTTGAGCTCTTCGAGCAATAAAACTAAGCCTAAATCCATTTTTCCAAAATAAAAAATTAGTCACCAAGCTATATCGGGCTCGTTTCAAAACCTGATATAAAAATCGGTAAAATCTTTTTTATTGACGATTGAACCGACCTCAAATGTCACTTTCAAAGTTCGGTACTTGCATAATTGTCAAATTCGATCCAATTTAACGACTGCTTAGCGAATTTAGCGACCCATCGCTAAAAGGAGATCGGTACTCGCAACGTCGTCAAAACGCAATTTTAGCGAATTTGGCGATTTTTTGGCGATCGATAAAGAACGGTACTTGCACTGCTGATCTGTATGACGTAATTCATATCAATCAATTACGTCATTGGATCAATATCAACAATTCAGTACTTACGCGAGTAAATTCTGCGAACAAACAAGGTCGAGTCTAAGGTCACTTTAAAACGAGATCAACGAGACATGCCTATGCGAGACATTTAAAGGGTATACGGAGTGGTGGTATTAAGCCGAAAAGAGGTTAAGAAAAAAAAAGATAATTGAATTGCCGAAAAGAGTTTTAACTAATGAACAACAACTTTTAATATGAGACCAAAACTAAAACTCCTACCGTCTTATTACAAAACACGGTTTAACTTTAGTACTGGGATTAGTACCAGGTTTAAACCATGCACTAAAATAAACGTTATTATAAAACGAAGTTTTTCTCTAAACCACGGATTGTCTATGGTACTAAAGTTAGACCGCCGAGACCCCTAGTTTAACTATGGTACTAACTTCCGTACTAATAGAATTTGAGGTTATAATTATTTTATTTAGTGTTTTTCTTATTTACACATCGTTTAATATGGATTTAAACACGATTGACATGATGGATTCAGAAGATTTGGACATGCTGGAGGTATCGCGGCGATCTGATAGACCTCGTCATCGTGTGAATCCTTTCGAATTAAGTGACGAAGAATAAAGATATAAATATGGTTCACAAAATGCTTTGGCCCAAAAATTGTGCATGTTTTACGTGAGGATCTGGTCCACGATCCTAGAGGAAGCCCATTAAGCCCTGATGTGGCTTTCAAGTGATTCAAGTGGCTTGCGCTTTATGCAACTGGGCTCGCCATGAATTAAGTGCTTGTTTATAACCTTGGTAGATTACAATATAGCTATAGGTAGGTACTTACGCAAAAAGTAAAAAATATACACTGATGCATTAAATTATTGTTTTCTTCGTATATTCTAGACATTACAGCCGATTTGCATAGTGTATCTCAACCAGTCAGTAAAACTTGCAAAAATGTAGCGGGTATTATGGCAAGGGATGTTCCATTTCATAGATAAATATAAAATTGCGAGCTACATTAAATGAACAGGAGGAAGCTATGAGAAAATTTAAGAACATTGCTAATTTTCCCACCGTAATTACAAAGATTTCATTAAACTACTTAATGTCTTTGGATGATTACAATTATTTATCTGAACGCCTCGAATTACGCGGCACAGGCGCATAGCTTTTTTCTACGTTAGGATTTTGGCGTCGCACGTGATCGTATTATGCCATGATTTTGAAAAGTGCTCAAAATAATAAGTTATGCTTGTTTAATAGATTGAAACCTAAACAAACAGCAATTTAAGATAGCTAAATATCTTAAATTGCATTAATAAATAATTATTTAAGCTTTTGAAGTGTGTTTTAAACCTGCAGGAACGAATGAATGATTTCAATTTTTGTTTCTTATCTGTGGCTAATATTGAAACCATGGACTATCTTTGGTATCAGCTGGTCCTCGATTAGTCAAAGATTTGTAATAAGGTCAAGTTTTAATCCCTTAGTACCGTAACAAACTCGGACTTTTTAGTCCTGGTTTAAACCTGGACTGATGGACTTTTTTGTAATAAGGCGGTAAAAAGTTTACTGTTAGACTGGAAGAAATGTATAGAAAAGATGTTTTTTTTTTATTTATTTTTTATTTAACTTTCTTCGAAATATTTTTGCAAATAACACACTTTAATTACCATTCAGAGCCTCGGTTTGTGAAACGCACGAAAATATCATGCGATATGAAAGATTTTCTATTGATAGAAAGCAAACTCGAATTATTATTAAAAAAAATGCGACTTTTGTAATGTTGCAATGAAATCTATACTAATATTATAAAGAGGAAAGATTTGATTGTTTGTTTGTTTGTTTGCATTGAATAGGCTCCGAAACTACTGAACCGATTTGAAAAATTCGTTCATTGTTGGGAAGCTACACTATCCCCGGGTGACATAGGCTATATTATATTTAATAAGGATCCTTACAATCTCTCTCTTACTCCAATAATGTAACCCAAGGTGTAAAAAAATAAGATTTCCAATTTTAACTTTGCGTGTTTTAATATAAAAAAACTAACATTTGTACGCTGTAACAGGCAAGGACATGAGATATGTCTCCATTCTTACGACCACGTGTGCTACTTTATATGTATGTAGGTACACATACATAGGTATAGTACGTAGAATACAGTCATGGTCGGACCATGTTCATACAAATAAATATTTTGCATTTGAATTTGTTTATGATTTCGTTGAGTCATTTCGCATGATTTCGCTAATATTTTCGTGCGAAATATCATATGAGTGATTCAAAAATTGAGCCACAGCTTAATATTTTTGCTTGAGTATAGGTAGATACAGAGTTAGATAGATAGATAGAAACTCTTTATTGTGTACACCAGAAATAAAATTTACAACACGATAGAAAACACTTACGAGCTAGTGCCACAAGTGGCGGCCTTATCGCTTAAAGCGATCTCTTCCAGGCAACCATTGGACGTTGAGTTACAGGTCATATAAATTTTAATATGAAATGAAAAAGTTTGTTATCCATATTTGCATCCATAACTTATTTAAATACAAATTATATCAATTAATTGATGAATAGAAAATTAAAATACGAAAACAACACATAGAAAATTAAAAATTAAGATTTATATAAAGAAAAATTATACAAACTTTGCTTAGTTTGGGGTCAGATGACCGTGTGTGGAAAAAAAAACACCTTATAATCGTAGCACTAAACTCGGCCCTCATGCAAAATCCAAATAAAATGTATAATAGTTTGGATCAAATGAAAAAAAAAATCTCGACGCTCGGATTTTTTTTGACTGTTTTCATTTAGAAATTGTGACTCTATAGGTATTGTTTCTCGATGACGTCTACGTATTTATTTATTTTGATACACAAAAAGTATCACAGACACGCACAAAAAATCTGCCATGAATTTAGCATCCATCTCCCACTCGGGACGTGTTTAATTACCTAACAATACACGGCTATTGACAATACATTCCGCGCAGTAGCAAGGTCGATCCTAAGGCCGCTCTGGTCGAAAGCGAGAGCAATGAGGCCACAGGAAAGTATAGGAAGGCCGTGGCACAAGGCCGCCACGTAACTTGGGCGTGAATTACATCACAACAGGTGGGTGACTTACAGTTACATGGGGTACTGGCAGCGCCCCGCGATTTCATCTGCTAATCTACAGAGACCGTTATTTCCTTGATTGTAAAAATATTAAGGCGAGGTTTTCTCACTTTTACGCAACGTTTATTACTACAGATGACGCTTATTACTTATTATTACTTACTATTTAGGTACGATGTTAAACGCGTTTTTTATTTTTATTCTGTTATACACATTTGAGCGATTATTGGGATTGAGATTTGACCACCAACAGGCGAGTTGGTGGTCAAACGCGGACTTATCCGCTATAAAAAAAAAAGAGATAGCTGGACGCTAGCATGTGCGCTTTCCTATCTGATGGCCCCTGGTTCGATCTTCGACTCTGTACCAATGACTTGTTTAGTACTTTATATAGTCCAATTTCGATGCCATCGCTCAAAAATGGTGAAGGGAAATATGGTGAGGAAACCGATAATTCCAAGAACCTCAAATTTCAAAGATATATGACATTCACCAACATGCGCTGGGCGAGCATGGGCCTTTGTCCTAGCAATGGGAACATGATAAGCTGATAATGATTATGATGGTTGCAATAAAATTGTAAAAAGTTCAACGAATGCCGCTTTATGGTTGGTATTCCGAAAACCCGAACGAAGCGCTTTGATTCCACTTTTATTGTGCGAACTGCTAGTCTGTGGAATGCGCTGCCTGAATGGGTGTTCCCCGATAGATACAATCTGGATGTCTTCAAATCACGAGTGAATCGGTTTCTTCTAGGCAAGCGTGCTCCACCGTAGATCGCATCATCGCTTAACATCAGGCGAGATGGCGGTCAAGCGCAAGCCTATTATTTATTTTAAAAAAAGTGTTTCGGTCTTCACAATTTCCGAGATAAACATTCAATTTTGATATGACACCATTTTTATGATTTTAAGCTGACCATGGAATTAGACAAACTAAAACTAGAACGACCAAAATTGGTAAAAGTGGAAAAATAGGGCCTTAAGCTGGTTTTTATAACCCACAGATAATTTCAAACTTATCTGTATTCTAACAAAATAAAACTGTAAGCCGAAAAAATAAACCAAAAGTAATTGTATTTTCCTCGTACAATTTTCACCGCAACCATAAATAACGGTTACGGGGTGGATTGTTTCGTGTCCCGCCACAATTTTATATTTCATTGACAAGAATATTTTCCAGATAGTATTTGGGGTACTATTTAGACCTAACTATACCAGGTATTTTACAAATCTACCTAAGATAATAACAATTGAAGAAAGAAAAAGAAATAACATAAAAAGTTAAAAAATAAACTCAAAAAAGCAAACAACCCACAAGAGTAAAAACAGATTAGGGGAAAAAAATATTTTTAATAGTTCATCTTGAAAATTAAAAAAATATACACTAATATAAATACATTCGTCTAAGAACATAATTTTGGAGATCGATGGGGGAGGCCTATGTACAGCAATGGACGTCCTACGGCTGAAATGATGATGATGATGATCATGATTTCTTAGGCGAATGTATTCAAGAGAATGAAAATCGCGCGACCGCAAACCGTATGTGGGTGCGTTAAGGTTCACGTTCGCGTGATTTTCCAACTGAGCGGATTTAACATTAGTTTGATACCGCGTTAGCAGTTGGCTGTAAGGCTCCAGTTCCCTTTAGCTCTACGAAATATTCCCTAAAGTGAATTTTTCGAAGGAAAAAACTGACTTCAAAACTGTAAATACCAACATGTAGAAACTTAAATTAAAAAAGTAGAAAAATGACAGTTAAAACAGATATTGAAAGTCCTCATCAAAATTTTTGCTGAAGGGACCGCAAACCAAAACTTCATCTGTGTATATAATTTTGGTTTTTGTTGATTTTTCTAAAAGCACTGAATCATTCAACAAAATTTATAACCACCACCTCTGAAGTATATGTGACCTACCAATCAAACAAAAAAACATCAAAATCAATTAATAAGTGCCAGAGTAATTGCGTAAAAAACATACAGTCGAATTGATAACCTCCTCCTTTCGTCGATTAAAAATAAAAAGTTTTCATTTGCCTCTACGAAATACAAAAAAAAGAAATAAATAAATAAATATCTGGGACATTTTTGCACACACGGTCATCTGACCCCAAACTAAGCAAAGCTTGTAATATGGCTGCCAGAAACTGATATACGTACATATATATTTTTAAATACATACTTAAATAGATATTAACACCCAGACATAGAACAAACACAAATGTTCATCACACAAAATGTTTGTCCTAGATGGGAATCGAACCCACGCCCCTAAGCACAGAAGATAGGTTCACTACCAACTGAGCCAGCTGGGCAGTCATGTCAAATGACGTAACCATGATACTCGTCCATGATACTTACTACCCAAAGGGACGGAACGCTTACGCTACTTAGTAGGTATCATGGACGTAACCCAGAAGCGCAAATAGTCAAGTGATTGTCAAGCAATCGATACAGAAGCCTCATCAGTAACTATTGGCTGTCAACACAAACGAATACAAATAAATACCGAATAAAAGACGAATAAACGCGAATACGAAACAGTGGTTCGCAAAACGTCTCGCTACCCTCTTTTATTCGAAAGAAAAACTAATTATTCGCTCGCACCCGCCATTTGTTTCCATTCAGATTCGTTAAGCGTTGTTCTTCGCTTTGTGCGGGTTTTATTTCTTCGGGAAATGTTGCTTTTGGTCGTAGAGGTAGATTTTTAAGAGTTCTACTCAATTAATTAAAACTATACATGGTGTAAGGGGAACACTCTCGAAGCCAAAAGAAGGTAATTGCACTCATCATTATGAACAACTTTTACTATAAGACCAACCCCGAAAACGCGAAAAAAAAATCAGCTGTTCCATACATTTTGTCGAGTATCAATGACCGTTTTCTATAGAACAGCTGATATTTTTTTCGCGATTTCAGGGCTGGTCCCATAGTAAAAGTTGTTCATAATGATGAGTACAATTACCTTCTTTTGGCTTCGAGAGTGTTCCCATTACAACCCGTATATGTATGTATATCAGTCTCTGGCAGCCATATCACAAGCTTTGCTTATTTTGGGGGTCAGATGACCGTGTGTGCAAAAATGTCCCAAATATTTATTTATTTAATTATAGCCATAATTGGTTGAATTGGTTGGCCGAGTCTTTGTGGAAATTCATCTTCAAAACTGTACGTTATTGAAATTGTCCTTTTTAGAACTAGCATATGCCTTTGTTAACTAAACATAATACAAGCTTACACTAACACCTAGTTAGACTGCCCATAGACCGTTAAAGGTCTAAAAACAATCCAAATGTTCAAGCCCATTGCCAGTTGGTAGCGTACTCAGCATGCTGGCATTACCACGCTGAACGGCAATGCTTATGCGTTGAGCAAGAAACACGATAACATTATAGATTTAAATATTTTTGAAAATGAGGTGAGCGCCCGGTCTTCATGGGCCCAATGTCTCGACCCCAATAAGCTCAAATATGGCGAGTTCTGACCTTGTTCTTTCAAAGTCATAGAGTCAATAGAGTCTTAAGGGTCGGTAACGTATTTGTGATGCCTTTGTTACGAGTATTCATAGGCGACGGTAACTACTTACCATCAGGCGGCCCGCCTGCTTGTTTGCCACCTATGGTATTAAAAAAATCAAGTCACAAAATACAAGTGATATAAATATTGGATCCACAAATATTGGAAGTCTACCTCGACGACCGCCCTTTATATCGGACCTTTTTTCAATATTACTGCTAAGTGTGTTAATGAGACGCAAGACTGGTAGAGTGATGGGGTGTTTTATTGTTGTTTCCCATTTATTTACATTTTCGGTTTGCGCCGAGGTTTTCTGACTTGAAACTTTTATTTGAAAGTCAGCTAACGTGGCTTTGGATTAGAAATCTTTGGATCAGTAGCAAACGCACTGACAATGCCCCGGGTACTGTAGATGTCTATAGGTGGCGGTGACAACTTACCATCAGGTGACCCCATCGAATGATTGTCTCATGGTATACAGGGTGTAAGGGGAACACTCTCGAAGCCAAAAGAAGGTAATTGTACTCATCATTATGAACCACTTTTAGTATGGGACCAACCCTGAAATCGCGAAAAAAATATCAGCTAATTCATACATTTTGTCGAGTGTCAATGACCGTTTTCTATAGAACAGCTGATATTTTCTTCGCGATTTCAGGGCTAGTCCCATAGTAAAAGTTGTTCATAATGATGAGTACAATTACCTTCTTTTGGCTTCGAGAGTGTTCCCCTTACAACACGTATATAAAACAAAATGAGCGGAAAGATTCAAAATTCAAAAATTCAAAATTATTTTATTCAATAATAGGTACATTTCTAGTTGTAAGTCGCACTAATGCCCAAACTAGGTGTAGAAACACCTGTATCTTGGGAATTAGCCCTTCCGTTTATAAATCAATTAATTGTTTAGTACCTACACTTCGTCATAGTTATTATTTTAAAGACTACATTTTAAATTTTAGTTTACATACATATTCAATTATAATTATTTCAATTTCAACATACATACACCTTAAAATCAGTTATATAATATATTAAATTAAATTATTAAATTTTAAATTAGATTTAAGAATAATATCATAATTATTACAATGTAGGGTCAATTGTTAAATTTAATGTCAGCATGGTATCATAATGTCAATGTCATTTACATTTTAGATTTTAGGCGAATTGGTCGAATTGGATTTTAATTTCTATTATATTAAACATTACGTTCTTTAATGATGTGGTCCAGAGGTTGAGTGAGTGAGTGTGTGAAAAGTTAGTGAGCGAGTGAGTGTGCGAGTGTGTGAGAGTGTTATGTGACAATTAAAAATAGTTGTTCTGTGTCATTGTAAGTCAATTTCTTTAACCATCTCTCAAGTTTCATTTTACAATTCATCAGATTCAGACTGTAAATATTTAGTGTTTTGTTGACTCTGTTATAAAGACGGGAGCTGACAGCATCGTAATGACGGTTCGCGAGGGATGTTCGTGTGCGTGTTATTGCACAGACGGTGTAGTTCCTGCGTTTACTGGTAGGGTTGTATGGCAGCGATATGTGTTTACGAAGAAGCACCTGTTTCACATACATCTGTCTCACTGTGAGCACAGAGCATTCGACATATAACTGAGTAGTAGGATATCTCCATGGTTTGCCGCACATTACCTTCAGAACAGCTCTTTGCGCCCTTTCCAATGAAAGCATGTTGGTAACGTAGGTACCGCCCCAAGCCGTAATGCAATATGACAACACCGACTGCGCAAGTGCACAATACACAGTCTTCAGGAGCTCTAGGGATGCAACTGTTCTCAGTCTCTTGAACACAAACATGAGTTTTCTAGTTCGAGATGTTAGAGTATGCAGATGGTAACTCCAGTTAAGGGTGTCGTCTATAGTTACTCCTAGGTACTTAGCGTAAGTAGTACGTGAGAGTTCCTGACAAGTACACCTTTCATGGAGCTGACCACAGACGTGTGCTCTGATCTTCAGGGAGCTGATTGGTGGACGTACATTCACACTTGGTGAGAAAGCGATATAATGCGTCTTGGTAATGTTTAAGGTCAAAATATTTTCCGACAGGCATGACATCACTATTGCTAGTGCTTTTTCAGCAAGATTTTGAGCGTCCTCCCAGGTGTTACCGTGAATTATGAGAGCTGTGTCATCAGCATACACCAGAATTTTGCAGTTTGGGATAGATAGCTTGCAGAGATTATTTATGTAGCCAGTGAAAAAGGTAGGTCCCAGCACACTGCCCTGCGGCACCCCGCACGTTATTTGTTGCTCAGGGCTTATGTTGTTGTCAATCTTAACCGACTGTGTTCTATTTGTCAGATAATCCGTAAAGATGCCAAGAGCTGGGCCACGAATCCCCATGCCTTCTAGTTTCGCAAGAAGGAGTGGTATTGATACGGTGTCGAACGCTTTAGAGAGGTCCATAAGGATACATACAGTTTTGTTTTTGCATTCTAAATTCCGGACAATACAGTTTGTAAGTTCAAGTACCGCGTCTTCCGTGTTTTTACCTCTTCGGAATCCATATTGGTTGTCAGCTATGATGTTATTAGCCTCAAAATAGTCAACTAGCCTTTTGTTCAGAATTTTTTCAAGAATTTTGGATAGACTTGACAGAACAGAAATAGGTCTGTAATTATTTACATCTAATTTTGACCCGCTCTTAAATATAGGATGGACTATTGCTTTTTTGAACACACTTGGGAAGACGCCTGTAGAAATACAGAGATTGAATACGTGCGTCACAGGTGGGACAAGATATTGACGTGCATATTTTAGAACTCTGGCAGGGATATTATCCCAGCCTGTGGCACAGTCGTTTCGTAGACCTGTAATGAGGGAGTCGACTTCCTTGTGATCCGTAGGTAGCATCACCATAGAGGCCCCGCTTGGGTTGGAAGGTCCTGGTGTCGGAGCAGCACTCTTCATGTGTGCAGTGTTTTCAAGAATTCGGTCTGCCAGCTCTCTTCCGATGTTAACAAGGTGATTATTGACTAGATTTATAGATGTATCGTGGTTGTCTGTTATGTTAAGTAAGTCTGTTGCAGAGGTGGAGCCAGAATTAAGATTTGCAATATTCTTGACTATTTTCCATGTCGCTTTAGGATCACGTTTCGCTTTTTCAAGCTCATGTCGTTCATAAGTGTTTTTAAGTTTACGTAATAAGTTCGTACAAAAATTGCGGTATCGACTATATGTCAGTTTTAAGACCATGTTATCCTGGTTTTTCCTTGAGTCTCTATGCAGTTTGTCACGATGTCTTATACATCTTAGTGCACCGGGTGTCATCCAGGGCTTTATCAAGTTGGTCTTGCGAGAATGTCTCACTACCTTTGTGTGGTTCCGTATGACACCAGTGATCATGTTTATTAGCTGGACAGCGGCCTTCTCTGCATTGTCGCAGGTAAATATTGGAGTGAAGTCAATATCCTTTAGGTCTGAGGTTACTGCATGTAGATCAAGTCGAGTTTTTTCAGATTTACTGGTATTACGAGTAAGTGCAGAACAGTTTAGATGGAAGAGAATTGGTGCGTGATCTGTTAGCGTCGCGTTAAGGACAAGTGCAATTGCTTTCGTGAAGTTAGACTTTAGTAGTACATGATCCAGGCAGCTGTCTTTTCTTGTGGGTAGAGTGTGAGCGGGCAATAGCCCATAGAATGCAGCTGTGTCCAGATACAATTCTTTGTGTTTGTCTATTTTATCGGGATTTATGTTTATATTAATGTCCCCTATAATTGAAATAGTGTTATGTTCAGCCAGAGATTGCAGGAGCTCGCCCAGGCTGTCAATAAAGTTATCCGGGTGGGTAAAAGATGGAGACCTATATATTGCTATGATGGCTATGTCTGGCTCACAAGTTATCACTAGGCCATTGCAGTCTACAATATTTGGTTCATGAACATGGTGCAATATGTTAGATTTGATGTATACAATTACCCCGTCATTTTGGTTTTGAAATTTTGATTTGTAGCTAACATAGTTTTCTATAGGTGGTAAATTGGTTGCCTTACTCAGCCAGCATTCAGTTAAAACTAGTATATCAATAGCTATATCAATTCTAGATAGTAAAATAATCATTTCGTCAAAGTTTTGATTTACGCTACGGATGTTGAGGTTTAAAATAGTAAGTGATTTAGGTGTTTTGTTTATGTAAGACTTGCATTGTTCTGGCAAGCAGGAAAAAGACTCCGCTACACATAGAGATTCAATATTATCATTTATATTTTGCGTATTATCCATTGTTGCGATAAATCAAGAGTGGATACAATTTGGGAGAACATCCGGCAACAGTACCGCAGGCAGTGACAACAGAGGTGCGCATAACACTTATCCTAATACGTGGGTTATGGTGGATGAGAATACGGTGAGATGATATTGTTTTTCGTATAAGTTCGATAAATACAATGATGGCGTAGGAATGGTGTGAGTGGTGTGTTGTGTGTTGTGTTGTATGTGAGTACAGAACGTTATATGCTACAAGACAGTTTTTTATGACATATATTGCTTGAAAAATTATATGATATTTTCGCTGAAAATTAAGACTACAATTTATACACTGCTGAGGAAGTAGTCATGCATTATTAACTAGATTTGTGAGGTCAGATTCAGTGCTTATTCTCGAATGAGGGGCACCATCACTCTTTCGAAGATAGATTTTGCCGTGAGTGCTCCAACAGTATTTGAAGTCATTTGTTTTAGCAAATTCACGGGCCATATGAAAGAGTTTCCGCATTTTGGGTGTGAGATTCTCAGAGATAAAGACTGGCCTCGACGGACCCTCAATCCTGAGAATGCTCGTGTCGATTTTATTTGTTCTGTACGCCGTGTTGTAAGTCTTTACAGATTGCAGAAATTTTTCTTTGTAGAGTACGCTCGTGAAGTCCACAATAATTGGCTTGTTGTTGTTTGTTCTGGAGCTGGTCCTGAAGATATCTTTAATATCGGTAGGCTTCAGCGGTAGGTTTATAACTTTAGTAATTCTAAGCACTATGTCAGACAGGTCGTCTTTTGTTTCATCTTTATTTGTGGGCTTAGTGATGTTTCGTATTTCTACGCTACTTGCCCGCTGATACCGTTCTGTGTATTCAATCTTCTCCTCAAGAAGCTGTACAGTTGCAAAGAAACTTTTCCGCTCTTCTTCAAGTTTGCCAATCCTCTCAATGGCGGCATCGTGTTGCTTAGACATGTAGTTTATAGTGTCCCGCATAGAAGTGATTTGCAGGCTGAGGTCTTTGACGTTAGTTACCAATGAGGAGAGACTTAATTCTTGTTGTTCTTTAAAATCTTGGAACATTATCTTGATATCGCTCATAAAAGTCGCCAACTCGTCACCAGAAAGGCTTTCGCTATTCTTCCTTTTTTTCGGTCTATTTGGGTTTAATGGATTTTCTTGTGTAGTAATTGTGGTTTTCGGAGTAGCCTCGGTGCCAGATAACTGAGGCGTGACTGGTGAGGCGGGCGGAGTTCTCTTAAGTGGCATAATTGATGTATGTATTACTGTCACCGACGTTAGCGTGATTCGGAACGGAACACTTTCGGTCGGCTTGGTGAGGCTTGATGTGTGAATTGGAACGCTAATTATTTTTGATCTGTCATATGCGTCATACGTCACTTGCACGTTATCGTCAAGTCACTGATGTCATGCGGTCGTATTGTCGGCTAGCGGACTCGGCAAAATAATTATTTGTTTTTATGACAGATTTTCAAATTTTCTTGTATGTGTGTGTGTGGAAATTCAAAACCGTGCAACGTGTAACGGATATTGTTGAGTGGCAAAAGTTGTGTAATTACCAGAGATTGCTCACCTGTGTACAACCATGCCGGCAAATCAATTGTAGGTCACAGTTCCTTGTTTATATGGCATGTAAGTTGGTTGCACTAGGTTTTATACAATTTAATTGATTTAAAAACGAGCAGAGATTTCTATTTACTGTTTACTTGGCAAGTGTTGCCAGATCAGGAGAGCTGTTGACTTGTAGCGACACCAATGAACTAATAATAGTCCTGACGGACAAGGTTGTCTTTTGGGTATGTTGAACTAAAGACATCGAGCCTGATTTAGGTCAGATGCCCGAAGAATCAAACTCGGAAGGGCAGCGTTCGGGAAATTGCGTCTTCTCGTCCAAGATACCACAGTGCCTAAAGACAAGGGTCTTTGACCAGTGTGTGTTGCCAGTGATGACATATGGTACTGAGACGTGGTCCTTAACTGTTGGCCTTTTGGAAAAACTCAGAGTCACACAGCGGGCAATGGAGAGAGCTATGCTCGGAGTTACTTTGTGGGAATCCGAAACGTGGATATTCGCCAAAGAACCAGAATCACCGACATAGCTGTTTAAATTTGGAAGTTAAAGTGGCAATGGGCAGGCCACATCGCTCAAAGAACCGATAACCGATAGGGAAGAAAGGTTCTTGAGTCCACGAACCGGAAGACGCAGCGTAGGTAGGCCTCCCACTATATGGACCGACAACATTGTGAGAGTCGCTGGCATCCAGTGGATGCAAAAGTCTGGCTGTCGTTCAGTGTGGAGGTTAAAGGGGAAGGCCTATGTTCAGCAGTGGACGTCTTCTGGCTGATGATGATGAGGTCAGATGCGTTCGCACCCGCCACTCCACCTTACCATATCTCCCTTGTTTTTCTGATCTGAGGTCCAGGGTATTTGCTTTAGAAACAATAGCTTCAATCATATATTATTTTAGAAACCCTAGCCCGATTCTACAATGGTCGGTTAACTGCAATCACTTACCCTTCGGGCATAAATTCTCGATTAATAAACCGGGTCCGGAACGACCATTACACAGTAACGCCAATTTCGCAGAGTTATTAAAGACAAATCGGCCGATTTCCGACTCGGATAATGTAGTGTGGGGGTACGGGTGGATGAAGTTACGGCTCGATGCCAACAATTGCTTTCAAAGCAACATTTAATTTAAAATGCAAATATGAAAGAAAATGTTTTACTTTTTTTTTATTGCATTTGTTTATTATTCCCAATATGTATAATATCCTCCTATAAATACACATATCACATATCACGCAGAACAGATGGCCGATAGAGCCGAAAGGTTCTGGAATGGAGACCACGGACTGGTAAGCGCAGCGTAGGACGTCCACCCACAAGATGGACAGACGACCTAAAAGAGACCGCAGGGAAACGCTGGACGCAGGCCGCTTCCAACCGGCCCTTTTGGAGATCGATGGGGGAGGCCTATGTCCAGCAGTGGACGTCCTATGGCTGAAATGATGATGATGACTTCTATAAATAACGCTTAAAAAGAAAAAACTTGTAAGCAAAGAAAACTAGCGATGCTTTGCTAGCCCAGATATTTTTTGAACGCGGCAGGTAGACCTTCGGGGAAGGACATTCCACGCCTTGCTGGTCCCCAGGAGAAAGCAGCGAAAATTATAGAAATCAATTAACATTATGAGCTGTATTATTGGCCCATTCACCCTTTGGGGGTAGGCGAAAAGTCCAGCAGTGGACTGTTAAAAGGCTAATTATGCTGATGATGGTGATTAATGTTTGTTAATACATTAGCATACATTTATAATATACTAGCGGCCCACCCGCCCGGCTTCGCACGGGTGTAACTTACGTGCAAAGCCGGGGCGGGTCGCTAGTTATGTATATAAACCTTCCTTGAAAATGTATCTACCTGATGGTGAAAACCGCATCAAAATCCGTTGCGTGGTTTAGGAGGAGTTAGCGGCCATACAGACATACAGACAGACAGACAGACGCGGAAAACGACTTCAATTTATACTATGTAGCTATGTAGAGATAGAGAAGATAGAGATATTAATCATGTTCATGTTACAACACATTATCGCTGTTTAAGTTTTATTATAGGGTATTAGGCCTATGTTCAGCAGTGGACCTCTTCGGGCTGATGTTGATAATAATGATGATCACGTGTCACCTGATTTAAAGTGACGATTTAGTTAGAGTAGTTATGCTGCTGGAAGATATCACTAGGTAAGATTAAGTCGTAACTAGGCATCTGACTTGCGACCAGGGTCCCGATTCTACTAAAGAAATTGTTTTTAAATTGTTATTGTTTAATTATTATTTTTTTATAATTGCCTCAAAACTGTCGTTTTAAGTGTTTTTTTTATACTAAAAAAATACCACTACCTAATATTATAACTTAGTATACAAAAAAATTAAAAACTGTCATCATCATCATCATCATCAGCCAGAAGACGTCCACTGCTGAACATAGGCCTCCCCCTTTAACCTCCACACTGAACGACAGCCTGCCTTTTGCATCCACTGGATGCCCGCGACTCTCACAATGTCGTCGGTCCATCTAGTGGGAGGCCTCCCTACGCTGCGTCTTCCGGTTCGTGGTCTCCACTCCAGAACCTTTCTTCCCCATCGGTTATCAGTTATCGGTTACTCAGAGTCACAGAGCGGGCAATGGAGAGAGCTATGCTCGGAGTTTCTTTGCGCGATAAAATCCGAAACGTGGATATTCGCTAAAGAACCAGAGTCACCGACATAGCTGTTAAAATTTGCAAGTTGAAGTGGCAATGGGCAGGCCACATCGCTCGAAGAACCGAAAACTGACAATTTTGAGGCAATTATTAAAAAAAAATTATTGAAACAATTACAATTTAAAAACAATTTCTTTAGTAGAATTGGAGCCCAGAAGTAACGTATCTATCAAATTGCAATAGTCTCGCTTGCAATATTATCCTTCAATGGAAGCTTAAACTGATTGTTGAGACCAATCTCCCATATTGCAGTGTAGCTTCACATAGTTGATTATCACTAGTAACAAAAAATTGCCTCATCTCCCCTACAATTTTCATCGTTCGTTGCCGTTACAAATGAAATAGCTATAAAAGGGATGAAATCGTAATTAAAATGTCTGTTGAGCCATTATTAAGGGTAGATGTCATGTTATATACTGCGTGGTTTTAAGGGTTAAAACAAGGGGGGTGGTTTTTATTTTAGTGACCTTTCGTTCTAAGGGTTTGTCAACAGTTTTTGTACACGCTAGTTACTCTTGGGATTCATTAACTAGAGTTTACTTAAAAGTTGGTGTATTTTTCATTATCTTTTCGGTCATCAATTTTCTTTTACTTAAATATGAAATGTAACATTTTTATTGTAAACTAGCGGTCCGCCCCAGCTTCGCACGGGTAGGTATAGATTACAGCCTATGTCACCCGGGGATAGTGTCGCTTCCCAACAGTGATAGAATTTTTCAAATCGGTTCAGAAGTTTCAGAGCCTATTCAATGCAAACAATCAAATCTTTCCTCTTTATAATATTAGTATAGAAGAATAGATGAATAACAGGCTAGCGTTTGACCTCCACTTTGCCTGATGTTAAGCTATGATGCGGTCTACGAAAGATTTCTCTTGCCCAGAAGAAACCTATTCACTCGCGACTTGAAGACACCCAGTCTATAACTATCGGGGAACACCCATTCAGGCAGCACATTCTATAATCTAGCAATGCGCACAATAATGGTGGAATCAAAACGATTCTTACGGCTTTTTGGAATAATTACTATTTTGTTAGGGATATGCTCCATATTATAGTTAGTATTTAATGGGTAAATCGTTGTTTCTGTCATTCATGAGTTGTTAATTTGTAGATAGGACCCAGGTTCTCAAATCCGGACGACTTAAACAGAACAATTTTTTTTCTTCTTCACGAAATAGCTATTTGAATTGTTTGATAAGATTTTTATTTAATTAAAAAGGTTCTCATCTGCACCACAGGTAAATACCTAAATTTTGACTAATGACCAGGTGAAACATTCTTATTTTAATCAAAAAAGGTTGTCTACAACTACGTTTCCGGGCTGGCAAAGCACCGTCAACACCGCTAGTTTTGCAGGCGGCGATTTTTGCTACCATCAGGCGGCCCGCTTGCTTGTTTGCCGCATTTTTTATATAAATATACTAATTTTGAATTTTCTCATGCTCTCTTATTAGCTGCTAAAGCGAGACAAAGCTTAATACAAGGTTAATATTAAAAACCTTAGCATTTATATGCTTTTAAAATTGTGGTACCCACCCAGATCAATTTTCATATTTTTAGGCAGCTCAATAGCCTCTGAAATATCTAGTCGGTTGTTGTTAAGACCTCCGAAATGGCTTAACGATTGTAGCCCAAGAAAACAGTGATCAGTCTAACACGCCATCCAAAAGATACAAAACAGATGAACATATTATTCCTTTACATTTACTCCTATCGACGAGGACTCACACGCAAACCCTCTTAAACTGAACTAAACCTAATAATCCGAGGATTAGCTACTCGACCGGCTGCAGCCAGTTCAGACCGGATCAAGCTGGAGAAATCCGGATTTTTCCGGTTATTTCAATGCAAATATGGCAAAGCCAAGCGGTGTTTGTCGATTTTCTTTGCCATTAGTTCGCTGCGCTTTCAAAATCATTCTGTAGGTGGATAAGTATCTTGGGACTTATATGGGGGTTTGAATTAGAAATACTTCGCTTATCTCAAAATTCGAATATTGAAAAACAATTTGGAATATTAATTCTTCTTCATCATCATCATCATCATTTCAGCTATATGACGTCCACTGCTGGACATAGGCCTCCCCCATCGATTTCCAAAAGGGCCGATTGGAAGCGGCCTGCATCCAGCGTTTCCCTGCGGTCTCTTTTAGATCGTCCGTCCATCTTGTGGATATTAATGCTTAATTCGTTCTAATAACAACGAAACGCAACCTATCGCTTAACTGTAAATGCAATTTTCACGCATCCGAAAACTGGCCGCATCGTCCCTTGCTAAAGAATATGTAAGAGATTTTGTTTTAGCTGGCTGAGAGGCCTGCCTTAATGTCAGGGTTTATTATCGCCGATCTTTTGAGATCAGCTATTTGTGCTAATACGCTACGAGAGAAGAGCGGCTAAAACCACAAAGTGCTTATAACGGGCGTTAATACTACTACGCCCGTTTAAAATAAGAACAAAAAAAACAATTCGCTCGCACAGTTTTTTTTTTTTTTTGTTTAAATTAGAACGGCTATCTAGCCAGTTGCACCCATATAAACGAAACGTCAATCATTCGAAATCAGTTAACAACTGTGATGCGGAGTTCGACGCGTTGATCTAAATAAGAATGTTCAATCAAAGTTCACTCATAATGCCTGGTAACAGATTTTCCTTCTCGTTTCAGTTCTAAATTCTTCTCTTTTCTGTGTTCGCTCCCATTTCTTCTCAACAATCAAGTGTAAGTTTCCACCTATTTCTAGACTGCGAAGTTTTTAAAGTTAACGGTCCTATTTATCTTCATCGCACTGTATTTCAGCCGTTGTTAACTGTTCACCTGCACTCAGGCGGTGTTATTTTTCTCCCAGGTTTAAAAGTGGTAAAGCGTGGTGATTTTTCAAAATCACCACGCTTACGCTTTTGGTTAGTTAATTTTTGTCCGAGCGAACAGAGGTCTTGGATTAGAATGGGAAAAGTCGGCGTTTCTACACATGAACACTAGCTGTTGCCTTTCATATAAACTTTCAACTCCGCACTGCCCCGCTTAACTCGGCTCTTTAGGAAAATCCTTTCTTAGCGAATCTTGGAAGATAGCCCGTTGGTCCAGTTGGTAGTGAACTTACCTTCTGAGCTTGGGGGCGTGGGTTCGATTCCCACGTAGGACAAACATTTATGTGACGAACATTTGTGTTTGTTCTATATCTGGTTGTTATATCTATTTAAGTATTTATTTAAAACTATATATGTATGTATATCAGTCTGGCAGCCATATCACAAGCTTTGCTTAGTTTGGGGTCAGATGACAGTGTGTGAAAAATGTCCCGAAATATTTATTTATTTATTATTGGTAAAGTCCGCACGCAGCGTTCCCGAAATTCCTTCCTAATACGAACTGCACAGGAATGGAATGTGTTCCCTATAAAGTACAACCTGGGTCTCTTCAAGACAAGAGTGAATAGGCACCTCATGGGCAAGCGTGCTCCATCTTAGACTGCATCGTCACTTACCATCAGGTGAGTTGTGATCAAACGCCCTTTGCATCATAAAAAAAAAACTCCACCCCATAAGGAATCTATTTGCCAAATTTCAGTTTCCTAATTTTTGAGATTTCGTGATGAGTGAATGAATGAGTGAGTGAATTTCGCTTTTATATACGGGGTGTAAGGGGAACGCTCTCGAAGCCAAAAGAAGGTAATTGTACTCATCATTATGAACAACTTTTACTATGGGGCCAGCCCTGAAATCGCAAAAAAAATATCAGCTGTTCTATAGAAAACGGTCATTGACACTCGACAAAATGTATGAATGTGTGTAGATACGAGTAGATAGATGGAGCCTTATCTCATGTCAAAGTATTTTACTACCTCAAGATTTTCCAGACCTGAACAGAATGACGTCGTTACCTTACTTCGGTGTTATCGTAACATCCTGTATATCATACCTACCTATTTGGTTCATGTCATTCTAGCACCAAAATATCTAAACCTCGATTTATCTTCAAAAATACGGTGTGTCAAGGTCTAAGCAAAGTGGTTGTTTAACCTTTGTAGGTTAGTTCAATTATTTTGACTGATTGAAAAACTATTTGTCAGTAAAGTAAATATACGATAAGGACCCGAACATAAGTCCCGAATAAACTGGCCGACTTTAATGTATTGATAATAAAAACATTTACACGATAATCCTACTAATATTATAAATGCGAAAGTGTTTGTTTGTTGGTTTGGTTGTTCCTCTTTCACGCAGCAACAGAGCAACAGATCGACTTGATTTTTTGCATGCGTATAGTTCAAGGGCTGGAGAGTGACATAGGCATCAGATCAGACATAGTTTTCATCATCATCATCACCATCACCATTTTTCATCACTACGCGGGTGAAACCGCGGGGCGCAGCTAGTATAACTATAAAACAGGGACTTGTAATAGAAAAACTGGATAAACCCATATTCAAAATAAACCATACAAAACATGATCCTAAAATCCACCGGATTCAACTAAAACTCAAATGCTCGTCCAGGATTACGTTTGGTTAAAATCTGCACTCGGTTAAGTAGCCAGCTACTAAACACTGTCATGTATTTTGAACTTTACATAGTTGCGGATAGAGTTAATTTTCGCGTGTTAGTGTTAAGCTGTCCGGCTATGTTACTTGAAAAATTCGTTTGGCAGCTGGTGTCATATTTGTACAACTTTTTGAGCGCTATTCCAGTAGAGTGGTTTTAGTTTCGTGAAACTATGGTGCTTGGTATTATATTGCACGTTCTAGGGAAAAGATGTGAATTAAATTCAACTAGAAATATATATATATATATGCCACAATGTTTGAAAACTCGCCTCTTCAACCAATGTGTTTTACCCACCATGACTTAGTGCCGAAACATGGACCCTCACACATGAGGCTGTGCACAAAATCAGAGTAGCACAGAGAGCCATGGAGAGATCCATGCTAGGCATCAAACTCCAAGACCGAGTTCGTAATACCGAAATCCGACGAAGAACAAAGGTTCGAGACGTCGGAGTCGCGGTAATGAAATTGAAGTGGAGCTGGGCAGGACACGTTGCTAGGCGCAGTGATGACAGGTGGAGTAAGGTCTTAACAGAGTGGTGGCCGAGGCAAAGCAAGCGGAGCGTTGGTCATCCAGCTGCAAGATGGGTCGACGATATTATTACTATCGCGGGTCGAACCTGGACTAGATTAGCACAGGACCGAGGCAGAGCATAGCAAGAGAGAGGCCTATACCCAGCAGTGGGATAAGGAAGGCTGTGGATGATGATGATGAGAAAAATATATGTGTATACATTACATAATTACATCATTACGTCATCTGCGTATATATTTTTTGTTATTGTAGATTTTTTCAAATAGCGGCGAATCAAATTAGATTAAATTTATATGGGACAACCTCTGAAGTATGAAATTATAATTGACGGAGTAATTACTTAACAAACATAAAAAGCATACAGTCGAATTGAGAACATCCACCTTTTTTTTAAACCCGGTTGAGGGAACTGACGACCGTTATGTTTACAAAAAGCCGACTTCAAATTAGTAAAAAAGTAGTATATTTTTAAAATGAAATATTCCTTCCAAAGACGATGAAATATTTCAAAGCAAACAAACTGCATCATAATTCGTACAGTCGTAACGTAGCTCACACGTGATTTTGCATCTAAACGAGAAGTAAATATCGTAATTATCCAAATAAATTTAATACCATTACACTTCAAATAGCCATAATTTCCATTAATCCAAGCACAAAACATTATTCCCACTAGTTTATCGTTTAAATTAATTATTCACTAATTGCAACGGATAACCCCGTGTTAGTCAATTCCCTGCGATGAAATTATGTAGATTAGTATTTATCGTATTGGAAATATAATATTATTGTTTTACAATTATGTAATGTAAAACAACGAAATGTTCTCGAATGGATACCACGGACCGGTAAACGCAGCGTAGGCCGAAAAAAAAATTTACGCATTTTTGTAAGAAAGTTGTAGCCAGTTGCACCCATATAAACGAACGTCAGTCATTCGAAATCAGTTAGCAACTGTGATGCGGACAAAGAACTTTGTGACCTAACCCAAAAAGGTAAGTTCCAAGTTCTTTGGATGCGGAGTTCGACGCGTTGATCTAAAAAATAATGTTCAATCAAGGTTCTGTCAGAATGCCTGGCAACAGATTTTCCTTCTCATTTCCGTTCTATTTACTTCTCTTTTCTGTGACGTCCACCCACAAGATGGACAGACGACCTAAAAGAGACCGCAGGGAAACGCTGGATGCATGCCGCTTCCAACCGGCCCTTCTGGAGATCGATGGGGTAGGCATATGTCCAGCAGTGGACGTCCTATGGCTGAAATGATGATGAATGTAAAACAACGATGGGTCGACGATTTTGTCACTATCGTGGGTCGAACCTGGACTAGATTAGCACAGGACCGAGGTAGATGGCATAGCAGGAGAGAGGCCTTCACCCAGCAGTGGGATAAAGAAGGCTGCATGTGGATGATGATGATGATTTTATGACAGTTGGGTTGGACTGCGTTCGGGAAACTACGAGTCTTCTCATGCATACTGCAAAGTTTTTGACTTCTTTTTGAAAATGTATCGTTCATTTCATTCAGAACAATATTTTGTTTCATATTTTTTTTATTATGACTACAAAAATGGGATAAACAGTTTTCCCTGTGTTAATAAGTGCGTACTTACTAAACTAGTCAGGAACAAAGGTAACTAAGGTAAGCTCAGGATACGGTTACTATTGAGATCAGCAGCTTCACTAGCTAGGTAAACTTGTATATTTTCGAGTGTTCATGTTTAATAATGGTGCATTATTATTTATTAAGTACTCAGAGTCACACAGCGGGCAATGGAGAGAGCTCTGCTCGGAGTTTCTTTGCGCGATAAAATCCGAAACGTCGATATTCGCCAAAGAACCAGAGTCACCGACATAGCTGTTAAAATTTGCAAGTTGAAGTGGCAATGGGCAGGCCACATTGCTCGAAGAATCGATAACCGATGGGGAAGAAAGGTTCTTGAGTGGATACCACGAACCGGAAGACGCAGCGTAGGTAGGCCTCCCACTAGATGGACCGACGACATAGTGAGAGTCGCTGGCATACAGTGGATGCAAAAGGCAGGCTGTCGGTCAGTGTGGAGGTTAAAGGGGGAGGCCAATGTTCAGCAGTGGACGTCTTCTGGCTGATGATGATGATGATGATGATTTATTAAGTATGGACGTGCTCGAGTGCGGGGAAGTTATATAGCGCGGTGAAACATAATTATATTATCGTGTTGCTTCCAAAGCTCCATGGAAGTAAAGTCTTCACCACTTTACTAGGGCATGACTTTGACTTGACCCTGACTTACTATGCTTGACCCAGACTGACTTGTTTGACAACTCATAAAACTTGATAATAATTTATGGCAAAAGGTAAAGAGTGTAACGCCATACTTCTCACAGAGGAGAGAATATAAATAAAGAAACGAAAGAAAAATATTTTTGCCGCTGTTTTCTTATGACAAAATAAGTTGGTTTAACTATAGTTTCCTTTGTCTCCACAAAAAGCGAATGAATTCCTACCACGTAGCTCATTTATGCACGCTACGAAGCCGCTAGTATTAATATCTAGTATACTAGGCTATATTACCCTCATAATGTCACTGTACAGGGTAATATTAAGAATATTGCTGCCGTGTCGGGCGGGCCTTACGTAACCTCGTAGATGAACGTACAATGGAAGCGACAAGAAGTTTAGAAACAGAACCTGTCCTTTTCTTCTATTCGTTCAAGAGCCCATTCTAAGCTAGATGTGATTACCTTCATCGAGAACACCATCACAGGTGAGTGGTGGTCAAACGCCTAGCCAGTCAACCATAAAAAACAGCAGTTTTTTTTTAAAACGCAATGCAATAAAAATATCAACAAGTATAAGTAAAAAAATTAAAAATAAACGACAGCTGATGATCTAACGGCTAAACAAAATTTTTTTGAAGGCACATTTTCAACAACAACGAGAGCTACGATGCCACTGACACACACGTTAAATAAGTAATCATTCAACTTAACTATAAATAATATATAAATAATAACTTATAACTTTGCGTCGCAGATTAAAATTCCATTGCAAATAGGCATAATTATTGGCAATTTGAAACAATTGTTTTTTGCAAAATCAGACAGCCATTACAAAAAATTACATCACAAAAAGATCCATAAACGGTATAAATTCCCTAAATTTCCACCCTTAAAGGTTGAAAATCGTCTGCAAATGCAATTACCCTCATGATAAACTATTCATTAAAAAAAAAAACATAAAAATCGTTTCTCATTCGGCGAAAATATCGCGCAACACACAAGAAAATACAGTTGAAATTAGTACGAAGACGAACGAAGATGAAATTAAACCATAACATTAAGTCTTTATTATTGCCAAATCGACTTAGCAAAACCGTATTGTAAATCAATAGCATGTTCTTAATAAAATGATCGAAAGTCCCGTCTCAAAAGGTGTTACGGTGTATACTGTGGTAATGGCTTACGATGTACTCTGACGGATCTCTGCCACATCCAGATTATATAAGTCTGTGTGAGAGCAAGGTAATTAGTATGCAGTTTCAAAATATCCGCTGGGTTGTCTAGCGCAGAGTTAATTGATTCTACCATTCACTTACATGAAGAACACTGGTCTGACTAGACGGGATAATAATTGTTTGTGTTTTTTCATGATACCTAACATCTATAATAATCTCCTATGTATCGAGGAGTCTAAATTATGTACTTTTTGTGTTTTTGTTTGATTTGCTCACAAACTAAGCTAAAAGAGCTTAGTTTGTGACTTTTATAAGTATTTGCATGCATCATTGACGAAAGACATATTTGCTCTTAAGTATAATTATGTAACAGCCCATTTTTCCACATGTGTTTTGGCAAATATATTGAATTGAATTGCGCGGCTATCTCACTCGCGCATTAAAACTTTTTTAAGAACTAATTATCAATAAAAAAAATCGATTACACAAAATTAGTAATATACGCAATTTCGGTTACTTGGATGATTTAATATTGTCGTAATAAATAAATAAATAAATATTCGGGACATTTTTGCACACACGGTCATCTGACCCAAAACTAAGCAAAGCTTGTGATATGACTGCCAGAGACTTGCTGTCATGAATCTATAGTTATAATCTATGTCTTGAAATCGCGAGTGAATCGATTTCTTCTAGGCAAGCGTGCTCCAACGTAGACCGCATCATCGCTTAACATCAGGCGAGGTAGTGGTCAAACGCAAGTTTATTATATGCAATAATTATATAATAAAAACTATGTGTATATATATGTAAATGTTAAGATAAGATATACCTTCATTTTTGTTGGTTTGTATTTTTTAAGTACCTATTTCTTTATTAGTGTGCACAAATGTTATTATTTAATGTGGCTAGAGGGCCAGAAGTAACTGTACACTGCAATACAGGCTCTAAAGAGACCTAGTGCAAGGTATAGTGATCGTAAAGGTACACCACTATACACCTAAGCAAATATTTGTATGCTAATAATGTCACCAATACCAGTGATTAAACGAAAAAAAAAATAACAAAAAAAAAAACTTTATTTTATTTTATTTTTATAAATAATAGGCTTGCGTTTGACCACCATCACGCCTGATGTTAAGCGATGATGCGGTATACGTTGGAGCACGCTTGCCTAGAAGAAACCGATTCATTCGTGATTTGAAGACAACCAGATTGTAAACATCGGGGAACACCCATTCAGGCAGCGCATTCCACAGACTAGCAGTTCGCATAATAAATGTGGAATCAAAGCGCTTCGTACAGGTTTTCGGAATATCAACCATAAAACGGTGACGATTTTTCGTGCCCGCTCTGGCAGTCCGATAGAAAAATGGGCAGGAGGGAATTAGATCATGCAGATCCGATGCACACTCTCCGAAATGTATCCGATAAAAAAACCGATATAGTAGCAACTTTACGTCGATGCTCAAGATTAAGAAGCTTAGCCCGAACTAAGGATTCATTGCTGATGAGCTTCTTGGTCCGTTTCTCTATAGATTCCAATGCCTCAAGCTGGTACTTAGCTGATCCATCCCAAAGGTGAGAGCAGTACCTACTCCATACACGACCAAACTTATTCTAAACTAGAAATGTTACAGCCAGTGCTAAACCCATTTAAAGCCTAATAGAATATTATTATAATAGCATGTAATATCTGATTTCCCTCAATCACTAAATGAACGTTGCAAATACCAGGCGCGTTAAACTGAATCCCTACTAAAATTCATTTTACGATCTTTGCAACGCTGCAAAATGTGTGCGGATTGAAAACAAATTCATTTGGAAATGCTACATTTGTCTATAGCCAGGGTTGGAAGTTCGCATTTCATAAATGCGAAATCTCAGTCTTTATGACTCAATGATGTCATTGAAATAAGCAGTGATTTACGTTTATTAATTTACCAGCGGTCCACCCCGGCTTCGCACGGGTATTATTGGAGTTTTAGTAAGGTACCCTATTTAAAAAAATATATATAATATAGCCTATGTCACCCGGGGATAGTGTAGGTTCCCAACAGTGAAACAATTTTTCAAATCGGTTCCGTAGTTTCGGTGCCTATTCAATGCAAACAAACAAACAAATTTTTCCTGTTTATAATATTAGTATAGAGTAGCTGACCCGACAGACGTTGCCCTGTCTTAAAACGCACGAAGTTATAATCAAAGTTAAGTTTTTCAATTCGCAATTTTCTTAATTTTTCTTTCCATAAGAACCTTCTACAAAGAATTAAATTTTCAAGTTATGGCTTGACCAAGGTAAACAGGGATTAATTTTTATTTATAAGTAGATTAGCGGTGAGCGGTAGCCATGACCGACGACCGAGACAGTCAGAGAGATGGACATACGACCACAAAAAGAATGAAGGAAAACGACTGTATGAATGTCACTTCCTACTGGCGCTTTGAAGATCGATGGGAGAGGCCTATGTCCAGCAATGGACGTCCTATGGCTAAAATGATTGTGATGACTATTGTTTTTTTTTTATAGTAGATAGGCTTGCGCTTGACCGCCATCTCGCCTGATGTTAAGCGACGATGCGGTCTACGATGGAGCACGCTTGCCTAGAAGAAACCGATTCACTCTCGACTTGAAGACACCCAGATTGTAACTAACGGGGAAAACCCATTCAGGCTGCGAATTCCACAGACTAGCAGTTCGCACAATAAATGTGGAATCATAGCGCTTCGTACGGGTGCTCGGAATATCAACCATAAAACGATGTCGATTTTTTTGTGCCCGCCCTGGCGGTCCGATAGAAACAAGGGCAGGAAGGAATTAAATCATGCAGATCTGATGCACACTCTCCGAAATGTATCCGATTAGTTTACAAAAATTTAGTATGGCACTAGACTTTTTGTATGGCAGAATTGATGATGATGATGAATTTATTAGATTTGTCTTAGATCATGGTTTGAGCCTTCGTGAATATTTTAATTTTTACTATCTTATCCAAATTAGAAATAAGTTGGCCAACAGAAGTACGTTCACCACGTATTTACGTACGCATTTTACGTAGCGAAAATTCGTACTTCACCCACAGTTTTATGTACCCTTCTTCTTCTCCTTCTTCTTAGTCGTTTCGCTCTTGGCAGAGCGGTCGTGGTCGTCATGAAGTAGTATTGGACGGGGCAGATAGGATGCGCTTCACGATGTCTCGCCATCTCTCTCTGCTGGAGGTCATCCTGCTGCACTCGTTTAAGGGACCACCCACTGCAGACTTGATCTGGTCGGTCCATCGCATGGGTGACCTCCCGCGTGGTCTAGTGCCTTCCACCTTTCCCTGGACAACGAGGCGTTCTATGGACTGATAATCTCGTCTTGAAACGTGTCCGAAGAAGGCTAGTATCCGAGACTGTACTGTGGAAAATAAGCGCTGCTTGATGCCAAGTTCTTGGAGTATCGAGACGTTCGTGCGAAACTCAGTCCACGATACCCCGAGCATTCTTCTCCAGCACCACATCTCTAAAGCGTCTATCTTCTTCTTTCTAAAGCCTATTTAAAGCGGTTTATGTACCCTACACGCACATAAACCGAAGGGTTTTAAACTCACATAAAACTAAAAGTTTGAGTTACGCCACTATTCAAATCAACTCTATTCTGCCAACTACTTATTTAATCTAGTAACCCTTATTTAATTTTGATTGGAAAATTGGTTTCAAAATTCGCTTTGTAGCTTTCACTGTCCCTCTGATTTAGTACCTTTGACTCCTGCGCACTTTTTAATTGGGCGTTCTTTAACGATGCTACCTGCGCCCCCGGTGCAAGATATAGCAATATCTACAATGAATCGATACAAAAGAACGCAGTCGCTGAAACAACATTTTTGGACCCGTTATTACAATGAATACATTTCAGGATTGCAGAAGAGGAACAAATGGCAGCAAAACAAGGCACAACCCACGACGGGAGACTTAGTGGTGGTCAAGGATGACCACTTACCACCCAACCGATGGCTGCTGGGCAGAGTCACGGCAGTCTACAGCGGCAACGACGGCGTCAACCGGGTCGCGGATGTCCTCACGGCGGCAGGGACGATTCGCCGGGCATTCAACCGGCTCTGCCCACTTCCAACATTGGAACAGGACGTTCCAAGGCCGGGAACATGTTGACGCGCATGCGCGCGAGTACCTACTCCTGCGCCGCCCTCCTGCCGCCCGCCCGCTACACGCCGCAGGAGGCTATATAAAGGCTCCTGCGCGCCCGGAGCGGGCCTCTTTCTTCCTTATGTGCCACAGCTTGCGCACGTCATACACCGTACCTATATTAGCTACTTGTCTTAGTTATAATTAAATGTAATAAAAGTACCATACTTAACTAAGCTGGATTTCATTTCCACCACCACGCACCTGCCTTCAGCATTAGGAGTAGCAGACATTTTTACAACTTGTTCTTCTGTATAACAAGATTTTATTTCCATGGCTGTTTTGCTCTTTATCATCATCATTTCAGCCATAGGACGTCCACTGCTGGACATAGGCCTCTCCCATCGATCTCCAAAAGGGCCGGTTGGAAGTGGCCTGCATCCAGCGTTTCCCTGCGGCCTCTTTTACGTCGTATGTCCATCTTTTGGGTGGCCGTCCTACGCTGCGCTTACCGGTCCGTGGTCTCCATTCCAGAACCTTTCGGCCCCACCCTACCTTTTGGAACATTTTGCGCTTACTTGTTTTTATTTGGTTGATTAATTTTATTTTAATAATAGGTTTGCGTTTGACTACCTTGTAATTAAACAAATTACTTTTTAATATTGGCGGTACCTACTTGTAAATATTTATATAACTTTTTATAGTCATTCTTCTTCTATTCTACCTGTGATTACGGACACCCCAAAGCGTTCGAAACATCCGTCACAAGTAAAATAAAGTCACTTACATTAATCACGAAATATCGAAAACTAATTGACCTAAGAAATTGACATTTGACAGGTAGATTCTTTATGAAATGAAATGAAATTAGTTTATTCCAGATTTACATCCATATCAATTATTTACAAACTAAACACTAAACAATGACAAAAATACAAAAAATATTTTAAATTTATGAAGCGAAGAGATCCGTTAAGAAATGATTTTGCGAAAGGACCGAATTAAGAGAGCTCATCATCATCATTTCGTCTATTATGACGTCCACTGTTGGCGTAAACCCATCGGTCACCAAAAAGGCCGGTTGAAAGCGGCCTGCATCCAGCGCTTTCCTGGAGTCTCTTTAGGTTGTCCATCCATCTTGTCGTTTCTAAGGGAACACAAGACGGTTAAAATTTTCTATGAAAGTCAACGCATTCGAAATTGTAGACAACAGCTATTTAATAATATATCTATCGACCAATTTATCTAAAAAGTAAAACCTAATTTAGCCTTAAAAATAAATCACACGAAACTGTAAATTAAGTTTCTCACCTAGAGTTTATTACAAAAGAAAATGTGCACTAAAAATTCCTCGCAGTGTTCCGTAGAGTTCACAATGTAAGTAGTTTATGGAGCGTATTATAGTGGATTTTAGGCACTTTACGAGGAACCTTGGGTTTAGTGCAGCGAAGAAACTTACAATAGTAAATTTAGTTCTTGAATAGAACAAGTTTACAAGCTTTTATTTAACTTCACATGTTTGTTTGTATGTATGTATGTATTGTATCAGTACCATATGGTACTGAGACGTTGTCCTTAACTGTTGGCCTTTTGAAAAATTCAGAGTCAGAGCGGGCAATGGAGAGAGCTATGGTCGGAGTTTCTTTACGCGATATAATACGGATCGTAGATATTCGCCAAGGAATTAGAGTCACCGACATAGCTGTTAAAATTTGCAAGTTGAAGTGGCGCTGGTCAGGGCACATATCACGTAGAACAGATGGCCGATGGGGCCGAGAGGTTCTCGAATGGAGACCACGGACCGGTAAGCGCAGCGTAGGACGTCCACTCACAAGATGGACGGACGATCTAAAAGAGACCGCAGAGAAACGCTGGATGCAGGCCGCTTCCAACCGGCCCTTTTGGAGATCGATGGCGAGGCCTATGTCCAGCAGTGGACGTCCTACGGCTGAAGTGATGATGATGATGATATAGACTTAAAAAAAAATATTTATACTTGAATATTATTATTTAATTTTAATTTGTTATGCTTCTAGTTGTTCGTAATTATTTATTGTATTGTATTGTTGACGCAAAACTATTGTTTTTTTTTTTTTTTTTGTATTTTTAAATTATACTGGTTTACATTTGTTTAAGTTATTATAGCGTCACTTTAGTGTATATGTAATGGTGTTATAAGTGTTTTAATAATAAATAAATAATATGTAAATATAAAAATACGGCATTGCATTGAAAACTTACTTCCTTTGGAGTCGGTTAAAAAGCAATGCTATCATTAATACAAACAAACTTGATCCTTTTAGATATAAACACATCAATCATGCAGAAATAAACACTCCAAAAGAAAATCGACACGCGTTCCTAAGCATTTGTCGCTACGCCGCCTACGCCGTAGCAATCCGTAACGGCGTTACGTCGTAGACATCTACTTATCTCGTAGCATCGTTATGACGCCAATGATTTATTTCCTGAAGTACGTGACTGTACAGATTTTACGCCGCGATGTTTTTACGTACGTACTTTACGTTACTTTTGTGACTCGTATGAGATAGTGGCAATATTTACTGTAATAAAGTATATGGATTGCAATAAAATTGTAAGATGTGTTTGTTTATTGTGTCATGATATTTTACTATATGTTGAAGATCTTATTTATCTGTACAATAGGCTATTGGAGGATAGTTTTTGATCCGATTAGGAAGAGATGATGTGTCCCTTTCCTGCAAAGTGAGCGTAAGTATGGAGTTTCTATAGCGTACTTACAAGTGACGTCATTATGTGTAAGATATTATGTTTAATGTGTAAGATATTAATTAAGATATTATGTATAAGATATTAATGTGTAAGATATTAGTATAATGTGCAAGATATTAAAATGTTTGTATCTATCACTATTAATTTTGATTTTATTTTAATATTGTTTTCGTTGATCGGCTCTAACTATAGTCATTAAGTTTTAAGTGATGATAATAAACACCTACGACATTATACCTAATCAACTACGCATATGCGTGCAGCGTAAAAAAACATCCACATCACACATGTACCCCTAAAATGCAAAAAATATCATCATCATCATCATCAGCCAGAAGACGTCCACTGCTGAACATAGGCCTCCCCTTTTAACCTCCACACTGAACGACAGCCTGCCTTTTGCATCCACTGGATGCCAGCGACTCTCACTATGTCGTCGGTCCATCTAGTGGGAGGCCTACCTACGCTGCGTCTTCCGGTTCGTGGTCTCCACTCAAGAACCTTTCTTTCCCATCGGTTATCGGTTCTTCGAGCGATGTGGCCTGCCCATTGCCACTTCAACTTGCAAATTTTAACAGCTATGTCGGTGACTCTGGTTCTTTGGCGAATATCCACGTTTCGGATTTTATCGCGCAAAGAAACTCCGAGCATAGCTCTCTCCATTGCCCGCTGTGTGGCAAAAAATATACTTTTTATTATTTAGAAATTGATATATATACTAAAACTTTAATTATGCAAATTTTTATACACTTACTTCAATAACTACAGACCTAAGAAGATTCTAAAGTACGTTCTACGGTAAGTGGGTTTTACGGAACCCTGAAAACGGCCCAAAGTCTGAGGCATCGTTAAGAACTACACAGTTCCAAAATATGTTATAGCTTTATCCATGAAATACGCCAGAAATATGAGTCGATCGTCCCTTTACGATTGGCACGTTTCACGTACGCAACACATAACCATATATTTCTACACAAATACAAATTGACTGTTTGCCCTTTACTAGGGTTGGTAAAATACTGAAAAAAAAATACAAACACAACCTTCATATCTGTCTTTATTCTTTTGTTAGATTTTAGGGTCGAAAAAGCTGGCAAAGAAAAATGGGATTGGGGTGGACACGTAATTAGAATGTCGGAAAAGCTGTGGGCAAGAACCACTACCGAATGGCTCCCACATGCACGACCTCTTAGAAGGCCCAGAAAAAAAATGCGAGACGAGCTTGAATCACATTAAAAAGACTGGTTTGCCATATCGCAGAACAGAAAAGTTTGGAAGAAAGGAAGGGAGAGCTTTTACTTCGCAATGACAGCACGACTGAAAAAATGTTTGCAAAGAATATCCTTTTTTTTTTTCTTCTTCATTATTTTAAAGCTTTATTTTTTTAAACTCAGTCTCAAAAGTAAGAAGTTAAAATATTAAAAAAAATATGCTATAAGAAGTGCTTCTTAATATTGAGATTGGGATTGGGTGATTCATCATCATCATCATCAGCCAGAAGACGTCCACTGCTGAACATAGGCCTCCCCCTTTAACCTCCACACTGAACGACAGCCTGCCTTTTGCATCCACTGGATGCCCACGACTCTCACAAAGTCGTCGGTCCATCTAGTAGCAGGCCTCCCTACGCTGCGTCTTCCGGTTCGTGGTCTCCACTCCAGAACCTTTCTTCCCCATCGGTTATCGGTTCTTCGAGCGATGTGGCCTGCCCATTGCCACTTCAACTTGCAAATTGGGCGATTGGGATTGGCTAAATATTAAGCGTCACGATTTCTTATTTATTTATTTATTTCAAATGAGCTTCGTGGTCCGTCATTCAATGTCCTACAGAAACCATTTAGTGTTAATATTCTTTTTTTTGCCGCTTAGTGTTCAAATGTGTGTGTTAGTGTGTTTGTGTGTGTGTGTGTTTAGTCTTAAATTAAACAAGCACTTGGGACTAAGTCCCCTTTTTTGGGGCGAGGTAAATTTTGAACTTCGAGAGCCTTAAATCTTCTATAGAAAATTTGGGTGCACTTATGTCAATAAAAATAGGGACAGACTCATGAAATCAGATCGGTATATTTTATTACTATAATATATACCTAGTAACTTTATTCACTAAACAAAATACAAGCTAAAACTAACACTACAAATACAGTTAGACTGCCCATAGACCGTTGAAGGTTTAAAGACAATCCAAATGCTCAAGCCCACTACGAGTTGGCAGCGTACCCAGCATGCTGGCGTTATTACCACGTTGAATGGCAATGCTTGTGCGTTGAGCCAGAAACACGCCAGCATTTTGGTCACGCGTCTCATTAACCAGGCGCTCTAATAGATTTTTGAAAATGAGGTGAGCTCCCGGTCCCCAAGGGCCCAATATCTCGACCCCAAACGCCTCAAATATGTAACCACTGCCGAGGTTAGGTTTTAAGTAACATTAAAATATCCTCTATAGTCTACGGAATAACTGTTTGCAGTAAGAAATTTAATTTTAAACTATTGTTATTTCGCCAGTCAAGATCGACTGAAGTTTATTTCATTTCATCATGTCTTGAGAACATTTGAGACAGCCCTGCGTGCCCTTGGCCTTTTTCTTTGTATATACTCATACCTAAAATATTATGAATCCTCAAATATATGCGAAAACTCGAATGGTTTGTTATTGAAAGACTTTAGAACTTTATAAGTGTAGCTTTTGGACTGATTATTTTTGTGTCTTTTAAAAAAGTTGACTGTTAAGCCTAAAAGACAAAATGTGCGTTCTCCATCGTAGACCGCATCGTCGCTTAAATATAAAGGAAATAAATTTTATTTATATTACACGGGAATTACTCACGTAAGATTAAGCCGGTCACTCCGTCTATAGTTTCAACCGCATTAGACGGCCTTTTTCAAGCCTTATTTATTTTTTATTTTTTATTTTTTTTCGAGGTGTGTGAAAACCACGTCAGTTTCAATAGTATAAAAGAAATACTTTTTTTTATACTATTGAAAAAGAAAGAAATTTTTTTTTAAAGTGCCTGATAAAAGGATTATTCTGATAGGATAAATTATGTAAATAAAATTTACCTTTATTATATTTTATAGAATTAAACTATATCTGGCGGACAAGCGCAAGCCTATCTACTATTAAAAAAAGTTAATAAGAGCTGGCACTGTTTAATCTTTACAAAACTGATAGATTCGAAACTGTTTCTTTAAATAATCTCTAGATGTTTCCGCATTAAGTACAATAAGGAATATGGAATCTATTTTTATTTTTTTACCTAAAACAAGAATTATCACTGTAACTTTGTAAATGATATTAATCTATACTAATATTATAAAGAGGAAAGATTTGATTGTTTGTTTGTATTGAATAGGCTCCAAAACTACTGAACCGATTTAAAAAATTCTTTCACTGTTAGGATGCTTCACTATCCCCGGTTGACATAGGCTATATATTCCGGCTTCGCCCGTGCGAAGCCGGAGCGGCCTACTAATTTAACATAACCTGAAACAAAAATTATTTTATTCCTAAAAAATTCGTTATACCGTGTTAAGATAAGATATATTTATTACCAAAACAAACTCTAAGAGGGAGTCCTTTGTCCAGCAGTGGACATTTACTGGCTGATGATGATGATGATGACTAATATATTTTACATTTAATTTTCTAGTTTCGGATTTTATAATTATCATTGTTACAGATTAATTATAAAGCTATTATCAGGTGTAACGATTTTCTTGTTTCAGAATTACATAATTTTTGTTTCAAGTTTGGGAAAGGTTGAAGATGGTGATGATGATCTGTCCTTTTTCAAAACTATTTCCACACATTCGCGTTTAAATCGCCAATCGATTCTGATTCGAATTAAACGCGGCTATTCGATAACGTTTCAATATTCATTCGGTAACGTTACGACGCCCATCCCACTGCGTCCCATGGAGATTTCACGCTAGATTAACGGCTTGATTTACGAGAATCTGATCTTAAGTTTAGTTGCGCAAGTGTGCCGGTGAGTTGCTACGGGCAGACTAATAGAATTTTAATATACGTCTTTAGTATAAGAGATGGACGTCGTTAGACTTTGTGATTCTCTTACAGATGACATCGAACTTGGATTTGACAAAAGAAAACATACAAATGTAGCTTTAGTAGCTCAAAGTCGATATCGTTATCATCATAATATGGCATCCAGATAAACGGCAAAGCGTCAACCTTACATGGTCGAAACACTATTCATTCGCATCAAGCGATTTCTTAATATATCTGTTAGTACACGGTGAACGTACTGCGATCTCCAAGCCGCCTGCCAAGCATGGGGATTATGGCAACACCCCTCTCTAAAGGGAGGCCTTGTTCAGCAGTGGACGTTTAATGGCTGATGATGTGTGTAATGTGTGATTTCTGAATAAGAACTGAAAAACATAAGAACGCCTTGACCGTATGTGTTTCCGCATAGGTTATTACTGGGCAACCTTGCTTGATGTTCGGCCGCATCATCGCTTTCCATCAGGCAAGATCGCAGTCAAACGTAAGCCTATTTCAATGTTAACAAAAACAGGCTACGCTAGGCCACTGCTGGATTAGCCCTGGCGCCGGGGCAATAGAATACGGCACCGGTAACCCCTGCCTGTAGTAAGAGGCTACTAAAAGGGGACCTCCGGGCTCGGGATGGTCAAAGTTGGGGCTCTGACCATCCACTTAAGCGTGCCCAGGGAGAAAACGTCAACGTTGTGTGACCAACGTTGTCGTGGGTGGAGGGGCTGAGACAACGCAGTTGTCTCGGGAAGAGCCGTACCGCAGTGTCGAGGGCTCCGGTGCGTTCCTCTGGAGATCTCGGAGCCCTCTTGTCAAGCACTAAGGCTGGTCACCGGGGGGGTTTTAGTGGGTATAATCCCACATAACCTGGCTGCACCCCAATGCAGCCGGATATCTTAGGAAGATTTCCCCCTCAAAAAAAAAGAAAAAAAAAAAGGCCCTGCTGGATATAGACCTCTCCCAGAGTACGTCACATAACTCAATCTTTGACTTTTCTCTTCCAGCTACTGCCAGGTTTTTTACGTATATCGTCAATCCAACAAAATATCAGCTGTTCCATAGAAAACGGTCATTGACACCCGACAAAATTTATAGAACAGCTAATATTATTTTCGCGATTTTAGGGTTGGTCCCTTAATAATAGTTGTTCTGATGAGTATAAAGGACCCCTTTCGGCTTACTACACCCTTTCTGCGTAACCCTGTATTCTAGATGTTCTGTTAGACGACGTAGATATTAAAGGATGTCATTGTACTAATCATTATAAACAAATTTTAATTTGGGACCAACCCTGAAATCGCGAAACGACACCAGTTGTTCCATAGAAATCAACGAAATTTGTGGAACAGCTGATTTATTTTCGCTATATCAGGGTTGGTCTCATAGGAAAAGTTGTTTATAACAATGAGTACAATGATACCCGAATATGTCCGTAGTCTACACACCCCTAAAAACACCCCCGCAAATGTTTTACCAATCATTTACTCGGAAAGCCATTTGACCTTTTGTTTACAAGTTTTCTCCATACAATACCAAAACTGCTAACAAAATTTGGCAAAAACCCAAGGACTTTTTACCTTTACAGTACATAAAGTCCTTGCAAAAACCTTTCACTGACATTCTACACCAAAACTGACATCAAAATACTAAAAAGCAGAAAACGACTACACAAATAGACTGCAAGCCACTTCAGAGTACGCTATTTACATAGTTCACCCCGTACGTATAAACAAAATTAATTCATCTGTGGTATCGGTAATTTGCCACGAACCGGTAAGCGCAACGTAGGACGTCCACCAGCAAGATGGACAGACGCTGGATGCAGACCGCTTCCAACCGGCCCTTTTGGAGATCGATGGGGGAGACCTATAGCCAACAGTGGACGTCCTATGGCTGAAATGATGATGATGATGAAATTCTAACATAACTTCAGTGCATTCGCCTCTTTTTAATAGAAAAACCTAAGCCTCTTGATTGATTGTAGTGTGTATATCAGTCAATGTAAACTTTCTTCCACTACACCGCTTTTTATTTAAGAAACTACAAATTTGTAAAAGACTCGCTCGCCCATGCGTGAGTGTAGCTACTGTGACATTCCAGTCCTCAGCGAGTCTTAAATCTTGTGAAAGTAAATAAAGTTTGGGTTGTGATGGGTAGTAACAATCTTAAATTTGTTTAAGACTTGCATGCGTGAGTGTAGCTATAGCCACTGCAATATTCCAGTCCTTAGCGAGTCTTAAATGTGTCAAGGTAAATCAGATTCTAATTGTGATTGCACGTCACAATCATAAATTTGTCAAAGACATTGCTGCGATGATGATGAAGATGGTAATTTAGAACAATATCTGTACAAAAGAGGTGCGAGAAGCTGATGACGTAATCCTACCCCATAGTAACCTGGCATAAGACGAACACATGCAGTCAACACATTGGTATCAATTGACGCCACAGAAATACTTGGCCACACAGGCCATATTGGAAGCAGGTCGCGACATTGACACGTACAATGTCAGCGAATGTCAATGTCAATGACAGTATCAATATCGTTGTGCAGACTAAATGACTAAATCTAACGTATGAAATTGTTGTTTAAAGCTACGTAATAACACATGGTTCATCATCAGTCGATAATTGCTTTGTTCTAACCAACGGTAATTTTTAATTCAATTTTGGTGTTGAATTGTTGTTCATATTCTTCCTTTGTTGCGGTTTCTTGGCGCTGTTCATTACTGGTGTTCCCATAATGACTCTTTGTTGCCACATATATTTACATCCAATCTTAGATTAGGTACCTGTCTAGATTCCACCAGGAGCCAGGAAAACGGAGAAAAAAATATAAGCCAACTGTTGGCTTATAAGGTCTTTCTCACTGATCAGTGTCAGGCACGGTGTCACACGATGAACATCATAATCGTAAAATAATAAAATTGTATAAAATAAGTCATCAAATTATGCCGAACTTACAAAGATCGCACTAAAAAAGTGACCTATTATCGGTAAGTAACATTATTTCGGATTAGTTCCTACAAAATAAGACGTTGAAATTCTATTAAATAAATAAAATTGTAAGTCGTTATTTTCTGCCTTTGTGGTGTTGCTTGTTAGGTCTAGGAACTCAACTTTTCCATAATTGAACAACAAATATCGATTACAACGGAAAATACCGGGTCAATTTTCCGATATTTGAAGTTCGAGAAACATGGCAGCCATGTCGTTTTGGGGTTCCGTACCATAAAAGAGATGTTGAGACAAATTCCACATTTGGGAGCCCGCTAGACTTGAAAGCGTGAGGTTGCGGGTTCAAACCCCGAGCCCGTACCAATGAGCTCTTTGGAGTTTATGTACGGATTTTCATACCACTGGCTTTTCGTTGAAGGAAAACATCGTGAGGATACCTGCATACGTACGGAGAAGAAATTCAATGGCGTATGTGAATCCTACAATCCGCACTGGGCCAGCGTGGTGGATATGGCCCAATCACCCTTTCGGGGGGAAGGCTAAAAGTCCAGCAGTGGACTGATGATGATGATGAGGACACATACCTACTGATAATGATGCATAAAATGATCTTCTTTTGTCTTTTCGCGTAATGTAGTAATATGATAACCTAGTCTGAAGGGTGCACTCGTTTTTCGTACGCGGACCAATTTTCCCAACACGCTGTTTTGCCCTGTATATTTACGTACCCTTTTTGTGCCTTTAATCAGAAATTCAAAGTCGATATTTTATTCAAACAAAAACATGTGTGCTCAGCCCAATGTTTTGTATTGGTATTGTATTGAAAACCGTAAAAAGCTTTTGTATTAAACTTTTTTCATGGTGACCATATGTAGTACTTTCTTTTGGTAATAGACATGTGTCCTAATGTTTAATTTATTACAAAAGACAGACTTAGCGATGAATATAACTAAATACATTACACACACAACAAGAAAAAAAAACTAAATAATAAAAAGGCAGACTCTGAGATATGAGCGTTTAAAGTTATAGGTCGGAATAGAGTGGGGATACTCTGTCCCTTTCTCGCAAAGCGTGTGCTGTTATAGCATTTGTATCGCCTGAGGCGCGATGTCATAACTCAGTATAGTGCGCTCTCTGTCTAGCATGAAATTAAAATACTTATTTTTTTTATTTTTTTTATTTTGTTTTCGTTGATTACGTTTCTATTCATGATCAGTTTTTTTAAGTATATGGGTATTATGGGTATATTTCTGTCCCGCAACGATGAAATAAAACAAAATGGTGACTACTTATCGATGTTTGATGAAATTAATTTACATTTTATGACAAAATAGAATGATGAATATGTACTCACTAGTGAAAAGAGATGCCTACACTTCTACTTTGGTTTTTAGCACTTCCGGATAGCACAGAATGCATAATTTTTTCAGATGTTTCGTTAGCATGTAACAAGACGAGGGTCTTTGACCAGTGTGTGTTGCCAGTGATGACATATGGTACTGAGACGTGCTCCTTAACTGTTGGCCTTTTGGAAAAACTCAGAGTCACACAGAGGGCAATGGAGAGAGCTATGCTCGGGGTTTCTTTGCGCGATAAAATCCGAAACGTGGATATTCGCCAAAGAACCAGAGTCACCGACATAGCTGTTAAAATTTGCAAGTTGAAGTGGCAATGGGCAGGCTACATCGCTCGAAGAACCGATAACCGTTGGGGAAGAAAGGTTCTGGAGTGGAGACCACGAACCGGAAGACGCAGCGTAGGGAGGCCTCCCACTAGATGGACCGACGACATATAGTGAGAGTCGCTGGCATTCAGTGGATGCAAAAGGCAGGCTGTCGTTCAGTGTGGAGGTTAAGGAGGAGGCCTATGTTCAGCAGTGGACGTCTTCTGGCTGATGATGATGATGAACAATAATTTTGTATCACACTTCCTACGGCTAGAGACCGACTGAAACCAAATGAACGCCGGCGCTCATTTTGTGATCTTCAAAAATGTGCTTCTTCTGATCCTGTCCATTCACTTTGTTTGGTCGAAGAATTGAATTGAAGTATTTTCTACTGCATAGAAATGCACAATACGGTTCCTTTGTAAAATTCCTTGAATTTCACAATTCCTTTTGACACTGTTCTAAGCTAGCCTTGAGTACTGCACTGCGGTTCTCTGAGGTCCCACAATATTATACATAATAGGACATCCGCAAATGAGGTCGGTCCCGGCCAGAGGTTCTAATCAACTTAGATGAGGCATAAAATCTAAGGCCAGCAAACACTTTGCCGCTGTCCATAAAACGGCCTATATGCGCCCTACGGCATAACTCGTGTGTGTTTAGGCCAGCTGAAATTTATTGCTTAATACCTCCATCTTGGTTGATGAAAAGCGATGATGAGGTGGATAGAGCACACTTGATAAATATACTTTTTGGTGATCACCGCATTTTGGGAAAAACATAACGAGATAATAAAGCATAGGGGTTATTAAAGAGGGAGAAATCTTCATAAGGTACCCACTGTGTTGACTGATTTGGAGCGCAACCGTGACTAAAATCACAGTCATTTTTCAGCCAATCACGTTTTCACTGCTGGAACACAAGCAAACCTTCTCTCAGAGAGAGAGAGGATAGGGCCTAATCTACCATGCTGGCCCAGTCCTTTTTGGTGAATGTCATGTCTTAGAACTTTTAATGTTCTTAGACATATCGGTTTCCTGACAATGTTTTTCCTCCACTGATTTTGTGCGATGGCATTGAAACTGCAAATAATTTATTTGGGTACGAAATAAGTCATTGGTGCAGTCCGCATGTCCGAACCAAAACTCGGCGCACGCTACGAATTGCGTTGACTTTTTGGTTAGTTACAAGGTAACCGCGATCCGACTACAACGCCGCGCGATGCCAGAGCTACGATGACATAGCGGATAACTAACGTTGAACACTATGCAAGCGACATAACGTCTAAATTGGAAGTAAATGTGGCATTGTGAAGTATAAAATTGATACAATGTATGTACAATGACGCTCGGACGTTTTTTGACTGTTTTCACTGAGAGATTGTGACTCTATAGGATTTGTATCTCGATGCTTACGATACTTAAAGCACTGTCATGCTTACGTGAAGTCACAAGCCTTGCCTGCAGTCGGCGTTGAGCCTTAGATCTACAACATCAATGGCAGACAGACCGACAGACATCAAAAGTACCTCTTAAACCTGTTACTTAATCAATATTTGATTAGACTAACAGATTAATAATTAAACATCGCCTACGTCTACTCTGAATACATGATCAAAGGAGGTCAGCTACTATTGTACTCTCGACCTTGATTCTAGGTAATTAGGAATATTATTCGATGGCTAGGTTACGTAGATTCGTGTCCTATTCTGGGGAATGGAATGGTTCAAGAATCTAGATTAATTGAAACAAAGTCTGTTTCTTACTTATTTATTAAAGACTAGGTACACTCTGTTATTCTACAGGGTAATATGGAACGGTCATACTAAGCCGAAAAGTCATTGTATCTTGAAAATCTGAAATCCCGAAAAAACTGATGTTCTATTGAAAATACATTTTAAGGAAATGTATGGATGGGCTGAATTTTATTTTGATAAGATTCGTCCCATAGTAAAAGTTAGCGCCAAAACTCCCATCAAAATTTTAAAGTAAACTCTAACAATGACATTGACAACTGATTTTCTGTTGTTATTTTGCCCGTTACTGGGCACGCTAAAGTATTTAATACCGTCTTGTCTTACGTATTTTACTGACACGATTGTGCCTCAGGTAGGCCCCATTAAAGTAGAGGAAACTTTACTATGACTTTCTTTCTCTATCTCTTAATATACCTCGAAACACTCGAAATGGCACAATAAATATTATTTCCTTTGAAACCAGAACTTTGCTGCACTACTTGCGCATTATAGCACTTGCTTTGCAGTTTAATAACTAGCAAATATGAGGCACTTCCGCAGACGGAATCTGCCAAAGAGTCCTACCAATATAGGTACAAAGGAGGTAAACTGTAATATTTTAGTTCCTTGTTAGTTATTAAAATGTACCTAGTGATCCCCAAGTCCAACTACTTTGAATAGTTAGAATGCCTTTGAGTCGGTAAACCCCTTAGCGGTGAAGTTTCCCTAAGTGCTCTGCGAATAACACCGTTTAAGATAGATTCTCATTAGTAATTTACCTAAAGCGCTAACGTAGCTCCAATAGGTGAAGTAATTCTGTTTTTTTTTTTTTTTTTTTTTTTTGTTTGAAAAATCTGTAGTCAGAACGATCAGTGAAGGACTTATAAAACAGCTTGTTTATATGGCTTAAAGATAAAGATAAAAGATAAAGATTATTTATTTGCACAAAACACGAGTAAATCATACACATTAATTAAGAACGCATGCACATAAGGTGGGTTAAAATATTATTCACTTTGTATCATGTTTTGCCTAGTTTGTAGAATCTAGAGAGATGGTATAAAAATACCGTAAGAATTATTTATATAAAAAAGTATTGATTAAATTAACCGTCGAAATAATTTCAAAAGTTCAGATGATGTTATTAATTTAAATAGTTAACAGATAGACATTACTATAATTGATTAACAAATTGACCTACTGCAGTCATTACTAAAATTTATCATTTATAAAATCACTGACTTTGTAATAACATTTCTCGACTAAAAGTTTTTTTTAGTTTTGTTTTAAATTGACTATATTTCGAATAACTATATTTTACTATATTTTACTATATTATTATTTTTTTTTTTTTTTGTATGGGATGTATCGAAATGATACATCCCATACACATTTTTTCAAATAGATCAAAAAAGTTCGGTCTTTGGATGGGTGACCGCGGGTGGCATTTGAATCTGCGTGGCGTGTGTGGCGTGATATTGAGTGTCGTATTAAATTTTCAACTGATAGGTATTTCTTAAAAGTGAAAGAAGGCCATATTGGAAGCCTAGGTGCTCTATTGCGGTTTATTATTCACGTCTGACAGTGTTTCGGCCACAGCCGAATCTTTTATTTATATTTACTCTGCAATAAAATAAATCCCAATAGAGCTCATCCCACCCTCAGTCACACTAGAGATGTGCTTGACCGCATATCTTGTATGCCAACAAATAATCGTAGACCTGAACCGATTTTTTTCAAGTCGAAGTTTGTTCGATTGTTGATCTACATGTTGTTTGGCTGGACAAAATACTAAAATAAAATAAAAAGACAACTTTTAACTATTATCAAATTCAATAATCTAATGTATGATTTATTAATAAATCAGATTCTCACCTGAATGAAATCCAAAGAAATAGACATGTGGAAAACACAACTACGAATTCGATTGTTGCATAAATTAGACGAATGATCTATCAGTTAAATGCACCAATACGACTATTATGCTGATACACTACGAAAATGCCCAGAAAGTTGCGTGCTAATATCATGCTATAGTAAATAATAAGTCATTTATTTCAGACAATGTCCGTACTTTAACAAAAACAGTGAGGTTACAAAATTCCTTTATATTTCACTAAGACGAGGGTTTGACTACGAACGAAAGAAACGGTTATGCAATTCGAACAATAAGTAAATCGAATAAGTCTAAATCTAATCTGGATAATACCTTGAATATTTCAAGTTGATCAATTTAGTTATAATAATAATAATAATAATAAATATCTGGGACATTTTTGCACACACGGTCATCTGACCCCAAACTAAGCAAAGCTTGTGATATGGCTGCCAGAAACTGATATACGTACATATATATTTTTAAATACATACTTAAATAGATATTAACACCCAGACATAGAACAAACACAAATGTTCATCACACAAATGTTTGTCCTAGATGGGAATCGAACCCACGCCCCCAAGCACAGAAGATAGGTTCACTACCAGCTGAGCCACCGGGGCAGTTCGTAAGCCCATCCCTAAGCCACACTGCGCCAAGAGTTAATCCCTAACACGTACACCTAAACTTTTTCACTTAAGTTAAAAATTAAGCGACGAGGCGGGCAAATGAGCCGCCTCTGAAATGAGGTCACTCCAGACTTGGCACTGGACCGAGTTGACGATTTTCGAGCTATATTTTGTTTCGTAAAAACTTTATTTAATCTATGGTAGCCGTAGAGAGAGAAACTGAATCTATGATGGTAGCAAAAGGAAATATTTTTTCTTACAGTTTTGGCTCCATACGTCTCATCTATTTTACTAGTGTCATAATCTTATCTTATCTTATTTTACTAATATTATAAATGCGAAAGTTTGTGTGTAAGTGTGTATGTTTGGCTGGACTCAACGCCGAAACTACGAAACCGATTTAAATGAAATTTTGTATAGAGATAGCTTATACCCTGGATTAGCACATAGGCTACCTTTTTTTATCATCGTCATCACCATTTTTCATCAACATGCGGGTGAAACCGCGGGGCTCAGCTAGTATAGATTATTCCAATCGATATGATCAAGTTTCATGAGACATTGTCAAACGAATAACTTCTAGGAAAGATAAAAGTAATTCACTAGAACTTTCGACATATTTACTGCATAGGAGAAAGGGTGAACCTAAACTAATACGTCTTTGTTGAACTATTGTAATAACACGGATTACATCATAGTAGACAAAGGTACTGCAAATATAAGATAGGATCGACGGATGTGGTTTCTTTAGCATTTTGGGTTTAAAATAATCATATGGCAACTCAGCCCTCGAGCGTTCTTTCTGTTATCTGTATATTATGACGATTTATATCAAAGAGAATATAAATACTACGTAAATTTATATACTTCCCATCACAATTGGAATCTGATTATTACACACATTTATGACTCGCTGAAGACTGGAATTTCGCAGTAGCTACACTCACGTGTGCAAGTCTTTGACAAATTTATAATTGTGACGTGCCATCACAATTAGTGTCAGATTTACCTTGACACATTTATGACTCGCTGAAGACTGGAATTTCGCAGTAGCTACACTCACGTGTGCAAGTCTTTGACAAATGTATGATTGTGACGTGCAATCACAATTAGAATCTGATATACCTTGACACGTTTATGACTCACTGAAGACTGGAATCTCGCAGTAGCTACACCCACGTGTGCAAGTCTTTGACAAATTTATATTTGGGATGTGCCATCACATTAGAATCTGATTTACATTGACACATTTAAGACTCGCTAAGGACTGGAATATTGCAGTAGCTATAGCTACACTCACGCATGCAAGTCTTAAACAAATTTATGATTTTTACTTCCCATCACAACCCAAAATTTATTTGCCTTCACCCATTTAAGACTCGCTGAAGACTGGAATGTCACAGTAGCTACACTACGCATGGACAAGCGAGTCTTTCACAAATTTGTAGTTTCTTAAATAAAAAGCGGTGTAGTGGAAGAAAGTTTACACTGACTGATATACACACTACAATCAATCAAGAGGTTTAGGTTTTTTTACTATATAGATGTGAATGCACAGAAGTTCTGTTAGAATTTCACCATCATCATCGTTTAAGCCATAAATGTCGTCCACTGCTGGACATAGATCATCGATCTCCAAAAGGGCCGGTTAGAAGCGGCCTGTCTCTTTTAGGTCGTCTGTCAATCTTGTAAGGTGGACGTCCTATGCTGCGCTTACCGGTCCGTGGTCCGAAAGGTTCTCCATTCGAGAACCTTTCGGCCCCATCTGCATGTTAGAATTTATTAACACAAAAATATATATTTTTTTTGGGCTAGCGCCTTTATTAACTAAACAAAATATAAGCTAAAACTAAAACTACAAATACAGTTAGACTGCCCATAGACCGTTGAAGGTCTAAGGACAATCCAAATGCTCAAGCCCACTACCAGTTGGCAGCGTACCCAGCATGCTGGCGGCATTACCACGTTGAATGGCAATGCTTATGCGTTGAGCCAGAAACACGCCAGCATTTTGGTCACGCGTCGCATTAACCAGGCGCTCTGAAAGATTTGGACAAAAATAATGGACTTTCGAGATGGCTCTTGCGGCTTTATGTAATTGGTTCATAGCAACAAGTCACAGTCACCTGGTTTCATATCAGAAATTTAATATCTAAACACTAGCCTTGCCTATATTTTTGTAAATTTTCATGTGAAAATCCACGCAATGTTTGAGAAAGGTTTCTACAAAACAACCATTGGCGGCAACTGGGTATTTATGGACTCACGTATGCTGGCCTATTCGACCCATATTTACATTTTCATCCATAAATGCGAGTAACTTTCTTTCTTTATCTCTTCAACAACATGTAAAATCTTTGTAAGTATAATACTTTAAACTTTTTGTTTCAGGTAAGATGTTCCTACCAGTAAGAAGTCTATATCGATGCTCTGAACACTACTGTTTATTGTAAGTACATTGCATGAAACTTTCAGTCTGTCCTGGTTTCCAGGCAGTTTACCATATACTCGCAGCCGCATCTGGTTCTGCGGCAAACTACGAAGTACCCCGTTAGCACAGAAAATTTAAAGAGACGCAATTCAAATCAAAAGTTTAGTACTCGTGATTATGATCTAGCCACGATTTGCTTATCTATTGCAAATGTTACAATCAATAGATCAGAAAAACAAATAAGCGCAACAAAGGAGTTTTGGCGTTGACATGAAAAAAAACCTGTCTCTCTTTTTATTATTTTCCTAAACTTGTGTATTTTTGAGTGTTAATGCGTAATAATGGTGGATTGTTATTTATTAAGTGTTCCTTGACGTACTTGAGTGTGTTTTTTCTTGTGTATACTTTGGTTTTATGCGACAAGCAAGCGGTCCACCTCATGGTAGAGGTGTTGACATTGCTTTGCCAGCCCGGAGAGGCAGTTGTAAACACCCTTTTTAAAACGCTTCATGTTGAAGCTCGTCGGGAAAACCTTTGGGGAAAGACATTCCACACCTTGCAGGTCCGTGGAATAAGGGAGCGGAAAAATCGGATGGTGTGAGATTTTCAGCTTTGCAAGATGTGGGGCTTTTTGACGGTGTTGAGATGTGCCGAAGTGGAAGTCTGATGCAGGAATAAGTCTTGCTTTGTGTTTGTTTTTATGTACCCATATTGTTGCTGATAGGAACTTGTAATCTGTCCATGTCTATAATCTGTGCTAGGCTATCGCATTAGCAAAGCCATTGGGCTTTGAGAGGTCATTGCATTCACAAAGCCATCGCATGAACGCGATTGCATTATGAAAATTGCTGCTTATACCAAAACACAGGAGGTTTGGTTCAACATTATTGGATTGGACAGATAATCGCTGCGGAAAAGTTCTGTTGTCCCGCATCGAGTTGGTTGTAGGTACTTCATATAGATCGATGTTGTCCTGTATTTTAAGATGTTAAACTTTTCTGACTCGAGCTAAGTTGTTAGGGTTCCGTACCCAAAGGGTAAAAACGGGATCCTATTACTAAGCCTACGATGTCTGTCTGTCCGTCTGTCTGTCCTACCTTTAAACGGCTGTATCTTTCGAACCGTAATAGATAGCTCATAGAAACTTTCACAGAATATGTAACGTTACGTCTGATTACCTAACAAATAATAAAAAAGTCTAAAAGTAACAACAAAAAGGTCCCTATACAACAAACGTATTTTTGTATTTGCTCTAATGTAAAAACGGTTATACGTACAAGCGTCAAACTTAGCATGATTATAGTACATACTCTAAAGTACAACAACGAATAATAAATAAAAGCCAAGTGCGAGTCGGTGACAAGTTATTGTTTAATACCAAGTGATAACTGGTAATTTTGTTATTAAATTTTGTGGTGGTATGGAACCCTCAGAGCGTGAGCCCGACTCGCACTTAGCCGGTTTATTGGAGAGTTTTGGGGCCAAAACGTAGAAAAAGATTTCGCTTCAATGTATGATTTTCCTTAAGTTGTGTTATTTCCAATGTTAATGTGTAATAATGTTGTTTTTTTTTTTTATTATGATTACCAAAAGAACAAATTGAAACATGTATTTTCGTAATGTTTCCAGAACACCTTATAAGTTTCTTGTAAAGCCTCCACCACCACTTTACGTGGGCATGACTTTGACTTTACCGTGACTTACTCAGACTTATTAGACGACTTCATTTGCCAGTGTCAAATATTAAAAATATAAATAACACTGGCAAATGCACAAAATGTGTGACGCCAAAATCCTCTTACGAAGAAAGAATTTAAAAAAAATCTTATTTATCACACCTGCACAATATTGCTTTGAGCCTCTGAGCTGTAATCTCACACCTCGCTTCTTCTCAAAGCGTTGTTACAAACGCCCCCCTTCATACATTTGATGAACGCAAAGCGGATGAAATTTATTCCGATGGAGGCATGATGGAAGGCAGCGGTTCTTGAACTTAGCGCGACTAAATTGACAAAGTTTTCAAGATACCTAATCCTATTTAGAACGCGAAAGTTCGTATTTATGTTAGAACACTTGTTATGATACTCGGCTTCGAGAGCTGATCAACTTTGGTGATGGGAAAATCTGGGATACTCAATTGAAAATCAGTCTCAAGGTCTTCAAACCTTTTGTTATGGTGAAGGCTGCCAGTTGTTACACTAGTTTTTAAGAGTTTTTGTCCTCTGTATCAAATTTTTTGAACAATACAGAGTTAATCAATCAATCAATCAGTCACAAAGCTGAGCTGCCTTATTGTAGAAGTTTGATCGTGATCGAGATTGTATGCCGTCCCGTTCTCATCTATTTACTCGCACCACGTGCGTAAGTGAGATGGCACGCGATCGCGATCCGAATCATCCATAATAAGGCATCTGGGTCTATCACCTAATTCTGGTGGTGTTCGTCTACCGTCTTGCTCGCACACATGGTGGGAGTAAGTTGGTGCGAGTAAGATAGCACACGATCACTAATGCCACCTGACTAACACAATAAGTTCTTTGGGTGAAATGACGAAATAATAAACGCAACGCCATCGCTGGCTTTTATTCTTGGAGAAAGAGTAATTTTCCACCGCTCACCCATGTGTTTGAAATTATTTGAAATGCCTCGGTGCCGCACTGTTGCACGCTCAAACTCACCTCTCCCACGCATTGTATAAAAGCTCATCCCACTTCTGGATTCAAACCCTAACTGTGACTTGTTTGTGGATGGATGGACAGAAATATTATCAGTGTGCTTGCAGTATTGTGAGAGTGTGAATGTGGGAATGAATGCGTAATATTTACTAACACACACACACTCACACACTCACTCACTCGCACACGCACTCACTCACACACACACCCACTCACTCACACACACACACACCCACTCACTCACTCACACACACACACACACACACACACACTCACTCACTCGCACACGCACTCACTCACACACACACACACACACACCCACTCACTCACACACACACACCCACTCACTCACTCACTCACTCACACACACACACACACACACACACACACATACACACACACATACACACACACACACACACACACACACACACATACATACACATGTTCACACAAACTGCGCATAGAATAGCGCAGACTGTTGCATTTAATGGTTTAAAAATTATTTTATCTAATTATTATTTTTCTTTTGGCTACTTATTGGAATGGTAATCAAAATTTTAAATTACTTTTAAATATTTATTTTTTTTACATAATTTTAAAATGCTTTGTTACTGTTTTGGTATAATTAATTGATACATTAATAGGAGAAGCCATTGGCTCCCGTCACACAGTCTCTGACTAGTTCAGGAGCCTCTGGGATCATTACTATAGCTTAACATAAATTATGCCCGAATAAATGATTTGTATTTGTATTTGTATTTGTATTTAATGTGTAATGTACCTACTTTAAGAATATTGTATTATTTAAAGTTATATGATTATTTACGGGATATTTACCGTGGTAAGGTTGTGGAATGAGCTCCCGCTATTTCGGCGCAGTTACATGCACCATGTTCACGGGAAGACTGAACATGGTGCATGTAACTGCAAAATAATCATATAACTTTAGTGAACAACCGTGATAGTTTAAAACAGTTGTATTGTTTAATTTAATTTTAGTTCTTAATTAATTATTATTATTGTAAATTTATGGCTGACTAGATAATTTTATTGTATCTAATTATTAATATTTCATTAAAATTCTTATTATTTAAGTAGTGTAATGTAATTCCCATGATTTAATTGATGTAATTGGTGTTAACGTCTTAATTAAATAAAATGTCAGTTTTGTGGTGTCCATTTTATTTCGCTAGCCTTATGTTAGTGTAAATTATATTTATTTGGCTTGCTTTCGGTCCTCAGTTATATGAGTTATAGTTACCGTAGGTATATTGATAAGGCAGTCGGTAATCTATTTATGAATAACGAAATGTTGATTTTCCTTTTTTTTTTTTTTTTTTTTTTATTTATTTAACAAAATCCACAGCCCTTTAAAAACTTTACAATAAACTAAGAACTTAACTTACGGCCAATAATGGATTTACATTATATTGCTAATCTAATTAATACCTACAGTCGTATATTATAATCAATTTATGGGTACATGTTGTGGGTGTATGCGGGAGGCGAGTGTGTGGGGTGATAGTGTGCATGTGTGTGTGTGTGTGTGTGTGTGTGTGTGTGTGTGAGATAATAGATAGTCTTGCGCTTAGCCGCCATCTCGCCTGCTGTTAAGCGTCAATGCGGTCTACGATGGAGCACGCTTGCCTATAAGAAACCGATTCACTCTCGACTTGAAGACACCCAGATTTCTTCATTGTTGCGTTTTCAGTGTTTTTTCATTTGGATTTATAAGCATAGTTTATCAAATGGAAACATTTCGGTGCGCAATAATAATTTCTGATTTGCAATTAAATATATCTCCTGTCCAAGTTGGCCTTTGGTCTTCACTGACCTTTTGAAGTAATTTCCGCGAACAAAGTTGCCAGCCTCTGGGGAGCTGATCCTCATACCCATCTTAAGAAGAAGAATTGTGATAGAAGTAACAAAAAAACGAACTAAATAAGTAATCGTGTAAAGTAGCTAGAAGACACCTACAAACTTGTACCAAAGAACAAAAGATTAAGCAAGCCTCAAATCTATACGGTTATTACAATATCGGTTATTATAATTGCTATAATAACCGATACCGGTTAGTTATTGGTAATTGTTTTTTTTTTCTGTTATTGTTATTTTTATTCGGTTATTATTATTGTCTATTGCTAATTTTTTCTTGTTGTTTTTTATCGGATACATTTCGTAGAGTGTGCATCAGATCTGCATTTAATTCACTCCTGCCCATTTTTCTATCGGACTGCCAGAGCGGGCACGTAAAATTGACATCGTTTTATGGTTGATATTCCGAAAACCCGTACTAAGCGTTTTGATTCTACATTTATTGTGCGAACTGCTAGTCTGTGGAATTCGCTGCCTGAATGGGTTTTCTCCGTCAATTACAATCTGGGTGTCTTCAAGTCGAGAGTGAATCGGTTTCTTCTAGGCAAGCGTGCTCCATCGTAGATGGCCGCCAGGCCCAAGCCTATCTATTATAAAAAATAAAATAAAAAACGACGTTGATTTGCGACACTACTAATCTTAATGTAACCTATTTACCTTGGTCACGCCATAACTTGAGAACGAATTTACCGATTTCATTGGCCTTTTTTTAAGTTTTCCAATACTTTGTAGAAGGTTCTAACGGATAGAAAAATTGAGAAAATAACGCAACATAATATAAAATTTCAAAAAACTTACCAACGATTTTCACTTCGCAATTTTGATGAATGTGAATTTACCAGACAGCAGCAGTTTTATTTATATTTTTGAACATTCTAAATCAAGACAAGACGTTTGTCGGGTCAGCTAGTTTTAATATACGGTTACTGATACCGGTTTCTAGTAACGATAGTTTTTTGTTTTATTTGGCTTTCTTATTGGCTTATTGCTAGCAATCGTAATCTCTGCCGTATTAGACATGACAAATATTTGTTATTACTCCAAGGAAAGAGTGCATAAGGTTGCGAGTCGTCCTTCATATAGGTACTTGAACGGTTGACGAGCAAAACATTGAACTTGAAACATGCTCTACGCTCTACAAGCAACGGGGCTAGCGTTAAATTAGTGTAGATGAGGCTACACGACCACACTGAAAATAAATTCACTTTCCTGTTATGTCTTACCTTCCGAAACCGATTCCTTTCCAAAATATGACCTTTTCCTTCTTGAGTTTAGAAAGGAAAAGGTCTTATTAGGATTTAGGAAAATGACTATTCCTTCATAAATATTACCTTATCGTTCCACAGTTTAGAAAGGAAAAGGTCTTATTTTGGAAGGAATCAATTTTGGAAGCCAAGACTCAGCAGGAAATTGAGTTTTTTTTTCAGTGTATTACAGTAGAAATACCAAAAAACTAATGAAAAACTAATCCGCTGATTGGAGGCAAACATATACAAAGATAGTCTCGTAGTGTCGTAACTGTAAGAAGTCAACTTCAAATGTGTAACTGTTAGATGGTGTCATGCTAAGAAGGCTTATTTTTTTTAAAATAATAGGCTTGCGTTTGACCACCATCTCGCCTGATTTTAAGCGATGGTGCTGTCTACGTTGGAGCACGCTTGCCTAGATGAAACCGATTGACTCGTGATTTGAAGACACCCAGTGCACGTAGTTAAGTGTCTAGAATATTCTCTGGGCGAAATAAAATTCGTAGCATGATAAAGATAATAAAGGAACTATAATTAGGATAACAGAAAAGCTAAAACAACAAAGATCAGTTAACTAAATGGCTAAGGAGTGCTTCACAAGCTGTATGATCTCATCTTGGTCTGGAGGATGATTTCCCGAGGGAGTACGCGGGCGTGGAGACTCGTATCTGCAATGTCACTGCACATGACATGTGGTCACATAAAAAGGGGTTGCCGGTCTGACCAGCAAACCTCCACGTAACAAAACGCTTTTTAGCAGTGATGAACGTAAATAGCGAATACGAGCCTACCTTCTAGTCATACCTCCGATCAAATATACAGAGGACCCAACTGCCCAACCGCGGCCTATGTAAAACTCCGCCGCGCCACGCCAGTGCAGCAGTTTGCAGTCAGTTACTCGATACCTAGCGATGCGTCAACATGACGTGCCATAAACCACAAACAAATGCTAGCTAGTATGTTTTGCCAATTTTATTATGCCACTATTATACAGTGAATGTACGACGTGCGATATATCCTCTGTTTATTTCATCGAATGCGAATATCGTAAGTTGAATTCTGATTCTTGACAGTGGCGCGACTTCCACCTGGTGGCGCTGGTGTATTTGTTTTGGAGGACTGTAATAGTGCTAACAGACGTGTGAATTTGGATAACCTCAACCGCTGTCTGACCAACGGGAGAAAATGAGAGGGAAATATGTTATCTTTCTCTTTAAATTCTGGAAGTTGTTGACGCGTACGTTTACTTAGGACAAACAGTCCAACTAGGCAGGTCCAACTTCAAGAAAGAGGTCAATCGGTGAATACAACTCGGCTGGTCAGCGTTCGGTAAACTTCGCAACGTCTTCTCGTCCAAAATACCTAAGTGCCTTATGACGAAAGTCTTCGACTAGTGTGTGTTGCCAGTGATCACATACGGCAGTGAAACGTGAAAAAGCTCAAAGTCACATAACGAGCTATGGAGAGGGCTATGCTCGGGGTTTCTCTACGAGATCGAATCAGAAATGAGGAGATTCGTAGACGAACGAAGGTTACCGATATAGCTCACCGGATTAGCAAGTTGAAGTGGCAGTGGGCAGGGCCACATAGCACGCAGTACAGATGGGCGATGGAGCTGAAAGGTTGTCGAATGGAGACCACCGGACTGGTAATCGCAGCGTAGGACGTCCACGAAGACCTAAAAGAGACCGCTGGGAAACGCTGGATGCAGGCCGCTTCCAACCGGCCCTTTTGGAGATCGATGGGGGGCGGGGAGGCTTTGTCCAGCAGTGGACGTCCTACGGCTGAAATGATGATGATTTTCATCAACCAAATCCACACGTCTGTTAGCTACTTTAGGAGAATTCGTGACATTATTATTCAAATTATTATTTAATTCTTACATCACTTTTAATTATAATTGTACTAGCACTTTACGAGTTATATTTAGAATAGTACCTACTATTAACATTATCATTATCAGATCAAACAACAGCTTTTAACTGGTTAAGTTCCTTAATGGAGGTAATATCCATATTATGATAGCGCCCCACATTAGGGTTCCATCATTTCATGGGCATAATAATGGAAGCAGTGGCTTGGAACGCGCCTTCCTGTGTCTTCTTCCATCATCATCATCATCAGCATGGCACAATCCACTAGGTATGGGTACATAACACATATAACGAATCCGAGAGATCATTGTACCTAAAACACTGTAATAAACGATCAGTTTTTTATTTTTTTTGTAATCGTCAATTGTATTGTTATTATATATTGTGACAAAAATGTATTCTTCGACATGTAATTAGTTAATCTGGTAATACAAAAATACAAATACAGTTGTTCACTACAAATACTATACAATATCACGTTATTATACAGCGTGTAAGGGGAACACTCTCGAAGCTAAAAGAAGGTAATTGTACTCATCATTATGAACAACTTTTACTATGGGACCAACCCTGAAATCGCGAAAAAAAAACAGCTGCTTCATACATTTTGTCGAGTGTCAATGACCGTTTTCTATAGAACAGCTGATATTTTTTTTTTGCGAATTCAGTGCGTAAAATTACCTTCTTTTGGCTTCGAGAGTGTTTCCCTTACACACTGTATACACAAAAAAAAGGTAATTTAAAATTAATAAAAAACTGGCAGTATAATAGACGGCCTTATCAATCGATTTCTTTGACCACCCATGTAGGTAGTTTTGCTGTAAGAAGAGTAAGGGTCAGATAAAAGATTATAAACCGGATATATAATTATATACCGTGATAAAATCTAATTAAATCAAAATGTATTTATTTCCGGACAAGATTATCCGTGATAAAATTTAATTAAACGAAAATGTATTTATTTCCGGACTCGATGATCCATAGCTTTAGCCTCTCTCCTTTCGTCCACGTTTGAAAACTGAAATTTCGTAACCAGCCACGAACATGTTTTTTTTTTCTTGTTTGATAACCAGAACTATAATAGTAAAATTTAAAACTACAATATAAATAAGATAAAATTACTTTAAAATGTTAGCTTTTGAGTTTTATTATTTGATCTTTTTTCTCTCCTAAGTGGAAACTTAATTGAATTTTCTATCGGAATGCCAGAGCGGACACTAAAAATAGACACCGCTTTATGGTTGATATTCCGAAGACCCATACGAAGCGCTTTGATTCCACATTCATTGTTCTAACTGCTAGTCTGAGGAATTCGCTGCCTCAATGGGTGTTCCCCGTTAGTTACAATCTATGTCTTCAAATCACGAGTGAATCGGTTTCTTCAAGGTAAGCGTGCTCCATCGTAAACCGCATCGTCGCTTTACATCAGGCGAGTTAGTGGTCAAACGCAAGCCTATTAATAGATTTAAAAAAAAATACTCGTTCGTATTATATTTTATGTCCATCTCTGACATGACAGTGAAAATATTTTTATCTATATTGACCACATCAAAGTCATTTGCAGGGTTCGGCTAAAAGCTTGAAAGTTGAATCAAGCCTGATTTAGGCCTGATATGCGTTCGCACCTGCCACGCCACCTTGCCATATCTCCCTAGTTTATCTGATCTGAGACTATGACCATTATAGCTTGGTTCAATTTAAAAGCACACAGGAAGGCGTCACGTCACGACCTAGTGAGTTCGAGAATGTAACTTAGGGAGAACAGACTAGGGAAGAGGGAGGGGAACAGAAGTCATACGATGGTTGTTATGTGGACATGTCATTAAAATATAGGACACTAAGGTATATTATATCTTCTGTGACTAAGGCTGCTTTCACAGCTGTACTCAGGGAAACATACGAAAGGCGCTAGAACATCGTTTCACAGCAACGCGGATTGTTTCGTACATTTAATTTTCATTTCTATTTTCATTTAGGTAATCTAAGGTTTTTGTAAGAATGATTTTAAGATTGTGGTAGCACTGGTAGCCCACCTGAAGTTGGTAAAAAACACGCAACACGGTTGGACGTATACAGGCGTATCTTCTTTTTTGTATCCTATTATAAGGAGGCTAAGGTCGAAATTGCTTTGGAGAAGAGAGTTTCCGTCATAGCATGGGTATCCTAGCCTACCCATCATGCAACATGCCAAAACGTCACAACTATTTGAATACCCTCCCAATAAAACTACCTGACCTACCACAACACAGTCGTCCATCCAACCCTAATCTAAACCTTACCACATCGAAATAAGGCACAAAAATGAAATAACATAAAAATATTATGATTTTTTTCGTGCGAAATTGAACCCTGTCACAAATGAATAAGGTGTCAGAGGTAGGCTTGATTTATGAAGCCATGGAAAGGTTAAGGGACCGGCATGCGACATCCTGAGTTATGAACCGTGAAGGAATAGTTTATTATAAAAGTTTTGAGGGGCTTTAGAAAATACTTGTCTTTGAAGTATGTGGTCCTGGTAACAATTTAATAGACTTGCAGATTTAACGCATTATGACATATTTTAACGTCGTGTTATAACTACGTTAAGGCGAGGATTTCCCATTTTTAAGCAACGCTTATTACTACAGATGACCATAAGGCAAGGGTGGATCCAAAAATGTGGCATTTACTTATACAGTGCAAACTCTTTATAACGAAACTCAAGGGACTGAGCATTTTTTGTCGTTATAGAGAGTTATCGTTATATGGAGTGAACCAAAAAACAACCAAATTAACAAGAATTTTCGTCAACACTAATCGCTTTCCGTTTACTGGTCATGTACGATAGGTACCCAGTATGCTTGGTCGAAGACCATCACTTCCGAGAAAACAATGCGTCATACTGCACGTGTTCAAGGCAATTAAGGATAACAAAAGCTAGACCGACCTCGGATGTTTCGGAGCTTCAAAGTATTTTGTTACCTGATAACATAACATAAACAATAATACCGATAATAAATATTTACTGTCTAAAAATATGAACACATTTCTTCGTAATAGAGAATGGCGTATCGCTATAAAGAGTGTTTCAATATGTGGGTTTTAACGCAAACCAACCAAGTTGGGCTCACTTCAACGTTACAGGGAGTTTATTGTTATAAAGGATAACGTTATAAAGAGTTTACACTGTATATTGTAATGTGGCATTCTTTTTATATATTTCGATTCGGTGAGATGAATGATAAGGTCATCTAAATAGCAACATCTTAGCTAGAAACGAAAACGAAAGTTCGAACGAAGTTATTTTTGGAGTACTTTTTCTAGTAGCTTAACGTAGATAGCCCGTTGGTCCAGTTGGTAGTGAACCTGCCTTCTGAGCTTGGGGGCGTGGGTTCGATTCCCACCTAGGACAAACATTTATGTGATGAACATTTGTGTTTGTTCTATATCTGGTTGTTAATTGTTAATATCTATTTAAGTATGTATTTAAACCTATATATGTATATATATATCAGTCTCTGGCAGCCATATCACAAGCTTTGCTTAGTTTGGGGTTAGATGACCGTGTGTGCAAAAATTGTCCCGAATATTTATTTATTTTATTTTATTTTTAATACTTCATTTCATTCACGAGTGACTATGAGAGTCATATTTTAATTTACTTATCTGTTTAGTTGTTATCTATACTAATGTTATAAAGAGGAAAGATTTGATTGTTTGTTTGTTTGTTTGCATTGAATAGGCTCCGAAACTACTGAACCGATTTGAAAAATTCTTTCACTGTTGGGATGCTGCACTATCCCCGGTTGACATAGGCTATATATCCCGGTTTCGCCCGTGCGAAGCAGGGGCGGCCTACTAGTTTAGTTATATTTCAACAGTTTTTATTTTGTATTTAGTTATTTTAAGTTTTAGTTCTTAGTTATTTATTTAAGTTTTCGTTAATTTTCTGGTTTTTTTAAAGTTTTGCATAATAAAGAATATATTCTTATCTTTTAGTATAAGTATCTGTTAAGTTTTTTTATGAGGGCGGCACTCCTGCGTTTTCTTAACCGTAAGCAATACGTAATACATAAAACATTTACAAAATGGCCGCCTAAATACAAACAGTTTACTAAAAAAATAAGACACTGTTTTAAACTATCACGGTTGTTTACTAAAAAGACTAAGAAAGAGGGTAGATCGTTATGTCTGCACCTAACTTTTTAACTGTTTGACCGCATTTTTCAGTCTTCCCGTGAACATGGTGCAAGTAACTGCGCCGAAATATCAGGAGCTCATTCCACAACCTTACCACGGTAAATATCCCGTAAATATTCATATAACTTTAAAATAAATAAGCTTCATAGAAATAAAAGTTTGGTTATAAAAATATTATTTTAGCTAAAATATTATTACTTATAAGTTTAACGTTTAAATTGCAACGTGTGCACAAACCAACAGTTCGACCGTGAATGTCCGCTGGATTGACGCGCATTCGTTCGGAATGAGGGTACGCCGTCTGGCGGGCTCCCGCCCGCCAGACGGCGTACCAATCCAAAACAAAGCTCCCGCTTTGTTTTGGATTTCGAACGTTAATTTAAATGTCGAACTTTATATTTTTTGAGCTTTCGGCCAGTTAAAAGTTTTAAAGCAATATAGACTCGAGTATATAAAGGTTTATTATTTAATCTTATGGTAATGAACTCTTAAAATCATAACCAACAACTTTTGTGTTGTAATAGTACTAACAGACATATGGATTTGGTTGACGGACCGCCGTCCAACCAGAGGGTAGGAAAGAGAAAAAATTATCATTCTCTCCCATTGGTTGGACGGCGGTTCGTCAACCAAGTCCGTCTCGCTGCCGTCCGATTACTAAAAGACCGTTAAGTAACATTCTCAATGTTACTTGTTCACAATGTTCACTTTTAGTAATCGGACGGCAGCTCGTCTGTTATTAGCATTATAAGAGAGACAGAGTTTACCACACTTTCGGCTTTCATACTGTTCGCTTTCGATGTTTTTTAGGGTTCCGTGCCTAAAGGGTAAAAACGGGACCCTATTACTAAGCCTACGATGTCTGTCCGTCTGTTTGCCTGTCGACAGAAGTGCGAGTCGGTGACAAATTTCTGTTCATTACCAAGTTATAACTGGTAATTTCGTTATTTAAACGACCTTTTCATTTTTCGAATCGAAATGCCATATTTTACTAATTAGCCATTGCTGAACTATTAACTGGTAATTCGGTTACTTGGACGACCTTATTGTATTTTGTGGTGATACGGAACCCTGAGTGCAAGGGCCTGACTCACACTTGGCCAGTTTTTATTTACTCAGTTTAAAAAAATACATATAAAAATACATATTCTGTGGAAATTGCAGCTGGCTATCTATTACGGTTCGAAAGATACAGCCGTTAATTGGTAGGACAGACAGACGGACGGACAGACAGCGTAAGCTCAGTAATAGGGCCCCGTTTTTACCCTTTGGATACGGAACCCTAAAAAATGAGGGATAAAAAGTCTCCGACTTATCTATGCCTGGTTTGGCGTACTCATACCGGCAAAATGTGGAATGAGCTACCTTCCACGGTGTTTCCGAGAAGCTACAACATGGGGTTCTTCAAAAGGCGAGTTAATCGAGTTCTAAAGGGTCGGCAACGTATTTGTGATGCCTCTGGTGTTACAAGTATCCATAGGCGACGGTGACTGCTTACCATCAGGCAGCCCGTCTGCTTCTTTGCCATCTATGGCATAAAAAACATAATTTTGTCTGGGTCTTTGCGGTCTTCTGGTGATCAGATACTGTTTGACATTAACCGTCTACCGAGCGAAGAGTGAAACGCGTTTCTAAACCGACCCACTAGTGATGCGACGTTTGCAATCTATTTATCGATATCGATACTGTATTATGTCATTTAGGTCTAAATTGTTCCTTGTATCGGTTTAATTAAGCCGTTTTATCACGAAAATTATGATTGCTATGTTAACAGACAGTAGTGCAACTTGACACCTTTTACCTTATTTTTGTTTTTATCATACGGAATAAAAAAAGCACTAACTTATTTTTACGCACACCAGAAATTTAGTTAAATTGATCACTTTATTGTTTGAAGTGATTGAGTTTTGACAGTTCACAATGTCTGGTTTGTAAGAAAGAGAAACAGTTTTCGCGATATCAGGGTTGGTCCCATAGTTAAAGTTGTTCATATTGTTGAGTACAATGACCTCTTTTCGGCTTAGTACAGTCTATATGCGTAACCCTATAATATATAAACTGAATAAAAACCACATTGAGCAAGAAGCACTAAACTCGTCGCATTTACAACGGGGTGTGTTCTGGAGAACTGTTTGATCTGATGCCGGCGTCGCGGTTTTACCATCGCACTAGCCGCCACCGCCTGAAGGCACATCCACACATCATAGATCAGTAGAAATCGCACACTGTGCGATTCACACTATCCTTCTTGCCTCATACCTGCAAAATGTGGAATGAGCAACCTTCCACGGTGTTTCCGATAAGCTACAACATGGGGTTATTCAAAAGACGAGTTAATCGAGTCCTATAGGGTCGGCAACGTTTTTGTGACGCCGCTGGTGTTACAAGTATCCATAGGAGACGGCGACTGCTTACCATCAGGCAGCCCGTCTGCTTGTTTACCACCCATGGCATTAAAAAAAACAATTAAGTGAGGCGGGTCAAATGTTGTGATTCTTGTCCAAACGAGAGATCCCTTACTGCATTTAATTGTACTATTCGAATTCATTGTCACATTTTGGAAATAAATTGAATTTGTTAATTAACTAACTGGACACGGGTTTATTAACCGTTAGAGATTAGTTTTTGTTTTTAGGTCCGTTGTTTCGATGCATGCACATATTTGTTATATGTATAATGTATATATTATTTATCAATAGTTAACTAAAGTGATGTTTTATTTATGTTACACGGGAATTACTCACGTAAGATTAAAAAAAAAGCGAGACGCAGCCGCGCGCGTGCATTCACCTTGAAAAAGGCCGTCTAATGCGGTTGAAACTATAGTCGGAGTAACCGGCTTAATCTTACGTGAGTAATTCCCGTGTAACATAAATAAAATGTGTGAAAACCACGTCAGTTTCAATAATAAAGTGATGTTCACGTGGATATTCGCCAAAGAACCAGAGTCACCGACATAGCTGTTAAAATTTGCAAGTTGAAGTGGCAATGGGCAGGCCACATCGCTCGAAGAACCGATAACCGATGGGGAAGAAAGGTTCTTGAGTGGAGACCACGAACCGGAAGACGCAGCGTAGGTAGGCCTCCCACTAGATGGACCGACGACATAGTGAGAGTCGCTGGCATCCAGTGGATGCAAAAGGCAGGCTGTCGTTCAGTGTGGAGGTTAAAGGGGGAGGCCTATGTTCAGCAGTGGACGTCTTCTGGCTGATGATGATGATGATGATGAACTAAAGTGATGTTCACTGCAATGTTACTAACAAGCCAATAATTCAAAAACTAAGCAAGCCGTCGAGTTATATGTGTAACTGTACGTAGTACATATAACTCGATTAAGTTAGCCAAGACAAAATCTAAGCAATTATAAATATAAATAAATAAATATCTGGGACATTTTTGCACACACGGTCATCTGACCCCAAACTAAGCAAAGCTTGTAATATGGCTGCCAGAAACTGATATACGTACATATATATTTTTAAATACATAATTAAATAGATATTAACACCCAGACATAGAACAAACACAAATGTTCATCACAAAAATGTTTGTCCTAGATGGGAATCGAACCCACGCCCCCAAGCACAGAAGATAGGTTCACTACCAACTGAGCCACCGGGGCAGTCAATTAAAAAGAATTTGAGGTTATGATGCTGAAACAGACTGGGAGGACAGACAGACAAAACGATCTTATAAGAGTTCCTTGCTGTACTACGTAACCCTAAAAATGTTGATAAAAATTTCCCGCTAAATGTTAAAATCCAGTGTTCTATCGATAACTTCATCAAATCTATCGATAAATTAAATATCGTGTCCTTTCACTTAAGCATAATTATATTCTATTGAGCTTCAGTTGATACATTAAGCAGAGTACATTAATATACGTTAAATATACAAACAAACCACTGTATATTAATAATATACGTTATTTTAACAATAATACGGTACATTTCATATCAATGGACGACTGATTGCTTTTCCGAATAGTTTGATTTGTTTTGCGGTTCCAAAAACATCGACAACCAATTATGCTTGTTGAACTAATTTTAATGGCAATTTTAGTATGGTTGTGTATATTGAACCCTCATAATAACACTTTACACTCTCACACTTATCACAATTCACGCATATACACACTAATATTATTAACTAGCAGCGCCCCCAGATTCACCCGCTATCCTACAGAAAAAAATTTACTGTTCCGGGATATAAAATAAAATATGTTATTCCAGGGTAAAAGTATTTTTTTTATAATAGGCTTGGGTTTGACTGCCACCTAGGATGATGTTAAACGATGATGCGGTCTACTAGTATTAACAGACGTGTGGATTTGGCTGACAGACCGCCGTCCAACCAACGGGAGGGGGAAATATTATATTATGTAATTAGTGAATATAGGACAGACTATTTAAAGCGAGGGCCATAGATGAATCCGAGCAAGTGAAGGATTTTATCGACTGAATCACGCACGACCGTAGGAAGTGATTAGTGTTGATAGAATCACGAACGTAGCGAGTGATTCAAGTGTTAGAATCCTGAGCGACACGAGTGATTCATGGCCATAGAAATAAATCCGTTTTATTCAAGAGTTGCATACTATACTTTATACCAGGACTATGAGAAAAAGAAATATTTAAGGAGTTTGTATCGAATATTTTTTTGCGCAAGGAGGTTGTATAGCATTGAGATGGAGGTCGAATATATTGGTGTGTTCTATATTCCAAAACCAAAATAGTGATTGAAAGGGTAAAAATTATTTGTGTTTTTTATTCACTGTTTTCAGTGAATGAAATAAGCTTTTTAGAGGGGCATGGTATAAAGATTTTTTTCTCTTTCTCACCCTTTGGTTGGACGGAGTTTTTCTTTCCCTCCCGTTGGTTGGACGGTGATCCGTCAGCCAAGTCTGTCACGTCTGTTAGCTACTTACGATGGAGTACGCTCTTGTCTACATGAAAAGAAATAAATTCACTCCCGACTTGCAGACGCCCATATTGTAACTATCGGGGAACACCCATTCTGGCAGCGTATTCCAGTCTAACCTAGCGTAGTCTAGCGGTTCTCACTTACAAAACATTATCTATTTAAAAAAAAAACAACTTCAAAATTAGTAAATACGCAATTTCATTTACCTAGATTGACATATTTTCTACTTATTTTTGATTTAAAACCTGATCTACTGAACCGATTTTGACTAAATTTATATGGGACCAATATGAAAGTGAATAAATATTCGGGTTATTTTTGCACCCACGATCAACAAAGCTTGTGATATGGCTGCCAGAGACTGGTATATATATACACATAAATATTTGTCCTAGGTGGGAATCAAACCCACGCCCCTAAGCTCAGAAGTTAGGTTCACTACAAACTGGACGAACGGGCTATCAAAAGTATATCCTTTCAAATAAAAACTGTCCGAATAAACGAAGGAGTTCTGAGGTAACATACTAATTGATAACCTCCTCCTTTTTTGAAGTCGGTTAAAAAAGGAAAAGTTATTCCTAAACCTATTCACATATGATTCTAATTAAATAGTTAGCCTATTACGGAGTTAATTGCATACAAACATAAACTACACAATTTTTTATCTGTAGCTCATCCTATACACGGTCAAGGACCAAAGAGTTTAAAAAAACAGAGCAGTTAATTTATTCTATGCATCTTTAATGCCCGGCCATCGTATTTGTAAAAAAATTGGGGGGAGCCATCGTCGTATTTTATAAACAAAACTGGTTCACTTCTATGGGAAATTTTAGTTCTATCATTTGGCCAACTGTACATATAAGTTGGTCGGTCTGCAAATGAGATACATCACAGAACGGCTCTACACATTCTTGTGTAGATTAACATAATTGTAATTATTTATATTTCAATGTTGTTTTTGTTTTTAGGGTTCCGTACCTAAAGTGTGTAAACGGAACCCTATTACTTTTAGCGGCTGTATCTTTCGAACCGACAAACTTAACCGGAGAGGATAGCCAGTTAAAATTTTCACAGAATATGTTATGTTACGGCAGATTAACTAAGAAATAATAATAAACTCCTAAAGTACAAACTAAAGAGGAGTCTCCATACAACAAACATATTTTTTTACGTTTTTTTTATTTGCTCTAATGTAAAAACGGTAATACGTACAAGCGTCAAACTTAACTTGATTATAGTACACACTCTAAAGTAAAACAACTAATCTATACTAATATTATAATGAGGAAAGATTTGATTGTTTGTTTGTTTGTTTGTTTGCATTGAATAGGCTCGAACCGATTTGAAAAATTCTTTCACTGACGGGAAGCTACACTATCCCCGGGTGACATAGGCTATAATTTATACCCGTGCGAAGCTGGGGCGGACCGCTAGTAATAAATAATGGCAAAGGGCGATTCGGTGATTAGCTTCTGTTCATTACTAAGTTATTACTTGTAAATTCGTTATTGAATTTTGTGGTGGTACGGAACCCCTGTGCGCGAGCCCGACTCGCACTTGGCCGGTTTATTAAATAGATTTGTAGGTATACTTTTTATCGTCAAAACCCAACTAGCACGCCACTAGCCAGCAAAATATCCCCTTCTAACGGAACGTCCGACCCCAGAAACAAAATGCGCCAACTTTTAATAAAATTTTATAATAAACCGGTTTATTTAAATTTTGTATTACAATAATTATTTAGTCGTAGCTTACTTCAACAAAATTGAACAAAGACTTCGTATAGCTAAATTTTTACAAATGATTCATTTATAGAGTTCAAACAAAGAAATTTATTTACCTATTACATGAAATGTAGCGAATAGAAAAACGTCTGCGCCACTCAAAGAAACTATTATTTTTTGCCATTTATTTTTCTATTTTTCTAAAAACCACATCTTTTATCATCATCATCATCAGCCAGAAGACGTCCACTGCTGAACATAGGCCTCCCCCTTTAACCTCCACACTGAACGACAGCCTGCCTTTTGCATCCACTGGATGCCAGCGACTCTCACTATGTCGTCGGTCCATCTAGTGGGAGGCCTACCTACGCTGCGTCTTCCGGTTCGTGGTCTCCACTCAAGAACCTTTCTTCCTCATCGGTTATCTGTTCTTCGAGCGATGTGGCCTGCCCATTGCCACTTCAGCTTGCAAATTTTAACAGCTATGTCGGTGACTCTGGTTCTTTGCCGAATATCCACGTTTCGGATTTTATCGCGCAAAGAAACTCCGAGCATAGCTCTCTCCATTGCCCGCTGAGTGACTCTGAGTTTTTCCAAAAGGCCAACAGTCAAGGACCACGTCTCAGTACCATATGTCATCACTCGCAACACACACATCTTTTATACCCCAATTTATATAAATTTCGCAGCGTTATTGAAAATATCTATTGAACACAGTATTTTATTACAGTTTTACGTACTTTGAGTATTTTTCTTACGCAGACATAATAAGTGCGTGGATCGAAAACGCAAGTTTGCAAAATTTTGTGAAAGTAAACGAGTCTAATTTGGTTAGGATATTACCTGTAACGTAAAATATCATCATCATCATAGTCAGCCTTTTTAACAGTCCACTGCTGGACTTTAAGCCTACACCCAAAAGGCTGATTGGGCCATATCCACCACGCTGTACGTACGTGTAACGTAAAATATAAAGTATTCGAAATAATTGGATAATTTGTAAAAAAAATAATATGGTACCTTATACAGGGTTACGCATACTGTAGACTGTGTTAAGCCGAAAGGACATGAAATAGCTGTTTTTTTTTCGTGATTTCAGGTTTGTTCCCATAGTAAAAGTTGTTCATAATGACGAGTACAATTATTATTTTTATGCTATAGGTGGCAAACAAGCAGACGGGCTGCCTGATGGTAAGCAGTCACCGTCGCCAATGGATACTTGTAACACCAGAGGCATCACAAATACGTTGCCAACACTTTAGAACTCGATTAACTCACCTTTTGAAGAACCCCATGTTGTAGCTTCTCGGAAACACCGTAGAAGGCAGCTCATTCCACATTTTGCAGGTATGAGGCAAGAAGGATCGTGTGAATCGCACAGTGTGCGATTTCCACTGATCTATGATCTGTGGATGAGCCTTCAGGCGGTGGCGGCTAGTGCGATGGTAAAACCGCGACGCCGGCTTCAAATGACCTCCTTTTGGTTCAGTGCAGTCTATATGCGTAACCCTGTATACCAACTTCGGGAATATTTTACTAAGACTGCTTACCAATAGCCAGCCCGTCTCTTTTGTTTGCCACGCGATCAAATACATTAACTGAATTAGGTGTTTATTTAATCTCGAATAATGTCAGTTATAGAGACCTAATTCGGTACACGTAAATCGAAGCACCAAATCGCAACTGACAGTGTTTGTGTCAAACTGAATCGCTTACCAGGGCCCCGATTCTACTAAAGAAATTGTTTTAAAACTGTAATTGTTTCAAATTAATTTTTAAATAATTGCCTCAAAATTTTTTTTTTTATTTTTTTTATACTAAGTTATAATATTAGGTGGTGGTATTTTTCTAGTATAAAAAAGTAGGCAATTATTAAAAAAAATATATTGACGCAATTACAATTTAAAAACAATTTCTTTAGTAGAATCGGGGCCCTGTGGGCTTACTCTTGACACTCGATTTCAATCGTAATTTGGGATTGAGATCGAAAACATGCAATTTTGTACTCTTCAATCGCATCAAGAGTACCGAAAGCGTCGAGTTGAGTCGATTTTATTTAGTTCCATAAAATTCCACCATTATCGGTTTTAATCGTGCGCTAGTTTAGAATTCAAGAGTACCTACCAAAATTGCATGTTTTCGATCCCAATCCCAAATTACGATTGAAATCGAGTATCAAGAGTAAGCCCACAGCTCTTAGTTTTAAATTGTAGTTTTAATATTATTATAAGTTTTTCATTTATCAAAGTTATATTCTAACGGCTGTACCGTAAAAAAACTACAAAGAATAAAAAAAAAAACTTTCTTTTGCAATAGTTAATTTGTACCAAGGTTTGTACATTTTCGATTTCTGAGGTTTGATTTTTCTAAGCGTTACCAATCATAGATTTTGTACTTGAGAAGTTTCCTAAGTCTGTCTTGCGTCGGATCCATGACCGTAGTCGCTTGGGGTTGAAAATCGGAGAAGGTAAACTAAATCAACTCGTATATACTAAATCTAGTCGCGACGTGAAACAACTCAACTATGTGTCTAGGTGCTTGATCTATGTGTCTGGGTACACTGGATTTGGGATTATCATGATTTAGGGTAACAGCCATATCCACCACGCTGGCCCAGTGCGGATTGATGGATTCACAAACGTCATCGAATTTCTTCTCCGATCACCAATCACCCTTTACCCTTTCGGGGGTAGGCTTAAAGTCCAGCAGTGGACTGTTAAAAAGGCTGACTATGATGATGATGATGAGGGTAACAGCCATCAACCATCAGGGTCATATCACCTATCACCTAGGACAAACATTTATGTGATGAACATTTGTGTTTGTTCTATATCTGGTTGTTAATATCTATTTAAGTATGTATTTAAAACTATATAAATGTATGTATATCAGTCTCTGGCAGCCATATCACAAGCTTTGCATAGTTTGGGGTCGGATGACTGTGTGTTCAAAAATGTCACGTTTTTTTACACTATGTATTTCCATTCGTTTGACAGCTGCAATAACAATGACGATTTCAATTCATCCTTCTTGTACAGTCGGGTAAAAACTTGATGGCCGGTAGGAAATTTTTGCAATGTTCCGGGTAAATGTATGTCCATTTGCCCGGGTACTTCCTATTGACCCGGGTATGTCCTAAAACTGCGACCAGAACCACCGGAGGATGGGAAGCAGCGTCATGTTAGTACACGGTGAACGTACTGCGATCCCCAAGCCGCCTGCCAATCGTGGAGATTATGGCAACACCCCTCTCTAAGAGGAATGCCTTGTTCAGCAGTGGACGTTTAATGGCTGATGATGTGTATGATGTGTGTCCTTTGCTCTAACTACTGAGCTGCCAGTGAGCGGCCGGTTAGTAGTTATTACTAATAGGTTTACTAATTTTACAATGTTAAACTTTAGATTACCGAAAATCATGGTGTTATAAAAAAAGTTAAATTTGGTATCTATGCAACAATAGACAGTTAGAATTTCTCATGGCAACACCAATGGATTCTGGCAACTATGCATGTAGGTATATATGCTAGACGGCTAGACTTGGGGTCCGACCCTAAAAGGGCGCTATTCGACCAGATCTCATTCCAAAAAGTCTATACCGATGCGAAGAGATTCAAATTAGATTTGGGCTTGAATAGGGCCCTTTGATCTGCGTATGTCAGACTCAGTTTAGATTTTGGGGAGGGTTATAAATTACACAGACGTGGCCTGCCTAGTGTCGGCTTTAGTGAATGTATTGATTTTTTTATAACACAATGTCTATTTTTAGCTATTATTACTAGTGTGATATTTTGACTTAGTAATGGCTGTGAAACCTGGCACTCACCAAACACCAAAGACAAGCATGACAGGTGTAAAAAAGACAAAATTAGAAATACAGACCTTAGCCGGAAAACAAAACTTAATGACATAACTAAGAAAATAGATTAACAAAAATTGAGATAGACCGGTCATATAATAAATAAATATTCGGGACATTTTTGCACACACGGTCATCTGACCCCAAACTAAGCAAAGCTTGTGATATGGCTGCCAGAGACTGATATATGTATATACATATATAGGTTTAAATACATACTTAAATAGATATTAACACCCAGATATAGAACAAACACTAATGTTCATCACACAAATGTTTGTCCTAGGTGGGAATCGAACCCACGCCCCCAAGCTCAGAAGGCAGGTTCACTACCAAATCGACCAACGGGCTATCATCGACCAACGGGCTATCATGCTAGATCACAGAAATATGTGGTCCAAAGCAGTCACGGAATGGTATCCAGAGTAGAGGCAGACAGTGCAAGAGATGGGAGGATGGCTTCAAACTGATAGCTGGGCCCAACTGGCGCAGGGTTACCTTAGACAGAATACAATGGAAAGAGTTAGATGAGGCTTTTGCTGAAAGGCACACTGAGATGAGGGACATCTGTCTTATAGCAACCAGTCTCAGTTAAAAAGGCTATATAAATAAATAAGCAAATAGTATGAAGTGAAGTGTGAACAGCCTTGTTTAAATTTAAAAGTCGCTGTGGTCACCAAACAAGACTCAAAGCTCCTTATTCTTCGAACTATTCCGAACGCTCGCTGGAATACAGACATTCCAACTCTATACTTTGACACCGGTATTCCAGCCTCTTCCAAAACTTTCAATAATGCTTTTACCATTCAATTCGCCCTAAATGCCACCCCACCCCAGGCCGTTAATTTGTCCATCGCCACATCAAAGGATCGATACATATATACTCAAAGCTATAAAATCCATAGCCAGCCGTAGCTACTGCGCGTTCCCTGCACATACCTATACAAACTATCGTAGAATCTGTAGCTAGAATTCATAATAGCTATTCTGTAATCTCTGTCCATGGCTAGACAGCGTAGTATATACTGGTTAGCAATTTGTGACCAGACAAAAGACGTGTCGCATTAGGTTGACTGTAATGAAATGAAAGGATCTTGGACTAAGTTCTATGTGATATTTTTTTAAAAGTTACGTTTATCCCTTTGCCTTTCTTCCCTCCTGTGTCTTGCCAATTAAGTATTATTTCATTGACCTTGAACGGCTTTTCTTCTTCATCATCATTACCTACAGATTTCCATATCCCACTGCTGGTTAAAGGTCTCTCTTTTGCCATAAAAGTATTCCCAGCAAAAAGTGCAATTCAAGTTGGAGTATCTGCGAACCGCATCTACCTATTTGAATGATAGATAATTTCTATATTAGATTAGATTTCATTTAACCGATGAAAATAGTTTATATACATAAATTTAGTTCTCTAGGCGATGCGTATATATTATTTTTAGTACATCCCAGTCAACCCTGAGAATACGAATACGTGTAGGTATTTCTTCTTGACAAAGTTGCCATATTACCTAACACTTGAAAATCTAAGTTAACTCATTAATATTTCCACCAAATGCGATCGTGGTCCAATGCATTTAATAGTCTGTTATAAAAGAAAATAAGAGGCATTAAAATCTTTCGTTTAAAATTAGACAAAAACGAAAATCATTTATAGAATCAGACAACAAAGGACAACGGTCTACAGCCATGTATAAAGTCTGGAGTCTGCTTTATAAAGGCCCTAGCACATTGCATTAACTCGACATTGGATCAACTAGAACACGGGTCAGCAAACTTTTAAACTGGAAGAGCCAGCCGCAATTAAAAAATAATATTTTTAATAATTATTTTAATCATCTTATGAAAAAACTGACCATAAATAGTCGATCACCGAAAACAATTAAAATATATTCAAAATTGAGGAAGTTATAAACATTTTAATGTCTTTCTGGACAGAGAGCGCACTATTACTTACAAATGACGTCACTTGCAAGTACCACAAACTCCATACTGACACTTACTTTGCGGGAAAGGGATAGATCATCCCTACCTAATTAAAAAAAAAATTTAACGCTTATATCTCAGAGCTTTAAGCCGATTTAAATAATCTCTTTAGAATACAACACTGTTATAAACTATCACGGTTGTTCACTAAAGTTATATGATTATTTACGGGATATTTACCGTGGTAAGGTTGTGGAATGAGCTCCCGATATTTCGGCGCAGTTACATGCACCATGTTCACGGGAAGACTGAAGAATACGGGTGGTTGGTCGAACAGTTAAAAAGTTAGGTGCAGATATAACGATCTACCCTCTTTCTTTAGAATACTTATATTACTAATTCATATAATTACATATTTTATTAAGGATATAATTTTCAATAAATTAAACACTTCTCCGATTGCCTATTAACCGTTTGATATAGTATAAATTAGTTTATTAAATGTAAGTAATAATATGCGTTACTGATAAATAACTTTACATACTGTTTAAAAATTGAATTTCCCGCCACACATGAGGTTGTCCACTACAAACTAACTACTGGCAATAAATAATCAATATGACTAAAATGTATCATTGAGTCTTATTATTTTTTTTTGTTTTAGTCTATCCGGTCCGTTGTCGAGTCGATGCAGTTTGCTTGACCTAGCAGTTTATACAAACTTGATGTCGATGGCTCTATCTCTATCTTGATGACGACATTCGCTTTTACCACCGAGTCGTGATTTCATTATGAGCTAGCCGTCTACCGCGTCTGTGGTAGGAAATGGCTGAAGCTGCATCGTACGTCTGCGACTCTGCGTCTACCTGGCTATATCTATGGATATATGAACTGTGTAGCATTTGAACTCGTAATCATTATCATTCTATCATGTCCCACTGCTTGGACAAGGAGGATGCGCCCTAATCCACCATATTGAAATATGGTGGATTAGCTCATAAATCACGAGTGAATCGGTTCCTTCTAGGCAAGCGTGCTCCAACGTAGACCGCATCATCGCTTAACATCAGGCGTGATGGTGGTCAAACGCAAGCCTATTATTTATAAAAAAAAGTTGGTGAATGTCATATATCATTGACATTTTTGAGATTCTTGGACATACCGGTTTCCTCACGATGTTTTCCTTTGCCGTTTTTTTGAGCGATGGCATTGAAACTGCACATTCATTATTTAATAAATTATTGGTGCAGTGCATAGGATCGAACTGGGTGCCGTCAGATTGTAAAGCGCACATGCTGCCGTTCGGCCACCATCGCTCGCATTAAAACTCGGTCCAGTCATATATGTTTTGCTCTGACAGTTGCAAAACATTGTTATAAGCTCCACATTTAAACGAACGATAATTTGTAATAACATATATCCCTTGCTAGCCTGATCTGAGGCTTTTTTTAAATTAAATAATAGGCTTGCATTTGACCGCCATCTCGCTCGATGATGCGGCCTATGACGGAGCATGCTTGCCTAGAAGAAACCGATTCACTCGAGATTTGAAGACACCCAGATTGTAAAATTTAAAAAGAGCTTAAATTTTTAAAAATTGTGTCATTACAAAATTTATTTTTTTATGTTCGAAACCGTAGAGACCTAAACACTAATAGGGATATTTTGTCCATACGACGGAGCACGCTTACTAGAAGAGGCCGATTCACTCGTGATTTTAAAACACCTAGATTGTAACTATCGGACAACTCCCATTCAGGCAGCACTTTGTACAGAACATAGCTCATTTGTACAGTTAGTGATTAAGAGGAAGGGTGGCGCACATATCGTATTCGTTAACCACTCGAGATGCATAGATATGAAATATACCCCCACCCCCACCCTTCTTTGTGCAGTCAGACGATGGTACGCTGGTTTGTAATGAAATCGCAGCACTCGATTTCGAAATCGCGGTACTTATCGGCCCACTATCCTAGTCGCGTAGGTAACAAAATGCTTCCTCAGCCCCCGCCAAGATAGAGCGACGATGTATTATGCCGCGCAAAAATCACGAGCCCCGCGGCGGGCTAGATCGCAAACTCGCGCAGGGCTGCGTTCAGGTGACGCGTCGAATCGCATCCATAGTCCAACTTCGCGTTCATAACATATTTACCTATAATTTTGTCGTTTTGTAGGGAGGAAATAATGTACGACACAGATAATGTACGACACGTACGCAATGTACGTGGAATGTCCACATCTAAACGAAGCTTCAGTTTTGAATTTTTATGGTCACCAATTACCATGCTGTACAAAATCGGGGTGTACATTATTAAACAGAGTCACTAATGTACGGCACGATATTGGGGTGTCTATAATGTACAACATGATATTTGCCGACACAATATTGTACGGCATGATAATGTACAGCATGATAATTGGTGTACATGTACATCGAATATCATGCTGTACGATCCATGTCGTACAATACTGGCCGTCAATTATCGGCCCGTGTCTATAAAGTACGGCAAAAAATTCACAGCCAGGATTGTACAGCCAGTAATCCATGTACTAGAAAGAAGTCCACGTTTTATCGGGCTGTACTATGCCGATGATGATGTATTATGCCGTACATTATCATGTCGTGCAATATGGGCCGTGTTTTGACGAAACGGGCCGAAAATTTACGACCGATAATGTACAACATGATAAAAGGTGACATCGCCCGTATTAGCTACATGTACATGTACATGGAATATCATGGTGTACATGTGGTGTCATAGGTTTGTTGTGGGTAGGAGCGTAAACACGATTCATAACGCTCTCGTTTTAATTTTACAAATTAATTAGAAAACAGTATTTATCTTTGACAAAAACAAGTAAAATGTGTTAATAAAGTGCAATCTCGCCTCGAAAACTATAAATTATGAGTGAATACGGTAAAATTTATCAAATGACGTAAACATTTTACTCGAACTGACCCATGGAATCGGGGTACGCGGTGTCGCCACTCACCGACGGCTCGTCATAAAGCCGCCCCTGCGTATTTATTATTATTATTTATTCTAGAATAGGTATAACTAATGTTAGTTTCAATATGTCAATAAATTATTCTGATTCTGATTCATGTACATGGAATATCATGGTGTACATTATCGCTTGTGCATTATTGGGCTGATCTGATAATGTACGGCATGATATTGCACGGCACGATATTGTACAACATGATATTCCATGTACATGTACACCAATTATCATGCTGTGCATTATTATGCCGTACAATATCGTGCCGTACATTATTGACTCTGTTTAATAATGTACACCCCGATTTTGTACAGCATGATAATTAAAGACCATAAAAATTCAAAACCGAAGCTTCGTTTAGATGTGGACATTCCACGTCGAGTGTATTAGGTACAAATTAGTGACAGATCCGACACAGAGCACCCCGACTTGAGTATATTAGGTTCGAAATGGGTCACAGAACCGACACAGAGCACCCCGACTCCACCTAGTCTTGTGGTTCCTACCCCCAGAGTGTATATAAAAAGCGCGGGAGCCAGAAGCTCAAGGGAAGTCCTGAGTGACACTCAGGGGCGACCGCAAGAGCTTCTGGCGGGAGCCCACCTGAAGTCAGACTTGAGTTGGTTAGGTTCGAAATGAGTGACAGATCTAACATAGTTGTACCCCTCTCTCTGCCTCACCACCAAAAAGTTTTAATGGTTCTCATATTTTTTGTATCTGTGACTATCTTACACTATCTTGTTCAAACGAAGCATGGAATCGACAGACGGCATAGACTCAACAGCCAATAAGAGCAGACATTTCAGCAAAATTAGCCAATAGGAAGATGCCACCTTTTATCATGTGGACTTTTTTCTAGTACATGGATTATTGGCTCTAAAATCCTGGCTGTGCATTTTTTGCCGTACTTTATGGACACGGGCCGATAATTGACGGCCAGTATTGTACGACATGGATCGTACAGCATGATATTCGATGTACATGTATACCAATTATCATGCTGTACATTATCATGCCGTACAATATCGTGTCGGCAAATATCATGTTGTACATTATAGACATCCTACATATACATGGAATATCATGTTGTACAATATCGTGCCGTGCAATATCATGCCGTACATTATTTGATCAGCCCAATAATGCACAAGAGATAATGTACACCATGATATTCCATGTACATGTACACCACGATATTCCATGTACATGTACATGTCATCATCATCATCAACCAGAAGACGTCCACTGCTGAACATAGGCCTCCCCCTTTAACCTCACTCTGAACGACAGAGTGCCTTTTGCATCCTCTGGATGCCCGCGACTCTCACAATGTCGTCGGTCCATCTAGTGGGAGGCCTCCCTATGCTGCGTCTTCTGGTTCGTGGACAGATTGTTCAGTTAGGTAAGTCCAACTTAGGCAAAGAGGTCGCCCGAAGAATCCAACTCGGATGGGCAGCGTTCGGGAAATTGCGTGACATCTTCTCGTCCAAGATACCAGTGCCTCAAGACGAAGGTCTTTGACCAGTGTGTGTTGCCAGTGATGACATATGGTACTGAGACGTGGTCCTTAACTGTTGGCCTTTTGGAAAAACTCAGAGTCACACAGCGGGCACTGGAGAGAGCTATGCTCGGAGTTTCTTTGCGCGATAAAATCCGAAACGTGGATATTCGCCAAAGAACCAGAGTCACCGACATAGCTGTTAAAATTTGCAAGTTGAAGTGGCAATGGGCAGGCCACATCGCTCGAAGAACCGATAACCGATGGGGAAGAAAGGTTCTGGAGTGGAGACCACGAACCGGACCATGTACATGTACCTAATACGGGCGAGGTCACTTTTTATCATGTTGTACATTATCGGTCGTAAATTTTCGGCCCGTTTCGTCAAAACACGCCCCGTATTGCACGACATGATAATGTACGGCATAATAATGTACAGCCCGATAAAACGTGGACTTTTTTCTAACACATGGATTATTGGCTGTAAAATCTTGGCTGTGCCTTTTTTGCCGTACTTCATAGACACGGGCCGATAGTTGACGGCCAGTATTGTACGACATGGATTGTATTGCATGATATTCGATGTACATGTACACCAATTATCATGCTGTACATTATAATGCCGAACCATATCGTGTCGGCAAATATCATGTTGTACATTATAGACACCCATTGGTGTACATTTACATGAAATATCATGTTGTACAATATCGTGCCGTGCAATATCATGCCGTACATTATCAGATCAGCCCAATAATGCACAAGCGATAATGTACACCATGATATTCCATGTACATGTAACTAATACGGGCGATGTCACCTTTTATCATGTTGTACATTATCGGTCGTAATTTTTCGGCCCGTTTCGTCAAAACAGGCCCGTATTGCATAACAAGATAATGTACAGCCCGATAAAACGTGGACTTTTCCCACGTACATAGATTATTCCCTGTACAATCCAGGCTGTGCATTCCTAGCCGTACTTAATAGACACGAGCCGATAATTGACGACCAGTATTTTACGACATGATTTGTACAGCATGATAATTAGTGTACATGTACACCAATTATCATGCTGTACATTATCATGCCGCAGAATATCGTGTCGGCAAATATCATCTTGTACATTATAGACAGCCGCGGCATGTAGCTATCTGACTGTAAATCTCCGCACCGCTCCACGCCGACTCAGTCAGACGCTATGACTGACTAATCACTAGGCATAATATATTTACGTAGCTCTTACTGTTTACTAATCAACACCTACCTACACATATACTCAAGGCGCTTGCAGTTGCTACTTGTTACTTGTACTACGCATCATCTGCAAGCACCTTTAGGCACCTACCTACTTGCAAACCTACCTACCTACCTACTGTAAAGTGGTGCCTAGGAAGTACCTTCTATGTACGTACCTAATATGTTTTATAATAGGTACCTTCCACGCAAATAAATAAATAACTGATTGATACACAATTACTCCAGTTAGTACAATAACGCAACGAAAACTAATACCTACTTATTAAATTCCTAGGTAGTTTACAAAAATTTATACTTACATAGGGAATAAAATCTCACTTACCAAATTTTTTTCAATCGTGTCCTCATTTTCAATTTCGAAGATTTCTTTTTCTGACTATTACTTCCCATTGCGAACAGATAGCGGGGGGAGCGCAACGACAAACCAACACAGGTCCGACCTCATTGACGCCTGGCGCGGGTCTGAGCGCAGTGCGCGCGCTAATTTACGCGACCTTTTTACGTTTTTAATTTCATTAAAAAACTAACGAACAAACTATCAAAAATCTATCCAAATGAAAGAGTGTTGAATATAATTACCTTTCAGTACATGCAATTTCCAAGCTGTTACGAGCTTTTATTAGAGCAAAAAACGGGAAAAAAAAACGTCAATTCTACTAAATAGACTTTGTTTCGTTATTTTTTTTGATCGAGGAAAGTTTATTCTATCGTGTTTTGAACCAAATCATAAAGTCAAACATAGATGCATCTTTGACATGTATTTTTTTCCGGCTCAAATATTGTTATTTAACTATTTAAAAATGATTAATAACCCGTCAAATTAGGTATAACCCCCCGTTATACTTTAGTTATTTATGTTACATTTCCATTATTAGACCCAGGGCTGTGTGACATAAAAAGGTATAACACTGTTTTAAACTATCACGGTTGTTCACTAAAGTTATATGATTATTAACGGGATATTTACCATGGTAAGGTTGTGGAATGAGCTCCCGATATTTCGGCGCAGTTACACGCACCATGTTCACGGGAAGACGGGAATATCGGGAGCTCATTCCACAACCTTACCACGGTAAATATCTCGTTAATAATCATATAACTGAATTTTTCACATAAATTTTGAGGTTATGGGAAAAAAGTGTGTCAACAAAAATTTGTAGATTTTTGTAGTACCTACAACTATATAACTTTTTTCCATAAGACTTGTAGTTTTGCCGGAAATTGAGATAAACCGTTTTTTACCCTTAACCCCCCCCCCCCCCCCCCCCCACTTCCCGACCTCAGCTCGTCCGTAATTTGAAAGGGTGCTATTACGTCACTCGATTCAGGCGTTTGTTTAAAGTCAAAATACTGCTTTAGCTTATATATCTACTGTGTCATCGGTGACCATACTAAAACATACTTTAAGGTAATCGAAGTTACATGATTAAGGATTAACTATTAAATTGTTATAGAATAGTATTATAATATTATTATTATTATTTTATAAATATTGGAGTACGGGTCATTCTTGACGTTTAAGGCGTAAGCGAATGTCAAATGCTTAGAGCATAGATGGCACGTTTAATGTCATACAATATTATGAACTTGCGTTATCCACGCCATACTGTTTATATCTGTGGTTGGTGTGCAAACGTGCAATTATTCTGCGTACTTAGGAATATGTAGTCTGTGGAGAGATAGATATAACCTGCTTCTCAAAATTGATGTACGTAAGTAGTATACGTGCTATTTCCTGGACTTGCCTGAATTTGACCTTTTCAACATAATATATCTCCGAATGAAGTCCGCAATTAACTACCTATTTGAAAATTGGTTTCACGATAAGTAGGTAGGTACTTACCTATTTCTAAACTCTCGAGTTTTAAAGATAAGAAAAGGCCCTTCTTTAAGTATCTAACTACATTAATATTATACCTACATAATTGTACCTACCAACTAAACTAAAATTAAACTATTAAACTACTAGCTGCACCGCGCGGTTTCACCCGCGTAGTGATGATGATGATGATGAAAAGTAGCCTATGTCACTCTCCATCTCTTGAATTATACCCATGCAAAAAATCAGGTCGACCCGTTGCTCTGTTGCTGCGTGAAAGAGGAAGGAACAAACAAACCAACAAACTTTTCGCATTTATAATAGGTAGTTAGGTAGACCTATTATATATATAGACCTATGATGATTAACTAAAATTAATTCTCAAGTTCAAGGGACATGTTTGTACGAAACATTATGTCTACTTAGCATTTAGCCACTTGTCGACCGGCCTTGCGGTCTAAAATAAACATAGGACAAGGGTTACCATATAAAATGTTAAGTCCAGACAAAACTGGACTATTTCACCGACAAATAACCGACACAATAATAACCGACAATGCAAATCACTTCAATGACGGTATTCGATATTTGGGATCATCGCTGTTGAAAAAGTGATATGGCTTTGACGTTGACTTCTGACAGTTGCGCAACTATTTTTTTTATGAGTAATGCCGCCGGTTGCTAGTGACGGTTGCTTTATATATGTGCTATAAGACCTTGCTTTCTGCCAAATTTCATGATTCTAGGTCGTCGGGAAATACCCTATAGGTTTTGATTCCCTTCACACATCACATCATCAGCCATTAAATATCCACTGCTGAACAAGGCCTCCTTCTTAGAGAGGGGTGTTGCCATAATCCCCACGCTTGGCAGGTGGCTCGGAGATCGCAGTACGTTCACCGTGTACTAACAGGACGCTGCTGCCCATCCTCCTGTGGTTCTGGTCGCAGTTTTAGGACATACCCGGGTCCCGGGTTGATTCCCTTGCGAGCGTCAAAATATGCGGCATAAACGGTCGTATCTTGTAATTACGACTTTGAAGTAGGTATATTTTTTTACAGCTCCGGCAAGTGATTGCTGACCTAAGTTATATGATTATTTACGGGATATTTACCGTGGTAAGGCTGTGGAATGAGCTCCCGATATTTCGGCGCAGTTACATGCACCATGTTCACGGAAAGACTGAAGAATGCGGGTGGTTGGTCGAACAGTTAAAAAGTTAGGTGCAGACATAACGATCTACCCTCTTTCTTAGTCTTTTGCTACGGTTATCACTGGAACTCGAACTCGAACCTAAGTCCCGACAAAACACACTCACTGTATCACTACGTATAGTATTTTGAACACATTTTGAACGCGAGTTTTTATTTTTAAGGCAACCTAATACTGGATTCCACGCACTGGCGAGTTGAAAACCATCACCTCGATTGAAATTCTGGCATTTCGAGATCTTAATAGTTTCCTTTACTAGCCTTGGTATGTAATGGCGTTCGGTGGACAACCGTGAACAACCGCGAAAGTTTAAAACAGTGCTGACCTAAGTACCTATTTGACATTAATTTTAAGTTGATAGCTTTACGCGTTCCTGAAAAAAAAGGTCTTGAGAGACATAACATAAAAAACGGGTCATTTTTGCACACACGATCATCTGACCCCAAACTAAGTAATGCTTGTGATATGGCTGCCAGAGACTGATATACATACATATATAGTTTTAAATACATACTTAAATAGACATTAACAACCAGATATACAACAAACACAAATGTTCATCACATAAATGTTTGTCCTAGGTGGGAATCGAACCCACGTCCTCATGCTCAGAAGGTAGGTTCACTACCAACTGGACCAACGGGCTATCCAATGAAGTGAGGGAACTCTAATAAACAAAAATTTCCGAAAAAATCTGGACAGATGGTAACCCTACATAGGCCTAACTTGTCCGCGTTTTGTTTTCACTTAGTATAACGTAGGTAAGTTATGTCTTGTAACGCCGACCCTCTGCGGGATAGTGGCCTTGTTTATTCTATGTTATTGAATATCTAGCATTTATAAAAATTTACAACACTGCGTACCTACAGGGTGTAAGGGAAACACTCTCGAAGCCAAAAGAAGGTAATTCATCATCATCATCATCACCCAGAAGACGTCCACTGCTGTACATAGGCCTCCCCCTTTAACCTCCACACTGAACGACAGCCTGCCTTTTGCATCCACTGGATGCCAGCGACTCTCACTATGTCGTCGGTCCATCTAGTGGGAGGCCTACCTACGCTGCGTCTTCCGGTTCGTGGTCTCCACTCAAGAACCTTTCTTCCCCATCGGTTATCGGTTCTTCGAGCGATGTGACCTGCCCGTTGCCACTTCAACTTGCAAATTTTAACAGCTATGTCGCTGACTCTGGTTCTTTGGCGAATATCCACGTTTCGGATTTTTACGCGCAAAGTAACTCCGAGTATAGCTCTCTCCATTGCCCGCTGAGTGACTCTGAGTTTTTCCAAAAGGTAATCAAGTATTCAATCAATCAAGGTAATCTTGATCAAGTCACCTTACAAAAAAATATCAATATAGGTTCAGCCATTTGGCACAGACAGATACAAATGCACCCCTCTTTGCGTCGGGTGTAAAATAATCATTAGGTAGGTAGGTGTAAACTCGGTTCACGGTCTGTAAATAAATCACTTAGGTACCTAATACCTACCTAAGCGTCTTACACACATAAAAAAATACAATCGAATTGAACCTCTTTTTGTTGAAGTCGGTTGAAAACTAGCACCCTTACAATGTTTCAAATTGATCTGTCAACCTCCCTGACGGAAATTATTGATGACATTTTAAAATTATTTTAAGCATTGTTTAAGTTAAGTAACGTTTTTTAGTAAAGCCGTAGATTATCGCAGTTAAAACTACAAGGCACAGCTAGTTTTATATTTATTCAGTTAGTACTTTTTACCTGAGAACAGTGAGAACTAAGACTAGGTCTTTATTCCAGAAAAAAATTATAGACCAATACAACTTTTAGATTATTCTATCAGTTGCACAACCAAACAATGACGTACCGTCTACAAAAAACCTACCTATAGATGGTAGGTAGGTAATTATTTGATTTCACACAAATATACAATACGTATAATGACGTGAATATTTTTACACGCCCGTGGCAATGACCGCCGTTGACGGTCGGTTCACGGCCGTTTATAAAAGATACCTACATTGCGTTAAAAAAAACGATTTTATCCTTCCACAACTACCTACTTAAATGTACCTAAAATTGATTCTTTGACACGCACACAGACCCACTTGACGGATGCACCCGCACACGTACACCCTCGAAAAATAAATGAAATAGGGAGAAACAGGAGGGCGGTACCCACACAGGCGTATTGCACACACGCGCAACGCAGGGCGAGCGACCGAGCGAGAGGGCGCCGCGGTCGTTCAGTCTCGCGCCGACCGCCATACGGGCTCGACGTCCGTGGTTTCAGACGACCCGATCGGAAAAATAAACTAGTTTTGTTCCGGCACTACCGAATCTCTGTGCTACGCTGTTATTAACGTGTTTGTGGACTATTATTGTGTACTGTGAATCTTATCTAACGTGAACGGTCAGTATCTCCGTCGAATGCGGCGTTTCGACAACACATGTTCCTTGTTTACATCTGTAGTTATAGACGACATGTGTTTCGTTTTTTCCTAGCCCTCTGCTTAGGGGTTTATTAATACTCGAATAGTCGACGAGTATGAATCATGGCGGTACCCACATTGAAATAAGTCGTTTCTATTTCCAGATAAACTGTTGGAATTGATTGGGAGCCGTTGACGTTGTGTTGTAACCAAGTTGTAACAAAGGTTTACATTGTCGGAAGGTGAACGATCTTCATTCGACCCGCCAGGTATGTTTGAACAAGATATTCTATTCAGTTTCATTCGTCCGTTTGAACAACACCGGCCGGTTGGAAAACGAACGTTTTTAAATTTCAAATTTGGAATCATGACCATAGATTACCCGCAGTCTCGCATGACTAATTACGAATTTGAAATGCCTACAACGTATCTGTCGCACGGAAACAGTCGAGTCGTTTTTGTGTCATTGACCCCATTGTCCGAGCTTAAGTAGGTGCTATTTTTTGTGCAACCGGTTCGTTACTTACGTAACGTTTATCCGTATTCTCGTATGTAATTAAACTATTGTATTGCATGCCAGAGCGTGGATTAAACTTGTGTGCCTTACATAATGGTTATAACCTTTTATTTGACATTTGATTTGAAGCCTTTCAAATCGCCTGATTGTCGGTTAGGTAGGTAGGTACATACTTGTTGCTTCCGACCGATTTGAATAAGCTCGAACCGAGCGGTAGTAAGATGTATTTTCGTCCGTCTGTTTTCAAACAAAAGATATTTTTATACCTACTTTGTTGTTGTGGCCAAAGATCGATTTATTTACGACAGATCTGACACAGATATCCCGGTGATGATTTATTGCCTACGCCCAAACTGTAGCGGTATCATGTTTTTTAATTGTTTGTACAGAGAATCATTTTTAAATATCTAGTTTCTTCAAGAAATGTTGTAAGAAGTAATAAGCTACCCACATAGAGGTAAATTAGCCTCCTACACAATTCGTGAAGTCAGCGACATAGCCTAGGTAGGTAACTACTTACCTACCCAGACCATGTGTCAAAATAGGCACAAAATGCGGTAGGTAAGGGTAACACACATCTTGGATAGGTATATGTGTAGGTATTTATATTTTGTTCACTTTATAGAGAGCTCTGACAGCTGCACTAATTTGAAAAAAACTATAAGCAAATAGGTATAGGTAGGTTATTTATTATTAGGTACCTATAATCCGCCAGTAAACGTCCGCTACTGAACGAAGGCATCCCTCTGTTGTTGTTTTTTTTTTCATGACCATGGATGCAAAGTTCTTCGGTTATAAATTTTAATCAAGTTTACATAGTCTTAAATAGCGTCAAACAAGTCATACCTAGTCAGAGTCAAGCAAAGTAAGTCACGGTCAAGTCAAACTCATGCCCCAGTAAAGTGGTGGAGGCTTTACAGGAAGCTTCTATGGAGTTTAGGACACAACATCACTTTACTAAAGCGTGACTTGGACTTGATCGTGACATAGGTACCTACATACCTACTTTGTTTGACAATATTTAATAAAACTTGAAAATAGGTAGGTATTATATTATTTAACACTGGCAAGACGTGGGACGTTAAACACTTCTCAAGAGGAAAAGAGAGGGTAGGTACCTACTTAGTCGTAATTCTATTTTTAAAAGTTATGATTTTATTGTTTATTTATTGGTGTTACCGACCTAATAAAATAAATAGATAAATAGGTTTTCCCTCTGTCATGTGGCATATGAATATAATAAATAATACCTACCTACCTAGGTATATTCACGTGAAAATACCTACATTATGCCCTTGGGTTTGACAAAGGAACCGCCTAAGTACCTACCTGCTAGGCCTTTATTGATGTATCCGAGTGAACAAGGGTCTTCGGAATCCATAAATTAATACCGGGCGATAAGACTTACACTCCGTCCAAGTTTATTTTTTCTCTGACAGCTGCAGTATTTTGTAAAAAACTAATCGAAAATGTATACCTACCTACCTAGTTTGATAATTTTTTCTAAGTTTTTGAACGTAATATTTTAGTTGATAAGCTGTGACGGTAAACATTTAACTTTTTGACCGCACGAAGAGAGGTCTCTTGTTCTAATGGGACAAGTCTGCGTTTGTATGTGTGTTTATATGTATGTATATTTTTCGACGATAACTTGGGTAGTAATTTTTAAACTATCGCGATTTGAACACATGTTTTAAATGTTTATAGGGACTTATCACGTATTATTTAATTTAGGTTAAAAAAAATGTACCTTTCGCTCGACGTTTCGACCATGTTACAATGGCCGTGGTCACTAGCTGACTGAAAACTGCGGGTGAGTCCGGCGAGAAGAGCGGGTGTTTTGTTCTCCTACCCTCACTTGATCTTGAAAAATCGCAGGGGGCTTGATAACTTGGGTACTGTGGATCGGTTGATACTTCATCTCTTCTATATCTCTTCTCTTCATCTCTACGGCTTTGATCATAGGTACCTATAGCTTTGGATTTAAAAAATCTGTCATGAACTGAAAAAGCGGAGAATTAAACACGTATTGCACACACTGACATATTCTTACTAGTTAGTTCTACAGGGCACACATCAATATTGATCCGCAGATAGGGTTTGGGAATTCCTGAAAATTTCTAAGTCCCGGGACACGAGACAGCCTAGGTACAAATTTCCGGGACTTCGAGACTTAAGATTTTTTTAAGAGGTGTCAGCCTGTATGAAAAATTTTAATTGAGTAAATTTCTGGTAAAAAGTATTAAAAATGTTTTTTTTTTTTAATCAACATTTATTTTCGCTTAAGGCGATAAGGCCGCCCATTATACTGCCGTATATTTTTTTTTTTTTTTTATGTTAGTTTAAGTTTAATTTGTATTTTTGGCGTGTAATAAAGAAATATTGTATTGTATTAAACAGAAATTTGTTTCTTTATAAATTTTACGTTTATTTCAGTCTATTGTAAGAGCTAAAAGGTACATTCATAACTTTAACGGGATACTGTAGGTACCTAGGTACCTATAACACTTCTATTTATTATTTTTACAAAGTTATTGCAACTGTTATAAAATACTTTGGACCGAGTATAAGTACTTGATCATCGCTAAAATCATAACAGATTCTAGGTAGGAGCAGCTGATTAGTGACAGAAGTGTTATTGTTTGTTTAATTCTATTTATTTATACAATGCATGGTTGATAAGTATATTACAATGTACCTACCACATGGTTTAAATACCACATTAGGTATTTATTGTGTTATGAATCACATTTATTACCTAACAAAAATAGCGTCGTCTGCCCCATAGAAGTACCTCAATGACAATATATAATCCCTTGTCTGCTCATCCTATACCATGCATAAGCCAAGGTTCTAACAAGTCAACCTAAACTATTTGAGGATAATACAGATGTAAGACATGATGTCGCGTCCGTCACGGCATACAAGTCTGTTTTACTGCCAAGGCGAGCCAATAGATGTTTCACATCAAAAATAATGTGTACTTTACAATTTATTTTGACTATTTGAATATACCTACATACACCTACTTATTAATTACAAAGTTTCATCAAAATCAGGTCAGTAGTTTTTGAAAATTTAAGTAGACTAGTCAAAGTATTGTAGATGCCGGGAGCCGATTAAGTACCTATAGTAAACGCATTACCATGTGAGTCGTTAGGTCATAAATCAATTGTCTGTCTATCTCTCTCGCACCCACATGTCATATCTGTCTATCTCGCTCGCACTTACAGGTCTTATGGTATGACGTTTATGGCCCTACGACTCAGTTGGTAACGCGATGACTTTAGTACCTACATTATTGTTTTGTTGTTATTTCACTCTCCCTTATTTACATTACCATTTTATACGTAAACGTTGGCAAATTATTCAAAAGCGCGAGTTCTCAAAGTGTATCGGGGTTGCTATTACACTTCTGAACTTATCTTTAATTAAATGCTAAACCCTCGTCGACCCTCTTGATTGATTATCTACTCTCGTAGGCGAATAATTCGTCAGTGCTCAAGGGTTGCGCTTCTGGAAGATCTTTATAATCTTTGGATATCATGTTGTTGGGATAGTTCTGATATTGGGGATACATGTTGGGACTAGACGATCCATGAAATGTCAGGTCAAATTTTAAATGTATCTTTATATTATTATTTACCATTTCTGCTTGTCACAATAAGTATGCGAAATTACGGAGACTTTATTTTAGAGACGTAGGTAGTAGTAGGTACCTATTATATATATTTTAAAACGATAATTACTGGCCCGATTGTGATAAAACTTGGTATGTATATTCAAAATAACAATATTCACACTTGTAACTAGTACTTAATTTATTTTGAAAAACGTTAATTTAAAAAAAAATTCCCTATTTAAAAATAATAGGTACCTGCCAGACAACTACTAGTACAAACTGCAAAAAAAAAATCAATATTGAAAGACAAACTTAACTTTGTAGTGGACAATAAGGTTCTTCCATACATTCCAACTACAAAATGACAGTTTGTAATAGAAAAACAATTATTGTTAAATGATATAACTTAAAATTTATTACTTTCGGATTTATTCCTTTACATATGCTGTGAGACCTTGCCTCTTGCCAAATTTCATGATTCTAGGTCAACGGGAAGTACCCTATAGGTTTGATTGTCTTGTGAAATCGCAAAATATGCGACATAAACGGTCATATCTTTTGATCGTGTAAACTTACAAGTTTGATTTTTTCACAGCTGAAAGAAAATGTAGATTAGAGATTTTGATTTAAATTTCAACTTGATATGTTTATGCGTTCCTGAGAAAAAGGGTCTTGACACACGGACAACAAAGTGATCCTATAACGGTACGGAGGCCTAAAAACTGATCTCAGGTGCTCTGACAATGACTTTTCTGCTGCTTACCTTTCTATGTAACCTTGCATAGAGTAATGCCCATTAATTTTCATCATTGGCAAGAGGGTTATAAAAAACGTTGCGGTTAAAAACTAAGAGACGTGAAATTTGGAATGATTCCAATACCTCTCCATTCATTCCTTTGTTAGCCGGACGGAAGTATAAATTCTGTTAGATTCAAAAATTCTTCATTTGACTTCTGTTTCCGGAAGCGGGGCGCGGGGATAGTCTTAAAATAAATCGTACTACCGACGCGCCATGGGTTTACCCGGGACATTGTACCTAGTCAGGTATTCCAAATATTGTTTAGATAGTGAAGTGAAACTATAAACGTGTCAAATTAACGGTTCCGGAAGTTATAGCTGGTAAAACCGTGCTGTTACTAGTTAGTAAACAATTTTATCAAAGCTACATTTAGGCATTTTTTAATTTCTTGACATTTCAGTTTGTCGATAGCTGTGACACACATAGTTCTATACTAATTGGGTACTAAGTCGATCTTCGACTAAAATAAAATGAATGGACGGGCCATAACCATTGAACTTATTCAGTAAAAACGAGTCAAACCGTCGGACATATACTTCAACACTTAATTATAACCATGTCCATTAGTTACATAAAATAGATAGCTGTTTTTTGTTGCGTTTTTACACTTCGGGAAAGCACACGAGGGCATTATTTTGTCAGATGTTTCGTTATCATGTAACAAAAGTCATGTGTCGCACTTCCTACAGCTAGACACGAACTGAAAAGAAGTGAGCGCCGGCGCTCATTTTGTAATCTTCAAAAATGCGCTTCTTCTGGGCCCGTCCATTCACTTTATTTTACCCGAAGTCGGTAATGAAATAGATAACGTAGATTGGGAAAGTAGGTATTGAGCTACACCGTGAAACTTGGTTAGAAAAGTAATCTATTAATTTTTGTTTCGTGTTCCCGAATATTTGTAAGTATATTTTTTTAATTACGTACCTATATAGTTAAGTATTTATCTTTTGTATTTATTTTGTTTTTATATTTAACTAGCGACCCGCCCGCCCGGCTTCGCACGGGTGTAATTTACGTGCGAAGCCGGGGCAGGTCGCTAGTAATATATATATAAACCTTCCTTGAAAATGTATCTAACTGATGGTGAAAACCGCATCAAAATCCGTTGCGTGGTTTAGGAGGAGTTAGCGGCCATACAGACATACAGACAGACGCGGGAAGCGACTTCAATTTATACTATGTAGAGATATATAAAAAGTAAATTACACAACACGGGATTTCTCGATAGCAAAGTCGTAGCTAGGTAATTATGACATTGATAACTGCAAATACAAACACTTGAAAAGCACTATTCTGGACCTAAACCGGTTAAAATAGCGTTGACAGTTGGCTTGCTTATAATTTCACACTATCATAAACAAAAAATAATGTCAAGGTCATTGCCAGTATTTTTTAGAAACTGCTTTGTAATTATTACTGTGCTAGTATTTTTAAACCTATTTTTATGTGAAAATATATCGAAGTTCTATTTCGGAATGCTTCTCTATCTCTTCTCTATCTCTATCTCTACATAGTATAAATTGAAGTCGCTTTCCGCGTCTGTCTGTCTGTCTGTATGGCCGCTAACTCCTCCTAAACCACGCAACGGATTTTGATGCGGTTTTCACTATCAGTTAGATACATTTTCAAGGAAGGTTTATATATATAACTAGCGACCGGCCCCGGCTTCGCACGTAAATTACACCCGTGCGAAGCCGGGCGGGCGGGCCGCTAGTAGAGAATAAAGTTTAGTTGAATAATTATGGGGAGACCCTTGATGAGACCGAACTAAACGCATTATTAGAAATTATAATTTTATAATTTGTTCCGAAAAGTACAATTGTCTTGATTAAGAGTAAATACCACATAAAAGATTATTTTTTGTTTACATTAGAACGGCTGTCGAGGCATTTTTGTAAGAAATTTGTTGTAGCCAGCTCCTTCAATATAAACGAAACGTCAGTCATTCGAAATCAGTTAGCAACTGTGATGCGGAGTTCGACGCGTTTTTTTAAATAAGAATGTTCAATCAAGGTTCACTCTTAATGCCTGGTAAAAGATTTTCCTTCTCATTTCCGTTCTTTTTACTTCTCTTTACTGTCATCATCATCGGCCAGAAGACGTCCACTGCTGAACATAGACCTCCCCCATTAACCTCCACACTGAACGACAGCGTGCCTTTTGCGGCCACTGGATGCCAGCGACTCTCACAATGTCGTCGGTCCATCTAGTGGGAGGCCTCCCTACGCTGCGTCTTCCGGTTCGTGGTCTCCACTCCAGAACCTTTCTTCCTGTTCTCTTTACTGTGGTGTCTGTGGTAAATACTATATAAGTTCATTCTGGGCCAACGTGCGCCGCATCAAGGTGTGGCCAAAGCAAAACTTTATAGAATAATAAAAAAATATTTTAGGAAAAAGTCCACTGCCCAGCTACGCTTTGCACGCATGACAGCGCTATGTCGCCGTCAAACCACATCCTCGGACGTTTAATGAAAGGGCCAGCCTGACAATTATGGACAATCATTCAATTAGCTGCATATTAGGGCTGGCATCGTAACGGTTGCCATGGCAACGAATAATATAAAAATATCACTTTTGTACACGCAAGTCTGTCGTCTATACCTACAATATTATAAAGAGGAAAGATTTGTATGTATGTTTGTAACGAATTGGCTCAAAAAGTACTGGACTGATTTTAAAAATTCTTACTCCATTTGAATGCTATATTATCACTGATTAATATAGGCTATATACTATACCCGTGTGGAGCCGTGGCGGACCGCTAGTCTATTATCAAAATGGATTTTCTCATACCATTATTATTGATAATTACTGCATTTTTATAATTATATTTGCAAATAAAAACCACTGATTGTCTTTATATATATAAAAATTAATGCATATAGTTATTTTTCTACCTATTTTTATTTTATTGGTTTTACAACTTTTTTTAATGCGGGCCAAAACTATGTGGTCTCTTTCCGGTATAAATCGAACTGCTAGCCATGTTAGATTTTAAACACTTAGACCACTTGGATTTATTTAGTAATTTACTAACTCAAAAAGCTAACTAACTCCTTTGATTCCCTTCCAAGTTGTCTAAAAGTCAAGGCCTTTTTTTCCTAATATACCTTCCGACTCTTTGACGTTTCAATTTCAGTATGATTCTTCTAAAGATCTAAAGGAACACTCGTTTGAGATTGAATTTGATGGAATAATTGGGCTTGGGTTCGCTCGTTCATAAAATTTTTGAGAAAAATACTCTGGTATTATTTAAAAATAACAGGGCTACTTTTTATATTTAAGAATCAGATAATTTACTTATTAAGAGCAAAAAGTAACAAATGTTACGCTTTGCGACTATTATTAATCACATTTACGAGACCTGAGAAACGGAATCATCAGTCACCGAAGCGCGTTTTTCTATCCACCTTCCCCTTTTTGATTCCTACCACCGGCCAGCCTAGAAAGGTCCCTCATTCACTTTAATTACTCCCTCATTGTAGCCTGAATAAGTGACAGGCAAGAGGCAGGGCGTATCAAATTATAGCGGGCAGACAAAAATTCTCAGAGTTAGTATAGTCATTGGCCATGTCTCTACATCCCCTTTTTTTCTTTGTTCAAGGAGCGTAACGCCACGCAAGTTGGTTCTCATGCCCGTGCCTCGTTCGGACTGATTTAGTACTGGAATGAGTCATGGGTGTAGAAGTAAAATTAGTCATACGCAGCTCTTTGTTCAATCGGGCCTCTGATCATTGTTTACGCGTTTAACATCGCTTTACTTAGCTTCCTACGCCTTTAACGTGTTATTGAATATACAATACTTCCAATGAATTTTCAACTCGGTGAACTATTTGAATGGGTATCTGAACGTAAAATAGGTTAATCAATTCTTGATTGGTTCTCAACGTCGAGTTTGAGCATTGATTTATTCGTATCGTATCGAAGTACATACGTAAGCACTTTTGTATCTCCAGTCTGTTGCCAAGTTTTTGAAATGTAAACATTGCGTACGGTAACGTTTAAAATTAAAACTACGCCATACTCCTTCCACTGACCGCTTTATCAAAATCCGGTCACGTACACGTTTCTTTCTAGAATCTTCTGAACAGATCTGTGAGAGCGTTGACTAGAGGCTTTGTTTTTTGGGCTTATAGCGTGACGAATCTCCTTTTACTTATTGTCACGTCCGAGTTATAAATATGGTGCGTTCAAGCGCTTACAGTTGAATGCAGTCCATATTCAAACGAACCTCGGTACTTGCGTAGTCGAGAATTTCTTAACTATCTGAACCGCCTTCGGTAGGTAAGCGGTGAGCGTTAACCTTGTTGATAATGTTGCTTACATATCCTTGTTCCGCAAACATACCTTTCTCGGTATCTGTAAACGATAGTGTTGTTCGATTTGAAACAGTTCAACAGTTCCCAAGTTTGCGTTTAAATCCGCTGCTAATGGTTTCTTGTTTGACTCGCTAATGTGGTAACTGGTAACGTGTGTGGTCGAGTTTGGACGTGTCATTTGTGCTGTTTGAATTGTCTGCTAACTATAAGGCTAATAAATCAACGTCCGGTAAGATTAGTGTTGCCAAAGACAAAACTGGTTCTTAAATATACCTTCAAATCTAATAAAGATGTCAAAATTCTTGCAGTACTGAATGCCCCAATACGTGCCCCATGTTCGTAGTGTGATCAAAGTGTCAACCTGACCTTTGCAATGTTATTCTTCAGGGACTTTGCAAATTTTTCTTGGAAAGTTGAGAGTAATGTCAATGATGTTGAATTTTAGGGTTTTCAATACTAATATTATAAAGAGGAAAGATTTGATTGTTTGTTTGTTTGTTTGCATTGAATAGGCTCTGAAACTACTGAACCGATTTGAAAAATTCTTTCACTGTTGAGATGCTGCACTATCCCCGGTTGACATAGGCTATATATTCCGCCTTCGCCCGTGCGAAGCAGGGGCGGCCTACTAGTATTTAATAAAAAAGAACCCTAAAGTTACATGTATATTGTTGGATAATTTATAATGTATGTTATGCACATTTAATTAATAAGACAGCCATATTTTTAGTTTAGTTGTCACCCTCTCAACGTAAAAATTGACATAAGTTTCGCTAAAACTGAAATGTGACGTCATGTTAATCAATAAAATGATATCTCGATTAGAACTGGAATCAAAGATTTCCCATAAAACAAGGATAACTAGTTGCCAAATTTGGCGTAACATAAAAAAGTAAAATGAAGTCACGTTTTCCTATACCTATTAAATAATTAGATATGGCTATTGTTCAATAGTCAAAAACGTTTTTTGTTCAACATTATCAAGCACAGATCAGATACGTTTACAATTCTACATTGTCAGACGTTTCCTGTGCCCATAGAATATTTAGTAGGTACACTCTGTGACTAGAATTCCGTTCTAACGCCCACTATTATTTCAAAACTTCACATTAATGATTTCTTAACCATTGTGCCTCTTTTACATAGCAATGACCACGGTTCGAGCTGTTATACGCGTACAATTTGTGTTTTAACATCGGGTTTGTCTGTCAGTGATGTCTCGAACACTTCTCGAGTGTTTTAAGTTTGAGATACGAGCATGAAAATGTAAGAACAGCTGAAAGTATATCAAAGAAATAAATAAAACCTCCAAGTTCACAGATAAAGTACCTTCTAGGAACCAAGACTCAAGATAAACACAAACATGTTGTAATCCACACTTTAGTAGCCCGCATTAAAGTCGTAAATTCACCAAACCGGGTCCCACTAAAAAGATTAAGAACCTTAGCTCCGCAGGAACAAACGTTCTTTATCTCTGTTGTTTGTACAAGTGGGAGAGGGACGGCGAACGTTCCGGCTAGTGAAAACGGCGTAAGCTAACGTACAGACTCACGCTCGGAGTTGATGACCGCCACACCGACAGCGAAGGCCGCACAATCGGTCAGACAACCAAATGTCACGGTCGGCACAGGGCTGCGTCACAGACGAAAAAACGTGACTCGGGTCAACACGTCCTGCAACTGCTTAAGTTCATAAGCGCAGCGAACCACCTAGAACAAACTGTTTATTCTGCATCTCAAACCCGAAGCTTGTACTTTTTTACAACTCTTACGTCTATTTTTAAATTAACACTGTCATAAAAAGCTGTCCATAATAGTTAGCGTGCATGAGTGCTGCCATCTAATTGCGCAATTCGCAATCTTTTGCTAGACGCTTTCGCAAGTGACGAATTTAGAGCACGCACAGTGGCGTCGGCCTTGCGAAAGAGAACGGCATTGACATTGGCTTATAATCACGTCAACGCGGAAAGCGGAAGACTGCACAGTGGGACAAACAAAACGCAGTTACTGGGGAAATTCTCAATCATTGGGTACCCCTATAATATATTAAGTATATAGTTTTAGTTGTGAGTAGATTTGAAATTCAATTAAGTCATTGTCTTCTCTCTGTTTGGAAACATTCAAAAAACTGCGTCGCATACCCATATACGCATTGGTTACTTTTTAAATGTTTTTTTTTGTTTATAATTTTGGCCTAAGACGTGGTTGCGTATTATATACTTATATTGTTTATTGCAAACAAAGTATATATTTAAAATCCGGACAAAGTCTATCGAGTTAATTTTGTAATTGAATATAATTTTGCGTTACCCAGCGCAGTATTGTGATATTTCAAATCGTAAACCCCGATATAATAACTCCGAATCGACGTTCGTTTACGACAGTCAAAATCGTATTTCTAATAATAAAATGTCTCAATTTAGAGAGGGCAATGTTTTATCATGGGTATAAAGATGCGGCATTAAAGCTGTTTTTATGCTTTTTTCGTGTTTCATTGTCAGATGGGGTGGGTCGATTATGTAGAATTTTGTTTGTTCACATGACGAGTTTGGACGTGATGGTCTAGTATAAAATAATTTGTTTTTATCTCTTCCGTGGGTCCGACGGATAACTGTGCGGTCGCTATCTTTTTTATACGCTTTAATTTTTTGTCCTCACACGTGGGGACGTAGGTCCATTGTGCGCTTTATCAGATGACGGTAATAAATGTTGCCAACCTAGTTTAATATTGTCCGTTCATTTTATTGCGAAACAAAGAAGCTGTGCTATTACTTACCGTTACAAAATAATCCTTTATAGGTACCTACATTATGTAAAGACAGCCATAAATAAAACTCGAGTCGGGCTCGCGCACTGAGGGTTCCGTACCACCACATAACTTGTTAGCAACTAAAGTACAAAAAAACTGTGCAATAAGACAACATCCCATCAACGCCCAGGCGGTCACCCATCCAAGTACCGGCCGCGCCCGACGTTGCTTCACTTCGGTGATCGTACAAGAACCGGCGGTGAACAGAAATTTGACATCGACTCGCACTTGGCCATTTTTTATTATTTGTTATAATTAATAGTGTGTACTATCATCATGTTAAGTTTGACGCTTGTAAGTACTACCGTTTTTACATAAGAGCTAATACAAAAATAAGTCAAAAAATACGTTTGTTGTTTTTTACTTTTGACTATTTTAATATTTCTTAATTAATCCGCCATAACATTACATATTCTGTGAAAATTTCAACTGGCTATCTATTACAGCAGGCCTAGCATGGGCTGTGGATAAATAGTCTTTCCACCGTTTTTATTCACGCCTAGACGTGACAAAGCTAGAATATGGATACGTTTGTCTTTTTCTCGCGGGATAAAAACGGTGGAAAGACAATTTGTCCACGGCCCGTGCTAGGCCTGCAGTTCGAGACAGACAGACTTCGTAGACTTAGTAATAGGGTCCCGTTTTTACCCTTTGGGTACGGAACCTAAAAATCATTTTTATATAGGAATTTCCTATTCTATTTAAACAAAAGAGCTATTTTTACTTTATACTACAGTGACTTCCACAATTTCAATGTTTTCTCATGTCCTTTGTCCTCTTAAATCTTATCATCAGCCAAGATATTATCATGAGGAAATCCTTTTATGTTTACATATGTAATAAATGCAATAACACACGCCATTTGCGTTAAAATTTTCCTAATAGCCGTATAATTGCGAATAAATTTACCCACCATGTGGTCGGGGTCTATGACCATTTATATTTATTTTATGATGAATATAAAATTATCTTTGCTTAGTGATTCCCGCGGCTTAACCTATGAGATAGCTTGTTGATCTTTGTGTTTGTGATAATAATTATGAATTAAATACGCCTGTGTGTATTATTATTTTAACCTTAGTACAGGAATCATTGGTTATTATTTGTTTTAGTCATTCGTATCTATTTGTAGTATGTTTGATTTTCCTCTTAGCTCTGTAACGGCTTAACGGTTTTCGATAAAATTTGCTCCGAAAGCAGCTTGTACCTGGATTCTTCGACCAAAATAAAATGAATGGATGGGCCATAACAATTGAACTTGCTCAGTGAAAACGAGTCAAAACCTTCGGACATATACCTACTTCAACACCTAATTATAACCATGTACCTACAGTACATTAGTTACAAAAAAATGATGGTGGTTTTTATTGTATGTTTACACTCCGGGAAAGCACACGAAGGCATTATTTTGTCAGATGTTTCGTTATCATGTTACAATAGTCTCGTGTTGCACTTCCTACGGCTAGAGGCCGACTGAAACGAAGTGAGCGTCGGCGCTCATTTTGTAATCTTCAAAAATGCGCTTCTTCTGGGCCCGTCCATTCGTTTTATTTTGGTCGAAGCCTGGATAAACACGTATGCTATATATTTTAACCCGAAAAAACCAGTTCCTGTGAAGCCGCGGGGCGCTGTTGGTACTAAATAAGGTAGATAACTTAGTGCACTAATTATGCATTCATTGTTCTATAAGAGATGCAGCAAAGGCGAAATATTTTTTTTTTGTTTTTTATGATGAAATGGGCTAGCGTTTGACCACAACTCACCTGATGGTAAGTGACGATGCAGTCTAAGATGGAGCACGCTTGCCCATGAGGTGCCTATTCACTCTTGTCTTGTAGAGACATTGTAAGAGTACTTTATAGGGAACACCGAGGCAGGAAGCGCATTCCATTCCTGTGCAGTTCGTATTAGGAAGGAATTTTGGAAACGCTGCGTGCGGACTTTACCAAAGTTCACGACGTAAGGATGGTATGTCCGCCTCGATGACCTATGGCGGAAATTGGTTGACGCAACTTGTGCGCATTCTCCAAAATGAACGCGATTATAGAGAGCATAAACTAAAAATGAAATGTCTCTTACATGCTTACATGATATTTTGTACTTCATTCTTTCGAATTTGCTGCATGTTTTTCTGTACCCATCTCCGCTTATTTCTTAATTATCTCTATATTTTTCTATGTTGTTCAATCCAAACGCTTACACATCAAAACCATGTTAGTCCTTGAGGGTTTCTTTGCGAAATAACCGCTTCGATGGCGGAAATTTCGCAAATGGTTACGTGACCCTATTCGCGGTGCCGTTTCCTAGACATTGTTTGATAAATTGCAATATACAGCAATACCATTGAAATCTGAATATACTCTGGTAATGTTGTGAGAATACTAAGTATGTATTTCCAGCTTCTTACCAAATATGTAATGGCAATATGACAACAATATTGACTCAGAGTTTTGGCGCCAACGTGAAAAAAAATTACATGTCAGATGTCTGTACATATATTTTCCTAAACTTGTGTATTTTCGAGTGTTAGTATGTAATAATGGTGGATTAAAAAAAATAACATGTCAGATGTCTATACATATATTTTCCTAAACTTGTGTATTTTCGAGTGTTAGTATGTAATAATGGTGGATTAAAAAAAATAACATGTCAGATGTCTATACATATATTTTCCTAAACTTGTGTATTTTCGAGTGTTAGTATGTAATAATGGTGGATTAAAAAAAACAACATGTCAGATGTCTATACATATATTTTCCTAAACTTGTGTATTTTCGAGTGTTAGTATGTAATAATGGTGGATTTTTATTGCTCGTGAACGTGTTAGAGTTTGGGCAAGTGACATAGACAAAATATATCTTTTCGTGTCTCCACAAAGGCACCAACTCGAAACTCCATAAAGAAGCTTCCACCACTTTACTGGGGCATGAGTTTGAGTTGACCGTGACTTACTTTTGCTTGACTCTGACTTGTTTGACGTTATTTAATACTATGTAACCTTGTTTAATATTACGTCTGAAAGACTGTATCCATGTAAAAAAACATTACTTGATAGTGATATAAACAGATAATTATATAATATATGTGACCAGCAATGAAGCGAAAATATTAAGAGTTGTAAAAAACTGGTCCCTATACGAATGTCTAGTCTATTTTAGCTACAACTTCACTACAATTTTTTTTAGACGATTTGTACCTATAAGAAACAGTTTTGAAGACGACCTTCGCGTAATACCTACTCATATTTGCAAGGGGGCCAAATAGCTGTTGAAATTGTAGGATATATATTTAGTTTTGCTATTGAAATATGATTATTATTCATATGTTATTATTATTAAATACTTATATAAATACAGTATGTTTTTTGACTAGTTTTTTTTAATAATGGTAATATTTTTGTTTATGGTTATGAATCAAACAAATTTTACCGCCAAAACTGCAGTGGCCGGAAAAAAAGTCTATCTAGAGGACTAAAGAGCATGATATCTACTACTCAATCATGCTAAAGAGTTATATTTTTATCCCCATTATCTTGTGACAAAATACTTTGGTATGACTAGTATTTATATGCAGGGTGTAATTTCGACCCACGCCTGGTACATTACGGTGGTCCCAAATAACTACGTCTGTTTCGTAAGTTTATGATTTATTTTGTTGGTGTCGTTTTGGCCGTGATGGGAAGCGTCAGCGTATGCGGGTCAAAATGACTCCCTAGCCATTTCTATTACACATGTAAATAAATAATAGGTATGTGCAAACGTGCATGAAGTATATTATTACTATCATTCGATAAGCCGAAAGGAGGCCAAGTGACAAAAGACGTGTTAACATTTTCGTTGCGGTTGCGCTGATTAGGCGTTTCGCGTTTCGACATATTTCACAATTATGACTGTAACATTTTGATTAGAATAGAACTTGGTTGATGTGAAATTAATTACTAAAGAAGTAGCGAAATAAATTACAAATAAGTTGTAAAACTATTTGTTTCGAAAAAAGTATCTGTAAATAGGTATAGGTGTAAAAATAAAACCAAAACCATTTACACATCTACATATAAAAGGCGATGTACGTATGTATGTTCCCCATGGACAAAGATTTATTAGTATAGTACCTCTATTCTTTTTTTTTTTTTTCAATGAAATCTTTGCCTATGGACGTCCAAACGGCCGTACCGATTTTGACGGGACGTTCACTGGCAGATAGCTAATGATATAAGGAGTAATCCACGCGGATGAAACCGTGGGGCGCAGCTAGTTAAAAACAAAGTTAGGTACATATCCCAGTTGTCCTAAACTACCTACCTAATCTAAATAAAATAATAATTTATGTAGTTATTGAAACTGACGTGGTTTTCACACATTATATTTATATTACACGGGAATTACTCACGTAAGATTAAGCCGGTCACTCCGACTATAGTTTCAACCGCCTTTATCAAGGTGAATGAGCGCGCACGGCTGCGTCTCGCTTTGCACCGCTCGCTTGTTACAAAAGCAAAGCAAAGCGCTTTGTAACCGGCTTAATCTTACGTGAGTAATTCCCGTGTAATATAAATAAAATTTATGTAGTTTTATTTACTAAAATCGTAGAGATAAAAAACTCTGTAATTGTGAGATATCAACAAAAAAATCACACAGGACGTCTTAAAATAAGCAGCTGAACACGATAAGACAGTTTTAAGAATTTTTGTCGTTCTGTTTGTTTGTGCACGCACATCTCCTAAACCACTGGACGGATTTAATTGCGGTGTTCACGAATATGCTCACGACCAGATTGAAGTGCATGCTATGTCGCGGGCAACAGCTAGTTTATAAATAAGATTGATAACATAAAAGGTGATTTCTAAAAGGTCGGCAACGTATTTGTGATGCCTCTGGTGTTACAAGTATCCATAGGCGACCGTGACTGCTTACCATCAGGCAGCTCGTCTGCTTGTTTGCCACCTAAGGCATAAAAAAAGAAGATTTCGTATTAACATAATTAATGAATCAGTCTTATTCACTCACGGAACACATAATAAAGTTTGTGGGAAGAACACATTAAATCATGTAAATAGTCGATTCTTAGAAAGAAATGATGCAGTCAGTTCCTAGATCCAAAATGATGCGGTTGATGATAAAACCACAGATTCTTGCAAGACTAAACAAAGCTGTAGACGGTTTCAACAATCACTGATGTAATGAAATAGCTTTTCTTTATTTTTAGGGTTCCGTACCCAAACGGTGTAAATGGGACCATAACTAAGCCTACGCTCTCTTGTCTGTCTGCCCGTCTAAACAGAAATTTGTCACCGCCTCGCACTTGGCCATTATTAATTGTTTTACTTTAGATTGTGTATGACAATCATGCCAAGTTTGACGCTTGTATGTATTACCGTTTTTTCACTAGACCAAATAACAACAAAACGTTTAAAAAAAGTTTTTTGCACGGGGAACTCCCATTAGTTATAATTTTTTTGACTTTGTATTATTTTGTTAGTTAATCCGCCGCCGTAACATTATACATAATTCTGTGAAAATGTCAACTGGCTATCTACAACGGTTCGGAAGATACAGCCGAAGATACGTTTGAAAGGTGGGCGTGATGTAGTCTTTTCGCAACAAAAAATGTACTTTGGTAGTGGTGCACGGAACCCTCAGTGCACGAGCACGACTCGCACTTGACCGGTGTATTGAACTGACTTCCTAGTTTTACTTAGTTGAGTATTTATAATTCCCTCTTGCCCATTTTTCTATCGGGATGCCAGAATGGGCACTAAAAATAGACACCGCTTTATAGTTGATATTCCGAAAACCCGTACGAAGCGCTTTGATTCCATTTTTATTATGCGTACTGCTAGTCTGTGGAATGCGCTGCCTGAATGGGTGTTCCCCCATAGTTACAATCTGGGTGTCTTCAAATCACGAGTGAATCGGTTTCTTCTAGGCAAGCGTGCTCCATCGTAGACCGCATCGTCGCTTTACATCAGGCGATTTGGCGGTCAAACGCAAGCCTATTAATAGCAGTTGCCCACTATTGTGTATATAAATAACAAACAGAAATACAAATTCTGTTTGTTATTTAAGGTCATCCTCAATTTCTCATAACAATGTTTTCATGAGTTTTACCTTGTATGATTCATTTGAACACTAAAACAAACTAAATATATGTACCTATTAATACCAAGCATTCCGTACTTTAGGTATGAAGCTACAAGTAGCCGACTTGTCGGACCTTTTTTTTTCGAAAAAAATACCCAGCCAAAGAAAAATAATAATAAAAAAAACATAAAATCATCATGTCATCATCATCGTGCCAATCTTCCAAACATACCCAGCTGCATTAGGGTGTAGCCAGGTTATGTGGGATTATACCCACTAAAACCCCCCGGTGATCAGCCTTAGTTCAATTCAATTCATTTATTTCGGGTCTTAGGTATAACTAATATACACTTGACGACGTCATTTACAGGATAAAAATCACAATTTAAAATTAAAATGACACAATTATACAAATACTAGCCGACCTGACAGACGTTGTCCTGTCTTAGAACTGTCAAGCACGCAAAGTAAAATCGTAAATCTTATTTTTGGGTTACATTATTGGAGTTTTGGTAAGGCTCCCTATTTTAAAAAAAATATAATTTTCTGATTCGATCTCATAGATAAACCCCGAGCATAGCCCTCTCCATAGCTCGTTGTGCATCTTTGAGCTTGCTTATGAGGCTCATAGTGAGAAACCACGTTTCACTGCCATATGTCATCACTGGCAACACACTGGTTGAAGACCTTCATCTTAAGGCACTGAGGTATTTTGAATAAAGCTTGCGCGATATGAATAGGTATAAAAACAATAAACAAAATCTGATTAAATCTGCAATAATTTTAGTTTTTTTTTTACGCTGATAAGTCCGCGTTTGACCACCAACTCGCCTGTTGGTAAGCGACGATGTGGTCGAAGATGAAGCACGCAGACTTAGAAGATACCTATTCACTCTGGCCTTGAAAAGGCCTATGTTATATCTCTCAGGGAACAGGGAAGCTGGCAGGTTGTTCCAACTTTGGTTTACATAAACCGCTTAGTAAGTGGGTGACGTCAGTACAGACGCGCCAAAATAAACTGAGTCACTAAGCAGCTGACATTGCGGAATAAAAATAACTGGAGCAAGGTCTAATTCAAGATAATGCAAGTACAACAGACATGCCTACCGTTAATAATAACAAGTATAAATTGATTTTTTAAAGCCCCGATAAAAATGCTGATAATCCTCTATTGGCTGAACCGATTTTCTTGAATCATAGCTAAGAAAACACAGGAACAAGTCGACTTTCAAACAAAAAATAACAATTAAAATCGATTCAGCCGCTTGGGAATTCTGCGATGCCATAGCCAGACGAACAGATACACACTTATCAATCTTATAACAACCCTCGATTTACGTCGGGGGTTAAAAATACGAATATGAGATTGTCACCCGTTTGTTATGAATACCTTTTTACGGCTGAACCGCTCGTAATGGAATTCGGATAGGTAGTGTGCATCAACAGAACGGTATTATGCATAAGCACAGAAGACATATTAGTACAATTACAAAAGATTCACCCCGCAAAATCATTTAAATAAGTAAGAAGTTGCCTCAGTCTATCGCGTTACTGTTGTTGCGTTATCTCTGTGTATCGCCTGTAGTAAGAGGCTACTAAAAGGGGACCTCCGGGCTCGGGATGGTCAAAGTTGGGGCTCTGACCATCCACTTAACGGCCGGCTATCCCAGTCGCGTAGGCAACAAAACGCTCCCTCAGCCCCCGCCAACTTATAGCGACGCTAGATATTGCCACGCTAGAGACAGGACGCCCGCGGGGGGAGAACAACGACAAAAACTAATATAGGTCAGACCTCGATGACCCCTGGCGTGGCACTGAACGCGGCGTGCGCAAATTCTCGCGACCTTTTTACGGTTTTAATTTCACAAAAAAACGAAACTATTCACTAACAAAATTCTATCCAAATAAAAAAATTTGAGCCATAGCGCAGTGCCGAGGGCTCCGATGCGTTCCTCTGGAGATCCCGGAGCCCTCTTGTCAAGCACTAATTATAACTAAATTATTGACAAGGCCATTTTACAGCCGATAATGTGTATCTCCCCATCTACACTAATATTATAAAAAGGAATGATTTGATTGTTTGTTTGTTTGCATTGAATAGGCTCCGAAACTACTGAACCGATTTGAAAAATTCTTTCACTGTTGGGAATCTACACTATCCCCGGGCGACATAGGATATAATATATTTTCCAAAAAATACGGATCCTTACTAAAACTTCAATAATGTAACCCAAGGTGTAAAAAAAATAAGATTTACACCCGTGCGAAGCGCACCCCGCGTTGCTAGTAATATATGTATATCGGTGGGTACATAAAACATCGAGGCGACACGATTTTCTCAAGTTGGCGCCGAAACCCCAACCTATAAAATGAAATGTTCCAAATTCGAATTTTATTTCAAAACCACTTCACAGTCTCATCTCAACTCCAGTCATAAACAATTTTTCCGCGTAAGGTCATCGACCCCTGAGGTGCCCCGCTCGTGGTGTTTACAATAAGAGTACCATCTGTACGATGACGCCATTCACTGACTGATAAATATTCTGTGGCGCTCACTTACTATACTCCGTTCACAATTCTTAGATATTTTATGTAAACAAAGAAATGTCACGAAAAGTCACTGTCAAAGTGACATGCCAGTTGCTCAAAACATTTTTCACTTATGAAAAATATTTTACTCTCTATTTTCCTCGGCTTGGCTCTCGCGCGGAACAATGGGGAATATTGTGATAGTTAAAAAAAATAATAAAAATCATTATTAAAAGATCGTAATAGATGGCGTTATTATAGAAGCGTGACTATTATGATAGAGGAAAAAGAGGGCAAATCAAACGTTGGCCAGAAATGTTTGGAACCCCTACTGTCCTACCAATATAATAAAAAAAACTGGTAATTTTTTTTTTCATCATAACATTGTATAGAACAGATTACGTTAAAATAAACAGTACAAAACGATTATTATTTCAATTATTAAAAAACAAGCTAATCATTTTTTTTTAATGATTTTATAAAAGTTTTTTTTTTTATATGAGACTAGCGGCCCTCCCCGGCTCCGCACGGGTATAGTTATATAGCCTATTAGCCTATATTAATCAGTGATAATGTAGCATTCAAATGATGAAAGAAATTTTAAAATCGGTCCAGGACTTATTGAGCCAATTCGTTACAAACATACTTACATACAAATCTTTCCTCTTTATAATATTAGTATAGATAGGCTTGCGCTTGGCTGCATCTCGCCTGCCTAGTAGAAAGCTTTTCAGCTGGAAAAAAATACATGTCACAGATACATCTGTGCTAGAGTTTATGATTTAGTTAAAACCACGATAGAATTAACTTGCCTCGATCAAAAAAAATATTGAAACAAAGTCGACTTAGTTTATTTTTTTCATTTTATGCTCTAATAAAAGGTCGTAATAACCTGGAAATTGCATGTACTAAAAGGCAATTTTATTCAATATTTTTTTTATTTGGATAGATTTTTGATAGTGAATAGTGTCGTTTTTTAGTGAAATTAAAAGCGTAAAAAGGACGCGAGAATTTTGGTGCGCCGCGTTCAGTGCCGCGCCAGGCGTCATCGAGGTCGGACCTATGCTCGTTTTTGTCGTTGCACTCCCCCCGCGAGCGTCCTAACTCTAGCATGGAAAAATACATCGTCGCTATAACTTGGCGGGGGCTGAGGGAGCGTTTTGTTGCCTACGCGACTCGGATAACCGCCCGTTAAACGCCACTCGAGTTGCGAATAGGTATGTTTGACATCTAACAATCTATATTTTCTTTCAAGTGACGTAATCACATTAATTTGGCCAAAATTCACACATACATACGGTCAATACACCCCGCCACAGATAAGCAACAGTCACTATGCCAATTACGCAGATAAAGTAACAGTTAGTATGTTAGTAGTTAGTAGTTATGGAAATTGTGCAGATTAGACATCACAGATTAGGTAATAGTGTGTAGAGCGGTCACTGTACTTGATCACTATCAGGAACCGTGAATGGTCACAGCCACAGATCAGACGAACAAGGAAGATATCATCATCATCATTTCAGCCATAGGACGTCCACTTCTGGACGTTGCCTCCCCGATCGATCTACAAAAGGGCCGGTTGGAAGCGGTCTACATCCAGCGTTTCCCTGCGGTCTCTTTTAGATCGTCTGTCCATCTTGTAGGTGGACGTCCTACGCTGCGCTTACCGGTCAGTGGTCTCCATTCCAGAAGTTTTCGGCCCCATCGGCCATCTGTTCTGCGTGATATGTGCCCTGCCCACTGCCACTTCATCTTGCTAATCCGGTGGGATATGTCGGTAGCTAAGGGAGATATGCCTTTGTACATTTATTTTCATTCGTGTTAAAATGTTTTCATGTTTTATAATTTTTAGGAAGCCTTACTTCAAACGGACAAACGGAACCCTTATAGGATCAGTTTATTGTAATCCACGCGGATGAAACCGCAGGCACAGCTAGTACCTATTTGCGATGTTATTCAAAAAATAATTCCCAAAAAAAAATTTTTATACTTAGTAAATTATCTTAAAAAACAATTAAACGTTCGAAAGAGATAGCTATACTCGTTGAGCGCGGTCTTAAAGCCAGGTAAGCGGCTCCCAAAACTAAATTCAAATTAATTTATTTCAGGCAACAAAACAACCCATACAATTCATTAAAAAGATAATCAATACATATAAAAATAAACTAAGGTAATAAATCAAATTCACAGTGACACAATACAATTCCAAATAATAAGTTAATAAGTAATGTCAAAATATTAATAATAGTTCAGTCAATTCACAGTTATAATCAATTAAATCAATACAAAAATACAATACAAAATGTCCATAGTCATACAATACAATGTCACCATAATTAGTATTTTCGCTTCGGCATGGGCACTGGAACATGCCTGTTACAGCAATGCCGAAGTAAAGAACAATCGAGCCTGGTCGCAATCATCGGCTAAGTAAATCACAGACTAAGCAAAGCGGCTTCGGACGTTTAAGAAACTACAAACTTAGGTAGTATAGATATAGAGACGGTACCAAATAGCAAATCGCGTGGGTAGGTTACCTAATGTCATTGCGATGTAGTCTAGATAACGAGATATAATACACGTGGTGCTTGCGTAACGCAAAACCTAGGCATTATGCTGTGAATCGAGTGAATGAGAACCTACTATACTAACTACTCGTTAATCTGTGTCCGTTACGCAACTGAACTACGCACCCGACTGTGCGCAGAATCATAATTACATTTTTAGAATAGCCATGTGCGTCGCTCAAGTGTCGCCATAAGTATGAGCGACCTTCGGTATTAGCATAATTAGCCTTTTAATAGTCCACTGCTGGACTTTGGCCTACCCCCGAAAGGCGATTGGGCCATTTCCACCACGCTGGCCTAGATTCGGGTTGGTGGATTCACATACGCCACTGAATTTCTTCTCCGTACGTATGCAGGTTTCCTCGCGATGTTTTCCTTCACTAAAAAGCCGGTGGTATAAAAATCCGTACATAAACTACAAAGTCCTCATTGGTACGGGCCCCGGATTTGAACCCGCGACCTCACGCTTTCAAGTCTAGCGGTCTCCCAAATAGGCCACCACGGCTTATACATTTGATATTATTCCTTTGTTACCCAAGGAGTACCCACACTTTAAACTTTAGGGTGTGTACTATAGTCGTGCCAAGTTTCGAAGCTTGTACGTATTACACTTTTTCCATTACAAAAATACGTTTGTTGTTTGTTATATGATTATTTACGGGATATTTACCATGGTAAGGTTGTGAAATGAGCTCCCGATATTTCGGCGCAGTTACATGCACCATGTTCACGGGAAGACAAACCCGTGAACCCGAGTCTTCCCTTTAGTGAACAACCGTGACAGTTTAAAACAATGTTTCACCCACCCCCCTTTCGTTTTAACTTTTTTATTATTTCTTAGTCCGCCGTAACCTTACATATTCTGTGAAAATTCAACTGGCTATCTAATACGGTTCTAAAACAGCCGTTTAAAGGTAGGACCGACAGACAAGACAGACATCGTAGGCTTAGTAATAGGGACCCGCTTTTACCCTTTGGGTACCTAAAAAAGAAACACCTTTTGTTCCGAAAATGAGGATGAAATTTTTAATTCAAATTTTTGTATTAAAAAATGTTTTGAAGTCTACTTCTACACAGTATACCCTATTTACCGAGTAGTTTTTTTTTTATTGAAGCTCGTAGGTACCTACTTTGCCACCAAAATATTAGATCTTGCCAACATCTCATTCTGTGTTCCCGTTCTAGCCTCTATCTACGTACCCCTATAGAACAAAGCTCAAGAACGAGAAAACACTAACTTCCATCTCTCTCACACCTACCTGTTCTTTTATGGTGTCTACCTGAGCTACCCTATGGTGAATCATTGTGGTCAGAAGACGTGAAGCGCATTTAGTACCTTTTCATAATAAAAACGGCTCAAATTTCCTTGTAGTAGTAAAGAAAAGGTTCTAAAATTTACCGCGAAAGGGCGATTCCGTGTAAGGTTATTTATGGCGCTGTAAGGATAGTCGGCCACAAAAGTGGTTGAATATTTTTGTTCAACAGGTCGGGAGGTGGTGAATTGGATTCCCGATAAACATCTTTCGTTTGTGGGTGTTAGATTACGTTCTTATCGACAAAAAATGAATGGAACTTTTAAGACTTTTAAATAAATAAGTAATTCTGTTCATATTTAATGTGATAATTTGAAATCTTTTTTTGAATAAATGTAGGATTAATATATTAGAGACTAGCTGCGCCCTGCGGTTTCACTTGCGTGGAGTTTGAGAAATGTACATATTTTACGTATAATAAGTACCGGAGGACACGTTTATCCACCCTTTTTACATTTGTAAACGAGACAGAGCTAGAATAAACATACGTTTGTCTCATTTTCGGGTTAAAAACGATGAAAAGACTTGTCTACGACCCATGCTAGGCCACGTTATTTATTTTTTGTGAAATTTTTCATGACTGTAAACAAAGTCCTTTAATCGTAATATTAAACAAGTTTACATAGTATTAATAGCGTCAATCAAGTCATAGTCACAGACAAGCAAAGTAAGTCACGGTTAAGTCAAACACATGCCCCAGTAAAGTGGTGGGAACAGGGGGTTAGACTAGAACCACTTTCCCAACGCCGCATGTTACTTACTGTAGAAAATGACATCTCTCAAGCTAATGTCATTTTCGTACAATTTCATCTTTCCGCAGGCGTTAACGCTGACAAAAAGTGGGTCTTGTCTAACCCCCCCCCCCCCAGGCCTGCTGGGATAGCTGTAGTGTTACCAGAGAGCAATAAAAAATCGTACTTTTAGGCACTAAAATTCTCAGGCTTCAAAACCGAATGTTTGCGACCGGAAGGCATTGACTTTCGATCTCACCAGTACATTATTAAGGCTTATAAAATGTGGGAGTTTTGACCCCGACGGGTAAATTCCTCCGGTCGATGCATTTGCTAACGAAATAAAACAAAAAAGCAACGTACATTGACTTCTATACCTACGGGGTGTCTGACCCGGAAAAATGTTCTGAAATCTCGATCGGTGGAAAATTTTGCGTCGTTTCCGTTCGAAGAAGCGTGGGGACGACGAAATTAAAAGTTATTTACTATAAAGACAGGAAAATTTTGCGTTGTTTTCGATGTACTTTCGTTTATATAAATACTATATTTCGCATAATGCGAAGACGAAACGAAATTAGAACTTCCTTGTACAAATATAGACATAAATACCATACTTACCTATTTATTGACAGGAAAACCGAGTCATGTGAAACTGCAGTGATCCGAATTCATAATTAACTATTAAAAAAATGGAAGGGGTCGACCAAAATTATTGATTTAGCCATATAAACAGACTCTCAAAACCAATTTATTCATAATCATTGGAGCTGATTAAAAAACTACTGAGCCAAAGATAATGAAATTTTTATGGGACCACCTTAAGAGCAAAATGAAATAGTATAGTAAATAGGAGCACGTAAATCGATCAACAAATGTCAGAATAATCGGTGTACATACATAAAAAAAAACTTCTTGAATACGGACTTCTCTCATTTCTGAAGTTGGTTCAAAATAATAATATTAGGTGCATTTTCAGTTGAACCTCCCTCCCTCCTGATGTCAGTTAAAAATAATAATATTAGGTGCATTTTTAGTTGAATCTCCCTCCTGTTGTCAGTAAAAAAATATATTAAGTAATAATAAAAAACAAAAGTTTATTAGTTCAATATAACTAAGTGACTAAATACATACACCGAATTAACAGAGGATGCTGAAGTAAGTAACAAAATTAACGCTTACTACTAACAGTGTTTTATCGGTGTGCACTGAAACCCACACTAGGGTGACCTGTGTTGTGGGCTTCAGGCTCTTCCTTTGGCACGGTACATAAAAATAAAAATTAACAGCGAGCAGAAAATAACAATTAAATAGTTAGAGTTACTAACTAGGTACTATTTACTAATTAGGTACTAGGTACTTGCATACTAAAATAATTGTGGATTAAGGACCAAATATGTCTCGTGTGTTTTTGGTGCATTTTTACTTAAATCTCCCTCCCTCCTGAAGTCGGTAAAAATAGCACTTAATATTAAGAACGTTATTACGTAAATCACCCTCCCCCTCCTGAAGTCGGTAAAAATAAAATATTCAGTGCATTTTTACTTAAATCTCCCTCCCTCCTAAAATTGGTTAAAAATTATAATATTATGTGCATTTTTAGTTCGAAAAACTTAGCCCCCTTCTCTTTGCGTCAATCCCCCAATGCTGGAACTTGGTGACCTAACAGGGTGTCAGTTTCTTTAGTAGAATTTTCCGTCGCCTGGTCTGGCTTTCAACGTGAACCGCTTTGGTGATGTTGGCAAAGTACAGTAGTTTTGAGCAGCCTCATACGATCGTTGTTGCAACCATTGAGTTATTATTACTACGTATAGAGAAGCTATCTTTAGCAAATATCATGCTCCATTTTGATCAGTTTAAACTAGTCTTCGCCGCAGCGCTGTAACAATAATTAGTCGTCTAATCAGACAGTATAAGCACGCAGCTGAAACGCACCGGAAGACGCAGCGTAGGTAGGGCTGCTTGCGGGCATCCAGTGGATGCGAAAGGCAGGCTGTCGTTCAGTGTGGAGGTTACGGGGGGCGGTCTATGTTCAGCAGTGGACGTCTTCTGGCTGATGATGATAAAGCACGTAGCGCTAGAACGCTTTTAAGGTGTACTTTTCTCATGAAAGCGCTGAGTTTTTATGGCACTTATGCGTTTCGTTCAACGTTCAACTGAGCTAAGTGTGGCCGGACGGCTGCACTTGAACGGAAAACACTTGTGATATGTGGCGTCTTCTCTATACGTTGTTTAATAGCTCAATGGTTGCAACTCCTGCAAATGTTTTTTTCGTCGCCCGCTCATCATGCGCCCATCGACTAAGTCCGCAGGCAGTAATTGTATGTACATAATAAACCGGATGTACTAAAGATAATCAAAAAACCAACCGGAGCAATATTATTGATGCTCGTACATTTCCTTGCGTATGAAATGTGAGGCATTCAGAAATTGTGTTGCCAGCGCGCAAAAATTTCCAACATTTCCAGCTAAATCCAGTTACTCGCCAACTACGCGTTATTTTCTTTCCCGAATTGGGAAATACCGAAACAGCCGTGTATTTTCTGGCTGCGCGAAATTAAATTGAAAATTACCTCATGTTCTGTTATGTTATTTTAGCGTTATACAATGTTAAGGCCTATTCAGATTCACGCCATATTCGCTGCCTAGATAGTGATATGCAAACCATAGTATACGCGACAGTTCAGCTCCGTATCCATCGCTATCCATTTTTATTAAATAAATATTTCAGCAAAATTTGCGCGATCGGAGGGCATACTCAGCGTGATATGCCAATACTAAATAGCATTGTTATATCACGCCTTCCGATATATCTAGGTATACTTGGATATGTTAATAATATTAATTAATAGTAAAACTTGGATATGTTAGAATAGAACAAGCGTGTTTCTTTGCGACTTGAAATCACCACGCGACAGAAAACCGCGCTCGCTTCGCTGACACTTTGACAGTATGATTGATACCCCAGTATGGCTGTTCTAGCCGCTACCGAGAGCGGAATATAGCTGCTTACATTGAATAGGCCTTTATATAACTACGGGCGTTCTGGACAATTTATTCGCATGGCAGGTGGTCGGGTGCAGGGTTCTAAATCACTCGGTATATTCTTTTAAAATTGCTGTTTTGGTAGTTTTAACACGATCCCGAAGATTTCTTGTCTTACCAATTTTTGTGAACATTAGCTGCTTTATTTTTATCCATGGCGGAACGGAGAAGGTACATGAGGTTGGGGTAAATGGCTGTGTAAATGTTTGTATGTAATATATTATGTCCAAAACTGGCTGTTAGCAGAAAATAAATCCAGTTACTATTATGTTACTGAATTTATTAGCAGAAAAGAAGTTATTTTCTGGTAACATAGTTCAAACTGTTAGAATGTGTGTATATGGAAATGCTAATGTATTACGTACTGAGTACCTACTTGTGCCTCTGGTGTTACAAGTATTCATAGGCGACGGTGACTGCTTACCATTAGGCATCTTGTCTGCTTGTTTGCCACCTATGGCATAAAAATATTATAATAATAATAATAAGTAGATTCCTTCAAATATTGATGCACACTAATAATGATGTTTCCGAAAACCCGTACGAAGCGCTTTGATTCCACTTTTATTGTCAGAATCGCTAGTCTGGAATGCGCTGCCTGAATGTTCCTCGCTAGTCACAATCTGGGTTGTCTTCAAGTCGCGAGTGAATCGGTTTCTTTTAGGCAAGCGTACTCCACCATAGACGCCACAACAGACGAGTTAGGAAACTCAAGACTATTAAAAAACTGGACCGAATTGAAGTACCTTTGGAGTTTGGAGAGGGTTCCCTCGAAAATGCTTATAAACTGGTTCAAAAGCTACCCGACTCTGTAAACCCCGGCAACTTGCATTTAGCAGTGAAAACCCGTATCTAAATTCTTCCGTCATAACTTCTCGAACATTCCCCTGTCAGCTTGATCAACAAGAAGCTAATTTTGACAGACAGAATCCCCCACGAGCGGTAACTGCACAGAGTAATCATTTCGTGCCCTTACCCTTCTTAAGAACGGAAGCGTCCGGCTATTTTCGTAGTTAAAATAAATTGAACGACGAATAAAGCAACTTTGAGCAGGGATGCGATACGGAAAATCATTGAATAATCGAGCTGCTAGAAAATAAAAATGTTTTACACAAAAATTCGAATAAATTAAGATAATCGATCATTTAGTCGAATAACATGATTTTATCGATTGCAAGTGTGAATCGATTATGCTATGAGCTAATGTCAACTGCGAGAAATTATGAAGAACGATACATAACCCCGTTGCCCCATTGATAGCCCCGTTGGTCTTGTTGGTAGTGAACCTGCCTTCTGCGCTTCGGGGCGTGGGTTTGATTCCCACCTCGATGTTAATATTTATTTAAGTATGTATTTAAAATATATATATATATATATATGTATATCAGTCTCTGGCAGCCATATCACAAGCTTTGCTTAGTTGTCAGATGACCGTGTGTGCAAAAATGACCTGAATATTTATTTATTTATACATTTATATAGTTTTGTGTTATTTTTTTTCTGGGCAAGTGCCTTTATTAACTAAACAAAATACAAGCTAAAACTAAAACTACAAATACAGTTAGACTGCCCATAGACCGTTGAAGGTCTAAAGACAATCCAAATGTTCAAGCCCACTACCAGTTGGCAGCGTACCCAGCATGCTGGCGGCATTACCACGTTGAATGGCAATGCTTATGCGTTGAGCCAGAAACACGCCAGCATTTTGGTCACGCGTCGCATTAACCAGGCGCTCTGAAAGATTTTGTGTTATAGTATTTAATAATCGTAATACTTGATAAGAGCTAAACATTCATAAGTGACAAGGCTTCAACCTTCAAACTATAACTGTTAGTTGTTTTGCCAAAAGCGTTGTTATGATATTAAATATTACGTAAACGGAAGGTAAAACTCGATTGGATAATCAGATTATCGATAAACGTGAATATTAATCGCGACGTAATGAAACAGCTGTTCAAATATTATTGTATTATCGCTTTTATGATAGTTTTTCATTGAAGAATCCATATTGCAAATAATTGAAATCTGCTTAATTATTTCTAATTAACCTCAAGCATTCACTTTTCCTTCCTTTAAAAATATATTAATAGCTTTTTCCTGTTGATATTGTAATCGAAATCTTCAATTCGATAGTTGCCACATTTCATAGAATTGTCTCATTCACCTCAACACAATTCAATCGATTTTCGCAAACATTTTATCATGCTTATCTCATACTTTCATTGATACGAATTCAAACATAAATCCAAATCAGAAAATCGATTTTGCGCGATTGTGCTGTTACTGTATTCGATATTTTTGTTTTGAACTTTTTATTGGGTTTCCAATCATGACTAACAATAATCGATTTTATTAGATTATACCTTAAAGTCTTGAGTCAACTTGAGAATAAAATAATTGCTTCTACGAGATACCTCACTATTTTTAATGCAAAAAATATTAAGTAAACATTTTTCCTTAAAAAATCGATTCAGGATGCTAGGAATCTGGGCAAATTCCATCCCTATTCAACTCCTGCCCACATTTTATTACTTTTTCCGTCCGCCCGGGACATTTTACTCCCTTTGATCGGAGTTATGGTTGTGTAAAATCCTACTTTAACTTTACGGCGTTCGTATTTAGTGGTGAGGTGTCTATTTGGACGTTGGTACCGCTCCTTCAGTCGATCAACTTTGTTGATGCCAAGGCAACACGATGTTACGAGTATATTGGTACTGCCAACTTTCTGTTGATACAGAGACATATACTTTGTAAAATCATCGTTGAATTGACCGAAAGATTCTGCATCGGTTCTATCCTCAGATCAGACATACAAAAGATGCCTTAGTAAAATTGTCGTGCGTATTCAAGTCTTAATTTTTTACCGACTTCGAAAAACGAGGAAGGTTCTCAATTCGGCAATTCAATTGTATTTGTATTGTTCATTTCAATTATATTTTTTACTAGTTGCACACCGCGCTTTCACCCGCGTAGTGATGAAAAATGGTGATGATGATGATGATGAAAAGTAGCCTATTTCACTCTCCGGCCCTTGAACTATACATATGCAAAAAATCTGGTCGATCCGTTGCTCTGTTGCTGCGTGAAAGAGGAACAGTATGATGTATGTACAGCGAATACCTACGCTTCCAAATAGTAAAAACGGTAATACTTACAAGCGTCAAACTTAACATGATTATACTACACACTCTAAAGTATAACAACAATTAACAAAAATTGCCAAGTGCGAGTCGGTGACAAGTTTACTTTTGTTCATTACCAAGTTATAACTGGTAATTTCGTCATTGAATTTTGTGGTGGTACGAAACCCTCACTGCCCGAGCCTGACTCGCACTTGGCCGGTTTATTAAATAGATTTGTAGGTATACTTTTTATCGTCAAAACCCCACTGGCACGCCACTAGCCAGCAAAATATCCCCTTCTAACGGAACATCCGACCCCAGAAACAAAATGCGCCAAATTTTAATAAAAATTTATCGAACTACCTGCATTAAAAAAAGGCGCGGCGCATGCCAGACATCGATCTTTGAATACATTAGCGCTAATGCACTGCGGTGTTCTCCAGTTACCTGCTATGTCGCACCCTAATCTGACTACCAGACAAGGTTAAAGGCACATAAAGGACAGAAGAGAGACGAGAGATAATAGATTTAGTAGGGCTTTACAATATATTATATATTTTTAATTAATAATAGGTTTGCGCTTGACCACCAACTCTCCTGATCTTAAGCAATGATGCGGTCTACGGTGGAGCACGCTTGCCTAGACCGATTCACTCGTGATTTGAAGACACCCAGATTGTAACTATCGGGGAACACCCATTCAGGCAGCGCATTCCACAGACTAGCAGCTCGCATAATAAAAGTGGATCAAAGCGCTTCGTTCGGGTTTTCGGAATACCAACCATAAAGCGGTAACGATTTTTTGTGCCTGCTCTGGCAGTCCGATAGAAAAATGGGCAGGAAGGAATTTTAAAATTTCACCCAAATGCGCTGTTTCCTAGTCGAGTACAAACAAACAGTCATATTCAATTATTCGCATTTATAATTTTAGTGTGATGCTAAAGTGTGTTTTTTGCATAATTATAGGAGGCCCTATGATTTTAATAGCATACTTTCTATTCGGAAAGTACAGTTCCTGTTGTATTGCTCACGCAGGTTAAACCGCGGGGCGCAGCCAATAATATAATAGCTAGTAAATAATATTACAACTGAAGGTAAACTTATCGTGTGACCTTGAAGTGTCTCATTTAAGGCGTAGATATTGTAGCACCAATTTAGGATGTGACGTAATCGTTTGACATCTGTCAGATTAGTCCAAAAATGGTGTCACGATCAAGGGGATTGCGTACATAAAAACATCAACTTCTTTTATTGAACCATATTCTAATGGCGTTTATCAATATCATACACAAATCATTTATCTTCGAAAATTTTCAAAATGTGCGAAAGAGATATATATGTCCGTTGAGTGCAGCCTCCATCTTCAATGTTCAATATAATATTACGTATATGGAGGTTTTATTATTTAATTTAAAGCATGATATAAAGTTTCCGTACTCAATTTACCGAATGGTCCAACTTCTATAAGCGGTCGATCGAAATTAATTTATAGAGTTCAAAAGCCGGGCGTCGTTTATGCTTAAAAATAAAAATAAACTTTTATGACACGGAATAAGGTTTAATAATGAAATGGAACGTTACCAAACGAGTTCAGGGTTGACACCGCGTTGAAAACAGACATTACCGCTACCTGTTTTAAGCGATTCCGTTTAGGTGATGAGAAAAGTTGCACGACCGCAAGCCGTATCTCGACGCGTTAAGGTTCACGTTCGCGTGATTTTCCGCACTGCGCTTTTCGGGCCCACGTAGACTCCTGATAACTGAAACAAGTCCTTTAAAGAGAGATGAATGATATCGTTGAAAAGGCAATGTCTAAAAATTAGACAATGACAATATTACTACTTGACTACTCATCCTTTACCCCGCCGTAAGCCAAAGGTTCTGAAATGTCAACCAAAACTATTTCGAGCGGACCAATCTTAGGCGCGAATTGAATGAATGACTTTTGAGTCTCCAATCACAAGCGTCAAGTCGCGTCGAGTCTCCAATCACAAGCTGCAAACGACGTGGCATCATTTTGCAATTATAACTTTTGACTTCATGCGCGATCAAGTGGTTATATTATCTTTGGGTATCGCCATTTTCATGGTTTATCAGGAAGCACATGTGCTGGTAACTAAATACCTGGCGGCATTTTATTTTATCACCAGAATTGTGTGATAGAAAAGATCAACAAATAACCTTGTAAGCTAAGGTAGTATTCTCGACAAATATTTATTGTCAGATTGTCACCTTAATGACACCCCTAAACGCTCGTATTCATCAATAGATGAGAAATGAGGGAAATATAAACGTTACCGTATAGAAAGGAAGAAAATTAGTTTCCCAGGGGAACCTGCGGTAATGAAAATGTATCCATTTATGTAATGTTTACCTTTAGGTAATAGTTTTGTCTATGCCTGGGATCTTGTGAGGGCTAAAATGTTGGTCCAAATAAGTATTATGGTCATCATTAGGTGTGTCATAAATATTATAAAAAGTAGGATAAAGGACATACTTTTTTTATGTAGAATAGATCTACGTTTGGCCACCAACTCGCCTGATAGCAAGCGGCTCTGTGGCCGAAGATGGAACACGTTGATCTTGAAGAAATCTATTTGTTCTAGTCTTGAAGATGCCTAGATTGTAGCTCTCAGGAAACAAGAAGGCCGGCAGGGAGTCCCATTCTTGGGCAGTATATACGTATCATAGAATTACAGAAAAGATAGCCGATGGGGCTGAAAGGTTCTGGAATGGGGACCATAGACCGTTAAGCGCAGCGTAGGGCGTCCACCCACAAGATAGACAGACGACCTAGAGACCGCAGGGAAACGCTGGATGCAGGCCGCTTCCAACCGGCCCTTTTAGAGATCGATGGGGAGGCCTATGTCCAGCAGTGGACGTCCTATGGCTGAAATAATGATGAATAGATTTGACGTTCAGACGGTCATTTTGTACGTCTTAAATTTGTTGAATGTCCCTTACGGGTATACGCAAACATCAAATCTGTGGTATGTATTAATTATCTTAGCAAATAAATTTGATGGGATTTTATTAGGGCTAACCAAACGGGTATGTTTTGTATTGAAATTTCTGAAGTATTATGAAATGGATGATGCCAATGATGAAATAAATTACAAGTTTTCATCAGCTCGAAAGTAGTATTTTTTCATTGTTTTTTTCGTAATATCAAAAACAGGTCATGATAAAATACTCTTCGATTACTTTTATGGGTTAGTGAGGTTATTGACAAAAATAAATGTAGGTTGCAACAGTTTATCGACAATTCGAGACAAATCTGCAGTGCAAGTACCGTTCTTTATCGATCGTCAATTTCGTTAAAATGCCATAGAATCGATCATAGCTAGTATTGATCAAATGGCATTTTGTCGAATTTGACGACCGCAACTGTCAAATTTGACCATCGATAAAGAACGGTACTTGCACTGCTTGTATTGATCTAGAAACGCATGTTGGGACCTTCGACCAAAATAAAATTGAGTTGGAACCAGCACAGAAAAATGTGTTCCGAGTTAACAAGTACCCACACAAATTAAGGTACAGTTTTAGAAATAACCACAAAGTAATTCAAATCCTATGTCGTTAAAACAATGTATAACTAAGCTTGAAACGTAATAGTGTAGACTAAATGCACAGATCAGCTTAATGTTAGTATGATTCTTTTCTGCCTTTGGTGCGAACATTAATGTTTTTTTGTCCACGACATATAGGGTTAAATTATCCTCTCAAACTTCGACCAAAATAAAATAAATGGACGGACCCAAAAGAAGCGCATTTTTGAACTGGCGCTCACTTCGTTTCAGTCGGTCTCTAGCCGTAGGAAGTGCGACACATGACTTGTTACATGATAACGAAACATCTGACAAAATTATGTCTTCGTGTGCTTTTCCGAAGTGTAATAACACAACAAAAAACAGCTATGTATTTTTGTAACAAATGTACTGTACATGGTTATATAATTAAGTGTTGAAGTTTATGTCTGACGGTTTTGACTCTTTACTGAGCAAGTTCAATGGTTATGGCCCATCCATTTAATTTTATTTTAGTTGATGTTCGCAAATCAGGTTCAAAATTGATATGACAACTGGACCAGTCACCCACATCTTTCTTAGTCTGTGGTCCGATTTGAATATCATCTGCCATTGGTCACTAGTCCATTCAAATTCTAATGTCAATCGTGAAGGATTTTCCCCAGGATCCCAATTCCCTATCCTGTCACAAGCACTCACACGTTTCCCAACTACCCTCAAATATCGTTCTAAATTCAAGCGAGGATTCGAAATTTAAATCACAATGCTAGGAGCGACCTCTCGAGGCGTGTGCGTGACAGGAGGTCCCGATGCCAACTAGTACTGAAGGGTTGCTTCGACCCTTGGAGTTATGAAATGAGTTTTTTTTTTATACATATGATAAAGTATAGGAAGTACCTATCTCAAAGTTTCTGATCATACTTTTAATAAGCTTTTAATTTTTCAAATTTTACGTGGACCCCTGCTGTACCCGCGTACATCTTAGTGGTAGGGAGCCAGGTTTTTTCTTTCCGCCTGTGAGGATAATGGCATCGCACGTCTTGTTTATTTGTCATATTGCTTACAATATTTTCAATTAGTAAATATCGTTAACTCGTCAAAGTCAAGCAAAATATTCCACGACAAGTGAGATAGAAGTATTGGAAATTTTTTATAAATCAATATTTGGGACATTTGTGCACACACGGTCATCTGACCACAAACTAAGCAATGGTTGTATTATGGCTGCCAGAGACTGATATACATGCATATATATTTTTAATTACATACTTAAATAGATATTTACACCCAGATATAGAACAAACACAAATGTTCACCACATTAATGTTTGCCTTAGGTGGGAATCGTACCCACGCCCCCAAGCGCAGAAGGCAGGTTCACTACCAACTGGACCACCAGGGCAGTCAAAAAGGGTTTAAGAGATTTAGAAAATACACATTTTACCACATTGTATATCACTTGCACACAAGTCTGAGAACAAAATTAAGCCAAACGAAAATAAACCTTCTAATTAAGCAGGTAGTTAATTTAATTTATCACGCATACAAAGTTTGTCGAAACATAAACGTCATCTCTTTGTGCGACAAGCTCATACATTAAATCTTCACGTCACACGCACTGCATGCTAATTAATTATATACATATGTATGTAAAAAAAAAAAAAACATACGCACGTGTCAACTTCTTTGTCAAAACATACCGTCTGCCTCATGACAATGGGACAATACCCTGCAAGCGTTCAAGGGGTTTTGAACTTTAAGGGTACGGAATTAAAAGTTATCTCAAATTAGAAATAAGCGGACGAAAATTCTTGTTACCAACAGAGCAGTCGACGATCACTTGCTTTTATTTAGTGTAATTAGAGATGTGAAATGAGTTTATCGATAATATATAAAATTGTGATATTTATACAACACGAGACTTTCAACGGCTGGTCAAAAGTCCAGAAAGTCGTGGTGAATACCGTGAGTACTTTTTTAACGTTATTTTTAAATTAATTAGTTTTTTTTGCTGTCAAATACAAATGTTTAAAATGTGCAATCTGACCACCGCCTTCTCTTAAAGACGTTAAAATTCTACACAGTCGTATTCAGTCATTTACAAATCGGCAAATGCATCGTTTGAATTTCTCAGTCATTATAATTATGTAGAAAAAATAAACACAATCATTTATATTGTTTTAACTTACCATACTTTCCTATCTAACTGTGTCAGGAAGTAGTTGGAACTCACTAAAGGCCTTGTATTCATGCGGGTTTCAATATTACATAAGTAGAAGGAACCTTCTTACGTTGTTGCTAACATTTCATTCAATTTGCACGAATTATTAGTGTCGGTAATTTTTTCACATCTAAAATTTCTTTAATTGCAAAACTAAGATACAACAATTCATTGTTTTGGTTTTAAAAGGGCAAGTGCCTTTATTAACTAAACAAAATAAAAGCTAACACTAACACTATAAAAACAGTTAGACTGCCCATAGACCGTTGAAGGTCTAAAGACAATCCAAATGCTCAAGCCCACTATCAGTTGGTATTGTACCCAGCATGCTGGTGGCATTACCACGCTGACTGGCAATGCTTATACGTTGAGCCAGAAACGCGCCAGCATTTTGGTCACGCGTCGCATTACCCAGGCGCTCTAAAAGATTTTTGAAAATGAGGTAATTTTCCGGTTCCCAAGGGCCCAATGTCTCTACCCCAAATGCCTCAAATATATAACCGCTGCCTAGGTTAGCATATTTGCGTTTTGGTTTGGTTTTAAAACGACTAATACATCGATATTTTGTACGAAAATTATCGATATTTTATAGCAATGTAGCACCGCCTACAGTCGTAGTCGCCCGTTGTTGCGTCAGATTTCGAGTGCAAAAAAACTGAAACATAGCCAAGTTGAGGTTTGAATTATTGTCCTAAGGGTTCTGTTTAGGTATGCTGGTACGTACACCTAACTTGTAACTTCTAGTTGTCCATTTTAAATCAAAGTGCACGACATAATTAAAAAACTAATAACTAAACAACGCGGAGTCAAAAACAGAATAACAACATTTTTAATATGTACCCTACGTACAGCAAATGAGCATAATTTTTTCTTGGAACAAGAGCCTTAGTTCCACTCGGGACCGGAACCCCAAAAAAGGTTCTTTTCGTTTTGTATGAGTCTGGAGCCGTTCTGAACCATCCGGAATATTTAAATGAACGTCTGGGTTAAACAATAGGGATGACAGTTAGTCCCTGCCCTTTGTCAAGGACTAGGGACGGATCTTAAGCATAAAAATATTTTTATCGATACTAAAGATTTAAGAAGAAATATCGATAAATATTTGTTATCGACAAGTCTTCTTTCACGCTGCAAGTGCTGCAACATAACCGCGGATTGACAATTTTTTTTTGCATAGAGATATTTGCAGGCCGGAGAATGATAAAATACTTTTTATACCGGTAAATGAACGATTCCTGAGTTGATATCCACGCGGGTAAAACCGCGGGTGCAGCTAGTGTTGTATGTATTGTACACTGCAACATAACCACGGATTGACCTAACTTTTTGCATAAAGATACTTGCAGGCCGGAGAATGATAAAATACTTTTTATACCGGTAAATGTACGATCCCTGAGTTAATATCCACGCGGGTAAAACCGCGGGTGCAGCTAGTGTTATATGTAATGTACACTTCGTACACAAGACATGTACTCTTTGTAATGTGTACATTCTAAAATTCTCATTGCCTGCATTTTCTCGCTAAGCCAATATTAATCCGCGCCAAGTACTAGCAAGTAATTAATCACTTTGCTTATTATTAATTTCGTCTTAAACGTGTACTCCCATAATAAGTTGGAGCTTCTTAGCTTAGTCATGTACATACGGTACGGTATGTAGGTTACTGGAGTACGTGACTGTATTGTTATATTTTGTGATGAATCGTTGAAAAGCTAAAATACATATAAACGCAGCTGTGTATGTAACATTTATGCTTTGTTCATGGAATGATTGGCTTGATTTTGAAAGGTGAATAATCACTAAAATTATACAATATTGTAGAACTCACGTCTCGTCCAAAATACCTCAGTGCATTAAGGGGGCTGTTCCCGTCTCCAGCTCTCTCGCTCGCACATTTTCACATTATTGAAGTTACAAAATCATATCTTGTGTCTATTATAACATTACAAACAAAGAAATTGTCAATTTGATATATTTTAACTTAACACAGTAAAATGGTAACAAGTGATTTTTGTTTCTCGTGTCATGTTATTCCGTCAAATTACAAAATATCGAAGCAAACATTTCTGTTTGTAATGTTACGATAAACACCAAGACATGATTTTGTTACTTTTTGGAAATTCACATTCATTGATTTTATATCTTCAATAATGTGAAAATGTGCGAGCGAGAGAGCTGCAGGGGTATACAGGCCCCTTAAGACGAAGGTCTTCAACCAGTGTGTGATGCCAGTGAAGACTTACAGCAGTGAAACGTGGTCTCTCACTATGGGCCCCATAAGCAAAGTCAAAGTCGCACAACGAGCTATGGAGAGGGCTATGCTCGGAGTTTCTCTACGAGATCGAATCAGAAATGAGGAGATCCGTAGACAAACGAAAGTTACCGACATAGCCCACCGGATTAGCAAGTTGAAGTGGCAGTGTGGGCAGGGCATCACGCAGAACAGATGGCCGATGGAGCCGAAAGGTTCTGGAATGGAGACCACGGACAGGTAAGCGCAGCGTAGGACGTCCACCCACAAGATGGACAGACGACACAAAAAAGACCGCAGGGAAACGCTGGATGCAAGCCGCTTCCAACCGGCCTGTTTGGAGATCGATGGGGGAGGCCTTTGTCCAGCTGTGGACGTTTAATGGCTGCTGATGTGTGATGTGTGTACATATAGATTATAAATAATGAATACTTGGACATATTATAATTACAGATGTAAATATACCATAGATTCTTGTTAATTATTTGTATTACCAACCATCACACCCACACCTAAACGAAAAACGAAACACAATTTTTACTCCTTTGATTAAAAACTAAAATTCGCCCAAAAACACGAAAACGAAGGTCATTTCGTATCTTGTTGGTATTCCCTCCATAATTTAAGTATTATACCAGGGAAAAGAAAATCCCTAAGAATCCTCGCGATAATCTTTCCTCCTTAATCCTAAAGCCCAGGGTTCCTTGTTATGGCCCAATAAACAACACAGGGTAGGGCTTAAGGCCGTAACAGCACAATAGAATTAGAGACAGTCTGTCATCTCTATACAAAATGAGCTTAGAGGCACACAACGTATATTAGTGTTAAGCTATATCTAGTCACTTGTGTGCTTTCGCCTTCAACTTAAACCATTTTCAATGCAACAGAGTAACGAGCCTAACAAGTCACTTGCCCGATGGTAAGCGTCACGGTTGCTCATAAAAGTTCAGTGTTTTAACTCAGAAATTTGAACTTCAACAGTTCAAAACCCTGCGGTAATGCGCTTCGCTCGTCACGATAATATATTAGATGCTTATCTCTTTATACCCAGTAATTTCACTTTTGCACACTACTGTTTTTCGGTTGAACAACTGGCAAAAGTGTAGTACTTTCTCAGGTGGATTCTGCAAAAGAACCACAACTTCGAAGTCACCTTGCGTCAAGTGCATGCTATGGACGCATGCAATTGACAACAATAGAGCAAATCGTTTCAAAAAGGGGGTTGTCTGTAAAGTCGGTTTACGGGCGATAATTTTACGTGATAACGCTTAGGCCGATCATGCCTCTCTATCGCTTGTTCCGCGCTCTCGCTTGCACGCGCGGCTCAGGCGGAACGTAACAATTTTTCGTGCGTGCAGCCGGCGTTCATCGATTTATAAGACGTTATCACGTCAAAAAAGGCACGCTTGTTTCAATAGGGCAGATGATGCCGATGACGTCATGCAAAGTATCAACTGATGATGTAAAGCGAAGTGCACAAGCTTAGCTACTGTCGTGAAGTGTATGAAGACGGGCTGAGGTTGGAATAGGATTATTGTACTCGTATGGGACCACCGCTGATGTGTGTTTAGGGCCTAGCCGACTTGCTAATCTTCCAGATAACCGTTTTTGTTTGTTATGGCAGGTCACCGGAGAACCTGTTTTTTATTTAGTGGCGTGTTTTTGTTTTAGAAGATGGTCTTTTGTGGCTGCTTTTTAAGGCAGTTCCACGCATGGTTGTATACGCACAAATGTTTTTATTTTTGTGAATGCTATTCAGGGACTTTGCTTTTCTTGGTGATGGAGACCTTGCATTGCATATGTTCGAAGCTTTTTGATTCCACATTTATTGTGGAAACTGTTAGTCTGTGGAATGCGCTAAAGTAGATCACATCATCGCTTAACATCAGGCGAGATGGTGGTCATAAGCAAGGCTATTATTAATATTTAAAAAAAAACGATAGTCGGGCAGCTGCTGATTCTATAAAACCGAATGCCAACAAAATGATACAAAGAAACTACTCTTCATGGCGACGCGACATTTTGGCTAAGGCCGTCACATGGTGGATTCGACTGGAACTGGTTTTTGCAACTACATTTTCGGTTGCGTGCGCAATCGTGTCTGGCTTATTTCCACCTGCCCTCAAGATCATGCCTACTCTAACTGAAGGCTGAGTAATAAATTAATAAATTAATAAAGGACTAGCGGTCCGCCCCAGCTTCGCACGGGGTATTGATATATATATATATATATATATATATGTATACATATATAGCCTATGTCACGCGGGGATAGTGTAGCTTCCCAATAGTGAAAAAGGAGCCTATTCAATGCAAACAATCATATCTTTCCTCTTTATAATATTACTAGCTGAATCCCGCGGTGCTACCCGCGAGTTTCCAATTTTCCCGCATTTTCTGGGAGAAAAGTACCCTATGTCCGTCCATATGATGTACACTATCATCCTGCCAAAATTCGAAAAGATCGGCTTAGCGGCTTAGTCGTGAAAAGCGAACAAACATCCAGACACAGAGACAGAGTTACTTTCGCTTTTGTAATATTAGTTAAGATAGTATAGATAATAAAGCCCACTATTGTCACTACGAGGATAGAGAATAAGACTGGAGTCAGAAATCAGTTGGAAACGCATCCTAATATTCCTGGAAAGAAGGCCACTTTATACTATCTAAGTATCTACCCTTTCTCAGGTACCTTCCAGGTGCCTCCCAGCTACTTCAATCGTATTATTAGAACCTGAAGACTTTTCCTTATAACTGACATTTTATTTTTATCTTTTCAGGTAAGCTACCGACATCCTATCTTCTGGTAAAAGCAAAAGTGTTTCAAATGCTTTCTTGGAAACATCTGGAAATCCGAACCTAAGAGATTGGAAGTAAAACCTTTTTCTTTTATAATCATAATGGAATACATTCTCGGTAAGATGAAATTGAAACCGGAGCGAAGTCTTCGGTATCAAATTGTTGTGTTATCATGAGAACGTATGAAATGAACGACACCTATCGGAAAGGCATACGTTTATTAATTATTTAATACTAGTAGGCCGCCCCTGCTTCGCACGGGCGAAGCCGGGATATATAGCCTATGTCAACCGGGGATAATGCAGCATCCCAACAGTGAAAGAATTTTTCAAATCGGTTCAGTAGTTTCGGAGCCTATTCAATACAAACAAACAAACAAACAATCAAATCTTTCCTCTTTATAATATTAGTATAGACTACTGGCAAGGAAAAAAATATGTTTGTAAATATCAATTTAAAATACCGACTTCACAAAACAGGTAAAATACACAATTTCGGTGATGATATTTTCATCCAAGTAACAGAATTTTTTTTGTTTTGATTTTTTAAGCCTATTTATTAAACCGATTTTGATGAAATTTCTATGGGACCTATATCTAAAAATATAAATCCTTTCAATAAAAAAAAAAAAACAAAACAATTCGGTTCATTAATGACGCAAGTTCTAAGAATACGAACATTAAAAAAGAAAAAAAAAACATTACAACCGTATTAAGATCCCCTCTTTTTTGAAGTCAGTTAAAAATATAATGTAGCTTAGCTTGTACCACAGATCTGTATACAGGGTGTAAGGGGAACAGTCTCGAAGCCAAAAGAAGGTAATTGTACTAATCATTATGAACAACTTTTACTATGGGACCAACCCTGAAATCGCGAAAAAAAAACAGCTGTTCCATACATTTTGTCGAGTGTCAATGACCGTTTTCTATAGAACAGCTGATATTTTATTCGAGATTTCAGGGCGTAAAATTACCATCTTTTGGCTTCGAGAGTGTTCCCCTTACACGCCGTAGATGCCGCGAGTTCCTATCACATCCTGAGTGCATGTAAGGCCTGGGGCCTTACGGATAACAGCTAATTGCGGCACCTAATCCGCTCAGTTCAAATTACGCGAACGTGAACCTTATCGCGCCCAGATACGGTTTGCGGTCGCGTGATTTTCCAGCTGAGCGGATTAGGTGCCGCAATTAGCTGTTGTCCGTAAGGCCCCTGGACCCACTTCGGGTCACTGCACCAGAGGAGTAACATGTTCTCGTGAACGTGTAGTAGATATTATATAATCTGTGACACAACGCGGTAAGACCATGCTATTCACAGCCGCCATCCATCTCGGAACACCTGCACAAATCCAAAACATCAGTGAGTGTGCACGTTACGCAACTGTCACCAACTTACACGTGACACCGACTGTAGTTCAGACGATAAGAGCATTCACAGAGTTACAGCTTACAACATCATCATCATCAGCCAGAAGACGTGCACTGCTGAACATAGGCCTCCCCCTTTAACCTCCACATTGAACGACACCACTGCATCCACTGGATGCCAGCGACTCGCAATGTCGTCGGTCTATCTAGCGGGAGGCCTACCGGTTCGTGGTCTCCACTCAAGAACTTTTCTTCCCCATCGGTTATCGATTCTTCGAGCGATGTAGCCTGCCCATTGCCACTTCAACTTGCAAATTTTAACAGCTATGTCGGTGACTCTGGTTCCTAGGCCAACAGTTAAGGACCACGTCTCAGTACCATATGTCATCCCTGGCAACACACACAGGTCAAAGACCTTTGTCTTTTGCTAGTTTACAACATATCCTTTGAATTCCTCTTCTGCCACCCCTTTCATCCGCTTATTTGAAATGGTTTCGTAAAAATAGTCAAATACCATATTAGCGCGAAGAAGCGACGAAATTTAATGAAAAAAATAACATTCAGCCGCTTGCTACGAGATAGATAAACTCAATTGTTCACACCAAATATACGAATAGAGACTAGGTTGGCGGAACCCAGGCCGACCGAGGATGAGGTGGACTGACGACATCAGAAATACTGTCGGGAACGAGTGGATGCGAATAGCGAGAGACCGGAGAGAGTGGCATAAACAAAGGGAGGCCTATACCCAGCAGTGATTCACTCAGGGCTGATGATGATGATAATGATAAGATAATGTTTATTTCTAAGCATAAGTTACATGGACATTAACACAATACAAACAGAAGTAGAGAGTTACACAGTATTAAAAAGATAAATAAAAAAGAAGGTTAATAAAATACATTTCTAAATCAGATATTCTGTGCGGTACCAATGGGCCCCAAACTAGGCAATGCCTGTATCTTGGTGGCCCAGGCTCATCGGGTTACAAAAAGAAATATGCGCGTGCCTACGTGATTTATTATATAAAACATGTTTTTTTTTTTTGATGATGACCAAAATATACGAATAGGAGCAATACGGGTAATACGATAATATATAATAATTACAGACCTATATCTAAGTAGACACCACAAGTAGACCTACCTTGTATGTCATATTAACAATACAATTATGACAAATAGTCGTAATTGAGTTCGGCTAAAATCAGTCTGGTCGGTGCCGCGACAACACGTGTCTGTTTGAAATGGGTAATTGTGCAATACCGAATTGTAAGAATACCGAACCGAGTTGGCCGACAGAATAAATACATTTCTTTTCACATGTATGTACTTTTAGGTACGAAAAACTTGACACGCTTAGTTTTCATGCAGTTTGAACCGCTTGTGAAGTCTACTTAGATATAGGTCTGTGATAACAATAATAAATATTAGGGATATTTTTGCACACACGGTCACCTGACCCCATACCAAGCAAAGCTTGTACTATGGCTGCCAGAGACTAATATACATAACCTAGAAATGTTCTTCAATATCAAGAAGTGTGTACAAGACGACCGGCGCTGTCATTCGCAGGGTGACCAGGTTATAAATTTTACGAAACTACCATAGTCAACTAGACACCTAAGAATAATACAAAATTATCATCACAAAAAAATTACCTAAACACCAGAACCTTTTAACCGACTTCAAAAATAGAAGCAATATAGCCGGATAAAGCTATATCGCCAAATGGCCTAGCCGTGTTCCGACATGTTTTCCGGTGACGCCCTTATGGAAACTGGCTTGACGAGTGTTCTCACAGATTATGCATATTATTAATTAAGCATATTATTAATTATGGAATTCGCATGGTACACTTAACCAAGTTATCCCTACTGGATATAATTATATAAATACTCATATGTATGGATAAGTGGAAAAAACCCACTTAGATCTACTGGTAGGGATTGGCGGATTGTTCACCTTTGTTTCACTTATCCTCCTTTAGGGATACTAAATAAAAAATTACTAAATAAAATATATTTTTTATTGTCAGTTCTGTTATTTAATATTATTTATGTTAAATTAGCTGCGCTTACCAGTCCATGATCTCGATTCCAGAACCTTTCGGCCCCATCGGCCATCTGTTCTGCGTGATATGTGCCCTGCCCACTACCACTTCAACTTGCTAATCCGGTAGGCTATGTCGGTGACTTTCGTTCATCTACGGATCTCCTCATTTCGGATTCGATCTCGTAGAGAAACCCCGAGTATAACCCTCTCCATAGGTCGTTGTGTGACTTTGAGCTTGCTTATGAGACCCATAGTGAGAGACCACGTTTCAGTGCAGTATGTAATTACTGGTAACACACACTGGTCGAAGACTTTTCGTCAATATATATAGGTATGTAGGATATAAAAGTATATAGTATTTCGCATCATCTTTTGGTCTAACATACACTCAGACAATTATTTTACTACATCCCAAAGTTATTCTAAAAAGTCAATGTTTGTAACAGAAATAAACACAATGAAAAAATAATAATGATCTTCTAGTCATTACAAAATCTTACCGATGAAATCTGACACCAGACGATTCTTTGATATTTTTCGATGTATTCTTGCAGTATCGAAACACGCAAGACATATTTAAGTATATTTGAGCAATATATAACCTAAAACAAGAACAAAACGTATGATTATAAATAATTAATACAACAAACAAACACACACAGACACACACACACACACGTAATGACAGAGAAAAAACAATATAACAGATGAAACAGAAAGGGATGATGCGGTCTAGGGTCTCCGTCAACTTGAAGACGCCAGATTTTGTATTCTCTTTGCCCAGATTTTCTGTGCTCTGGGTCCTGGTGGACACAGAAATATAGAGATAATTGTCTATGGCTATTTCTACCGGTCGCACAGTGGACATGAGAAGACAACCAGAGTCACGTAATATCTGATTGAGGCGGCGGATGCGGCTAAACTAAAGTACCCTACAGCCCAATTTGTGTTTAAAATAAAATCAATAAAGTAAGAATAGAATATATTCAAGATATTCACAGATATCGGTATTCGTAGGGATTATCGCTAAGGGTACACGGTCGATCTAACAAAAAAAAAAATTGCCCAAACCATTTACCAACTTTCGTTAATAAAACTATAAAAAAACTAATGTCCAAAATGTCATAAAAAATTACTAAAAATTTCTAAAATTTTATCCCTGGTCACACTGGCTTGCCACGAGCTCTCAAAGATTAGGAAATTAAGCAGAGATACTTCACTTCCGATACTACGAATTGTGCATGTTATTATAGGGAACATTAGTTCGCATGGTACACTTATCACTACCAAGGTATCCCTACTGGTAGAGATAAGTGGGGAAAAAAAACTTGGACAAGTTTGTCATTAAATATTTTAATTTCTTTTATTTAACAAACTTAACTGTGTAGTTGACAAACAGCTGCTCCCATACATACCAACTACAAAAATTAAGTTGGTAATAGCAAAAATCATCGTATGGACTGAAATTTTTCAATCAACATCTTCGCGATATATAATTTAACACATTAAATTTGATATAAAATACTTTTCATCCACTAAACAGATGGGTGAAGGTCGGTCTTTACTCGGGTCTTAGACTAATACTCTGCATATTAATTATTTTGTGATAATTGATGTCATAGTTGATGTATATGTCAAGTTCGGTTTCGATCGGAAAAAAATATTTGTTTATTCACTTATAATACAAAATTCTAATCTAATTATTAAATAAATCAACTAATAATATTGTGTTACTTACGACGTGGATGGTTAATTCATACTGAGGTACGTATTTTACCGGGTTTTTTCACTAAATATCTGCCGCTCTACACCTATGCACGCCAAAAAGACAACTGAAGACTGTCAGACTGGGGTGTGGGGACTAAGGCACAGCAACGTTTATCGAAGTGAGGATTCAGTACATGACGTCTAGTACGTAGTACATATAGGTCAATGCATACATATATTTTTTAATCGATACAGATCAACTCAGATATAGAACAAACACAAATGTTCATCACACGAATGTTTGTCCTAGGTGGGAATCGAACCCACGCCCCCAAGCGCAGAAGGCAGGGTCATTACTAACTGGGCCACCACGGCAGTCGATACGAGCTAGCTCCTATTTGGTATAGTCGCATATAGGTGTCTAAACGTGTCCGAATTTTAATTTGATTTTCTTCGTGTTCACCTTTCTCTCTGTAGTATTTTCTCCTCGGAAATAGTACAAGGAAATATGCTGTTTCTGGTTTACCTTTGACATGGCACTATACAGTTTTATGCGTCATTTGTCTGTGGATTGTTTTAATAAATGCTAGGTGTTGACAATAGAGGTGAGTTCTGTTGCTATGGAGAGGAATAACCTAAGTACGTATGAACCCTATATGATTTTTACACCTTCCAACTTGGGAGGAAAAATCAACCTTGACGTTTGTGTTGTTCGTTGGGTCAGGTCCAAAAACTACAGTTTGCAAAATGTGCATAAGGTTCAAAATGTTTCGTTTAATCATAATCAGCTAGAATTGCTAGAAGACGTCCACATATAGGCCTTTCTCTTAGAACTCTAAACGACAGCCTGCCATTTGCATCCACTGGATGCCGCGACTCTCGCGATGTCGTCGGTCCATCTAGTGGGAGGCCTACCTACGCTGCGTCTTCCGGTTCGTGGTTTCCACTCAAGAACCTTTCTTCCCCATCGGTTATCGGTTCTTCGAGCAATGTGGCCTGCCCATTGCCACTTCAACTTGCTATGTAATAGATATGTTAGTGACTCTGGTTCTTTGGCGAATATCCACGTTTCGCATTTTATTGCGTCAAGAAACTCCGAGCATAGCTATCTTCTCTGCCTGCTGTGTGACTCTGAGTTTTTCCAAAAGGCCTCGTGGTGGTGAGGCTTCGTGTACTGATACTGAAATGCTACACCTTAAGGCGAGGTTTTACCACTTTTAAGCAACGCTTATGACTACAGATGTCCAGAAGGCTTGGTTTATTGTATTAAAGTCGCATTTAGCGGAGCAAAACCATTTCTCTTACACACAGTCGTGCGTTTCGATACTTCTATTTATGAGGTTTTTTTCATATTTTTCGAAAAGTATAGCTGTAATGCAAAATAAACCTTTGCGGTTTCCTTCATAATTATGAAATCTGTTTATTAAGATATCGCAGACAAAATTCAGTAAATAGGTATTCGAATGAATCCAAAAAAACAGGGAGAAACGCGTAAATATATGTTACTTTCATTTTTTTTTTCTATCGAGCTATATGTCCGTAATCGCATTTCGGTCTTTGGGGGTTCCTATTTTTTTTATTTTTTTTTATGCCATAGGTGGCAAACAAGCAGACGGGCTGCCTGATGGAAAGCAGTCACCGTCGCCTATGGATACTTGTAACACCCGAGGCATCACAAATACGTTGCCGACCCTTAAGAACTCGATTAAAGGTTCCTAGATAAAACATTAAATTTTTTATATGACACTGTTTTTATAATTTTATGTTAGTCATGGAACTAGGCAGACTTAAACTAAAATAACCAAAATTGATAAAAGTGGAAAATAGGGCCTTAACTACAATTATCTCTACTAGGATCTCCTAATTTAGGTAATGGTTTAGTTGAAAATGTGAACTACTTGCTTCCAGTTTTTAGCTCTCTACTTCTGCTAGTGCTTTTGGTCTTTTAAATTGACTAATTTTGAACAGAAAATTACACACTCGTCCTGAAAACAATTAGGAGAAAGCAATCATCCATAAACAAAATATCTATTGTTTTAACATGCTATATGGGAAATTGTTACTTAACTTGCTCCATAAATAACGAATACCTACGCATATTATTATTACGAAGCTATTACCTAACATTATAACAAAGATAAAGCCTTTGCGACACGAACCTGTTACATCACCAAAACTGTTCAAATTTCAATAATAATATCTACCTTCCCAAGGCAAAACGACCTTTATTATGTAAAGACAAATAAAGGTGATAAGGTCGAAAATCCTTTGAGGAGTAATGATATGTACAGAGGCTGTTGAAATTTCAGATCAGTGTACATTACTGCTTGCCTTTGACACGAGTAATGTGATACGTAACAAGAGTGGCATTGGATAATTGTTTAGCGATTGTGTAGAAGATTGGGTAATCTGATGAGCTAGTCTACGGGAGTAGGCTAGGAGGCAGGGGCCTTAGGAACGACTATCGAAAAAATACTCGTTTCGAATTTAATACATATTCATCATTCATCTCTTCTCTTCTCTACATAGTATAAATTGAAGTCGCTTTCCGCGTCTGTCTGCCTGTATGTCTGTGTGGCCGCTAACTCCTCCTAAACCACGCAACGGATTTTGATGCGGTTTTCACCATCAGTTAGATACATTTTCAAGGAAGGTTTATGTAAATAATAAATAAATAAATATTCGAGACATTTTTGCACACATGGTCATCTGACCCCAAACTAAGCAAAGCTTGTGATATGGCTGCCAGATACTGATATACATACATATATAGGTTTAAATACATACTTAAATAGATATTAACACCCAGATAGCGACCCGCCCCGGCTTCGCACGTAAATTACACCCGTGCGAAGCCGGGCGATCGGGTCGCTAGTATATTATAATTATAAAATAGAAACAAAAGAATATACGGATGAGATTTTGATTTGATTTGACAATAATTTGCATATATTATATTATAGATTTTAGTGTGATTCAGTAAACAAACACATTTAGTATCCACGACGACATTTCTAACCCCCGAATATAATAACAATAAAGTTAATTTGTAGGTAAGTTATAATAAGAATGTGAATATTTTATGGTAACATTCACAAAAATTCAAAGTAAATTTTATTAGATAAAAATGTAATTAATGTTTATAACACTTAAAAGAAAGAAACTTGGTAAAATCGGGTTTCCTTCTTTCGTTTTTATCAAATGTTTAGGAGAAATGTGTTTTGCGAATACAGTAGGCCTCGAATGCACACATACTGTCTGCAACGTAAGCTCCTAGCCTACAAGTAGATTGTTTCTATACTCCGTTTATCTGTGGGGAGCGTACTCAGGTATCTTAATTGAAGGATTATCGTAACCCGATGAAATAATACGCGGCTAAAATAAGCATGATTCAATTAATACTTAATCCGTGACTCTCAGTTGACTTACATTGTTACTACCAGAGCCCTATATTTTTTACGCCATATATTACATTCACATGTAACTTAGTAACTAACTGACAATCTAGCTGACTAACTGAGAAACTAACTGACAAAATAGCTAACTGAATAACTAGCGATCTAACTGATAAGCTAGCTAACAGACAAACTAAAGAGCCAGTTAACTGACTGAAAATATAGCTAAAAAACTAGCTGATAAACTAGCTAATTGACTAACTAGCTAACTAACAATGGAAACAAGTCTTGGTAGTTTATTTTAACCTACTTATAATTGTCTGTCGACCTAAATTACCTAAAAGAGACCGCAGGGAAACGCTAGATGCAGGCCGCTTCCAAACGGCCCTTTTGGAGATCGATGGGGGAGGCATATGTCCTACAAGTATACATTAATATATTTTAAAAACCCCTATAGTTATAATCTTCAAACGGCTGAATACATACCCATAGATTTTCATACGTACATAGATTTTCATAGCTAAAGCAAAAAAAGGCTAAGTATATGTCACAGCTATGTCACAGGCAGACACACAGAAATACACGTTAAACAAATAACACTGGCTTTTTGCTTGGTTTAAAACGCTTTAACACCAGTAAAACCGCAGTCACCAGTTAAGTGTTTCAATTTCCACAAATACTATACACTTTTCCCCAACACGAATCTCCTCGCACATCATACATCTTCCCCCATGATAGATGATTCCAACTTCAAATGCACAAGATCAATGACTCCATGCCTACCCTCGAACGAAACCGTGAAGATGTATATCTACCTAATACCCCATAGAATTCGACCGCCCACGTGTGTTCAACCGTATTTTTTACGTCCCGGCGCATCCTTTCATGGCATTCCTTTACTTTCACACCAAAACACACCCTGAACTGCTCTGATAAGGACCGTTTTAGATTAATCGCCTGGTATTTCCATGGAATTGTTGTCGGAATCAGATGCTCCAGCCAAAATGGACTTTACGCTCCAAGATATTAAGAGTTCATACAATTTGTACAGTATTTTTTTCAATGCACTTTATTTTATATATCCAATTCAAAAATGTACTTTATTTACAAGAACTTAGGGTACATTTATGTCGTCAGGGGATTGCTATTGAATAGAACCTTCCATGGGCTCATGATGACGCGATGTGCTGGTTTTTGACCTGTCACGGGGTTATTATTAATCAAGTTTGGACGTAGATCGCTTTGTTGTGGTCTGGAAGAATCCATAGACAACGCAGGGCTGGAGCCGTGGATCCTTTAAAAAGATGTCCCAAATCACGCCTAAAAAAGTAAGAAAAACATGAAACCAGTTTTGTTTCTGTGTTCTGATTGTGTCTACGATCAGTTTTGTGTATTATAAGCAGATATCTTGAGAGCAGGGTTTGTCAAGTGTGTCCCCCAGTTAGGACATCTCCTTTTATGTATTTTTTGATGACCCTTTGGTCAATCGCTGGGGATAACGCGCTTTCTCTTTTTCAGCAGCCAAGTTAGTAATTTGTATTGCAGTAGAATATGTAATGTTATAGCGGATTACCTAAGAAATAATAAAAAAGTCAAAAAGTAAAAACGAAAGGGGTGTCCCATTACAAGAATCGTATATATTTTTTTACGTATTTTGTATTAGCTCTAATGTAAAAACGGTAATACGTACAAGCGTCAAACTTGGCATGATTATAGTTCACACTCTAAATTATAACAACATTTAATAAATAATGGCCAAGTGCGAGTCGGTGATAAGTTTTTATTCATTATCAAGTTATAAAACTGGTAATTTCGTTATTGAATTTTGTGGTAGTACGAAACCCTCAGTGCGCGAGCCCGGCTCGTATTTGGCCGGTTCATTGTATAATAGATAAGGTATTTAGTGACAATTTGCTTGTATTTTGTTGAGGCAATAAAAGCACCTTCATTTTAAAAAAAGTTTATTAAGTACACATTAGGATAATGGGAAATATAGCTGTAGGCTATATGTAGGAATTATTTGGATTATCTTTTAACCTTTAACAGTCTATGTGTAATATATTACTTTTGGATAATAGATAAGATATTTAGTGGCAATTTGCTTGTATTTTATTTAGGCAATAAAGGCACATTCCTTTAAAAAAAGTAAACTAAACATTAACTAAATTATAAATATAATTGTAAGCTTTATGTAGGATATTTTTTTGATTACCTATCTTTTAACTTTTAAATGTCTATGGATGATATAATTATTTTTGTATAATAGATAAGGTATTTAGTAGTAATTTGCTTGTATTATGTATAGGCAAAAAGGCACATTCCTTAAAAAAAAAACGAAAATAAGAAAGATAGCTGTAGGCTATATATAGGACCGGAACCTACCTACGAACCGGAAGACGCAGCGTAGGTAGGCCTCCCACTAGATGGACCGACGACATAGTGAGAGTCGCTGGCATCCAGTGGATGCAAAAGGCAGGCTGTCGTTCACTGTGGAGGTTAAAGGTTGGAGGCCTATGTTCAGCAGTGGACGTCTTCTGGCTGATGATGATGATATATAGGTATGGATTTGTTGGATTCTTTTTCAACCTTGAACAGTCTAGGTAATACAATTATTTTTGTATAATAGATAACGGAGGTGGCCTAGAGGTAGGAATTCCATATTTCATATATCAAGGTAGTGTTGTTACGAATTAATTTTTTACATAGCATAGACTTTTTTTTCATTTTTATGTAAAAAAAAAGGTATAAATACATACTTAAATAGATATTAACACCCAGATATAGAACAAACACAAATGTTCATCACACAAATGTTTGTCCTAGGTGGGAATCGAACCCACGCCCCTAAGCTCAGAAGGCAGGTTCACTGCCAACTGGACCAACGGGCTATCTGACTTGCCTCATACGACGAACATGTTATATTGGTGAATAAATAAACTGAATCTGAATCTGAAAGAAGTAACAGTAAACCATCCAAGATTTGAAAAGTATTAATTTCAAACAATGCCTCCCGCTCATTAAGTATTAAAACATTCGAGATTTAGGATTCGGCGGTTTTCTGCGTTTCATAAAATGATTTTAAATACCCTCCTTAAAATATTCAGTGGTTTCTTTGAGGATTAACTTGATAGGTTCGCGGGGATTTCAAGAAAAGTGCCTATTAATATTTATTTACCCTGAATTCTGTGAAATAAGTTGCGTTTGACCTTTCCCCGAGAAGATTTAATTTTGTATTCTGGCGTCGCCATTAGCATCTCTCCCCCTTATTAAGAAACGCGCAATAGCCATGGAAGAGTTACTATAATAAAGACATATTTTTTTGAAAAAAAAATAACCGACTTCATGACTATACCTACATTTACAAACTGAAACTAAAAAGTGGAAAAGATTGTTTAATATTGACTGAAATACTTTGTATCCATGGTCATGCAAAGTTTAACGATAAACAACAGGGCTCGGTCGCCATGGAGACATTTCTTTGTTTTTTTGAAGTTTTATTCTAGGAACAGTTCCTCTATGTTTGCTGTTCAGTTGACAGCGTCGCTAGTGGAGAACAAAGTATGAAATTCACCAAGAAATAACTGTAGTTCCAATTTTGCCCACCTTAACAGCTAAGTTGGTGGCACTGTACAATGTACATTGAGTTCGTTGCTTATTGTCATGTTATGTAGATTTTTCAAAAAGCGCTGAATCAATGTCGATAAAATTTATATGGCAACACCTATGCGAACACCTTTGGTTGGTAGAAGACCTACCAACCAAAAAAAGAATCATCAAAAACAATTCTAAATTGGCGGAGTAATCGCGTAACATACATACAAAAAAAACATACAGTCGAATTGATTTGGTGAAAACAAAAGACAACTATTTTAGGACTGAGAAAAAATAGCTTGATTAAAACAAAAGACAACTATTTTAAGATGGAAAAAATAGCTTAATTAAAACAAAAGACGGATTAATTATTCCAATAATACCTCGCGTGTGTTAAGTACACTTGTTTTGATTATAATCTCTATAGTTTTTATTTTACTGTCTTACTATATTAATAAATGTGGCATAAAAATTTATTCTAGAAAAATCGCCGAAATCCAAATCACCATTTAAGGATATGACCGTACCTACTTCCTGTCCGAATTAGCTAGAAACCATTGAGTCAAACACTCGTTTCCGTCCATTCAAATTCAATAGGTATATGTAAATTTACGATTTTTTCGATTTCATTGAAAGATCTCGCTCCGAATGGTAATCAACTTCCCGAGCTTTATGCCCAGTTTTACGATATTTTCGGATGTGAGCGCCATTGTGAGCAATTTTGGAGATCCATAGCTTCGGATTGATGTAAAAACTGTAATGACGGATTTACGAGCATTTCGGGAAGCAGATTGAACGCACGAAGTCTTATGATATGCCGTTTCTAATATACTTATTTTTTTATACTTTCCCCTTGATAGGAATTTGGCGTTGCACGTTTTGTGCATTTGCCAGTGTCAAGAAATGTAAAAATTTCACGTTTTCGTAAATACTTTCTTCACGTTGGCGCTAAAACTCCTATACTTCGTTTCACTTCTTCAGCCTAATGACAGTTTTTAAGCTAATTTCAAAGTTAAAGAATAAAACAAATACTCAATTTCACGCCAGAAGTATAGACACGATAGAAAGTTTAAAAACTAGGGTGACAACCGGCGGCCCTATCGCTAAAATATTCCAGGCAACCTCAAGATGAACAGGATTCATACAGGAGGTAGAAAGCTTGGGGTGTGCAATAAACTTTCGGGACTCGTGAGCATCGACATAAAATACCTATAGAGTCACAATCTCTCAGTGAAAACAGTCAAATATCGTCCGAGCGTCGTTGTACATACCTAGACATCGATTATATAGTACGAAATGCCAAATTTACTCCAAATTAGACTTAATATCCCTCGCATAGTGTTTAACGTCGCTTGTCCGTTATGTCATCGTGGCACTGGCAACGCGTGGCGTTGTAATCGGACCGCGGTTGCCTTACGACTAGCCAAAAAGACAGCGCAATGCGTGCGCCGAGTTTTGGTGCGGATTTTTTTTGCACGTTTGTGAGTCTGTTGTTAATGGTGTCTATTCTTTTGTACCATTATCTAAACTAAACTAAATTTGACAGTCCTAAAATTGTCGTCACCCCTTTTTTTTTTTTTTTTAATAATATGCTTGCGCTTGACCGCCAACTCGCCTGATGTTAAGCGATATATGTATATTGAACTGAAAAGGGACGCAGATAATTTTAGTCCTGTCAGAATGGTTTAGTTTAGTTAGTCATCATCATCATCATCAGCCAGAAGACGTCCACTGCACTGAACATAGACGTCTCTCAACCTCCACACTGAACGACAGCCTGCCTTTTGCATCTACTGGATGCCAGCGACTCTCACTATGTCGTCGGTCCATCTAGTGGGAGGTCTACCTACGCTTCGTCTTCCGGTTCGTGGTCTCCACTCAAGAACCTTTCTTCCCCATCGGTTATCGGTTCTTCGAGCGATGTGGCCTATAGTTTAGTTAGTGGTATGACAGAATCGATGCCGACGTGAGTCGTTCACACTTGGCTCATGCTTCGATTTGCCCACCCCACGGAATGACGCGTCCAACGTTAAATAAAAAAGCCCAGTGCAGACACCGTGACGAGCGCAGATGACTCATTTGTGTATGTAAATTCTGTTGAAAATTCAAAACCGTGAGCTTAACTTTTGTGTTTTTGAAATTCAAATTTCGTCTGGTCTGCGCCCGTCCCGGCTTAAATGACGACGGAGGAATGCCTAATTGTTTTTTTTTCTTCGTTTGGTTTTCGTATTAGAACGCAGATGTTGACCACTGACTCTGGATTTCGTTTGTTTTTGATCCTACACTATCCCACTTCTGAATAAAGAAGCCTTTGCAAGAACTGTGCTCTATATTGTAATTGTACCGACCGAGCCGGGTAGCTTGTGCTCTTTACAATCTGATGGCACCAGATTCAATCCTCGGTCCTCGACCAATGACTTACAAAAAATATGCTCTTCTTCGATGCCATCGCTCAACAACGGTGAAAGAAAACATCGTAAGGAAATCGGCAGGTCCAAAAACCTCTAAAAGGTCAAAGACATAACATTCACCAACATGCACTGGGCCAGCGTGGTAGATTAGGGCTCATCCTTTCTCTCTTTGACAGAGATAAACTTGAGATAATTTCTGCCTACATATTTTAGTTAGACATAAAAAAAAACATATACCTATTTGTAAAGTATTAATTATTATTGTTTATTCCAACTACGCATGAGCGCTATTCTTTGCAATTCATATTATTTTGCACGTCATACTTCTAACCAGACTTCGCAGACTCAGTACGCAGGTGCTATATTAAAAATACCGTGAAGAAATTAATCGTTCATAACAACAGTCTAGTATTTCCATCGGATCGGGTTCAAGGCCCATGAGATCAGGTCGAAGACATCCTGGAACCAGTTACAGAATGCTCTTCCAGGGCCAGTTAATTGTCTCAGTATAAATAAAGCTATTTCTCCTCTTGTCTCTCCATATACAATATGTAGCCGGTTAGATATTTGAATTCTGGAAATCAAGCGTGCCGTCCCTTGACTTTTCAAACTCCGCGTAAAAGCGCACTATCTCCTGCTATCTATTGTCTAACTTCTATGTGACAAATATAATGTATGTACCAACATGTGTATGTATCTTTGATAACAGTAGGTATGTTAATTAATGTTTATGTAGTTTATTAATTATGTAGGTATATAGTATGTTGTTTATATTATGTAGTCTATGTATATGTATATATATAAGTATGTTATATTTATTTGTAGTCTATTGATGTTTGTTGTTATTTGCATAGTTATTTACTTTTTTTTTTTTTGTTAAGGCCAACATTTTTTGTATAATTCCTTTCTATGCATGGTTGCCTGAAAGAGATCGCTTCAGTATCTTTGATAACAGTAGGTATGTTAATTAACGTTTGTGTAGTTTATTAATTATGTAGGTATATAGTATGTTGTTTATATTATGTAGTCTATGTATGTATATATATAAGTATGTTATATTTATTTGTAGTCTATTGATTGTTTGTTGTTATTTGCATAGTTATTTACTTTTTTTTTTTGTTAAGGTCAAAATTTTTTGTATAATTACTTTCCATGCATGGTTGCCTGGAAGAGATCGCTTCAGCGATAAGGCCGCCTGTTAAAAGCCTAGATGATATTTTTTATTGTAATGTTTATGTTATCCTTGTTTTGTGGTATTTTAATAAAGATTTATTGTATTGTAATTCTGTATATTCTATTCAGTAGGTATACCTATTTCACTATAACCGCATATCTATAAAGCAGACCGTAAAGCCTCGCTCAATAATCAAAGCTATCACTTTCTCACGTATTCAACATTTTTGAAAGTAAAAAAGAACCCAGCGAGAATAAAAAAAAACAATTGGGCATATTATCTTAAGAATAACGTTGAAAATAGTGTAAGCAATTTTCGTGTTGATATTTTGTAGGATGCCGGAGGAAATAGAGAAAAAGAAAAAAAAAAAAGAAAAATCGAAATATTTTTTTTTCTATCTATTCCGACATCCTCCCGAAAAAGATAGTTTCTGGCTGGTGAACGCACTTTGTATGGGTGTTTTGGCCCAACTATGCTACTAGCAGTCCAATTGTTTTCTTCTTCACCTGTTGTCTCTACTCTTTAGGCCTCTAAATGGGCAATGTCCTTTATGAACAAAATGGTTTATGATAGGATAATAAAAAAGGTCCGTAGTATCTTAGTTAAATTTTTGATCATCTTCGTTTCTAGTAAACTACGCAATATATTTTGACTATCTGCGTTTTTGGCAACTGCCTTTACAATAAGGTGTTTGGTAAATCGCGTATTTGGTTTACTGTGTTCGTTATAATCAGCCTATATTTGTCCACTGCCAGATATTTGCCTCTCGCAAGGCCGATCAGCCCGATCTACGGCTTCGCTTCCAGTCATTGCCAGCTGATTCACGTATATCGTGACTCCACCGACTCTCAGGGCATCCTGCGCTATGTTTTGCCCGATTCGTGGTCTCCTCCACTATAGAACACGTCTACCCTAACGGTTATCCGTTTCTGCGGCAGATATGACAGGCCCAACGCCACTTCAGCTTGCTAATACGCTAAGCTGTCAGCTTTAGTTCTCTGGCGAATAACTTCGTTCCGGATTCAATCCCTCAGAGAAACGCTGAGCATAGCTTGGAGCTTGTAACTGCGTGTTTAGTGTTATGTGTATCTGGCAGAATGCGTTTATTGCACCTTGTGTCAAAGCCATCATGTTTAGTATAATTTAAAAGCCAATCCTATTTATCGTGTCTTTGCTTTTTTGTCATACAGTTTTATCATCTTTATTCTTAACCTCATATCGTAACTGACAAAATTATCCAATTAGTTTTCTCTTCCTTCTACTTGCTATAAGCCACTTATTGTGATGCCTTTGAAGCCGCCCAGCGCTTTTGAAGTCACTGCAATGTCGTCGAAGTCTCGTTTCAACAAAGTTTGAACCTTAATACCTTGGGGCAACTTTAAGAATGGCCAAGATCCCTATTGCAATAAGAACAAAGGATTTCCTGCTGTCTTGAAGACCTGTTTTCAAAGGAAACTTCGAACATGTCCATGTTGTCGTCTTTTCTCTCGTGAACCTGGTTATTTTCAACAACTACCAATACAAGCTTTATATTCCACCAAACTTGTCGGCTAAAAGGTTTTATAATCATTGGCTAAAAGGCAGGGCGTAAGTATTCCTATACTTTTTACATCTCCCCTAAATTTCTTGACTAAAAGCTCTCCTGTTTTAAGAAGATAACAATGTTGCCAGCCCTTATACCTTATATTACCCACATGACTTAACTCCTTTATTAACCCCTTAAGAGCGTACCTTCCCGCAGGATCTCGTAAATCGGAGTTAAACTGGCCTCAAAAATACCTCATTTCCGTCATTGTAAATCTCTACGAGACATCTTCTGGTTAATTTCGTTGGGTAATAAATCCTTAGGGAACGTTTCAGGTAGTTAGTTGTAGTCTGGGAGAGGGCAATCTTTGAGGTTGATGTACTTGAAGTCTATTTGAGAAGGTAGACACGTAAATTACTTAGGGAGCAAGAAATATTTACGATGCCATTGACAACAAACTTGTGCAGGTTACTCACAGGGCTAATAGCAATGCGACAAAACGTAGGATGCTTACCGACACAGATGATTAGCACAACGTTGTTCCGTAAACCTCACAAACCATACATAACGAATACTTCGAATAGTGCGTCACTGCACCGACAGGCAAGGGAAGCATTTATGGAATATGGAATCAATAAAAAAAAACTGTAAATTCTTATTTATATAACACATTGAAATATTGTAAGTACGTACCTACAAGATATCAGAGAAAACAAAAATTGGCTTCGGATTGCTTTACGAAGGATTGCTTTAAAAAAATTAACGAAGAGAATTCTTAAAATTATGGACCCTTTAAATACCGTATTTGAGAAAATACAAATACACAGTGTTCCCAAGCACACATTTTGTTCCTAGATAAAGACTTCAAAGAATTCTTAAAGGAACGTCCTTGGAATTCAAAGTCCTTATTTAAATCACTACAGTCTTCTTATGCTCCCAATCCCTTAAGTATTTTAAGCATGTTTGTTCAGGGCTGTACTTGGTAGCGTCCTGATAACAATAAGCTTTTGAACGTGAGATGAATCTGGTTCAGAAGCTAAAGTTTTCAGTGTTAATGCCCGCACTAATCCTGATTAAAGTTGGTAATTGGGGTAAGGTGTTGAGGATGAAGTCCTTAAAAGGTCAATAGCTGTGTAAGAGGCTTGCTAACTGTTAATTTGAATTTGAAACCAAACAAAGCTTATCAATTAATTATCTGATCGGGTTAAACACAGTTTATGCAGTACTAAAGTGGAAGTGTGTGAGTAGCTGACAATGGCTAGAAATGAAATGTTATGAAATGTAGAAATGACGATCGAGCTAAGTGGCGTGACTTGGGGTGGCCTTTATCCAGCAGCTGTGGACGAAGGTTGGCTAATTATGACGTAGATGAACACATTTGAGATCACCACAGGGAGATTTTTTTTCCTAGAAGTGGCACATCATATATAAAAAATAAAAAATAAACTGACGATGGCTGACCTCATTGCTCTGATGCCACAGTTTGCAAGATAAACATTTTCGTGTCACTATTTGGCTCTAATTTATAGGTGAATACACTGTTCAAACCCCAGAATCAATGTTCATTTAACTCCAGTTCAAATTTTCAAACAATGGTGTCCTCATAAAACGAGATGCAGCTTCGCACAGCTTCGTGTCGTGACGTCATTACAGTTTACTTGAGTCAAGCGTGTGTCCAGGTACTTGTGTTATTCTCGGCGTTGGTCACTGACCACAAGGGACCTTTGCTTGGGGTGACTGTTCCACCAGCTATAATAGATCCTCTTGTACTTCTGAGGCTAATGACTCCAGAGCTCAACGCCACTGGTTAAGGATACCAAGCATCTGAATAACTAAGATCTGTGGTATAAAGGAAGTCTGTTGCTAAACGGGCTCAGGCTTGAGTGGTTGCCTGTGGCAGTGTTACCAGTATCTTTTTTCAATCATATGTTTTCTGGTTGTTTTGTTGGCCTTGAAAGAATGTCTGGTTACTGCACCCTGGGTTGATGTCTTGTTATTTATAGGCGTACGTTTTTTGAGCTGTTATTTCTTTAATGATACGCGTTCTTTAACCTGTGGCATTTAGATTCTCTACCATATTTTGTATAATTTTATCATCGAGTTATTTAATAATGACAAAACCGGAAATGCTAGATTTTTCATGTATAAAGTAGCTTTACCCAATCTGTGTGGATGACGGTTTGATCTAATGTGTCCCATCTGTGGGATGCATGATGGGCTGGTAATGATAATCAGACAACTAAAATACTGGATTCACATTATTTATCAAACTACTTGAAACGCCCTGTGGCTTCACTCGCTATCCTACGGGAACCATTAAACGCAACTTTTTATTCAGGAAAATTGTTGGGATAAAAATTTGCATAATATGTGTTAATCCAAGGCATAAGCTACCTCCATACTAAATTTCAATATTACATTTTTGGCGTCGCATATTTAAAATTATGATTTTGTCTACGCTCGCTTTTCTGAATGCTTCGTCATATTCATGTTTTGCGAATCATCGAGAAGATTCTTTGTCATGTTTCAGTATCCCAAAATAACTGATCTTTAGCGTTTCTTTCCTAGTTCCTGCACAGGTTTTTTTACTTCATTTTAAACACCAGAGTGACTCGTCATAATTTTCTCAGGTAGATAATCCCAAGGGTATTGAAATATTCCGATACCCGTCTACCTGCTTTAAACAAAAAATAGGATTCATTATATATCTAGTAGCCCGAGGCTATATCTAACCTCAGGGTTTGGAACCGCTCGGCAACTTGTTTAGGTCTTTTTCCTGTTCGGACCCCTCTAATATCATTTGGTTTCGTCACAAAGATGAACCCAATTCTCCAGAGGCTTCTTACATCATCCGATAGATCGCTGCCCGAAATTCCTAAAGAAATCGAAATGGTTTTAAATCATAGCCCAATATCTTGCCAACACTTCCCAAAAGTTTTAAAAACTGCCGCCATTCGAAAGTAGAACTTCTGGCTTTGGTTTAGGTTGGAAGGTTGAAGAATGCGGCTGCTAGTTTGAGTTTGTAGAAGGACTGGGAACAGAAAAGTGGTCAAAAGTCGTCTGACTGGTCTGGGCCCGCCGAGACCTGTTCCGTTCGTTTTGTCTTATTTTTGTTTTGCGCGAGGCACTGACCACCACAACAAAGGTCCGTGGGCTGAGCTGGTTTTTTTTTTGCTCGACCGATGGCATTGGCTCCGACATTCTGCCTTTTGAGATACTTACTTGAACTTGTGGACATTTTCGGACGCATTGTTACAAATATCTTCGTTCGCCTCCAGCTCATAATTAAAATTCATAGCAAAATGTTCAGTAAAGAGGTTTCGACTCGACTAATAAATATCAATTTCAATTATCAAAATTAACTATTTATCTTCGACCGACTATTTCCTACCTCCAAATAGACTCGATTTCTAGAATTTCACTATCAGATGCCCAAATAAACCGACTTACCTCCATTCACCTTTTTAGTATACAAGAAATCTTCTACCCTTTTCGTTTACGGTTTTCAAGAAAGAGATAGCGATGTATCCGAATGAGGGTCGAGTTAGGCAATTGGGGTACCTATATTGGGTCGGGAACAAAGATGTAAATTCTTCTAGAAAAGGGCGAAATGTCTGTAGGATATTTAAAGATATGTAGAGTTATGGAATGGTTATTCGGGGTTTCATTTTATTATCAGCAATCTTGTCTGTGTGTTATGTGGAGATACTTTGCATATTTTTTAAAGTAAGCATACCTATATGTACATAGATATTTTTTGATTTACGTACTATCGGACTCTCTTAACTATTAGAGTAAACTGCATCCAGGGTTACCATCCGTCCGGATTTGTCCGGACTTAAGGCCTTTGTCCAGCTTTGTAATATGTCCGGTTTTTTAGCTTGAGCGATGTAATACAAGGAAAATCTTGATCGAAAAATCTTCTTTTAAAAATAACCAGTGTCCGGATTTTTATTGAAATATCCGGCTATTATGTCAAAAATTTCAAATTTTGATCATTATGAAAACTCTACGTGCCCAGTCATTCGAAGTAACCGTCAATGCTCTCAAAAACTTTCAGTAACGTACACCGTACGTAACATCGAACCCGCGGTCTTGAAAAGCAATGATCACTATCCAAGACTCGAAATTTTGGAGACAATAGACTATGTTTGATTAACATACGTTAGAAGTGCCGCACTTCGAACTCAAGCAATTTCGAAGTAACGTTCACTGTACTTACGAACGAGGCCAAGAAGCTCATTTCGGATATAAGGCACAGGCTCAAGGAAAAGTGTGGTGACTCCCGCTCCGACTCTGGTGCAAAGGTTGGCCATTGCCATCCAACGCGGTAACGCAGCTAGTGTTTTGGGTGCCTTTGCACTGGGAACGGTTAGGGGTGGGTTATTTGAATAGTTATTAGTTTAGTTGTAATTTAACTGTTTTTTTGAGTAAATACTGTAATTATTAATATGAATATGAATATTTTTTTTTTATCTAAATCTGTACTTTATAATCTCGAAATACGTTTATGTAATATCTCATCCAGGTCTATATGTCGAGGTGTCTGATGAACCTTCCTTCGCCCTTCGCCGGACAGCGTCGGGCCGACCCCTGTCAATGTCGCCGATCCAGTCGGCTAGGTCAATGAATGAGGGGCTACTTCTGATCAATATTAAACAAAATCTTAATCAGCGGGGTCCATTAATAACAATGGTTTAGAAGCTTACAATTAAGGCGGTACGAGAGTCCGTCTGGAGAAGTTTACCCGTCAAGCCGTAGTCAGACACACACACACACACACATACACACATCATCAGCAATTAAATGTCCACTGCTGAACAATGCCTCCCTTAGAGAGGGGTGTTGCCATAATCCCCACGCTTGGCAGGCAGCTTGCCGATCGCAATACGTTCACCGTGTACTAACAGGACGCTGCTGCCCATCCTCCGGTGGTTCTGGTCGCAGTTTTATACCGTATGTTTGTAATGTTACGATAGACACCAAGACGTGATTTTGTTACTTTTTGGAAATTCACACTCATTGTTTTTATATCTTCAATAATGTGAAAATGTGCGAGCGAGAGAGCTGCAGAGGGTACACAGGCCCCTTAAAATTATTTATTACTGACCCTACAAAGGACACAATATAAGAAAGCAGGCTTGAATCAATAATACATTTTCTAAAAAAATTAAAACTTAAACCGACTTCAAGATTATACCTACCTACATAGTTAAAACAGACATTGACAGTCCTCATCAAGACTTTTTAACCACAAACCAAAACGTCATTTTGTGTATGTATTTTTGGTTTTTGATGATTTTTTCAAAAATTGCTAAATTGATAAAAAAAAATATGGGACCACCTCTCTATATGACCTACCAAACGAAAAAAGAATCATTAAAATCAATACATAATTAGCGAAATAATCGCGTAACAAACATACAAAAAAAAACATACAGTCGAATTGATAACCTCCTTCTTTCGTCGGTTAAAAAGAACCCCTAACCCTCGGCACATTTCTCCAAACACCGTTTGCAGGAAAACAAAAAAACACATGAAAAACAACACAGCCGCCTGTTATAGTTATATACATATCTATTTATAGGTATCCAAGTGTTCGGGAACATTGTGTTTACTGGATTATTTCGGGAGCGAGCCGTTGGTATACCACGTGTGGTCATGTTTGGGAGCTTGAACGCAGTGAATGAGGTCCTGCCAGTTGTGACTGACTCACGCACACAGATGCGTAGACATTGTTGCATGATGCCTTGGACTAGAGTGCTAGACATAAAGACGGGGGCCGCGTCTATTCAAAGCAATTTCAACCTTAGGTCCTAGCTGACTGGAGTGTCGAGGCGTGCAAGCGGCCGTGAAAAAGTCTACTCTTTTCGCGTCACGCAAGGTTGAAAATTGTTAATTTTCTAGTCGAGGCGTGTCGGAAGTTCGGAGATTCAACAGAATAATTTTGAACATATGATTATCTACAAGCCACAATACTTGTTTTTTAATGCACTATTAAATTTATGGATCTTTGTGTCTGATAATAAAATTATTTTGATTTTATTTCATTTTGATAAACAGAGAAGATTTAAACTTTTCCACGGTCCTTTAGAACTCAGTGTCCTTTTAATACGATACAAACAAAGAGAAGATGTGACAGCTATATTTTTATCTTATTAAAAGGGTACTAAGGTAGAAATTACCTTTTCCCTGCGTCTTCGCCCCGCCCTATGAGTCTCTTGCGCCTTGCAAGTTGTATAGGGCCCCAGTTCATTCCAATCTCCTCAAAATAACAATGACGTTAGCCTATTTTAGCTTTTAAAAGGTTGAAGAAGGTAAATAGGCTTAAACAATTTTTAACCGACTATTAATCAATTCTACCTGTTTCCACCGTTGGATAAAGACATCCTCGTTCATGCCATCCACTACTTGAAAATGCTATGGTAATGTACTTTTTTGCTCTGGATAAATAAACTAACTGCTAACTGCTGTGTACGCTGCCAACTGGTAGTGGGCTTGAGCATTGGATTGTCATTAGACCTTCAACATTCTATGGGCATTCTAACTGTATTTGTAGTGATAGTATTAGCTTGTATTTTGTTTAGTTAATAAAGGCAATTGCCCATTAAAAAAAGCCAAAAGTAAGACAAAAGTGGAATTGCTGTACAGCTTGTTACTACATTTTGAAATGTAATGTACTGTCCGTTTATTGTATAGATACAAACATAGACTACACCAAAAAAAAAAACAAGCAAGGCATGGTCTTGGCCTTTGATTTGGTGAAACGCAAAAAAAAGGCAGCGGCTGTTTGTTTTCAAACCTATATTTAGATCGTTTTAATTGTTTTTGCCCCATTTTACTATGAAAGGCGTTCTCGGAATCATTATCCCGGGCTGAGTTACCAGTGTGTTTACATTTTGTGAGATATTAGAATACTTTGTATCGAATATTGACTAAGACCAACAATTTACGAACGAAGCGCATTTATTCCACTTTTATTGTGCGAACTGCTAGTCTGTGGAATGCGCTGCCTGAATGGGTGTTCTATAGTTACAATCTGGGTGTCTTCAAATCACAAGTGAATCGGTTTCTTCTAGGCAAGCGTGCTCCACCGTAGACCGCATCGTCGCTTAACATCAGGCGAGTTGGCGGTCAAGCGCAAGCCTATTATTTTTATAAAAAAAAAAAAAAAAGTTGTTTTTTTAACGTGCACGTTTGAGTATGTTTGTCCACAACTTCATAACGGCTGTATTTGAATAATATTGGTATGAAAGAAACTTATGCCCTTAATTTACACGTGGGCATACTTAATTTTACCCCGAAAAATACGGTTCCTGTAGGATAGCGCTGAATCCTCGAGGCACAGCTAGTAGAATATAGCTTTTTTGTAGTGCTTGCTGACTTGGTAATGCCACTTGCGGTCAGCCATCCATTGACTGGACCTAACCTAACGTTCTCAGGCGAATCCCTTGAAGCTAGATTGAGAAGTTGCCTGAAAAAAACACCTTTATTAATGTATTTGGCCTAGTTCACGCCACAAGAGTTGCTTGTAACTTTACTCGCTTCAATGACAAATCATTTGTAATAATTTTAACATTACTTGAATGCTTTTTATCACGCTTTTATTAGCGCCATATATCTATCTATTTATCTCTCTTCTATCTATTTGACTGCCCCGGTGGCTCAGTTGGTAGTGAACCTATCTTCTGTGCTTGGGGGCGTGGGTTCGATTCCCATCTAGGACAAACATTTGTGTGATGAACATTTGTGTTTGTTCTATGTCTGGGTGTTAATATCTATTTAAGTATGTATTTAAAAATATATATGTACGTATATCAGTTTCTGGCAGCCATATTACAAGCTTTGCTTAGTTTGGGGTCAGATGACCGTGTGTGCAAATGTCCCAGTTATTTATTTAATAAAAAAAAAAAAACTAAGAATGCTTAACGCATAAGCATTGCCATTGAGCGTGGTAATATTGCTAACTTGATGGGTACGTTGCCAACTAGTAGTGGGATTGATTATTTGGATTGTTTCTTGACTGGTCTTAACCGTCAACGGTCTATGAGCAATCCAATAGACCAAGTAGTTTAGTCATGTTTAGTATTTATATTTAGTGTTAGCTTGTATGTATTTTGTTTATTTAATAAACACACTTTCCATTAACAATGTAAACAGATCTTGATTGTCCATTTTAACCATTGAACTGATCTCGATCATCGGTGATGGATAGCGGAATTCTTGGTATGGGACCATCGAGATACAATTCCTATAGAGTCATAATCTCTCAGTGAAAACAGTCAAAAAACTTCCGAGCATCATAGTACATACATTGTATCAATTATAAATATAGTTCACAGTGCCATATTATTTCAATTTAGAGTTACGAACTATAGATTAGAATATTTATTTATTGCCAAAAGTAATATGCCATAACCTTAATTTTACTTAGAAATAGCAAACACTATATAACTATCGACGGACTATCGGCGTCAATTTGTAGCGAGTTTCGGTTCGGTTTTTGTTGACACGGTTGTGACTCTATATGTAGTGTATCTCGATGTATGGGACTCATTAAAATACTACCTAACCTTTGGGTTTACCTGCAAACCGCATGGCACAGCTAATATTAAGCAGAAACTTACTACACTCGAACAAATGTTCCCCACTGTGTATTCCTTGTACATTGTTAATTTGTTACCACATCGTCTGACGTTATGATTTTCTGATTCCAGGTAAATGTCGAGAAATAGAGCTGTTTATTTTAGCTCTTGTTTACCTTTGCACACATCGACTACATAGTCTGAGAGACAGTGGTGAGTTTACTATGCCAATGTATGTTACTAAGTTTTTTTTCTTTCGCAAGCTAAATGAATGAGAATAATCATAATAATTATTTGGATCTTTGACACTATGAATATTTTTGTAAGCTTATTTTTGTAAAATATTATGTATAGACACTACAATCTAGAATTCTAGACAAGCAATCTTTATTTTTAAACTCAGAGTCACTCAGCGGACAATGGAGAGAGCTATGCTCGGAGTTTCTTTGCGCGATGAAATCCGAAACGTGGATATTCGCTAAGTCACCGACATAGCTGTTAAAATTTGCAAGTTGAAGTGGCAATGGGCAGGCCACAGAACCGACAACCGATGGGGAAGAAAGGTTTTGGAGTGGAGACCACGAACCGGAAGACGCAGCGTAGGGAGGCCTCCCACTAGAAGGACCGACGACATTGTAAGAGTCGCGAGCATCCAGTGGATGCAAAAGGCAGGCTGTCGTTCAGTGTGGAGGTTAAAGGTGGAGGCCTATGTTCAGCAGTGGACGTCTTCTGGCTGATGATGATGAATCTTTATTTTTAACCGACTTCAAAAATGGTTATTATTTCGATTGTATAACAAAAATTACCTCAATACTACGTCAGTTATAAACCGTATTTTTTTTAAACCTACTTTCACATTAGTCCCATATAAATTTCATCAAAACCTATTCAGCAGTTTGGTTTTTAAATCAAAATAGCAGAAAAAAATATCACCCAAGTAAACGAAATTGCGTATTTATAAATTTTGAAGTCAGTTTTTAAATTGATTAAGTATGGAAATATATTGTTTATATTCAGCTCCTAGCCTAAATCAGAAGCAAGCTCATTCCTAATTAATTTAGCTATATCATCCAGGGTTGCTTTGAGAACGTATTGATTGTTATTTATGCTAATCCAAATAGGACAAGGATTTCAAAGACGTAGATCTGAAGCATTCTCTGAAATGATTTCAACTTGACTTTTAATGTAACGCCTAACATGTTGCATAGTTTAATGGTTGGTGATTGAGGCGTTCTTTAATAGCATTTTAATGCTATTAAAGATTCTTATCTAAGCAGAGATTCAATCTAATTAAGTAGAAATACAGAAATACAACAAGGCCTACTAAATATGTTGATTAATTGTAAGTAAGTAACTTTGCAGATATCCTGAACTTTTGAGTTATTGTCCAGTGGATGCAGATGGCAGGCTTTCGTTCAGTGTGGAGGTTAAAGGGAGGTCTATGTTCAGCTGTGGACGTCTTCTGGCTGATGATGATGATGATGATGATGAAGTAACTTTTAAATTAAAGTTATAAGTCATTTTATTACATTAAAGTACAGTACATTAAGATTGCAGCCATATCCACTAAACTAGGTGTGGTGTGTATTTTGGTGGGTCCTAAATCGTAGATCTCGTCCCACACACTTTCAAGCATTTTGTTAAGCTCAAAAGTAAAAAGTTTTTGTAACTCGAAACCTGTTGACTCTCATTCCAAAACATACAAAAAGTAAACAAACTCCCAAGAATTCGGCACGTAATTAATATCGCTCCGAAAAAAGCAAAAATGCTTATACATTTCGCACCGACAACGTAATAGAAAAAGCTGCGCATAATAATCAAGTTGGCCCATCCACCGCGACATCGTCCAAATATTTGCCAAAAGCCAGATTACCCGAGGAAACAGATGGCGTAAGTCAAATTTTGATGAAAAAATTCTAGAGCGGCTGTTTACTTTATCCCCCAGTGTCGGGCGTAATGAACGCCGGCCCTCTACCCTCAAAATCGTAAAAACTTTGAGTTATTTTTACGTTCGCGCCTTATACACATGCGCGGTAAAACCAATACAGCAGTAAGGACGCAGTGATCTTGCAAGATAAAACTACGCGCTCCTAAAACTATACGAGATGCTATAGAGAGGTGCGCAGTTTTACCCACCGAGTGAGGAAGTTCCTTACACATGATCAATATGACTTCGCTTAGGACTGCACAACATGTGATGAGATTGGTTGATAATTTTAAACTTTGGATTTGAGAAACGAGCAACAAGCCGCGATGAAATTTTATTACCTAACTATTTTTTGGCTCGCGAGAATAATATAGATCAACCTTCTAGCATTGTCACGTAAACGCATGCGTAAAAAGGGTGGTAAAAATTTTTCGCGGCGCTTATGATAGGCCTGCTGGAGATAGCCATGCTGAAAATTCTGACATGTTCATCAACCATTAGCCACGAAAAGAAAATATGAAATACTGGATGAAAACTTTTAGTCAATAATAGATAATAGTGTTTTCCGTTACGTTCTTTTGGCCCAAAGCGTTTGAGAAATGGTCCGCGTAGTCGTAGAATCTGATTGAGTAGGATAGGCATGATGACAAATATTTATTTATTCCAAATAATTAGCAATTAATATAACTAAATACATTGCACATACTGAAAAAATAATTTAAATTGATTGATAAATCTCTGAGATATGAGTGTTTAAAGTTTTAGGTGGGGATAGAGAGGGGATGCTCTATCCCTTTCTCGCAAAGCGTGAATTAGTATAGCATTTGTATGGCGCTCCTGAGCCGTGACGTCACGGCTCAGTATAGTGCGCTCTTTGTCTAGCATGAAATTAAAATGCTTATATCTTGTTTATTTTTGAACAAATTTTAATTTTATTTTCGTTGATGTGCTCTATTTATGATCAGCTTTTTTATGAGGCAATAAAAAATATTTGTCATCATGCCTATTATCGATATAGGAAGTGGATAGATCTCTCGACGGAAGATTGTAGCGAATCTCGGTGAAGAAATGTAATAAAGATTTTATCAGCAGGTCACATCATAAACATTCCTTTATTTCTCTGATACTTCACCAGAGTCAGTGTCAATGTGCCATATCGCATATTAAACGTTCATACTGTATATACGGTAAAGAAATGGCTGCTCGTGATTGTTTTTTTTCTTTGAATTTGAGCTACACTTTTGCGTCGGCGAAATAATGCAAGTCTAAGCTTATCACCAACAAAAAAACACAATTAGCTTCAAGTATTGTTAAATTAAACTAAATTACATAAAGTGTCATACTGCATTTCAAATAACTATCACAACATTTAATTTCATTCATACAGATGAGTTGAAAAAAATGGCGTCGGAATCAAGATACAGTAAAATCAAGAACTCAAACGTCTTACAAAAGGGAAAAAATGGGAATAAATTGTAATTAAGAGCAGGAAAATTCCAATACATTCGAGGCTTTTAATGGAATAAGAAAGAAGAATAATTGCGCATTCAAAAATTTCAAATGGCAACCAAATTCTGAGGGTCGTTTTGCATTCGCTCTGGATTAGCATACGATCGACATCTGAGAATTTTAATCTGAGAATTCCTACCTGCTGGCCTTTTAAACTTTTTTTTTTCTTGTCTGTGGTTTAAAGAAACTTTTACAACGTGATTAGAATAAATCTTCAGCCATGTGGTCGGGTGCACAGACATATATCCAAGTAGACGCCACAAGTCGATTTACCTTGCATGTCATATTTCCAACACAATTATGACGAATAGTCGTAATTGAGTCCGGCTAAAACCAGTCTGGTCAATCGGTGCCGCGACAACACCTGTCAGTTTTAAACGGAAATGGGTAATTGTGCCATACTGAGTTGTAAGAATTCCACAAATTATTTATTATTATTTATTTATTTACTATCAAAAACACTTATAACACCATTACAGATAAACTAAAGCGACAGAAGAGAGTAAAAAAGAGTTAGAGTTGGCCGACAGAATAAATATATTTGTTTTCACTTTTAGATAAGTTAAAAACTTTCCGATTTTTCCTTTTTATGTACTATGAGACCTTGCTATTTGCCCAAATTTCATTATTTTCAGGTCAACGGGAAGTACCCTATAAGGTTTCGTTTCCCTTAGTCCAGCCAGACAGATGGACAACAAAGTGATCCTATAAGGGTTTTTCCTTTTGAGGTACGGAACCTCAAAAAACTACTAAAGCTGATGTTTTTCAAACGAGTTATTAGATTTTCTTGAATCATAGCTAAGATGGTGGTGGTATGGTGGTCAAACGCTAGCCTATTATAAATTTATAAAAAAAAAACACTTTCGATCAATTCTCCTTTCGAACCTCTCAAACGAAATAAAACTAAATCAAAATCGGTTTATGCGTTTGGGAGCTACGATGCTACAGAAATGCTACCTACTTATCTATATCTATATATATATATAAAAGGAAATTCATCTACTCACTCACTCACTCATCACGAAATCTCAAAAACTACTTGACTTAGGAAGCTGAAATTTGGCAGGTAAATTCCTTATAATTATCCTGTATAATTATGTGTAGGAGGTCCGCTAAGAAAGGATTTTGCGAAAGGGCTGAAGGATTGAAAGTTTGTATGAAAGTTCTTTGTATTTTTGATGTTAGTAGCATTAAATTTGGTATTCAGGTTAATGGTTTGAAATAATAAGTATTATTTTTCCGTAAAAGACGGGCTAGACGAAGTCGTGGGCAATAGCTAGTAACTTATAATACAACTTATAACCCCCTGTTGTGTCGGGGTTTGAAAAAAAATCTTCGGTTCTGTAAATGGCATCTTTTTTGTAACAAAATATTTTAAAATTTAGTCTACAGCTTTTAGAATCATTCCCTCACAAACTTTCAGACCGGGACGTATAAAAAGTTCAAATTTCACATGCCTTGCACCGAAAAAATCCGAGCCCGCAAAAACTCTGTCTTATCTACTTGTGGCGGTGACTTAAATTTCAGTTAAGGGCACCGTGTCAGTCAGGGTCGGAGTAAGGACGAGATAACTGGGTATGAGCAATTCAACTTGGCTGGGAAGTTGGAAAGTCAAAAGTTTTGAAGGGTTACGTTTGATAATAAATGTTAGGTCTGTGTTTTAGCTAAGTTATCTAACAAAATTACAAAGCACTTAAAGATTTACTAAGGCTGAGGTAAATGGAGATATGTACTCGAAGAATAAGGATTGTTATATTATTGTGCAATACAGTTATCTCATTGTATCGGAAAAATTACTCCATGCCTGTGGAATTATTTGGATATTGTCATATATTTCAGCAGTATTTTTTTTATTTAGACAGCTGAATTTACAAATCTGTGACAACGCATTAAAAATTACGTATTAACTCTCATATACAATAATTATAAATTTTAATACAGATGTCTGCCTACAAACTGCTATGCAGATTGGCAGAGTTGTGTTATAATAACATGTATGATAGACAATAAGATAAATAATAAATAAATAATAACCATATTGTACGTAAAAAAAAAACAGTCTTAAACAGTCCTTACTCCCAGCCTGTTTACCACATAAAAGAGTCGAATACGAAATGTAACGTCTGCCAAGTTATGTTAACAGCCCCGCTTAACCTCACCATAAACTGCCCCCACAGCGTCCTCAGGCCCACCCTGGCCTTAGTTGTATATAAAACATGCTCGATTGTGTCGTAAAATACATTTAAGATCCCGCCACCAACTTGGAGGATTACAAATGAATTATTAATGTGGCATTCACGTAAAACTTGGGTCTTTTTATATATCTCGGTTATTCTGTTTCTCGGTAGATCAATATTCGAAGGAAAGGCTAGAAGTCTTGAATTTGGATTTACGTTGCGTTAAAGTTAGCACTCTTGGATTTTGTACCCTTTTCTATGTGAGAAATGATACTTGAAAACTAGCCAGAGTTTTCCAATTTATTGACCACTCCAGTCACTAGATTTATTAGGCCTCTATAAGGCTTTCAAGAGGCAACGAACGTCAGTGTTTTTTCAATGTGTCCTTGGATGACTGGTAAATAATGTTTAGCATTACTACTTTATTTATACATGTCTACATAATTTGTAAGTGTGCAATAAATTATTAAATAAATAAAATCCTAAGAAAAAGAAGGGGAAAACAAACGCGATAATTTTTTTTCAATGTGTCTTAAACCTAAGAAATTATAAATTAATTAATCCTTACTTCCTTACTAATATTATAAAAGCGAAAGTAACTCTGTCTCTGTTTCTGGATGTTTGTTCGCTTTTCATGACTAAACCGCTAAGCCGATCTTAACGAATTTTGGCAGGATGATAGTGTACATCATATATGGACGGACATAGGGTACTTATTCTTCCAGAAAATGCGGGAAAATTGGAAAATCGCGGGTTTCAGCTAGTTATTAATTATATATTACAAAATACGTATAGGTGTGTTATGATGCGACGTAGTAGAGATTTAGACAGACTACGTTATAAACCCATAGAGAATGTATGGAGACCAGTAGTGCTGCGGCAGCACTGCTTCGTGCTGCCGAGCTCGGAATCATACCTTAAGAATCGATATGTCGTCAGCTCAAATTCAAGTTTTGCCTCTGCGCGAAACAGGGACAAAAATATGCTATCTACGCCTGCAGGAAGATATACGCACGAATCGGCTCCCGCCTCAGAACTAAATTATGGAAGCGACATATGCTAAAAACTACAAATTACTCAAGAACTATTGTAATATTAAATAAAACTAATTTACATTTAATTTACATTAAATTACATGATACAAATGACCATTAGAATGTGAATAAATAAATTGTTACGAACTTCCACACTTGGAGAAAAAACTTAAAACGTGTTTTAGAAAGCCTGTTTTCGCCGAATTATTCTATCGAGAAAAGTTTCACCAATCATGTTTCCAAAATTACATTTCACTTACTTGTATACTTAACTATTTATAACCAAAATATGAGTTTGTTACTGTTTGCCATAACCGCGTAAATTGATGCAACGCTACCCAAGTTCACGACATATAAACTCTTAAACCTTTTAAGAACTAAAACATCATGGATCGTAATGTTCACATAATCCTCTCTTGATATTTAGCTCTACGGTTGCGTTATAAATAGTGACACTACCGGAATAATAATAAAAAATGCTCGAATAATTATAAAACCTCTATTTAAAGCTAAAAAAACCATTTTCTATCACAAAAAGTTACACCTATAATTACACTCTAAACGTACACACTAAAATTAGATACACTTCCAGTATAATCACCGAGTGGATATAAAAAAACTCGTACATAAACTGTTTGTCTGTTTGTAAGCTTTTTCAATGGATTTTGCTCATATTCGGACTTTAAAATGGTATTTGCATAAACTACTTGCCTACAAAATATCACGCACGTAGAATCAACGACACGCGAGTTTATCGTCGAACAAATATAGTCAAGTGTGTGTTGAGACAAGCAAATTGTTGGTGTTGTAGACAAATCAAATTCATGTTATATTTTTGTTTATTTTTTTTCCTTCATTGTATACTTAGTAATATGACTATTACAAAAGGCGCTTGCAGACCATGCGTAGTAAAAGTAGCAACTACAAGTTGCAAGTGCCTATTAGGCATCGTCTGCAACGGTGTGCTTAGTGCAAGTGGCAGTGAAAGTGCTTAGTAGCACTTCGCGCAGGTCCTTGCACAAGTGAAGCTTCGTTTTCCCGCCCTACTCGCGCGATACCCACTGCGCATCGTTCGTCTCATGCGAGTACGCACTCGCACGCGAGTTGTGCACGTCACCACGCGAGTACTTTACGTTTGAACGCCTACTTGTACTTGCTACTTCTACTTGATAACTGCATTTGCACGCATCATCTGTAAGCGCATACCGACTTACAGACGAACATACTGTCGGACACGGCGAAACTAACGGTCTTACTTATAAATGTTACTTAAGTTAAACAAAGCTTATAATTGCTCCGTCTTGTTTTCACCTGTAACAATTTCCGTCAACGAGAAGTTGACAGCAATTTTAAGCATTGCTTATCTTTTAAGTAACGTTTTTAAGTAAGGCCATAAGAAGTTGCTACAGCAATGCGCTTCTGTAATAAACTCACTTCTAGTGACAGCGCGGATTCAGCGCTGGCGGTGAAATCGGTATTCAGTAAATTCGAAAACCATCGAAAACAAGAACGTGGTCTCGAAAGTTAGCTCACCGTCGAGTTTGATTTCGAGTTCGTAGCACTGAACTTAAAAATCACACGGCACCGCGAGGCACAGCTAGTAAAATAGACCTTAATTGTCGGTAGACACAAATCTATATTTAATTACAGCCATCAACGACGGCTCTTTCAATATTAACTACTTAATTGAATATGAATGGGATTTTTTTTTACAGGAAACTAACATGCTTGAAGTAATATAATACCTATCGAGATTACAAATTGTTATGAATTACTATTTATATCTCATTTTGAAATACGCATCTGTTTTATACTCACACAACCGGCAATGGAGAGAGCTATGCTCGGAGTTTCTTTGCGCGATTAAATCCGAAACGTGGATATTCGCCAAAGAACCAAAGTCACCGACAGCTGTTAAAATTTGCAAGTTGAAGTGGCAATGGGCCACATCGCTCGAAGAACCGATAACCGATGGGGAAGAAAGGTTCTGGAGTGGAGACCACGAACCGGAAGACGCAGCGTAGGGAGGCCTCCCACTAGATGGACCGACGACATTGTGAGAGTCGCGGGCATCCAGTGGGTGCAAAAGGCAGGCTGTCGTTCAGTGTGAAGGTTAAAGGGGGAGGCCTATGTTCAGCAGTGGACGTCTTCTGGCTGATGATGATGATTGTTTTATACTGGGTGACTATTTTACCGAAACAGAAAAATTCGGTTGTCGCATCGAGAATAAACCAGCCAAGTGCGGGTTCCGTACCACCACATAAATTATAACCTACTAAAATACTAAAAAGTGCAAAAGACAATAAATCACGCCCAGACGGTCACCCATCCAAGTACCGACCGCGCCCGACGTTGCTTAACTTTGATGAACAGAAACTTGTCACCGACTTCCTTGTACCGTTTTTACACTAGAACAAATACGTTTAAAAAAACTATTGTTGTATGGGGACCCCTTTAGCTTTTACTTTTTGAGTTTATTCATCATCATCAGCCAGAAGACGTCCACTGCTGAACATAGGCCTCCCCCTTTAACCTCGACACTGAACGACAGCCTGCCTTTTGCATCCACTGGATGCCAGCGACTCTCACTATGTCGTCGGTCCATCTAGTGAGAGGCCTACCTACGCTGCGTCTTCCGGTTCGTGGTCTCCACTCAAGAACCTTTCTTCCCCATTGAGTTTATTATTATATCATAATTAATCCGTCGTATCATTACATATTCTGTGAAAATTTTAACTGGCTGTCTATTACGGTTCGAAAGATACGCCGTTATAAGGTAGTACAGGCAGCGTAGGCTTAGTAATAAGGTACCGTTTGCACCGTTTGGGTACGGAATACGGATCCTTAAAAATCGATGCAATTGAGTAGAACCGTTAGTGTTTATTTATTACTAATAAGAAAACAATCAAACATTGAATTTTTTGGGATTTACTCACGTATGAGTAAGGCCGGATACGGATCCGACTTTAGTTTAGTTAGACTATAGTCGGAAAATCCGGTTTAATCTTACATGATTCCCGTATATTATAAACAAAATGTGTGAAAACGACAACATTCTCCAAAACATGAAATAGGGTTTTTGAACATAGTTATTTTATTAATTTACGCATGCGTTTGACCGCCATCTAGCCTGATGTTGTTTAATATTAAATTTGTCTATAACTGCTGATATACTACAGAATATGAAAATGAAAAAAGAAAAAAAAAAACTACATACATAGTTTTTTTAAATTTTATTGCAGCTGTTAAAGCTACTAATTTACGTTCTTTATTTACTTTTTAGAAAACATTAACGAATTATAAATGACTTGGAGGCTTTAATGCAAAAAGTTGCTTAAGATGTTACTTAATTTTAACCTTAAAATTTTATGTGCGGTATACTTTTGATAGTATTAACTTTTTACGTTAATTACAGCCAAGGGTTTTAATTACCTGAAATTGAAAGTACTTATTACCAAAATGTTTTATCATAATATAGTACTCAGTATCTACTAATGCTGATTAAGTCTTGATTAAGGGGCCTGTATACCCTCTGCAGCTCTCTCGCTCGCACATTTTCACATTATTGAAGATATAAAATCAATGAGTGTGAATTTCCAAAAAGTAACAAAATCATGTCATGCTGTCTATCGTAACATTACAAACAAAGAAATTGTCAATTTGATATATTTTAATTTGACACAGTAAAATGGTAACAAGTGATTTTTATTTCTCGTGTCATTTTAATCCGTCAAATTAAAAGATATCGAAGCAAACATTTCTTTGTTTGTAATGTTACGATAGACACCAAGACATGATTTTGTTACTTTTTGGAAATTCACACTCATTGATTTTATATCTTCAATAATGTGAAAATGTGCGAGCGAGAGAGCTGCAGAGGGTATACAGGCCCCTTAAGTATTAAAATCCTTACTAATATTATAAAAGCGAAAGTAACAGGACCTAAAACTGCGACCAGAACCACCGGAGGATGGGAAGCAGCGTCCTATTAGTACGTGAACATACTGCGATCCCCAAGCCGCCTGCCAAGCGTGGGGATTATGGCAACACCCCTCTCTAAGAGGGAGGCCTTTGTCCAGCAGTGGACGTTTAAAGCTGCTGATGTGTGTGTGTGAAAGTAACTCCGTCTGGATGTTTGTTCGCTTCTCACGACTAAACCGCTAAGCCGATCTTAACAAATTTTGTCAGTATGATAGTGTACATCATATGGACGGACATAGGGTACTTATTCTCCCAGAAAATGCGGGAAAATTGGAAAATCGCGGGTAGCACCGCGGGATTCAGCTAGTACTTTATATATATAAAAAAATGAATTCCTATTTACCTTGGTCACGTCGTAACTTGAGAACGACTTTACCGATTTCATTCATCTTTATTTTTCAAAGTTTTCTAATACTTGCTAGAAGGTTCTTACGGAAAGGAAATTTGAAAATTTCTGAAAACTTCACGACTATTTTAACTAGCGGATGAAACCGCGGGGCGCAGCTAGTTGAAAATAAAAATTATGCAAATCTTCGCTTAGTTTTTTTTTTTCTTGAATTTAGGACCCATTTCTTTAAAGTAGGTGACAATGGCGTCATTACATTTTCACCGGGATCGTAAAAACTAAACAAACTGTAATGTATGACAAAAATCTTGAAAGACAAACTACCCACATATTTCTCAACACAAAGACACAATAGTTCCCATTGAGTTTAACAGATGGCGTCACTAGCGATAAGGGTCCACACATGCGGGCGCACTCGACATAAGTGACAGCTAGGATCTGCGACGTGTCAATCTGACGTGTGGGTTATGGCTGTTTGAAATTAGAACAGAGCTAGTTGGCTAGCTTCTTTGTTTTTAGGGTTCCGTACCCAAAGGGTAAAAACGGGACCCTGTTACTAAGCCAAAATTTTTGTTTTGCAAGTTAGCTACTCCTAGCGGTAAGTTTATATAATTCTGTAAGTAATCTGTAAATAGTGCTATTGGCTGTATTATTTAAGAGGCGTATTACCAAATGAACCGTTAAATTTTAAGTATTTGTATTTTCGGGCATAAAACTAATAAATATAACCGTAATTTTCAAGATAAATGTATAATAAATAAACCATAACATAAAAATGTTTATTTTATGGCAGTAATTTAACGAAATCCATTCTCATACTTTCCCCCCTAAAGTTTTACGAAAAAATTGGAGGCAACAAATGGATATGTTGAGTTTTACCAAAATCTGAAACCGCTACATTCAATTTAATAAATAAATAAAAAATTATAAATTATTATAACACCGGTTTGCACTCACGATTATGTTTTTATCGGTCGAGACGATCGACCGGTTTCGGAGCCATTAGAGCCCCTTCCTCAGGGAATACGCGCGATTCTGGAGAAGGTCGCCCGCGTACTCCAGAATCGCGCGTATTCTCTGAGGAAGGGGCTCTAATGGCTCCGAAACCGGTCGATCGTCTCGACCGATAAAAACATAATCGTGAGTGCAAACCAGTGTTATAATAATTTACAATGAATTCTCACGCGAGTTTTGATTCAGTGAAATAAAAAAATACTGATATTTTCTGGGATATTGTTTGAAAGCTTCAAAAGGTCAACATAATTTTGGAAACTAATTAAATTAGAGTCCAACTAATTATGGTTAAGGCTTATAACCCTAAATTAACCGGAAATTCAAGAGTTTCTATTATCAAGAAATATTTCGCTGGGCTCATAATAAAGCTTTTAATGAGGCCTATATTTTGAATTAATTTGGAAAATCTTTTAACAAACTTTGTGAAATGAAAGGTTATTGTTTAGATCAGACAAACTTGGGAGATATGCCTTAGTACAATTATCGTTCGTGTCTCATTTTTTTTAACTTTACCGCTAAACCGTTCATCGCTTTACATCAGGCGAGTTGGCGGTCAAACGCAAGCCTAACATTATATAAAAAAAATGGCACATTTTCACATTTTTCACCAATGAAATAACTAATAGTCTATACTAATATTATAAAGAGAAAAGATTTGATTGTTTGTTTGTTTGCATTGAATAGGCTCCGAAACTACTGAACCGATTTGAAAATTTCTTTCACTGACGGGAAGCTACACTATCCCCGGGTGACATAGGCTATAATCTATACCCGTGCGAAGCTGGGGCGGACCGCTAGTCTACATATTTATAAGAAAAGGACGACAAGATTGTCTGCTGGGTGAGTTCGATTAAAGAAGATCAGATGCGGTCGCACCCGCCGCTCCACGTTACCACATCTCCCTTGCTTGTCTGATCTGAGTTTTATAGTGAACCATATAAGTTAATAAATAATAGTATTAAGTAGATTATTACAGAGCGACCGACTTTTCTATACAGTTAGCCAAATGACGGAACTAAAAGTTTCCATTCTCAGATATTAGTTTTTATTAAGAAAATACGATGGTGGCTCCCTCTTCTTAAGATAACTTGGTGAGCTTTTGGCTTAGTACCGCCATTTCGTGAAACCCTGTAATGATAGACGTGAGCACTAGTCCTGAACCGAAAAAGAACCGATCCCAGCGGTCACAAACATAGCTATATCCATTTATGGGTCACATAAAAACTTAAACTGATCCGTAAAAGCAAAAAAAAAAGGTTTTCATCCAATGGGTCGTGTGTCCCGAAGTGCAATAGACATGCGTCTATTTTTTTCTAACACGGTTTCGTGCAAATCCAATCGACGTGCCACCCATGTGTCCGGCTTAAATCCGGGTACGGGTAAATCCGATTGAAAAATATTGACACTATTTTGTTTAACACGGTATTCAAAAAATAAAATATCGTTATATTTTTCAAAAAGTTAAACCGAAAAGAAATGACTTGTAGCCGCTGCTTGTACGTCACAAGGGAACCTCAAATCAAAGAGAGATTTTTCGACAGAAAAAAAAAGTTTCATTAAAAAATAGATGGCTGCAGAACTATGTACCTAGAGCTGTTAGTTTTTTTTTAAATGTATAATAGGCTTGCGTTTGACCACCATCACGCCTGATGTTACGCGATGATGCGGTCTACGTTGGAGCATGCTTGCCTAGAAGAAACCGATTCACTCGAGATTTGAAGACACCCAGATTGTAACCATTGGGGAACACCCATTCAGCCAGCGCATTCCACAGACTAGCAGTACGCATAATAAAAGTGGAATCAAAGCGCTTCGTACGCTTCCTAGGGCTGTCAGTGGATTTCCCATTGGCATTGAGCCGCATCAACATGTTTTCGTCCAAAATTCACCTATCATTTAACCATTGAACACCTTTCTCATATGCATTCTGATTTGTTCACGTATTTTTTCCATTTCACTTCTATACAGAACGAGATGAACGCTGCCACGACAAAGAAAGACATGTTCACGAAATCAAACCACTTCCAGTGAACAGATCCAATTTCTACATTCACTGTAAAGAATACAAACGCTTGATTCCATCCAATCTATTGTCCTTTAGTAATCTCTTTTTGTAGGTATTGTGAATTGTGTTATTTTTTTCCATCTTGCATAGAAAAAAACAGAAAAAAAATCGAACACTTTGCCGGATGTAGTTTATTACTTTTAGTCGGAATCTACCTAATCGACGCGACGTAACGAACCTGAAGGCACAGATCTATACAAAAGCGAAATTCACTCGCTCTTTCGCTCACTCATTCACTCACTCATTCGTTCACTAATACACTCACCTATTCACTCACTCATCACGAAATCTCGAAAACTACTTTACCTACGCCTACGAAGTTGAAATTTGGCACGTAGATTCGCTAAGAAAGGATTTTGCGAAATGTCCGAATTAAGGAGGACAAAAGGGGGTTGACATTTTATATGAAAGTACGCGTACGAATTCGCGGGCAGCAGCTAGTACATATTATAAGTACATAAGATTCACTCCGCAAAATCATTTAAATAAGTAGCGTCTCAACTACACAATAAAGTGCAATTCAGGACGTGCGAGCGCTAACTGCAACCCGGGTATGTCCTAAAACTGCGACCAGAACCACCGGAGGATGGGCAGCAGCGTCCTGTTAGTACACGGTGAACGTACTGCGATCTTCAAGCCGCCTGCCAAGCGTGGGGATTATGGCAACACCCCTATCTAAGAGGGAGGCCTTGTTCAGCAGTGGACATTTAATGGCTGATGATGTGTGTGTGTGTGATGTGCTAACTACCTACAGCTATATTAACCTAGAAGTTGCCTCTCTGTCTATCGAGTCTAACTCTTGTCGCGTTATCTCTGTCTAATTAATAAACGTAACATAATATAGCTGTAGGTAGTTGGCGCTCGCATATTCTGGGGGGTTAGACAAGACCCATTTTCTGTTAGCGTTAACAACTGCGGAAAGATTGTATGAAAATGACATTGACAATGACATTAGCACATCACACACACACACACATCATCAGCCATTAAATGTCCACTGCTGAACAAGGTCTCCCTCTTAGACAATAGCAAAGATGTCATATTATACTGTACATATTTTATCAATGGACATTAGCTTGAGAGATGTTATCTCAAGCTAATGTAATTGTATTTTTCATACAATTTCATCTTTCCGCAGGCGTTAATGCTAACAGAAAGTGGCTCTTGTCTAACCCCCCTGAACTGCACTTTATCGTATAATAGCCAGAGTCGCCACTTGTTCGAATCTAACATAAATATTGATTGTCTCTGTTGATCTGTCAGTTTAAATTCCGCTCAATCATTCAATCAACTCATCTTCATTCACACAACATATTTTTCTCTCTCTTGCACCTAAGACGTCGCCATCGGCGGGGGTTCCATAATCCAGTTAATTATCATATAATTAACTAATAAGTGCACAGCAAACCTAAGCATCAATAAATGCCATTCATCTATGTACAGTGTTTCAATGTAGCACTGCTACATAAGTTTTTTTTTTATTTAAACAAAAAAAGTGTCGTGTTGGACGCGTGGGCCATCGCCACGCGGCCGCCGCAAACAATATACGAATTAAGACGTATCAACGGGGACGTTGGTAAGTCAAATCTAAACGAAGATCATCAGTGAAGTGTATTTGCCAATAAAAATACGAAGAAAAAATTTCATTGTGGACTTCGACCTACGAGCCGCGCAGCAATCGTGACTGCGGCAATATAAAAATCCCGCTAATCTACATAGAGATTTCGCGGGCAATCCGGTTTACCGGTGTTGTGATAACAATAGCAATACCAAAAACGACAAAAAATAACAAGAAACGAGAAGAGGAATCAAAATTTGCTTTCTCGCTTAGTTAGCGACAAGGGCGTACGTGACGTTAGACGCCATCTTGCGCGCTTATTCGACATTACGAACGAGAAGACGGCCAAGCTGCGTACGATTCTGTGAAAATTCCTTGACGTTAAGCGCCCTCTAGTGACCACCTTTGGCGACGGCGAGCCGCATAGCAACAACGTGTCTGAAGAAAAGAACGAACCTTGTCATTACTTCATTCAAACAAAATATTAGATATATTTTTTCTTTAAGTCGCCATTTTGTTCCGGTTTTCGTGTACTCAACTAAAAGCTCTCCATTTATTTGTATTTCGCATCATTTGTGTCATTTTGTGCAAGAGTAACAAGTTTTCATGCTCCTTATTCCATGTTCCAAGTTTTCCTATTGTTTTACATCGAAGAACCATAAATAGTTCACTTTATAAAACTCAATATGACTGCGTCAAATAAAGATATGTTGAAGAAATTGGCTGCGGCACGTGGAATTTGTAAAGGAGTAATTACTAAACTCCACACTTACGCGACCGGGCAGGAAATCATTCATGCGGATCTGGAAACCCTTCTGGTAAAGAAAGAAAGGCTCCACAAGGCGTTTGGAGATTATGAAAGCAATAATCTTGAAGCCAGAGTTCTTGATCCATTGGATACTGAGAATTTTGATGATATAGACGACAAATACTGCGTGGTCCTTGCTAAATTGAACACCTTAATAAACATTTTAAGACCAGAAAGCACTGCCGCAGCCAATGATCTCTCAATGCTGCCTCAAAATGGAAACGAGCGTACAGGGTTTCAACGCCTGCCACGCATAAACATAAAGATGTTTTCTGGAGAAACAAGTGAGTACATACCATTTATAAACATGTTTACATCAGTCGTAGATGAGAATCCGCAATTAAGCTCATGCGAAAAACTGTATTACCTGACTACGTTATTGTCTGGTGATGCTCTGAACGTCATAAGGCACCTGCCACTCACGTCTGATAATTATATTATTGCCCTAAATTTTCTAAAACAGCGTTATCACAACAATGTGAAGATAATCTCACATCATGTCAATTCAATTTTGGACATGCCCAGTATTAAAAAGGCAAACGCAGCGAGCTATAGAACGTTGGTTGCCCAGATAAAACAGCATTTAGGTGCACTAGATAACCTAAAACAAGATACTTCGAGGTGGGACACATTATTAGTTTGCATTTTGCAAAGAAAGTTAGATTTTTTCACTGTTAGAACGTTCTACACAGAAAGAAATGATACAAAATCGATGCCATCATTAGAGGAATTACTCTCGTTTATAGATAACAGAGCCATTGCTCTAGAAACAGCCATGCCGACGGAACCCACTCAAGAATACAAGGAGCGCAGGTACAATTTCATGTGCAACACGGCTGCCTCTGCTGACAAGCCAAGACTGACATGTAAGTACTGCAACATGCAGCACCGATTATATGCATGTAAACAGTTTAAAATAGCATCAGCAGCTGACAGGAGCAGCTTCGTGGTGAAGCATAAGCTGTGCAAAATATGCCTAACCGACCATATCGGTAAGTGCAAATTCAATTTTAAATGCAGGCAATGCAGAAGTTCATCCCATAATACTCTAATTTGCATGCATACCAAGAAAGAACAGTGCTTAACCGACTTGCCTTCAGCGCAGGTAGCACTTCATTGCAATAAAAATAATGAAGATGTTTTGTTGCCAACTGCAGTGGTATTAGTACAATGCGATGATGGTAGCACTTTAAAGGCTCGAGTGATGCTTGATTCCGGGAGCCAGGTTTGTTTAGCTCGTGAAGATATTATTGGTAAAATACAACCAAAACTATATATGGAACATAAAACTGTCCTTGGTATCTGCGATGGGACCAAAACCATTAAAGAAAGGGCTCGGATAACTATTTCTTCACGATTAAATGATTTTAAATTAAACGTAGACTGTTGCATAGTAGATAAAATCACTGCTGATCTACCTCAGTTCAAAATAGACCGTGAGAAGTTGAAATTAAATAATGTTCTAGAACTGGCAGACCAAGACTTTCATACTTCTGCACCGATAGATATCTTATTGGGTTGTAATGAACTATTCCAGGTGCTGCAAGGTCCGCCTCTCCCGCTTGAGGGGCAAGGGCCACCATATTTGCTCAAGACACACTTTGGTGATGTGGTAGCTGGAGCCGTCCCCGAACAGTATGTAGTTTCTCCCAGGGTCAGTAATTCAATCACTGTCTGCGCTCATGTAAGTCAGCATTTTCAAGATACTTCTCTCATTGACTTAAATAAAAATATTTCCAAGTTTTGGGCTGCAGAAAAAGTACCTGAAATATTTACTGAAAGCGGCTCCGAACAAGAAAATGCGGAAAATGTTTTTCAGCAATCCGTAACTTTAGAGGAAAATAGATTCTCCGTTGCATTGCCATTGAAACAACCGATAGAAGATATTAATCTTGGAGATTCATTCTCTGCTGCATTACAGAGGTTTTACAATCTTGAACATAGGTTGTCCAAGGACAACAGACTCTATCAAATGTATAGGGATTTTATTAATGAGTACATTGCCCTAGGACATGCCCAGCCATTTGACATTTCAAAATATGATCTCGACAAAGATGTACTGCATTTCTTGCCTCATCATCCTGTATTTAATGAAAAAAGTCCCACGACAAAAATGAGAACTGTATTTGATGGTAGTTTTAAAACAAGAAATAAGGTAAGTTTAAATGATTTTTTGCTGAATGGACCATGTGTTCAAAATGAACTTTTTGACATTCTGTTACTATTCCGGTTGCCTAGATATGTACTGCTATGTGACATTAAACAAATGTTTCGTCAAATTCTGCTGCACCTGCCATACAGGGTGTTTCAGAACATTCTTTGGAGAGAATCCATAAATGATTCCATTACGTGTTTACAATTAAACACAGTCACATATGGCCTCAAGTCATCGTCGTACCTTGCTACAAGATGCCTTATAGAATTAGCTGAACGTTTCAAGGATCAATATAGCCTAGCTTCTTCAGTTATTAAAACGCAAAGTTATGTCGATGATGTGATTACCGGGCACAATGATATCAACACTTTGATAGAGTTAAAGCGACAGCTGGTTGAGTTACTGGGTCTGGGAGGATTCCAACTCCATAAATGGGGCTCCAATGATAGCCGATTACTGGAAAACGTTCCCTCAAACGAAAAATCACTAAAGGATGTCGATATGAGCATAGATACAGATTTCATTAAAACATTAGGCTTACGCTATAACGTTAAGTCAGATAATTTATATATTACATGCTCAGAAACTGAAGTTATTGAGCATAACACAAAAAGACAGGTACTGTCATTCATAAGTAAGGTTTTTGACCCTATGGGTCTCGCGGGACCACTTGTCATGTCCTTGAAACTGCTGATGCAGAGTATTTATAATGAAAAACTGTCATGGGATGACAGGCTCCCAGCGCATCTTAATGAAAGGTGGCTTAGTCTTGCAAAAGGTTTAGTTAAAATGTCCTCTGTTAAGGTTACTCGGCATATAAATATACAAGGTGCTACAAAGGTTGAATTAGTTGGATTTGCTGATGCTTCAAAGGCTGCATATGGCTGCTGTCTATACCTCAGAGCCGTAATTGATGGCACAGTCAATACTAAATTGTTGTGTTCTAAATCAAGAGCAAATTCAACTAATAATGAACTCTCCACACCACGTAAAGAGCTTAATGGATCTCTCATCTTGGCAATGTTAGCAAAAAGAGTTTATAAAACCTTGAGGTCACATTATGATGACCTAAAGGTGTACTTGTACCTTGATTCGCAGATTGTGCTGGCGTGGCTGAACATAGAACCAGTGAGGTTAATGCCATATGTTGCAAACAGAGTTATAAAGATAAAAGAGCTGACAGACAGTTGGCCCTGGTTTTATGTTCGCAGCCAATTCAACCCTGCAGATTGCCTTTCGAAAGGAGTGGAGCCTCAATCCTTGCAGAATAATGATCTATGGTGGTTTGGACCACAATTTTTAAAAGAAATTAATTTTAAGCATGAAACTGCAGGGCCTGAGCCTCTAAACCAACAACAGTTGCCTGAATTGAAAAAACTAGGAAAAAACGATGCAAACTCTAATGAAGTTTGTAATGTATCGCTTCAAAATTATGGCCAAGACATCTTTGAAAAGTATTCTGACCTAAGTAAGTTGAAGCGAACTGTGGCTTATATAATGCGATTTACTGTCAATTCTCAGATAAGAAATAAGTCAGACAGACACTCAGGTGAATTGCATCCTGAAGAATTAGAAAAGGCTTTGCTGAAAATAGTTAAAAGCGATCAACAAAGGTATTATGCTGCTGAAATCGCCTGCTTAAAGTCAAATAAAGTCACAAAGGGATCGCTTGCATCACTTAATCCTTTCCTCGATGGACAGGACATACTGAGAGTTGGTGGTAGACTGCAAAATTCACAACTTACATTTGCACAAATGCATCCTATAATCTTAGTGAAGTCGTCTCATGTAACGAAACTTATTATAAGGAAGGAGCATGAAAACTTGTTACATGCCGGTCCAAAGCTATTGTTGTCCGCTATAAATCAAAAATTCTGGTTAATAAATGGAATCAGTGAGCTAAAAAAGGTAATTCATAAATGTTTGGTATGCTTTAGACTTAAAGCAAAGGCTGCATCACAGCTGATGGGTTCTCTACCGGCACCAAGAGTCACTCCGGGCAGGATCTTTGAAAAGACTGGCATAGACTTCTGCGGGCCATTCTACGTAAAGATGGCACGAGTCAGGAAGCCAATGATTCATAAAATTTACGTTCTGGTCCTGATTTGTTTTTTTTCAAAAGCTTTACATTTCGAGGCCGCCGGCAACCTTACAACTCCAACATTTTTGAATTGTCTAAAAAGATTTATAGCACGAAGAAATAAACCTTCTCAAATATTTTGTGACAACGCTTCAACTTTTAAATGTGCTAATAGTCAGTTGCAGGAATTGTATAAGCTTCAGGCCACCCCAGTACACCAAAATGCGGTATCAAAGTTCGCTGGTGTACAGGGTATAGCTTTCCATCATGTGCCAGCATACAGTCCAGAAATGGCTGGATTATGGGAAGCTGGGGTTGCCAGCTTCAAGTACCATTTGAAAAGAGTAGTAGGTAAGACTGTGCTTACTTACGAAGAATTTAATACTGTAATAATACAAATTGAAGGTATTTTAAATGCCAGACCGTTGACACCTATGTCCTCGGATCCCACAGACATGTCATATTTGACGCCAGGCCACTTTCTGACTGGAGCTCCTATAACCAGTTATCCAGAGCCGGATCTCACCAACATTCCCACCAACAGACTCAGTTTTTGGAGACAATGTACACAATATCAACAACAGTTTTTCAAGCAATGGCATAAATCTTATTTAAACATGTTGCAAAATAGACCTAAATGGAAAAATAGTACTCCAAATGTCAAAGAAGGAATGTTGGTGATAATGAGAGATCAAAATGTTACTCCGTTTAACTGGCCTATGGGTAGAATTGTTAAGGTCTTTCCCGGAAGGGATAATAAGGTAAGGGCGTTCGATGTGATGATGCCTAATAAACATATTGTGCGAACCAGCATTAGAAAGATATGTATTTTACCCCTAGAAGAGTAATTTTATTATAAAATATAATAACCTGCTGTAAAGGTTTTAAATATACTTATTCAAACTAAGTTAATTATCTAAAGAAATTAAGTACATACATGTATCCCTGTATTTTTATAGACATTAGAAAATGTCCTACAATTTCTGTAAAGCTACAAAGCTATTTAGTTTGTAACCAAATTTAGAATTCATTTTGTTTTTCAATTCTGTTTTTAGTTCTATTTAAAATTAAAATATCTACAAGGGCTAAGTAATTCAAAATTAAGGTAAAGAAAATCAGTATTACAATTTTATTACATTGTATTATAATTTCGGTTAGTTAACAATTTAAATTTAAAACACACTTGAATTATATAACATAATTCTAAGTCTAGACTAGCGAAGATATGTTAAGTTTAGAATTAATATAAATTAAGAGTTTATCCTGGATTATGGGCCGCCCCCCAATATGTTCGAATCTAACATAAATATTGATTGTCTCTGTTGATCTGTCAGTTTAAATTCCGCTCAATCATTCAATCAACTCATCTTCATTCACACAACATATTTTTCTCTCTCTTGCACCTAAGACGTCGCCATCGGCGGGGGTTCCATAATCCAGTTAATTATCATATAATTAACTAATAAGTGCACAGCAAACCTAAGCATCAATAAATGCCATTCATCTATGTACAGTGTTTCAATGTAGCACTGCTACACCACTAATTTAAATGATTTTGCGGAGTGAATCTTCTGTACTGGTACTTGTATGTATTCTGTGATATAGTTTTATATTTTACCAATATTGATTTGATCTGAATATTTTTTTCTCGAATTTTATCCTATCCATGTTATTGGTCTTTGTTTACTTAGGGTGTAAGGGTGCTTGTAATCTTTTCATGTAAGATCGAACTGAAAGAGCTTTGTGCTTACATTGTGTTGAGAGATATGTAAATAGAAAAGGAAGTTGAATAAAATTCTGTTTGATGTCTAAGGCGATGATGGGTATCACGAAGACGGTTAAAATGACCTTCCTTTAATGGCCACCCTGGATGATTAAAAAACCCAAGTGCGAGTCGGGCTCGTGCACTGTGGGTTCCGTACCACGACATAATTTGTTTAATACTAAAGTTTAAAAAAAGTTGTGGAAAAAGACATCATGCCCAGGCTTCGGTGATCGTACAAGATCCGGTGGTGAATAGATATTTGTCACCGACTCGCACTTGGCCAGTTTATGTTATTTGTTGTTTTACTTTAGAGTGAGTACTATAATCATACCAAGTTTGACGCTTTTAAAATACGTTAAAAACGTTTGTTGCATGGGTATCCCCTTTAGTTTTTACTTTTTGGCTTTATTATTAGTTAATCCGCCGTAATATAATAACATTACATTTTTTATTTTTTTATTACTAGCTATGTCTATAATGGTTCGAAAGGTACAGCCGTTAAAAGGTAGGTCGGACGAACGGACAGACAGACAACCTTTGGATACGGAACCCTAATTAAAAATATTATTAAATATAATTATTGTATTTTGTGGTTGGTACGAAACCCTCAGTGCGCGAGCCCGACTTGCACTTGGCTGGTTTTATTTTCATTATATTGAGGCAAATAGAATCAAATGATAATTTTTGACTTTATAGTATGGTTAAATAAATACGAACCAAGAAGAGAATGTGTCCCTTGAAAGTATTATACCATTGCGGAACTAAAACTCGCATCACACTGGCATAACGGCTAACCAAACATAATCAAATATGCGTAGAAAGCCTCTTCCCGACCGCATCGCCACTTACCATCGTTATTGAGCAATAAAAGAAGTTACGATAAAACGTAAAACATAAACAGATCTAATAAAAACAAAAGTCGTATCCTATAATCGTAATATAAAAAGCAAATTGATGAAATAGCGAGACTTCTCGAAAGATTGTCAGTGGTTAATAGACGCGTAATGTAGCTGCCCAATTCAGTCAATACATTAGTTTTACCATTTGATATTTTCACCTAACGCGTTACTGTTGAAAAATCCTTCTCTAAAAACTATACACAATTATACTTTTTGTATTATAGGGAAATAAGTAAAGCGGTCATTGGCAAATATGGTATTTTTAATTATTTATTTCCTCCATTTTATTAGCTAATAATTCTAATTATACTAATATTATACGTGTGAAGGTGTGTTTGTTTGTTGGTTTATTCCTATTTCACACAGCTACAACAACGGATTAATGTAGTTTTTTGCATAGAGTGCCGAAGAGTGACTTTTTATCCCAGAAAAATATACGGTTCCCGAAGGAATGTCTACGCGGGAGAAACCGCGGGGCGCAGGTATTAAAGAAATAAGGAAAACGTCCATATACTATATTTTTCAATAATTATTTCCTCTATTTTATTAGTTAATCGTATGCCTAAGTACAATATTTTGCCGTGATTACTAAGAAACATCCAGCAGGCCTAGCACGGACCGTGGATAAATAGCCTTTCCACCGTTTTTATCCCGCGAGAAAAAGACAAACGTATACATATTCTAGCTTTGTCGCGTCTAGGCGTGGATAAAAACGGTGGAAAGACTATTTATCCACAGCCCATGCTAGGCCTGCAGCATTCAAAATATCAGTAGGTATATATTCTGAGTTTTTAATGTACAGATTTCTCCTCTATAAAAATCTTTCCTCGTTGGACACCCGTATCCATTAAATCCCCTAAGTTTGTAAGAAGATCGAACAAAATGGGAATTATGAAGTCAAAGTATTTTTTTAAATTAACGGTATTCATGGAGTCCGTAAGCAATAGATTAGCAGAATATGAAAGTTGTTGTTTTGTTTGTTACTGGTATTAGAAACTTTTGTATATCTTTGAGAGGACTACAGAATTTTTGATTTGGACTTTGGAGTTTGCTAACAAAATGTTGCTAGCGCATTACTGACGGAAAGATTTTTTATTAGAATGTACCTATTTTCTTTTTGGTAACATTATCGTGAAAAGTAACGTGAGTCTGTCATTGTAATTGGTGCCAAGGATTTTATAACCATTTTTAATTCGTTAATGGCATCGATTCTGATGCAGCTTAGACTAAACTAAACTAAATTTGACAGCTCTAAACTTGTTGCCATCCTCCTCTCACGTATTAAAATGAAAAGAGAGGCAGATAATTTTAGTCCTGTCAGATTGGTTTAGTTTAGTGAGTGGTATGATAGAATATGCCTCATTGTATAGTTTTTAAATTTAACCTAAAATTTAGTTCTAAATCTACTTAAGGCAAGGTTTTCCCACTTTTAAGCAACACTTATTACTACAGATGACTATAATCCTTGGCTTATTGTATTAAAGTCGCATTTACCGGAGCAAAATCATGGCGCTTACACACAGTCGTGCGTTTCGCTACTTCTAAATTTGGGGTTTTTCTCATATTTTTCGAAAAGCATAGCTGTAATGTAAAATGTACCTCGCCGGTTTCCTTCATAATTATGAAATCTATATATCAAGATACTGCAGACATAATTTAATAAATAGGTAATTGAATGAATCCAAAAAACAGGAATAAAAGCTCAAATCAGTGCTACTTTGATATATTTTTTCTAGTTGATTGAATCAGGCGTTACTTTGCGGAAGTCCATTTTTAATTTGTATATGTCGAATTTCTAGTATATTTTTTCTATCGAGCAAAATGTGCTTAATCGTGTTTCGGTCTCATGGGTTTCCTAGATAAAACATTCAATTTTGTTATGACAACATTTTTATAATTTTAAGCTATCCGTGGAGGTATGCACACTTAAACTAGAATGACCATAATTGCTAAAAGTCGGAAAAGAGCGTCTTAATATTAAACAAACAACTAGCTCTCCTTGAAGTCACGAGCCTCCCCTTTCTAACCTTCAACAGTCCGTGATTTCTCACAAAAGGCATAGTAAGCAATTCCTTTGTGCCGAGCGGAGACAAAAAGAAAAATAAAACAGTAGACAAATATTTATTTTATTCGACTAGATAGAGTGGCGAAAGTGGAATCAGGACGACGTATAATTTTCCGTTTAGTCCCACTCAAACAACGAACAAAGCGTTGGTTTGAAAATGGTTTTGTTTATTTACTCGTGCTTTGTAGTATGGAGGCTTTGAGGCTGGGAAGCCGGATCGGCGGACATTTCCATTAAAACAAGATATATCTAACTAGCACGGATTTGCACGAAATAGGGTGTAAAGTTTTCAGTGGCACAATTTTCGTGCAAATTACTTCAGAATAGGCATGTGTACTAATATTTCATTTATTCCCAATAACGGGATTAGCTAAAAATATCATAATCATTTCAGCCATAGGACGTCCACTGCTGGACATAGACCTCCCCCATCTATCTCCAAAAGGGCCGGTAAATAAAGGGGGTAAGGGGCGAAAAATATAACTTAATACATTACACATTCTTAAAAAATAATTTAAATATCTGATAAATCTTTGAGATATGAGCGTTTAAAGTTTTTAGTGGGGATAGATAGCGGATGTTCTGTCTCTTTCTCGCAAGCATGTGTCAGTATAGCATTTGTATGGCGCGCGCATGAAATGACGTCATCACGTGCGCTCTCTGTCTAGCATGAAATACTTTTAACTTAATTATTTTTGAACTAATTTTAATTTTGTTTTCTTTGATATTCGTCTATTTATGATCAGCTTTTTAATGAGATTTTATACAAAAATTAGACATTACATTCTATCGAGTGTTTCCGTTTCCTATAGAAAGGCTGATATTGATATTGATTTCATGGTTGGTCCCATAGTAACAGTTGTTCCTAATTATGAGTACAATGACCTCCTTTCGGCTTAGTACAGTCTATATGCGTACACCTGTATATTACTTTATGGTTTATGGTTCGAGAGGTTTATGTTTAACTTAAAGTTTTTCTTAGGTTATTTCTATATTCACCAAAATTGTATATGATTATTATTTAGTTTACTAACACTTCACTTATGAAAGAGTTTTCAAAAATAGTCGGTTAAACTTTTTAATCGCCATGCTAAGTTTTGATGTACCTTGCCTTTAAGGCCGTATAAGTAAGATGTGTTTCAGCCACTTATACTAAGTCACTTTTAGATAAAACATGCCCAGACAAATGACTTTCACTTTGATATACAAATGTCAATTAAACTCACATTTGCCCGTTAAAAAGAAAGGTTAAAATCCTCACAAAATTAAACACATCTCAGTCCCTTCCCGACATCAAAAACTCACTTGTTGCGTCACCCACATAAGTTCACATAATAGACCCCGATCCCTTAACACGCTTGGAAGACCTTAAAGACTTTGCAAAGTCGTCATTATCTGAAGTACGCCTTAAAATATGTCTTACGAAGAGTGGAGCCATTCGGAGTCGCTCATCTATGAATATAATTGGGCTAGAATGACTCTCGTTAGTGTAAGTTTTGCCTTTGATGTGACGCACGATATGGGATGAATTTTGGTTTGGGACGCTTGGGATGTCTGATTTGACTATTAGATAGAAGCCCGGTTTACATTATTCCAGTTGCTGGACCCAGTAAATTCAATACAGCGCTGAACTGGGGCCTCACCGCGTAAGTCTAGTTGCGATGGTGTTTGTCTGCCATCCCACTCGCTCAGATAGTGCCAGTAACTTGGCGCAAATAGGATAGCATGCGATGACCATTGTCTCCAGACCTACATTAGACCTGACTGGATTTCTTCTGGGTCCTGCGGCTTTATTATAGAAGTTTGATTGTGATCGAGATTGCATGCCGTCCCGTTCGCATCTACTTACTCGCACCACGTGCGTCAGTGAGATGGCACGCGATCACGATCACAATCCGAATCACGATAAGACATCTATAATAAAGCATCTGATTCCGTCAAGCGCACAGCGCTTATTATTAAGTTTACAGATCTTTATTACGAAAAAATATCCTAGGTTTGATTAAGCACTGGATTGAATAGCTGGACTGAAATGCTACTAGAAAAATGTGAATCGACCGAAAAACCATGTTAGTAAAGGACCAAAATGTTGTGGTTGTTGATGCTGAAGACATTTAAAGAGATAATAAGGTCAAGAGGAAGATTTGAGTAGTTGAACCAGAGATTCTAGTTGACCTTTATGGAACTAAAAGTGAGTAGCTGGAATGAACTTGTACAATACTAAAAACGTTGATTCATTTTAGTCAGAACAAAAGGTCACGAATTTTGTTTTGGTCAGAACACTATAGGTAACAGTAATTTTTAAACTTTCGCGATTTGAACACATGTTTTAAATGTTTATCGGGACTTATCACGTATTATTTAATATAGGTAAAAAATATGTACCTTTTATTTTTTGAAAATAATACGTGATAAGTCCCGATAAACATTTAAAAGTATAGGTAACGTCTTCTCATTCAAAATACCTCAATGCCTTAATCAACCAGTGTGTGTTGCCAGTGATGACATACTGCACTGAAACGTGTTGTCTCACTATGAACCTCATAAGTTAACTCAAAGTCAAACAACGAGCTATGAAGAGGGCTACGCTCGGGGTTTCTCTGCGAGATGGAATCAGAAATGAAGAGATCCGTAAACGAAAGTTACCGACATTGCCCACCGGATTAGCAAGTTGAAGTTGCGGTGGACAGGGCACATAGCACGCAGAACAGATGGCCGATTGAGCCAAAAGGTTCTCGAATGGAGACCACGGACCGGTAAGCGCAGCATAGGACGTCCACCCACAAGATGGACGGACAACCTAAAAGAGACCGCAGGAAAACGCTAGATGCAGTCCGCTTCCAACCGGACCTTTAGGAGATCGATGGGCGAGGCCTATGTCCAGCATTGGACGTCCTATGGCTAAAATTATTGTGATGACTATTGGTAAATTTTAGTCAGAACACACGAGTTCATTTTAGTCACAACACTCAAGAGTGCTTCTCTGTAAACTGAGTCTAACTCCGTCTAAATTAGTCACGCATTTTCATCCACGCATGTTCTGTAAATAAAAATAAATAACAAATTGCTTCCAACACACACACACACACATCAGCACACATCTCTTAGAGAGGGGTGTTGCCATAATCCCCACGCTTGGAAGGCGGCTTGGGGATAGCAGTACGTTCACCGTGTACTTATCGGACGCTGCTGTCCATCCTCCGGTGGTTCTGGTCGCAGTTTTAGAACATACCCGGGTCCATGCTTCCATTCAATATCGACGAACTCAACGACGGTACTTACGTTGAAATTCCTACTGATAGAGATTATGTTCGACGGAGTAAACTTGGGCTGCATTGTCTCTGAATAATAAAATTAATTCCCATTTGCTAAGAGTATCATCACGCTACGTGGTTCAGGGAGTGTAATAATCCGGAATAATGACTGTGGAGTCGCTTAAAAAGCTTCCGAATAAAATCCGAATACCCTCGCGAATTCACATACCTATAAACAATACTCTCACGCCGGCAGTTTTAAAATTAATTAGGTTCCCTTATGTCGCTGGTTAATTTAAAATTTATGTGAATTCGCCCCCTTGCAGAGCTATTACGTAATGTTTCGGGCATACCTAAGCGATCTCGGTTGCGAAGCGGATGGAAATGAAAACGTCGCGTATAGCGTTCAAATAATTATTTTTAATAAAATAGTTCACAAACTGCAAGGAAAGTTGTGTTCGCTCTCTCTTGTTGGGTTGGCCGTACTTTGCACATTTTCAATTATGCCATTATCAATGCCTTTTTAGCATTACTTGCTAATAAATAAAACCCTAGTTAGCTCTATAATATATTGTTTTTTTTTAATGTAATAGTAGATAAACAAGCTACGGGCCACCCGATGGTAAGTCAACAAAGTAATTGATGAACAGAGGTTGATCATTTATTAGCATTTCCTATAAAATGCTTCGGTCAAAAATATTGTAAATTTACAAATCAAATTTGTTAATAAATATTTTTTTCGAAAAGCTTGCTGTTAAAAGCGTAGATAAGTATCAAATATAGTAGCTTTTTACCCTGTTTTCGCTTCGCAGTAGCGATGCTTGCTCAAGTATATCCCGAACTTTTATGCCGTAGCTCATCCGCCTACGTTGGCGTTTCAAAAAGCGATTTTATTTTCGCGAAATAAGCAATTATGAATGTCTTTCATTACGGTAATAACATTTTCCCTGCAATACGAAAAGGGGAGGAAAAACGTTGCTTCTGCGAAGGTGTTGTAAAGTTGGCGAAAAGCAATGATGGCATCTTTGGAACTTCCATGTATCATCATCATCATCATCATCAGCCAGAAGACGTCCACTGCTGAACATAGGCCTCCCCCTTTAACCTCCACACTGAACGACAGCCTGCCTTTTGCATCCACTGGATGCCCGCGACTCTCACAATGTCGTCGGTCCATCTAGTCTAGTCGGTCTATCTTCCATGTATGGGCTATAGATATTTTGTGGACATGTACAAATTATTATTGAAATATTTTGTACTCTATTAGTTACTAGCCTCCCGCCCGGGTATAGTTATATAGCCTATTAAAATAGCCTATATTAATCAGTGATAATGTAGCATTAAAATGGCGAAAGAATTTTTAAAATCGGTCCAGTACTTTTTGATCCAATTCGTTACAAACGTACATACAAATCTTTCCTCTTTATATTATTGCTGATTGCTCTTTTATATTATACCGACCAGTAGATCGCACAATAAAAGTGGAATCAAAGCGCCGATTATCATTCGTTCATTTGGGTGGAATTAGGTATAGATCTTGTTCTTACTATTACGTGAGTAATTTCCGTATCACATCACACATCACATCAATAGCCCGTAAACGTCCACTGCTGAACAAAGACCTCCCTCGTAGAGACGGGTGTGACGGTGAACGTACTGCGATCCACAAGCCGTCTGCCAAGCGTGGGGATTATGGCAACACCCGTCTCTACGAGGGAGGCCTTTATTTCCGTATAGTAAAAACAAAATGTGTTTATTCAGCACGTATAGATTGTTCAAATGATTCTTTTTATACGCAACAAAAAAAATATATATAAGAACCAATTACATTACATGATAATTTGCGTAAATTACGTGAGTAATTCCCGCATAGAAAAAAATAAATAAAAAAATTGTCAAAAATTAATAGTGGAATTGGTTCTTACACATATTGTTTTATTTTCTGTTTGCGTATAATAAAATAACCTATTGAACAAACCTATCGACATACAAGCAAAAATCTGAATCTAACATCTAATTCATTCATTTAATCATCGAATCTATACCTACATGCTGATAAAAGCATTTCAAACCCAATTATCAGAATGTCAAAGTAATTCTATTCCATGTATTTATTGGATATGCTGGTACATTCCAGACTGCAGAACGCGACATCAAACCACATCGAGCTTTGACGAGATTCTGCCCTTTTGCATAAATTCTATCTGCAGCGACAAACTTAGATTTGGTTTTGAGAGCAGCATCCTGGAATATTCTGAATAGATCTGCATAGTTCCTGGACGTAGCTATATACGATATGGCCTTAAGAGCCTCTTATACCTAATTTGACGGTTTTAAATCAATTTTATTCAGTTAAATTACAATATTTGAGCTGGAAAAAAATACATGTCACAGATACATCTGTGTTTGAGTTTATGATTTGGTTCAAAACACGATGGAATAAACTTTCCTCGATCAAAAAAAAATCTGATTTAGTTTATTTTTTTCGTTTTATGCTCTAATGAAAGTTTGTAACAATACCAATGAAATAAAATGAAATTGCAATACCAACCTTAATTCTATTCACGACAATGCTCGCCTCCGCTAGGAGTAATAATGTTCCTTGATGCTCGCTCAAAAACTGAATTCTATCAAGATTGCTGACCAGAGTGAAGTTGTTCAATCACGAGTGACATTTTATAAACTTGACATTGACACAAAGCACAAATGATTGCCTAATAGCCGTAGAGGGAGAAAGCAACAATCTATGCTAATAGCCTATGAAATCTGTACATATTACGAACCTGTGGTGATATCTGCGAAACAAAAGTAACTGATTTACCCGATATACGCAGTATAGGAAATCTTTGGATTTACCCTTTTCCCCTGTTTTATTTATTGGATTTATACAAATACCGTGACCAAAATGGTGGCGTGTTTCTGGCTCAACGCATAAGCATTGCCATTCAACGTGGTAATGCCGCTAGCATGCTGGGTACGCTGCCAACTGGTAGTGGGCTTGAGCATTTGGATTGTCTTTAGACCTTCAATGGTCTATGGGCAGTCTAACTGTATTTGTAGTTTTAGCTTGTATTTTGTTTAGTTAATAAAGGCACTTGCCCAGGGAAATACAAATACCTATTTATTGTATGATGTCTAGTGAGGGAGAATAGTTCTTTTTCTAGGGAGATGCACATGCAGCATCCCCCTTGTTTGTCTGATCTGAAGTACCAGATGCTTCAATGACTTCACGCTAGAAAGTAGCTTCCGTTTTGCGACCGCTGATCCCGATTAAAAACTTCCAACTCCACCATCCTAACTCGTCACAAAAGGGGGGCGAAAAGCTCTACTTTCAAAACTCGGGGCCCTATTTAGAAGTCCCCAACATCAAAAACACACTTTATCTCTTAGAGTGTACAGATAGGCGCCCAAATTTCTTCCTCAAACGTCCCCCAAAACAGACAATTCATTAACCCCTGGTTAAGTTAAAGTTTCATAGTTAACTTGTTGTTGACTGTACGCGTTAACTTCCTCGTGTACAAACGCCACTGGCAAAACTATTCAGTACATAAGTTCTTGATCATACATCAAGCTTTTTCATATACAAACATTTGATGTTTTACTAGATATATTCTGTGAAAATTTCAACTGGCTATATCCATTACTGATCGAGATATACAGTCGTTAAAGCTAGGACGGACGAACAGACAGCGTAAGCTTGAAAATAGGGTCCCTTTTTCACCCATTGCGTCATCATCATCAGCCAGAAGACGTCCACTGCTGAACATAGGCCTCCCCCTTTAACCTCCACACTGAACGACAGCCTGCCTTTTGCATCCACTGGATGCCCGCGACTCTCACAATGTCGTCAGTCCATCTAGTGGGAGGCCTACCAACGCTGCGTCTTTCGATTCGTGGTCTCCATAACCTTTCTTTCCCATCGGTTATCGGTTCTTCGACCGATGTGGCCTGCCCATTGCCAATTCAACTTGCAAATTTTAACAGCTATGTCGGTGACTCTGGTTATTTTGCGAATATCTACGTTCCGGATTCTATCGCGCAAAGAAACTCCGAGCATAGCTCTTTCCATTGCCCGCTGTGGGACTCTGAGTTTTTCCTTGAGGCTAACAGTTAAGGACCACGTCTCAGTCTTTGCCCATTGGGTACGGAACCATAAAAATCATCCAGCGCCGTATTACCTCATTCACTGTATTCCAGTCGCCTGTCGGATTGTTTGCTTAGCTTTATCTTGAGACGACAAATGACAGCCCCTCGCTGGTCGGGAATTGTATTATCCATCCTTAATTCTGTTGTCTGAGTTGCCGCGGTGCAGAAATGGCAATAAGAAATTGCTGTACTCAAATAATGTCTAGCTCTGTAACTTTTATTCTGTGTAAAATAACGACGAATTTCCACACACTAAGCTGGCATACTAAGCTTCCACATACGACTTACTAATATTATAAAAGCGCAAGTCCGACCTCACATGAAGTACTGCTCCCATCTTTGGAACGGAGCACCCAAGTATCAGCTTGACCCACTTGATGCATTATAGCGTAGAGCTGTCAGAATTGTCGACGATTCCAAGCTCACTGAACACCTAGAGCACTAGCACTAGCACTAGCACTAGCTAGAGTCACTCAGCATGCGCAGAGACATTGGGTCTCTCTGTATCTTTTATCGCATATACAACGGGGAGTGTTCTGAAGAACTGTTTGATCTGATCCCAGTGTCGCGGTTTTACCATCGCACTAGCCGCCGCCGCCTGAAGGCTCATCCACACATCATAGATCGGTGGAAATCGCACACTGTGCGATCCTCACGATCCTCCTTGCCTCATACCTGCAAAATGTGAGATGAGCTACCTTCTACGGTGTTTCCGAGAAGCTACAACATGGTGTTCTTCAAAAGGCGAGATAATCGAGTTCTAAAGGGTCGGCAACGTATTTGTGATGCCTCTGGTGTTACAAGTATCCATAGGCGACGGTGACTGCTTACCATCAGGCAGCCCGTCTGCTTGATTATCACCTATGGCATAAAAAAAAGCGAAAGTAACTCTCTGTCTCTCTGTCTGGATATTTGTCGCGTTTTCCGCGAACTAACCGCGTGTAACTGCGCCGAAATCGGGAGCTCATTCCACAACCTTACCACGGTAAATATCCCGTAAATAATCATATAACTTTAGTGAACAACCGAAAGGTTATGAGTTCTAGACGCCCTAGAAGTTATACTATATTAAGAGTATGCTTAGGGCGGTGACAAGGGTCGCACATCTGACGGCTGTGTTCATTAGATCAACCGGCAGCGTTGTGACACTGGAACTGAAGACAGTGATCCTGGTCTTCGATGAAAAGATGAGAAGAGGATGACGAACTTGTGATGGTGAGCGCACTAACTGTTCACAAAATGACCCAGAGTTTCATCATCATTAGCAGCCTTTCATGTTTCTACTGCTGGGATACAGCCCTGAAGGCCAGAACTGATTTGATGATGTAGCCGAATGGTTCTGGAATGGAGACCACGGACCGGTAAGCGCAGCGTAGGACGTCAACCCACAAGATGGACAGACGATCTAAAAGAGACCGCAGGGAAACGCTGGATGCAGGCCGCTTCCAACCGGTCCTTTTGGAGATAGATGGGGGGAGGCCTATGTCCAGCAGTGGACGTCCTATGGCTGAAATGATTATGATGATGATCTTTTTCTGATCGGAATATCTTAAAGTTATATCATTATTTACGGGATATTTACCGTGGTAAGGTGATGGAATGAGCTCCCGATATTTCGGCGCAGTTACATGCACCATATTCTCGGGAAGACTGAAGAATGCGGGTGGTTGGTCGAACAGTTAAAAGAAATTAGTGAACAACCGTGATAGTTCAAAACAGAATCGGTTAAAACTGGTAGCCGTTAGGCCCAAATAAGGTACTGTTACCAAATACACTAAAGCAATATTTCGACCTTAATTAACCAAACTAGAATTGGCCGGGACATTGTTACGATTAGAGACAGTCGTGGCATGTGCAGAAGATGCTTTTAGCGCCCTTGTGAAACTGACATGCTTATTACCGCCTTAGATCGAATTTATCCGACTTGACCTTTGGGGTAAGCTTGTTAATTAAACTTTGAGATCTTCGGTAAAGATATCAACATTAAACGGTACTTATCTTTACATATATATAGATAGATAGATAGAAACTCTTTGTTGTGTACACCAGAAATAAAAATTACAACACGATAGAAAACACTTACGAGCTAGTGCCAAAATTGGCGGCCTTATCGCTAAAAGCGATCTCTTCCAGGCAACCATTACACATATATGAGAAGCAGACGAACAAAACCGAACTTGTCCACACTACGTGTTTTTTTTTTTTGGTGTTATTCAAGTACTCTTTTATATGCCTACGTAATATTTTCAACCAAAAGTCGCTCTAAACCCCCTTTTTTAATTTACTTATCATTCAGGATCGTACAATTTCATGTTCTTTTCAGGCTGGATATTTTTTTTTTCAATCAAAACGGGACTTTTCACATTAAACTCTTAAAAATGGAGCATAACCTTTGCCAAATGAAAACTAGCTTCTTAGCTCCTTTATATAATACTAGCGGTCCGCCCCAGCTTCGCACGGGTATAGATTATAGCCTATGTCACCCGGGGATAGTGTAGCTTCCCGTCAGTGAAAGAATTTTTCAAATCGGTTCAGTAGTTTCGGAGCCTATTCAATGCAAACAAACAAACAATCAAATCTTTCCTCTTTATAATATTAGTATAGATGTTACAGCCAAAGTGATTAATTAGCAATTATACATATTATTATTATTTTTTCAACTGGGCAATTATAAATACATTATGCATACTGACTTATTTGTAAAAAAATAAAAAAGTGAAATTTAAATTAAATTTAAATATACAGTGTAATCTCACTAATCCGGCACTATTAAAAACCGGAGGGTGCCGGATTATTGGAATGTTCGGATTACTGGGTTATACTGAAAAAGTCATAGGTAATAAATAAAATAAAGCATTTCATAGAGAGAATAAATGTATGTAATGTATTATGGAACAATTGAATTAACATGTAGGTACATATGTAATTAATGATAAGTTAAAATATGATAAGTTTTGAGGTTAGACTGCTAGTCGATGACGCAGCGACCAAAGCGCACACGTATAGAGGGGTAAGGGAGGCGTGGGCGGAGGGTGCCGGATTATTGGACGTGCCGATCTATCGAAGTGCCGGATTAGTGAGATTATACTGTAATGTGATAAATTTAGTAAATACGCTATATACCTAGTAATAATATTATCTAGATGTATGAACAACGTACCCTGCTTTCAAACGGCCCTTTTGGAAATCGATGAGGGAGGCAGTGGGCGTCCTATGGCTGGCATGATGAAGAATAACATCGCAAAATATCACTGAGCTCTGTGACAATCCTCTCGAATGTTAAAAACTTTAAAACAATAAACTTGTCCTTTCCCACAATATGACCAACCCTCCCTTTTTCCATTGTCTTATCAATTTCGTCCCATTCGTCGGGTATAATGGTAACACTTCGTCATTTACAAGCCGATTAACGTTTTGTTATCTATTTAATAGAATTCAGCTGTTTTAATACTGTTATCAAGTTTCTGGAAGGGGACCATGGAACAAAGCGATTGTTAACAAACTGAAATGAGGTTATCAAATCTGTTGTTTACTGGAAACGCTGGAATTTAGTTTTCGACATTGTTATATTGTTATGTATATACATATACAATTCTTTATTAATAACTCCATAGTTACAAGTCAAATTTCTCCAGTACACTTTCTACATCGATGTATATAAACTTATATAAACAGTATATGTTAATACAGGGTGTAAGGGGAACACTCGAACCCAAAAGAAGGTAATTGTACTCATCATTATGAACAACTTTTACTATGGGACCAGCCATGAAATCCCGAAAAAAATATCAGCTGTTCTATAGAAAACAGTCATTGACACTCGACAAAATGTATGGAACAGCTGATTTTTTTTTCGCGATTTCAGTGCCGAAAGAATGTACAACTATCAAAAGACATGCTAGCATGAACCACATGACACCAGTTTAGGTTTCTGTCACCACAACATGTTTGAGCTCTATAAAACCCATCCCCAAAGACATAGGTAAAGGTATTCTACGAAAGCCATTAAGGTGTAAAAAGGCAACGGCACGAATTTCCCAGTATTTTGTAAACCCTAATTGAGGTATTCGTATAATGAAAACGTCCTTTAGGGTCGATACAACAGACTTAGAGATTTTGGATGTTTCTGTTGCCGTTTGGATAAACAGAGCCAAATTTCAAGAGACGATCTGAAGATTGTGTTCCCATTACATGAAAAAATGGTGCGCCGCCTGTGGAAATATCTACTTACTACGTCGTATCTATATTAGTTTATATTTACGTGCCTATTATTATGTTTGCTCTCAAAAATTACGTGATGCGCAACGACCACGGACCTACGAAGTCGGCGAGCAACTGACCCCACAGTGGTGCGCAGTATACTTGTTAGCACCATAGTTGGTACCATTGGACAAAACCATACGCCCTGTCCTTATTAAATAAGTCAATGCAGACATGTGTGTGTATGTTTATTTACGACACATAACTGAAATTGTTTAATTTATATGATACTTAATTACTTGTTTGATTAACTTCAATGTAACCACAGAACAGATGGCCGATGGGGCCGAAAGGTTCTCGAATGGAGACCACGGACCGGTAAGCGCAGCTTAGGACGTCCACCCACAAGATGGACAGACGACCTAAAAGACCGCAGAGAAACTGGATGCAGGCCGCTTCCAACCGGCCCTTTTGGAGATCGATGGCGTAGGCCTATGTCCAACAGTGGACGTCCTATGGCTGAAATGATGATGATGATGATTTATGTAAACATTTTATATAGCCAAGTCGTATATGCATTTTATGTTAACTTATTTCAAACTACCCTCAACTTTGTTTTAGTTAGTACGTATTAATCTACCAGTATGTTTACCTTAAAATTTATTAAATTTAAAGCAATTTATTATTAAGATTGCTTATAACTTAGGCTATCGAACGCTAAGATGTATTTTATTATAGCAATAAAGAATTTCTAAAATCAAACAAATAACCTCTGCATCTTCAAGGTACTGAACAAGACATCGTCTAGACTAGACTAGATTTATATTCTACGTAATGGGTAACCATCGTTAACATTTTTCTTAAGAGCTCTCTCACAATTTTTGGTGAAAAAAGCAAGGAAAATTGGGGTTTTAGCGGGCTGATTCTAGCAAAAGAGATGTAATAAATAGATTTGTTTTTATTAAACAAAAATGCTTAAAATTTTGGAAAATTTTACATATCAACGTTCTGTTTTGAATATAAGTTATATGATTATTTACGAGATAATTACCGTGGTAAGGTTGTGGAATTATCAGGACTTATCGCGCATTATATTATTTTTACCTAAATAACATAATGCGCGATAAACAATTATAAAACATATGTTCAAATCGCGAAAAACTATCAACTTTTATCTTCAGTTTCACATCATCAGCCATTAAATGTCCACTACTGAACAAGGCCTCCCTCTTAGAGAGGGGTGTTGCCATAATCCCCATGCTTGGCAGGCGACTTGGAGATCGCAGTACGTTCACCGTGTACTAATAGGACGCTGCTGCCCATCCTCCGGTGGTTCTGGTCGCAGTTTTAGGACATATCTTCAGTTTACATAAGTTGTTTTTTGTAAAAGTCGGTGGAAGAGTATGAGAGTGGATTTCGTTACTACTCGTGGACATAAAATAAACAATATTTTTGTTATGGGCTACTTGTTTTATAGTCGCCTTGACAATTATGGCTTTATTTTTTAGTTGTATGTCCGTAAATGTTTATACCTAAAATTGAACGATGCATTTTGTAATACGGCCCTTAAATGTCTTATAATAATAAGTAAATATATCAAAAACTTTGCTCCACCGTGAGCTGGATTCTGAGGTTAGGTAAATACTAAAGTTTAGGATCAATGGTCTGATTTTAGTACGTTTTGAAGTGAATCCATAAAGGCAGATATTCAAAAGCTAAGCGACGCACTTCAAACTTTACAAAACCTTTTAGAGTCTGTGCGGAAAGAGAACCGTCATAAAATTTGAGGGCGCAACTGTGTTTTTTTAACGTATTTGCTATGGTGACAACACTGTTACGTCATTATAGCGCGACTATGATTCTATCCGTCACGTAAATACCACGAAGTATAGTTTGACATTTGACAGATGGCTGGGCTGGGCTGCCATATAATAATCAAAATCATATTGTTTTGTAGTTCCATTTTTCGCCACGACGGTTCTCTTTCCGCACAGACTCTACTAAGTTTACTTGAGAATCCGTGTAAAAAATCTTTCGTCGTTTTCTCGTATCACGTTCCTCATCGCTATACCTGCTGACGGTTAACTTTTTTATATATTTTTTCTAACATTCAAGGCCAAGGCGGTTGTAACATAATGCCCGCAGAGGCATAGAGAACCAACGGTCTTAAACGTGCCCTGTCTTAACAAGTGGCATAACGAATATGTTTTGCTTTTGTTAATGTCTCGTACGTTACTGCCGGTTGGTGATTGAATGGCCATTCATAGACTGTTTATTCGTTTCGTCGAGTAATAACCGGTAACCGGTAATAAAAGTAATCGAAACTGATTTGTTTTATTGGGAAACTTAGGTGGAGCGATTACGTGGCTTTTAAGTTCGCACGTTAAGTCATAGATGGCGTTAAACACAAGTAGTGACAGTTCATATGAATTAATTTATCCTTTGGTACATACATACAGTAACGTCAGTTACGCCTGTTTCCTATTGGGGTAGGCATATACCACCATCTCTCCAATTGCTGCGATCCTGATACACATCTTTCACTTCTTCTACTTCCATGAGTATTTTCATACTACTTCATCATCATCATCATCATCATCATCATCAGCCAGAAGACGTCCACTGCTGAACATAGGCCTCCCCCTTTAACCTCCACACTGAACGACAGCCTGCCTTTTGCATCCACTGGATGCCCGCGACTCTTACAATGTCGTCGGTCCATCTAGTGGGAGGCCTCCCTACGCTGCGTCTTCCGGTTCGTGGTCTCCACCACTCCAGAACCTTTCTTCCCCATCGGTTGTCGGTTCTTCGAGCGATGTGGCCTGCCCATTGCCACTTCAACTTGCAAATTTTAACAACTACTCTTCAACTTCAACAACTTCATCGGTTACGAGTAATTTTTAAGGGGCTTTTTCACGAATCTTATCCTTTGGTGTTTAAATTAAAGCCCTAATATGTAGTTATGTACTATGTAGGTAATTTTTAAATTTTCTAAATAGTATCATGGTAATCAAATATTGGTTTCTTTGTTTCAGAATTCGTAATAAAGCGGTTGAGAGACGAGGCGAGCTGGCAGCCAATCATGAATTAGATATCGAACCAACGATATCGAAACGTAAGTTTACACATTTGATTAACAGATGTCGCTTTCTTCAATGTTTATGTTATATTTTGTTTTGAGTCTACTCTTGCAAACAGGTATTTTAGAATTTATGGTTCCAAATTCAAAATGGCTTTATTAAAATGTTCTAAATTGGATTAGGAAACTGGGTTAGTTAACAAAAGCGCGCCAGCCACATTATAAACCTGCAAAGTCCTCAAAAGTTCATATAACATTCATGAAACTCTCGTAACACCCCCAACAGACATCTCGCAATATGTAACACCAATAGAATTTAAAACTACCGCCGAAAGTTACACTTAATTGCTGCACGCCAAAATCAACTTAAACATAACCATTTTACCGACGAAAATTGTTCGAAACAAGTTTCAATTCATTAGTAACAATCAGAGCCTAAACAAACATCAAACCGTGAATTTCGTTTGAATAATTATTATTTCTGTAAAATTTTCCTAAACAAGTCGACGCGAATGGGAAACTCTTGTTCTGAATATGAAATCCAATTATAAACGTGGCTGAACGTATTACGTCGCGAAAGCCCCGAATTGAGACAATATCCCTCTTTTTATTACTTTAAAAGGGGGTGAGGTATATAATGCTTGTTTTATATAACTTGGTGCGCAAATTGGCGGCTTTTGCGGGAAGAAGCCTTTAAAGAAACAAGGTGCGATGGAACTCATTGTTAGAGGCCTTTTAATTTTGTTAAGAGGCTTCGTTTATATAAATTTTAAGTACCTGAAATGCTGTTATCGCGTACCTAGCAACACACTACTGATTATACAAATTATAATATTGAATAGGCAGATTTTAATTTTAAAGCAAAATTTCGAATCGCGTGCAAAGACGTTATTAAAACTTATTTTTCTTTCGAAATTAGTATAGTATAAAACACAGAAAAGAGAAGTAAATAGAACGGAAATGAGAAGGAAAATCTGTCGCCAGGTATTATGACATAATTGCTTGAACATTCTCATTTATGTCAACGCGTCGAACTCCGCATCCAAAGAACTTGGACGTTACCTTTTTGGGTTACGTCTCAAAGTTCTTTGTCCGCATCACAGCTGCTAACTGATTTCAAATAACTGACGTTTCATTAATATGGGTGCAACTGGCTACAAAAAAAATCTCACAAAAATGCCTTGACAGCCGTTCTAATTTAAACAATTATTTTTTTCTTTTCTGTGGTATAAAACTACCAACACTGAAAAGTCAATGAGAGGTATTTACCCAGCAATGGATCTCGAAACTCTTCTTTAATACGAAAAGAATATACATAGAAAGGCCACAAAAATTACTTTCAAACATATTAACTTCATAACAACACGCGCGGTTTTAATTTATTCAACAATAAGAAACTCGCACATCCTTTCACGTACATAATCATAGAGTTGTTAAAACGCGTTACTTATACAAAAAGCTCGGTACTCACTAGAGGTACATGTATTACATTTATAAGCTGATACTGCGTATTAACTGAGCAATCAAGCTTTATAAGCCGGCCACAGCCAGCTGCGTATGTCAATCCACGCCCACTTGACATAAAAGCTACGTTGCTCTAAGTAACGATGCGGCCACATGCACTTTCTGACCTACGCCACGCCAATGAGAGAGAAAACGTACTGGTTAGCGGTGAAGGAAACGTGGCTTCGTGACCATGAAATTCGTACACAAAGCCACGCAGCCGGACATAGCGTGCGCGAGGCCTGCTGTGTTGATATGTATGGCAGCCAGTAAACAAAGCAAAAATGCATGCCACAATTAGCTGTGCGAAGCTCTCTGTGACTTCAGCCATGGCACAGCACGTCAATTATCGAGCTGTTTCATAATAACTAATAATATGTTTAATAATAATTTTTATGAGACTGCTGTATCGCGTGGCCTGCTGTGTTGAAATTATACGTTATACAGCCAGTATTCAATAAAGCAAAAAGTTACGAGCCACACGTAGCTGTGCGCAGCTATCTGTAACTTCAGCTGTGGAAATGCACGGTAATCTGTTCAGGCAAAGCTGTTTCATAATAATGATATTATAAGAAATATTTTATGAGACTGCTGTATTATAAAGATAATAGCTGTATAGAAATAGATAGCTAGTGACGCAACAAACGTCTGAAGAACAAAGTTTGGATCAGTCCACCTCTCACTACGATTGTGCAGTGATATTGCTACCCATTTTGCGAGCATTACGAGATGCATACCATCCCACGCCCCTTACTGAATGGTTGTCGATATCTCTCCAAGCGCACGTAACGGCAGCAAGCAGTGGGTAGTAAAGCTGTCGTCTCCTAGACGGGCAAAAACAATGCTAATATTTAAGTAACACGAGGGAATCTGATAGGTGCATTTAACCTTCTATCGCACCTCTTTATATCCAACCGATATCATCAGGCCTTTTAAGTATATACGTATACATTTTATGTTTGCTTCTAAATGAGTATCGAGCTTAAATGAGTACCAAGCTTAACGTGTACAGTTACTCGAGGAATTTATCGACGAGATAAGGCGAAGTTTCCACCGAAGAACAGTGGCAACTCAAATATTCATAGCTGGAGTGGAATTCGTTATAAATCAGGGCCCGACTTCGCAAGTTCTCAAGTTAAACACGTCCTGGTGAACGGCTCTAGAGATTAATTTTTAATAAGATGTCTGCGCGTATTAACAGCTCTATGTAGTTACGTAGGGGTGCAAATTTCATAAGCAATATCGATATCGATAAAGTGAAAATAATAAACGGGCGTATTTGTTTGAGTAGGGTACTGGTTATAAACTACTGCAATGATATTTCAAAAGATACTCATACACGACTGAATAAAAAGTTTAGTTGGATGGAAATTAATGTACGTAAATATTTCAAAATACGTAACTATCACTCCCACTAGATGGACCGACGACATAGTGAGAGTCGCTGGCATCCAGTGGATGCAAAAGGCAGGCTGTCGTATAGTGTGGAGGTTGAAGTCGTCGATCGTCAGTGGACGTTTTCTGGCTGATGATGATGATGATGAACGATAGTTCATCATTTGATAACATTGTGATAACAAAGTTAGTAATTATTACAACATTTTACAGGATTTTGAAATATTTAAAACTATAAACGAAGCTCTCCACTGCCATGATAAAGTTTAAAAAGTAAATACCAAAACTTAAGCGAGCGCCGCGCCATATTTTTACGATGAAAGAACTATACTGACAATGCCTAATTGACAACTGCTCTTAGTAGTGCCTAAATATATCGATTCTTACTTTCGCATCCCTAATTCGCTGAAACTACAGCCTACACCATAACTAGTTACTTACCAACTGCTACGTAACCTGTTCTTGTTCACGCCAAGTCCCCAAGGAGGTGAGCAGTGATGGACGCGATATAGGGTAATACCTACTAATAAATTACATTGGAAGCTTTCTGGGTCAGTGCTGGTCTTGTACTCTAGACTATGTAGTCATGTGACGGAAATACACTTTATTTACGTAGCGATACGAAACTATAGCGATGATTGCCATCTTCGCCCTGCTCAAAGAAGAAGCTGGCAAAAAAATGTGGTACCATGAAGTGATTCAGGTACATATATCAAGCGTATTAAATATACACTTTTTCTCTTCACTTGTATTCAGAGATAGTGGCTATAAAAATAAATAAATATTCGGGACATTTTTGCACACACGGTCATCTGACCCCAAACGAAGCAAAGCTTGTGATATGGCTGCCAGAGACTGATATACATACATATATAGTTTTAAACACATATTTATATAGATATTAACGACCAGATATAGAACAAACACAAATGTTCATCACATAAATGTTTGTCCTAGGTGGGAATCGAACCCACGCCCCCAAGCTCAAAAAGTAGGTTTACTAGCAACTGGACCAACAGGCTATAAACAGACTCAAAGTTTGAGCAGTTTTTTTTTTTCAAATTCGACAAACATTGATACCTCAATAATAATAGTAAATGCCAATAATACCACCGCGTACCGCGCTTCCATGAGACTAAATGAGACCCTGACCCCTCCGGCCGCCTGTAGGTGGAAACCTAAGAGCTAAGAACCTAAGCTCCAGGGTGGAAGTGTTAAGGGAATAACGCCTCGAGTAGCTCTTAGTGAAAGTGCAGCACACTTCTCGACACCCTAAGCCACCCACGCCAATGTTGACCCTCCGGTGCTAATATGCGTAAGCCTTTATGGGGGCCCATTTAGTGGATGGCAGGTGCCATTTCTCATCCTATAGATATGTTATCCCATCCACAAGTTGTTCACCTCAACAGCCCAGATTTATTAAATCCTATACTGTACAATAGTTCGATATTCAATGTTATACATATTCCATAGAAATAATTGTATTTTGTATTCAACAGGCCCTCTTGGTGTTGGTTTCGGCTCCACCATTGCCTAAAAAATGACCGGGCTAGACCCGAGAATTTTACGAAATACAGTAAATACATATGGTGGTAATCCCTATCCCTTCCCTTCCCTACATAGTATAAATTGAAGTCGCTTTCCGCGTCTGTCTGTCTGTCTGTATGGCCGCTAACTCTTCCTAAACCACGCAACGGATTTTGATGCCGTTTTCACCATCAGTTAGATACATTTTCAAGGAAGATTTATATATATAACTAGCGACCCGCCCCAGCTTCGCACATAAATTACACCCGTGCGAAGCCGGGCGGGCGGGTCATCATCATCAGCCAGAAAACGTCCACTGCTGCACATAGGCCTCCCCCTTTAACCTACACACTGAACGACAGCCTGCCTTTTGCATCCACTGGATGCCCGCGACTCCATCGCGACATCCATGCGGGTCGCTAGTTAAAAATAAATATTCAAAAAGACATGGCCTGCATGGCCTGTTACAGATAACCTAAGATAACGTCATCTAGCTAAGTTTGATGGATGCTGTCTCTGAAAAGCTCTCCTTACCTTTTTATGTAAATAAAACAGCTAGTTCTTTCCCCCCTTACGAAAACAGTACGCTTCTCTTACTTAGTCGTGCGAGTACTTCAGGAGGGTTAGACAAGATCCACTTTCTGTTAGCGTTAACGCCTGCGGAAAGGTGAAACTATGAAAATGACATTGACAATGACATTAGCTTGAGAGATATTATCTCAAGCTAATGTCATTTTCATACAATTTCACCTTTCCGCAGGCATTAACGCTAACAGAGAGTGGGTCTTGTCTAACCCCCCTGTTCGTGTACCACAGCTAAGGGGCGGACTTGCTCCAAAAAAAACTTCGTATAAATACCGTCTTGCTTAATTAAATGGTGCGGGAAGTTGTTGGCTACATTATCTTTGATTACAAGTAAAGCCGCGGGGCGATAGTAAATTGCAATTTATCTAGACAATAAGCAAATTGAAAAAGAGAAACAAATATTGTAGAGGAAAAGTTGTGTTGTTGTGTTTTCTCTACGCACCCCCACCCCCGCACCCGACAAGCAGTCGGTGTCATCACGTGCGCGCCGCGCGGCGGCCCGTAGTGCAAAGCGAGACGCAGCCGCGCGCGCGCATTCACCTTGAAAAAGGCCGTCTAACGCGGTTGAAACTATAGTCGGAGTAACCGGCTTAATCTTACGTGAGTAATTCCCGTATAATATAAATTAAATGTAGAATTCCATTTAGATACCTTAGTACAGGGTGTCCGGTGGCGGATTTATGTTTTTGAAAGCAAATAAAAGAAAAACTTATAAACTTAGGGTTTTATTAAGTAATTTAATCAATAAACGCATAATGCGGATTTCACTTTTTAAAAATCACTTCGTCTAAATGCTGTCCATTTATACGCACACACTGTTCAAAACGGTCCACCGTATTACGGGCTACGCGCTGCAACAGGCTCGGCTGGATTTGCTGAATTTCATTGCGGATATTTTCCTTCAACTGCACAACAGACAAAGGATTATTGGCATAGACTTTGCTTTTGAGATAGCCCCATAAAAAAAAGTCCATTGGAGTTAAATCTGGTGACCTCGGAGGCCACGAGATGTCACCAAAGCGGCTTATCAATTTCCGTGGAAAATTTTGTCGAAGTAAAGCCATAGACGTCCTGGCTGTATGCGGAGTCGCCCCATCTTGCTGAAACCACGTGTGCGTCGAGTAGGATGGATGTGCTCGCAAATTTGGTAAAAAATATTCAGTGATCATGCGTCCATAGTTTTCACTGTTGACATTTACAGCTTCACCCCGAGAATTCTCAAAAAAATAGGGACCGATGATTCCATTCGTCGATAATGCGCACCAAACAGTAACTCTTGGGCAATGCAGGGGCCGCTGATGTTTTTGTCGTGGATTACGTCTTTTTGGGGCCCAGTAACGACAGTTTTGTTTATTGACATGGCCGTTCAAATGAAAATGGGCCTCATCGCTCCAGAAAACGCAATTTACTGTGCGAAATCCCTCCAACATCCGTTCGCAGAAGTTTTTTCTTAAAATGAAGTCATTTTCTTTAAGTTCTTGGACTATCTGGATCTTGTAGGGATGGAACTTTAAGTCTTTTTTTAAAATTTCGTGAACAATGCTTTTAGGAAGTGTCAAAGCAGCTGCTCTTTTCCGCACTGAGAGTCGTGGATTTTCCCGTAAGCTTCTTTCAACTTCTTGAACGTTTTCTGTGGTCCTTGATGTTCTGCTCGGTCCCGGCTGAGGGTTATTTAAAGCAGAAGATGTTTGGCGGAACCTTTGCACCCACGATCTAATCAAATTAACACTTGGTCCATCGCTTAATCGCCGAATATTGTAGTGGGCACAAAACTGTCGGCGCGCAGTCACGTAAGAATCACCACTCTTAAAAAATGCCTCAATAGCGTACGCACGGTGCTGCCCCGACCACTGCGGCATTGTGACTAACAAATCCGCATTCGCGGCGCGTCGAATGACACCGCTCTCCCCCCGCACCGTTTATAACTTTTTTAGATATACCCTTTCAAAAACATAAATCTGCCACCGGACACCCTGTACAAGGCTTAGGGATAACGATACCGGTCGGGCATAAATCCTAGCAAAAAGTCATGTGAATTTTCCCACATTTTGTTTCCACAGCTATTTCTATGGCTTCCAAAAACCGACATCCCTTGATTTAAATATCTAGTAGTCGCCATTTCCAATGCTCTCCGATTAAAAACCTTCACGCAAATTCATCCTTTCATCTTTTCAGGCTGTTTTGCATATCAATAAGTAATATTTGCGATGTGGGTCGCTTCAATACGGCTGGAAGCCTAGGGTTTACCTCCACTATATTGTATTGGACTTCTGATTTATTATCTCTTTTGTAAAATATTTTTGGAACTGCTTTAAGATAAATATAAAAGGCAACGATTTTTACCTAAATTAAATAATACGTGATAAGTCCCGATAAACATTTAAAACAAAATATAAAAAGCGTTCAAGAAGCGCCGTTTTTTATCTATACTTCTGACCAATAATCACAGCGGAGGCCAAAAAGCCTTGGCTACCACTTACGAAATTTGCGTAAATGGGTAGTCCGCCAAGTAAAGAGCAATGCTGTTAGTAAAAAGTTATGGCTTGACAATAAAACCTCACCCCCACATCTTGCAAAGCTGGAAATCTCACACCGTCTGATTTTTCCGCTCCTTTCTTTCGCGGTCTTGCGAGGTGTGGAATGTCCTTCCCCCAAGGTCTGCCCGCCGAGCTTCAACATGAGTGTCTATACCTACCTCTCTGGGCCGGCAAAGCATCGTCAACACCGCTAATGTTGCGGGTGTCCATAGGCGGCAGTTTCTGGTTAGTGCTTACCATCAGGCAGACCGCATGCTTGTTTGCTGCTCTTCTCTATCTCTTCTCTCTATCTCTACATAGTATAAATTAAAGTCGCTTTCCGCGTCTGTCTGTCTGTCTGTATGGCCGCTAACTCCTCCTAAACCACGCAACGGATTTTGATGTGGTTTTCACTATCAGTTAGATACATTTTCACGGAAGGTTTATATATATAACTAGCGACCCGCCCCGGCTTCGCACGTAAATTACACCCGTGCGAAGCCGGGCGGGGGGGCGCTAGTTTTATGTATGTAAAAAACAATCCAGCGCGTGGTTCATGACGACCAATTTTTCTTTAAAAAGCTACCCAATGTTATGCAATACAAATACGTCGTATACAGAGAATCGAACCGACAACCTTGCGTCGAAAATAAACGGCCAAAGACATAAATCTGTAACCGCATACCGACTTCCTCCGGATGCAGTTGCACACACTCCGTCCCGTCTTACGCCAAGTTGGGTTTGTGGTGGAACACGACCAACTCGAAGCTTATTGCTGTGAAATACGTAAGTACAGGCCCCCGATTTAACTAAATAAATTGTTTTTAATTTGTAATTGTTTCATATATTTATTTTTTATAAATTACCTCTAAATATCCAGTTTTAAATTTTTTTATACTAGAAAAATACCACCCCCTAATATTATAACTTAGAATCATTTATTTTTTTGGTAGAAACGGGGCCCAGTAGTCTCACTAATCCAGCACTTCGTTACTCCGGCACTCTACAACCACGCTCTTTTTTTTCTGTTTTTTATAATAGATAGGCTTGCGCTTATCCGCCATCTCGCCTGATGTTAAGCGACGATGCGGTCTGCGATGGAGGACGCTTGCCTAGAAGAAACCGATTCACTCTCGACTTGAAGACACCTAGACTGTAACTGACGGGGAAAACCCATTCAGGCAGCTAATTCCACAAACTAGCAGTTCGCACAATAAATGTGATATCAAAGCGCTTCGTACGGGGTTTCGGAATATCAACCATAAAACGATGTCGATTTTTTGTGGCCGCCCTGGCAGTCCGATAGAAAAATGGGCAGGAAGATTTGAAAGATCTCTCTTAGATATTAAAGTGTAGAATTAGAAGTCAAAGTGGCTCCACTAAAATATCGATTCGCAATTTCTCTCTGAAGATTGCAGGTAGTTAAATATTTCAGGCTCCCGGAAACAGGTTCGCTCTGTTCCACAACCGTTTCCACTTCCGGTTTAATTACGCGCCAGTATTGAATAATGTGCCCGCGGTTCTGCCAAATATGGCAAATCTGACAAGTGACATGTCAAATTTAGCTGTTTTACCGAATATTCGCCGCCACGAATTGGTATGTAAATCGGAAAAGCGTAAGGTCACAAAATAAATATGTACAGAAAGCCGGCTCCACACAACGTGCGTTAACAGACGCACCCATACAAAGATGCGTACGTACAACTATCTCGAATCATGTCGGTCGTACGCAAGTCGCGAGTACCCGCGCTTTGGCAATGTACATAATTATATTTTCATGTGAGAATAATCATAATTTACAATGATTTTTCCAAGAATGAGGTATTATTTTTCTCTAAAATATTATAATCGTGTCTAAGGTTGCAAAAGGTAGCGTCTTCTATTTTAAGGGTTTGGTGTTAAGTGACCTCGTGACACAGGTTATCCTAGTGTGGGGGACAGTGTTCCACTAAGGTATATAATTGTTTATTCTAACCTCGCTTCTAACAACATTTGTACACATATAACTACCTACTTAAGATCTTTATGTACCCTTTAACGAATATCAATAAACAATTTTAGTATTTTTTTGTTTGAATTTTGATGTGTTTTGATTGAATAAGGCGTTACTTTACGGAAGTCCATTTGTAATTAGTATATGACGAATTTGTAGTGTAATTCCGCTTCTACGTCGTTTCGAGTACAATAAGGATTTTGGAATTACACTAGAAATTCGTCATATACTCAATACTCAATCATTTATTGCATAATTATTATGAAGTTCACATACAGATGTTAGCTAGCATGTTTAAATTAGGTAATACATAAAAATAACCCTGATTGGGTATGGCAATATAGTGCGGAGCGGATCGATTTATTCCATAATTGATTTGTCTTCTAAATACTCGTTCAAGCTATAGTAACATTTTGCTAGCAATATGTTTTTTAGGGTTTTGTCAAATTTATTTTCATTTTCTATATCCTTTATCTGTTATATGATAGAGAGCAATGGAGACAGTTGGAGGAGGCCTATGCCAAAAGGCACACCGAATTAAGAGACATTTTATAAAACTATAGAAATAATTTATGTTAAAATCTTATTCGGAATAAATGGCTATTGTATTGTATTGTATTGTATATCCTTTATCTGTACTGGTAGTTAAGACACAACAACAGGCTACAAGTTAAGTATTTTTGCAAAATAATAACCTAAAATCGTATATGATTGAAAAAAATGGGTTACGCGGAAAAGGTGTACATACTAAGGCGAAAAGGGTTCCCTTTACCCACCATAAAAAATGCGATTAAAATAGCAGACATTTAATGAAAAAAAGAAAACAAAAAATATCTTTCAGGCACTTGCTAGATCCATAACTTACAAATTAATTTAAAAAAATGATTCCATGCTGAAGTAAGTACAACGCTGTATAAAGGTTACATACAACCTAAATCACAGTCAGACTAGTTAAAGGTTTATATTGTGGAGCTAAATTTAGTATATTTTATTTTAAATTTAGCTGCAAAATATGAAGCTTTTAACTTTTTTAACTCATAAGTTAACTCATTTGTGTTTGCGTTACGCGATCGTGTAATTTGAGTTTGTTTATTCCTCTTTAATAATTTGGTTACGCGTCAAACTTTTTTGTACTTCTAAACTGGAAAGAGAATTTACTTGCAATAACTTATCGCAAGTTATTTACGTAGGTAGCTGGCTTCAATATTCGGGATATTTTTTTGCACACTCGGTCATCTGACCCCGAACTAAGCAAAGCTTGTATTATGTTTGCCAGAGATTTTTATTCCCCAAGAGAGACATTAGTGCAAGACATTTCGCATCCATATCTGATTGAATTCATTTTATTCTCTAACTAGCCGCGCCACGCGGTTTCACTCGCGTAGACATTCTTGTTGAATTTTTAAACATAGTTAAATAAATATTATAACACATAGATATAGAACAAACACAAATGTTCATCACATGAATGTTTCTCCTAGGTAGTAATCGAACTCACACCCCCAAGCGCAGAAGGCAAGATCACTACCAACGGGCTATCTAAATGTCTCAATGAAGATTAGATTAACGGTAAAGTTATCGACAAACGATATACTTTTACAAACACATATAAACGCTGATCAGTTCTCGTAGTTTCCTTCGCTTCGCTCGGTCAACAAGCGCTACTAGCTGCATCTCCTGCTTTACTCCTGATTTTCCAGTTTTCTAAGGTCTTTTGTTTTTGGTGTTAGGGACATAAAATTTAGTATTCATGTATCTGGCTTAAAATAAATAAATAGTGGTAAGTTTTTTTTAAAGATGAATTAAAGACGTGAAATGGGGCTTTGAATTTTATGTTGAATATTATGCAGCTACGAAGTTGAAATTTAGCAAGTTCGCTTCTAGTCCGCTAAGCAATGATTTAGCGAAAAGGTCGAATTAAGGAGGACAAAAGGCATTTGAAAGTATGTTATAAAAAACCTACGCGCACGATATCGCGGGTAACAGACAGTTGATCTATTTAAGTATGTATTTAAAAACTATATATGTATGTATATCAGTCTCTGGCAGCCATATCACAAGCTTTGCTTAGTTTAGGGTCAGATGACCGTGTGTGGAAAATGTCCCGAATAAATATTTTATAGTTTAAAAGTTACATTCTCTTACCGTATCAGGATGAGAATATGTAAATATAACATTTTAAATAAGAAATAAAAATTAATTGTACTTTAAAACGTACGCCAGTCGAAGAGGGTGACAAAGAGGTCCTTTGTCTTTAACAAGTTAAGAACTGGAGTGCTCATAATTCCTGTACATTTTCAAGTACTTATTTTCCACGCTAGCTCGTTACTACAAGACAAAGAGGTGCAAATCGTTTTTATATTGTAGTGCAGACAGTAAGGACAATCGTGCATAAATGATAATTTTAGTTTAAGTAATTATCAATTTAAAAAACCGATTTCAAAATTATAAATACCTTTCGAATTTCGTTTACTTGGATGTCATTTTTTTTGGAGCTCATTCCTCAACCTTACCACGGTAAATATTATTTATTTTATTTATCTTGTAAATAATCATATAACTTTAGTGAATAACCGTGATAGTTTCAAGCAGTGTTATATTATTTCAGTAATTTTTGTTTAAAAACTAATCTACTGAACCGATTTTGATGAAATTTGTATGGGTCCAATCTAAAAGTATATCCTTTGAAATATGAAATCTGAATTTTCCAAATCGTTTTTTTTTTTTTTTTTTTTTTTGCTTGGCAAGTGCCTTTATTAACTAAACAAAATACAAGCTAAAACTAAAACTACAAATACAGTTAGACTGCCCATAGACCGTTGAAGGTCTAAAGACAATCCAAATGCTCAAGCCCACTACCAGTTGGCAGCGTACCCAGCATGCTGGCGGCATTACCACGTTGAATGGCAATGCTTATGCGTTGAGCCAGAAACACGCCAGCATTTTGGTCAAATCGTAGTTAATTAATCGTGGAGTTCGGAGGTAACAAATATAATGTACCGGCCAAGACCGGCTTCAAAATTAGTAAAATAAATAATTTCTATTCAGTGAAAGAAAATGAAGTCAGTTTTTAAATTGATAATTATTGTATTTTGTGGTGATATAGAATCCTCAGTGTGCGAGCCCGACTCGCACTTGGCCTGTTTATTTGCCAAATACATATTTTACAACATCACTTATAATTTTGTATACTTAATATGAGCGACAGAGCGCGTAATACGTCAAAGCGTTCTTCTTCAACTCGCATCTTAGGGTGACAAGCACATACCACAGTGTAATGTTGCGTTACGTTTTTAATTGTAAAGGGGGCTCTTCTGGTCTACAGTTCTCTCGCTCGCACCTTATCACATAATTGAAAATATGATTTGATTTACAATTTTATTTGCCGTTGAAAAATTGCAAAAAGCAGGTTGTCAGGTTGATTTTTGAAAGAAAAGTTCCTATTAAATTGGCAAACTAGGCTCTTACCATCAGGTGGGGGTTTAGGTCGCCCCGTCACTCAGTTGTTTAAAAACACGTTAGTCTGCGTCACGTTAGTCTGCGCCACCCGTGCCCAAAACAAATCGAAATCCAAAATAGTTCACAGCTTCCATCATAGATGGCGTTAAAATCAATTATTGGTTTTTACTAATCTTACCTACTGTACTTACTGTTCCTGAGAAAATGTTGCCAGTGCAAGTGGCTTCAAGACGCCTTTGTTTTCACTCGATACTTAAAGCGCTCAAGAAATATAAATGTAAATAGCTTAATATACTTACTTACTTTAGCACCTGAGCCTTAATAAGATTAAAATGTAGATGAAATGTATTAAATTATTCAATGGAAATTTACTCTATTTTGCAATTTTGCAGGTATTTTGGTATATTTGGAACATGCCTTATTTTGGTCTGCGGTTTCGGTTGGTATGGAGGTCGAAGCGATTTTCCACCTAAATTCTGTTTTTACTGCGAGCATAGGCTAAAAATTAAAAAAAAAAAAAACTGTAGGCAATCAATACAATCGATATAAGTTTTTGTACAGGTGTCGAATAAAATTTATTTTCTTTCTTTCTTTTCATTCGTTTAGAATCATTATATTATGCTGCTGTTTAGAACTAATCTTGTCGTACTTCCAAAATTGCTAAAAGAAATGATATAAAATGTCCTGGCAGTGATAAATTATACTTACCACCGAAAAGAAAAAAAAAAAAAAATTTTATTTTATTTTCTATGATATTGGGTTTGAGGTTTTTTAACTTTTGCAAGCAAAGGCTAAATTACCTAATATACAAAGAAAATACTGTCTGAATCAATACTTTAGTTTAGAATATACCTAGTTGCTGCTATTTATTACCATCCTTATCATACGGCAAAAACGGCTCAATAGATTTTGATGAAATTTTTCCTGGTGATAAATTATTTCCATAAACAATAACACGACTTGTTTGATTAAATTACCAATTCCAGTTTATAAATTACATGCAGATTTTAAATCTCTAGATTAAAAAAAAAAACGGTAAAATGTAATACTTAAATTAAATTCATTCAGAAACCAATTTAAAACAAGCCTTAATTAACGACAACGTTAAAATAACTTATAACGCCCGTTATTCATAATCTTTTTACAATGGCAACAATTTTATCTCCCGGATAATCATGGCTACGGAACTCCCAATTGAATGAGAGGGTAGAAAGGGTGCTATTGTCCACTCATACAAAGGCTCTGTGTGCCCTTAAACGTTCGGTGTTTGGGTATAACGCGAATTAGAAGCTACTTGGGACGTGTACATTCAATTCTATGAAGTAAAATGGCTGTGTTAAAGATTATTAAACACTTTAGTAGCTTATGTATTTATATTTTTCTTTATATAAAACTAGCGGTCCGCCCCAGCTTCGCACGGGTATAGATTATAGCCTATGTCACCCGGGGATAGTGTAGCTCCCGTCAGTGAAAGAATTTTTCAAATCGGTTCAGTAGTTTCGGAGCCTATTCAATGCAAACAAACAAACAAACAAACAATCAAATCTTTCCTCATTATAATATTAGTGTAGATAAGTTCTTACCTACTAAACTGACAACGCACTATTTAATTTTTTGGGCGTTAAAATTAAATGGACAATAAATAAATATTCGGGACATTTTTTCACACACGATCATCTGACCCCAAACTAAACAAAGCTTGTGATATGGCTGCCAGAGACTGATATACATACATATATCGTTTTAAATACATATTTAAATAGATATTAACAAACAGATACAGAACAAACATAAGAAGTATACATATTTGGAATCATATCAAACTTTTTTTTTTACGCACAATTTATGTTATCTTTTTACATACATTTTCGCTTCGACTAAAGTAGTGTGTCCTTTTATGAACTGGTTAGCTGAATAGAAAAGTTGATATATCTTTAAATCTTTTTGATTCCCTCCTGCCCATTTTTCTATCGGACTGCCAGAGTGGGTACGAACTACGAAGAATCGACTCCGCTTTATGGTTGATATTCCGAGAACCCGTACAAGCGCTTTGATTCCACATTTATTGTGCGAACTGCTAGTCTGTCGAATTAGCTGCCTGAGTGGGTGTTCCCCGATAGTTACAATCTGTCTTCAAGTCGAGAGTGAATAGGTTTCTTCTAGGCAAGCGTGCTCCATCGTAGGCCGCATCATCGCTTAACATCAGGTGAGTTGGTGGCCAAGCGCAAACCTATTTATATTTTTTTTTAAAGTTATTTAAAATGCAACCTTTCTTCAAATTTTATATCTAACCAAGACTTTGCTCTAATTTTGAATAGTATCATTAAAATTGTGTTTTCTTTGTTTCAGGTAAGTAAAGAGTTGGCGTGGCGACATTAACCCAGCTTATTCGCGGGGTTAGTCTGAAAAGGTTTTAGAAATTAACCTCGATCCGTTTATCTTGTTATTTTATAAGTAGAGTTTTTAATTAAAAAAAAATATATACGCTGATAGGTCCACGTTTGACCACCTTTTTTATTTTATTTTTATTTAAAACACATAGTACGTTACATTTCGAGTTAGTAAGTTGTCTTAAAACCTATGTAAGATTTATCCAGACAACTGGTTCTCGGTACAGTATATTTTTTTTTTTAATTTAATACCTATATTGTACATAATGAAACACGCGAACACACCAAACTGCTGTTGTATCGCGGAGCGTACCTACTCGCCTGTTGGTAAGCGACGATCCATCCAGAGAATAAAAACGTGGTTTCTTCATCTTAGTTTATTTAATTTACTGAAAATTAAATAAATACGAAGATTACCATAAAAAAATTAATCATGAAAATGAATAAAATATAATTTAATTCATGACTATTTTTCAAACTTCAAACCAGATCATTAAGTACCTAAAAATTTCATGACCTGAGGACATACAATGTGACCATTGCCTAGTCTAGCTCGTTCCAATGTCGCCAGTGTTACCATATCAGACAGGAACCGGCGCAGACAGTAACAATTACCTACAGTACCTATCTGCACGGTAATAAACGATTGAAATACGCGGACGCATAGAGCTTTTGCCACAGTTCGCAAAAGGCAGTAGGGAAACTTATCTCTGCTCAAATCCTGCCCATTTTTTGATCGGATTGCCAGAGTGGGCACGAGAAATCGTTACCGCTTTATGGTTGATATTCCGAAAACCCGCACGAAGCGCTTTGAATCCACATTTATTGTGAAAACTGCTAGTCTATGGAATGCGCTGCCTGAATGGGTGTTCCCCGATGGTTACAATCTCGGTGTCTTCAAATCACGAGTGAATCGGTTTCTTCTAGCGTGCTCCAACGTAGACCGCATCATCGCTTAACATCGTGAACAGGCGTGATGGTGGTCGAATGCAAGCCTATTATTTTTATAAAAAAACTCTCAAACCACTAAAACACTGTTTTAAACTATCACGGTTGTTCACTAAAGTTATATGATTTTTGTCAAACTACTGTTTTATAATCAGGGTTCCTTACCTTTACCACACACCAACTCCTTCTATTGGGCTAAATTTTTGTTATAATTAATAAAATAAAATAAAAAACAATAACCTACACTAAATCTAAGAATAAATTAATCTATTGAAGGTATTATAAAAAATAGATAACTGGAACTGGTTAGACCACACAAATAGATTACTAGCTAGGCTAGACTAAAGAAAAAGCTATAACTAAACCAGTTATGAAACATAATCGATCCAAGAAAATTCATAAAAAGAATCTTGTTACGATTTGACGTCATCAGTTCTTTTGAGCAGCACTATATGACTTGAGCACTTTTTTGGTAACACTGGAATTAATACTACACTTGTAACAAAATTATGAAACTATTCTATTTAGCTTTCCTTTTGCCTAAATATTTTTTTGTACAAATTTTCAACCCCCTTTTGCCCTTAATTCGACCTTTTGGAACTTTTTTAGCAGATCTCAACACCAACAAGGAATCTAACTGGCAAATTCAATTTCCTCGGTCTAGTAATTTTCCAGATTTCGTGATGAATCATCAGTGATAGATAAAATCATTCAAAATGAGATAAAATCATCGCCGTAACTTTTTCCTACTGCATATTATATTCTGTGGGGTAACAACGCGTGCTGCGGACAGCAACCCCAGGGGTGTCAGACAGGGTGGCGGGGGGCGGAAGTGACGAAATCTCCCGGCTCCCGCCCGGTTGCCATGCCAACCGCCTGTTTACCCCGCCGTATCGATCGATGCGCTTCCCTGTTTAATGTTTACATGCCGGGGATGCAACTACGTGTTTAGGACTTTACAAAGATTTATTGAGATGGCAACTTAGAATTTGGTCCTATATCGTGGTGGTGTAATGCATGTCTGTTTGAATCATATTATTATAATGATTTCTTAGGTTTTTTATTATTACAAATTGAAATTAAAAACTTGAAACGGATTTTATCGCGTTTATTTTACATTATTATAATAGTCATGAAGTAATTTTTTTTATGACCTCATGAAAAAACTGAGCATTAATAGAACCCATCAACGAAAACAAAATTAAAATTCGCTATTTTGTATACTTGGATTATATATTTTGATTTAAAACCAAACTATTCAACCTTTTTCGAAAAACATAACTATGGGATCAATCCGAAGGTATATCGTTTCAATTAAAAAAGATAGTTTTCCGAATCGGTTTGTAAATGACGCAGTTCCGAAATAAAACAAGATTTTTTTTAAACGAGAACCATCCTTTTTTGAAATCTGTTAAACAGGTAAACTTTTATTAGTTTTCGCTCGTCAAAGTTTTGCGAAAATTTGGCGCTAAGCCATCCATATTGATTACACACATACATAACAACAGACAATATTGCGTATAACGAACCATTACCGACCGATCGATAAATTACCAACACAGGGACAAAGGACCGAATATAATAACAGAAATGCGGTATCAATTACCGAATTCGCGTGTTCCGAACAAAGAAGGAATATACGATATACCGAATGTATACGTATCCGAACAAAGAAACGAATCTTGGTTTGATGGAACAATCGCTCGAATTAAAAACGGACGCACGCGATCCTAATTCCGAATTCAATTAACGCTGACTTCAGAATACGGGTAATTTAAATAATTTTATCGGTATGCTTTGAAGCGTACACAAATGTGACGTGTTACTGAATAAGTAGTCTAATAGGCTATCGGCGATTGTTTGACTTAGTAAAATAACAGGCTTAGCAATAAACATTATTCAAAACAAGCATTTAGCCTTAGCAAAGAAAATGTAATCCGCCATCTTGAGGCGGCAGCCATTTTGAAAATATTACATTATTAGGTATTGCATGTTGTATTGTCATCTGAACTAAATGTGTTTGCAAAATTTCAGCAAAATCGGTTCGGAAGAAGTGAGTCATTGAGCTTGTAAGATTTGACATAAACAAACAAACAGCACGTTAATTAAAAGTTTGTAATAATATTAAACAAACCTAAAACCTAAAACCTAAACCTAAAAGATAAAGACCTAAAACGACCAGACGACCTAAAAGAGACCGCAGGGAAACGCTGGATGCAGGCCGCTTCCAACCGGCCCTTTTGGAGATCGATGGGGGAGGCCTATGTCCAGCAGTGGACGTCCTATGACTGAAATGATGATGATGATGAAAAATATTAAATGAGATACGTACACTACAGAAATAATTTAAATCGGTTAATTAAGATCCGAGATATAAGCGTTTAAATTTTTTGTTCGGATTAGGAAATGATACAGTATCCTGAATCCCTTTCCCGTAAAGTGAGTGTCAGTATGGAGTACTTACAAGTGACGTCATTTATAAAAGTATAAAACGAATTAAAATGGTTATATCTGCCGTAATTATCAACATATTTTAAAATTTTAGCTGTATTTATGGTCAGCTATTTTATTACACAATAAAAAATAATTAATCCGGTAGCTTATAATCGTATTTTTCTAGAGAATGCTCACTTATCGAAGATAACCTTGAACACAGATAATATACCCTCTAGTATTCCATAGTATCTACTAATGCCATTCTCCGCTTTCTCGACTCCCGTTAGAAGTTCTTTGTCGGTACAAATCCTTTTCCTTGAAAAGGTAATACGTGGGAAGCCTTCCCCTTTGTGATCACACTCGATCAGAACAGTAGCTTAGGTATTATTGGAAAATGCAGTGCAATATAGTCATTTGGGATTTGTTTATTCAAAATAGGCTTGCGTTTATTCACATCAAAGTTATTTGAGCAAAATAGCTAACTAGATCTTGGGCAAATGATTCCTGGAAAATTTCAGCCCAAAACAACTAGGCTAAACTAGGAATAAGCAATGAATGAACAGCCTTCCGCGGTGTTTCCGAGAAGCTACAACATTAGGTTATCAAAAGGCGAATTAATAGATTCTTAAGGATCTGCAAGGTAGTTGTGATGCCTTGTGTTACAAGTATCCATAGGCGACGATGACTGCTTACCATCAGGCAGCACGTCTGCTTGTTTGCCACCTATGGCATAAAAAGGCTCTGATATATTAAATAGTAAATTACATTAAATTGCACATCGACGTATTGCGAGACGCAAGTCCTTCCGTCCGGCATTCGGTTACAATCTCGATGACTGTAACGCGATACTTTATCGATTTATATCGATTGCTAGGACACAGGACGTCGAGGTTACCCTCTGTAACCATGTCTACTAGATAGGTGCAAATAGAGCAAGAATTGCATCCGACTTACAACTACTTACTATGCCTTTTTTATGCCACAGGTGGCACAGAAGCTGACGGCCTGCCTGATGGTAAGCAATTGATGACTTTCAGTTTCTCGCAAATATCGCAGATTGTTCTGTTCTATAAATATTAAGAACTAATTTTATGATTACCATAAACAGAGGATTTACGTCATTTAATTAACAACCGGCTTCACGGGAATTTCAATAAACGGAATTCATTCCCTAATTTTCCACCCTTAGAATTGAAATACTTTTGTCAAATTTAAGTTGGAGATTTCGTGTTGTCAGACGCTGAATAAAGTAAATAAAATAAATTAATAAAAATTCAGCGAAAGTATGAACAACTTTTACTATGGGCTATCTACTACGAGAAAAAATCCGAAACGTGGATATTCGCCAAAGAACCAGAGTCTCCGACATAGTTGTTAAAATTTGCAAGTTGAAGTGGCAATGGGCAGGCCACATCGCTCGAAGAACCGATAACCGATGGGGAAGAAAGGTTCTGGAGTGGAGACCACGAACCGGAAGACGCAGCGTAGGGAGGCCTTCCACTAGATGGACCGACGACATTGTAAGAGTCACGGGCATCCAGTGGATGCAAAAGGCAGGCTGTCGTTCAATGTGGAGGTTAAAGGGAGAGGCCTATGTTCAGCAGTGGACGTCTTCTGGCTGATGATGATGATGATGATCTACTACGAGTGCCTAGTAGTATCTATAAGAAAGGTATGCAACGCGCCGCTGTTACTTTTAACTTGCTTACTATACAATGCAGTCGGGTTATATATTTTTAATAATTTGATTTACTTGAACTTGCAACATTGCGAAGTTAGTAATTTTTTGTTAGATGCATCGTTTTTCTAACACCAACTTTGATACTGGCCAAGGAAAGGAAATGGAATCGTCATGAGAGAGATGAATGGGGTTTAAAACGGTGCCTTTCGCTGCTTCAGTCTTCTAACATTTATCTAAAGTGCATCGTTGTTAAGTACAGTCGCGGAGAAATATGCATTGTAAAGAAAACTTATTGATGGCAACATTCACTTTAAAACTTTCTTTAAGGTGGGTCGATTCACCTATGGCGGGAAATTTAAATTTTAAACAGTTTTTTTGTCCTAGTAGCCAGGCCAGGTAATTATTTTTAAATAACACAGTGTTTGCGCAAAATGTTGGCTGTTATTTAAATTATAATGTACAATTATTTAACAGTAACGCACCATATTACTTACATTTGTGAATAAACCGTTTGAAACAGCAAAAATTTGTTTATTCACAAATGTAAGTAATAATGGGCATTAGAGATAAATAGCTTTACATGATTTTGTAAAGAATAATAATCAATCTGCGCAAACATCATGGTTGTTTACAATAATTACCCGGCCTAGCTACAAGGACAAGAAAACTGTTTGAAATTTGAATTTCCCGCCATTTGTGCAACGAACCACCTTAAACACGTATTTTATACGTTTATATACCAATTTTCTTTCAAGTCTGTTGACCCGTTACGGACCTGAGTGCGGAAAAACATACTTACACACAAACTTTTTAGTGTGAATAAGATTTTTGTTTCTCTAGTCTGGGAACTCTGGGATATGTGTGTGTTTTTAATTATTATTAAATACGAGTATTATCATCATCATCATCATCAGCCAGAAGACGTCCACTGCTGAACATAGGCCTCCCCCTTTAACCTCCACACTGAACGACAGCCTGCCTTTTGCATCCACTGGATGCCAGCGACTCTCACTATGTCGTCGGTCCATCTAGTGGGAGGCCTACCTACGCTGCGTCTTCCGGTTCGTGGTCTCCACTCAAGAACCTTTCTTCCCCATCGGTTATCGGTTCTTCGAGCGATGTGGCCTGCCCATTGCCACTTCAACTTGCAAATTTTAACAGCTATGTCGGTGACTCTGGTTCTTTGGCGAATATCCACGTTTCGGATTTTATCGCGCAAAGAAAAAAAACGAAAACAAATACAAAATACAAATTAAAATTGCAAATACGAGTATTATGATTATCATTAACTATTCATTTTCCACCCAGAACTGAGTAAGTTTAGAGAAATAATAGTGCTATAAGTACAGAAGATTTACTCCAAATTTACACTAAAATAAATAGAGACTCACTGCATTACAACAAAGTTTATAGTCAATTTTAGTACGCACAGCGAAGGGTACTTAAACTTCATAAAAACTCTTTTTTAATATAAATTATTGGCATGCGGTTTACATTGGAGAACGCTTGCCTATAAGAAACCGATTCACTCGTAATTTGAAGAGACTGGGTCTTTTGACTTTTTGATTGCCAGATTATAGAAATACCTGCAGGCTTTTATCTATCCTATTACTGCGTACGAGAGAGATTCTTTTACCCTGACAACGTTACAAAATCACTCTATGACTTTTACACTCCTTAGGTTAGAGCCTCGCAGAGCGGGCTCAAGGTCATATGGTTAGGAATTGCTTGCTTTATTTTTCCAACGCGCCTTTTTTTCTAGTCTATATAGATACCAAAAATTCTATTGTATAGTATACTTAATTACTGAGTATAAAAGAAAAGCCTGTTAACAAAACTAAACAAAAGCCCTAGTCTGGATTAACTTTGTACTTTAGCTTTACTTACAAAGAAGTACTTATCTGAGTAAAAGTTGTCCAATTTATCGATACCTAACGTAAACTTTTTCAGCAAGTAAAACCTTTTTAGGGATTTGTTAGTCTATACTAATATTATAAAGAGGAAAGATTTGATTGTTTGTTTGTTTGTATTGAATAGGCTCCGAAACTACCGAACCGAAAAGTTCTTTCACTGTTGGGAAGCTACACTATCCCCGGGTGACATAGGCTATAATCTATACCCGTGCGAAGCTGGGGCGGTCCGCTAGTTAATAATAAAACAGGTTTATTGTATATTTTACGTAGAAGCGGAATAAAGGCTATATCTAAGTGAAGTCCTCACGTGTGATAGCAGCGCTACCTCAGATAAATTTACCATCTAACCTAACGAGTGCGAAAGTTACAGACTGATTCTTAACGTTCACGGCAAAAGAAGCTCTGGTTCAGTAAACATACGATTGATAAAAGCTTGCACGGAAGCTTTGTGCGTCTGTGTGTATTTATGAAGTTTAGTTGCGTTTCAGTCGTGCTAAAACGAACTTTATTGCGACGCTACGAGAGTCTTCATTTATTTAAACGATGTTTTGGAGTGACCCTTCTTTATTTGTACCATTGTTTCTTCTGTGGTATAGGTAAAATTGACTATAGTCACCGTGTTACCAACTGAGTCGTCGAGCAATAAACGTCATACCATAAGACCTGTAAGTGCGAGCGAGATAGACATGTATGGCATGTGGGTGCGAGCGAGATGAGATGAGCAATGATTTATGCCCTGACGACTCAGATGGTAATGCGTTTACTATAGTCAGCTCTACTTACAATTTGTCAAGTCGTCCATCCAGCCATCTATGTACTTTCGAGTTGTCAAAACTCCCCGCTGGTGCTTTAGTTGACTGATTATTTACACTATTCCCGCATCTTTTCCGTGCACTTGTCTTCGCGACAGTCCCGAGACTCCCGACAACTAGGTCCCTTCTCATTGCGAAATCGAATTCTCTCCGATACCTCAGGGCGTTGTCAGCTGACCGAATTGGTTGAGACCACGGAATATCACTAGTTTATAGAATGGCCACTCGAAAAATATCACTTTCAAAACACAAAAATATACAGAGCTTCTAGCTTACTTCATCCATTCACAGACTCCATATCTCATTGCAGGGTATAATACCTCTAGGATTGTCTACTATATACTACATTAATAATGGACACAACAAGGAAACAAAACCGACAAATAGAGCCATCAAAAAAAGGATTATCATGTCTTTTTTGCACTAGTTTATTTTAGTTCACAAGCATAGATAATATAGTATTTTTTTAGTATCAAACTTATAAAATTGTATAAATTGTGGAATGCGCTGCCCGAATGGGAGTTACCCCGATAGTTACAATATTATGTCTTCAAGTTGCGATTGAATCGGTTTCTTTTAGGCAAGCGTGCTCCATCGAAGACCGCTTCATCGCTTAACATCAGTATAGATGGCAGCCAAACGCAAGCCTATTATTCAATAAAAATAAGACGTAACTTCATGTCTTATCCATTTACGTCCCTAATAGATGTATTTTGCTTGAAGTGCTCGTACTTTTAGCGACATCTCTCCACACATGGCCATTCCATTTACTTTTGAAGTCTGTGGTTCGAACTCCGGACCAAACCTTCGACAGAGACAAAGTGCGATGTTCAGAGAAGGTTTGATGATACCTAGAAGCGTGTATACTCTTTTATTTCAGTTCTAGTTATTGGATCTTCTATCCCTTCTGTTGGTGGTTCCAGATCATTTCAGATAGTTAAAGTACGATTAGTAGATTCGATAGTTAGATTAAAATTCTAGCGTTTGGCATTAATACTAATATTATGCATGACTAGCGACCCGCCCCGGCTTCGCACGTAAATTACACCCGTGCGAAGCCGGGGCGGGTCGCTAGTTATATATATACCTTCAGTAAAAAATATCTAACTGATAGTGAAAACCGCGTCAAAATCCGTTGCGTGGTTTAGAAAGAGTTAGCGGTCATACGTACAGACAGATGCGGAAAGCGACTTTAATTTATATTATGTAGAGATAGAGAAGCTATGGCGTAATTGACCGAGCGTAGCGAACGACTCTTTAATGAAGATCGAATTAACGGTGTGCAATTTATCGTTGAACAAATATACAAACTCTTAAAACAATCAAGCGGCGCAAAATATGCTAACTTCTGCAGTGGTTTCTTATGTGAGCCGTTTGGGGTCGAGACATTGGGCCCTTGGGGACCGGGAGCTCACCTCATTTTCAAAAATCTTTCAGAACGCCTGGTTAATACGACGCGTGACCAACATGCTGGCGTGTTTCTGGCTCGACGCATAAGCATTGCCATTCAGCGTGGTAACGCCGCCAGCATGCTGGGTACGCTGCCAACTGGTAGTGGGTTTGAGCATGTGGATAGTCTTTAGACCTTCAACGGTATATGGACAGTTTAACTGTTTTTGTAGTGTTAGTGTTAGATTTTATTTTGTTTAGCTATTAAAGGCACTTGCTCTATTTAAAAAAAAAATAAAAAAAAAATAACTTAGATCTGATCTTTTAGATTCAGAGACATTCGTTTCCATCTGTCAATAAAAGTGAATCCGATTACAATGAGGTCCAGTTAGTACGGAGTTAAGTCATCGAACCCTAGGCCTTCGCTATAACCGAATCTAAGTCACATATGTATAAAGTAAAAATATCCCAGCAACAGACGGAGAAGTCACTGAGCAACAACTACAGTGCCAAGCCCCAATTTTCATGAATAACAAACACCCTAACCGAATCTAGTGCGTATCGGGAAAGTGTGACATTTGTTATACGCAATCAAGTCTTCTTTCAAGAGACATCTCTGAAATACCACCGAGTATAAAATGTGCAGAGTAAACTCGTGCAAGCTCAAAACAAGAGGTACTGAGGCCAGGCAAGACGGTGGTCAAACGCAAGACTATTAATTATTTAAAAAAAAAATGCATTGGACAGAGGTCAAATTAAATCAAATATTTTTTATTACCAGACAATTTCCATAAAGATTTAGAAAAAAAAATATAAAAAAATATTTCTCATAACGACAGCAGACCAAGCTGCGATGAAATTTTATCAAAAATTTTTGCTTCGGCGAGAATAAAACAGACGACGTATCGACACTAACTTTGTCACGTTTCGTCATCATCATCATTTCTGCCATAGGACGTCCACTGCTGGACATAGGCCTCCCCCATCAATCTCCAAAAGGGCCGGTTGGAAGCGGCCTGCATCCAGCGTTACCCTGAGGTCTCTTTTAGGTCGTCTGTCCATCTTGTGGGTGGACGTCCTACGATGCGCTTACTGGTCCGTGATCTTCACTCCAGAACATTTCAGCCCCATCGGCCATCTGTTCTGCGTGATATGTGCCCTGCCCACTTCCACTTCAACTATCTAACTAACTTTATCACGTATAAAAAGGTGGACAAAATTTTATCGCGGCAGCATCCGGCGTTTTTTCAAACTAACATCGCGTAGATCAGTGGTCAAAGTGTCATACAAAATGGGCAATTACAGTGTTGCTGTGGAACAAAAGTATTCTCAGCAGCTTAGCATGGGTCGTGGACAAATTATCTTTCCACCGTGTTATCTTTCCACGGCCCGTGCTAGGACTGCAGGCACTATTATTTCTATCTTAGCCATATTCATAACAATGGACATAAAACAGGGTTAGGTTAGATGACTCCCGTTTCTCTCTTTTTCCCAGGAGTTATTTCAATAAATCCACAAAATAAGGATGGGTAAAGTAAAAGCACATTTCTGCACATGTTATGCAATACAGTTGGCTTTTATAGAAACAGGTCCTCTGTTCATTTTCTATTTGTTAGGAACGCCGGCAATACTATCATGAGGGAATTTCGGGTCCGTATATCGTCTACTTCATTTGCGTATCCTGCCAAAGGAATAAATTACTCCGACATGTACATAACTCGATTCTTGTTTACTTATTCGATTCGTTAATGTATCGAATCGAAATGAATCGAGTTGAAATTGCCGAGGGCGGATGTTGAATTGAATCTTGTTTTTATTCCGGTGCAGCCGCGCGTTTTCAAATTTTATGCCAATGTTTTAATACTAATTGCCTTGATAGGATACAACTAGCTGATGAATTTATATAAATTGACTTACTATTTAATTTACAGGCCTCAAATTATTTATTGCAGTCGACAGGGTTATTAATAATTATATAAACCTCTCGCGGACAGCTCCTTTACGTCGAAGGATATTTTGAGGTCTTATGCCTCTGTTCATAGTTTGTATCATCATCAGCCAGAAGACGTCCACTGCTGAACATAGGCCTCCCCCTTTAACCTCCACACTGAACGACAGCCTGCCTTTTGCATCCACTGGATGCCCGCGACACTCACAATGTCGTCGGTCCATCTAGTGGGAGGCCTCCCTACGCTGCGTCTTCCGGTTCGTGGTCTCCACTCCAGAACCTTTCTTCCCCATCGGTTATATATTGTATATTGTATCATTATCATAATCAGCCAGAAGACGTCAGCTGCTGAACATAGGCCTCCCTCTTAGACCTCCACACTGAACGACAGCCTGCCATCTGCATCCACTCGATGCCCGCGACTCTCACGAGGTCGTCGGTCCATCTAGTGGGAGGCCTAACTACGCTGCGTCTTCCGGTTCGTGGTCTCCACTCAAGAACCTTTCATCCCCTTCGGATATCGGTTCTTCGAGCGATGTGGCCTGATTGACGGACCGGTAAGCGCAGCGTAGGACGTCCACCCACAAGATGGACAGAAGACCTAAAAAAAACCACAGGGAAACTGGATGCAGGCCACCTCCAACGGGCCTTTTTGGAAATCGTTGGGGAGGCTTATGGCTAGCAGTGTTCTCTATGGCTGAAATGATGACGATGATGTAAATTTGATGAATATAACTTACGTCTGATATTTTTATTGATTACTAACGACCCGTCCGCCCGGCTTCGCACGGGTGTAATTTACGTGCGGAGCCGAGGCGGATCTCTAGTTATATATATAAACCTTCCGTGAAAATGTATCTAACTGATGGTGAAAACTGAATCAAAATCCGTTGTGTGGTTTAGGAGGAGTTAGCGGCCATACAGACAGACAGACAGACGCGGAAAGCGACTTCAATTTATGCTATGTAGAGATAGATACTTCTGACTCATCCGAATAATCATAACGATCTCACTGATTGAGAGCAACCACGTTGTTTAAATTATCTGTTCCAACAGTCTGTAGGAGGCAATAGGACCTCCTCGGTCCACAAGGTCTTGCCCTATTTGTTTTACCATAAAGTTTCCAGATTGAAACCGCCACCAGCATGGAACATGACACCACATGGCATGAACGTCAACGGGTCAACGTATTGCAAAGTTTTTTTATGCGTCGTCGAATTTCATGAATCATGGCATTTCTAAGACTTTATGAGGAACGTGTGACGTAGACTTGGCGTGTTGGTGTTCCGTACAAAATTAGTCATTAGTGTCTTTTTTTTTATAAATAATAGACTTGCCTTTGGCCGCTTACTCGCCTGATGTTTAGCGATGATGCGGTCTACGATGGAGCATGCTTGCCTAGAAGAAACCGATGTTGCACTATGTGTGTTGTTTTTGTTTGTTTTTTAACTAGGGCAAGTGCTTTTATTATATACAAAGTACAATCTAACACTACAAAAACTGTTAAATTAACAGTTTTTTTTATACTGTTGTTTGTTGCTAACTAAAAATCAGACAAGACTAAAAATGTCACATTTTATTTTGACATGTGACAAATGGATGTCAATAGCCACTATTCTTGGTTTAATAGATTAAACAATGTATTAAATAAATATACAGTCGAGTTGATAACCTCCTGAAGTCTTGTTAAAAATGCCTAATATTGGTAGATACACATCAGCAGCCATCAAACGTCCACTACTGGACAAAGGCCTCCCACTTAAAGAGGGGTGTTGCCATAATCCCCACGCTTGACAGGCGGCTTGGGGATCGCAGTAAGTTCACCGTGTACTAATAGGATGCTGCTGCCCATCCTCCGGTGGTTCTGGTCGCAGTTTTATGACATACCCGGGTCATTGGTAGATATAATAAGCATTTTAGTATATTAGACAACTGAATTATTATAACAAAACATTCATTATATCGTATCAAATTTTTTTCCCGAGCTAACGTAGTCTTCAGTTTAATATCTTTTAAAGGTTCCCATCCCAATGTTACCCAAAACCCAAACTGGCCTAAGGTTTATAAGGTCTCGACCCAGTGATCCCTAAACACCAAGATGATGGTAGTCATCAGATCTCAGGTCGTCGACCCCGGGTTATTGACCCCAGCACCTTGGTCCTATTTATAGGGTATACCTACATCCGCCCTACCTCAACTGTGTATGCATAGTGCATGGCATGGAGAGTTACTATGTGTTTATGGCGTTATTGACTGACAGGTGGCCAATATAAAGTTGACTGTGTGCATATTTTATGCAGGAAAAAGAATGCCGACACCCGATAGTATATCAAAACATGTAGATGATTGTAAAGTACAGAAAAGTGTATATCCTTAGAATAACTACACAAAGAAACCAAGTACATTGGGCCCTTGGGGACCGGGAGCTCACCTCATTTTCAAAAATCTTTCAGAGCGCCTGGTTAACGCGACGCGTGACCAAAATGCTGGCGTGTTTCTGTCTCAACGCATAAGCATTGCCATTCAACGTGGTAATGCCGCCAGCATGCTGGGTACACTGCCAACTGGTAGTGGGCTTGAGCATTTGGATTGTCTTTAGACCTTTAACGGTCTATGGGCAGTCTAACTGTATTTGTAGTTTTAGTTTTAGCTTGTATTTTGTTTAGTTAATAAAGGCACTTGCCCAGGAAAAAGTACATTCGCAAAATTTAAGCCATTCAAATGGTGTTACATATGGCTCCAAAAAAATATAAAAATTTTACTATGACAATTTTCGCGGTGAAATCGTACCACAACAAATCAGAAAAGCAGCATAAGAGTTATGGTGTGACATTCCACAGGTAATCCATTAATTTTCTTGCTTAAATCGTTTAAAATACCAATCGAAACGTAAGCTACAAAGCGAATTTGTAGCTTACGTTTTGAGAAGGCGTTGTTTGGAAACCTACCTTCTCTGAGTAGTCTGTTATTCTAAGTGTATATCGGTTTTTATTTTATAGGCACTCGAGCGAGACTTCTGTATCGATAAAGTAAAAATTTCGGATCAGACAAATAGGGAGATAATATGCCTTAGTACAGTTATAGTTCGAATTCAAATGTCTCCATATTTTTTATTTTTTTTAGTTTAAGTTTGTTATTGTAGGTAGAAGAAGTCGGTTCTTGTATTTTTCCCTAAAAATTTACTTTATTCTCAAAACGAACGATTTTGTTCCTTTAAGTTTTCTAACAATGTTTGAGTGGTCGAGGAGCTGGATAACTCCCTTTTTATATGACTACTAGTAGGCCGCCCCTGCTTCGCACGGCCGAAGCCGGGATATATAGCCTATGTCAACCGGGGATAGTGCAGCATCCCAACAGTGAAAGAATTTTTCAAATCGGTTCAGTAGTTTCGGAGCCTATTCAATGCAAACAAACAAACAAACAAACAATCAAATCTTTCGTCTTTATAATATTAGTACAGATGCAGTCGAATTTCGTGAGCCCTTCCCATTGGAATAAAAGTGTCCATCCTGCAACGAAAAGTAATGACAAAGGGTCAAAAGTAACGATTTGCGTTACAAAAGTAACGTATTGGGAATGCTGGGTCAAAAACCAGTGAAATTATGTCAAAGTTAGCGTAAAATTTACGTAACTGAGACAATAGAATCTATTCTAGGTTTCGTTACGCGCGTATGGCCAAGGTCATTTATATGCAATCGGCAGTAGAGTGTAAGGAAATGTTGCCATGGTGGGTCGGACGTGACTGGAAGTTGAAGTTAAATCTAGGTTTGAAGACATGTATTTATAGATTACGCCATAGAACTAATCTTATTGTTATTACAAATGTATAACTCAACCACGTTCCATTGGATCTTTGCTGCAACAACTGAAGCCTACACTGCGTATTTGTGTTCTGTTCATAGACACTACCCAATCTATCTATATGTATATACTAGCGACCCGCCCGCCCGGCTTCGCACGGGTGTAATTTACGTGCGAAGCTGGGGCAATTCGCTAGTTATACAGTAGAATCTGGATATAACGACCTTCAAGGGACCGGCGATACTATGTCGTACTAACCGGATGACGCACAAAACGGCAGGATTATTTCTTGAGTACATTTATTATGAAACCTAATTTGAGTAAACAATATCGTCGCTAAAATAGGTTAGTCGTTATAAGCGAAGTCGTTATATATGAATTCTACTGTATATATAAACCTTCCTTGAAAATGTATCTAACTAATGGTGAAAACTGCATCAAAATCCGTTGCGTGGTTTAGGAGGAGTTAGCGGCCATACAGACATACAGACAGATAGACGCGGGAAGCGACTTCATTTTATACTATGTAGAGAATATATATATATATATATGTGTGTGTATATATATATAATATATTATATAAAAGCGAATTTCATCTACTTTACTCACTCATACACTCATTAAACACGAAATCTCGAAAACTACTTGGCCTACGAAGCTGAAATTTGACAGATTCAGGCAGATTCCTTATGGGGTGTCCGCTAAGAAAGGATTTTGCGAAAGGGCCTAATTTGGGGGCAAATGGGGACTAAAAGTATATATGAAAGTCAACAGCTAGTACAATATTATACACTAAAATTTACATATTATACAGGTTGTTTGGTCTTGAGTCCGACAAACTGGAAGGGCACGTAGGTAGACTCATTTATAACAAACAATTCGAAGAAATAAAATCCTTGGCCCCATATTTTTTAAGTTTTTTTTTCTTTGTTTAATTAAATTTGACCTCTTAACTGTTCTAACCGTTTATTCGCGTAGACAAGGTCTCTAATGTATCCTTTGTCTACCCAAAGCAAAATTAAGTGCCAGTTACGACCAATCAGTTATGTACTCATAAAGTCAAAGAAAACCATAAAAATTCCAAAAATTTAAAAAACAAAAATTCCAATAATAAAAAAATCTTTAAAGCTATGATTCATGAAAATATGGGCAGTCGTTTCAGGATTATCAGCTCTCATAAATAAACTGAGGTTTAAAAAAAAAACTTATTTTTAAATGACGAAAATAGCTATTTTACGCGACACGTTTTTTAACGACCATTTATTGTTTTCTCCAGCTCTCCTATCTCATTGCTAGTTCTCTCTTAAAATCTGCATTGCTTTTTTAACCGACTTCCAAAAAGAGGAGGTTATCAATTCGACTGTATATTTTTTTTTAATGTATGTTTGTTACGCGATTACTCCGCCAATTTAGAATTGTTTTTGATGATTCTTTTTTTGGGTGGTAGGTCATATCTCATAGGTGGTCCCATAAAAAATTTAAAGACATCGATTCAGCGCTTTTTGAAAAATCTACAAAAACATGACAATAAGTAACGAATTCAATGTACATTGTACAGTGCCACCAACTTAGCTGTTAAGGTGGGCAAAATTGGAACTACAGTTATTTCTTGGTGAATTTCATACATTGTCCTCCACTAGCGACGCTGTCAACTGAACAGCAAACATAGAGGAACTGTTCCTACAACAGAACTTCAAAAAAACAAAGAAGTGTCTTCATGGCGACGGGCCCTATTGTTTTTCGTTAAATTTTTCATGACCATGGATACAAAGTATTTCAGTCGTAATATTAAACAATATTTTCTACTTTTTAGTTTCAGTTTGTAAATGTAGGTATAGTCACGAAGTCGGTTTATTTTTTTTCAAAAAATTATAATTATTCTTTCACTGAACAACACTAAATGTATATTTTAATAACGGACTTTTCGCGAAGGAGACGCAAGGTGTTTTGGCAGCCTTCAGTGAAGAACGTTATTTCTGATTTACACATTTATCCCCGTCCAGCTGATCGCAAGCTGCTACTTTTACTACTTGTATGAAAAAAAATTAATCACGAGAAATAATAAATTGCCGTACAACCCTACAGGCACGCACACATACATCCCTATTAACACACACGTGTCGTTTACGCGTGTTTATGTTTGTGTGCAGGGCAGCAGCTGCAGGGCTCGACTATGTATCTCAAACTTTTCAAAATAATAACTACCTTAATATAAGAAACACTAAAATTGATACAATAAAATTAAATTGATTGTTTAAATTATGTATACAAGGTCAAAGGTAACTCACGCAAAACCTCGTAAGGCCAACTTTGGTACATCAAGACTAACAACTTTTATTCTACAAGTTTTCGAAATTCGCGAAATAAAATCGGCTGTTCCATAGAAAAAATCATTCACTCCCGACAAAATGTATGAAACAGCTGTTTTTTTATAATGTCGGAACATGCAGTACAAAAGTTGTTAGTATTGATGCACCAAAGTCGCCCTTTATAGGTTTTGCGTTAGTTACCTCTGACCCTGTATAATTATATTATTTAAATTAAAAATTAATTACAACTGATACTCTGATACTGAGTTTATTATAACAAAAAAAAAACATCTTACAAAACTCGTGTCTCTGCTTAATTAAAGGCAAATAGTGTATCGTTCTAGATCTAGATTTAAGGTCAAAAAGATCAGGTATAAAGTTCTTTACCAAGTATTTAAACTGATTTATCGGTTAGAACGCCTCAAATAAAATGATAAAACATCGGCGGTTGAAAATCGAGTCATTGACCGCGATGAACACATGGAACATTCAACTAAAAGCCGTTCATATTTGTTTCAAATAATTTTAATACCGACAGGTAATAAAAAGAGTACAATGAACGGACGTGGATCGCCTTGAAAACACGTATTTATCAAATAAAAAACATCAGTTTTCGCATTCGAATGAGATCATAGTTCATATTATTAAATTGAAAGCATCTCAAGGAATCGTTCAATTGGGTTCGAGTACTATGTTATTGGATTTCGACCGTTATTATTGTATTTTCTAGTTTATTGTGGTTTTCTTTTAAATCAGTTTCTTCTCGTACTCGACGTAATTGAATTAGTTTTTGGAAATACTCTTAGAAATTGGTTTATAAAAATATAATTGGTACACGAGAATATTGTCAGGGTATTATTTCGAAATTTCAAAAGAAATAAAATAGCGCAATAATTAAAACAATAAATACGAATAATTCTAACCCAAAAGTCCTCATCTGGAGTCATTCAGGTTCCAATAAACCCAATAGATCCTAAGAAGGATACGAAAAACGATAAAAATTCGTACCGCAGGTACAGAACAAATAAAAATGTAACTCAGGTAGTAGCATAAGTTTGGGAACCGGTGTTTCGATAATATTTAGGGTTCTTTTTTGTAATAGTGATCTCGCCCGGAACGTATGGGTGCCACTGACTGCCTGCAGCGGCCTGTTTTTTTCCGAATCTTGACCCTCACTCGGAGTCAGTCGCCGATTCGTCAGTTATGTTTCGACCATCGACGCGAACGGTCGTGTCCCCGGGTTCTCTTGAATTCTAGTCATTGTCCAAATTAGTTTTATTAGCGTGTAGTTTTAAATTTAGAATAACGTTTGTGTTTTTTTTTCTTCAATTGTGAAAAAGACTTACTGGTTTAATGAACGGATTTGGATTGCTATGGTGAGATTTTTCATAATTTTGTTGTTGTTTTCTTGTGAGGTGTTTGTGTGTTTAAATTAAGTAATAAAGTTATAATGCAATATTTATATGTAAAGCAGTAAAATGCTTAACAATTTATCATAAAGCCGTTACGTTTTGAACATCTGCGCTCTTGTCGACATTGGTTTTTATGACTGTTGTTATTGTTGCGAAATGTATTATTATTCATGAATTTGAATAATTGACTAGCTTTTGCAAACACGTTTGATATGTCCTTCATATCAATAGGTTTCATTGTTTATTTTACTATTGACATTTGAGAACTTTTCGATCATTGAACTCTATTTTTATTAATTACTGCGCTGTGCTGTATCACCCGCGAGTTAAAATCGTCGTTAAGTTTTCTGAAAATTTCCAATATTCTTATTTTTTCTAGAACCTTGTACAAAGAATGTGAAAACGTTAAAAAAAAAAGTCGTTCTCAAGTTATGGCGTGACCAAGGAAAATAAGGATTCATTTATATATACATATATAGATTTTTTTAATATTGTTGTACTGACCAATCTTTGCACTGTTTCTATAAAATAAAATTACTGCGTAGGTAGTCTTTTTTTTTTTTTTAAATATAATAGTATGCAAACAAGCAACGGGCCACCTGATGGTAAGTAGTCACCGTCGCCTATGGACCTACAATACCCGGGGCATTGGCGGTGCGTTGCCTACCTTTGAGGACTCTATTCACTCCGTTGCAACACCGTTCAAAAAAACCGAATTACCTTCCTAAATTAAATATTATGTTTTCTTATCTTATATAAGATAAACGTCCCTAGCCAGACATAGGTACCTACTTATCACTATTATGTCAATAAATACCACAACACTAGAATTCAAGGAATAGATATCCGCGAAAAGCATTTCGTTCCGAATTGTATTTATGTTGTAGATAAAGAAATTTAATAGGTTTAAATAATTATGTTCTATTGTAAATGTATTATAGCATCCAATTTTTTTGCCGTTAATATTGGTAAACAAAAATTCTAATTGTGCGGTAATAATTCCATAAATGTCACAGGATTTAAGGAAACATTCTTTGTGAACAATTGTTTTCCTCGCCATCCATTAGAGTATTCATTTCTTCCGTACTACGCATTCAAATCCATTGAAACATTTCTGAATGGAATAGGATTAAATATACCCCTCAAAATAAAAATGCATTTGTAATATTAATATAGTTTATAAATGATTCAGTTTTAACGTCCGATTCCCAGAATACCTATCTAGTACATAATTTTCCCTTCATCCATTCGCAGAACTTCTTATTCATGAAATGTATTATAATTTGTATATTCTATATTTACTTACGGTTATAACATACCGGATTCCTTACATTTGTCGAATTTATAGTATATAAAATACAGAATATATATATATATATATAATCTGGTAACAGAAAAAGGAACATCCACATGGTGTAAAAATTATTCCGTTTTCAACGTCCCATTCCCGGAATATCTAGTCAATAATTTTCCCAAAGTCGCTGAACGTCTACGTACCATTTGTTCCAACCTGGTGGATGACTGGTAGAAAATGTTTAGCATGAAGTCCTCCATTTTTACATGTCTACTTAATTTGTAAGCGTGCAATAAAGTAATAAAATAAATATATAAACGACTTATATTATCTAAACGTTTAAAAGTTTTTAAATATAGCAGTATCTATCTACGGTTAAATATTCCTTACATTTGTCGAATATATAGAATCTGGGCCCCGATTCTATTAAAGAAATTGTTTTAAATTGTAATCTTAATATATATAAATCTCGTGTCACAATGTTTGTCCTCAATGGACTCCTAAACCACTTAACCGATTATAATAAAATTCGCACACCATGTGCAGTTCGATCCAACTTGAGATATAGGATAGTTTAAATAATTATATAACTAGCGACCCGCCCCGGCTTCGCACGTAAATTACACCCGTGCGAAGCCGGGCGGGCGGGTCGCTAGTTGTTTAATATATTTTTTTATAATTGTCTCAAAATTTACAGTTTTATATACTTTTTTATACTAAGTTATAATATTAGGTGGTGTTATTTTTCTAGTATAAAAAAAAATTTAAAACTGACAGTTTTGAGGCCATTATTTAAAAAATTCAATTATTAAAAAAAATACAATTTAAAAACAATTTCTTTAGTAGAATCGGGGCTCTGATTCTATATATTCGACAAATGTAAGGAATATTAACCGTAGATTAAAATATTTAACAATTACAATTTAAGAACAATTTCTTTAGTAGAATCGGGGCCTGGTAACAGAAAAAGAACGTTTCAAAACAATGCGAACAGAAAGTAAACAAAGCAAACGGCTCAGGTAGCTCGAACCGAAGCTTACTTCCAAGAGGCGGCAAACATTTTACGAGCAATATAAATTGTAAAGAAATATATCAAGCAGCTTATCGTAAGCTGGAACGACTTGATTTAGATATGGGGGTAGGAAGAAAAGACGTTATTTAAGGGCTCTGGGTTTCACGTTTGGTTATTGTGAATGTTGTAAATATGTAACGGAAGGACCTTATAAAATATAAGACTTACCTGTCTATACCTTTCCCTGGAGATATTTATTTCTAGTTACACGATTTATAACTCACCAGCGGTCCGCCCCGGCTCCGCACGGGTATTGTTATATAGCCTATTAAAATAGCCTATATTAATCAGTGATAATGTAATATTCAAATGGTGCAAGAATTTTTAAAATCGGTCCAGTACCGCTAGATGCAGACTGCTTTCTACCGGCCCTTTTGGAGATCGATGGGGGAGTCCTATGTCGAGCAGTGGACTACTATGGCTGAGATGATGATGATATCTTCAAAAATGTTGAAATGTACGAGCGTCCGCGTCCTCTACGCATGAAGCAAAGACTTAATTACTACGAAACGTGCGGTTCTATACAATCTCAAGCGTACATCAAGGAACGCCAGGTGTACGCAAGTAATACCTAACGAGATACCTAGCTCTAACGAAGTGGGTGATATTTGGGGTATTAATCAAATAGGAGGGGCGGCTAACTGAAATCTGAATAGCAAATCCCTGGCTGGTTTAGGAAGGGGTTGGGGTGTTAAGAATAGCGATGGGCGATTTCAAAAAACTACAAAATTTTGCTATATATACTATATATCTATACTAATATTATAAAGAGGAAAGATTTGATTGTTTTTTTGTTTGCATTGAATAGGCCCCGAAACTACTGAACCGATTTGAAAAATTCTTTCACTGTTGGGATGCTGCACTATCCCCGGTTGACATAGGCTATATATCCCGGCTTCGCCCGTGCGAAGCAGGGGCGGCCTACTAGTAATATTATAAAGAGGAAAGATTTGATTGTTTGTTTGTTTGTTTGCATTGAATAGGCTCTGAAACTACTGAATCGATTTCAAAAATTCTTTCACTGACGGGAAGCTACACTATCCCCGGGTGACATAGGCTATAATCTATACCCGTGCGAAGCTGGGACGGACCGCTAGTTATTTATATATAGACAAATACTCGTCACACTTACGACTACGCAAAGGCGTGTAACGAGTCATTCAATAAAAATTACGAATACAATAACAATAAAATTAATTTGTAGGTAGGTTAGACTAGTAATGTCAATATTTTTTAGTAACAATCATAAAAATTCAAAGTAAATTAACACACTGTTTTAAACTATCACGGTTGTTCACTAAAGTTATATGATTATTTACGGGATATTTACGTGGTAAGTTTGTGCACTGAGCTCCCGATATTTCGGCGCAGTTACCACGGGAGCAGAACACGGGGGAATATCGGGAGCTCATTCCACAACCTTACCACGGTAAATATCCCGTAAATAATCATATAACTTTAGTAAATTAAGAAAGTCAAAATTATTGGTGTGTTGTCTATTGTTATTTCATCATTATTTAATGTGCTTGGAGCGATGGTGGCCGAGCGGTAGCGTGGACGCTTTATAATCTGACTGCACCTGGTTCGATCCCCGGCCCTGCACCAATCACACATTTAGTATTTACATCGATGCCATCGCAAAAACGGTGAAGAAAAACATCGTAAGGAAACCGGTATAAGTAAGTCATAAGTAAGTAAGTCATAAGTAAATTTATTAATAAAATGGCAATTTACAAGTCAATACAATTTTAACTTAAAAAGTAAGATAATAACATGATAAAATAATAATTAATTGATTGAATTTCAAACAGATTAATTAATTAGATTACAAAAATAAGAAATAAAAAAAATAACAATAATCATAATAAACATGTCAAATAATTTTAAAATTATATGGTACCTACATTCATAAGTCAAGTTTATAAAATTCGTCAAATTTGTAAAAGGACTGCTCGATGAGCCATTTTTTTAATCTATTTTTGTAAGACTGCAGACTCGTTGCTGCCGTTATTTCATCCGGTAAACGGTTGTAAACCGTCGGACCCATGACGTGTGTTAACTTGGAGGACTTCTCGAGAGAGCGTGGCACTGCCAGCAGTTTGTGCCTGTTGCGGGTGAGGCACCTCTGCATTGAGCCTCGCTCTGCGTACTCTGCTAGGTTTACCCTCACGTACACTGCCACTTGGAATATCAATATGGCAGGCAGCGTAAGGATTCCTAGCTTCCTGAAATAAGGACGAGCCGGAGTATCCCATGAGACGCGCGCCACGCACCGCACTGCACGCTTTTGCATGCGGAACGCTCGCTCCCAGTCCGCGGCTCTGGCCCATATCTCAGCTCCGTACTGCAGCTGAGAGTGCACCGTTGCAAAGTAGCACGCTCGTGCTACCTCGCCCGGAACCACTCTCGCTACCCGACTCAGTGCGAAGCACGCGCTTCCGAGCTTTCCACAGACCTTGTCAATGTGGGCGTCCCATTTTAGACCACGGTCTATCTCGAACCCCAGGAATGTGGTTGTCTCCTGTTCTTCTATTGTCACTCCATCCACAAGCACTGTCAAAGATCGTGAAGACCTACCCGACAGGGAGAATTGGATGAAGTGAGTCTTGGAGAGGTTGAGAGACAGACCGTTTATGAGGAACCACCCTGACAGCTGGGAAGCTGTGTCATTCAGCCTCTGCTCCAGAGCGTCCACTGTTGGCGCCGTAACTACAGCGGCCACGTCGTCAGCGTACATTAGTACTTCGGCTGCAGTCACGGCGTCTGGCAGGTCATTCAGGAGCAGAGAGAACAAGATGTTGGACACCGAGGATCCCTGCGCTACGCCCATTTCAGACATCATGGGGTCTGACTTATGTTTGCCACCGCCGCCGACAACCACCTGTGATCTCTCCCGCATCAGACCTGTCAAAAGTGAGTGCGAAGTGCCCACCACGCCATAATGCTGTAATTTAGCAGCAAGTACGGCGTGGTCAGCGACATCGAACGCCTTTGACAGGTCACAGCAGAGAATCGCTACATGTTGCTTGGGCCTGGATTCCCGAGCTGCCATGATACGGCGCACCACCTCGCGCGTAAGTGACGTAGTCGAGCGCCCCTCTCGATAGGCATACTGCCGGTCAGACAGGGCACACGTTTCCGACAGAAAAACAACAAGCCGGGAGCTCAGCCCGTTTTCAAAGATTTTTGCAACAGCCGGTATGATAGATACTGGTCTGTAGCTATCGATACTCTCTCGTTTTCCTTTTCCCTTGTACAATGGTGACACTTTGCTGATTTTTAGGGGCGTCGGAAACGATCCTTCCTCCAGACAACAATTAAAGAGGTCTGCCAGTACAGGGGCAAGGGAGAGAACAGCCATTCTCATTAATTTCATTGACATTTCGTACTGGTCTTTTGATGTTTTCGGTGGAATTCGCGATACAACTATTCGGTAAACTTCATCTGCATTAAACCTGCGTAGCCTCAGTGATCTGTCCGCCGGCGCACGGGCGGCGGCCAGCGCGCTGAGGACACGCGTGACGTCAGCGCGCGGCGCGCCGCACGCGGCAGCCGCACTTAAGAACCTGGCGTTCATTGCGTTGACAGCGGATCTTTTACAAATAAATTGTGTACCATCAGGCTGCCTCAGCATCTCCGTGAAATCTATGTGCGGGGAGTTGAGTTTTCCTCTCTCTTTATTTACAACATTCCACATCGTTTTACAAGCGTTATTACTAGAACTAATTAAATTTGAATAGTATTTAGACTTATTATTTGTAATCAGAATGTCATAAATATTATTCATGTCAAGTATAATTTTATTAATATCGTCATTATAAGGATGTCTCTTACTGATTTCTATAATGTCAAAAAGTAGATCTTTGTAATTCTTTACATCTGGTGTTACCCAAGATGAGTCTGGTTTTTTAATGCACGATTTTTTCAACGGAAAGCATATATTATACTTTTCCTTAATTATATTTAAAATCGACGTAGCTTTAGTTAAACTACAACTGTTACGTGAACTAACTTCGTGCCAGTCAACGCTATCTAAAGAGGTAATGAAGTTAATCCGGTTCGCATTTGAAAAATTTCTAACGTACCGTGTTGGTAGTTGAAGTACCTGCTTCTGAGTAACTAACGTGCATTTGATGCCGTAGTGATCGCTCAGGTTTGTAATGACAGGCGCCGCGGTCACCGAGCCAGCCGGCAAGTTAGTGTAGGCATGATCCAAGCAAGTGGATGTTGACGCAGTTACCCTAGTCGGGAAGTCTACCTCGTTAGTCACGCCATGGGCCGATGTTAGGTCTATAAGTGTCCGAAAGTCACTCTTTGACGCGTCTGCAGGATTAATATTGAAATCGCCAACGATTACACAGTCAACACCTAATTCTGTCACCTTTTCGAGCAATCTTTCGAAATGACATAAAAAACTTCTAGTACTCACTAAATTCGTTCGATATAAACAAATAACCGTCACTCGAAAATCTACTAGATCAATAGCGGACACTTCCAAAAATTGCTCGACAGATAAAGATGTCAGCTCAATGTTCTCAGTACATTTCATGTGATCACTAATAAATATGCACGAACCGCCGTGTTCGTATTGTTTCCTACAGTAATATGACGCTAATTTAAACCCATCTATCGCCACACACTTTATACGATCTTCTCTTAGAAAATGTTCAGTAATCGCGAGCACGTCGCACTTGAAGTCACCTTGCAGCTGCACTTCTATCATACCAGTCTTGTTATTGATGGACCTGATGTTCTGGTGGCATACCACGAGAGACTTCTGTACAGCAGCTGCAGCCGCATTCGCATTATGTGGCGCGGACGCGTGTCCGCTGCGACTCCGTGGGAGTAGACTGGCCACCGCGGGCTGCGTCGCTTCCCTCTCCGCGGCGGCGTGCGAGAAACCAGTCAGACACCTTTACTAGATGCGGCCACGAACTCGGCGAGCTAATAAAATCGTACAGGCTCTCAGGAAACCCGATTACGAATGCCGCATGTCTGTCTGATACGATGTCACGCTTTACAACCGTGTATCTATCACACGGTTTGATTTTGTTCAGGTAGTTTAGGACATTCTGTGCTGTGGTTTCAGGTTTAAAGGACCAGGCCTGGATGTGCTTTAGTTTCTCCACGGTCTGGAGTTCATTATCGGCCTGACCAGACCCAGTAATAATTTTACGCACCTTATGGCTCGAGCGTTTCTTTTCGACTGTGGTCCAAATATCTGCAGAGTTTAACTTTACGCAATCGTCGGTATCTGTGTCAGGCGCTGCATTTGAACCTATCCCATCAGTAGTGGCTGCTAATATTTTTAGAGCAGGCTTTGCTGTGACGGCAAGATTTGGTTCAACATTGTTCACCTTGGCTGTCTTTGTTATTGGCATGACGTCAACGATCGTGGTCCGAGTATTCACAGCGCTCGATTTCTTCAAGTCCGCTGCAGCGCTGGCCACAGCGGCCGCGGCTAGCCTTACTTGTCGTATTGGTCTCTGCCTTGCAGGTATTGCCTCCTCGCTTGCCGCAGTCGGTTTTTTCGCAGTTTCGGTCAGTGACTTACCCTCCAAATCCGTTTTTATTTGTGCAATGAGTTCACCTTGCATGGAAATAATTGCAGCTTGTTTGGTTATTAGGGTGTTTTGTTCCTTCACCATGGATCGCAGCGAGCCCACTTCATCCGTGAGGTAGGAGATGGACTTCAGTACTTCGTTAACTTTACTTTCTATCACTTTTAGCGTCATTTTGCAATTTAAAAATTTAAAAATTCGGGAGCGTACATGCGCACTCGGAGGCGTGTGCGTGTCGTATATCCAACAACTTCAAACAGTTCAAAGACATATGACATTCACCAAGAAGCAAGGACCCTGCATGGTGGATTAGGGCCCACCCTGTGTCCCAGCAGTGGGAACATCATCATCGTCATCATCATTTCAGCCATAGGACGTCCACTGCTGAACATAGGCCTCCCCCATCGATTTCCAAAAGGGCCGGTTGGAAGCGGACTGCATCCAGCGTTTCCCTGCATAGGTACCTACTATGTTAGTAGGAACAGATAGGCTGATAATGATGATGTTCTTAAGTGCTCACGATATTCTAATAGCTAACACGTATACATTGGCATTTCAGTGTATTTTTGTTGGCAAAAAAACGAACTAACTGCTGCTTTTTGTCTAACTTCTAATAGCGAGCGTCACGCTGTACCATACTCATAAACGTTGCATAGCCACTAGGAATCCAACTTTAACAGCTTAAAACCTAAACCGCATCACAGTTGTAACCTTGACACTAATTCGTTACAAGCTCACTTCCACAGCTTCTAAAGTGTAGGTAACATAGACCTTATTGCAACACGTGTGGAAACGAGCGTGGCTTTCACAAAATTTGTTTGTAATACACGATTAATACACGTTAGAAAAGACCGCCGAATGCGGTTGAAACTATAGTCGGAGTAACCGACTTAAACTCAAGTTTTTTTTTCTCTAAAAAAAAGGGATATTTAATTATAACTAAATAATAAAAATAAATGGACTGGAAAAAATAATTAGCAAATAAAGGCATGGACGATTTTGTCCAAAGCGAAAATGTAAAAAATTATTTTAAAAAAAATATCTCGTGAATAATTCCCGTTTATTATAAACAAAAAGACGCATGCATAAAATGTTGTTACTAATTAAACCCGCTAATCGCTCCGCTCATGCACTCTGTCCTCCACCCAGCTACAGACACAGGACTTGCGCTAATAACTATTTGAACAATCGTGATGGAGCTCTCTATTCGAATTTCGTACTTTCGGAAAGTCCCTGGCGATCGGTCGTTAAATGTAACCGGGTAGAAGAACTGACGTTTTTTCAGTTTAAAAAAATTGCTACCTGTATTTGTAAGTGGACTCTCAGAGTCTTTGGTGCCACGTTTACCTGTGGTGGAATATTGTCGCACTCAACTAAAGAAGGAACCGTACATTTTTTCTGGATAAAAATTGATATCCTATCACTCCAGCCGCGGCCTTTTAACTATCCATAAGGCTATACTATATTTTATGTTTCAACATTTTAAACAATTGTAAAACAAAAGTTATATGATTATTTACGGGATATTTACCGTGGTTAGGTTGTGGAATGAGCTCCCAATAAAAAAAAACAAACCACACCACCAAAACGTACCACCACACCCTTGGAAGGCGCTGCCTTTTGCAACACAGTTTTGAACTAACGCAAAAGGCAGAGCCACAATTGATACTTACCTTGCGGGAAAGGGACAAAGCATCGCTTCTTAATCCGAATAAATACTACAAATGCTCGGATTCTGTAAGAGTGTAAAGCGTTCAATCAGAGTAAATAACATCCTAAGATTAAATAATTTTAAATAGTAAGAACGTAAGAACCTTCTACAACGTACTAAAAAACTAAAAAAAAAAAGACGAATGAAATCGGTAAAATCGTTCTCAAGTTATGACATGACCAAGGTAAATAGGGATTCATTTTTATATAATACTAGCGGTCCGCCCCAGCTTCGCACGGGTATAAATTATAGCCTATGTCACCCGGGGATAGTGTAGCTTCCCGTCAGTGAAAGAATTTTTCAAATCGGTTCAGTAGTTTCGGAGCCTATTCAATGCAAACAAATAAACAAACAAACAATCACATCTTTCCTCTTTATAAAATTAGTATAGACTAGCTGCGCCCCGCGGTTTCACCCGCGTAGTGATGAAAAAATGGTGATGATGATGATGAAAAGCCTATGTCACTCTCTGGCTCTTGAACTATACCCATGCAAAAAATCAGGTAGATCCGTTGTTCCGTTGCAGCGTGAAAGAGGAACAAACATCCATACATATATATACAGTAGAATCTGGATATAACGACCTTCAAGGGACCGGCGATACTATGTCGTACTAACCGGATGACGCACAAAACGGCAGGATTATTTCTTGAGTACATTTATTATGAAACCTAATTTGAGTAAACAATATCGTCGCTAAAATAGGTCAGCCGTTATAAGCGAAGTCGTTATATATGAATTCTACTGTACATACAAACTTTCGCTTTTATAATATTAGTAGGATATAGATAGAAGATAGATAACACCATTAACACCGCATAACGTGATTAATGTCTAGTTTTAAAGACATAATAACCTACTTTAGGTTACAAGTTCATCACCCATGTTCCAATACCGGTTTTAATGTCTTATTACATCAGCGCTATCGGGAATAACTGTCCTAAAAGTATGTGTCAACTTTCGTAACTATTTAGAATTCAAAACTCTCCCAAGAAGATTAATATCATGTATCGGATATTATGTTAAAATTTCTAAAAGCTGATCTTATATGTGATTGCAACATTAGGTTACAAATATGAATCTATTTTTAGATGAATTAGATTTAGGCTTACTAGGTGGCTCGTTATGCAATGGTTGGCGTAACTCCGCGAAACTAACTCCAAAGTGTTTTGCATACGTTTTGTGTCCTTGGACTCAACGTTTCAACTTGTTGACAAATCATCATCATCATCAGCCAGAAGTCGTCCACTGCTGAACTGCTGAAGTCCTCCCCCTTTAACCTCCACACTGAACGACAGCCTGCATTTTGCATCCACTGGATGCCAGCGACTCTCACAATGTCGTCGGTCCATCTAGTGGGACCTACGCTGCGTTCGTTCGTGGTCTCCACTCAAGAACCTTTCTACCCCATCGGTTATCGGTTCTTTGAGCGATGTGGCCTGCCCATTGCCACTTCCAACTAACTTTTGAAATATTTTTTATATATACTGGGTTACGCGGAAAGGGTGTACTAAACCGAAAGGGGTCCATAGTCCCATCATTGTAAACAACATTTACTATGGGAGCATCTCTGAAATAACAAAAAGATATCAGTTTTTCCATAGAAAACGATCATTGACACTACAAAATGTATGTAACAAATTATATTTTTTTATGATTTCTGGGTTTATTATTATTATTTTTCTGCCATAGGTGGCAAACAAGCAGACGGGCTGCCTGATGGTAAGCGGTCACCTTCGCCTATGGATACTGTACCACCAGAGGCATCACAAATTGCCGACCCGGTTGGTCTCGAAGTAAAAGTTGTTCATAATGATGAGTACAATCCGAAACGTGGATATTCGCCAAAGAACTAGAGTCACCGACATAGCTGTTAAAATTTGCAAGTTGAAGTGGCAATGGGCAGGCCACATCGCTCGAAGAAGCGATAACCGATGGGGAAGAAAGGTTCTGGAGTGGAGACCACGAACCGGAAGACGCAGCGTAGGGAGGCCTCCCACTAGATGGACCGACGACATTGTGAGAGTCGCGGGCATCCAGTGGATGCAAAAGGCAGGCTGTCGTTCAGTGTGGAGGTTAAAGGGGGAGGCCTATGTTCAGCAGTGGACGTCTTCTGGCTGATGATGATGATGAGTACAATGTCCTTCTTTCTGCTTAGTACAGTCTAATTAGTATTATATGGGTAACCCTGTATAAAAGCGATATACCCTCACTCACTCACTAATCATGATATCTCAAAAACTACTTCACTCACGAAGCTGAAATTTAGCAGATAGATTCCTTATGAGGTCTGCTAAGACAGAATTTTGCGAAAGGGCCGAATTAAGGGGAACAGGAGGAATTGTTTTCATACCACTGGCTTTTCGGTGAAGGAAAACATCGTGAGGAAACCTGCATACGTACGGAGAAGGAATTCAATGGCGTATGTAAATCCACCAACCCGCAACTGGGCCAGCGTGGTGGATATGTTCCAATCACCCTTTCGGGGGTAAGCTAAAAGGCCAGTAGTGGACTGTTAAAAGGCTGATTATGATAAAGGAGAACAGGCAAATGCAGGTTGATAATTTTTACAAAAGTCTTCGCGTACGAAGTCGTGGGCAATAGCTAGTTATTTATGTAACTGGTATACCAAATTGTTTTGCCGCATAAATAAGTGTATTTCATAATTTTCATCTCTCTCAAATGCTAGTTTAAGAAATAAAGAATTGCAAATTAATGTTTTCGTATTCCGTGGCAACAGCGTGTTTTTTATTTTTAACAATTTTAACTAACGAAAAAGGAGGATGTTCTCTATTCGACGTGTATATGGGCTACTAGTAATTTGCTTGGCCAGCGTCCTTTTAAGGCGGCCTCGCCTCAGTACATCAAAGCAATAACTTATGTAAGATTTCGAAATTCGCGAAAAAATCAGCCGTTAGAAACAAAAAAAACAATCATTCCCGACAAAATGTATGAAACAGCAGTTTTGCGAATTTATTATGTCATAGAACAAAAGTTGTTTGTTTTGACGTATTGAAGCCGCTCTTAAGAGGCTGCTACCAGCCCTGCTTAACTTACTACCAGTAACCCTGTATGTTTTTCAACTAAAACATTTTTTTTTTAATGGGGCAAGTGCCTTTATTAACAAACTAGTAGGCCGCCCCTGCTTCGCACGGGCGAAGCCGGGATATATAGCCTATGTCAACCGGGGATAGTGCAGCATCCCAACAGTGAAATAATTTTTCAAATCGGTTCTCTAGTTTCAGAGCCTATTCAATGCAAACAAACAAACAAACAATCAAATCTTTCCTCATTATAATATTAGTATAGATAAAAATATAAACTAATACTAACACTACAAAAACAGTAATACTTCCCATAGACCGTTGAAAGTCTAAAGATAATCCAAATGCTCAAGTCCACTATCACTTGGCAGCGTACCCAGCATGCTGGCGACATTGGCAATGCTTATGCGTTGAGCCAGAAACACGCCAGTATTTTGGTCACGCGTCGCACTAACCAGGCGCTCTAAAAGATTTTTGATTATTCTATGCTTTATGTTTAACTAGCGACCCGCCCGCCAGGCTTCGTACGAGTGTAATTTACGTGCGAAACCGGGGCGGGTCGCTAGTTATACATACAAACCTTCCTCTTGAATCACTCTATCTGTTAAAAAGAATTTACAAAGATAGCTTTAAAGTTTTTATGTTATTAAATAATTTAGTGTTATTGTCACAATGTTGTTGATAAAATGTAAATTTGCTACTCTATCGCATTAGGTTATAACCTGTAATGATAGTTCTAAGTTGGAAATAAAAAATAAATAAATAAAAAAAACCGCTTCAAAATCCGTTGCGTAGTTTTAAAGATTTAAGCATACATAGAACGGACAGACAGCGACAGCAACGTTGTTTTATACTATGTTGTGATGTTAAATGGCATTGGACTATTAAGTACTATTTATGTGAATTGGACTTTGACTTTGAAGTCACCGTTGGGATTGGTATATCCTTTTTTCACGCGTCCGTTAACCTTCATACGTCCATGTGTTCTAATTACAAATGTCTCGGATTTGTTAGTTTTATTTTAATTATATCTAAATGTCAAGATTATGAGTCATAGCGAGAATTCGGCGGAGGATTTTACATGTTGCGATTTGTAGACCTGCAAATTTCTAAGTATAAAAAATATATAGATAACCCGTTTTTTTCTGATTAATGTTGAGTTAGCATACTTAATCCCCGCGACACATACGCGCGCCGCGTAGGTATTAACGAAACATTTGTATTTTCTAAAACATGGGTATTTAATGTGTATATTATTTGAAGAACACAATTCGACGACAATTTGATTTAACGGTCACGACCTTGCCAAATGTTATGTGGCTATTTTTTTGCCTCATAATAATCTTGTACGATAACATCAGCCCTAGAAAAAACAACTACTACTTACTAGTTTTTTTATTCATATTTAATAGACCTACGATTGGCGAACAACTCGCTTGATGGTAATTGACCACAGAAAAGAAAAAAAAATCGTTTAAATTAGATCGGCTGTCAAGGCATTTTTGTAAGAAATTTGTTGCACCCATATAAACGAAACGTCAGTCATTCGAAATCAACTACTTAGCAACTGTGATGCGGAGTTCGACGCGTTGATCTAAATAAGAAAGTTTAATCATAATGCCTGGTAACAGATTTTCTTTTTCATTTCCGTTCTATTCAACCACTTTCCCAAACGATAACGCTTAGTTTTAATGTGACTAGCGGTCACCCATCCAAGGACTGACCGCACTGAAAAGTTTATTCTGTAATAGAACTAGAATTTTAAGCATCTCTTTTTAACAGGTAATAAGCCGAAAGGGGGTCATCAATATGTTTTTTATAAGGGGCCTTCCTTGCGTACACCTTTTCTGCGTAACCTTGTACTAGAATCTTTTACAGACTCCACTGCCTTTTATGTATGTAAATCATTTACTAATACAGAAATTCGCGATGACTAACACAGCAGTACGTTTTGGGCGCGACGTGAACATTAATTCATCGGATTTAGGTATTATATAACTATGTTTTGGGTCCGATTTGTGAATGCTAAAACATCTGCTTGTTATATCATAAGTGGGTAGTAGTCAAATTCTAATTTTAGGCAAGTTATTTTTAGACGATATTATTGCAAAAAAATTAATTTAAGCCTTAATAACCTAATTTTACCGACTTCAAAAAAGAAGGTTTTTCATTTGACAGTTTTAAATATAAAACACTGTTTTAAACTATCACGGTTGTTCACTAAAGTTAAATGATTATTTACGGGATATTTACCGTGGTAAGGTTGTGGAATGGTAGTGGTTGTGGTTGTGAGGGTAGATCGTTTTGTCTGCACCTAACGTTTTAACTGTTCGACCAACCACCCGCATTCTTCAATCTTCCCGTGAACATGGTGCATGTAACTGCGCCGAAATATCGGGAGCTCATTCCACAACCTTACCACGGTAAAAATCCCGTAAATAATCATATAACTTTAGTTTTTAATATGTTAGCCGATATTTTGGCCCATTGTGGACGGATGATAATTTGTGGATGAAGCGATCCACAAATCCAAAATGATCCGGTTCCGGATTCGAAACGAATCCGTTTGTCTAATTAAATCACTAGATGTAAAAAAAACATATTCTTAAGCCGGTTACTCCAACTATAGTTTCAACCGCATTAGGCGGTCTTTTTCAAGGTGGATGTGCGCGTGCAGCTGCGCTCGCTTTGCACACGCTTTGTGCAAAGCGAGACGCAGCCGCGCGCGTTCTGTCATGATTGTTTTCTCGCTAATATTGAGACCAGCGTCCTTATTATAGAAGTTTGATCGTGATCGAGATTGCATGCCGTCCCGTTCGCATCTATTTACTCGCACCACGTGCATAAGTAAGATGGCACGCGATCGCAATCACGATCCGAATCATCCATAATAAGGCATCGGTTAGTCGAGCCACACTATTACTGTACTAGTGTAGAAAACGCACATTTCATCTTTGCAGCCTAATTTCTTGTAAAGTCACTGCTTTATCTTACATTTCCCATTCAGCTCAGTGACTTCACTCATTAAAATTTTTCTTTCTCCAATTCTCGAGTCCATTGTACTGTATTTAGAAGTTCCTGAAGAGCTCGTGTCAAGAAATAGACCCCATTACTCATCGCCGGAACTCTTCGAAGACATTCGAGATTAATCAAGTTAATTACTTTCATTGCCGACCGTGAGTGGCAAGCTTAATTTCAAGTGGAGCAACCGATTTTGAACCGTCTTGTTAGGGAATAAGAATCATGTGAGCCAGATCCTTATTGTCATGTCTGGTTGTGGCTACAGTTTATTATGTGTTGTGACTTGACTGAAACAAGTGCGTCATACGCAGGAATATTTTTTTTTTTATAAAAAACCAACAACCTTGGTTGTTTGTTGACATTCAATCGAATAAATTACTATCCAAACCTACGCATAGAAAAGAAATCCATTCTATGCAACCTCAACTTTTTTGAAGTTATACTTCTTATGCGACTTGCAACAAGGTTGCGTTATACGTTTAACGCTACCTTGGAGGGGGAATTTTTCTCTCTCGTATGGTTGCGAAATGCGTATCCTTTTTTCGCGCTGCGACTATCATGCGGTAGTGTAATGGTGTCGCTAATGGATTGAGAAGCCTAAGGAGCTAAGTTCGAATCTCGAAAAAAGCATGTTTTTAAATTGTTGATATTTTTGCCCTAGTCATAATTTTAGGGTTCCTTGTTGAAGTATAACTTCTTCCGCGCAGAGGTACTCCACGCACTATTTTTTTTTAATTAATTGTTTTTTTTTAGAAATATATATAGGCTTGCGCTTGGTCGCCATCTCGCCTGATGTTAAGTGACGAACTGGTCTACGATGGAGCACGCTTACCTAGAAGAAACAAATCCACTCTCGACTTGAAGACACCCAGATTGTAACTGACGGGGAAACCCATTCATGCAGCAAATTCCACAGACTAGCAGTTCGCACAATAAATGTGGAATCATAGCGCTTCGTACGGGTTTTCGGAATATCAACCATTATTACTATTACTTGACACTGGCTAAATAGACAAGGCATCTAAAGCCAAAACTTCCACCATGTTACAAAGGCATGACTTTGACTTGACCATGACTTACATTGACTCTAACGGATTTGTTTGACTACATATTATCAAACTTGATAATAATTTAATACTTGACACTGGAAAATGAACAAAAGTGCGACGCCAAAATCCTCACCGAGAAAATAATAATAAAAAAGTTTCGGTTTTGTTTTTGGCTCCACACAGCTTATGCATTTAGTTTATGCATTTAATATCTATCAATTTTCACAAATAATTTGTACGATTTTTCTTGTATATATTTTTCACATAAAGTGACTTAGAAACCAGGTCATATTATAAGCCTATACGTTGGTAACTCACTTACGCGAGATGACTAGCGTATAACGAAGTTTCATGTGAATTTAGTTAAGTAGATTCCCATTACTTGAAGGGAATTAGGTATTAGATGGGGGAGTTTCAGTACACTGAAGGTGGCATCACACAATCAGTGACTGACAGTGACTGATCAGTTAAAATATACCTCCTCTAACGCACAAAATTCCTTTTCAACTAGCATGGCACATGGCAACCACTAGCAGACTAGTTTTCACCACTAGTTTTCATAGCAGCGCTTAGCTATATGTTTTCGGCGCAAAATTTAACTCTTTAATTTAGTTCTGACATCACATTCAATGTTTACGAATCACGTTACATTCTATCGTACTGTCAAACCATCTGTCAAATGGCATGCTATTTGAAAATGACTAGTATTGGTTACTAGAGTGGGTACTGGGTTCTTATGTGTATTTGTTCGAAGTGGGTTCCAGATAATTATGTAGCGCTGGTAGCATTTTAAAACATTTTTCTTTTGTCTTTTTTTCTCGGAATCGTACAAGCTTCGTTCCTAGCTTTTTTTTTTTTTCTTAACTTGTCAACAATCGCTAGAGTGCGTTCGAAAAGTAAGTGTTACAGTTACAGTATTGACTGATTGACATCTTTATACTCTTTCCTCTGAGAAATTTGGCGTCGCACTCTTGAGCATTTGCCAGTGTCAAGTATTATATTAATAACAAGTTTGATAAAATGTAGTCAAACAATACAGTCAGAGTCATGGTCAAGTCATAGTCATACCCTAGTAAAGTGGTGGAGACTTTACAAGAGGCATCTATAGAGCTTTGGAAACAACCCGAAAATACACATTTCACCGCGTTATATCACTGCCCATACTCGAGCACGTCCACCAACCCTTATAAATAATCATGCTCCATTATTACGCATTAACTCGAAAATAAACAGATTTAGGAAAATTATACAATGAGACGACATATTTTTTCCACTTTGGCGCCAAAACTCCCACATATTTTCATACTGGCGACAACATTTTCCGTTGGTGCATTTCTCACGCAAATGCGACGGTTAGTGATGACTGCTGTTTGCATCTTCTCACTGCGTATTTAAAGACCCTTCAAAAAACCAGTCGTAAAATAAAATCTCACGCGAATCTAAAACATACAATAGAAGTGTCACATACAAATTAGGATCTATTGCAATGTATTCATATGAAAAACGTAATAGACCTCGGTGCAACCGTTAAAACTATTAAAATAAAACTATCGTCTATGGCCACCCTTGTGCATAGCAGTGTTAACAGTAAGGACTCTTCAAAATCCGTCCCTTGGGTAACTATATGTTAAACTGTGTCCTTATTGCCGCGACTAGCGCGGAGCCACCGAAAATGTTGGACTTTTTTTGTTAATATAGTTAACATTGTAATCTGAACTATGGATTTTAAGTCTGTAGATTAAAAAAGAAAACATGTTATCTATTCATGGAATATAGACGACCAGCAATAAAAGTATAATCCATATTATAATAGCATACCTTTTTCAGGTAGGTCTTATTAACAAATAAAAACACATAAAAGTTATAAAGTCAGCATTAGTTGCTATCATGTTTACAAGCGTCTTTCTTCAAGGGATTTCTTGGATTGTTGCCAAAATTTCTGAAACGATACACAATGCATACACTTTATTATTATTATTATTTTTGATAATTAATAGGCTTGCGCTTGGCCGCCAACTCCCCCTGATGTTAAGCGATGTACGATCTACGTTGGAGCACGCTTCCCAGAAGAAACCGATTCACATGTGATTTGAAAACACGAGTTAAAAAACTTCCTATTATAATTATCTTAGTGAGTACACAATTCGCACAATACAACTAATTAATTCATACCAAAAATTAATTCATAAAAACAGCCAAAGTGCATGGAATACGGATTAGTAAGCCATTTCTCAGTAACGCCCTTACTGTTTATACCGCCTCTCGTCTAGCCCCTATATTTTGTCTATTCCCACGATCAGGTGAATTCTTCACAATGCACGGACCTGTCTATGCCAAGAAAAAAGAAAAAGAAACCAAGATGGCGGCGGTTAACGGTTTTCGTCGAACCTTTTGTTAAGACATCAAGACCCTTTGTTGTTGGGGTGTGTTTAAGCAGTTTAAGGGAGATGTGGTGAATTGTATTGTTGTTGGGTTGGTTAAATGTGATTTAACTCCGTCTTATCGTGTTAAGATTTGTAAAAAATGCTACTTATACACAATACTAAATACGAAACTTGATAAATCACGTTAGTAATTTTAAAACTTTCGCGATTTGAACACGTGTTTAAAATGTTTATCGGGACTTATCACGTACCTAAATAAAATAATATGTGATAAGTCCCGATAAGCATTTAAAAAATCACGTTAGTTCCAAATCCAAACTTAACTTCGTAACGGCTGATAAGATCTAGAAAAAGCTTGGCGTGAACTATCTAGGTGTTCTTTTACAGGATACTGTACATTTGTATTTTTTTTTTCGGGACTTATCGTGCATTGTTTTATTTAGTAGTTTATTTTCAGCTCGTGACCACGGCCATTGAAACATGGTCGAAACGTCGAGCGAAAGCCTGAATAAAATAATGCACGATAAGTCCCGATAATCATTAAAAAAATGTGTTTAAATCCCGAAAATTAAAAAGTTACAACTGTAAACAATTTCACCTTGTTACCTAATATAGCAAATATATACTTCACAAAGTTACCCCGGAAGAGTATGCAAGCCCTGTAAGGGAAGCCGGTAAAAGTAAATTAACCGTTAATTATAATTTATTTTAACGGAATCCAAAGAAAAGAGTTACGCAACGTTCAATTTTCAAAACAACAAGTACGGCCTACCAACGCCGAATATTTATAGCGTCATTAAAAAAGAAAAACGCTCCGCAACCCCTAGCCCGACATCTAGCACCCTATAAAACTAAGTTCGTTGTAAAGAATATCACGGTTACGTGTTTAGAAGCTGTAAAATTAAGTTGACGAACAAGTTACGGCGAGGAAAGGGTGGGCCAAGTACATTATGTTTATCGTACGACGAGAGAACATTTTAAAGTTTGCGGAAGTAATTTTGGATGTTAATATCCTGAGAGTGAAGTTGAGTTTATTGAAATAGCGACGTGCTTTTAAAGATGTTTTTGGGTATTTTGGAGATTAACTCTTGTTAACGTCTTTTCTTAGCAGAACTTCCTTATCTGACCATAAAATAACATCCAAAAAATCTATTAATTGTAACGTTTTATAATGACTAGCGTGCCCGCCCTGCATCGCACGGGTGTAATTAACGTGCGAAGCCAGAGCGGGTCGCTAGTTATATATATAAACCTTCCGTGAAAATGTATCTAACTGATGGTGAAAACCGTATCAAAATCCGTTGCGTGGTTTAGGAGGAGTTAGCGGCCATACAGACAGACAGACGCGGAACACGAAAACGCGGCTTCGCTCGCGTCGTGAATAAATCATAGCCTAATAAAGGATACCGTAGCTTTCTATCAATGAAAGAACATTCAGAATATGTTTAGTGATTCTAGAGATTACCTCTTACAAACACACAAAGTCACAAAGGTTACCTCATTATAATATTAGTGTAGATTCATACCGTTACAAAACGTAACCTCTCGTCTTTCGCATCCTAAAGCTTGATTTACGTTACTAGCAACTGAACCTGGACGGCTCCTAACGAAATCTACATCCGTGTCGCGTAAACCAACATTTCCAATGACACTTCTAATAAAAAATGGACAGGGTTTTCGTTTGTTTTTCATTCATGAGCCACGCGTTTAGTTTGTTATTGGAAATTCTGATGTTCGTAACCTCTATCGTAAAGGGCTCAACATTTCAATGTCACGTATTTAACGAACATACGATTTGTTTAATAGAACTTGCTTAAGTCAGTTCTGTAGTTTGCAAGTTGAAGTGTCAATAGGCAGGCCACATCGCTCGAAGAACCGATAACCGATGGGGAAGAAAGGTTCTTGAGTGGAGACCACGAACCGGAAGACGCAGCGTAGGTAGGCCTCCCACTAGATGGACCGACGACATAGTCAGAGTCGCTGGCATCCAGTGGATGCAAAAGGCAGACTGTCGTTCAGTTTGAAGGTTAAAGGGGTAGGCCTATGTTCAGTAGTGGACGTCTTCTGGCTGATGATGATGATGATGAAGTCAGTTCTGAGTCGATACTCGATACCATGTCATCTCAAGCAAAGTTTTGCCTCTGCGTGAAACAGTGACAAATCTATGCGATCTGCAGAATAAAATAACGGAGCCACAAATTAAAAATTGCAGATTACTTTATAATTGATTTATTATTTAAAAAAAAAAACGAATTTATATTACTATTTTACAATACATAATCGGCATTAGAATCTGATAAAAACGAATTGTCAAGAACTTCAAGATTCGGAGAAAAAAACGTGTTTTAAGAGGCCTGTTTTCGCCGAATTATTCTATAATGAAATACATCAATCACGTTTCTAAAATTACATTGAACTTATTCAAATCCTCAGCTATGTACTGTATAACCAAAATAGGAATTTGATAGTGTTTGCCTTAATCGTGCATATTTATGTACGCAACCCAACCTTTTTGCACATCTACTTGAAATATTGTGACGTTCGGACGTTTTCGAGATATAAGGCAATAAGGCTTCTCTCGGTTGGTTGTCCTTAGCTACAGTAGTTCAGGAATGTAAATACTAGAACTATGTCCGTAGGCGTGAGTCAAAAGATTCTGACATTTAAGTGAAACGATAAAAATTCCACTAGCCCAGACTTTTTAATTGTGTCCGACCAAAATTGGCAATGAGTCACTTTCTACCAAATAAGGCGCGCCTTCTACAAACAGGCCGTTCGCGACAAATGTTCCGCACTTGTTGCTATATCCTAATTTTAGATTGGCTGTTTGTGTGCGTTCGGCGTTGTAACGCGGTTGTTTGCGAATCGTTTGTTAGTGTGAGTTGTAATCGATCGTTTACGTTGTTATAGGCGCTAAGCTTGCGCTATGTGCTCTTAAATTTAAATCTAATACTCATTACTCAATGTTTTATTGCAGACATGTGTAGGTACATGAAGTTCTTAAATTAACATGGTTTCAATAAAGTAATACATTTTATTATAGAAACTGACATGGACTTGAAAAAGACTGCCTAATGCGGTTGAAACTATCGGAGTAACCGGCTTAATCTTACGTGAGTAATTCCCGTGTAATATAAATAAAAAGTAATACATATTATGACCCTATTTGGGTATGGCAATAGTCGGAGCGGAACAATCTATATAAATTTCGTCAAAATTATTTATTTTAGGTTGTAATAACATCATCATCATCATCGGCCAGAAGACGTCCACTGCTGAACATAGGCCTCCCCCTTTAACCTCCACACTGAACGACAGCCTGCATTTTGCATCCACTGGATGCCCGTGACTCTTACAATGTCGTCGGTCCATCTAGTGGGAGGATTCCCTACGCTGCGTCTTCCGGTTCGTGGTCTCCACTCCAGAACCTTTCTTCCCCATCGGTTATCGGTTCTTCGAGCGATGTGGCCTGCCCATTGCCACTTCAACTTGCAAATATGCTTGTAATGGATTCTAAAATAGCTTTTAAATTATTTGTGAAACTAACTTCTTTTTCTATATCTTCTAATTCGTTTGGAAATGTATTAATTATTTTAACGGCCATTGTATTAGGACCAGAGCTGTACATTACAAGGTTAGACTTTGGTTCGATTAATTTATGCCTAATAAGACCTTTTATACCTATTGGCAAGCAAATAAATACTTTTGACTTGACTAAATTGCGGCCTAGTCCTGTGATTTGTGACGTAGCGTATACGGTCCTCGAGTAGGTTTATTTTTTACCTGTCCTGCCCTCCTGTCTTGTGTCCGGACAGTCCTAGGGCAAGTGAGAAAGCACTTCCCGTTTGCCTTCCCAGTGGTAAATACTACATAATCTGTGGTGTGGTCATTACGATATCTACCTAGAGCCAGATTTAAGCCGAAATCTTTTAAGCACGTACCGTTTCAAAGAACTAAAGTCGAAATTCTAAAGTCCCTGATAAGCCGACACGGTCCTTTCAACCACACGTATGGTATCTACGTATACGTATAATAAGTACAGTACATAATAATGAGATTCACACGGTCCATTTGTTTGTATTCTCATTAAGGCCCAGAGTATGGCGCGCCGCTATCTCACTCGCACATTTGGTGTTTTTTATAAGAAATTATTATATTTGAAAAATGTACTTCGGTCATTTTGCGAAGTTCTTATTTCAAAAAATTTATTACAAATTTTAGTTTAAATATTTTTTAAATGACTACAATAATAAGATAAACAGTTTTTTCCATTTATGCTGGTCATTATAAAATATACTAAAACAAAACTTAATATTTTGAAATATTAACTTCGCAAAATAACCGAAGCACTTTTTAAAAAGTAAATCATAATCATCATAAGTCATATTGTATCTAAAAAAAAATAAAAAATGCGCTAGCGCGGCTAAAGAGATCGCTGCACTCGGTATTCTGGCCCGGCCAGAGTTCTTCAGTGAGATTACAACATTTTAAAAAATAAAAATAAATGAAATCAACGAAGAAATTAATGTGAGAATAAAATGATTAGGAAAAAATAAAATTAATGATAATTTATTTAATGTATTTTTTTTTTTTAAATGATTATTTTTCTTTAGAATAACATTGCATAGTTATAAATAAATTTTTATTTTGGGGGAAGAGATCAAAAAATATAAATATTTTTTTAAATAAAATATAATATATTTTTTCGATGCTAACTGTTATGTTTTATAAGATGCCACCATCCTATAAAAAATAAAAATATCAACACGAAAATTACTTTATACTATTTGCCGTGTTTTTTTTAAAGAAATTGCGCGCATTTTTTTTATTCTAAATTATTTTTTATTTTCAAAAATGTTGAAAACGCGCGAAAGAGATATCTGTAGCCGGTGAACGTAGACTTTAGTGTTGTTTTGGTCAGTTACATTACATTACATATTACATACACTTCCTAGTGATAAGAAAATTGGTCGTTCTTATGCCACGTGTCATCAAGATAAGCGTTACGTTTTCTGTTATGTTGAAAATCGTCATCAGCGTTATGTCGACACTAATTGGAATATTAGCATAGCTTTTACAGCAAGCCTTTTAAATTTGAAGTGTTGTTTCACACTAAAAGATTTACTATTTAAATGTCATAGATAACTAGCTGCTTAACCCGCGGTTTAACCCGCGTAGTGATGAAAAATGGTGATGACGATGATGATGAAAAGCTGCCTATGTCACTCTCTGGCTCTTGAACTATACCCGTGCAAAAAATCAGGTCGATCCGTTGTTCCGTTGCAGCGTGAAAGAGGAACAAACATCCATACATACATCCATACTTACAAACTTTCGCGTTTATAATATTAGTAGGATTCAAAGACAGCTCAAGCATTTGGACGCCAACCGAGACTTAGCGGTTAGAGAGCTCGGGACGTAAACCCGAACACAAAGCTTCGAATCCTGCCCATCGGTCGTCCATTTATTTTTTATACTATTCGGAAAACAACCAGCTGAAATTAACAAATTATAGTTGGTAGATAGTAGACGCAAGCCATAAAAATTTGACACTTAAAAAAAATATTAAATGAGGATTGACATTCATCTGTAACTTTTAAATAAAACCCTTTATTCTCATAGTACATTACTAACGCGACCGTTTTTTTTACTAAGATTAAAAAGTTATGTTTTGAGTTTTCTATCACCTCTGCCTAAATATAACGTATCTACAAGAAAATTAAATTTACAATTTAATGCCAAGTTTTTTTTATAAATCTTCTTAATTTTTCTTTAAAAAAATATGAAAATTTGCTTAAGAGATACCTCTAACCGGGAGCGGGCTCTTAAGCAATGCTTTCATATGTATGTTAAAATTAAGTTCTTATAACATTATTTATCAGATAATCTAATACGAATTGAAAAACTTATATGAAGCGTAAATTCGGGTTCCGTTCGCGGTTCAGCTGAATTCGCCGATAATTCGCATGAGTGAGGACGAAATTCCGCTTTGGAAAGCGGACTTTATTTTAGTTACGGAACGTTCGGGTATAATTATAACTGTTTTTGACAAGTTTAGTTATATATCAAAGCTGTCGAAAATCGATGTTTGGAATATTCTGGATAGACCATCGACTTTGGAGTAATTTTAATTGAAGAAAACGAAGTAATTTTCGTCGAAATCTATTAAAGCACTCCACAAACCTCGCTAAGTTGCTGCTCTTTGACAAACCCACCCTCTTTCACGCTATATTTTAAAAAGTAATTAATGTACTTCCTAAAACTCACTGCCTTCACCGTCAAAAATAACAAGACCCATGGTTATCCATACAACTAAACAGATACTAACCGTAAACTACAAGACTATGAATACAGTGGCGCCACTTCAAGTTTCAACTAAAAGCGGTCGCATCACCAACAAAACTAGACAAGTATCAAAAACGGGTACTACTAAATTTGCTAGTAAAAATTTGTCATTGCAAAGAAAGTGTCTCCACTGTCAAGTGTTGGAATAAAGTGGCGCTTTTGCGCGGGAAGTTGCCGCCCGTTTACGGAGCATGATTTAAATACTGGTGTTATCTAACATCTGTACGTGACGGAACGAAGCACGAACGTTTTGGCCGTAATCAGACTGTATTCGTAAATGTGCTTTTGATATTTTTTTCTCTCTAACAGATTATTTCTAGTTTATTCTACCTGGTGCCTTGACGTATTTAGTGAAAAACATAAATTAGTACAGACTATAAGAATCTGTAAAAATCACTAGGTTAGATCCATAATATCTTTTCAAGTTCAAAATACGATTAAATCCCTAGTTTAACAACCAGTGCAAGAAAGAGATGTATTAACAAAATGGATTCAATTTTGAATAGGACGTGTGCTCTTTATGCCTCGTAAAAAGGGCATCATTTTTTTCTTTTACGTTCTACATGTAACCGCAGACTATTAAAGAACAGATGGAATCATGATACTGAAGAAACGTGAATTTTTAAACCTGCAACTTGACAAAATTCTAGAAATCAATAGGGGCGCCACTTGTTATGTTCGTTATTTACTTAGCAGAAAGTCCGAAGGCTTCATTAATTTTTAAACAAATAAAATAAACCCATGTAAATTATTATTTTGGGAGATAATAAACAACGCACCACACAGTTTAAGTGGTTCCTTCTAGATAAGCGTGTTCTCTTAATCCGCTACTTTCATCATGTGGAAAAACGTGAATAGGCTTTAATTCAAGTACATTACTAAGCTGCAGGTAATAACACTGTAAAAATATAAAAACAAGTTGTTCAATTTCAATTTACTTTAGCTCTCGGCGATCATTCGATATCGATTTTACTAGCACTAGATAAAGTTTAGTACCTATAGAAATATACTTTATTAGTTTTGAAAATATTTTTAAAAACAAGCTTTTTACGTATTCTTCTCAGCACCCAACCCAACCCTTCCATTTGATACCTATATCATGATGGTAGACAAGAACATTTTGTCCGCCATTTTTGGGCGTCCGCCATATTGAATTTATCATCTCGGACCAAAGTGCTTGGGAAGAGAAATCCGACGAACCCAAATTCGACGTGATTACGTCGTTTCGTTTGGGAGTTTCTATAGCCACCTTCTGTCTCCATCATCAGACCAGCTCAATTGTACCACAACATTTCATTGTCACCGAATTAACATAAGTATGCTAAATTTCAGCTCAATCGGTAGAGGATACACACACACACTTCAGCCTGTACAAGTCCACTGTTGAACAAAGGCCTCTCTCTTAGAGAGGGGTGTTGCCATAATCCCCACGCTTGGCAGGCGGCTTGGGGATCGCAGTACGTTCACCGTGTACTAATAGGACGCTGCTGCCCATCCTTCGGTGGTTCTGGTCGCAGTTTTAGGATATACCCGGGTCATCCGGGTCCGGTAGAGGATAACTGGTTTAAAATTCAGTTGCATGATTTGTCCACACATAAGTACCGCGAACGTACATACATATTGACAGGGAAAGTTGAACAAAAGCTTGTTAAAAATTAGTCCTAGATTTGATAGTTTACGAAAACTTTTTTCGTTTACGTATTGTTCCATAAATTTTAGTAAAGCGCCTCTATCGGAAATGTGAAGGAACTAAAATCGGTAGTAAGCGGCGGTATAGATTTCGTCACTCTAATACGAAAAAAGTTTTCGAATACCTTTTAGCCCAGCAATGTATGGAACAATACGAAAACGAAAAAAGTTTTCAAATACTATCAAAACTTGTACTAAGCGCTCAGGCGGCAACACAGGCGGGTACACTTGTCTCTCTGTTCTTATATTAGTCTGTGGTTCGTCCTCCACTCACCTTAGGATCTGAATCGCAGGTGTGTCTCGATTGGTATCGAAATCTAATAAAAAACGTACGTCGAATTTAAATCCACTTATCTTCAATGTGTTCTAGGGTTTATGAGATTCAGAATACATTTCTTTTGTTTGTTATTTGTTTTTAAAATTGAAGATTTATGGCGTATTACTACATTTCTGTTGTGGTCGGCAAAAAGACCTTTGATAAAACAACGTGAAAAATGTGAGATGCAAATCGGAGGCACACATAACGTTCATCAATTCATCGTTATATTATATGACTTTGACTGTACTTTTGTTGATTGAACTTAGAAAAAAATTATTTTGAAAATTTGTTTTAGTGAAAATTATACTGAGCGTTTTTAATGTTATAATATTTCCGTTTATTTAAAAAAGGGTAGGTACTACTGACACGAGGCGACGCCAGCTTAGGTTTAGAAAAGATTTTTTTTTGAAAGATTTAACCGGACAACAATTATTATTGTATTTAAGGTACGAAAATCGCTGTAGGTAAAGGAATTTGTAGGTAAAAAACTTTTGCCTAAATATAACAAAAAAAATTGTTTCACAACTTTTTATCCTAGTGAATAACTTCAGGCGCTTTAACAAAATGTTTTATGAAGTTTTTGGTAAAAATAATATGTAGGCCACCTAAATTGTAGGTAGGCAGCAACAGGTGTAATCGGTGGAGTTTAGTTTTTAGAACTACCCTCATTTTTATTTTATGCTTTTGGTGCGAATCATCTTTGGGCGTGTCTTCGCAGTAAAACCGACTCGTATGCCGTGATGGCAAACAACATGGCCCTCTCTTATGCCGTCATGTTCACATCTGACGGGCGTCCCGTGACGGCCAATTTTTTTTCTCCTATTGTATCTGAAAATGTTTAATAACATTTTGCCTATTCGTGTAGGTACTTATTGCGAATCGGAGAAAGTTATTTATTAATAGTCTGTTAACTGGCTCTATAAATTCAATTGTGTAATTTGCATATTTTTTTGTAGAAGAAAATTGGGCACTGTTTTATTCAACTATAGGAGTTTGATTTGAATTGCCTGGACTAAAACTAAGTTTTAAGGTGCAAGACACATCAAAGTGCGTGCTTCGACCAAAATAAAATAAATGGACGGGGCCCTTAACCATTTAACTTGCTGAGTAAAAACGAGTCAAAACCGTCGGACATATATACTGCAACACCTAATTAAAAGACATAATAACACACGATGGCATAATTTTGTCAGATGTTTCGTTATGATGTAACAATAGTTTCGAGATGCACTTCCTACGGCTAGAGACCGACTTAAATGAAGCATAAATAAATATTCGGGACATTTTTGCACACATGGTCATCTGACCCCAAACTAAGCAAAGCTAGTATATAGTATATGGCTGCCAGAGACTGATATACATACATATATATTTTTAAATACACACTTAAATAGATATTAACACCCAGATATAGAACAAACACAAATGTTCATCACATAAATGTTTGCCCTAGGTGAGAATCGAACCCACATCCCCAAGCGCGGAAGGCAGGGTCACTACCAACTGGACCAACGGGCTATCAAAGGCATATGCCCGTAATAACTTTCGACGAATAAATAGGCTGTAAATATAAAGCTTACGAAAATCCTTCCTATCTACTATTGAAGCTTGTTCTAAACATTATTTGTGAATGTTTCCGACGTTGGACCCAATGTTGGGTCAAGGCCGAAGTGTTCATTTGAGTCTAACAAATGTATATTTCCAAGAAAAGGAATAGACGTTTGTTCATCTACTTGTCCACTTTACTTTTTGCGTATGATCTTACTATTTTCAAGACCAGCTTCCGAGAGAGAATAACCAAGACTGTACCTGATGAAGAATAGGCAAAATAAAGCCAGTTTTTTTATAGATACATTTTTACCATGGGCAAAGTCGTCCATGCCTTTATTTGCTCTATTATTATTAAAAAATATAAATATTTTACAATTATTATTTTTTCTCTTAGGCGTAATAACAAGACTTAAATTAAACTTAAATACTAATGAGTCCATCTTTATTATCTATTTAGAATTAAATATCCCTTTTTTAATTTTTATGAATTATTTCTCTCTCCCTTTCTCCTTTTCTGCACTTCACAACTCTCTCTTAAATTGTCATAATAAAATAAAATATAGTTTGAATAAGCCAGATTGGGCTTCGTAAAACACTTTGTATACTTTGTATTGTTCAGACTAAAAAAAATCCACAAGTTGTTATTTTTTAGGGTTCCGTACCCAAAGGGTAAAAACGGGACCCTAAGTATTACTAAGCATACGATGTTTGTATGTCCTACCTATTAACGACTATCTTTCGAACCGTGTCACACCGTCACACAGTCTCTGACTAGTTCGGGAGCTTCTGGGATCATTACTATAGCTTACCATAAATTATGCCCGAATAAATGATTTGTATTTTGTATTTGTTCGTGTTAGATAGCCAGTTAAAATTTTCACAGAATATGTAATGTTACGGCGGATTAACTAACAAATAATAAAAAAAGTCAAGGAGTAAAAACGAAAAGGGGGTTCCCATACAACAAAAGTATTTTTTTTGTATTAGCTCTAATTTTAAAAACGGTAATAAGTACAAGCGTCAAACTTGGCATGATTATAGTAAACACTCTAAAATATAACAACAAATAACATAAACTGATCAAGTCAATAATAAATAATGGCCAAGTGCTCTGTTGTGGTCAATTTCTGTTCATTAAAAGTTATGCCGAGAGTCACTTGCAAAATATTAACTATAATTATGACGGCGTAGCAATTGCTTGGCTATTTTGGTAGGCGTTAAGTCGGAACAAATAGTTTTTTTTTGTTGATAATTCTGGTATTTTGTGGTGGTACGGAACCCTCAGTGCGCTAGCCCGACTTGCACTTGGCCGGTTTTTATGACACCCGTTGTAGATAGCTGACACACTTATACTTACATTAACTCACTGACTCACCTTACTTACCTACTCTCTGAGTAACAAACACCAATCTATTGCGATCAACAATATAATTTCATATCTACCCGCAAACACAATCAAAAACTAATTATTCTCGAACATTCGACAATCGCGTCGATAGATTCCAAATTCAAACACCCAATAGAACCTTCGAACCGCCAACACAAATAGAAAATTAATAAAACATTCCTATCGGGAATTATTTGCGGGGAAAAATTAATTAGTTCCCGAAGAATTCCCATTAAGTTGAGCCCGATGTGCGCTTTCTAATAAAAAAATTTGAAATTCGAAAGAAATAATTAAGGTTTTTTTAATACAATTAAAAAAAAATGGAGAATAAGTTTTACACATTAAGCACATCTCTGGTGGAAAGGCACCCTTATGCTGGTTAGGTAAATGAGGGTGCAATGGAGGTATATTAATAGTAAGTTTTTAAAGCCATTCATTGTTTAGTAGCAGCGTGGTTGGTTGCCACGAAGCATGGCGTGGGTTCAAATCACGTCAATGAACTTCGACATTTGTGGTCTTAGCGTACCGACCAACTCCATTAGTTACGTAGAATACACATTGCAAGTACCTACATCTATGTATTGTATACTAATTGCGCCCCGCGGTTTAACCCGCGTAGTGATGAAAAATGGCGATGACGATGAAAAGTAGCCTATGTCACTCTCTGACTCTTGAACTATACTCATGCAAAAAATCAGGTCGATCCGTTGTTCCGTTGCAGCGTGAAAGAGGAACAAACATCCATACATACATCCATACATCTATACATCCAAACATACAAACTTTCGCGTTTATAATATTAGTAGGATTTAAAAAAATTATGTATGTATGTTCCCTATGGACTCGAAAAAGCTAGACCTGTTTTGACGGGACTTTCCCTGGCAGATAGCTGATGTTATAAGAAGTAACTTAGGCTACTTTTATTGAGGGCTCAGCTAGTAATTTATTATAATAAATCTCTATCTCTTCTCTATCTCTATCTTCTCTACATATCTCTACATAGTATAAATTAAAGTCGCTTTCCGCGTCTTTCTGTCTGTCTGTATGTCTGTATGGCCGCTAACTCCTCCTAAAGCACGCAACGGATTTTGATGCGGTTTTCACCATCAGTTAGATACATTTTCACGGAAGGTTTATATTTATAACTAGCGACCCGCCCCGGCCCGGCCCGGACGGGCGGATCGCTAGTTAATTATAAAACGCAATGTTATGATAAAAAATATATATTTCATGAGAACGCCAAATAATAAAATGTTTCTTTTTTCAGGTAAGTAGCTGAAGCAACATAATTGGAGTCAGCGGGCTGTATGTAAGCGAACCAATACCTGGCAATGTATTTGTAAGCATTTAGTATAGATGCGACCCGCGGCTTTCCCCGCTATCCTACAGGAAGCGTACAATTTTCTGTGATAACAAGCATCGCCTTTTCAGGCATTTTAGAGTACTTAACGCAATTTTAAAAACATCATCGTCATCAGCAGCAGCCAGAAGACATAGGCCTTCCACTTTAACCTCCACACTGAACGACAGCCTGCCTTTTACATCCACTGGATGCCCGCGACTCTCACAATGTCGTCGGTCCATCTAGTGGTAGGCCTCCCTACGCTGCGTCTTCCGGTTCGTGATCTCCACTTCCGTACCTTTCTTCCCCATCGGTTATCAGTTCTTCGAGCGATGTGGCCTGCCCATTGCCACTTCAATTTGCAAATTTTAACAGCTATGTCGGTGACTCTGGTTCTTTGGCGAATATCTACGTTCCGGATTCTATCGCGCAAAGAAACTCCGAGCATAGCTCTCTCCATTGCCCGCTGTGTGACTCAAAATTTTGCCAAAATGCCAACAGTTAAGGACCATGTCTCAGTACCATATGTCATCACTGGCAACACACACTGGTAAAAGACCCTCGTCTTGAGGCACTGTGGTATCTTTGACGAGAAGTTGTCACGCAATTTCCCGAACGCTGCCTATCCGAGGTGGATTCTTTCTTTTCTTGTTAGTAGTTGTAGTTGGATTCTGGACCGCAATTTTAAAAACAATCAATCATAATCTTTATTTAAAGATCATGAAGTCACGATCTTTTGCTCTAATTTTAACTCAAAAAAACAAATAAATAAACCAACATACAGACACATTTTCATTTATTTAGCAAAATATTGGATAGAATTTCATAAATGTATTGAAAAAGCACAACAAATCCAAATCCGTCCCTACATCCAATTATAAAAATGCTCGAAACGACCTTTTTCGTATCAAAACGCGTTTCGTAAATTCCTCATTATTTTACCGCGGCGCCGGCATTCGAAATTTAAAATTATCGTTCGCGCCAAACGGAATTCGGCATTTGAAATTATATCGTTCATTCTCAGCTAAGGGCCACAGCACACTTTATACTTTTGGGTTCAGCGATTTAACGGCTTTATCTATCGTGCATTGTCTTTAAAAAATTTTGATAAACGCGTTTTGATAACTGTTAATCGCTAATTAAAATCCCTCTTCTTAGTCATTCATAATATATTGCCAGCCGAGTACGTACTAAATACGCATGCTGGGTACGCTGCCAACTGGTAGTGGGCTTGAGCATTTGGATTGTCTTTAGACCTTCAACGGGCAGTCTAACTGTATTTGTAGTTTTATTTTTAGCTTGTATTTTGTTTAGTTAATAAAGGCACTTGCCCGTCAAAAAAAAAGTACTAAGTAGTTAGTAAGTTTCACGCATATTACTTTTCTTTTTGCGAGAAGTTGTAGATCATTTTATATCATAAATTATCTTATCAAGTGCTTATGCATAAGAGAGTTAAACTATATAAACAATCGAGCTAGGCTTAGAGCTCCAGAGCCTTTAGCTTCTGAAAAGTTGCAAAGTCGCAGAACGCCCAACTAAAAGTATTTTGTGTGCTGCTGCCCTTATATCGTTCATTCTCAGCTAAGGTGTTTACCCACGACTCGATTACGTTAATTAATTTTAGAATATTAGAATTCTTTGCTGAATTTGCGAATTCTCAATATTGTTTGTGCTTACTTCGATGATGCGAAGTTTTTCGAAGCTCGATCCAAGTTTTCAAATAATTTTGCTTGTTCTTATTTGGACTTATTAAAAATATCGCTTAGATCTTTCTCGTTTAAGTCTTGTGTGTATTTCGAACTTTTAACGGCCTCTTATACCAAATTTGACGGGTTTTAAATCAATTTTATTCAGTTAAATTACAATATTTGAGCTGGAAAAAAATACATGTCACAGATACATCTGTGTTTGAGTTTATGATTTGGTTCAAAACACGATAGAATAAACTTTCCTCAATCAAAAAAAAAACTGAAAGAAAGTCGATTTTTTTTTTTTTTTTTTTCGTTTTATTCTCTAATGAAAGCTCGTAACAACCTGGAAATTGCATGTACTGAAAGGCAATTTTATTCAAATTTTTTTTTATTTGGTTATATTTTTGATAGTGAATAGTTTCGTTTTTTAGTGAAATTAAAAGCGTAAAAGGTCGCGAGTATTTGCGCGCGCCGCGTTCAGTACCGCACCAGGCGTCATCGAGGTCGGACCTATGTTCGTTTTTGTCGTTGCACTCCCCCCCCCCGCGGGCGTCCTGAATCTTGCGGGGCAAAATACATCGTCGCTATAACTTGGCGGGGGCTGAGGGAGCGTTTTGTTGCCTACGCGACTCGGATAATAGGCCGTTAATGTGTTTCATCAAGATAATTTGTACATTACTAAATAACCCTATATCTACTATGTGGTTATTGGTCTATCTGAAGAACATAAAGGTATGATTCCGAACTCGGCTGCACGCCGCAGTGCTGCCACAACAGTGTTGCCGCAGCACTATTGGTCCCGTACATTCTCTACAGGTTTATATGGTTTTTATGAGGTTTGTATGAGTTTATGGTTTTCCGAGGCAGTGGCTGCATTGATTCCGCGATTTCCTGAAGTCTATTAAAAAGCTAGCAAATTAGAAAATGACAGCTAAAACCGCCGCGCGCTACGCATCTCAAATGTTAGAAAGGTACATCCCGGTCCCCCCGTCTCAAGAATAAAACGAAATCCAAAATGGATTCCCGTGCTCCTTGTTCAAATATTGAATATATTAAAGACAAGTTGAGCGTAAAGGGCCCGAAATCCTTCGTATCTGTCATGACAGGTGGCGGAAACTGTTCACCAGGGTAGGTATAGCTATATTCAACAGGCGTAAGATACAAACTTTACGATATTAAAAAAATCTGATGAGTTGTGATTAAAAATGGTCTAGGTTTTTTACATCTGATAGTGCAGGCGATTGTAAAAAGGCGAATGAAAACCGTAATCGACTTGCTCCATCCACCACGCCGTCGCTTACCATCAAACGAGATGGTGGCCAAACGTAGACTGTTTTTTTTTATCTGATCGCTTTTGCTAGCTTTTTGAACGAAACTAGTAGTTTTTTCTATACATAGTAAGAAAAAAAAACTTTTCCGGTAATCAGTGCTAGTTGCGTCAATTATTTTGTTCCATTCTCTAAAGTTAACTGACAGGAATAAATATTATCGGCATTTCTTTTCATTTCAATACATCAGAAAATGAAGGCACCAATTTTAGAGCTGACTAATTTAGTTTAATTTAAAGAATAGTATACCGATTAATAAACCGATAAAAATACTTTTAAGGTTTGCTAGAAAGGGATGCGTTGAACTTTATAACATTTCTTTTGGCACGTTTGATTAGCAATAGCGTACCTTCTAGTTCTCCTATTCGGCTGGGATGGGCAGCATTCGGTAAGCTTCGTCAAGTCTTCACGTCGTCCATACCACAGTGTCTCAAGACAAAGGTCTTTAATCAGTGTGTCCTACCCGTTATGACCTACGGTGCCGAGACGTGGACACTCACGGTTAAGGTGGTCCACAAGTTTAAAGTCGCTCAGCGAGCTATGGAGAGAGCTATGCTTGGAGTTTCTATACGGGACAAAATTCGGAACGAAGTTATTCGACATAGAACCAAAGTTACCGACATAGCTCCAAGGATTAGCAAGCTGAAGTGCTGCCACTTCTGGGCCTGCCACATTGCCCGAAGAACCGATAACCGATGGGGTAGACGAGTTCTGGAGTGGAGACCACGTTTAGGCAAACGTAGTGTAGGACACCCTCTGGCCAGGTGGAGTGATGACCTGCGTAAAACGGCGGGTAAAAACTGGATGCAAGGAACTGCCGACCGAGCTCAGTGGCGTGCATTGGGAGAAGCCTATGTCCAGCAGTGGACATTTAGAGGCTGATGATGATAATGATGATGACCTTCTAGTTGCACTTAGTACCTACCTATGATGACTGCCACGAAAGAATGAAGTAACATTATTCTGCTACAATGTCGTTTTCATTCGTTCATTCACTCATTCATTCACTGCCAGATTAAGCACTGTTTCGCCCCTCTACGGTTTCGCTCAATGCTCCTTACTCAGGCCAACAGAAACAATTTAAGTAAGCAGAAAATTAATATCCTTTTTGATACAACTCATGCGGAATTCCGCTTTATTCTTCTGTAGACACTTTAAACGTTATTTTTGGGCAATGGAGTAGGAATATCTCTTTTTTTAAACGTTTATTTTTGGGTAGTGAAGGATTTATGTGAAGTATCTCAATTCTATGGTGAAGATTAGGCAGGTGCGTTGCTAAAAACCATAGATGTCAAACTTAAACCTATTTTGTTACTTTTAATAATTTATTTTATTTAGGTACTAAAAAAACATTTATTCCTTAGTTTGTACTATCTGCACTCCTAAACTTTCCTTATTTACCGGGAAAATTCTCGGTATTAGTATTTTTATTCATAATTATAAGAATCACATGTCAAGTCAACTAAAATTATTCCTAAATGACATAAAATTATGTTATAAATTCAGTAAAAAATACACAAAAAATATAATGATGTCGGTTATCCCAGGTACTTTCACATGATTTTACATGAAGTACAATACTTTCTTGCCCAAACACAAATGTTAGGAATACATTGACAGTCTATCCTTTTATCTATCTTTTTATCCCGGAAATAATTACGATCCATGTGGGTAAAACCGCAGAGCGAAACATGTTCAAAATAACCTCGCTATACGATCATCTAGATTCGTAGTAATTTTTAAACTTTTCCGATTTGAACACATGTTTTAAATGTTTATCGGGACTTATCACGTATTATTTTATTTAGGTAAAAATATGTACTTTTCGCTCGACGTTTCAACAATGTTACAATGGCCGTGGTCACGAGCTGACCACGAAAAAAAATATACAAATGCTGCATAAAATAATACGTGATAAAGTTAAATGATTATTTACGGGATATTTACCGTGGTAAGGTTGTGGAATGAGCTCCCGATATTTCGGCGCAGTTACATGCACCATGTTCACGGGAAGACTAAAGAACGCGGGTGGTTGGTCGAACAGTTAAAAAGTTAGGTGCAGACATAACGATCTACCCTCTTTCTTAGTCTTTTGCTACGGTTATCACTGGAACTCGAACTCGATCCTAAGTCCCGACAAAACACACTCACTGGAACTCATTTAACTTTAGTGAACAACCGTGATAGTTTAAAACAGTGTAATACGTGATAAGTCCCGATAAACATTTAAAACATCTAAATTCGTATCGGATCGGGCGCTGTGAGTAAAGGCCTAAACAAAACGCAATTTCCCCTCGACCCTTGACCCTCGAGTTTGAGCCCTATATTTAGAAAACTCTCACTGACCATACGCGTTAGTAATCATAGCATTTAATCAAGAGCGAGTCACGTGCCGGCGCCAGGGTTCCGCAGGGATCAGACCAGTTTATTTTATCATATTGTAATTTAGCTATGCAAAAGGGTTAGTTAGAAAAGGTATGCTAAGCTGAAAAGGACTCGAACAACTGTTACAATAGAATCGATCCTGAAATTACGTTGTGTTTTGAGTTGGATTCTGAGTTTAAATTTCGATGTCGATGTATATTTTGATGTCGATTTCATTGGCCATTATTTGTTGTTACACTTTAGAGTGTGTACTATAATCGTACCAAATTTGACGCTTGTACGTATTACCGTTTTTCCATTAGAGCTAATACAAAAATACGTTTGTTGTATGGGGACCTTTTTCGTTTTTCTTTTTTGACTTTTTTATTATTTCTTAGTCATCATAATCATAATCAGCCTTTAAACAGTCCACTGCTGGACTTTTAGCCTACCCCCGAAAGGGTGGAATCTGTAAAAGGTGGATGTCTTCCCGAAAGGGAAGGGATTTCTTAGTTAATCCGCTGTAATATTACATATTCTGTAAAAATTTCAACTGGTAATTTATTACGGTTCTAAAGATACAGCCGTTTAAAGGTAGGATAGACAGACGGACAGACAGACAGACATCGTAGGCTTAGTAATAGGGTCCCGTTGGGTACGGAACCCTAAAATATCAATAAAACGACCCCGTATTGGCACAGCATAGCAGATCACCGATGGGGAAGAAAGGTTCTTGAGTGGAAACCACGAACCGGAAGACGCAGCGTAGGTAGGCCTCCCACTACATGGACCGACGACATTGTGAGAGTCGCCGGCATCCAGTGGATGCAAAAAGCAAGCTGTCATTCAGTGTGGAAGTTCAAGGGGGAGGGCTATGTTCAGCAGTGGACGTCTTCTGGCTGATGATGATAGCAGATCAGTGTAACCCTGTGCAGAGCTAATAATTACAGTACAGTATATTAGATATAGGTTTGGGTAGAAAGGGTATGCTACCGATCGTTTGCAGTTACGCTCAAAGTTCGGCTCCAGATCTCAAATGACTGTTGTTGTTTTGGTCCTGATGACCTCATATCTTAGGAGCTGGTTGTTAAGATAATCTACTCGCTGGAGTCAATTAAATTTGGGAGTCAGGCTTAATACGCCTGTTCGAGAGGCGATGGCGAAAGTTTTCAATATTAAGAAAGTTTAAGCCATCAAGGTTTCAACTTGTGTATTTCGCCTGGTATTTAAGGAGATTAAAATTTAGTAGTAGTAATTTAGTAGAGATTTTTAAAAATTTTTACTGAACAATCTGGGTGTCATCAAATCACGAGTGAATCGGTTTCTTCTAGGCAAGCGTGCTCCACCGTAGACCGCATCATCGCTTAACATCAGACGAGTTGGCGGTCAAAGGCAAGCGTATTATTGATTTAAAAAAAAAACTGATTATAAAGACGAGCTTATCGATCACCTGATAGTAAGCGTCACGCTTGCCTAGAACAAATCAGTGCCACACAGAATTTTGAACTTTAGTTCACAACGAATGCAATGCAATGAGCTTTGTCACCCTGAAATATGAATTATTTAATCTCTTGGCGATCGAGTAACTGGCACGAAAATTGACACCGCTTAATGGTTGATATTTCGAAAACCCGTACGAAGCGCTGTGATTCCACTTTTATTATGCGAACTGCTAGTCTGTGGAATGCGCTGCCTGAATGGGTGTTCTCCTATAGTTACAATCTGGGTGTCTTCAAATCACGAGTGAATCGGTTTCTTCGTTCGGGTTCGGTTATGGTGGCTGAGCGGTAGCATGTGTGTTTTACAATCTGACGGCGCCCGGTTCGATAATCGGCCCTGCACCAATGACTTATTTAGGACATAGATAAATTGTGTGCAGTTTATCTATGTCCTGCAATCGATGCCATCGCTCAAAACGCTGACGGAAAACATCATGAGGAAACCGGTATACCTAAGAACCTCAAAAGTTCAAAGACATGTGACATTCACCAACATGCTGGGCCAGCAGAGAAAGCCCGTGTCCAAGTGGCAATGTAAAAGCCTGATGATGATGATGAAATTCCTTTAAAATTTCTTCAGACGCTAAGTGTGGGAACGAAACCACTTAATCACACAAAACAGCGTTGATAATTGATTAATGTGGTAGTGTGCGCATGCGACAAAATGGGGTTTTATCGTTGGATACTTTTTATCCTAAAAATGCGGGTAGCGAGAAAGTGGCGTCGATTCTGTCATACCACTCACTAAACTAAACCAATCTGAGAGGACTAAAATTATCTGCCTCTCTTTTAATTTTAATATGTGAAAGAAGGATGGCAAAATTTTAGAGCTGTCAAATTTAAATTAGTTTAGAGAACATCAGAATCGATGCTAATCTCGTGGAAAACTAGCAGTACCAGGTTATTAAGAGAGAACTGATGCCGATTAATAAATAGAACATTCTAGAACGATCAATCGCGATTACCATCCAGACACCCCAAAATATGCAATTCACCAACTGGTCAAACATCATCCCTTCAAATCCAACCCTTGGCCACGCGTCAGACAAATCCGCGCGATAGTGAGGGGCGAAACCAATTTGCCTTTTGTACTCTAAGCCCGGCTTTCACATCTCTCTCTTTCATTCGCACTACGCAATCACCACGAGTGACAAGGAGAACGAGTAAAGCCGGATTGCGAGGGTAGGTAACAAAGACGCGTCTGATAGAAAATGGCGGCAAATGTAGTGTTACAAGTTCTATATGGTATCGTTTTATTACTTTTATTTTGATAGATTGGAGTAATAAATTTAGCGCGTGTGCCAGAGTATGATTAGACTGGTTATTCTATACTAGAACTTATTTAATGGCATAAGCATTGCCATTCAACGTGGTAATGCCGCCAGCATGCTGGGTACGCTGCCAACTGGTAGTGGGCTTGAGCATTTGGATTGTCTTTAGACCTTCAACGGTCTATGGGCAGTCTAACTGTATTTGTAGTTTTACGTAGTTTTAGCTTGTATTTTGTTTAGTTAATAAAGGCGCTAGCCCAGTTAAAAAAAAAAAGAACTTAGATCAAATAATATTGAATAACATCTTGAGTAAAAACTTGTTTTTTAAATTCAAGTTATCCCTTTTTATTTTTCTTTGTTGAATGTTTTTCATTGAAAACTGCACCTGGACATGCAAAATGATATTTAGTGAACGTAAATGAAACCAGAATCTTATTTAAAAAAAAACATAAAGAAAAAAAAAAAAACATGAAGTTTTTGTTATTTCATTGATAGTTAAGGTCTAGGCCTCCCACTAGGTGGACCGACGACATCGTGACAGTCGCGGGCATCCTGTGGATGCAGATGGTATACTATCGTTCAGTGTGGAAATCGAGGGGGGAATGTTCATCAGTGTACGTCTTCGGGCTGATGATGAATTTCTTGTTAGCAAATAACAGTAAACATTACATTTTAATGAAGTCGTTACAATGATGCCTGCTTGCTAGAGAAAAAATAAATTGAAGCAGAGGCGAAAGGGCCCGCATCTGAGACACCCCGCTTGATGGGTGACTAAGCAGAAAATGGCGATTGAAGCAAATTGCATCCTGCCCATCTGTCGCTAGAAATTGTTCACTCATTCATTATTTCATTCATACCAATTAAAATTAAAATAGAACACTAATAGGTAGTAGATCTGTGAACACAAATATTAGAATTGGGAACGCCGTTATGCGGCGCGGGAAAATTGACAGCAGAATTTGAAACTGTCACTTCTTTAGCTCGCATTCTTTTTCATTTTGGTTAAATGCGATTGCATCATTTTGCCTGTGTCAAATATGTACTTCCGAAATAGTTGACGCTTGTACGCTTCTACGTAGTGTAGATGATTCAATTACGTGATTACTTTTAAATTCTTACAAATCTCATTTACAATAGACACTGCATTGCGGATATTTTCGTATAATTACTGAATTGCAGAGAATAAACGGTACTGATCCCTAGAAGGAAAAACATGGTAAAAAAGAAACTACCGTTTGTATAATAAATTGCTCTCGTAACTTACCTAATAAGTTTTATTACAGAAATTGCTTGAAAATCATAATTTGACTGCAACCTTCGTGAGTAGAATTCTGCATAATACGGTGAGCTAAGCACGCGCTTATCAAGTTAATGCTGAATATTCGCTTTTCAAGACGGTTTTTCATTATTTTTCGCTTACGTGTTTCGTAATTATGTTCGAATAGGGTATACTTGTGTTTGATTTTTCCAGGAATTTGTTACCTACCTTCCTAGTAAAAGTTTTAAAATGTTTTAGTCATTAAATTGACGTTTTTGTAGTTGTGTAGATAAATGGGTAGCCAAGGTAGTTTTTTTTTTCTATGGTAAGACATTTTTTTTTCAATATCAATTTAAAAACCGACTTCAAAATTAGTAGCAACTTCGAATTTTCCAGTTATTTTGATTACAAGTGAAACTACTGAACCGATTTTGATGCAATTTCTATCCTTCAAATAAAAAAAAGTGTTTTACAAATCGTTTCGTAAATAACGTAACAAACAGATTAAAAAATTGCAACGGAATTGAAATTACTTTCTTTTTTTGAAATCTGTTAAATATTAATCAAACACGCTTACTTAATGACTGCCAGTTTTGATTATAAATCAGTTCGGAGTTATACCTCTCTTGTTTAGTGCTTTAATCTCAGTACGGATTATAATTGGCGAAAGAAAAAGGATGCTTGTGCACCACGATGGGCTGAATAAGCTGCCGATGATGATGAAAGAATGGAATTAATAAAAGTATATTTGAATTTTAAATATAAAATTGCATGTACGCGTATGGACGTCGAAATTAATTTGGCATTTTTCTAGCTTAGTCAATAATAGAAGATGGAATGAGTATCCCTGTGATAGAAGACAGAATAAGCAGTGGGACCATCGTAGTTATAATAATAGTTAATAATCCTTACTTTTTCAGTAGGATGGTAACCCTAGTCTCGCTGTGCGGACGGGAAGGCTCACAAAGCTCTCTTGAACAAGAAAATTTATTATTTTTTATTATTTCTGCATGAATACCGCATTTTCTCTGCATTTTTAGGCTGATGCTAATTTTCTTTTAGGACGTTTGTTGAATGTTGGCAATTTAAGTTTTATTAAGTGGGCATTATGACTGTTTTTATGTTATGCATTCTTGATAACATGCGATATGAGACAACCGTGGGCTGTTTTTTTTATTATTATATAGTTTTTTTTTGGCAAATGCCTACTATTTGGATGCGAACCGCGATTTGACGTAAGTTAAATTTACAAGATCTAAACATAAAGGCGATGTGTGTAATGTTCCCTATGGGCTCCGAAACCGCTAGACCGATTTTGACGGGACTTTCACTAGCAGATAGCTTATGTACCTATATTATATAATGTACTAAAGCTATTTTCATTTTAGGGTTACTTTTTTTAATAATATCTTCTATTTATTATTTTTATTTACCAGAACATGAAAAAAACATCCTATATTACTTTTAGAGTTACGAAATAAAATTAAAATAAACCTAACTGTATATATTAGAAATTAGAACTAAACAATTTTTTAAATTGATTATAATTTAAAATAATACATTCATGACAGATTAGCAAAACTCAAAATTTACAAACATTTATTATAAAAGATATATTTAGCGAAAAGTCTGAAAAAAGTCTTAGTATGGATTCTCGATTTTTTTTAACACCTTGGGCATAGATTAATAACCCTTTTTTTAATAAATAATAGGCTTCTTACCCTTTTGTAAGAATCGTAATGCAAATCTTTTTGGGATCTTTTCAAGAAAAGGTGGAATGCCGTTTCTTGTAAAAACGCGCATTACGAACATAGCTTTTTATATTGTGAAAGGAGTAAAAAATATCGCAATCACAAACACCCTCGGTCTCGTTTCACGGCAATCTAGAAATACTAAATTTTAATAAACCTCCGAGTTTTGCAGAGTGAATTATTTAAAATCCCGACTTCTGCGTAATCTTTCATCTCGTGTTGTAGATAGGTACTAAGTACAGCTAACAAATTATAAAACTTCAGTGAAGGCGCCGCCATCGTATTTTCTAAGCATAACTCACACAAAATTTTTGTTCCGCCATTTGGCCACATCCGCAGATAAGTTGGTAGCTCTAAAGTTCATATTTCGCAGAAAACTGCACTGAATCAGTACGATCTAAGTACAAAGCCGCCGCGCGCCACCATAGTATTTTTCTAAACAAAACTCACACAAAATTTTAGTTCTGCCATTTGGCCACCTCCGCAGATAAGTTGGTAGCTCTGTAGTTCATATTTCGCAGAAAACTTTGCACTGAATCAGTACGATGTAAGAGCAAACCCGCCGCCTCAGCTAGTCATGAATAATTTATAGTTACAAAAACTTCGGCTCATGCACTCTGCCAAGTAATAACGAATTCATCCAAACCAATCCATTTTACTTACTATCTGTTACGTAAAGTTTGTAATCCACATTTTGCTTTGACTTGCAATGACGGTTTCAAACAAAGCAGAACGAGTGACAAACTTTCAGAGCAACACTGTCTCGCACGCACAATTATTTTGGCGTATCCCGCTATCCTTTTCATCCGCGTGCCTTGTCGTTTCAATCGGGGAATCGGGGAGTTTCAGAGCAATTGAAATATTAGAACGTCATTTATGTCTTGAAGAAATCCTGACCATTCACTCTTCATAACCTTTCTAACAAATGATATTACATCGTTATTTTAATAATGATAGCTTTTGCCTGACACACTGCCGTAATTCTAGATACATTAAAACTAAAAGTACATACGACAGAGCATTTCGTTTAATTTAGGTAATCAGCAAAAAAAACTTCAATTTTTTTGCCGACCGTATTCTTACATCTTTTAAAACAATAATTTTGACTAGCACTTACAAGTGTTCGCGAGAATGATCGAGAAAAGCCAGAAACGGTGGTTATTAAAAGATGATTAAAAAAAAAACAATGAACGCTTAGTGCTCTGTCTGTACATCACCATCTTTGCATTGATTTTTCTATCATTTTTTTTTCTTTTGTTCTCCTCGGTAACCTAACATTTTCATAACAATCGACGGCTAAGTTCCATTTTCAAAGTTTTTATTCTCGAAAAACAAATGACGCTAACTTTTTTCAAACTAACAAGCATCGACTGATTCGAGTAGCGTTAGGGAGGGGCGTTGTATATCGATGGAAGCATGGGGTCGCTCCCCTCACTATTGAAATATCGATTGTAACATGATCATTAGGGCGCGACAGCCCACGCTTTAATGTCATGCCTTGTTTACACACGACTACACAACCGTGTGATATCGTCTGTATTCGGTACTATCTAGTTTTATTTCAAGTATTGACACCTTTTAATAAAAACATGTGCCCAAAATTTCACAAATCAGCTTTAGCTGGCAGCAAATCGAGACGCACGTATCCATCTATCGCATTCTTATGAACAATTTTTTTTATTGCCTATCGGTAAATCTCCCATTGAAGACCAGGTTCATCATCTTCTACCACACCACTTAACATCAGATGAGTTGTGGTCAGCCACAAAAAATATGATTTCGGTACAAAAGATTCCACAACACAAAATAATGTGGTAATAGGCCATAATTTATTTTACCTAACCATGTAGGTAACAAACAAATGGTGAAATACTGTAGCGCTTGGAATAGAACTCTGGACTATACGGTTGATATATTGTCTACACGTTTACGCACTTACACTAATATTATGTTATACCACTGAGTTACATATAAAACTTGTACAAGTATGTATCGCAGTATAGACTAAACCAGTAAGAAAACTTCTAAATGTTTAGCGGGACTTGTCGCATATTTATTCGCGTTTTAGATAGATAGATAGATAGAAACTCTTTATTGTGTACACCAGAAATAAAAATTTACAACACGATAGAAAACACTTACGAGCTAGTGCCACAAGTGGCGGCCTTATCGCTAAAAGCGATCTCTTCCAGGCAACCATTGGATGGAAAGAATCCAACATTGTAGAATTGGATTGTTTTATTTAATTTTACCGCAGTTTTCAGTCGGCTTTTGAACAAGGCTATTTGTAACATGGTCGAAACGACGAGCGAAAGGAAAAAAGGTTATTAAAGCTAGGCGATTTTTAGCTAAATAAAATAATTCATTAAACATTTAAAACATGTGTTCAAATCACGAAAGTTTAAAAATTTACTGTCAATACACAGAGTCAGTATGATCTAATTTAGAATCATCCGAAGAAATGTCATGCTATGGTTATTATTTTTTTGGAGTCAAGTATTTTTTTTTTTTTTGCTTTAATTTATTGTATTATTTTCAATCACCCTTTCGGGGGTAGGCTAAAAGTCCAGCAGTGGACTGTTAAAAGGCTGATTATGATAATGATGACGATTATTTTCTTAAACTTGTGCATTTTCGAGGGTTCATGTGTAATAAGCTGAACGTATATTTTTGACGTCAAAGTAAAAAAAACATGCTTTAACGTATTATTTTCCTAAACTTCTGTATTTTCGAGGGTTAATGTGTATAAGGTGGATATATTATATTAAACGTGCTCGATGCTCGAGTGTGGCACAGTGAGATAATGAGGTGAGGTAATTTCTTTTCGTGTTATTTCCAACACTCCATAGAAGCTTCTTGTAAAGCCACATCGTTACGAGACCTAATTTTACATGAAAAATACAGCGACAGTAATTTAAAAAAAAAAAAAAAACTAGTATTTATGAGCACCAAGCATAAAACAATCATCATCATCATCAGCCAGAAGACGTCCACTGCTGAACATAGGCCTCCCCCTTTAACCTCCACACTGAACGACAGCCTGCCTTTTGTATCCACTGGATGCCAGCGACTCTCACTATGTCGTCGGTCCATCTAGTGGGAGTCCTACCTACGCTGCGTCTTCCGGTTCGGTCGGTCATAAAACAATATACAGTAATAATTTTGAAGTTTGTTCAATATGCTAAAACGTCCTTACTGCTACGTTTCCATCTTCATATGGAGGTAATTTTTCACAGCTTGTTTGCGAGAATAGACTAAGGGACTTGCGGACGTTAATTTTAGAAAGGGATAGAACTATACGAGGGAGGGATGCGAATGATAAAACGTGAACATTAAGAAAATTTATGTGTGTAGGGAGTACGCTTTGGTTCGAATGCTGTATTGCTGGGGAATGCTTCGTGATAAGTTCGATGGAATTATGTACAACTGGGAACACTAACGCAATCAATCAATTCGCCTATACTGTTACTACGAGTACATACAGTTGTTTATTGAAAACTAGATAGAAAAACTTTTTATTAACCGACGAAAGGAAATACAAATACAAAATACAAAAACGTTTATTATTCATTAAAGGGCTATAGGTACATAAAGATCTTAATTAGGTAGGTATATGGGTACAAATGTTGTAAGAAGAGAGGTTAGAATAGACAATTACCTATGTACCATAATGGAACACTGTCCCACTAGGATAACCTGTGTCGTGAGGTCACAGTTCCCAACTCTGGGCATGACTGTCTTCCCCGCAGAGGTGAACTTAAATTAGGTTTGAGATAACAACGATGTTGATAACATTAACCATAATAGGTACGTTGCCAAAAAAATTTAAAGGTACAATTATAATACAATTTGCTTACATATATAATATACAATAGTACACAACAATATAATACAATACAATAAAATGCTGGTAAATTACTAATATTCTATGTCAATTAAGTGTATGTGTGTGATAAGTTTTTTTTAATGTATGTGTGCGTATGAACGTGAGAGCGTGTATATGTGTGTCAGGAGGAAGCAATTCGACTGTATGTTTTTTTAAAATGTTTGTTACGCGATTTCTCTGCCAATCATGAATTGTTTTTGATGATTATTTTTAGTTCGGTAGGTCACACTTTTTAGAGTCGCGGGCATCCAGTGGATGCAAAAAGCAGGCTGTCGTTCAGTGTGGAGGTTAAAGGGGGAGGTCTATGTTCAGCAGTGGACGTCTTCTGGCTGATGATGATGATGATGATGAGTTCACACTTCAGATGTAGTCCCATATAAATTTTATCGAAATTAATTTAGCGCTTATTGAAAAAAACCAACAAAAACCAAAAATATATACGCAGATGATGGTTTGTGGGAACCACACACAGCAAAAGTTTTTATAAAAATTTTCAATCTCTGTTTTAACTATAATTTTTTTTTTTTTTTAATTTGTTGTGTAGGTATTTGGACTGTAGTTTGTAATGTAATGTTAGTTTGACGTCGTTTTTTTTTCTCTTTTCAAAAATTATTTTATTTTGTCCTTTTTTAACGTTTAAGCTTCTTTAGATACGTTAGCACCCGTCACGCCATCTTACCATATCTGCATTGTTTTCTGATCTGAGGAGGTAGCTTATGCCCTCGATTAACACATTTTTTATTCGGAGAAATGTACGGTTCCTTAAGGAATCTACGCGGGTGAAGCCGCGAGGCGTAGCTAGTTGTTCACTAATACTACTAGTTTATATATCTCTATGCAATTTTTTTTGTTGCTGAGTGAAAGAGACCTAAGTAATGGAGAGAGCTATAATCGGAGTTCCTTTGCGCGATAGAATCCGAAACGTGGATATTCGCCAAAGAACCTGAATCACTATTCACAGCCATTAAAATTTGCAAGTTGAAGTGGCAATGGGCAGGCCACATCGCTCGAAGAACCGATAACCGATGGGGAAGAAAGTTTCTTCAGTGAAGACCACGATTTGGGAGACGCAGCGTAGGGAGGCCTCCCACTAGATGAACCGACGACATCGTGAGAGACGCGGGCATCCAGTGGATGCAGATGGCAGGCAGTTGTTCAGTGTGGAGGTCGGGGAAGTCTATGTTCAGCAGTGGACGTCTTCTAGCTGATGATGTTGAGTGAAAGAGGAACAAACAAACATTTTTTGATTGTTCACAATATGACTGTTACATTTGTCCATAATAATTATGCCATACATGTCACGTACGTTACGTCATACAAGGTGTCACGGCACAGTCCGCACGAAACGGAACCGCGGCCCATAGCAACTGCATCAGAAACAAAATAACAATCGGTTAGTAATAAAGTAAAAAAGCATAATAATAACGCATAATTACGTGAAAGCAAAGCGCGTGCCGTGCAATAAAAGCTTGGGGAAGCGACAGCTGCGCCCGACGCGCATCTGTCGGGCAGCCCTAGCACGCACACACGTGACCCGTGTACACGCACGTTAGGGTTGACACATGTTTTTATTACCATGCTAAGTAAAATCTATACAGGCCATTTTACAGCCGAAAATGTGTACCTATCTCTTCTCTACATAGTATAAATTGAAGTCGCTTTCCGCGTCTGTCTGTCTGTCTGTATGGCCGCTAACTCCTCCTAAACCACGCAACGGATTTTGATGCGGTTTTCACCATCAGTTAGATACATTTTCAAGGAAGGTTTATATATATATAACTAGCGACATGCCCCGGCTTTGCACGTAAATTACACCCGTGCGAAGCCAGGCGGGCGGGTCGCTAGTATTGTATAATTGTGTCATTTTAATTTGTGATTTTTATCCTGTAAATGACGTCGTCAAGTGTATATTAGTTATACCTAAGACCCGAAATAAATGAATTGAGTTGAATATAGTAATTATCTATTTAAAAACCATAATTATCTATTCAAATAAGTAGGCGCTAGAACAAATTTATTGATATTGCCGAATCAACTGGCGCTCGAACAAAATGATTATCGGTTAACAAACACTACGTAAGTACGTATGTCAGTGCGAATTTACAATAATTATTGATTTAAAAAACCGACTTCAAAATTAGTTAATACTTAATACACAGTTTTGTTTACTTGTATGACATGTTTTCTCCAGTTATATTAATTTATTAAAGCTAAATTAGTAATTAATAGCTAATTTAGTAAAGGAGGGAAACGCTGGATGCAGGCCGCTTCCAACCGGCCTTTTGGGAGATCGATGGGGGAGGCCTATGTCCAGCAGTGGACGTCCTACGGCTTAAACGATGATGATGATATTAATTTAAAAACCATGAAATTTCTACGGGATTAATCTGAAAGTAAATAATAATATATACTTTTAAATAAAAAAAATCTAAATCTTTTTTATAAAGGACGGAGTTATGAGGTAGCAATAAAACGACAACCGTATTGAGAACCCCTCCTTTTGTTGAAGTTGGTTAAAATTTAGTTTATTATTATTATTATTGCGTATAAATCCACGTTTAACCACCAACTCGCTTGTTGGTTAGCGACGGTGTGGTTGAAAATGAAGTAGGCTACGAGTACATATTTACTCCTTCCCACCACCTCATCATCATCATCAGCCAGAAGACGTCCACTGCTGAACATAGGTCTCCCCCTTTAACCTCCACACTGAACGACAGCCTGCCTTTTGCATCCACTGGATGCCAGCGACTCTCACTATGTCGTCGGTCCATCTAGTGGGAGGCCTACCTACGCTGCGTCTTCCGGTTCGTGGTCTCCACTCAAGAACCTTTCTTCCCCATATTGGATCTTTGGTTCACTTCCCCTTAGGCGGGACCCACCACCCACCACCTATTATAGTTAAATTATGCTTTTAAATTTACTATTTTTACTCTAAAATAAAAAAAATCCTTGCGTCATGTTCATATGATATGATAAATATCTGTTATTATCTAATCCGTGGTCAACGATGCTGGTATTTCAACTAGTTATTTTTCTGTATAATTCTTAAATTTTGTTGTATACTGTTTGCTGATCCTTAAATAAAAAAAAAATAAAAAAAAATTGACAGCCCTAGCGGATGCTCGTTACGCACACTTACACGCACGCACCTCTGCATAGGTGTGCGTCAGGGTGTTGCCCCATTGTGCGACAGTCACTGCTTTAGGGTTGGGCCCGATAACATTTTGTTTTTACTTGTTGAATGTTTTTGATGGATGAACGAGAATGATGGATTGAACCCCTTTTAGACCTGGCGTTCGATTGTAGAGGTAATAGATTTCACGATTCCGCTTTTGTTTGCTTCACGTGATTGTTTGAGCGTGAATTTTTCATAAACATTTTCATAGAAAAATCTCGTACTGCTCAATTAGCACGAACTTTAGACACTGTCTAGCAAAATACTCTTTTGGTTATTTTTGTTAACATTTTTAATGATGAGTTTAGTTTTCTTTTTTCGACGTGAAAAAATATTTCGCTCGATTTCCGTCTAAATTAGGCGCTCTTGTTTAGATGATCCCCGTTCAAAAACAGGATCAGGGGTTGGAAAAAACAACAAACACTCAATTTATTCTGTCCCTTTAATCAAGCATCACTGGCGTGGAATTAGCGGAAAATGCGTGACAGCCAAATCCCTTTGGGGCCATGTTGGATCCAAAACCGTGCCGTGCCAGGTTTTTCCTGGTTACATTTGCATAATGACAGTTTAAATCCCTCCAGTAACTATAACAAATACATGCCTATAAACCAGTATATTTTTATAAGTCACGAAAAATAACATATTCTTGTCGAAATATTTTTTCAAATAAATTTTACGTTCGTTCTAAATGGTCAACTACTTACGAAACTAAAACTATCGATAATTTAGACTACTATACATTAAAGTTTACATCACTAGCGTAACATGCGAGTATAATCAATTTTAATTTTGAGTCCTATGATACCACTGCATTGATGGGAACCAACTCCCTAATAAAATAGTTAAAATTGAATCAGTTATTTAAGTCATAATTTTGTTACACAACTATTTACGAGGTAAATAACACAAGACTATTGTGACGAATTTTATCTGTACTTTTTTAATTTAAAATGAATTAATTTTATGTTCAATATATTTATATCGTTTATTAAATGTTTTGTGTATTTTCATTATTTTTATTTATTATCATTAAATAAATAAAATATACAAATATACACAAAAATATAACATACGTGTGTGAGCAATTCTGCCGTCCGATTACTAAAAGGCCGTTAAGTGACATTGCCGCAGCGTCTCGTAACGGTTTTTTAGTAATCGGACGGCAGAATTTTAATGTCAAGTACTAGATCTGGATACAGGCAGACAAAGAAAATTTGGCCGATGATTACGCTGTTTGGAAAGAAGTGGGTAAGAGTCATGGACCAACAAATACCATACATATCATCAGCCCGTACGTCCACTGCTGAACAAAGGCCACCCTCCTAGAGAGGGGTGTTGCCATAATCCCCACACTCACTCAAAGCACGCAACTTTTACCATGCTTCGATGTAATTTACTCAGTTATTCGTTACACAATACATTATTAAAAGCAAAAAAACCATCTATATTTTTACACGTTCTGCATAATCGTATAACTCACATCACTATCTTTACTGAATGACATAACGCAGTATGTGTCCATTTTTATTGCCGTCTAGTACTGGCAAGCTACTCTTACCTGTTCTGTGGCACTGGATCGATTCAAACCGACTCGCTGACAAGTCTCTGTGCAATTCAATCAGTTAATGTGCCTCGTACATGGGTTTTGGTTTTACAACAGGCTATATCAGGTTTTAAAGCTGTCTGTATGATGGCTGGCTGTAAGGTTTATTAGATGGCGCAAAAAAGAATCGACGTCGGTACCTTGCATTGTTTTTTCTCAAATTAAATGTAATTTAATTTTACACTGTATTCAAAAACTTGCACATATTTTATTAATGTGAAATCGTATGTGTTTTGTTCTGCCTCCGTATAACCGCTTCCTGGATTAGGTAAATGAAACTTAGTGTGGGATATTTCCGTACAAAATTAAATAATTTATTCAGCTAGATTATTATGTAGACTACTTTTTATACCGGAAAATTAACTTACAACTTCAAATAGGAGGAGGTTATCAATTCGACCTGATTTTTACGCCATACGTGGCAAACCAGCAGACGGACTGCCTGATGGTAAGCAGTCACCGTCGCCTATGGATACTTGTAACACCAAAGGCATCACAACTACGTTGCCGACCCTTTAAGGCGAGGTTTTCCCACTTTTAAGCAACGCTTATTACTACAGATGATCATAATCCTTGGTTTATTGTATTAAAGTCGCATTTAGTGGAGCAAAACCATGGCGCTTACACACAGTTGTGCGTTTCGCTTCTTCTATTTTTGGGGTTTTTCTCATATTTTTCGAAAAGTATAGCTGTAATGTAAAATGTACCTCACCGGTTTCCTTCATAATTATGAAATCTATATATCAAGATATCGCAGACATATATTTAATAAATAGGTAATAGAATGAATAAAAAAAACAGGGATAAAAGCGCAAATCAGTGCTACTTTGATATATTTTTTCTATCGAGGTAAATGTGCTTAATCGTGTTTCGGTCTCATGGGTTTCCTAGATAAAACATTAAATTTTGTTATGACACCATTTTTATAATTTTAAGCTAACCATGGAGGTATGTACCTACACTTAAACTAGAATTACCATATTTCCTAGAAGTCGGAAAAGAGCGTCTTAAGAATCTATTAACTCGCCATTTGAAGAACCCCATGTTGTTGTAGCTTTTCGGAGACACCGCGGAAGGTTCCACATTTTACAGTGCCGTGAATTTTAAGTTTTTTTTTTGAGGTCTGTTTCATTCTGAGCCCAAACTAGATTCTAATCCTGAATATGTCAGCTTCTAGCTTTAAAGTTTCCTGTAAAAGTTGTAAAAAACCTTCATATCACCGTCGTTTTATTCTTTAAGACGCTCTTTTCCGACTTTTAGCAATTATGGTCATTGTAGTTTAAGTGTGCATACCTCCATGGTTAGCCTAAAATTATAAAAATGATGTCATAACAAAATTTAATGTTTTATCTAGGAAACCCATGAGACCGAAACACGATTAAGCACATTTCGCTCGATAGGAAAAATATATCAAATTAGCACTGATTTGCGCTTTTATCCCTGTTTTTTTGGATTCATTCAATTACCTATTTATTAAATTAAGTCTGCGATATCTTGATATATAGATTTCATAATTATGAAGGAAACCGGTGAGGTACATTTTACATTACAGCTATACTTTTCGAAAAATACGAGATTAACCCCAAAAATAGAAGTAGCAAAACGCACGACTGTGTGTAAGCGCCATGGTTTTGCTCCGCTAAATGCGACTTTAATACAATAAACTTAGGATTATGGTCATCTGTAGTAATAAGCGTTGCTTAAAAGTGGGAAAACCTTGCCTTAAGCGATAGAAATCTCACTATTTCAGTGATCTTTCATAAAAATACGTTTTACGTGCATTTTACGAGTGCACAGGGTGTTTCGTTTAACGTAATTCGAGATTTGAATAAGAATACGATGTTATATAACTTTTGGCGCGGATACCGTAAATATTTAAGGTGTAGGTACACACTGTAGGAATTTATATAGAGCTGTTATTACGGTTCAAAGTTTTAATATGAGACATTCTGGTGTTGCTCGCTCTCAGTTATAAGTGCAATTCTTGTTGCTGCTAGTATTTTTATTTGTTTGTTTATTGGTGTTCTCAAAAATTTCGCTTCACCCTGTTTATGAGAGTCAGCTCGGGTAGACGTTGCCAGAGGAAATGTTTGGTTTTCCCCAAGAGGGCCATTAGTGTAAGACATCGCCTCCATATCTGATTGAATTAATTGTATTCCCTAACTAGCCGCGCCACGCGGTTTCACTAGCGTAGACATTCTTGATTTTTTTAATACATACTTAAATTGATATTAATACCCATACCATATATAGAACAAACACAAATACATGAATGTCCGTCCTAGGTGGGAATCGAATGCAAGCGCAGAAGGCAGGTTCACTACCAACTGGACCAACGGGGCTCTCAATAGGCATGTGTCCTACTGCTTAATTTATCTTCTCTTATCTCTATCTCTTCTCTACATAGTATAAATTGAAGTCGCTTTCCGCGTCTGTCTGTCTGTCTGTGTGTCTGTATGGCCGTTAACTCCTCCTAAACCACGTAACGGATTTTGATGCGGTTTTCACCATCAGTTAGATACATTTTCAAGGAAGGTTTATATATATAACTAGCGACCCGCCCCGGCTTCGCAAGTAAATTACACCCGTGCGAAGCCGGGCGGCTGTTCGCTAGTGATATAGTAAAAAAAATAGTCTCTCTACATAGTATAAATTGAAGTCGCTTTCCGCGTCTGTCTGTCTGTGTCTGTATGGCCGCTAATTCCTCCTAAACCACGCAACGGATATTGATGCGGTTTTCAGCATCAGTTAGATACATTTTCAAGGAAGATTTATATATATAACTAGCGACCCGTCCCGGCTTCGGCGGGCCCGGGCGGGCGGTTCGCTAGTGATATAATAAATAAAATAGTCATCGGCATGATGACTATTTTTTTTATTATATTGGATCTTTTAAGCCGCCATCTCTCCATGTAGCAGGGCAATGAGCGACCTCATGTCCCGCTGAGAGCGATTAGCTGCATTGCGACAGTATAACTTTCTGTCACGCGACACAACTTCTTACCACATTGAAGTGACAAATTACTTCAAATTATTCTACTAAAGTAAATTAATCACGATGAAAAAGTTTAACTATTCATTAGAACAGTTTAGCTGTGTGTTATTCAAATCAAATCTACTAATATGACTTTATTTCTAGAAATTACGATGATACTGGGTTAAGCGGAAAGGGTGTACTAAGGGTGTAAACTTAGCTCCTTGACCAACAATATGATAATTTTGATGACTATGTTAAACTGCATGAAATATTAATGGATTCATGCATAAATATTTCAGGTAGCTGCGTCAATAAATAATACACAATACATATTGACATCCTACTAATATTGTAAACGCGAAAGTTTGTATGTATAGATGTATGGATGTTTGTTCCTCTTTCACGCAGCAACGGAACAACGGATCGACCTGATTTTTTGCATGGGTATAGTTCAAGAGCCAGAGAGTGACACAGGCTACTTTTCATCATCATCGTTACCATTTTTCATCACTACACGCGAGAAACCGCGGGGTACAGCTAGTATTGTTATGCATGGTTGCTCATAATATTTTAAATTGAATAATTTTTTATTTAATTTAATAATATATAATATTATTATTATTAAAATATATATTGTTTATACGTTTATATACATCGTAGTAGAAAGTGTAGTGGAGAAGTTTGACTTGTAACTATGGAGTTATTAATAAAGAATTGTATCTATTGTATTGTAAGCCGAAAAGTGTCTTTAGTACGCTTCATTATGAACAACTTTTACTATGGAACCAACTTTGATATCGCAAAGAAAACGGTCATTCTCGACAAAATGTATGGAGCATCTGATATTTCTTTCTCGATTTCAGGGTTAGTCCCATAGTAATAGTTGCTCATAATGATAAATACAACGGTCCCCTTTCGGCTTAGTACACACCTTGTAACCCTGTACGTTAGTGAGAAAGTTTATTTTTTTATAAATAATAGGCTTGCGTTTGACCGCCATCACGCCTGATGTTAAGCGATGATGCGGTCTACGTTGGAGCACGTTTGCCTAGATGAAACCGATTCACTCGTGATTTGAAGACACCCAGATTGTAACCATCGGGGAACACCCATTCAGGTAGCGCATTCCACAGACTAGCAGTTCGCACAATAAATGTGGAATCAAAGCGCTTCGTACGGGTTTTCGGAACATCAACTATAAAAAAAAAAAAAAAAAAAAAATATATAAATAAAATAAAATAAAGCGTGGATGATTTTTCGTGCCCGCTCTGGCAGTAAGATAGAAAAATGGGCAGGAAGGAATTAGATCGTGCAGATCCGATTTACACTCTCCGAAAGAAAATGCTTCATGGCCTAACCAGCGGAATCAAACGACCGTCATCTTAAAGCTACCGATTGGCAGAATAGGGTAAGGACACGACCACCCGAAAGTCACTCCAAAATTAAAAGGCCAATCAGAACAAAATACTGAAAAACAACACTAAGGTTGTTTCAACGAATCACAGGAAAGTTTTAACGGCTAACAGCTTTTCGCGGAATAACTGGAGTTAACGGAGTTAACGTAAAAACGCGATTCCGTTAACGACACACAGTTTAACCCTAGTTCTGCGGAAGTTCAAACGAAGTTTAGGGAACTAGTGCATAAAGTTGAGTTGTACTGATCTCTCTACACTTGCTAGGCAAAGTACTTGCGAAAGACGACTGCATTTTCGTATATTAGTACTTGGTAAAAAACAAAGATATTTAAAACTGGCGGAAAGTTACTGACAGCCCCAGGGCCCCGATTCTACTAAACAAATTGTTTTTAAATTTTAATTGTTTAATTAATTGTCTCAAAATTCAAAGTTTTTTTTTACTTATTTATAATATTAGGTGGTGGGGTATTTTTCTAGTATAAAAAATTAGAAACTGTCAATTTTGAGGCAATTATTAAAAAAATTAAATAATTACAATTTAAAAACAATTGGTTACGTAGAATCTAAATTCAAAATGAAAATCAGTGTTACCAGTGATGACATACGGCACTGAAACGTGGTCTCTCACTATGGGCCTCATAAGCAAGCTCAAAGTAGCAAAACGAGCTATGGAGAGGGCTATGCTCGGGGTTTCTCTACGAGATCGAATCCGAAATGAGGAGATCCGTAGACGAACGAAAGTCACCGATATAGCCCACCGGATTAGCAAGTTGAAGTGGCAGTGGGCAGGGCACATATCACGCAGAACAGATGGCCGATGGGGCTGAAAGGTTCTGGAATGGAGACCACGGACTGGTAAGCGCAGCGTAGGACGTCCACCCACAAGATGGACAGACGACCCAAAAGAGACCGCAGGGAAACGCTGGATGCAGGCCGCTTCCAAACGGCCCATTTGGAGATGGGGGAGGCCTTTTGTCCAGCAGTGGACGTCCTATGGCTGAAATGATGATGATGATGATGAAATGAAAACCACAAGTTCTGGTCACATTCGCAAAGTTTTTAAACATACAAACGAAGACTGTAGCAGGTAACGGATATACTTCAGTGAAGTATTTAAAAAATATATATTTTATTTACATTTTTTTTTTATAATGTTATTGCAGCTGTCACAGCAAATTAATGTTTGGACAGAGTATAGTCAGTAATAACTGTCAAAAGTCAACTAAAATGGACTAAACAAAAAGTTTGAAACCGATGTAACTTTCCCTACAAAAAACACCCCTACTTATAAATACTTAGTACGTATAGTGGTGCAACCACCATAAACAGTAGTACCATAAACCTTCCGCCCTATAACAATATCTTCAAGAGCACTTAGAGCTGGCTGTCAATTAAATAGAAATACGGTAGGGGGCAGCATGGGGCTGCGTAGAAACTGGCGATCAATCTGTGGGTTGCGTGGATACAATGATGGTGTACGGCTTACGTAGGGTAGAAAGGGTGCGAGAAATAACGGAAATGGCAGTCGCAAGAAATAAATACTCGAGCAATTTCTTTCCGCTCAGAATTCAGAGGTAGCTGCATTTCGTTGCATTTCATACTAAGTTGAGTCTTTTTAGGGTTCCGTACCTAAAAATAAAAAAACGGAACCCTTATAGGATCACTTTGTTGTCCATCTGTCCGTCTATCAAGACCATTTTTGTCAGGAACGCGTAAAGGTACCAAATTGAAATTTATATCAAACTAGCGACCCGCCCGCCACGCACGTAAATTACACCCGTGCGAAGCCGGGGCGAGTCGCTAGTTATATATATAAACCTTCCTTGAAAATGTATCTAGTTGATGGTGAAAACCGCATTAAAATCCGTTGCGTGGTTTAGGAGGAGTTAGCGGCCATACAGACATAAAGACAGACAGACAGTCGCGGAAAGCGACTTCAATTTATACTATGTAGAGATACTCGCAACTACGGTTTCTTTCAGCTATGAAAAAATCAAATTTGTAAGTCAACGCAATCAAGAGATATGACCGTTTATGTCGCATATTTTCGCATGTTTTGCGATTTCACAAGGGCATCAAAACCTATAGGGTACTTCCCGTTGACCTAGAATCATGTAATTTTGAAAATCTCATAGCACATATAAAGGAAATAAAACTGTTTTTACAATTTGAAGTTAGATTACAAACTTACATTTTGTAGTTAGTATGTAGTACCTTGTTGTGCACTACAAAGTTAAGTTTGTCTTTCAATATTTTGATTAAATTTTTTGTTCCTCGTGCTCTGTAGGTTCGAAATTTTCTCCTTTATTTTTTTCTTTAGTGATGAATTCCTTTAGCCAAACTTTTATAGACCAGAAAACCAATAAAATTGTATAAAGGATGAACCTGGACAAAGTCGAATGGCACTTACACGATTGGCTTTGTGATAGAACAAAGTTTGTAGGGGTTTTCAACAATGTATAGTCTGAAAGGTCAAATTCGTAATGTTTTTATTTTTTCAATTCATATTCGGGACATTTTTACACACACGGTCATCTGACCCCAAAGTAAGCAAAGCTTGTACTATGGCTGCCAAACACTGATATACCTACATACATACATATTTTTAATTACACTTAAAAAGATATTAACATCCAGCTAAAGAACGAACACAAATGTTCATCATTATCAATGTTTGTCCTAGGTGGGAATTGAACCCACGTCCCGGAGCACAGAAGGCAGGTTCACCACCTACCAAACAACCAACTGGACCAGCGAGGTAGTCAAATTGATGAATATACATCTCTACATAGTATAAATTAAAGTCGCTTTCCGCGTCTTTCTGTATGGCCGCTAACTCCTCCTAAACCACGCAACGGATTTTGATGCGGTTTTCACCATCAGTTAGATTCATTTTCACGGAAGGTTTATATATATAACTACCAACCCGCCCCGGATTCGCACGTAAATTACACCCGTGCGAAGACGGGCGGGCGGGTCGCTAGTTTAAAATAAGAATCCCTCTCTGAAGTCAGTTACAAATTAAATCTAATTGACAAAGGTCACATTTCTTACAATATATTTCTACTTGAAACGTAAATAATTGGTATTGGTACTCAGGGTCGAATTCAAACGTAAGGGGAACAACACACGTGGTTTTTACATCAAATCTCAATAAAAAAAAATATAGGCTTGCGTTTGGCCACCAACTCGCCTAATGTTAAGCGATGATGCGGTCTACGATGGAGCAAGATTGCCTAGAAGAAACCAATTCAGAAGACACACAGATTGTAACTATCGGGGAACACTCTTTCAGGCAGTGTAGTCCACAGACTAGCAGTTCGTACAATAAAAATGGAATCAAAGCTCTTCGTACGGGTTTTCGGAATATTAACCATAAAATTTACACCAAATGTGCTTCACACCACAATGAGAACAGCACAAGTGCTCTAAATCAATCGAGCCTTTCCCACCGCGGTATGAAACGCCAACGATTTTTTTACTGGGTCCCTTATCATGGGTATCGCTGATGATAATTAGATAATTTGATTTTTTTACTTATCTCATCACGCTCAAATGCAACAGTTACGAAATCGTTACGCATAAAAAAAATGCTAGTTCTGTGTAACTATGCAATTTATTCAAAGGTACAAAAATAGGTGGATAGAGTCCTCAAAGGTAGGCAACGCACCGCCAATGCCCCGAGTATTGTAGGTGTCCATAGACGACGGTGACTACTTACCATCAGGTGGCCCGTCGCTTGTTTGTCTACTATTATATTAAAAAAAAAAAAAAAAAAACACGAATTAAGCCTATATCAGCCTTTGTAAAAATGAGACATTTTAGCCCAGCTTAGCTACTCAACTTTAGTAAGTCCTGTCCTAAATCGACACACGATGCAGTTTAAATATCGTCGATCTACGACGCTGAAACCATCGTCTGTTTCAGCCCTTACAAAGAAGACCGATCCTCCATTTTCTATACGAGTAATTCCTTGCCTTTTTCACTGTTTTCTTCTGTTATTTGTTCAGCCATTTTGGCGTCTGTGGTTTCGACTTTTCTCTTTTATCTAAACTAAATAATTCCTTTTGGCCAGATGGGTAAGTTGTATTTGGAATTGTTTACGTTCTTTATTTGCTTTATTGATTTGCTGATGTTTTAGGAGTTTGTACGGCTTTTCATTTGTATTAGAACTTTTTCAATACTTATTATTTGGTTTTCAAGGTTTTCCAGTTTGTGTTCCTATTCAGAAAGTTCATTTTAATTATTTTCGGCGACAAAATAACAATAAGAATCTGAAAAGCTGCTTTGACATTGCACTTTTTCTACCCTTTTACCCGACTAGACGTCTATTCCGTCCGCAGCTCTCTCGCTCGCGCAATTTAACATTATTTACCTATCTAATATAAAAGCGAAACTCATCTACTCACTCACTCACTCACTCACTCATCAAGAAATCTCGTAAACTACTTGACTGAAATTTGGCAGGTAGATTCCTTAATAGGGTGTAGAGTTCCGCTAAGAAAGGATTTTGCGGAAGGCCTGAATCAAGGGGGGCAAAAGGGGGTTGAAATATTATATGAAAGTCTACGCGTACGAAGTCGCGGGCAACAGCTAGCTTGATATATATAAAAGCTGAGTGTGAAATTGCAAAAAGTGCCAAAACCGAGTTTTGCTGACTATAAAATATTTTTTTACGATATCTTTTAATTTGGTGAACTAACATTGTAATAAGCAAAATACACTTGTTACCATTTTACTCCGTCGAATTAAAATATGTATATTAAATAGAAGATGTCATTGTTTGTAATGTTATGACAGACAGCATAACTTGGTTTTGTCACTTTGAGAGAGTTGCAGACGGTAACAGTTAATGTTTTTCAATTGTTTGTTTGTCTGAATTACTTTCTGAAGCTTTTACGGCTAGATAGATTTTAAAGTACGGTATTTTGTTAAATCCACAGAGAAGAGAAGTAAGTAGAACAAAAATGAGAAGGAAAATCTATTACCAGGCATTACGAGTGAACCTTGATTGAACATTCTTATTTAGATCAACACGTCGAACCCCGCATCACAGTTGCTAACTGATTTCGAATGACTGACGTTTTGTTTATACGGGTGCAAGTTACTGGCTACACCAAATTTCTTACAAAAATGCCTTGACAGCCGTTCTAATTTAAACAATTTCTTTTTCTTTTCTGTGGTTAAAAATGTCATTCATGTTCAATGAAATGCATGTAACTCATATATTTTTCGCGATTTCAGTGTTAGTTCTATAGTAAAAGTTGTTCATAATGATGAGAACAGTTACCTCCTTTGGGCTTAGTACCAATGTTCCGTGTAGGGTTGCCACCCGTACTTTATAATAAAGTATTGTACTCTATTTTGGCCTAACGTACTTTATACTTTATGAGGGCAGTAAAGTACGTAAAAATACTTTATTTGTACCTGTTTTTTTTTTAAATGGACTTTTATTTTTTACATGTATCAGAACGGTCTGCTTTGGAACGTAACCTAAATCGTCAATGTCAATATCATGTCATATCAACTTGTAATTTTTTCCGCTACTGTTGTTTTTATTTTCACGTCTTGTTTGAGTTTGTGTTGTAACAAATATTTGTTGAATGTTGCTAGAAGCAACAAAAAATATGTATGGGAGAGAAATAGTTTGGTAAATAAATAGTGGTACTTTATTTTCAGATGTTGTACTTTTTTTTAGCCTAAAAAATTTAATATACTCTATTTGCTTTAAAAAAAGGTGGCAACCCTAGTTCCGTGTCCTGTATTTTTTCTGTGTTCTCATTGAACGTTTTTCTACGCCAATATTTTCCAATTGTTCCATCCCCAACAATTCGTATGTCCCAGCCAATTAAAAACGAACGTACGCTGCAGAATTCCATTTTAATTACCGATACAAAACTCTCCGAAACTGGACTAATCTGAGCTCAACCATATCACTTCATTCTAACCCTAAAGTAAACCATACAGGGTGTATTTTCAGTTGGACGGAACTCGGGTTAAGTGTTAAGTTTTGACAGCGGTTACAAGCTTCAAAGTTGAAGTTTTAATATTTAATGGACAAAATGGTTGGTTTCACCGGACTAATGAATTGATGTTTGTTGGTAAACAATGGAGCTTGATTTATGACGTGAAAGCTTTTCGGTAGGTAGTCGCTTTGCTTTGATTTCCGATTTGTTTACTTTGTGATTTTAGATCTTTGCTATTTACTATTGAAAGTTGGAATAAAGGTATAACCTTTGGTATAACTATCACGAACGTGATATCAAAGACCTTCGGTCAGAAAGATAGGCACAGCAAATAGGCTTTCAAATTCAAATTTCTTTGTGTTTTTTCTTCTTCAATTTACATAGGTTTAGCTTTCCTTTTAAGTTTTGACGACCTGTATTAGGAGAGATAGCTCTTTCTTTGTTGCATAGTATTTCACTGATTTATATAAACATATATATAGTTATATAAAAAGTAGGTAGTCCTAATTAAAAGTGGGTAGTTTATCTGCGTGTTTGTGTCTATATCATGACCCCATTCTCTCTCTCTCTGAGAGAAGGCCTGTGTCCCATCAGTGGGAACTAGATAGACTGATAATAATGATGATGATGATTTAGATAAAGGCAGGGCTTTATTATTAATTCAATTTCAAAGTACTTATGTATTTTATTTTAACTCTAAAAATGACTACGACCTTAGGCATAACAGTTCGAAACAAAATTGTAATGCAATTTTCACATCAAAACTAAAGCAAATTAGTTCCTAAATTACCAAGCTGGAATGGTTTGTGTGCATGCAATCATTTTGATAATACCTTTTACTGGTATTTTTAGCATTAATTCCGCAGTATTAACAGTAACTCAATAAGATGTGATTTAAATATTATGTTTCGTTTTTTTTTTCATGTAGTAAAAATGTAGCTGTGAAAAACAGTTAAATAGAAACACAGAAATATAATGGGGCTGACCTGTGAAAACTTTATACAGACATAGTCATAGTCAAAGTAAGTAAGCTAGTCCAAGTCACGCATCAGTAAAAAGGCTTTTCTAGAGGCTTTTGTGGGAACAACATTAAAATATACGTTTCACTGCATTTTATCAGAAGCGTACACTCATGCTTGTTATCGATTATTTAATGGTTAATAATACAGGATTATTAATCATTAACACTAAAAAAATATGGAAAATAATACACCATGACATGGTCTTTCCAAGTTGGCGCCAAAATTCCTCCTATCATTACAAACAGCTCTAGCCTATCGCTAAATAATTTAAAAAAATACAATGACAAAGTAACGTTATCTATGCACATAACTTTTTAATTTCAAAATTCGAATACCACAATCGCATCGCGTGCTACTTTTCTGACACGAGGCTCTGGGCGGTTGTATTATTCAGCCAGAGTTAACGTTACATTGTTTCGAGTTTTCCATCACGCGAATCGGCGAAAATTATTCAAACAAGTCGTGTTAATTTCCTTTTTAGATTTACTTGCTCATTAATTCGACCTGGATAATTTCTTTATTAATTTCGTTGTATGAACTAGCGTCATGAAAGTTCAATAACACTGTATGAAGAATTTAGTTTTGTTCACGCAAAGAACGAAAATAAAATAAATAGAAACTATATTTTCTTTGTTTGCAAACTCCAAGAAACAATCGACTAACTAACAAAAGCAGCCATAATTCGATTTTCAAAAACTAGAAATGACACAAAAAGGTTAACCTTTTTTGGCTTAACTTGGTTTGTGCCAAATAATAAGGTAAGTCTATCAATGCCATAGACTAGGGCAGAGTTACTAAGGATCTCAACGCTTTATTAACAAACGCCGAATGAAAAATTAAAAGCCGCGACGTAGATACAAATTAAAGTGCGAGTGAGAGGGTACTATGAATTATAAATGAGGTGCGAGCGAGATGGCACTCTAACAGCCAATATCCGTTCGATCAGCTGTGCAGCGGAAACAGCTGGCCACTTGAGTGAGAGCGTCATTCGAGCTTTTTTCAGAGTTCCGTGACTTGAATAAAAAACGGATTTGTAGAACCACTTATATTTTATCGTGTTGGCACTACCTACACTACTTCTGTATTAAGCCAGTGTCAAGTATAGCCCTATATGAACCTATATGAACGGATCTTCACTTTAATTAATATTAAAAAAAAAATAAGTAGCAGAAACAGATTGTCATAAAATTACCTTCTAAGTTCTTTTAAGATAGTACAAAAAATATTGAAATACGTTTTTGTTGTAAATTAATTCGATGTGTCACTGATTTCGCGGCTGACGGACCGGCCGTCCAACCAACGGGAGAGAAAGAGTGAGAATATCATATTTCCCTCTCTTTCTCTCCCATTGGTCAGACGGCGGTTGAGGTCAGCCGCGTTCGAGCGTCTGTTACCACTATACCGACGGAACCCCGCATCTCCGCCATGTCCCTTGACCGTTATTTTATCAAACTAGCCATTTTTCCTCGCTGACAAATTTAAGGCAATATTTTTTATTTGCGAAAAAAATCGCGTCAGCTGATCGGCTTGTTAATTGATGAATGTTTTTGGAGCACCTTTGTCACCTGACACTGCGTCTATATATCAAAGTTTTAACGGCTTTTGTTGTGAAATGGCAATAGTTTGTGTTGCTCTGGCAATACCTAACTAATTAACGTAATAGCTCGAAACGTAGCTAAATTCTCAGCGAACTAAAAAGAGATAATCTTTGGACAAAGTAAGCACGTGCGGGCTGACCGCCGAAGGTTTATAGTCTACTATTGGTCCGCCCCGGCTCCTCACGGGTATAGTTATATAGCCTATTAAAATAGCCTATCTTAATCAGTGATAACGTAGCATTCAAATGGTGAGAGAATTTTTTAAATCGGTCCAGTACTTTTTGAGCCAATTCGTTACAAACATACTTACATACAAATCTTTCCTCTTTATAATATTGTATAGATGTACGTGTAGAAGGTTTTTGTAAAACGTTAATTTCTCACAATGTCATTTTCTTCAAACGTCATTCTCGCAGAATGTCATATAAGCATTTTTTTCTCTGGCGAGAGCACGGTTATGTAATTAATAGTAAAATAAAAAAAACGTTTCGATCCACTTCTCAGAGCGCTACCGTGTTTCAGGTGGTATGTTAAACTGTATGTCCCAACGTACGTCCCGCGAACAAACCAAGCATCAGACGTTTCACTCAGTTTTTGGAGTGGCATTTACAACTGAGCGCTACCGTAGTTCGGATACACACGTTACAAGTTTCGTCTCGTTATATTAATGTCCACACTCAAGCACGTTCACGAACCATTAATAATAATCAACCATTATAAAATAATAATCAACCATTATAACATATTGAAATTAAACACTTTCATGGGATTTTATCTCGTGTATTTATCTATATAACTTTATACTATTGCTTACGTTTCAACTCTTTGCAGTGTACGTGGTCACTAAAAAAGTTTAATTTCAATTTGTAATAATCGCGAAACCTTAACAAATCATTGAGTTTATTTCACGTTGCTCTGATGCCGGCGTCGCGGTTTTACCATCGCACTAGCTGCCACCGCCTGAAGGCTCATCCACACTTCATAGATCGGTGGAAATCGCACACTGTGCGATTCACACGATCATCCTTGCCTCGTACCTGCAAAATGTAGAATGGGCTACCTTCCACGGTGTTTCCGAGAAGCTACAACATGGGTTTGTTCAAAAGAATAATAGAGTTCTTAAGGGTCGGCAACGTATTTGTGCCGCCTCTGGTGTTACAAGTATCCATAGGCGACGGTGACTGCTTACCATCAGGCAGCCCGTCTGCTTGTTTGCCACCTATGGCATAAAAAAAAACTGCACATTGGCGCTTCCTTTCGATACTTTGATAAGTCATTGTCACGTCTACCAATTATATTCAAAAACAGTTTCGCTCAACGATTAGTTCGGAACAAATGCGATCAACCGCCGTTACTGCCATCTGTTGACGCCGAACAAAAGTAATCATACGGAACTCTCGTTATACACTCGCAACTCCCCCTGAACTAGAAACGAATGACACGTTCGAATTTCAGAATAACTCAAAATTTGAATGCTTCTTTGAAAATTCAAACTAAAATGTTAAGTTTGAATTTGGAACTAGAACTCATTTGTGCGAAGTTCAAAAGCTGGAAAGTTTGCTGCAAAGAGCAAATATAGCGCAAGATTTTCGTACGAAATAAACTAAATAAAATAACGAACTATTCAACCGACTTGAAAAATGCATTGAAACGATTCTTAATTTAACCGTATTTTTTGTGTGAATGTGACGCGATATCTTCGCCAAATCTAAACTAATTTTATTGTTTTTTTTTTTTATTGGATAGGCTAATAACAAAAATTTTATTTATATATTTGGGCTATAATCCCGAGAGTTGTCCTTAAAAATATTCCATTTCTAAGGGTGAAAAATCTGGGGATGAATCCCGTTTATTGGATTTCACCTACTACCTTTGAACTCTGTTTTAATTTTTTGAACTTTTTAAAAAATCCTAATTGTAACACGATCCCCAAATAAAACCGAAGTTTTAAATTCTCTTTAAATTATAACTCAGTCACCCTAATCAGATCTCGTTGCATATTCTAAACGAAATCTCCAAAAAATCGTCTCCTTAATTTAGTCTGTTTGGCTTAATTAAGGCTAATATTACTCGAGACTCGGCGGGAATTTTAATTTTTAAGTTTGCCCGGGACGGAGGAGATTTTTGATGTTGGCAACCTTGGTTTGGACCTTGATTCGTTGCACACTTTGAATACTGGCGATTTAATATTTTTAAGGTAGGCAACGTATTTGTGATGCCTCTGGTGTTACAGGAATCCATAGGCGACGGTGACTTCTTACCATCAGGTGGACAGTCTGCTTGTTTACTTATGGCATAAATAATAATTATTATGCGATGAATATAATTGGATCTGACATCCGAATGTCCAGTACCAATAATGGGCGAAATGAGCAAACACAAAAACACAAATAAAAGACAAACGCAATATTTACCTCATTGTCAGAATTTCGGTTGTTTTTGCTGGACTCGGTTGCAGTTGAGTCGTATTTTTAACCGACTTTCAAAAGGAGGAGGTTCCTGTCTCCGACTGTATGTTTTTTTTAATGTATGTTACGCGATTACTCCGCCAATTTAGAATTGTTTTTGATGATTATTTTTTTGGTTGGTAGGTCATATCTCATAGGTGGTCCCCATAAATTTTATCGACATTGATTCAGCACTTTTTGAATAATCTACAAAAACATGACAATAAGCAACGAATTCAATGTACATTGTACAGTGCCACCAACTAAGCTGGAAAGGTGGGCAAAATTAGAACTACAGTTATTGAATTTCATACTTTGTTCTCCACTAGCGACGCTGTCAACTGAACAGCAAACATAGAGAAACTGTTCCTAGAACAGAACTTCAAAAAAAAACAAAGAAGTGTGTCCATGACGACCGGGCCCTGTTGTTTTTCGTTAAATTTTTCATGACCATGGATACAAAGTATTTCAGTCGTAATATTAAACAATATTTTCTACTTTTTAGTTTCAGTTTGTAAATGTAGGTAGTCGTCGTTTCTTATTTTCTTCTTCTAAAAATTATTATTTATTATCAATGTCAAAACACCTATTTTGTGACCATATTTCGAGAACTGCAAAGTTTTAAGTTATCTTACCAACTAAATAGACATATATAATATAAAAAAAAAGTTTAAACTCTCGCAATTTGAACACATGTTTTTAATGTTTATCGGGACTGCTGCGTTTGTTGCTTTAAGTCAGCTCGTGACCACGGCCATTGTAACATGGTCGAAACGTCGAGCGAAAGGTACCTATTTATACCTAAATAAAATAATGCGCGATGAGTCCTGATAAACATTTAAAACAGGTATATACATTACTTTAAGGTAATTAGTTATGAAAACACGCTACATATTTTTTCATACAAATCTTTGTCTACCTGCTTTTATTCATGAAATGTTCATTTATTTTCAGGTAAGTATCCAGACCGCTTCAGCCAGTTGCAGGCGGACAGGTGAAGGCGGAATGTCAATCAAAGTAAAAACAAAAAGGGTAATCGCTCACCATACGACCCTCGTCGACTCAAATCAAAGTATTTAAAATATGCGCCTTATATTTAATGAGTTTTAAAATTGTAGAAATACGCGTACATTTATTGAACTTTTTGTTTTTGATTTATGTTTAATAAATAAAATTCGTCTCTACAGCCGCAATTTGAAGCCACAAATATCGTGATACTTTATAATCTTTATATGTATGTGTACCTACCATGTTCTGACAAATAAATAATTTGAATTTTGAATTAGATAGTAGATTTTAATATATTTTTCCAAATATAAAAAAAAACTAAATTCTTGAAAGACGGGGTTGCAAAATATCTTTCAAATATAATTAGAGCATAAATATTACACAGTATATTACAGTTGGAAATACGTTTTTAGTGTCAAATCATATTTTTTTAATTAGATTTTTTTGTGAACTAACTTTTAATTTTTGTCAATAAAAAAACTCCAGTTATATGATTATGAACGGGATATTTACCGTGGTAAGGTTGTTGATGGAGAAAACTAGTACTATAGTACTTCAGATTTTAAAACATGTTAAAATTTATTTGCGAGATATTACCGTTGTGGTGGGTATTATTACAATAAATTAATCGACGTAAAGTTCATATGTATACCAAAGCCCTGATTTGAGTCAAAGTTGAGTCTATTTGGTGTGCGATGACCTCTAAAACGCCACGTCAATCAACCCGGTAAAAACATACAAACATACTTACAGCGAAGTCGTAACTTTCTGTTGGTTTTGCTTACATAAATAACCGAGTAAAAAGCTGAAACGTACCTGTTCCGGTTTCTATTTACCTGACATGTATTTTATGGCTTGCAAGTGCCTTGACCGAATTAAGTAAATAAAAAAAACCTACTCAATTGTATCACATAGTATTTCTGAGCTACAAGCACACATTAAAAAATCAACTTAGGAACTAAATAGGCTGTCAAAATTATAGCCCTCTCGTTGTTGTCTAGTAATTATTGATAGTCTAAACAATAACAAACATTCTACATTTAAAGGAGAATATAAGGTATATTCGCAGTCTGTTAATTCTTTTTTTTTATGCCATAGGTGGCAAACAAGCAGACGGGCTGCCTGATGGTAAGCAGTGACCGTCGCCTATGGATACTTGTAACACCACAAATAATCATCACAAACACGTTGCCGACCCTTTAGAACTCGATTAACTCGCCTTTTGAAGAACCCCATGTTGTAGCTTCTCGGAAACACCGTAGAAGGTAGCTCGTTCCACATTTTGCAGGTATGAGGCAAGAAGGATCGTGTGAATCGCACAGTGTGCGATTTCCACTGATCTTTGATGTGTGGATGAGCCTTCAGGCGGTGGCGGCTAGTGCGATGGTAAAACCGCGACGCCGGCATCAGATCAAACAGTTCTTCAGAACACTCCCCATGCCAGTCTTAACTTGCCAGCGCCTTCCACAGAATTCATGCCAGTCTAAACAAATAATTTGACACAGTCTACATTTAAAAGAGAATATAGGGTATATTCGTAGTCTGGTAATTCATGAGTCTAAAAAGGTAATTTGACAGTCTACGTTTAAAGGATAATGTAGATTATATTCGTAATAAGTGAATTCATGTCAGTCTAAGCAAATATTTTGTCACAGTCATTTAAAGGAGAGTATAGGGTATATACGTAGTCTGGTAATTCATGAGTCTAAATAAGTAATACGAGAGTCTATATTTAAAGGAGTATACAAAGTATATTTAATGTTCAATCATCATCCTTAATTAAGAAAACAAATACAATAAGATATCTAATTACAAATCCAGTGCTTAAATATTATTTCGGTTACAAAATTACTTCAAAGTTAGTTTACAATTAAGCTCGTATATTTACGTTATCCAAATTTCTCGATCTCTAATTGGTTGATAAATATTCGGGATTGTCTCCAGATTGTCTCGGGTAAGATTTGTTACCTTGATAGTGGAGGTAATTTGGGGTAATTACCCGTATGGCAATTACCCGACATATCGCGTGGGCGCAAATATATTTTTGTAATCTAGACCTTCTAGGCACTTAGACAAAGTTAGTATGCTCGGTTAGTGTTAGTAAATTAGTTAGCCATTCTAAATTGACTGCCAGGAAATAAAAATGCAAAATGTAGTATGAGCTACCTTCCGCGGTATTTCCGAGAAGATACAACATGGTGTTCTTCTAAATGCAAATTAATAGGTAATGCCGCCAGCATGCTGGGTACGCTGCCAACTGGTAGTGTGCTTGAGCATTTGGATTGTCTTTAGACCTTCACCGGTCTATAGGCAGTCTAACTGTATTTGTAGTTTTAGCTTGTATTTGTTTAGTTAATAAAGGCACTTGCCCAGAAAAAAATTTATTAAAAAAAAAAAATGGTCGGCAACGTAGTTGTGATGCCTCGGGTGTTACAAGTATCCATAGGCGACGGTGACTGCTTACCATGCAGGCAGGCCGAATGCTTGTTTGCCAATAATGCCAAAAAAAAAATTGACCACAGTACATCTCCAACGCCTATATCCGTTACACAGTTAAAGATAACAGCGTGAAATTCACGTCGCCAATTCACGTTGCCGCGTGACGTTATCCTTACCGTAACAGGGTACGGGTGGCAATAATTGTCTTAATTAATATGACATGAGTAATGGAGATTATGTGCTAGAATTTAGGAGGAAATGCGGCCTTAAATGTAAGATATGTACCTACATTAAAGTTATGTAAAGCAATAAATGACTCATCATCATCATAGGCAGCCTTTTAACAGTCCACTGCTGGACTTTTAGCCTACCCCCGAAGGGTGATTGGTCCATATCCACCACGCTGGCCCAGTGCGGACTGGTGGATTCACATACGCCATTAAATTCCTTCTCCGTACATATGCAGGTTTCCTCACGATGTTTTCCTTCACCGAAAAGCCAGTGGTATGAAAATCCGTACATAAGCTCCAAAGAGCTCATTGGTACGGGCCCGGGGTTTAAACCCGCGACCTCACGCTTTCAAGTCTAGCGGTCTCCCAAATGGGCTACCACGGCCTACAATAAATGACTGAGGTAAGCTAAATCCGATAGAATGGGGAATAGCAAAAAGTACGCAAAGGAGCCTTGGGGGCCGATATTGATGAAAACTGTAACTGCATCATTGAATTTTTGAAAAATCTATATTCCCAGCCAGGAATCGAACCCGTTGATTTGAAAAAAAAATGCATTATAACACCTAATGCTAATAAGGCTCGAATTCTGGGAAGTAAATAAATAATAATAATAATAAATATTCGGGACATTTTTACACACACGGCCATCTGACCCCAAAACTAAGCAAAGCTTGTGATATGGCTGCCAGAGACTGATATACATACATATATATCTATACTAATATTATAGAGGAAAGATTTGATTGTTTGTTTGTTTGCATTGAATAGGCTCCGAAACTACTAAACCGATTTGAAAAATTCTTTCACTGTTGGGAAGCTACACTATCCCCGGGTGACATAGGCTATATTATATTTAAAAAAAAAATAGGAATCCTTACCAAAACTCCAATAATGTAACCCAAGGTGTAAAAAAATTTGATTTACACCCATGCCAAGCCGGGGTGCGTTGCTAGTTTTTAAATAAATACTTAAATAGATATTAACACCCAGATAGAGAACAAACACAAATGTTTGCCCTAGGTGGGAATCGAACCCACACCCCCAATAGCAGAAGGCAGGTTCACTACCAACTGAACCAACAGGCTAAGTAAGTAGTTTTATATTTATCGGGACTTATCACGTATTATTTAATTTAGGTAAAAATATGTACGTTTCGCTCGACGTTTCGACCATGTCACAATGGCCGTGGTCACGAGCTGTGTTCAAATCGCAAAAGTTTAAAAATTACTAAGTAAGTAGTGACATATTTTTTCATTTTCATTTTTCATTAATTTTCAGTTTGATTTAAAACGGCTAGATGAGCTACGCCACAGCTACATTTTCGTAGTGTCTGTAGCAAAACTACGCCGTAGACCTCGTAGCTCGCTACGTCACGGCTTCGGTCACATTTCATGAATGACGCGACATCGCGGTTTCAACTCGAAATTAGCTTGCAACTGTCTACATTACAAATTTGAACTTTATTTGTATGACGTAAGAGTCAAATTGGTCTGTGCAAAGGAAATGAGGAAGCAATTTAGGAGCAACTTAATTTTTGAAATGGGATTTATGTAGGATTAACTCACGCGTTCGAGTTTTAACTGAGATTAACTAACCGCGTGATCCTACTGTAATAAGATTATCGCTGAGTGATAACGATAAGAACGAAGCTCAGCCGCTTGTAAAATACAATCTAATTCTTACAACTTACTACTTGATCCGAACTCACACTTAACATCTAGTGAGCTATGGTTAAACGCCTAGGCTGTTGAAATAGTTTGACTTCCAAATTATCCCTTATTCCACCCTCCCCCTTTTACTACTGGACAAACGACTACTGTAGAAGGATTGTACTACATGTACTACATCTAGTGAGCTATGGTTAAACGCCTAGGCTGTTGAAATAGTTTGACTAACAAATTATCCCTTATTCCACCCTCCCCCTTTTAATACTGGACAAACGACTACTGTAGAAGGATTGTACTACATTTACTACATCTAGTGAGCTATGGTTAAACGCCTAGGCTGTTGAAATAGTTTGACTAACAAATTATCCCTTATTCCACCCTCCCCCTTTTAATACTGGACAAACGACTACTGTAGAAGGATTGTACTACATTTACTACATCTAGTGAGCTATGGTTAAACGCCTAGGCTGTTGAAATAGTTTGACTAACAAATTATCCCTTATTCTACCCTCCCCCTTTTGATACTGGACAAACGACTACTGTAGAAGGATTGTACTACATGTACTACATCTAGTGAGCTATGGTTAAACGCCTAGGCTGTTGAAATAGTTTGACTAACAAATTATCCCTTATTCCACCCTCCCCCTTATACTACTGGACAAACGACTACTGTAGAAGGATTGTATAAATGCTGTCGATCAGTGTGGAGGTTAAAGGCGGAGGCCTATGTTTAGCAGTGGACATCTTCTCGCTCCTGATAATGATGATGAATGGAACTTGCCAGAACTCGAAGAAGGTTGAATCGAGGTATAGTTTTTTTCATTAAGCGGGTGAAGCCGTAGACAAGACCTAGCATAAATAAGGGCAAAGTCAAATAAACCTAATTTAATATTGAATGATGAGACATGAAACTTGAGAAATGCAAATCTTGAGCCGTGGAATTAATAATGTATGAGGCGGGATCGAAGGCGACGAAACGAAGCACAAATGTGACGTGTACATTTATTATGTATCTTGGAGACTTTATTATTTATCTTGGGAATTAATTATGTATTTTGAGAACTTAATTATATACCTTGGTGACTTTATTATGTATGTTAGGGACTTAATTATCTACCTTGGCGATATTAATTATGTATATTTTGTAATTTGGATAAATAAAATAAATAAATATTGAGTACTTAATAAATATACATAATTAAGTCTTAAATATACATAATTAAATCTTCAATATACATAATTAAGTCTTCAACATACATCATTAAGTCCTCAACATAAACAATTAAGTCCTGAACATAGATAATTAAGTCTTTAACATACATAATTAAGTTCTCAACATACATAATGAAGTCCTGAACATAGATAATCAAATCTTCAACATACATAATTAAGTCCTCAACATACATAATGAAGTCCTGAACATAGATAATTAAATCTTCAACATACATAATTAAGTCACCAAGATGCATATTTTTTTAATTAAGTCCTAAATATATAAATACATAATCAATATTCAACATACATAATTCAGTCCTCAACACACATAGACAATTTTTTTTTAATTGTACTTAATTATGTAATTATGTTAAGGACTTAATTATGTAAGTTAAGGACTTATTTATGTATGTTGACGACGTAATTATGTATCGTGGGGCCTTAATTATTAAGGAGACCTAATTACATATGTTGAAGACATGATTATATAAGTTAAGGACTTAATTGTACATGTAAATGTACTTTGGGGGACTATTTTGAATCTACAGTAAACAAAAAGAGTTTTTTACTGCTGTTAGTACGCCTGGACTTCGCGTTGACTCTGGGCGTTGGATCTATCTAAGCTCGTTGTTGTAGCGCCTGTCTATATAGGGTTGCCAACTATCGCTCCAACACAGTCCGACACTGGTATCACTCGCCAGTGATATCACTAAATTACGGCCCATGCCGGGAGCCGCTACAAACATGATTAGCTAGCACTCTCACTGTGTGAATCCTTCATTAATCATTCCTGTGACCCGCAGACCGCCACCGCTGGGAGACCGCTCGTATGTGCGGTCTAATATACCCTAGGGTTGACACGTTGTGTTTATCGAAACGCCTAGTATTATACTAGAGCTAGACGTAACAGCACTTCGGTATATTAACCTTATCTTTATTTTATTTTTTATTTTATTTTATTAATCAACACCAACATGATGTACGCCCTTACTTTATATGACGGAGACAAGGTACAAGACTTAAACTAAACGCCACCACAATTATAGGTGCAGACTACATGGTTATAAAAAGCGAGAGTTTATGGAATAGAAGTTAGTACATTATACATTAAGAATTCAATAAATTATTGACTGAGTACATTATACATTAAAAATTCAATAAATTTTTGACTGAATAAAGGAATCAAGAAAAAAGAGAAAATCATCACTTATTAAAACAGTTTGATAGTTTGCTACGAATAGATAGTTTGAACCTACCCACGCCACTAGCGAATAAGTCCACTACATCATCTCGGCAGAAAACATTAAACTCCCTGGCCAGTCTGTTAACAGGGGCATTTTTGCCCAGATTCGTTTTCCAGTTAGAGCAGCTCAGAAGCTTGTAACGCGATGGTCTAATCGACCTAGTTGGCGCAGAGAAGTTCAAAATAGCTAATAGTTCTTCTCTACATAGTATAAATTAAAATCGCTTTCCGCGTGTGTCTGTCTGTCTGTATGGCCGCTAACTCCTCCTAAACCACGCAACGGATTTTGATGCGGTTTTCACCATCAGTTAGATACATTTTCACGGAAGGTTTATATATATGGCTAGCCACCCGCCCCGGCTTCGCACGTAAATTACACCAGTGCGAAGCCGGGCGGGCGGGTCGCTAATATATTATAATAACCATGTCATCATCATCATCATTATTTCAGCCATAGGACGTCCACTGCTGGACATAGGTCTCCCGCATTGATCTCCAAAAGGGCCGGTTAGAAGCGGCCTGCATCCAGCGTTTCCCTGCGGTCTCTTTTAGGTCGTCTATCCATCTTGTGGGACGTCCTACGCTGCGCTCACCGGTCCTTGGTCTCCATTCCAGAACCTTTTGGCCCTATCAGCCATCTGTTCTGCGTGCTATGTGCCCTGCCCACTGCCACTTCAACTTACTAATCCGGTGGGCTATGTCGGTGACTTTCGTTCGTCTACGGGTCTCCTCATTTCGGATTCGATCTCGTAGAGTAACCCCGAGCATAGCCCTCTCCATAGATAGTTGTGCGACTTTGAGCTTGCTTATGAGGCCCATAGTGAGAGACCATGTTTCAGTGCTGTATGTCATCAGTGGTATCACACACTGGTCGAAGACTTTCGTCTTAAGGCACTAAGGTTTTTTTTTGATTAACCATGTAAGTTCATGTAAACATATGTTGGAAGTCGATTTTAACCTTTCTCTCGTATCGATTTGAAACTTTGCAAGTATGTGTGTGTGTGTGTGTGTGTGTGTGTGTGTGTGTGTGTGTGTGAGTGTGATGGCGCTACAGGGTGGATATTGTTGGAACTCTTCAATGGGTACTCAATGGCTACTAGTAAATCCCTAGTTAGCGATTTGTGACGAGATTCGGTGGGTAGTGGCACTCAATCACAGCAATAACAAAAAGCGTGTTTTTTTTAACTGCTGCGTCCGGTTGTCCTCCTCCACGATATCTTAGTTTATTGTTTATTTTTTTGCAATATACGATTTTATAGCTCTCATTACTTCTCAGAATTCGGCCCTTATTAGCGAATGGTGTAATGAAACAGTGTTTTTTTCCAAAATCATTGGTTTCCATTCCTGGCTAGGAATATTGATTATTCAAAAATCCGATGATGCAGTTTTAGTTTTTATCAAAATCAGGCCCGAGACTCCTTTGAGTACTTTTCGCTGAATCAAAACGCTTCCTCTACTTCACTAGAAACTCAAGCTTATTGTTGGGATGATGTCTAGTAATGATACGACAGCGACTGTGGCAACCCTGGCAAACATCTCCATTTGGGTGTGCCTCAAAAGGAATAATTAGTACTGTAAATTGTAATAGATTGGCCCATTGTGTTGCCAGTTGAAAGTTAATCGATAAGCATTGTATCACCTAAACAGTTATTTTCGGTGAACAAATGATGCGCTGTTGACCAAATAGTCAAACTGCTGATGCGGTGTTGTACAAATATTCAAATAGTTGATGCGGTATTGGAAACAGTTGAACAAATAGTTGATCAGCTGATGCTCTACTGGACAAATAGCTAATCAATTGTTAAACGAATTGTTGGTGGTAGGATAAAGTGCTGCATTATTCTAATTAGGAAATTCGAAATAGGCTTTGTTACTCAAATGTTCATCGAATTCGCTGCCTGAATGGGTTTTCCCCGTCAGTTACAATCTGGGTGTCTTCAAGTCGAGAGTGAATCGGTTTCTTCTAGGCAAGCGTGCTCCATCTTAGACCGCATAGTCGCTTAACATCAGGCGAGATGGCGGCCAAGCGCAGGCCTATCTAGTATTAAAAAAAATGCCGTTGCGCATTTTGATGAGTTGGGACGGTACACTTACTATTGACGAGTTGGTACGTTATAAACACAAATCATAATTGTAATAAGGCATAAAGTCCCTAGTTGTCCACGTACGGCTAAAATTGCACTCATGCAAAAAAGGGTATTTTGTATGGCTCCTGTAATATACTAAAATTATCAGACTTAAAATGCAAAACTTCAGTATTGAAATGTTTAAAAATTAACTTAACCTTATTAGCACAAAAATGCTACAGTAAAATTTTAGAATTCCTTAGTGATAATTGATATGAGATCGAGGCTAGGAGGCTAGGAGCTAATAGGAAAAATAAAATAATAATAACTAACATATTTAGTCAGTCGGCAATCGCCATTTTGCTAATTTGGCCGCGCGTGGCAGAATGAAAAAAACAGCCGGCTGCTGGTCGCTGTTCGCTCCTAGGGATATGTAGTAATGCGCTCTTTGGAGCTTATGTACGGTTTTTTTATACCACTGGCTTTTCGGTGAAGGAAAACATCGTGAGGAAACCTGCATACGTACGGAGAAGGAATTCAATGGCGTATGTGAATCCACCAAACCGCACTGGGCCAGCGTGGTAGATATGGCCCAATCACCCTTTCGGGGGTAGGCTAAAGGTACAGCAGTGGACTGTTAAAAGGCTGATTATGATGATGATGATATGTAGTAATTAACATTTATCTTTTAGACAATAGTATATCATAGACATAAAATTTATTTTAACTTGAACACAAACGACCTAATAGAAAATAAGTTTATTCAGTAAATAAGTTTATTCAATAAATAAGTTTCTGAATAAACTTATTTATTGTGTTGTAATTAAAAAAAAAAAAAAAAAAAAAACATTCTTACGACCACGTATGCTACTTTATATGTATATGTACTCTTCTCAAAATCACAGAATTATATACAAAAAAATTTGGTAATAAAATACACGAGTAAAGTGTAAAAATAAATTTTAAGAAGCGGCTTATATAATTAAAACTTAGTTCAATGTAGTCCCGCTTAAAAAACTTTTGTCATAAGACTTTGAGTTTCTTTATTAAATTCTAAAAGACATTTCTAAAGAACATTTTTGGATATTCTTCGACGTTAGGTAAAAAAAAGCAATATAAAATGTAAAGTTGTTTGTAACTGCGTGAGCTAGAATAGATAAGAAGCTTCGATTGGATATTAAAAAAGTTTCAATAAATGTATTGAAAACTAAATGAACTTATATATTCTATGGTATTATGTTATTGAATAGTTGTTTTTGTTCAGCTCTTGAACGCACTTGTGCGAAAGTACCTCTTTCTGTTTTCTATCTTTTCTGCATTAAACATATGAACTGATCTATTACCAAAATTTGATGAAATTGTATTTTTTCGTTAATTCTTTTATTCCGGAAAATATGAAATTGTGGGATGGATGTAGCAAACTTCCGACTCCTTTCAGTCTATAAACAAAAACAACTTAAAGACTACTGAAAAAAAAACTGATTTTACCCATACATTTTAACAATAAACCAATACGGCTATGTGGAAAGTAACCCTGAAATCGTATACGAAATGTATGGAACAGCTGTTTTTTCCCGCGATTTCAGGTTTGGTCCCATAGTGAGTTGTTAATACTGATGAGTACAATGATGTGCGGGCTAGCACGGCCCGCACAAGGTCGAAAGGAGGTGTGTTCGATACATCGAATTCAAATTCAAAATATTTATTTGTCAGAACATGGTAGGTAGACATACATATACAGTAGCATACATGGTCGTAATAATGGAGACGTATCTCATATCCTTGCCTGTTACAGCGTACCAATGTTAGTTTTTATATATATATATATATATATATTATTATTAGTTTTTGTTAAAGTTAAAAAAATAACGAAATTATGTCTAAGTTAGAATATTGTTAGAATCATATTTTAGTTTGGTTGAATTTTATACCTTAATTAGATGTTTATTACTACCTATATAAGCTATTATTATCATTTTATCTTTTCCTATTACCTTGTCTCGATTTTATGTCAATTATTTAGTCTACATTACATATCAAAACATTTTTATCATTAAGGAATTCTGAAATTTCATAGTAGCTTTTTTGTGCTAATAAAATTTTAAGTTTATTTTTAAACATTCCAATATTTAATTCTCTGATAATTTTAGGAAGTTTGGTATATATTAAAGGAGCCATACAGAATACACTTTTTTGCATGAGTGCAGTTTTGGCCGTACGTGGGCAGAGTTTCATCTCGGCCTGTGTGCGAGTGAACACACCTTCTTTCGGTCTTTATGTACAGTCCTATTAGTACAGCCTATATGCGTAACCCTGTAGATTTTTAGCTCAATTACAAACTAATTCAACAGTTAATCCGAATAATTTGGAGAAACACGCTGGCAATTCTTTACAAAACAAGTGTACCGAAAATATTCATATCCGAGCCATTACGTGGGATTCCCGCACGAATCCCGTTGAATCTACGTTGTAAATCTACGTTGATCCATCGTCAAAACGCTCCAAAAACTGGACAAGTGTATGTCAAATCGCGTAGTGAAGGGTCTCGTAGTTTTTCCCCGTTGTGTTAATTTTTCGTCGCGATTCGATTTCATAGTTCGAAATAAACTATAATAACTATAAGAAAATCAAATGGTACGATTAAAGTATAAATTTGTACCTATCATAGAATTTATAAATTATTTAAGGTAAGTATATTCTTTTAACACCAGCTGTGTTTTCACATTCGACAAAAAAAATTAAGTATCCCTTATGTAGCACTTAATTGTGAAACTTTATGTATTTATTATTACACTTCTGGAAGGCACTGCCTTTGCAACACAGTGTTTTCAATGAAGTAAAAATGCAGAACCACACATTGTTTTGTACAAAATAACAATAAATAAATATTCCTGACATTTTGGAACACACGGTCATCCGACCCCAAACTAAGCAAAGCTTGTACTATCATATTGCGGTCAGAGACTGATATACATACATATATATTTTTTCATATGTACACAATTAAATAGATATTAACACCCAGATATAGAACAAACACAAAATGTTCACATGAATCTTTGTTCTAGGTGGGAATCAAACCCACGTGCAGAAGGCAGGTTCACTACCATCTGGCTATTTTTTTTTAGTTTTATTACAATATAAATAATTTTTATATTGAAATTAAACACTTTTAAGTTTAGTAATATTTTTTTTACATTCGCTTTTTGAACACATGTTTTTAATGTTTACAGGGACTTATCACGCATTATTTTTAATTTTAAATAGTTTTTATGAACCATTACATGGTAAAAAAAAATTAGAACGAACTACCTTCCGCGATGTTTCCGAAAAGCTTCAACATGAGGTACTTCAAAAAACGAGTTAATAGATTCTTAAAGGGTCGGCAACGTAGTTGTGATGCCTCTGGTATTACAAGTATCCATAGGCGACGGTGACTGCTTACCATCAGGCAGCCTGATTGTTTGCCACCTATGGATTAAAAAACTAAGAGACATACAAACAAGGATTCCTCCCCAAACTATGGAACCCCAAAAGTACTCTGCCCACATTCTTATTTACATTAAAAAAGAACCTTCCGAACGGCATTAACTTGAAACGTGACGTCATAAACGCACGCGTCCCGAAATATGTTTGTCCCTGTAGTACATGTGCTCATGAATTTTAACTTTACAAGAGAGCGGGCGTTTTGAATAATGCACGCGAGCCCGTCACAGGAAACAAACAGTGTGATACTACCTATCACATTTCACGTCGTGCTGATATTATACTGGGAAAAGATTTTGTGTATGGTAAGGGGACTGTTCCCGTCTGCAGCTCTCTCGCTCGCACATTTTCACATTATTGAAGATATAAAATCAATGAGTGTGAATTTCCAAAAAGTTACATAATCATGATTATGTAACATTGATTTTATGTCTTCAATAATGTGAAAATGTGCGAGCGAGAGAGCTGCAGACGGGAACAGTCCCCTTACCATACACAAAATCTTTCGCCAGTACAATATCAGAACGACGTGAAATGTGATAGTCTATTATAAAATAAAAATACAAACAAAGAAATTGTCAATTTGATATATTTTAATTTGACACAGTAAAATGGTAGCAAGTGATTTTTATTTTTCGTGTCATGTTATTCCGTCAAATTACAAGATATCGAAACAAACATTTCTATGTTTGTAATGTTACGACAGACACCAACACATGATTTTGTTACTTTTTGGAAATTCACACTCATTAATTTTATATCTTCAATAATGTTAAAATGTGCGAGCGAGAGAACTGCAGAGCGTATACAGGCCCCTTAATATGCTTATATTAAAACTTACGCCCCGCGGTTTTCACCCCCCTTGAATCAACCTGACTACCTACAGCACAGAAAATAAAAAAGTTTTTTATTTAAATTAGAACGGCTTTCAAGGCATTTTTGTAAGAAATTTGTTGTAGCCAACTGCACCCATATAAATTAAACGTCAGTCATTCGAAATCAGGTAGCAACTGTGATGCGGACAAAGAACTTTGAGCCCTAACCCAAAAAGGTAAGACCACGATCTTTGGATGCGGAGTTCAGAGTGTGTATTTTATTTTTCGTGAAATGGGGTAGTTTATAGGTTGGTAACTTATTATGCTTATCACAGATTTAAATAAATAATGTTACCCGGATGAACAGGTGCTTGCTTGTGAAATTGTAATACAGGTAACTAAGTACTTATTTGTAAACGTAGGGTGTATTTTGTATTTTTTTAATATTCAATATTTAAATTTATTTAAGGTTGCGCTATTATATATAGTTGCGTATAGTGAATCTTAGTATCGATACAAACAGCTTAGTTTTTCGATACTAACTTAGATTAATTATGTGTATATATATGAAATAAATAAATTAAAAAAAAAAAAAAAAGATAAGGGCCCTGATTTCACTAACTTCAAACACGCTTGTTAATATATTGTACTGTAGTTGTTAAACTGTGACGCAACCCCTTTGTCGAGGGAATCAATAAACGATGCTAAACAGTTTTTTGATGCTTTCATCTGAAGAGTTCATGATAATCCGTAGTCAAGACCCAGATTTACTACCTCTTTGTATACTTTATCTTACGCTGTACTTGATCATCTTCTCCATCTTCTTCTCTATCTCTACATAGTATAAATTAAAGTCGCTTTCCGCGTCTGTGTGCCTGTATGGCCGCTAACTCCTAAACCTGGCATCTCTGGGACAACTATCTTGCCACAGAGATTCTTAACTTCGCTCAAGGATGTACTTTGCCAACCTTGTCTACACAAAAAAAAAAAATGATTTACAAATATCTTCTGCTAAGACAGAAGCTATAGACGTAACAAAACCCCTAAGGTAACTTCGCACTCGAGCTCCAAGACACAAGCCGCGTGCTTAGTTTGGAACTCACCGACCAAACACATACGATGTCTTACTAAACTACTCTTAATTGCAAGAGATTTGTCTAATAATTAGTTGCTCTTTCTATGTAAGTTTCCTTTTTGTGTGAATAAATTTATCTTATCTTATCTAACCACGCAACGGATTTTGATGCGGTTTTCACCATCAGTTAGATACATTTTCAAGGAAGATTTATATATATAACTAGCGACCCGCCCCGGCTTCGCACGTAAATTACACCCGTGCTAAGCCGGGCGGGCGGGTCGCTAGTTCTATATATATATGATACTCGCGGTCACCAATTCAAAGTGTTCCCGGTACGAACGTTGATTTGACAGTTCAGGATTGCTACGTCCAATTCCCCGAATTTTCGACCCGATTTAGCCTCTGTTGTATCTTTCAGTTTTCCTGGTAAAACCGTACTAACTAAATATCTATAACTTAGGAAGCGTTCCGAATCATGCCAACAATGCAAGCAGCGGTAATGAAAACCAACACTGACTTTCCGTTTTTTTCTTATGGTGTTGGTTTTTATTACCGCCAATTGCGCGTCGTGATTTGAAACGCGCACTCAGTCCCACACTAAATACGTTCGAATCAGATTCACTAACAAGACTTTTCAATTAAAGTTTCGAGATAGATCCGACTTTACTCGCCGATGGTAAGCAACGATGCGGTCGAAATGCATTACAGATTTAACAAAAGACGTATTAATTCTGACCTGGTCCATTCCTAAGCTGTTCGAATGAGACACGTTTTTAAATTGTAAAAAAAATATCTAAAGAAGGAAGTTATTCCATCGGTGGAAGGAAAAGTTGTTATTATACTGGCAACATTGTCACGCCGGATGGCTCGTTTTTGGTTAAAAAGTTGTGAATTTGAAAATGAAGTGATTCATTTTGAAAAAAAAAGAACCAATTAAAACTTAAAACTTTTACAGCCTTACGAAACATAGTCTTACGAAAGTACCAAATTTAGTCCATGGACCAAACATACATTTGTAATAAGATTTATGTTTAATCCATGGACTAAACCCGGTACTTTCGTTAGTCTATGTTTAGTAATAAAGCTGTTAAAGTCATTTCTTTTTCCAAACTTCCAGTGAAACGTCGAAGAAACGAAACATTCACAGAATGATACCAAATATTATTATTAGAGTCAATAATTGATTATTATTAATCAAATGGACCCGGGTATGTCCTAAGGACCCGGGTATGTCCTAAAACTGCGACCAGAACCACCGGAGGATGGGCAGCAGCGTCATGTTAGTACACGGTGAACGTACTGCGATCCCCAAGCCGTCTGCCAAGCGTGGGGATTATGGCAACACCCCTCTCTAAGAGGGAGGCCTTGTTCAGCAGTGGACATTTAATGGCTGATGATGTGATGTGATATTTTTAAATACACACTTAAATAGATATTAACACCCAGATATAGAACAAACACAAATATTCATCACATAAATTTTTGTCCTAGGTGGGAATCGAAGCAACTCGGGGGAGTTCAGAAGGTAGGTTCACTACCAACTGGACCAACGGGGCTAGTAATGGTACCAAATTATCTTATTAGAATCAATAAATCATTATTATTAATCAAAAGAATGTTACAATGAATTCGTCAAGGAAATATAATGAAAATATCACAAAGCGTAATAAGTTCCAAGAAGCTATTTTCAAGGAAAACAGTCGTTTTCAGAGACAGTTCGAAGAAATTCTACTAAGAAACACGTGTGATGTTATATAAACAGTAAGGACGTTGTTACGGACAGATAAGTCTAAACTTTAAAATTGTAAATTGGTCGAAAATGTATCCACCAATCAGAGACGAGCTTTAACGATGACCTTGAGTTCAGATTTTAGAAAATGTTTTAAGTAAATCGAGCTCCGTAATTGACGGGCGATATGATTGTACGCCCGCTACCGGGTACTAGTTGCGAGACCTAGTTTAGGGTTATATATAGAGCCGTTTTGTTCAGTCGGTGTGATCTTCATCGTCTCGCAGCGGAATCCAGATAAGAACCTAGAAATAACAAGCAACCTGTAAATATATCAAGAAATACAGTCCACTCTACATTCGAAGACAAAGGCGTTTTTATTTTCATCAACCCTTAGGACCAGATCAGACGTAGTATTGTCTAACTTATGTACTGTTCATTGCATGACTAGCCGCGCTAGGTAGCTTCACCCTCTATCTTATAAAAACCACGACTTTTTTTGCGATAAAAAGAAGCCTATGTGTTACTTAATCCTAATTAAATTAAGATTTTTTTAATTTTATGTGCTAATACAAAGTTTAAGTTATCTCTACATATCAAATTTCATATTTATGTTCAAGAGCGGGTGTTGGCAACAAAAAAAGATTTTTTTTTTCAAGTTCACGTCATCATCATCAGTCGGAAGACGTCCACTACTAAACATAGGGCTCCCCCTTAACCTCCACACTGAACGACAGCCTGCCATCTTCATCCACTGGATGTCAGCGACTCTCACGATGTCGTCGGTCCATCTAGTGGGAGACCTACCTACACTGAGTCTTCCAGTTCATGGTCTCCACTCAAGAACCTTTCTTCCCCGTCGGTTATTGGTTCTTCGAGCGATGTGGCCTGCCCATTGCCATTTCAACTTGAACATTTTTATAGCTATGTTGTTGACTCTGGTTCTTCGGGAATATCCACGTTCCGGATTCTATTGTGCTAAATTCCGAGCTCCGAGCATAGCTCTCTCCATTGGCCGTTGTGTGACTGAGTTTTTCCAAAAGGCCAACAGTTAAGTTCACGTATCTGTTCGAAATTTAGGCGCATATGGGGCTAACCCTTGTCTCAGTTTTAGTCAACTTCTAGCCCTTACTGACTACACTGGTTCCAAGGTAACCGAAGTTATAAATGTCTGCCCAGAATAAGCTTTAAACTTGTCCACATACGCGTGAAATATCGCTTGAATATCATTTTTAGTGCGCGCGTTGAAAACCATATTTATGTAGTCTGGAGAAAGTTCCTTGGATTTAACGCGGAACTGAATGCTTTTACAATTCGTAGTAAATTGCATATCATTGTAGTTTGTTATATTTTACTGCTTTGATGAGCGTGAAATGTAGCTTAAGACTTTGTCATTTAAGAGCTCGCTCCTGCCCTAGCGATCTCTTAATCACAATTTCAACATACTTGAAGAGATATCACTGGATGAGATTAAAAAAAACTAATTGGGCATTATTTTTAAAACAACATTGCAAATTAATCAAGCAACGAAAGTGTTTTGAAAAACTGTTGATCTGATACTGGCGTCGCGGTTTTATCATCGCACTAGCTGCCACTGCCTGAAAGCTCATCCACATATCATAGATCGTGGAAATTGCACACTGTGCGATTGGCACGATCTTTCATGCCTCACACCTGCAAATATGGAATGAGCTACCTTCCGCGGTGTTTTTGACAAGCTACAACATGGAGTGCTTCAAAAGGCGAGTTAATAGTCTTAAAGGATCCGCAACGTAGTTGTGATGCCTCTGGACATGTATCCATAGGCGACGGTGACTGCTTACCATCAGGCAGCCCGTCAGCTTATTTGTCACCCATGACTTTTTTTTTACTAAAGCAATTTTCGTGTTGGTATGGGGATGACGGGGAAAACAAAGAAATAGTTATTTTCGATCAAATTCTTGTATGGTAAAGATTTTCTGTGAAATGTTCTATTAAATTGAGTAGACTCAATCTACCTACAATGAACTCGTCCCCCGAACTCGTATTTCGCCAGAAAACAATAGTCAAAAAGGTATCCTTCGTTCCCTTCTCTTTGTTACATATTGGCGTCGAACAATGGAGCGAAATTAGTACATGTTACCCTAAAATAATAGTCTTGACGTTACCTTGCGCCTCTGGTCGACCACAATCCAGAACCTGCCTATGTTTCAATTGTCCCATAACGACTCAAGCCATTCTAACCCTTATTCGTATCAAGTTAACGTTGTTTTTACTCTAGTGTTGTCACTTGATTTAGTGTAGTTCGAAGCCTTTTGGGGCGAGGTAATCTGCTTCGAACCCGATTGCAATTAATGGCGGCCCTATAGCAAGGCGATGGACTTACGGTTGTGAATTTGTTATCTTGATAAGTGTTGGGAGTTGATAGAGACATGTATTGTCATACCCTCTTAAGAGCCCAACCTTCAAACTACCTGTAACACAATTTTTTTAATATATATAAAATGATTTATCAATTTATAGCTGACGAGACATATAAGTAGTTTTTTTTAAAGCTCTCTGTATTCTCAGCAAATTGATTCCCAATTAACCGTGGTAGCCCATTTGGCAGACCGCTAGACTTGAAAGCGTGAGGTCTCGGGTTCAAACCCCAGGGCCGTACCAATGAGCTCTTTGGAGCTTATGTACGGATTTTCATACCACTGGCTTTTCGCTGAAGGAAAACATCGTGAGGAAACCTGCATACGTACGGAGAAGAAATTCAATGGCGTATGTGAATCCGCCAATCCGCACTGGGCCAGCGTGGTGGGTATGGCCAAATCACCCATTCGGGGGCAGGCTAAAAGTCCAGCAGTGGACTGTTATAAGGCTAATTATGATGATATGATGATGATACCCATATCATAAGATAAGAACATTTTGTTCGCCATGTTGAAGCATCCGCCATATTGAGTTTAGTGTAACGTCATTTTACTTTTTGTATTCTTCTCAGCAAACCCTTTCATTTGATACCCATATCATGGAAATGCTTAAAAAATGCTGATCCGTCATCTTTGGGAGTCCGCCATATTAGATTCGGAATGTCACCATTTATCTAACCATACATTGGAATCGATTCTGATGCACTCTAAACTAAACTAAATTTGACAGCTCTAAACTTGTTGCCATCCTTCTCACATGTATTAAAATGAAAAGAGAGGCAGATAATTTTAGTCCTGTCAGATTGGCTTAGTTTAGTGAGTGGACAGAATCGACGCCATTGTCATCCAAACTAAATGTGTATGCCAGATTTCAGCCCAATCGCTTAAGGATAACTAATCTAAAATTCAGTTGCAAGATTTGTTCCACACTTACCTAATACTACCTAAAAGGGCAAGATAAATAAAAGCTTGATGTTTGTTGAAAACGATCAAAAATATTTCCACCACTTCGAACAAAAGCCGAACATCTCCATTCACAAGATTTCACCGTGAAGTAAAACGTACAACCCAATTGTACCCTCAATACATCTGAAATGGAAACAAACTTTTATCAGGGCCCAGTACAATTTGTATAAGGGACACCAATACCATAGAATAAAGAATCACAGAAAGATAACTAACAATCAACTCTAACTCATTACTAGCTCTCGCTTGTACAAGTTGTACATGTACAATCTTTCTAAATGTTTCAAAGCAAGTTTCTTTTTATTGATGAAGGTCGAAAAAACAATTTTTCAAGAAACGTACATTTGCTTTGTTATTTTAAGGACAATTTCAACAGTTTTTTTTCTTTGGCAGACACGACCCGTAGATTTTTTATCTTAAAAAATTCAGAAAATGTGCCGATGACATAGGGTGGCCAGTGACCTCTTATAATAAGATATGCCTTATCTTTCAATTACCCCTGAGTTTAAGGCAGATCTAAACTATATATTATCAAAGGGAAAAAACCCAATCAGGCAGTGCATTCCATCTAAGACATGTTCACCGCCCTTTTGGTTAGAGTTCTCCCTCTGGATATTGTCTGTGCCAATACACATCGGTTCGTATCGGATTGTGCCAATAGGCTGGAATTGTGCGCTTTTGTCGTCCATTCTCAAGGGAGAGAGGTCCCTAAGGCCAAGCCGACGGCTCAGATAAGGTATTGTGTTTCGGCCTTTGGGAACGTATCTGAACTATGATATTCGATTTACGAAGTTTCGATTTAGTTTCCGTTCGATTTGTGACTGAGAACGTCGTAAAAAGTCAACCACCAACCAAATAACCAAACCAAACCATATATTGGTGAACCAAATATGGGTTTTCTACAGTTGAACGTACCATCATCATCAGCCAGAAGACGTCCACTGCTGAACATAGGCCTCCCCCTTTTAACCTCTACACTGAACGACAGCCTGCCTGTTGCATCCACTGGATGCCCGCGACTCTCACAATGTCGTTGGTCCATCTAGTGGGAGGCCTCCCTACGCTACGTCTTCCGGTTTGTGGCCTCCACTCCAGAACCTTTCTTCCCCATCGGTTATCGGTTCTTCGAGCGCTGTGGCCTGCCCATTGCCACTTCAACTTGCAAATTTTTACAGCTATGTTGGTGACTCTGGTTCTTTGGCGAATATCCACGTTTCGGATTTTATCGCGCAAAGAAACTCCGAGCATAGCTCTCTCCATTGCCCGCTGTGTGACTCTGAGTTTTTCCAAAAGGCCAACGTACCATATCACTGTAACTCGGCCCAAGTACTTTTATACTCTGACAGTTTCTCAAGCAGAATGAAAAAAAAACGTTATGCTTACCATCTGGCGAACGACAAGCTCGTCTCGTAAATTAATATATGTACATCATCATGTATATCCTAGCTGAATTCCGCGGTGTTGCCCGTGATTAGCCCTTTATTACGCATTTGCTGGGAAGAAAGTACCCTATGTTCGTACTTATAATGTACACTATCATCCTGCCAAAGTTTGTTTAGATCGGCTAAGCCGTTTAGTTGTGAAAAGCGAAGAAACAGACAGACAGAGAAGTCTCTCTGTGTCTGATTTATTTTCGCTTATATATTTTTAGCTACGATTTATTTGCTACTCAAATCCGCTGCCACTTATGGTTACATTTACGCAAATGTACCGTGTTGGAAGCCGTGGTAGCCCATTTGGGAGACCGCTAGACTTGAAAGCGTGAGGTCGCGGGTTTAAACACCGGGCCCGTACCAATGAGCTCTTTGGAGCTTACGTACGGATTTTCATACTACTGGCTTTTCGTTGAAGGAAAACATCGTGAGGAAACCTGCATACGGAGAAGGAATTCAATGGCGTATATGAATCCACCAATCCTCACTGGGCCAGTGTGGTGGATATGGCTCAATCACCCTTTCGGGGGTAGGCTACAAGTCCAGCAGTGGACTGTTAAAAGGCTGATTATAATGATGACCGTATTGGAGCCAATACGCCAATATGTACCTACATCGATCTCACATTTCTCCACTACACCTCTTATTACAAATTCATCTGAACTGTAATACACAAATTACTTGTGAATAATAGTTAGAAGCCTCAACCTAGGTCCCAAAACACCAATCGCAAACGTTCTATTAGGAGACCTACGATGTCCAAACGCTACGAATAGCTACGTGTAATCAAACGTAGCTATTCAATACATCACGTAGCTCTACGTGCTACGGCGTAGCATCGTAGCGCTACGGGTAGCTGGGGGCCTATACGGGAATTACGTGATGGACGCATACGTAAGCAGTATTACGCCGTTATACGGCCGTTGCGCTTTGCGGCGTTGCGGACAATGACAATGAGGAAATTATGTGGCCATCGGAAATCCACAACTTGAGTGATGGACAATTGGACATACTGAACTTAGAGTGAAATTTGATACATTAAATACGAGTAAATAAATAAATAGAGCTTCTTCTTCGGTATAGTAGGTGATAGACGCTTGGATTTTAAATCAAAATAACTGTAAAATGTTGTTACTTTTATCACATAATATTGTCATTGATCTAAATTGCGTGTTTTACTAATTTTGTGAAGTCGGTATTTTAAATTGAAAGAATTGTATTTGTTTTTCTACGTTTATACGTTTAGTTTTTTTTCTTCCTTATATAATTTAATTGACTTATAAAATAAATTGTAAAACAGAAAATTTACGAAAACTTAAATTAATAACTAAAAACTAAAACTTAAATCTAAACAAACTAACTACTAGTTAAAATTTAAATTACGAACTAAAAATATTTTAAAAATATATGAAATTGATAGTTATATTTATTTGTGATGAAATTATTGGCAATGTTTTGGTGTATACAGTGTAGGTGGACTTAAATAATTTAACCAGGGCGGGAATCAAACCGGGACCTTCGTGAGGCGTCAGTCAGCCATACCGGTCGGTCGTAGATAGACATTGGCACTGATACAGGTATACCTTTTAAATAATTTTCCTAAAATAAAACTATCTGCAGTTATTTTCATTTCGAATTACGAGAAAATTGGATTATTTAAAAACTAGCGGTCCGCCCCTGCTTCGCACGGGTATAAATTATAGCCTATGTCACCCGGGGATAGTGTAGCTTACCAACAGTGAAAGAATTTTTCAAATCGGTCGGGGAAGCCTATGTTCAGCAGTGGACGTCTTCTGGCTGATGATGATGATGATGATGATTTATTTTGGGACAATTTTTTTTTTTGATGGGCTCTTTTAATGAACAGCTTTTTTATGAGGTAATAAAAAAATATTAGTCATCATGCCTATTTTAATTGTTTACTTTATATCTCAGTATCCTTGTTTGTTAATCGACCTAAGCCACCATCGCATCGTCTTAATGAAGGTCCTTCTAAATGTAGAATAATAAAATTACGTGCTTATCTTGTTCGTTCGCTGGACAGTATCTTAATTTTAAATCTTGCTATAAACAAAACTTATCTCGACCCTCTAAACCGCTTGAACTTCCAAAAAGCAAAATTATTAAACAACCAGATACACTTTGTAAATTCAGCACTAAAATTGCGATTTGCAGCTGAATTGCAGCTAAAATTAGAGACATTAAAACAGCTTTACAGCTCAAAATTTAAACGTACCGCCGGCCGTTCACCTCGCGAATCTCCCCTAAGGTGAAACGGGGGAGTGGAAATAAATATCCTCCCTCGAAATATCCACCCTAATTCGAAGTACCCCTCGGTCGCCCCAGGCGTTGCTATGGCAACCACGAGACGCCGCTGCACGGTAAAAACAAGCCGGCCTGTTATGGCTGCATTTTTAGACCAAGAGCTGATGTTCATTTTGAGTTACTTGAAATAAAGTGATGGCGCTAAAACTGAAAACGCAATCGTACCAAGCAAATTGTTATCTTGTTAATTTTTCAAGTGCAGTATTATAGTTTCCAATTTTGCAATTTTTTTTATTAACCGACTTCAAAAAAAAAAAACGGAAAGGGGTTCTCAAATTAGTTTTTTTTTTCTATAACGTTTATTACTTGGATTATTATTATTTTTATTTGAAAAGGTATATTTTTGCTCTTTCAGATTGGTCCCATAGATGACAGAGAGAACAAACATTTTAAAAAAGACAAGCAAATAGAAACCCCCTCTTTTTTGAAGACTATTAAAAATCATTAAAATAGGTTCATTTTTAGCGAAGATGTCGTGTAACATTCAGTACCTTTGATTTATGTGTTCAAAAACAGTCGAAATCGGAACCTTTGTTTCGGTTTAAAATAAGTAATTAAGAAAAATATGAAGTTAAGCCTGTTTGCCGCTCTTTTTATTGAAATAATTATAATAAATAGTAAAGTCAAACTTTCACAAAACATATAGCTATGCACCACATACGTCATATTGTTAGTCTTGTTGGGTTCTCTAACGTGGGGGAGTAATAAATATCCACCCTCTAATTCAAGCACGTAGTAACCCCAATTTATTGGTCACCCCAAGCGTTGTCATAGCAACTCTGGGATGTTTTGATAAATAATCGCATAAGGACGAACATGTTATTATTATTACCAGTAATTCTAAATATGCACTGCAACTGCTATATGCAGTTTACCATTAGGAAATCGACTTCTTGTGTCTTCACGCCGTTGTTTTGAAATGTCAGCTCTAAGTCTGCCCAGTATCCCAGTATATATTGAAAGACAAGCTATGCTGTAACGTACTTGCTGCCAACCTCCTGAATTTCAAAGTTTTTATTTAAAGTAAAACTCTTACCTAAAATTTAGGACGGCTCTCCGCCTACTCCGTTGCCATAGTTATTAATGTTTTTGGCTCTCCTTTCCTTTCAACTTTCCTCTCGACTACTCGTTTCCCCAAAATATTGAGTTAAGCACCCCTATTTATCACATTTATGGCGCACCCTGTATCTAAGGTCAGGACTACGCTGACGGGGAAAATGCATTTACTCCACGTTATATAAGAATTTTCCCCAATAAGGTGTCAAGTTACGGTAGATATTAGATAATTCTGAAAGCAAGTTAGGCTAGCTAGGCTAGCTTTCATACACAATGAAAGTTTGAAACGTTCACATTTTATATCTTCGCCGTCGATACAATTTTCTCAGGCAATTTCGCCGCTATCTATCGTACGTGGCTCGAACGTAGGCTGTATTTTATGGCACGTGTCATCAAAAGCTCGGCAATAACAAAAGATCAGTAAAACCTGTCCTCTATAAAAAGGTCTAATTTTTTTTTTGTGTTGTTCCAGGGATGCCGGTTTCCTGAAGATGGCCTCACGCACCCCGTCCCTTGAGTCGCTGCCTGGTGCCAATTCGATAGGTTCGCTGGAGCGTGGCTCCCTCTCTCCCCTCACCCTCAGCGGCTCATCGCCGCCTGCGAGCGACTCCGCCGTATGTGACCTCCGCGAGTTCGACGGCCTCGACACCATCTGCGCGATCTGCCGAGAAACATTCGTTGACCCAAAAGTACTCAACTGCTTCCATACTTTCTGCCGGAGCTGCTTGGAGCGAGAGCAAACGCACCCCGAGAAGGTGACCTGTGTGACTTGCCGCGTGGACAGTATCTTACCTCCCGCCGGCGTGCCCGGTCTCCTCACTAACCTCGTGATCGCTGCGGCCGTAGAGCAAGACGCTGATCTCCTGCCTGTCGCCCGCACCACTACCAGCTCGCCTTCTATCCGCTGCACGGGTTGCAAGTCCAAGGAATCTGACGCCGTCGCTCGCTGCGTCGATTGCGCTAATCTCCTCTGCCCCAACTGTGTCATGGCGCACCAATTCATGCATTGCTTTGAAGGCCACCGCGTGCTGGCCTTCCAAGACCTTAACTTCAAAGATGATAAAGGCTTACTCGGAACATGTACTACGATCACCACGAGCGGCGACAAAACCGCCTTCTGCCCAAGACATAAAAACGACATCTTGAAGTATTTCTGTCGCACATGTTCCGTACCGGTCTGCAAAGAATGCACAATCGTCGAGCACCCGGCCGGTCTCCACGACTGTGAGCATCTATCTGACGCTGGGCCGAAACAGCTGGAGCTAATCCAACAAGCTGTGAACGAGGCCAAGACACGCGCAACTGAAATTAGGCACGTTGTCAAAACTGTAGAACACGCCGCGGGAAAACTGCAGGTTCAATACCATAAAGCTCAAAACGAAATCAACGACACGTTCCAGTTCTACAGATCTATGCTCGAAGAACGTAAGCAAGAATTGCTCAAGGAACTGGAAAGTTTATTTTCCACTAAACAGCTTGCACTGACTGTTGTCGGGCAGAAAGCTCAAGAAACAGTGGACAAGATTTACCAAACATGCGACTTTGTCGAGAGACTAACAAAATGCGCCAACATCGCTGAGATTCTGATGTTCAGGAAACTATTGGACACCAAACTGCAAACTCTAATGAGCACGAACCCAGAGCAGAGCATGCAAACCGCATGCGAATTAGAATTTGTTTCAAACTACCAGGCGATCCAAGTTGGTGTCCGAAACACTTTTGGATACGTGCGTTCTAGCTCTGAAGCGAACGTTGGGCCCACCAAACAGCCGCCTATTGCTCGCCCTACGAACGGATCAGCTCTTTTGAACGGTGGCTCATCTTCCAGCGGCAGCAGCGTCAACGGAAGCTCCGGTAGTCTGAATGGAGGAATTCATCTGCCGAACGGACTGAACGGCGTGCTTGATCGCCCATACACAAGCAGCCTTCTTGGACACACGAGCCAGTCCACGTCTCCTTTCGAATCGAACATAATCTCCAAACGCTTCAACAGCGTCACCAGCCTCGGTCCCTTCTCCACGACTCTCGGAGACATCAACCTAAATGGAATCAATCCGTACGAGAAATGGTCCAACGGCGGATGCGATGCTCTTTTCCCACCGACCACGCCGGACCCGTATTCACTGGCGGCTGCTACGCACCCCGACCCTATCCTGGACTTGACGAACAAGCTGATTTCCACAGCCATTTTTCCGCCGAAGTCACAAATCAAACGTCAAAAAATGATTTACCACTGCAAATTCGGGGAATTCGGAGTGATGGAGGGCCAATTCACGGAACCGAGCGGTGTGGCCGTAAACGCACAGAATGACATCATCGTCGCAGACACGAACAACCACCGCATCCAAATCTTTGACAAGGAAGGCCGCTTCAAGTTCCAGTTCGGCGAATGTGGTAAACGTGACGGGCAACTGCTGTATCCGAACCGAGTGGCTGTCGTGCGCACATCCGGTGACATTATCGTCACAGAACGGTCGCCCACACACCAGATTCAGATTTACAACCAATATGGCCAATTTGTGCGCAAATTCGGCGCCAACATTCTTCAACACCCGCGTGGTGTCACCGTTGACAACAAGGGTCGTATCGTAGTCGTCGAATGCAAAGTGATGCGCGTTATCATCTTCGATCAAGTCGGGAACGTGCTGCAGAAATTTGGCTGCTCCAAGCATTTGGAGTTCCCCAACGGTGTAGTAGTTAATGACAAGCAAGAGATCTTTATTAGCGACAACCGCGCGCACTGCGTGAAGGTGTTCAACTATGAGGGCATCTACTTGCGCCAGATCGGAGGCGAGGGAGTTACGAACTACCCCATCGGAGTGGGCATTAACGCCGCGGGAGAGATATTGATCGCTGACAACCATAACAACTTTAACTTGACGATATTCACGCAAGACGGACAGCTGGTGTCCGCTCTGGAGAGCAAAGTTAAGCACGCGCAGTGCTTCGACGTAGCGCTGATGGACGATGGGTCCGTGGTGCTCGCGAGCAAGGACTACCGCCTCTATATCTACCGCTACGTACAGGTGCCTCCTATAGGCATGTGAGCTTCGCGGTACTTCCTCAGGAGATCGGAATGACCGAGCCGACCGAACTATCGACCAAAAATGGGCACACTACGACGAAATTTCTTCTAAGGACTCCAACATTTGGAAAAGCGTGTCAATTTTTCGTAATAGTTCCGGGGAAGTGAAAGGGACTCCTTATATTGTAAGTGGCGAATGTTATAATTAGAACCGACTGTCTCGATGTGATCGACGCGATGGATGAAGGGAATCCTTCAATGTTTTCGGCATGAGATCTCTGTACGAATTATTCCCAAATCGAAACTGTAATGAGATTAGTTTATAGTATTGACATTGTTATTCGAGTACCTATTTGAAGTGTGGAGATTATTTGGAAGCGATCTGAAGTGCGATGTTCTCGAACCCTTATCATTTTGAGCTATTGAGTAATATTTTTTCATATCCCACATCGTTTAATTAGGGATGAATATTGAGGGCATTTGTATTATTTAGCCCATTTGTTGGACCAATATTTTTACTATTATTACTTAAAAAAATTGTTAGGCGTTAAGCGTGTGATTTTATCGTATAGGAGATCATCGAGCGGTATTGTTGTTAGTTGTAAGTTCATTATACGGCACAATAGCACTTCCTGTTTTTAATTAGCACTTATTCTGTGTCGATGGAATTAAGATTATGAAACTAAAGTAAGAAGTTGTTACATTATTATTAGGTAAGTGTTAAATTGATTGAGCTGATATGGACAATCTTTAGTTACTACCCTATTTGTAGTTACAAAATTATGAGGGGGATGTGATGCTAGGGGTTTTATCAATGACATAGTTGACTGCGGCGTTTAGAGATTGCAGCTATAACTTGTTAGTCCTACAGAACTAGAGTTAGCATCACAATCATGGGAGAGGCCGAAAATGTTTTATACGACTCAATTAGTACAAAACGCTTCATGTATCGAATTATGGTATACCTGCAGAATTGAGAATTGTAAATCATTTTGGGATACTACAATAGAAGGAATTAATATGAAACCACAGGTTTAATGAGTCGAGAGACAATTTCTGTTCGAACGTCGTCACCGCCTAGTCACTGAGACCCACAGTTAGTTTCTCGTGTTGTTTTTATCACTTAGTAACATTTGGTTGATAATAATATTAATTTTGTTCGTTTTTATTCGATGATAGTATTTAAATTGTAGCAATCGGACGCGGTAGTAACTATTAGAGCACTTTAGGTAATGTTCGTCTCGCTAGCATTTGTTTTTAATATTTTTGAGATTTTTAGCAGAGCTTCGCCAAACCTGAGCGACTGCGGCGCGGGAGCGTTAGCGAATCGTCAACCACTGACTTTGAAACATCTCACAATACTAGTTAAAATATTATTACGGTTTGACTTGTTCGCTTATGTGTGCGTATCTGACGCTCACGCTTCGCTGACGCTTTGGTCGTGTCGGTTTGGCCGAAGCCTTAAGAAAGCGATGCGTTCTCGCATTCGCGATTACTGCTTGCTGGAGTATTATCCCGTTCGGTATACAAAAATATACAGTTTGTTATTCTGGTAAGATATTTTTTTATGAAACATTTTTATTTTCGTAGCGATAGTATTATACGGTGCATGTGTAACGTTTACTTTTGTATTTTTTTCAATATTACGCTATTATATATTTCTTAATTCATTACCGTGTGTTTGAGTGTGTTAGAAGAATTATTTTAGTTTGATTTGATTAGTTTTTTTGGTTTTAGTAGTTAATAATGTTTTTTTAGTATTTTTTTGCTGAATCTATGACAATGAAGATCTGATGCGATCCGTTACTCCGGGGTCGAGGTCGTTCTTAATAATTTGATCTGGTTTAGTGTATTTAGGTTATTGTGTTACGATTTGGTGATATTCCTATGTGTTTCGTAAATTATCTGATGAATTGAAGACACGTCGACGATTTTTGAGCACACAGCACCCGCCATACCTGCTAGACGTGCCATACAATCATGTTGTGATTTTAGAAGTGATATTTAGTTTTGTTATGTAAATATGTACCATACTCTGAATTTAATCGTAGGAATAGATCCACCTTTTCACATGTTAGTGCAACACTCGTTGACTACAAAATTGAGAAATCTTCGGGATCGTGTGTTGCACTGAGCATATCATTTGCTAACTGCCGAGTTGTCTTAGTAACTGAACGTAGACATTATAATCTCTTGACAGTCAACATACTTTTCTTCTCCTTTGACTACCGCAATGCAGAAGTGACATTTTGCAGTGCGTTTGTTAGCACCCCACAGGCAAAATGCGTGCCTGTTCCATCAAGCAAGAGGTAAAAATTGAAAAATCTCCCATCTAGACCTCTGAGGGTCTAATACAGTGGTGTATCATAAGGGCCGTAATGGGGTTGGCAGGTACAAACTTTTACAAATAGCGCAGGCATAGCAGATATCTACTAATAAAAAAAAAAACATTAGTAAAATGACAAACTTCATAATAGTAATTTTTAAACTTTCGCGATTTGAACACATGTTTTAAATGACAAAACTTCCCATACCAAATCCACTGGCTATGCCAGGGAGTTTTGGTGTCAACGTGTAAAAACATGTCACTTCATTGTATTATTTTCCTGAACTTTATTATTTGCGAGTGTTAATGTGTAGGTAATAATGGTAAATTATTATTTATTAATTGCTCATGAGCGTGCGTACGGGAAAGTGATATAACGCGGTGAAACGTGTATTTTCGTGTTGTTTCCAAAACTCGATAGAAGTCTGTAGTAATGCCTCCACCACTTTACTAGGGCATGATTTTGACTTGGCCGTGACTTTGAATCTGAATTGTTTGACGACTGACGGTATCTAATAAAACGTTTATATCTCAATACTTAACTGGCATTGCGCAAGACGTGCGACAAAAATGCCGTCAAGCTTAAATAAAAATAAAATGAAAGGACAGGCCCTAACCATTGAACTTGCTCAGTAAAAATGAGTCAAAACCGTCGGACATATACTTCAACACCTAATTATAAAAATTTACAGTATATTTGTTACAAAAAATTGATACCAGTTTTATTTGTGTATTTACACTTCGGGAAAGCAAAATATGAATGCATAATTTTGTCAGATGTTTTGTTAACATGTAACAATAGACACGTGTTGCACTTTCTACGGCTAGAAACCGACTGAAGCGAAATGAGAGCCGGCGCTCATTTTGTAATCTTCCAAAATGTGCTTCTACTGGGTCCGTCCATTCATTTTATTTTCGTCAAGATGGAAAAAAGCTATGCATGCGCCACTTTGATAGTTGCCAACTCCATTGCAGAATACATGTTGCAAAACGTTAAACGCTACAAATATGAAAACATCTGGACTCTGTCAAGTTGTAGTAAATTTAATATGTTCAGTTTCTTCAACAATTAGGCATCCTGGTCTTTGATTTTCCGCAATTCCTGTATTTATTCGCGAGTGGCTGTGCAAGCCTTGCCTCAAGTCTTGACGTGTCTTCGATAGTAGTTATCCTTGCAAGGCCTCACTGGATTAGGCGAATCACAATCATATTATGCTCGTTTTAGAGTTGAAAATTCAGTGATTTGTCACCAATGATTTATCGATAGACTGCCCTGTTCCTAAATTGTCCTGAGACGAGCTATTGTGTTTCGCGTAATCCACTGAATGTAAATGATTTAAGGCTACAATAATAATACAGAATATCGACAGTAAAGGCACTCAAAACTGAGCTAATTTCGAAACTTACAACGACAAGTTTTACAAACTAGATTGTGCGCTGGGTACTTTTACAACATTATAAATATCTTTGTCTGGATTCGAGACTACTTCCAGCAGTTAGCAAGTCTAGCCAATTAATAGATGCATTTATTCTACGAGTTGTTTTTTCGTGTTGTTGTTAGACGAGGTCGAAACATCTCAGTTAGTGTCCTTACTGATTGTAAACTGTACTTACGATAAGATTGAATATCTATTGCCACTGCCTCACCTCAGTTCATTCTGCCGAATTTATTTACTTTATAGATGTATTCATAAACATTCAATTTTAATTCTAGACCAAAATGTGTTACTCCCATCATGACGACTTTAAATCTTTTTTTAGCTTCGTTTTAATGGGCTGAGGTCTCGCTAGACGTTTTTGGGTATATTTTAGACTTAACGCAGACTTAATTCTAGAAATATGGACCGCTATTCTGTTATATTTTTATGAGATAAGTCTGTTCGTAACAACATACGCTTTCTACTTATTTGAGATATTTTTCAACGTATTATATTTATGATAAGACAAGTATATAGTTTAGTGTTTCGGAATTAACGTATAGCAAATTATGACAACTACTTTCGTAACGCAGTGTTTATTCCAATGATTTTGTCTCTCACGATGGTTGGCTATTTTTTTGTTTAACCTGAGGAATGGTATTATGTTTTTTTTTCGTTCACAAAATTGTCATTTGTGTTTTTTGCATAATAATGTTAAGTAAAAATTAGTTTGCTGTAGGAACATTCATTCTTAAAATTGCATTTCTAAAACTCTTGGACTGATTAAAATTGAACATGTTTTCTTTAAATATATTTTGTCAATGTTTGTTGTTATAATTATTATATTTTTTTAATTATTTGTATAAACAATTGTTCTTTAAATTAATGTACATCGTTTTGTTTTGAATTATTTTTGTTGTATAATTGCTTTTTTTATAATAATACCAATTCATTACAGTTTTATTGTGTGTTTTATTTTTGTTTTGCCCGGGTAGAGCTTTGGTAGTTTTTTTTTCGATTGCAATGCATGTTTGTGCTAATGGATATAGAGATTTTTTTTAGATGTATATTTTTAGCGAAATTAGATATTTCAAATATTTTGCCAGCAATATCGATAAAAATCAGATACACATCATTATCACATAAATTTAATTCATCCTTTGCACACTATTTATACACTAGTACATTTTAAGCGCCACGATCGGTGATTATTTATCAGCACATTAGATTAAACTCAGATAAAAAAAATGTTTTAAATTTGCCTCTGTACTAGCAGTAATTGTGTATTTAGCCAGACAAGTATTCAATAAATTCGCAAGTTTTTTTTTTGCTTTAGTGCTGCCTACAGTCATAGTCATGTAAAGTCATAGTCCAGTCCATGACAATGTATTACCTAATCTAATCGTGGAGACTAAAAAGTGCTTTTGTGAGTAAAGCAAGGGAGACATTAGGTACACTTATTATAAATAGTTTTAATACATAAAAAATAGGTTACATCCTTTAGCACAAACGTAATCCGGTGTGGTCCCGTGTGTTTGACGCAAAATGAGTGTGTGTGCATATATAGTGCCTAGCATAAAATATGGCAGCCTCAAAATATGAATGTACGTCGATAGACGTATGGGTTCCCATGTTGTTTGCTAGACACTGTTCGTTTTCTGGAGTTGGTGTCGGGAGACGAGGCATGATACGTAAGTACTGCTTTTTATTTATTATTTTATGTAGTTGTTACACAGTGCTAGTAACTTGGTTTTCTCTATATTTTTTACTGACTTCAAAAAAAAGGACTTTTCAATCCGTATTTTTTATGTTTGTTGCCTCAGAACTCCGAAAAATATTACATCCAAGTAAACTAAATTGCGTATAGAAGTCGGTTTTTTAAATTGATAATTATTAGGGACAGACGAACATTTTCTAAATTGCTATAGACAAATTATTACCATTTGAATAGGAAACTAAAATTGGATCACACAGTGTTAAATTTCCACCAACAATAGTTGGTGGAAATTTAACGTTATTTAAAGTGGTCAAAATTAGAACTACTAGTATTTATTAGATCATTGTGAAGATTGTTGCACTGTAACATACTAGGCGGAACGAAATTTACGAAAAAGTACATATTCTTATGAACGTAGGCTATAACTCTTCCTATATAAGGACTTATGTAAGAACTATTTATATTCTAAATTAGGTGAACTTAAATATCCTTTCTAAGCTTTACTTTTCTACAAAAAAGTAGCTACTACCTGTTAGGGCTCTCGATACAGCTCCCCTTCCCAGCACTGCTTGAAAAACGCAACCAAACCCAATATTTCCAAGTCAATTACTCTAGGGAACATTTTACTACTAACTTTAGCACCTACTAGTGATGTAAGCACAGCTAGGCTTACAAAAGTTTATAATTTTATACTCAGCCGTTCTCTTAAGGATAACATTAAGATTGTCTCCTACTCGTTTGATGTTTTTGAATTCATAATTTCAATCGATATCCATTATCCATTTCAGTCGCTATCATGAAAATCTCGGAGCTGTTTTCCTTCTAGATTCCTTATCCAATCGTAGCTTTTCCTCTATCGAGGGCGTCTTACCGAGATACTTGATCATTGATGAAATTCAAGCTTCTTCATCTCATCCTTCCCGACGAATTAACATTTTTCATTTCAACCCAAATTTCGCCAGGAAGTGTTGTGTAAATATATTTTAAAATTTAGATTTACGATGTTGGTAGTATTACTGTAGCATAAGGTGTGCCGGGATCTGTACAAGAGAGTGAACGATAATTCGGAATGTAGTCAAAAAAGAAAAAGTGTGTATTTTTATAATGAATCAACGATAATTTGTAAGATGTTACTTAGATTCGAGACCTGTTATGGAAGCAGTTAGGACAGCTACGGTTTGTTGTTGTCGCAGATTGAAGCAAGATATCCGAATTTGTCAGGATTAGATTCCGTAAGTGTTTAAAATTAACCATATCGATAGTTGTAAAGACTAACATTGTTTAAATCGGTAATTTTGTGACCGTAAAATCACCTGTTAACGTATTCATCATGGTAGTTTAATGTATCAATGTTAGCTTGTCAACTCTATGTAGTTCGGTCACTTATTTTGCGTAATGCGTCGTTACATTTTATGAAAGGTTACATGCGGGTGATCGTTGAAAGCCAGTATATGCCATAGCTGCTTCTACATTCGTTCCATTAACAGACCGTCGTATTTAAGCGACGATTGCTCAGGAATTGTATTAATTTTCACAATGAATTTGTCGTAATATTATATTCATTATAAGCCATCGCTTAACATCGTGTAATTTAAGGTAGATATACGTCATTGTTGGAAATTTAAAATTCGCTGATAATTTTAGTGAATTGCACAGAACGTTGGTGTTTCACTTAATTTTTGATGTATTTTTTCATGGAGTATATATATTCGATGATTTTACTGTACTGACTGACGTTGAGTTATGTGAAACTTATTCGTTGAAGTGTGTGACGGGGATGTAGTTAGTACGGTCGCGCCTGGAGTAGTGAGGCAGGCATCTGATGAATGAGTAGTCCCCGTCTCCACGAAATCTCAAAAAATTGTGATTGTTGTAATTTAAGGTTTAACAAAGCACATTATATGCACAAACCATCCATCCTCAAAGAATATGCTGAATGTTTTAAATTGTAATTCACGTTTAAATTTATGATACATTTTATTGTAAAAGATAAATATTTTACTTACGCTTAAGTTAGTTGGACGTTTGCATATAATAGTGTTTATTTTCTCAATGACGATTTTTTTTAAGGCGATGTTTTGGAGTCCTTAGGTATTTTATATGATACTATGATATTTACCGTAGGTTTAGTGTCTTTGTCTATATAGCATGCGTTACCCTAATCATTTCGTATACATAATATCATAAAGATCAATGTTGCTATCCACTATTGTCATATTGCTTGTACACTTACACATCGTATTTTTGTAAGAAGCTATATTTGTCTTTTGTATTTCTAGAAAAGAAATATTTCTTACGAATTGCAGTATGGGAATTTTTGGTATTTATTTTACATCGCGCGTTTTAGGTAATATATTGATAAGGTGTGTGATTTTTATTTATGAATATTTCTACCGATGGAAAGATTCCAAATACGCGTAGGATAAGGAAAGGTTTAGCAAATGACATATCAAGTAATGTTTACTGTAGGACGAATGAGACGCGATGGAAACGGTTAGTGAAGTATAATGATGATACGAAATAGCGTATTTTGTTTGAAATTATTGACAATATTAAACACGATTTGGATTATTCACATGTTGAAAATAAAAAGGTTTAATAGTAAAATGTTTCTAATGGAACTACATATCGTCCACTTAGTGGTGACATTGATGAGAAATAGACAAAATTAATAGCAAATCTGTTTCGTTAGGCGAATGGTTACGGACGGGAGCTAAAATTTGGAATCTTTCTAAATGATGCTAGTCGCCGAGGATAATGCTTTTTTTTAGGTATAAATGTTAATCGTAATATGTGTACGCACTTAGTACTAGTAATTAGTCATACGATGCTTATGTCCACACGATTTTACATACTTGAAGCCATCCTGCCAGTAATGACACAATGCTTATGATGAACTAAATTAAAGTTATATTCTACTTAGGGTACGGAGTAGTGTGTATTTTTAGATATCGCATTGTCTACGTTAGTCTAGTGTGTAAGCACACCTTGAGCTTCGAACAGTGTGAGTCTATCACCGATATTTTTTACCAATGTAGTGTTAACGTTGCCAGCAGCGCTTTCTTGGTAGAATAAAATCCTAGTGTAAGTAATACTCGAGATGCTTCAACTTCCGCGTCATTCAATGCTTGGGCACGTACCTTCTTGGTATCTCACGCGAGCTGTTTACTAGAAGCAACAGGTTTCAAAAGAAACCTTAATTAAGGCCGTAGTGTAGCGTCATCTTTAAATCATAATTATTCAGTAATCTAACTATTATATTCTACTGAAACACCATTTTGCGCCGTGGCCTTAAAATTTGAGGAAATATGTTGAACCTTTGATAAAATATAAATAAAAAATTGTTCGTTTGAACAGTATAAAATCCTTGCGCGTTGCGCATCATCATTTTAACATACTTGTTTTATAGTAAGTACTAATTATGTCTAAAACATAAACTCGTATCGTATCCCAATATTTAGATGTTGCAGTAGTTCTATGTGTAGGTATCGCTTTGACTTCGTCCTAATGATTGTTGGTTTCAATACTTGAATTGCATATCCCAATTGACATGTTTGTAATTGTTACCTACTCATTAGTTACTTTGAGACTGTTCATGTACTACTTTACTCGTATCGAGATTTCAAAGGAAAGGGCTGTTTTAGCAGATATTTTTGATACTTTGAGGATAATCGAAGGGAAACAAATGAGTGATAGAGCGGGGGAGTCTGCGTGACTCCGCACGGTGGGACATCGAGAGTTTGCATGACTCGGCCCGGTGGGCATCGGGAGTCTGCATGACTCGGCACGGTGAGACATCGGGAGTCTGAATGACTCGGTACGGTGGGACATCGGGAGGCCACTTCTTGATGATGATATTACTTCACCCCTACTTCGTAAGCGTGAATATTAATGTTACTGTAAACGAATAAAAAAACGTTGTTCTTATATGAAAATTGCGGAGATATTCGCTAATGACTTGTTGTTTTTTCATATATTCAATAATTATTCCTTTATTTTTTGTACTCTTTAGTAATAAGATTAATATTAAAAAAACTATTAAATGTTGATTACTCTAAAAAACCAATAATGTATGTGTTAAGGATTATGTAACTTAGTTTCCCCGAGAGCCTTATGAACGCCTTTTCCTTAGACAGTTTAAAATACCCATAAAATTTTAACTACCCTTTAAAATACCGTTAAATTGACGAAACTTAACAATAACAGATCCAATACGAAGATCGTTTTAATAAAAATATCGTCGCCTACATTCTACGAGTCTCCTACACCTTGCCTTTCATATCCCTTCAGAGTTCTTACTTCCACTGAACTAATGTTAAACAGCAGGTTGTTCCGACGTTAGTTCTGGCCTAGATTACGATAAGGATTCATCATTTCTTAGTTAGTTGGTATGACTCAATTTTAAGACTGATGACAGAAAAGGTTTTAAAAAAGGAAAAAAAATATTAAAAATTCAGAATAATTTTAGTAGGCTTTAATTTTTACGAAAGCGGTAGTCGAACAATTGTTCGTTGGAAGAGTTTTTAAAGTTCGATAGCCAAATTAATGAAGGGACGAACGACTTATCGACTACCGCCAAAGTCACTGTCGATATTTGTCTTTTATCGATACTTTTCTATGTCTTCTATCTATAAAGACGACGATGAAAATCGATACACTAATGGGAATGACACAAACTTGCTAATGTTGACTTCGATGATGTTAACGTTGCAATCGATATGACAAAAATTCTTGAAAAAAATACTATTTGTTGCCAAAGTGTTGTTAGAGATAACATGTAGGTATAAAATCGGTTGTCACAGTTATTCTTGGGTGGTTTGAAATTAAGGAGAGAAGTTGAAAAATATTTCCAATGATATATTTTTTCATATTGATCTTGAATGCTAATCGATACTTAAGGTTTATATCTGTGTAGGAATTCTAACTTAACGTGTGTTTTAATACATCATTGCCACTGTTATTTGTGTCTTGTACTGTTACCGAAAATTCTTTTGAGCCTAATGATTTAGGTGAAAGTGTATGACCAAGGACTATTGTTAATACATAGTATAGATACCTATACAAAAAAAAACAGATAGAGGATACTCTACGACACATGACTTTGACTACTATGTCGAAAAAAAAGATTTAAATTATAGAACAATTAGGTTAGGTAGGATATAGAAAACACTGATTTATGTACAAGACACAAAAGACGAGTGAGTAGTGAATTAGTTGTTTAGTGTTCATGTTACATTAGATTGTATTTGACAGTTCGATAATCTCTGAAATTAACTGTACACCTGTTTCCGCCTTGAAGCACCTTCCTTCCCTTTATCGATATCAACCCACTCTGTTTACTTCTTTTCCTGCACTACGTTGATTTTGCACAATTTGTAATCTAGTAACAATTGCATCCATATAATGTTTAACACCGCTATTAAAAAAATGATAATTGATGACAAGACAGTCTTGATTCTCGAAATTGTTAATTGTACTTCCAGGCTTGATTTTCAAAGTCAAATTCGAACTTTAGAACCAGTAATGAACTTTTAAAGTAAACCCTGGACTTTAAAACAAGTCATGCGCCTTGAAGTCAGCCTTGGACTTTAAGGTAAACAGCTTTTAATTCAGTATTAGACTTAAAAGTCAGTCATGAACAATTTTTATGGCAGGATTAGGCCTGGAGAGAATGGTGTATAATTTTGCGGTTCACATATATGCATTATGTATGTATGCTCTTGTTCACTAGAATTCTTTTACTTAAGCATATTGCAGTTGGAGCGAAGATTTTCGAAAAGTCTCGGGCTTTGGTGCATTTGATAAGCTTTGTGCTACATTGAAATGTTTACTGTGCTGCCATATAAACTGCTCTATATCTCAACATTGCTAGGATGTTCGTTTCATTTATGGGACGAAAAAAGCAATTTTATCTGGCAACACAGTGTCAACAAATGTCAAGTGCTAGATTGCGATTGCTTGTTTTCGAAAAGGCAGTTTCAATGCAAATATTTTTGGCCAATAACTGGAATCCCCACAAAATTGTTACTTTCTAAGTTATTGCTAATTTATTAAACTATTTATTCATTACTTAAGTTATTGTGTGTCGACGCTAGTCAGTCAAGTTTCGTTTAGGTTAACCCTAAGTTATGTCGTAGTTTCGCAAGTTAAGTTGGTAACTTAGTAAAACCTTTTTCTTCCGATATTAGTATGTTTAATTCTGTTTTCCGGAGTTTCTTAAGAAGCTACTTATTTTTCTAGTCACGAGTTTTGACACTGTTACAAATGTCTTCGTAATATCATGATTCTGGGCGCAAAAGTCGATAAAAACGCCTATACATACACGACACACGTCTTATTTTTACATAGTTTCGTTTTCTGAAGGAAACTTATGCCTCCTCGTGACTAAAAGCTATTTAGACACCGTTGAAAGTTTTAGTTTAAATTACTACGTAATAATGTAGCTTGAACAAAGTTCTTTTGAAATGACAAACGAAAATCGAAATTTTTGTTGTATTATTTTACGTCAAAACGTTTATTTTATATGACACAATTTATAATAGTGTGTATTTATCGACTTGCTCAGTTATATTCATTCCAAATCCACTGCTCAGTTTCAATTCGCTGAACACGGTTGTCTCAATTTAAGCATTTTTATTGTGAAATTTTAAAACTGTTACTTCATGGTTGTCAAAAATACTGACTGTGTACCTAATGTTTTCATTAAAAAATGTATATTCTATAGAATTTGCAGTTAAAATTTTGATGTTACAGTCATTTGTCTTTGAGATAAAAGGTTTTTTATCCGTACGTGTTTTGTTTACTTGTAAAGTCGTATTGTGTGTTTTTTTCGTAAGCAAGCTTTTTGACGGTATCCTCATGTCTGAAATATGATTAAAATGATATTTTTTCAGACCATTTACATGTTCATATTGTTCATGTAATCTTCCATTCTTTGCTCTAATGTAAAAAATAATATATACCAGATGAGTAATAAGTCAATATGTAAGTTCTTTTTGAAAAGAATTGAGATCTCTTGTAATAGATATCGTAAGTCTAGTCGTTCTATTTTCATTTTCTAGATTTCAACTAACATATTTTCCATCACGCAATACGACATGTTATAGTACAATCTTTAGACCAATTTTAGTTGAATTACATATGCCATTTTTATCTTTAAGTTATATGACCCATTTTAAGTTAAGTTACATTTTGTGTGCGTTTGTTTTTAACATAATACTTTAAACGTTACTTAAGTTAATCAATTAAAATTGTTCTGTCTCGTTTTTGCGCGTGACAGTTTCCGACAGCAAGAAGTTGACAGCAGTTTTAAGCATTGTTTAACTTAAATAAGGCAGTTAGTTTTTACCGTAAGATACAATCTCGGAATTGACTTAAGATACAAACATTCCAAGGTTCTGGCCGTTTGTTGATGTGTTTTTTTTTATAATCAGTGGGTTGAGCCGACTTACCTATTCGAAATAATACTCATACCTACTTGTTATTCAGGTCTTAGTTAAGTTAGTGGTTAAGGATTGATATAATAATATCTGATGATAATTTTAATTGTATGTTGTATCAAAATGATGAACAAGAAATAAAGAAACTGGTTTGATAAGAGTGTTTCATTTAAATTCACCCTTCTCCAGTACTTTAAATTATATATTCGTCGCTTCATTCTTCAGATACAATTAACAAGGTAGCCCTTTTAGCCAACAGGCATTACTCGCACGTTTAGACAATCGACTTTGAATCGATACTTTTTTTTGTCTATTGCTCGTTCTCTCTGGCGAGCTGTCACTTGCCACCTCATTCATGTTTAGAAATATTACTAATTTTTTACTGTGGTTGCGGGTACCCTTGTATCTTCGAATGAAGCGACTCATATAATAATTATCGAACTTCATGCAAGAAGTTCGTTTGATCTTATATTATATTAAAAATAATAGATAGATACCTACTCTTTATTCATCATCATCATCAGCCAGAAGACGTCCACTGCTGAACATAGGCCTCCCCCTTTAACCTCCACACTGAACGACAGCCTGCCTTTTGCATCCACTGGATGCCAGCGACTCTCACTATGTCGTCGGTCCATCTAGTGGGAGGTCTACATATACGCTGCGTCATCCGGTTCGTGGTCTCCACTCATGAACCTTTCTTCCCCATCAGTTATCGGTTCTTCGAGCGATGTGGCCTGCCCATTGCCACTTCAACTTGCAGATTTTAAACTACTCTTTATAGCAAAAAATATATTTAAAATAAAATAAAAATATTTAAATCAATACATTATATTTGCTGCCAGAGCCACCGTGGGTGTGCCATACCTAGTTTGGCAGTTCTGGCTACATAAGTTGGTACGTTTCACATAAGGTGGGAAATTAAAATTTCAAACAGTTTTTTTGTTGTTGTAGCTAGGCCGGGTAATTAAAACAATTATGTTTGTGAAAATGAATTACAGTATAATCTCACTAATCCGGCACTATTAAAAACCAGAGGGTGCCGGATTATTGGAATGTTCGGATTACTGGATTATAGATTAAAAAAACATAATAAATAAAATAAAGCATTTAAAATAAAGCATTTCATAAAGAGAATATAATGTATGTATGTAGATTATTATAGCGCTTTGATTCCACATTTATTATGCGAACTGCTAGTCTGTGGAATGCGCTGCCTGAATGGGTGTTCCCCGATAGTTACAATCTGGATGTCTTCAAACCACGAGTGAATCGGTTTCTTCTAGGCAAGCGTGCTCCACCGTAGACCGCATCACCGCTTAACATCAGGCGAGTTTGCGGTCAAACGCAAGCCAATTTTTTATTTTTTTTGCATGTATGTTTTTTTGTTCGTCTGCTTCGTCGCAGGTTAGACTGCTAGACGGAGCGCATAGGCGTAGAGGGGCGAGGGAGGCGCGGGCGGAGGGTGCCGGATTATTGGACGTATCGGTCTATTGAAGTGCCGGTTTAGCGAGATTATACTGTATTATCTTTTATTTGTTTATTGTCGATAAACAATTTTTTGCCGTTTCAAACGGTTGACAAATTTAAGTAATATGGTGCGTTTCTGATAAAATTGCTGCATAAGATAATGCAAAGAACACCCAATGATTTGCGCAACTACCATCATTATCATCATCATCAGCCAGAAGACGTCCACTGCTGAACATAGGCCTCCCCCTTTAACCTCCACACTGAACGACAGCCTGCCTTTTGCATCCACTTGATGCCCGCTACTCTCACAATGTCGTCGGTCCATCTAGTGGGAGGCCTCCCTACGCTGCGTCATTACCGTGTCATTTAAATTAATTACCCAGCCTAGCTACAAGGACTAAAAAACTAGACTAGACTAGACTAGAAAACTAAGTGAAATTTGAATTTCCTGCCATTTATGTGAAACGTATATACCACATTAACTCTGGCGGCTAGTGAAACTACGAAGCAACTGCTACTGGCACTAATCAAGAAGTGTTGCAGCTCGTTGCAGACGATGCGCAGTACTTGCGCGAGTTTACTGCGCATCGTCAGCAACGGGCTTATATGCAGGGGCCTTACGGCCACCTGTTTTAAGCGATTCAGTTTAGGTGATGAGAAAAGTAATGCGACCGCAAATCGTATGCGCGTTAAGGTTCACGTTCGCGTGATATTCCGAACTGTGCTAATTCGAGCCTGCGCTAAGAGTTAGCCTTAAGGCCCTTGAGTTTAGAAGTAGCCGCTTGCACATACAAAATAAACATCTTTTTAATACAAACTTAAATTGTGTGGGTTTATGTATCGAATTTTTTAATAAAGCTGTTGCTGGCTTTACACTAAAGCCGTTATAATACATCAGCAGCCATCAAACGTCCACTGCTGGACAAAGGCCTCCCTCTTAAAGAGGGGTGTTGCCATAATTCCCACGCTTGGCAGGAGGCTTGGGGATCGCAATAAGTTCACCGTGTACTAATAGGAAGCTGCTGCCCATCCTCCGGTGGTTCTGGTCGCAGTTTTAGGACATACCCGGGTCGTTATAATGCGACCGCTGAAAGAATTTGTCTGACTACAAACAAAAAATATTTTTGAGACTAGCAGCAAATGTCAGAGAACATTCATAAAAGTGCAACCAAGTAATCTCTAGAGCTGAGTGAGGGAGCCACCATAAATTTCCTGACAAATTGACTTTAGGAATTGTTTAGTTTCTTCATTTGGCGAACTTTACAGATAAGTTGGTATGTAACAATGATTTCCTAGTCACGTCTGTAACGGCCGTTAGCCGTCACGCGCTCGTTTTACGTCATCCGGTGTCCCAAGACAGGCCATCAAAACATAGTCGAGGAGTCGACGGTTACAATGAAAAAGGTAACTAAGCAAAATAAGGAAAAGGTAACTGAGTAAAATGTACTTTTACGTTGCCTTCCATAATTATGAAATCTGTATATTAAAATATCTTACACATCATTTAGTTATAGGAATTAATTTAAAAAAACAGGTAGAAAAGCGCAAATCACTGTTACTTTAATAAAAAAAAAACTATCAAGGGCAATGTCCGTGATTGTGTTTCTTTTTTTACGGTTTCCTACATAAAACACTCGGTTTTGTTATGAAACCATTTTTATAATTTCAAGTTAACCATGGAACAAACTAAAACACTTATGGAAACTAACTTCATTTGGTCATTCTAACCAAAACTGTTAAAAGTAAGAAAAGAGGGCCTTAATATTAAAGTCTGTTTTTAGGGTACCGCACCCAAAGGGTAAAATCGGGATCCTATTACGCCTACGATGTCTGTCTGTCTGTCTGTCCGTCTTTCCGTTCGTCTATCTGTCCTACCTATAATAATAAATAAAATAAATAAATATTTGGGACATTTTTGCACACACGGTCATCTGACCCCAAACTAAGCAAAGCTTGTGATATGGCTGCCAGAGACTGATATACATACATATATAGGTTTAAATACATACTTAAATAGATATAATAGATTAATAGACCTATAAACGGCTGTATCTTTCGAACCGTAATAGATAGCCAGTTGAAACTTTACAGAATATGTAATGTAACAGTGAATTAACTTAGAAAATAATAAAAAACTCAAAAAAGAAACGTATTTTTGTATCAGCTCTAATGTAAAAACGGTAATACGTAGGTACAACCGTCAAACTTGGTAGATATAATTATAGCACACACTCTAAAGTTAATAAATAATGGCCAATTTCTGTTCATTGCCAAGCTATAATTGTGTTATACTCGAGCGTCACTGTAGTAAAATATTAAAAATGTGACTACATAGCAATTGCTTCGACAATTTTGGAAGGCGTCACTTCATTATGTTGTAATTAGTTTATAGTCTTTATTGTGATGTACTTGTAATTTTGGAAATAAAATCATTTCATTGAAGTCGCTTTCCGCGTCTGTCTGTCTGTCTGTATGGCCGCTAACTCCTCCTAAACCACGCAACGGATTTTGATGCGGTTTTCGCCATCAGTTAGATACATTTTCACGGAAGGTTTATATATATAACTAGCGACCCGCCCCGGATTCACACGTAAATTACACCCGTGCGAAGCCGAAGGGCGGGCGGGTCGCTAGTTGAAGATATAAAATGAGTGTGAATTTCCAGAAAGTAACAAAATCATGTTTTGGTGTCTATCGTAACATTACAAACATAGAAATGTTTGTTTCGATATCTTGTAATTTGACGGAATAACATGACACGAGAAATAAAAATCACTTGTTACCATTTTACTGTGTCAAATTAAAATAAATCAAATTGACAATTTCTTTGTTTGTAATGTTATAATAGACACAAGACATGATTTTGTTACTCTTTGGAAATTCACACTCATTGATTTTATATCTTCAATAATGTGAAAATGTGCGAGCGAGAGAGCTGCAGAGGGTATACAGGCTAATACTAACCCATAACATGAACTAATTGTTGTATTTTGTGGTGCCCGATTTACACTTGGGCGGTTTATCATATAGCTTTTTTATACTTCTCTCCCTGCCTAGCCACGTGTATGTCCATCTGAATTCTGACCAACAGGGTCCATACGAGTCTAGGCGCAATACCTCACGTCGGACGCAGATTTATCTATACTACCCGCATTTATTGTTTCAAGGTTTATGGCTGTGCTCTACCGACCAGTCTACAGATCAGCTAAGTTACCGCGTTACCGGCTAGAGCTATCTCTTTCACACATTGTGGCGAAAGGAAAGGAAAATAATTCGACTTTTTTCTTTTTCCTTTTCCAAAATAAGGATAGATAGATAGAAGCTCTTTATTGTGTACACCAGAAGAAGAAAAAATGGCTAAATAAAAATTCTAATGGATATTTACATTTAGTGATTTATTTACCTTAAAAAATGTGTAAAAAAATAGCCCAGAGGGAAGCGGTTCTTCTATTTTGCGCGAGATATGTTTTCTTTGCTATTTTAATAAATAAAGGCTTTGTGCATTCTCCTCTTTTTATTTGGTAGTGGTAATTTTTTTTAACTTGTAATATATACTTAGGTACACGATATTATAGACAAAAAACACCTCCAATTAGGTTTTAGGTCTTAACTAGACAATTTTTTCTAGAAGGGTGCTCTTGATATAATAGGCAAACTAAAAAACTATGTTTGAAAAAATATATAAATCCGAACACAAGTAAAGCTAGGGCTCATTTGAATATAATAAATAAAAACTATTTTACTAAATACGGGGTGTAAGGGGAGACTAAGGTAATTGTACTCATCATTATGAACAACTTTTACTATGGGACCAGCCCTGAAATCGCGAAAAAAATCATAATCATAATCATCTTTATTTCAGGATAAAAAAGCCGATAACACAAAGAGAAAATATAAATTTCTTAAAATACAAGTAATACATAGTAGCATATAGTATGTATATCATCATCATCATCATCAGCCAGAAGACGTCCACTGCTGAACATAGGCCTCCCCCTTTAACCTCCACACTGAACGACAGCCTGCCTATTGCATCCACTGGATGCCCGCGACTCTCACAATGTCGTCGGTCCATCTAGTGGGAGGCCTCCCTATGCTGCGTCTTCCGGTTCGTGGTCTCCACTCCAGAACCTTTCTTCCCCATCGGTTATCGGTTCTTCGAGCGATGTGGCCTGCCCATTGCCACTTCAACTTGCAAATTTTAACAGCTATGTCGGTGACTCTGGTTCTTTGGCGAATATCCACGTTTCGGATTTTATCGCGCAAAGAAACTCCGAGCATAGCTCTCTCCATTGCCCGCTGTGTGACTCTGAGTTTTTCCAAAAGGCCAACAGTTAAGGATCACGTCTCAGTACCATATGTCATCACTGGCAACACACACTGGTCAAAGACCTTCGTCTTGAGGCACTGTGGTATCTTGGACGAGAAGATGTCACGCAATTTCCCGAACGCTGCCCATCCGAGTTGGATTCTTCGGGCGACCTCTTCGGGTGAAAGAGGTCGCCCGAAGAATCCAACTCGGATGGGCAGCGTTCGGGCCAATATCTGACAGTGGACAAATATAGGCTCATTATAACGAACACAGTAAACCAGTATGTATATCCGAGTATGTATATAAAGGCTTAAAAATAAGGCTTTGATAAATTCAAGATATTCGGTACAAATAAATCGGCTTCTGGTAACAAATTGGCTGGTTCACAGAACCTACACTAAGCAGAGCTTGTGTTGCAGGTTTCTGTATACCTTCATGGAACAATAAAGAGCAGACATTTTGAAACAAAATCTAGATAATTAAATATCAGCTGTTCTATAGAAAACGGTCATTGACACTCGACAAAATGTATGGAACAGCAATTTTTTTTTTCGCGATTTCAGGGCTGGTCCCATACTAAAAGTGGTTCATAATGATGAGTACAATTACCTTCTTTTGGCTTCGAGAGTGGTCCCCTTAAACCCTATATTACTAAATATGTAGATATTTAACTCCACTCAACTCGGTGACGGCTGAATCAAATTTGGTAGCGAGTTAGCTCATACCCCGGGTTTTACAGGCTACTATTTATCCCAAAAAAAATTTAACATTTTAGGTGCTACGCGTAGCACCTAAAACCGCTGGATTTGGCTTGTTTGAAATAATAAAATATGGAATATTCGCCTACGAGTACTACGCCGTAGTTGTAGCATTCCGTAGCGCCTCTACGCCGCTTCCAAAATTCATGAAACTCCCTTTTGAAGTGTAAACTCTTGTACTGCCTTAAAGGGAATATGTTTGCACAAGTTTAAAATTTACCGTATACGAACCATTCTCAATTTAAAATAGCTAAATGTGAAAATTTGCTGGAGTTTCCTTCAAACACATGTGATTTTTTTTTTTTTGCTTTAGAAACATTTTTTGTTACTAGGGTTCCGTGCCTAAAAACAGAGCCGTAATGTCAATACACAATGTAAACTGAGTTAAAAAAATATTTTATATTCGAAAGCCTTAATAAATAAATAAATTAACCACCAGTGGTATACCGGCATAAAATTATTATGTGGTAGCAATAAAGGTCGAGTAGCAAAAAAACACCGCAGTACCATTATAGTCACCGCGTTACCAACTGAGTCGTCGAGCAATAAACGTCATATCATAAGACCTGTAAGTGTGAGCGAGATAGACAGATATGACATGTGGGTGCGAGCGAGATAAATAAATAAATAAATAATAAATATTCGGGACATTTTTGCACACACGGTTATCTGACCCCAAACTAAGCAAAGCTTGTGATATGGCTGCCAGAGACTGATATATATACATATATAGGTTTAAATACATACTTAAATAGATATTAATACCCAGATATAGAGCAATGATTTATGACCTGACGACTCAGGTGTTTTTTTTTTTTCGATCTAATCCATACCCTTAAAAAATGGCTTGCGCTTGACCACCATCACGCCTGATGTTAAGCGATGATGCTGTCTACGTTGGAGCACGCTTGCCTAGAAGAAACCGATTCACTCGTGATTTGAAGACACCCAGATTGTAACCATCGGGAAACACCCATTCAGGCAGCGCATTCCACAGCTAGTCTATGGAATGCGTTCGCATAATATCAACGAAGAGGAGTTAGCGACCATACAGACAGACACGGAAAACAACTTTAATTTATACTATGTAGAGAAGAGAAGAGATAGAGGTGAAGTAAACGGAACCATCTTACGTGAGAATTACGCTTACTAAACGAGTATTTTTAAATGAATCACAGACGAGAGCCAGTTTTACCTCGCTGAGTAAGCTAGTTGAAATGAATATGTGATACGGCCAGTAATTCCGAGAGCTTACTTTCTGAATTGTTGATGTAACTTTTTACGTCAGATTTTTAAATGTCACGCTAGAAATTGTATGCACTTTGAAATTAAATTTTGTATGTACACCCAGAAAATACATTTGATTTTATCGCGTGTTTTTACATAATTTAATTTCCTGACGTTACGAACACTCAGTAGTGTCACAGGTACGTCAGAAACTAAAATAATGAACCGTCAGAAATTCAACAATTTATGTAAAACACACGCGATAAAAGTGTATTGCCATGCGTAATAATCGAGAAAATCTAAGAAATCATCATACATTTTTCTATTATGAAAACTGACGTGCTTTTCACACATTTTATTTAAATAACACGGGCAAAGCGAGAGGCAGCCGCGCGGGCATATCCACCTTAAAAAAGACCGCCGAATGCGGTTGAAACTATATTTGGAGTAACCGGCTTTATCACACGTGAGTAATTAACACGTGACATATAAATTTTTCTGCCTATTTATAATTGACTTTCAATTAATTCCTTAATTATGCGAAACTGGTAAAGATAATTACGAGTAAATCATACACACATTTAAAAACACATGCACAATATGTGTTTAGGAGACAAATAAATATTTTTGTATCATCATCAGCCAGAAGACGTCCACTGCTGAACATAGGCCTCCCCCTTTAACCTCCACAAACTACTCCTCCTTCCTCCTACTCCTTTTTGTTTATGTAATCAATATTAGTCACTTTCTATCTGGTCTGAAAAGGTATACTTTTCAAGGCGCTCAGTTACCTTAAGCATTAAATATAGAAAAACGATAATAAACCCTCAAATACAATAATACCTCTGAGAGGGCAGTAAACTTCCAAGTCCATTGAGGTAAAAACGTTCGGAGGTAAAGGAAAAGGCTTTTTCTTATTTGAGGGAGTGTGCTTGTCAGGTATAGGATTAAAGTCAGCTTGGCGTGTAAGTTGACTACTTCCGTTTCATCGCTTATCATGAAAAAGTGGATTATAGCACTGGGACATGTTTATTTTTAGAAACAGTTTAGATAGCCGCTTGATCCAGTTGGTAGTGAACCTGCCTTCTGCGCTTGGGCCGTGGGTTCAATTCCCACCTAGGACGAACATTTATGTGATTCACGTTTGTTCTATATCTGGGTCTTAATAACTCATCTTCTGCTTTTTAATTTAAGTATATATTTAAAAATATATATGTATGTATATCAGTCTCTGGCAGCCATATCACAAGCTTTGCTTAGTTTGTGGTCAGCTGACCGTGTGTGCAAAAATGTCCCGGATATTTTTTATTTAAGTTATTACGATGGCAAAGCAGAGAATTATTAGCACAAAACTTTGAAGCCCAAACTTGAAAAGTATACATTGTAAAAAAAAAAACCTACTCGTTATAAATAAACAGTGACGTCGATTCTGGTATAAATACCATTTTCTACACTAATCTAAAATTGGCAACTCTTAAATTGTTGCCATCCTTTTCTAACGCATTGGAATGAAAAGAAATGATGATAATTTTAGTGCAGCCAACTTAGTTAAGTTTATAGAATCATCATCATCAGCCATTAAACATCCACTGTTGGACAAAGGGTGCCCTGTTAGAGAGGTGTTTTGCCATAATCCCCACGCTTGGCAGGTAGCTTGGGGATCGCAGTACGTTCACCGTGTACTAATAGAACGCTGCTGCCCATCCTCCGGTGGTTCTGGTAGCAGTTTTAGGACATACCTGGGTAAATTTCGAAGTTTAGAAAATGGTACAACAGAATTGGCGCCAATGTTTCTCGCTTGCAGAGCGATGCCTTCAAAGTAGCGTATTTATAAGTCAGTCCATTTGTCCTGATCATTTGTATCCCTGTCCGCGCTTGACTGTCTTTGCTCTCACTTAATAAATATAAATGTATAAGGTATCTAATATTTCGCAGTCTTTCACACGTTTCCATTTAGATAAAGGCAAGATTCTTCTAGGCAAGCGTGCTTCACCGCATCATCGCTTAACATCAGGTCAATGGCGGTTAGGTTTGCCACCCGTACTTTATAATAAAGTATTGTACTCTATTTTGGCCTAACGTACTTTATACTTTATGAGGGCAGTAAATTATCTGTTTTTTTTTTAAATGGACTTTTATTTTTTACTTGTATCAGAACGGACTGCTTTGGAACGTAACCTAAAACGTCAATGTCAATATCATGTCATATAACCTTTTAATTTTTTCCGCTACTGTTGTTTTTATTTTCTCGTCTTGTTTGAGTTTGTGTTGTAACAAATATTTGTTGAATGTTGCTAGAAGCAACAAAAAATATGTATGGTAGAGAAATAGTTTGGTAAATAAATAGTGGTACTTTATTTTCAGATGTTGTACTTTTTTTTTAGCCAAAAAAATTTAATATACTCTATTTGCTTTAAAAAAAAGGTGGCAACCCTAATGGTGGTCTAACGCAAGCCTACTTCTAAATAAAAGAAACGTAGTACAACAATTTAACTTTTTACGAAAACTCATGAGAAAAATATCAATCGATCGGGGTGTCGATGGAAGAAGGTTCTTGAATGGAGACAACGAACCTACACTACGTCTTAGGAACCCCCACTATATGTACCCAAGACATCGTCATCGTCGGGCATTCAGTGGATGCAGATGGCAGGCTGTCGTTCAATGTGGAGGTCAAAGGGAGAGGCCTATGTTCAGCAGTGGACGTCTTCTGACTGATGATGATGATGATGACGGAACCCGCAGTGCGTGACCTCAAACCGACTTGCACTTGGCTGGTTTATAATGGCTTAACACTGCTGACACTAGGTCTAGTCACTAAGCGTGTATGTACAAAGTTAACAGCCAACTCAAGGTTAGGGTTCGTCACATCGTCAACTGGTACTATCGATCGTCCGCTTCATTCCCGAGGGGAAAACTATTGATCTTGGACAACCCTCGATAAGTACCCATGCATGTGTGCGTGTTATGTATGGCTGTATGTATAGGTGCCAGTTTGGCATTGGTTTGTTTTGGGCGCGTTACTGAACTGATTTTGGTAGTACAGCGCGGCGAGATTTTGCGTTTAAACTATTAGCAGCCCGTGCAGAAGGCCTGCAGAAAATTGCGTAGTCGCTTACGATAGATCCAAAGTGATTGTTTCAGCCAGAAGACGTCCGCTGCTAAACATAGGCCTCCCCCTTTAGCCTCCACACTGAACGACAGTCTACATTTTGCATCCACTGGATGCCAGCGACTCTCACAATGTCGTCGGTCCATCTAGTGGGAGCGTAGGCACCTACGCTGCGTTTTCCGGTTCGTGGTCTCCACTCAAGAACTTTTCTTCCCCGTCGGTTATCGGTTATCGGTTATCCCAAAATATTATAATATCGGGTATTGCATATTATATTGTCACTAGAACTAAAAGTGTATGCAAAATTTCAGCATAATCGGTTAAGAGGAATGGTTCTACACTACAGCATGCAAAATTTGACCTAAATTTGTTTAATTTGATTTGTTTTTGTTTGTTTGTTTTGTTTAGGTTTGCGTAAATAAAAACTTGTAAAAAGTAAGGTAAGGTAAAATGAACTGCTAAAGTACCCAAAAAGCTAGCGACATTATCATGTTGGAAGGCCAAACGTTTTTTGCTTTGGTTGCATTGAGATAAAATTCCTATAGAGTCACAATCTCTCAGTGAAAACAGTCAAAAAACTTCCGAGCGTCATTGTACATACATTGTATCGATTATATAGTTTACAATGCCACATTTAGAGGTAATATCGCTTGCATAGTGTTCAACGTTAGTTGTTCGCTATGTCATCGTAGCTCTGGCATCGCGCGGCGTTGTAGTCGGATCGCGGTTACCTTGTAATGTAACTAACCAAAAAGTCGGCGCAATTCGTAGCGTGCACCAAGTTTTGGTTCCGTTTTTTGGCACGATTGTGACTCTACATGCATTGTATCTCGATGTTTGGCCGAGGTAACCGATAACTATTGATCAACAATTTATCAATAACTGTTGATCAACTGTTATCGGTTCTGCGACACAATATATGACCGGCTCACTGTAATTTAAGCTTGTTAATACACATCAGAGTTTCACCGGTCCATCTATCTGTTAAAATCCGCTCTAGAACATGTCAGACATGTGCCAGAGAGGATACCACGAATCGGTAAACGTGGCGTAGGATGCCCTGAAACTCGATTGACGATCAGGAGCATTCCCCTAACTATCCATGGTAACTTGATACTATCGTTCACGCAAACCATTTTATTCAGTGGAATAACGCATATCTGGTCATGGTTTGTTAGGGTAGGCGCATGTGGGGGTGTGTCTGTGTGTGTAAGTCGGCAGAGATGAAAGCAATAATACATACATACATTATAGTATGAGAGAATCAGCACGTGTCAGCCCTAATAATAGTAATGTAAGAATAGGGTTGTAATCCTCATATTTACGGGTTTTTTTGTCTATGACTCATAAAGTCCGTGCCAATTTTAATAACCGCTCAGATTTTTTTACTAACATTGTTCTAGAAGGTATTTTTAGTGAGTGTACCTATAAGTTTTATAGTTATTTTTTTTTTCGTGTACATAAAAATGTTTCGTCTGGAAAACTCACGGTGAAATTAATTATAGTCACCTAAGTGTCTTCAAATCACGAAAGAATCGGTTTCTTCTAGGCAAGCGTGCTCCATCGTAGACCACATCATCGCTTAACATCAGGCTAGTTGGAAGTCAAACGCAAGCCTATTATTAATATTAATATTTCAGGCAGCTGCGTTAATAAATAATTATTAATGAATTAATTAATTTGACATATGAAATACTGACATAATATATTGTAATACATTTTTGCTCATAATATTTTTAATTAAATAATATTATTTAATTTGAATTATGTACACATAATAATATTATTAACATATACTGTTTATACGTTTACATACATCGATGTAGAAAGTGTACTGGAGAAGTTTGACTTGTAACTATGGAGTTATTAATAAAGAATTGTATTGTATTGTAATAAAAAACTGCTCACTGGACAATCTCCTTCGTTTGATGGTCTATTTCAATACATATATACGTAACATTAGCGAAATTATGTTGACATTTACACAAAAGCCATTAAATGAAGAGTTTAGCTACTAAGCGTTATGTTTAATTATGATTATACTATAACTACAAATTTTTCAAAAAGTAAATTGGCCACAGACCGGCAATTCAATAATATTATGATCTCATCATCATCATCATCAGCCAGAAGACGTCCACTGCTGAACATAGGCCTCCCCCTTTAACCTCCATACTGAACGACAGCCTGCCTTTTGCATCCACTGGATGCCAGCGACTCTCACTATGTCGTCGGTCCATCTAGTGGGAGGCCTACCTACGCTGCGTCTTCCGGTTCGTGGTCTCCACTCAAGAACCTTTCTTTCCCATCGGTTATCGGTTCTTCGAGCGATGTGGCCTGCCCATTGCCACTTCAACTTGCAAATTTTAACAGCTATGTCGGTGTCTCTGGTTCTTTGGCGAATATCCACGTTTCGGATTTTATCGCGCAAAGAAACTCCGAGCATAGCTCTCTCCATTGCCCGCTGAGTGACTCTGAGTTTTTCCAAATGGCCAACAGTCAAGGACCACGTATGATATTATATGGTTACACGTTATGATATAATATTATGATCTGCGTACGATTAATATTATGCATAAAATCTGTTTATTTTCTATATATTTTCGTAAATAGGCCCACTAAAGAGGAATTGCGTCCATTAGAGTCACTCGAGACAACAATTGTAACAATTCATTTTGCTTGATTTCGTGAAAGTTAAACTAATAATAAGAGATTGAGGCTTCTACAAATACTTACTCACATTTTTTTTTAAATAGTAGATAGGCTTGCGCTTGGCCGCCATCTCGCCTGATGTTAAGCGACGATGCGGTCTACGATGGAGCACGCTTGCCTAGAAGAAACCGATTCACTCTCGACTTGAAGACACCCAGATTGTAACTAACGGGGAAAACCCATTCAGGCAGCGAATTCCACAGACTAGCAGTTCGCACAATAAATATGGAATCATAGCGCTTCGTACGGGCTCTCGGAATATCAACCATAAAACGATGTCAATTTTTTGTGCCCGCCCTGGCGGTCCGATAGAAAAAAGGGCAGGAAGGAATTAAATCATGCAGATCTGATGCACACTCTCCGAAATGTATCCGATAAAAAACCGATACACACATTATGCTATGAAGTCATTGAAATATCATCAGTCATTATAAGCCTCAATCATGTTCCCCCACTGCTGGGACCGTCTCCTCTCAGAGAGAGAGGATGCCCTACCACCATACTAGCCCAGTGCATGTTGGTGAATGTTGTATGTTTTTGAACTTCTGATGTGCTTGGACATACCGGTTTTCTCACGATGTTTTCCTTCACCTTTGTTAAGCGATTACATAGGCACTGCACATAATTTTTTAAGTACTAAATAAGTCTGACGCAGGGCCGAAGATCGAACTGGGTGCCGTCATATTGTAAAGCGCACATGCTACCGCCTGGCCACCATCGCTCTTCTTTTTTGGAAAGGTTTTTTGCCATAGCATATTTATAGCTCTATAAAAAGGCCAAGTCCGTAGAGTGCCAATTAAAAAGGGTCCAGTCTGGACAGCAAAGGGGATTAAAAGTTGCACTTGTCTCGTCGATGCAATTAATTAGGCCCTTAATGGCGAGGGGTGAACTTACATCGGTTGCAGAGCTCTAGGGGGTATCGGATTGGATTTTTAAATGGTTTCCTAGTTCGGTTAATTGAGAAGAGAGCTTGAAAATACTGAGTGAACTTTTATGGAGATATTGGCACAGCACTGACAGATAATATCATTTTTATTGTTTTCTTTTGATTATTTGTTTTGTTTTAAACCTAATTATAAATGAATTAATTTTGATAATTAGTAAAATATTAATTCAACTACAAGTAGCTACAAGACTTGTTTCTGAATTAATGTTTTGCTACCCGGAGTAATAAGTAGCATAATATTTAGTCTATTTAGTGTGCCTAAAAACAAATATCCTTTTTACGTAAAAATTTTCATGACCGTGGATACAAAGTCCTTTAGTCGTAATATTAAACAAGTTTACATAGCATTAATAGCTTCAAACAAGTCATTGTCACAGTATTAGTCAAACAAAGTAAGTCACGGTCAAGTCAATCTCATGTCCCAGTAAAGTGGTGGAGGATTTACAAGAGGCTTGATATTATATCAAAATACAGATATGGTGAAACAGTTTTAAATAATGATAATGTTTTATTTGACACCTATAGACTAATGAATTTTCTTGTCAAGACATTCTTAATTAGGTTCACGGAGCTCTCAATAATTACGGCCATTGAAGAATTTTGTTCAGAAATCTTCGCAAAAGTAATTGGGTCCCGCTTTAACTAATCAATTTTCAGATTTCGTTCCGCTCTCTTTAGTTTCAGCTCTGAAATACTTAAATTAAAGATTTCTTCTACAGAACCAACTTATCTTTGGAGTTATTAGGGGAGCCAGCATCGTATTTCTTGAACAAATTTTGTAACCTATCCTATTTCTTTTTAGTTCTATCGTTTGGCCACTTTATATATAAGTTAGTCGACTATACATTGGCTTTGATTATTCTAAAAATGGAGCAAATAAGCGTCTTTTTCTTAGATTTTCTAGATTAATCTAAGTAGATAATGAAACTAATATTATAACGAGTCTAATTAAGATAAATCTAAAAGAACTTTTAGTCGAGAATGGTTAGTACAAAGTTAGAAATTTTAGTTACGGCGGCAGTAGGTAAAATTTTATATTTTGCAATTACAGAAATGTCTATATTTTATTATAGAAACTGACGTGGTTTTCACACATTTTATTTATATTACACAGGAATTACTCACGTAAGATTAAGCCGGTCACTCCGACTATAGTTCAACCGCATTAGGCGGTCTTTTTCAAGGTCGGCTGCGTCTCGCTTGGCACTGAAAACTATAGTCGGAGTGACCGGCTTAATCTTACGTGAGTAATTCCCGTGTAATATAAATAAAAAGTCTATATTTTACTTAAGTAGATTAATAACATGGTAATTTAATCTTTTTAAATTGTTTCGACTCTTGATTTACATATTTTTATACAGGATTATAAGGAAAGGGTTTGCTAAGCCGAAAGGAGATCATTTACGATGCGACTAACGCTGAAATCGCGGAAAAAAATCAACTGTTTCATAGTAAACGGTCATGACACTCGACAAAATATATGGAGCAGCAAATTTTTTTTCCCGATTTCTGGTTTGGCTTTTTATTTAATTTTTCTTGTTTAATAATCGCGAAAACCTATGAAATTATAATGATAATTATTTTAAACCGACCTCAAAAAAGTCCTCAATTCGTTATTTTTTGTAAATGTTTGGTACCTCAGAACTCCGTCACTATTAACCGAATTGGAAAAATCTTGTTTTCGTTAAAAGTATATACTTTCAGATTGGTCCCATAGAAATTTCATCAAAATTGATTCAGTAGTTTGGCCTTTAAATCCGAACTGGTTTTTTTTTTTGTTACTTTGATGACAATATTATGTCATCCGAGGAAACGAAATGGCATATATTACTAATTTTGCAAAGTCGGTTTTTAGGGTTCCTTACCCAAAGGGTGTAAACGGGACCATATTACTAAGCCTACGTTGTCTATCTGTCCGCCTGTCTGTCTATCCGTCCTACCTTTTAACGGCTGTATTTTTCGAACCGTAATAGAATGCCAGTTGAAATTTTCACAGAATATGTAATGTAACTAAAAAATAATTATAAAGCCAAAAAGTAAAAACTGTAGGGTACAACAAACATGTTTTTTTAACGTATTTTTGTATTTGCTCTAATGTAAAAACAGTAATACGTACAAGCGTCAAACTTAGCATGATTATAGTTCACACTCTATAGCTAAAGTAACAACAACTAATAAATAATGGCCAAGTGCGAGTCGGTGACAAATCTCTGTTCATTATTACCAAGTTATAACTGGAAATTCGGTTACTTAGTCGACCTTATTGTATATCACGGAATCGAAATTATTATACTTATTTTGAAATTGGTTTTTGAAATTGATAATTATTGTATTTATGGTGGTACGGAACCCTCAGTGTGCGAGCCCGACTTGCACTTGGCCGGTTTAATTAAATTGATAAATATTTTCATAAAAACATTATGGACAGAGCGTGAGCCAGAGCCGTGGTAGCCCATTTGGGAGACCGCTAGACTTGAAAGCGTGAGGTCGCGGGTTCAAACCCCGGGCCCGTACTGATGAGCTCTTTGGAGCTTATGTACGGATTTTCATACCACTGGCTTTTCGGTGAAGGAAAACATCGTGAGGAAACCTGCATACGTACGGAGAAGGAATTCAATGGCGTATGTGAATCCACCAATCCGCACTGGGCCAGCGTGGTGGATATGGCCCAATCACCCTTTCGGGGGTAGGCTAAAAGTCCAACAGTGGACTGTTAAAAAGCTGATTATGATGATGGTGATTATGGACAGGCAACCACCTGTATCGTGGCTAATAAAATCAATATGTTTCCCATCGCACGCGATAGGTGTCATGGGGAGTTACCGGGGTCGTTGACACGTTATTGATTACCTGGTAGGTAATAGGTATTGCAGCTCTATAAACGGACAAGGGGATTTCTAATCGCGAACATGACTCATTTCATGACATTAATTTATTGTTAGGTTCCTACATTATATTAACAGCGTGATAATGCTGCCAGCGTGCTGGGTACGCTGCCAACTGGTAGTGGGCTTGAGCATTTATATTTTCTTTAGACCTTTAACGGTCTATGAGTAGTGTAACTGTATTTGTAGTGTTAGTTTTAGCTTGTATTTTTTTTATGAAAATGAAAAACTATTTATTGTAGCAAACGTGGTGCATTATGATGTTACAAACTAAAGTCCCTCACGTTCGGACGTTGCAAGTACGTCATACAATATTAAATCTACATGATATACATGGTGTCAGTTATTTTAGCATAATATACAGGGTGTAAGGGGAACACTCTCGAAGCCAAAAGACGGTAATTGTACTCATCATTATGAACCACTTTTAGTACGGGACCAACCCTGAAATCGCGAAAAAAAAATCTTCTGTTCCATACATTTTGTCGAGTATCAATGACCGTTTTCTATAACAGCTGATATTTTAACGCGATTTCAGGGCTGGTCCCATAGTATAAGTTGTTCATAATGATGAGTACAATTCCCTTCTTTTGGCTTCGAGAGTGTTCCCCTTACACCCCGTATAGAGCACAATAAATAGCATGGAATCTCTCACGTGATTTACAAACCGTACAAGGCCCTCTGTCAAATAGTACGTAGCCTTTGGAGTCTTTTACAGGTCTCTTAGTATATTACAATTTTTGTGCACAACCACAAGCAATAAAGAGCATAGAACTCGTCACATTATTTAGTTAATAAATACACTTGCTCACAAAAAATAAAAAAATAAAATTATATTTTTTTGGGTTGACTGGCTAGGTGTTGGACCGTGTTTGCAAAACTGTCCCGAATTTTTATTTATTATTATTATTTTTATTAATGACTAGCTACGCCCTGCGGTTTCACCCGCGTAGTGATGAAAAATGGAGATGATGATGATGAAAAGTAGCCTATGTTGCTCTTGAACTAATATACCCATGCAAAAAATCAAGTCGATCCGTTGTTCCGTTGCAGCGTGAAAGAGGAACAAACAAAACAACAAACAAACTCTTTCGCATTCATAATATTAGTATATAATTGACTTTTCCTATTTTATTTAAAAGATTACAAAAAATTGACAGAGAAGTTTCCCAATTCCTGTATTGTTGCAATGAAGTGAACGGGACACTGGATAGTAGGCTTGTCACTCCCGAAATAGCAGATCTTGTTTTATTGTATCATAGAAACATTAAAACGCTGAAACCACTTATGAAAAAAAAACTTGATAAATTGAATCCACGAGATCTGTGGGAGGACAATTTCTGTTCGATACCATGATTCCTCCGACAGATCCATGGCACCTGTAGGTATCCTGGCGAGTGAAATAAACTGACGCTGCTAGTACAATAAATACAAAACCTTGTAAAACAATTCTCTTCTCTATTAATAAAACACACCGACGTTGTTCAAGTTGTTTGAAACTATTTAATTAGGTGAAATGTACAGTGAAAGTTCAGGATCGAAGCTCGGTGGAATCACCCCGTAGCGAGAATCAGCCACTTAGAGCTCTGATCCTCTTGGATCGGCATAAGATCGAAAAAAACGAAATATCGTAAGTTTTCTACGTTTTTTGAAGATAAAAAATCCCGTCGTCAGGAGTGAAAAAAAAAAGGTTGGGCATTATAAATAGAATAACATTGCAAGTAGTATAAAGTACTGTTTGTTACTGTTAAATAGTTGTACATTATAATGTAAAGAACAGCCAACAATTTGCGCAAACACTGCGTTATCTATACTAATATTAGAAAGAGGAATGATTTGATTGTATGTTTGTTTGCATTGAATAGGCACCGAAACTAATGAACCGATTTGAAAAATTCTTTCACTGTTGGGAAGCTACACTATCCCCGAGTAACAAGCTATATTTTTTTTTTATTGAGATCCTAACTAAAACTCCAATAATGTAACCCAAGGCGTAAAAAATAAGACTTACACCCGTGCGAAGCAGAGGTGCGTTGCTAGTTTTAAAATAATTACCCGCCCTTGCTACTAGGACCAAAAAACTGTTTGAAATTTGACTTTCCCGCCATAGGTGAAACCACCTTAAAAGACATGTTTCACCTCGTTATATCGCTTGTCCACACTCGAGCACGTTTACGAGCACTTAATAAATAATAATTCACCATTTAGAACACATTAACATTCGAAAATACACAAGTTTAGGAAAATAATCTAACGAGCCGACATGTTTTTTCCACGTTGGCGCCAAAACTCCGGTACTATAGCTCCACTTTGAGGGTTGCCAAAAGGGCGGAGATATTGCCAAACCTATATTAAGAAAACGAACATCTTCTTTTATAAAAGTCGGTTAAAATTCCGGTTAAAGTTCTTAGTGGAACACGCCAACTTAAACTTTGCGGTGCTTTTAATTATCAGTTTCCTGAGTTCTTGTAAATGAATAAATTCAAAATAACATTACAATGACGATGTTTTTCTGACATAAACAATAAATAAGTACGTAATAAATGGACAGTATCATTCGAATCATATGATTGAGATGTTGATATCGTAGTAGCTATACTAATATCATAGCTGCGGGATCTTGAATTAGAATTTCCACAAACGAAAGTGCTGAAACATACCTACCATACCGAAAGTGCACGGCCTCTTATACCAAATTTGACGGTTTTAAATCAATTTTATTCAGTTAAATTACATTATTTGAGCTGGAAAAAAATACATGTCACAGATACATCTGTGTTTGAGTTTATGATTTGGTTCAAAACACGATCGAATAAATATTCCTCGATCAAAAAAAAATCTGAAATAAAGTCGATTTTTTTCGTTTTATGCTCTAATGAAAGCTCGTAACAACCTGGAAATTGCATGTACTGAAAGGCAATTTTATTAAAAAAAAATATATTTGGATAGAATTTTGATAGTGGATAGTTCCGTTTTTTTGTGAAATTAAAAGCGTAAAAGGGGTCGCGAGAATTTGCGCGCGCCGCGTTCAGTTCAGTACCGCGCCAGGCGTCATCGAGGTCGGACCTATGTTCGTTATTGTTGTTGCACTCCCCCCGCGGGCCTCCTTACTCTTGCGTGGCAAAATACATCGTCGCTATAACTTGGCGGGGGCTGACGGAGTGTTTTGTTGCCTACGCAACTCGGATAATAGGCCGTTAATTAATCGCGATATTTTTTAGGGTTCCGTACCCAATTGCTGTAAAAGGAACCCTATTACTAAGCTTCCGCTGTCTGTCTGTCCGTACTACCTTTTAACGGCTGTATCTTTCGAACCATACACAAACGTACCTACGCTTTAAACACAACACAACCACTTTGCGTCGTTCAGTAGAAATATCGTTCGGCGTGTGTACCGCTTCAACTGGTTAGTAATTAATAAAACAACTTCTAATATTATACTTTAATAACTGCCTGTTTATGCCTTTTGAGCAAGTTTATTGCTTGTTATCGAGTAATTATGTTTATATTTAGAAAAACCTAACAGTCTAATCACAGTGAGCTACTTAGCCTTCGGTAAAATTGGGACGTGCCAAGAATTAAAAAGGTCAACAGTATTTCAAGAATTAGTTGAACAAATTAATTATGTACCCTAAACCTTACTGGCAGCTGAGAGCTTTAATTCTAGCGTAGATTTCTCTACTTCAACTTTTCTTTTAAGTCTCTGAACGGTATTTCTTGTAACATGCACGGACTTAAAAACTCTGATAATAGTCCAGCCTATGCCGGACCCGGGTATGTCCTAAAACTACGACCAGAACCACCAGAGGATGGGCAGCAGCATCCTCCTACTTGAATGGTGGACCCTCCTGTGATCCCCAAGCCGCCTGCTAAGCGTGGGGATTATTGGCATAACAATTACAGACAAACAATTACGGGGCCGGCGGAAGACGCAGCGTAGGGAGGCCTCCTACTAGATGGACCGACGACATTGTAAGAGTCGCGGGCATCCAGTGGATGCAAAAGGCAGGATGTCGTTCAGTGTGGAGGTGAAAGGGGGAGGCCTATGTTCAGCAGTGGACGTGTTCTGGCTGATGATAATGACTCAGCCTATATGAGCGATGGTGGCTGAACGGTAGCATGTGCACTTTACAACCTGATAGGACCCGGTTTGGTCCTCGGCCCTGCACTATTGAGTTATTTTGTACTTAAACAAATTATTTGCAGTGTCGATGCCATCGCTCAACAACGGTGAAGGAAAACATCGTGAGGACCGGAATCCAAGAACCTCAACAGTTCAAAGACATTGACATTCACCAACATACACTGGACCCAGCCTAGTGGATAAGGGTCCATCTTCTCTCTCTCTCTCTCTCTCTCTCTGAGATGGTCTGTGTCCCAGCAGGAGGACTTGAAAGGCCGATAAATATTTACTTTTCCGGGATTGTTTTTTTTTTAAAGTTATCTAAAATAACACCAGCCAGATAGGTATGTGTAGACCAAAATATCAGCTGCAAAATATACCTACCACTTAATCGAAAGTCGAGCTGGCGAACAAATTAGCCTTATAATTAAGATGGCCAGTATTTCAGACGTAATTGCCGCCCGCCCCAGCGGTAAATACCGTCCTAATCTACGGAGCATTCCACAATATTTACTAAGATATTATAATGACGTTCAATTTTATATGAAAAATGTTTTCATAGGCCGAAACACTTCACTTTTATTTATCAATTCACATGTAGAAATAATTGACACTCGTTTAATTTTTCCCCTAAACTACTCGTCCGATTTGGATGAAACTTAGTAAATATATTAGTAAGTGTATTCTTGGTAATTAGTGATATGAATAAGTTAAGTATAATAAAATTTCTGATATAATTAGCTAAATACCCGTGACTTTGTATTCGAGTATAATTTTCCAACACACTACCTTTGTGCTCACCTTATAGAACACTAAGCTTTAATTGCAGGGTCTAGAACAAAGATAATATAACCACTTGATGGCGCATGAAATCAAAATTTGCTTTTGCATCGGTCGCTTTTTTCAAATGGCGCTTGTGATTGGAGACCCAAAAGTCATTCATACAAATTGCGCGTAGGATTAACCCGCTCGAAAAAGATTATGTTGAAGAATTAGAATTATTTCATCGCGAGGGGAAAGGACTAGCATTCTAGTGGTTATATCTTCAATGGTTCATCACCATCATTTCAGCCATAGGACGTCCACTGCTGGACATAGGCCTCCCCCATCGATCTCCATAAGGGCCGGTTGGAAGCGGCCTGCATCTAGCGTTTCCCTGCGGTCTTTTTAAAATCGTCTGTCCATCATGTGGGTGGACGTCCTACGCTGCGCTTACCGGTCCGTGGCTCCATTCGAGAACCCTTGGGCCCCATCGGCCATCTGTTTTGCGTGCTATGTGCACTGCCCACTGCCATTTCAACTTGCTAATCCGGTGGGCTATGTCGGTAAGTTTCGTTCGTCTACGGATCTCCTCATTTCTGATTCGATCTCGTAGAGAAACCCCGAGCATAGCCCTCTCCATAGCTCGTTGTGCGACTTTGAGCTTGCTTAAGAGGCCCATAGTGAGAGACCACGTTTCAGTAAACAACAACAAACGTCTGATAGTTTGTTACGCGATTATTTGCTGAAAGCTATTTGGTATAGTTGTACTACTTTTTGACTGAGAGTCACGACTGATGGGCGTGCACGGGTATTAGGATGCGTTTTCGGCTCGCAAAAACATCCAGCGCGCCAAATCGCCTTCGTACATCCGATCGCTCAAAGTGAGCCCAAGATTGGAGTGAATGTATTTAGCTAGGTCCCGTCCCTCGGACGCGTAGCCGAGCTGATATTTCGCGCTAAATTTTCTCATGGAAATAGTCTGTCTACAAGCTTACGACTCCAAAAAGGAGTGAACATTAGCATAATGCTCGGAAGTCCATCTCTCTAATTGCATCGCAGAGTGCTATGAATATTTATATCGGGACTGAATTAACGTTTACATACAAAATTATACAAATTCTCGTGTATATTTATTTAGTCTCCGAAGATAGAGTAATAAAGTTTTTTTATTCTTCGCCCGCTCTCTCACATTGTTTGACGAAAAAACAACGAAATTGAATTTTGACGTGCTGATTCTATCAAATAAAATGATCTATAGAAAATTCAACTTCTGTAATAAGTGAATCTAGGTCTTTTTTTTCAAGTAACAGATTTAAAACACTTAACATAGCGTATCCATTTTTCACCTCTATTCTACAAAATTACTTTTTTTTTTACTCTCGGAAGAAAAGTTAGTGAGTGGATTTCTTTAAATTAAAGATATAAAATAAATTATTTTAATGTTATAGTTCACTGTTACAATTTTTTTTAGTTTGCTGTTTGGTCTTGACAATACGGCTTTATATATTTTTTGTTATTATCTAGCATAATCCAGATACCTAAAATTGAACGATTGTATTGTGTAATACGGCTATTAATTTATAATAATAATATTATAAAGAGGAAAGATTTGATTGTTTGTACAATGTTTGTTTGCATTGAATAGGCTCCGAAACTACTGAACTGATATGAAAAATTCTTTCAGTGTTGGGAATCTACACTATCCCCGGGTAACAGGCTATATTATATTTTCAAAAAAAATAGGGATCCTTACTAAAACTCCAATAATGTAACCCAGGATGTAAAAAATAAGATTTACAATTTTAACTTTGCGTGTTTGACAGTTCTTAGACAGGACAACGTCTGTCAGGTCAGCTAGTATTCCATAAATAAAATGTCAACCATTGTAATGCAATATCCAACATACAACGACACTTGTTTTGACCAACGACAATCGAGACCACATCAAATCGAATTACGATAATCGATTCCGCGCATTCGAGATACCGAGTGAATATTCAGACCACTCGATTCGCTAATTGGATCGCCGACTACGTCACTCGATATCGAATGCATAAGTGAATAACTGAACGTCCATTTATACGACATGAGAACTCTATGGTAAAGAAAACTAGTTTTTTGTTATACTGGGTTACTTGGAAAGGGTGTACTATCGAAAGGGGTCAAAAAAACTAAATTAAAATCGGTTCAGGTTCAGCCGCTTACGATGTCACAGACTGACACACATACCCACACGTTAAGCTTAGAGCACCTCTCTTTTGCATCGGAGCTTTAAAAAATTGCCGATGTTCTGCTGCAACTGCCTTAAGATTCGATACAACGTCAGCTTAAGTTTTGCTCCTGTGCGAAAGTGACAAATGTATACGATCCACGCCTGCAGGAAGAGATACGCACGAGTCTGCATCCGCCACAGAACTAAATATCGTAGGCGACAAAAGATAAAACTTCAGATTACTCAACTACTAATTTCATTTTAAATAAAACTAATTTACTTTCATTTACACAACATAAATGACCATTAGAATATGAAAAATAAAGGTTATGGCACAGTATAGCCAGATAGCCCGTTGGTCCAGTTGGTAGTGAACCTGCCTTTTGAGCTTGGGGGCGTGGGTTCGATTCCCATCTAGGACAAAGATTTATGCGATGAACATTTGTGTTTGTTCTATATCTGGTTGTTAATATCTATTTAAGTATGTATTTAAAACTATATAATTATGTATGTATATCAGTCTCTGGCAGCCATATCACAAGCTTTGCTTAGTTTGGGGTCAGATGACCGTGTGTGCAAAAATGTCCCGAATATTATATTATTATTATATTATGTGTGTTGCCAGTGATGACATATGGTACTGAGACGTGGTCCTTAACTGTTGGCCTTTTGGAAAAACTCAGAGTCACTCAGCGGGCAATGGAGAGAGCTATGCTCGGAGTTTCTTTGCGCGATAAAATCCGAAACGTGGATATTCACCAAAGAACCAGAGTCACCGACATAGCTGTTAAAATTTGCAAGTTGAAGTGGCAATGGGCAGGCCACATCGCTCGAAGAACCGATAACCGATGGGGAAGAAAGGTTCTTGAGTGGAGACCACGAACCGGAAGACGCAGCGTAGGTAGGCCTCCCACTAGATGGACCGACGACATAGTGAGAGTCGCTGGCATCCAGTGGATGCAAAAGGCAGGCTGTCGTTCAGTGTGGAGGTTAAAGGGGGAGGCCTATGTTCAGCAGTGGACGTCTTCTGGCTGATGATGATGATGATGATGATGATTATATTATATACAGTATGCCATAACCGCGCAAATTGATGCAACGCAACCTAAGTTGACGACTTTTTTTTAATCTCACATAATAATATCAACTCTTAAGAGTGCATTGTAATTTCACTGTACAAAGAGCAGGGTATATACATACTGTAGGTACTGCAGGACAGTTCAGTCTACTTACCACGAGTATGTAGCGAAAACACCACAGCATACCAAGCGAAAATACCCCATAGTCACGCAAAATTACCAATTCGGCAGGTCCTATGTGCGTTTGAAATGCAGATAGCTAGGGATGCAGTAGAGGTCCGGAACCCTCCCAGACAGGGCTATCGATTTTTGCACCCTCACTCCCTCTTGGGGTTGTTGTTATTAAATATAAATGGCGTCGAAATGTCGAAGAGGGTGCAGTGGTATGTTTTGGAAAGTTTTTGAAGGTTGGATATGAATTTGAGTGATATATTGGCGTTCCTAGCATTTCTTCTGTAGAAGTTTTATGACATGCCTTATAAAAACATGTTTCCAAGATGTTCTTTACTTACTTCTGTTGGCAACACCTGGAAGAACTGCAGCTTTGGTACACCGAGCAGTTTACGATCAAAGTTTATGTGTCTATGGAATCTAAAAAGAAGAAAATAAAAGGAAAAACAAACGACGGGGTTGACTTTTGATCGAATGATAAAGGCGAGGTGTTTTAAAAATCATTGTTAGGTTTTCCGTGTTTTTATTATCGTTGTTTGGTTTCGTTTTGATTCCTCAAAATATCACGAGTGAATTTAGTTTAAACATCCCCCACCAACTTAAGGGTTAACACTTCTTGTTCAAATTTCACGTATTAAAAAGGTAACTAGTAAGGTAAGCCAGAAAGAGTTACTTATGTACAGTGAGAGTGCAATAATAGAGACGTTATAGGCGAACAGCACGGCTTTAAAAACTGACTAAACGCAGCATAATTATATCTACTTACCTTACCTACTTACCTTTGTTTTCATCATCATCAAAGCCTGTAAACGTCCACTGCTGAACAAAGGCCTTCCTCGTAGAGAGGGGTGTTGCCATAATCCCCACGCTAGGCAGGCGGCTTGGGGATCGCAGAATGTTCACCGTGGACTAATAGGATGCTGCTGCCCATCCTCCGGTGGTTCTGGTCGCAGTTTTAGGACATACCTGGGTCCACCCGGCACTTTTGTTTTATATTCGTCTTAACAATTACGACTTGATTCTTTAATTTTATGCCCGAAAATCCAGATACTTAAAATTTTACGATTGCATTTTGTAATACAGCTCTTAAGGTGTCATCAAATGTTTGCCCCATTTAGTTCAAGATCAAGCGAGTAAATCATCTCTTGATATAATCTTCAACCAATAAAACTACACAATGGAATCCCATTTCAAACATCTTAAATGAAATTGCTTATCCGAGCCAGATAAATTGATTCCATCGATTACGTTCAAACGCGATTTTTCACATACCTACACTCATTCGAATTAAGGCTTAAGTCACAGAATACATATTAGTTTAAGCTAAAGTGTAAATTGGTACGCAAACTTATTACCACAGATTCTAATTTCAAATCAATCTGATATTGTGACAACTCGAGATTGTGATTATTTTTCCAAATGTTTGTCAACAATTTTCTGGGTGGGCTTTCGTGGAATCCTAACTTCCGTGGAATTGCGTTTCACTTTGAATCATTTTTCATTGGTGGTTTTCTTGATATTATTAACCGACTTCTTTCCTATCTGATTCCATGGAAATGTTTACTGAGCGAATGCATAAGTATAGTTTCAATGAAAATTATCGATATTTGAGATTTTTTCTTTTTTAGCTTATAGAAACTGCGCCCCGCAGTTTCACCCGCGTTGTAGACCCGTTATACGGGGTGTAAGGGGAACACTCTCGAAGCCAAAAGAAGGTAATTGTACTCATCATTATGAACAACTTTTACTATGGGACCAGCTCTGAAATCGCAAAGAAATAACAGCTGTTCTATAGAAAACGGTCATTGACACTCGACAAAATGTATGGAACAGCTGATATTTTTTCGCAATTTCAGGGTTAGTCCCATAGTAAAAGTTGTTCATAATGATGAGTACAATTACCTTCTTTTGGCTTCGAGAGTGTTCCCCTTACACCCTGTATATCTACTTGAAGCAACCTCCTTGGTAGCGACAGCAACCTCCTTTGACTTAGATGACTTTTTTTTCTACGATGTAATAATGTCAATGTATAGAATTCAATTCTTGCCGCATCTTGCCGATTGGCATTCCAAAATACAGTGTAAACTCTTTATAACGAAACTCAAGGGACTGAGCATTTTTTGTCGTTATAGAGAGTTATCGTTATATGGAGTGAACAAAAAAACAACCAAATTAACAAGATCACACAAACTTTTTCGTCAACACTAATCGCTTTCCGTTTACTGGTCATGTTAACAGTTTCAAAGTAGGTTTACGACTGATAATACGATAGGTACCCAGTATGCTTGGTCGAAGACCATCACTTCCGAGAAAACAATGCGTCATACTGCACGTGTTCAAGGCAATTAAGGATAACAAAAGCTAGACCGACCTCGGATGTTTCGGAGCTTCAAAGTCTTTTGTTACCTGATAACATAACATAAACAATAATACCGATAATAAATATTTACTGTCTAAAAATATGAACACATTTCTTCGTAATAGAGAATGGCGTATCGCTATAAAGAGTGTTTCAATATGTGGGTTTTAAGGCAAACCAACCAAGTTGGGCTCACTTCAACGTTACAAGGATTTTATACAGAGCTATACAGATAGCCCGTTGGTCCAGTTGGTAGTGAACCTGCCTTCTGAGCTTAGGGGCGTGGGTTCGATTCCCACCTAGGACAAACATTTGTGTGATGAACATTTGTGTTTGTTCTATATCTGGGTGTTAATATCTATTTAAGTATGTATTTAAACCTATATATGTTTGTATATCAGTCTCTGGCAGCCATATCACAAGCTTTGCTTAGTTTTGGGTCAGATGACCGTGTGTGCAAAAATGTCCCGAATATGTATTTATTATTATTTATATTGTTATAAAGGATAACGTTATAAAGAGTTTACACTGTATATGGGAAAATTTATTGATTTTTACGTGAAATATTCCGATATTTTAATACTTATTCTGCTATTCGGGGCGGAGAATAATTCAAATATCATGAAAATTGGTCCAGCTATTCTCGAGTTATAAATGTTGTATGTTACACGATTTTGTTTTATCTATACTTATTACTTCTAATATTATTAAATATGATATATAATAATATTATAAAGAGGAAAAATTTGTATGTATGTTTGTAACGAATTGCCTCAAAAAATACTGGACCGATTTTAAAAATTCTTTCACCATTTGAATCTGATTAATATGGGTTATTTTAATAGGCTAAAACCCGTACCAACTAACTATACCCGTGTGGAGCCGGGGCAGACCGCTAGTATTTTATATAGGATTAATTAAACTGTAAATTGTTCTGTCATAGTCTTAACGACGAAAAGTATCACAAGAAAAAACTAGATGGCGCACACAAAAATATGCAGACCTGAAAAACAATTCTGAAATACCGAAAGCGTTTATTAGAAAATCTACACACGCTCACCTGCCGCGCCAGAAAGCGAAAGAAGCGTATGTAAGTGTTCGAAGCGAATAAAACCCAGTCGCTTAGTGAACCGCGCAAAATCACTTCAGTACACCGCGCGAGCTAGCTAGATACACGCGATAACTCGAATAAGCTCCACCGCAGACTCCGCTACAAGTTACTAGCCCAGGAAAATTTGGGGTTTCACTTTGGAACGAGAGATAATAAGTTGTAAACATGTTTATACCTTAATTTTTTTCGCATTCTAAAAGTTGTCTTAAAAATATCTCCAACTCCAAGAAAAGTCGCTCCAAACATTGGGAAGGCATTCAGCTTCATCCAAAAAATAAATAATGTTTTACACTCATGGAGAACTATTATTATAAGATTTATATTCGGTACAGGTACCATGTAACACACCTAAAGACACAGAACAGACTAAGGGAGAATGGTTCCATTGAACTCTACAGATAGATTAATTGCTCTAAGTCAGGGTTTCCTAAAGTGAGGTCCATGGACCCCATGTGTCAGGGTCCACAGTCCTGGGGCTTATTTATATGAATTCATTTGAAGTCAGAAGCATTATTAAAATTAACAAAACAAAAAATGAAGTAATTTTCCAGATGCACTGTTTTCTTATTCGAAAATTCTAGTCGCCAGGGGTCCGTAGTGTTTATGAAATTTTAAAAGTGATCCGTGACTTCAAAAAGGTCAAATCATTGCTCTAAGTTATAAAATTACGCAGCGGTCTCTTCCGGTAAAAAAAATCCGTATTTTTTTCAGGTTGCGTTTTTCAGGTATCCTTCCGTGTGGTAATAAATGTTTCGCGTAAGCCGTGACTTTAATAAACTAGCTGTGTTTAGCAATTTTACCTGCAATTTAACGTAAATTTATGAATTTAACACATTAATTCTTAGATTCCATGATTCACACAGCTTCCTCGAGATCGATTCACGTGACGACGTGCAAAGGTACCAAACAGAGTGACAGGTCTGCCTGCCACTAATATTATAAATTTAAAAATTTATGTATAAGCGTGCAGGTAAGTGCGAATGTTTGTCCCCACTAGGTCCATAACGGTCGAACGGACTGTAGTGAATTTTAGTATGAAGAAAATGTATTTCATGGATTAACACTTAAGTTACTTTTTATCACGGTTTCTGTAGGATGGCTAGTGAAACAGAGGGCTAGTGCGGCAGTCAACCTAAGAGCTTCTAACAACGATTTCTCAACTTTAAATTGCTTTCGTGCGGCAGACCTTAGACGATATCGACCAACTCTTGCGAATAAATTTGTCTCGATAAAACCTCAATAAATCAGTCGACGACTTTTGAGCAGAATTAAGTGCGCGAGTCGCGTGTAACTGAGACTTTAATGTAAAAACAGTACCTTAGGTCACTCGAAGATTAATCCTGTATCTATAGAATACGGCAGTGGTATCCTCCTGCATGTAGTAAGAAAAACTAAAAGAAGCGCCTGGGCTCTGGATGGTCGGAGGTGGGACTCTGACTTTGATAATATATAGTTTGGATCAGCCTTAAGCACGTCGCAATGCTCTCACTTGAGACTGGCGAGTTAGGTGGTGGTTGTCGTACTTACGACGACCACCCAAAGAAGTCGGCATGCGACTGGGTTCATTTACATTTATAAATAAATATCAATATATTCTAGTAATATATACACAGGCGGTCATCTGAACTCAAACTAAGCAAAGTCTAGTACAAGCTGCCAGAGACTGATATGCATACAAAACATACATTTATATATTTATTTAAATACATACTTAAATAGATATTAACACCCAGATATAGAACAAACACAAATGTTCATCACATGATCAATCTGGGTGTCTTCAAATCACGAGTGAATCGATTTCTTCTAGGCAAGCGTGCTCCATCGTAGACCACATGGTCGCTTTACATCAGGCGAGTTGGCGGTCAAACACAAGCCATTTTTTTTTTCTTTAAGTTTTTTCTAGGTGGGAATCGAACCCACGCTCCCAAGCGCAGAAGGCAGGATCACTACCAACTGGGCCAACGAGCTATCTAAATCTACGATGGAGCACGCATATATATTCGTCCATAAATACCTTTGTTGCTCTGCTGCAGTGATATACTATAAAAACAAACAAATTAAAACTATTTCCTTCTCCACTAACCCCAGTGTCCTATAAAACTAAACTACTGTCATTAACTTAACTTTCGCGTATTTTGTGGGATTTTAAATTTGCATATAAATAACCTCACAACGTCTTCACGAATGAAATAGTGGCGCGTCTACAAGATGAATTGCATGACGAGCTAGCTCTTGCATTTCTGTTGAAAACTTAATTTAATGAACCTATTAAGATAATATTTCGACTATATTAAAGTTTCTATGCTAACCTCGGCAGTGGTTACATATTTGGGGCGTTTGGGGTCGAGACATTGAGCCCTTGGGGACCGGGAGCTCACCTCATTTTCAAAAATAGTTTAGAGCGCCTGGTTAATGCGACGCGTGACCAAAATGCTGACGTGTTTCTGACTCAACGCATAAGCTTTGCCATTCAGCGTGGTAATGCCACCAGCATGCTGGGTACGCTGCCAACTGATAGTGGGCTTGAGCATTTGGATTGTCTTTAGACCTTCAACGGACTATGGTCAGTCTATTTTTGTGGTGTTAGTTTCTTAGCTCCAACCGTTGTAATAAAATTATAAGAAGCAATTTTTAGGGTTCCGGACCACAAAAAGAAAAAACGGAATCATTATAAGATCACTTGTGTCCATCTGTCCGTTTGTCAAGACCCTTTTTCTCAGGAACGCGTAAAGATATCCAGTTGAAATTTCTATCAAATACTCATATCTACGGTTTCATTCAGCTGTGAAATCAAATCGAACTTGTAAAGTCTACGCGGTCAAAAGATATGACCGTTTATGTTGCATATTTTACGTTTATTTATTTATTTCACTGTTGACTGTGGTTCTTCGGTGAATATTTGCTGAAGAACCACAGTCACCGAGGATATCCTCGTTCCGGATTCTATCACGCAAAGAAATTCCGCGAGCATAGCTCTCGGCGTTGCCCGCTGGGAGACCCGGGATTTTTCCCAAAAGGCCAACAGTTATGGACCACGTCTCAGCACCATACGACATCACTAGCAAAAAAATCATTGTCTTTAGGCACTGTGGTATTTTTCTCTACTATTCTAAACTCTAGTAAATGAGAGAAAATTTTGATTGTTTTTTTTCACCGAAAATTATCACTTTGCCGTGTTCGCTAATACGCTAATACGTCGCCTCGACTGGCTGAATCCAGTCACCGTTTTGTCAAAACCTAAAGCAACCTAATTTGTAAAATGAAGTGCACTATTATGCTATAACTATTACTCGTACTATAAATTCAAATAGGTAGAGTTCGCACATTATAAATGTAGAGTCAAACAAAGTGAAATATAATGTTTGTTCCACGGACGTAGAGCTCTCTCGACCGAGGGAAAGCTAACAGGAAAGACACCGAGTAGGAAATCACCAAAGATATAGCATCTAACAAGTTTCTATCTTTACAAAAATAATAATAACCGACAATGGTATTTTGACGGATCATATAAATTATTTAGCAAACGGTACACATGAAATAAAATAATTTACCAAAACCATAACGAGGTGTTGAAGTAAAAAATATAACAAGTAACTAACCGACTGGATTGTATAAAATTATAGTAGGTAAGTAGCTGAAAATTAACAGCGACGCGCTGCGTACCTATCTATACCTATACTCGTAGTAGATACAGAGCTCTTTCATACCGTATTATCTCGTAAACTACTGAATATTTCATAGTAGTGTTGTATATTTTTGAAATCTGCTGTGTAAGCTCTACATAAAAAAAAAATTGACCTACTTAGCAAAGTTTACGTACTTTTCCCTGTTGTTCTCGGCCATCTTAAATTTTTGTATTTATCACAACGATTCAAATGACACCTCACATAAAAATTATGTGATTATTTACGGGATATTCACCGTGGTAAGGTTGTGGAATGAGCTCCCGATATTTCGGCGCAGTTACATGCACCATGTTCACGGGCAGACTGGAGAATGCGTGTGGTTGGTCGAACAGTTAAAAAGTTAGGTGCAGACATAACGATCTACCCTCTTTCTTAGTCTTTTGCTACGGTTATCACTGGAACTCGAACCTAAGTCCCGGCACCTCACATGTCGAAATCCATTGAGCCGTTTAGGCTGTAAGGCGTGCCAATAAACCATCAAATCATACATAAATACACTCGAAAAACATAACCCTCCTTCTCGCACAACCGGGTAAATAATAATAATATTATACCTCACTTTTAGTTTTACGGACCTGTAAATGAATCTTCACATCAGGGTTACCAGATTGAAAGTTTTTCTCGCGATTTTGGGAAAAATTTTAGTCTTCTGTGAGATTTTGGGGAAACTGATTTCATTGGGGATATCTATGAGAAAAAAATATCAAAAAGAAGGTTGGGGTTTTCCAGGATAAAAAAATTAACTAAGGAGCGCTATTCCAACTGCGATAGTAGCCCAGCCGTGGTAACCCATTTGGGAGACCGCTAGACTTGAAAGCGTGAGGTCGCAAGTTCAAAACCCGGGCCCGTACCAATGAGCTCAATGAGTTTGGAGCTTATGTACGGATTTTCATACCACTGGCTTTTCGGTGAAGGAAAACATCGTGAGGAAACCTGCATACGTACGGAGAAGAAATTCAATGGCGTAAGTGAATCCACCAGTCCGCACTGGGCCAGCGTGGTGGATATGGCCCAATCACCCTTTCGGGGGTAGGTTAAAAGTCCAGCAGTGGACTGTTAAAAGGCTGATTATGATTGCAACTGCGACTTGGACCTTCTAGAACACTGTTCGCCTACTTCGTAGTTTGCTCCGACTGGTTTAGCTTCAGCTTTTTGTCTGGACATTTCCTACTCTTTTACACGGCGCAACGTCGTTTTATGTCTCTTCGGATTAAATGTTGACTCTACCAAGCTCTGTTTTGGTGGATCTACATGAAATCAACTGAAAACTTAGTAGTAGCGTGGTGTATAACTAGGCGATCTTAATTGATCAGCAGGATTAGTCCAAATTATTGTGCAATGGATTTATTTTCTGCAAGTTTTATATGACACTGACACTAGGGCTGTTTACTGAGCAGAAGCTCCGTATAAACGAAGAGCGCTTGATGGTTTTTATTGCAGAACTGCTACGGCCTACGACTCATCGACATTCATGCTACGACTGCTACGCGAGACTACGACTGTTGGGAAGTGCTACGAGAGACGAGAGTATTTGAATTCGAATTCGAATTCTAAACCGATAAAATGTTAGATCAAACAAACAAGGGAGATATGCCTTAGTAAAATTATCGATCGTGTTCAAATATCTTTGTGTTCTACCATGCACTTTTGACTATAGGTAGGCACCGCATAAACTGTAAGCGGCGGAAGTAATGTACTGTAATTAAATTGAAAAAAAACTTTATTCACACTAATATTTTTAAGCGAAAGTTTGTAAGTTATTATATTTAGCATAATCAGCCTTTTAATAGCCCAATGCTGGACTACCCCCGATAGGGGGATCTGGGCCATATCCACCACGCTGGCCCAATTGCGGGTTGGTGGATTCACATACGCCATTAAATTTCTTCTCCGTATGTATGCAGGTTTCCTCACGATGTTTTCCTTCACCAAAAAGCCAGTAGTATGAAAATCCGTACATAAACTCCAAAGAGCTCATTTCGTACGGCCCCGGGATTTGAACCCGCGACCTCACGCTTTTAAGTCTAGCGGTCTCCCAAATAGGCTACCACGGCTTTTTAAAAGTATATTTGTCTGCACTCAAATCTGTAACAGTTAAACAGATTTCAAAATTTTGTATTGGCAGGTTTGGCGCACTCCGCACTTTAGGTATAAAGCTACAAGTAGCCGACTTGTCGGACCTACCGCGCCACAAAAGTTACGTGATAGACAGAGAGGCAACTTCTAGGTTAATATAGCTTTAGGTAAAATAAATATTCGGGATATTTGTCATCTGACCCCAAACTAAGCAAAGCTTGTGATATGGCTGCCAAAGACTGATGTACATACATTATATAGTTATAAATACACACTTAAATAGATATTAACAACCAGATATATAACAAACACAAATGATCATCACATAAATGTTTGTCCTAGGTGGGAATAGAACCCACGCCCCGAAGTTCCGAAGGTAGGTTGACTACCAACTGGACCAACGGGCTATCTAACTACGGGCTAGGTAGTTAGCGCTCGCACGTCTTGAATTGCACTTTATTGTGTAGTAGCAAGAGTCGCTACTTATTTAAATGATTTTGGGGAGTGAATGTTCTGTACCTTTACTTAGATTTAAAAAATAAAATTATATACTATACCAAGAACCAGTTGTCTGGATAAATCTAACATAGGTTTTAAGACAACTTACTAACTCGAAATGTAACGTACAATGTGTTTTAAATAAAAAATAAAAAAAACTTTACGTATTCTGTGGTACTCTATCTCAGTAGATTATACTCTGGATTAGTAGGTATATAAGATACTTTTTATCCCGGAAAAGTTCATGATACCTGTAAGATAGCAAGTGAAGCGAGGAACAGCTACTTACAAAACAAAAATATTTAAATCCAATAATTACTTCACAATGAATCAACACCCGCGTGTTGGAGATAACGTCGGAAACGGCTTTAATTAAACACCTTGCGAAGCGCCTTCTGGCACACATTACAAATTAACAGATAGATAACTACTACTATTTAAGAGTCGATATGTTGTCAGCTCAAATCAGAGATTTGCCCCTGCGCGAAACAGTGACAAATGTATGCGATCTACGCGTGCAGGAAGAGATACGCACGAGTCGGCGCCCACCTCAGAACTAAATAACGTAAGCGATAAATGATAAAACTCCGGATTACTCAAGAACTATTAGAACTTTATAAATAAATAAAATCACATTAAACTACACTACATAAATTAACATAAGAATATAAAAAAAAAAATCAAGGACTTCTAGATTTGAAGATAACACTAAAATCGTGTTTTAGAAGGCCTGTTTTTGTCGAATTTTTCTATCGAGAAAAGTTTTCTCGATCCTCGAGTCCTTAAGTATTCATAAACAAAACGTGCATTTGAAACTGTTTGTCATACGTGCAAATGGATGCAACGCAACCCATGTTGACGACATATAAACTCTTAAGATAATAAAAAACGTAAGATAAAAAAATGTTTGTTACCAAATTTTTAATATTTTAATTTATTTGTACTCAGGCGGACTAGCCCGGACTTTTATACGGCATCAGTAAATAAAAAAAATACGTTTTGTCGGGGCTAATGTTCGAGTTCGAGTTTGAAGAATTGAAACAATCTCCCGGCTTCCTTGTTTCCTGAGACATAATCTAGGCCATTTCAAGGGCAGAGTGAATTGGTATCTTCTAAGTCTGCGTGCTTCATCTTCGACTACATCGTCGCTTACCAACAGGCGAGTTGGTGAAAATACGCGGACTTACGCGTAAAAAAAGTTTAATTGTTAACCGTAGCACAAGTCTAAGAAAGAGGGGTAGATCGTTTTGATTGTTCAGTCTTCCCGTGAAGATGGTGCGGGTAGCTGCGCCGAAATATCGGGGGGTCCATCCACAACTTTGTCACGGTAAATATTCTGTTAATAATCTTATCTTAATCTTAATCCAAATATCTTATTACTATGTGCCATAGAATTCTACTTAATATACCTAAAAACTACTAAAATATATTAATTATGGTAGGCCCAAAAAAGATAGCGACACAAGCTTGCAGTAGCTGGACCACAAAAGCTCTCGACAGTGCATGAAATGCACTGAAGTGGAAGGAGGCACCCGGAGGCCTTTGCCTTGCAGTAAGACAGTCCCGGCTAAAATAATACCTAATAAAAAATGGAAGAATAATATTTTTGTGAGACTACAATGGACGACCTTAAGTGGGCTCACGGGCTGCGTTTTGTCCATACAAACGTATTCTCGTGTTTCTTCCCTGGATAATACCGCTAAAACTATATTTTTTTTTAAATAAAATTTATCTCCCCCATTGTCGTGCTTCTATCATTTATTTTTTCTTATAAATTAACTACTATAAGAAATATGAGCCTTTAAAGGTCCCAAAAAAAATTTTTTTTTACCGCCATGTTCAGATGTCTATCAAACAAATTTGACGAGTTTATAAAACAAAAATAGATGACAGAAGCATAGTTCAACCTTTTTCACTTCAATAAATTAAAAAAATTATCAAATCGGCTTAGTTTTGAATGAGGAAACAGAAAAATACGAGACGATGATTTTGTCTTCTTTTCGTAGGTATAATCGATCCGAGCTGCAGTTGCCCCTGTTGCGCTCTACTGGGAGAGGCTTGAGGTCAGGGGACAGCAATAGATTTGCTAAATACCTATTCATCAAATTTCTTGGCCGTGGTATACCCTCTTAAGGAAAAATTACGATATAACCACTGGTTTCATTATCTTTGGTAGTGAACATCTGAGAAGTATTTTTCAAAATGGCTCTGCCCTTCTTTTATCTGTGCTTTACAGTTTCCACTTTCCATTCGTACCTTGCAAATAATTCAGAATTTCACAGCTATTAATTGTTTGTGCAAAATGTCTAATGGCTTAGAAATACCCTGTTTATTTGGAGCTTTATCGCCGTAAGTTTTTGTAACTTCACGTTGGAGTTCCAGGTGAGGTATCAACGTGGGTTATTGAGACAAGGTGGTAAAGGAGGCTATAGAGTGTTTATGGTTTGCCTCTGTTTAGTTTGACAAATCCGTTCGTTAATTGGGAGGGCGATCGCTTTGTTAGGGTTCGGATTTAGTGTGCAAGCGGCAGAACATTCTAAACTCTAATTAAGTCTGTATACTAACTAAACCGGATTAGCCAGTTGAAGTAGCAATCTTCTTCTTTTTTCGAGTCGATGTTCCGCAAAATACTATAATTCTATTTTCAAATTAAGTTATTAGACCAAAACTCTGCCACCCCAATGGCACTCTCCGTGGCTTCATCCAGGTCGTCTTGTGTGCAAGTTGTAGAACACGCTGCACAGTCCATCAAGTGTGTCATTGTCTGAGGGTTCACACCACAAAGACATTCGGTGTCAGAGCCCTTTATATAACCCCACTTTGCCATATTATCCCGACTTCGGCCCACTTGGGACCGAAGTCGGTTCAGGGTTTTCCAAGTGGGCCAAGTTTCTTGATGGCCTGGGGGGAACGAGAAGTGGCAATGGGCAGGGCACATATCACGCAGAACAGATGGTCGATGGGGCCGGAAGGTTCTGGAATGGAGACCACGGACCGGTAAGCGCAGCGTAGGACGTCCACCTACAAGATGGACAGACGACCTAAAAGAGACCGCAGGGAAACACTGGATGAAGGCCGCTTCCAACCGGCCCTTTTGGAGATCGATGGGGGAGGCTTAGGTCCAGCAGTTGACGTCCTATGGCTGAAATGATGATGATGATGATATGATAGTCTCTACATAGTATAAATTAAAGTTGCTTTCCGCGTCTGTCTGTCTGTATGGCCGCTAACTCCTCTTAAACCAGGCAACTGATTTTGATGCGGTTTTCACCATCAGTTAGATGCATTTTCACGGAAGGTTTATATATATAACTAGCGCCTGCCCCAGCTTCGCACGTAAATTACACCCGTGCGAAGCCTGGCGGGCGGGTCGCTAGTAATATTATAAATGTGAAAGTTTGTGTGTATATATAGGATATAGGTAAATGTGTACCTTTGTCAGCCATACTATATCATACCATACCACACCATACATACCATACTGCAGCATCGTAACGCCATCACCTCTCCATCGGGACAAGCTACAGCATGTTTGTGATCCTCTGTCGCACACTACTATAGTTCCTCAACATAAATAACTTTTAATTTCAATTAGTTAGTGAGAAACGCTTTGCTTTGCAATGAGTGGATGGCCTTAACAAGCGGTTAGGCCTCCTCAAACAGTCGTTTTGCGTTATAGTCCGGAATTTCAATACAAATTTTAGAATCAAGCCATACAGTTACATATAATACATATAATCTCATTCATACTGATGTTTGTATTGCATTAAAGATACAGCTTACTTAGTAGATATATCAAACTAATGTGAAAATGCGTTAGTGTTTTTTTTTTAAGTTTTATATTTTTTATTTAATAACTAGTAGGCCGCCCCTGCTTCGCACGGGCGAAGCCGGGATATATAGCCTATGTCAACCGGGGATAGTGCAGCATCCCAACAGTGAAAGAATTTTTCAAATCGGTTCAGTAGTTTCGGAGCCTATTCAATGCAAACAAACAAACAAACAATCAAATCTTTCCTCTTTATAATATTAGTATAGATGGGCTTGCGTTTGTCTGCCATCTCGCCTAATATTAACCGATGATGTGGTCTATGATGAAGCACGCTTGCCTAGAAGAAACCGTTATGAGTATGGTTATTTTAACTCAACTTCGCAGCCGAACGGTTGGGATGACGTTTGTTATAACCTGGTTGTTATTTTAGATTCGTTTCTTCAATTACCCAGTACTTTTTTCGTATTTGGTGTTTTAATTTTCCTGTGGTGTATACAGTCAAAATTGAGAGCCTAATATTTGTAGTGGGTTAAAAAAACAACAGCCATCCAATTTCATTGTAAATCAGTTAAACTTTTCTTATTAATAGGAAAACGTTTAACTTGGAACAAGACCGCAGACTCGGTTTGCAAGTAATCGATTCAAGCGATGGGCTTCCAATGAATGGTTCCTTTTATTCCTAATGAATACCTAGTTTTTTTGCAATTTCAATAAAAAAACTGATCATAAAATCTTAGCGAGAGTGAACGGCACGGGAGAAACTTTCTACGAGACTTAGAACGAGAGAGAGAGAGAGAGAGAAAAAAAAATCGAGTCCAACACAGCTAGAATTTGTATGCGTTTGCTCTTCCCTCATTGTGCAATGTTATACAACAGACGTATGCCGCCGAACCGAACGGAAGAAAAAGAGAAAATTTTCTCTTTCCCTCCCGTTGGTCAGACTGCTATCCGTCAAACAAATCAGTAGTGCAAGTACCGTTCTTTATCGATCATCAAATTCGATAAAATGCCATAGAATCGATCATAGCGAGTACTGACCAAAAGGCGTTTTATCGAATTTGACAATCTCATCTGTCAAATTTGACGATCGATAAAGAACGGTATTTGCACTGCAGAATCATGTGTTAGGGCTTTATCATTTACTGAGTCACTGCGCCCTGGCCTCAGCTATCTCTTTTGCAAGATTTCATCATTATTAAAGAAAAAAATCACTGAGGGAGAATTAAAAAAACCGATTGGGAATTATCTTTAGAATTGCAAGTAGTATTAAAGCAATTTTCGCGTTGACGACCACTCGACCACCTCGTGTTTTGACCACTATGACAAACATTTCGGTATTAGTTACTCACGGTTTGAAATTAAGCAAGTAACTGTGTCAAGTAAAAATATTTTGATAAGTATTTTTTACCAATTTCCATCATTGTCAAATGAAACTCAACTACCTTTTGTGAAGCTGAAGTAAGTTTTCTTAACTTGAAGGCGAGAAAGGAGATAGCATCGCCATTGTTAATTCTACAACTTGCTTCAAAAGGTTTCAGGTAAGAACGCACAAAGACGCACAAGCGACATAGTGAAAAAACTGCTATGTATGGCAAAATTTATAAAATTTGCGTAACTGCAATAATAAGGTTCCGTAACCTTATAATAATAATTGCAGTTACTATAATTGTATAACACAAAAAGTAACTATAAGAAAACACGAAAATTATAAGAAAAAAGTTGCACCACTACGTTTTGGCGGTGGTTTTGCTCAACCATTTATATACTCAAGTATATTTTGAATTTTGTACAGTAACTAAGTTATTTATGTACAAATGAATGTCTGATATTATTAAATAAAACGTACCAAATGGAATGTAAGTCAATGGCATCGATGTACTCTAAACTAAAATGAAATAACGGCAGCAACGAGTCTGCAGTCTTACAAAAATAGATTAAAAAAATGGCTCATCGAGCAGTCCTTTTACAAATTTGACGAATTTTATAAACTTGACTTATAAATGTAGGTACCATATAATTTTAAAATTATTTGACATGTTTATTATGATTATTGTTATTTTTTTTTTTTATTTCTTATTTTTGTAATCTAATTAATTAATCTGTTTGAAATTCAATCAATTAATTATTATTTTATCATGTTATTTTCTTAATTTTTAAGTTAAAATTGTATTGACTTGTAAATTGCCATTTTATTAATAAATTTACTTATGACTTACTTATGACTTACTTATGACTTACTTACTTAAACTAAATTTGACATCTCTAAAATCTAAATCATCCTTCTCTCGCATATTAAAATGAAAAGAGAGGCATACAATTTTAGTCCTGTCAGATTGGTTTAGTTTAATACGTGGTATGACAGAATCGACGCCATTATCGTTTTTTTTTTCGAAAAATACGGAATGATGGCTATTTTTACAGATGTCAAAGTGACACGTATATCACTGTGACAGGTGTCACGTTCATTATCAAATAATCGTCATCGTAAATCATCATAATTTTTTAAAACTATCAAATTAAAAATCCTTTCATCTGCGCCGAGCAGATCCTGAACTAAACTGATGCGTAGAACAATAATGTTGTGCAGCGGATCCTAGTGCACCCCAACCCTCACGGTTTCAGCACAATGGCGGTAGATAAATTAAGAGAAACAAGCCTTTGAATACGGTTTTATATTTATTCTGTGAGACGGATTTCACTTTGAATAAATTGTGTGTAATTTACACAGAAAATGTCTTCGGGAAATTAAGACTGTTATTCTTAAATCGCGTCCAAAAATCTGCTTGAATAATTTTCTTAGAGATTTTTTGAACGGAACAGTGATAATAGACATCACTTCGAATTTGTAACTAACCCCATTTTTTTAGTTTATTTCATTCATATAATATAATTAGATAATAAATATAATTAGCAAGTTGAAGTGGCAGAGGGCAGGGCACATATCAAAACAGATGACCGATGGGGCCGAAAGGTTCTGGAATGGAGACCACGGACTGGTAAGCGCAGCGTAGGACGTCCACCCACAAGATGGACAGACGACCTAAGAGAGACCGCAGGGAAACGCTGGATGCAGGCCGCTTCCAACCGGCCCTTTTGGAGATCGATGGGGGAGGCCTATGTCCAGCAGTGGACGTTCTATGGCTGAAATGATGATGATGATAATATAATACATAATTCATCTAAATTAGTATCGAAGAACTAAGCTGTTTGTATCGATACTAAGCTTCACTACACACACTGACATAATAACGCAAATTTAAATAAATTTTAAATTTATAAATATACTAGAGACCCGCCCGCCCGTCTTCGCACGGCTTTAATTTACGTGCGAAACCGGGACGGGTCGCTAGTTATATATATAAACCTTCCGTGAAAATGTATCTTACTGATGGTGAAAACCGCATCAAAATCCGTTGCGTGGTTTAGGAGTTAGCGGCCATACAGACATACAGTCAGACAGACGCGGAAAGCGACTTTAATATTTTATACTATGTAGAGATAGAGATAAATTAAACATTCACCTAACTTTACAATTAAGTACGTATGCACATGTATTACAATTTCGCAAGCAAGGAAGCATCTGTTCACCCCGTTAACATCATCTATTAAAATCTGTAATAAGCATAATAAGTTACTGACCTATAAAATACCCCATTCTACGAAATATAAAATACATGCAATGTGAAGTTACGTACAAATCGCTCGGAATCGGCCGCTGCGCAGGAACCGGTTCTAGTAGATAAGCGATGACAGCGCATATATACCAAAAAAGGACGTATTTTTTTTTTCTTATAATTTTCATGACCTTGGATTCAATGTCCTTTAGTCAATATTAATCATGTTTACCAAGTATTAAAAGCGTCAAACAAGTCATAGTCACAGTCAAGCAAAGTAAGTCACGGTTAAGTCAAACTCATGCCCCTGTAAAGTGGTGGAGATTTACAAGAGGTTCCAATGGAGTTTTGGAAACAACACGAAAAGACATTAAAGACAGTGGGAAAGTGATATGACGAGGTTTCACCTCGTCATTCACCTCGTCACCTCGTCATATCACTATATAAGTGCTCGTAAACGTGCTCGAGTGTGGACTCGAGCACGTTTACGAGCACTTAATAAATAATATTTCACCATATAGGTACTAAGCTTCTCGTCCAAGATACCACAGTGCCTCAAGACGAAGGTCTTTGACCAGTGTGTGTTGCCAGTGATGACATATGGTACTGAGTCGTGGTCCTTAACTGTTGGCCTTTTGGAAAAACTCAGAGTCACACAGCGGGCAATGGAGAGAGCTATGCTCGGAGTTTCTTTGTGCGATAAAATCCGAAACGTGGATATTCGCCAAAGAACCAGAGTCACCGACATAGCTGTTAAAATTTGCAAGTTGAAGTGGCAATGGGCAGGCCACATCGCTCGAAGAACCGATAACCGATGGGGAAGAAAGGTTCTGGAGTGGCGACCACGAACCGGAAGACGCAGCGTAGGGAGGCCTCCCACTAGATGGACCGACGACATTGTGAGAGTCGCGGGCATCCAGTGGATGCAAAAGGCAGGCTGTCGTTCAGTGTGGAGGTTAAAGGGGGAGGCCTATGTTCAGCAGTGGACGTCTTCTGGCTGATGATGATATAGGTACTACACATTAACACTCGAAAATACACAAGTTTAGGAAAATAATCCAACGAGCCGACATGTTTTTTTCCACGTTGGCACCAAAACTCACATAGGACGGTTAAAAACGAGTGTTGCCACTCGCAAATTGAGAACCTCTTCCTGTATGTTAAGAATCGTAAAGTGACGACCCGCAAACACGGTGACAAAATCACCCAAAAAAAACTGCTACGTAAAAAGGTCAGGGCCATTTCGGATGTATCGTAGCTAAAGTTATTTTCTGTCTCGCTTGGAAATAGGCGAGAGCATTTGTACAAACTGAATGGCCTGTAGGCGTGAGGCTGTTAGATTCGCGGACTGCTAGATACTGTTTCCAGGTCGCGTTTTCAAAATTATCAAGTAACTAAACTTGAAGAGTAAGAAAATTCGGCCGCCTGGCCATCCTTCTGTGAAGTCGTCGCAAATCCTCATCATCGGGCCAAGAATCTAAAAAGCCAACAGTTAAGGAGCACGTCTCAATCAAACAACGGGCAATGGCGAGAACTATGCTCGGAGTTTCTTTGCGCGATAGAATCCGGAACGTGCATATTCGCCAAAGAACCAGAGTCACCGACATAGCTATTAAAATTTGCAAGTTGAAGTGGCTATGAGCAGGCCACATTTTTTTTTTATAGTAGATAGGCTAGCGCTTGGCTGCCATCTCGCTTGATGTTAAGTGACGATGCGGTCTACGATGGAGCACGCTTGCCTAGAAGAACCGATTCACTCTCGACTTGAAGACACCCAGATTGCACATCGCTCGAAGAACCGATAACCGATGGGGAAGAAAGGTCCTTGAGTGGAGACCACGAACCAGAAGACGCAGCATAGGTAGGTATAACTAGATAGACCAACGACATCGTGAGAGTCGCGGGCTTCCAGTGGATGCAGATGACACTCTGTAGCTCAGTGTAGAGGTCAAAAAGGGATGCCTTTGTTCAGCAGTTGCTTCTGGCTGACGATGATAATGATGGCCCAGACTCTTATCATTATGTGAATCAAATCGTGTATGCTATGGCCGCACTCAGAACCATTCAATCGCTGAGCAAACGCTTCCCCGTTGTACTTAATCACCGCGACCGTCATAACGTGTTTTTTATTTTCCCTCTCCGTCTAATGGATCGCGGAACGGTTTTGTTTTCTATTACCACGGCTTTTATAGTGCATCAGATTTTATAGTCCTATAAAGGTATAAAATATACGTATATTCCAGCATAGCATAAAATAGCATAAAATTTAAAAATGAAATTAATCATTGAATTTGTATTGAGGTTTTATACGGGGTGTAAGGGGAACACTCTCGAAGCCAAAAGAAGGCAGTTGTACTCATCATTATGAACAACTTTTACTATGGGACCAACCCTGAAATCGTGAAAAAAAAACCAACTGTTCCATACATTTTGTCGAGTGTCAATGACCGATAGAACAGCTGATATTTTTTTCGCGATTTCAGGGCTGGTCCCATAGTAAAAGTTGTTCATAATGATGAGTACAATTGCCTTCTTTTGGCTTCGAGAGTGTCCCCTTACACCTTGTATAGGTATTTATAATTTGGATGTTATTTGTTTCCTTTTTCTTTCTGCTGAAGAGCTTTATATCTCACGTTTATGAATGTTTGTTTTACGAATATTATTTATCTGTTTTTTTTTTTGTATTATTTATCAATCCAGGCCCAAGTTGATGTTGCAAATGCGCAGTTACACTATTTATGTTTGTATTCGTGAAAAATAGTTTTTGCCTTTTGTTTAATTGTTTATCTCATATCTGCTATTGATAAGCTGTTTGTTTTCCGTGTATCATCATCATCATCATCATTCAACCGTAGGACGTCCACTGCTGGACATAGACCTCCCCATCGATCCCCAAAAGGGCCGGTTGGAAGCAGCCTACATCCAGCGTTTCCCTGCGTTAGTTCGTATATGCTGAGAATTTATGTCCAGCCCGATGTAATGTCAACGTTTTTATTTTTCGAAATACCGTAAACATCCGTATTTACGTCGAAATGAGAATCCAATATAAATACTTTTTCAACCACAAAATTCCGCTGGAATTCTCAAAGTGGAGCTCATTGAAGTTCCTCTTTACTTCACCCTTTCACGAAAGTTTCAGGTCTTTCAGTCGAATAACTTGTAAAAAATCTTGCCAAGTCGTGCACTGCCGGCCCAGTGGAGTTTACCCACAGTAAGAAAATGGCGTTGGCCGGTAGAAACTGAATACAGGGTTACGCATACTGTACTAAGCCGAAAGGAGGTCATTGTACTCATCATTATGAACAACTTTTACCAACCAACCCTGTCAAACCCTGAAATTGCGAAAATAATATCAGCTGTTCCATAGAAAGTGCATGGTCTTTGGCACTCAACAATTTATGTATGTGTATATCTATCATATTATTATCTAGTCTAGTTCCTTCATTATAAGAGATTTTTTTTATTCAGAAAATTTCAATTGTCATAAATACAAAGTTACTAGGCTATGAACATTCGGTTATCCTTAATTTTCCTACAATCTAGTGGACACTACCTTCTGCGCGATTATATGAAACTGCAGTGCAAGTACCGTTCTTTATCGAACGTCAAATTCGATAATATGTCACAGAATCGATCATAGCAAGTACTGATCAAATGGCATTTTATCGAATTTGAAAATCTCAACTGTCAAATTTGATGATCGATAAAGAACGGTACTTGCACTGCTGGTCTGTCAAAGAAGCTTTATGTGAACCTTGTGATATTAAAACAAACTCAATCCTATCTATACTAATATTATAAAGAGGAAATATTTGATTGTTTGTTTGTTTGTTTGCATTGAATAGGCTCCGAAACTACTGAACCGATTTGAAAAATTCTTTCACTGACGAGAAGCTACACTATCCCCGGGTGACATAGGCTATAATCTAAACCCGTGCGAAGCTGGGGCGGATCGCTAGTCATGAATAAAAAACATTCAACTTCAGTTGCCGCTAGTACCAATGAAACTTACAATACTTAGTTTTCATTCGTCACATTCGGTTCTCACTTTTTCTACAATCTAAGTCAAGTAAAGTTTTAGTAGGTAGGTAGGTAGGTACCTTCTGCGCGATTAAATAAAACTTTACCCTCTATGCAGGACGCTTTAAGCGAAACTCAACCTTATTATGAATAAAAAAAACAGTCAGCTTCAGTGCTAGTAATAATATAACTTACAATACCAAATTTTTCATTGGCCACATTTGATTATTTCGCACTGTTCTTACAATCTAAGTGAACACTACCTTCTGCGCGATTAAATGAAACTGTACCGTCTAGGAAGCTTTAAGCGAAACACTTCGTTTTATCGATAGTAAAAGCGTGATGTCGCCAGCAATCTGTCTCGGCGCCTTTATGACATAACTCGGAGTGACGAAACTTGCCACAATAGATTTACGCTGTTTCGGGAAATGCTGATGGTGGAGCTTGGCTATTTATTTACACGGCTCTTTTTGGGTTCGAGGTTTTACAACTCCTTCCTTGATTTTGTTTTTATGATTCAGTTTGGCTGCAGTGTTAATTCGGGCTTTTTTACTCGGATTTATTAGTTTTACTCATCATCATCAGCCAGAAGACGTCCACTGCTGAACATAAACCTGCCCCTTTACCTTCCACATTGAACGACAGCCTGCCTTTTGCATCCACTGGATGCCCGCGACTCTCACAATGTTGTCGGTCCATCTAGTGGGAGGCCTACCTACGCTGCGTCATCCGGTCTCAACTCAAGAATCTTTCTTCCCCATCGATTATCGGTTCTTTGAGCGATGTGGCCTGCCCATTGCCATTTCTGTGATACCTTTGATGTATAGTGTAAACAAATCATGGAAGTCGATTTTGGCTTACCATTAACTGCCGTATCGATTTGAAGCTTTGAAGTATATGTAATCTGGATATCAATACAATAATGTGGTACTATCGTAAAATTATTGTATTATCATTGATGATGATTTGGTGGAGCCAGGAAGCGGCAGTGGAACTCTGCAATGGCTCCTAGTCCCCACGAATTTGGGTTCATTTCATGTGTTTTTTACAATTAATTTATGTAATTACAATAATTTAGTTAGTGTAAATTCGAGCTTTTATTTATTTACCTAATTTAGTCCAACTACAGACCAAATCAGAAATAAGAAAAAAAAATTGACTTCCTTTTTATTTATTTTTTACAATAAAAATATTTATTCAATTTTTTTTTGTCGTGGGGTGTAATTTTTTTTACCTTTATCTTGTACACATCTATGTCATTCAGAGCGGTTCAAGTTAGCGCCGCATATCGGTATTGCAATAAAATGCAGACAGCTCGATATAAGACGTAGAACGTAACTTGACACAGGTCATTGTTTATTCATACTTAGCTTAGATCAGACAAATAAGGGAGACATGTAGGGTGCAAACACATCAGGCCCAAATCAAGCTTGATTTCTAATGATTTCTTTGACTTTATTTTATACTATGTAGGGATAGAGCATGCATCAGAGGCAAAATAAGTTGAAGATTAAAACGTACTATTGTGGTCACTGGGTTCATCTGCCTCTACCCAAAGGGAGAGGTAGGGACACGTAGGGACATCGGCTTCTAGGTGTACACCTTATTGCAGGGAAATTGGGAGGCAAGGGCCCGCCCGGTACTGTCTGATGGGCAGCGCTCAAGCTCCCTCCCTTAGACCTGCAACTGAACTAGTGTGGATCTATTAGCAGATGATCGCAAACGTGTTGCGTTACGTGATATCAGACAGGGAAGCGTGTCGGCCACAGGTGACGATCGATGCGGCGCGCCGGTCGACACCCGCTCGGAGTTGCCACCCGATCTACATAAATCTACCCCAGCTACTAGTCTGACAACTTTTCACTGTTAGATGGACATTTCCCTGAATTATATCTACTGTTTTAAACTATCACGGTTGTTCACTACAGTTATATGATTATTAACGGGATATTTACCGTGATAAAATCGTGGACGGAGTTCACGATATTTCGACGCAGTTACATGCACCACGTTGAAGAATGCTACTATAGTCTGTCAACTTCTGTCTCACCACTGGTACTTTTTCTAATTCTCTCAAGAAAGCCCTAGTTCTTCCAGTCTTTAAGAGTGGTGATAGAGACAGTGTCAATAATTATAGACCAATTTCCATCCTATCCTCCTTTTCTAAAATACTTAAAACATTATTAAACATTATTAAATAATAGACTTTTAAAACATTTAAATAAGCATAAAATACTATCTAATAAACAATATGGATTTCGTAAGGGTTTATCTACTGAAGATGCGGTTCTAGATCTCACAAATACTATAGTACGTCACTTTGAAGCTAAATCTAAATCTGTAGGTACCTTTCTAGACCTTTCTAAAGCATTTGACACTGTCTCCGTGCTAAAGCTGCTTATGAAGTTGGAGGGACTGGGTATTCGAGGAGTTGCTCTGGACATTTTTCGTAACTACCTTACGGGCCGTACGCAATGTGTCAAGATTGATGACTACATAAGTGACGATAGAACTCTGACTTATGGCGTCCCTCAAGGGAGTATTTTGGGGCCTATTCTCTTTATTATATGTATTAATCAACTTTGCCAATTGGGAATACCTTTTTGTGACATATTTACATAGGCAGATGATACTGCCTTAATAGTTAGTGGTAAAACTTAGGAAGAATTAAAAAACATGCCCAAGAAGCTCTAAGAGTTGTAATGTCATGGCTTTCTTCTAATCTCCTTACTCTAAATATAAATAAAACAAAATATATTACCTTCTCGCCGAATAATAGTGTCTCGTAACCTGATTTGAGTTATTTTTCAATCACAGCTCACAAATGCCAGTCCCATCCAACCCATGTTTGTAATTGTACCCCTTTAACATGGACTAATAATATTAAATACCTTGGAGTATATATTGATTCTAACCTAAGTTGGAAAGTTCAAATTGATAACCTTGTGTCAAGAACAAAACGAGAAATTTATATTTTTAAACATCTTAGATCATCAGCAGATAAAGACACCCTAAAAATTGTATATTATTCACTTGCCCAATCAATTCTCTCGTATTGTGATACTGTCTGGGGTAGCGTATGTACTTCTAATTTGCTAACTCTTGAGCGGGCACAAAGAGCCAAGTTAAAAGTCATGCTCAGAAAGCCCATCAGATACAGCACAAACATACTTTAAAAAAGAAAGAGGCCGACGTTTTAACTGTAAGACAAATATTTCTGCTTCACACAATCATCCGGAAACATAAACAACTACACCATACAATCCTGAAGATGACAACCTTCGTAGAAGAGGCAGAGTCTGCCCCACTGTAACATTCCGCACAATGCTCGCTTCAAGGCATAGTGTAGCCTTCGCAAATTTCCTATATAACAAAGTCAACAAAAAAAAATTATCCCCTTCCTGTTATGAAACTTAAAAAAGTAGTAACAGATTTCTTAAAATCATTATCCTACCAAGAAACAGAACAATTAATAAAATTCCATTGAGTATAGCTGACACAATAATATTTTCTGGTCACATATTATACATCTATTACTATTATTTATTTATTCCATTACTAAACTACATGCTTACGATAAGTGTTATATCAAGTATAATACTTATGATATTATTGTAATTCTAATAATTTAACAGCAACATTTTCAAACTACTTTTTAGTTTCAGTTTGTAAATGTAGGTAGGTATAGTCATGAAGTCGGTTCTATTTTTTTTCTAAAAAATATTATCATATCGATAATTATATCGCCATACACTCCGCCATGATGAAATGCCAATCGGAGCGAATGACCTCACGATTATGTAAACAAACAAAATTTTGTTTGAAAGTTCGCAAAATGTTCAGTACCTACGCCATCGCTTTCTAGTATTTTCGGAGTAACTACAAAATTATTTAAATTTTCGATCCCTGTTTAATATTTCGTTTTATTATAATCACGTATCCATCCCTTCGCTTTTTTCCTGTCCATCATCCAAGTCCGACCCCTGCCTAGTAATCTATTATTTAAACTATCCCTCATAAAGAATTTGATTTAATCTTCTTTTGTAAAGAACAACCCTTCATCTGTGTATACTATGCATTTAGCTAATCCCATTTTTATTTTTATATTATAAATAGACTTGTGCTTGGATGCCAACTCGCCTGATGTAAAGCGATGATGCGGTCTGCGATGGAACACGCTTGCTTAAAAGAAACCGACTCACTCTCGACTTGAAGACACCCAGATTGCTATAGTTGCTATAGTTTAAGCTATTGCTCGGTATGCTAGAAACTTCGAAAAAAAAACACGCACTCCTTGAAGTGCAAAATGCATCCAAATGCCTAGATTTGGTAGCTATGGCACAATAAGATTAATTTTATTTATTGGCCAAAATAATTTAAAATATTTTTTTATGTGCTGGCGCCTACTTTGGCAAAAAATGTGCATTGCCATCCAGTGTGGCAATGCTGCCAGCATTCTGGCTACTTTTACCTTACGGCGGGGCTTTTTAGTATTTTTTTATGAATTTCTTTTTAGCCTCACAGTTGCAAAACGTGGAATGAGCTACCAACGTGGTGTTTCCGAGAAGCTACAACATGGGTTTCCACAAAAGGCGAGTTAATAGAGTTCTTAAGGGTCGCCAACGTATTTGTGATACCTCTGTTACAAGTATCCAAAGGCGACGGTGACTGCTTACCATCAGGCAGCCCACCTGCTTGTTTGCCACCTATTGCTTAGAAAAATCTTTTATTTTATTTTAATTTGTTTATAGGTAGGTAGATAATTTAAGCCTATTTTAGTTACTAATGTAATAAAATTAAAAAAAAATTGTGCTAGTTTATCAGAAGTCATATCATATTCTATCTAAGCAACAGATCCAATAAACATTATCTAACAAAGTTTTACCAATTTTTCCTGGACCCTAATCACACTCATCCATCGATTGCACGGCACGCACACAAACACACTCCCTCTGTGTGTGCAAATAAAACAAAGTGCAGCCCCCATCCCCTATAGTCTAGTCACTAGACAACAAAGGGTGGTCTGACAAATTTAAAAATGCTTTAAAATTTGACAAAAATCGACTGTATTATTGAACCCTGAGGGTAGGTAACATGTGTCGTGGTAAAGTGGCCTTGAGTAGGAAGCGATGTGCAAGTGAAGTTTGAACTTAATTGCGTTTACAGATTTTACGGTAGACGACTAGACGTTGAGGGTTGCTACCTAGACCACAGAATAACAGTTTACAGATTTTTTGGCAATTTAGAAACTCGTATACTTATATAGAAAAAATAAACGGAAGTGTTAGCTACAGTTACCCCTTTAGCTCTTACACCCCTCCCCTTGGTGGTCCACATTAACACTCGGAATGACACATGTATAAGAAAATAATACAATACAGGTGACATATTTTTTCAGATTCAGACACAGCCAATGCACCAGAAGTGCGCCGCCAAAATTATCCCAAAGATAAAGGAAAAAAAACTGAAATTGGGAAAGTAATTTGTTATTAATCTTTTGAATTAAATAGAAAAAGCATTTTAATTGTCATTTTGTTCATCCGCTCAAGCGAATTCAAATTAAGCATAAATGTAATTATATTAAACATATTATTTAAATGAAAACCACATAGTTTTATCGGATTCCCACAAGTAATACACGGAGATTGAGAAGTTATGATTTCTTGCTACTGGTAACACAGCATCGATGACGTAGGCTTGTGTCACCCACATGATCTTTGTATCTCGGAATAGCATAACTTAAGTATACTATTATACTATGCGGGTTACATACAAAAAAAACTAATTCCTTTCTCGCCTCTTGGTTCGCGGCTGGCTCGTCACTCGTTGTGTTGCCAGTTGCCAGTGATGATATACGGCAGTGAAACGTGGTCTCTCACTATGGGCCTCAAAGTCGCACAACGAGCTATGGAGAATCTGGAATGGAAACCACGGACCGGTAAGCGCAGCGTAGGACGTCCACCCACAAGATGAACAGACGACCTAAATGAGACCGCAGGGAAACGCTGGATGCAGCCCGCTTCAAACCGGCCCTTTCGGAGATCGATAGAGGAGGCCTATGTCCAGCAGTGGGCGTCCTATGGCTGAAATGATGATGAACTCATAACCAGGTTTGCCCGAAGATGTTTTCCTCATTGGCAACGGGTTACGAATCGGTGAATCAAGTGGTTGCGTAGGCGGCCGAAGCGCATTTTTAATTGATTAAGTTATTAATTCCAAGCAAAACCTAATAGCTACCAGTCACTTATAGATCGATAGACCGTTTGAAGCAAGACAAAGAAAGTCCCGGCCGCCATACCTATTGGAGTTTGATTTTCCACAATTCATTACGATTTCAATCCAAAGGCAAACTCTGCTGAACTTTGGTCAAAGTTAAATTGACTTTCGAGATTTTTAATTACAAACTCAAGAAAAGATACACCGCAAAGAAGCTGGTGCCCATACTTTTAGTAAAGGAATTTTAATAAAACAAGGAATCGAGTAATTTATTCTTATATAATTCATGGTACAATAATATACTCCGGCAGGTATAGCGCTCCGATATAAAAGGTCACGTGGGTGACACACAACTACGTCATCGATGTCATGGATACACGTACACGTGCATAAGCAAGAGCAGAATAAGTAATTTACGACAAGTTCGAGAGAGATGACGATACACGAAACAATGGCGGAATCTCTACGAGACAGTTGATTTTCTGTGTTACCACTAGCGTGAAATTATAGCTCCCCAATCTCCGTATATTACCTGTGGGAATCCAATATCTCAATGTATAATATATTAAATTCGTGCTTAACTTGAATTGCTTTGCTTGAGCGGACAAACCAAATGATAATTGAAATGCTTCTTATACTTTATTTAATAGATTATAAAAAAAAAACTTTCCTAATATCTGTGTTTATTGCAATAAAGTGGCAACTGGCCAGTGACGTAATTAGGTGTCAGCTCCCGGAGCGCTGGACCTTGTTTTCTTGGATCAGGGTAGAATTAACTATGTTGGTAATATCGGCTGTGACAGTGATAGTTTTACCTTTTTAGTACACATTAGTACACACGCAAGCGTGCTCCATTGTAGGTCGCAGTATCGCGGCGAGATGGCGGCCAATCGCGAGCCTATTATCAAATTTATAAAAAAACATGTTTCATCATACTAATATTATAAAAGCGAAAGTGTGTTTGTAGGTTTGCTTGTCCTTCTTACACGTAGCAACATAGCAACAGATCGACATGATTTTTTGCATAGCTATAGTTCAAGGGCCGGAGAGTGACAATTTGACAAAATATATTTTTATCCCAGAAATTATACAATACAGTCGGGTTAAATATTTTTTATATAATTTTAGTTATACTTGGTTTACCTTTACGAACGCTCTATTCTAATATGGTTATATTATTTACAACACCCTTTCGGGGGTAGGCTTAAAGTCCAGCAGTGGACCGTTAAAAGGGCTGATTATGATGATGAAGATTTAAAACACCTTTGTACAGTCGTAACACCCTGTATACGTAAATTAACTAGTACCTACCTATTCAACATTCAACAAGCCAGCAGTCTGTCTGGTTTAATTCCACCATTTGTTCTCTACCGAGTAGTTAGTTCCTATTATGCTAACTTGAACTAGCGTCCGCCCGAGGCTTCGCCTACAACTTTGAAGCTTTTTAATTACTTGGGTGCGATTGGACCGCAGTTTAAAAACTGAGTTTTATAGACAAAAAGATCGAATGCAGTGCAGTGCGATTTATCTGTAAATATGTAGTGGGTTGGTACTGTCTAAGTACTGGTTGCTTACAAAATACCGGGTGTTTTGTTTTTACCGAAATAATTTTCCCTGTACAGGAAAAATACCGTATAGTAAGTGTGGTAGGACTTGCACGAGACCGGGACCGATGGCGCTCTTTTGTGTCGGAGGCCAAGACCCACTTTGGGTCGCTGCACCAGCGGAGTAAGTAAGGTAAGGAAAAATTTGGGTGTGACACAAAAATATTATTAACTATGGATCAGGTTCTGTGCTCTAATATGTCCGAACAAAAAGTAGACTGAAGCCATAGTAAGTTTAGTCTATATATTGCAAGTTTAATTAAAGATTGACTGCGTTTCTGGTATGTCATTTTCTAAACTTACTGAAAAACAGTTTTAAAATTTTTGCCATAATTTTTTTACATATTGAAATGAAAAGAGAGTAGATTATGCGCTTGCCTACCACTTGCCTGGCACTTGCAATTCATTATCAAACTTAAAAATTATTACGGAAATTTATTGAAAATTCAACGACTGTGACAATATAAAGTTACTAGTATAATTATTTGATAAGAGAATTAATCAAACGCAAGTTAAAGTCGTTTGAGTGATACCATGGCGTTTGTGTTAGTTTTCTGTATTGTTGTTTCGTTATTTATGGGTACGTTGCATTATCGGTAATTGTCGTAAATGAGTGAAGATTCAGAAGTTCAGTTCAGCTAGACAGCATTCGGGAAACTTCGTCGAATATCTTCATCACCCATCTCGCAGTCTTATGGGGAAATCATTTATCCAGTGCGTTCTACCTGTCATAGCTAATGGTGCCGAAACGTGGAAACTTTGAAGTACAGTTGGACCGGAAGAGAGACGAGCTATGGAAAGGGCTATACTCAGCGTTTCTGGGATCGTGTCCAGAACGATCTTTTTCGCAGCTCAGCGTATTAGCAAGCTGAAGCCGGTCATATCTGCCGCAGAACGAATAGCTGTTCTGGTAGACGTAATCTAGAGTAGAGAATACGAATCAGCAAGTAGCTCAAGACGCCCTAATTGTAATTCTAATTCAAAGTGGGGGTGATAAGACCTGAACTAACGTCCCGCTTGGGGTGTATTGTGCATTTGCCCCTGCCAGCCTACACACACCAGCCGAGCTCCTTAAAATAACGAAGCACGGCTTTGGGTCGCTGACTAAACTGCTCTACCCCTATTTCACCAGGTGTTGTGGTATTGGAGACTTGTTGTTGTTGAGTTTCTTCAAGGAGACTCGACCTTAATCGTATATCTTCTGTGGCCTTGCAATGCAGTAGTACATGCTCCACGGTCTCGTTCTCCTGTAGATAGCCTCGGCACAGATGGCTGTCTGTGGCTCCAAGACAATATATTGCTGTTGGCAGTTGATACCTGAATGTTTGCATGAAATATGTTTCAGACGCACGTGCAAGTGTCTTAGTCGAGTATGATGAGCCCAAAGGAATAGAATACAACCAAAATCCAGCTCCTGACAATCACAGGTCAGGTAGAAGTAAAGGCTTCCACAGACCAGAAGCGGCAGCGCAGCTTGAATGCGATCCGCACGTTTTGTAATTCATGGAGCCCCTCCAGTCACACTATGCTCATCACCCTGCGATGCCATGATTTTTAACTAATCGCTTTTTGATGAATGGCTAGTGCTGTTGGCCTCAGTGTGTGTTGCCAGTGATGACATATGGTACTGAGACATGTTCCTTAACTGTTGGCCTTTTGGAAAAACTCAGAGTCACGGAGAGACTCAAAATGCACGGTTCTTGTACCGTGTGGTACAAGAACCGTGCATTTTCCCGTCACAAAGTAAATTAAAATCTACCCATGTTCCCACTGCTGGGACACAGGCCGGGAAGGCCTGTGAATGGGCTCATGATAGTGAATGGGCTCTAATTAACCGTGCTGGCCCAGTGCACGTTGGTGAATGTCATATGTCTTTGAGCTTTTGAGGTTCTAGAACATACCTGTTTTCTCACAATGTTTTTGCAGTCAGACTGTAAAGCGCACATTAACTACTACCCGGCCACCATCGCTCCAACATCATCATCATCATCATTTCAGCCATAGGACGTCCACTGCTGGACATAGGCCTCGCACATCGATCTCCAAAAGGGCCGGTTGGAAGCGGCCTGCATACAGCGTTTCCTTGCGGTCTCTTTCGATCGTCTGATCTTGTGGATGGACATCCTACGCTGCGTTTACCGGTCCGTGGTCTCCATTCCAGAACCTTTCGGCCCCATCGGCCATCTATTCTGCGTGATATGTGCCCTGCCCACTGCCACTTCAACTTGCTAATCCGGTGGGCTATGTCGGTGACTTTCGTTCGTCTACGGATCTCCTCATTTCTGATTCGATCTCTTAGAGAAACCCTGATCATAGCCCTCTCCATAGCTCGTTGTGCGACTTTGAGCTTGTTTATGAGGCCCACAGTGATAGACTACGTTTCACTGCCGTATGTCATCACTGGTAACACACACTGGTCGAAGAATCGCTTTATCCCCATACCAAATTTCATTTTAATCCGTTCAGCCGTTATAGAGTTGAAAGGATATTAAACACGCAAAAACATATCATCATATCAGGGTTATTCACAATGGTAGACGCCTTAGGTTTTGTGCTATTTGTCATAGTTTGTGTTTTGGACCGATTCATTGTGAGTCCAACCTTGAGGCTTGCCGTGCCAAGATCTTGCAGCATCTAAGAAATGGGGGAGACCTTTGCCCAGGAGTGGGACAGTATAGGTTAATAAAAAAAAAAGATATATTATATACTTTTTTATGCTATGAAACATAAGACAGTGAGGGGGACACACCAAACCAGCTTTTACTAATATGTTGTCTAATTGAATTCAAGGATGTATTGAACAAGTCAAAGTCGGGAAAGTCTTCCAGTTTGTTTTCGGAGTTAGATGCTCTATGGATCGATACGTTTTATATTTTGTCTACAGGTGCGGTATATGCCCCACGTATTTCCAGAAGATATGCGCATTCGACAGTGTTACCAATTCTACCAACATATTCGACAATCATTGCATCATGGACCTCTATAACTGTATGGAAGGCACGCGTACGTTGCACTATGACAATTATCTGCTTATCCTAGCCCTCACTTGGCAGAGATCTGGTCCCCAATTCTACTGAAGAAATTGTTTTTAAATTGTACTTAATTGTTTCAATATTATTTTTTAATAATTGCCTCAAAAATGACAGTTAAAAAAATATACTAGAAAAATACCACCACCTAGCATAATAGCTTAGTATAAAAAAAACTGTCAATTTTGAAGCAATTATTTTAAAAATAAAATTAAAATAATTACAGTTTAAAAACAATTTCTTTAGTAGAATCGGGGCCCAGATTATGTTTCGCCATTCCTCGCTGTCTGTTTCACTTCACTCCAAGACCTGCAGACTTGACCAAAATAAAATAAATGGACGGGCCATAACCATTGAATTTGCTCAGTAAAAACGAGTCAAAACCGTCGGACATTATACTCCAATACCTAATTATAACAAAGTACAGTACAGAACAACTATTACAAAAAAAATATAGCGGTTATTTGTTGTGTATTTACACTTCAGAAAAGCACAAGAAAGCCTAATTTTGTCAGATGTTTCGTTATCATGTAACAATAGTCTTGTGTCGCACTTCCTACGGCTAGAGTCGCTAGAGACCGACTGAAACGAAGTGAGAGCCGGCGCACATTTTGTAATCTTCAAAAATGCGCTCCTTCTGGGCCGGTCCATTCTTTTTATTCTGGTCACAATAAACGTATTTTAATACCAATTTTTTTATTAGCTCTAATGTACAAACGGTAATACGTAAAAGCGTCAAACTTGGCATGATTATAGTAGGTACACACTCTAAAGTATTACATCAAATAAATAAATAATGGCCAAGTGCGAGTCGGTGTCAAATTTCTGTTCACGACGTACGATCACCGATCAAGTAAAGCAACGTCGGGCGCGGCCGGTACTTGGATGGGTGACCAGCTAGGCGTTGATGTGATGTTGTATTTTTGCACTATTTTTTATACTTTAATAGCTAACAATTTATGTGGTGGTACGTAACCCTCAGTGCGCGAGCCTGACTCGCACTTGGCTTCTTTTATTTCTTGGTAGACAGCATAGAGTAAATATCCCGTAAAAGTAGATACAATTTTAATCTTAGTGTAGGTGCTGCACGTTATTGACAAGTTCCACAGGTCACTTCATTACAGTACCGGCGTTAGGGTAGGGCGCCAGATATAAAGGGGTGCTGTAGGCGCCTATAAACGCCCCATTTTAGCCACTATAGCCATAGATGCCATCCGCACATTATAGATGCGTGGAAGTCTCGCACTGTTCGATTTGATCGATTGTTTCTGCCACGTACCTGTAAGTTGTGGAATGGCTTACCACCTTCGGTTTTTCCTCCGAAGTATAATTTGGACTGCTTCAAACGAAGGGTGAATAGAGTCCTCAAAGGTAGGCAACGCACTGAGAATGCCCCGGGTATTGTAGGTGTTTATAGACAGCGGTGACCACTTACCATCGGGTGGCCCGTAGCTTGTTTGCCACTTATTATATTTTTAAAAAAATTGGCCATTTTTGCCTTTTTTCGGTTTGAATAGCAGATTGGCTTAGATATCTCGCCCAGGGCGCTGGCAGTGCTAAAACCGGCACTGCTTCATTATGTTGTAATTAGTTTAAAGTCTTTATTGTGATGTATTTGTAATTTTGAAAATAAATAATAATAATTATTATTATAAAAAAAAATAAAAAAAAATGTTTCCAGTTTTCGTCCAAATAAAATACGACCATTGCCTATTCTTCGGAAACTTCGCTTATGTTCACGGGTTCAAGTACGAAGATATGGACTACGGAGAAGACCACATTGTTGTGAAGGGCTCCAAGAAAAACCCAGACTTCGTGCGGCGGGTTTCGGAATTGACGGAAAATATATTCGATTTTAACGATTAATTAATTATTTACTTATTTTTAATTCATTCAATTATTTTATTTGTGTCACTAAAATTAACAATACCAAACAAAACTTAAAAAAAAACAATTTATATCGTTTATACTTTATACTATAGAAAGTATAAAGTATAAATACTAACGACCCGCCCGCCCAGGCTTCGCACGGGTGTAATTTACGTGCGAAGCCAGAGCGGGTCGCTAGTTATATATATATATATATATACTACGGAAGGATTATATATAATATATATAATCCTTCCTAACCGCATCAAAATCCGTTGGGTGGTTTAAGAGTTAGCGGGTTATACAGACAGACGCGGATAGCGACTAATCCAGGTACAGGGCCCTTACGGACAACTGCTGTTGCGGCACCTAATCCGCTCAGTTGGAAAATCACGCGAACGTGAACCTTATCGCGCCCAGATACGGTTTGCGGTCGCGTGATTTTCCAACAGAGCGGATTAGGTGCCGCTATAGCAGTTGTCCGTAAGGCCCCAGTTGAAAGATCGAGAGCGGGCGCGAACGCACCGCCCCGTTGCCGCCCCGGTGCCGCCCCGCCAACGGCCATGGTGTGCGAGTGTCATTTTCTCCTAAAGTTCCGGGACCAAATCTAAGCCCAGAAGTATATCAGAAATACAATATAATAGTTCAAAGTTAAAACTATCTATACTTATAATACGTAGGTACACCTACTAAAGTGTAAACAGACGCATGTCGCTGGTAATTGGTATTAGGAACGATTTACACCGAATAGAACGCGTCGCGTGCGCTAAAAGAAAGTGTCGCGCGCTCTGCGGAAGCAGTTTGCGCGCATTGTACGAAATTAATTAATATATACCTACCTAATTTAATCACTGTATTGATACTATCATTTTTTAACCAACATAATTATTATTGTAAAATGCGCTCCGTGTGGTCAGATTAATCTAACTAACCGATCTGACCACGGACAGCAATCTAACTACGGACACTCGGTCTAACCACGGACAGTAAACAGTGGCCGTGGTCTGATCAATCTAACTAACCGATCTGACCACGGCCACCAATCTAACTACGGACACTCAGTCTAACCACGGACAGTAAATAGTGGCCGTGGTCAGATCAATCTAACTAACCGATCTGACCACGGCCACCAATCTAACTACGGACACTCAGTCTAACCACGGACAGTAAACAATGGCCGTGGTCAGATTAATCTAACTAACCGATCTGACCACGGACAGCAATCTAACTACGGACACTCAGTCTAACCACGGACAGTAAACAGTGGCCGTGGTCTGATCAATCTAACTACGGACACTCAGTCTAACCACGGACAGTAAACAGTGGCCGTGGTCTGATCAATCTAACTAACCGATCTGACCACGGCCACCAATCTAACTACGGACACTCAGTCTAACCACGGACAGTAAACAGTGGCCGTGGTCAGATTAATCTAACTAACCGATCTGACCACGGACACCAATCTAACTACGGACACTCAGTCTAACCACGGATAGTAAACAGTGGCCGTGGTCAGATCAATCTAACTAACCGATCTGACCACGGACACCAATCTAACTACGGACACTCAGTCTAACCACGGACAGTAAACAGTGGCCGTGGTCAGATCAATCTAACTAACCGATCTGACCACGGATACCAATCTAACTACGGACACTCAGTCTAACCACGGACACTAAACAGTGGCCGTGGTCAGATCAATCTAACTAACCGATCTGACCACGGATACCAATCTAACTACGGACACTCAGTCTAACCACGGACACTAAACAGTGGCCGTGGTCAGATCAATCTAACTAACCGATCTGACCACGGATACCTAACGCGTCCAACGACGCCGCCGACTTGACGCGTCTCTACGCGCGCGCGCCGTTCGGTGTAAATCGTCCCTTATAAATAATAATGTTGTAATGTAGCAGGTACCTACCTACTTATAGTAGAAATAGTAGCGTATTAGGACTAATAAGCCTAACCAAATATGTAAACAAAAAATCAGTATAATAATAAACGAACATTATGATTATTTATAGTTAATAAACCGCCATCTATGACTTAGCTTAGGTGTTAACTACGTAAAAGTTCACACGGGAAAGTTTTGCTAGCGCTGCGAAACTAATTTTCTTCAAATAGAATTGCAAGAAGTATACAACTATCACACTAGATGTCGCTTTTACAAAACACAAACAGGAGTTCACGTTTATTGGAATTTCAATATCAATTTTAATCAAATATATGTACAACCTATCGCTTCTCCTGGCTTGGATACTCCGATACTTCCACATGCAGCCCTGATGTTTCCAGTAAATATGCGATCATAATGCGCCTGATAGCAATTTTTAGGTGGACGCAATTCTATTTGTAAAGGTTTTGGATACGCTCTAACTTCAAAACGTATACCAACGTTGACTGGCGTAGTTTTGAAAACTACTTTGCAGAAGTTTTGAAGTGGTCCTCCTAAAGCCAAGTAGTTCATTTTGTTTGAAAAAATACGCTGTTTGCAAAACAATTCGTTTTCAGTTTTTCGGTCGGCTCAGATCAGTAATAATGTTCCTTGGCTCAGATTGAATTGAAATATCAATTTATATGACGTTGCATTTTTTTTTCTGTCGTCGTCGCAAACGAGTAATAGCTTGTACAACGAGATTTTAGCTCAAGTAGGGTAGAGAGATTAGTAAGTTAAAACAAGTAATTTTAACATTAAAATAGGAATTTTAAAGCCAGCGGCGGTTGAAGTATACATTTGTAAAACTATGTCAATGTATCGCCCCCTTCAGTTTTTAGCAGACTTTTTTTAGTACTTGCTTGAGTTTAAGGAAGATCCAAACTATAGGTGTATTGTCAGTTTTAAGATGTAGGTAAGTTGGGCATACCACTTGTCCCGCCCACCTTGCTCGGTTTAACATCATAGATAGTCCGCAGTGCGAATGTGGTGATTATGGGGACCATATATTTTTTTCCTGTCCTTTACATGACCATGCTTCCTTTTACGATGACTAGATATCCCTCCGTGTTCCACACACCATCAGCCATTAAATGTCCACTGCTGAACAAGGCCTCCCTCTTAGAGAGGGGTGTTGCCATAATCCCCACGCTTGGCAGGCGGCTTGGAGATCGCAGTACGTTCACCGTGTACTAACAGGACGCTGCTGCCCATCATCCGGTGGTTCTGGTCGCAGTTTTAGGACATACCCGGGTCCGTGTTCCATAGCCTATTAATATACAATCTCTTCTCAGTAGCAATTCCTTTTCTATCTATCATTCTATATCTGATTTTATCATCTTGAATGACATTAAACTATAAATTTTATTTATCTATATCTTTTACACTCCTCTGATCCGTCCATCCTAATCCCTTACTATATCCTAATTTTCGCGTATCGTTTCCTACCTTTAAATTCTAAAACTAAACTCATACGACTTGTATATGGCAACTGCGTCAATCATGCGGAGCCAATGCGGAGCCAAAAGCCCCAACACGGGGAAGAAATAAAAAAAAAAAAAACTCACAGATCGTGTGGTCAAACTTCAAACTCTTCAGTCTTCAAACTCAAACAAAATGGCTTCTCGTTTATCGTGATTTCGTGATTGCGGGCGTTCGTTCATTAGAAGTGTAGTGACCGTTATTAAATTATCAGTATATTTGCATTCAGTAACACGTTACAACAGTGTATGTTACCTACAAATATGACTTCTTTTTCATTTGGGACACCTTCGAGTGCCCCTGCTACCACTGGACTCACTGGGGGGTTCAATTTTGGCGCTAACAAGTAAACATTCCACAATATAAACTCATTTAACTGCATTAAAAACAAAGCATCACGCCTATTTCTTTTTCCTGGCAGTGTTTAAAAAGCAAATAAAACAAAAGTCAAACAACTTGTCAAATTGTCAGAAAATTGCCATTGCATTGCATTCTAACGGATTCTAACCTTACTTGTTCGTGTGATTATTTTCTTTTTCGAATTTATTTGATAGGCCTGCGACCCCGGGCTTTGGTCTAACTACATCACAGCCTTCTACTGGGCTATTTGGAAGCACACCAGCTACCTCGGCGGCAGCTTTTGGGGCGCCATCCTTCGGTTCTACATCGTTTGGCGCTAATACGACGCCAGCATTTGGTGCCAATACGACGCCAGCATTTGGTGCCGCTGCGCCTGCCTTTGGAGCAAGCTCTGCGGCGCCTGCTTTTGGAACCACTACTCCTGCTTTTGGCGCTGCAACTTCGGCACCTAGTTTTGGTTAGTAAATAGTAATTAAGCCTTGAAATAGCGTCTTTCGATCTAAGGGTATTCTTTACGATGATTTTTCGCATTGACGACCCATTCAAAGAGTTTTTAGCAACAGCATGCATTGCAACAACATTCTTCGCAACTATGTAGGACTCCCAAATATAACATGGTTATTTTAAGATGCGTTTAAGTACTTTACCGCGCTCCATGTTAGTAATAAGAACTTCAGTTCAGTTTCCTAGCATGCTGAGCTATGCGACTTTGGTTCTCTGGCGAATAACTTTGTTCTGGTACAGTCCCTCAGAGAAACGCCAAGCATTGCTTTCTTAGGCTTATATAAACTTGATTATTTTGTTGTAGGAACGACACCAGCCACAGGACTAGGGACCTCGTTTGGTGGTACAACTGCTCCGTCTTTTGGATTGGGCACAGGTGGCTTGAACTTCGGTGCTGGGACCAATACGTCTGCACCAAGCACTGGTAAGTATTTTTTTTTACAAACTACCCTAGCCGGTAATAAAAAAAAATACATTCATAGCAAACATTCATTCAAATTTTTTACTAACATTCATTGATAGCCCCATTGGTTCAGTTGGTAGTGAACATGCCTTCTGCGCTTGGGGGCGTTGGTTTGATTCCCACCTAGGACAAACATTCACATGATGAAGTTTTGTGTTTGTTCTATATCTGGGTGTTAATTTGTAATTAAGTATGTATTTAAAACTATATTGGCATGTACGTATGAGATTAATGGGGGTAGTTTGATGTTATCTTCAACTACCTACCTCACATATTCGTGTGTCATTGCATACCCAATAAACATTATTCTGCGATAGTCTGTGTTTCATTTAACACTACATAATGTATGTATATCAGTCTGGCAGCCATATCACAAGCTTTGCTTAGTTTCACATATCCACCGGGCAGACCGGCCAAGTTTCAATGTTAGGATAGAAAGAAATAAAAAAAGAATTCTCATAGTTTTTATTTTTTGACCCAGCCTAAATTAAAATCTGGCTACGCCCATTGTTACAGGTCTATCATTTGGAGCACCCGCAACAACAGCGCCTAGTCTTGCCGGCCTCGGAGGCTTCAGTTTTGCAGCCCCAGCTGCTCAGAGCACAGCAGGGTTCAGCTTTCTCAACAATACTAGCACAGCTACCACTGCTACTAATAGTTTATTTGGTAAGCATGTAACACCTTATTTACTGTGGACACTGACAGTATAGCCAGTCCATTGATTTAAGTTGCTCATCTAGCTACAGAGCAAGCTATGCCTAATTTATTTTTATTTTTAATATGAAATAGATATCTATTCCCAAAAAAAATTGTGCGCACTACTAGTCTGTGGAATGCGCTGCCCGAATGGGTGTTTCCTGATGTTACAATCTGGGTCTCTTCAAATCGCCATGAAATCGGTTTCTTCTATCTTCTGTTATCTTCGAATTACTTAATAAAATAAAAACAACATTAGTTTTTATGTTTTTCAGCTTTCTTTTGCATATATTTCAAACAGTTGGGCCCTTGAATTGCACAACTTTATTCCGTGTGCCCTTTTGATAGAACTAATCCTTTGCTCCTTCCAGATCGATGTTCCCATTCAATGCCACCATTCCGTTGACCCAGACGTTCCAAATGATCCCTCCCAATAGCACACCAGTCCATTGCAGTTATACAGTCAAGAGTTCCACTCGAGATAATTATAAAACTATTACTCCTTCTTGTGGTAAGATTCTAAAGCTATTTTACACTAGCAAAGACTGCAAAATCAGGGATGTTTCGAAAACCATAAGGCTTATTCAAAATGCTTATGCCACACTGCTTGTTGCGGCGCTACTGCGTTGCTTCAACAGATAGATCTAGTTCCCATCCTGCCCATTTTTCTATCGGACTGCCAGAGTGGGCACGAAAAAGGAGACACCCATACCAAGCACTTTTATTGTGCGAACTGCTAGTTAGGAATGCACTGCTTGAGTGGGTGTTCCCCGATAGTTACAATCTGGGTGTCTTCAAATCGCAAGTGAATCAGTTTCTTCTAGGCAAGCTTGCTCCATTCACACTAAGCAGTGGGTCCACGAGCTTAGTTGTTCAAGACTAGGGACAAAGTTTGTGGGGCCACAATTCAATAATTGGCCCGTTGCTTATGTTCTACTATATCATTAAAAAATTTGTTTAATCTGAACTATTTTGATGGCAGGTAAATTAGGTGCAACATCAGTAACCGGCAATCTTTCAACAACTGCAGGTAATATATGATTTTGCCTTGTTTTTATTACTTTTCATAGACTTATCCTTTACCCTAGAACTAATTAAATTTCTCTACGAGAACATAGCAGCATAGGTAGGTCTCCCGACTAGATGGACCGATGATATTGTGATTCGTGGGCATCCAGTGAATGCAGATGGCAGGCTATTGTTCAGTGTGGAGTTAAAGGTAGAGGCCTATGTTTAGCAGAGGACGGCTTTTGGCTGATGATGATAATGAAGAGGAATGACTCTGAAACGGCTGGACTGATTTTGACGGGACTTTCACTGGCAGATAGCTGATGCTAATCAGTAATCCGCGCGAGTGAAACCGCGGGTCGCAGCTAGTTGTTTGATAAAGCCAAAGATATCTAAAAATATAGATTGTAGTTTCGGCGCCATCATTTGAGAAAAACATGTCGCCTCCTTGTATCCTAAGCTTGTTTATTTTCGAGTGTTAATGTGTAATTATGGTGGATTTATTATTCATTGATTGTTCGTGAACATGCTCGAGTGTGTGGAAGTGATATAACAAGGTTCAACATGATGACTGAGCACACACACGCTGCACTTTGTTGCCATTATTTGTACATCAATATTGAATCTATAGTTTTAAATGTTTTTAGAAAAGCTATATATATATATTTTTTTTTTTTTTGATAATTAATTCGTTTATTTCTCTTTATAATATAAAATACATTTTTATAATCTCAGTCAAATTACAACTAAACTAATAACTATTCAAATAACCCACCCCTGACCGTTCCCGGCGCAAAGGTACCCAAAATACTCGCTGCGTTACCGCGTTGGATGGCAATGGCCAACCTTTGCACCAGGAACGAGCCGGAGCGGGAGTCACCACACTTTTCCTTGACCCTGTGCCCTATCTCCGAAATGAGCTTCTTGGCCTCAGTCCCACAACAACCCATGGTCTCCACGGCAACGGGCACAAAATTGTAAAGCGGCTCCAACGCTGCGTACTTTTCCCTCTTTTTATCAGCGGCATATTCCGCCGCTGCTGACGGTGAGCGGACGGTGCGAAACTAAAAAAACTATAAACTATAAAACTATAAAGAAAAACAAACACAAACAAATACATATGCTTTATAGAAACTTTTACTTTTTTTTTATTTTTTTTTATTTTTATTGCATGCTTTATAGAAACTATAAAGCTATATATTAAGTAGAATAATATCCATAAATAATAATGTATTGTTTACAGTAACAGCAAGCCTTGGCCTAGGAGGTGTGTCAAATCTTACGAGTGGCATTGGCACTGGAAATGCAGGCACTGATGCTAAAAGTAAGTACATAATATAAATACCAGAGGACCACCAGAGGATGGGCAGCAGCATCCTATTAGTGCACGGTGAACATACTGCAATCCCCAAGCCGCCTGCCAAGCGTGGGGATTATGGCAATACCCCTCTCTAAGAGGGAGGCCTTGACATTTAGTCAGCAGGTCGTTCAGCAGTGGACATTTAATGGCTGATGATGTATATATATGTATATTTTGTCGAAGTTTATTTTTAGCTTGAGTTGTATTTGTCTATACTATAATAATATTATAAAGAGGAAAGATTTGATTGTTTGTTTGTTTGTTTGCATTGAATAGGCTCCGAAACTACTGAACCGATTTGAAAAATTCTTTCACTGACGGGAAGCTACACTATTCCCGGGTGACATAGGCTATAATCTATACCCGTGCGAAGCTGGGGCGGACTGCTAGTGCTTTACAAATTAATAAATAAATGTTCAGGGCATTTTTGCACACACGGTCATCTGACCCCAAACTAAGCAAAGCTTGTGATATGGCTGCCAGAGACTGATATACATACATATATAGTTTTAAATACATACTTATATTTTAACACCCAGATATAGAACAAACACAAATGTTTATCACATGAATGTTTGTCTTAGGTGGGAATCGAAACCAAGCCCCCAAGCTCAGAAGGTTTGTTCACTACCAACTGGACCAACGGGTTATCCAGTGATAGTTGATCCAGTCGCATAGATGGAAGCTTGAATAATGACGATGAAAAACAGATGTTGTGGTGACATGGATAAAGAAGGAATTTCGTTACTTGTTACACTCTCATGGGTATCTTTCAGGTGACCCGCCCAAGCAACAGAAGTTACCCAACGAGATCCTGACCACGGTGGATAATTTCAAGAGTTTTGTCAAGAAACAGAAGTCGCTGAGCTCTGAAGTCATGCGGGTGTCCGTCAAACCTTTGCATACGGTTAGTAAAGAAAAAATATATACTAGTATAAATATACACTATGGTTTTGAAGTTAAGGCAGGCCTGGCGCTTTCCGCACTCTAGGGATAAAGCTACAAGTATGTGGCGGGCTCCGACATGTCGAACAAATTTAGTGGCCTGCCACGCGATAGACAGATAACGCGACAAAAGTTACGCGATAGACAGAAAACAACTTCTAGGTTAATATACTGCTACATAGTTGCACTCGCACATCCTAAATTGCACTTTATTGGGTAGTAGCAAGGAAGATATACTAAAAGGAAAGACAATAGCGGAACATTAGAGCGTAGCGCGGAAATATGCCTAAAAAGGGTGTGAACTGAGATGGCGCCGTAATTTGAGCGTCGTATAGGTCTGTCTCGAATTTCCGTAAGCGCTGCAGTCACATAATGTATTTTCTTATTAGTCAACGCCTCTATAATAACGTCATCTATTACAATCTTTTAATAAATTTTTTGAACTATCAGAATATCCACCATTGTACCGCGCGAGAGCAAAGCCGAGGAAAATAGAGTAAATTATTGATCATAAGTGAAACATTTTTTGAGCATCTGGCTTGTCACTTTGACAGTGACTTTTCGTGACATTTCTTGGTTTACATAAAATATCTAAGATTTGTGATCGGAGTATAGAACCTAGCTTCGCTACGCATAGGTTTGGTGGATATCGGTTGGAGGGTTGTGGCACTGTAGGTAATTTGTTATGTGCAGGTATCGCGGCAAGCGGAGGCGACGCTCCGCGCGGCGTTATCTCTACAAAGCGCGGCGGTGCGCGCGCGCAGCTCGGCGCGACTGCAGAGGCATGCCGTGGTCACCGCCATTGCCGCCGCTGAAGCCACAGCTAGAGACCACGCACACCCTGGTAATTTAAAAATATATTTTATACAGGGTGTAAGCCAACCCTGGAAACGCGAAAAAAAAAACAGCTGTTCCATACATTTTGTCGAGTGTCAACGACCGTTTTCTATAGAACAGCTGATATTTTTTTCGCGATTTCAGGGCTGGTCCCATAGTAAAAGTTGTTCATAATGATGAGTACAATTACCTTCTTTTGGCTTCGAGAGTGTTCCTCTTACACCCCGTATAGTGACTAAGACCATGGACCATGAGCAAACCAGGAAGTATTACATATGTCGATGAAATAAGGGGCCGTCCATTAATCACGTGTTTTTTTTTTTTAATTTTTAACCACCCTCCCCCTTGGTGAGGTTTTCGGCCACCTTGTACGACATGACAAATTAATGAAAGCCATCATGGAGGGAAAGGAAGGAGGAAAGAGAGGATCCTGTTGGAATATATTATCTATGGTGCAGTTGGCAACACCGTTAAGATGTCTCTCTCTCTTCCGGTGTAACTAAAATAAGCGACAAGAAGGTCTCCCAATTATAAAATACATTAATTAGTCCAGAAGGCTGTTTTATTCAAATAACATATAATAAAGTTCTCATAGGTTATGGGCTACCAACGCCCGATAGTTATATTTAGGGAAAGTGATAGGATTAAAAAGATAAATTCAGATTTCATCGGTGCACGCCATAGTGAAAAATATGGCTACGCACAAGGACGAGCATTATCGATTGTATCCACAACTAAATGCCGATTCATTCGACAACTGGCGTTTTAGAGTGCAGTGTTTGCTAGAAGAAAGAGGGTTAGGCAATACATTGACCCAAATATGCAGCGACGAAAAAGGAAAAACGTTGGACGCCAAGGCGAGGAGCATTATTGTTCAATGTCTCACAGACAGACATCTAAACCTAATAAAAGAATGCAAAAGCGCACAGGAAATGATACAGGTATTGAGCAACATGTTCCAAAGAAAAAGTATTATATCCAAAATATCTCTGAGGAGAAAACTTATACAGCTCAAACACACAAGTGGAAAACTCGAACACCATTTCGAAAAATTTGATAATATAATTCGGGAATTGGAGGTAACAGGTGAGAAAATTGAAGAAACTGATAAAATATGCTATTTGATGACAGGACTAGGAGAGGAGTACAACAACATAATAACAGCAATAGAGACCATAAATAGCGAAGTAAAACTAGACTTTGTGAAAGCAAAACTATTAGATAACGAAGTTAAAAAGGATAGTAACTTGTCAATACCAGACCAAGCAGACCCTCAGTCGTCATTTGTAAGTACAATTTGTTTTAAATGTCATAAAAGAGGACATAAGTCTTACCAGTGCTACAGCAGAGGTCAAGGCAGAGGCCGAGGAAACCGAGGTCCGAGAACAAGAGGAGCCGTATACCAAACCGAGCGTAAGAACCCAATGTTTTTAGCATCGGATCAGGCGCTACTCAGTAATGAGCAAGATGGAAATATCACCTTTGTTGTCGACTCCGGAGCAACTCAGCATTTCATTCAAGAGAAATATGAGAAATATTTAATAAATAAAAGAGCTCTAAACAGTAAAATGGAAATTAAAATAGCTAATGGACAAATATTGCAAGCTACACAACAAGGAAATCTTGAAGTATATTACAATGACGAAGGACTGACAATCGAAGTAATAATAGTACCTGGGTTGAGCAATAACTTGATGTCAGTAAATAAATTAGTAGAAAACGGAAAAGAAGTACAATTTAAAAATAATAAATTGACCATAAAATCCCCAAACAGAAAAATTTACTATGGAAAAAAGAGCGGCTTACTATACACACTAAATTTTCAACTCCAAATGGGAGAATCAAGCAATATAATGCAAAACGATGATATGGTATGGCATAAGCGAATGGGACATTATGTGTAGGAAAAACTTAGCAATTATGGGATTACCATACAGTAAACTACCATGCGAGGCTTGTTTGAAAAACAAATCAACAAGATTACCATTTAAAAGAATACAAGGATCAAGGTCGAGTAAAATAGGAGATTTAATTCATACCGATATCTCAGGGCCGGCAAGACAGCCCACAAATGAAGGTTATTATCAAACTATAATAGATGATTTCTCACACTTTACACAAACATACTTATTGAAAAATAAACATGAGGCTACAGAAAAATTAATATACTTCATCAAAGAAATGGAAACACAAGAAGATATCAAAATAAGAAAAATTAGATGCGATAACGGTGGAGAATTTACAGCAACAAAATTGAAGAAATACTGTCAAGAAAAAGGAATACAAATACAGTACACGCAAAGCTATAGTCCACAACAAAATGGAAAAGCAGAACGAATGAACAGGACAATATATGACAAAGCACGAACAATACTAGACGAGTCTAATCTACCAAAATATTTATGGGGACAGGCAGTACTGACAGCAACGTTTTTAATAAATCGTTCACCGTGCTCATCTATATCAAATAAAATACCAGCAAAAATAAGAAACAAAGATTTTAACTTAAATAAAATTAAAATATTTGGATGTAAAGCTTGGATGCATATTATGCCAAAAGGAAACAAATTATCAAGTCGTGCAAATGAGTGCAGAATGGTAGGATATTCTACGAACGGATACACATTATGGAATCCAAAGACAGACCAAATCATAGTCTCGAGGGATGTACGTTTCGATGAAAATAATATTACATATGAACAGAGCAAAAATGAAACTCAGAAGCCAGTGGGAATAAAGTATGGAATAATAGAACAACAAGAATCATATGAAGATCATGAAAACCAAGAAGACGAGGAAGAATTTCACGACACAACCGAAGAACCTAAAAAGACCAGTAGCGGAAGAGAAGTTAAAAAACCGATAAGGTATCAAGATGTACAGACAGTTTATGAAGCATTTTGTTTAATGTCGAGCGAAAACGACCCGGCAACATATGAAGAAGCAATAAAACAAAGTCCGGAATGGAAAATAGCTATTGAAAAAGAAATAAAATCATTAACGGAAAAGGAAACTTGGACAACAACAGATTTACCTGAAGGAAAGAAAACAATAGACACAAAATGGGTTTTCCGAACCAGAACAGACGGAACCAATAAAGCCAGATTAGTAGCTAGAGGATTCCAGCAACAAACAAATGAATTTGTATATTCACCAGTAGCAAAAGTGACTACTATACGACTAGGATTATCAGAAGCGTTGCATAATAATTGGGAAATCGTACAAATGGACATACCATCAGCATTTTTAAATGGAAAAATTGAGAGCGAAGTTTACATAAAAGTTCCAGAGGGAGTAAAAGTAAATAATCAAAAACAAGGAACTGTTCTGAAACTTAAAAAGGCGCTCTATGGATTAAAGGAGTCACCTAAATATTGGAATAAAAGATTTAATGAGTTTTGTACAAAAATCAACTTGAAAAGATCAGAAAACGACATATGTTTATTTAAAGGAAATGGAGTGTGGCTTATACTATTTGTAGACGATATACTATTAATGGGAAATATGGAAAATGTCAAGGAAATAACAAAATTACTGGAAAATGAATTTGAAGCAAAGAATTTAGGAAAAATAAGTAAATATTTGGGACTTGAAATAAAAAGAACTGAAAACACAATAAAAATATCACAAAAGCAATTTATTATAAATATTCTGAAGAAATATAACATGAGCGAATGCAAGGAATTGAAGACACCGATGGAACATAGTTTCCAAGTACCTGAAAATGAAGAAAGTGTTAATAATGTGCCTTATCGAGAGCTTATTGGAAGTCTAAACTATTTGTCTACAATGAGTCGACCTGACATTACATTTGCAACTTCATTCTTAAGCCGATACCTCGATAAACCTACTAAGAGCACATGGTCAGCAGCGAAAAGGATTTTACACTATCTAAAGGGCACAATGGACAGAGAACTCACATTCAAGAAAAGAGAAGACTCTAATACTCCTCTTATTTCAGCTTTTTCAGATGCCGATTGGGCAAGCGACAAATCTGACAGAAAAAGTGTCAGCGGAATGTTGATATATAATGGTGGCAATCTAATATCATGGTCATCAAAGAAGCAGCAGTCAATAAGTCTATCAACCGCTGAATCTGAGTACATTTCAGCAGCAAATTGCATCTCAGAATTATTATTTGTGCGTGGACTTACTTTAGACTTTGGAGATCAATCTGAACAGTGCGTGCTCTATGTGGACAATCAAAGTGCTATAAAAATGCTAAACAACAGTGAAAATACGCGTTATTCAATACACATAGACATAAAATATCATTTTGTGAAAGACATTGTGAACAAAAACATTGTGAATGTGAAATACATAAGTTCTAATGAAAACACCGCAGACATTATGACGAAAGCGTTGTGCTGTGTTAAATTCAGTTATCACAGAGACAATTTACCAATTTCGTAAGTTTTTGTCTAGTTTATTTAAGTTTTTCAGTATTTTTTTATAGTTAATTGATAAAACTTTGTTAGAATAAGTAATTTAGAGGTTAAAATTTTGTTTTGATGTTAGCTGTCAAAGTCAAACATAAGGTTGTCAAAATGTAATTTACTGTCATAGTGTTGCCATTTAAAGAATAAAAAATTTGTACTAAACTCAGATATAAAAAATAAAAGTGTTGCCATGTATAAAATTAAAATTTGTACTAAATTCAATTATAAGTTGAAAAATGTTTTATAAAATCCAGAAACTTAAATTGAGAGGGAGTGTTGGAATATATTATCTATGGTGCAGTTGGCAACACCGTTAAGATGTCTCTCTCTCTTCCGGTGTAACTAAAATAAGCGACAAGAAGGTCTCCCAATTATAAAATACATTAATTAGTCCAGAAGGCTGTTTTATTCAAATAACATATAATAAAGTTCTCATAGATCCGTAAGACCAAAGAGTATTTTGTCAACATGAATTTCCTACTAACTTATTGATCTTCATCATATATTTTTCTCCCAGGTTCAGAGTTGGAAGGGTCCGCGCCGCCATCATACGTGAAAGAACTGATAGCTGAGTTGGAGCAGAAACTCATAGCGTTCCGATCACATATGGACAGTGCTGACAAACAAATGCAGTCTTCACCCAAATTACTCACTGAACAAGGTACGTAGAAACAAGCAGACTCAAAAGCCCCCCTTGGTTAGGCATCTTCAAGGCTAAAGTGCATGGATTTCTTCTAGATCATTGTGTTACATCCTTAGCCACACCGTCGCTTACCATCAGCGAGGTGAGTTGACGACCAAACGTAGATCTATTCTATATAAAAAGGGTTACCATCCGTCTGATTTTGTCCCGTTACGCTCATTGTAAGTATGCAATCATTTCATCAATGTTTTGTTATGACGTTGTCACGTTATACGTCCGTAAACCGACTTTACACAATGTTTTGTTATGACTTTGTCACGTTAAACTTCCGTAAACCGACTTTACACAATGTTTTGTTATGACGTTGTCACGTTAAACGTCCGTAAACCGACTTTACACAATGTTTTGTTATGACGTTGTCACGTTATACGTCCGTAAACTGACTTTACACAATGTTTTGTTATGACGTTGTCACGTTATACGTCCGTAAACCGACTTTACACAATGTTTTGTTATGACTTTGTCACGTTAAACTTCCGTAAACCGACTTTACACAATGTTTTGTTATGTCTTTGTCACGTTAAACTTCCGTAAACTGACTTTACACAATGTTTTGTTATGACGTTGTCACGTTAAACGTCCGTAAACCGACTTTACACAATGTTTTGTTACGACGTTGTCACGTTAAACGTCCGTAAACCGACTTTACACAAAGTTTTGTTATGACGTTGTCACGTTATACGTCCGTAAACCGACTTTACACAATGTTTTGTTATGACGTTGTCATGTTAAACGTCCGTAAACCAACTTTACACAATGTTTTGTTATGACGTTGTCCCGTTAAACGTCCGTAAACCGACTTTACACAATGTTTTGTTATGACGTTGTCACGTTAAACGTCCGTAAACCGACTTTACACAATGTTTTGTTACGACGTTGTCACGTTAAACGTCCGTAAACCGACTTTACAGACAACCAATTTTTTTTCATGTTCGGTACGTTTATAGCGTAGTAAGTAAAATTTAATACCTTTTCCCCCATAGAACTGAACCTGGGTTTCCGGCGCATGCACGAGTCGTTAGTGGGTCTGGCGGCGCGGCTGCAGGGTGCGCACGCGGCGGTGGAAGCGCAGAAAGAACAGTACCTCAACCTTAGGAAATACATACTCAAGGACCCTACCAATGTCTTTGACAACCCTACGCGTGAGTACCACAATTTAAGGTGGTACGTTTCACATGAGGCGGGAAATTCAAATATCAAACAGTTTTTTTGTTCTTGTAGCTAGGCCGGGTAATTATTGTAAACAATAACGATGTTTGTGCAAATTGACTATTATCGTTTACAAAATCATGTAAAGATATCAATCTTTACTGAACATTATTTCTCACATTTGCAACAATTTTTTGCTTAAGTTAAATGATTATTAACGGGATATTTACCGTGGTAAGGTTGTGGAATGAGCTCCCGATATTTCGGCGCAGTTACATGCACCATGTTCACGGGAAGACCCGTGTCTCCCCGTTCGTGTTTCTTCGTGTGTCTTCCCGTGAACATGGTGCATGTAACTGCGCCGAAATATCGGGAGCTCATTCCACAACCTTACCACGGTAAATATCCCGTTAATAATCATTTAACTTTAGTGAACAACCGTGATAGTTTAAAACATAATTTTTTGCTGATTCATACGGTTTATTGACAAATGTAAGTCTTATGGTGTGTTACTGATAAATAGCTGTACAAAATAATGTAAAGAACACCCAACGATTTCCGCAAACACTGTGTCTTTTACAAAAAATTACCCAGCCTAGCTACAAGAACAAGAAAACTAAGTCTTTTTAAATTTCCCGCTATATGTGTAACATACCACCTTAACATACATACATGTACTTCATAATAATATATTATCTATATATACAGAGCTGGTAATAAGTTAGCATCCTCTTAAGGGTGGTAGCAGTACACCAAAACGCACAACTTTTGTTCTACGACTTTACAATAATCTCAAAAAAAAAAAAAAACATTCACTCCCAACAAAATGTATGAACAGCAGATTTTTTTTCGCTTATTTTGATTAGTAGTAGATCAAAAGTTGTTTGTTTTGACGTATTGAAGTCAAATCAAACAACGGAAGGATGAAAATATCCGTTAAAAGGATGCTAACTGATACTATTGCTTCTGCCAGTAGCCCTGTATAAAAGCGAAATACCATTCATTCACTCATAATAATATCTTGAAAACTATTTTACCTGCAAATCTGAAATTTGGCAGCTAGATTCCTTATGGGTTAGACATAGAGGTCCGCTAATAAAGGATTTCGCGAAAGGGTCGAAGTCGAAAGTTCTTATGAATCTTATGTTTTTCATGTTTGGTACATGACATTTGGTATTTGGTTCAATGTTTTAACATAATTAAACGTTAGCGTACCCTTTCCAAATAACCTGCTATAATTTTCACATACTGATAAAAAAAAATGCCTAGAAGGTTACTTAGTGATCATCATCATCAGCCAGAAGACGTCCACTGCTGAACATAGGCCTCCCCCTTTAACCTCCACACTGAACGACAGCCTGCCTTACTTACTTAGTACTTCCTACCTTCAAATAAATTATACATTAATATTGATTTATTGTTATTTTTTGTTGTTTGTGTATCCGATTTTATTATTTACTAGCGAACCGCCCGCCCGGCCTCGCACGGGTCTAATTTACGTGTGAAGCCGGGGCGGGTCGCTAGTCATATATAAAACTACCGTGAAAATGTATCTAACTGATGCTGAAAACCGCATCAAAATCCGTTGCGTGGTTTAGGAGGAGTTAGCGGCCATACAGACAGACAGACAGACGCGGAAAGCGACTTTAATTTATACTATGTAGAGATTCCATCCACTAATCCATACACTATAGTTTCATTTGTATTTTCGGTGTGTAATAAAGAAATATTGTATTGTATTATTTATATTATTTTTTAGCAACGTCAACCCTGGACCAAATACTAAAAGACTTGGACGGCGGCAGAAAGAAGATAAAATCTGGCAACACTGTCGACGGGAGCGCGGTCGTAGCGGACCCCAGGGCTGCTTTAGGTAATATTTATTATTTACTCATCATCATCATCAGCCAGAAGACGTCCACTGCTAAAATAGGCTTCCCCCTTTAACCTCCACACTGAACGACAGCCTGCCATCTCATCCACTGGATGCCCGCGACTCTCACAATGTCGTCGGTCCATCTAGTGGGAGGCCTCCCTACGCTGCGTTTTCCGGTTCGTGCGGTTTGACGAACACGCGAAAGCAAATAGCGAAGTGTGGTTGCACCATTAGTTATAATATTTGTTAGTGTTGAATAAATGTATTTTCTTTCTTTCCTACATAACAAAATACTATATTGTTTAACAGGAAGTTTAAACCTGGCTGGCCCGTCTCCGTTTGGCTACGTCGGTGGTCTCTCGCCCTTCCCTCTAGCTGATAATAGTGGTATGTTATTATCTGTGGACTTTTACTTTTCTTCTATTCTGAGGGTTTTGGCATTGCATGTCTTATGCACTTGCCAGTGTCAATAAGTATTGAAATATTTTCAAGTTTGATTATATATTGGCATCGATTCTGATGTACTCTAAACTATACTAAACTAAATTTGACATCTCTAAAATTGTTGCCATCCTTCTTTCACATATTAAAATGAAAAGCCCAAAAGAGGTGCGTCAGGGCAATGTTTCATCTTCATAAGACTGATAGCTGTAAACCATACTTTTTAAAACACAGGATTCTGACATTACCATCTCTATACATATTAGAAATAGCAGCTTTTGTAAAATCAAATCAACATCTCTTTGGTAGTTGGACTGATGCTGGTATTCGAACTCGCACACAGGCCGAGATGAAACTCTGGCCACGTACGGCCAAAACTGCACTCATGCAAAAAAAGTGTATTCTGTATGGCTCCTTTAATATATACTAAAATTCCTAAAATTATCAGAGAATTAAATATTGGAATGTTTAAAAATAAACTTTAAATTTTATTAGCACAAAAAAGCTATTATGATATTTCAGAATTCCTTAATGATAAAAATGTTTTGATATGTAATGTAGACTAAATAATTGACATAAAATCGAGACTACGTACTAGGAAAAGATAAAATGATAATAATAGCTTATATAGGTAGTAAAAAACATCTAATTAAGATATAAAATACAACCAAACCAAAATATGATTCTAACAATATTCTAACTTAGACATAATTTCGTTATTTTTTTAACTTTAACAAAAACTAATAATAATATATATAAAAAAACCGGACAAGTATGAGTAGGACTCGTGCTCTGAGGGTTCCGTTGGCCAGAGACCTCAGAGCGCGAGTCCAAAAAAAAACCTAAAGTTGAAATATTTAAAGACAAATTTAACTTTGTAGTTGACTATAAGGTTCTTCTATACATTCCAACTACAAATGTAAGTTTGTAATATCAAAATAATTATTTTTAAATGATATAATTTCAAATTTGTAACTTTCAGATTTATTCCTATATATGTGCTATGAGACCTTGCCTTTTGCCAAATTTCATGATTCTACGTCAACGGGAAGTACCCTACAGGTTTTGATTTCCCTGTGAAATCGCAAAATATGCGACATAAACGTTCATATCTTTTGATTGTATTGACTTACAATACAATTTATTTTATTAACTTTTATTTTTTTACAGCTGAAAGAAACCGTAGACTTTAGTATTTAGTATAAATTTCAACTTGATACCTTTACGCGTTCTTGAGAAAAAGGGTCTTGACAGACGGACAGACAGACAGACAACGAAGTGATCCTATAAGGGTTCCGTTTTTTCCTTTTGAGGTACGGAACCCTAAAAACTAACATTTGTACGCTGTAACAGGCAAGGACATGAGATACGTCTCCATTATTACGACCATGTATGCTACTTTATATGTATGTGTACCTACCATGTTCTGACAAATAAATATTTTGAATTTGAATTTGAAAAGAGAGGCAGATAATTTTAGTCATGTCAGATTGGTCTAGTTTGGTTTGTGGTATGACAGAATCGACGAAATACAAAATACAAATGCCCTAATAAATTAGTGAATGGCTACTAGATGATTCTACAGGGTTACGCATATAGACTGTACTAAGCCGAAAGGAGGTCATTGTACTCATCATTATGAACGACGTCGGCGTCTTTTGTATTTGTTTTACATAGTTAGGACTCGGCTTCTTATCGTACTTATGGGTTTGTTTCGTTTCAGCACCCGCGTGGCAGCCGCAAGCAACGCCGGTCGCCAACACTAGTTTCAATACAAGCTTCGGTGCCGCGCCGGCTGATAGCGGCTTCCAACTGCAGCGGCCGCCCGGCAAGCGAGGGAAGCAATGACAGTGGCGACGTTACTAACCGCAACACGCGACAGTGACCATACTGTGAACGTATTACAGTTCAGTGGTAAAACAATGAACAGTTACACTCAGTGAGACACCCCTATACCACAGTGGATATATAAGCAGTAGTATGACTTGGACGTGCCCTTGAAATCAATGCTTGCTGTCGGATCAATCTTCGTAGATATGGATCTATAGAGATTTTATTTTCTCTTTAGATACCATTTTAAAATTATGGATCTATCAAGAACTTTTTTTCTCACTAGATCTATTATAGTCACCGCGTTACCAACTGAGTCGTCGAGCAATAAACGTCATACCATAAGACCTGTAAGTGCGAGCGAGATAGACAGATATGACATGTGGGTGCGAGCGAAATAGACAGACCAATGATTTATGACCTGACGACTCAGATGGTAATGCGTTTAGTATAGTAGTTCTGTCTCATTGAGGGTTAGTACCGCTTTTCTGTGTAACCCTGTATAAATGACTATAAAAACGGCTAACACTCGCGTTATCCGATCGTTCGTCTCGACACAGAACAGTACAGAGGTCGGCTCCATAAATCGAGCGTAAACAGGCGCATGCACACAAAGACGAACACAGACAGCAATCTGTATGAAAATGACATTAGCTTGAGATAATTTCTCTCATGCTAATGTCATTGTCAATGTCATTTTCATACAATTTCATCTTTCCGCTAACAGTGTGTGGCTCTTGTCTAGACCCCCTGTACAGAAGGTCGGCTCCATACATCGAGCGTAAACAGGCAAACGCACACAAATGCGCACACTGACAGCGATCTCGGATCGAATCGGTCGACGCGAGTCGCGTAATTATAGTTTCGCGCAATAATACGCCCGACAAAGAAAGATAAAGATAGTTTATTTGCACACAAGTAAATCATACACACATTTAAAAACGCATGCACAATAGGTGGGTAAAAATGTTTGTCACTTTGTATCATGTTGTGCCTAGTGTGTAGGCGTACAAATATAGAGATGTTGTATATAAATACCGTAACCACAACATTTATAGCTGTGTACCCTAGCGCTACGGCGAGTAGGTAATTAAAATCAAGGTCAGCCGGAGCTGACTTTCTGTACCCTTTATATTCTGTGGTCTCGACCGATAAACATAACGCGGTCGCCAATATCTATTATATAAGATATTGCGACCACGACCGGCGACCGCGACAGCGACCCACTGCTCAGTATGAATTATATAGAGTGCTAAGGTCGCTTGCATTATGGGTTGCCGTTTAATGTCATAATTGTACAGTACAGGGGCCTTACGGTTGACTAAACGCGGGCTCGAAACAGCGCAGTTCGAAAATTCACGCGTACGTGAACCTTAACGCGCCGAGATACGGTTTGCGGTCGCGCGACCTTTCGCTATCACCTAAACAGCAGTGCAAGTACCGTTCTTTATCGATAATCAAATTTGACAGTTGAGATTGTCAAATTCGATAAAATGCCATTTGGTCAGCACTGTCTATGATCGATTCTATGGCATTTTATCGAATTTGACGTACGATAAAGAACGGTACTTGCACTGCAGCAGTGCAAGTGCTGTTCTTTATCGATCGTCAAATTCGACAGTTGATATCGACATAAAATGCCATTTGGTCAGTACTTGCTATGATTGATAAATAATAATAAAAGAAACATGTTGTGTATACATATTTAGGAATATGGTTTAGTTCAAAAATTTGTAGTCTACTCTAAGTTTAGATTGTTTTGACCATATTTTGTTTTGTGTGCCAATAAACTAAATAAATAAATAAAATGGCACTTGCAGCACGGGATCGCTTAAAACACCCGTAAGGCCCCTGAACTTGTTTCTGTTATCAAACTGTTATTCCATAATTGTATTTTTTTGTATGAATTGTTAATTGTACAGTGTTTTGTAAATAATTTTAATGATAATAAAATATTTTGATATTCCTAAGATGCACAAAATTAAAATGTTGCTCCTCCTCCTTTTTTACCCGACTGCTCAAGAATGTTTTTCGTGCGTTTGTAAGTTTGTATTTAACGTTTCTATGCAGGGTGTAAGGGGAACACTCTCGAAGCCAAAAGAAGGTAATTGTACTCATCATTATGAAAAACTTTTACTATGGGACCAACCCTGAAATCGCGAAAAAAATATCTGCTGTTCCATACATTTTGTCGAGTGTCAATGACCGTTTTCTATAGAACAGCTGATATTCGAAGGAGTCGAAGCGGGAGTCGCCGCTCTTGTACTGGGCGCAATCCAAACTTTTGGCGCAGCATTCCAACTGCCCAGTCTCCACGGCGTTGGGCACAAAATAAGTATTTGTGTTGTGTATTCTTGAATATAATGTTATTATATCGATACGGTGATATACATTTAACATTACTACCGAATATGCGTAAAATAATATCTATTCTGATTCTAATTAATGTCTGTATATATATTTTATTGTAAAATTGGCGACGTCTGTTAAAATCTCGACGGTCGCTGTTAGCGTGCCTGTCGGTGTTTGTGTAGTATCTTTATTTTCCTATTTGTTTCTGTCTTGTTGGGTTTGGAAAATGGAAAAACTGTCATAATATGCTACTTGTCGTGAAAATATTTAATAATATATTGTTTATTTATAGTGGGGATGCAAATCTAAACTTAGTTACAATTACTCTAAGGACGAATCCCACCCGTCTTCATCATTAGAATTATGTGATTCAACAATATCTTTGAATTTCAGCTTCGTTTGAGGCTTCAACTGCCTCGGTAATAAAATTTCCATGGTTGCTGCGCTAAATAGATTTGACCTTTTCGGTGGTTTCGACCTTATGCTACTCATGAAGGGATCCGACGTTAGGAGCAGTTTTATATTTGGTTGCATTGCTCTCGAGAAAACTTTCGCGAAAAGTTTTGGCGAAATGGTCCGAAGTGGTCGCCCGCCTCATCTGGTTCCAACAAGGTTCCGATAATAGGGCATGTTGAATCACATGGGGTCCGTGAAGTACCGTGTCGTCATTGGATGCAAGAAGTATACATACAGCAAATATACATACATATGTATGGGGTCGGACCCGTGCTCCACCTAAGTTCTCCACCTGGGTGTAGCACGGGGTATTTACACGTCCTCGTGCTCCAACTACCAGTAAGTTTAGCGCTGAGCGAAATGTGGAGGGGATAGCTGAGCATGGGTACAGTCACGAACATTAAACAATTATAGCTTTAATTGATATGACCAAATAATTTAAAGAACATATTTAAATAAATAGTAAGTCTATCACTGACTGAAATGTGGAGGATATTAGGTACTGTCGCGCGCGCAAACATTAATTAAACGTTAATGTTAAAGTTTTGCAGCACTTTTCGATTGTTTTCATTGAAACCCCAAACTCTTGATTATTCGTAGAAGACTTCGTTTTGAGCCTTTGAAGTTTATGTCTTCTAGCGTCTGTTTTAGCTTGCCGACGGTGGGAAGCTCATTATTGAATGTGTGATAGTCGTGTATGCACTTCTTAATCACGCGTTGGTCAAAGTTATCAATTTCTGTCTATTCATATCTTCCATTTCGATTCCTAACATACCTTCGGATTTTTTCTTTACAACAGTTCTTATTGACTTATCCGATATTGCCAGTGTGTTCATGAAAAATAGTTTGCACACTCGGGTGCGTGTATTATTTTTTGGCAAATAATATGCATGATTGAAGTTCTTGCGAGTGCTTCCGACACGAATGTATCGATACTTCGGTTCAATTTCAGTCATGTTTTCACTAATAAATTGCCTTTGAGATTTCAAGTCACCTTTTCGCCAGTACTTCTCAAATATATCTTGCCGTTGCTCGACCGAAAATTCGCTTCCACATTTCAATTTACATTTATCTGTACAACTAGGTCCCATTACTTTAGCTTCAATGTTTTTTGTCATAGTAGTGTGAGCTTTGCCGCTGTTTATTAGAGCCTTGGTTACGTTCCTTTTCCACGACGCAGGGTTGGCCTTCCTTTTTCGAGATAACGGCTGAGGTTCTACGCTAGGTGGATAACTATCGATACTGGGTGACTGGGCTTCGACGCTGAGCGGTTGAATCTGGATACTGGATGATTGAGCTTCAATGCTCGATGATTGAACCGATGTTTGCATAATATCAGTATAGGCTGGATGCAAAACCGTCTCGATGTCCGAGTCGAGTGGCAAAGCTGTATCGATTATAGATTGATGTGCCCAAGAAGGACCAGGTTGAGGTGAATCCTGTTCTTCTAATTCTACGCATACCTCTGAGTCTGGAACGAAGTTAGGATCTTTGACACTGTCATCTGAACTAAAATCTTCGCTGGTTGAAGAAGAATCGCTAGAAGAATCACTGCTTGGTCCAACGACGTAGTTTTGATTGTGTAGTGTTTCGTCAATTATAATATCATCAAGCAATGATATTGCAAGATCAGGCTGACTATCAGCGATGGAGTTCGTTCCAGAAGAAAAGTTTGTTGTGTCTTGTTGATCATTGGCCACAAACTGCTGAGTATTGATGTTCGTAGGTGTTGAGTTAGAGTCAAAGTTGTATTGTTCATCTCTGTCAATAGTTTCCGTTGTTGCGTTAGAAATAACCATGTTTAAAATAGCTCTTGATCTGCTGGACATCCTGTAATAGCATGAACAGAAATTATTTATTTTTCATACACTATCATATTATATTTTATCACGCCTAAAATAAAATAATTTAAAATAAAAAGCTTTATAACGCATCTGTTCTGGTTAACCGTAAATAGCACGATAACTTATAAAGAGAAGCAATAAATACTGAAAAAAAAATATTCTTAAGATAATATTATATAAAATGCGTCTATTTTGATGGAAAATGTTTTGTTCAATAAAATTTTATTCTAAACAAAACGAACACAATTCAAAATATTACTGTTTAGCATTAATTATGTAAAATAAAACGTAAGATACATTTTAATACAAAATGGACACATTCCTCATACTATAATTTTAGCATTGCCATATTAAGAATATATTCCAACTTGGTTGAATACAAAACCGGCACATGTTAAAATATGGTGCTTTTGTAATATAATTAATACCTAGTCTTAAATCAATTAGAATGCAATATGGCCCTTTTGTATTTTCTATAAAAAGTAATCATAAATAAACTAGATTGCAAAATGGTCACTTGTTAAAATATTGCACTTTTGTATTATCAATAATAAATAGTCTTGAATAAATTGGAATGTAAAAGAAACACATATTAAAATATGGCACCTTTGCATTTTAAATTATAAATAAACTCACCTGAAATTGGAATGGAAAAAGGACGTATTCCAAAATGTGGCACTATTGCAGGGAAAACTATGGTAAAGTTCAGATCACATTTTGGATTGTGGCTGTTTTGCAGTAAAACCACGTGCGTTCTCTTTGAGGTCTGGGTCACGACTGACAAAATGGCGGTCTTGCACTGAAGTCGGTACGCAAAGCGGCTAAATGCAAAACAGACGCTTGAGCGGTTTGGTGTCAAAATTAGCGAAAACGATGGGTGTCTTAAATAGACTCTATAGTATCATAGATTTAGAGCTCAATTTTCGAATAAAACCGTTTTTACACTTTTTTGAATTGTGGCCCTCTTGCATTCAAGGAGCGATATGTTCATTACATTTTACTGCAAACATAAAATAATAACAAGCATTAACTACCAGTTAATGGTGTAGTACAACCTAATTAATAGATTTAAGAATAATAAACATTTTTAATATTAATCAACTTTGACAAACGTTTGCTTGTCAAAAAAAAAACAAAATTATTTATTTTAATGAAAACACAAAAAATTACAAATTTTTACATTTCGAGTTATAGTTTCTTTATTCAGTCTTATAGCAATGACTTTACTGAGATCAATAATCTAAACTTATAACCTACTCTGTAAAAACAGATTCATATCAGTAACTTAAAAAAAAAAAAACAGAGTCGTCAGAATTACAATTTTGACAAACATAAGAATGAACATCTTCAGATTTCAGGCATTTTGAATGAGCCCAATTCTTACACATGACGCATTCAATCCATTGTTCACCTGGTTGTGAGTTGGAATATACATCGCAACATATTAGACAATACCATTCCATGGTCTCTTCTTCACTATCACTTCCATGATTATCTTGCAGTAGTTTCCTTTTCACATTTTCTTTACCATATGGGGATTTACTTGCCACTTGCCAATTTCGCTTGTTTTTACCAGTTACTTTATTCTTTCTGACTCTTTTTTCAACTTCCTTCGTCTTTATTTTAATATTGCTCTTTACTTTTCTTGCTTTTTCTTCAGCCAAAGCATTCTTTTAAGGCGTATCTGTCAGTATTGCTGATTTTCTTATTCGTCGCTTAGTTGTTACACACGATCTTGGCGGTGCTTTTGGTAAAGGTTTAATTGCTTCAGGTGAAAATATGCTAGATGTGGCTTGAATGACAACATTATTTTGCAAATTAGCAATGTTCGAGGATCCTGGTTGAGGTTCATTGGTTGCTGATTCTATTCTTGCTGGACGTGGCTCGTTATCTGGGACGGTTTCCATATCATGATCCACCTGAGGCTCATTAACGTCTGCTAATCCTTGAAGCTGTGGTTTCACATTTCCCAATCCCAATGAAATATTAGCGGTGTCGGGCATTGGTCGATCAGTAACGAACGACGGGGCAAAATCTTCATCCGTAAATATATCAGAGTTGTATGGACTTATGCCTGCCTTTTTAAATGCGTTCATAATTTTATTTGGTGTAGCTGCTAAAGGCCATGCATGTTTGACAATTCCAGGTATCTCATAAATAGATATTGTCTTGCCTGGGTTATTACGTAGCCAGTTTTATTGCGCTTTGGCACAATACGTTTTAAACGGTCCATTAACGCCAACATCTAGTGGTTGCAAATTATGGGTACAATGTGGCGGGAAAGACAACATTATAACCGAATTTGCCTTTGCCTTTTCAACCACATCAATGTCAACATGTGATTGATGGTTATCAAGCAATAACAATACGGGGTCTTCGGGAGTGGGCTTTGTGTGTTTTATAAAATGGTCCATAAATATGAGGAATTCTGTAGCCGTCATCCATCCCGAGCTATTTCCAGCTCCTATACTCTCCGTGGGACCATCTCGAAGAAATAAGTCCTTATATTTAAGGCGCGGAAAAATAAACATATGTGGTACAGTATTTCCCACTGCATTTGCTGCAAGTTCAACGGTAACTAAAGTTCCTCGCTCCGCAGACACTGGCACCCACTTGTTTAACGCCTTTTGCAGCGACTATTTTCTTCGGCTTCAATACAGTGGTAACACCTGTTTCGTCCAAGTTTTAACTGAAGCGCTTTTTAAACGATCAGTGTGATTAAATAATCTCCCATAATAAACATAGGCTGTAACCATGAACTCTTAAAACAACTCTGATAAAGGTTTGGAAGCGAGACGCAGATTGCGACTCGTATAAACGCATCTCGTTTACGGCTCCGTTGTTTTGCTCTATGTGTTTAGTATGGTAGATTGTGTAATCACATTGATCGTGGAAAAAGCGTCATACGCACGACAAAAATAAAATAAAATACGAAGTGATTGTAGTGAAAAACAACTTTTTATTACAATAATAAAATTTAGAAGAGAAAACATAATAATATTATTCTATACCTACAGTTTGGGTATAGTAAAGTCAACTTTAAGTAAAAAACAAGTTAAAATAAATTAAAATTCTTCTTCCATCATAGCTGAACTCGAGGGTCCAGGCTGGTTAGGTTCAGTAGTATTTACTTTATATTTTTCGGATGGTCCTATCTTACTTAAAATATCAGCTGGTAGTTGATAATTATAACAGTTGCTGTTAACCGCGGTTAATCTTGTTCTTATTAATAGGATGGCGTTAACAGTTTTTAAATGCAATGCATTTCGCAACTTGCTTTTAACCACATTCATTAAGCTGAACACCCGCTTAATATCAGCATTTGAAAGTGGCAAACTCATTATTTTTGTCGCGACTCAATTTGCTCATTTATTAGTTTAATAATAAAATCAACACACCTCGTTTTCATTGCATTTTTTTCATCCTCATTCAATGAAGACTCGTTCATCTCTTTCTCAAATAAATAACCAAGGTATGGTGACATAGACAGATGTTCTTTCCCATTAATGTTTTCGAATTGCATTCTCGGTTGCGCTATTATTATTTTCGTGCACATGTTTAGTATCAAATCATGTAGCGTATTGTAGAGCAGACATGGGTCAGAAGTTTTGTTTTCAAAAGTTTTTATTGCCCCTTGTAAATTATTAAGTATTCCACACAAAAACTGCAAATACATTTTGTTTCTTTCATCGTTGTACATGTTATATAATAATTCGGTTTGGTAGCAATTTTCACGAGTTCTCATTAATTGAAAGTGTAATTTTAGTTCTATCCATTGACTTAAGATTCTAGTTACCGCGGGTTCAATTGACAGCCATCGTGTATCACAAGCTTTTAAGATCTTAAGTGGCTCCTCTCCACAGTTTATCGCTTCATATATTTTTTTATATTCGTTTTTTCGTTTCGGTGAAAGCTTGAACCAATTGTGAGTTTCTCTTATCATAAATTCTATATTTCTTGGTATAGTCTCACATGACGCATGTGACACTGCCAATTGAATCGAATGGCAGACACATCTTATCAACACTAGATTGGGTAAAGCATACCTTTCCTGCAATATTTTATGGACACCTGCGTTTACTCCAGTCATAACTGAAGCATTATCTGTTCCGATTCCAATTAACTTGCTTTTATCAAGTTTAAAAGCTTCAAGTTGTGCTGTTAACGCCGAAACTATTCCTTCGGCATCTGCAGATTCCAATTCAACCAGCCCTAAGAATGTGGAAACTATTTCGTTGCGACTGCTGCTAAAATATTTAACAACAATACCGAGATATTTTCGAACAGTTCAGTAGATTCATCTGTAATCAAGCTATACGGATTATCACCAATATTATTTCTCAAAGAATCTTTAAAATGAGGTGCTAATACTTCCTGAATTATTGCTGTACATTTCGTTCGGTGCAATTTCATTTCTGTAGTAGCCTTAGTTAGTTAATCCGAAAATTTATTCTTACATAATTCGGTAAGGTGATCAATTGCTTGTATAGCTGTGTGTTCTGCAACATACGTTGAGAGAGCACCTTCAGCCTCAACACAGAGCTTATCGACGGGTTTTTGCAGCATTGGAGAGATTTGTGTTTGTTTTTTGTCCAAGAAAGGTTTCGCTTGTTGTGATGAACTGAATCACAATGTCTCTGGATATCGCTTAATTTGGCAAGAAAATCCTTCCTACAATACAAACACATTGCCCTTGTATCATCTCCAGGCACAGGTTTCAACCATTATTTAAAGTTGGACGATTTCTCCCATTCGACTTTATATCTTTGTTTGTACACTTTTTTTTTTTTATAATGGTACATCCATTTCAAAAGAGTTAACCAACACAACACTATGGAACACTCACAAGAGTAACTAATAAAATCAGTGCTCAAAACGTTATTTCTAAACTTGAACTTCAGTGCGTTCACATAGAATGAAAATGAAAGAAGCAAAGTCAATCAACCAAACATGAAACAAACCGTCTTAATGTTCGTGGGATTCCCCGTGCTCTATTCCAATATTAAAACCCAGCTGGCATAGAGCACAAAATTGAACATAGACAATAATTTTATTCTCCACGGAACAAATAGTGCTGCCATATTAAAAATTAAGAAAGCGCTTAATTATCCGTTAGGCGCTAAAATTATCAAGTGCCCGCTGAACATAGCAAAAAAGCGCAAGATCTAGCGCCGAAAGCGCTAAAATGGCAGCACTGAGTTTGACAATTTGACATGAGTAGACATACAAGCAATCTATGCTCAATAGCATTAGCAATAACGTAAATTTTCATTCGATCCAATGAATAACTTAACATTATTTGGGGAATCCACTGCCATAATGCGGGCATTGGTGGTGTTGCCAACAGTGAATTATTTTGTGGTGGTAGCACAGACTTATAATACAGTAGGTGTGGGTAGTAGAGTCCGTAGACTAATATCGTATGGTGGTATTAGTCGGTAGACTTTACCAGTAATAAAAGTAGGTAGTAACAATCTAAAAAGCAGCCAGAAGTAGCTAGATTTATTTTAGTGGCTAAAATGAAATGGTTTTTGGCTAAAGCCGTTGAAAATTCGCTAGATCTAGCCACAAAGTGGCTAAAACGGCAGCGCTGGCGCTACGCACGCGCACCCTTCGTCCTTTCGTCCCCTGTGATAAAATTTTTTTACTTTGCGCAATAACGGTCAGCGCTAGAGTTTCGTGCCGCTATTTATGTAGCGCCGTTAGTTCCACCACACGAACGGGTCACTGGTCCGCTTAAGTAAAGGCTCCTGCAATGACTTTTCCATCTCCACAATACCCGCTGCTGTTGGGTTTGATGGGGTTAACTTGGCTACCTCTTGGTCAAACTCTTCCCATAAAGAGGTCTGCTTTGAAGACGGGTGGGGGCTGTCTGTTCCTGCGTCGTAATCTGTGGCGCGCAAGTTTCTTGTGGGCGGCGACATCCGACTTTTAATTTCAGACTACTGACGGCCTTTTCAGCACCTGCTTTTTCTCGGAACCCTTTGTCTTTGAAGCAAGGGTCCAATAACGTTGCTTCTGTGTGCAACACGGACTTTTCAATTAAATTGAATCTGCGTTCGAACTCAGTGTTTAGTTTCTAGACCATTTGCTGAATAGCAGGGATGGATGGTCATAGTGTCCATGCTGCACAATCATGTGCCTCCGGATAGAAGTGGATAAAATGCGGCACAAGGGGATGACTTTTGATAGTGTCACATTTTCTTCTGAACTTATTTCGATAGTGAAATCATAGATTTTTTTTTAATTGGTTTTGCCGCTTCTACCGTCGCCCAATCATTGTCACTCAGCATATCGGCCCTTATAAGAGCAAGAGTTGCCGTAATCGCATCCTTTACCAATACTAGACGTCTAAACATGTCGTATGTAGAGTTCCAGCGTGTTACGTCTTGTTTTAGTTTCAGTTGCGGCACATTTAACTGGCCCTGAATTTCTTTTAATTTCGCCAAACCGTGTGAGCTCCTTTTGAAATATTCTACTACTTGTTTCACACGTGCTGTAGCATCGGCAATCTTCGCATGCGCTGCTTGGACGCAGAGATTGATTGTATAGGCAAAGCATGGCACATGACGCCAATCTCCAGCCCTAATCGCAGCGATGACATTTGACGCATTGTCACTGGCTATCGCTGTTACTTTATTTTCGATATCCCAATCGCGCATAATTTTTTTTAAATATTCAGCAAGATTTGCCGCTGTTGTTCTGTCGTGCTATTGGAAACAGCCTATCATCGTTGACTGGAGTTTGCAGTTCTATACATAATGTGCTTACTCAGCTCGATTGCCATTCTTGATCAATTGTGTGATCGAAAATTGTCAAGCTTATAGCTAGGTCAGGCACGAACAACATGACGTTATATCATGTTACGATGTCAAATTCACCGGTGTACAAAACTAGCATAACACTTTTATTTGTTGATATATACTATGCTTGATATTCAACTGAGTATACGCATTTGAAACAATATCTTCGATCTGCGTTATGACAGCTTGAGCCACTATCCAAATACCTAATTAATTTTTGGAAATTTACGCTCAAAAACTGCTGGAAATGTGCGAGTCTCCTTGTTTCTCGTGCTTTATTCTGCAGACACTGGTTTTTATAATGTTTTGTTTAGTATTTAGCTAAGTTCGTTCTATTCACTGATATGTTTTTTTCTGACATGTTGTGTAAAGTACTTTTCATGAAAGAATTCAAATTCTAAGAAGTCCCACGGTAAACAGCGGATCAAAATTTCATAGATCAGCTATGTTGTAGTTGTCAAATGTTGTTACAGTGTTTGGATGCTAGTGAGATTTTATTAATTTGTCATCGTTAAAGAGTCGTGTAGGATGCCTAAAGTTGTTAAAAGTGCTGCTCGAGAAATGATACTGATGGTGAAGACTTTTGTGAAGCAGGTCTTTTGCTGGTGAATTAGCAAGACGTGAACTCTAAAAAACCCGGGTAAAACTCTTGGACCCGGGTATGTCCTAAAACTGCGACCAGAACCACCGGAGGATGGGCAGCAGCGTCCTGTTAGTACACGGTGAACGTACTGCGATCTCCAAGCCGCCTGCCAAGCGTGGGGATTATGGCAACACCCCTCTCTAAGATGGAGGCCTTGTTCATCAGTGGACATTTATTGGCTGATGTGAACTCTAAAAAAACCTTTGTGGACTGCAGAAAAGACTTTTTTGTGATGAAAAACTGCAGCCTAAAATTCAAATTTTACTGAAATCAAGGCTTTAGTTAGACAATCGCTTAGGAAATGCGCTCTTGACTAAGGTTTTATGTTTTCTTCCCTCGGTAAGTTCCCTTCCCTAAGTTTCCACTTAGTGAGAACTGAGAACTGCTCTCCAATAAGTTTTTGGTGGAGACAAAAATGCCAGAGGTTTAAGTAATTGGGTAGTTTTAGGCGGCAGTCATACAAACGCTATATTCAGTTCCTCACAAACTCGTAATACACTTTCTGAAAAGTGAGATGATATATTGTCAGTATTTGTCACCGACCAACTCCTTTCGACCTGTCTTATTACGAATATATGGGACTATAATGGTATTAAACCAGTCTTCGAAGCAGACAGAATCGAACCATCCACTTTTCGAACGATTGTATCTTGTACCTTCTGGTCCTGCCTCCATCCTAGGGAATGCAATCTCGAACCAGGATTGACCATTCGAGATCTTGGAGTCTTTTTTTTCTGAATCAAGATTGGTCAGTTCGGGATCTCGTCGAGATTTGGGTCGAGATCTCGATCTCGAATCAAGATTATCGGGATTATTCGAGATTGAGCGGAATAAATGAAAGAGGCGTTGTTTTTGTGTCAAATACTGTAAATTGATAGTAACCAGTATTTTAGGTATAGCTAATATAATTAAGTATATTTTTCAAATTATATTTCATATATATCATATTTCAATCAACGTATATTTCAAAAATGAAACAATTAACATTTCAGTGACTAAAATTTAATAAATGCAATGAGATCATAATTATAAATTATAACCTATAATTATGTAATGACAATTTTTTTTTTGAAAAATTTTGAAAATGGCTTCTGAAGAAGCATAGTACACTTAAAGTGTCATCACCCAATCGGCACCGTATATCAGTGGCTAAATAGCCCGCGGCTGAAAAGGCCCTTTCTGCCTCCACACTAATAGGGACGAAAGTTAAAAGGCTGTTAAAAGCGAATTTCAGGTATTGCCTCCGTTCTCCGCCGTATTCGTAAAGATCCATTTTTTTTTTTTATTGCTTCCATTTTATCAGAAATCAGCGCTTTAGGTTGCAATTCATTACATGCTTTCAAGGCCTGTTCTGATTCCTGCTGAAGAGAAGTTTCAGTGCAAGCTTGTTGGATTCTTGAAAGTGGCTGGTTTTCGTCTTCCTTATCATCTCTGGATGGAGTCCATCCATGTGTCCCATAGATTTTCCGATTTAGAAACGACAAATATCGCTAATTGGGTTATATTATGAAATGCATTGGACGAATGCCAAATTTTCTAGTATTTTCGCATTCTGTTTGTAAACTTTCACAAATATCTTCTTACTACATTTTAATTTTCCATACGCGCACTCTTTTTTTTTAGCTCACACTAAAATTTTTGCTTCGTGGGTCATAGAGAGAAAAGAGAACCGAAAGTGCCTCCTGCTTCCTAATTTTTCCTGGTTTCGTACCATCTCTAGGCTGCCTCCTTATCCTGTACCTCGCAGTTTTAATCGCGTGGATAACTCTCATATATTATCAGCTATCTGCAAGTGAAAGTCCCATCAAAATCGGTCCAGCCGTTTTGGAGTCCATAAGAAACTTACATACATCGCCTTTTATATACGAGAAGATTCTTCAAAAACTTACAAGTAGCACATTTAAGGAATGATATTGCTTCCTATTGTGATGCGATTCCTCATGGTTTGATGGACGGATTATAGCAACGTGAGTGCCATCAATACAACCCACAATCCCGTGGAATCCATGATCTTCCATGAATCTGCAACAACTATGTTTTAAGGCCAATTGCTACAGCAATAAGGTAAAACAAGACAATATCGAAATTCTTACCTCCGTGCAATATTTTCACGCTCTGCCCTACTTCTAGGAAACTTTATGTACTTGGCCTGCATGATTGGGTGATTTAGGGCGTCTGTCACATCACTTAGGCATGCTCACACAGTAGGTTGTGTAGACCAAGGTGATAAATATGCTCCAACATTTTTTTGGTAGCAGCCATTGGCATAATATGCCAATGCTGCCAATATCTGCCGAAAACATTACCACGTAACTACTGAAAACAAATACCCACAATTTAGGTACTGAGTGAAACCTCCTGAGAGGAACCTACCCGTATCTCCGGCCGTGCAGCGTTCGTGCGCTGTCTTACGGGCAAAAGTGGGATTAGGTCTTCGCAAAGGAGCTCGAACTCTACTTTCCGAAGACGGTAGTGCCCAACAAACTCCTTGTCAGATGTCATCAGAGGCTTGCCTCTCGAATCAACCGTCGATTGATTCTCGCACGTCTTCGCAGGCGACCCTCTTCAGCAGCAGCCAACAGCATCGCTCCGGCCATGACACGTAGATGGAGTAAATAATATTTCGCTAAATTACTAATTTCGGCCGGCACAACAATCGAGTAATTTTGAAGTGTAAAATAACATCCAAATAGCTAATAGCGGCTACGAATTTGCTGCCGCTTTCATTTGACATTTCTCATATCCTCGAAAATGGCGGTTACATAATGCCAAATTGGTATTTTTTTTCTTTTCATCATCATCAGTCCGTATTTGTATGTCAATAATAATTAAAAATGCATTTTAGTAGCGAATATTACTGCTGTTACAGTAACTTCTATAGTTTCTATGTTATCAGATAATCCTTGGTCTGAAAACAGAACATCAGAATCATAAGGATTATCTAATCCATCTAATTTTGAGCCAAGTAATATTTCCACTTGTCCTTGGAGTGGTCCAGGTGACGGAATGTCGGGCATTCCTCCTACAAAGAAAAGCAAGAGCACTGAGTGTTACCTGGTGGTTGGAGTATAGGTACAAGTATAGGTAGTAAGTACGTACAAAAATAATGCTAGTTCCTACCTGTTAAAAGTACTTGTTTCTTTGTTGCTGCTTTATCCTTCCTTGTGGTTCTTTTGATATTGTCCCAGCAGGTTTTGAGCTGATATGTGTTACGAACACAGAAAAAGCTCATGGAATTAAGTCTTCCGTTAACTTCCTTCACCGCTCGCTATTCATTGTTGTGGTTACTGCGTCAGTTTTTTTATTCTCTACGAGATCCTTATTTTGACTAACTAAATGCACTAGATTTCCTTCTCATTGATTGAAAAATTCAACCGACGAGTTTTCTTGGACTTGGTATGGTGAAGTCAGGCCTAAAGCCTGCACATGCATTTTAATAAAGGAAGTGCCTACCATTATACTGCAATCAAGGATATTCAGAAAATTATTTTTTTTAAATCCCCTTTTTCCTTCCACCTGTAAAGGTCATCGCACTATCGTGCGTTTTGGCTTCAGGGCATAAATCTGAAACCTACAATTTTTTTGATACATTGGTTTTATTGAACAAATAAAAATATTGTATGCACATTATTATTTTTTATTAATCTATTAAATACAACTTTGTGTTTTGGTTGGTGCTTTTACCCGTATACCTACTATATATTTTTTACAAATTCTAATAAAACCAAAAACCAACATCTTTAATGAATTCAAATAAATTCAAAAAAAATATTAAAACTTCTGATTCTATTTGGTAAAACTAGCGAATCAACAATCAAACAAATAATCTCTAATGATGGCAAAAAGTTATTTCTTATGGTAAGAGGCAAAACAGTTACTTTTTCATGTACATCTGATCTTCGATCGACTTTCACAGCCTTCCATTCTGCATCTACGGGGGCTGGCGATCTCGTCAAATTCGGGGAAGTGCTCGTACCCATCATAGCGTTTTGGTTCTGAGCCTTCTGAGGGTAGATTGGCTGGCCATTTCTTTTTCTTCGACAACTTCACACAGGTCAACAACTAGCGCCTTGTTCATAAGCAAAGACAACGCACGATCATGCGAGACCGTCCCCTCCATGAAAAAGTAATTCGGCGGGCTGCTAGTTTTTTTTAAAGTTGAATGCACGATCAGCTTGGAGGGTCACGAAACGGATATTGGAGGTTATATAAAGCTTTGGAAAGATGATTAGAATGTGAAGGGAAATATGGGAGAATTATCGCTAGATCGCTAGTACCTAATCTCGAAGAAGATATCGTATATTTCAAAAAAGATGGGAGTATAATGAGTACATAAAAGTGATTTATCTACCGGAGTTAATGAGAAGGGAATTGGTTAAACAAATTCATTTGGAAATGGGTCATCAAGGGGCTTTTAAGGTACCGTAAACTGTTACTCCATTTCTTCTTAATATCTGCCACCGGTACTTCCATTTCTGAAGCAACTTCAATCCCATAGACGTTTCTCAATATCTCGACTATTGTAATTTTTTGAATGTTTGTCCCACAGTGACGGAATGCAAGTAATTAATTTTTCAATATCCATTCTTGATCCAAATAACGACTCGATCGCAGAAAGAAGCCGGTAAAACTGACAAAAAATCCAAACACGTTCGGACTCGTCAGTTGATCGTCCGTTTTCGGGCGTCATCGGACGACGTCGGTAGTAGCAGTGTATGCGCTCTCTTCCATTTACTTACGTTTGAATTGATCGGCCGAGTTCGGCCGATGACGCCCGAGCATATTTCGGCCGATGACGGATTCGGTGTACGCGTACCGTAAGGGGAACAAACCACACTTTCTAAAACCGGATTTTAAATTTTGCGAAGAGTTTGCTTCCATTTCTTGGAACATTTTGTTTTAAGAGCTTCGGGAACTGGTCTTTCGGTACACTGTCGTTTTTACTATAACGTGTGTTATTTTTCCATTCATTTAACTTCATTCCATTATCCATTTAATTCCATTCCATTTATCTTCCTCCAAAATCCAGAAACAAAAGAAATCAGGGGAAAGCTTAAACCATACATTGTCAAAATACTACTTTGAAAAAGAGGGAGATAGTATCATTTAATTAACTTGATATATATATATATATATATTACTAGATTAACCCTTTACTTCCCAGAACATTTTATAGTTGTTGAAAATTTGTGTTTTTGGCACTTTGGGGATTTAGTTGAAGTACAGGAGACCCCTAAAAATATAAACAAAAATCTAAGTGCTGTATTTTTCGCGAAAACATATTTCGGCGAGGAACAAGATTGTCCCAGTTACCACAAATTATTCATGAAAATGTATGTTGTTTTGTACCTATACTGCGGCTCATATAGAGCAAGGAGCTTAGGAAAAAAATAAAAAATATACTCTAAATAATGCAATTTTATTCATACAACAGTGTTATTATTATCACATTACAAAAACTACGCACTGGCTTTGTTATGAAACCTATTCATGCAATCTATTAAAATAATATTTAAAAAAAACTGCATTCGAGCTGTATTATTTATGAACTGACATGATATTTATAATAACAGTTCCTTTTTTCAATTAAACATAAGCGTAAGTTGCATTTATTGCAAAGAACACTTGTATAGCCTTTTATACAATATTTACAACGGCCTTGCTTGCCATATATTGGCAAATGTCCAACGTTGTCAAACCGAATAAATATCTAAGTCGTTGAGCGACGACGCGTAAGATCTCGGCTCAGAGCTGCAGTAGGCGAGGTTGTCGTCTTGAATAAGTGTTGGATTTTGAATAATTACTTCGTCATCTGAACTATTGCAGCTACGACCCGCAGAAGACGCATTTTCTGGGGGGCACAAGTGCCATAATTGTGCGCGTGTGCCACCATTTTGATTTAAACTGAAAATAATAGAAACAAAAACCACGCAAACCACACCCAAAACGTAACATAAATGGTGCAAAAAAAACTGCATTATTGAATCAGAAATAAATAATAGTTTAAAATCAATCATTCATTGGCTAGATGACAATAACCTAAAAATAAATTTAGACAAAACGACCATCATCCACTTTCGGCAGCGTACAGTACGTGATAATATAGTTTTGCAATATAATGGTAGAGTGGACTCAACTAAATTTCTTGGATTGACCATCGATAATAAACTTAATAGGAAAGCACACATAGATACAGTAACTAAACGAATGGGCTCGACGGCATACGCATTATTTAAATTATCATTAGTTATTTATCAAGAAGCTCTAATTACTGCATATTATGGCATGGCAGTATCTATTCTACGATACGGCATTATATTCTGGGGGAACTCTACTGACAAAAGAATTGCTTTCAAAGCCCAAAAGAGGTGCGTCAGGGCAATGTTTCATCTTCATAAGACTGATAGCTGTAAACCATACTTTTTGAAACACAGGATTCTGACATTACAATCTCTATACATATTAGAAATAGCAACTTTTGTAAAATCAAATCAACATCTCTTTGGTAGTTGGACTGATGCTGGTATTCGAACTCGCACACAGGCCGAGATGAAGCTCTGCCCACGTACGGCCAAAACTGCACTCATGCAAAAAAGTGTATTCTGTATGGCTCATTTAATATATACTAAAATTCCTAAAATTATCAGAGAATTAAATATCGGAATATTTAAAAATAAACTTAAAACTTTATTAGCACAAAAAAGCTACTATGAAATTTCAGAATTCCTTAATGATAAAAATGTTTTGATATGTAATATTGACTAAATAATTGACATAAAATCGAGACTAGGTACTAGGAAAAGATAAAATGATAATAATAGCTTATATAAACATCTAATTAAGGTATAAAATACAACCAAACCAAAATATGATTCTAACATAGACATAATTTCGTTATTTTTTTAACTTTAACAAAAACTAATAATAATATATATATAAAAAACTAACATTTGTAAGCTGCAACAGGCAAGGACATGAGATACGTTTCCATTCTTATGACCATGTATGCTACTTTATATGTATGTGTACCTACCATGTTCTGACAAATAAATAATTTGAATTTGAGAACAGCTATTATTATTTTTTGCATTCCCGACACAAGCCAAAAACCTATAAAAACTGTAACTTGCATTCAAAATGAACAAAAATACGTGCTAGTAAATAGGGCAGTGTTGTAGGTGAAGACAGTTATGACATACTCACGGCAGATAAAGTTGGAGCTGGGCAATCCCAGCTCCAACTTTATCTGCCGTGAGTAAATGTGCCCAATGGCCAGGGTCTGTTGAGGGAGTTGAAGGGTGGGTGATATTAATTTTGACTGTAGAAAGAAGATTGGAATCACCCATTAATAACGGATCTTGCTGTAGGCTTTCAAAGAGAGAGCGTTGGGAGGGATTAAAAGAGGCGTAGCGGAGTGGTAGGGATGAAATAGACATTGGTATGGGAAATTTTGGGTTGGGTATGGAGCTGACTTTGTCCGATGTTTGTGTGTTTTGATTTTCAGCGTAAAAAGTAGTTGTTTTCTCAACTGGAACTTGGGGCGGAGATATTAGTTATATATATTAATCCATGATAAACCTTAAAGAATAAAATACAACTTAGAACTTTTATTATAGTCGCTGCTCAATCGACTCTGTATTATGTATACATACTATAATACTGTATGCCTACTGGAAATAACTTTTAATATTGCAGCAATTTTTTCTATTAGCCTGAGATCAATACCAATAATTTCTGAAGATACTTGCGGTTTCTCAAAGAATCTTCGACTCGTGTTTTTATCATCCGTCATTATTCACTGTCGACGACATTACTATTACCCAATCCGATTTTGGGGACATCAACAATGGGACCTAGCTGAGTTCTAAACTTTTCTTGAATTTCTTTTACCATTTCTTTATCGAACTGTTCTCTTATAGTTTTTATATAATATACTCTTATAAGGGAAAGGCACGGACCGATCTTGATTACTTGAAGCAAAAGATATATCAGGACAACTTCGATTTTGTTTATTTTACTTGTGATGACATTTTGATTACACGGGTTTTTCGCGTACTGATGTTTGGTTGCCCTGGTCCAGTTCTTGTCTGCGCGCTGGCATTTTGGGGCGCGCTGGTGTTAAAAGCACCAGCATAACGCCTATTTTTGATGAGTCTCTTGTGTCACGTTTTACGTTTTTTATTACTGCCTTCTTCTGCCATAATATTAGACTATCTCCCACCACGTTTTCTACTAAATTGTAAATGAATGAAAAAAACTTTGATTATAAAATTACTTTAAAAATATATATTGTGATGTGATTGATATATTTCACTTGATGACTAGGAATTATATAATTTATGTTCTACGTGGCTTAAGATAATAAGTTCAGACACCAATCCATGGTATACGCTCTCTTCTTCCCGCATTTCATCACTCTTTTGACGCCTATTAACCAATCGTATCTCGGTATTAGTCACCTAGGTAACATACGTAACACTAACAGAGGTGTTTCTACGGTAACATTCCTTATTTGGTATCGAGTAAAACTAACCGATTTGTGCCATCACTTCGTCAATAAATTTGGTAAATTGAGGTGCTTACCATCATTGTACGATTCATTTTAATTCATTGAACATTGTATACACGTCTACTCCTTGTATCACAATAACCTCAGCTCGACATTCCCTCTTTGTCTATTTTGATACCGTGAAATCGACCCATTTTCGATTCCGATTTCTAGAAAGTCTTGTTCGGATTGTGTATGTTGTGCCCCTGAATTGACCTTAATGGGCACGTTGATCCCGCATTGCGTTCCCCCTAAACTTTATCCAGGTTTCCAGCCCATTTTGACCATCATATTATACCACGTTTCCTCCACCCGTTATTTCGACATGTCTCATTCATTCATTAGGTACCTAAAGTTATACAAACGGGATGGATTTGTGAAGCCGACTCTAGTTTTTTTTCTGATTGTGGTTTACCCCAGAGCTCCGAGGCGCATTGTTCTCTAAATTGGTGCTTCCACTTTGTGGCGTATCGGTTTCACTCTTTATCCATATGATAGCGGGAGGCGCCGTTCGATTTTAACTGTTGGCCCTATCTGTCCGCGCAGCTCCCTCTTCCCCGAGTAGATCCACTTCTACCTTGTCTAGGACTAGCGGACATAATAGCAATCATGGGTTCTATTTGCGCGTGTCCCATTAAATGTGTCACGCCGCCTGGCCCTGTGGGTTATATCCAGTCCCACGCCGTACCGTTACGATATTTTGTTCTAGATTCCTAAGGAAACTATCCACTTTTATGATCGTAGAGTTCTCTACCTGCGTGAACCATTAGTTGTTGAATGTCCAACAAATAATGTCTCATTATAGAATTAACTAATTCCTGTTCACTAAATGGTATGATAAGTGATTGCAGTAAGTCGACTTGGCTGGCTTACGATACGAAGCTTGCACAGCAGGCAATCCAATTAATGTGTTCCATAATTTTATTGTGAATCTGATTAATAATTATGTATGAGCATTGGACCAATTGGTTGCAAATAATATTAGTAACAATCTCTTGACGATGTTGATTGATTAATATAAGTTGATTGATCTCATTAAGTAACTCGCTAGTTTGAAAAAATATTTGGTAGTAATTTTAATTAATAATAATACTGATTATATATGATTACAAGCTTTTAATCATTACAAGCCCTTTTGGGTACCCTACCTGTTAGTAAACATAAGCAACAGTACCTGGGTGGTTAAACATTTTGTTTAAACAATTAAAAACACCTGTTTCAAGTAACCCAAGGCACCGTTTCAACTGACCCCAACACCGGGTCAATTGAAACATTTTCAGAGGGTTTCTAAATAGCTTCCATCCAGATTATATACCTTTAATTCAAACCCATTACCAAACAGATACGACATAAAACTGAAGCCACACTAACAGTTTTATCAAAAACGTTTCAATTGACCCCAGGCTACCCTACGGAGTACATAACATACCACAAGAAGTACGATTTGTATACTTCATACTGTACGAAGTAAACAGATACTTAATCTATACAATCTATATAATTAATTTATACAGATTAAAGCTTTGCTTAGTGTAGGATCCGTGGACTAACCTATTTGTTACCTTAAGCCGAATATGTGTGTACCTATTAAAATGAAAATAATAAGTATCCCTAGCTTAGTATTTGAAGTGTCTGCGGCCGGAGGTTCGCGATTATAAATGAAACACCCGTTCTTAGATATGGTCCATTTAATACTGACGATGCAAGCCCACCGCACAGGCTCGACAACAATACAATGCACGAGTACATACATATCAGTATTTATTTCAAGTATTAATTTAGAGGCTTTTGTATAAATTAAATATTGAATTATTTACCATAATATTTTCTTTTTTTCCCTCATCTTTTTGTTTAGTTTTTTTTTTATCTTTGGCAATTTCTTTACCATCGGATTTCCCTTTCGACTCATTCGATTAATTAAATTGTACAATATTTTAAAGAAATTACCACTTCAGGCAAGGGATCGACCACGACTCGAGGCGCTACTTGAACAAATCCCGGTCCCAGAATTGATAGGAACTGGGTATCACGATCAAGGTCTAACAATGTGCTACCTCAAGGAGGTCTTCCGGCTGTGCCACTTGCATCAATGTTGTTGTCAGCAACTATCTTTTTAACTTTACTTATATAGTTGCTGACGTACCGTTAACAATAAACTTTTTTTTTTAAATAAAGTAAAGCAAAAGTAAATATTGGTTTATATGTATGACGGTGCGAGCCTCGATTGCGTGAGACGGGGCGCCGGTCGTCGATGGCCGATTTACATCAGAATTATTCTTGGTTTCTATGGCGTGAGTATAGTGGCCGAGGAGAATGAGACATTGCACGTACAATGACACAGTTTTTATTTCGAAGCGCTATGATTACTAATTACAATATGAAATTACTTGAAAATTACTTGGGGACAAGGTGTTCCGCCTTGTAACGAACGCTACCACCCTCCAACCAACAATCCATATTCATAACCCAAAGCAAAGTTAGCTCCACCGAGCTTCCAACAGTCCCCATTCGAAACACAAAGTAAAGTGAGCTCCTCCGAGTCTCACGTCACCGACACGTGTCCGCGCGCGCTCACTAGCGCCTCTGCCGAACGGTACCCAAACTTGCTAAACTCGGATTGGTTGTCAACGACACAACTTCACAACGAACTTCAGCAGAGTAAGTTACTGCAGCGTTACACCAGCGATGGCGCCACCTCCATCACTAGTCCACCAAAACAAAGCTAGGTGACGCCTACCTACATAATCTAAGCCTTAAAAACTATCCGACGGTAGTTGCGCCCGAATGCTAAATCTTCAACGCGCCGACATGTATAACTAGCGACCCGCCCCGGCTTCGCACGTAAATTACACCCGTGCGAACCCGGGCGGGCGGGTCGCTAGTATAAAATAAAATAATTTAATGTGTATAAAAAGGAATATAAAACAATACAGGATTGAACATTCCTGGGGTATTGGAGTGAGATAGTGATGGTATTGAGTTGGTCATGTCAAAATCTTGCGGCGAGGGATGACATGTCACATAAAGGCTGCCTTATATTGAAGCTAACATTGGCAAGGATGGCTTAGGATTTTGAGAGGTGTTCTTTCACTAAACACTACTAAACTACTAAGGGCTCTACTTATAAATTGGCGAGGATTTCCAGAAGTGTACTGCAATTTCACTAAACACTACTAAACTACTAGCGGCTCTACTTATAAGTTCGGAGGCTCGCAACGGCTCGCCACAAAAAATTCAAATTCAAATTCAATTTATTTACATAAAATATTACATAACAGTTAAAAACCATGGCGTAATACCTTATTTACTTACTACATAATATTATTCAAATTAAACTACCAACTATAAAACTAAATAAATAGTAAATTAACATAAAAAGTTAGACAAAATTTAAAAACTACAATAAAAAATATTTACAAAAATAAAACACTAGAAAACTTAAAAAATAATAATAAAAGATAAAAATTAACATTAATTACAACAACAACAATGTTTGGTAATAAAAATATAAAATAACGACTTTATATAATACTTTCACAATACTGGTTGCACTTCCTAACCAGTATCGTCCATCTATCCGCAAACATATCTGTGTCGGGAAATACTGAGAGAAGCTGGTTGAGGTGTCGTTGTGCACGGAACACCGGAGAGTGCTGGCGCGCCACAGTGCGTGCCGGACTCGGCGCAAACAGTGGGACTCGCCCGCTACGGAAACGCGCTCGCTGCTCCGGTACACTCAGACGACTAGCTTCACCTAACAATTCGGGGCAGTATACTCTCCCATGCAGTATTTGCAACACCGTTAATAACTGACTATGCAATCTGCGAGTTTCAAGAGAGTAGAACCCAAGAGAACCCAACAAAAATTTTGTGGGATATAAAAATGGATAATATCCATACATTTTCTTATATAAAAAACGTAAGAAACGTTTTTGGACTTTTTCCAGCATTAAAGTGTAACTTTTCTCATGAGGGTTCCATATGCATGCACTCGCCTCAATTTTTGACCTTATTAAGGCAGTGTAAAGCAACTTCATGGCCTTAACATTTGTGAAGTCTGCAGTTGCGCGTCACAAATCCCAACCTTTTAAAACAATCTGCCGCAAGTGCACGCATATGGTCGTGAAAAGCAAGTTTTGGATCAAACAAGACACCCAGATCTTTAACTCTCTGATTTCGCGTGATTTGTTGTTCATTTATACTGTATTGCGCTATTATAGTATTTGTGGACTTGGTAAAGCTCATCACGGAACACTTTGAGACATTTATGTTGAGTTTATTTTGTTCACTCCATGTTAGTATAGTGTCCAAGTCTTTTTGGAGATTTATACAGTCATGGACAGATTTTATGGGCATATAGAGTTTTACATCATCGGCGTAAATTAAGCACTTGGCATGCAGTAGTGATTTCGGCAGGTCGTTAATCATAAACGTGAAAAGAAGTGGCCCAAGGGATGAACCTTGGCTGATACCTGACGGCGTATAATATGGTGGTGAATCATGGCATCCAAGGCGCACGAATTGTTGACGATCTTTCAGGTAGTTTGCAAAAAATGAAAGAAGCCGAGGAGCAAATCCAGCTGTACTTAGCTTTTGGAGCAGGATATTATTGTCTACTTGGTCAAAAGCTTTTTGAAAGTCTAGATATATGACATCTACTTGATTATTCTCATCCATGTTCTTAGAGACAAAGTCTACCAATGTAAGTAGGTTGGTGTTTACAGATCTACCTTTTCTGAACGCGTGCTGAGCGTCACTGAGCTGTGATTCTACTTGTTTGTAAATGTTACTATGTAGTATACTTTCAAATAGTTTTGCGAATGCAGATAAAATAGCTATTGGCCGATAATTTTCCACGAATGCTTTGTCGCCGGATTTCGGTACAGGCACTACCCGCGACTTTTTCCAAAGCCGCGGATACTCTCCTGTTTTTAGCGACAGGTTAAATATATACGTTAAAGGTTCAGCTAGTTGCTCTTTAAAAGCCTTAATAACATATGGTGGAACACTATCAGGTCCTAGCGAGCTTTTTGGTTTTAGTTTATCTATGTGAAATTTAATATCATTTTGAGAAAGGTCTGGGATATTTATGAGATTATTGTTGGTTGTAGTTTCAGCTTCTTTCAAATTAAAGTTTGGTGTATGTGGAAGAAATACACTCTTAAAATAATCTGCGAACGCTGCGGCTGCGGCTTGACCGGTATGCTTAACGCCCTTGTGGGTGATGGCAGAATCGAAACCCCCTTTAGTTTTCAGATTCGCAACGTGATTCCAAAAAGCACGTGGATTTGCTGTCAGATTTTCCTGTACGTTTTGTATGTGATTATTGTATGCTATTGAAATATCTTGTTTTATATTGCATCTAATGGCACTGAAAAAGCTGTAAACGTGTATATCTTTAGTAGATTTCCATATTTTATGTAACTTAGCTTTTAATTTAATATTATTTATTATTTCACTAGAATACCACGTTGGATATCTCCTGGTTGCCTTGGAATACCTAGTTTTCTTTGGTACACTCTCATCAAAACATTTATATATTAGATAGTATAAGCAGTCTACAGCTTTGTTTACGTCAGTTTGTTGAAAAATTTCGTGCCAGTTAATATTACAGACGCAGTCGTATAGTGCTGTGAAATCAGCTTTAGTGAAGTCCCAATCTGTATGATAATGATAATGATAATGATAATTTTATTCATAATAATAATTACATGTCAAACATTTCAAAAATAAACAAAAAAAATAATAATAATAATAATAATAATGTCTGTTTATTTTATTTATGTTACACGGGAATTACTCACGTAAGATAAAATGTGTGAAAACCACGTCTGTTTCAATAATAAAATGTCTGTTTATGTTACTCGGATCCAACTTGCTATTTCTTTCTAATCTTTTAATTGTTATGCTGATATCTAGAGGAGGGTGATAGACATCAATATGCTCTACAAGAGTTTCATCGGCGACACACACACTCACTTCATTTACGTTATGACTAGTAAGAACTACATCTAATTTACTACCTGTTTCATTAATAATATCATTACGGTCTACAATTGCACAATAATTAAAAAAATTGCCCATGTAGTTGTTAATGTTAACGTTGGCACTGTTAAGATTTAAATCCCCAAGTATAATTAGTGTTTCATTATGTAATATTTTTGAGACATTATCTTCTACTTTACAAAACCAAGTCATATAATCTTGATCACTGGCTCTAGGATGTAAGTATACTACACAACAAACAAGTACAACACAACAAGAACAAGTAGATGTACAACAACTGGCCTCGATATGATACAGATGCCCATAGGTCTTCGCCATCCTCGGTCTCTAAGTCATGACGACGTCGTAGCTCTACACCAGGTCTTGCAGCGAGAAGAACACCACCACCTCTCGTAGCTCGGTCACGACGAAGGAGGTTCCAACCGTATGGGGACACTTCAGCGTCGGTTATGGAGGAGTCAAGGAATGTTTCTGCTACTGCTATTATATCTGTAGGTAATGAGGTAGTAACTTGTTGCCAATATTTTAATTTCGTTTTTAGTCCTCTTACATTTTGATAAATTATATTTAATTCAGTCTTAGAAGTGTTACTTTGAGTTTGACATGTTACTGACGATTTCGTCACCCTTCTTATTGGGGTCTCGGCCGAGAGTATGGGACTGACGATATTGATTTGTACCCCCGGCGACTCTACGAAACCATTCCCTTACTTCAGTTCCTGATGGCCATGATTCCGGTGCCATGCAAACGTTGAATACTCTCTCTGGCACAGTCACAACAAATGAAGAATAATGTTCATGTTTAAGTTTAAGTTTTAAAACTTCAACCGTGGCGCAGTTGGATACACGCTGGATGTGAGCTATGATTGCGTCTACAGAAGTGTCAGAACGGAAAAAGCATGCGTGTATTTTTCTAGAACGCTCAACTGTTTGCAGCTGTTCCTGCTGTTGGCCAGTACCCTTGATTGCATTGTTGTTTCCGTGATTTTTTCTAGGGCGCTCGACAGTTTGCAGCTGTTCCTGTTGATGTCCGATTCCTATTATTGCTTGGTTTCGCAGAGGTTTAGATTTACGTTTTTGCACCATTTGCCATGGGCCGTCTAGGAAATTTTCTAGGCCTATGTTACCGTCAGTGTTACTTTTTTCAGGATGACTAATAGGGCAAGTTGGTGAGATTGATGAGATGGTTGCGGTACTTTCTGTTAAGAGACTACTGCTCTTGACTGCTATCTTACTAGGACAGGGTTCCTTCCCAGGAGAAGTTTTCTTGCGCGGTGTTTGGTTTGTTGCATTACTAGCGATGGCATCATTGAGGTTGCCATCAGAAATATTGGCACTTGTAATATTATTTTCAGGTTTTTTCTCTATAACTACAATTTGCTTGATAGTAGTTAGCCTCTGGTTGGTGTCTAAAAGTTGAAGTTCTAGATCCCGGCATTGTTGCTGATTTGACTCCACTGTGGTCTTAAGTATATGAAATACGTCAGTACAGCTTTCCATGGATAAGATAGCGCCATCTACATCATTTTTCAATTTTTCATAATTGTTGGTAAGATGAGTAAAACTAGTTTTGAGCTCATTTATCAATTTGCATGCGTTATCTATTTTTGTGTCATGATTTTGAAGTTGTTTCGAAATATCTGTACGAAAGGCTTTGATTTCAGCTAAGATATCTGAGTTAGAACCCACAATATTTTCTTTTTCGCATATTTTCAATTCATTTCTAGATTTAGTACTGTCGATAGAAGTGTTTGACGACGAGTTACTAGTTTCAGTGGAGGCAGACTTCGCACTACTATTGGTTGTCAAGCGAGTTTTTGGAGGAGAATAATTAGGTACGATGTATCTCGACTGAGATGCTGGGGGAGTATGTGTCACACGAGCACTAGCTACCGTTTTGCTTGCACCCTTCGACTCCAAACAAGGTACACATTCCCAACTGATTTTCTTGGAAGGTGACATCAAAGTGTAACGCTTAAACGCTACACGTCCACATTCCAGATCAAACGTATTGTTACATATTGAGCACGTTAGATGTTGTCTAGTTTTAATAATGTTATGGCATACCGAGCATGTTGGTGTTGGCGCCATCTTTTTGTTTTGGAATAAACCATTCACTTTCTGTTCTTCTATGTACACTATGTCAATAGTCGCTTCGGTAAAGGTGGTTGTAAGCTGGTCTAGGTCTTGTCAATCTTGCAGAGTTAATTAAACTTGTTATTTTATTGCAAATGTTGCAGGTGGCTGCTTGCTGTTTTGACCTTATGCACGGTCAATCTTGCAGAGTCAGTTAAACTTGTTATTTTATTGCAAATGTTGCAGGTGGCTGGTTGCTGTTTTGACCTTATGTACGGTCAATCTTGCAGGGTTAATTAAACTTGTAATTTTATTGCAAATGTTGCAAGTGGCTGCTTGCCGTTTTGACCTTATGTACGCAACCTTAGTCCAACTTGCGAGTATAGGGAGTTGTTGCCTGTTTAATCAGCAAGTTTGGTGCAGTTGGTCATGCCGCCAGGCTTGCCAGACTTGCATATCTTGCAATCTTTGTCGTCGTTTTATCCCAGAGTTGCAATTTGTACTGTCCAGTCTTGCAGAACTAACAAAACTCGCGAACTTTTGGCAATTTTTGCTTAAGTGGCTGGTATAAATAAAAAGATGAAAAATTCGCTACGGAGCGCGCGGATTTGTGGCCGATCACGACGGCAGCTGAACTGCGAGTGAAAAAAGACTGAACAAAGCCACTCCTACCTTAGTATTAAGTACCTATTATAAATGGGGATAAGATATTCTGTGAAGTTTGTAGGTTAAGTAGGTAATTGTTAGATTCAAGTTAAATTTAATACAATTATGTTAGAAGGTACTTACAACTATGTGCACGGGTATGCTGTGAGACCGCGTCCTTCTAACATCCAATTCAATTCCATGGATGAGGGCCAGCGCAATTTCCTTTGAAATGCGGAAGAATGTCTTGAAACAATCTTCCGCAAGTTCCATTGGATTACTGACATCGCGTAGGCTGCGGCAAAACAGCGTATGACTGACCCTGTCTGTTCTCCGCTTTTCTTCGAGCTCTTCAATCAATAAAAATAAGCCGAAATCCATTTTTACAAAATAATAAAATTCTTCACCAACCTATATCGGGCTCGTTTCAAAACCTGATATAAAAATCGATAAAATCTTTTTTATTGACGATTGAACCGACCTCAAATGTCACTTTCAAAGTTCGGTACTTGCATAATTGTCAAATTCGATCCAATTTAACGACTGCTTGGCGAATTAAGCGACCCATCGTTATAAGGAGATCGGTACTCGCAACGTCGTCAAAACGCCATTTTAGCGAATTTGGCGATTTTTTGGCGATCGATAAAGAACGATACTTGCACTGCAGCTTCGTCATTTAAACACATTATTAATATAATTATACGAAAAACGTGCGGTCACCCAGCACACGGCACGTGTGAATGGTCGGTTGGGCCTGCGCTGGCCGATGCACGCGGCTAAGGAATGCAAAGCTATACAAGTGATATGCCGCGGCTTGGCCCGTTACATATTTAATTGATATAATTTTGATGAAAAAACTAATTATGAACCAGGAGTAATTCTAACGTAGGTCCGACCAGTAAGCCATTAGACATGGCATTTGGAAGTAATAATATTAAAATTTATAGAAGTAGACAATTTTGATGATAACTTAAATCAGAATGAAGAATTATTCCCTGTATAGGGCCCTACGGTGACTGGTTTTTCAGAAGGTATGACCAGCATCAGGTACTTAGCTCTCCAAGCTGTAAGCTATAGATACACATTATTCTAACGATTATATGGTATGGTGTTTATGCATGAGACATAGTACATACCCTGTTAGCGGGGCTGGTGGTGGATTATGTAGCACAGAATACTATTCGAACACGAACTTGGAATGTATATCTATATGTATTAGAGCTCTGTGCCCTTTGCGTACAATCTCAAAAGTGGCGTATTTCGCCCACTTTTTGCTATATATATGCGTACCTCATCCCCCCGCGCCAGAGGAAATACACGCGGATGATTTTTGCATCCTTATTTGGTAATGTTTTGCGACTTTGCTATTACTATTACTTTTCTTCGGCTTCGGGCCGCTTGCAAACTTGGTGGTACCTATGTCGTTCGCGCGGGAGGGGCAAGCCGTTTGTTGATCATAGTATTTTTTTCTGTAAAAGAGGGTCAGGTTTAGGAGTTTGATATTTTTTTATTATTTTTGGAACAATTGTTCGAAATCTGCATCGTTACAACTTTTGTCCAAATAATGAATGATGAAGTAATGCAGTAATTATATTACCTCTGTCGAGCCTTTCTTTGATATTGTTTCAGAGTAGCAGAAAAACTAAGATCTTCTTGTAGCCAAGACATGAATATTAAATGTGTACATTAAGGCCTGAATTCCTCTGTCGCTGAAGTCGATCGCGTACCGTCAGTCGCGTAGCGCGCTGGCCATCAGTGCCAATGAAAACATCCGTAGTGCGATACCGACCGCTCCACGGTACAGGCGTCTCCAAGTAGATTTGGGATAATTATGAATCCGTTTATAAATTGTTTAGTTGCTGCAGCATACTTACGCAAGCGGAGACGGCGTCAATGTTGAAAAAGATATCACATTCACCCATTTGTTGCTGATAGGGTGACGAATGGTGAATTTTCTACATTATTTGAAAAGCTACGTCAGGACGAGGAAATTTCTTTAATTATTTTAGAATGAAAGTAAAAACTTTTGATGAACTGTTATCAAAGTTAGAAAATCACCTGGAACACTGCTCCATATATCGAGAAATTATACCTCCAGTGGAACGAGTTGCTGTTACATTGAGGTGAGTTACATAATATCAATCTATTATTGGAACATAATAATAAGAAAGAAAACAATACATTTTTATGTAAGCTTTTTATTATTTTTTGTAAAAAAGAATATGTAGTTATTAATTTTGTTGAAGGACACATTTTACTTGTCTTCGTTGGCTTTCCTAGTAATGCCATGGATGGTTTGGTATCCCTGAGAAATAATTTGGGATCCGGAGTTTGATGTATAAGAAGCAGTGGGACGTACTTCGTACACCACACATTCTTGTGAAACGGTATTTGATATATCAGGGAAAGTTTCATATTCATGTACGTTGATCGGATTTTGACTGTGTAAAATCGATTCAGACTGTTGAGAAAAAAACGAATCTGAAGAATTCGGTCTACTGGTTATTTCATATGGATTGTGCATATTACTAATTTCCATTGCTTTTTTGAACATTTCTGTACGGAAAATCATTTTTTGATGCGTTGTAAACTTTTCTGTTATTGGCAGGAGAGACATGAAAAAATTCATGTCATCATTTTTAAAAAGTTTGGCATTATCTTTGAACATCATTAGCATCTCTTTATCGAATTCATCAGTGTCGGTCGTCGTCGTTATTCACTGAAGATCATACACGTATATGCACCGTCCTTGACATAGCCTGATGATGAAGTAGAGGCGTTGTATGAGGAGATATCCGAAGAGAATAACTTCAGAAAAAGGGAGAAATATATTGAGCCTTACCCATACATATTATTGTATAATATGTATGGGTATATGTATGGTGTTGTAAGGTTCAAAATTTTGACACAAATGACACAGTAGTGGCACAAAATGTTGTGAGACGGTAACACAAAAGTAGCACAGCAATTTACGCTACTGTGACACAATAGTGTCACAAAGTGGTAACGTAAAACCATAAAGTTGGGGTTACACGAAGAGCTGAAATAAAAGACAAAATAAAATATCACGACTCGTTTTAATATTAGTATTGTATTAGAAAAATTTGCGATTAAGATTTAGACTTGGCCATGGCCATTCACCATTCGTCACCCTATCAGCAACAAATGGGTGAAAATAAATACTATGCGGTAAAATAAATACTACACAATAGCCCATGCTCGATAGCCCGTTGGTCCAGTTGGTAGTGAACCTGCCTTCTGAGCTTGGGGGCGTGGGTTCGATTCCCATCTAGGACAAACATTTATGCGATGAACATTTGTGTTTGTTCTATATCTGGTTGTTAATATCTATTTAAGTATGTATTTAAAACTATATATGTATGTATATCAGTCTCTGGCAGCCATATCACAAGCTTTGCTTAGTTTGGGGTCAGATGACCGTGTGTGAAAAAAATGACCCGAATGTCCCGAATGCTATTTTCCACCTAGAGCAGTATTAAATCATAGTCAATAGTCAAAGCTTACCTTGAGAATCTTCAAAAAACCTGTCGAAAAATTACTGACCACGCCAACTTATTTTGAATTTGACATCGCTACTGATTCAAAATGGCAAGCTATGCTCTAGTTTCCATGGACAAGGTATGCATACAGAGTTGCCGGTGCTCGAAAACGTAATTCAATCTTATTTCTTTCAAGAATATGCTATATATGTAAAAGGTTGCACAATCAAAGTAGCACAATTGTTTGAAATCACATTAAATAATAAAACGGGAAATAAAAGTAGTAATTGCAATAATTTCCTTACACCGTCTATATGAAAAGAGTGGCCATTTATACGATTATGCAGTAGGATTAAATATTCAGCCTCTAATGGCTCGTTTACACAGTGCGTGCTGCTGCCTGGCCAGTAGACAGCTACTCGGTTTGTCTACTCGTACGCCAGTAGGTCGGCTCGCCTTTGCTGTCTACACCACACCTAGCTACTGCTCAGTCCGAGTCGAGTCGCGATGTCGAGTGAACTTGTTTTAATAAAAAAAACGGTGATACGCTCTATGACAACAATTTTATGTCAGGAATTGGAAAATATCTATAACCATAGCCAATATAAGAAAAAAGAGCGTAAGAAAAGGATTTGGATTAGAGAATGGATGGCTAGAAGATCTTTAGGGGCAACACGTATGATTCTCAACGAGCTTTACCATGAAGACCCCCGAGAATATAAAGCAGTGATGAGAGTGACACCTGAACAAGTCGAAAGACTTTTAAATTTGATAAAAACAAAAATAGAACGTCAAGACACATTGATGAGAGATGCCATAGCAGCAAGGGTGAAGTTGGAAGCAACTCTGTGTTTCCTAAGCTCAGGAATGTCATTCAAACTGCTATCAGTATTTTTCAGGATATCTAAAGCTTCTATATCAAAATTTATACCAGAAGTTTGTGACGCTATTTCTGAAGCTTTGGACGAATATTTTCAAGTAAGTAAAAGTTAATTAACTCAATAATACATGACGTGTGACTCATTCATTTATTTTTCAAAAACAAATTAAACCTTAACTAAAACATTATTGCATGTTGTTTACATTAGCATTTATCATCACTTTGACTATTGGATCATTAAAGTCAAATAATTGTCCTGGTTGAACTGGCTGCTGCGCAGAAACCGTTTCTAAATTGGCTGCCTCGTATGATGAATGTGATGATTGGTGATCAACTGATTGAAGTGGCTGATGCACCAAAACTGTTTCTGTAGGCTGATAAGTTGTGCCTGGGAAGGACACACTGGGTCCTGATGATGGTGACGCTATGTAGGACTGTGGTGACGAAGCACTGTATGAGGAAAGGGCAGATGCGTTCCGAGCGTATATAGCTCTTTTTCGGTATCGTGAAAGTACTTGTTGAATTTCATCTTTGGCATCTAAAAAATCTCGTAATGGGAGCTGCCTCAATTGAATAGCGACATGTTTTCCAACAATATCATACTCGTCTTCTTGTCTAGAAGAGCTAGAAGATTCTATAGTACTGTTTAGTTGTTTCAGCTCATCAATAGCTGCTGTAATTCCGCTCATTTCTTCGGCAGTATTATGTGATTTTTTAGCTTTACCCGGGTTTTTTTTCTTTGTCAATGTGCTGTCACTGGAGTAGATTGATCTATCATCATATTTATCAAGAGTTTTATCATCAGTATTTTCACCAGTGTTATCCGCCATGTCTTGACTAACAGCATTTTCCAAATCCGCCGGTGTGTTGTCTTTCTGCAATTGGAATATAAAATTAATATTATATTTTTCAGGTACCAAGCAGAAAGGAATGGGAAGACGTACAAGTAGGATTTCACCACAGGTGGAACTTTCCAGGATGTTGTGGAGCCATCGATGGCAAACATGTGGTGATTCAAGCTCCGCCCAATTGTGGTAGTGAATACTACAATTATAAAGGAACTAACAGCTTGGTGCTCCTAGCGATCGTGGATCATGACTACGGCTTTAAATATGTGGACATAGGCTCATATGGGCGGAATTCTGACGGTGGTGTTTTCCAAGCTTCCTCATTGTATCCAGTGTTGGAAAATGGCACATTATTGCCAGAAGGCGGTATTGTAGTGGGAGATGATGCTTCTCCTCTTAAGACGTACTTATTGAAACGCTATCCCAATGAGACTACGACAGCTGAAAAAACTTACAATTACAGATTCTCTAGGGCAAGACGCATAGTAGAAAATGGATTCGGTATTTTAGCATCTCGCTTTCGCGTTTTGGGAAAACCTATCCAGTTGCAAGAGGAGACCACAATAAAAAATATTCGAACTACATGCGTACTGCACAACTGGTTACGGAAATCTTACTTAATCTTACTCCTAGAATTGCTATGCGCGAATAGCGAAATGAATGATGAACGAAACTATTACCTAGCTAACAATCATTGTTGTACAACGCCACGGTATTCAAGCTTATGTCATATCAACTCGCAAACTCTCAACTCTCAAAATTATTTTCATAGTTTAGTGTGAATAAAATAGAAATAAAAAGTATTTTTATACATACAATATTATTTATTATTAAAGTTAAATACATCAAAGATTCTGTATGACATGGAATATACTTATATATCTTTGTCTGCACAACAACATGTTTGTTTTAATTATTTCTTGTTTTAGTATTTGTTATTTTATTTGAACATCTAGGTCATGCAGAACCTTTGCTCTCTCCATTTCATCGACAGCGAGCTTTTTCTGCAACTCTATAGCTTCTATCTTTTTCTTATGCAGCTGCTCTAAAGAAGATACATTTGAATGGGCTGGTCTTCTCCTAGAAACCCATGGCCGATGATTTGGTGTCTATTTTTCAACCTTTTTATCTGTGTCTATTTTTAGGGCCAGGGATACGGGAGTCCTTAGTAATCTTAGTAATTGAGGTATGTAATCGCCCCAATCCTAAAACAAAATTAATGAACACATGTCATTAGTATGATTAAGCTGGATACTCAAAACAAATGTTAAGTCGGCGAAACAAAAAGGAACGTGTCTACGAGGCTCATGGAGCATATACGTTCCATGAAGAACCTCGACACCATTGGTTCCGCGTTGGCAGAACATTCTCTGAGTTCCGGTACGCAGCACTATATTATCAGGTTCAGCAGAACAAAAGTGCTGGCACGGGAGAAATTCTTTGTGTCTCAGAAATTTAGTCGTTTTTTTTTAAAGATTATTTATTTGAGTTAACAAACAAACATACAGACATAAATTACCTTTAAATAATTGATTCAAGCTACTTTTGCAAAAATATGTGTTAGGTATACATTTTATTCTACAAAATAAAAGTCCACGATCAGGTTCCAGCAATATATTTCAAATAAAGAATCATTTCAACACGTAATCACAATACTTTGACCGTTTAACAGGTTTTACTTAAACTACAAATTACAATTGCTTAATATAATTATTTTTAGAGAACATATATTATCAAAACACCTTACATTACCTTAAAATCCGATATCCAGCGAAACACACTAATAAACTGTTTGCAACAACTCGCTCTTGCAGCCGGTCCGTGTGGACCACGCGCGGAAAAAGAACTGAGCCCGACGTCGGAGACGTAGTATTTATACCTTTTGCGTCACATTGGCATGAAGTGGGGTAACATCCCCACTTGTCAAATGGAAGGGTCGGGTGTTGTAACGAGCCAAAATGTCTACGTTATCATTCACAAATATTTTATCATTAAACTTTAGTTCACCGCTGAAGTATTCAATTGAAACAGAGACTTAATGCTGGTTAAATTGTCTAATTGCTAGTAACAAGTAAAAGCTTGAATAAACCTTATGATTAACATTACCCTTTAGTTAAATACGGTCCCATAATTTATTCTAGTAGATAAATGGAGGAAAGATTAACCCTCTATGTATATGGTTTGTCTCGATAAATAACACTACAAAATACTGATAGAATTGTATTAGGGATAAAGGTTACCTTATAAACAGCTGAGCTTACTGTTTACATTAAATTGTCACTATCCGTTCAAAGAAAGTGTTCCTGAAATATGATATGGCCGGAGAAAGAAATGTACAGCAATCACTTAGTTCTGGCTTTGAAGTGCAGACATCATGTTCGCGATTCCCTGGAGCAGTAAAGACACACGAGCTGTCTGAAAATAAAGAGAATTGATGTTAAAATTGAAGGAAACACAAATTGTCTGAACCAAGTTTTGCATCAAAGACTTAACCTATAAAGGTCAAAGTTAAACATTTTGTATGTCTGTTACATGCTAAACTTAGAGAATTTACAAGTACTTTATCGTGAAAACACAAGAAATAGTCTATTATCAACAGATTCACGAATGTGATGGAAGAATTTCTGAATGAAACTGATTCAATTCTATTGTGAAATATGGGACTGTTAACAACAAACTGGATTTCAAATGAATGGAAAGATTACAAGTTAATCTGATTGTATTGAAGAGAAGAGGAGCTTACCTTGATCGGCAGGAGCAGATGAAAGTTTTGAAGCTTATTTAGCTCGGATTTGGTGTTGGCGAAGGAAAATTGATAGCCTCAAAGTTTCATCATATTTTGCAAGTTCACTGTAGTTCCATGCACTGATCAATGTTGTAGAACTCTGAGCTGGATTTTATCAAGGACATTTGATCACGAAGAAGAGATTAGGCCATGAAAACTAAGTTTAATTTCATTTAAATATGTTTTTGGTCACTTCGATTCACAGTAGACATTGAAGAAAAAAAAAATCGATAGACTTTTGTCTCTTCATAGATTCAAAATGGCGGGAAACTGAATGAAATCCAATATAAACGAAAAGTAACGAATAACTCCGTGTTCATCCAAAATAACATCTATCACACCGAAATAAAGTCGATATTTGAAGAAATTTACAACAAGTCCCAGAACTCCCACAAGTCCCGTAACTACCGGAATGACTGCAAAAACTATAAGATATCATAAAACCTGTAACAACCGTAAATACAACAAGTCCCAGAACTCCCACAAGTCCCGTAACTACCGGAATGACTGCAAAAACTATAAGATATCATAAAACCTGTAACAACCGTAAATACAACAAGTCCCAGAACTCCCACAAGTCCCGTAACTACCGGAATGACTGCAAAACCTATAAGATATCATAAAACCTGTAACAACCGTAATTACAACAAGTCCCAGAACTCCCACAACTCCCAGAAGTCCCGTTAGTACCACAAACACCGATAGGTGTGATGGGCCAAAATGAGATCTATCACAAACAGCTAAGGTTGATATTTCTTAAATAACCACAAGATTGTTGTACCAGTGTAACGGTTTTTTTATTATTATTCAAGATTAGGCTTGGGCGAGGTTATATAAGGGCTGGGAATGGCTGAGACGGGGTTCTTTGCTGTGAGACCTCACTCGCACACGTAGCTCTGCCCCGATCCTCGTCCAATATGTTTGCTTGTGTTTCTTACGAAGAAACTCTGCCCGACTGAATATACAATTCAATAAAGTCGGTAGTGTTTGAGATTGTTTCAATTTGTTTTGTGAAATTATCTCAGCTCATCTTGGCGTCATGCACAAATTCCATGTTATATTGGACGTGTCTGTCGTTAAGGTTTTGAGCGTATTCAAGTTTTGTAAGTGTAATAATTGAGTGTAAAGTCATCTTAAATTAAATATTGGACTATGGTGTCTGCCTCATCATGGTGTGAGGAATGTCCAGCCCCAGGACCTAACTACGTGACCACATTAGGGGCTGGTCATCTCCGTCTTTCCCGATAGTCAGGACTTGGAATTTTGTGACGCTCCAAGGTGATTTTACCCCTTAAATGTGGGATCAATAAGTCACCAGGGTGCATGGTTTTTGGTGTACGGTCATCGGAGGGTCTCTAGGTCTTTGCTAACGCAAATTTGTCTCCTTGGCGGATCTGTTGAATCGTATGTACGCCGATGATCGAAGTCAAACTCCATGTAAACTGTCTTGTACGTTAGGTGGATGTTCTGTTCCAGTCCCCAAGGGTTGATCCTTGTGTTAGAGGTACACCCTAGGCTTCGGCCTGTTGGAACAGACTCCCGTAGGGTTATTAGGTAGCGGACTTCAGGATAGCTGGACTAGTCATCCATGTAAGGCTTCAGCTAGTTTAGAAGAGTTTTGCACATTGGATAACCTATCTTCCAATAAACTCTGTGTCAGGTGGGGTTTTGAGTGTTAGATAAATACAAGACCCGCGAGTCTTTTGTTCAACTTTGGTGTAACTTTAGAATAGACTTAGGGAAACAAAGGTGTAGGAAATAGGGAGATCTCGTTGATCTAATATTTTCAAAGTATGAGAAATTATCAGATCCGCGAGACATAGGGCCAAATTGAGGATTTGTATTCTTTCAGCTTGTTAACCTTTTCGGATCCAGCCGAAGAAGGAGTTCATTGTAGATTATTGAATGATCATTGTTGAGTTCAAAGTTTATAACTCTTAATATTTCTCATTATTGAATAATTGGTAATTTAAAGTCAATTGAAATATCTCTAGTGAAAGTCTCTTGAATATAAAGGTAGACCTACCTAGCGAGAGACAGACACAATTTAATTCTTATAAACAAGTAAAAGATTTTGGCTAAATGGGTATGCTCCCAATGTTCATTTAGTTAATTAAACAAAAGACAATTAAAGCCAATGGAATTTTAGACCCCCTTTTCCATTTAGTCTATGGAAAAGGCTCTTACCGACAATCAAAGTCAAATGACAATTTGACAGCACATCTGATATTGGTCATTCAACAATCTATGAAGAAATTCAAGTTTGGTAAAACTTGATTTCGTTTTGTTTCTTATATTAATTAAGGAATTTCTCGCGATACAAAGTAATGATTTGTGATGTAATGTGATTTGGATTAGGAGCTGGTAAATTGATCTAGTGTTACTAATTGATTCATGACAGACAGAAAATTAGTCAATGAAAAAACTGATAATCATTCAGTTGGCGAAAGAAGCCTGAATTTCTGGAAATAAATCTTGTGAGCCTTGCAAATAGCAATGCAAAGCTTAGTCATTAAATCTCTACTGAACCTGGGAGATATGACATCCTTCGACAAAGATTTTATTTACTAGAAAGATGTACTTAAAGTTGTATGTTTCAAACTTGTTGACGATGTTTGTCTAAGAATCTTTTAGTCGATGCTGGTCTTGGAAGCAGTACCTAAAATAACCTTTGAGTCCCAAATACTTACATTTTACAACTATATTCATTATCCTAATTAGGAAACCTACTTAGAATCATAAAAGTAGGATAGACTTAAATTTTAGGAATATTTTATTTATTTTTATATATATTTATTAGTACCGATAGAGGTTCCGTAGGATTTTACTGATCTAAAGTCCTGTGGATTCTCGCAAGGAAACTGCTGTCTGCCTCCACACCAGACAGATCAGTTTAGGGACCAAGAACAATCCGCAATGACTGACTACACACATAGTCTAGGTAGAGACCTCTCGTCCCTTTTGTTCCTCCACCCCCTGAAATGTGGTAGAGTAATGTCCAGTCAAACGGAATTGAGTTACATAGTTCCAGGCGGAGGCGGGGCCTGGAACCTAGCTATAAAGCTAGCCACTTGATTTCAGGGAAATACATACATAAAAGTAATTTTCTTAAAGTTCTAAGTAAAAGTCTATTATATTTCCTTATGATTCAAACTGTTCTTCTACTGCCATAATAGTTGCACAAAAATATTCTAAATGACCTACACTTACTCAGATTTCAAATTAATATAGCATTTATTCACGCCCTATCTTATCCTTTAACACCAACACACACAATTATTTAAGTATTAAGAAATATAGGTTTGAATGTTTTCAGAATATATTAAAATTTAGTAGTTCTATTGTCTAAATATCATTACTTAGGTTGGTTACAGGTCAGGTAGATAAACAACATTGTATCGTAGAAGTAGGTAGTTCTAAGCTAGATACACCCTGCCTCTATTCCAGGGTTACAGCGAGCACAACGAAGGGTTCCTACCTAATCGATCACTTGGCCATTTCAATATCAATATATTACATCATATACTTCATCTTTTATCTAGTTGTAATTTCTCATATTAAATCATATTATTAGGTTTTTTAATTAGGTTAGGTAATTTAGTTAGGTTTTTATTTATTAGCCAGGGTGAAAGGTTACAGTGTTGCCATTAAAATAGTGAAATAAAACTGAATTCTACTAATAACTTTAAAGAAATATCTAACATATGGATATGGCCTTTTTACAGTTTTCAAGTACAATACAAGAATTACCTTTCTCACACATTCTTGTGTATCACTAAATTCATCCATGCCACTCATCTGGTCCTCTATTTTTGCCATTGTTGGAGGCACTGAGATAACTGCAAACACAGGTAATAATGATTAATAACATACTAATACATCAGTGAGCATCACAACCTAGTGAGTTTACCAAGCTTATGAAATGGATAATCATATAAGTCAAAAGGTATATTTCTAGATTAATTAGCGGTCCGCCCTAGGTTCGCACGGGTATAGATTATAGCTTATGTCACCCGGGGATGGTGTAGCTTCCCGTCAGTGAAAGAATTTTTCAAATTGGTTTAGTAGTTTCGGAGCCTATTCAATGCAAACAAACAAACCTTTCCTCTTTATAATATTAGTACAAATAAAGTACACTTATAGATTAAGAAAGTGCTTCCACAATTAATTAAAATAAAGTCATTGCCGCTACCAGCGGCGGAATGGCCATGTAGTCGAGGTGGCGTTTGCCACCCGGGCCCCCCACAGGCCTGGCAGTAAGTAGGATAGGGCTTGCGTAAGGCTTAAACTAGCCTTCATATTGTACTGGTACCAGTTCCGGGTCATCCTCAATTTGTACAGCAGGAATTAATGTTTGGTCTTGCACCGCAGGCACAGAGCTGTCGCCGTCATATTGATTTAATAACCACGATGAAGACTATGTCTACGGGTTCTCATTCGTTCTGAGGTTAGTGGACTATGTAATTCAGGTCCGAGATCAGGTCTACGGGTTCCAAATAGTTTTGAAGTTAATATCCAGGATCGAGATCATATCTATCTCCGAAATATAGCTACATGAAAATGCTATGTAGGTACTTGTAGAACTATATCAACTGATAAACTTTTAAATGGCCCCTTGTCTCTAGCTAATTATTAACTGTTAATTAAGACCGTTAGTTTCTCTAAGATAATAAAAATAAATAAGTTGTACCAAAGGTAAGTTACTTGTTACACCGACGTGGCGCGATCATCAAAAATGCTCTGGGCACGATGCTGCGGTCAATTTGGTACTCAGGTCGCGGTCAAGTTGGTACTGGGGTCGATCTGGGTGCCGGGGATAACCCGCTGCGAAACACAAATTCCGTCAGCACAAAAATGTCGATAAAGCGTGGGTGTGGAAATCAGCGTAGGCTACAAAAACCAATCAATCGTCATGGAAAGGAATCTCGTTAAATTGAGATGTATTATATAATTCTTTACCTTTTTACGGGTCTTGAAGTGAGCTGTCCGTTTGTTCTTTGAACAAATGCCATCCAATCTCAGTTCACGCAGATACTACTTTAATATTGCACGACACCTTTGGTTTTTATTGTTTACTAATAAAAGTTTTTACGTTCCGTTCTATAGGTCAACTGAGTCAGAGACTAGAGACGACAGATGAATGACAACTGATTGATGATATTAAACTGTCACTGTCTTCTACTCCAATGTCAAAAAGTCTTCTGTTTCTAATGTCAAAAGTCGAAATGTAAACAATGTGTTTTTCTTGTAATGGACTACGAAATATTTTACATTTTCAGAGAAATGATACTGCCCAGGTCTCGATTGAATCGAAGGCTTTTTCGTAGTCCACAAACGCTAGGCATAATGGCCGATTATACTCTTCAGTCTTCTGTATAATCTGGCGGAGCGTGTGAATGTAGTCTACGGTGCTCCAGCCTTTACGGAAACCGGCTTGTTCGGGGGTCTGGCCGGTAAATTAGGAAAAGGTGACATCAACAAAGAGTTGCTTTGTCCATTTCCTTATTTTCTCTTTAGCCCGCTCTGATGCATTCCGTTGCGATGTCCGCTTCGCGACTCTACTTTCGTCTTTGTTATCTGTGGACTCCTCATCTTCCTCTATATCCAGTGGGTAGAGGTGAGCGATAGATCGTCTGTAGGTTGTTCCTTTTACCTTCACTATGGCGACTCTAATTTGACCATCTCTTCCTTTTACCACATCTATTATTTTTCCTACTTTCCAGGACATTCTGTTAGACCATTCGTCTTTTATTTGGACTACTTCACCAACTTTAGGTAATCTTTTTACGTTGATCCCGACTCTCTTTATTCTTATGGCCTCTTTCTCTGAGAATTAACAAATATTGATTTGTATCTTTTCAAACTCCTTTAGTATATATGTTACCGGCAATGTGTATAATTCAGGCATTCTATACAATGCCTAGGCAATGTATAGAATGCCTGGGGCGTCCAGGCAATGTATGAAATATTATGAATATTATTGACCGTTTCATACTTTGCCTAGGCAATGTATACAATGCCTAGGTATTGTATAGAATACCCGCTGGTCCACCGGCAATGTATAAAATAAATAAATTTTGTTCTATATTTATCAACCAGCTTCCGCCCGCGGCTTCGCCCGCGTTGTTCTAGTGAAATATTATGGAGTTCTCTGCAAAGTACTTATATTTAAGGACGCTATTGAATATGAATACGTTTTATGTTTCATCCTGGATATTGATAATCGTTACATGGTGATTTATGAGTAGGAGATCTTTGGTTAAATTCCTGGCCTGGCAGATGTTTGAATGACGAATAGAGTTAAATAACTGAACCCAGCGAATCACGCGACCTCAATTTTTTTTACGTTCCCTGTGTTTGTAACTCGCCCTTGCGTTCCACTTGCGGCCCAGCAAACCGCGCGACGTAGAATCTTTTTTAAAACTTTTTTGGACATCACTTGTACTTGACTCTAACCCTCGCGGGACGCTTGCTGCTCAGCGTACCGCACGACCTAGTTTTTTTAACTTAATTTGTACGTCACTTGTGCTTGAAACTCGCCCTCTAGCGAACCACGCGAACTAGTAAGTAAAAACTAAAAACTTTGTAAAAACTTTTTTGTACATAACTTGTGCTTGACGATCGCCCTCGTGGGCTGCTTTTGTACATCACCTGTGCTGGACACTTGCCAATGTGCGCCGCTAGCGGTCCAGCGAACCGAGCAACCAAAGTTTTTGTAAATTTGTACTTTTTGTACATCACCTAATTTTGGCACTCGCCCACGGATGCGTTAAATTTTCGGTATAAAAAGTAGCCTATGTGCACATCTAGAGTATAAGATCTCTTTTAAATATCATCCAAATCTGTTAAACAGTTACGGTGTTGAATTATTGAAATTATCCTACAGGAATCTTACATATTGTCGGTATTAAATAGCCTGTTTTAATCCAGGGAATATGCTACCTCCATACCGAATTTCATCAAAATCCGTTAAACAGACACGGAGTTGACTGATTGATGTTATCCTACAGGAACCATACATTTTTTCGCGGTAAAAAGTAACTCGTGTGATAATCCAAGGAATATGGTACCTTCATACCAAATTTCATCGTAATCCGTTCAATTCAGGGAATATGCTACCTCCATACCAAATTTCATCGAAATCCGGAGTTGACTGATCAAAGTTATCCTACAGGAATCGCTCATTATTCCAGGATCAAAATTAGCTTAATTATGTAATATTATTCAGTGTATAATCTACTTTCATACCAAATTTCATTAAAATTTGTTTAACAATTACCTAGTTGTATGATTGAAGTTATCCTACAGGAACTGTAATATTTTCCGAGATAAAAAGTATTGTGTGTTATAATATTGCTCCTTGTCTATTTCTTTACCAAATTTGATATTTATTAGTTGAGCCGTTGTGAAGATGGTTGATTATACCATCCCACGGGAACTGTCAAATTTTCCGGGATAAAAAGTATCGTGTGATTCAATGTGGCTGCTTGTCTATTTCTATACGAAATTTCATACTTATTAGTTATCCTACAGGAACCGGGCATTTTCCGGGATAAATAGTAGCCTATGTGTTAATCCAGGGTATAAGCTACATCCATACCAAATTTCATCTATATCGGATCAGTGGTTTCGACGGTGATCAGTGGTTTCCGAAAAAGCTATAGTACCATAGACCACATCCACACCCTACGGCAAGTTATACAGAAGACTGAAGAGTATAACTTGCCACTATGTTTAGCGTTTGTGGACTATGAGAAAATCTTTGATTCAATCGTGATTTGGGTGGTGCTCGAATCTCTCCAGCGATGCGGTATTGACTATCGATATGTCAAAGTGTTGATGTGTTTGTATAATAGTGTCACCATGGCGGTTAGAGTACAGGAGCAGAGTTCGAAGATAATTCCATTGTAAAGAGGCATGAGACAGGGAGACGCAATCTTTCCGAATCTGTTCACTGCCCCATTTGAAGACGCTTTCAGGGCCCTGGAATGGCAAGGACTCGGCATCAACATCAACGGCAAGTACATCACTCACCTTCGGTTTGCCGACGATATTGTGGTGATGGCAGAATCGATGGAATATCTCAATATTCCATCGATTCTGACATGACAACAATGCACGATGCTCGAAGGCCTCAATCGAGTTTTCCAACAGGTGGGTCTTAAGATGAACAAGGACAAGACAAAAGTCATGTCAAATATCAATGTTGTGCCCACCCCAGTATAAGTTGTAAATTCAGTGCAAGAAGTTATTGACGCGTACGTCTACCTAGAACAAACAGTCCAACTAGGCAGATCCAACTTTAAGGAAGAGCTCAATCGGCGAATCCAACTCGGCTGGGCAGCATTCGATAAACTTCGCAACGTCTTCTCATCCAAAATACTTCAGTGCCTTAGACGAAAGTCTTCGACCAGTGTGTGTTACCAGTGATTATATACGGCACTGAAACGTGATTTCTCACTATAGGCCCCATGATAACACTAAAAGTCGCAGTTGAAGAGGGCTATGCTCAGGGTTTCTCTAGAAGATCGAATCAGAAATGAGGAGATCCGTAGACGAACGAAAGTTACCGACATAGCTCACCGGATCAACAAAGTATAAGTTTAAGTAGCAGTGAGCAGGTTACATATCACGCAGAACCGATGTGGCTGAAAGGTTCTTGAATAAAGACCACGGACCGGTAAGCGTAACGTAGGGCGTCCGCTCACAAGATGGACAGACGATCTAAAAGAGACCGCAGGGAAACGCTAGATACAGGCCGCTTCCAACCGGCCCTTTTAGAGATCGATGGGAAAAGAAATGCTGGACATAGGTAGTCCAGCAGTGGACGTCCTATGGCTGAAATAATGAATGATGATTTAAGTAACTACTGTACCTACTTATAAAATTACGAACAAATAAAACACCTTATTTTTGCTCAAAATTTACAAAATGAAGTGCATAAAATTTTACTCTTAAGACATGAACACTTTTTAGTATCGCAGTGTTTTTTGCAAGTATATTTTACAAATCCCTGACCTGTCCCCGTAGATTGTAGATTCGCAACTGAACGGAGTGTCGTTTCTTGATTAGGGACATCTTCTTTTTTAAGTAATTCTTGATGACAAACTGTGAACTGCTGCCTTGAATACAATGTCTTTACAACACCTTGTTTTGTTCCGAGTTGATAAAGTTCATCATTTGTTGTTTGTAAGACAACAGCTAGTATATTACGAGCATCACCGCGACCTCTGTCTACTTCCGGAACAGGGATTCTTACAGTGGTACCCAATGGCACAGGGGGAATTTTTTTTCCAGAAGTTTTGAGCATTTTTTGAGCTTGCTTTGCTAAATTATCTTTGGAACTGACGCGGTTCTCCACAATTAATGCGTTTTTCGCACATAAAGGGCAAACAACTTTAGAATCATAGCCTTCTGCCATATCTTTTTCCGGAGCAGCACAAATAGCATGTATAGATCTGTTGCAGTTTCTACACGAATGAGCACCCGTTGTCTCCTTGGTACAAACACAGCACAAGAGTGGGGAACTCAATGATTGCTTACGTTCTGACGATCTTGATAGACCATTACAAATTTATATTCCTGGTCTGGATGAGATTGATAATTAATCAAGTCTACTTGACCTCGAGAATTAAATTCGGTTGAAAGTATGGGCTTGACAACGATACCTTTTTTTATTCCTTTTTGTTTTTGCTGGCACGGTTCGCAAAGTTGCAGATATAGTTCAGTATCACGGCGTGTTATATTTTTGTATCGTGCAAAAAGTTCTTTCTGCATTCGGTCTCGTCCTCCATGGCCAATACTCTGATGTGTATCGTGAAGTACTTGGAATAATTCACCATCAGCGATGTAGTACATAATATTGTTATCAGGAGTATTCACAGGAAATATCAACTTATGTTTTTGACCAACAGTTATAGAATCATAATGCTTCAATAACCAGTAATCCCGGTGAGTCTTCTTTTCGGCTGTTTTTGCATTTTTTATTTCTTCTAACAATTGTTCATATCGTTGGTCATCAATAAACATGCGATTTTTAGTATTTGCTCCTTCTCGTTTAATTTGTAATTGTGAATAAAATCTTTCTCTCATCTGAGACACTCAATGATCGGCCGTCATTTTTAAATAAATTGACTATCGCAACAATAAAAGTGAAGAAATTGTTTACTTAGTTAAGGGAGCATTCCAATCATGGCGACCACGGCGACGAGCGACGAAGACAGGCGGACCTCGATTCTGGTCGCCGGTCCTATACGATAAGCGACCAGATATACGATACCAGCTGCCAGCGTCAGCAACCGACCGCCATTTTTCTCGTAGTTTTTATTACGAACGGTTGTGTGTTATGTTTTGGTTGTATTGTTCGTATCCAAAGAGTGAATACGGGACCTTATTACTAAGCCTACGTTGTCTGTCTGTCCGTCCTATCTTTTGAACCGCGATGAATTTTTTACGGAATATGTAATGTTACGGCGGAATAACTAAAAATATAAATATAGTGAAAAAGTAAAAACTAGAGGGACACCCCCCTTAGACTACCTTAAACCCCCTTTAGTTTTTACCCAATACAACAAATGTTTTTTTAATCGTATTTTTGAATTTGCTCTGGTGAAATAAATCGGCCAAGTGCGAGTTGAGCTCGCGCATTGAGGATTCCGTACCACCAAAAAATACAACCAGTTATTGATCAGACTTAACGGGCAACAATCTTCTCATCAGTCCTCATGGTGCGTATATTGTGTGTTACCAGGGCCAGTCGTCGTCGTTGGGGTTGGTAGCCGGGCGTCTGCCGGGGATTCTTAGCACCCCTGGCCCCGCCGTTACCATGACCGCTACCGTAGCCAGGAATAGCGGGGCTGCCGGGGACTGGGGGCCTTGTACTTATTACCGTTTTTACATTAAATCTCATACAAAAACACGTTAAAAATAGTAGATTATTCACCAAGGGGATAAAGCAGTGTCTTAAGTCACAGGCGTCATATTGATTACCGAGCGTAATAAAGGATACGAGAGGTGACTGCCGAGCTTAGCAAGGGAGTTAACGGCCTCTCATACCAAATTTGACGGTTTTAAATAAATTTTATTCAGTTAAATTACAATATTTGAGCTGGAAAAAAATACATGTCACAGATACATCTGTGTTAGATTTTATGATTTGGTTCAAAACATGATAGAATAGACTTTCCTCGATAAAAAAAAATCTGGAACAAAGTCGACTTAGTTTATTTTTTTCGTTTTATGCTCTAATGAAAGCTCGTAACAACCTGGAAATTGCATGTACTGAAAGGCAATTATATTAAAAAAAAATTGATTCGGATAGATTTATGATAGTGAATAGTTCCGTTTTTTTGTGAATAGTTTGGACCAGTGGCTAGAATCCCCAGCACTTGATACCGCGATACCGAGTTCAAACCGCGTTTCACATGTTTCTTTTTGCGATGTTTTTGTCTTTTAAATTAATATCAAATGCTATTAGTTAGTAAGCGCATCATTTGATAACGGTAGGACCGCCTTGTAATTTTTTTTTAATGTTTAGTCATACTCCGAATTATGGAAACATTTGAAAAGTTAAAATAACCTTATCCTGCACATAATAATATTATGTGCACGAACACACTTTACAGACATAATTATTATTATGACTCTTAATAATTTTTCAGGTAAAAATAAAAAACAATTAGCGTACCACTGAAGTTGATATATTTATTATTGTTTATATTTACATAACTATTTACAATTTTTTTTTTTTAATCTTTGCTTTTTTACTCTAATGTACATAGAAAGCACAGCCAGGATTGTACAGACAATTATCCATGTACTTGAGCAAAAGTTCACGTTCTATCGAGCAGTAAATTATGATTGCGTATTTTATCATGTCGTGCAATACGGCCGTGTTTTGTCAAAACGGACCGAAAATTTACAACATGGTGAAAAATGGCGGCTTCTCTCGTATTGGCTAATAATGCTGAAATGTCTGCTCTTTCGATGTACATGCACACCAATTATCATGCTGTGCATTATTATGGCGTACAATATCATGCCGTAAATTATGTGTGTCGTGCATTATGGCCTCTCTCTGGCTGCACTAACGCATCTACCACAATGCAATATCTAAACATTTCTGATTATTGCGCACTCTTCGTAGGACAACTTCGGGCAATACACAGTTTTTATAAAATTTCTCCAGCTTCGGTAACATATTGCCGATGAAAACTTCATCGCGCTCGATTTCCAATACAGTGATGTCTTGAGTTGGAGATATAAAGCCGACAAAATAACATTTTTCCATTCCGGAAACCCGCAGTTGTCCCTGAATCTGCAAAAAAAAAAAGATAACCCATTCACACATTACATTTATTCAATTTTATTTTATTTTACTAAATAAATATAATAACTACCAACCTGATAGTAGAAGTTGTGTTTTTTATTCATTTCCAAGTTTCCATCGCTAGCGACGCAGAGAGGAAATTTTTTTCCAGCTTTGGCAGCGGAGCAAATGTCGAGACTGTTGCGAGCCAGTGAGGGAAAACATTTTATCTCTAATATGGCCTTTTCTGCTTCTATAACCCCTGAAATCAAATGAATAATAATTTGGATTATGGTATATATAGAAAAAATTATACAGTATAAAATGTAATAAATTACCACTCCTACATACCATCTGGACTAGCTCCTAAAAAGCCAAACTCTTTGTCAATGAAGAGCCCGGCTGGTCGTACGCTTTTCTTCAGTTGTTCTATGAACAGTGTTCGCGCCACCGACTCGTTGTCACTCGTCACAACATTGTTTTTATACAAAACACTCTTCACGTGGTTGTGGCAGGGTGTGGTTGGTTTTCTTTTACATATCTGTAACAGAGCAAAAATACTATACATTACCCTCCTTTTAAAAATCAAGTTTTTATTCACACTAAAATTTTTGTTATGTTTGTGTTATGACACAAATGACAGAGACCAGCAACAAGAACAAGCAATCAGAAAAAAACTAACCATTCCAAATTGGCTTGCCGTGAGCCTGTCTGCTCTATATGTGTTGTAACTGTCATTGTCATGTTGCCCTATAGTGAGAAGTTCTATTTCAGCTATTTCTTCATGGGTTTTTTTAAAGTCACAGAGTTTTGACAGGCATGACTCCTTCAAATCTGATTCAATAATTGGTTCATTTGCCTCTTGTGCCTTTGGACCATAATTTGTGTCAGATTTGGTCTTGGGGACAAAAAGCTCAAGACACTCATAAAGTTTTCCACTACATTTGTTGTGTCATTTGATAGCCGATGGCATTTTGACATGACTGCTTCGTTTGCTGCACAAATGAGCGCCCAAACTGTGGGGTTCTTGGTTTTTAGCTCTTGTAGTAAGTCTGTGTCAGTCTCGTCATTGTTGTCACAGAATCGGCAGTAATATGGTTTGCAGTCTTTGTGGCAGCCAAAAACATGAGAGGGACCATTTTTCAGATCTTCCCTCATTGATTTACGGTCTGCCTCTATTATTATTTTCCTTGCTACAGCAGTTAGTCTCTGTAATTTAGGCTTTAGTATTTTTCTGCCTAATAATGGCAATTTTGTGTTTGCTAGAATCTGAAAAAGAAACAAGATGTATGAATAAGGGCATTGATATAAAGAAATAATTAACTGCAGCATATTCTGCAGCATACATGAATTGAATAGAATATAACATCTATTTCCTATCTATAATAAATAAAAATTAATGGGTAAATGTGTCGCAAATATGTTGCGATAAGAGGTAGGACGGACAGACATACAATTTAGGCTTAGTAATAAGGTCCCATTTTCACCCTTTGGGTATAGAAACCTAAAAATATATTTTTTTTAAGTGGAAGATGTGGCGAGACCTAAGGCCAGGCCTGTTACTGGCAGAACAACGTTTGTCAAGTGCAGCTAGTATTGAATAAATTTATTATAATCTTACCTTGTACAATGCCCCTGTGTAGTTTTTAATTACATGGTTTTTGCACTCAATCTTCTTTATTTGCATTCCATAAGATACCTTTTCTCTCAGTTGTGCAAATACTGATGAGTCTCCATCTCCGACAAAATTTAAATATTTGACTCCATGCATCTCTTGGCTCTTCTGAAATCCTTCTACCAGAATGGCTGACTCCATCCCCGTCGATGGTCCTTCATAGTTTTTGAAGCATGTGTGCTCGGGCACAGGCTTCTTTTCTTTTTCATGAATGTGGTAGTGGTAGCAGTGCTTGTTTTTTATGCCTATAAATAGACATTTTTTGGTTTCTTTACCAATTATGCAAGCCTGAAATATTTTCAAGTTATTATACAGCATTTAAAATAAAATATAATCAAATAGTTGTCATGATTTCAAGAGCAAGATAACTTACCATGCCAGATGCAGAGCTGTAGTCGTGACCATAGGATCTTTTAGGCCAGCCACCATCTACATATACAGTCACATGTGGAATACCATTTTCATCAACACGATTTTTTTCTATGGCAATGGCCTTCTCTTGTTCTCCATTCTTCTTTATAACGTCAGTTAGGTGGTCCCTCCAAACATTGCCTAGTATTTTTTTCAGTTTTGCGGAACTTGCTTGCTGATATTGTGGGGATGTCCATCAAACTTGTGATGTGAGCAGCCTGAGTGAAATAGCTGCCGGCTGTTAAAGTTCCCCAAACAAAAGCTTAGTTAAATTTTTCTACCTTTTCATTACTGTTTCGAAATTCTTTCCCACACATGCTACATTCGAAAGTGAATACACTATTGAACCCATCTTTTAATTCGCCATCATATATAATACTGCTCCCTTGACATTGTGAGCGGTGTCGCTCAAGTTTGAATGCCCATTGAAGGACATGTGGGAGGTCCACTATTCTGTTTCCTGAGAGGCCAGCTAAATCGTCAATTGGAACATTCTCTACAACCAACTCATGACTGTTAATGGTAGGATCGATTAATGGCCAATTTATGTCCAGAGGTTCTGATATTGTGAGCTCTTCCTTAGATTTTTGCTTTTCATTTTGTGTATACCTGGCTTCTGTGTGATACATATTTTTATTTCTGTATGTTTTCACAGGGTTATTCGGTCTGCTGGAAATATAAGTGAAATTTTAGTATGTGCTCCATTAGTCATAAAACAAGCTGATCACACTTCATAAAACAATTTTTATGAAATTCTTTGATATATTTTGCATTGGCGAAAATGAGACAATACACATTTTAGCTAAATCAGTATGTGATATCATAGTTGGGTGAATGCTTGCCTTCTAAGAATTAAAAAAACCAGACAGGTACGTGTAGTTGTTTCAGTCGGTATCTAGCTATAGGAAGTGCAAAACGCGACTTTTGTTACATGATAACAAAACATTTGACAAAATGACGCCTTCGTGTGCTTTCCCGAAGTGTTAATACAAAACAAAAACTGCTATCTATTTTTTGGAACAAAAATGTACTGTACATGGTTATAATTAGGTGTTGAAGTGTATGTCCGACGGTTTTGACTCGTTTTTACTGAGCAAGTTCAATGGTTATGGCCCGTCCATTCATTTTATTTTGGTCGAAGGATCACCCTTAGAAATCATTTCAACATTATATATTTGAAGGTTGTAGTTTCACTTACACAGAATTTGAAGGAACACTGGAATCGTCTGTTTTTATCTTTTTGCACCACACGTCATTTCGACTGCAACAAGCAAAAATCTTATAAGAATCTTATAACGACAAGTAAATTAGAGACTTTAGAGAGATTATGTTTTCGTATGTTAGCCGAATACTATAATCTGCGATAAGTTTGTGTGTAATACTAATAGGTAAAGTACCGAGTAGGTACGTATCTAAGTACTAACCTTTTGATTTCTCCATGATGTCGTTTCATTTGTGCACGAATTTGTTTGCGATTTTTCCTGGGACCAGAGTATTGGTGGTTTTTATAATCTTTTTGCGAAGTACGTGGTTCCATCGTTTATTTTAGGTGACTGATTGGATGTAGGTATAAAACACCGTATCAATAAAATATTTATTGAATAGCACTCTGATATAAACAAAACACTGAAAACATACGACTTCAAGAAAAATCGTCGTAAACGCGCGCTCGCAAACAAAATTACAACATACAAGTGTTGTTGTTGTTAGTTTTCGTTCATGATCATGGATGCAGAGTCCTTCAGTCGTAAAATTAATCAAGTTTACGTAGTCTTAAATAGCGTCAAACAAGTCATAGTCACAGTTAGAGTCAAGCAAAGTAAGTCACGGTCAAGTCAAACTCATGCCCCTGTAAAGTGGTGGAGACGTTACAAGAGGCTTCTATGGAGTTTTGGAAACAACACTAAAAGACATTGTTCGCCTCGTTATATGACTTTTCCACACTCGAGCACGTTCAAGAGCACTCAATAAATAATAATCCACCATTATTACACATCAACACTCGAAAACACACAAGTTTAAGAAAATAATACAGCGAACCGACATGTTTTTTTCCGTGTTCGCGCCAAAACTCTACAAAATACAAATCGCAATCAGTGCTGCCAACGCCAATAGTTCAAATTGTCCATGAAAATTATCGTAATTTCAATTAATATTTTCCTTCTATTTTTGATATTTATCTGTAAAACCATGCTAGTAAATTTATGTAGCTTGTTGTAATTCATAATGATTCGGTTTTAGGAGCAACATTTTCTTGTAAATTCTCTGGAATAACTAAAACTCCACACTCCTCTCACGCACGTATTTATTATTTCATCATCATCATCATTAGCCAGAAGACGTCCACTGCTGAGCATAGGCCTCCCCCTTTAACCTCCACACCGAGACAGCCTGCCATCTGCATCCACTGGATGCCCGCGACTCTCACAATGTCGTCGGTACATCTAGTGGGAGGCCTATCTACGCTGCGTCTTCGTCTTCCTGTTCGTGGTCTCCACTCCAGAACCTTTCTTCCCCATCATTTATTATTTACCGAAGTAATAATTAAAAAAAAAGGAATTTTCAAATTTTCTGCACAACTTTTCCAATCTTTCATTCCAAACCTAATTATAAGTATATGACTAATAGCGATACGGAGAGTGTCGAAATTAGCGTATAGTTGGAACCACGCTCGATTACAACAAGAGCCTTGTCTCTGTGTGTGTGAGTAGTCTGCCGCGGCCCGCGATATTGCCCGGTACAGATTCAGTACTTTAGAAAACGAAAACACACCTGAAATATAGTTGAAAAAATAGCAAATAATTCACTATTTGCGGAGAATATATTACTATGAAATAATATGTACATTTTCATTTATAAAAAAATGAAATACATCAAATTAGAGCATCAACGCCATCTATTGGCACTGATGTGCCTAGCTAACCACAAGCAACAACCTTAAATGTGGAAGACGACGGTGTAGCAATGCTACATTGAAACACTGCACATAGAAGAATGGCATTTATTGATGCTTAAGTTTGCTGCTGTGCACTTAGTAGTTAATTATATGGTAACTAACTAATTGGATTATGGAACCCCCGCCGATGGCGACGTCTTAGGTGCAAGAGAGAGAAAAATATGTTGTCTGAATGAAGATGAGTTGATTGAATGATTGAGCGGAATTTAAACTGACAGATCAACAGATACAATCAATATTTATGTTAGATTCGAACAGACGGCAGTTGTGTCATTGCTGACTATTCCATGGCTAACGATGAAGGTGACGTCATATTAAAGTGACACGTATTAAAATGTAATAAATGTCCAAATGATGTGAAAAACTTATACCAACAAAACAACGTTCCGACAATACTGCACTCATCTCCAGAAGCAACTATCTCCACGTACGTCCACATCGTCGACCATGGCACCGTCATCGCCGACCATCGCACCATTGTCGTTGGCCATGGCACGGCCAAGAACAATTAATATTCTTACGTAATTATTATCATCGACGATACCTTTGCCCAACCTTTTCCATCTTTTTGTGCATCGCCTAGCGCATTTATATACGTAGATAACACGACCCATTTCCTGTTGGTCTCTTGCTTTCCGTGAGCTGAGCGCAAGAGACCTTTGGCAATACCTGGATTTTCTTGGCTGGATTTTGTTGGAAGTCTTGGCTGTAGAGATCTGATAGAGGTGAGATATAGTGATAGAGATATAAAAGCTTAATGTAAATTCTGTGATTGTGATCTGGTATGTGGAATGTCTGAATTAATGAAACAAAGGAAGTGCCAAACGCACTAAACAGATGGCTGTTATATCACATTGTGTTTTTTTCTTCTAAATTTAACTTTACCTTACTAAAACACGAAATTCCACAATTTGTCGTTTTAGGATGCTCATACCATTTGATTCATCTCGCAACATCGTATGCCTCTCGCAAACTACCTAAAAATTTATAAGATTTGGGTCGTAATATACCTGCATATTTTCATATGAGCCCGAAGCGAATAGAATCATTAAAGCAGTTTCATGTTTTCCTGAATATTGATCAACATAAATTACTATCTGCAGCTAATACGAGATGGCTTTCCCTTCAAACTTGTGTCAATAGGATACTAGAGCAATATTATGCACTGAAGTTATTTTTCATGGAGGCAGTTTTTAAGATCCCTCTAATACGAATGATTCAATCTTGAATAGCCTTAATAACGCATTATTACACTTCATGAGCTACGTCTTCTCTATAACTAATGATATTAACACCTTTTCTCGATCAAAATCACCGCAACTGTACATACTGCCTGAGATGGTTCAGAAGATGTTGCAAACTTTTCTGTGTAACTTCGTTAAAAAAGAGTGCCTCAGCCTTAGATCCGGTCTAAACAGCCTCATGAAATTTGATGAAACTAAACAGAAAATCGCCGCAACAACTATATTTATGTTGGTCTGAAAGCACATGCCATACTGGAAGATATAAAGACAAAAGCTCCAATTGAAGTTAACAAATTTTAGAGAGTTTTATGTAGAAATAATGTTGCAGATACAAAAGCAGTTCGACATGGACAAGATAATTTTCAATTTATTGAAATATGTAGATCCCCCCAAGTAGCACGAAATCTGGAGATAGTCTCTGAAAGACGTGTTTGGCCATTTTAATGTCTTAGTGACAAAATGCAACGCGCAAAAAGCAGATAATGAATGGAGAAATCAAGATCTCATTAAAACCAAGCATTTTGGAGTAGTAAGTGGGGAAGACTTAAAATTATTTTATTATTATAAAAAAATACCACGTGAAATTTATTAGAACAAAGTACTTAGCATAAAAGTTCACCAATTTATGCTACCAAAACCTCGAAGTGGTAATTTCGCTATTACTGGCAGTGCCATCATCAAATACCGCGGTAGAAAGGTTACTAAGTGTGCCGAAAAATTTAAAAAATGAAAAAAGAAATAGGCTGTCTAACGAAACCCTTAACGGCATGCTCCACACAATTCACACAATCCACGCTGGGATTGCTAGCCAGCAATTCCTCTATTTTGGAACCCACTAGTGCCATGCTAAGTGCAGCAAAAAACTTAAAAAGTAGTGCTTCAATAGGTACCTATTTAATTGCTAAAATGGTACTCATTTTAAGTTAATAAATATGTAAAATTATATTTTATTTTTTATTATGGTTATGGTCCCTAAATCAAGGAAATTCGATATTTTTTTAGGGATATTTCTCAAACAAACTAGGGAAAAACCAAAATTGAAAGTGGAAACACTGATACAAGGGCAGCACTGGATATGCTTTACCCCAAGTATGTATTCTCCAGACCTAAAATATTGTGCGGTTCACTTGATCATTCTTGCGTCATACCTGCAAAATGTGGAATGAGCTACCTTCCGCAGTGTATCCGAGAAGCTACAACATGGGGTTCTTCAAAAGGCGAGTTAACCCTTAACCACCTAACGGCGGTCACAGTGACTCCAGCGATATTTGTTTTTCGATTTATTCCATTATAACGCGAGCTATGCGACTAAGAGTTCATGTACTTTACCCTCCCGCTCCTCAGTACGCGCTGTGCGCTCGGCTGCTTCATACTGTTGCGCGTTCAAAAGTTACAGGTAATTATATTTTGTTTGCGGTCATGGTGACCGATGTTAGGCGATTACGTTTTTTGTACAAAATCAATTATTTTTGTTTTTTAACTTTATAACATGAACCAAGCTCAGAGTCAGACAAAGGTGCGTAGACTCAATTTCATGAAACAACTGGCTGAAAATCTTGTAAAACCTCATCTGGAACGACGTGTGAACAAGCCCGGTTTGCAACGAGAACTTCAAGGCGATATTCGGGGTTTGTATCCACGGATCCCGGTATCGGTTTTATTAGCCACGGATCCGGGCGAGTTGTATCCACCGATACCGTGATCCGTTTCCTTCAAAAAAAACAATTTTCATTTTACCCGCTGATACCGGTATCCGTGGATACAAGAAATTTAAAAAAAATAAAATCGAAACGGATCCCGGCGTACAGAGTACTTTATTTTTTTGGTATTTCCCAAAAGGAAAGAAGACGGCCTTTGGCCTCTCTTAGGGTAAGTGTGGGCGTTGACACAATATGTCAGTGGGACAGATGTCAAACTTGGCTGGGCGATATCTCGGAAACTGTCCATCTTGGACCACCAGTTCCTTCACAAAAGTGATAGATCTCGTCGAGATCTTCATTTCGGATGACAGCTGTCAAACTTGGTTGGAAGATATCTCGGAAATTGTCCATCCTGGACCACCAGTTCCTTCACAAAAGTGATAGGTCTCGTCGAGATCTTTATTTCGGATGACAGCTGTCAAACTTGTTTGGACGATATCTCGGAAACTGTCCATCTTGGACCACCGGTTCCTTCACAAAAGTGATAGATCTCGTCGAGATCTTCATTTCGGATGACAGCTGTCAAACTTGGTTGGACGATATCTCGGAAATTGTCCATCCTGGACCACCAGTTCCTTCACAAAAGTGATAGGTCTCGTCGAGATCTTTATTTCGGATGACAGCTGTCAAACTTGTTTGGACGATATCTCGGAAACTGTCCATCTTGGACCACCGGTTCCTTCACAAAAGTGATAGATCTCGTCGAGATCTTCATTTCGGATGACAGCTGTCAAACTTGGTTGGACGATATCTCAGAAATTGTCCATCCTGGACCACCAGTTCCTTCACAAAAGTGATAGGTCTCGTCGAGATCTTCATTTCGGACGACAGCTGTCAAACTTGTTTGGACGATATCTCGGAAACTGTCCATCTTGGACCACCGGTTCCTTCACAAAAGTGATAGATCTCGTCGAGATCTTCATTTCGGATGACAGCTGTCAAACTTGTTTGGACAATATCTCAGAAATTGTCCATCCTGGACCACCAGTTCCTTCACAAAAGTGATAGATCTCGTCGAGATCTTCATTTCGGATGACAGCTGTCAAACTTTTTTGGACGATATCTCGGAAATTGTCCATCCTGGACCACCAGTTCCTTCACAAAAGTGATAGGTCTCGTCGAGATCTTCATTTCGGATGACAGCTGTCAAACTTGTTTGGACGATATCTTGGAAAGCAATATCTCGATATAAGCTTGTACATCAGAATGCTGCAATGTGTGTATGTATGTATATTTCCAATCACTTCAAGACCTATCACTTTTGTGAAGGAACTGGTGGTCCAGGATGGACAGTTTCCGAGATATCGTCCAAACAAGTTTGACAGCTGTCATCCGAAATGAAAATCTCGACGAGACCTATCACTTTTGTGAAGGAACTGTTGGTCCAGGATGGACAGTTTCCGAGATATCGTCTAAACAAGTTTGACAGCTGTCATCCGAAATGAAGATCTCGACGAGACCTATCACTTTTGTGAAGGAACTGGTGGTCCAAGATGGACAGTTTCCGAGATATTGCTCAGCCAAGTTTGAAATCTGTCACACTGACATTTGTCATGTGTCATTTACCCTAAGAGAGATGCCCAAGGCCGTCTTCTTTCCTTTTGGGAAATACCATAAAAATAAAGTACTCTGTACGCCGGGATCCGTTTCTAAAACGAATTTATTTTATTTCTTGTATCCACCGATACCGGTATCAGCGGGTAATATGAAAATTGATTTTTTTGAAAAAAACGGATCCCGGTATCGGTGGATACAACTCGCCTGTATCCGTGGCTAATTCAAACCGATACCGGGATCCGTGGATACAAACCCGATATTCGCACCATACTGAAGATGGATCATGAGCCTAGCACGTCTTCAAACGTCGAAAAGTTTGAAATCAGGTTTACATGCTCAACCTGTGATGCTATAAAAAACGCAAAACATATCACATGTGCTTTCAATGTAAAAAAAAACCATTTGCGTGCTGCGTTGATGTGCTTAGACTGTCATCAAAAATTGTAACTGTTTACCCATTGTGATTTTATAAAAAAATGTGATTTGATTGTGCCATTGATAGTTTTATTTTATTATGTTTCAGTTATAGTTCCTTGTCAGATCTCAGATTTTTTATAATGCCTAGATTTTGCCAGAACCAGAGTCATACATAGCTGTTAAAATTTGCAAGTGTGCTGATTTATTTTATTTTACCCGTTTACTTAGCTTAGTTTATTAATATTACCTGCCTAAATTTAAAAGATATATTAAATCTCATTTATGTTATATATTATAAATACACATTTATGTTTCTAAAATGTTTAATTTTGTTTTCCAGGAAAAACTTTCTGCGCTGATAGCGAGAAAAAAACAGACAACATTTTTCATTCAACTTCCGCAAAGCTAGAAGAAAGGGTAGAAAAGGATTTAGATACTCCCAGATTTCTAAATCAAAAACAGAAACAGTACAATCACTCACCGACCCGGTAATGAAAGAATCCTCTGATTTCTGAAAAGAATATAAATTTTATTCGACACCTTTACAAAAACGATAATCGATTTCTGCGATGTTATTCCTCATAACGAAAGCTCAGACTTCAAAGATAAACAAGAAGAATTTTCGAATCAGGCGGAATCGGAAACTTCAAATTTGATTGCCATACTGTCCAAAGTAAAGTCTTTATATGTATCTGACTTGGCACAAGAATTTGAAAACCAATCTGAAACGAAAAGATGCAAGTCTGATTCATTCATAAACTCCACAGCTATTTCGGATTTTCAAAATGATTTTACTCATACTCTGATCATGTTTGCCGCTGATACAATTACCAATGAAAACCAATAATATTTTGCTGATTTTTTTACTAAACCAGCAACTTTTACAGCTAAGCCAAACATAAATTTGTCAAATAATGATCGTCCCAAATCCCTTTCAATTTCTGATTTGACAAATGATTTTCAAACTCCAGGCTGTATCCGACGATGCAAATCAATGACGTGCCTCTACAGATCAGCAATTACATTCATTTAAAGATCTGTTGTCTTAGGAGATTCCGATTTTTAATATGTCCCGCAAAATGACATAATTGATGGCTATAACACTGATACTGATAACCATGAAGTATTCTACGGAGATCCTAATGAAGGCAGAAAATTACGCCATAAAGCTACTCCTAGTGCATGGGCCAAAAATAAAACAAAAGCAAAAAGAATAAAAAGAGAAGAATATTTAGGATACAGAAGACCTCATGGAGAATCAATTAAATACGATACTATAAGATCTGTACGAGAATTTGAAGATACGTGCAGATCTGAATTTTGTGAGAAAAGTAAATTCCCTCAATTGTTCTCAATTCACTGAGGATACTAGCAGAAAGATTCACAATAATTTCTGGAAAATGTTGAACTGGGACCAACGAAAAATCTTTGTCACTAACTTAGTAACTCGTTCTACTACCAATCGCAAAACTGTAAAGAATGAATCAAGGCAAACTGGGACTTTACAATTACTAATTGGGTCAACACTTTGACAACAATTATGAAGTTTTTAAATACTACAGACCCCACATTATTAAAACACAGAATTAAAAGACAGCATTGAGTTTACAGGATGTCGTGAGACTCTTCGTCGTATATTATTGGCCAATGGTTAATAATTTAAGAAAAATAATAATGAACGTTCAATATTAATTGAACGATATGATATTTCCGCATGGAGACATCGCTTTTTGCGAACTATAGCTTTGAAACGTGCAGAAGGAAAGCCAATTATTTACCTCGACGATACTTATGTACATAAATCTTACAAGCCAAAAAAGTGTTGGCAAGGCCCATCAACGAGTGGTGTAATTGAAAATATTTCAACGGGAAAGCGTTACATCATTGTACATGCTGGATGAGAGAAAGGCCCTGTCCCAAACTCGTTGTTAGTATTTAGCACTAAATCTAAAATGGCTGACTACCACCATGACATGAATGCTGCGAACTTCAATAGATGGCTACGAGAGAAACTTGTGCCCAATTTAAATGAGCCAAGCGTGATAGTTATGGATAATGCATCGTACCATTCGGTCATCATAAATAAAGCACCTACATCACAAAATCGCATATCTGAAATAACAGATTGGCTTACTTTGAATGGTATTCAATTTGAAGATTACCACACAAAGGCAGAGCTTCTATGTTTTGTAAAACAACACACACCAGAGCCAATCTATGAAGCTGATGACATTTTGAGGCAGAATGGTCATGAAGATGATTGAGACTTCGACCCTATCATTGGGACCTAAATTCGATAGAACTTATATGGAGTTTGGCAAAACGTAAAGTGGCCAGCAGAAATATAAATCTGACATTAGAAGAATTAGAAAAAGTCATAAAAACTCCTTTGAAAGTATAACAGCAGAGGATAGGAAAAAAAATACTGACCATGTCTTGCATGTTGAAAATTAGAAAGTACCTAGTGTTGTGACAAAACTCAACAATGTTTCCAATACCACAACACCTTGCGAAATAAAAACAAAATATTATAATATATAAAAAAAAACTTAAATCTAGTGTGTCACCGGAAGCGGGTCAAGGCCTAAGCTACCGGCGGTTAGGGTTACAATTTTATTATTACTTTAGTTTTTAGGGTTCCATACCCAAAGGGTAAAATCAGGACCGTATTACTCAGCCTACTGTGTCTGTCTGTCTGTCCTACCTATTAACGGCTGTATCTTTGGAGCCGTAATAGATAGCCAGTTGGATTAACCAACAAATAATAAAAAAGTCAAAAAGTACAAACAAAAGGGGGGTCCCCATACTCTCTACTGTAAAAACAGCAATACGTACTAGCGTCAAACTTTTCATGATTATAGTACACACTCTAAAGTATAACAAAATCTAATAAATAATGGCCAAGTGCTAGTCAGTGACAAATTTTTGTTCATTAATATGTCACGGCGTAGCTATTAAATTGTTTGGCTATTTTGGTAGGCGATAAGTCTGACCAAATAGTTTTATTTAAATTGATAATTATGTTATGTTGTTGTGGTGGTACGGAACCCTCACTGCGCGAGCCCGACTTGCACTTGGCCGGTTTTTTTAACCACTACTCAGTGCGATCCCTACTTTGCAAATAGTGCTGGAGAAATGCTTCAGCAATATATACAAAGTGGCTCAGTAAAATAGTTCTTTCGCGGTCCATCTCTATTCTTCTGGCTTCGTTCTTTAACCGCTATTCTTCCAACCGAAGGCGATGCTGTTCGACGGCCACAAACTCACTTGCAGCACGGTCAATCGGAGTTAGCGTTCGTCTTCGGCACACAACCAGACGCCTGCGATGAGGAGAAGTGGTGGAAGAGTGAGGAGATGATGTTGTTCCTTGATTTATTTTTGAGTTCATGGGTACTTTTTATTGCTTGCCCCCCCCCCCTCCCCCCACCCCCACCCCACATCAGAATGGTGTATATTACAAAGATTTTGTCTGTGTAGCTAACTTCAGATTACGGAACGCATAGGTAACATTTCGCACGTTATAAGTTGAAAAGATAGGTTCGGTCGTTCCCAGGCAGGCATTCAGATTAGAGCATTACATTTCACATACATCAAAATAAGTTTACACCTAACTGATACTGTTATATTTCAGGTGTTTCCAATTTTAATAGCAAACATGGATGTCTAAAATGCACTGTCGTCGGTGAATATTCTCATAAATCGAATACAGTGACGTTTACTGGATCTCACTGTCTTAAAAGAAACAATGACGAGTTTGTGTTTGTATATCTTGATTCAAGATCAAAATGCTTTGATTATCTATGTTTTCAGTGCCTAGGTTGATTTCTTCTGAGAAAGAGTTTGGTTCCTGATTTTGAACTATATTTAGGGCTGCAAAATAACTTTCGTCTGGGATTACGGTTTCTTATTAAGGCATAGTAGCAGCACTGGATTCTTGGTCATTATTCTGAAAAATAATACTGCATAACGACGAAGGTGCAATAACTCAAATTCAACGTCATAGAGAGTGCCGGCAAAGCCGCGGGGTGGAAAGCTAGTACTTTCCTGAATAAACTGTAAATAATTTACGACTGTAAAACTTACCTCTACCGACTCCTGCGCCATCTGATTAAAAGACTCGATAGTTGGAGATAGCTGTTTTGTTTGAAAACGTTCATTTTCCGTCTCGGTGTCGGACCTATCACACATGGCGTCTATTTCAGATTCTGCGTCTTTAAAAGTTCTTAAATTTCTCCGTTTTACTATACAATTGATAGCTGTCCAAGTTGGGTCTGGATTACAGTTTTCTTGCCTACTCAGTTTTTCTTGTTTATTTTTGGGCCAGAACAAATTACCATTCTTTTCCCATTGATCGGGTACAGACGTCAATCTCAGTCTACCTCTTTCCACTGTCTGCACTACTTTAAACGGCATTTTGATCATAAAAATCTGAAAGTGAACATGGTGTTAGATTAACGCGCTTGCATTTGACACCCCACACAATGACCTAAAAAAAACTTTTATCAGCTTCATACTCATACTTATTTATTCATAACAATATTAGTTACATGTCACAGTGTATAAATTCTTATTATCTTTTACATAATGTCAAAATTAAATTAAACAACTTCTCGACTTGACTTCCTGTAACAAACTCCCAAAGAAAAAAATACATTTTTAAAGTTCGATTCCGATTTTGGGTTACCATTTACTACAACTATTCCAAATTTCATTTGTCAACGCCAAATACCTATCCTATGAGAAAAACGGCTGTGACAGACGGGACGGACAGACACCGAGGTGATCACATAAGTATCCCGTTTTTCCTTTTTGGTACTGAACACTAATAACATAACTTGAATTGAAACTACTGAAATAAATAAAACTTAATACTGGTGCTGGTACCTATAATAAAATATATTCATTAAAATTTCAACTAAGCACGAGACTACGTCCTCACTGTTCAATAGATTCATTCATACTGCTCGCTCGCTCTAACCTAACACCAAATTAAAAGCGTGCGCGCGGTGATTCCCCGTATTGTGTCGTAGATAGATCCTTAAGTTTTTTTTTTTATTATTGCTCAGATATCAGATAAGTACTTGAAATCTTTTCAACTTATACTGAATATTATGCTAGTTTCTAATAACAATGTAAAAATATAAGTAAATATAGGTACTTGTGCACACAGTACAGCACTACACTTGTACAGCAATGTATGGTATAACATAACCATGACACAGCTGTTAAAATTTGCAAGTTGAAGTGGCAATGGGCAGGCCACATCGCTCGAAGAAACGATAACCGATGGGGAAGAAAGGTTCTTGAGTGGAGACCACGAACCGAAAGACGCAGCGTATGTAGGCCTCCCACTATATGGACCGACGACATAGTGAGAGTCGCTGGCATCCAGTGGATGCAAAAGGCAGGCTGTCGTTCAGTTTGGAGGTTAAAGGGGGAGGCCTATGTTCAGCAGTGAATGTCTTCTGGCTGATGAATTAACATAACCATTAAATTAAATCAATGTTGAAACTAATGTTTAATGTTTAGCACGCACAACAAACCCTTACAACATTCCTATAACATGCTAATCTATGAATATATTTGTTTTTATCTGGGCAATGTGGAACCCTAATTGGTAACAATATGGCGAATCTTCTTCGGTTTTAACATTCGCTAATATAGAACCAATATTACTTATATTGGCGCTAAGTCACACTTGGCAATGCTCACCGAAAAAATGGTAACTGTTTATGATATTTTCATAATAAAATATTAAAATGTAAATAAGTAAATTACAAGAAGCGCTTTAAAATTTTTGTTTGGTTATGATTTTCTACTGTGGTTGACATTTATTATTATTAAATTAAACTTAAGTAATATTTACATAAATACTATACTTACCCTTATTCAAACAATTCCTGGACCGACAGAACACAATTCGACTGTGAACTGTGTGTGAGACTAAATGTGAGTTTAAAGAAGCATTGCGAGGCGCGTAGGGGAAGGTGGGGTAATTGCGAACACCTAAGGGAGAACTGTAATAAAACAAAAAGAAATAAAGTTATAAAAGTCTTTTATTAATAAATGTTAACTTAAACTAATCATTTTTGTACTCTCATAATCAACTTTGATAAATATTTAGTATAAAATCAAATTTTGAGGAAGAAACAAAACACTTGGTGTCCGGAATTACCCGCAGCATGTGGGGTAATTGCGGATGGCGTATGGGGTAATCACGAACATAGCCTAATCGGCATAGAAATCACAGAGAAATCCTCTAGACGTGCTTTCACCACTGGTACAATTTTCGTGGGCCCAGAGTTTACATTTATAGCATATTATCCAGTCTTCGATTATTGGAGGTTCATACTTTTCATTACAAATCAAACAATAATATACTTCTTCATTTTCCGTAGCTCTCTTATGCCCGGTTCCTATAACTAACGAACCGTCGATGTACATGAGCTACGAATCGTTTTGACGGTTCTGTTACCGACCGATATGTAGTGTTTCACAACACGTGCATCATGCCTCCCAGTAACGAGCATCCGTTCGTTTTGTGTCTACCGATGGCCCTCTTTGCGTTTCGTTCATACAAAACAGATGTTGTAGGTCGATGTGCAGAAGTGTCTTATTTTTCAAATATTATGAGTTATTTCAGTATAAAATAATAGAAAATACTATTATATTGCAGTGTAAACATAATTAATCATTGTAGAATTTTGTATTTAAAGATTTAAACGTAATTGCCATCCTATGCTAAAGTGTAATCGAAACGATAGACTACAAGTGACATTGCGTTTCATCTGTCAAGTGTCATGCGATGCGTATTGAGTAAAATTGCATTCGCGCGCGTTCTGACGTTCTCTTCTCTTCCTGTCTGGTACTCAAGCTTTATACTTTATCTCAAATTTCCAAAATCAACAATTCCATTTCCGAATCCACGCAGTTGCTCGATGTGAATAGAATTTTAGACCCGCTGAACAAAACATACCAAAAGTGCAACAAGTACCTAACACAATTTTGTTTTAATTAACGAATAGCAAAACCTATACCTACCTAAAATAACGATGGACACTACACCAGTAAGTATTTAGCTAATTACCTACACACAAACAATAATTCAATGAAATAAATGCCCTACTTATGATGTGAGCTTTTCTGTAAGCATAACCTACATGAGGTACTTACATGTATACCTATTTAAAGTTCTGATTTTGTTTATATTTTTATGAGTACAATACATTAATCTGTGATGATGGCTTTATATTTTATTGAATGAAACATTTTACCTACGTTTCATATTAATCTTGTTTTTATATTAATTTGCAGAAGATCAAAACCGTCAAGAAACCAATGACTAAGGATGAGGTAATGATGTTCGTAAATTTAGTTGAGAATTTCCCGACAGTTACCAGCAAGGAAACAAATGCTTCAAATAATACATTAAAAGAAGATTCCTGGGTCAAACTAACGGAGTCATTTAATTCGAAATGCGGCAGTATCCCCCGGACAAAAGAACAGTTAAAGTTGAAATGGGACAATTTGAAAAAAGCTGCAAGAAAACGATCCCAAATCACAAGATTGAATATGATGAAGGTAATGAATACATTTCACAATAATAGTTATTTGTTATGCAAATTTGAAAAGACAGCCTTTCCGAGCTTGTGAGATGAAAAGTATTTTTTCCGGTGTGTGTTCAATTTATTTTATTTAAGTTTTTGTTCAGTAAACACCGTTCTTTTTTTAAAGACAGGCACCTAAGGCACTTTTACTACAGTAGGTATATTGTCTATACTTTAATTTATTCAACATTGATTATATTTTTATTCCATGCAGACTGGAGGTGGCAAACTTGACTTTATTCCACCGGATGAATCACTGGACAAAATGGCCAGTATGATGGGATCTACGTGTACTGGCTTTGCAGTCCCATTTGGTGGAGACGGCATTGGTGAAGATTGTTTTCTTGAAGATGACGCAATTAACACTGTGGTGATAGTTGAACAAGACGTCGATTCTCAGGAGTTTGAAATAATGACTACACCTGCACTACCACAGGTGCCTGAAAAAGAGTTGCTTCCAGAACGAAGTGAAGGTAATAACTCAGTTGATTTCACACACAGTCCAAGCTATCTCTGTACCAAATTTCATTCAAATCCTTTCTGCCATTCCCGAGTTATATACTTTTACATTTATAATATTAGTGTAACTAGCAGTACCCAGCTGCAATATAACAGGAACTGAATATTTTTTTCTGTTTAAAATGTGCCCTATATTAATTCAGGGTACAACGTGGTCTCTGCAGTATCGTGCAGGGAACAAAGAACTGTCACCGGGCCAGATAAAACTAAGAGCCATCTGGCCATGGCCACCGAATAACATATTGTAGTGGGAGCAAACATACTTTTAATTATAGTAAACGCATTACCATCTGAGTCGTCAGGTCATAAATCATTGCTCATCTCATCTCGCTCGCACCCACATGTCATATTCTGTCTATCTCGCTCGCATTTACAGGTCTTATGGTATGACGTTTATAGCCCTTGGTAACGCGGTGACTATAGTGTGATGTGATTTCAAGAGGAAATTTTTTATATGGGATGCCAACCATGTCAAAATCCTTGCAAAACAAGGGTAATTAAAAAAAATATATATATATAAAAAAAAAAAAAAAACACTGAAAAAATAAAAACAAAAAAATCAAAAATAAATAAAAACTGCTAAAGGTTTGGATAGTGATGTCAAAACTTGAAAATACAATTTTTATTTTCTAGCTAATAAATTCTTAAAAATTTTACAGTAAATAGAATGATTTCGTGAAACACGATAGCAGTATAATATGTGATACATATATATGCTGACTGAAACCTGAAACAAGATTCTTACGAAAGCCGTAGAGCTACTTTTATTTAGTTTACACGGAACAGTGGCACTGAGCCCAAAGGAAGTCATAATAATGAAAGTTTTGTGTTGAGATGACTCTGAATAAGCATTTTAGCTGAGAGGAAGCGAAATAGTTCGGCTGGAGGCGGCAGCGGCGCTCCTGGGCGCGTCTGCGCCATGGAGGCGGCCCCGCGCCTGCGGTCTACGAAATCATGACAATGTCAAACATGAAAATTTTATCAAAATTGTTTGGAAAACATTGATATAGTGAACATTTTTATAATTTAGCGTCATTGTTGTGTTGTGTTTTTAGTGTGTAACAGTGGACTTGTTTGGTTAGTTTTTGCATATTTTTGTATTTTAGATTTTTAAGATGAATACTCAAACAATAACGTCGTCGTCGGTCCCAGATGTGTTGCTCGAGTGCGATATTTGTGGTGATCGAAAACTTTATAAAGGCCATAGAGGTCTCAAAATACATTGTAGCCGTCGACATGTGCCGAGATCTGACCTAGTAGTATCAGCAGGTGGAACACCGGATCTACACATGTCGACTCCAGCGACTGACACACCGGGCATCACATCTTTGGCCGATAGGCTCGCACACCTTAAACGAGCAGTTAAAATCATTAAACGCATCCCTAGAGGAGCTCGCGTAAGCGTTGCTCGGAGCTTGTCGGAATGCGTTGCGAAGGTGGTAGCTATGAATTCCCTTAAATCTTGGGAAGAATTACTCACTTTTTCCTATTATACGTTTCATATCGCACCTGACTCGAACCATCGCTCACTTACCTCAGCCATAAAATTCAATACGTCCCGCCAATCCATCCCATCCCACCTCATTTGTTCGGACTCGCCTAAAAGTTCATATTCAATAAAATTAATCGAAAATAAATTATCAGACGGAAACGTCAGAGGCGCAGCCAAGCTGCTTTTTTCCGATGACTCCCTCGCCACGGATTCCGCCGAGACTTTTTCAGCTCTTTGCAGCAAACACCCAGCAGTTTCGCTTTCCACCCAGCTCCCAACCTCACCGTCCTCAGAAACACCTCTGCACATCGACGAGGAAGCCACTCTGCAGGCTATCAGATCTTTCCCAAATGGTTCTGCAGGTGGTTTAGATGGCATAACGCCTCAACATTTGAAAGACCTTACCGATCCTCTCGTCGGTGAGGCAGGTAGCGGTCTTCTCCGGGATTTGACCGCCCTGGCCAATTTTATGCTGGATGGTCATGTCCCGACGGAGATAGTCTCAATATTATATGGTGCAAACCTAGTAAAAAAAGACGGCGGGGTTCGTCCGATTGCCGTGGGCAGTACCCTGAGACGCCTCACATCTAAACTTTGCTGCCAAAAAATCCAGGACCGTCTGTCGAAAAAATTTCAACCTCGTCAACTTGGTTTTGGAGTGAGAGCCGGATGTGAGGCTGCTGTACATGCCGCGCGTACCTTTCTGGGGTCAACGGACTATGAAGTTTTTATAAAAATTGACGTCATAAATGCTTTTAATAGTCTAGACAGGGGTGTCCTTTTATCTGAAATTCAAAAAGAAATACCTGAAATTTATAACTACATGTGGCAATGCTACGGAGCCCCTTCAAAATTATTGTTTGGTGAAAAAGAAATTTCATCATGCGTTGGATGCCAGCAAGGTGATCCGCTTGGCCCTGCTATCTTCAGCTTGGGGATCCATCCTATAATTTCGGAGTTAAATTCTAAATTCAATGTGTGGTATCTTGACGATGGCTCTATTGGCGGGGGTGCATCTGAGGTTTTGGAAGATCTTCAATGTATTATCCAACGTTTCAACTCCATTGGGCTTACACTAAATTTTGATAAATGCGAAATATATTTCCCTGACCATATTCAAAATAATACCCGTTCCTCCATTTATCAAAAGTTTGTTTCTTTATGTCCAAATATTATACAGCAAACTAAGACTTCACTAACCTTGCTTGGTGCCCCAATATTCTTGGAAGCAATCCCGCCTTTACTGACATCAAAAATCGAAAATTTTATTAATAATACACATCGCCTTTTCCAAATTAAACCACACATGGCAATCTACATACTTCGTCTCTGTCTTTTTACTCCAAAATTCACATATTTGTTGCGTTGTTGTCCTTTGTGGTATTTTCACTCGATTACTGATTTGGTCGATTCTACATTGAAAAACACAGTTACCAAAATTCTAAACGTCCAGTTTGACAACCGCTCGTGGGCACAGGCTACCCTTCCCATTTGTTTCGGTGGGCTGGGCATTCGACGCACTTCTAGCGTAGCACTTCCGGCTTTCTTAGCTTCCAGTCACGGTTCGCAGACCCTCATCGGCAAGATCCTTCAGAGCCCAATAGCCGATGTTCGGGTTGCTGGCCAGGAAGCCTTGGCTGCCTGGTGTGCATCATGCCCAGGTGTCAACCCGCCCACCGATATGGGGTTGCAGAAGTTGTGGGATCTTCCACTCACCAAACTCACGTATACAGCCTTACTGGATCAAGCTGTGGATGACATGGATCGTGCGCGTCTCCTGGCCGTGTCACTAGCGGAGTCGGGTCACTGGCTGCGCGTACTCCCCTCTGACAATTTGGGTACTGTCCTCGACCCCAGTTGTCTTCGCATTGCGGTGGGTCTGCGTCTAGGTACGAAGTTGTGTGAGCCTCATCGCTGCCAGTGTGGACGAGCCGTGGACCAATTTGGACGCCACGGGCTATCGTGTGTGAAGAGTGCCGGCCGACTATATCGTCATTGGGCTATTAATGATTTAGTCAGGCGGGCACTCTCCACTGCTTCCGTGCCCTCGACACTGGAACCGAACGGTATGACTAGAGACGATGGCAAGAGACCAGACGGAGCCAGTCTGGTACCTTGGTGTCTTGGCCGAGCCTTGGTTTGGGATGCCACCTGCGTGGACACCCTGGCTCCTTCTCATGTCGCTAGTTCTGCTCGCAGTGTCGGGGCTGCGGCCGAACAGGCCCAACTGAACAAACACAGGAAGTACTCACAGCTCAGCGCACATTATGAGTTTGTGGCGCTAGCTGTAGAGACACTGGGCCCGTGGTCGTCCGACACAAAAAAATTCTGCAAGGATATTTCGACTAGGCTGGTCCTCGCCTCGGGGGATCCTAGAGCTGGCACATACTTTTCTCAAAAGCTAAGTATTGCTATACAGCGGGGCAACTCTGCCAGTGTTCTGGGAACCCTGCCGCACGGTGGTGATCTCGACGGCGTTTTTGTTTTGTAGTAGGTACATGTTTGTATATTTTATACATTCATCTTTTAGTTTAATTGTAGCTTTTATTTAGTTATTTTAAGTTTTAGTTTATATTTTAAGATTTCATAATTTTTTTTTTTTTTTTTTTTTAAGTTCCTATTCAATAAACTTATTACGGTAAAATTAAAAAAAAATCTTCAACTACAAAACCTAAGCATTTTGTTTTATTTCAGGCAGAAAGAACACTACTGATGATGGTCGCCTGCAGAAAAAATTAACAATAGCTAACTATTTTGTTAAAATGACAGAAAAAGCAGAATTAGAAATATTAATCTTAAAAAAACAGCTAGAAAATATTAAATAGTAGTAGCGGGTTTCAGCTAGTTATGTATAAATTTAAGTTTTTTTAGAGTAGTATTATAGTTTTAATTTTAAGTTTCTACTCTTATTACCTCCTCATAGATTATGTTAGTAAATTTAATATGAAACAAATAGATATTTTTATAATTACATCTCGTTTTCTTTATTGATAGAGTTAAACCTAGTGATCACGAGCCAAATCTCTCGCTATCCCACAGGAGCCGTTAACTTTTCTGGGATAATCAGTAGTTTGTTAATCCAGGGTATAAGCTACCTATGTACCAAATTTCATCCAAACCTGTTTCAGCATGAAAGAGTAACAAACTTTCGCAGTTTTAATATACCTAAGTGATACAATTAGTAGTGTCTCATTATAAAGGAAATATTTTTTGAATTAAATATTGTATGTTAATCCAGGAAATTGGCAACCTCAATTCAAAATTTCATCATAATTTATCTTTCCTGGTTATGTTTAGTAACAAATTTTCGTATTTAAAATACTAGTGCGAGTGTGAAGGGTTATTTTAGAAATAAATACCTACTATTATAACTCTTACATGCATATGAAAAATATACTGGGATCAAAAAGATGTACACACTAAATTGCACAAAACATTTTATTAAACACAGTCTAGTAAACAAAATAAAAACTAAATCTTAAAGCTTAAATTACTCTTAACTACCTACAAGTACAGTATTTTATAATTTACCAATAAATATCTGTATCTGTACACAAAATGAAATATGAATGATATTTTGGAGCCTACCGTTACCCTACCGTTATTGTACGAACCACTAGACTGGAATGCGCTTCCTGAATGGGTGTTCCCCGATAGTAACAATCTTGGTGTGTTCAGGTCACGAGTGAATCGGTTTTTTCTAGACAAGCATGCTCCATCATGGACTGCATCATCGCTTAACACCAAGCAAGATAGCGGTCAAGCGCAAACCTATTTAGAACATAGTAAAATTTTAAGTTGAAGTTTAAATACATTATCTGCAGGATGTGTCAGGCTGGCTTCACTCCAAACTGTAAACAAAAAATAAATATAATAATGGTAAAATATATCTAAAAGTAGCGTGTTTGCCAACAGTTGTGTTTGCCAACAGTTATGTTTGCTCCATGGTTTCATTCGTCAACTCACAGGAACAGTATTAACCTTGCCTGGATAACGTTTATGTTGATCTAAATTTCATCTTTGTTCATTCAACTGTTAAGAAGTTCAATGGGAACAAACTTCATAAATCCAGCGATGACATCTCTACATAGTATAACATTGTAACTTTCTGCGTCTGTCTGTATAACCGCTAACTCCTAAACCTCGCAATGGATTTTGATGCAGTTTTCACAATCAGTTAAATAATTTTTCATGCAAGGTTTATATATATAGCTATCCGCCCTGACTTTGCACGTAAATAACACCTGTTGTAACCCTGTTTTTTCAGTAAACTCCAGGATTGTATTGTGTCGGAAGACGGGGATTACTTACTGTGTTATTTCGACACCTCCGTTAGAACTAAAAGAGGAAGAAACCTGGAAGAAACATTCCGCAGCTTCCCCATCACACTGTGCTTGTTTTTGTGTATTGGAAATCGAAGAAACTATCAATTTATCGTTAAATAACTTCATAATTAATTGTTTACAAAATACAATCTGATTCATTCTTGTTGTGACTGATTTGACACAGACAGTGAAGTCCGGTTTGTCCGTGTCAACGTCAAGTCTGTTCGTAATCTGTCAATGTCACTTTGAAGTTTACAGAGTAGTCGTAGGGAGGGCGCGTGTGCTTGATTGAAGTAAGTGGATTGAGCTACTCTGTGGTGTATTTGGTGGTGAAGACTTTTTCTAATGGCAATGTCGATTGCTACTGACGTCTGTCCGTAAGTTGTTTTTTCCGGTGTGAGCCGTTTGGGAGAACGTGATTTTTATTGTACGAGGAGTGGCTGCTTCCACGCGAATATTTTGGTTGCTTGATAGTGTTGAGACAGGAGTTCTGTGACGAAGTTGTATAATTCAGCGGCTGAATTGTTTAGTGATGAAGCGTTGTGTTGGTATCGTAGTATACGTGAAGAGGTGAAGGACTGGACGGAACTTAAAAAATTGCTTTTGGAGGAATTTCTTCCTCATGATTTTGATTATAGGTTGTTACAGGAAATTCGCTGCAGGACGCAGGGTCCCGACGAATCAATATTTCAATATTTGAGTGTAATGCATAATTATTTTGCAAGGTTGAGTCGACCATTAAGTGATGTTGAAAAATTGGAAATCGTAAAGTACAATGTACGGCCGTTTTATACCACCCAGTTGGCCCTGGTATATTGTTCTTCGCTGTCGGATTTGAAAAAACATTGTAGGCGATTGGAGGCTGCAAAACAGAGGGCCGAATTATTTACCGAGCCCAGGCAATATGCGCAAAACGCCGTGTCTCCGGACCTGACCTACAAGGGTAAAGTTAATCGGAAAAGCGAAGCAGTGGCGGCTGTGGTCGAAAAGTTTTGTGTGCGTTGCCGGGAAGCAGGGCATGTCCTTCTCGAGTGTAAGGCTCCACCTTCTTTGGTATGTTATAAGTGTGGTGAAAAAGAGGTGACGAGCAGATCTTGTCCACGTTGTGCACCGAACGGTTCAGCTCCTCCGGCAAAAAACTAAAAGCGAAGGGTCGTTGTTTGACGTCCATTAGGGAGTGAAAAGACTGGTCTGATTATGTGCGTGCTTTTCATAAAAATTACAAACCTAATGTGGCAACGGTCCGTATCAATTGTATAGATGCTCGTCCGTATTTGAATGTTGATATTGGTGGTTTACCTTTTTCCGGTCTTTTAGATTCGGGGGCCGAAGTTTCAATTATTGGAGGTTCGGCTAGGGAATATTTTACTGACTTGGCTGTGTTGCACGAGTCGGATGACTTGGACAATGTTGTGACTGCGAATGGTTCTAGTACTGCAGTCCTTGGGTATATGTTTTTACCGGTTACAGTGAAAGGAGTTCAACGTGTGGTAAAGTTTTATGTGATTCCTGGGGTGACTTCGTCCTTGATATTTGGTATTGATTTCTGGAAAGCTTTTAACTTGGCGCCTGACGTGCTTCGTTTGACGAAACCTGAAGGAGATTTGATTGTGTTTCAGAAACCTTGTGATGCTGTTGTGTCTCAAGTAAATAGGTTACACCCCTTTGATGTGCTGTCGAATGAGCAGAAGAAAATGGCAGATGATGTTTTTAAACTGTTTGAAGAAGTTTCGGCTGAAAAGAAAGGGTTGGGTAGGACTCATTTGATATCCCACCATATTGATACAGGTGATGCTACTCCAATTAAGCAGCGCTATTACGTTATGTCACCCGAAGTTAAAAGATTTGAATCGACAGCTTGATGAAATGTTAGAAATGGGTGTAGTCGAGCCTAGCATTAGCCCATGTAGCATTAGCATTATGTATTTATTTATTTTTTCCCTTTGGTCCATTTTTTATTTCAATAATTTTTTCTTTCCTGCTGTCATTATTACTATTGTTATTAAATACTCTGTCTTGTTGTTATGTATAATTCCTGTTGTTTTTCCATATATTTTAGTACCGTAAATTTAGTATACTTATTTTGTGTCCTACTTTTTTTTTCTGTTTCCTATGTCTTATTTGTTTAAATTACATATAGATAATTAAAAATATATATGTAAATTTGTGTTAACTGTATTGTAAGTGTAAACTCAAGGGTTCGTCTGAAAACCGGCGCTGATAGTCCTTGACTTTCAGCATTTATGCCGAGACGGACCCATTCGACACTGATTGTATCCTTTAGATATAAGTTTTTTGTCTTTTTTTGGTGTCGAATAAAATTTATTTTCTTTCTTTTTCTTTTCTTTCTTTCTTTCATGGAACAATCCGATTACTATGGCTCCGAAGGCGAATGGGGAATTGAGGTTTTGTTTAGATAGCCGAAAATTGAATGAGGTGTCAAAACACGATGCATACCCGCTTCCTTACATTAACTGGGTAAGGCCGCCAAAATTGTCAAATATATCACAAAAGTAACACAATAGATTTTGTGTTACCGTTACACAAAAGTAACACATCTTTTGGGTAAAGGTGGTTTCATAATGGTTAAATAAATAACCTAAAATAATACAAGATATTTTTTTTAGATTGGACGTGCAGTGCTATATAGGAGTAATGAAATACGATTTTTAAACGATGTACTTGCGTACCTTTAATAAATGAAAATTGAAAAAAATACAATAAAAACATAACACAAATCACATAATTATCAAAGCACAAGTTAACAAAATAAAAAGTCTCCTGAGTTCTTTTATTATTGGAAGAATTGTTTCTAAATATATACCAATCTTATGAAATTTTGTCAATAATTGTGAGACAATTCGAGTAAGAAAAAAATCAAAACGAAATAGGTATTGCACCTATTCTATGGCATTAACGAAAACCCCCTAAATCTAATAGTTATACTTATACCTAATTAACTTGTTTTTTAAGTCGTTATTGTAATTACAAAATCAAATAAAAAAAAACACTAAATAAAACCTTAAAGGGCCACTACTAAACTTACTAAAGCCTCATGGTTATAAATTGCTATACCATAAAATTTGTTTCACATTTGTTTTCTCAACTAAATAAACGTTAGAACGAGTAGTTTTATAATCCTTAAAATTAATGGCAATCCAAAATGGGACAAATATGTCAAGACAAATTTAAAAAAAATTAGGAATGTCGTAACGACATTACAAAATGGAAGATTTAAATATACCTAAACGCGTTAACGAAAGTCTTGGCCTTAACAAAAAATAGTCTCAAAATATCCTAGGAAATGTTATCAAAAGATTAGCAAAATAAACATCAAAACAAGTAGTTCTCATTAAGACTTACAAATTAAAGACTCCAAATATCTTAGGAAATGTTATCAAAAGACTAGCAAAATAAACAAACAAGTAGACTCTTACAAATTAAAGGCAAATCAGTTAGAAATAAATCGCGTCTGCTGGGTCATGTAATTTATACTCTTCTAGCTTATCTGATATTCTATCAATTTCAATTATCTTTACCATCAATGTTTTTGGTACCGTATCTCTGTCTATTTTTTTAGGCTTTTTAAATTTTATCTCGCCTTTATTACGTGTCATAGCATAAAATGAGACGTCAAAAGTTTGGTCAGCATTAACAGCCGTAATTACTCCAATGTAGTATTTCCATGTCTTATTCCTGGCATAGTAACGCACCAAAACTTTACTATCCACAGAATAATCGTAAGCTGTCTGTTCACTTTCATTGTTTGATGGACTTGGTATTTTATCTGACAGCACAGCATCATTCTTGTTCGTAATTTTGATCATTGAGTGTTCGAATATTGGTGGACGTGACGCCTGTGAATCCGAATTTTTGACAAGTTGGCTGGAATCAGTAACAGGGAGAAGTGAAACTGGTCTTGATTTGTTGCATGTGTCGAGCTTCGGGAATTCGTCTTGTCTCGAGACCTTAATTTGATCTTGGGAGAAATCGGGTTCATATTGGTTTTGCATTTTAGAATCACATTGGTCTATGTTGTCCCATTTCGTAATATCGTATGACATCTGGTCGTCAAAGTCATCTGGGATACTGATATAATTACATGCACTTAGTGGTCTTGCCTGTTCAAAACGCCAAAGTGAAGAGTTTTCAATGTCGTTTTCCAATTCAATGTCCATTATACTAGAGTCAGTGTGCTCGCTCATGTTGTCCGAAATACTTGTAGTTGAGCTAGAACACCGTGAGGGCTTCTTCGTTCTGTATTTTTCTTTTTTTTTCTTATTGAATTTTAAATTTTCTTGATTTCTTGGAATTGGTAGTGTTTTCAAAACTTGGCATGTTTTTACCGACTTTGAGAGACCTCCACTACCAAAATCAACTGTTTTCGTCATCTGCAGACTCTTTGGTAAATCTCCTTTATGTACAGCCATGTTAGATGATCCCGCCCTAAAAAATACATTACTCGTAGATTAAACGTTTATACGGGACTTTTTTGTAGACTTAAAAAGACTTCCACTTTCATAATCAGATGATTTCGACGTTTGCAGACTTAGTGGTAGATCACTTTTACATACAGCCACAAATGGTAAATTGTCATTGTCAGTCTTAGAGACTTCATGCAGGGAACGGACCTAATGTAACACAAGCGTAATACAAATGCAACGCAAAAGCTAAATTTTTACAACAATTTTAGGTTATATTTCGGTTATTTATTACAATTAGGCACTAATGGGCGATTTTAAGTAAACTTTTGACCTCATCGCTAACAAAGATAATACAATAACATCAAAATATCTGTTTCTTACCTCATAAATCACATTAAATCTATTTTTTCCAGACAAACAATAACGTGACGCGCACTTTAGAGCTCCTTCACTGGCGAAACAAAATGGCCGCCTTTTTTTTTTGTAGATGATAGTGTTGCCATATTAATACTGCGTTTTGCACTTTGGCTCTATAAATAGTATTTATTATAATGAATAAAATTAATATTTTGGGTAAAAGTTCGTCACACAAATAAATCATAACACAAAAGCAAAAGCCATTGTTTTATTTTAAACTATCGTTAAATCAAGTCAATTCAAGACAAAATTTCGCAACGATATTATTATTATAGCAATAATTATTATAACTACCATCTAATTCTTCGACGGTATACATATAACTCAGATATGTTCTACAATTTATTGAATATTTTAACCATAAGATGCTGCAAAAAAAAATACGACAAAAATGTCACACAAAATGATTGACAGTTTTGGCGGCCTTACCCAACTGCATCCTCGACCAGCTGAGAGACTCGCGTTTTCTTTCTTCTCTTGACTTAAAAGCTGCATTTTGGCAAATACCTCTTGCTCCCTCTTCCAAGGAGAAGACCGCGTTCACTGTACCGTCCAGAGGATTGTTCCAATTCAAGGTCATGTGTTTTGGTTTGACTTCAGCGCCTGCTAGCCAGCAGAGGCTGATGGAACAACTGTTTGGGCCTGAATTTGATGGGCGTGTCTTTATTTATTTAGATGATGTAATTGTGGTGAGTAAGACTTTTCAGGAACATATAGAGCTCCTCCTGAAGGTGCTGGAACGTTTGCGTTCGGCTAATCTTACTATTAATCTTTCCAAGTGTTGTTTTTTTCGGAAACAGTTGAAGTATCTGGGTTATGTTGTGGATGAGTTGGGATTGAGGACTGATCCTGATAAGATTAAGGCGATTACCGATTTTCCTATACCTACCTGTCCCAAGGACGTTAAACGTTTCCATGGCACAGCTTCTTATTATCGACGTTTTATTCGAGGATTAAGCACCATTGCTGCGCCTTTGAATGCTCTTACCTCTACCCGCAAGGGTAGACCTCCTTTTGTTTGGTCTGCGGAGGCTGAGTCTTCTTTTCTGGAATTGAAGAGTGCGCTGACGTCTGCTCCTGTTTTGGCGTGTTCGGATTTTACGTCACCGTTTGTCATCCATTCTGATGCTTCAGAAGTCGGCGTCGGAGGAATGTTGACACAATTTCTTGATGGTGAGGAGCATGCGATTGCGTATTACGTTCCCTGAACGGACCAGAGCGGAACTACTCAGCGACGGAAAGAGAAGCGTTGGCTGTTGTGAATGTGGTCGAACATTTTAGGCCGTACCTTGAAGGACCTAAACCCTTCAATATTATTACGGACCATGCGAGTTTGAAGTGGTTTCTCAACTTGAAGAATCCTACTGGACGTTTAGGACGCTGGGGGTGTAAGCTTTCGCCGTATAATTTTGTTATTGTGCATAGACGAGGGTCTGAGAACGTTGTACCGGACGCTATTTCGCGTTCTGTACCTGTATCTGTTCTCAATACCTCTGTAAATTACCCGTGGTTTAACAATATTTACTCACGTTGTAGGGATAGACCCCAGACGTGTCCCAATTATCAAATTATTGATGGAAAGGTTTACCGTTACACCAAGGGTAAAACTTCATTGACTGGTGATTTTGATTGGAAGGAAGTGGTTCCTTCTGATGCAAGTCTGGCTCGTATTTTGGAGTGTCACGATTCTGCTTTAGGTGCTCATTTTGGGATTGAGAAGACGTATAAACGTTTGCGCCTACGATTTCATTGGCCGGGCATGTATCGAGATGTAGAAAATTATGTTTCAGAGTGTACGACTTGTAAAGCATATAAGCACCCTAATCAGCCTACTATTGGTCTCTTCGGGAATCCTAAAGTCTGCCAAAGACCTTTTCAATGTATAAGTACGGATTTGGTCGGGCCGCTTCAGAAGTCGCGTCAGCAGAACGAGTACCTCCTTGTCGTTGTGTGTTGTTTCTCTAAATATTGCTTGTTGTTTCCTTTGAGGCGTGCTACGAGTGCTGCGGTAGCGCAACGTTTAGAAGAACGAGTATTTTTAGTGCATGGTATCCCACAAACTGTGATAGCCGATAATGGCCCTCAATTTATTGGTCGTGAAGTGAAGGAATTATTCGAAAAATACTGCATTCCCCAAGTACACTATACGTATATTGTCCGCAGGTCAATACGGTGGAACGGTATAACCGTACCATCGTCATTGCGATTGCTGCTCTTGTTGGTGATGATCAGCTGTGTCAGATACAGTTTGCGGTCAATACTGCTGTCAACGACTCTACGTCTTATACTCCTTTTATGATTGCGCATGGTAGGGAAGCTGTTGTTAATGGTAGTGTGTATGGTGATAGTGAGGATCTCGATGATATCACTATTTATGCTCGGGATGATTATGTCAATAAACTAGGTGAGTTGAAGGAAGTCTTTCAACGAGTTGATGAAGCCTTGAAAAAGTCCCATCTGCGAAATGCGAAGTACTATAATCAACGAAGGAGAGATGTGGAATTCGCTGAGGGTGACCTGGTCTGGCGTCGTACTCATATCCGGAGCGATGCGGCACGACATTTTTCTTATAAATTGGCCCCACGGTTTGAGAAGTGTACTGTGGTGCGGAAGCTATCCCGATTAGTGTATTTGCTAGAGGATGTGAATGGGAGGCGTACGGAATGTCATGTAAAAGACATTAAGTGCGTCGCTTAATTATTGTTTGTTTGTTGTGGTAGTGTGTTGGGCAAGTTAGGCCGTAGGCCAACTCCGTTGTGTTGTCGAACACTGTTAGTGTTCGTCAGCGATGCCAAAGTCATATTTAGGTTAGGTTAGTTATTGCATGCTTGGTGGTGGTTCATTGGGTTTACTTTAGTTGTCGCACTTTCTTTTAGTTGTCGTACTTTCTTTTAAAGTGTGCCAGCCAGTTAAAATTTTGTTTAGTGGTGTAGGGTATTGAGTAAGATGTAGATGTAGTATGTGGGCTTAAGCTATTCAAGTTATTTTATTCTCGGTCACATTAGTTAGATTATTAGTTTGGATTTATTTCGTTCATTAAGTTGTTGTACGAAGCTTACATGTTTCTTGATAAGAAAGCTGGAGGGTCAGCTGAATTTTTCTCGATTCTTCGCAAAATTCTGGTGATGGGGGGAGTACTGTAACCCTGTTTTTTCACGAAACTCCAGGATTGAACTTCATACTTTTTTCCGTAAAATAAAGGTATAGCTTGACATGTATCAGCCGTGCTGAATACTTTGATTGTTAGAGAACTTGTGTTTGATAGTTTTTTTATTAATTCATTTTGAGTGTCTAACATTTTTACAATGATTTCTGAAGATAATGGCATACCTGTGGTTTCCATGCTTGTATTTGTTTTCCGCAAATTTTCGAGTTGCTTGCGCATTACTTTAATTTCAATTTGTTGCGACATGCGCTTGACTTTATCAGCTTTAAATTCTTCCATCACAATCTCTTCATTTTTGTGTTTATTGTCGGTGATTATGCGTTCAATCAGTTCTGATTTATTTCCTGAAGTACCTAAAAATCGAATTTTGAGTTCTTCGCGTAACTGAACAACTGTATATCGTTCAATTATTTCCTTATTTGTTGATTCCAGTGAGGACTCATCGTTATTTTCCGTATTTTCATTAAATTCCATTGTTGGACTTGGCGTGGTTTTACGTGTTCCACTTGATCAATAGTAATCTTCGTTACTTTTAACTTATTTCTGAAACAAATACACTGGCTGGAACTTGAACTTTTTTGCGAAACGTTTTTTGAATATATTTTCGTATAAACGTAAGAAAATATAGGTTTTATGATTTTTCGTTTTTTCCGCAGCGCCATGTAAGTAATTGAAAGGCCGAGGTACGTTCGCCATTACTTTTATTCGCTTTCTCTCTTACTCTACTTATATAACTATTCTGTCTCCCTTACTCCTTATGCTACATGGATGTCAACGTCATTACTTTCATATATTAAACAGATTTGTAGCATTACAAAGTTAATGCTTACAATGGAACGTATTGCCTGACCCGAGAAAAACGGTTTAAGTTTTTATATAGGTTTCTTTAATTCCAAATGCTGATAAACTTCAAATATTCTCGCATTAAATTAATTTTTGCCATTGCCAAGCACATTGTTTTCAAGCTATTTCCAAGCACAATTCTAGTTCTTACTAGAACTACTCAATCTACATACTAAGCTATATAATTATAATGCTACTCTAACACTACGGTCAAATAGACATTCTCTTCCCCCCGCAAGCGAACGCGGGGGAGTCATCCGATCCAGTAGGATAACACAATAGCATGTCACGCCTCCATTTTATCAGACAAACGTTTTAGGGCCAAATTCTATGAATAATAAGGTTGCTACAAAGAAAGGGTTATCATATTAAAATTAGACAGACAAACATATCAGTGTAGGACGTAGGTACATCGTCATCTTATTAGTTCCGGAAAATCCCCCAAGATAGTATAGCAAAGCAACATATAAAACTAAAGCGTTTTGTTACTTCTCGCGTGGCTGCGTATACTACGGTGACCAGAAAAAAAAAACCAGCGTGATTGCTGTTTAGTGTTAGCTGTTTTATGTTAGATTTCAGCGCTAGACTAGACTTACGAAAATAGAGCCAAATCTAGCACAATAAACTAAGTTGGCAACCTTGTCGAAAAAATTAACTAGTGATGTGCTAATTTATTACTCGTAGTCTCGTACTCGTTACTTATATAGTTACTCGTACGACGTAATCCAAGTTTGAATGAAGTTTGATAGGTATAAATACTCGTTTATTTGTTTTTCGCCTATTTCGGAGCATGCTAAAGCCATACGGCCTCGTCTACTGTATTCACTTTACTGTCATAAATAAGTAAATCTCTAGTACAGTAGGTATATTATTGGTATCGTGCGTGTGTTATTGGTATATGGCCTTTGATATTATATAGTTGGGATCGGCCTTTAAACTCAAGCTAGTACCGAAGAAAGTTTGTCAAATACTGAAGGAGGCGAGGTAAACAACTATTGCAGACATTGACATAATTATTCTTACTAGTTCTACAAACGCAGTGTGCGTTTGTAGAACTAGTAATATTGAGCGCATACAACTGCAAACGATGAGCTCAAAATGTATACAAATAGACGACCGAGGGGAGGGGGAGGTAAGTGCTAAAGGGGAAACTGTAGGTGTAGGTGTAACGCTGCCATTTATTTATTTTTTCTGAGGTTATGGTGTCAGAATAATAAAAGTGGGTTGAAAATGGATACAAAGTATATCATACTAATATTATAGATGCGAAAGTGTGTTTTTTTGTTCCTCTTTTACGCTGCAACGGCACAACGGATCGTCGACCTGATTTTTTGCATGGGTATAGTTCAAGAGCCAGAGAGAGGCTACTTTTTATCATCATCATCACTCCTTTCGGCCCATCGGCCATCTGTTCTGCGTGATATGTGCCCTGCCCACTGTCATTTCAACTTAATAATCCGGTGGGCTATGTCGGTGACTTTCGTTCGTCTCATTTCGGATTCGATCTCGTAGAGAAACCCTGAGCATAGCCCTCTCCATAGCTCGTTGTGCGACTTTGAGCTTGCTTATGAGGCCCATAGTGAGATTTTCGAATGAAACTAATAAAGTATTGTATTATCAATACAATACTTTATTAGTAACTCCATAGTTACAAATCAAACTTCTCCAGTACACTCTTCGGTATCCGATATCGGTATGGTAACTATTGGTGAAAGCACAATATTTAGTTGGTATTTTTATCACTTCACTAGCTTTGTATAATGTGTGCGAAGTAAACACAGCGAGGCGACCAATGAGCGGTGCGCATTTTGTATTTGTGTTCTGTTTTGTCAATGAGTGCAGGTTATATTGAAGTGTGCACTTGTAGAGATGGATTCGATTACTTGAATGGGCGGGCTTTAGAAAACAAGTGTGTGCTATGCGTGTTTACTTCGTCTCCCGCAAAAAGTGCCAGACTTTTTTCCATAGCAGCTCGGGCTAATACCACATCCGTTCTATATATAATCAAAGTTCCACACTATCCTTCTTAAGAAGTTCCGTCAAAGGTCTGGAAACGTCAGCGTAATTGGGTATAAATCGCTGGAACCAGCTGGACGTCTGACAGAAGGTTTTCAAATGTTTCGTGTTCTTCGGCGGTGGCATATCAGCTATAGCTCTGATCTTACCGGGGTCTGCTCTTATTCCGCCTGTCACAATCACGTGACAAAGAAATTTAACCGATTTACAAGTGAAACAACTCTTCTCCCGGTTAACACGCAACTTGTACGTCTCGAGCCTGTCGAAAACTGCTTTCAGGTCTTCCAGGTGCCTAGGGTACGAATTTGACAGTATTACCAGGTCATCTAAGTATGCTAGCAAGCAAACGCCTGCCAATTCCTTGCCAGATTTGCAACGATCCATGATCCGCTGGATAGTGGTTCCAGAGTTTCGCAATCCCATTGGCATCCTGTTAAATCAGTAAACGCGCGTTTCCTCGAATTTGTATTTGCCTGGCGAAAAATGGACTCTCCCAAGTGTTTTGCAAATTCGGTTTGACACTGTTTTTATTGAGTTCCCCACATAAATGCACTATCGGAAAAGGTTTACAACGTTTGTGTTCACGATAGAAATGTAGCACTTTGAGTCATTATAGTGTATTTCACGTTTTTCACTTTCGATCGTGCCTGCGAGTTGGGCGCCACTATAAATGGAGATGTTTAGGAGATGGTAAATGAGGAATTGATTCGAAAGGGTAAACACTATATTAACTAAAGTTACAGGTGGGGACGTTAAACAGATCTTAAAACTAGTAATATCAAAAGGTTTGCGCGAGCGCCTTGCGGTCGGCGGAACGGCGGTTCGCGTACTACCGCCGGCGAGTCAATGTTAGGTGCCCGTGGGTTACTAGGCAACGTTTTTGCTTCGCTTAAGGACGCGCTCGAGCACCGGTTAAGTCCGCGTTACACTACGCTTATACTACTACTTCTACTATGAATACTACGCTTGAAACTACTACGAACATAACTAATAAACATTTTAGTAATCCTCTCGTTTTAAGAAAAAAAAATTACCTAATGGCTCGGTCAATATATCAGCTAAGTGATGGATTGATTAACTCTTTATTGTTCACACCGTAAAATTTGATACAAAGGACAAAAAACGCAGCTCTGCTGAATTGCTACAGCAATGAGGTAAAAAAGACAATATTTAAATTCTTACCTCCGTGCAATATTCCCACGCTTTGCTCTACTTCTGGGAAACTTTATGTACTTGGCCTGCATGCTTGGGTGATTTAGGGCATCTGTCACATACCTTAGGCATGCTCACACAGTAGGTTGTACCAGTCAAGGTGATAATATGCTCCATATTTTTTTTGGTAGCAGCCATTGGAATGCATCAAGTATCTGCCGAAAACATTACCACGTATATATAACTACTGAAAACAAATACGCACAATGAAAGTAGATACTAAGTGAAACTTCCAGGAACCTACCCGTATCTCCGGCTGCACAGCGTTCGTGTGCTGTCTTACGGGCAAAAGTGGGATTAAGTCTTCGCAAAGGAGCTCGAACTCTACTTTCCGAAGAAGGTGGTGCCCAACAAACTCGTTTTCCGATGTCATCAGAGGCTTGCCTCTCAAATCAACCGTCGATTGATTCTCGCACGTCTTCTCAGGCGACCCTCTTTAGCAGCAACCAACAGCATCGCTCTGGCCATGACGCGTAGTTTGAGTAATTAATTCGCTAAGCTTCTACTTTCGCCCGGCACAACAATCGAGTTTTTTTTAAAGAATAAAATAACCTCCAAATGGCTGATATCGGCTACCAATTTGCTGCCTCTTTCATTTGACATTAATTTCACGACTTGTTTGCAGCTGTCATCGGAGATAAGTAATACCAAATTTGTGTTAAAGTACTAGAATTGTTCAATCAACTTCAATCATTTGTGATCACAATTGCCATCCTCGTAAATGGCGGTTTCGTAATACCAAGTTTTTTTTTTTTTTTTTCTAAAAACCCTCTTTCAAATGTTATTGAGCCTCTCGCGATCCCGATCCATTTAAATAATTAGGCTTTGGTGTGCTTAGTTGGTTGGTACAGGTTGTTAGAAATAATATTCAATGTATACTCTACTGTTATTCTGTGAACGCATCTGTGCATGATATTATTATATGTAGCTTGTCTCAATTCTCACTTGTCAAAGTTATCACAAAATGGAGCGAATAAATCCAAGGTTTTCTAATACAAGAAAATTCTTTTATTTCCACGGAGTAACAAATATTTAACAGCAGAGCGTGGTTATTACGTTAGTAATTATACCTGGTAAAATACCGGAGTCAACGATGGATATCAACAACAGATTGGCGCTACTTACGTTGGACGAAAGAACCAAATTCTCCAACTGGAAATTCCGCATCAAGATTTTTCTAAAAGAACGAGGAATTAAAGGCGAATTAAGATGGTTTGAACAAATCAATTATAGTGCAGTGCTTGAGTGATCGCTATTTAGAAATTGTCAAGAAGTGCAAAACATCACGTGAAATGATTGAACAGTTAGAGAAAATGTTTGAACGAAAAAGCGTCTTTAAAAAGTTGTACTTGAAGAAGAAGTTACTTACATTGAAAAAGACACAAGAAATGCAGGATCATTTCCTGAAATTTGATAATTTAATAGCTGAACTTGAAGGTGCAGGTTGCAGTTTAGATGAAGGTGACAAAATATCCCACTTGTTGCTAACATTAGCCGATGAGTATGAGACGGTCATAACAACTCTAGAAACTATGGTAGACGAAAAAGGAATTAGAGTCAAGAAAATAAGAGCAGATAATGGCGGGGAACATACACCAAAAAAATTTAAACTTTTGTGAATTAAAGAGCATATCACTGGAATATAGTTTACCTTACAGTCCTCAAATGAATGGTAAATGCAAAAGAATGAACCGAACAATTTATAATAAATCCCGGACAATTTTGGATGAATCTAAACTACCCAGAAACTTGAGGGGAGAAGCGGTGTTAACAACAACATTTTTAATAAATGGATGTTGTTGGAGCACCAACGCTCGGTAGGTGCCGCAGGGGTGCCAGCGGGCGCGCGGGGCTCGACCGCGGCTTCATCGCTTATTCCTCCGCTACCTCCGCGCCAATCAGTCGCGCATTTACTTTATGTTTACATTTAAACCAATATATACCAGTCGATACAGTCCACTTGCCTTATTTATACCTAAACAATACTTAGGACTAAACATTGGTCCTTTGCCGTCTTTATTGGAAGAAATATTAGTGTGAAGAATAATGGGACGCGGCAAGACATTTTATTTGCGCCGGGCGGACTTTGGACCTTGCAAATAGAATGACAAAGTGAATCTACGTCGAGTCATCGCTCCATTAACGGATGGCCCACGGATTATATCGTTTGTTTGGACAAGGACAAGACTATTTGTGAGTTCGTTCCAATTATTACCCTTCGATTATCCTTCCCAAACAATCAAACCGGCTTAAGGTGTCTGCCCACTATCCCGTAGCATACCATGACCGTACTAGGACCGTTTCGGACAAAAAACTATTCTTTGTATTGAGAAGTATGAGACTATGCCCACTAGACCGTTCCTTCACCGGCCGGCACCGTAGCGTACCATGCACGGGCCGTCAACTATTTGTCGGAGGGAATATTTTGCCGGTGCGGATACGCTACGTGCATGGCATGCGACGTTGCCAGAACGCTGCGCGCAGGCGGCTAAACGGTGACTGAGCGGGGAGTATGACCGTTACAAACCCGTTTGAAATGCGTTGTAGCAGCGTTGCTCCGTTGCCAGTCCGTTCATTAGTTCAACGAGAGGCGTGAATGCGTATAGATGTGTAATAATGGAGGACAAAAAACTAATAGAATGTGTACGTAAATATGAGTTTATATATAATTTACAACATCCGAAGTATATGGATAGTGTAAAAAAAGAAATGGCTTGGAAGGATATTTCGGAACAACTAAAACAACCAGGTATGTCAATTATTAAATATTCAATTATCGTTTATTTAAGTAGGTAAGTAATTTAATTACAAAGTAGATATCCAATCTAATTGCCCTTGAGCCGTTTGGAAAAAATCGGCAAATTTATTGCGTACTTCAAAAGCAGTAGAAACTGCATTACCTCCTTGGTGTCTTAGGTTGTTAAACTGTACAGGAGTATTAGTTTCCGTAAAGGATACAGTTTCGCCGCGTCTTATGAAATTATGCAATATGCAAGTAGTTAGTACAATTTTTTCGGCATATTCTGGTTTTAAATGCATACGTCTATTATAAATACGAAATTTTTGACTTAAAATTCCAAAAGCATTTTCTACAACACGTCGTGCACGGCAAAGGCGATAATTAAAATGGCGTTTCTTGCTATCGTTTATGGACTGTTGTGAGGGATAAGGTCTTAGAAGATTGTTTTTTAAGGGGAAAGCTTCATCTCCTAATATTACACACGGTGCACTGACATTAGTCCCCGGCAAACATCTATTACTGGGGATATTTAATTTATTTTCGAATATAGCTCTGCCCATTTTTGATTTTGACAAAATACCCCCATCACTGTCTTTACCGAAAGCTCCAACGTTAACAGCTATGAAGTTATAATTAGCGTCAACTAAAGCCATAAGTACAAAAGAAAATGATTTTTAATAACCACTACCAAAGAACCACTATTTGGTGGTGCTGAAATAATAACATGCTTTCCATCTATAGAAGCTACACAATTAGGAAAATTCCATTTATTCCAAAATTCTTCTATATTTTTTTCCCATTGTTCGATGCCAGGCGTCGGCATACTTTCTCGCAGTACATTTTTTATTACAGCATCACAAACTTCTAGCACAGCACGTCTCACAGTACTGATTCCCAAACGATAACTAAAAGCAATGGTTGTAAATGAATCGCCTGTTGCTAAGTACCTGCAAACAAAATATCAATATTAATCGTGTAATTATTTTTACAGCTGCAGCTAGCAAACAAAGATGGCAAGGGCTAAGGGATGCATACAGACGAGCATTAAATAAGAAAAAAGGCAAAAGTAGACAAGCAGCGAAAATCATTAAAAAATGGAAGTATGAAGATGAAATGGCTTTTGTTGCTTCGTTCTTTGTCGAGAGAAAATCTTTAGAATCCGTTGAGCTGGCAAGTGACGATGAAGAGTCACAGCCGAATAGCGATACAGGAACTGAAATTCAGAACCATCACTTCAACAATGAGATCGATAATACTGTTGATGTTCCTGCTGCAGAAAATATTACAGCCACCGAAATTCAGAACGAAGATGACAATACTGCCAGCAACAAATCCTCACAACCACTACTCAGTCAAGCAAAAAGGGCCAAGAGAATGAATAGAGGTAAAATTCAACCACCACAAACAGCATCCGCTGTATTGATGTCGAAATTGTTAAAAGCGCAAAATAAATCTCCACGACAAGATGATGAATTAGGCCGTTTTTTTTTGCATATAAAGAAGTTTTCTCCTTACTTACAAGCCATCGCAAAAAACAAAATATTCAGTTTAGTTTCCGAAATGGAGTTACAGCAGCTCGCACCACCTAACTTTGCTACAGCTACACCACAGTATGCCTATGCTTCATCTCCAGCGTCGACTTCTTCGAGTGTACAAGCGAGTGCTACACCTATGCCTCCGTCTCCTGAGCTTTGGAACACTAACGAGTGGCATAATAATAATCAAGTATAAAGCTTTACCATGAATACTAGATCAAAAGTTGATTAAATATTAATAATAAACAAATTGTTTTTTACTTACCGTAAACACACAGCAAGTTTTTCTTTAGGTAGCAGGCATTCTCTAAAGTTTGTGTTTTGTGTAACAATGTCATTTTCATTTTTTTTCAGCAAATCGTTAAATTGGATTGTACACATTCGGAAGTACTGAAAAAACTTTTCTTCGTCATCAACTAAGTGCCCGAATAGTGTCCAATATACTCCTTCCGTTTTGCGTCTTTTTATAGAATTGTGAATCCAGTAGCGTCGAGTGTTTTTTGGGCATTCCTCTTCCTCTTCATCCAAAATGATAGCAATCATTGCTAGTTGTTTAATCGTTAGTTTTCTTATAGCCATAACTATTTCAATATTTCACCACACGCGTCTACGCAACACTGATTTTTTTTTTTTTTTTTTTTTTTTTATATTCGGGACATTTTTGCACACACGGCCTTCTGACCCCAAACTAAGCAAAGCTTGTGATATGGCTGCCAGAGACTGATATATATACATATATAGGTTTAAATACATACTTAAATAGATATTAACACCCAGATATAGAACAAACACAAATGTTCATCACACAAATGTTTGTCCTAGGTGGGAATCGAACCCACGCCCCCAAGCTCAGAAGGCAGGTTCACTACCAACTCGACCAACGGGCTATCAAAAATTTGTACGAGAATGAACCGATGCTTTACGAGTGTATTGAAAGTATTCCTGCCGTGTTACATACGGGCATCATACAGATTACATACGGGTTGTAAACGGGTTCAGAACGCTGTCGGCCCGCTTCAGTGGACAAAATAGAGCGTATAGGACTGTTTTCCGTGCCGGAAACGTTCCTAGTATGCTCATGGTATGCTACGGGATAGTGGGCAGACACCTTAATTGTCAAGTTCGTCATGATGAATCACGCGGACCATACGCGGGTACTTTTGTTACCGCTCGTGGTCAACGCCATTTTGCGCGCGGTAACAAAAGTACCCTTTTATGATTGAGCAGCTGGACTTTTTTGTAATAAGGCGGTTTGAGTAGAACGATTCGTAGTACGCCTTAAAAAGAGTGATTTTTCACTTCTCACGAGCAGCGAGCAAACCTACGTGCAATCATACTAACTAAAGCTAGCACTTCACCCTTTTTGAGATATATTCTAATCCCATGTTCCGTACACGCCTCTTTCAGTGTGGAGGTTAAAGGGGGAGGCCTATGTTCAGCAGTGGACGTCTTCTGGCTGATGATGATGATGATGTTCCGTACACGCCTCACAAATTGCAACCAGCCTAAGAATCACCAGCACCATGTTGTCTGCATAGAAATAATGACTGCAACAAAGTGTCGATAATCCGTAACCCAATTACATTAAGTTTATGACATTATTATTTTCAGTGCTGGCGGGACCAAAAGCGGCGTGCACGGACTGAAGGCGGGGCTCTCAAAATTCCAGATACTCGGGCCATGAAGCGGGGTAGAATGTTGGTGGATGAAGTGAGACAAACAGTAAGCAGCATACTGGGGAAAACAATAAAAAAATGTGGCCTAATGCTCTGTAAAAACTATCCCATTATAGCAGAATCGCCTGATGGGATCTGTAGTGACTACATAATAGAAATTAAGTGCCCAACAAGTGTAAAAAATAAAAATTATGTGAATAATGGGAAACCTGCGAAGAAATACTATGCGCAGATGCTGCTAAAAATGTTTTTGACTGGCCAGCAAAATGGCTACTTCTGTGTAGCTGATTGCAACTACACTGAAAATAAAAATGTAGTTGTAATAGAAGTTCATTTTGATTAACAATATGTATTTGATATTATCAGAGTGATAATTTCTTCATGGAAAGAATATGTGTACCATATACTATATCAAAGTGTAATATAACTATAGGGTTTTTTAAATAAAACACATTAATTCACACACTCTGTAGTATTATTTAATCAATGAATCTTGCAAATTAATTAAACCGCAGGCAACGGTAATAACATCGTCAAGTACTTTGACAAGATTGTGATTTAAGCATGCATGTGGCTTTAACATGTTAAATTCTCTCAACCGCCGAATCACTCGTTTGGGAGATGCGTGTGAGAAAATGATAGATGGCTGAATCTTAAGAGCGTATTTATTGGCCGGATAAAGGGCTTCACACACAGCAGCTATAATGTAAAGATGTAAATTATAGCACGATACATCTCATTACATCTTTCCATAGAAATCGTCAGGAGACCACACACGACAGCTATAATGTATTGTATATTTTTACATCTTCGAATCTTAAAATACAGAGCGATACGAAAATATACATTTATATTTCGATACATCTTAATACATCTGAATACATCTCAAAACATTTCCGTATATCTCTCTTTGAAAAGGATGTTCAAAAAGTTTCTGTGATAGACAGAGACACACACAGTACAGTCTGTTTCAGTCACTCAGTCAATCAGTCTGTTGACAGTTGCCTGTTCCCATCCAGAGCCTTCGAAGAGCGGACGTGTCGTAAAATCATGGAACATTTAAAAGAAAGCGTGCGTAAGTATCCATGCTTATGGAAAGTGGATTCACGTGATTACAAAGACAATGAGTTAAAAGAAGCTGCGTGGCGAGAAGTAATAAAGGATTGTGATTTGCCAAACAGTAAGTACCTACCAATTTTATTTCAAACGATTCACATTGTCTGTAAATATATACACTTTATCATTTAAAAACTATGAAACTATAAACCTTCACATATTACTAACACTAATTAGTTACTTTGTTGATACTAACAATATGGCCTGATGTCTGAATTAAGGAATTTGATTTTTTATAATTACGAGAGCAACTTGAAAATGTGACTTTTTGTTTGTTGAGATTATTTAACGGATTTGGTACCAAATGAAAAGTCTAGGTCTAAAACTATTTTATCCGTTTGAATCATGTTAATCGGTTTACGCGCTTAGGAGATTTGAAGAAATTAAGAATAGTTTTAGTAGTAGTAGTAGGTAGGAGCGCAGCGGCGCGCGAGCCATAAGTATCGCGTCACTCTGCGCCAGACAGCGACTCTTTGACAGCATATCTTTAGGATATACGCGCATTAAATTCGGCAACAGCGGAAAGGCTTCGTCGCCAATAAAAACGTAAGGCATATTTAGTCCGCCAGAAGTCAAGGGCTCCTCTTCAGGCAATCGTAATTGACCATTATGTAATCTTTTTCCAAATTCGCTTTGCGAAAAAATTCCACCGTCGCTGAATCGTCCCTTGGATCCCACATCTATAATTGTAAATTTTCGCCTTGCGTCGGTTACTGCGAGCAGCACTATTGAAAAAGGTTTTTTGGAATTAAAATAATCAGATCCAGAATTAGGTGGGGCCTTCACAGTCACATGCTTCCCATCGATCGCGCCGCAACAATGATCGAATTGACACATTTCTTTAAAGTCGGTTGCGATATCTTTCCATGTTTCTTGCGTTGGCTCTGATAAAACTTTGGGCTGAAGGTACTTCCATAAAGCATTGCATACTTCTGTTATAATATTAGCCACAGTAGATTCTCCAATTCTATAACCGCTGAAAGCACTTTGGGTACGATCGTACCCAAATATAAAAACGCCGTAGATGCACCCTTGGGTACAAATGTCCCCAAAAGTCGCCACGCATTTTGCGGTCTATTATTTCGTCTTTTCTCTTCTTACTAGAGCAAATCCTCGTAAGGAACGTATTTCATCCCTTTCTAGCTGAATTTACCAATGTTTTTACGACTCTGGCAGCCCAAAATCAGTAATCTATGGTTACAAAAAAAAAAAATACTTCGTTCATTTTTGTTCGGAGCAGGTGCGTGTGTCCCTGTGAAAAAAATTTAAAAAGTGGGTTTTTTCGTGGAAACCGTAAGTGTTATTTTATTCTAGATTAGTTCAATATCTAGGTGCTCTGTCATTAATTTCGTCGTGAAACCTTGTAAATCAAACAAAATTTGGGTTATTGTCAGGCCGACTCCAAAATGCAAACATTGCGTCATCCATTTTCAAGTTTTTTGCTTTAATTTTAGCATTCAACGTTATAATCTGCCTTAATATTGCAATAACCATCACATCAGATCAGTATTACGACGATTAATTGTAGAAATATATCAATATTGTGCTAAGATTGCTAATTTATTTAGCCGGCCGACTCGGCTGACGTAATCGCCGCCATTTGCAACAACTGCCCGTGACCCTGAAACGCGTTGTAAGGTTTGCTCCACACAGTTTTTAAAACTGGCCGGATAAGAGGCCAGTCCAAATGCGATTTGTTATTAAAATTTTATGTCTTTGTTTCTATTGTACCTTTTGTTTATTATCTTATCTTTTTTTAATTTTGTTGTTCGAGTGGTGTTAGCCGGATAAAAAATTTGCCGGATTTTTGTTGTTTGATCTTTGTTTTTGGGTTCCGTACCCAAACGTTTTATAATAAATCCCGGCCAAGTACGAGTCAGTGTTAAGCAACGTTGCAAGCACTCGACTGATAGCGTGGATGGCGACAGCCTGGGCGTGATTTTGTTTTATTGCACTACTCTTTTGCATTTTAGTAGTTAACAATTTATGTGGTGATTCGGAACCCTCAGTGCGCGAGGCCGGTTCGTACTTGGCTGGTTTATTTATTATTTTGCCAGATATGATTCGTGCTTAAGCTCTTTTTTGCATTATAAAAGTTGCCGGATAAAGTTTGTGTTTTTGTTTTCATAGAACAATGGAATACGAAACCGGCCGTGGTCGTGCTCGTGGTCGTGGTCGTAGCCGTGGCCGTGCTCGTCGTGGGGAGAGCACAACACGGCCACGTAGCGGGCGCGCCCTCTAGTTCTCGTAATTATTAATACTTTTATTATTTTTTATGTTCAACAGATGATCCAATCAGTCTTCGTATGTGTGACTATGAGTGGCATTTACGGCTACCGTGAAATTGATGACACTTAGGTCCCGGCTGTTTATCCTATTACAGTAACCATTCAGCCATGTTGAGGCGTCCGCCTAGAAATTCTGGCAGGCCACTTAGCCTATACTAGCTTACTTACATTGTTATTTTCTTTATTTCATTTGTTTACTATTTAATACTGATTTTCTTTTTTTTAGGATTCCGCAAGATGATGTGCCGCCGGAACCGCTGGCGTTACCGGGACCATCGCAACCGTGCGTGAAAATTTAATGCCACTTAGCCTATACTAGCTTACTTACATTGTTATTTTCTTTATTTCATTTGTTTACTATTTAATACTGTTTTTTTTTTAGGATTCCTCAAGTAAATGTGCCGCCAGAACCGCTGGCGTTACAAGGACCATCGCAACGGTGCGTGAAAATTTAATTTTAGATTTAAATTGATTTAGTTTGATTCAAATTTGATTTTTGATTTTAGAAAAACTCTGGGTGCGAGGGTTAAGGAGCAGAAGGTCAAGGTGGCGACGGACCGCAAAAATTTATTGCGCCTGCCGGCGGAGGCTAGGGAGCGGCTGCTTGCTTGTCGAGAGCTGAAGTCGACCAGCAGCTATATCATGCCTAACGCGCCACCAGGGAAGCGAAAGAGGTTCGAACTCTTTTAATGCACTCTGTATTTGTTTTTTATTATGACGTGTCTATTTTTTTTTTTTTTTCTAGGAATGGGTCGCCAGCGCGGATGGCTTGCCCGCTGCTGCCCAACGTGCCTGGAGTTCCGCCACCGCCGATACCGCAGCCGTGGAAGCAGCAGGGCAGCAGCAACCCGCCGGTGGCACGCCAGAACCCCCCAGCTGGTCCCACTAGATGCCTCTCTCCATCCAGTGATGATCCAGATTGTTAGAAAAGTTTGTTCAATACATCTCTTATGTACTCTAATCTCTCTGTACTAATGTGTTGTTTTATTTTAGATCTGGATGACCAGCTGGGGTGGCTCCTCCCTTCCTCCTCCTCTGCTGCCTCCGCCGATGCAGCCGTCGCCACCACCTCTTCTGCTGCCACCGCCGATGCCGCCGTCGCCTCCACCTCTGCTGCCACCGACCTGCCACCACTACTGCCCCTGCCCGCCCATCTCCACACTCCCACCAGAAAGTATGTTTTAGTTAAAGAATTATATTTTTCATTTAAATCGTGAAACCTGTTATTGAATGTAGTAATTTATAGCCTTATTTTCCACAGGTATCGAAAACTGCCTACAACATTTTCTCCCTCGTCTGGGATCCAGCGAGTGGAGAAAATGGACAATATGACGGAAGTGCTCGATGTGGAGATAGAGTATCTTGGTTTCACACCCAGTAAGTATATTATAATTTAATCTGATGTATATTATAATCTATTCTTAGCCTATTCCTGAAATTCCTTTTTCAGCATCGGCAAGTCCAGCTACCACGGGATCAGGCAAAATCTTCGATGACCATCAAAATAGGACATCGAACTGGGAACAAAACATCGATTTCCTAAATCCTGGTAGTGATATTGAAGACATCGACGAGGATGTCCTCGATATCACTACCAGGTGAGTCAATGTTTCGTCCTCAGACGATGTCCTACCGGGAGATGTGGCGAATTTGTTGGCCGATAGTGACAGACGCGACGATGCCGCTCTGAGGGCTTTGAGCGATAACTTGGACGAGGATATCCTCTACTTTGACTGGTCCGGCGACCCGAACGTTTTCACAGGGCAGCGTGAAACGTTCACGGGTCCGTCTGGGCCAACGTTCGACAAGGAGGAGATGTCTGCCTTACAAGTATTTAGTAGGATATGGGACGAGGAAATTATAAATTTGATAGTGCGGGAAACGAACACGTACGCATATCAGACAAAATCTGCCCACCCGGAGATAAAAATGCTGCATTCATGGGTTGACGTGACAGCCAACGATATATGGCTATTCTTTGCAGTGATCATGCTCACTGCAAAACAACAAGTGGACCATCGCAACGGTGCGTGAAAATTTAATTTTAGATTTAAATTGATTTAGTTTGATTCAAATTTGATTTTTGATTTTAGAAAAACTCTGGGTGCGAGGGTTAAGGAGCAGAAGGTCAAGGTGGCGACGGACCGCAAAAATTTATTGCGCCTGCCGGCGGAGGCTAGGGAGCGGCTGCTTGCTTGTCGAGAGCTGAAGTCGACCAGCAGCTATATCATGCCTAACGCGCCACCAGGGAAGCAAAAGAGGTTCGAACTCTTTTAATGCACTCTGTATTTGTTTTTTATTATGACGTGTCTATTTTTTTTTTTTTCTAGGAATGGGTCGCCAGCGCGGATGGCTTGCCCGCTGCTGCCCAACGTGCCTGGAGTTCCGCCACCGCCGATACCGCAGCCGTGGAAGCAGCAGGGCAGCAGCAACCCGCCGGTGGCACGCCAGAACCCCCCAGCTGGTCCCACTAGATGCCTCTCTCCATCCAGTGATGATCCAGATTGTTAGAAAAGTTTGTTCAATACATCTCTTATGTACTCTGATCTCTCTGTACTAATGTGTTGTTTTATTTTAGATCTGGATGACCAGCTGGGGTGGCTCCTCCCTTCCTCCTCCTCTGCTGCCTCCGCCGATGCAGCCGTCGCCACCACCTCTTCTGCTGCCACCGCCGATGCCGCCGTCGCCTCCACCTCTGCTGCCACCGACCTGCCACCACTACTGCCCCTGCCCGCCCATCTCCACACTCCCACCAGAAAGTATGTTTTAGTTAAAGAATTATATTTTTCATTTAAATCGTGAAACCTGTTATTGAATGTAGTAATTTATAGCCTTATTTTCCACAAGTCTCGAAAACTGCCTACAACATTTTCTCCCTCGTCTGGGATCCAGCGAGTGGAGAAAATGGACAATATGACGGAAGTGCTCGATGTGGAGATAGAGTATCTTGGTTTCACACACAGTAAGTATATTATAATCTATTCTTAGCCTATTCCTGAATATTTTTGTCATTTTCAGCATCAGCAAGTCCAGCTGTCACGGGACCAGGCAACCTCTTCGATGACCATCAAAATAGGACATCGAACTGGGAACAAAACATCGATTTCCTAAATCCTGGTAGTGATATTGAAGACATCGACGAGGATGTCCTCGATATCACTACCAGGCGAGTCAATGTTTCGTCCTCAGACGATGTCCTACCGGGAGATGTGGCGAATTTGTTGGCCGATAGTGACAGACGCGACGATGCCGCTCTGAGGGCTTTGAGCGATAACTTGGACGAGGATATCCTCTACTTTAACTGGTCCGGCGACCCGAACGTTTTCACAGGGCAGCGTGAAACGTTCACGGGTCCGTCTGGGCCAACGTTCGACAAGGAGGAGATGTCTGCCTTACAAGTATTTAGTAGGATATGGGACGAGGAAATTATAAATTTGATAGTGCGGGAAACGAACACGTACGCATATCAGACAAAATCTGCCCACCCGGAGATAAAAATGCTGCATTCATGGGTTGACGTGACAGCCAACGATATATGGCTATTCTTTGCAGTGATCATGCTCACTGCAAAACAACAAGTGGACCATCGCAACGGTGCGTGAAAATTTAATTTTAGATTTAAATTGATTTAGTTTGATTCAAATTTGATTTTTGATTTTAGAAAAACTCTGGGTGCGAGGGTTAAGGAGCAGAAGGTCAAGGTGGCGACGGACCGCAAAAATTTATTGCGCCTGCCGGCGGAGGCTAGGGAGCGGCTGCTTGCTTGTCGAGAGCTGAAGTCGACCAGCAGCTATATCATGCCTAACGCGCCACCAGGGAAGCAAAAGAGGTTCGAACTCTTTTAATGCACTCTGTATTTGTTTTTTATTATGACGTGTCTATTTTTTTTTTTTTCTAGGAATGGGTCGCCAGCGCGGATGGCTTGCCCGCTGCTGCCCAACGTGCCTGGAGTTCCGCCACCGCCGATACCGCAGCCGTGGAAGCAGCAGGGCAGCAGCAACCCGCCGGTGGCACGCCAGAACCCCCCAGCTGGTCCCACTAGATGCCTCTCTCCATCCAGTGATGATCCAGATTGTTAGAAAAGTTTGTTCAATACATCTCTTATGTACTCTGATCTCTCTGTACTAATGTGTTGTTTTATTTTAGATCTGGATGACCAGCTGGGGTGGCTCCTCCCTTCCTCCTCCTCTGCTGCCTCCGCCGATGCAGCCGTCGCCACCACCTCTTCTGCTGCCACCGCCGATGCCGCCGTCGCCTCCACCTCTGCTGCCACCGACCTGCCACCACTACTGCCCCTGCCCGCCCATCTCCACACTCCCACCAGAAAGTATGTTTTAGTTAAAGAATTATATTTTTCATTTAAATCGTGAAACCTGTTATTGAATGTAGTAATTTATAGCCTTATTTTCCACAAGTCTCGAAAACTGCCTACAACATTTTCTCCCTCGTCTGGGATCCAGCGAGTGGAGAAAATGGACAATATGACGGAAGTGCTCGATGTGGAGATAGAGTATCTTGGTTTCACACCCAGTAAGTATATTATAATTTAATCTGATGTATATTATAATCTATTCTTAGCCTATTCCTGAATATTTTTGTCATTTTCAGCATCAGCAAGTCCAGCTGTCACGGGACCAGGCAACCTCTTCGATGACCATCAAAATAGGACATCGAACTGGGAACAAAACATCGATTTCCTAAATCCTGGTAGTGATATTGAAGACATCGACGAGGATGTCCTCGATATCACTACCAGGCGAGTCAATGTTTCGTCCTCAGACGATGTCCTACCGGGAGATGTGGCGAATTTGTTGGCCGATAGTGACAGACGCGACGATGCCGCTCTGAGGGCTTTGAGCGATAACTTGGACGAGGATATCCTCTACTTTGACTGGTCCGGCGACCCGAACGTTTTCACAGGGCAGCGTGAAACGTTCACGGGTCCGTCTGGGCCAACGTTCGACAAGGAGGAGATGTCTGCCTTACAAGTATTTAGTAGGATATGGGACGAGGAAATTATAAATTTGATAGTGCGGGAAACGAACACGTACGCATATCAGACAAAATCTGCCCACCCGGAGATAAAAATGCTGCATTCATGGGTTGACGTGACAGCCAACGATATATGGCTATTCTTTGCAGTGATCATGCTCACTGCAAAACAACAAGTGGACCATCGCAACGGTGCGTAAAAATTTAATTTTAGATTTAAATTGATTTAGTTTGATTCAAATTTGATTTTTGATTTTAGAAAAACTCTGGGTGCGAGGGTTAAGGAGCAGAAGGTCAAGGTGGCGACGGACCGCAAAAATTTATTGCGCCTGCCGGCGGAGGCTAGGGAGCGGCTTCTTGCTTGTCGAGAGCTGAAGTCGACCAGCAGCTATATCATGCCTAACGCGCCACCAGGGAAGCGAAAGAGGTTCGAACTCTTTTAATGCACTCTGTATTTGTTTTTTATTATGACGTGTCTATTTTTTTTTTTTTCTAGGAATGGGTCGCCAGCGCGGATGGCTTGCCCGCTGCTGCCCAACGTGCCTGGAGTTCCGCCACCGCCGATACCGCAGCCGTGGAAGCAGCAGGGCAGCAGCAACCCGCCGGTGGCACGCCAGAACCCCCCAGCTGGTCCCACTAGATGCCTCTCTCCATCCAGTGATGATCCAGATTGTTAGAAAAGTTTGTTCAATACATCTCTTATGTACTCTGATCTCTCTGTACTAATGTGTTGTTTTATTTTAGATCTGGATGACCAGCTGGGGTGGCTCCTCCCTTCCTCCTCCTCTGCTGCCTCCGCCGATGCAGCCGTCGCCACCACCTCTTCTGCTGCCACCGCCGATGCCGCCGTCGCCTCCACCTCTGCTGCCACCGACCTGCCACCACTACTGCCCCTGCCCGCCCATCTCCACACTCCCACCAGAAAGTATGTTTTAGTTAAAGAATTATATTTTTCATTTAAATCGTGAAACCTGTTATTGAATGTAGTAATTTATAGCCTTATTTTCCACAAGTCTCGAAAACTGCCTACAACATTTTCTCCCTCGTCTGGGATCCAGCGAGTGGAGAAAATGGACAATATGACGGAAGTGCTCGATGTGGAGATAGAGTATCTTGGTTTCACACCCAGTAAGTATATTATAATTTAATCTGATGTATATTATAATCTATTCTTAGCCTATTCCTGAATATTTTTGTCATTTTCAGCATCAGCAAGTCCAGCTGTCACGGGACCAGGCAACCTCTTCGATGACCATCAAAATAGGACATCGAACTGGGAACAAAACATCGATTTCCTAAATCCTGGTAGTGATATTGAAGACATCGACGAGGATGTCCTCGATATCACTACCAGGCGAGTCAATGTTTCGTCCTCAGACGATGTCCTACCGGGAGATGTGATGGACCTGTTGGCGGATAGTGACAGACGCGACGATGCCGCTCTGAGGGCTATGAGCGATAACTTGGACGAGGATATCCTCTACTTTGACTGGTCCGGCGACCCGAACGTTTTCACAGGGCAGCGTGAAACGTTCACGGGTCCGTCTGGGCCAACGTTCGACAAGGAGGAGATGTCTGCCTTACAGGTATTTAGTAGGATATGGGACGAGGAAATTATAAATTTGATAGTGCGGGAAACGAACACGTACGCATATCAGACAAAATCTGCCCACCCGGAGATAAAAATGCTGCATTCATGGGTTGACGTGACAGCCAACGATATCTGGCTATTCTTTGCAGTGATCATGCTGCAAAGCATATGCCCGATACCAGTTGAAAGGGATTACTGGTATCCTTGCCTACCATACCTCAAAATTGGGGAGTTCGGCAAAATAATGTCATACAAAAGATTCAATCAGATTAAAAAATGCCTACATTTTGTAGACAACACAACGCTGTCGGTCGGGTCGGGTGAAAGTGTCAAACTGAAAAAAGTTGCGCCTATCATTCGCCATTTAAACCACAAATTTAGTACATTATACCTACCCGAGCAAAATCTTGCAATCGACGAGTCCCTTTTACTTTGGAAGGGTCGCCTGTCTTTCGCGCAGTTGATCGCGACGAAAGCTGCTCGGGTAGGTATAGATAAAGACTTACGAGCTGTGCGAATCTCGCACAGGGTATTTATGGAAAATGATGGTGTATACCGGGAAAGGTGATAAGCAACAGGAAGAGCAGCAGAGGGAAAATGAACCGGAGGGTGCTACATCCAAAATTGTGTATGACTTGGTCCATCCTTTGCTCAATAAAGGTCATACGTTGGTGATGGACAACTTTTACAATCATTAATTTTCATTTCATTTTCATTCAATATCGTGGATAATGTGGCTTTATTTCATTATAATCTCCGTCACCGCTATACCACAGGAAACGCTGAGATTTGTCGGGTTACGCATACTTACAAAATTTCATCAAGATCGGTATTTCGCCTTAGATATTTTTTCCTTCCCGGTACAAATTTCATCAAGATCGGTTTTTCGCCTTAGATATTTTTTCCTTCCCGATACAAAATTTCATCTAAATCTGTTCAGCCGTTCGCATTTTTTAGGGTCGTCGTCCTCGGGGTTGTCGTCTGGTATCAGCAAGTATACCAGTACTCTTTCTGTCACGCCTGTCTATGCTGTAGCAATCTCCATACCAAATTTCATCTAAATCCGTTCAGCCGTAAAATAAGTAGTGTGTTATCTCCTCGTCCATTCTAAATTTCATCAAAATCCGTTCAGCTGAAGAATCCGGAAGTAGATATGGTTTTCAAAAATCGATTAATGTATTAGCCGGATTTTGGCCGGAAAAGTTGTGTGTGTACCCGGCATTAGCCGGTATGCTTTCAGAACATTTCATACCTAGCAAGTTTGTAATATTCCTAACTTTTTTCGATTAGGTTCTAAAAATAAGTGTAATATGTCAATAGAATGGTATAAATGTGTAGAAACGGGTAGTAAAAACTATTTACTTGAAATAAACTCTGTTGAACCAAAAAACTTAAGTAAAGTAGAAAGAAATGTTTAGGTACGGTAGTAACTACCTGGTTTTACCTATATTTTTCAGCGGTAGTACATAGAATCCCGCCAGGAAAATTATTTTAGCTTGGCTATGAAATAAGCTATCCGACTATACTTATATTATTAATGTATCTGTAAGAATAATGTAAAAAATAATTCTAAACTGGCAGCGTAAAATAACGCGCTGCCAAAAATTTCTATGTTGTAAATAAACCATTGAATTAAATATTTTTTGTTCTGGAGTTGGTGTTTTTATTTTTATTTCGTAATTATATGTTCACTTACAATCTATAAAAAATATAAAATATACATGTCATCGCTATAATTTTTAAATTAAAAATCCCAGAATAACAAGTCTTCTCGTTTTGCAAACGTTTCGTATTCCAAGCGGCTCCTTTCCAAGAAAGAGACCGTTAATCTGAACAATTTCTGTACCTGCCGGTCCCTTTATTCAAGTGTTTACAAAAAGTTTACATTGGGTTAGCGTCTCTCAATAAACGCCATTCATCATGGTTTTTATGGCCGTATAAGGTAATAATGGCGTAAGTATTTTATGCGATTTATTCATATTATGTAGATGGAACACGATGTTATGCTGTCATATCACTTTAAAAAAAGTCCATTTGTCGCGTCGAATGAGCGACAAATGGAAAATGAGGGAAAATTACAAAGTGTGGGATTGTGGTGAAACGTTGCCTGGATATGAATCAGTCCAGAATCATCGGACCTCTGGAGTACAAGGGTCCTCTTGATGGAATTGAATTATTGAAGTTAACCTATCCTGTGCTAAGGGGATGCGGAAAATAAAGTAATGCAAATATTTTAGGTTACAATGCATTTACTTGCTAAAATACTATAATACAAATGGCGATTGGTTAAGGGAAAGCTGGCGCACTTCTGCGCGTCGGCATCAAAAATTGGGAAAAAAACTACAACGTGGAAAATAAGTGAAAATGAAAATAGGTTATCTGTATGAATTCCTGCTCGTGCGAGGTGGCTTCCACAAGATCATCTCAAGCTGAATCTGGAACACTCGATGTAGCTCTGGAGTATAAGTTCCCGATGCGTGATCAAGTCTTCATCTCAAAAATTATTTAATTTAGTCCGAAGGCGTGGCCGCCGCGAACGTGGTCTTCAAAAAACGTTTTCAATATTGTGCCCATCTTGGTTTCGATCTGAAAATTTGATTCCTTCGTTCCCGTAGGGAAACTGCGGTAATCTTCTTCAAGTTATCATGTTAAAAACCGAAGAAAAAAAAAATTTGATTCCACACGATCCAGCTGCTCTGCTGGTCGTCGTGAGAATGCCGGCCATCAAAATGGCTTCCTGCATCTCCTTTCTCTTTCTTGCTTACAGAAAAATGGCTTGAGTGCGAGCGAGTCAGCGCACAAGATGTCACCATGATAATGCAGCGTTCAACAGATAATAAATACAATATTGTTTTTAGCTATCCAATTAATTGTAAATTTAAATATTGATTTTAATATTAGTTCACAATTCCAAAATAAATGCCTAAATGTAAATCTATGTACATTGTTTTGTTTATATAAGTGAAAATAGTAACATTCCATTTTAAAATAGTTCCTAGCGTTTCTGTAAGAGCAAAGTCACAAGATATCCAAGCGCCAATTTGCCGCCAGGAGTAAAATATATTATGTTATATGACAATGCCATTAATGACTACTTGTTAATTTTAAATTTTTGGACATATACGGGGTAAAAGATAGATGGGAAATATATGGCAAGATAGATTCATATTTTTTAATTCGAGTTTTTGGCAAATTAACTATTGCTCGTTAATCCTATTTTATCATTATTTATTTAATTTTTAAATAACTTGAAAAATAGTGGATGGATTTTTTTTAAATATTTTTTATGGGGTTTTCATTGGATAATCTCCAAATGGTTTTCCTATTTTTGACTCATTTCAAAAATGAAATGTTGTCCATTGTAAGACTCAAGAAAGCAAAAGACTATTAGGGCCGAAACACATAAGCGCGTTGCGGCGCCGCGCCGCTGAAATCGGCAGTGCGCTATAGCGGTGCGGCGCCGCAACGCACGACGTGAATTCCAGCGTTATGACGTCATACTTGTTGACAAGGATGCAGTTGTTTCTAACACTCTTGCAAACAACACGTGTCAACCGAGAAGCAGTTTTAAAATTAAAATGTCTGACGTTGACGTCGATCTGTTTATATCTTCGGTTCAGGAACACCGTTGTTTGTGGGATACTAGTGACGAAACCTATAAAGACAAATTTATAAAACAAGAAGCATGGAAAAGCATTTGTGAGATCGTTTATGTTGATTACAAGGAAAAAAACTCAACCGAAAAATCAAAACTGGGTAAGTAGTAACATATAGTCTTAGGTTTACGCGATCACTATTCACAATAAAACTACAATTTTTACTGTAGTAAAAACGTAAAAATCTGATCCGCGGTTTAAATTGTAGTTTAATGTAAGTAGCATGTATCTTTTTTTTTTAATCATATGAAATACACCATTTATTTTAATGCCCTATGCAAAAGATTTTCTCTAAGTTAAAATTATATTTTTTTCTCGCGCTCTTATTCAAAAAGGTAAACAAATACTATAAATAAAACCAAATTGCCATTTAAATTGTTTATTCGCAGTTCACAACATGTTAAATAGTTTGAATCAAATGTATTAAGGTATTATTTGTATTTTGAACTGAGTAGGTATACGAACATTCATATTTTGTTTAATTGCCAACTTAGGGCGCCAACATCACTGGAAAAGTAATTACAAAAATCATTCCGTATTAGATGTGGGCTTAAATTATTTTCATTTGCTGTGGGCAAATGCAACATTTGCAGATCAGAATCATCAAAGATAATGTCATCGGTCGCTTGTACTCCATCTCGATTCAAAACAAAGTTGTGCATTACACAACATGCCTTGATAATGTCTGTCGCAAATTCGTATTGCACATTCATAGATCGATGAAATATGCGCCATTTATTGGCTAGGATGCCAAAAGCGCACTCGACATATCTTCGGGCACGACTCAGTCGATAATTGTAAACTCTTTGTTGTACCGACAAATGTTTTCCTGAGTAAGGGCGCATGACGTTATTCGAAATTGAGAATGCTTCATCTCCTACAAAAACAAATGGAGTTTCATTTTGAGAACCTGGTAAAGGCTTTGGTACAGGAATAGGTAATTTGCGTGTCATAATCAAATCATAAAGTTTAGAGTTCTGGAAAACGGTGGAGTCACTTTCCTTGCCATACGCTCCTATATCGACAAAAATGAATCTATATCTAGAATCTACAAGAGCTAATAAAACTATTGAATTATAGCCCTTATAATTGTAAAACAGTGATCCACTGTGCGCAGGACATGTAATACGGACATGTTTACCATCAAGAGCTCCTATGCAGTTAGGAAAATTTGCTTTCTTGTCAAACTCAATAGCGACATCTTCTAGAACCTGTTTTGTTATAGGAGGTATATTTTGACTTGATAGATGTTTCCATATGGCGCGACAAACTGTCCTTACAATTTTTGCTATTGTACTTGCTCCTCGGAAGTAATTCGTATGCATGGTTTTAAAGTCACTGCCGGTTGCTAGAAATCTAAAATGAAATAATAATTAGTAGGCAAATAATAAAATAATACAAATGTAGGTATAATCAAACTCAAACCGCGCAGGTAATAGTGTTGCTAAAGGAATAGATTTTCAAAGATAGACAGGTAGTTTTTCAAAGAAGTACTCAATAAATATTTTACATTATGGTTGTTCTAGGCAAAGTCAATCAGTTTTTAACTTGCCTAAGTCAAGAAAAAGCAGAAAATTATTCTTTTTCGGCGGCCAGCCATTTATATGAAATTGGATGGACCGAAAGTACTTATGAAAGTTATATCAAATTTTATATGTAGTATAAATGGAATCTAAGGAATTTTAGTCTTTATTACTATTTTTCACTTGTGAAGTTTTTTGTTGCAGGTAATGATTTAGTCAAGAAGTGGAAGGCCATAAAAGATAATTTTGCTAAATATCAAAAAAAACTAAAAGATGCCAATCGATCAGGAGCTGGAGCTGCAAAAATTAAAGAATATCACTTGAATAAACAATTACAGTTTTTGAAAAAGGTTTCACAAAATGCAACTGATTCCAGTTTATGCGTAGCGGAAGGAGATATTGAGAATGAAATAACGGCATTGCCTCGTTATAAAAGTCAACCACGAAAACGAAAGGCAGATGATAAGGATGATATTGAAGAAGATTTATTGGCAATATTAAAAACACCGGAGAATAGACATTTGCATTTTTTCAAGGGGATTTTACCATCTCTACAATCGTTAAATGAGAATCAAACATTGATATTTCAAAGTCGGGTGCTTCAAATATTAACCGACATTCTTCAACCTTCAATTCATCAAAATACACATCACGGCTATAATCAAGAATATCAGCATCAGGGTTACAATCAAGGATATTCAACTATGAGATACGATAATACGGTTCAGAGTGGCTACCACACTTCTACTCCTGGAAGTTCGATTACTGAACAGAGGACTACCTCATCATCAAACCAACAACGTCCAATAAATTCACCATTTTTACTGGACGAAACGTCAGCTACTTCCTATGTTTCACAAGATGAGGAGTTTGATTTTTCTTAAATTGATCATTACATTTTTTAAGGCCTATTAAAGTATTCTTAAAGTAAGAAAATTGTATAATGCAAAAAGCTTAATTTGATTCTGTCTTGTTTCATTTGAACCTGGCTTTGTACCACTAGGTACCCCCAAACCATGAACACTAGTGATGCAAAATTTTTATCGACACCCCGCTAGTACCACAGGTGTATAAAGCCAGGGGTACAAATAAAACTAAACATTTGATTCCGAGTGCCATAAACATCAATAAAAAAAAATAAGAAACCTATTTGTTTTACCTTAAAGTTAAGCCCAGCATTTCCAAAGCAGTAACTGGTTTCCTTCCTTTATTTTTTTTCTTCTGTATATATTTTGATAACTCGCTTAATAGCTCTTCAAATGATGATATACTCATTCTAAAGTAGGCAACAAATTTTTTTTCGTCTATCTTTAATGCTTCGTATTTTTTAGAAAAGAACTCGCCATTTGGATTCATACCCTTACTTAATGGATGTATCCAGTATCTTCTTTGCCGTATTTTTAAGATAGAATAATGTCTTCTTAATAACAAATAAGCAATAAGTTTATTACGATCCATCGCAGAGAGACGTCTATCCACACTCAAAAATCACGAGAAAATGGTTGCCCTACCATAATGCCCTGTTTCGCGACGCCGCAACGCGGCAACGCAACTGCCGATTTTGGCGTTGCGGCGCCGCAAAAATAAGCAGTTTGCGTTATGTGTTTCGGCCCTTAAAGAAGATTGTGCAAAATTACGCACAGAAAAGTAACATAACATATCCTACTCATAAAATATTGGGGCTCAAAAAAAGGATTCGATTTGCCTATAAACCACGAAAGGTCAACACAAAAGTGAGAGAAGAAATTCAAACCTTTTATCTTCGGGACGATGTGACAAGGTGCACTGCAGGGAAAAGAAAGTGCAGAAAAAAAGAAAAAAATAAAATGCAAATAAGGTACATGGTTGACACATTGTATCATCTTTACCAAACTTACAGAAGAGACGGTGGCAGACATAGTTTCTCAACGTTTTACAGATGTAAACCATTTTACATTTTATCTCCAACTATCGGCGCCAGAGATACCTGTGTGCATTAAGCACAGCAACATAGATTTCATCTTACAAGCTTTGAAATCGAATAAAATTGTTTCCTACAAAAATATTGAGGAGATGGTTCATGTATTTTCTTGTGATACAAAATCATTTAATTGTATGTATGGAAAGTGCATTAATTGTAAAACTCCACACATTGAATATAACAAAGAAAGGTCAAGCGAAGAAACCAAATGGTGGAAATGGGAACGAGTAGATCACAAATATGAGAAAGCGGGCCGAAAAATAACTACAAAGAAAACTATAAGAGGGGAGCAGAATGGGACCGTCGGTAATTTAGAAACTGAATTGGAAACTGCGTTAGTAACATTCAAAGTACACTATTTTAATTGGAAGGAACAACAGAGACAGTACCGTAAGTGCGTTAATAATTTGACGGACGACGAGATAATGATATTGTGTGATTTTTCTGAAAATTTCGACTGTAAATATTCAAACGAGATACAATCGATGCACTTCGGTGCTTCAAAGGCCTCTATAACAATACACACTGGAATTATTATTTTTAAACAAAAATGACAAACATTTGCTATAGTTTCCGACAGTAACAACCACGAGCCTGACGCTATTTGGGCACATTTATTACCCATTATTAAATACGCCAAAGGAAACCACCCTATTAATGTCATCCATTTTTTTCCGATGGTCTCACCAGCCAGTACCGGCAAAAGAAGAATTTTTATTTATTAAACTTATTTGCAGACAAACTAAAATTGAAATTCTCCACATGGTCTTTTTCCAAAAGCGGCCATGGGAAAAATATTAATGACGGTGTTGGTGGGTCGGTTAAGAGACAGCTTGACACTAGAGTACGTTATGGGACAGACGTGACTAATGCGACAGATGCCTAAAATGTTTTGAATGGGTATATGAAATCTGTAAAATGTTTTTATATCAACGAAAAAGACATTGAAAACATTCGTAAGCTTATTCCACTGAATTTAATAGCCGTCCCTGGGACAATGAAATTGCACCAAATAATATCGAAACAAAAATATAAGATTAATTACAGGCTACTTCGTTGCTTTTGTGGTGATAAAGGAGGGTTATGCAATTGCTATTGTCCGGAAACCCATTTCCTAGTGCCAGTTGGAGCTAATCGTGATGATGAGTCTATAGTAATGACTGAGAACATCAGGGAAGTTAAAACTTCAGGCAATCACATTTTCCATGAGAACATCACGGATAATACAGTACAAGTTGACAATGGGCATTTGATGCCCGTACGCACACGCGTATTGTGGTGGCCGACTGACGCACGCGGCGACCAGTGCGACCGCTCTGTATCTTTATAGTCGTGCGAGAAGGAGGCAAGACATGCCATCTCACACATCACATCAGCTGATTGCTCCGCGCGGTAACTAGGTACTGCTTATACCTAGGGCTTAGAGATATATTATATTTGTACATAGGTAATAGGAATAAATAATAAAGCGCTAAGACTTGACACTTGAGTTTATATTTAACACGCACCTTTAAGATACCTAACCTTCTGATAGGATCCTACAATAGAATACTTTTAGAGCAATCTTATAATATTGAGTCACAATTAATTGTAGCAGCAGAAAATGCAACTGTGGTGGAAACCAAAAAAGAGGATTTCCATAGTTCTAATCCCGGTCCCAGAGTAGCAGCAGATGTAGCTGTAATTGACTTTACATGTACACAAAAAATGGTTTCACAGAATGCTCAACAGTTTCCAGGTCCTAGAAAAAGAGTCGACATATTGTTGCCTGGACATTCTGGACCGCCAACCAAGAAAAGCAGAGAGAAAATAAGCGAAAAATGAAAGTATTATTACCAACTACGAAGAGAAACATTCATTGCTATGTCTGCCACCTTTGTAAAAGCGATTCTTTATGTCTAAAAGACATGATTAAATGTATGGTGTGCAAAAATTGGATATGTCTAATATGTAGTGGCACTGATTTTTTTGATTATATTTGCCCAATATGCCTTAACTCCGATTAGTGATTTTAAAACTACGTAAGTGTGTTACGAGTAGATGATATAGGATTTTCATAAAGCTATCCAGTTTGAAAGTAAATGAAAAACCAAGACTGGCTAAGATTATTAATTATTATTATGTACATTGTACACGTAGCCTAATTTTTCCTATTAGTAACTTTGTGTTCCACCTAAGTAACTGTCCTATTAAAATGTGATTTAAATTTTAAGATTTCTGTTAATTGTATTAGCTTAGAGCTCTAAATTACAATTATAATATTGTTTTAATTCTCCAAATTTCATTTTGTGTTACCTTAAAACTTTGTAAACTTTTGTATTAGATAAAAGATATTTTGTATGGTGTTACCGGCACAAAAGTGACGTAATGGATGTTTTTCCGAAAATTACTCGCCAATTTATGATTAATCTTTAGTTTTTTTTCTGTTTTTTTAATATTAATATGCTATTAGTTGAAATAAACAAGTTAGTAATTATAAACAGATCGTTTTATTTGTGTAAATGCCAAGTTAAAAAGTTACTTAATGGAACGAATTGTGGATAACTTTTGAAACCAGAATGATATTTTTGTGTTTATTTTCATATATTCAATATAAGTTTTACTAAATTTAGTTAATTTATTTAATTATATATAGGTTTACCATCAATTACATGTAGACTTCCGTTCATTAGAAATAAGGTTTCCACATAAGTAACGGGCTATTTTTTTTTTTAAACGCCCAATTACGTCATGTTTCTCCAAGTAATGTGTCTTCTTGGTGAAACAATGACTAAAATTTGTAAAATATGTCAATGTTACCCCAAATTTGCTATTTATTGTGGGTGTCATGACAAAATTTAGTAATTATGTCGTTTTTTCTCCAGGTAAATTATTAAACTATTGAATCGATGTCAGAATTGTATAACTGTTTCATTGTTACTCCAGTATTTTTACGTGAATTGTAAATATAACTGTAACTACGAGTATAATTTTTATTAGTGTGAAGTTTTTAGATAGTTTTGAATAATATATAAAGGGTGATAGTTAAATGTATGACGATCTCAGTGGCGCAGCGGGCGTAGGTTCGCCTGCAACGCAAGAGGTTGCGGGTTCGATTCCCGCCTCGGGACCAATTTGTGCACGATCTGCTGAAATTTGTTCCGGGTGTTCTGAGTGTGTTCTATGTATAATAAAAAATATCTATGTGTGTATTGTAATATGTATTAAGTATATCATGTTCTAGTACCCATAACACGAGCTCTGCTTAGCTTGGGGCTAGATAATGCAGTGTACATTATCTAGCCCCAAGCTGCGGGTTCAGCATTATTTATATATTAAGGAACTTGCCTATAGCAGCCAATACCTCTAGGATATATTTAATTTAAATTTTTAGTTAAGAACATATTAATGATGGATAACCGTGCGAGAAGATTGGTGAATTATTGCACAATGGAAGAAAAAGTACCACCATTAGCAAAACAGAATGCTTCAGATGTTAGAAAATGATGTAAAGATGGTAAGTATGTAAGTTAGGTGGATAAGGTGTGTGCTTTTGATTGTACTTTATTAAGCACATAATATTTATTTTTGTTGCAGCTAATGAATTTGTATCAAAAATTAAAGTAATTCGTAGCGAAAATAATATGCCACAAAATGATGTGCCTGACTTAGACATACAGGGTGTCCGGTGGCAGATTTATGTTTTTGAAAGGGTATATCTAAAAAAGTTATAAACGGTGCGGGGGGAGAGCGGTGTCATTCGACGCGCCGCGAATGCGGATTTGTTAGTCACAATGCCGCAGTGGTCGGGGCAGCACCGTGCGTACGCTATTGAGGCATTTTTTAAGAGTGGTGATTCTTACGTGACTGCGCGCCGACAGTTTTGTGCCCACTACAATATTCGGCGATTAAGCGATGGACCAAGTGTTAATTTGATTAGATCGTGGGTGCAAAGGTTCCGCCAAACATCTTCTGCTTTAAATAACCCTCAGCCGGGACCGAGCAGAACATCAAGGACCACAGAAAACGTTCAAGAAGTTGAAAGAAGCTTACGGGAAAATCCACGACTCTCAGTGCGGAAAAGAGCAGCTGCTTTGACACTTCCTAAAAGCATTGTTCACGAAATTTTAAAAAAAGACTTAAAGTTCCATCCCTACAAGATCCAGATAGTCCAAGAACTTAAAGAAAATGACTTCATTTTAAGAAAAAACTTCTGCGAACGGATGTTGGAGGGATTTCGCACAGTAAATTGCGTTTTCTGGAGCGATGAGGCCCATTTTCATTTGAACGGCCATGTCAATAAACAAAACTGTCGTTACTGGGCCCCAAAAAGACGTAATCCACGACAAAAACATCAGCGGCCCCTGCATTGCCCAAGAGTTACTGTTTGGTGCGCATTATCGACGAATGGAATCATCGGTCCCTATTTTTTTGAGAATTCTCGGGGTGAAGCTGTAAATGTCAACAGTGAAAACTATGGACGCATGATCACTGAATATTTTTTACCAAATTTGCGAGCACATCCATCCTACTCGACGCACACGTGGTTTCAGCAAGATGGGGCGACTCCGCATACAGCCAGGACGTCTATGGCTTTACTTCGACAAAATTTTCCACGGAAATTGATAAGCCGCTTTGGTGACATCTCGTGGCCTCCGAGGTCACCAGATTTAACTCCAATGGACTTTTTTTTATGGGGCTATCTCAAAAGCAAAGTCTATGCCAATAATCCTTTGTCTGTTGTGCAGTTGAAGGAAAATATCCGCAATGAAATTCAGCAAATCCAGCCGAGCCTGTTGCAGCGCGTAGCCCGTAATACGGTGGACCGTTTTGAACAGTGTGTGCGTATAAATGGACAGCATTTAGACGAAGTGATTTTTAAAAAGTGAAATCCGCATTATGCGTTTATTGATTAAATTACTTAATAAAACCCTAAGTTTATAAGTTTTTCTTTTATTTGCTTTCAAAAACATAAATCCGCCACCGGACACCCTGTACATGCATCAAACTTTCAAGCTCCAATTGATTTATCAACTTGTGTTAACCAAACTATGGATTCGGATATTACATTGGAAACAAAGTCTAAGTCATTGACTTATAATGATGTACCGGAAGTGAATGCAAAAGATGATGCAGATTTTTCTCCAGACGACAGTGGAGAAGAATACCGCCCTGAAAAAGTTAAACGTATACGTCCAGTTATAGGTTGTAGACAAAGATCATTATCATCGAGTTCTTCTTCTTCTTCAAGCTCCACCTCATCAGCGAACGTTTCAGTATCTAGGAATACTTCTCCACAAAGTCTTTTAATTTTGTCGCAGAATCAACCTTCTCTTTCAAACCAAGACCACAATACTGTAAACGATAACGCTTGTCAAGATCCACTGGAAGACATTATCCCTAGCAATAGCATTCTAAACAAACTTATAAAATGATAATACATCATTATAGGGTCTGTGTATGCTATAAAATAAATAAAATTTAGTCAACCACGTTAGAACGGAACACAAAAAAAAAAAAAAAAATTAATATTAGGTTTGAATTTGGCGGCCAAATGGAATATTAGCTTTAGTTAGCCACTTCAGAGAAAAAAATACTTTGGAGCTGTCAGATTGGTATTAGTTACGTCCATGATACCTACTACCCAAAGGGACGGAACGCTTCAAACAGAAAAAACGAGCAGAGCGAGAGGTACCACGTTTAGCCATTTGTCCCTTTCTAGTGTTGACATAATCACTGATACTAATTCCTCATTACTTTTCATACTTTTTTATATTTTTATACAGAATAGATCTACGTTTGGCCACTAACTTGCCTGATGGTAAGCAACGGTGTGGTCGAGGATGGAACACGTTGATCTAGAAGAAATCTATTCATTCTAGCCTTGAAGATGCCTAGATTGTAGTTCTCAGGAAACAAGGAGGAAAGAAGGGAGTTCCATTCTTGGACAATACGTATCATAAAAGACAACCCAAATCGTTGTGTACGAATTTTTGGAATTTCCACGAGGAAGGGGTGATAGTGTGCTGTCCTTCTACTTGTCCTGTAATAAAAGGGGGAGGGTGGAATAAGGTCATGAAGCTTTTGCTCACACTCACCAAAATATATCCGGTAGAAAATAGACAGACAAGCTACGTTACGGCAGTGCTCAAGGCTTTGTAATTTATTGGCGACTAGCTTGCTGTCACCAATCAGCCTCATAGCACGCCGGTCTACGGAATCTAAAGCTTCCAGTTGGTACTTGGCTGCTCCGTCGAATAGGTGGAAGCAGTAATCAACACACGTACATACTAATTTATTCCTTATTTATATCACTACAATAATAAACAACAATAAAAAATAAAAACAACAATGTTTCACAAATAAAAATATAAATAACTAAAAATGTTGCTGATAAAATCATGTACGGACTACCCAAATTAATACCAAATTTACGGTTACAATATTTTTCCAAAAGTGACAACACCACACACTAATATGTGTTCATGAATGTCATTGTATATAAGACATGTAGTGTGAAAGGGACAAATGGCTAAACGTGGTACCTCTCGCTCTGCTCGTTTTTTCTGTTTGAAGCGTTCCGTCCCTTTGGGTAGTAGGTATCATGGTTACGTCAGACACTTTTCCGTCCGATTTGATTTAGTTATGATGTGAAATATTTTCATCTCCTTTTTCCAAGCTAATCCTAGCTTGAAATACAGCTTTAATTATGCTGAATTGACCTGCAAAAGGGTAAGCATTGACTTCGATGCGTTATTTGTGAAATTTGGTAAATTTTGGTTTATTATCGAAAACAACACGTTTTACGAAATGTAAATTTGTTCCAGATTTTTGCAAGGATGAATTATTTGCTTAGAAGGCTATATTATGCCTAAAATACAAAAGAAAACGGTAAGTCTTTATCATATTCGAAAGATAGGACGAAATTTTTTTTTTGTATCATACCGTTATTTAAAAAGAATTTTTCTTTTTTTATCAGCTCAATCTAGAGAAAATGGGGCTGAGCGTTTTTGTTTTTACCTAGTTTTTGTTTTTGCCTTAACTTTTTAATTTCCCCTTTGACTTCACTTAAATCATTATTTGAAGTTTAATTTTCCCTCATGGCTTTTTTCCCGTTTTAGAACAGATTAAACTTTTCCTCTTTTCCCTTTGAAATGGAGGGGCATTTCGAGTTTTAGTTCTCGTTTTTCTAACTTAACTTTTTTTTATACGTTTTGAACGTAGTTGGTTAAAATCCTGTAATTTTCCCTAACTCGAATTTCTACCACCCGCACTGGCTGTGTCTGCTGCCCGGTCGTCGAGCTTCGCCCCGGATGATCGTACAGCTAAGCGTTAACTTTTGACCGTTATAAACCTATATTATGATATTTTCTAGGTAGGATGATGTATTTATGAAGTAACTTCCAATTTACATATTATCAAAATTTATTATACATAAAATCTTTAGAATTAAGTTCCATAGTGTGATACCACGAGTAAACTTTCTAAATTTAAAATCCAAACTATTTTCCCAATAAAAGTATTAATTTAAACTTATTTTCATATTTTATTTCAGACTCCCTATTCCTAGATTAGAAGCTTTTGCCTCCGATTGGCATCCTGGTGCATATGTTAGCACTATAACACAAACAATAGCAGTCAGGCCACAACAGATTGTCTCTGATACATGAACTTTAGACCACTGAATTGGACGCAAAATTGACGAATGAATGGCCTAGTTGCGGAAAATGCCAGCTACACACCACTGCAGTGGAATCGGCACCTTATAATTTTTGTCATAAACTAACTGTACTTGTGATTATTGTTATTTGAGTAATGTAACATATACTTTTGTCTGTATTTAATATTTGAGTTTTTATTTGCAGATAACACCACTGATGATGTACACAGCTCTACGGCTGCTGCTGAGATAATTATTTTGGACACTACCACTGACACCAAACCTTGTATTATAGAAAGTGGGTATTTTAATATTGTTATTATACACTTTTATGTTATTCGCCAAAGAACCAGAGTCACCGACATAGCTGTTAAAATTTGCAAGTTGAAGTGGCAATGGGCAGGCCACATCGCTCGAAGAACCTATAACCGATGGGGAAGAAAGGTTCTGGAGTGGAGACCACGAACCGGAAGACGCAGCGTAGGGAGGCCTCCCACTAGATGGACCGACGACATTGTGAAAGTCGCGGGCATCCAGTGGATGCAAAAGGCAGGCTGTCGTTCAGTGTGGAGGTTAAAGGGGGAGGCCTATGTTCAGCAGTAGACGTCTTCTGGCTGATGATGATGATGATGTACTACTCCTGTCCTGTATAAGCGACCAAATCCTTATAGCGACCATTATTTATGACAATACGTTCGGTTAAAACGACGTGCAATGTTTCATTTACACAACCTACGCACCACTCGGCGCCCCAACTTCACCCCGCCCTGCGCGCGTCACCTCTCCTTATTGGCGCGCGTAAATCACAGTGTTTGTCACCAGTTATGACAAGTTCATAAAGGTCCACAAAATGAGTTCTGTGAAGCGAAAGTGTTTTACAATTGAAGAAAAAAGTGCAATATTACTACTAGGTACTACTAGGTAGACTACAAAAAAGGTATGTCCGATCGATTGTTGGAATATGAAAAGCGAACAATATGCCGGATAGCAACGCTATTACACCCAGTCTTTCAGAATTCGTTTAGAATGTTAGAAAATCGGCAAGCGGCAAAAGAAGCAACGAAGGCTGAACTTAACATCATTCTAAAATCAAGGACAGAAGGCGTAGCAAACGTAGAAGAGGACCATAATGAAAAAGTCTCTGAGCCCAACCAACTTCAAAGTTCTACTGCTGCTCCAAGTATTAAACGGCCGTCTTTGCCAACGTTATTTAAATTTTTGCAGAAAAAAGAAATGCAACCCACTCGCTTTTCTGCTGAAGCTACAGCGATCAATCTAATCTAATGAAAGTGTATATGGAGACAAGTTATTCTGGTGATCACTCAAATGTGGTACATGAATTTTGGGATTACAATAATCATCTAAAGCCACTGGACAGGGTAGCCAATAAGTTTTTGTCGATTCCAGGAACCTCAGTGCGATCAGAAAGGGTTTTTTCAACGACTGGCTACATTTTGAGTGACAGATGAAGTTCATTGTTACCAAATGCAGTTGAAATGCTGTTTCTTAAATCAAAATCAATGGTTATTGATTAGTTAGCTACATATCGTACCGTAAAGTAATCGTTGGCTGATTAGTTATAGTTATTTTATTACCTTTTGCCTTGTTTATGTTGATTATTATTATTGCTCAATTATTATAGTGTTGTTGATTATTATTGCTCAGTATCATGCTCAATGCTCATAAAGCTTATGCAAAGTCAGATGTATGTTCCTAACGTATATAAATGTTTATATAAAGTTGTAGGTTAAATTAGTTGATTTTTACGAAAAATAAACGTCCGAACTTGTTTTTCTTATAAGCATTATGTAGATTTAAGTTCATATTTCTTGTATAAGTACTTACTTCCGGGATTTACATTTAAGTAGTGCTTATTGTTGCTATATTCAATTAAAATAAACATCAATTTTTTTTTTTTTTCGGAGATAATCGGAGATTTCTTCGGAGGTTAATGAAAACACATACAGATTATCGCACCGGCTCGTCAAATCAGAGAGATCAGTGTATATCCTGGGGCCCGCGATCTACAACCGCTTACCCGCTTCCATCCGGGATGCACCATCCACCGCGTGCTTTAAAACTAAGCTTAGAGCTTGGCTCATAGAATCTTTATTATGTAACATCGATGTTTTTTTTAAGTTGAAAGATTATTGACATTATTATTGAATATTTTTATCCTTTTTACTAATTAATTATTTGACTGTGTTACTTATGGACCTTTATTATTGAATTTTAACTGAAGTTGTTTAATGAGATTTGATTGTACTATTAAATTTATTTAATGCAAATCTGACTTGTAACTTTTGGTGTTATTAATAAAATCTGTATCTGATTACTACGCAGTACCAGACAGGCTCCCACCCGTCTTCAAGACAGACCTCTTTATGGGAATAGTTTGACAAAAAGTTAACTAAGAACCCCATCAAATCCAACAGCAGCGGGTATTGTGGAGATGGAGAAGTATTTGCAGGAGCCTTTATTAAAACGAACCAGTGACCCGTTCATGTGGTGGAACGAACGGCGCTACATATACCCGTTGCTGTTTCACTACATGCAAAAGCAGTTTAATGTAGTCGCTACATTGTTCCCTGCGAACGGATTTTCTCAAAGGCTGGGAACATTCCTACTGAGAAACGGAGCCAACTAAAGGCGACAAAAGTGTCACAACTTCTGTTTATCAGCTGCAACACTGATTAGCTAAATGACGCAAAGCATTTGAAGCACGTAAATAATATGTACATATTGTAAATTCAAATCATTGTATATATCACAGATTTTTAAATACGCCAATCTAGGTTGTACCTACGATTTCATAACAATTAGCTAAAATACTTACAATAACGTAAAACCAAACAACAAATTATGGAAATGATCTAGATTGTCAGTCCTAAGCCTGATCAAGTATGAAGGGAAATCTGTGGCATATTGTCATTAGTTATCAAAATAAATACATATGAAAACGTAAAAAAATTTGTAAAATAACAATTAAGAGAAACAAATAACAGTTGGCACCTATTTTATTTTATTGCAATTTTAAATATACTAATTGGACTATTATTGCACGAGCAAGTTCACTAAGTACAAAAACGTACCAAGCTAACCATAATTATCCATATCTACTATCATCTGATACAAATTAAATCAATTTTTTCATTCCACTGATTCCACAGTGCGAGAACTTTATGTTCTGTTACTAGCGTCTGCTAATCTCACCAGTGATGATTCAATGAACTGTAAATTTATCAATCTATCCGACCGATACATCAATGAACTAGCGAAAGAAAACCGAACGCTAAATAAAGTCTAGTCCTGTTTCTCAACAAATTCTCAACAACTAAAAGAAAGATATACTTCACACTGATAAGAAGATATGTATCATAATAATATTTGCCTACTGTTTAGTTTTTAGTTTCTAAATTAGTTTAGTTTATATGGATGTAAATCTGGAATAAAAAACATTTCATTTCATTTCATTTCATAATTTTAGTGACACATTTTGCGCATGGCTAGTGATCAATGAGAAACATATTTTTATGAATATCACTGAAAATTAAGTAATAAAAAAAATATGTCCCGAATGAATCACTAGCATGAATCATATTTTTAATACACTTACGTACCCTCTAGTAGATAATACAAGTTGTTCTGTGTAACTGGTTTGCAAATAAAATGTCAAATTCAATAAGGGTGTATTTTGCACCCCTTTGATAGCTGTTGTTATATTAACTATCGGTATTACTAGTCCTTAGTTATGTAGTCCTCGCTATGTCTCTCTAGTGAACTAAGTATATTTGCATTTTTAGTAAATGCGAGGTCAGATTAAATGGTACAGAACCATTCAACTTCTCTTTTTAGTTCTACTTTGTTCTTCGGTGCAGAAATTCACCGAACTAAGTTACCAACGTACATTGGCAGAATGTGTTCAGAATCAAGCAGAGGAATTTGTTCTTATTTTAATTACACTATGTAAGGCTTTTTAATGGCTAGCAGCCCCATTGTCGCAGGCACCCAGGATTCTTTATGGAGTGTATCATCGAGTGTGTCATTTTGTTAGATAAAGCCGGGCTTTTTGTTTACCATACACCTGCAACTCCCTCCCAACAGCCTGGTATAATGATGCCTTCTATACCATCTTGAATGCATCAATAGTTTGGCTTGAAGCCACAATGATTTATGTCCTGATACAATTTCTTTGTAGCATCACTTTCGAAGCAGCATATATGCGGGTGTGAACAATCCGTACTAACTATTGGAAGTTGGGTACATTTTTCACAAAACCGGAGTTCCTTACTGTTATAAACAACACCACCACCAGACCAGAGTTCATATTTACATTTAGTTTTATTGCCCAGTAGGTAGTTCCCAACAGACTTTTCAATACCCAACATATGAGAGGAAAAACACATTCACAAGGAAGTTGCAATCAATGAATATTTATATCATTTTAATTGTACTGCATTATACTGGATGCCAACCAACAAAGATTCAGCGATGATACATTACAAAAATCACACATTTAATGTATTGTACTGAGTACAGACAAAGATATTGCGAGTTGTTTTGAAATTAAAGCAGTAGCGGAGTGGCCACTGCACAAATGCCATGATTATAGCAGACAGAACACACCAAAATAGATAGAACACGAGAATATACTTATAAAGTACCACGTGAATCACATTTGGAGGTACCTTTTACTAAAATGCTTTTTGCATCTACTTTAATAGAACACGGGTGGTTACAGACCACCTGCTTTTTTGACCGGCGAGGCTGATTTACCATTTTCGAGCTACAAACACAAATAATTATTCTGCAGTGCCAATGAATGGCAGTGACCAGACCCCACAAAAAGAGGACACCTTAATAAATCTTTTCATTTTCACGTAAACCAAACACTGAAAATACCACGGACGGAACGCGAACGCTATTTATGACTAAGGAACAATATTACCAATTATCAATGAATCTCATTAAATATTACTCACAAAGAGGCGACCATGGTATAATAATATACTTTCTTGGATCATGGAGGCGACAAAGCAAAACGAAAGGTCCAAAAGCAAAACCCATAGTCAGATCAAACAGCAGAATGCGGATCGAGCCAACCAAAAAACTCAACAACTACACAAAAATCACACAATCAAATAAATATCAATTATAGGGCGACGGCCATCCTTATTCCTCCGGGCTAGTGGTTAATATGGTTATTTCCATGGAACACTTGGTCATATCATACCATAGTCCCAAACATGGTATAAAATATAATCTAAAATAATATAATCCGGTCCTAAACAAAAGACAAAATGATGCGACACGCACGATCACACGTGACCAGACGAAATTGCGAATCATTGCGAATTTGCGAAACGTCAAACGTCGGCGTTTCGTTGTTAATTATTTTCATGACCAATGATACAGAGTCTTTCAGTCGTAATATTACACATGTTCACATAGTCTTATAACGTCAAACAAGTCATAGTCACAATCACAGTCAAACAAGTCAGTCAGATTCAAGCACAATAAGTCACGGTCAAGTCAAAGTCATGCCCTAGTAAAGTGGTGGAGACATTATAAGAGGCTTCTATGGAGTTTTGTAAGCAACATGAAAAAACATGTGTCACTTTGTTATATCACTTCCCACACTCGAGCACGTTCACAAGCACTATATCAACAATAATAATACACCATTATTACACATTAACACTCGAAATTACACAAGTTAAGAAAATAATATAACGAGCTGACATGTTTTTTCCACGTTGGCGCCAAAACTCCCCTCCGACGGCGTTTTAAATTTCAAACGATACGACGAGTTTTGACGCCGACGTGGAAAAAAACATGTCGGCTCATTGGATTATATTACTAAACTTGTATATTTTCGAGTGTTAATGTGTAGTAAATAGTAAATTATTATTTATTAAGTACTCGCAAACGTGCTCGAGTGAGGAAAAGTGATACAACGAGGTGAAACATGTCTTTTGGTAAAATTATATGATTATCTACGGGATATTTACCGTGGTAAGGTTGTGGAATGAGCTCCCGATATTTCGGCGCAGTTACATGCACCATGTTCACGGAAACACTGTAGAATGCGGGTGGTTGGTCGAACAGTTAAAAAGTTAGGTGCAGACATAACGATCTACCCTCTTTCTTAGTCTTTTGCTACGGTTATCACTGGAACTCGAACTCGAACCTAAGTCCCGACAAAACACACTCACTGTATCACTACGTATAGTATTTTGAACACATTTTGAACGCGAGCTTTTATTTTTAAGGCAACCTAATACTGAATTAAACTTGTTTTACTTTTTAACTGTTCGACCAACCACCCACATTCTTCAGTCTTTCCGTGAACATGGTGCATGTAACTGCGCCGAAATATCGGGAGCTCATTCCACAACCTTACCACGGTAAATATCCCGTAAATAATCATATAACTTTAGTGAACAACCGTGATAGTTTAAAACAGTGTTATGTCTTTTCGTGTTGTTTCCAAAACTCCATAGGAGCCTTTTGTAAATCTCCACCACTTTACAGGGGCATGAGTTTGACTTGACCTTGACTTACTTTGCTTGAATCTGACTGTGACTATGACTTGTTTGACGCTATTTAGACTACGTAAACTGTTTAATATTACGACTATAGGACATTGAATCCACGGTCGTGAAAATTATAACAAAAAAAAATACGAAACGACATTCGACAAAATATGAAACCTGTCAGTCACAAACAAAATATGTCATGTTTTTTTAATTCTTTTTTCTGTGAGGATTTTGGCGTCGCACTCTTGTGCATTTGCCAGTGTCAAGTATTATACTATTATTAAGTTTGAAGAAATTTAGCCAAACAAGTCAGTCGGAGTCAAGCAAAAGTAAGTCACGGTCAAGTTAAAGTCAATGCCCTAGTAAAGAGGTGAAGACATTACAAGAGGCATTTATGGAGCTTTGGAAACAACACGAAAATACAATACATGTTTCACCGCGTTATATCACTTCCCACGCACGTTCACGGTTTACATGAATCGTTTACTTTTCCTGGATACAAAGTAATCTAACTAATCTATAACTAAGTTAATAAACCAGCCAAGTGCAAGTCGGGCTCGCGCACTGAGGGTTCCGTACCACCACAAAATTCAATAACGAAAATACCAGTTATAACTTGGTAATGAACATATATTTGTCATTGACTCACACTTGGCCATTTTTTATTATTTTTTGTTATACTTTAGAGTGTGTACTATAATCATGTTAAGTTTGATGCTTGTAAGAACTAATACAAAATACGTTTAAAAAAATACGTTTGTTGTATGGGGACCACCCTTTCGTTTTTACTTTTAGACTTTTATATTATTTGTTATTCAATCCACCGTAAAATTAGGTACATATTCTGAGAAAATTTCAACTGGCTATCTATTACGGTTCGAAAGATACAGCCGTTAATAGATAGGACAGACAGACAGACAGACAGACATCGTACTATTAACTTGAGAACGACTTTACGGATTTCAATCATATTTTTTTAAAGTTTTCTATTAAGTAGGTACTTTATAGAAGGTTTTACGGAAAGAAAAATTAGCAAAATTGCGCAGTAAATTGGAAAATTTCAGAAAACTTAATGACGATTTAAACTTCGCGCGTGTGACAGTTCTAAGACAGGACAACGTCTGTCGGGTCAGCTACTAGTATATAGGTACCTATATAAATAATTATGTGCAGTTGCGATGCAATCGCTCAACAGCGGCGGTGAAGGAAAACATCATCAGGAAATCGGTTATCCAAGAACCTCAAAAGTTCAAAGACTTATGACATTCGCCAACATGCTGGTCAGCATGGTGGATGGAGATAGAGGGAATGGCCCTACCATTCTCTCTCTCTGAGGGAAGATCTGTGTCCTAACAGTGGGAACATGATAAGTTGATAATGATGGAAACAGAATGTTAAAGTGTTGGAAAACTGAACACAACACTTCGAATGTGACTAGGTACCTGCTCATTGTGTAAAAGGTAGGTAGGTACCTACCTTCATTGCAGAGTAGGTATCGAACTGCGAATTGACCTCCAGGGTCCAAGGTCAATCTTCCCTACTTTGCTCTCAGGGTCGCAGTCGCAGCCTTGTCCGGTACGGATCTATAAGTAGATAGAGGTAGGTAGGTATACCTACCTAAAAACTGCTACGACCAAGAGTCTGCTTAGGTATGCTTTACACCTAAAAGAACGACAGTTTTACCACACTTTAATACCTACCTAAGTCACCCTAAGTGCACAAAATTTACCTTCTATCTGCAACCAGTCGATTGTTTAGTGTTTGCAACAATGCACAAGTCAACATCTCGTGCGAGACACTTGACCTATCAAACACTTCTACCAAAATGTAAAGTAACCATGAACCGTTGTCTCTAACGTGCCAGACGTGATCTTAAACTCGACCGGATAATCGTCTGTCGAGCCTTCACTTCACTGCCTCCAAAGTGAATGCACAGTAACGATCAGAACCGAAAACGTACGATCCTCCGCCGAGGTAATAAATACCACCCTCTCGGAAAATCGACCTTCAGTAGCTTTCAGTACGCGATAGAGGACGTTGCTCTCCGTGTTCCAACAATAGCATTTACGTGAATATCGTAACAAAACAGTGAAATGCCGAACATCATGCCCAGTACGTGCCGCGAGCATTATGGATTTCGAAGGACCAGTGCTACAGAAGTGAAGTCTGGGTTTCTGGTGTTTCTGGGACCGGGTGGCATGCGGCAGGATGTCAGGGTGGTCGTGTATAAGACGAGCTTGGAGCATTTCGCCGTCATATATCCAAGGAAGAGGGTTACGAAGCCTATCGGAGTGGTCAACCTGAGGAATACGTCGGTAGAGCAGGCGGAGAATTGTGGCTTCGTGGTCAGACAGAAGGGTTACGATAACACGGTGTCTGCTAAGTTTATGTGTTCGGAGCGGGATGTGGGGTCCTGGCTGGCGGCTTTCACGGCACGCGAGACGCCTGGCGCGCACCCTGCGGCGCCTTGCCTGCCGGTGCTAGTCGAAGCTGAAGAGAGCTAAGCACATCCTCATCGACCGATGTTATCGGACGTGAAATGATGTGATTTTCTAATGTCGCAAAAGCGGCTACTCGGTACGTCTCGTATCGGGGTTATGATTGTTTTGCAATGGGATGAGAAGAAGTGAAAGTTATTTTTTACGCGTTGCGCGAAAGTGCTAGTTCGCTGTAATGATTGTGTACAGAAGCTTTAATAAAAAGAAACAGGTTGTCGGTGATTCTGCCGATTAGAATAAAGCTTACCTTTCGTGAACCCCTCGTGCCTATTGGTCCAACTAACCTCCAAGTAAGCACATTATATTCAAGTTGGGTCAAAAAAATCGAATCATTAATAACTAATTATCAAACAACCCGGCCTAATTTAAATGTATTGTGCCCATAATTTTAAAATAATTGATATAAGTAAATATGAAGATTTAGATAGATACCTATGTAGGTACTGTTATGAAGTAGGCGCATGGGTACAATCGTAGATAAAACAAATCTATTTCCCCTCTATTTTGTACCTATTTTTCCTTTTCTTCTTTTTATGAAGTCTTAGATGTACGAGCTTATAAGTTTAACAAAAATGTAACTAACATAGAATATAAAATTACTTAGTTATTTATAAAATATTCTTCTGTACTTTATATAACAAAATATTTGTAATCGTAGATCTCGGTGATTTGGAGAGTTCATAAAAGTGTACGAAGCTACTTCCAACTATGTAGGTAAATAAATAAGTTATAATAAGCAACTAATGTATTAAAAAAAACTAGACTATTTAATTTAAATGATCCCGCTGTTTTTTTAATTAACGAATTTTCATAGATCGCAACGCCGGGATTTTTTAACAAAATCTAAACGCGTACATGCCTTGGCTAAATCAAAGATCTTCGACGAAAATAATTCGTCGAAGTTTAAAACTACAAAAACAAATACATCGATTCGCCAATAACGACAATAAAATGCAGTGCAGTGCTTACACGGCCGGAAGCACGCGTATGTAAGCACAGACGCTCCGTGTTTTGTGAATTATCGTTTATTTCAAAATCAGTCTATAATTTTAGTTTTTTATTGTTGCTGTTGAATATGTCATTTTAAAGATCTTTGGTCTGAAGCTAACAAGTAGGATACGTAGGTACAATTATTATGAAAGTAGTTGTGTTTACAAGTTCTGAGTAATGCTTTCCAATTATTGAATAATTACTTAGAGCTTCGATCCAGAACAGCTTTCAATATATTCGAAAGTGTAATGGTGGAAACTCGATGTAGGTATATTCCGATTAGAGATATAGTTTCGTGGTCTACCTATAGACAACTACGAAAAAAATTAAAAAGCTAGTAGGTACAATTTAATCTGACGGTGACAATATTATCCGCGTCTCTTTTCATTTGAACGCGATGGATTTCAAAAGGATGACGACAATTTTTTGTTGAATTTTTAGAGGTTAAAATTAGTTATAATAAAATTAAACAGATTCTCCGATTATCCGCTGATCTATAAAAAAATCTATAAACTATTTTTACGGTGTTCTTATGTTATATATTATTTAATTTAAAAAAAAATTACCATAATATACTATTTATCTAGGGGTTATCATGGCGGATTGGTTTAGCTGTACGTAGGTATAATATATTTTTTTAATTAAAATATATAATAAAAGGCGAGCCTTTAAAATTAAAATACATACCCAGTTTTAAGAATCATACCAACAAAGATTCAATACGTAGTATAGTATGAAATCTTTGCTTGGTACCAATTTATTCCATGCATTATTTAAAATTATAATTCCAGTAATTCTTTGTTAGGTACCGTCTATTATTATATACCTATCTTTATTCTATTTGAATATGTGTTGGTACTATTCCAATTAATAATGCAATCAAAAATGCAATACATAATAGATAAATAGGTTGTTTGTCTTTGGGGCCGTCCATTAATCACGTGATGTTTTTTTTTTCATTTTTTAACGACCTCTCCGCCTTGGTGAGATTTAAGACTATTGTTTGTGTATTGATAGTGATATTTTGTGATTTTTGCTACCCCCCCCCCCTTTTCAAGCCTCACGTGATTAATGGACGGTCCCTTTCTATAATTATTAGCAATGATGATCACCTAAGTAGGTACGACTAGTAATAACTTTTCCTATTCTTCCGAGTCTTACTTAGTAAAAGGATTTGTGTTCAATCTATTAACATACATATAACTATTTGTTCGTAAATAATATTCTTTAATACAAAATAAAGGTTCTACTATGATATATTATTTTACTTTGTGTTATCTACCCTTTAATTTATCTGCATACGTACGGAGAAGGAATTCAATGGCGTATGTGAATCCACCAACCCGCACTAGGCCAGCGTGGTGGATATGGCCCAAACCCTTTCGGAGGTAGGCTAAAAGTCCAGCAGTGGACTGCTAAAAGGCTGATTATGATGGTGTTTAAGATGATCTACCCTTTTAGATCTATATAGTGACATTTGTTCTTGAATTCTGGGCCCAGATGATATTACAGATAAGCACTAATCTAAGAGTTATATAGTATCTAAATAGCCGCATTCTGCAGGTTTACCCGCGAATTTACAGTTCCCAGCATTTTCCGGGGGAAACTATCCTACGTATATCCGCCTTCGTGTTGGATATTACCCCCTTGCCAAATTTCACCGTGATTGGTTAAACAAATGAAAGTATAAGAGAAAAGGTGTGGCCATTGGTCAAAAAAATGCGGATCTAATTGAGAACCTTCCTTTTTTGATGTCTAAATTAAATTATTCACAATCACAACGCGCACTCATGCGTTTTTTGGCAAAGCGTCGAAAGGGCACCGGTGCGGCTCCGGAGTCAAACCAGTGATGTGGCATAATTTAGTGTGACTGGTAAATCGGTTGCAAAATCATGTGTTATTCTACAAAGAAACAACAAAAAACAAAAAACGAAACAAAGAAAGAAAAAAAAACGAAAACGTATGTTTGTTTGTTTAAAGAGGAACAAACAACATACTTTCGTACTGGCGGGCCGCCTGATGGTTAGCGATTTAATATTACTAGGGATGATAGGTGGATTGATTTTCATCGAGTTATTAACACTACTGGGCAATACGACAGAGGTCGCACGGGGATTGAGCAGCGGCGCTGCCCAACCAATTACTTAACCCAACCATAAGGAAGCCGTTGCTAAATGTTTCAAAACGTCCGATGAAAAGCCAGTAGTTTGCACGCGACTTCACGCCTCGTAACATTTTTATAGCCGTGATAAAACTCTTACAGTTAACCCAATACGTGTTGTTCCACGTCAGGGCTAAACCACGTTAACAATCAATAAAAATGCTTAATTAAACATATAACAATGTGTAACAGTGTTCAACGACCGCCCGAGAAAATGCCGCTTCTCTCTAGATTCGTTCAAATAATAATATTTCTAATAATCGTGTCCGCGATATATCTCGTCGTTTCCCTCAAACCTTTGACAAAGGAAGAGCAGATAGAAGGCTTCGACAAAATGAACGAATACGTTGAGCCGTTTCGCAAGAATCTATCCGAATGCGCGCGGCAAGTCAAAGCTTCTATGGACGACGTCCAGAATTTTCTGAAGCGAATTCCGCAAAGCACTTTGCAGGGAAAATGCTTCGTCGCGTGCATACTTAAACGAAACGCGATCATAACTAAGAACAAGGTCAATCGGGACAATCTTCTGGAAGCAAATAGAGCCGTTTATGGAGAAGACAGTGAAGTCTGGACGAGATTGCTAAAAGCAGTGAGTGAATGCACAGTCGTCGTGGATAGCATTTTCGAGATCTGCGAGTATGCATCTGTTTTTAATGACTGCATGCATATGAAGATGGAACATATCTTGGATAAGGCGACGATGGAGCGGCGCATGGAGGCGCTGGGACAGATGACGGGAGACCCTGATTACTGGAGCGAAGAAGATGACGAAATGTTGCAGCTAGTTAAAGACGAACTATAAGACGACTATAAATTGCCCTTTCCTATTTTAAAGCCGGTTATAAAATCAATTTGTAAAAAAAAAAGGTTCTAAATTGATTTTTTTAAAATTCATTAATAGGGTTGCGATTAACCGCCATCTCGTCTGATGTTAAGCGATGATGCGATCTACGATGGAGTAGGTACACTTACCTAGAAGAAACCGATTCACTCCCAACTTTAATTGTAACCATCGCATAAAACGAAAATTGTAAATTGTATTTCATTTTCCAAATACAAACAAAAACTAGATACTAGCTCTACTAGAGCCACCTGTAAAGTTTTTTTAAATGCCATAGGTGGCAAACAAGCTAGCAGGCCGCCTGATGGTAAGCGATCACCGACGCCTATGGATACGTGGAATACCAGGGGCATCACAGATAGATTGCCGACCCATTAACAGCCCTTTTGAAGAACCCCATATTATAGTTTCTACAGTAGATTTGATTAAAACGTGAATTTAATTTAGAAGAATGTTTATTTCTCTCAGAAGTTACCTAATTCTTTTCGATATGACTCCAATTTACACTAGCGACAATGAAATAAACACAAATTAACACATTTTTAAACAAAAAATAAATTTTGTCACGAACTGAAAGGAGAGTTCGTGTACGGATTTCTTGATTAAAACACAATGGATATCTAAAGTATAGAATGGTGCACCACATAATCTGTAACAGGTTAGATACACCAAGTTCACCCACTTTGCACATCGTTTTTCCGTCTTAAGTTGGATCAGTGCTCCAAATTAATTTAAATCTCCTACGTCTTGGCGGTAGCACGTCAAACGTCAATACAAAAATGTCAGATTGCGCCATATAAACCCTTCGAAAGCAGTTGGCCTTGCGACTGAATTTAAACTAGTACTAAATTACTCTCATGACGAACAAAAAAAGGCACGCTGGGTTTTGGTACAACTTAATGTGGTTGCGGCTTCTAACTTGATAAAGATTGTGTACCTACACAAAAACTAGGCTGCATTGCCGAGCGACAGACGGTCTGGGGCCTTACGGACAACAGCTAATTGCGGCACCTAATCCGCTCAGTTGGAAAATCACGCGACCGCAAACCGTATCTGGGCGCGATAAGGTTCACGTTCGCGTGATTTTCCAACTGAGCGGATTAGGTGCCGCAATTAGCTGTTGTCCGTAAGGCCCCTGTACTGACATCGGTCTTCCATAGCTATCGTAAAAATGCGTCAGGTTGACGTAAAGTGCTTTTCATGAAGTCCCCCCAGGTGCGGCGCTGGCGTCGCGTATAAATCACTATCAGTATCATTTCTCGGGCAACACTTAACATTTATGGGCATCGTACATGACAATATAACCACTTGACTGCCCATCCTTTGCCCGCATGAGGCAAAGGTTCTAACATTTTGGCCCAGTGTTTCCATTCTGGTGTCATTGAAATTATATGGTTCTTGGGTATACTGGTTTCCTTACGATGTTTTCCTTCGCCGCTTTTGAGCAATGGCATTGGAAAAATTATTATTACCTGCACATATTATATATTATGATTCCCATCCATAATGTTGACCAGTATTTGTTTTATGTGCTACATAAGTATAATTGTGCATAATTTTGTTAATTACCTTTTTTATTAACTTATGAAGCTTAGCTCTTTAGCGCTTGTTTGCAATACATGTATGATTTTAGTAGTGATTTTCCACGACATTGTTACTATTACTAGTATAAAGACCTATTAATGGCTGTAATTTAAAATAACCAATTAAAACTAATGTATATATTTTTGTGCTGTTTTTGGTCTTGAATAAGGATATTTAAAAAAAAACATTTCAACCTAAACTAACCTATTTCGTGCGGGGCCAATCCTAGGCGCGAATTGAATAAATGACTTGATTCTCCAATCACAAGCTGCCCCCCGAGACCGACGTGGCATCATTTTGCAAAAGGGAATTTTGACTAGATGCGCGATCAAGTGGCTATATTATCTTTGAGAGTAACGATGGAAAATAATAAAAATCTCACTAGCGTCCATACAGTAACATCAACTGAGAACTACAACATGGAAATTTAGTTCCGCTGTTGGCCGTAGGACTTCTTTCATGAAAAGCACTAAGTCTATTCTTGTATTGTTGGCCTTCATACAGTGTACAGCGGCTGAAACTGGTTTTCGATTCGAGTTGCGGACACAAGAGGCTTGTTGATTCTCATCAGGAGGTCGCATGCACATGAGACAGCCCTTCTTACAATCCTTTTACAAAGAACAAAGTCCAAAGGGTGTTAACCGTTAGAGCAAATGGGACTGAACTAAAGGCCATTGCACTTTGATTAGTGATTATAGTCACCGCGTTACCAACTGAGTCGTCGAGCAATAAACGTCATACCATAAGACCTGTAAGTGCGAGCGAGATAGACAGATATGACATGTGGGTGAGCGAGATGAGATGTGCAATGATTTATGACCTGACGGCTCAGATGGTAATGCATTTACTATAGTGCGAGTGATTAATACAGGTGCTTAATGATTAGTACTATACACATTTGGACCATAACTGATTAGTGCGAGTGTATACTTTAATGACTCGCAAAATTACTAATCAATAATCACTCGCACTCGCACGAATCAAAGTGCTAATCAGGTCTAATCAAATACCAGTTTCAAACGGGTTGAACGGGTGACCTTCTGTTAAGGTGGTTCGATTCACAAATGGCGGGAAATTTAAATTTCAAACAGTTTTCTTGTCCTTGTAGCTAGGCCGGGTAATTATTGTAAACAACCATGATGTTTGCGCAGGTTGATTATTATTCTTTACAAAATCATGTAAAGCTCCCTAATCTCTAATGCCCATTATTACTTACATTTGTGAATAAACAAATTTTTGCTGTTTCAAACGGTTTATTCACAAATGTAAGTAATATGGTGCGTTACTGTTAAATAATTGTACATTATAATGTAAAGAACAGCCAACATTTTGCGCAAACACTGTTATTTAAAAATAATTACCTGGCCTGGCTACTAGGACCAAAAAACTGTTTAAAATTTAAATTTCCCGCCATAGGTGAATCGAACCACCTTAAGAACGATAGGTATGGATGGCCAGCATCAGATGGTCTGTCACTGCACTGGTACATCCCTAGTTTTATCTAAAACCAATAAACTACTTGTATTCTGTACCCGTAGCACAAACACTATCTAAAGATATTTGTAAAATAGAACAGCATTCTTTTTTAAATAACTTTTTCATACATTTTCTTTTAAATATGTAACAAAGATTTTTCAAGTCTTTGTACTAAGGGTACTGTTGTGTTAATTCCTAAGAGGATAAATTAAAGTATGTTTAGAACATTTCGTTGTGTGGGTTACAATAGAGGCAGTGATCGAGTTCACATCGTAGAAATACATTGACATACATTGTTATACCATCTAATAAGGAAGATAGACTAAGAGGAAAGACAATAGCGGAACATTAGAGCGTAGCTCGGAAATTTGCCTAAAACGGTATAAACTTAGATGGCATCGTAATTTGAGCGTGTTATAGGTTGTCTCGAACTTCCGTAAGCGCTGCAGTCAGATAGCGTATGAAAGGGTTCTACAAATTACCGTAGCGCTAGTATCGCAGTCTAGTTTCAGTCAAATTTCCGCGCTACGCTCTAATGTTCCGTTATTGTCTTTCCTCTTAGTCTATCTCCCTTGCATCTAATAACTAAATATGACAGAGTTAAAGTTATCTGCATCTCTCTTCATTTCAACAAGCGAGAAAAGGATGGCAGTATTTTTAGAAAATGGTATAAAAATCCACGCCGTTATCTTTTTTACACAGTTCAATGCATTTTCAACTATGTACACCGGTGGCTTATACACAGACGAAATAAATACAATTCACATTTAGTGTTAGTAAACAGTTCGGTTAAAACATAAATTTAAATTTAAAGTAGCTAACAGAAGTGACGGATTTGGTTGACGGACCGCCGTCCAACAAACGCGAGAGAAAGAGAAAATTTTCTTTCACTCTCCCGTTGGTCATGCAGAGGTCCGCCAACCAAATCCATATGTCTGTTAGTACTATTACGATGGGGTCTCTCCACTATGTATACCAATAAAATTATATAAAACGTAGAGTACTTCAAAAATACCGTGTTTTATAGATATTCTGATCTATGAAGAAACACCCTTATTTAAAGGCTTAACACAACACCAAATTTTCACACAACTGTGACCTATTATGTTATTTTAGTAACCTTTTTTTTATAAATAATAGGCTTGCGTTTGACCACCATCACGCCTGATGTTAAGCGATGATGCGGTCTACGTTGGAGCACGCTTGCCTAGAAGGAACCGATTCACTCGTGATTTGAAGACACCCAGATTGTAACCTACTAGTTTCACTTAATCTCTACATAGTATAAATTAAAGTCGCCTTCCGCGTCTCTGTCTGAATGACCGCTAACTCCTCCTAAGCCACGCCACGGATTTAGGTGCGGTTTTAACCATCAGTTAGATAATTTTTCACGGAAGGTTTACGTACATTACATCCGTGCGAAGCCGGGCGGGCGGGTCGCTATTTAAGGATAAGCCAAAGAATTTGGATAAGCAGAGAAAATATTTACTTTAATTTAGTTTTTTAGGTAACGGGTCGTCTCGCCTTTTATGTAACGAGTATAACAAAATTAAACAAAAAAAGGCATACTTTTCGAGTTTTGGTGGGTCAAAATATGTGCAAAGTCTCCGAGTTACCTTCATTGCTTACGGTGCAAGTGTGTAATGTTCAAGTACTAGAAATTTCAGGTTTAAAAAAAAACCGATACATTTCTGTGCAAAATGTTTATAGCTATAACGTTTAAGATCTTTTCTGTCTCTAAAATATTAACCAAACAGTATTTTTTTATGCCGTAGGTACAAACAAGAGCAGAGGGGCCACCTGATGGTAAGCAGTCACCGTCGCTTATGGATACTTGTAACACCACAGACAGTTTTATTAGATTTATACTGAATAGTTTCAAACATGTAAAGTTGCTAGTCTATCGGTTTTTTATCGGATACATTTCGGAGAGTGTGCATCAGATCTGCATGATTTAGTGGGCACGAAAAATCGACATCGTTTTATGGTTGATATTCCGAAAACCCGTACGAAGCGCTTTGATTTACACATTTATTGTGCGAACTGCTAGTCTGTGGAATTCGCTGCCTGGATGGGTTTTCCCCGTCAGTTACAATCTAGGTCTTCAAGTCGAGAGTGAATCGGTTTCTTCTAGGCAAGCGTGCTCCATCGTAGACTGCATCGTCGCTTAACATCAAGCGAGATGGTGGCCAGCCCAAGCCCATTTATTATTTAAAAAAAATGTTACTTTTATTGCCACACAATAATTAGCCGTGTACATACACTCACACATGCTAATTGCACAGCCCTACATAGCACACTTGCAGCATGATTAGGAGAAAACGCATCTTTCTTCATAAATTGAACTCTCTATAACACACAGGTTCTATGAATATAATTGAGCTGAAAATTATGTACTAGGTACAAAAGACACAACATACGTAATTGAAAAGTACGGAACCAATCGAAAATGTAGTTGTAACGACACAGTACGAATTTGTATGAAATCTGAACTCTTCTTCAGGCATAACAAGGCCAAAATAAGCATATTTACTTATAGTTGATTGAATCGGGCGTTACTTTGCGAAATTTCATCTTGAAAACTGTTTCTTTGACGGACCTGCATGGTGTGGAATGTTTCCCCCAAAGATCGAGTTTGGGTTCGTTGGATTTGTCTTCGTAAGCACTTTGGTCTTAGATGATGAGCGGACACCTAAAAACTTGTTTTAAAAAGGCTTTTTCAAATAAAAATATACAAAGATTCATAGCTCGGTCAAATCATATTGAAATGCAGTGACACATAACTAGTCCCATCACATTCGTTCGCCCTTGTAACGTTTCATTACCTAATACATTTTCAATGAAATTCGTACTTCTTCTACAATAACATACTTGTTGTCGTAAATAGGTCCAAGAAAAGTTAAAAATAGAGATAAATAATATAAAACAGTTGGCTAAAATGTAATGGGTCGACTTAAACAATACTTTACAAGCGACCAGATAAGGTAAGGTAGTTATCGTTGAAAAATAATCCATCGGAAACACTGTTTTAAACTATCACGGTTGTTCACTAAAGACTAAAAATAGGGTAGATCGTTATGTCTGCACCTAACTTTTTAACTGTTCGACCAACCACCCGCATTCTTCAGTCTTCCTGTGAACAAGGTGCATGTAACTGCGCCGAAATATCGGGAGCTCAATCCACAACCTTACCACGGTAAATATCCCGTAAATAATCTTTTAACTTTAATTCCTCGGAATATGCTATTCATCAAAAACAAATTGGATAAAAGTATATTTAGTTAAGCAACGCACCACCAATGCTCCAGGTAGTGTGCATAGGCAGCGGTGAGCACTTATCATCAGGTGGCCCTCATCACCTAGGTGATCATATTCACAGGTGACCAAAGGACTAAACAATACAATCCGCTTTGATCGCCAAGGTGATTAAAGTGGAATAAAACGCTTATTATTTTCAGCCTATTCATGTTCCCACTGCTAGGCACTTTTTAAAGTATCTAGGACATACCGGTTTTCTCACGATGTGACGAAATTTTTTAATTCATGGGAATTGTGGTAACTCTAGTCTCTTACGAAAAATTTGTAATCAAAATAACAAACTGTAATTATTACAGCATTCTTTCCCAGTAAAAAAAGACAGGCACAATAACAAAGAATGAGTTTCCTTCATATTATACTGGGACAACTTGTAAAATATTGCAGAAGACCCTTCGCAAACACATAATATCATAAAATCACAAGGTTTCCTTTAACAACTAGTTAAAAATTACATCAGACTACAAAAATGGGTATCATTAAAAATAAACTAATCACTCGAAATATCTAAACTACATCCTTAGAAAACAACACTACACTAGTCAAAAATTCTAAATAATCATTTTTACTTAGATTACAATTACATTTTGATCTAAACAATTAGTATTGTACAGTCTTATTTTCATTTATTTTTTTAATTTTGTCTACCGAAATTTAAAGTACATAGTTATAAAAATTCATTTTAAATAAATAACTAAGTATAATTTTCTATTTAAATATTTTATTCACTGACCGTATTAGTTCATTTACTTTTACTTGTCACTAGCCGCCGATATACCCTCGTTTTTACTTTTGAAGATATTTGTTAGGTTCAGACATTGGGTCGCGCGAAAATCGCCCGCACGGGAATATCTACCTTTAGCACCACAGAAAAGTGAATAGACCTGAAATGAGAAGGAAAACCTGTCGCCAGGCATTATGATAGAATCTTGAGTGAACATTCTTATTTATGTCAACGCGTCGAACTCCGCATACAAAGAACTTGGACCTTACCTTTTTGGGTTAGGTCTCAAAGTTCTTTGTCCGCATCACAGTTGCTAACTGATTTCGAATGACTGACGTTTCGTTTATATGGATGCGACTGGCTACAATATTTTTTTACAAAAATGCCTTGACAGCCGTTCCAATAAATAAATAAACTTTTCTGTGCTTAGCACCTTACATTATGGTAGCATTTCGATGTTTGCGCCCGCGAGTTCTGTGTGCAAATTATTAGGGTAGATATTCGCATGCGAGCAAATAGCTTGGCCGTAATCTCAACTACATCAGAATGACACCCAAAAATCTAGGGTGCGTTCCGAATCAATTGCAACACCACCAATAAGAACCAAACTTCACATTATAAACTTTCTTTGTGTGTTGTATAAAAACCTAATTTTTTGCGCTGTTGGCGTGATTAAGAACACGCCCCTAGATTAGAATATAGAGTGGCAATAAAAATATCTGTACTAATATGCACAAATTCTGCATATTTTTTCATTATTATACTAATATTTTAAAAATTCAAACTAATTATTTGTTTTTTACCAAAATTCATTAATAACTTTCAGCCACATAGCTATGTATATTGTATATCGTTTCAAAACCGGAGTGTGTAATAAAATACCTTTAGTAAAGACAGTTAATATGGCAGTGTCCTAATAAAATATTAAAAAATAATAAGCGTATTCGAACCTTACGAATTTATGTACAGTGCATGGTAAGGAAATATATTTTTTTTTACCTCTGGGACAATACAGTCGGGAACCTCCAGAAACGAAAGCATGAGAGGTCACTGGTTAAGTGTGTTTGTCTCACACACTAGAGATAAAGTAAAACAGCCCTTTTTTATACCTTCATTTAGAATTTTAATCCTTGTCAGACAATCGGCCTTCCTTATAAACTTTACTTAAAAGTTAAGCAATGCTTAAAATTGCTGTCAACTTTTCGTTGACGGAAATTGTCACAGGTGAAAACAAGACAGACCAATTTTAAGCTTTGCATAACTTAAGTAACGTTTATAAGTAAAGCCGTATATCGATTTCTGTGGTTTAATACTCCCTACCAAGCACTTCACAGTAATACATTAAAACTGTCTAAAATTATCATTATAAATTCCATATAATGTTTAGTAACAAATACGGTGTTTCATAAATAAATATCATTGTTTAACTTTAAATTCGACCTTTTATTACTACAATGGAAGTAATTGTATCGTATTTTGTGATGAAATCGGTGAACTTTTAAAATAGTGAACAAACAGTTAGGACGATTGCATACGCAATATATATTGTAATTTTGTCATAGGACATTATGCCGTATGCGACGTTCAATATGGCGCATATTTCACTGTCAGCCGAAGTTTGATTACGTTAGTTGTCACTTGCGATCGCAATCGAGCAATCTAGTCGCTCGTTGGTTGTGAGGACAACGTGTTTACATTGTATACAAGACCAGCATTCAAAAAAAAAAAAAAAAAAAAAAAACATAGTACTGCATGTGTACTTTTTGAAATGCAATTATCCAAAACGTGATTTTAAAACATACTAGTTTTGTGTACAGTTGGGGAAGTACAGACGTTTGATATTTATACGTCTATACTAATATTATAATGAGGAAAGATTTGTATGTAAGTACGTTTGTAACGAATTGGCTCAAAAAGTACTGGACCGATTTTAAAAATTCTATCACTATTTGAATGCTACATTATTAGGCTATATAACTATACCCGTGCGGAGCCGGGGCGGACCGCTAGTATAAAATAAGTATCGAATATTTTTTTTCTCCCGCTGTTCGAGTACAGTTTGTAATGTATGGGGTAAGCGATCTGATTAGACTCTGTAACTAACCGAGTTGAGTTTGTTATCACGTGCGATTTATAAACAACTAGCTGCGCCCCGCGGTTTCACCCACGTAGTGATGAAAAATGTTGCTGATGAAAAGCTGAGAAATAGCATATACTCGTCTTCTGGTTCTAAGCTACCTCCCCACCAATTTTCAGCCAAATCGGTACAGCCGTTCTTGAGTTATAAATAGTGTAACAAACACGAATTTATTTTATACATATATATATATATATATATATATATATATATATATATATATATATATATATAGATTTGGTGCGACTGGCGCAGTATATTATGGAGCCAATAGGCATAGAACACTCCAAAATGTACACGATTGTAATGCTCCTGTTCAGATATAATTTAAAGTGTACTTTCAAATTTAGACGATTAGTGTTACGCGCTTACGTACGAGTCTTGTATAGGATGTAATAAACGCGAGCGCAATAAAGATGGCGCCGTTGCGATTGCGTCTGACAGCTAGCATAATCATCCTGCATGTGAACAGTGCTTAAAATGTCTTCTAGTTTTTTTTTACATTTTTACTAACGTATTATTCGTAACTGTTTGTTGCACTTTATGATTTGTATTAAACTTATAACTACTTCTACTTATGTACATATTACACGATTACAGATTCAAAATATACACACATCTCACCGTTCGGGTGAGAATTATATTTAATACTATAAAAATACTATAACTATATCTCTCTGGACTCTGGTCATTGGCCCGCAACGTTTTGCTTCTAAAATGAATGGTAGTATTATGGAAGTTTTCTTTAAAGGCAGTTTCTGATATATTCTATTAAACAAATGCTGGCGTGTTTCTGGCTCAACGCATAAGCATTGCCATTCAACGTGGTAATGCCGCCAGCATGCTGGGTACGCTGCCAACTGGTAGTGGGCTTGAGCATTTGGATTGTCTTTAGACCTTCAACGGTATATGGGCAGTCTTAACTGTATTTGTAGTTTTAGTTTTAGCTTGTATTTTGTTTAGTTAATAAAAGCACTTGCCCAGGAAAAAAAAAAAAACAACTTACCACCCCATAGACATTTAATACGGTAAATTTCTGATAACACATTGGCGTAATAGTGCTTATGTTAATTTAAATCTCCTTTTTAGTACTGCAGTTGTGCGCTTGAGCGGACCAATCAGCGTTCAGTATGGGGACCACACGGACATCAGTGTGCCATCGTTTTCGAATGAATTTTATGTAATGTCTACAGGTTATAAGTCGTCGCTTCAATTATTAAACTCAGTGTTTTATGTATCAAAAGTATTAAAAAGTTAAATTAATGCATTCTACCAGTAGTGCCATAATAATTGCATTTAATAATGCTTGAACAGTTACTAATTTGTTTTGATAAAAACTTGTCAAACAAGTTAACAAAACAAAAGAAATAAAAGATTGATTAAACTAGAAGGAAAATTCCAAAATTCATAGAAATATTCCTGTAATTTTGTGGCAAGAAATAGGCAGTAGAATTCATCGATGTGAAAAAGTATTTAAGTAGTTGTAACAAAGATATTAAAACTATCGATTCAATTTCGACGCGCCAAAAACGGCAACAAAATGCAGTGCGTATACAAAGTGACCATTCTCACAGTCACGCATTTAAGCGAATCGCAACGGTATTATAGCGATGTTTTTTTTTATTGCTATAGGTGGCAAACAAGCAGACGGTCTACCTGATGGTAAGCAGTTACCGTCGCCTATGGAAACCTGTAATACCAGAGGCGTCACAAATACGTCGCAGACCCTTAAGGACTCTATTAACTCGTCTTTTGAAGAACCCCATGTTGTAGCCTCTCGGAAACACCGTGGAAGGTAGCTCATTCCACATTTTGCAGGTATGAGACAAGAAAGATCGTGTCAATCGCACAGTGTGCGATTTCCACTTATCTATGATGTGTGGATGAGCCAGCTACAGGCGGTGGCAGCTAGTGCGATGCTAAAACCGCGACGCCGGGTTGGCTCTTGTGTCGTTTATATAAAAATTTGACTACAATTTTAAAACAGGTCCACTACAAATATTGAATCCATGGTTTTAAATATCTCTTTGAGACGTAGAGATTTCTTCAATAATTTTTTTTAGTCAGTCAGATGATATATCGATGCTACCTTTTACTTTGTTTATTTTATGAAGACGTCGCTTCATAGAGTTTACAGTGTTCACAAGCTTGTCCCGATGCAAAGCAATGCTGTTACAGTCATCGAGATACAATTCCTATAGAGCCACAATCTTTCAGTGAAAACCACAGAAATGAGAAGTAAATAGAACGGAAGTTAGAAGGAAAATCTGTCGCCAGGCATTATGACAGAACCTTGATTGAACATTCTTATTTATGTCAACGCATCGAACTCCGCATCCAAACAACTTGGACCTTACCTTTCTGGGTTAGGTCTCAAAGTTCTTAGTCCGCATCACAGTTGCTAACTGATTTCGAATGAGTGACGTTTCGTTTATATGTGTGCAACAGGCTACAACAAATTGTCGTGTCATGACAGCCGTTCTAATAAAAAAATAAAAAAACTGGTGAAAACAGTCTAAAAATCGTCCGAGCGTCATTGTACATACATTGTATCAATTATACACTTCACAATGCCACATTTACTCCAATTTAGACTTTATGTCGCTTGCATAGTGTTCAACGTTAGTTGTCCGCTATGTCATCGTAGCTCTGGCATCGCGCGGCGTTGTAGTCGGATCGTACCTTCTAACTAACAAAAAAGTCTGCGCAATTCGTAGCGTGCGCCGAGCTTTGGTTCGGACATTTTTTTGGCACGATTGTGACTATATGTATTGTATATCGATGGTTACAGTATATATTTTCATGGAAAGAAGACTGAATGACAAATTATTTTAGTTAAGGAATTATTTCGCGTCGTTGCTAATTTCATTTAAAATAAAACTTAATTTGTGCCTCGTGCACTATATGAGTGAACGATGTGAAGTGACATCTTTACAGTCACACACAAGTTACACACTTTACAGTTACAGTTACAGACAAGTATACAGTCAAAATCTGTTATCGGAAGGACTACTCATATTGAGTCGTAAAAACCGATAGTTGTAACAACCGATAAGGCGGTCATATAACATTCAGCCAGGACCTTTGATTTTGGTCAATTTAACCGGTATGTTGTTCTAAACGATGTCGCCATAAACGGTTTTGACTGTATATAGAACCAACAAACAGTTTCGTAAGTGAAAAATTACCTATTTCGACCATTCAATAAGATCATTTCACTATTAAAAAACAACACTTAGTTCACCAAGTGCAGAAGGTTAAGTTCTCAAAAATCTTTTACTATACCAATAGATTTAGTTTCTTGAGTGTCATTCACCGATCAAAGTGAAGTTCACTGAGGTGATTCACTAGAAAAGTGTCACGAAGTTCGGGTATTGCGTGCGTCATTCCTGCGGGCAGCTTTGGACGAAGGAGGCGGGGAAAAGGCCCGTGCGACCAGTGCGTTGAAGCGTGCCCTGAAACACAAACACAACACAAATTACAATCTTACAAAACATTATATCCCCTATTATTCAGATCCATTTTTAATGATTGACAGAGCCAATCGCGAACCCGCGTGTTCTTGCCGTCAGATTCTAAAGCGCACATGCTACCGTTCGACCACCATCGCTCGGAAGGAAGGTAGCGTACACCCTAAATATTAGACTACTTTTATCCCGAAAAATGTAAAGGTAGCATTCCGATCTTTAGGTTCTTGTATAAGCGGGTGACACCGAAGGAGGCAACTAGTTTTTTTTTTTTAATATTATAAATAAGCTTATAGGCCGCCAACTCGCCTGATGTTAAGCGATGATGCGGCCTACGATGGAGCACGCTCGCCTTGAAGAAACCTATTCACTCTCGACTTGAAGACACCGAGATTATAACCATCGGGGAACACCCACTTAGGCAGCGAATTCCACAGACCAGCAGTTCGCACAATAAATGTGGAATCAAAGCGCTTCGTACGGGTTCTCGAAATATCAACCATAAAGCGGTGTCGATTCTTCGTCCACTGTGGCAGTCCGATAGAAAAATGGGCAGGAGGGAATCAAATCATGCAGATCTGTAGCACACTCTCCGAAAAGTATCCGATGAAAAACCGATACACCCGCTCTGGCAGTCCGGTAGTTAACAATATTAGTGTGGGTTTACCTTATACCATCCGTCTCCGCGTTTTTTCGACACAATCACTATGTCGTCCACCTTCAACTCTAGCTCGTATTCCGAGTTGGGCGGGTACGGGACTATGCATCGGAATCTGAAATCAATTATACAAAATGATAGTGCTTTGGCTATGACTAATCCTCGAGGCCTCACAATGTTACAAAGCCTCTTTGCGCAAAATGTGTTTGGACTGTTAAGATATTCTGTAATTAATTCTATGGACATACAGCTGTAAATTGTTGTTATAATGCCTATTATTTTATTTTTATTACTGTTGACAATTTATTTTAAATTAATCTAATTGAATTTTTACACTTTTATTATAGACTAGCGGCCCGCTCCGGCTTCGCACGGGTATAGATATATATATATATAGCCTATGTCACCTGGGGATGGTGTACCTTCCCAACAGTGAAATAATTTTTCAAATCGTTTCAGTAGTTTCGGAGCCTATTCAATGTAAACAAACAATCAAATCTTTTCTCTTTATAATATTAGTATAGATTATATGATTATTACCTTACCACGGACATATCCCGTAAATAATCATATAACTGTATTGAGAAAGGATTTATGAAATGTATGGTTTTTTTTAACCTATACAGTCTAGCTGCTGGGCAAAGGTCTCCCCACATTCTATATGAGGGTTAAATAGAGAATGACTTTGTATAAAAGTTTGAAGTTAGAAACATGGAAGTTGGTACTTCCGTTAAGTAAAAGTTTTATCATGTTTTGGTTTTTTGAAGTTCATGTAGTTAAATAAAGAATGAAAGTTTGTATTAAAGTTCGTCATTTTTGAAGTTATACTTCTTATGCGACTTGCAACAAGGTTGCGTTAAACGTTTAACGCTACCATGGAGGGGGAATTTTTCTCTCTCGTATGGTTGCGAAATGCGTTATCCTTTTTTCGCGCTGCGACTAGCAGATCCGGTAGTGTAATGGTGTCGCTAATGGATTGAGAAGCCTAAGGAGCTAGGTTCGAATCTCGAGAAAAGCATGTTTTTAAATTGTTGATATTTTTGCCCTAGTTATAATTTTGGGGTTCCTTGCTGACGTATAACTTCTTCCGCGCACTATTTTTTTTTAAGTTAGAAACGTGGAAATCTGAATACTTCTGTTTATGAGTAAAAGTTAGTCGTAACATAATTGGCGAGGCCGTACGCGTGCAAAGTCGCGGGCATGTAGCTAGTACCGTTATGAAGAAAAAGGTTTACCTTTCCTTGACAGTTTGCGCGTGGTGTCGGTCTCGCCGGACTGCGGTCACGTCCAGAGACTGCGACTTGCGATGCTGACCCTGCCACGGACTTTCGTTGCTCCTGTGTTACAACAAAATACTAATATTATGCATCTATGACCATATACTCGCTATCGTAGGCGCCACTCTTGCCAAACAGTTGTCACCAAGAATGTGCGGGCACAAAAAATCGACACCGCTTTGTGGTTGATATTCCGAACTGTCGATACTCAATTTAGAAGTACTTTTTTACCCTCCAATAGGTCTACGATTTTTATACATAAACTTAAATTGAAGAGTCATCCTTGATGCTAAACAATGTTTTTTTTAAATTATAAATAGGCTTGCGCTTGGCCGCCAACTCGCCTGATGTTAAGCGATGATGCGGTCTACGGTGGAGCACGCTTGCCTAGAAGAAACCGATTCACTCGTGAATTGAAGACACCCAGACTGTATTTATCGGGGAAAACCCATTCAGGCAGCGCATTCCACAAACCAGCAGTTCGCACAATAAAAGTGGAATCAAAGCGCTTCGTTCGGGTTTTCGGAATACCAGCCATAAAGCGGTGTCGATTTTTTGTGCCCGCTCTGGCAGTCCGATAGAAAAATGGGCAGGAGGGAATTAGATCATGAAGATCAGATGCACACTCTCCGAAATGTATTCGATAAAAGACCGATAGACTAGCAACTTTACGCCGATGCTCAAGACTAAGGAGCTTAGTCTGAACCAGGGATTCGTTGCCGATGAGCCTCTTGGCACGCTTTTCGATAGACTCTAAAGCCCCAAGTATCAAAAGCTGATACTTAGCTGATCCATCCCAAAGGTGAGAGCAGTACTCCATGCACGACCGAACTTGTGCTTGATACAGTGAAAGTGTTATATACCTATACACTGTATGTAAGTAGTTATAGTGGTGGCTGCGCCCACCGACAAGCCGTCGAATAAACTAGTGTGAATACAGCTACCGTTGTTGTCACTCGCTCCTGTCCACATACAGAATAATTGACGACGAGTTTTAAGTTTACCCACATATTTAAAAAAAAATTTTCGGTGTTGTATGTTCCCTGGGCGCAGTTAACAACTTTGATCACCAAAATCAAGATTGGAAGATCTATAAAAGTCGGTTGTGCCAATGGTTTATCGCGAACGACATCGACGAGACTACGGACAAAGCGGGAGTGAGAAGAAAGGCGGTACTGTTGAGCGCACTCAACGAAAACACATACCAGCTGGCTTGCAATCTCGCATTACCAGAGGATTTGGATACAAAAAATTTTGAAAGTATTCTACAAATCTTAGACAACCACTTCACACCGAAACGCTGCGGGTTCGCAGAGAGGCATAAGTTCTACGCAGGGGTGCAGCAAACCGGCGAGACGCATTCACAGTGGGCCGCGCGATTACGCGGGCTCGCTGCTCATTGTGCTTTTAAAAATATAGAAGATTCGCTGCTAGACAAGTTCGTGATGGGAATGTTGCCCGGGCACGAGCGAGACAAGCTGTTCGCTCAAGACATTAAGGACTTGACGCTGGGGAAAGCTGTGGAGCTGGCGGAAAGCATACGTTGTGCACGTGCGGGGGCCGCTGCCGTGCCGGCGCCAGGGTGTTCCGCCGACTCGAGCGCCGCGCAGTACGACACCGTGTTCAAGATCAACCAGCAAAGAAGATCGGCTGCTAAAGGATCACAGGATTGCAGTGTACCCTGTGGGGTGTGCGGTTATAAAGGTCATCGTACGGCCGAGTGTCGGTTTTCCAGCTATACGTGTAAAGTTTGTTCTCGGAAAGGTCACCTTAAAAGGGTGTGCCCAAATAAAAAAGTGAATTACGTCGAGCAAGGTAATTCCGATGTTGAGGAAGATGATGGTGAGTTCATTTTAAATATTACCAGTGAAAGAGAGGTGCCGATGACCGACACTGTGAGCATGGGAGGTCGATATATTGTGTGTGAAATCGATAGCGGTTCCCCTGTTTCAGTTATCTCCGAAAGCATGTACAGATCAAATTTTTCTGATGTACCGTTATCACCACCTACAAAAAAATTATTTACATATACCAATTGTAAAATGCAGGTAGTTGGTATAATGATAGTTAACATGATTTATTTAGAACATTCAGAGAACCTACCGGTGTACGTAATACGAAACGGTGGCCCTACATTACTGGGACGTGATTTCATGAGAGCTTTTAACTTACGTTTCGTATCAACCCTCGGGCATAGTGAATCACACGTTCATAGCATACGCGAAGATCTTACCAAACTGTTTCCAAAAGTGTTTTCAGACGAATTGGGTTGTTTTAACAAGTTTGAAATTAAGTTGCCTTTAAAATCAGACGCCAAACCTGTGTTTTGCAAGTCCCGATCGGTACCTTTTGCGTTGAGTGATATAGTCAACGACGAGCTGAGTAGATTAGTAGCATTGGGAATTTTAAAACCGGTTCCCTATTCTGATTATGCGTCACCGATAGTGCCCGTGCTAAAGAACGACGGCAGTGTACGTATCTGTGCAGATTATTCTGTGTCGATAAATCAACAACTTCACGTTGAAAAATATCCTTTGCCCACAGCACAAGAGCTATTTTCCAAATTGCATGGAGGGGTAGTTTTTAGTAAAATAGATTTATCTATGGCCTATAACCAAGTGAAAATACATGAAGATTCCCAAAAAGTCACATGTATTAATACACCGCGTGGTTTATTTAACTATACGCGCCTCGTATTTGGATTAGCGAGCGCGCCGGCTATATTTCAGCGCGTGATCGAGTCGATTGTAGGTAACATTCCGGGGGTCCTCAGTTTTCTCGATGATATATTAGTAACCGGGGATCAGGCACAACATAAGAGTAGATTAAACGAAGTTCTACGCCGCTTAGAAGAAGCCGGCCTGACTGTGCACAAAGATAAATGTTCATTTTATCAAAGGGAGGTATCTTATCTAGGGTACATAATTGATAAACATGGTATTAGGAAAAATCCAGAGAAAGTCAAGGCAATTTTGTATGCGCCTGTACCGAAGAACGTTAGTGAGTTGCAATCATTCTTAGGACTGTTAAATTACTACAGAGCCTTTGTGCCAAATGCATCGGAAATTCTAAGTCCATTGCACATACTGTTACAAAAAGGCGCCAAGTGGCATTGGACCACAGAACAGATCGAGGCGTTTAATTCGATCAAAAAGAGTCTAGCCTCAGATAATACGTTGGCGCATTTCGATAACAATGCAAAGCTGATTTTAAGTGTTGATGCGTCAGAACATGGTCTTGCTGCTATTATTTCCCAAATAGGTGCTAATGGAATTGAGCAGCCAGTTTCGTATGCGTCGCGTTCACTAAATCCGGCAGAAAAAAAATATTCACAAATACAGAAGGAGGCTACAGCTATTATATACGGGGTAAGGAAGTTCCATCAGTACCTGTATGGTAGATCAGAGCCTTTTGTATTACGCACAGATCATAAACCGCTGACTACAATTTTTGGTAAAAAACGCGGCATTCCCGAAGTATCGGCGAACCGGTTACAACGTTACGCAATTTTTCTAAGCGCGTACAACTATACAATCGAGTATGTACGGAGCGGCGCCAATACGGCTGATTTCTTATCGCGCGCGATACCAGCCCCGAGTGCGAGCGAGCGCAGCGCGCGCGCGCCCGCGCCAGAAAAGGACGCGCAGCCCGAGGTGGCTGCTTACGTTAATTTTGCCATTGAAGGGAGTTTGCCCCTTACAACGCGGCAGTTGCAGACTGAGACTGCAAATGACTCGATTTTAAAGAGCGTGTCTCGGTATGTCTTAGAAGGTTGGCCGTGTAAAAATACCGATCCGGTAATTAAACCGTATTTTCTATGCCGTAACGAGATTTCTATAGAAAATGATGTTTTAATGAGAGGACACAAAGTTATAATTCCAGGGAAGTACCAAAAAACAGTATTAGATGAGCTGCATAGTTCGCATTTTGGAATAGTGAAAATGAAAGCAGAAGCTCGCGCCAGAGCCTGGTTCCCGGGTATAGACGCTGCTTTGGAGAGACTGGCGGCTGAGTGTACGGTCTGCACTCAGTTGCGTCCGTCCCCGGCCCGCGCCCAGCTCGCACCATGGCCGCACCCGCCGGCTGCTTTTCATAGAATTCATTTAGATTTTCTAGGCCCAATACAAAACAAAATGTTTCTCGTCATTGTGGATGCGTTTTCAAAGTGGGTCGAATGCTATGTTATGAACAATGATATTACTACAAAGGCTGTCATTACGAAATTATGTGATTTTATGTCTCGTTTCGGAATTCCGAATACCATCGTAAGTGATAACGGTACATCTTTGACGTCACAGAGTTTTAAAGACTTCTGTGAGCTGAACCACATAACACACTTGGTATCACCTGTATTTCATCCGATGAGTAATGGCCAAGCTGAATCTTTCGTTAAAATTATTAAGAGAGGCATTAAAACATTCCTTTTATCGGGTGGTAAGATTAACAATATTCAATGTCACCTGTCTAAGTTTTTATTTGATTATCGGAACTCTAATAATACAACGACAGAAACCTCTCCGGCTCAGCTAGTGTTCGGTCATAAGCTCCGCTCACGGTTAGATTTGTTTACGGGCACCGATGCACCCTTATCAACGGAATTATCTAAACTTGTCAAACGTAAACAGTGCTTACAGGTTAGGAACTATGGCGGCAAACAATACGTTGATTTAAAAGAGGGCGATAACGTTTATGTAAAACAATACATAAATAAAAACAAATTTAATTGGCTGGAGGGAACAATCCTAAAGAAGATAGGGAAAGTTTTGTATAAAATAAAACTGATGGACAATAATAAGCAAGTTGTACGGCACAAAAATCAGATTTATCAAAATAAAATAGAGATTTCTAGTACTGGAAACAATGAGAATACGGCCGGTAGATGGAACGTAACATTGCCGATAGAAGAGTCTAGTAGACCGAGAGCGACAGAGACAGATGTAACATCTTCGCACGAAACGTCCCTCCCTGCAGTGTCACAGGAGTCCGACGTTGCATTCGCGGGAAGTAGTACCGTAAGCGAGCCACCTCCCACTGCTGATGCAGAGACGCTTGTACTGATGCCCGAGGCGACCACTCCTGAGCTGGGCTCAGATGTTGAGAGCAATACGTCAGAGCCGCCGCCGTTACCGAGCCGATGTGAAATACCGTCGCACCTTCGATAGCACACCCAGCTTCTTGGCAGCCAATTGAGCCTTATCCTCAATATAGGAACCAAAGTTTAAGTTTTCTAAAGATTTTTTTTATTAGTTTTCCATAGTTAACGGGCGGTTATCCGAGTCGCGTAGGCAACAAAACGCTCCCTCAGCCCCCGCCAAGTTATAGCGACGCCATCCTAGAGTCAGGACGCCCGCGGGGGGAGTGCAACGACAAAAACGAGCACAGGTCCGACCTCGATGACGCCTGGCGCGGCACTGAACGCGGCGCGCCAAAATTCTCGCGTCCTTTTTACGCTTTTAATTTCACTAAAAACCGACACTATTCACTATCAAAAATCTATCCAAATAAAATAATGTTGAATAAAATTGCCTTTCAGAACATGCAATTTCCAGGTTATTACGAGCTTTCATTAGAGCAAAAAATGAAAAAAATAAACTGAGTCGACTTTGTTTCAGTTTTTTTTTTTTATCGTGGTAAGTTTATTCCATCGTCTTTTGAACCAAATCATAAACTCAAACACAGATGTATCTGTGACATGTATTTTTTTCCAGCTCAAATATTGTAATATAACTGAAAAAAAAATATTGTTTTAAAGCCGTCAAATTTGGTATAAGAGGCTCTTAATATAGGTATAGAGTAAATAGTGCAGTGTGTAAGTGCAGTAATGAAGGATTAGTATCTGTGGAGAGTGGTAAAATGCATACAATGAAATGGCAAGCAACAATTATCAACAGACAAGCAAACTTAAATTGGTACAGAAAATGTTCTAGCCAATCAAGCATAATCATTTTGACTTAAGGTGGTACGTTTCATCTATGGCGGGATGTTCAAATTTCAAATATATTTTTTTTGTCCTTATAGCTTTTTTTTTAACCTATACTGTCCCACTGCTGGGCAAAAGTCTCCCCCATCTCCTTACATAAATCTCGGTCCTCCGCGACCTCTTGCCAACCTCTCCGGAATGAGTCAAGATCGACACGCCAGCGTTTCTTGGGCCTTCCTTGACTGCGCCGTCCATCTGGCACCCACTGTGTGACGATCATGGCCCATTGGTCGGGATGCATGCGCGCCACATGTCCCGCCCAATCCCATTTGTAGCTAGGCCGGGTAATTATTTTAAGATGACATAGCGTTTGCGTCAATAGTTGGTTGTTTTTTACATTATCTAGTAAAGTAAAAGTAAAAGTAAAAAAGCCTTTATTTCAAATACACATTTCATTAATTTACACATGATTTTTATTTTATTTATATTTAATTACATATTTATACTTGTCCATCATTATCATAAATCACATAATTGTCATAGTCACTTTTTTTTTTCTCGTTTTTCTTGTTAAAGTTTTTGTTATGTATTTATGTCAGATATTATTCTTTGGTCAATGAATTTTAAATATTATTGTTTGTCATGCAGTATTAATTTGCTATTTTAGTCCTGTGTAGATGTCGCCTCATTGGCGTAGGCCTCCCCCAGTTTTGTCCATAGTTTCCTGTCTCTTGCTATTCTCATCCATTCCCTTCCAAGTCTTTGAGTAAAAATATCTTGCCAGCGTCTATTTGGCCTTCCTCTTCTTCGTTTTAATCCTCTTGGCACCCATTCTAAAACTTTTTTACTCCATCTATCGTTTTCCATTCTACATGCATGTCCCGCCCAATTCCATTTCAATTTTCTAATAGTTTCTATTATGTCTCTTACTTTAGTTTTTTGCCTGATTGTTTTGTTATTAATTTGATCTGATAGTTTTATCCCTAACATACTTCTTTCCATTTTCCTTTGACATACCGCTAATCTGTTTTCATCTTCCTTTCTTAGGGCCCAAGTCTGGCAGCCATATATAAGAGACGGCAGTATGGCAACGTTGTATACTTTTCTCTTGATAGTAATGTTTACATCCTTGCTTTTCATAATTTCTTTCATTCTCCAGTACTTTTTCCCTGATATGGCAATTCTTCTATCTATTTCTTTTGCAGTATGGTCCTCAAAAGCTATAGATTGTCCAAGGTAAGTATATTCGTTTACATATTCGATTTTTTCTTCTTCAACTGTTATAGTCTCCTCATTGCCATTCGTCATGATTTTTGTCTTAGAAGCGTTTAGTGACAGTCCGACTTTCCTGCTTTCTGTAGTCAGGTCCTTCAACATGTGTTCTAGGTTACATGAAGAATCACATTTTACATTATCTAGTACAGTAATTTATTTATTAGTAACGCACCATAGTACTTACATTTGTCAATAAACCGTTTGGAACAAGCAAAAATTAGTTTATTGACAAATATAAGTAATAATGTGCATTAGAGATAAATAGCTTTACATGATTTTGTAAAGAATAATAATCAATTCGCGCAAACATCATGATCGTTTACAATAATTACCCGGCTTAGCCACAAGAAGAAAACTGTTTGAAATTTGAACATCCCGCCATAGGTGAAACGTACCACCTTAAATCAAAATTACCCAAAATGTGCATAGAATAATTCCAGTGTAACACGAAAAGCACAGAGCAGACCAGACACTCAATATTTACTACTAACCAGCGGTTTTACCTCAGGAAAACGTCGGGCGCGGTCGGTACTTGGATGGGTGACCGCCATGATGTCTTTTTGAACTTTTTTTTTGTACCATTAAGTTAACAATTCGGTATGTAAAGTTTTTTCTTGATATTTTTTTTATATTTTATTTCGTATATAAGGCTATTTTAAGAAACTAATTTCAATATTTTTGTTTTCTGTTCAGTAGAACTATATTTAAATATATTAAAATATGTCAATTTGATGAATGGTTAATAATTTATATTCAAACACGAAGTCTCAACCTAAGAATAAAAAACACAGAACCTTAATAATCGAACAAATAAAATTCTAACATCAATAAAATTGTTGTTTGCAAATCAGTGACCTAGTAACCCTAGGGTTTTTAGGCAAATTTCCGCGCTACGCTCTAATGTTCCGTTCGTTATTGTCTTTCCTCTCAGTCTATCTTCGTTGGTAGGAGTGCGGAGTGTCTAGTCTACCAGTAGAGTCCGTTACCTGTGTAGATGTGCCAGATGTCTGTCCTTGTGCCGGCGGTCAGACGCGGCGGGGGGCGCAGGGCCGGCGGCAGGCAAGGCGCGGAGTAGCTGCGACGGACACGAGCCGGACCTAGCCCCCGGGTCATCCCCAGTTAGTCAACGCGGACCTAATGTACGAGTACTCTAGCGCTGTTTTATACATCAAACTGCATTTATAACACCTTATCGACGTTTTGTATGAACTCAAAGTTCTAAAGCAGACCTGAATCGTGCAAGTTAGCTTTCCGGTACTAATGTATTCAATAGAACAAAAATAAAACATAGCAAATATACACATATAGCAAAAAAACGTAAAATTAAATCTAAGTTGAAAATTTAAGTTGTATTATGTTTTATATATTTGAAAATTTGTTTATTGTATGTTTTATATATTTGAAATATTTTTTTTTCTTTCCGGTAACTAATCTCTTATGTAAAGAGTTCGAATATTTGTTTTCCTATTACTATTTATCTATCCAGGTCCTAGTTGGTGTTGCAACGAGTTGGTGGCCAAGCGCAAGCCTATCTATAATAAAAAAAAAAACACTATTTCTATTTTGTATTAGTGAAAACATGTTTTTGGCTTTTGTGTAACTGTTTATCTCATATCTAGTGTATTAATTAGCAGCTGTGTGTTTTCCTTGTAAAATAAAATAAAACATGTTTGACGTGATAACGTCTTATAAATCGATGAACGCCGGCTGCACGTTCAAAAAATTGTCACGTTCCGCCTGAGCCGCACGTGCAAGCGAGAGCGCAGAACAAGCGATAGAGAGGCACGATCGGCCTAAGCGTTATCACGTAAAATTATCGTCCGTAAACCGACTTTACAGACAATCCCTTTTTTATATATAGAATAGGTTTACGTTTGGCCTCCAACTCTGATGGAAAGCGATGTGGTGGCCGAAGATGGAGCACGTAGATCTAGAAGATACTTATTCACTCTGGCCTTGAAGACACCCAGATTATAGTTTTACGGTTGGACCCTACTTTTCTAATAACTACTATACTTCATAGTACATTTTATAGTGTGCGTAGGGTTGCCAACTTTTTGCACAAGAAAGAAATTATTTTAAGCTGGTAGAAAGAAAATTATGAATACACTTCGTTTAAGAGTTCCGTAAAAACGTTTTGTTCTACGCGAGCACCGAATCTTATTTTTTTTAAACTTTAACAGTTTCAAAGTGATGATGAACTAAACAGTGTTTTGCATTCTTTGATATGTTTAACAGTATTATAAAGCCAAAAACAGTATAATACTGTATTAAATAGCATGGTTGGCAACCCTAAGTGTGCGTTACTGATGACGCCACAGAAAAGAAAAAATAATTGTTTAAATTAGAACGGCTGTCAAGGCATTTTTGTAAGATTTTTTTTGTAGCCAGTTGCACCCATATTAACGAAATTATTATAATTATTTATTTTTATAATTATTTGATTTGATTTGATTTGATTTGAAACGTCAGTTATTTGAAATCAGTTAGCAGCTGTGATGCGGACAAAGAACTTTGAGACGTAACCCAAAAAGGTAAGGTCCAAGTTCTTTGGATGCGGAGTTCGATGCGGTGACATATATGAGAATGTTCAAGTAAGATTCTGTCATAATACCTGGCGACAGATTTTCCTTCTCATTTCCGTTCTATTTACTTCTCTTTTCTGTGGATGACGCCTATAGACCTCCAACACCATGCAGGGTGTTTTTAATGCATTGGTAACTATGTAAGACTGCTAAATCTCAGTAGTTGTGCCATCGCACGTTCAGGACCGGACGCTAGAGATGAATTGGATTTCTAAGCTCTACAAAACAATATATAAATAAGGCTTGCGCTTGACCGCCATCTTGTCTGATGTTTAGCGACTATAATGTCTACGATGGACCACGCTTACTTATAAAAACCGACTTCTTTTCTTGAATAAGAGAAAAATATACTTTTGCACATACCTAGACTTTCGTGAATTATTAATTAATGGTCTTCACAATACAAAACAATCACTACAATACTCGTACATATAGACGTACAAACGGTAATAATACAAACACAAATTAAAACAGGTGACAAACACACAAAATGCAAGGGTGACTGTGAAAGTGCTTCGTTAAACAACGCCTCTCCAAACAAAACACCATGAGACTGTGGTAGATGATCTGACAATATTTAGGTGCCTGATTACGATTGCTGTCAAAGTTTAAACGCATAGGATTGACGAAGAGCGACAGCACTCGTTGCGTAGTAGAATCTCTCCTTATTTCCATATTCCCCTTAGACCATGGTTTTGAACTGCGTTCAGTATTTTTTTATTAAATAAGTTTTCTTCCTCAACAACAACAGGCTCCCGGAATTATCATTATCTATTATCTTATAAAAAATCTAACAATAAATAGAACCCAATACCGAAAAAAAATTGGAATGTGTACAAAATGAAGGAAAATATAACCATTATAATGTCTTGCTAGGCAGAAGGCGCACTTTTTTTTTCTTTTTTTATAGTAGTTAGGCTTGCGCTTGACCGCCATCTCGCCTGATGTTAAGCGACGATGCGGTCTACGATGTCTTTACTAACGAATGACGTCTCATGTCATTATCATCATAATCCGTTTTTTAACAGTCCACTGCCGGACTTTTAGCCTACCCCCCGAAAGAGTGATTGGGCCTTATCCACCACGCTGGCCCAGTGCGGGTTGGTGGATTCACATACGCCATTGAATTCCTTCACAGAAAAGCCAGTGGTATGAAAATCCGTACATAAACTTCAAAGAGCTTGTTCTTAGAAACTTCATAGTTTAATATTTTATATATTTCAATTAAATACTCATCAAATAATTTTTAAAGTAGGTATTAATTATGTTTGCTTTGGTGACGTTTTATTCCATGCAGTAGGTAAACGACGCCATGTAAATGTGTTCAAACATAAGCGCAATAACAGAAGCTGTTAACTGGCTATACGGCGCCCAAGATACAGGCTTTGCCTAGTTTGGGGCCCATTGGCACAACTCTTTTTGCTGTTAGTAAAGTGTTATATATTCTATTGATCGTAAATTTAAAATAACTGGATTTCGGTATTAAATAAAAATGAATTATGAGAGCTCATTGGTACGGGCCCAGGGTTTGAACCCGCGACCTCACGCTTTCAAGTCTAGCGGTCTCCCAAATGGGCTACTACGGCTTCTCATGTGAATACGCCATACTGACACTCACCTTGCGGAAGGGACAGAAAATCCCTTTCTAATTCGAACAAACACTTTAAAAGCTCTTATCTCAGAACTTTATTAGCCAATTTAAACAATTTATTCAGTAAATGTATAACATTTAGTTCTATTTTTCGTTATGCGTTATTTTTAACAAATCAAACACCCGGGGCCTTACGGATAACTGCTATTACGGCACCAAACTAACGTTAAATCTGATCAGTTGGAAAATCACACGACCGCAAACCGTATCTGGGCGCGTTAAGGTTCACGTTCGCGTGATTTTCCAACTGAGCGGATTTAACGTTAGTTTAATGCCGCAATAGCAGTTGTCCGTAGGGCCCCTGTCCGGTAGCCTATTGTAGCTATTGTCAGATCACCTTAAATATGAAGAACATATACATGACATGCGTGGATCAACATAATGCACATTCACTCTGAGATGGATTTTAAAGCCTGCTGTACATGGGTAGAGTAAACGGTAGAGTTTACTAGTAATAGAGTATGTACTCAGAAATAAATAAATCAATATTCGGGACATTTTTTCACACACGGTCATCTGACCCGAAACTAATTAAAGCTTGTACTATGGCTGCCAGATACTGGGGCCTTACGGACAACTGCTATTGCGGCACCTAATCCGCTCAGTTGGAAAATCACGCGAACGCGAACCTTATCGCGCCCAGGTACACGTGATTTTCCAACTGAGCGGATTAGGTGCCGCTATAGCAGTTGTCCGTAAGGCCCCTGGTATACTGATAGATAGCCCGTTGGTCCAGTTGGTAGTGAATCTACCTTCTGAGCTTGAAGGTGTGGGTTCGATTCCCACCTAGGACAAAAATTTATGTGATGAACATTTGTGTTTGTTTTTTATCTGGGTGTTAATATCTATTTAAGTATGTATTTAAAACTATATAATTATGTATGTATATCAGTCCCTGGAAGCCATACCAAGCAAGAAACCGATTCACTCGTGAATTGAAGACACCCAGATTGTAACTATCGGGGAACACCCATTCAAGCAGCGCATTCCAGACTAGCAGTTCGCACAATAAAAGTGGAATCATAGCGCTTAGTATGGGTTTTCGGAATATCAACCATAAAGCAGTGAAATTTTTTTGTGCCCACTCTTGCAGTCCGATTGAAAAATGGCAGGAGGGGGGAATTAGGCGTGATAAGTTTCGAGTACTGTTACCAGTTTTAGTACAACATTTTAGTACTCTACCAATGCTGTCTACATTGGTATAGTTAGTAATGTACCATGCAACTATATTTAACACTAACATTTACTCTTCCCGTGAACAGCAGGCTTTACTGCTCACTTCATTTCATGAAATAAGCGATGCATATTGCATTATGATGTCTAACTTGAATGTAACTTTTGTTACATTTAATTATGTATTTAGATTACGTAATATCCACATTTAAATTTACTTTTTTGTGTACGATTTTCCTAAGACAATGTACATAAATTGTTGATTCTGATGTATATTTCTTTTTTCTCAATTTTATGCTTCTTATTTGAGACTAGCGGTCCGCCCCAGCTTCGCACGGGTATAGATTATAGCCTATGTCACCCGGGGATAGTGTAGCTTCCCGTCAGTGAAAGAATTTTTCAAATCGGTTCAGTAGTTTCGGAGCCTATTCAATGCAAACAAACAAACAAACAATCAATCAAATCTTTCCTCTTTATAATATTAGTATATAGATGAGGGTGATAAGTCCTGAGGCCTTCCGGGTACCTGTTATAAGCGATTCTGCAGTGCAAGTGCCGTTCTTTATCGATCGTCAAACTCGATAAAATGCCATAGAACCGATCATAGCGAGTACTGATCAAATGGCATTATCGAATTTGACGATCTCAACTGACAAATTTGCCCACTCTTCGGGCAAGTTCTGACCTACTTTCCGAGTATGAGAAATTAAAAAAATATACATCACAATCAACATCCTTATTTTAGTACCCATATGAGTTTTAGTAGTTTTTTCCATTCAACAAATGTGCTTTTTCTTTCATAGTATTTCTCGTACCTGACATGCACAGGGTGGTGATGCGAGGGCAAGTTCAGCATGAGAGACGTCCCCGGCCCGTCTTCGAAGACTGGGTTGTCCATACTGTAGCCGACAGGTGGGGGAGATTTGCACTTCTTCATAGCAGCTAGACGCTTCATGAGGCTCACCCCCGTTGATATGGAGGATTTTTCAGCTTTCGACTTTTCTTTTGACTGGAAATTGGCATGGAAAACTTTTCAACATGTCCCACTGATTGGTGTCTTTTTGTAAAACCTTTAGTAACTTACCGCACTAAGGTATTAATATATCATGGCAAAAGACGGCAAAAGAAGTAAGGGAAGGCTGGTCAAAAGATGGGAAGATGAAATTAGGTTGACAGCGGGTCCATACTGGAAAAGAGCAACTTCTGAAAGAATACACTGGAGAGAGCTAGAGGAGGCCTTTGCCGACAGGCACTCTAAATTGAGAGACATCATTTAGGTTTATATAGATAGATAGATAGAAATATATATATATTTAAAAAAAAAATATAGTTTTTTTTTTTTTGGTTTTTATATTTGTTTATATTAGGAAAAACTGTTATTTAACATTTTAGAAATAAAGGCTTATTATTATTATACCTTACCGCACTAAGGTGTCTGTTTTAGTAAGCCTTTAGTACCTTACCGCGCTAAGGGTGTGCGTTTTAGTAAACTTTTAGTAACTTACTGCGCTAAGGGTGTGTGTTTTAGTAAACCTTTAGTACCTTACCGCACAAAGGGTGTGTGTTTTAGTAAACCTTTAGTAACTTACCGCGCTAAGGATGTGTGTTTTAGTAAACCTTTAGTACCTTACCGCGCTAAGGGTGTGCGTTTTAGTAAACTTTTAGTAACTTACTGCGCTAAGGGTGTGTGTTTTAGTAAACCTTTAGTACCTTACCGCACAAAGGGTGTGTGTTTTAGTAAACCTTTAGTACCTTACCGCGCTAAGGATGTGTGTTTTAGTAAACCTTTAGTACCTTACCGCGCTAAGGATGTGTGTTTTAGTAAACCTTTAGTACCTTACCGCACAAAGGGTGTGTGTTTTAGTAAACTTTTAGTAACTTACCGCGCTAAGGGTGTGTGTTTTAGTAAACTTTTAGTAACTTACTGCGCTAAGGGTGTGTGTTTTAGTAAACCTTTAGTAACTTACCGCACAAAGGGTGTGTGTTTTAGTAAACCTTTAGTACCTTACCGCACAAAGGGTGTGTGTTTTAGTAAACCTTTAGTAACTTACCGCGCTAAGGATGTGTGTTTTAGTAAACCTTTAGTAACTTACCGCACTAAAGGTGTGTGTTTTAGTAAACTTTTAGTAACTTACCGCGCTAAGGGTGTGTGTTTTAGTAAACTTTTAGTAACTTACTGCGCTAAGGGTGTGTGTTTTAGTAAACCTTTAGTACCTTACCGCACAAAGGGTGTGTGTTTTAGTAAACTTTTAGTAACTTACTGCGCTAAGGGTGTGTGTTTTAGTAAACCTTTAGTACCTTACCGCACAAAGGGTGTGTGTTTTAGTAAACCTTTAGTAACTTACCGCACTAAGTGTTTATTTTTGTAAGTTTTTAATACCTTTTCTAATCTGGGAGTGGTTTGAAGCGGTTGAGTGTTCGAACTCCATGAATACATCAATGTCTGACCTGTAAACATAAACATGGTACAGTCAATATAATTTTTTATCTCGACTTGAAGACACCCACCCAGATTGCTATCGGGGAACATACTCAGGCAGCGAATTCCACAGACTAGCAGTTCGCACAGTAAATATGGAATCAAAGCGCTTCGTACGTGTTCTCGGAATATCAACCATAAAGCGGTGTCGATTCTTTGTGCCGACTCTCGGAGTCCGATAGAAAAATGAGCAGGAGGGAATCAAATCAAACAAATGTTCAAGTTCCAATCCCTAAGTTTTCAACTTTCAATTTCCATCTGTAAATATTTATTTTGTGGTTCGGGGCAAACAATTAGTATTGGTATGCTAGTAGTTCAGTTTATGTTGATTAACCGGCCTACAATATGAATGGCTAGGTACCGTTGTTGGGCGGGGTGTGCGCTCGGGGCGGAGCGTCAGGGGGCGGAGGCGCGATCGGCGCGGGCGCCGCGCTCGGCTTCACTGCCGCCTGGGTCGGAGCCGCTACCACCTGGGCAACAAATTATATTTTACTATAACGTGGTAGCCCATTTGGGAGACCGCTAGACTTGAAAGCGTGAAGTCGCGGGTTCAAACCCCGGGCCCGTACCAATGAGCTCTTTGGAGCTTATGTACGGATTTTCATACCACTGGCTTTTCGGTGAAGGAAAACGTCGCGAGGAAACCTGCATACGTACGGAGAAGGAATTCAATGGCGTATGTGAATCCACCAATCCGCACTGGGCCAGCGTGGTGGATATGGCCCAATCACCCTTTCGAGGGTAGGCTAAAAGTCCGGCAGTGGACTGTTAAAAGGCTGATAATGATAACATTTGTAAGCTGCAGACCCAATGTTAATTCATCATCATCATTTCAGCCGTAGGACGTCCACTGCTGGACATAGGCCTCCCTCATCGATCTCCAAAAGGGCCGGTCTGAAGCGGCCCGCATCCAGCGTTTTCCTGCGCTTATTTATTAAGAATCAGAAATCATTTATTGTCAAACTTTGTAAGTATATGCAAGTTCTTAAAATAGATTTTAGCTTTTAAATTGATAATTTTCAGCGATAATTACTCTGTTTCATTTCAGTGGATAGGTAAACAGCCGAATGGGATGGCGAATACCCACATTAATAAATAATAAATATTCGGGTTATTTTCGCACACACGGTTATCTAAGCACAAACTAAGCAAAGCAAAGCTTATAATATGGCTGCCAGAGACTGATATACATACATTTATATATTTTTAAATGCATACTTAAATAGATATTAACACCCAGATATAGAACAAACACAAATGTTCATCACATTAATGTTTGTACTAGGTGAGAATCGAACCCAGACTCCCAAGCGCAGAAGGTAGTCACTACCAACTGAACCAACTGGGCTATCATTAGGTCAATACTCTGCAAATGTATGTAAAGTGTGTATGTGTGTGTACCTTGTCGTGTTTGTGTGGGTGAGGCTGCACGTAGTTCCCGGGGAAGACACCAGCGCGTGGTGACCGCTCCGCCCACCCCTTGTACCATCCGTCTCGACACCGCTCCGTCACTGTGTAGATCGCTGTTCAAAAAGTTTACAAATAAGGAGTTTATAATTATGTCGTGAACGTGGGTAGCGTTGCGCATTTTTGAAGATTACAAAATAAGCGCCGGCGCTCACTTCGTTTCAGTCGGTCTCTAGCCGTAGGAAGTGCTACACATGACTATTGTTACACGATAACGAAACATCTGACATGATTATGCCTCTAAGATCATCATCCATCATCATCATCATCAGTTCAGCCATAGGACGTTCACTGCTGGACATAGACCTCCCCCATCGATCTCCAAAGGGCCGGTTGGAAGCGGCCTGCATCCAGCGTTTCCCTGCGGTCTCTTTTAGGTCGTCTGTCCATCTCATGGGTGGACGTCCTAAGCTGCGTTTACCGTTCCGTGGTTTCCATTCCAGAACGTTTCGGCCCCATCGGCTATCTGTTCAGCGTGCTATGTGTCCTGCCGGCTACCACTTCAACTTGCTAATCCAATGGGCTGTCAGTAACTTTCGTTTGTCTACGGATCTCCTCATTTCTGATTCGATCTCACAAAAATACACATCACACATCATCAGCCATTAAATGTCCACTGCTGAACAAGGCCTCCCTCTTAGCGAGGGGTGTTGCCATAATCCCTACGCTTGGCAGGCAGGTTGGGGATCGCAGTACATTCACCGTGTACTAATAGGACGCTGCTGCCCATCCTCCGGTGGTTCTGGGCGCAGTTTTAGGACATACCCGGGTCCCAAAAATACACATTGTATAAATTGATACACCGTAGCGCACCACTGTCATGATTTGCTACGATATTGGTGGTTTAACACACGGAGGGTTGCACTCAAAACGTGGTAGAAGCGGAATTACACTAGAAATTCGTCATTATACAAATAAAATAGGTTGGCCATTGCCATCCAACGCGGTAACGCAGCGAGTGTTTTGGGTACCTTTGCGCCGGGAACAGTTAGGGGTGGGTTATTTGAATAGTTATTAGTTTAGTTGTTAATTGACTGAGTTTTTGAATAAATACTGTATGTGATGAGATATTATATTATAATATTTTAAAAAAACTTAATGAATTTGTATCAAAAACTTATACAAATTAGTTTAGTAATAGTTACCTCCTTTCTTAAGCTCGAGTTCGTCAGGTTTCTGCGGCTTGTACGGGTAGATGGCCACGTACGCGGCGGGTAAGGTAATCTCCACACTGCGCTCGCGCCGCCGGCGTCGCTCGCTGTGTGCCGGGGTCGCGGCCGCGCTACTCGGCGTGTGGTCAAGGAGGCTGGTCGCTAGGATTTCCGCCGAGTGTCTGGAATGAGGGTGACTATCATGATCAAAGAAAACAAGATCTTCTACTCTGGTAGTTGTCCCAGAATTACGTCACTGTCCAGTTGCCACTTTATCCAATCAGCTGTTACGTGGTGTATCGTCATCTCTCTCGAACCTATTGTAAATTGACATCATGACATCATTGCGGGACGCCCACGTGGACATTTTTTCTCGGATTGCTATACCTGGCGGAGTATATTATTATACCATTGTGGCTATAAGATAAGGGAGCGTCCAGGTTTGAAAGGGGGAGGGGGGAGAGAGTTTAGAAAAATCAAGAAATATCACAATCAATACACAAACAATAGTCCTAAACCTCACCAACGGGGAGGGGGGGGGGGGGGGGGGGCGTTAAAAATGCAAAAAAACATCACGTGGTTAATGGACGGCCCCTAAACTAAAATACAAAATAATTTATTGTTAAACATAGATGCAGAAAAAATAAGTAACCTTGCCTGCTGCTTTAGCACTAGCTGTGGTGCAGTAGACAATGGCATCGATTCTGATGTTCTCTAAACTAAATTTGACAGCTCTAAACTTGTTGCCATCCTTCTCTCATATATTAAAATGAAAAGAGAGGCAGATAATTTTAGTCCAGTCTGATTGGTTTCGTTTAAACTAAACCTGGCATCGATTCTGATGGTCACTAAACTAAACCAAATTAGACAGTTGAGGTAGTCAAATTCGACAAAATAAATAAATAAATATTCGGGACATTTTTGCACACACGGTCATCTGAACCCAAACTAAGCAAACCTTGTGATATGGCTGCCAGAGACTGATATATATACATATATAGGTTTAAATACATACTTAAATAGATATTAACACCCAGATATAGAACAAACACAAATGTTCATCACACAAATGTTTGTCCTAGGTGGGAATCGAACCCACGCCCCCAAGCTCAGAAGGCAGGTTCACTACCAACTCGACCAACGGGCTATCAAAAATGCTATATGATCAGTACTCACTATGATCGATTCTATGGCATTTTATCCAATTTGCCGATCGATAAAGACCGGTACTTGCACTGCTGTATTGCACAAAACCCATTTTCGTTTCAAACTGACACGTGTTATCGCTAACACCAATAGGCATGATGACTAATATTTTTTTATTACCTCATAAAAAAGCTGATCATAAATAGAGCACATCTACAAAAACAAAATAAAAATTAATTCAAAAATAAATACCATACAAGCATTTTAATTTCATGCTAGACAGAGAGCGCACTATACTGAGCGCACTACTCTGATACTTTTACGTACATAGATGCAGCGAGCGGGTCTAAGCGTTGGTTGGATCATTGTGTGTTGTCGCAATCGGCTGATGCTTCTGTGTGCAGTGTGTATGTCAAGTATGACATAATATGGTCGGATCATTTTCCTGTTATATGTGAGTGTAATTTGGGATGTCTGACTCCTGTGAAAATTATTCCTGTTGATACTATTAATATAGTGGGTTGGGGAGAACGGACATCAGACCAGATTGCATCATATAGAAATGAATGTCATAAACGTCTCCGCTTAATAGATTTTCCGGCTGAATTTGTAAAGTGTGCTGATCATTACTGCAATGACCCGAATCACTTAGTTATCATTGATAAAATGTACTCTGACATCGTGTGCGCCCTATCACTAGCCGCCGCAGAGGGGCGGGGGAGCGAGCGTAAACAGAGTAAGCGTCGCCGGTCTAAACATCTTGTTGGCTGGAATAAACACGTCAGGGACAGTCACGGTAAGGCTAGGGCGAGTCTTCAAGAGTGGTTATTGTGTGGGCGTCCTACGAATGGAGTTGTCTACAATAAGATGAGTGAGTGTAAGAAAATATTTAAATCACGTCTGAAGTGGTGTCAAAACCACCAAGACCAAATAAAAATGGACATACTTGCCTCTAAACATAATAAGAAGGACTTCAAAGGTTTTTGGAAAAATACTAATCATCTGAAGAGTCGACCTAGTCTTCCGGTGACTGTGGATGGCACAAATGACCTCAAGGGTATTGCTAATAAATTTAAAACAAATTTCGTTGTTGAATCGCCTTTGGGACCGTCACTGTCACAGGCCACAGGGGGGGTGAGTGGGGAATGTGTGAATACCCGAATAAGAGCCAGAGATGTACTGAAGGCAATCACATCTATCTCAAAAGGTAAATCACCCGGCCATGATGGGTTGAGTGTTGAACACATACAGTATGCCGGGCCTCATATATCTAGGGTTTTATCCATGCTGTATAATTTCTGCATATCTCACTCCTACCTGCCGGCTGATATGATGAATACTGTTGTGGTGCCAGTGGTGAAAAATAAGACGGGGGATTTATCAGACATAGCTAACTATAGGCCTATTTCCCTGGCTACTATTATTGCAAAAGTGTTTGACGGCATTCTCAACACACATATAAATCAATACCTACAGCTAAAAGACAGTCAGTTTGGTTTTCGAAAGGGGCTGTCCACCGAATCAGCTATATTGTGCTTGAAGGGTGCTGTCAAGTACTATACTGCAAGAAAAACATCTGTTTACGCTTGTTTCCTTGACCTTTCGAGGGCATTTGACCTTGTGTCGTATGACATTCTATGGAGGAAGATGCAGGAATCCCATATACCGGATGAACTAGTGAATATTTTCAAATATTGGTATGGGAATCAAATGAATTGTGTGAAGTGGGCGGGCACTATGTCAGACCCGTACAGGTTGAAATGTGGAGTGAGACAGGGGGGGTTGAGCTCTCCCTCCATTTTCAACCTGTATATTAACGGACTCATCGAGGCGCTCAGTGAGCAACATGTCGGTTGTCACATAGATGGCGTGTGTTTTAATAACATTAGTTACGCGGACGACATGGTGCTGTTGAGCGCTTCAGTCTGTGGGCTCAGAAAGCTTCTGAGAATATGTGAGGGGTACGCAGCTGATCATGGGCTGATTTATAATTGTAAAAAGAGCCAGTGTATGGTTTTTCAGGGTGGTCCTAGAAAGGTGACAGGGATGCCACCTCTTTTACTCAATGGATTACCGTTAGAGCGAGTAGATGAGTTTAAGTACTTAGGCCATCTTGTCACCCCCACCCTGAAAGACGACGCTGACATTGAACGGGAGCGGAGGGCGCTGTCGGTAAGAGCTAACATGGTGGTCCGGAGGTTTGCACGGTGTTCGGAGGAGGTGAAAATAACTCTCTTTAGAGCTTATTGCACTTCCTTCTATGCTTGCAGCCTGTGGGCTGACTATACGCAAAAATCGTACAGCGTCCTGCGCGTCCAGTTTAATAACGCGTTCAGGATGTTGGTGGGGCTCCCCCGCTATTGCAGTGCGTCGACAATGTTCGCGTGCGCACGCGTGGATTGCTTCTACACCACAATGCGTAAGCGAGCGACGTCACTGGTGCGGCGCGTGCGGGGGAGCCACAACAGCATGCTGGCCGCGATAGCAGGTAGGCTAGATTGCCCTTATATAAATCATTGTTGCAGCCTACACGTTGCACACTGCACTCAGTAAGACCTAGTTAATTAATGTAAGGGTAGGTACTGATATGCATGACTATTACTTTGACATAATTAATTTATTGTATAATGTTGACATTTTTAGTTTGATTATTTTAAATTTCAATTCGTAATAATTATTATTAATGTAATGTGACTAGCTACTATTATTATTATTTTCCATTGATATTGTTTTTTTTGATTTGTATGAGTCTATGTTACTTGAAATAAATGATTATTATTATTATTATACGACAATGGATGAGCCGTGACGTCACGCCTCAGGTGCGCCATACAAATGCTATACTAACACACACTTTGCGAGAAAGGGATAGAGCATCCCTTCTTTATCCCCACCTAAAACTTTAAACACTCATATCTCAGAGATTTATCAGCCAAATTAAATTATTTTTTCAGTATGTATAATGTATTTAGTTAAATTAATTGCTAAGCCGGTTATTTGTAATAAATTACATATTAGTCATCATGCCTATTGAGCAGACTGGTTTTAACCGAACTCAATTACGACGTTTAATCATAATTGTATTGGAAATATGACAGGCAAAGGTAGGTCGACTTGTGGCATCTACTTGGATATAGGTCTGTGGTACGATCCTGATTCCTGACATCGTCCTTGTTCAATAAAAACAATTCCTCGGCAAAACTTCTTAGTTACTGAAGAGCAAAACTGTAAATAAAAATATAAACACTTTTCTTTGCTAGAATGTATTATTGTCTCACCTATTCTGCGAAGAGTGGCTCCCTTGCAGATGCGTCGAAGGCGTCAAACTATGTCTCTTCTCCCTCTCTCTATGATCCCGTGCCCTCGGCGTCATGTAACTCCCGTCCTTGTGAGAAAGAGACAACACTGCTTGCAGTCCCAGACCAAAGTTCAACAACGAATCCGGGCCGCTGCCTCCACTTGGCATGTTTTTACTTGAAGACGGAGCGTCAAGTCGAGAAGGCTCATTATTGCTTGGCTCTTGATTCTCTGTCTCGCTCGTTGATAAATTTTGTTTCGGACTGTCAGCTGGAGGCAAACTGACATTTAGAGACGTATTTGTTGCCGTTGAACTCTCGTTCAAACTCAACACTCCCATAGAAGCGTTGAGAGAACTGTCCTGTTCGTTTGTGTTTTCTTCTTCAGGATTTTGAGACGTATTTCCAGCGATTACGGTCGTGTTTCTGTCTGTATTGTTATCAGGAGAGCTGGGTAGGCTAGGTTCGGCGCTTTCGCAAGTGCTAGTGTTGGAACTGGTGTTGGGAGTAGTGGTCGACACCGAGGCAGTGTTCATACTGGAACTGGAGTCAGAACTCGCGTTGTTTGCGTTGAAATTCGCGACTGTTACAGGGTAATGTTCGTGCGTTCTCACATTTTGGTAGGTAGATTCGATTTTGTGGACTGGAGTCGAGTACTCGAATTTGACGCCTCGAATTCTGTCATAGTTGTCGCCGATTCGCGGCACGCTTTGTACCACCGTGCCTTTCCCATGGCTATTGAAGTGTATCAAGTCTAGCGAGTGTTTAGTGTTGGTTTCCACGATGTTTCGGGTTATGTTGGCCTGGGGGACCATGACTGCGGGCCCGGGCTGGTAGTTAGGGTGGGATTGGCTCATCGTAGCCATGTTTTGATAGTTGCTTTGCGTTGTCGGCATTGATGACGACATCGGTTGGTAGCGGTGCGGATGCTGAAATTTACAAATTCAAAATTATTGATATTGACATTATCTATACTAATATTATAAAGAGAAAAGATTTGATTGTTTGTGAAGTGTCTGCGGCCGGAGGTTCGCGATTAGATTATAAAATGAAACGCCCGTTCTTTGTTATGGTCCGTTTATTACTGGCGATACAAGCGCACCGCACAGGCTCGACAACAACGAGTACATACATATCATTCCTCCACCTTAATTTGCGAACCTGGTGACAATACAAAAAAAAACCTTTAATATAAAATTCGTGAATATAAGTACTTAATATTATGGAACTTATGAGCTATAATAATAATTATACGTTTATGAAATTAAAAGTATTTTTTATAATCTATGGCCTTTCTTGGCCGAAGACGCGTCGAATCAGCTGATGGCCGAACTATTCCCGGCGGCGGCGCTAGCAGCGCCGTGGCGGCGGGTGGTATGTGTCTGTCCGCTCGCGTCTCTATTATAACTCGGTCCGAGGGCGACGCAGCGTCCTCATCGATATCACAGATCGAGGCACGCTTTGTCGCGCTATGCAATGTATCAGTACCAACAGGTACATCAGCTGCTCGCTGTACCGCTACCGGCGGCGGCGGCGCAGCGACTGCAGCGGTAGGTTTAATATTAGTGTTCGCTCCTCCCGCTGTATTAGGCGAAGCTTGGGTCGATCGGTGAGAATCAGTGGTTTGCCGACTATCCCGACATGCCAGTGACCGTTGGCCTCCCGTGTATCGTAACAACTGGTCTACGTGTCTTCTAAGTACTACGTTATCAACAGTTACATTGAACATCCTACTACCTGAACTTTCTATGATGTAACCTAATTTCCAAATTGGTTTCTGAGCCACAAAACACCTGACCCATACCTCCTGACCTTTTTGGAAAGTCCTTGCGTTAGCGAGCTTGACAGTTTCACCGGAGGTTATCGTACGGGGTTTCGGCGGCAAGATGAGGTCTAGCCGGCCCCGCAGATCTCTGTTGAACATTAGCTTAGCGGGTGACTCACCGGTGCTACAATGAGGCGTATTTCGGTATTCAAACAAAAATATAACAAGTTTGTTCAATATATGGTTACAATTCATTCTATCAGTGTCCCGTAAGATACATTTTAACATCTTCTTGCATGTTTTAACAGAATTCTCGCATTGACCATTACTGCAAGGATGATAGATAGGACTAGTCAAGTGGATAATACCAGCATATTTACAAAAATTTTTGAACATATCATTGCTTATTTTTGGATCGTTGTCGGAAATGACGACTTCGGGCAGTCCAAACATTGAAAATAAATACTTTAATTTTTGAATCAACATTTCCGTGGTTAACCCTCCATGCATATGTAGACATTCTAGCCATTTACTGTAGGCGTCGACTACTACCAGATATACCCTTTGTCCGAGCTGCATGTAATCGATGTGGATGCGCTTCCAGGGAGCGTCGGGCCGCGGCCAGGGCGAGGGAGGCGCGCGCGGCGGGGCGGGTCGAGTAGCGGCGCACGGGCTACACGCGCCTACCATCTGTTCTATGCATTTATCTATACCTGGGAACCACAATTTTCCGCGTGCTAAGCATTTTGTCTTTACGATGCCAAAATGCCCCCTATGTAACTCCTTTAGAATTTTTCCGCGTAAGATTGTGGGTATTATAATTCTGTGACCACGCATTAGGCAACCGTCTACTACTTCTAAGTCTGTCTTGCAATTAAAATATGGTTTAATATTATTACATGTTATTTTGCGCGGCCAGCCGTTATGTATATATTTCTTTACAGTTTGCAACGTACTATCGCTGGCCGTAGCCTGTTTTATGTTTTCGAATGAGACCGGTAACTGAGACTCATCAATGAAATTCAAATAAGTTATATCATCGTCTATAATATCTTGTTCATTTAATTCTTCGTTGAGAGGTGCTCTTGAAAAATAATCCGCTATGGTGTTTTTTTTTTCTCTAATATAACATATCTCATAGTTATACGCGGACAAGTAAATGGCGTACCGCTGTAGGCGTGAGGCGGTCATAACAGAAATACCGTTTTTCTTACCGAATATAGCAATCAATGGCCTGTGATCCGTTTTAAGTATGAATGGTTCATCCCTACCATAAAGGTACTGGTGGAAATGCTTCACCCCAAATACAATAGCTGCCGCTTCTTTGTGTACCTGACTGTAATTTTTCTCGCTAGCTATGAGTGCTCTGGAGGCAAACGCAAGCGGGCGCTCGTGGCCTTCTTCACCCTGTTCAAGAATGGCCCCTAAACCTGGTCCAGCATCTACAGTTAAGACGAGTCTAGCGGTAGGGTCAAAATGCGTCAGTACGCGCTCTGAAGCCAGTTCCCGTTTGACCGCAACAAATGCGTCCTGCTGCCGCTCGCCCCAGCGCCATGGTGCTTCCTTCTTTAGCAGTTCGTGCAATGGTGCTAAGATAGAGGACGCACCGGGGACAAAATTCCTGTAATAATTTATGATACCTAAAAACCTTTTTAGGTCCGACACGCTTGTAGGTCGAGGGGCTTCTAATATAGCCTGCACCTTTTTAGGGCACGATTGCAGCCCATTTTTATCTATTACATACCCGAGGTAAGTTACACTGTTTTTAAAAAACTCGCATTTTTCTTCCTGAAGTTTTAACCCTGCTCCTTTCAGTCTATGTAGAACCTCGCGGAGCCTCGTTATATGGGTTTCCTTGCAGGGTGCAGTAAGACATATGTCATCAAACCAACAGCTTATCCCTTCAATTCCTGCTAGCAAATTTTCCATCGTTCTTTGAAAAATCGCTGGCGCGTTAGCTAGACCGTAAACTAGACGAGTATACTTGAACAGACCACGTGGTGTGTTGATTGTGGTCAATAGCTGTGACTCATCATCCAAAACAAATTGGTTATATGCATTGCTCAAATCTAGTTTTGTATATAGCTCACCGCCCCCTAGCTTAGCGAATACCTCTTCAATACGTGGCATCGGATACCTATCTATGTATAGGTCTCTATTTAATGTTAATGAGAAATCACCTGCGATTTTCACCTTCCCGTTATCTTTTATTACGGGCACTATCGGCGTCGCGTAATCTGAGTGGTTCACAGGCACTAAAATACCTACTGACGTTAACCTGTCTATTTCCGCATCAACTTTATCTGTCAGCGCAAAGGGTATTGATCTGGATTTATAAAACTTAGGATTTGCATTTTCGTTGAGCCTTAATGAAATTTTAAATTTATTAAATCTACCTAAGTCGTCACTCCACAGATCCTTATACTCTGTTAACAACTTTCTCAATTCATCATTGTACTGCTCTAATTTAATATTTTTATTGTCAATAGGCGTGATACCTAAATTAAATTTAAACATGAAATCTCTACCCAGAATAGGCGCGCCTCCATTTTTTACTACAAAGAACTTAATATCTTTGATTACATTATTATATGTTACACTCGCTGTGAAATAGCCTACCGGAATAATCTTATGACCGTTATAAAAACACATCCTTGCTTTACAATGATTAATGGGGAAACAGGGAAAATTTTGTTTATAATATGAGTCAGAGATAGCGGAAATACCTGCCCCCGAGTCCAGCTCCATAGGCAATAACTTGTTATTTATTGTGACTTGAATCATGAACGGTTCAAAACTATCGTACCTTATGTTATATAGCTTGCATTCTTGACAGTCCTCGCAGTTGTCCTCTTCGGGTACGTCTTGTTCTACGTCAATGTTGTTCACACGCAGTTTGCAGACCTTCTTTAAGTGTCCTATCACCCCGCAAACTTGACAGCGGTATCGTTTGAACCTGCACTTATCTGCAATGTGATTTTTTAAGCCGCATACATCACATGTTATTTGTCTGGTAGCCGTGCCTGCGCCTGCGACGGCGCCTCGTGCGCCTTGTTGCCGCCCGTAGATCGCGCTCGCCCGGCTCCCGGCAGCGGCACCGGTGCGCCCGCCGCCGGAACCATGTGCGTCGCACCTTGGCCCCGACATCTTGTATATGGCTTCTTCTTTCACTGTCATGTCAACAGCCTTCTTCGAACCTTGAACGGATTGCTTCGCCTGTCTGGAACTCGCCACTCGTTCAGCAAACTCCAGCGCCTTCGTAAAAGTAAGGTTACTCGCGTCCTTTTCAAATAGTTTGTCGCGTTCGGGTCCGTCGTTCAGGCCCAGGACGAAACGATCTCTGAGTACTGTGTCTAGGACGGTGCCGAAGTTGCAATAGCTTGCTAGTCCACGTAGTCGCGCCGCCCATTCACCAACAGTTTCACCTGGATTATTCATCGCGCCGTAAAACCGAGCCCTCTCAGCAAACAAACAACGTTTCGGCTTGAAATAGTCCGATAAGGCCTGCGTGAGCTCGCTAAATGATAGTTTTTCCAACTCACGAGGGTAAACCACATTGCGCGCGATTCTGTACGAATCCTCAGACAGATGAGTTAGTAGTAACGCCGTCTTATTCACCTCGACAACCGCATTCACTTTAAAAAATTGGGTCAGTCGTCCTAGGAATATTTCCCAATCGGAATTAACGTGATCAAAGTTTTCTATATTTCCTAGATACGACGCCATTTTAACTCCACAGCCTCGTCAGCCAATGAAGTGTCTGCGGCCGGAGGTTCGCGATTAGATTATAAAATGAAACGCCCGTTCTTTGTTATGGTCCGTTTATTACTGGCGATACAAGCGCACCGCACAGGCTCGACAACAACGAGTACATACATATCAGTTTGTTTGTTTGTTTGCATTAAATAGGCTCCGAAACTACAGAACCGATTTGAAAAATTATTTCACTGTTGGGAAGCTACACTATCCCCGGGTAACATAGGCTATATTATATTGTCAAAAAAAATAGGGATCCTTACTAAAACTCCAATAATTTAACCCAAGGTGTAAAAAAATAAGATTTACAATTTTTACTTTGCGTGTTTGACAGTTCTAAGACAGGACGTCTGTCAGGTCAGCTAGTATATCTATATATATAAAAATTAATCACACATTTACCTTGGTAACGCCAAAACTTGAGAATGACTACCGATTTCATTCACTTTTTTTATCAAAGTTATATAATTCCTTGTAGAAGGTTCTTACGGCAAGAAAAACTAAGAAAATTGGGCAGAAAATTACGAAATTTTAGAAAACTTAAGGATGATTTTAACTTTTTGCGTTTGACAATTCTAAGACAGGACAACGTATGTCGGGTCAGCTAGTTATATATAAATAACTAGCGGTCCGCCCCAGCTTCGCACGGGTATAGATTATAGCCTATGTCACCCGGGGATAGTGTAGCTTCCCGTCAGTGAAAGAATTTTTCAAATCGGTTCAGTAGTTTCGGAGCCTATTCAATGCAAACAAACAAACAATCAAATCTTTCCTCTTTATAATATTAGTATAGATTATTATACAAAATAACAGAAAGAACATGAGTGAAACTCTTGTCTATTTCTGGCTGGAATAGATAATTTTTTGCCCGTCCGCCCTTTATCCCAGAAAAAAAATCCTGGATTCGCCCTTGGCATTAACCCACCTGTGCATGGTGCCTGTGATCCGCATGCCCCGTCCTTACGTGGTCTGGGATCGGTGGGACAGGTCGGTTCAGAGGTGTGCTGCGAAAGAAATCATAAATACACATGTCTTCCCGTGAACATGGTGCATGTAACTGCGCCGAAATATCGGGAGCTCATTCCACAACCTTACCACGGTAAATATCCCGTAAATAATCATATAACTTTATCATAAATACAGTCATGCTAGTCAAGGAACATTGCAAAGAAATATTTTTAATTAATAGGCTTGCGTTTGACCACCATCATGTTAAGCGATGATGCGGTCTATTTATTTATTTAATTCATACAGAAACACCAACAGTACACATATTAAATAATACAAATAACACTCATTTATAATTGATACAGTTCTGATATGTGCACCTTTAACAGGTGTTTACAACGTTCACAATTAAAAGTGGTAAGACAAAAATATGAGATAAAAATGATATATGGGTGATTTATGGGTGGTCTACGTTGGAGCACGCTTGTCTAGAAGAAACAGATTCACTCGTAATTTGAAGACATTGATTGTAACCATCGAGGAACACCCATTCACGCAGCGCATTCCACAGACTAGCAGTTCGCACAGTAAATGTGGAATCAAAGCGTCGGGTTTTTGGAATATCAGCCATAAAGCGGTGACTATTTTTCGTGCCCGCTCTGGCAGGCCGATAGAAAAATGGGCAGGAGGGAATTACAGTGGGGTGTTACAGGTATCCATAATATCCTCGGGTCACCCAGGACGCTCCGGGAAACCTGCGCCGGCGTCAGCGAGGTGCTGGGCTTCCTGATTTAACGTTAGTTTGGTGCCGCAATAGCATTGTCCGTAAGGCCCCAGGTATCCATAGGCGACGGTGATAACTTACCATCAAGCGGCCCGTTAGCTTGTTTGCTACCTATGGCATAAAAAAAGCTTGTACCTATTCATGAGGTGTCGTGCAGCGTGGTTGAGCTCTACGAAGGCGATGGGGAATATCCCGACGCGCTGCTCCACGCGTCCTTCCGCCCAGTTTTCGTCTACTCGCCGGTGTACCGTTATTATTGTCCCTGGAACCAGAAGATAAAGGTATGTTATATGAAAGCCGTATATCATATCTTGAACATTAACGTGCTTTGCACAGCGTTCAGCAGGACAGTCATCATCAGCCAGAAGACGTCCACTGCTGAACATAGGCCTCCCCCTTTAACCTCCACACTGAACGACAGCCTGCCTTTTGCATCCACTGGATGCCCGCGACTCTCACAATGTCGTCGGTCCATCTAGTGGGAGGACTACCTACGCAGCGTCTTTTGGTTCGTGGTCTCCACTCCAGAATCTTTCTTCAGCAGGACACCCCACTACCACTGTCACCCTATCTATCTATATACACTCATTTAAATTTAGAACAAAGAAATGGCTTGTTGAAAAAACATTTTATAAGGTAGACGACTTTCTACCTGAGGTAGAGTAGGCATTAACCTGCCCCTGTGGCTCAGTTGGTAGTGAACCTACCTTCTGTGCTTGGGGGCGTGGGTTCGATTCCCATTTAGAACAAACATTTGTGTGATGAACATTTGTGTTTGTTCTATGTCTGGGTGTTAATATCTATTTAAGTATGTATTTAAAAATATATATGTAAGTATATCAGTCTCTGGCAGCCATATTACAAGCTTTGCTTAGTTTGGGGTCAGATGACCGTGTGTGCAAAAATGTCCCAGATATTTATTTATTTATTATTAATTGTTTACAATATTTTGCTGATGTAAAACTGACATTTTAAATTATTATTATTTATTGACTAATATTATTTGTTTATCCTAATTGTATAATTTAATAATTTTTTGTATTATTAGAATTTTTTTTTTCTTTCATGTTTGATCATTATGTAAAAGATAATAAGGATTTATACACTGCGTCATGTAACTATAATTGTTATGAATAAATAAGTATAAGTATACAATGTGTACCAAAAAGGTGTGGTAATACTGTAGGGTATGTATGTACTCGAATATTTGACATAAAATTATTAATAAATAACGCCTTGCCTAAAACCATAAGGGACGCCAAGTCGTTGTATTTATTCAAAAATAAACTTAAGGTCTTTCTGACTGATATGGCGCCGTATAGCGTAGAGGAGTTCATTCCAAAACTGGAGTGAATAATTGATGCCTAATTATAATTAGAATGACATATTATTATTTTGCTCTAATATTATTAATTCTATGATGTATTTTTTTATATTTTTAAGTGTTGACATGTAATTATTATTATGAATAAAATTATCATTATCATTACTCATTATTAGGTACTACTTTTATTATGGATCAACTCAAAAATCTGCTGTTCCATAAATTTTCTCAAGTATGTGGAATTCGCTGCCTGAATGGGTTTTCCCCGTTAGTTACAATCTGGGTGTCTTCAAGTCGAGAGTGAATCGGTTTCTTCTAGGCAAGCGTGCTCCATCGTAGACCGCATCGTCGCTTAACATCAGGCGAGATGACGGCCAAGCGCAAGCCTATCTACTATATAAAAAAAAAAAGTATCAATGACCGTTTTCTATGGAACAGCTGTTTTTTTTTTTCGCGATTTCTGTTTTGGATCACAGTAAAAATTGTTTATAATGATGAGTACATACATATCCTTCAGTATTACCACACCTTTTTGTTTCATCTCTACATAGTATAAATTGAAGTCGCTATCTGCGTCTGTCTGTATGGCCGCTAACTCCTCCTCAACCACGCAACGGGTTTTGATGCGGTTTTCACCATCAGTTAGATACATTTTCAAGGAAGGTTTATATATATAACTAGCGACCCGCCCCGGCTTCGCACGTAAATTACACCCGTGCGAAGACGGGCGGGCGGGTCGCTAGTATTGTATATAAAAAAAAAGTTGTTTAAAAAATAATTGGAAAATCCGGGAAAAGCTGAAAATGCTTTTTCTATGGAGCTTGGACTGGAAAAAGTTTGTTGCCCGCGACTTTGTTCGCGTAGACTTTCATATAAACTTTCAGTCCCCACTTGTCCCCCTTGATTCGGCCTTTTCGCAAAATCTTAACCAAAACCTGCCAAATTTCAGCATCATAGGTCAAGTAGTTTTTGAGATTTCGAGATGAGTGAATGAGTAGATGAATTTCGCTTTTATATATATGTTTATCCATATATATATGGACCCGGGTATGTCCTAAAACTGCGACCAGAAACACCGGAGGATGGGCAGCAGCGTCCTATTAGTACAAGGTGAATATACTGCGATCCCCAAGCCGCCTGCCAAGCGTGGGGATCATGGCAACACCCCTCTCTAAGAGGGACGCCTTTGTCCAGCAGTGGACGTTTAATGGCTGCTGATGTGTGTGTGATATATATCCATTGCCTTCTGACATGCTTGACAATGTTGTCGGGACAATGGGCTGGTGGCCTGATTCTTAGTCGTCGCCCATTCGCGGATGCCATTCGGTGACTATATTAGTCCCCTTGGCTGTAGTGGACAGTTGACATCACTTCTAGAAAAGTGTCCTGCCCTTACGAGCAACACGGAAGCATTGCTCTCACAGTGGCTGGTTGATCTGCTAACCTTTATCGAAAGCCAGGCAGCCTTCCTCGTCGGGCGCCGACATCCGGAAGTCGTAGAGCGCCTTGCATAGTGCCGTCGGAACCTGCAGCGGGATTATAACCTGCAATTTATCACATATCACCTTATCAACGGAGCTATTTATCAGCATCGGGCGAGTTGGCGGCCAAGCGCACGCCTATTTATTATTAAAAAAAAGAATATAAAAAAAAAAAGTGGGGAACATTTTGTCAAAACCTCTTAAGAAGCTCTTTTCCGACTTTTAGCAATTATGGTTATTCTAGTTTAAGTGTACATACCTCCATGGTTAGCTTAAAATTATAAAAATTGTGTCACAACAAAATTGAATGTTTTATCTAGGAAACCGATAATACCGAAACACGATTAAGCACATTTCGCTCGATAGAAAAAAAATATCAAAGTAGCACTGATTTGCGCTTTTATCCCTGTTTATTGGATTCATTCAATTACCTATTCATTAAATTATGTCTGCGATATCTTGATATATAGATTTCATACATATAAAGGAAACCGGTGAGGTACATTTTTACATTTTTGTACGGTGAGGTTACAACGGTGAGGTTTTGCCACAGCTTTACTTTTCAAAAAGTATGAGAAAAACCCCAAAAATAGAAGTAGCGAAACGCACGACTGTGTGTAAGCGCCATGATTTTGCTCCGCTAAATGCGACTTTAATACAATAAACCAAGGATTATAGTCATCTGTAGTAATAAGCGTTACTTAAAAGTGGGAAAACCTCGCCTTAAGAACTCTTAAGAAGTTCTACCTTGTCTTCGAACTATCGCTATAAACTTGAAAAACCTAAAAATGCAAAAACTTTTAGTTTATTAAAACGTAAAAGAAAAAAGTTATTCATACTAAAAGAGACTCCGCGAGTTATGGCAATTATATTGACTATTTTACTATACAGGGCTACGAGAAAAGAGCGTACTAAGCCAAAATCTGAAGACAAATCATGATAACGCAAAAAAAAAACAGATGTTTCATACATTTTGTCAAGTACAAATGACCGTTTTTATGGAAAAGTAGATATTTTTTTCGGCTTAGTACACCATTTCTTCGTAACTTCATATAAACTCGGCTTCAGCTTCTTACAATATCATTGCAGCTGTCAAAACAAATAAATGCTTGGACCGAGCATATTTGTACCCTTAAGCGAATTTGCACTCCATTTACTTCACAATAAAGAACCATATCGTTTCATTTCGAGAGAGAGCATGACCAATGAAAATATAACCACTTGACTGGTCATCCTTTACCCCGCCGTAAGCCAAAGGTTCTAAAATGTCAACCTAAACTATTTAGAGCGGGCCAATCCTAGGCGCAAATTAAATTAATTACTTTTGAGTCTCCAATCGACATGCTACCATAATGTCATGTACTTAGGGTGGATATTAGCGTGATCAAGTACATTCCTAGTACCAGTACAAACCTGTACATAAGTGATGGGGAAGACCCCGGTCCGGCCGGAGCTTTCGCCTTGGTACCAGTACGGGTCCAATTTCTTCTGAAGCAGGATCGTGTCACCTTTTTTGAAGGATAGATCACTGGAATATAGTAACAAACAAGTGAATCAATACAAAAAGCAGTGGTATTTTATTTATGTTACACGGGAATTACTCACGTAAGATTAAGCCGGTTACTCCGACTATAGTTTCAACCGCATTAGACGGGATGGAGGATGGAACCTGCCACCGACTTGGAAGCCGTGCCTTCATGGAGTTCGTGTGAGTGACCGTGAGATTGGTGGCGACGTGGTGAGCTCCGCGTGCTGGAGTATTCCCGACACGCAGGAAGATTCGAGTGAGGAAGAGCTCCAGTGTGCGCCGGCGCAACATATTTCTCTACGCACCCCCACCCCCGCACCCGACAAGCAGCCGGTGTCATCACGTGCGCGCCGCGCGGCGGCCCGTAGTGCAAAGCGAGACGCAGCCGCGCGCGCGCATTCACCTTGAAAAAGGCCGTCTAATGCGGTTGAAACTATAGTCGGAGTAACCGGCTTAATCTTACGTGAGTAATTCCCGTGTAACATAAATAAAATGTGTGAAAACCACGTCAGTTTCAATAATAAAAGCAGTGGTAGCCTATTTGGGAGACCGCTAGACTTGAAAGCGTGGGGTCGCGGGTTCAAACCCCGGGCCCGTACCAATGAGCTCTTTGGAGTTTATGTACGGATTTCATACCACCGGCTTTTCGGTGAAGGAAAACATCGTGAGGAAACCTGCATACGTACGGAGAAGAAATTCAATAACGTATGTGAATCCACCAATCCGCACTGGGCCAGCGTGGTGGATATGGCCCAACCCTTTCGGGGGTAGGCTAAAAGTCCAGCAGTGGACTGTTAAAAGGCTGATTATGATGAAGTGAATCAATGGAGACAAGCTGATCGAAACGAGCTCAAACTTATGGTGCCGAAACATGGATTCGATTCCAGGTTATAGGTATTAAGTGAGTCGATGAGTCGAGCTAAGCGGAATCTGTGCCACGCAAATTTTCATCATTCATTATTAGCCTACCATGTTCCCAGTGCTGGGATACAGGCCTTTTTTCAGAGAGATTGTGCCCAGTGCACGTTGGTGAATGTCATGTGTCTTTGAATTTTTTAGGTTCTTGGGCATACCAATTTCCTCACTATGTTTTCCTTCTATAGAAAAGAGAAGTAAATAGAACGGAAATGAGAAGGAAAGTATGTCGCCTGGCATTATGACAGAACCTTGAATGAACATTCTTATTTATGTCAACGCGTCGAACTCCGCATCCAAAGAACTTGGACCTTACCTTTTTGGGTTAGGTCTCAAAGTTCTTTGTCCGCATCACAGTTCTGCCGTCCGATTACTAAAAGACCGTTATGTGACAATGTGGCCATAACACTTAACGGTCTTTTAGTAATCGGACGGCAGAGTTGCTAACTGATTTCGAATGACTGACGTTTCGTTTATATGGGTGCAACTGGCTACAACTACTTTTTACAAAAATGCTTTGACAGCCGTTCTAATTTAAACAATATTTTTTTTCTTTTCTTTATCCTTTACAACGAAACTACATATAGTTTATTTAGCAGGGTCGAGGATAGAACCAGGTGCCGTTAGGTTGTAAAGTGCACATGCTACTGCTCGATCACCATCGCTTTATTAAAGTGAGCTGTGTGACATGCCCTCCGAAGCATGGAACCGCTCGTAATAAATTTTAACGTAACTCACCCTGGTTCTTTAGAGATATAGTCGTACATGGCTCGAGCGTGCGGAGGCAGCTGTTTGCCATCCCTCGATGGCTGGCCGCTTGGCTGAGGCTGAAACACAACATTATTTTTGTTAGTAATCATGCCGTGACTTGCATACGAGAGTCATGCCCGTTTTCACTAACCACTAACAAGGCGACGCCTAACTAAGAAACTTTTAATCTAAGCAAAATAAATATGAATAAATATTCGGGACATTTTTTGCACACACGGTCATCTGACCCCAAACTAAGCAAAACTTGTGATATGGCTGCCAGAGACTGATATACATACATACTTATATAGTTTTAAACAGATATAGAACAAACACAAATGTTCATCGCATAAATGTTTGTCCTAGGTGGGAATCGAACCCACGCCCCCAAGCTCAGAAGGCAGGTTCACTACCAACTGGACCAACGGGCTATCTATATTGGTATCGTAACTTTAGTGAGAACCTAAAGTCACCAGTTATCACCTAAAGTTTAGTGAAATGTTTTTAGTCCTAGACAACTCCTAAATATTTAGGGGGCTCCTAGAGTCAGTGAAAACTGGCATTCCGATTAGCGCAAGGATATTCAGTCACGTCTTCAGTTAAAACTAGATTTTTTGTATAAATTTTCTTTCAACTAATAAGATCTGTAGAAAATTCAGTTGCTGTATTAAATAGATCTGTATTTTTTGTTGAATGTAGCGGCTTCAGATTTTGGTAAAACTTAACATATCCATTTGTTCCACCTCCAAAAAGTAGTATTTCGTAAAACTTTAGGTGGGAAAGTTTGAGAATGGATTTCGTTAAATTACTGTCATAAAATAAAATAAAATATGTTATGGTTTACTTATTTTATATTTATCTTGAAAATTAAGGCTTTATTTATGCGTTTTATGTCCGAAAATACAAATACTTAAAATAGAACGGTTCATTTTGTAATATGCCTCTTAAGAATACAGATTTGTAGCGATAAAAAAATCTGCGTAACCCTGTATGATACGTAATAATTACAACCCAGAGTGTGGAATATTCCTTGGGTACAGTAAACACTTACCGTGCCGCAAGCAAACTTAAAAGTGTAAACCAAGCTTAGGTTACCCGGGTCACTGCTGATCCAATTTCACCCTCATTTCTTTTTGGTTCGAATTTCCTAGTTGTGGGAAAATGTGGTAATGATTTTGAGAACTCATTAAAACTTTTCGATATATCCAAAGATATTTATAATGGGCATGTGTCCTAATATTTTTATTACCTGATAAAAAGCTGGTCACATATCAAAGATATCAAAATAAAAAAAAAATCAAAAATAAATGAGTGATTAGTATTTTATTAGTATTTTAATTTCATGCTAGACAGCGAACGCAATATAGCACGTTATGACGTTTTCATCACTACGCGGGTGAAACCGCGGGCGCAGCTAGTAAGCGTGACGCTTGCCATCAAGTAAGCGACTGGCACGTTCGTCGCCAAGTTACATAAAAAAAAACTTATCCTGGTAATGTGACTAAATCAAATCTGAACCTGTGAGTGTCCAGTTCTGAGGGTTCGCTGTGCGATGGGCTTCCTCGGGGCGGAGTTGCGCATGCCCTCCAGGATCCTCATGAGGAGCACGTTCGGAGGCAGCTCCTCTACCTTCGTCTCCACCAGCACGCGGCATTCTGGACACCGGAGCTCCTTGTGCGATTCCACTATCACCTGAAATATGTTATTAGATGGATAAGTAATGAGCATAGACAAATAAAAAAAAGCTAACACGGGACATTACATTTTTTTTTTTTTTTTATTTTACAAGGAAAACACACAGCTGCTAATTAATACAGTAGATATGAGATAAACAGTTACACAAAAGCCAAAAACATGTTTTCACTAATACAAACTAGAAACAGTGTAAATGCCCCGTTGCAACACCAACTAGGGCCTGGATAGATAAATAGTAATTGGAAAACAAACATTCGAAGTCTTTACATAAGAGATAATAAATTAGTTAACAGAAACAAAAAATAAATAAATAACATACAAATTTTCAAATATTTAAAACCTAATTGAACTAATATTTTCAACTTAAATAAAATTTTACGTTTTTTTTGCTATTTTATTTTTAGTGCTATCATATATCACTTATCAAAGAAGTTTTAAGAAATTGTATTTATAAAAGTACTTTTAAAAGTATTATGCCTCATCATAAATAAGTCAACGTTGGTTGAATAGTTGCTATTGAAATTGATTAATGTGCGAATAAAGAATGAATTTTTACGTTAATTCGTTTATGGATAAGAGATAAGTACTCGCTTTGATCGATTCTATGGTATTTAATCGAATTTGACGATCGATAAAGAGCAGTACTTGCACTGCAGGGTCGAATGAGGAGATCCGTAGACGAACGAATGTTACCAACTAAGCCCATCGAATTAGCAAGTTGAAGTGACAGAGGGCAGTGCACATAGCACGCAAAATAGATGGCCGAGGGGCATCGAGATATAATTCTTATAGAGTCACAATCTGTTGGTGAATCGGTTTCTTCTAGGCAAACGTACTCAATCGGAGGCCACATTCGAGCGCAAACAAGTCTAACAAAGTACTGAGATATGTGTTTAAAATTTTTGTTCGGATTAGGAAAGGATGCCTTAAGACGAAAGTCTTCGACCAGTGTGTTTTACCAGTGATGACATACGGCACTGAAACGTGGTCTCTCACTATGGGCCTCATAAGCAAGCTCAAAGTAGCACAACGAGCTATGGAGAGGGCTATGCTTGGGGTTTCTCTACGAGATCGAATCAGAAATGAGGAGATCCGTAGACGAACGAAAGTCGCCGACATAGCCCACCGGATTAGCAAGTCGAAGTGGCAGTGGGCAGGGCACATATCACGCAGAACAGATGGCCGATGGGGCCGAAAGGTTCTGGAATAGAGACCATGGACTGGTAAGCGCAGCGTAGGACGTCCACCCACAAGATGGACAGACGACATAAGAGAGACCGCAGGGAAACGCTGGATGCAGGCCGCTTCCATCCATGTTCAGGAAAGCACATATAGGTAACCAAATTTTATTTTGCGTAAATTTTTGACAAATCACGATAAAGTAAATATAACTGCCATTCACCACAATTCGTGTGCATGTCTAAATAAAAATCGGAAAGGGCAGAACCGGAAGAGAAAAAGTTGTATTTATTTCTACATGGCGTCCCCATCACGCCATCCATCCACGCAAGGGTGGCAGTTTCAGCTATGGCGCATAAAAATAACTGGCGCAATAAAAACTATACGAGCTTTCCTTTCTGATAAAGAAAAATAGCTTAAAAACATGTATAGGTATTTTGATGGTTTACCCACAGTTATAAAGCACTAAGAGTTTGTTGTAAGCCCGAATTTACCTTGTGAATCCTGTGATACAATCGTGTTGGCTACTGTGCACAGAAAATGATCTTGCATCATCATCATCATCATCATCCTCTAACTGTCCACTGCTGGACATAGGCCTCTCCCAACGCACGCCACTGAGCTCGGTCGGCAGTTCCTTGCATCCAGTTTTTACCCGCTGTTTTACGCAGGTCATCACTCCACCTGGCCACAGGTGATCCTGAATACTACGGTGCAAAGACGGAAAGGTCTTATCATTTATTGCAAAAAAAAAACAATGTGATTTTACCAACAAACTATGTACAGAAATCTGAGATATTATTATAAAACAACTTGAGCTCACAATAAAACGATACCTAACATTTGCTCTCAATAGAAAACTGGCCCAGGCGGTCGTTCAGTGTGGAGGTTAAAGGGGGAGGCCTATGTTCAGCAGTGGACGTCTTCTGACTGATGATGATGATGATCTGGGCCCTATTGCAATGGAGGGAACTCTGACTGGCATAATGTATAATTCTTGTAGGTATTTGAGGTTTTTAGATCTTAATATTGCATGTTGGTTGTTTATCTATAAATTTTTAGCTAATAAATAAATATTTGATTGGATTTGATTTGAAATTTGACGGAGTACAAGGTACGTAGTAACCAAGTTTTTAGTCATTATGAAAATATTGGCATAGTAGGCTTGTGCCAATTTTTTATATTTTAAAAAAGCTGATCATAAACAGAAACTCATCAACGAAAAAAAAAATTGTTCAAAAATAAAAGCAAAATTCACTCACTCACGTCACGAAATCTCGAAAACTACTTGACCTACGAAGTTGAAATTTGGCAGGTAGATTCCTTATGGGATATAGAGGTCCGCTCAAAAAGGATTTTGCGAATGGACCGAATTAAGGGGGGCAAACGGGGGGTCAAGATTTTATATGAAAGTCAACGCGGGCAACAGCTAGTAAGTTGTAAGTAATTTAATTTCTTGCTAGAGAGTGCACTATAGCACATTATGACGTCAAGCCGTGCGCAAGCCATACAAATGCTATACTAACATACGCTTTGCGAGAAAGGGACAGAACATCCACTCTCTATCCCCACCAAAAACTTTAAACACTCATATCTCAGAGATTTATCAGCTAATTTAATTGTTTTTTTTTTCAGTATGTGTAATGTATTTAGTTATATTCTTAGCTAAGCCTGTTATTTGTAATACATTAGGGCATATGCTTATTCAAAGGAAATCATCATCATTTCAACCATAGGACGTCCAATGCTGGACATAGGCCTCCCCCATCGATCTTCAAAAGAGCCGGTTGGAAGCGGCCTGCATCCAGCGTTTCCCTGCAGTCTCTTTTAGGTCGTCTGTCCATCTTGTGGGTAGACGTCTTACGCTGCTAGGTAAAGTAAGGTTAAGGCTATTTATTTATATATGTCATAAGATAGATAAATATAAAGTGTCCGATTTTTTTTAAAATTATAATTCGCCCAACGGGCAGGCTAAAGCCTTTAAGGCCATACCGCCTATTCTTCTGTTTTGTATAGTCTTAATAACGTCAAACAAGTCATAGTCAAAGTCAGAGTCAAGCTAAGTAAGTCACGGTCAAGTCAAACTCATGCCTCTGTAAAGTGGTGGGAACTTTACAAGAGGCTCCTATGGAGTTTTGGAATCAACACGAAAAGACACGTCTCACCTCGTTATATCACTTGCCCACACTCGAGCACGTTTACGAGCACTTAATGAATAATAATTCACCATTTAGAATACATTAACACTCGAAAATACACAAGTTTAGGAAAATAATCCAACGAGCCGACATATTTTTTTCCACGTTGGCGCCAAAACCTAATGTGTCCGACCGTGCTACCGGTGACGTACTTCGGTTTAATTTAGGACAAGAAATTACGCCATTGTAACCACAATTCATTTCCAGTGATGTCATTATTTTAATAACGATTTTATTATGTAACATTCTGTCAACAATTTCACGCATCTGAATATAATAAGTATGATATAATACAGGGTGTAAGGGGAACACTCTCGAAGCCAAAAGAAGGTAATTGTACTCATCATTATGAACAACTTTTACTATGGGACCAGCCCTGAAACCGCGAAAAAAATATCAGCTGTTCTATAGAAAACGGTCATTGACACTCAACAAAATGTATGGAACAGCTGTTTTCGCGATTTCATGGTTGGCCCCATAGTAAAGGTGGTTCATAATGATTACAATTACCTTCTTTTGGCTTCGAGAGTGTTCCCCTTACAACCTGTGTATCATGTCAACATAATGCCTTTGAGCATCCGAGTGCCGGGTTTTTTTTTATTTTTATAGCAGATAGGTTTTTCTATCGGACTGCCAGAGCGGGCACGAAAAGTTGTCCCCGCTTTATAGTTAACTAGCGACCCACCCGGCTTCGCACGGGTGTAATTTACGTTTGAAGCCGGGGCGGGTCGCTAGTTATATATATAAAAAAACCTTCCTTGAAAATGTATCTAACTGATGGTGAAAACCGCATCAAAATCCGATACGTGGTTTAGGAGGAGTTAGCGGCCATACAGACATACAGACAGACAGACAGACGCGGAGAGCGACTTCAATTTATACTATGTAGAGATATTCCGAAACCCCATACGAAGCGCTTTGATTCCACATTTATTGTGCGAACTGCTAGTCTGTGGAATGCGCTGGCCGAATGGGTGTTCCCGATGGTTACAACCTTGTTGTCTTCAAATCACGAGTGAATCGGTTTCTTCTAGGCAAGCGAGCTCCAACGTAGACCGCATCATCGCTTAACATCAGGCGAGGTGGTCAAAAGCAAGAATATTATTTAAAATAAAAAAAGTTCTAAAAACAGACGAGCGATTAATAAATCGAGCCACAGGAGTGGAACGGGCACAATAGAACAAAAAAAAATCAAAAGGGTATACCTACTTAAAAAAATATTCAACTATGTAACGAGACAAAGCACGTCGTTTGACTGATGGTTAGCGTCACGCTTGCCCATAACAGTTCAAGTACAAGCGAGTAAGCTTAGTAAGTGTGAAAATTTAGCACTGTGTTGCCTCTAAATTTTTTGGTTATGTCGTACAAAATCATTCATGCATACAGAGAAAAGTTGTAGGTACGTCGATTTCAATCACATTCCGATAAAAAATACACTTGAAGACGATTGCATCATGCGACACGTAAACAAAGATGAATCATTCAAAACAATGGTTTTATTACCTTTTATAATGGAACAATTATATACGATAAACATCTTTAAACTATGACCGACCTTCTGCTCGTAATGATTAAGGGCCGGTATTCACCTAAACTAAGAGATATGATGATTTATTATAGAAACTGATGTAGTTTTCACACATTTTGAGTGACCGGCATAATCTTACGTGAGTAATTCCCATGTAATATAAATAAAAAGATATGATGATTTTATCGTTTTTTGGGGTACCTACCTACTTAGAGGGCAAACGTAATGTATATATACAAATATAAACGTATTTCATCATCGCTTACTTAACTTTTTTTTTCTTCTGACAATACTGTGGAAAACACGTAAGTGGAAGAATTTCATCTTACATAAGGAATCTTCCTCAGATGTACTACAGGGTTGCTAGTATTTAGAATTATTTGCGATAGTGGCGGCCTCATTAATTTCTACTCTTTTTTGCCAAGCTATAGCTATGATTCAAGAAAATCTGCTCAGCCATTTGAAGATTCTCAACTTTTTACCGGGCGTTTAAAAAATCAAGTTACACTTGTATTTATTTGAGGATTATAATAAATTATTGCAAGTAGGTACTGTTTAGGCTGGTCAGTGCAGTCTTGTGACCTGTTATCCGACATGACAAGGATGTGACTCAATACAATCACGAACACGTTTGATTACGTGTTTGAAATACCATTTGACTATACAAATACTCAAAATACCTATAATCGACATCACATCATTTTAGATATCCATCTATCTATATATCTATGTACCTGCTATACAGGGTGTTTGGTAGAGGGTTAGGCAAACTTAACGGGCATGCTCGGGAAAATGTTTATAAAATACAACTTGGCTAAAAAAAAATAGTGGCTTAGTTTTTTCCTTGTGATTTTTCCTCGTATTGCTGAAATGTTGCCTATTAATTACTGCCATAACTTTTTTGTTTTTCTTTTAGATCGAGTTTTTATTTCGTTTTAGTCTGATATACCTTCCGTCTATGTAAAACTGTTCTAGGAACAAGCAATGAGTAAATAATTGCTCATGCCCATATTGTGCCCACCCCAGTATCAGTTGGGAACTCAGTTCGGAAGTTGTTGACGCGTACGTCTACCTAAGGCAAACAGTCCAACTAGGCAGGTCCAACTTGAAGAAAGAGGTCAATCGGCGAATCCAACTCGGCTGCATGGGCAGCGTTCGGTAAGCTTCGCAATGTCTTCTCGTCCAAAATACCTCAGTGCCTTAAGACGAAAGTCTTCGACCAGTGTGTCTTGCCAGTGATAAATACGGCAGTGAAACGTGGTCTCACTATGGGCCTCATAAGCAGGCTCAAAGTCGCACAACGAGCTATTGAGAGGGCTATGCTCGGGGTTTCTTTTTACGAATCAGAATTGAGGAGATCCGTAGACGAATGAAAGTTATCGACATAGCTTAAGCCATAGATTAGCTTCGACGGGGGAGGCCTATGTCCAACAGTGGACGTCCTACGGCTGAAATGATGATGATGTAATAAAACGAAAAAGTTCTAGCAAGTCAAGGTTGTGTAAGTTTGGTGCTATTGCAGCTACGAGCATAATTTATTCATATAAACTATCAGGTGAGCAATCTCCTATCTAATCAATTGATTTATCATGCGTTTGTGAGTAAGGTGGAAAATACGGCCTCCGTTACCTGATACTTCCGTTTTGATTGTCCTAAAAAGTAATAGAAATAGACGTAGTGAATTCACATAATCTACACTAATATTATAAAGAGGAAAGATTTGATTGTTTGTTTGTTTATGGTAAACGTCACGCTTGCCCATAACAGTTCAAGTTAGAGCGAGTAGGTTGTGTGAAAATTGGGGACTCTGTTGCCACCTTCGCAGGAAAAAATAATGGAAGTGTACCTAGTTTCCCCATTAACTCCCCCAATACACCCTCCCCCTCCCCCCCCCTTAATCGTCGGTTTGGTTGCAGTTGTGTGCCGCTCAATATTTAAGTGTTTGTTTGTTGAAAACAATGATCTTATATGTGTAGAACTGGTAAGAATATGTCAGAATATGCAAACTTTTTTCAGTACTAGCTCGAGTTTAAGGTACAATCCAAATATGATCAAAGGTTCATCATAATCAGCCCTTTAACAGTCCACTGCTGGACTTTTAGCCTACCCCCGAAAGGATGATAGGGCCATATCCACCACGCTGGCCCGGTTGCGGGTTGGTGGATTCGCATACGCCATTGAATTCCTGGTCGTAGTTTTAGGACCCGGGTATGTCCTAAAACTACGACCAGAACCACCAGAGGAACCAGCATCCTCCTACTTGAATGGTGGATCCTCCTGCGATCAAAAATCGATTCTGCAAAAGGCAGGCTGTCGTTCAGTGTGGAGGTTAAAGGGGAGGCCTATGTTCAGCAGTGGACGTCTTCTGGCTGATGATTGATGATTGAATTCCTTCTCCGTACTTATGCAGGTTTCCTCACGATGTTTTCCTTCACCGAAAAGCCGGTGGTATGTAATCCGTACATAGACTCCAAAGAGCTCATTGTTACGCGCCCGGGGTTTGAACACGCGACCTCACGCTTTCAAGTCTAGCGATCTCCCAAATGGGCTACCACGGCAACACGGATCAAAGGTTATTATGTACGATTATAGCCGCCCCCTCGCAAGCAGCTAATGTAGCTAAACATAAATGAGCAACTGCGACCCTCAGGGTTATCGAGTGCGTGCCAGAAACAGACTTCTATTTATAGAGACATCACCCCTGTCTGAAACACGGTCAGCCGTAGGACATGTCCACAATGCATATTGTTCTACTGGAGCGAGAGATCCTTGAATGTCAGTCACTACGACTATGGCGTGACGAGGGTTGCCTTCTTCGACTAGCCATTGTGGTAAATATTATGGACAATATTTGCAGATCAGACAAACAAGGATAACAAGGGAGATATGGTAAGGTGTCATAGCGGGTGCGAACTCATCTGGAAAAATTATATTTAAGGGGACTGTTCCCGTCTGCAGCTCTCTCGCTCGCACATTTTCACATTATTGAAGATATAAAATCAATGAGTGAATTTCCAAAAAGTAACAAAATCATGTCTCGGTGTCTATCGTAACATTACAAACATTGTCTATCATTTGAAACGGCGTCTCAGTCAACGCTCGGGCGCCGTCAAAAGCAGACCCATGCCGCTTGACACCAACACCTCGAAGTCAAAAATATCGCTGTATGGACACGGAAAATTTTATAATTCGAATATCACTGCGTAAGAAAAAGGTAAAAGCAACTAATTATTGTAGGTATTACTATTATTTTTGACTTGACTGTACTGACGGGGGGTGGATTTTGGAGTGGACTTTGGATGCTAGAGCGGTCTGAAGCGGTATTTATGCAGTATCTACGCATTACGGAAACACGTCCTCAAAGCCTGAACTTTGTCATCCAATGTATAGTCATTCAGCCTATTATGAGCACGTCCCTCATCAGAAAAAATGATTCATTACTTAACGTCAGACATCGTCTTAGACGTTTGTTATCATGCAATGGAACCGTTGGAACCGAAGACATGTTGACACGAGTGGAATAGGTATCCAAATTTCTAGCAATGTCTTTCGCAAAATTTATATTATTTTTTACTTTACTTTTGTTTTCTTTTTTACTTATTTAAACCGTGTGTATTTACTTTGTAGTCTATGTAGCCTTTATTTTGTATTTAGTTCCTATTAAATTGTCTATGTATACTATTATTTACTATATTTATTGTAACTGTTCTTATTTTTGGGAAGACACTGTCTGCTGCATCACAGCTAACGCTAAAGCAGCAGGCAGGGTTACTTATTTTTTCTGTATCTATGTTTTATAACAATAAATTATTTTGTATTTGTATTTGTATTTTGTTAACAATAAAAACAATGATTCAAGCGTCCAAGTGGCTCCGTTGTTAGAGTTAAAATACTTTAAGTAGAATGACCTTATGCCGCAATAGAATATGGCGCCTACACACGCTAAATGTAGTGTTAAAGTAAGCAGACGGAGCGATTTTGATCGTTGGGAACTTTCACCAACTGGCAACCTGCGCTATGTCATTTTTCAGAGGGTTTTCGTATAATTTCAAGAAATCGCGTAGACAGCAATTTCAGTTCAGCAGAGCAAGTACCGTTCTTTATCGAACGTCAAATTCGCTAAAATGCCATAGAGACGATCACAGCGAGTACCGATCTAATGGCATTTTATCGAATTTGACGATATCAACTGCCAAATTTAAGGATTGATAAGGAACGGTACTTGCACTGCAGAGGTAATCGATTGCATTGAGGGATCGAGTTTTTGATTGCCGAAATCGGTTCTTAAATAAATTCTTCACATCACATCATCAGCCACAAACGTCCACTGCTGAACAAAGGCCTCCCTCTTAGAGACGGGTGTTGCCATAATCCCCACGTTTGGCAGGCGGCTTGGGGATCGCAGTACGTTCACCGTGTACTAAGAAGACGCTGCTGCCCATCCTACGGTGGTTCTGGTTGCAGTTTTAGGACATACCCGGGTACAATCAAATTCTTAATTCTGGGCGTCTCTAAATCGCGAGTGAAACGGTTTCTTCTAACCAAGCGTGCTCCATCCTAGACCATGCTGTCTGCGATAGGTATCGAAATTACTATAGATCTTCGAGCTACAATACCTGTAGAGTCACAATCTCAAGTGAAAACAGTAAAAAAAATGTCCATGCGTCGTTGTACATACATACCTAGACATCAATAGGCATGATGACAAATATTTATTTATTCCAAATAATCGGCTTAGCAATTAATATAAGTAACTAAATACATTACACATACTGAAAAAATAATTTAAATTGATTGATAAATCTCTGAGATATGAGTGTTTAAAGTTTTAGGTGGCGATAGAGAGGGGATGATCTATCCCTTTCTCGCAAAGCGTGAATTAGCATTTGTATGGCGCTCCTGAGCCGTGACGTCACGGCTCAGTATAGTGCGCTCTTTGTCTATCATGAAATTAAAATGCTTATATCTTGTTTATTTTTGAACAAATTTTAATTTTATTTTCGTTGATGTGCTCTATTTATGATCAGCTTTTTTATGAGGCAATAAAAAATATTTGTCATCATGCCTATTATATAGTTCACAATGCCACATTCACTACAATTTAGACGTTATGTCGCTTGCATAGTGTTCAACGTCGCTTGTCTGCTATGACATCGCACTGTCATTGCAATGTTATAGTCGGATCACGGTTGCCTTACAACTAACCAAAACGTCGGCGCAATGTATAGCGTGCGCAGAGTTTTGATTCATATTTTTTTTGGCACGTTTGTGTCTCTATATGTATTGTATCTCGATGCTATAGCCTCATTCTTTTGCATTCATAATATTATGTGGTGTAGTTAAGTGTTATGATGACATTCAATTGAGGTTTATTAACGGGGTGTTGACCCTCCATCGCAGACTCCGTGTCCGGAAAATATAGGAAGTTACGGATTAACTTACGAACCCCTCTTCGAAGAGCTCTACGCTCCGTAACACGAATATAGGCTGATTATGATGATAATGATGAAATTATTCCCATGCCCTTAATGCATGACACCTAGATCATTTTAACGCTACCTGGAAAAAAATATATCTGCAGAATCAAACCAGAGTCCATAATCTTTACGTTTGAGTTATCAGGTGGTTCCCCAAAAAAGTAGACGTCTCATTCCAATTGGAACTTAATTACTTTACACTCAAGGTTGCATTTTAAAACAGAACGTCGACTTCTCAAGTAGTAAAATTTAAACACGACCCTTGGAAGAGCACAGAAATTAGGGCATTTCAACGTAAACAAGACTACTAGAGGTACAGTCAGTAGTAAAATTACTTGTCTCTCGAATTTGTGTGGCAGCGGAGACGGGCTGATAGATCACTTCGGTATCCCCCTGTCTATTATTAGAGATGTTTAAAAGGGGAACCTTTGGGCTATGACCTGGGGGAACTGACCTCCCCATTCAAGCAAGCCTAGGAAAGACAACGGTGCGGTGTGGACCGCGCCTGTGTGAAGCTGTCATCATCAATATCAGTCTATGCTATTGCACTGCTGGACATAAACCTCTCCCATGGAACGCCACTTTGTCCGATCTTTGGCTTTTCTCTTACAGCCACTGTCAGCTGCCTTATGTATTTTGTCACTCTAACGAGTCTTAGGGCGTCCGACGCTACGTTTGCCGATTCGTTGTCTCCATTGAACACACGTCTGAACACGTCTGTACCCCAACGGTTGTCGGTTCTGCGACAAATATGACCAACCCACTGCCACTTCAACTTGCTAATACGCTCAACTGTATCGGTAAGGTTAGTTCTCTAGCTAATAACTTTTAGAGGTAAGGAGGGGAAATTCTCCAAGCATTTCCCAGTAGTGTTGCTTCAGGCAACATGAGGCAACAGAGCATTCCTTTGAAAATCCCGGTGCCCACCATCACAGGTGTAGAGAGGCCACCGAGGTATTTTTAATGGATATAATCCTACATAACCTGGCTGTAGCCCAACCCAATACAGCCGAGCATCTTTATACATTATACTCAATTCGAAAAAAAAAACTTTGTGGCAACAGATATCAGATTTTTTATGGCAAAGAATTTCTTAGCAAGCTGTAGCAAAGCTTAGTTTGGTTGTTAATGGGTTTCAATATTCGCTGCAACAACTTTCTGAGATCCATAGTCACAAAAATCTGATATCAGGATCATTTTAGTTACTGACCCTGGTATTTCTAAATTATAGGGGAATGCAAAACTGTATTTTTCTTGAATTGTTTATATAAAGCGTTACCTTAAAGAAGTTCATAAAGAAGGTTCTTTAGGAGCTCGTCTAAAACGACTTTTTATTTTTATTTTGCAAGAACTAATAAATCTGTATTTTCCTATTTTTATCTTAATCACTTTTCTCGCTGTCTGTACTACCGCATCCTGTGTTAACAGCCCATCCCAGCACCGTAAATAAACACTACTTTACTGCCTTAATCTAAACGAGCTTGACTCACTCCAGCTTGATTGACTCATATACTGACAAGAGAGTGTAGGTAATTCATACATTCTTATATCTTTGCAGTTTGTCTTAGTCCACTGCTGGACATAAGCCTCACCCGAGGCACGCCACTCAGCCCGATCTTTTGCTTTTCCTCTCCAGCCACTGCCAGCCGTCTTACCTATATAGTCACTCCATCAAGTCATGTGTCCTACGCTACGTTTACCGATTCGTGGTCTCCACTCTAGAGTCTAGAACACGTCTACCCAACAGTTATCGGTTCTGTGAGATATATGACCGGCCCACTGCCATTTTAACTTGCTAATAGATAGGTACATTTGAGTTTTTTCGGTCTGATATTATTATGTACTAGCGACCCGCCTGGCTTCGCACGGGTGTAATTTACGTGCAAAGCCGGGGCGGGTCGCTAGTTATATATATAAACCTTCCGTGAAAATGTATCTAACTGATGGTGAAAACCGCATCAAAATCCGGTGCTTGGTTTAGGAGTTAGCGGCCATACAGACAGACAGACAGACAGACAGACGGACAGACAGCGACAGCGACTTTGTTTTATACTATGTAGTGATGATAGTGATAGGTTTGCGTTTGACCACCATCACGCCTGATGTTAAGCGATGATGCGGTCTACGTTGGAGCACGCTTGCCTAGAAGAAACCGATTCACTCGTGATTTGAAGGCACCCCAACTTGCTGCTATTCGCACTTTTCAGCGACTTAAATATTGGAATGTTTAAAAATAAACTTAAAACTTCGAGACTAGGTACTAGGAAAAAATATAAATAGTAGTTTTAAAGATTTAAGCATACATAGATGCTTAAATCTTTAAAACCACGCAACGGAACGGATTTTGAAGCGGTTTTTTTAATAGATAGAGTGATTCAAGAGGAAGGTTTATATGTATAACTAGCGACCCGCCCCTGCTTCGCACGTAAATTACACCCGTGCGAAGCCGGGCGGGCGGGTCGCTAGTTAATTATTTTTAAAAAAAAATGTTACCTTGAGACATTTGAGACAGAAGGTGTGCTGGCAGGGCAGGACGCGCGAGGACGTGTCCAACCGCTCCAGGCACACTGAGCACTCGAGGAGGTCGTTGAGCAGACCCTCATCCATGCCGCAAACACCCCTGCAACAATCACGACTCTATTAATAAAAATCAGTGCAAACAACCTGCCCGCTTCCTTGTTTCCTGTGAGATATAATCTAGGCCTTTTCATGGCCAGAGTGAATAGGTATCTTCTAAGTCCGCGTGCTTCATCTTCGACCGCATCGTCGCTTACCAACAGGCGAGTTGATGGTAAAACGCGGACTTATACGCATTTAAAAAAAACCTGTTTTAGGTAGTTTCTGAGAAAATTTTCAGTAAAACGATGGACCATGTGATCAAGTCACCAATGTCGCATAATCTTCAGCATAATCTTTTTCGAGCGGGCCAATCCTAGGCGCGTATTGAATAAATTACTTTTGAGTCTCCAATCACAAGCGCCATACGATACCCCCCGCGACCGACGTGGCTTACATCGTGCACCAGCAAATTATGACTCGTGCGCGATAAAGTGGTTATATTATCTTTGCGATGTTTCAAACTCTTTGCAGTGTCCGTGGTCATAGGTAGACTAGATGACGGATGTCTATAGAAAAGTGTTTAATTTCAATGTAATAATCGCGAAAACCTAAAAAATCATTATGGGATTTCTTTTTACCATTTTCGCATGGAACCCTAAGTGTGTAAGTTTAAGTAAAATGTGTCGAGTGTTTAATGTATAAATCTTAATATACAGGAATGGCTCATCTGAATATTGAGAAATTCACACAAACCAACATAACATCTCACATTGTCTTTGGATTCGAAACAATCATCCTGTTTCGTGAACTGGACAATGGTCTGGCTCCAACTTTCTTGGTAAAGGCCGTTCGTGCACGAAGACAACCAAAGTATCGGACACTTGGCGACGCGAGCAGCGACGACGCGACTCTTGCACTGCGACTGAATAGAATTCCACTGTTTACGAATCGAACAAAATGCCTTTTATCATGATAGACACTGCGAGTTTACCTACTTTGCATGTCTGTAGCCTGTCTTAAGTTGGATCAATGATCCAAATATGACTCCGCATAATTCAGTTCGTCAGTCGTACTGGCAGTAGCACGTCAAACTTCAATACAAAAATGTCAAATGTCGCCAAACATTGTAAACTGTAAAAACTCTTCGAAAGCAGGAGTACAAGTGCGTTTGGAGTTAAACTACCAATTTAAAAAAAACTGCATGTTTTTTTACGTTTTTTACCTCAGAACTCCGTCATTTATGAACGGATATGGAAAATTCTTTCAAAATCGGATGTAGTTTGTTTTTTCATCATCATCAAATCAAAATAACTAGAATAAATATAACATCCAAGTAAAAGAAATTGCGTATTTACTAATTTTGAAGTCGGTTTTTAAATTGTTTTTTTTTTAAATAAATAATAGGCTTGCACTTGACCGCCAACTCGCCTGATGTTAAGCGATGATAATTATAATAAATAAATAAAAAATATAATATTGATAATTATTCTAAGCTGTTTTATCGTGTTGTTTGTGTTGTGAACAATAAAGAGTTGTAATTATTCTAAGCTGTATTATCGTGTTATTTGTAGTTTTAACATTGAACAATAAAGAGTTGATTTATCTATCTATATCTTGGGTTTTACTACAGGCGAGGCGACGTGGCGAAACAGCGCAAGCCTATTATGTAATAAAAAAAAAGACGTGCTGGCGGTTTCTTCCCTGATAAAATGTGATAATGTATCATACACAAGCACGACAAGGATCGCAACACTGCTCGAGTCGTTGACGTCTGTCACGACGCCTTGTGTACGAAAGGAGTTACAAGTATAACTCTAGAAAAAATAAAATGAAGTTTTTCGATCTTAACCTGTATTTTTGATTGATTAGACACAACGCTGAATGCTCAAGAGTGATGGACGAATGCAAAATAAAAAATAAATAAATAAAATCTCCGCAATTCCTCAAATGATTATGCTCATGTTAGAATTTAAAAATTGAATTGGAATGAACTACTTGCATACAAAGTTTCATGTAGACTGGATCAACGATAAGCAAGTTATCAACAAAGTCAACTTGACCCATAATAATCTGAGACCTCTCATCGCTTGGAAGTTGGACTAAAAGAAAAATTATAGCCCGGCTGTAAAATGTAGCATTTAATTTTCTGAAGAAAAAAATAATTTTCCCGTCCACCCACTAGATGGACAGATGACCCAAAAGAGACTGCAGGGAAACGCTGGATTTATATCATGAATATTATTACTTGGCGTCTAGTAAAAAAAAACATTCCAGTTTTTGTTTGATGAATAACAATCTTATCAAAAATAATAAACATTGAGATAACAGAAAGTGAAGGTAAGTATTTGATAAATATACTGAGAAATGAAAATGTTAAGGAATATTCTAGGTCAGTGGACTGGAGCAACTGTGCCAGCGCCCCAGAGCCTCACTCCGATATTTCAAGGAGTTGGGTTGGCTCGGGTAGGTGCTGGTAGGGGGAAATGCACTATACACCCCAAGCGGGACGTCAGTGCAGGACTTATCGCCCCCATCTCGAATAAGAATAAGAATTCTAGGTCAGTGTCAATTACTAATTTTAAAAGACTCAAACACTGAACAAATAGGTATGTTTAAGTACTTTCTTTTAGGAAATTGAGAAATTCTGTGTTGCCAGTGATGACATATGGTACTGAGACGTGGTCCTTATCTGTTGGCCTCTTGGAAAAAGTCTGAGTGTATAAATCATTACTTTCGTCCATCACTCTTGGGTATTCAGCGTTGTGCCTAATCAATCAAAAATACAGCATAAGATCGAAAAACTTAATTTTATTTTTTCTAGAGTTATACATGTAACTCCTGCGCGGGCAATGGAGAGAGCTATGCTCGGAGTTTCTTTGCGCGATAGAATCCGAAACGTGGATATTCGCCAAAGAACCAGAGTCACCGACATAGCTGTTAAAATTTGCAAGTTAAAGTGGCAATGGGCAGGCCACATCGCTCGAAGAACCGATAACCGATGGGGAAGAAAAAAAATACTTAAAATTACATTTTGTAGCTGTACATTATAATTGACAGTAGAATAAAAAAAAACTGGCATACCTAGATAAATATTGTGATAAATCATAATCCAGTTCTCACTTTTTTATAACTTTATTAATATTCTTTATTCCTACTTATTACAGTTTTCAGACCAATATGCTTTCGCTATGAACGCTCAAGCCAGACTAAAGTCCCTCTTTCCAACATCAGACCGCATTATCTTCTTCCTACCCCCACTATTTGCACTATTGCCGAGACTCCCGAGTCAACACGTTTTCAACCGCCATTTTAAATAAAAAGACTGTTAGTCAAATTAGATACCAAAAGGTTTAAAACCAAGAAATCACAAAGAAATAATTGAAATCAGTTAGAAATCATGACAATATTATAAATTAATTAGAATTATCTTTGTTTAAGCGTACATAAAACCGCTCAGTCTGGAAAATTCACAGTGGAATTACCACCGGCCAAATCGGTTGTTCGATGGTTTATCCCAATACGTAGCATTGGCGAAATGGTGGTGGCTCCTCCATTACACAAAAGAAGACATTAGATAAGAGTTGAAGTAGTTTTTTTCCTCCTTAAAGTAATGCCAAACTTGAGATGCCTGTGATGTCCCGTTCCCCCGTGTGGCATGGTTGCTTCACAAGTTACACTGAACCTATTTACGTTTTTGATTTATATAGTATCTACTCAAAAAATTAATATGACGCGTGTTACAAAAACGGTGGTGGGGGGGAGGTCTATGTCCAGCAGTGGACATCCTATGGCTGAAATGATGATGTGTTACAAAAAAAAACAACCCTACGGTATCTCTATCATTCGCAGTTTGGTTGGTGCATTGGTAACCAGATAAAACTTATTTATAATAATTGATAATAGTATTTAATGTCAAACTATGTTCTTAGGTACAGTAGCACCTTCAGACGGGCTTAACCAATTCTTTAGAACTTTATGCACTTTGCAGTTATCTACTAGAGTAGTTTACAGACTCTACCAGATGTGGTACAAAGATTCAGGTCTCTTTTACGAATTCTTACTACCTTCTTAAGGTGTTTATGACTAGCTCAAAGCATGAACTATGCATTGATAGAATTATAACATTTCAGAGTACCTACGAAATTACTGAAAATACTGTAACCAAATGTTTATATTCCCCAAATCGTTGGAGGCACGGAAGTGTTCACAAAACAATCTAATTCAGTTAAAAATAGAGCGAGAAACTCGACACGACATTGTCAACGACTCGTATTTCATTGCATTGCCATGCCATATTTTTGATCGGTATCTTCAATGAACTTGGCTTTTTGACACGGATTATTGTCTCAAAATGTTGATGACTCACCGAATGATTTAAATTCCAACGATGTTAGCGGGAAGACTGTCCATTATAGCACGGCAGTCAAACGAAATTCACTCAAAGCCAGGATACCACCCAAAACTATTCACTTGAAAATTTTTCGACACAAAAACGATGTGAAGGTACACATAACGTTGCACTATAATATGAGATAATTACATGAACGCACTAAAGGTCGTCGATTGAAGTTGTTACTGTGAGAAATATTCAATGGTTCACATAAAAAAAGATACAATTTCACGCACAAATGCCATTCCTCGCCGTTTATTCCAGTCGACGGGTGAGGGAGGAGGAGGCGAAACGAAGCGGGCGGGAGAGGAAAGGGAAGAGCAAGCACACAACAAAAACCTAGCAGAGATGGGCAAACCATAGCCTACTCGATTCTATTAACAGATTCTAGGTGCAAAATCGATTAAAACATCGGATATAATCAAAGTACTGAATGGATACCTAGTAACACAGACTAGGTAAAGCTAATACATAGCCCCTAGAAAACACAGATATGATGAAGTAAGGCAACTAAACGCAGTCCAAGCATTCATTTACTGCTGCAACAACAGTGTAATTTTTTTGAAAAATAATAATAATAAGAGTGCAACTACTATTTTTACAACGATTTTTTTTTCTTCTTTGATTTTTACCATAGCTGGTCACTGTCAATGTCAGTTGCTATTTAGTTATCAAAGTCAATTTCATTATTATGTCAATGTCAATATGCAAGCACAACTTTCAATTTATATTTTTTGAACCCCGAAAGCAAAATAAATTAGAAAATAAAACATTATAGGCAAAAATACTAGAATGTCGCGTGATAAAAGTGTTTGGTTTGCTGAAGAAATATTGTTGGATGCAAAACTCATTAATTTTCAGTTGGAAACTGGTGAATGGGATGCCGTTGAAGAAATGTTGCGTGCTGAAGCACAACTCTCTCGTGATGCAGAAACTGGTCGTCTGAGACCGTAAGATCATGATAATTACGAAAATACTATACCGAAAATAGGTGGTATAAGCCTCTTACCAGCTATATTTTAATTACAGGAAAAAAGCGTCGGAGTACACATTACGTCTCATAGCAGAAGTGCTTCACATAATGAGGTTAGACGTTGAACAGGCTTCGTATAACCGCAGCACCCTTGCAGTCGCTGAGCAATGCCTGCGCTTGGTCCGCTCCTGTGCTGCCGCTGGCACTAAAATGCAGACATACATCTCCAAAGAGCTCTCTATATTGGATTCTATGCTCATCCTAGCTACAGAATACCTACACCCCAGTGTAGACTTTGTAAATGAAGAGATACAAAAGAAATATGAATCCTGTATGATGGTACTCATTCAAGCTTTGGGCAACCTAGTCGTCAATAATCCATTTAACCAGATCATGATATGGAGTAAATTTGACGCTATCATTGTCAACTGCTTAGTTGGACAGAATGATAAAATTGCCACAGCGGCTGCGATGATCATTTACAATATACTCCTTGGTCAGCCTAATGTGTTACCTGACGACGTCACCTTGTTAAACTCTCTAGCATACATGTATAGCAATGAAAACACTGAATACCCACATTTGATCATCGAGTACTTGATTGGTGTTGAGAATACGTACATTGAGAAGTTATACTCAAAATTGGAACCGGAAAGTCGAATGCTTGTTTTAAATATGGCATATAACATTCTTATGTCAAGCGAGTCTCAGGACATCAATGTTTCCGTTAACTTTGTTAAATTCATGGCGCATGAGTTTAAGAGAAAGTCTGACTGCATTTTGAAAACTGTTGACAAGTATGTGAACTCTATTGAGCCTCAAGAAGTGGTGTTCTTGTTGGAAATTATAGCGACTGCGTCTAGTATGGATGCCTATATGGACTGCTTGCAGAGTGACACATCTCTATTCATAAACTGTGCTTGTAAGTAACTACACTTTATATTTGTACTGACATGGAGCTAGTCAAGGGAGAAGGGTGTTGTCAAGTGTCACTAAGGCAGGCCCGGCGCACTCCGCACTTTAGGTATGAAGCTACAAGTATGCGGCGGGCTCAGACTCCAATTGAGGTTTCTTTTTTTACGTGCATACTTCCGTGTTTGACCACCAACTCGCCTTTTAGTAAGCGACGATGTGGTCGAAGATGAATCACGCAAACTTAGAAGATACCTATTCACTCTGGCCTTGAAAAGGCCCAGGCTATATCTCTCCAGAAACAAGGAAGCAGGCAGGTTGTTCCAATCTTATAGTGAGTGTCAGAATTGACAGTGAGTGCTAGAAGTGACTATGTGAGCAGGTTGTTAGACTGATAGTGAGTGACAGAAGTAGCTACTTGAGCAAGTCGTCAGAGACTAATAGTAAAAGGCAAGAGTGACTAGCAAGTTGTCTGCCTGATAATGAGTGACAGAAGTAGCTGAAGTAAGAGTGATATAAGCAGGTTTTTCTACTGATAGTGACTGCCAGAAATAAACCCTGCGAGCAGGTCATCAGTCTGATAGTTCAATGAACATTAGATATTTGGTACGTAACTGACAAAACGGAAGAACAGGGGCTTTATGGCTAACTGTTTAAAGCAATCCAGTTTAGGTGATGAAAAAATGTTGCGCATCCGCAAACTGTATCATATCCGCGTTAAGGTTCACGTTCGCGTGATTTTCCTAACTGCACGGTTTTAACTTTAGTTTGATACCGCGTAAGCAGTTGGCCGTAAGGCCCCAGAAGTGAATGAAATGATCAGTATTTTTCTTTTAAGTTGGGACGGAGAGCATTTATTAAAACCTATCAACCACCCTCTATTTAGAATTGTTATCATAGCTTTAATAAAGTCATTCACTAATAAGGTATCAAGCAAACTTAAGCAACTTATATTCAGCCCAAGTTTTTTAAATGTGTGACAGCTGCAATGGCAATGGAAAAAATTGAAATGAAAACAATTATCTTTATATTTCATTGTAGTATATCTGCTACCAGCTTGATACCATCTTACGTTCAAAACCTTTTTGCAATCAATTGCAGCCTGCAGCTGTTAGAGCCAAAAAAAACTTGGACGGAGTGTAGTTCAATCTGCGGTCTTATTATAGAAGTTTGATCGTGATCGAGATTGCATGCCGTCCCGTTCGCATCTATTTACTCGCACCACGTGCTTAAGTGAGATGGCACGCGATCACGATCCGAATCATCCATAATAAGGCATATGTTAATTGATTCCAGGTAATGAATTGGCGGTTTCACAAATAGTTTTAAAGACATACTCTAATAATAAGGCTGTATATTTTGTTGCAGTTTTGCTTCGTGCCATCCACCTGTTGGGCAAGGAGAGTCAAAACTTCTTTTCTTCACTAAACAAGTTATATGAAGCAACTGGCAAACAGCTGATTAATGATGAAGCAATTTCGACTCCTTGTGTCCCCACTGAAAGTAAGTTTTTTTAAATTAAATCTAATTACCTACATTGTACAAAAAAATTGAAATGAAACGCGCGAACACACCAAACTGCTGTTGTAGGCACAAGTTTTACGATTTGCATATAATAAAAACTAGATGGCGTTAATAAATTCTTAAAGGGTCGGAAACGTAGTTGTGACGCCTTTGGTGTTAGAAGTATCCATAGGCGACGGTGACCGCTTGTTTGCCACCTATAGCGTAAAAAAATTAATACCTACTTGTAAAAGTTTCGTCACATTGGTCACTGAATTAATCAAATTCAAGGAATATACTACTCTCTAGCAAATTGGACAAACAGTTACAACAGGCTGACAAAAAAAACAATATTGAATGCAAGATATGAATTGGTTGTACTTAGAAAAAAAAACACCGGACAAGTACGAGTAGAACTCATGCTCTGAGGGTTCCGTTGGACAGAACCCTCAGAGCGCTAGTCCAAAAAAAAAACTAAAGTTGAATTATTGAAAGACCGAAAGTTGAATTATTGACTTTGATTTACCTTTGTAGTTGATTATGAGGTTCTTCTATACATTCCAACTACAAAATATAAGTTTGTAATAGCAAAATAATTATTTTTAAATGATATAACTTCAAATTTGTAACTTTCAGATTTATATCTATATATGTGCTATAAGACCTTGCTTTTTGCCAAATTTCATGATTCTAGATCAATGGGAAGTACCCTATAGGTTTTGGTTTTCCTGGGAAATCGCAAATTATGCGACATAAACGTTCATATCTTTTGATTGCGTTGACTTAAGACTTTTACTTTTTTACAGCCGAAAGAAACCGTAGACCCAAGTATTTAGTATAAATTTCAACTTGATACCTTTACGCGTTCTTGAGAAAAAGGGTCTTGACAGACGGACAGACGGACAGACAGACGGACAACGAAGTGATCCTATAAGGGTTCCGTTTTTTCCTTTTGAGGTACGGAACCCTTAAAAGGAAAGGAGGCAAAGGAGGTCAATCATGACTTATATCGGCCCTGTTTTGGAGAAGGTTAAAAACAGTATTTGCATAAATAAAACAACATTTTTTTTTTATAATATTATTTTGTTTATTGTTTCTTTGAAAAATGTATTTCCACTGCCCTGATCTGTTTTTTTAACGTACAAGAATTAATGTTGAACAACTTGGCAAGCTTTTGCACACTTTCGCCAGTAATTTTTCTAATCAAATACGCTGCAAGGGCAGATTTCATCATTTTTGGTTGTTTCATCCCATCATACATTTGGACAAACTGAATAACTCTAAGGCCTGTCCAGTATTCGCAAATATGGTCAGCCATCGCTTCAACATTCTCGAAATCTAAAACAACCATCCCTTGTTTCATCTGATCCACAAACATCTCAAACTGTGGTACGGTGAAGTGACTAAGTATATTTTTTGTGTGGTTGGGGTCATAGTTGTCAAAAGAAATGTGGTTGCCACAAACCCGAGTTGCTCCTGGTATGAATAAGTTATGATTGGTAGCTAGCAGTCGTCGCTTAGATTTGGGGATCAATTTGCGGGAGCTGTCACGGCATTGCCTTGAGAAACAGCATTTTTTTGTAGCTGGTGTTCGTTTTCCGCCAGATAATATAATGTTTAATTGTGTGTCCAATCTGGGAAAGTTGTTTTTGTCAAGTTTTTTGACAATTTCACTCAATTTACTTGTCTTGGTTACTACAGCCGTAAGTTTTAACATTTTGGTAGTTGTTTTTAATTTAGTCTGTAACTCATTTGGATCATGTTTTTTAACAATTTTATAAAAGTTATTTGTAATCTCATGCATAGTCGTTCTTAATTCACTATTAGGAGTTTCAAATTCACTGTTAGTAGTTTCTAATTCACTGGTAGTAGTTTCTAATCCACAGTTAGAAGTTTCTAATTCACGGCTAGTAGTTTCAAATTCACTGTCAGTAGTTCCCAAGTCATTGTTACGTATTATTCTATTCTCAATTTTAATAAATCTTTGCAGACGTAGGACACATTTGCAACAGCATATTTTATCAATCTGAAATAAAAGAATATATTTTAATACAACCATTTTTTTCATCATTCAATCTAGGCGATTGACTACATGGACGACCTATGTAAAACGGCGGGCTAAAACTGGATGTAAAAAACTGCTGACTGAGCTCAGTGACGTGACTTAGCAGAGGCTATATCCAGCAGTAGACAGTTAAAGGCTGATGATGATGATGAAGTGATGAATGTTTGGGCAAAGATTGAATTATAAGAGTGGATTTATGCCATACCCAAAGATGGCGAGTGACAACAAAAATAAACAGACAGAAAAATATGACCATGTACGGTCTATTCCACTTCGATCATGTGGGTGATCAAAGGCGACTCTTTAGTGTCCTCTGATCATGTGAGAATATAATCACCTGGGTGACCATAGGCGATCTGACCATAGGCTGGGTGATCCAGATGTGTCAAAATGGCTCGATGTGGAATTTATGTTGTGAATATATTAAGAACTGAACTTAATTAGAATTAACTGAATTAAAAAGAGAGGTCTCTTTTTGAAGTAAGTCCTAAGTTGAAGAGGTAGGTAGGTAGGGTCTCAATTAGATATATAAATAAAATAATAAACCCGATAAACATTTGAAACCTATGGGTTTAATTCAATAACTGGGATTAATTCCCGTATGTATCCCATTTAACTTCCCATAAAGTCAGTTGATATTTCAATTTTAAAAATATATTCATTGTTTACATAAAACCTTTTACAGTTACTAACTTTATGTATAGCATAGGTAAATCTGAAAATGGCCGAATTACGACGTATAATTATTATTCAACACCCTCCTGGATCTAGTTCTCTATGTTTATGTCCTTCATCACCATTATGAGCCAGAACATATCCACTGCTGAACATAGACCTCCAGAGACCTCCACACTAAACGACAGCCTGCTATCTGCATCCACTGGATGCCCGCGACTCATGATGTTGTCAGTCCATCTAGCCTACCTACACTGCATCTCCCGGTTCATGGTCTCCACTCAAGAACCTTTCTTCCCCATCAGTTATCTCTATGTCCTTACCTTAAGTATATTGTACCACAGCCAAAGCTTTTTTGCAATAGGTATAAGTTCCTCTTTAATCTTTATAGATTGTCGTCGAAGGACTGATATCCCGCATCCAATACAGACTTGTGCACATCCCATCCTTTTTTCAGGAATACTTGTTTCATTGCTTTCTGAATATTCTTCTACGATATCGCGACATCTTTTGCAAACTTGATAGTTGGTCAGGTTCTGGAAATGCAATCATAATGTTTTAGAAGTGAAACTTCTTATGCAACTTCCAACAAGGTTGCATTAAACGTCTAACGCTACCATGGAGGGGGAATAGAAAGAGACAAAGCGAGAGTTTTAGATGCCATCTATGAGGAAATTTTGAAACTTGTACATCCTTCTCATAGTTTATTAGTTCACTAATATTTGCATAGATGGCAGAACATGCGACTTCCAACAAGGTTGCATTAAAAGTTTAACGCTATCATGGAGGGGGTATGAAAGCACTGTTGCGTTAAACGTTCAACGCTCCTGGGGAGGGGGAATAGAAAGAGACATAGCGAGAGTTTCACTTCTTCCGCGCGGAGGGACTCCACGCACATTTTGTTTTACAAGCTTTTATTTAACTTGCCCTGTTAGTGTGCATATGGATGTGTGGGACAAATATTGCAGCTGAATTTTAGACCAATTATCCTAAATTTTTTGAGGTGAAATTTTGCAAACACGTTTAGTTTGGATGACAATGCATGGTTAGCTAAGTGACGTCATTTTAAATCTAATATGGCGGGCTCCCATTGATATTACACCTCTGATTTCGACTCTTGACATTTTTGAATCGGAGATGCAAAACGGCGGCGGCCGCGGTCAGCGAGTTCGTACAATCATGAACTTGTTCGGAACAAGTTTGTACTTCTCGCGCCTTCCCCCTTCTCCCCAAGTGCTTTCTCTCGGTTACTCTTTTGCTAACCTACCCTTAACAGATCTCTCACGTGCCTCCGCCACTGACTTCGACTCCGACAAGTCAATTTTGAAAACTCCGACTTTGGTTCCAATAAAACCATCTCCTAAGATCCCTAATTTATAGCACAGGGGTGGCAAGGCCGCAGAGGGATTTGCAGTAGCCCGCGAGAGTAAGGCTCACCTTGACTCGACTCTACAGTTGGCATTGTCACTTACCCCCATATTCCCCATGTCACCCTCAAGTGATGTTTATTATATGCCAAAACACCACATGAGGGTGACGCGAGGATTCGATGTACCTTTATTTACGTATATGAATATGGGGGTTAGTCAATTGAATTATAATATATGTATACTCGTGCACCTTATTCTACTGTTGTGCAAACAATTAATGTAAAAAAAAAAAAAACAACTTTACTGGTGGTAGACCACTTAGGTTATTTTGAATTGTAATGTAGATTGCATAATTCAAAAGATTGGCCACCCCTGTTATAGCCCATAAAATTATGAGGAAAATGATAAAAATTACTCACTTTGCACCCAGTCCAGTGTTTCAAAATTTCCTGACATTTTGGCTGTAGAGAGGAAATGTAGTATTTACTGACAGTATGTGAAGCTAATCCACAGTTGATACACCTCTTCGTGTGGTCGTGTTTGTCTTCTGTAATGTTTTTTTAACACATGTACACTAATATTAAAATGTGTACTACCTGTTACTTGTGAAGCATGCTTTTTTAATGCCAGACGCAAACATAGGGGAGTTATAAGTTTAATGCATTTTTAACTATGATTTAAGAAAATCTGTTTGTTTATTTGAAGATTATCAGTTCTTTTGTCGGGGATTTTAAAATATTGAATTATTAGTACTAACAGTGTGGATTTGGTTGACCGCAACCGCCATCTGACCAATGGGAGAGAAAGAGAGGGAAATATGTTATTATCGCTCTTCCACTCCCATTGGTTGGATGGCGGTCCGTCGACCAGATGCCTTATTATAGATGTCTTATCGTGATTCGGATTGTGATCGCGATCGCGTGCCATCTCACTTACGCACGTGGTGCGAGTAAGTAGATGCGAACGGGACGGCATGCAATCTCGATCACAATCAAACTTCTATAATAAGGCTGCATATCCACATGTTTGTTAGCACTATGAGTCTTACTTGTCTACAACTGGGTCATTCAATGGCCAGTTAAAATTATTAGAAATGTGAAAGTTACTTTTCTCTCTGTATGTTGTCTTAAACTAGAAGAAAGAACTGATCAAAAAGTTATATGATTATTTATGGACATTTACCAGGTTGTGGAATGAGCTCCCGATATTTCGGCGCAGTTACATGCACTATGTTCACCATGTTCCCCGTAAATAATCAAATAACTTAAGTGAACAACTGTGATAGTTTAAAACATAACGGATCAATTTAATTTGGCAAGAAAATAGTGTTCATTATGAAGATAAATAATAGTTTTTATTCCGGAAAGGTATCATATCCATCAAACTGGGGAAATTGCAGGGTTCAGTTAGTTTTATTTCGCTCTGATAGCTGCAATAAAATTGTAAAAAGCCGAATAAAGCATTTTATATTACACATAATTATTAGACTACCAGCTACCTACAATAATTTATCTTAACTTTTTTATTCACAACCAAGCAAAATCCAGGGTAGCGGCTGTAAAATTCCAAGAGTTGGTTCCTTATTTTCTGTTAAATACAACGACCTATATGTACTACGTACTAGACGTCATGTACTGAATCCTCACTTCGATAAACGTTGCTGTGCCTTAGTCCCCACACCCCAGTCTGACAGTCTTCAGTTGTCTTTTTGGCGTGCATAGGTGTAGAGCGGCAGATATTTAGTGAAAAAACCCGGTAAAATACGTACCTCAGTATGAATTAACCATCCACGTCGTAAGTAACACAATATTATTAGTTGATTTATTTAATAATTAGATTAGAATTTTGTATTATAAGTGAATAAACAAATATTTTTTTCCGATTGAAACCGAACTTGACATATACATCAACTATGACATCAATTATCACAGAATAATTAATATGCAGAGTATTAGTCTAAGACCCGAGTAAAGACCGACCTTCACCCATCTGTTTAGTTGATGAAAAGTATTTTATATCAAATTTAATGTGTTAAATTATATATCGCGAAGATGTTGACTGAAAAATTTCAGTCCAGACGATGATTTTTGCTATTACCAACTTAATTTTTGTAGTTGGTATGTATGGGAGCAGCTGTTTGTCAACTACACAGTTAAGTTTGTTAAATAAAAGAAATTAAAATATTTAATGACAAACTTGTCCAAGTTTTTTTTCCCCACTTATCTCTACCAGTAGGGATACCTTGGTAGTGATAAGTGTACCATGCGAACTAATGTTCCCTATAATAACATGCACAATTCGTAGTATCGGAAGTGAAGTATCTCTGCTTAATTTCCTAATCTTTGAGAGCTCGCAGCAAGCCAGTGTGACCAGGGATAAAATTTTAGAAATTTTTAGTAATATTTTATGACATTTTGGACATTAGTATTTTTATAGGTTTATTAACGAAGGTTGGTAAAAGGTTTGGGCAAAATATTTTTTTTTGGTAGACCGACCGTAGACCGTTAGCGATAATCCCTACGAATACCGATTTCTGTGAATTTCTTGAATATAGTCTATTATTACTTTATTGATTTTATTTTAAACACAAATTGGGCTGTATTTGGCCGGATACTTTAGTTTAGCCGCATCCGCCGCCTTAATCAGATATTCCGTAAGTCTGGTTGTCTTCTCATGTCCGCTGTGCGACCGGTAGACACAGCCATAGACAATTATCTCTATATTTCTGTGTCCACCAGGACCCAGAGCACAGAAAATCTGGGCAAAGAGGATACAAAATCTGGGGTCTTCAAGTTGACGGAGACCCTAGACTGCATCATCCCTTTCTGTTTCATCTGTTATATTGTTTTTTCTCTGTCATTACGATATACATAATTATTTATTATCATAAGTTTTGATCTTGTTTTAGGTTATATATTGCTCAAATATACTTAAATATGTCTTGCGTGCTTCGATACTGCAAGAATACATCGAGAAATATCAGGGAATGCCTAATTAATAATATACATAATCTGTGAGAACACTCGTCAAGCCAGTGATAATATTTTATAAGTTTTTGTATTTTTTTTTTTTACTTTGTGAACATCATTCATCAAACACAATCGTGAGTGCAAGCCGGTGTTATAATAATTTATCATTCATAAAATTTGAACATCATTATTTTTATTGGTTTATTAACGAAAGTTGGTAGGTTTGGTATATTTTGGGTGAAATAACATTTTTATGTTAAGAACGAAAAGAAGCTCTTCAGTGAAGTAACTATGCCGACTCGTTTTCCCTAAGGGCGTCACCGTAAAACATGTCGGAACACGACTAGGCCATTTGGCGATATAGCTTTATCCGGCTATATTGCTTCTATTTTTGAAGTCGGTTAAAAGGTTCTGGTGTTTAGGTAATTTTTTGTGATGATAAGTTTGTATTATTTTTAGTTGTCTAGTTGACTATGGTAGTTTCGTAAAATTTATAACCTGGTCACCCTGCGAATGACAGCGCCGGTCGTCTTGTACACACTTCTTGATATTGAAGAACGTTTCTAGGTACATAATTCTTCTTTGGTTAAATAGCTTTTGTTTTTTGAGAATGTAAATTTTCAAATAATAAGTAGGTAATATTTGAACTTCATTTTATTTGGATGTTTTGACAAATGTTTCAATGATTCCTAGTTGCGTTAACAGTCACATTACACACTTACTTGCATTTTCCATCATTAAATTAAATCAATTAAAATATCAAAGGCTTTCACTGATGCATATCAAAAGACAGTAAAGAAACAATAGTACTCTTTGGAAACAATTGATTGAAGAAACCAGAAGAAATAACCAAACAACTTGAATTCATTTTCCACGCCATGACATGAGTGACACTGACGTGATTCGTTTGGATTCCATGCTGTCTGACTGACACTGGCCTGGCAGAACAAATTACTTTAATTTTTGTCACCTTTTACTGAGCACGCTAAAGCCGTTTAGGCCATACCGCCTCGTCTTATCTCCATAACTCGTTGTTGCTGACATAGTTCTTATACCTCAGAAAAAAAACTTAGAAGCGTTATACCTACAGTTTCCCCTTTAGCACTTACACCCCACCTCAGTCGTCCACAGAGTATTATTTTTCCTTGGTCGTCCATTCGTATACATTTTGAGCACATTGTTTGCAGTTGTGTGCCGCTCAATATTGTAGTGTGCATTTATAGAACTAGTAAGAATATGTCAGTGTGTGCAGTACGTGTTTACCTCGCCCCCTTCAGTTTTTGGCAGACTTTTTTCGGTACTAGCTCGTGTTTAAGGCTAGTGTTAGATCCTAACTATATAATTTTTTGATAATTACATAAGTATGCAGCTAAAATGTTTTTTCCTTTTTACAGTTCCTCTAACCAAAAATGATTCTGCCGACAACATGCTTTCGTGTAACGAGACAACTTCAGAGTGCACAGAATCTGAAAGCAGTGAACAGTACTTTGAGTGTACTGACAACCCTCCGTATATGGACCGACTAGACAACATAGAAAACCTACAGCAAACATTAAAATATGTCGAACCAATGCCAGAAGTTAAAACTGCTAGAAGCAACTCGGTAAAAATAGATACCGAAATGTCAAAAGTAGCTTATAAACGAAGCAGCTCAGTGCCGAAGACAGAAGACCGCATTCCATTACCAATCAGACGAATAAGCCTTGAGCATAAAATTGATATTGGTGATGATACGGAACCACCATTAATTATTGATTCGTCTTCGCCTAATGGAAGTATGAACACCATAGCTGAAGTTATACCGGTTGCTCTACAGCCTAGGTTAGACTTGCAGTCTACGAGCAGAACAGAATCCCAGGACAGCTCACCCAATGACCCCCCCACAGAAATCCACATCACCAAAGAAGAATTAAAAGCGGAAATAAAAGCATCTCCCAGTGAAATATCACCTCCACTGACTGAAAATTTGGTTGAAACTTCCGAGTCACAAAAACAATCTCCAGATACGCCAAAAGAGATCAAAAAGAGCCAGAATTTGTCGACCGATTTTGATCTCAGTGAACAATTACAAAAGATACTAGGTATTTCTTCAGAGAAGACTCGAGGAGATGCTAATGTTGAGAAAAAAAGTGAACCCACCAAAGAGGTGAAGATTTCAGATGACACTGTAGTCAAAGTTCCGTCGGTCAAAATTGACTCGCCAGATTCTCAGAAAACCAGGTAAGAAAAGTTTCCTACCCAAATATCTCAAACACACAAATATCCGAACTTTGCATTTACTCCTCTGACGTAATGACCCTAAGTGAGTCTTGGCCTCCGAAACCACAATTCAATTTCTTCTTCGTGCGGTATTGCCACAACTTGCCAATGTCTTGTTTAGAGTCGCGTAGGCAAATATTCTGGAGTTAGCGTTAACGCTTGCGGAAAGATGAAATTGTATGAAAATGACAATGACATTAGCTTGAGAGATGTCATCTCAACCTAATGTCATTTTCATACAATTTCATCTTTCCGCAGGCGTTAACGCTAATAGCAAATGGGTCTTGTCGAAACCCCCTGTGCTGTCTTCTGCTCGGAGTTCACGCAGGTCCTCTCGGCGACGTACTTACAGTGTTAATATCGCTCACAGAGAGATGATAGTCCTTAATACACCATACTGGTACTGGTGCAAGTACTAGTCATTGATGGTGGGCCGAGAATCTAGGTGCTGATAGATTATGAAGCACTCATGCTACCGCTCGGCCTTCATCGCTCTGCTATTTCTTGGCCACCATCACTCTGCTATTGCTCCGCCATCATAATAATGATGATTTTGATACAGCAAAATAAATGTTGTATTAGCTCTAGTTTAAAAACGGTAATACGTACAAGCGCCAAACTTGGCATGATAATAGTGCACACTCTAAAGTATAACAACCTATAATAAAAAATGGCCAAGTGCGAGTCGGTGACAAGTTTCTGTTCATTACCAAGTTATAACTGGTAATTTCGTTATTGAATTTTGTGGTGGTACGAAACCCTCAGTGCGCGTGCCCGACTCGCGCTTGGCTGGTTTATTGCATGCTTGCCAAGCAAGTATGTTAGCTGTCAAAAACAATAAACAAATCTTAGAGCGCTGCGCATCACTTGATTTTATGTCCCATGCCCTAAAATCAAAGACTTTCACGTAGTAACGTAACGTTTTTGTTTTTGATGTTTTTTTAGGTTGGGTGCAGTGGACATGAGTACCAGTAAGAAAGCCATAACTTCTGTAGAAACTGTTGAACGGCACGTCGCCTTCGGCTTCAAGGGTTCTCTGGTGAGGACTCTCGCCAATCTGTGTTGGAAAAATCAGGAGAATAAAAGACAGGTGATTAATTAATTACATTTATACAACATCATTGGGTGGTTGCCATAATCCCCCACGCGTATCAGGCGTCTTGGGGTTCGCAGAAGTTCCACCATGCAAGTAGGAGATGCGAACTTGCAACCAGAACCACCAGAAGATGTGCAGCAGCATCCTCTTACTTACATGGTGGAACTTTTGCGATATCCAAGACGACTGCCTCTCTCCCGTACAGCTGTGAAACCAGTCTAACTGTATACTGATTTGTTTCAGATGCGAGAATTGGAAGTAATTCCAGTGTTGCTAGATTGCTGCAATATCGACGCTCGAAATCCTTGTATCCTTTTCAAATTAAACTGCATAGTTATAGTAGATCATCATCATCATAATCAGCCTTCACAGCCACTGCTGGACTTTTAGCCTACCCTCGAAAGGGTGATTGGGCCATGTCCACCACGCTGGCCCAGTTGCGGGTTGGTGGATTCACATACACCATTGAATTTCTTCTCCGTACGTATGCAAGTTTCTACACGATGTTTTCCTTCGCCGAAAAGCCAGTGGTATGAAAATCCGTACATTAACTCCAAAGAGCTCATTGGTACGGGCCCGGGGTTTGCCCCCGCGACCTCGCGCTTTTAAGTCTAGCGGTCTCCCAAATAGGCTACCACGGGTTATAGTAGATACTCAATGTAAACTAAGTCGCACCCCACCTCTGTTCCCGACTAGGAATCCCACATGATAGATATCATCATCATCATCATCATTTCAGCCACTGCTGGACATAGGCCTCCCCCATCGATCTCCAAAAGGGCCGGTTGGAAGCAGCCTGCATCCAGCGTTTCCCTGTGGTCTCTTTTAGGTCGTCTGTCCATCTTGTGGGTGGACGTCCTACACTGCGCTTACCAGTCCGTGGTCTCCATTCCAGAACCTTGCGGCCCCATCGGCCATCTGTTCTGCGTGATATGTGCCCTATGATAGATATATAAACTCTTTATTGTTCACACTACAAATATTATACACATGATATAAAAGCACGCAGGGGCGCATGGCACATGGTGGAAGGGTCATCATTTCAGCCTATCATGGTCCCACTGCTGGGACACAGACCTGTCAGACAGATGGTGACGGAGCGGTAACATGTGCGCTTTACAATCTGACTGCACCCGGTTCGAACCTCGGCCTTGCACCAATTACTATTTAGTAATTAAATTAGTTATGTGCTGTTTCAATGTCATCGCTCAACAACGGTGAAGGAAAACATCGTGAGGAAACCTGGGGGGTTAGACAAGACCCATTTTCTGTTAGCGTTAACGCCTGCGGAAAGATGAAATTGTATGAAAATGACATTAGCTTGAGATAACATCTCATGCTAATGTCATTGTCAATGTCACTTTCATACAACAGAAAGTGGGCCTTGTCTAACCCCCCCTGTATGTCCATGAACCTCGAAAGTTCAAATCAAAAGCATATGACTTCACCAACATGCACTGGTAGTCAAATACATAGTATTATTAAAAAATTATGTTCCTTAATATTTCTCCAGTTATCATGCAATGGGTGATTTTTGCCGTACGCAATTTATGCGAAAACTGTCCAGAGAATCAGGTTTGTTAATCATCTTAATAGTAATTAGATAAAATTGGTGTTTTTTAGAAACGTCTAAGTGCTTTGTATAGTTTTCAACGCGAGATCTTTCTCGCAGAACACAAGTTGACGAAACACTATAGCATAGATTTCATTCCTCACGTGGGTGAAACCGCGGGTGCAGCTAGTTAATATAATAATTTTCACCATTTCAGGAGGTGATATCAAAGATGACGCTTCGAGGGCCCGTAGATAATGAAGTCTTGCAAGAAATGGGTCTCACACTACACACGGATGCTCAGGGAAACTCCATCAAAGTAGGCCCGTTGCCGCGTAACTGAAACGCATTAGCCGTGGTTATATTTATTATTGTTCAATGACAGTTAGACTAAATAAGGGCACTAAATAGCGCTTTAAACACAGGATTACTCGGAAAGTGTGTACTAAGCCAACAGGAGTCAATTATATGTACTCATCATTATAAACAACTTAGTTTGGGGGCGTGGGTTCGATTCTTACCTATATAGGAAAAATATTCAAGTGTTGAAATTTTTTTTGTTCTATATCTGTGTGTTAATATCTATTTAAGTATGTATTTTTAAACATATGTGTGTGTATATCAGTCTCTGGCAGCCAAAGTGCAAGCTTTGCTTTAGTTTGAGGTCATATGACCGTGTGTGCAAAAATGTCCCGAATATTTTATATTATAACTTTAACTTTGGGACCAACCCTAAAATCGTGAAAAAAATATCAGTAGTTCCCATCGATGGTATGGATGCTGGATGATACCTCATTGGATGTTCCATACATTTTGTCGAGTATCAATGACTGTTTTCTATGAAAAAGTATTATACTTTTTAAATTGCGATTTCAGAGTTACCTCCTTTATAAAAGTTGTCCATAATGATGATATTATGTTTTACATAAAACGTCTTTTGAATATTACATATTATATTAGTGCTAAGTAGCATGTCCATTTTATATCAACAGAAAATGGTGGCCATAAAGAGAATATAAATTGCAAACCTCGGCCACAGATTAAGTAACAAATGAGGTTACATACAAACTTATATCAAAACTATTTACACGGAACTACATTCAGATACAACAGATGAGTACTGCGGACCTCTTTTGTCTTATACACCCTTTCCGCGTAACCAAGCATAATGTAATTCCTACTTGAGACTATTTAAATACGTAATACATATTTATATATCAATGACTTAAATATTATTTTTAAATTTCATGTTATTTATTGTATGCTCAACTTCTGTTTATGTACTATGCCATGAATAAAAATAACTGTAACTATTAATTGAATATTATGCTGTTTCTAGTAAACGCTGTTACTGATGTACTGAAATATTAAAACAATGTTATGCTGTGTGCAGACCTAGTGGGCGAACGCGAGTGAATGCATACAGGGGCCTTACAGACAACTGCTATTGCGGCACCTAACCGCTCAGTTGGAAAATCACGCGACCGCAAACCGTATCTGGGCGCGATAAGGTTCACGTTCGCGTGATTTTCCAACTGAGCGGATTAGGTGCCGTAATAGCAGTTGTCCGTAAGGCCCCAGGTGATCGTAAGCAAAGTGTCTACTCACAGCCGAGCACTGGGCATGCAGGTGAACAAATCCTTTGTTCGCGTGATCTCGCTTTCGCTTGATACGTCGACACTGCGTTTGCTTCTAAGGTCTCTACACGGCATATTACGGAAACTGTGTTGTTTCTTTCAGTTCATTGAGGTGGGGGACGACAATAATGGCGGATTAGTAAAATATTTTTAATTCGTTTTTTTTCATGTGCCGCCATTATTGTATACAGAAAAATAATGACAATTGAATTAATTATATATTCTTTAGACTAAAAGCAAATATTTTACGACTTAACATTAATGTGGGTGAGATAAGGCATGGATGAATATGATATGATGTGTATAATAATCCCACAGACCACGACCAGGGGCCTTACGGACAACTGCTATAGCGGCAACTAATCCGCTCAGTTGGAAAATCACGCGACCGCAAACCGTATCTGGGCGCGATAAGGTTCACGTTCGCGTGATTTTCCAACTGATCGGATTAGGTGCCGCAATAGTTGTTCTCCGTAAGGCCCCTGGTAGTAACTATATTGAAGCATCCTTACATTCTATTACATACTTCAATCCTTGGGAATGAGAGTAGAGGTGAATTATTTGGAAGCGGAACTTTACATTTAGTGATGTTAGAATAAAATGATGATTTACTACGAAGAGGGCAACTGATAAAATATGATTGATTTAACGAACCAATATCCAAACCGCTAAAACAAATAGAATATTGTCTGTTTGTGTTAATAAAATAAAAATAAAACTGCAGGGTTAATTCTGAACGCAGGCCGCTTCTGACCGGCCATAGTGTTCCGTAAACCGGCCCCTTTGGAAATTGATGGGGAGGCATATCCAGCAGTGGACGTCCTACGGCTGAAATAATGATGATTGTGTTAATAGGTTTGTTCTAAGTTAATAAATATAAACTACATTGATGAAGCCAAATAAAAAAAAACTTGAACGGAATTACTGGGCATTACTACTGATAGTACCGGCGTTAGGGTAGGGCCTGGTTGGGCGATCGCTCAGGGCGCCAGATAAAAAGGGGCGCCGCAGGTATATAAAAATCTATTCTACTCTTTGCTTTTTTTCGGTTTGAATGGCAGATGGGAAGGGTGCGTGCACTGTAAGTCTCGCCCAGAGCGCTAGTAGTGACCGTAGAATACAGAAGACGAGGCCGTATGGCCTTAATACCTTTAGTCTGCCCAACAATGGGCGAAAACAAAAAAAAAACATACTTTCAAAGTACACAACACAACAAAGATCTCTTTGACAAAGATTCTTGTCTTGTTTTCCAATTATTTTTGCTCTATTTAATTTAATAATTGTTACATGCGAGCGATATTAAAAAATGGTAAAAATAGCTCTCCAAATCAAAGCACAACTAGAATGTGTCGAGAAGCTATACACTAACCATCCATATTACCAATGGTTTTTAAAACTCAAGTGCGGGAGTTGCGGTGAAGTCACGGAGAAGTTTCATGATCTTACGGAAGCTGAAAAAGTCCCACAGAAGCATAATAGATCCGAAACTAACCTTTTAATTAAGTGCAAGCTGTGTTCCAGGGAGAATAGCATTGACGTTATTGAAGGCAGCAATGGTATGTAAACATAACATTTGCGAAATAATATCCTTAAATATAATCATCGATCTATACGTACATACGTACTCACATGGTACTCACAGATACAAACAATCTGATACGTACTACATTCTTTACTTACTACAGAGGTGACAAAACAGCCTAATACGATACGTATTAGGCTGTTTTCTCAATAATTATATATTTAATATTTATAATCATACTATTATTATAAATGCGACAAGTTTGTTGGTTTGCTTGTTCCTCTTTCACTCAGAAACAGAGCAACGGATCGACCTGATTTTTTTCATGTGTATAGTTCAAGGGCTGGAGGCCCTCATAATCATGAACAACTTTTTCAACAGCCATTTTAATGTGATATCCGGTTTCCCCCCGTATTTAAAAAGTTGTTGGTAATTGCACAACAACCTTTTTTTCCATTTAGTTACCCCACCTTTTTTTGGTTGACATTCTAGGTGTTTGCCGCACCTGATATTAAGTGTCCGTATATAAACTAAAATCGCTACCGGGTTGCATGAGGCACCATTGCCTTTTTCATCCACGTCACCACAACAGCTAGACTGCTTTTCGTCATCATTATTTACACTACCATCTACACCACTGAAGCAACTGTGTCAGCGCCCCAGAGCCTCACTCTGATATTTCAAGGAGTCGGGTTGGCTCGGGTACGTGCTGGTAGAGGCAAATGCACAATACACCCCAAGCGGGACGTCAGTGCAGGACTTATCGTCCCAATCTCGAATAAGAATAAGAAGTGTCCGTATAGTTGAAGATGGTTAACACAGTAACACTCCTAGCGTTAACTGTTTATATTATCTACTAGCTGAGCCGCGCGGTTTCACCCGTAGTGATGAAAAATGGTGATGATGATGATGAAAAGTAGCCTATGTCACTTTCTGGCTCTTGAACTTATACCCATGCAAAAATCAGGTCGATCTGTTGTTCCGTTGCAGCGTGAAAGAGGAACAAACATCCATACATCTATCTATACATACAAACTTTCGCGTTTATAATATTACTAGCGACCCGTCCGCCCGGGTGTAATTTACATGCGAAGCCGGGGCGGTTCGACAGTTAGCGGCCATACAGACATACAGACAGACACGGAAAGCGACTTCAATTTATACTATGTAGAGATTAGTAGGATTTCACGCTTAAAAGAGTAACCCGTATCATGCTTGTAATTCCAGGCCAGTTCACAAGCAGTGACGTGAACAAATTCAAGACTATTGTGATATTTGACTGCCGAGGTGTGGAACCCGTCGACTTCGAGCCCCAGTCTGGTTGGATTGCGGAAGCTGAAGATGATGGTAAGATATTTCAAGCCAAGTTGAATGATGATACATTGAGGTGATGAAATGTTTGTATGATGCTGCACCAATAATTGTCCAAGTCCAGAACCAGCATGTTCCAGGGGCGGATCCAGGATTTCATTTTGGGGGAGGCCATTCTGACAAGGTTCGAAGGAATCAAATCGAAAAATTGAGTCGAATGTATGGAATTGCTAGGTGTTTTGAGGGGGCCATGGCGCCCATGCCCCCCCCCTGGATCCGCCAATGGCATGTCCTACGGTGTTGAAACGTCGACACCAGTTGCGTCAGCCCATGACAGTGAACTATTATTATTTATTTATTTTGCCAGTGTATACATACATGAGGTCCTTAAAACTACATGTCGGTACAAAGACCCAGGGCCCCGATTCTACTAAAGAAATTGTTTTTAAATTGTAATTGTTTCAATTATATTTTTTAAATAATTGCTTCAAAATTTACCATTTTAAAAACATATATACTAGAAAAATACCACCACCTAATACATTTTTTTTTTTTATACTAAGTTATAATATTATAACTCCCGGGACCCGGACCCGGTTATTGGACTTGGGTATGTCCTAAAACTGCGACCACAACCACCGGAGGATGGGCAGCAGCGTCCTATTAGTACACGGTGAACGTACTGCGATCTCCAAGCCGCCGGCCAAGCGTGGGGATTATGGCAACACCCCTCTCTAAGAGGGAGGCCTTTGTCCAGCAGTGGACGTTTAGTGGCTGCTGATGTATGTATGTATAATATTATTATAACTTAGTATAAAAAAAATGTATACTAAGTTATATAGTGTTATTTTGCAAGTTGAAGTGGCAATGGGCAGGCCACATCGCTCGAAGAACCGATAACCGATGGGGAAGAAAGGTTCTTGAGTGGAGACCACGAACCGGAAGACGCAGCGTAGGGAGGCCTCCCGCTAGATGGACCGACGACATAGTGAGAGTCGCGGGCATCCAGTGGATGCAAATTTTTCAATGATAATTTCGACAAAATGAACAGATCGTTCCGTTCCGACTATTGCCATACCCAAATAGGGTCATATGTATTACTTTATATTTAAACATGTTAATTTAAGAACTCCATGTACCTACATATGTCTGCAATAAAATATTGAGTATTGAAGGCAGTCTGTCGTTCAGTGTGGAGGTTAAAGGGGGAGGCCCATGTTCAGCAGTGGACGTCTTCTGGCTGATGATGATGATAAAAAAAAACTGTCAATTTTGAGGCAATTATTCAAAAAATAAAATTGAAACAATTACAATTTTAAAACAATTTCTTTAGTAGAACCGGGGCCCTGTTAGGGCTCGCGCCCTAAAAAAAATTGCAATGGAAAGAGCAATGCTCTGCGTTTCTTTAAGGTATCATATGCGTAGTCGCATAAAGTCGCAGCGTAGTTAGGTTACCCACTAGATGGACCGACGACATTGTGAGAGTTGCAGGCAGTCAATGGATGCAGATGGCAGACTCGTTCAGTGTGGAGTCCTAAGAGAGGCCTATGCTGCTATGAGCATTGGATTTCTTCTGGCTGATGATGATGATGATGAATTCCTTGCTATGCACGAGATGCCGAGATCGTTTTAAGCGATAAGGCCGTCTGTTTAATTCTAGATAATAGTTTTATTGTAATGTATACACCGTGTTTCAAAAAGGTGTGGTGTGATAATACTGAATGGTATGTATGTAGAAACTGACGTGGTTTTCACACATTTTATTTATATTACACGGGAATTACTCACGTAAGATTAAGCCGGTCACTCCGACTATAGTTTCAACCGCATTACCGCGTTTCGCAGCCGCGCGCATACAATCACCTTGGAAAAGACTGCATAATGCAATAGACAATAGAAATTTTTTTATATATGGAAGAAAATAAAACATTTTTAAGAATTAATAGAAATAAATACACACATTACAAATTGTTTTCCTCCATAAACCGGTTCCAACTCAGCATAATGCTGGTTACGAACAACCAGCGCTGGTCTTCCGTTGGAGCCGCCGATGACATCACCCATGGCCAACATTACACCCAACAGTACACGACAAATTGAATAATAATATAGGAACAACAACACATAATACATAACAAACTAACATTTAATATAAACAAACCATAACATAAATACATAATACTAATAAGGTAATTCGCACTATCTCAATAAAAAATAAATATGATACTAATTAAAAGAAAAAAATTAGACATTTACTCGGATATGAAATAAAAAACACAAAGGTAAGACCCTAAATAGCACTGGTGTCTGTCAATAAAAGTGCTTCGCTTTTTTGGTGCGGTTGAAACTATAGTCGGGAGTGACGTGTAATATAAATAAAAGGTATGTATGTACTCGAATCATCATTATGAACAACTTTTACTATGGGATTTAACCTGAAATTGCGAAAGAAAAACAGTTGTTTCATACATTTTGTCGACTATCAATGACCATTTTCAATGGAACAGCTGTTTTTTCGCTATTTCAGGTTTGGCCCCATCGATAGTAAAATTTGTTAAATGAGTACATACACATACCCTTAAGTGTTATCACATGTTATTCTTCTTATAATATTGTAGTCTTTTGATAAAGAGTTACCTTATTTATTTTCAGGAAAGAAGTTCGAAGATGTAGACCTATCAGAAAAGGAGTGGGTAGATTACGATGAGAAGAACCAGGCTTCAGTAGGCGTGTATGAATTAGAGTGGCAATTTGTTAAGGTCAAATAATATATTTTTTAAACGTTCAACTCAGTGTCTCTATTTCCGTTTGTTTATTTGCTCTGACAGCTGCAATAACGTTGTAGAAAGCCGAATCGAAAACATTTTCTTTCAATATTTCACTGGTAACCTGCTACTACAGTTGTATGTAAACCTAGCGGAAGTGATCAGAAATTGTGGTTTTCATTCTGATTCATCATCATCATCATCAGCAGCCAGAAGACGTCCACTGCTGAACATAGGCCTCCCCCTTGAACCTCCACAATGAACGACAGCCTGCCTTTTGCATCCACTGGATGCCAGCGACTCTCACAATGTCGTCGGTCCATCTAGAGGGAGGCCTACCTACGCTGCGTCTTCCGATTCGTGGTCTCCACTCAAACAATTTAATGAATAATTTCAGTGCAAATATTTTAATGGACATCGTGTAATTTTCATTTAACTATCTATGGCCACCCAGACTTTGAAAAGAAAACCTTTTTCTTTAATATTTCCCCATCAAGAACTCAACTTGTTAAATAAGAATCTCAAGACATTTGTTTAAATTTATTAACCTTATTCGGACGATGGGGCCGAAAGGTTCTCGAATGGAGACCATGGACCGGTAAACACAGCGTAGGACGTCCACACACAAGATGGACAGACGACCTAAAAGAGACCGCAGGGAAACGCTGGATGCAGGCCGCTTCCAACCGGCCCTTTTGTAGACGTCCAGCAGTGGACGTCCTATGGCTGAAATGATGATTAACTTTTTTTAGTTGAACCACAGAATACATGTATGTACAACTAGTGGTTGAACTATTGTATTTTGTGGTGGTATGGAACCCTCAGTGAGCGAGCCCGACTCACACTGGCCGGTTTATTTCATTGAATGAGTGGGCGCAACTGCTTGCGATTTCGAAGGAATTCAACTGTGACTTCACTTTCGATCGCGGTTCCTATTCCGCGATAACCGTTTATTAAACGTAGTTCTAATTATTCGGAGTGGTATGTGGCTGGTACAACGAGTAAATATTTAGTTAGGCGAGGTTTTAGGTGTATGTTACGATATCACTCGCTGGGGAAAGTTTGAAGCTACCGCAAGTGAAATATTAAGGATTTATGACAAAAAATCTCCCGTCTGAAAATAGTAGATTGTATTCCAAGGCCTGAAAAGTAAAAACGGTAATACGTACAACCGTCAAACGTAGCATGATTATAGTACACACTATAAAGTACAACAACAAATAATAAATAAAGGCCAAGTGCGAGTCGGTGTCAAATTTTAGTTCATTACCAAGTTATTACTGGTAATTCCTTAGCTCTTGGATGACCTCTTTATCATTTCACTGGATCGAAACCGACTTCGAAATTAGTAAGATATGGCTACCTTACTAATTTTGAAGTCGGTTTTTTAAATTGATAATTATTGTACTTTGTGGTGGAACGGTACCCTCAGTGCGCGAGCCCGACTCGCACTTGGCCGGTTTATTTTAGTATGTTTGTTACGCGATTTCTCCGACAATTATAACTTGATTTTGATGATTCTTTTTTTTGTATGGTAGGTTATGATAGACGTTTTTTATCTTTTTTTTTAAAGTAACTATATTATAATAGTCATTGTTGTACACAACTTTTGTTAGAAGCGGTTAGGTGACTGACTTCGGACGGAGATTTTCCGCTAGTTTGTCTGTGTAGTTACAGACTATCTACCTACTTATTAGAGTAATTTGTTATCTGATTCATTGGAGATATGCTACTTCAGCAATTGTTAAAGACCACCTTGTTAAAGAATAAAAAACAAAATAATTTCTTTAAAACTTAGTTGGGATTAAGGTTTTTCAAATCTTAAAAGAGTATAATTTTTATATTTATTTTGTCCAAGGATGTTATATATAATTATATATACCCTAAAGGGAAAGGTAGAATATCCTTGATTTTGTCATACTGCTAGGTTCACATTATCAAGGACTACAGGAAAACTTTTTTTTTTGTGAAATTCCATTGTTGAACTACCACTACTAACTACCACTACGAACTAGTACTAAATGACAAAATTAAAGAAGTATACATTACAAAATTTTAAAACCCCCAACCAAAGCTGATACTCTTTAAATGGCTGAATTGATTTTCTTGAATCATAACAAGAACACTCGATCAGCTTACAAACAAGATACGAACGAGCTAAGACGCCACAGACAAACACACAGATACAAACCTTCAACTTGTAACACCCCTCTGTTTGCGTCGGGGGTAAAAAAGGTAAACTTTTTAACGGCCTCTTGTAGCAAATTTGACGGTTTTAAATCAATTTTATTCAGTTGAATTACAATATTCAAGCTGGAAAAAAATACATGTCACAGATACACCTGTGTTTGAGTTTATGATTTGGTTCAAAATACGATAGAATAAACTTTCCTCGATCAAAAAAAAAACTGAAACAAAGTCGATTCAGCTTATTTTTTTCGTTTTATGCTCTAATGAAAGCTCGTAACAACCTGGAAATTGCATGTACTGAAAGGCAATTTTATTCAACATTATTTTATTTGGATAGAAAGTTGATAGTGAATAGTTTCGTTTTTATTGAAATTAAAACCGTAAAAAGGTAGCGAGAATTTGCGCGCACCGCGTTCAGTACCGCGCCAGGCGTCATCGAGGTCGGATATTCGTTTTTGTCGTTGCACTCCCCCCCGCGGGCGTCCTGACACTTGGGTGGCAAAATACATCGTCGCTATAACTTGGCGGGGGCTGAGGGAGCGTTTTGTTGCCTACGCGACTCGGATAACCGGACCTTAAGTTCTGGTACTACAGTGTGAAAACAAGGAGTTACTTTACCTCCTGAAAGTAATTTTATTATGCCAAAGCGTTTTCTAAATGTAAAAATTGAAACAAAAACTATCACAGCAACATTCATTTACTTGGTATCAAATCAAACCACTGTCATACCGACAATCTCACGACAATAAATTAATATAAGTTCTATATATTTCTAGCTTTACATTACCGTTAATTATGTCCTTACCTTACCTTAGGCTAAGCAGTCATTACAGAATAATTTTCTACTCAACTTTGAGGAGAAACGGTTGTGTTGACAGAATGTGATGAGTCATTGTCTGACCGGGACTGGATTTGTTGTGAGTAGGCTCCGTTCCCGTGGACAGACACGACTTGCGACGGGGCTGACGTGACCAACACTGACGTTGCTGTTGACAAGTCATGACCGTCGCTGTACGCCGCATACTGAGCTACCTGACCATACTGATCGTCGTCTTCGTACAATAAAGGTCCGTGGATATAGATCGGAACCTCCACCGGCACTCGGACAGGTACCTTCACGGGAACTCTAACTGGATACGGCACTCTCACAGGATAAGGGACTCTTTTCTCAACTGGATAAGGCTTAGGGATGTAAACGGGCACTTTTTTCTCCACCTCCACCCTTTGAGGAACGTAAACCTGGAAGGGTACGGGGACTTTCTTCTCTACTTCAACGGGATAGGGTACTCTTTTCTCAAATGGCACCGGTACCGGGTGTGGGACTTTAACAGCGAAAGGTTGCGGAACCGGCACTCTGATCGGGACGTGTTTTATCACTTCAACGGGTTCTTTCACTTCGACGGGGTACGGCACCTTCGTTTCGACCGCGTATGGCTGAGGCACGAGAACTCTGAAGGGTACGGGGTAAGGGACCTTCTTTTCCACGTGGACTGGCACCGGGACCGGCCGGTCTACTTGCACCGGCACTTTAACTTCTACAGGGTACGGGACGCGCTTTTCTACGGGGTACGGAACCGGTTGCGGAACTTTTACTTGCACATGCTTCACAACAGGCACGTGATGCACTATTGGGTAAGGCTTCGGAACGTACTCTTTCTCTACAACCTTCACGGGAACCGGATGTGGAACCTTTATTTCGATGGGATAAGGCACCTTTTTCTCCACCGTCACGGGGTAAGGCACCGGCTTGTCCACATACTTTATCTTTTCTACGGGCACTGACACTTTCTTTTCTACCGGAACAGGGTAAGGCTTTGGGACTTCGACTTTGTACGGGACTTTTTTCTCGACCGTTTTAACGTATCTGTGGTGGTGATGGTGATGATGGTGTTTGACTTTGGTGACGACGTGAGAGTGTGTGTGGCTCGCCTCCGTTTGTAGCTCAGCCTGATACTCGTAAGGAGCCGGCGAACGTCCTTTCATGGTGCTGTAACCAGAATTATACGGATTCAAGTGTCGTTTCCTCTTGAAGTATACCATTTTTTTCCTCGACATTGCTGGGGTAGTCTCCACGGCCTGTGTAGGCTGGACAGGAACTAGCCCGAAAGATTGCAAGTACATCATCTGTTTGGTTGAAGTCGGATCTTCTGATGGATCGTCAACGGGGAAAACGTCAGATCGTTTGCCTATAGATAAAGCATTTGAACGTTTCTGAGGAAGCACCTGTGGTCTCATAAGGAACATGTGTGACCGTTTGCTGATAGGAACGGTCTTAGTTCTTTTACTTTTGTGAGCTGGGTAGTGCGATGGTATGATCGGGACCCAATCGTTGGGTTCGATATTCGTGAAGTTAGACGGGAAAGGGGTGGTTGATTTAATTTTGGACGTTCTAGTTACCGGTCGGTAGGATCTCTTGGTCGTCGGCTGAGAGGTGGTCGAGGAAGTCGTCTGTCGAGAGAGTACCCTGACTCTGTGATGACTCGCTGAGGTGTCCTGATCGGTAATGTTTGTGTTTGTGCTATTGGCGTTTGTTACAGTCGTGTTTTGCAAAGTCGTGTTAAGTTTTTGTGTCGCCCGTTTGGGCCATATTCTTTTTGTTCTTAAAACTCTTGTGGTCGTTGTCGTTTCAGTGGTCGTGCTCGTTGTCGTGCTCGTGGTCGTCGTGTTTACCTTGGGCGGTCTGACAGAGTCGGCTCTGATGCCGTTGATGGTTTGGACGGGTAAACTGAACTTGGGGATCTTTGCGACGGTTGGGGTGCTCGTCGAAGCGGCGGTCACCAGCGGCCGCGGTGGTTGGACGTAGAAATGGTTCTTATGGTGTAGCAGAGGGACCACTCTCGGAAACTTGTACACGGAGTTTTGTGAGTGATGCAGTTTGAGAGGCTTGGGGTAAGGTCGTGGCGGCGGTAGTTTCTGCAGCTGTCCGTAGTAAGGTCGGGATAAGTCGACGAAGAAGGTCTGCTTCGGTTTATCGGGGACGAGCAGGGGTTTGCTCAGCGGTCTCTGTTCAGGTTTAGGAGTCACATCCGGCTGTTTGGTAGAAGACGGTGGGCTGGGTTTCGTCGCTACGTACGTGGGGCCGTCGATGATCGTTACGGCGCGATTCTTGGCCTCTTCGGCGACTTGCTCGACCTTGCTGCCATCTTGTGCCGTCACGCCACCACCTTGATTGACGGCGATCGCTAACACAATGGTCAGGAATGCCGTCTGAAAGAAGAAATGGTAGCTGTAATAATACAAACGAAAAGTCATTATCTGGTCCTTACACTTGGTAAGAAATACTTATTGAATATGGGCCTTTGGAGTTTTACAATTTTAATTTTTATTAAATTATAGGCTTGCACTTGACCGCCATCTCGTCTGATGTTAAGCGATAATGCGGGCTACCATGAAGTACCCTTTTCCAGAAGAAATCTCAGATTTGAAGACAAATATTGTAACCATCGGGAAACAATCATTCAGGCAGCGCATTTCACAGACTAGCAGTTCACCCAATAAAAGTGGAATAAAACCGCTTTGTAGGGTGTCGCTTTTTAATCTGGGCTGGGACTCATTGCGTCTCATGCAAAGCCAAGATAATAAAATTTATACCTACTACAGCTCTTGAACATTGGGTTTCCGATTTGAATTAATTATAAAAAGTCCTGACTAAAATGCTGCACTTTATATTGCAAAAAATCTGGACGCTTATCGAAAATCTCACGCAGCGTAAAAAAGCGTGGGGCGAGACGCTTGCATGCAGTACTTTTTACAAAAAGTATAAACCTCAGACAAATTAGGACGGTAAAGCCCTCCGTTGTGGTAGTCATCAACATCATCATCAGCCAGAAGACGTCCACTGCTGAACATAGGCCTCCCCCTTTAACCTCCACACTGAACGACAGCCTGCCTTTTGCATCCACTGGATGCCAGCGACTCTCACAATGTCGTCGGTCCATCTAGTGGGAGGCCTCCCTACGCTGCGTCTTCCGGTTCGTGGTCTCCACTCCAGAACCTTTCTTCCCCATCGGTTATCGGTTCTTCGAGCGATGTGGCCTGCCCATTGCCACTTCAACTTGCAAATTTTAACAGCTATGTCGGTGACTCTGGTTCTTTGGCGAATATCCACGTTTCGGATTTTATCGCGGAAAGAATCTCCGAGCATAGCTCTCTCCATTGCCCGCTGTGTGACTCTGAGTTTTTCCAAAAGGCCAACAGTTAAGGACCACGTCTCAGTACCATATGTCATCACTGGCAACACACACTGGTCAAAGACCTTCGTCTTGAGGCACTGTGGTATCTTGGACGAGAAGATGTCACGCAATTTCCCGAACGCTGCCCATCCGAGTTGGATTCTTCGGGCGACCTCTTTGCCTAAGTTGTGGTAGTGTTGGTTAGTAAATTGATAAATTCACTAAAAACTCTTTGTATTTTCGTCAGATAAAATTCACGTAGGTATGAGGTAAGTAATAGTTATTATTGGGAATGCGCAACAAAATACAAGAAGATACCTATGCGTTTAATACAAGCGCGATATCTTCACGCTTCAATTAATAATTAATTTTCTGTGCTTTAGTAAATACTGCTAAACATTGTCATTGATTCTTTCGCGTGTTAAAAATCACGCTATATTGTCGTGATATTTAGGCATGACTGTAATAATTATCTCTAAAAACTGCTGACAATAGTGCAAGAAAAGTTTAAAATAGTGTCTGCAATCAGCTTGACGGCTGTTGACTTGGTTTATTACATTTTTAAGTTGGGTGCTTGTATACCGACATATTATAGCTCATTTGTTTTTTAGGGTTCCGTACCCAAAGGGTAAAAACTGGACCCTATTACTGAGCCTACGATGTCTGTCTGTCCGTCCGTCCGTCTGTCCTACCTATTAACGGCTGTGTCTTTAGAACCGTAATGGATAGCTAGTTGAAATTTATACAGCATATGTAAGTTACGATGGATTAACTAAGAAATAATAAACTAGCCAAAAAGTAAAAACGAAAGTCCTCAAACAACTAAAGTATTTTTTACGTATTTTTGTATTAGCTATAATCTAAAAACGGTAATACGTACAAGCGTCCATCTTGGCATGATTATAGTAACACACTAAGTATAACAAAAAATAATAAATAATGACCAAATGCGGGTTGGTGACAAATTTCTGTTCAATACCAAGTTATAACTGGTAATTTCGTATGGAGTGTGAGAGGTATGATAAAAAAAATATCTGTTCAGCCTGGTTCAGCCGTTTGAAGATTATCACCTCTTATACCTACCGGGAGGCTTAAAAAATCATTTTACATATCTTATCCTTATTCAAATAAGGTACAATACTAGTTTGTTTGTTTGTTTGTTTGCATTGAATAGGCTCCGAAACTACTGAACCGATTTGAAAAATTCTTTCACTGACGGGAAGCTACACTATCCCTGGGTAACATAGGCTATAATCTATACCCGTGCGAAGCTGGGGCGGACCGCTAGTCGTAAATAAAATAACAAACACTACCCTTGTACAAGTTCTGATATCTAGTATTCTAAAACTTTTTCGTTTTCGTATTGTTCCATACATTGCTGGGCTGAAAGGTATTCGAAAACTTTTTTCGTATTAGAGTGAAGCAATCTATACCGCCGATTACTACCAATTTAGTTCCTCCACGTTTCCGATAGAGGCGCTTTACTAAAATGTATGGAACAATACGTAAACGAAAAAAGTTTTCGAAAACTATCAAATCTGGGACTAAGCGTACAGAAAGGTAACAGATATTCGGTCAATTTTCTTTTCAACAGCTGTATTAAATTGTAAGTTATATTTGGGTACGGAACCCTAAAAAAAATCTAAATCGGTTTAACCGTTTAGGACCTACGATGCCACAAACAGAAACAGAGTTATACGCACGTTAAACTTAACATATATCACCCTTTTTGCGTCGGGGGTTAAAAATAGCCTATAGTTCTTTTTTATTATTCAGTGTAGGTACAGAAAAAAAATTTAGTCGTAATTTTTTTTATTAAAAATTTTGCTCAATCAGACATGTTTATTTGAATATCATTGTGATTTACATTAGATTATAAATGACGGTCTCCATACTTATGTAAAAACTTTGTCAAAAAAACGTTTGTCGTATTCTTTTATTGAAACTTGTTTTTGCCAATAGATTTAAAATAACAGCCATTATTCTATGTACATTACCAGTATTAATCCTAACTATACACTTCATATTGAGACCCAATCCATGAAACGCAATAAATCACAAACACAAATCACAGTCCACGATTTAATTCACTTCACTGTTTCCTGTAAATGTAAACTGCACTTTTTATCTGTCAATAACTTTACGCTTCGTTTTCCCGCCAAACCATTTTTTTAATCCGCGTGTTTACGTTTTGTTTTTGCACAAATGCGTTTTGTTTTTAAAATTTTATATAGATAACATATTTTTACCTACCGATAAGTGTTTCATTGCGCGTTACCGGCGTCCGGTAGCAAGCATGCACGTAATGATACGTGTGAGGAAGCATCACCCCTTTTTAAAGCATTCGTGATGGGTGGCTGGACGCGATGCTTTCTCTGCCAATGCCAAGTCGCAACAGAGACCTCTTTATAAGATACGGATAAATCAACTGTAGATCAATTTTACTTAGAATTCATTCACGCAATCTTTGTAGCTAAAGATATATTGCGTTTTCGTAATGCCAGCGATCGAATAACTTGTAAACCAGAAGATGTATTTATTTAGACTTATGTTATGTTAACATTGGACCTTAAATAAAATTAAAATAAAATAAAATGTATGTCTTTGAATAAATTATATTATATTCAATGACATATTATATTATTGTAATTTAGAACTAAGACGAATCTTGGAGCTCCCAATCCTTGTCTCGCCTGTTGGTAAGCGACGATGTGGTCGAAGATGAAGCACGCAGACTTAGAAGATACCTATTCACTCTGGCCATGAAAAGACCCAGATTATATCACTCAGGAAACAAGGAAGCTGGCTGGTTATTCCAATCCTTGGCTAGGTGCGGATTAGAAACGTAGAATCGAAACGTTTGGTACCTACGTATCCTAGAAAATCCACAATGTATGTAATGGTAGTGGGCCGTTTTCTTACTTGTCCCGTAGTAGGAAGGGGATGGCAGGATAAAGTCATGTAGCTCCGATGCACATTCTCCGAAAGGAATCCTGTAGAAAATTGACAGACTCTCTACTTTACGGCGGTGTTCTCGACTGAGAAGTTTATTTAGCCACTAACTTCTCATCGCCTATAAGTCGAGCAGCACGCCGGTCTACTGATTCAAGATGCCATTTGGATACCTGCGAAAATTTCGAAAAACGTCTACTGCGTTTCTGTGAAACTGATTGGAACGGTAATTATAATACTGAATAGTCCCCTTAGCATATTAGCTGAGTGTTTTAGGTGTATTAGAGGGAAGGGTCTTATCCAAACGCGGACTTATAGGCGATTGTAAAGGTACATATTTTTACTTAAATAAAATAATGCGCGATAAGTCCCGATAGACATGTATTTAAGGTGGTTCGTTTCACCTGTGGCAGGAAATTCAAATTTCAAACAGTTTTCTTGTCCTTGTAGCTAGGCCGGGTCATTATTGTAAACGATCATGATGTTTGCGCAAATTATTATTCTACACACATTCATGTAAAGCTATTTATCTCTAACTAGTGACCCGCCCGCCCGGCTTCGCACGGGTGTAATTTACGTGCAAAGCCGGGGCGGGTCGCTAGTTATATATAACGCACCTTCCGTGAAAATGTATCTACATGATGGTGAAAACCGCATCAAAATCCGTGGCGTGGTTTAGGAGTTAGCGGCCACACAGACAGATGCGGAAAGCGACTTTAATTTATACTATGTAGAGATTTTTATTTATTTATTTTATTTATTATCAAAAACACTTATAACACTATTACAGATAAACTAAAGCGATGCTATAACTTAAATAAATTTTAACTATTTTAATTTTAAGGTACAAAAATGTATTGTACATATATATTTTTTTTTTTATTCGTCTCGTTATACTATCAGTGACATCTATTGCGTCAACAACAGATGTCCCTGAAAGTATGTTTTTCACATATTTTGTGAGCCGTTTCAGTGATAAAGATAATGGTACAACGGAATTGACACCAATGTTTGTTTTGTGTTTTTTTTTAAGTTGTATTTTAAGTTAATTTATTCACTGTTACTGTCGGTAAATACTTACATAGAAGCTATGATAGAATTTACTAAACATGAATTTACTAAACACGTTATAGGTACCTTTCGTAATCACAATATCGTGAGCAGTCCAAATAAAAATACAGATAATTTAATCTGTATTTTCATTTGGACACACTCATCATCAGCCTATTTGATATTCGTCCACTGCTGGACGTAGGCCTCTCCTAAAGAACGCCACAAGGCACGATCTTCTGCTTTTCGCATCCACTTGCCACCAGCCGCCTTTCGCAGGTCGTCACTCCACCTGGCTGCAGGGCGTCCTACTCTACGTTTGCCGATACGCGGTCTCCACTCTAGAACCCGTCTACCCCAGCGGTTGTCAGTTCTTCTACAGATATGGCCAGCCCATTGCCACTTCAGCTTGCTAATTCTTTGAGCTATGTCGGTTACTTTAGTTCTTTGTCGGATAATCTCATTTCTGATTCTATCTCTCAAGGAAACGCCAAGCATAGCTCGCTCCATAGCTCGCTGAGCGACTTTGAATCGATGGACTAGCTTCACTGTCAGTGTCCACGTTTCGGCTCCGTATGTTAGTACAGGTAGGACGCACTGATCGAAGACTTTAGTCTTCAGGCATTGTGGAATGGACACACTAGTTAATTACAATTCTTCTTATGTTATCCAACGAACAAACATCCAATGTTATGTATATTTTTCCTGATTCCGGTCTTCCGCCACGCACTGCATTAGTAAAATCGTCAACTTGCGCAACCATGTAGGTAAATAGAGCACGCAATACATCTTCACGACCTATTGGTACTGGCTTTTGGTATCTTTCCTTGGATCTTATACTTACGTATTATGTAAGTATTATAACAGTGCCAAATTTGACGCTTGTATGTATTATATTGGACCCGGGTATGTCCTAAAACTGCGACCAGAACCACCGGAGGACGGGCAGCAGCGTCCTGTTAGTACACGGTGAACGTAATGCGATCTCCAAGCCGCCTGCCAAGCGTGGGGATTATGGCAACACCCCTCTCTAAGAGGGAGGCCTTGTTCAGCAGTGGACATTTAATGGCTGATAATGATGATGATGATGTATTATATTTACATTAGAGCTAATACAAAAATACGTAAAAAATTATACGTTTGTTGTAAGGGGGGGGGGGGTCATACAAGGGTCAAATTTGGCACTGTTATAATACTTACACACACACTCTAAAATATAACAAACTAGCGGTGCGCCCCGGCTTGGCAAGGGTATTATTGGAGTTTTAGTAAGGATTCCTTTTTTTTAAATATAATATAGCCTATGTCACCCGGGGATAGTGTAGCTTCCCAACAGTGAAAGAATTTTTTAATTCGGTTCAGTAGTTCCGGAGCCTATTCAATGCAAACAAACAAACAATCAAATCTTTCCTCTTTATAATATTAGTATAGATAGATAAAAAAAAAATGCCAAGTGCGAGTCGGTGACTAGTTTCTGTTCATTACCAAGTTATAACTGGTAATTTAGTTATTGAATTTTGTGGTGGCTGAACCCTCAGTGCGCGAGCCCGACTCGCACTTGGCCGGTTTATTTTGTCAGTGCCTAATTGCTTGGAAGTAGGAGAAATAATGGCCGATGGGGCCGAAAGGTTCTGGAATGGAGACCACGGACCGGTAAGCGCAGCGTAGGACGTGCACCCACAAGATGGACAGACTACCTAAAAGAGACCGCAGGGAAACGCTGGATGCAGGCCGCTTTCAACCGGCCCTTTTGAAGATCGATAGGGGAGGCCTATGTCCAGCAGTGGACGTCCTACGGCTGAAATGATGATGAGGAGAAATAAAATAAAGTGCCGATGGGGTCGAAAGGTTCTGGAATGGAGACCACGGACCGGTAAGCGCAGCGTAGGACGTGCACCCACAAGATGGACAGACTACCTAAAAGAGACCGCAGGGAAACGCTGGATGCAGGCCGCTTCCAACCGGCCCTTTTGAAGATCGATGGGGGAGGCCTATGTCCAGCAGTGGACGTCCTACGGCTGAAATGATGATGAGGAGAAATAAAATAAAGTGCCGATGGGGTCGAAAGGTTTTGGAATGGAGACCACGGACCGGTAAGCGCAGCGTAGGACGTGCACCCACAAGATGGACAGACTACCTAAAAGAAACCGCAGGGAAACGCTGGATGCAGGCCGCTTCCAACCGGCCCTTTTGAAGATCGATGGGGGAGGCCTATGTCCAGCAGTGGACGTCCTACGGCTGAAATGATGATGATGAGGAGAAATAAAATAAAGTCTATGTAAAAATCACTGTATTTCTTTCAAAATCTTGAGCCTATATTTATCATCGGGGAACCTTATCTTGAGCAGCTGCCTCACTTCCTCGCAGGTGAAACATCGTAGCTGCTTCTGTTGCCAGAGCTCTGACACCTGCAACAGCTGGGCCTTCAGAAGTAGAGGTAAACTTGTGAATTTGCTCCACGCGGGGATTTTCTCTTCGAATTCTATTGGTTCCTGAAAAATTATTAAAGGACATAAGGTAAAAATAATATTTAAAAAAAGCGGACATAGAAAACATACACACACATACATACATAGACATAGACAATAGAATTTTTTTTTATTATGGAAGAAAAAAAAAACATTGTAAGAATAAAAACGACGTATACGTTTATACGTTTTTTTTTCATATCAATAAACGGTATTCATCCTCCAGTTTTCCAGCCTTAGCGGTGCATTCTGCGGTCTTTTTCGAGGTGAGTGCGCGCGCGCGAATCCATCTTGCTTTGCATTTTGCGCTTTGTCAGTGCAAAGCGAGACGAAGTTGTCAGTGCAATACGAGACGAAGTTGTCAGTGCAATACGAGACGAAGTTGTCAGTGCAAAGCGAGACGAAGTTGTCAGTGCAATACGAGACGAAGTTGTCAGTGCAATACGAGACGAAGTTGTCAGTGCAAAGCGAGACGAAGTTGTCAGTGCAAAGCGAGACGAAGTTGTCAGTGCAATACGAGACGAAGTTGTCAGTGCAATACGAGACGAAGTTGTCAGTGCAATACGAGACGAAGTTGTCAGTGCAAAGCGAGACGAAGTTGTCAGTGCAATACGAGACGAAGTTGTCAGTGCAAAGCGAGACGAAGTTGTCAGTGCAATACGAGACGAAGTTGTCAGTGCAATACGAGACGAAGTTGTCAGTGCAAAGCGAGACGAAGTTGTCAGTGCAAAGCGAGACGAAGTTGTCAGTGCAATACGAGACGAAGTTGTCAGTGCAATACGAGACGAAGTTGTCAGTGCAATACGAGACGAAGTTGTCAGTGCAAAGCGAGACGAAGTTGTCAGTGCAAAGCGAGACGAAGTTGTCAGTGCAATACGAGACGAAGTTGTCAGTGCAATACGAGACGAAGTTGTCAGTGCAATACGAGACGAAGTTGTCAGTGCAATACGAGACGAAGTTGTCAGTGCAATACGAGACGAAGTTGTCAGTGCAAAGCGAGACGAAGTTGTCAGTGCAATACGAGACGAAGTTGTCAGTGCAATACGAGACGAAGTTGTCAGTGCAAAGCGAGACGAAGTTGTCAGTGCAATACGAAACGAAGTTGTCAGTGCAATACGAGACGAAGTTGTCAGTGCAATACGTGACGAAGTTGTCAGTGCAATACGAGACGAAGTTGTCAGTGCAATACGAGACGAAGTTGTCAGTGCAAAGCGAGACGAAGTTGTCAGTGCAATACGAGACGAAGTTGTCAGTGCAATACGAGACGAAGTTGTCAGTGCAAAGCGAGACGAAGTTGTCAGTGCAATACGTGACGAAGTTGTCAGTGCAATACGAGACGAAGTTGTCAGTGCAATACGAGACGAAGTTGTCAGTTCAAAGCGAGACGAAGTTGTCAATGCAAAGCGAGACGAAGTTGTCAATACAAAGCGAGACGAAGTTTTCAATGCAAAGCGAGACTAAGTCGCGCGCGCACTCACCTTAAAAAATACCGCCGAATGCGGGTGAAACTATAGTCTGAGTCTTAAGCATAGTTAAGCAATAACCAAAATGTAAGCTCTCATAGCTCAGAAAACTGTCATTTGAGGCACCAATAAAACCTATAATTATTTCAGAGTTTGCCATCAAGGTACTCAATACTCTTCACTTGGTTTACCTCAAACAAAGCCATCAGATCTGCAGCGACACCCTCCATCTTCACAGCTACTATGAAGACCAGCTCCTCGCTCATCGGCTTCGAACACCCGAACACTCTCTCTAATATCGCCTGGCATAGCACCTGGGAATATATCATAGTAACATTATAAATGAGGTTTGGTTAATAAATAAAAAAATTACACATTTCAATGGGTCACAATTGTTTCAGTTTCTTGACAGTGTGAATGATTCTTTTTTCAACCCATCAATTCCAAAAGTTATATGATTATTTACGGGATATTTACCGTGGTAAGGTTGTGGAATGAGCTCCCGATACATGCACCATGTTCACGGGAAGACTGAAGAATGCGGGTGGTTGGTAAAAAGTTAGGTGCAGACATAACGATCTGCCCTCTTTCTTAGTCTTTTGCTACGGTTTCACTGGAACTCGAACTCGATCCTAAGTCCCGACAAAACACACTCACTGTGTCACTGCGTATAGTATTTTGGACGCGAACTTTTATTTTAAAGGCATCCAAATACTGGATTCCACGCACTGGCGAGTTGAAAACCATCACCTCGATTGAAATTCCGTAAATAATCATATAACTTTAGTGAACAACCGTGATAGTTTAAAGGAGTGTTTCATCAATTCCAAAATTTGCAAATTCAAATTTAAAATATATATTTGTCAGAACATGGCAGGCACACATACATATAAAGTAGCATACATGGTCGTAAGAATGGAGACGTATCTCATGTCCTTGCCTGTTACAGCGTACAAAAGTTGCTAGTCGATCGGTCTTTTATCGAATACATTTCGGAGAGTGTGCATCGGATCTTCATGATCTAATTCCCTCCTGACCATTTTTCTATCGGAATGCCAGGGCAGGCACAAAAAATCGACACCGCTTTATGGTTGATATTCCGAAAACACGTACGAAGCGCTTTGATTACACTTTTATTATGCGTACTGCTAGTCTGTGGAATGCGCTGCCTGAATGGGTGTTCCCTAATAGTTTCAATCTGGGTGTCTTCAAATGACGAGTGAATCGGTTTCTACTAGGTTGTTTTATAATTAGATACTAAAACATAGAGTAACAACTAAATTGAAATTAAATAGTATCTAATAATAAAACAACTAAAAACTTATATTTACATTTGAGACATTTTCGCAATTATTATGAAAATTTATTGTTACACAAAACCATGAATTTCTACCAATCCGTGAAAATTTAGGAAAACGCGGGCTGTACGTGTAACGTGGTTCGCGCGTTTTTAATTTGATTTCTTTTTTTTTATTCTGCTGGCGGCGCGACTTTGGGCCTTGGTACCAGCCAGTCTTTATTCAAACAATAATTGCGTTCGATTTCTTTAGCGCTGAACACTAAGATGTTCCAAATTCAAAAAGTGCGCCGCTAAGTTAATTGTGGCGCACTTATAAAAAAGTGCGCGGCAAAGATAATTGCGGCGCACTTATAAAGAGGATTAAAAACTCATTACTGCCCGCTAAAAGTTTGTTATAGAAAACACCACATTGTACTTAAAGGCGAACCAAATAGTCCTTTTCGAATAGATGGGATGCAAAGATGGATTACCTGTGCAAGCGTGCACTGGCACATGGTATACATGCGTGCAGGTAAGTTGCGCATCCAGGAACTCCTGAGGTCCGTCATCAGAGTCAGGGCGTCGTTCACTGCACACTCGAACTGCTCGTAGCTCTCGAGGGACCAGGGGGCTGAGGGATCTGGAAGTTCCAAGATATACCAGTTAATTGTTACTGTCCTCTTTTTAAAACCTACAACTGCAGGCCTAGCACGGGCCGTGGACAAATTGTCTTTCCACCGTTTTTATTCCGCGAGAAAAAGACAAACGTATCCATATTCTCGCTTTGTCGCGTCCAAGCGTGGATAAAAACGATGGAAAGACAATTTATCCACAGCCCATGATAGGCCTGCAGGCATGATGACTAATCTTTTTTTATTGCCTCATTAAAAAACTGATCATAAATAGAAAACAAAATAAAAATTTGTACAAAAATAAATAAGGTATAAGCATTTTTATCTCATGCTAGACAGAGAGCGCACTATACTGAGCCGTGACGTCACGCCTCAGGCGCGCTATACAAAATATGCTACACTAACACACGCTTTGCGAGAAAGGGATAGAGTATCCCCACCTAAACCTTTAAACACTCATATCTCAGAGATTTATCAGCCAATTTAAATATTTTTTTTAGTATGTGTAATGTATTTAGTTATATTCATCGCTAAGCCGGTTATATGTAATATATCAAACATTAGCACACATGCCTATTCAAAAGGAGCTTATAACTTTTGATGTGATATAACTTATCACTGGATAGATTTTGATGCTAAAAACCGAGATGAAACCCGCTTTAAATAGAAAACAAAAATGGTAACTAGAGTGATGGTGGCTAAGCGGTAGCATGTGTGCTTCACAATCTAACGCCGACCGGTTCAGTCCTCAGCCAGGTATCAATGTTTAGTATTCAAAAAATAATGTGCAGTTTTCAATGCCATTTTCAATGCTCAAAAACTGTCAAGGAAAATGTGGTGAAGAACCTGGTATGTCTAACCGGTCAAGTGCGAGTCGGGCTTGCGCACTGAGGGATCCATACCACCACATAACATGTAGCTACTAAAGTATAAAAAGTTGTCGATAGAGTATAAAAAGAATCAACACCGCTTTATGGAACCGACTTGGAAGCCGTGCCTTCATGGAGTTCGTGTGAGTGACCGTGAGATTGGTGGCGACGTGGTGAGCTCCGCGTGCTGGAGTATTCCCGACACACAGGAAGATTCGAGTGAGGAAGAGCTCCAGTGTGCGCCGGCGCAACATATTTCTCTACGCACCCCCACCCCCGCACCCGACAAGCAGCCGGTGTCATCACGTGCGCGCCGCGCGGCGGCCCGTAGTGCAAAGCGAGACGCAGCCGCGCGCGCGCATTCACCTTGAAAAAGGCCGTCTAATGCGGTTGAAACTATAGTCGGAGTAACCGGCTTAATCTTACGTGAGTAATTCCCGTGTAACATAAATAAAACCGCTTTATGGTTCATATTCCGAGAACCCGTACGAAGCGCTTTGATTCCACATTTATTGTGCGAACCTGTGGAATTCACTGCCTGAGTGGGTGTTCTCCGATAGTTACAATCTGGGTGTCTTCAAGTTGAGAGTGAATCGGATTCTTCTAGACCATCGTGCTCTATCGTAGACCGCATCATCGCTTAACATCAGGCGAGTTGGCGACCAAGCGCAAGACTATTTATAATTAAAAAAATATGGATTAATTAGCAAGCTCTCCTTGTGCGGCACGCTGGGTTTCCTTACTATGTGTCTATCATGATAGAGATCTGTGCATATTTCTATACCTTTAGCCTCAACACTCTGCACAATGACACTCTTCTGTTTCTGCAAGAACAGAGACACCTTCTCCAACCCCAGCACTCGCAGGTCCTGAACCGTCTCCAACAGAGTTAGAGCCAGGCGGTCGGCTAGAGGCTGCGGCAGGGTTACGCTCCACGGTGGCCCGATGAGACCGTGGGCCAGGTAGAAGCAGTTGTTGAAGAATAATGCTGGAAAATGTTTAAACAAAGTTGTTTAAACAAACAGTTTAGTTGTTGTTGGTTGCCTGGAAGAAATCGCTTAAGGCGATAAGGACGCCCATTATACTGCCGTATATTTGTTATTTATGTTAGTTTAAGTTTCATTTGTATTTTCAGTGTGTAATAAACAAATATTGTATTGTATTGTTATAGTCAACGTGTTATACCAACTGAGTCGTAGGGCCATAAACGTCATAGCATAAGACCTGTAAGTGCGAGCGAGATAGACAGACAATTGATTTATGACCTGATGACTCAGATGGTAATGCGTTTACTATAGTAATTTTATTGGAACAATACCGATGAATGATGATTTATGCTAGACCGTGGCGAGCGCGAGGTTGAAGTTTTAAATCGCGTCCGCCACCGTCTAGCATAAATCATGGTATATAATTTATAGTACTTATTTTATTCATAAAACGTACTGGAAAGTCAAAATACCAAAATAGAGTGGGCACGAAAAATCAATACTGCTTAGTGGTAGATATTCTGAAAACCCGTACGAAGTGTTGTGATTCCACTTTTATTGTGTGAACTGCTAGTCTTTGGAATACACTGCCTGAATGTGTTCCTCGATATTTACAATCTGGGTGTCTTCAAATCACGAGTGAATCGGTTCCTTCTAGGCAAGCAAGCTCCATCGTAGACGGCATCATCACTTAATATCAAGTGAGTTGGTGGTCAAAGGCAAGCTACTAATTGAATTTAAAATAAAAAAAACCTTACAAAGCTATTTTTATCATTGAAACTGACATGGTTTTCACACATTTTATTTATATTACACGGGAATTACTCATGTAAGATTAAGCCGGTTACTCAGACTATAGTTTCAACCACATGAGACGGTCTTTTTCAAGATGAATGCACGCGCGCGGCTGCGTCTCGCTTTGCACTGACCTTGCATTCGCCTTGAAAAAGACCATCTAATGCAGTTGAAACTTTAGTCGGAATAACCGGCTTTATCTTACGCGAGTAATTCCCGTGTAGTATAAATAAAATGTTACACAGCTAGTTAGATGTAAAAGGATCTCACCAATGTCAGAAGGGCAGCATTCCAAATTGACTTTAAACTTCTTAGGTACTATGCATTGGTACATGACTGCAATATCTTTAATATATCCTACGAGCTGCCGTTGGTACTTTTCTGGCAGTTTAGTGCTCTCTTCCAAATGCTCTATGACCAATGTCATTACTCTTTTCACATTCTGTGATATCACACACCTCGGTAAGAACAAAGGCTTGTACAAATCCCATGTATCTCTGTCTTTCTCGTAGTTGGAATCATTTCCTGTCTCATTTATTGAGCCTACAACAATGGTGCCATAGGACAAGCTTTCGGAAAGTAATTCTCGGACATCAGACAGAAGTTTGTCGCATTTCTTGTTGTAAAGGACACATTCAGTGTCATCAATGTATTTGTTCAGTGGAGATTCATCGGCTTGAACGAATTTGAGCTCTATTAAAAATTTGTTGAAGGAATCTAATTCAACCACAACATTTTTGTAATGCTGATAGCTACTGTCGCAGGTAGGGAGGTTATTCCGTATACATTCCTCTATAACTTTGCTGAAGAATTTTTCTCGAATTGATTCAGCAAATACTTCTATAAAAGTGCAGTCGCTAACAAAATGAGCTCCCAGCGATGACTGCAGAAATTCAAATACGGCAGTCAAGTTGTTGAAAATTGTCTGATAGCTTGGCTTGTTTGGATCGTTCAGATCAATTTTGATGTTAAATATTATAGCACCGTTAGGATCTTCTGTGTAAATGTTGCAGTTGTATTTTATGATGTTGTGGAGCAACTGGTCTATAAAGAAGTGGGAAAATAAGCCAAGTTCGGCGTTGAGTCTTCCAGTTGCATATAGTGACTTGAGAACTTTTTGCAAGAGGTTTGGATCGCTCTGCTGGACTGATAGTGAGTAGGTAAGATACTGCAAGCCTTTCTTTTCTGACCAAGTGAAAATATCCTCCCACTCAGTACTCAAATGTGCAGCATAAAGAGCCAACTGATTTTCAGCTTGAGCATTAAGATTTGTCAACGCTTTTGCGAAATTACCATCGAATTTTAATTTCCTGATTTCTTTTTTAAACTCTTGTATGGCCATCATTGCTTCGCTGTAGTTGAATCTGCCGAATTCATGATCTGCACGTTCGAGAATCCGTTTTCCTTCGACAGCGACGCATAAATCTTTATATGATTCGTAGAATTTATTTAACTTTTGCCAAGATACAGTGAATTCATCGTCAAAGATCTCGAACTGTCCCAGTAATGTTTTTATACTGTCAGAACACATCTGAAACTCTGAATGTATATTGGCACTTCTGTTGTTATAATTAAGTTGCTCCAAGCTCTTTGTAACAGTAAAATTAACGTAAGTATCGATAAAGTTTTGCTGTAAAGCCCAAGACAGCATTTGTACACGTTCGGTGAGGTCTTTTACCTTCGGAAACAGTACATCTCGGTGTTTTTTCAGTTCTTCCGATGTAGCTTTATTAGCTTCTTGTAACACAGCACTTATCAAACTCATTATTATAGCACCTTAATCAATTAAATTAGAGCTTCTTTTGTTTAATTTAATTTAATTGTGTTGGTTTGGTCTAAGTTCAACTTCAACCGGCGCCGATGAATACAAAATTTAAAAGTTTTTGACAATTTTGATAGTAAGCAAGTCATATTCTTGACATTTGATTTTACCGACATTTATAGTGTTAACAGACGCTCGTACGCGGCTGACCTCAACCGCCGTCTGACCAATGGGAGAGATAGAAAAGGAAATATGAAATTCTCACTCTTTCTCTCCCGTTTGTTGGACAGCGGTCCGTCAGCCGCGTTCGAGCGTCTGTTAACACTATTACATGAGTCAATGACGAAATAATACATTGCAGATTTCATCTTTGTGTGACAAGGATAATAGAAACAGATGCAAAAGGAAGTAAACTTCGTAACAAGTTCGGAAACAATAAAATTATTCATTCTTCAGAGAAATGAAGCGTTTTGGTTTTTTCTTTTGTTTTCGCCAATTACTGGGCAAGCCAAAGCTGTTAAAGCCATTCCGTCTTGTCTTATGAATTGTATGCCCCAGTAAAATAAGGGAGACGTTTAGAGGCTTCTATCGAATGTAAGAAAGTTGTATACGTTATGATAGTACGTTCATGAACGAATGTGTAAGTTTTGGAAAATAATCAATGAGACAACGTGTTCAAACGAACAACGAATTCAACTTCAACTTCTCGAAGCGTTTTGTTATCGTACTTATCATTGGGTTTTGTAATTTTTGTTCGTTCACGTCATAAAGCAAGGGAGTAATGCTATGGTAGCGTGACGGCCTAAATTAGGCTTGATGCCTTTATTCGAACTCACCAGTAGACGACCTTGTCGCCCTTTTTACATGTGGACTATTAGTTTAGTTCATTGGTGGCGCTACAAGATTCTTATTGTGCGTAAAAATGAGTAAGTGAGCTCTGTTCAGTGAAGAAAATGTATGAAAAATGGACACATGTCATTTAAACCCGAACGATAATTGTACTAAGGTATATCTCCCTTGTTTGTCTGATCTGAGGTTTCGTTACAGATCCTTGCTTGCGTTTTGTTTTTAAGTATTTAGTACATATTTATAAGCAAGGTATTGTTTAGGAATCGAAAAGCCCTAACTGACGTGTCGGACTTGGCTGACGGTCACGTTTATTAGCTACTCAAGCTTTGAAAATAACACTGTAATTTTTACTTGTTAGGTATTATTATAACAATATAAAAAATTGTCGACAAATGGAGATTTTTTCATTTTGAAATGTTAGCGCACTTTCTTCATATCACAAAAAATGTGGGTAGTGTTTGAACCATTTTAGCTTTCTCTCTTTTTCATTCTACCCACCCTTTTTTGTGATATGAAGAAAGTGCGCTAACATTTCAACACATTTTTTGTAACTGGAACCAAATCGCGTGCCTTACAGCTGATTCAAAGAAATTAGATGTAAATTGAGTTATTTACCACAGAAGGTCACCATAGTTTAACATAATAACCTGGTTGTGGTTGCCAACGTTACGTATAATCAATTGGCGATCCACCTTCAAGGACAACGCTGTATTCGTTGCACTTACATTGTTTTCGGGTATAAATCATTAAAAATAATTCAGCAACAATGAACGATAGTGAAATTGAATGTTTGAAAAATGAATGGGAGCACGAAAAGACTTGTAGGTCAGTAATATAGTTAGTAAGAGCTAGAAATGTGACTTTTCGAATACTTGTATCTTGTCGACATTAGTATTTTGCATGGCACAACCACCTAAGTCACTATGCACAAAAAAAAATATAGTTTTGGTACCTTCCTACTCACAAAGCATATTTGCATATTTTTGCAGCATTTTTTTTAGATACACCAATGTAGGGTTTGCTCTGCTCTAGTAGGGAGCAGGTTTCTTGTTTTGCATACGCAGCCCAGACTAACCTCATTGTATCTTCTGTAAGATAATGAAAAACAAAGCTTGATAGAAGCACAATTTAATCATAATATATTAGCAATAAGTTATATTATTAATACAATTTTAATGCCTAATCTAATCTAAGTACTAATTTATAATGTAAATGGATACGTATACATAACTCATTCATACTTTCGCTGAGTACTTTCGTAACGACGTTTTTTAGGGTTCCGTACCCAAAGGATAAAAGCGGGTCCCTATTACTAACCCTACAATGTCTGTTAGTCCTACCTGTTAAGGTGGTTCGTTTCACAAATGGCGGTAAATTGAAATTTCAAACAGTTTTCTTGTCCTTGTAGCTAGGCCGGGTCATTATCTATTGTAAACGATCAGGATGTTTGCGCAAATTGATTATAATTCTTCACAAATTCATGTAAAGCTATTTATCTCTAATGCACATTATTACTCATTATTGTCAATAAACGAATGTTTGCTGTTTCAAACGTTTTATTGACAAATGTAAGTAACATGATGCGTTTATATGATAGTATAAAAAATAACCAACAATTTGCACAACAACTGTGTTATTTTCTAATACTTAATTAGCTAGCTAATAGAACCAAAAAACTGTTTGAAATTTGAATTTCCCGCCGTAAGCGAAACGTTTTTTCGAACCGTAAAGTCAAATCCACACACGTCTGTTATAGCGCTAACAGACGAGACGGACTTGGTTGACAGACCGCCGTCCAACCAACGCGAGAAAGGACATTTTCTCTTTGTCTACCGTTGGTCATACGGCGCGGCGGTCCGTCAACCAAATCCACATATCTGCTAGCACAGCACTATAAAGTGACTATAATAGTGCTAACAGACGCTCGAACGCGGCTGACCTCAACCGCCGTCTGACAAATGGGAAAGAAAGAGAAATATGATATTCTCACTCTTTCTCTCACGTTGGTTGGACGGCGGTCAGTCAGCCGCGTTCGTGCGTCTGTCAGCACTATAAGGTTTGCTCGAAGAGGATTAAAATTTTCGGCGAAGAGGATTCAACAAATTATGACCACATTAAATATAATGGTACAGAAAAAATAATTAAAGTTTTGGTCCCATCTCAGAGATTCAGCTCAATGGCAGAACAACGAGCTCGAGAAGCAGGTAGTGAATCTGCAAGAGAACCTGCGCCAAGAAGAGTACCCTTGGGACGGCGATGAGGACCTCGTGAAGGAGAACACCAAGCACAAGCTGCTGCTGGAGAGCATCGAGTCCTTGAAGGAGCAGCTACCGATGCTGAGGGAGCGAATCAGGAATGCTAAGTTGTGCGGACCTGGTAAGATCATTAATATATTTAACATTGGTAGTTACAATATACAAATACAAAGTTATATAATATAACTTCGCTGCCTGAGTGGGTGTTCCCCGATAGTTACAATCTGATTTTATTATTGAGTTACAATCTGGTTATCTTCAAGTCGAGAGTGAATAGGTATCTTCTAGGCAAGCGTGCTCCATCGTAGGCCGCATCATCGCTTAACATCAGGCGAGTTGGCGGCCAAGCGCAAGCCTATTTACAATAATAAAAAAAAAAACACTAATATTATAAATGCGAAAGCGTGTATGTTTGGCTAGACTCAACGCCGAAACTACTCAACCGATTTAGATGAAATTTGAAATGGAGTTAGCTTATACCCTGGATTAACACATAGGCTATCCCGAAAAACATCATCATCATTTCAACATTTTCATCATCATCATCACCATTTTTCATCACAATGCGGGTGAAACTGCAAGGCGCTCAGCTAGTATTAATAATTATAATAGTTTAAAAACTAAAAAAAAACGCTAAAAACCGCTTATGCATGGTTCCAACACAAGTCACACAGTGCGTTATCTTAGCTCCCCAATGGATTTGAGAGTGGAGTTAATATACAATTAATAATAAATAATAGTTAATATCAGAGTTATTTCGCTTTTATATTAGTTAGCATTAAAGATAAATTATATCGTCATTACCGCTAAGTACACATTTTGACTTTAATCCCCTCTCCCAAGGGAACCATGGAAAATTTCGGGATAAAAAGTATTCTATAACCTACCTCGTAGTATGAACTTAAATTATGCTAAGTTTCATTTGAATCCATTGAGTAGTTTCGGCGTGATGCGCAGCCCAGATACAGACAGACAGACAAATAGACAGACAGACAGACAAAAATGAAAAAAATTACAGTTTTGACTACAGTATCGTTTAAAGAGTGCCGTCCAAATATTTTTTCAAAATATCTTCAATGTACAGAATTGGACCTGTTACAGTTTTATTATAAGTATATATATATATATATATATATATATATATATATATATATATATATATATCTCTATATATATAATTATATACCTAGATTTCATACCATCCTACCCTAAGATCTCACTGATTCTACGTAATAAAATCTTTTCCAAACAACAAACACGTCAGAGTCGAGTCATGTTCAAATTAAACCGTATCCTAGTCAAGTGACTTTTATGGAGTTTTGGAAACACATAGCAAAGGCATGCTTGATGCTTCGCTCATCTGCTAGCGGAGCTAGATTCTTGATTTCCGGTACTTTTCGCGAACGTTTAGAACTGTAGTCTTATACTTGGCCAGGCTCATCGTTATCTCTCAACATACATTGTATTAATTGTCATAGTCACAGTCAGAGTCAAGCTAAGTAAGTCACGGTCAAGTCAAACTCATGCCCCTGTAAAGTGGTGAAGACTTTACAAGAGGCTCCTATGGAGTTTTGGAAACAACACGAAAAGACACGTTTCACCTCGTTATATCACTTTCCACACTCGAGCACGTTTACGAGCAATTAATGAATAATAATTCACCATTTAGTATACATTACCACTCGAAAATACAGATTTTTAGGAAAATTATCTAACGAGCCGACATGTTTTTTTTCCACGTTGGCGCCAAAACTCCGCCGTAAGTAGTTTTTTTTTTTGTTAAAATTTCTATGACCGTGGATTCAATGTCCTTTAGTCATAATAAAACAGTTTACAGTCTTAATAGCGTCAAACAAGTCATAGTCAGTTCATTAGTATTGCCCAACTGATTTGAATTAATCGGGCGGTCTCTTTCGCTAAGTTGCCATAATTTAAATAACTAGACAAATAACAATCTGATTGATTATTTTTCCCAACATTTTCCGGCACGGGTAGTTACAACATGGACAATAGAAATTATTTTCGTCTTGTCTATGTTCATTTAAAAGTGGCTAACAGATGCGACGGATTTGTTTGACGGCCCGCTGTCGAACCAACGGGATAGAAAGAGAAAATTTTCTCTTTCTCTCCCGTTTGTCAGACGGCGGTCCGGCGTACCAAATCCATACGTCTGTTAGTACCTACTATAAAATCCCTAATAGACGTGTGGATTTGGTTGACCTCAACCACCACCTGCGCCAACGGGAGAGACAGAGAAGGAAATATGTTATTCTAACTCTTTCTCTCCCGTTGGTTTGACGGCAGTCCGTCAACCAAATCCACACAATCAGAGTTTTAGGCCACCCGGAGGCTTCTGACATGACATAAATAGTTGTTACTAAAGGACATACAAATATCCTACAATTTAAAGAGTCATCCGACCCACGGTAGCGCACAAATGTGCAGGTTAAGGCGCCTTTTATATGTAGGTATGCTATAAGTAGGGAAAATTAATTTTAGGCAGCATGGAAGTTTTCCTGATATTATAGAAAACTCTACATTGTTTAAGCCAGAAATAAATTATAAGTAGTAAAAACTTCCAATAACTAGGTACATATTCTAAGGAGTAAAAATATTTAAAACTATTACCTAAAGACCTACATATTATTATTATACTCTACTGTGGTTTTGATGTTAGTTTTTTTTTTCAGATTGTCGACTCAAGCATGACGATTTGAACATCAACTTGGACCTCTTGACTCCGGTAGGTACTTATTTCACCTATTACTTGTCTTATTACAAACTAGCTGTTGCCTGCGACTTCGTACTCGTAGTATAGAAATCCACTCTGCTCCTGTACCACCCTTTCCGCTCCAGTTCTGCATTCGTCCCGTAATCCACTCTTCTTCCGTCCTTACCGTGCCAGTCCTGCATTAGTACTGTAATCTTCTCTACTACAGGGGCAAGCTGCCCTTTCCGATCAAACTCGGCATTCGTCCCGTAATCCACTTGACTCCGTTTCCGGTCCTTGCGCAATCCAGCCCCGCATGACCCGCATCCATTCCGTAATTCACTCTACTTCAGTCTCGCAGATTGTCATGTGGAGTAAAAAAAGCTTTTGTATTTAGGTACTACTTATTCTGAACACTATGATAGCGCAATTTTTTCCGATTATAATTTTGCATATTATTCGGTAAGTTTTTATTTTATTAGAAATATTAACTAGTAGTGGGCTCTCTTGTGAAGGTCACGATATTGCCCTTTCCTAAATCCGGCCCTGGTTAACTGTCCAGCCGATTTAAAACTATGAAAACGTGACTTTCAGGCTGAGCTGCTTCGTACAGTGAAAAGATTTGAGAGACTCAAGACGGATCTGATCAGCACCCTAAGAAGCAAAGAGTGGCGACTGGATTCAGAATCTAAGGTAAAACCACAAACATTAAATGTAGGTAGGTAGAGATTTTTCATTCTAAATGTACACGTCCACCATAAATAATCAAAGACGCCCACCACACTACGCATACAAAGCCGCCGCTGTCCAACCAATGGGAGGGACAGAGAAAATTCTATCTTCCCTTCCGTTGGTTGGACGGTGGTTCGTCAACAAAGTGCGTCTCCTCTGTTAGCTAGGTACTTTAGAATGATAATCTCTACGTCTATGGGTAAAACCTGAAATTAAGGTTTGCTGACGATGAGCCAACAAAGAAAACTTGTTTTACGCCAATCGTATTTAAAAAAATTGTCTCGCAATCTTAGCTGCAGCCTTATTGACGAATGTTACCGATTACCGAATTTGCCTTTTTTACCGTCGATAAAGAACGGTGTAACGCCCACCATTTAAATATTCCCGCGCCAAACATTAATGTATTGGTGCCTGGCCGGGGTCGACGCGCTTTTTACCAGAAGCGCCACCTGGTGATTGTCAGGTGGCACTACAGCGTGTCTCTAGCCTCTAACCGCCCGCGAGGAAGTGAGACAAGACTCCCCGCGCGATACCGCGACTAGCTAGCGTGTAAACAATGTGTAAAAAGGATAATATTGTTGATTTTGTGCCAGATTTACGATTGTAATACCGAATTATAAATATGCAAAGTGTCTGTGACTGTTTTATTCATGCGCCGAACCCAAAGAGCCAGTCGGGCGTTAAAACGGCACTTGCACTGCAGCAAGAACGGATGACAGCAAGAATCAATAAAGAACGGTACTTGCACTATAGGTGTAAGGAAACTGGGCGAATTAGCTGCACCAATTAATACTTATTTGGTAGGTACCTAAATAAATTATGTGCAGTTTCAACGCCATTGCTCAAAAACGGTGAACCTCAAAAGTTATAGACTTATGACGTTCACCAACATGGGCCAGCATGGTGGATTAGGGCCCATTCTTTTTCTCTGAGAGAAGGCCAGAGTCCCAGCTTGGAAACATGATAAGCTGGAATGATGATGATGATTCTATCCGTTGCAGCTCTTCACGCGCGTCCACGACCAGCGGACGTACCTACAGAACGAGCTGATGATTGTCCAGAACAACATTATGCGTTTGCAGAAGAACGGACCTTACTGGCAGTAAGTGTCCATACCTATCTTATAGTACTAACAGACGAGAACGCGAGAGAAAGAGTGAGAATAACGTATTTCTCTGTCTTTCTCTCCCGTTGGTCAGACGGCGGTTGGGGTCAACCAAATCCACACGTCTGTTAGCGCTATTATAATTTTAACAAAATTGACATGACAGCATTAGCCTTTGACAATTGGTTCTGAAAAGCGTTAGCCAATGCGTTAGCCAAAGGCGTTAGCTGTACCGTTCAAAGGGGTACAGATTTTGTAAGTAGGTAATATTTAAAAAACCAACTGTTGTTTAGTTGTTGACCAAAGAAATTGGACTTTGAATCCAATTTCTTTGTTGTTGACTAAACTCTGATAAGTTGGTTGGTTGTTGTCTGTGAAATCAAAACGATTGTTTGAAGCGATATACTATACTAAACGCATCACCATCTGAGTCGTCAGGTCATAAATCATTGCTCATCTCATCTCGCTCGCACCTACATGTCATAACTGTCTATCTCGCTCGCACTTACAGGTCTTAGGGTATGACGTTTATTGCTTGACGACTCAGTTGGTAACGCGGTGACTTTAGTAACATTATTTTTTATACAAAACAAGCATATATTCGGACAGCATATTTTGATTTGTTTTCACGTCACGGGTCCTGCGTTTCAGAAACATCTCACGAGCCCATGACGAGCGAGTCCTGGACCCCAAGCGAGGACCTATAAAGAAATACATCGGGAACGAGCGCCTGCCTCCTATTGCCACATAAACGAGACTTGAAGCACGCTGACTGCACCTTCTAAAGGCCACTACAAACGAATCGACGATGAGATAGGGGGCGCAACAGATTTAAAAAAATAGTGCGTGGAGTCCCTCCGCGCGGAAGAAGTGAAACTCTCGCTCTGTCTCTTTCTATTCCCCCTCCATGGTAGCGTTAAACGTTTAACGCAACCTTGTTGGAAGTCGCATGTTCTGCCATCTATGCAAATATTAGTGAACTAATAAACTATGAGAAGGATGTACAAGTTTCAAAATTTCCTCATAGATGGCATTTAAAACTCTCGCTCTGTCTCTTTCTATTCCCCCTCCATGGTAGCGTTAAACGTTTAACGCAACCGTGCTGGAAGTCGCATAAGAAGTTTCATTTAAAAAACAACAGAGTTCGCCAACTAGGAGTCCTTCGTCTGTAGTGGCCTTTATATTAGAGGGCCTTTCACATAACATGCACGACTCGTGTTCGAAACTGGTTTACAGCTTGAGTTGCACGCGCATTTGAGATTGGTGCGCACGTGATTATATCGATCACTCGAATGATTGGACAGCCCGTTGGTCCAGTTGGTACCTAGTGAACCTGCCTTCTGAGCTTGGGGGCGTAGGTTCGATTCCCACCTAGGACAAACATTCATGTGATGAACATTTGTGTTTGTTCTATATCTGGTTGTTAATATCTATTTAAGTATGTATTAAATAAATATATATGAATGTATATCAGTCTCTGGCAGCCATATCACAAGCTTTGCTTAGTTTGGGGTCAGATGACCGTGTGAATGAAAAAGTAAAAAAAAAAACAAAAAAACATTGCTGATGTGAGAGACAGCGACGTAGATTATCTCGAACGCGTCAGAATACACAACACAATTCTTTTACAATACCATACAACTCCATAGTTACAAGTTAAACTTCTCCAGCAGGCCTAGCACGGGCCGTGGACTAATTGTCTTTCCACCGTTTTTATCCCGCGAGAAAAAGACAAACGTATCCAAATTCTAGCTTTGTCGCGTCTAGGCGTGGATAAAAACGGTGGAAAGACAATTTATCCACAGCCCATGCTAGGCCTGCTGTACACTTTCTACATCGATGCATATAAACTTATATAAACAGTATGTGTATGTTAATAATATTACTATATGTACATAATTCAAATTAAATAATCTTATTTAATTAAAAATATAAAAATTAAATTTAAATATACCTAATAATATAGTACTGGCATACAAGTAAACAAGTTACGGGCCACATGAATATTATAATTTCCAATGACAACTTTGGCTGTGAATTTTCTAAATGACACTGGCATTGCCATAAGAGACTAAACTAAGCGATTCGAGTCGGAAATCAGTTTCAAATGCATTTCTTATACTGAAAGGCCTTAGTGGAGTGCATTTATTTGCCTCATCTACAGTTGTAACTTTCACTGCCTTCACTTTTAATTCCAGCTTCAAAATGTAGGTACTAATTTCAAGAGATAAATCAGGGGGATAACCAGTCTCTTTTTATTTAAATCCTATAAGGATATTTCAGTTGGTCTTCACGGAAAGCGAGAAACACCACAGTTCAAAAAATACTCCAAGAGATTGTGGTAGGACCCCTGTTCTAACTATTTTAGCTTAGTTATATGTAATTATCGATGAAATGATTTCCCCTAGAATCATAGGAATTATTCTGGCGACAAGTAACTAATATTTTTTTTGGTTTTCGCAATTAGAACACATTGAAATTAAAGTTTTAATTTCATCCAGTAGGTCATTATACAGACTGTTCGATTAGATAGTGAAGTTACTTCAGTACATAATTCTGAATAATATTATATAAATAAGATCACGCTCTCAGAGTCATGAGAAATCTGAACAATCTCAACATTAGAGACGCTAAATTGGCTATTAACAACTGGCTTACCAGTTTGGACTATGCAGATACAGAAAATTTACTCATAGTCACAAAATAAAATATACACTCGATAACATTTTTTTTTAAACGCAATTAATTTATATTATTTTACGCCAAGCATGATAATTCTAATAACAAAAACTAATTAATATACTAACTTTTAACACTAATATATACAATTTTATAATTTTACTTATTATTTAAATTTAGAAGATTTTATTTTTTGAAATCATTAATATTGTTAAACTCTAAACTTATAAACATAATAATAAAATATCAATTAATATACTCACCATTTCGATGTAACACAAATTGAACAGCTAGAACCACTGAAGGAAAAGCGATACGACATAAGTTTATTCTTAGTGTAGGTGCTGCACGACATTGTCAAGTTCCACAAGTCACTTCATTATGTTGTAATTAGTTTACTCTTTATTGTGATGTACTTGTAATTTTGGAAATAAATCATTTCATTTCATTTCATCAGGAGAGCGACTTGCTCATCTTCTCACTTAGTTGCGTTAAAAAAGTCCATCGTCTATCCGGACATCCTGTATAAATTTAATATACTGCCGAAGCAATTTAGGTAGGTTATAATTTTTATTATAGAAACTATTTATTATGCTACATAAAATAATAAAAATTAGAAACTTTTATTCGCAAAATATATTCACAAATTTTATTAATATTTAAGTAGACATAATATATTTATCTGTACATTAGATAAAACTTATTAGATTTTATAAATAAAGTTAAGAAACTGTTTACATGGTGTTTTATTATAGGTTCTACAGCAAATAAGAGACCCTTACTGTTACAACCGACTCCAAAAATGTTGAACGATTGCAGTTTTGTAATAGGGTGCAGCTTTTAAACATGCATTTTTTATGTGTATGTTTGGCTCGTGTTTTGTGCACATAAATTATGTTTATCTTTAATCTTACGTAGGTACCTAAGTAATTCCCGTATAATATCTATACTAATATTATAAAGAGGAAAGATTTGATTGTTTGTTTGTTTGTATGTTTGCATTGAATAGGCTCCGAAACTACTGAACCGATTTGAAAAATTCTTTCACTGACGGGAAGCTACACTATCCCCGGGTGACATAGGCTATAATCTATACCCGTGCGAAGCTGGGGCGGACCGCTAGTACTTAATATAAATGAATAATGGCGTTTGGGGTCGAGACATTGGGCCCTTGGGGACCGGGAGCTCACCTCATTTTCAAAAATCTTTCAGAGCGCCTGGCGTGACCAAAATGCTGGCGTGTTTCTGGCTCAACGCATAAGCATTGCCATTCAGCATGGTAATGCCACCAGCGGGCTGGGTACGCTGCCAACTGGTAGTGGGCTTGAGCATTTGGATTGTCCTTAGACCTTCAACGGTATATGGGCAGTCTAACTGTATTTGTAGTGTTGGTATTAGCTTGTATTTTGTTTACTTAATAAAGGCACTTGCACGGTCCACGGTAAATATCCCGTAAATAATCATACTTATAAATTTTGTGAACAACCGTGATAGTTTAAAACAGAATAATTAGTTTTTCATATGCTTGTATCTAGCTGGATATTCGACTGACGTGCTCAGATATTCGCTCGTGTCTTGTTCTTCGTAGGAATACGGCTTTCGGTATGAAGACGCCGTGGAGTGCACTGTAAAATATTTTATAAAAAAATTAAAAAGTTTATTTATTACTGACTAGCTATGGTAAACTATTAGGTAACAGACGGATTAGTTTGACATCAACCGCCGTCTGATAAACGGGAGAGAAAGAATGGGAAATGTATTATTCACTCTCTCTTCCTATGGTTGGACAGCGGTCCGTCAACCAAATTTACACGTCTGTCAGGGCTTTTACCGTTACTGTTGTATGACGTGCTCTAAATTTAAAAAAATCGGCCTCCCCAGTGGCCTTGCTAGGGCCAGCCAGGTAGGGGCGGATCCAGGATTTCATTTGGGGGTGGGGGGGGGAATCAAATCGAAAAATTGAGTCGAATGTATGGAATTGCTAGGTGTTTTGAGGGGGGGCCCCATGCCCCCCCATGGATCCGCAGGGTGGGGCGCTTGCACCACCCTGCCCCAAGGTGGCTACGCCCATGTACGGGTGTTATATTACTTATGTTGTACGTACCAGGATAGCAGTGATGTTTATCTGCGTGTAGACGCATGTTGTGAGGGCACGCACACACGTAACCCCCCACCACATTCACACACGCATACTCGCAGCCTGATATCTCCTGCGAGCACTCGTTTATATCTGAGAAAAGAAAAAAAAAACAATTTTAAGATGTGGTCGATACAATTTAAGTTTTGACGTGAATAGGTATTTTAATTTGCTTCCATCATCATCATCAGCCCGAAGACGTCCACTACTGAACATAGGCCTCCCCCTTACAACTCCACGTTGAACGACAGCCTGCTATCTGCAACCACTGGATGCCCGCGTCTCTCACAATGTCGTCAGTCCTTCTAAGTGGGAGACCTACCTGTGTTGCGTCTTCGGGTTCGTGGTCTCCACTCCAGAACCTGTCTTCCCTATCGGTTATCGGTTCTTCGAGCGATGTGGCCTGCTCATTGCCACTTCAACTTGTAAATTTTAATAGCTATGTCGGTGACTCTTGTCCTTCGTCTATCACGCAAACGAACTCCAAGTGGGTATAGTAAAAACTCAGAAAAAATAAATAAATGCGGAAGCGTTATATCTACAGTTTCCCCTTTAGCACTTACAGCACCAAAGAACCAAATGTTCGCCATATATTTTTCATATATTCGCCAAAGAACCAGAGTCACCGACATAGCTGTTAAAATTTGCAAGTTGAAGTGGCAATGGGCAGGCCACATCGCTCGAAGAACCGATAACCAAAAGAAAGAAAAAAGAAGAAAGAAAGAAAGGTTCTGGAGTGGAGACCACGAACCGGAAGACGCAGCGTAGGGAGGCCTCCCACTAGATGGACCGACGACATTGTGAGAGTCGCGGGCATCCAGTGGATGCAAAAGGCAGGCTGTCGTTCAGTGTGGAGGTTAAAGGGGGAGGCCTATGTTCAGCAGTGGACGTCTTCTGGCTGTTGATGATGATGAGTTACAGCACCCCGTGGTCGTCCATTCGATTACATTTTGAGCATAATGATTTTAATTGTGTGCGTTTGTAGAACTAGTAAGAATATGCCAGTGTGTGCAATGTGTGCTAACCTCGCTCCTGTCAGTTTTTGGCAGACTTTTTTTGGCACTCAGATCCAAACTATTGGTATATTATCAAAGAGTAAAAGTGATATTATTGAAACTGACGTGGTTTTCACTCTTTTTTTGTGTGCAAAGCGAGACGCAGCCGCGCGCGTGTATTCACCTTGAAAAAGACCGTCTAATGCGGTTGAAACTATAGTCGAGTAATTCCCGTGTAATATAAATAAAATGAGTAAAAGTGATATTTACCCATACACCTCTGGCCTGCCCCTAGAGACAGCAGCCCCGGCTGGCAGGTGCAGCGGTACGCACCAGCCACGTTCACGCACACTTGCGTCGAGTGGCACTGGTTACTTGCCACCACACACTCGTCGATATCTGAAACATTCGTCGTAACAATAATTTAAATTTAAGTTTGATAGTAAAATACAGTTCCCGCCTGACTTAAAAATCCGAGTAAAAATATTATTTTGTTCTTTGTAGTGGCATATTAACTTAAAATGTTTGTGTTTTGTGGTTTTTGAAGTCGTTTTTTTTAAAGATAATTTATTTGTAAGTTGATTTGGTTCAGATCTCGTTTTCTTCCGGGTGGGGTCGCTTCCCTTGGATTTTCCCCTGTATAATTATCTTCAGGAGTTCATATTACTCGATAGTACCCAAACACTAGCTACCCAACTCCTTCACTTATAAATCGATTTAGAAAATTATTTGTTTGATAGAATATACTTAGTACATTCAGTTTGGTCCCATTGAAATTTCATCAAAATTAGTTCAGTAGTTTGGTTTTAAAATCGAAATAACTGAAAAATTATGTAATCCAAGTAAACGAAATTGCGTATTTACTAATTCTGCCTGGCCGATGGGGCCGAAAGGTTCGAGAATGGAGACCACGGACCGGTAAGCGCAGCGTAGGACTTCCACCCACAAGATGGGCAGACGAACTAAAAGAGACCGGAACTGGATGCAGGCCGCTTCCATCGGGCCCTTTTAGAGATCGATGGGGGAGGCCTATATCCAGCAGTTGACGTCATACGGCTGAAATGCTAATGATGATGATGAAGAGATTATATCTTACCCTCACAAACGCCGTCGCTAGCGTTAAGCTTGAAGCCCACTCCGCAGGGAGCCGCGTCGCTGCCGTCCAGGTTGGAACTCACCGCCACGTCGTAGAACACTGTTGACTGTTTGCTTCCTGAAATATCGTTTTTGTTTTCTAGTACTGTAACTAGTAGTTCACCCCGAACTGTGATCTCGCGAGACCTATATATTCACAACCCCTAAATCGATTTTACACATATTCGAACTTAAGGCGAAATGGTAGAGAACGTACACTTGTTTGACGGTATCTAATGCTTGCATACTCGGCGTGCGCGATTTCAAATATTTTCAATATTAATTTCTTTATTTATTTCTATTTATTTCTTTATTTTCTACAAAATAATCTTACGCTGGTCTTCGACCAGTGTGTGTTACCAGTGATGACATACGGCACTGAAACGTGGTCTCTCACTATGGGCCTCATAAGCAAGCTCAAAGTAGCACAACGAGCTATGGAGAGGGCAATGCTCGGGGTTTCTACGAGATCGAATCCGAAATGAGGAGATCCGTAGACGAACGAAAGTCACCGACATAGCCCACCGGATTAGCAAGTTGAAATGGCAGTGGGCAGGACACATCACGCAGAACAGATGGCCGATGGGGCCGAAAGGTTCTGGAATGGAGACCACGGACTGGTAAGCGCAGCGTAGGACGTGTGGGTGGCCACAAGATGGACAGACGAACTAAAAGAGACCGCAGGGAAACGCTGGATGCAGGCCGCTTCCAACCGGCCCTTTTGGAGATCGATGGGGGAGCCTATGTCCAGCAGTGGACGTCCTATGGCTGAAATGATGATGATGAATCTTACGCTAAAGTTATATGATTATTTACGGGATATTTACCGTGGTAAGGTTGTGGAATGAGCTCCCGATATTTCGGCGCAGTTACATGCACCATGTTCACGGGAAGACTGAAGAATGCGGGTGGTTGGTCGAACAGCCGAACAACCAACCGACCACCAACCAGCCGACTTTAGTGAACAACCGTGATAGTTTAAAACAGTATTTCAATCTTACGCTTTTACAAAAAACTGCGATCACTAAAGTATTTAAATGATTGTTAGGATGACACACATTTTTTTTTATAAAATCTCTTATATAATCTGAATTAAGTTGATTCCATTCATCGAAGGGAACGTAAAAACGGGTGTTTTTTAGGAAAGTTTTTATAGTTTTGAAGCATATTTCGTCTTAAAATTGTATTAAAATGACAAAACTTCAGAAGACCTGTTCAAAGGTAACATAAGTTGTTATCGTCGAACAAACTCTCAAACATAGCCCAAGTATTTTTTTTGAACTGACAGCTGCAAAAACATTGTAAGAAGCTGAATGAAAACCACGAATTCTAACCATACTCGATTGGTTTTTGTACCTAAGACTAGCAGGTAAGACATCAGAAATGTTTTTATGTAGCTTCTACAATGTTATTAAAGCTGTCAGAGCAAATAACTACTTGGACCGAGTCTACTTGCCTTACAAAGCTGATTTGGGAGGTAGATTCCTTATGGGGTGTAGAGATCCGCTAAGAGGATTTCGCGACAGGGCTGAATAAAAGTGATCAGAAGAGATGAAATTTTACATGAAAGTCTACGGGGACGAAATCGCGGGCGATAGCTGGTGAGAGCATAATTACCCGTAGCCAAGTAAAACTCCTCGACATCCGGCGAGTAGTGAGAATGCACGATTTCTGGTTCCATTTCGAATACAGCTTCTGGTGCGTAATGGTTCTGGAAATTTAAAAACCTTGTTCGAACCTTTCTAAATCTTACATGGTTTCTTCTCTGAGTAATTTAATTATTAATAATTTAATTTAACTAGTAAGTCTTTTATGTTATCTCATATTTTATATCATCATAATCAGCCTAACTAGTCCACTGCTGGACACAGGCCTCTCCCATGGCACGACACTCGACCGTGTACTTATTACTTATTGTGTTTGTGCCTGGGAGGTAGTGCCGATATTTTTTTGATTGCTGTCGCAACGTGTGCTGTAGCATATGAGTCACCATCATCATCATCAGTCTATTCGATGTTCGTCCACTGCTTGACGTAGGCCTCTCAAGCAAGCAAGTTTGCCAAACGCTGCCCAGCCTAGCCGAATTATTTTATCGACTTCCTTCTCGAAATTCGCCCCACCTAATTGCCAAATCTGCCCTAGGTAGGCGTATTCTTGGACAATGCAGAATCTGAGTATAAACCTATAAACACTTGACTTACCTTTTCAGTTAGTTCTTCAGTATTAACAACATTGTTGTTATTTTTATCTCTCTCATTGTCACATATCGGCAGGTCGGGACACTTCCTTATCTACAACGGGAGAAATATTTATAAAATTTCGAACAGCTGTTTTTTCTCACACTACTAATATAAAAAAAGGTGTGCCTGATTTTCTACAAAAGTTCTTGTTCACGTTAATTCGCGGCTATCAGACAAGTGTTTAATCTATGTATCTATCTATCTATACAGGGTGTATAGATAGATAGATAATAGCCAAAAGAAGGTACATAATTGTAATCATCATTATGAACCACTTTTAGTATGGGACCAATCCTGAAATCGCAAAAAAAAGCTGCTGTTCCATACATTTTGTCGAGTGTCAATGACCGTTTTCTATAGAACAGCTGAATTTTTTTTCGCGATTTCAGGGCTGGTCCCATAGTAAAAGTTGTTCATAATGATGAGTACAATTATCTTCTTTTGGCTTCGAGAGTGTTCCCCTTACACCCCGTATAAAAATGAATCCCTATTTACCTTGGTCACGCCATAACTTGAGAACGACTTTATCGATTTCATTCATCTTTTTTTTTTAAAGTTTTCTAATATTTTGTAGATGGTTCTGATGGAAAGCAAAATTAAGGAAATTCCGTAAAAAAATTGAAAAATTTCAGAAAACTTAACAACGATTTTAACTTCGCGCGTTTGACAGCTGTTCTAATATAGGACAGCGTCTGTCGGGTCTGCTAGTTAGTTATAAAACAAGGCGTTGGGAAAACTATAATTCTATACGTAAAATCTATTTATATGTGTAATGTGATACAACTACCTAGTTGTATCGCATGCATGTTGTATACAGATTTAAATAATTTCTTGAGTAAACTTATTACATTTTATTATATTTCTCAATCATCGCCATCATCATCAGCCAGAAGACGGCCACTGATGAACATAGGCAACCCCCTTTGACATCCGCGCTGAACGTCAGCCTGCCTTCTGCATCCACTGGATGCCAGCGACTCTCACAATGTCGTCGGTGCATCTAGTGGCAGGCCTAACTAAGCTGTGTCTTCCGGTTCGTGGACTCCACTCATGAACCTTTCTTCCCCACCGGAGAGAGGAAGATGATCAGCTCTTTTATAGGGGCTCAAAAAATCATAATTATTATCAACCAATCAAACAACTGTCTTATAGCCATCGAAATACAATACGAAAAGAGTCAAAATGTGCAAAAAAACGAACCAAAACTCGTCGCACGCTACGCCGATTTGTACGGCAACTACAATCCGACTACAATGCTGCGCGATGCCAGTGCTACGATGACATACCGGACAAGCGACATAACAGACCATTGGACCCGGGTATGTCCTAAAACTGCGACCAGAACCACCGAAGGATGGGAAGCAGCGTCCTATTAGTACACGGTGAACGCACTGCGATCTCCAAGCCGCCTGCCAAGCGTGGGGATTATGGCAACACCCCTCTCCAAGAGGGAGGCCTTTGTCCAGCAGTGGACGTTTACTGGCTGATGAAGTGATGTGTGATGTGACATGACGTCTAAATTGGAGTAAATGTGGCATTGTGAACTATATTATTAATGTCTAGGTATATAAGGTCTACAACGACGCTCGGACGATTTTTGACTGTTTTCACTTAGAGATTGTGACTCTATTAGGTGTTGTATCTCGATGCTGATAGCCTATTATGTGGGTGTCGCAAACCTGCACGTTGTCTCCGGTACAGGGCTTCCCCCGGCAGCGTCTCGTCCGTGCTTGCGTCCCAGTACCGCACGTGGCCGAGCACGGAAACCAGCGGGACCACGCCGACCACGAGGGTATGGAGGTATCCTGACAACATTAACAAAGGGTACTTCAAAAAGGCTGTTTTAAGTATTAAAAGGTTGGCAACGTATCTGTGATCACCACGCCGCCTGCCAAGCGTGGGGTTTATGGCAACACCCCTCTCTAAGAGGGAGGCGTTTGTTCAGCAGTGGACGTTTACTAGCTGATGATGATGATGATGATGAACGTATCTGTGATTCCCGTGGTGTTATAGGTAGCTATAATCGACGATAATCGAATAGCATCAGGCGGCGCGTTAGCATGTGTTCCACCTCTATTACAAAAAAAAACCGGACAAGTACGAGTAGGACTCGTGCTCTGAGGGTTCCGTTGGATGGAAACCTCAGATCACGAGTCCAAAAAAAAAAATTTAAATATTGTAAGACAAACTTAACTTTGTAGTGGACAATAAGGTTCTTCGATACATTCCAACTACAATATGTAAGTTTGTAACAGCAAAACAATTATTTTTAAATGATATAACTTCAACTTTATTGACTATCGGATTTATTCCTTTATATGTGCTACAAGACCTTGCCCTTGCCAAATTTCATGATTCTAGATCAACGGGAAGTCCCCTAAGAGTTGATTATTTTGTGAAATCGCAAAATATGCGATGTAAAAGGTTATACCTATCTTTTGATCGCGTTGACTTACAAGTTTGATTTTTTCACAGCTAAAAGAAACCGTAGACCCAATTATTTAATATAAGTTTCGAGGTTTGTTTATGTGCGAGTATTTATTTTTGGCGTACTTCATAGATTTAAAATTATTCGAAGATGGTGGAGACGCCAATATAATTGAATATAGGCTTTTGTGTAGGTAACACTGCTTTAACACCAATAGGGCTTTTGTTGATTTTTGATTTGAAACTTCACCTTCTTGGTAGCTCATAGCTAGTCCTAAGCAAAAAGGAGGTACACATAATGCTGTGATTTTCTTGCAATTCCTACAAAGCGTAAAAGTATGCTGCACCTTAGCCAACTCATCAACCCATCTAAATTTAAATTCAACGTGTGGGTGATAAGATCTGCACTGACATCCCGCTTGGGGCTTGCTTGGGGTGTATTGTGCATTTGCCCTCCAGCCTACACAAACCAGCCGAGCTCCCTAAAATAACGAAACACGGCTTTGGGTCGCTATTTTTTTTTATTTATTACTAGCGACCCGCCCGCCCGACTTCGCACGGGTGTAATTTACGTTCAGAGCCGGGGCGGGTCGCTAGTTATATATATAAACCTTCCGTGAAAATGTATCTAACTGATGGTGAAAACAGCATCAAAATCCGTTGCGTGGTTTAGGAGGAGTTAGCGGCCATACAGTAATACAGACAGACAGACAGACGCGGAAAGCGACTTTAATTTATACTATGTAGAGATAGAGAAGAGAAGAGAAAAGATTTATCTTTATTATTTTGCTCAGTGAATATGATACCTACATGCTATAGTAACACAACTTTGCCAAAATGTGTAGTATTAGTTTTAGGCAGTTTATTATTTTATCTCAGTGAATTACATACATGCTATAGAATATAGATCATCATGGTAACATGGAAAAACTTACTTCGCATGGTGGCATATGGCATTTTCTTGTCTCGTTTGACGGACCCTTGCACGCTGATTCGTCCAAAATAAACTTGTCAGACACGCTTGATTTATCTGCAATTACACAGACAAAAAAAAATCATTAAAATAATCATTTAGGATCAATTATTTTTGTTTTAATATACAAAAGTTTGTTAATGATGTTTAACCCAATGACAATATAAATTATCTTTGTTTAACATAATTTATTGATATCTAAAAAAAGGTTCCGCAAGTAACTTATTGCTTTTCTTGAACATTAACTTCCGCAAGGTAATGCCTGATTCAATTTTTTTTTAAAGTATCAATGTATCAATGACCCACAATGCAACTTACTTTTACCATTACTCAAATTCATCATCACACTAGCTGCTAGCATGTAAGCGAAAGCTTAGTAACTCTGTCTCTCTGTTTGTTAAAACTCCCAACTTTATTACAATTTAGCAAATGAATAAATAAACTGAATCATAGGATGCTTTTTATCGTGGTAAAGTCCCAAAAAGTTTGATACACAGAACAATCAATAAAGTTTGACACTCGCATAATTCGACTAGGACTCCCGTCGAGAATGCTATGGAGCAAAGATAATACAAACACTTGGTCGCGCATGTAGTCAAAATTCCCTTTTGCAAAATGATGCCACGTCGGTTGCGGGGGGCATCTTGTGATTGGAGAATCGACGCGACTCGACGCTTGTGATTGGAGTATCAAGTCATTCATTCAATGAGTGCCTAGGATTGGCCCCTCTCGAAATAGCTTAGGTTGACATGTTAGAACCTTTGCCTCATGCGGGGTAAAGGATGAGCAGTCAAGTGGTTATATTGTCATTGCTATGGAGCCACATGAAAGCACACACAACTATCCTCAGATCCAAACAACAAATAATATAGAGCTCACCAATAATATTGTTGTTATCGTCTATGTACTGGCAGACCCTGGCCCTCTGCTGGTGTCCGAGGCCGCACGTCACGTTGCAGTACGACCACTGGCCCCACTCGCTCCACTTGCCAGGCACTGGAACATAACATGCTTGGTCATCTCTATTAGAGCTTTCATGTCTACACCTGTACACAACCCACGCGAAAACTATTCTGATTTATTGCTATTGAGATAACGACTCACAGATAATGCAACTTCATCTCCGAGTCATGACCTTATCTCAACCTGGGTCGTTTTAGGACATATATATGTCCTAAAACTGCGACCAGAACCAGCAGCGTTCTATTAGTAGATACACGGTGAGCGTACTGCGATCCCCAAGCTGTCTGATAAGCGTGGGGATTATGGCAACACCCCTCTTTAAGAGCAGTTGACGTATAATGTAACATATGGTGTTAGTAATGAAAAATATTTTTTTACCATGCTTTTAGTCCTAGCATAGAAAATGTAAATCGTCATCTTGAAGCGGCGGCAATATTGAACTTAGTGTGATGTCACTTTATCGTTTCCTACTCTTCAAGCTCTTTCCTACCTTCCTAATCGTTTCCTACCTTCTAAGCTTGGTTCGATTCCCACCTAGGACAAACATTTATGTGATGAACATTTGTGTTTGTTCTATATCTGGTTGTTAATATCTATTTAAGTAGAATTACCTGTTTATTCAATAAAAATTACAAGTAAAATAAAAACTATCTTAAATTTAAATTTATAGCTAAAACTAATCTAAAACCAAAACGATTATTAAGTATGTATTTAAAACTATATATGTATGTATATCAGTCTCTGGCAGCCATATCACAAGCTTTGCTTAGTTTGGGGTCAGATGACTGTATGTGAAAAATGTCCCGAAATATTTATTTTAATTTTTTTATTTATCTTGTTGCAGTGGCCATTTTGAATCAGAATCAGAAATAATTTATTGTAAAACTTTGAAAATATAACTAATTGGGTATTGCATATTGTATTGTCACCAGAAATAAAGATGTATGCAACGTTTTCAAATATTTGGGCATCTGATTGAAGCGACACCTAGGGTTAGTGAGGTATTCGATTTTTTGTAAGTATATTGAGTGAGCCACTGTTTACCTTGAACCCTGACGTTGTATCGAGTATTCGCCGAGCCCGCCACGTTCTCCGCCACGCAGATGTACTGTCCTGCGTCCCGTGGCGTCACACTCCATATAGCTAGTATGCTGTTGCCGAGCACGCGGTTCACGTTCGATATGCTGTCCCTTAGCTGTTGCGTATCCTGGAAAATAACCCACCATAGATAAGCTTTGAAGCTGACAAAGAAATCAGAAGATCGTAAAGGCTGGAGGTAAAACCAACAAGTTAAATCTTATATAGTTGATTGAATCAGGAGTTACTTTGCGGAAGACCATTTTAAACATATACAAATTAAATCTTATATACATCTTACATTTATGATATTTATATAAATGCAACATACAGCAGCCATCAAACACCCACTGCTGGACAAAGGCCTCCCTCTTAAAGAGGGGTGTTGCCATAATCCCCACGCTTGGCAGGCGGCTTGGGGATCGCAGTAAGTTTACCGTGTACTAATAGGATGCTGCTGCCCATCCTCCGGTGGTTCTGGTCGCAGTTTTAGGACATACCCGGGTCCATAAATGCAATATGCATATATGAATGCAAGCTTATTACTAAATATATAAAAAATATATAAGAAGCAAAATATATACTAGCTAGAGTACATAAATACACATTTAGATAAACGAATTGGTCACAAACTAACGTTAAACTAGTGATGTTATGTGATGCGACTGAACTCGGGCTCGGCAAAGAAATTATCAAGAGATGCGGGCCTGCAAAAAAAAAGTTTTTGTTCTAACTTCAGTTTCTTTCAATGTTATCTATACTTCTATACTAATACTAGCAAACCCGGCGAACTCCGTTTCGCCACCAGATGATTTCTATAAACCTCACGGAGCCCGAGACCTTTCCAACGAATGCAAAACCGTGGAAATCGGTTCGTGCGTTCTGGAGTTATAGCGTCAGGAAGGAAAACCCGACTTATTTTTATATAGTAGATTACAAAGAGGAAAGATTTGATTGTTTGTTTGTTTGCATTGAATAGGCTCCGAAACTACTGAACCGATTTGAATAATTCTTTTACTATTGGGAAGCTACACCATCCCCGGGTAACATAGGCAATTTTTTTTACAGGGATTCTTACAAAATTTCCAATAATGTAACTCAAGGTATAAACAAAATAAGACTTACACCCGTGCGAAGCCGGGGTGCGTTGCTAGTATACTATACTTACAATATCAATGTTCCATTTCATCGCAATTAAAGTGAAAAGGTGTATAAAAAGTGCATAACTGTGACACCAGTACACACCTGGTACATACACAACACAACAGTAAGGTTAGCCAAGTTATAACAGGCGTTGATCCAAATCACGTGTGATTTGGTTTTTTCCATCGTAGCGTGCTACATCATAGACCTCATCATCGCTTAACTTCAGGAGAGGTGGTGATTAACCATAAGAGTATTATTTTTAAAAAGGCTGTATGTAATTATTTGAACCATCCTTGTCTAGAAATTCTGCTATAACCTAACACAATACACTCATAGGGTTCACATAGCAATGTTTTTTTCGCTGCATCACCGCTGCAGCATTTGTTTTGGTTCTGCAAAAGGTGAGGTATTGACAGATAGATGTTTCTTATTTACCTTCAACCAAGTTATTTTCGGCTGCGGATGACCATCCGTCTCGCATTTTAGTACAATGCTTTTCCGCAAGGCGACGTCATGTGTTTCAATGAAGCCTGGCGTTGTGTGGCCAGCAATGGATGGTGGCTTTTCTATCGTTACATCAAACGTAACCTCAGTAGTTCCGACCTTATTGGTCATGATGCAGGAGTAGTTGCCACTATCGGATACTTGCGTGCTGTTTATAATCTACAACAAAAAAGTATTTTTCTTGAATGTGCCCATTATTTGAAGAACATGTTTTGATGAAAATTGGTCACCTTTCCTACGCTACCAAAGGATAGGTAAATAACAGATATCCAGGATTGGTGATGTTTAATTTTTCGTGGGAAGATTAGTTTAAGCAATACTGTAAGTTATAAATTTGTTCTACATAAACTTTGAACGTTCGACCGTAGCTACTCAGCCACTAGGACACTATGCTCTCCACCAGGACATTGTGAGTAGGACAGGGAACGGCACACGTCTAATCTAATTCCCACTTGCCTATTTTTCTATGAGACTGCCAGAGCGGGGACGAAAAATCGACACCGCTTTTTGGTTGATATTCCGAAATCCCGTTTGAATTGCTTTGATTCCACATTTATTGTGCGAACTGCTAGTCTATGGAATTCGCTGCCTGAATGGGTGTTCCCCGATAGTTACAGTCTGGGTCAAATCACGAGTGAATCGGCTTGTTCTAGACAAGCGTGCTCCATCGTAGACAGTATCATCGCTTAACAGGCGAGTTAGCGGCCAAGCGCAAGCCTATTATTAAAAAAAAAATACAAAAATGACATGCTTTTTTAAACTTACCAAGGTCACATTATCCTGTGTCAGTAACAGTCGCGGGGTGTGTTCTCCTATCTCCGTGTAGGGATGTTTGTTCCACATCACGTGGGGAGCAGGGGTGCCTTCTACGGGGCAAGTGAGGGTTAGGGGACGGCCGACGCGACTCGTCACGGGTCGGTAGGAATCTTTGGGCTGCGGCGGCGGAACTGATAAATTTATAAGGAAGTCAGTATTTTTTCTCGTGATTAAGATATTTTTGATACAAGTTTTTTTTTTTTTTTTAACCGATAAAAGAGACTGAACAGATATTCATGAATTATAGCTAAGAATACTCTCGAACAAAAAATAAATAATACGGTTCAGCCGTTCGAGAGCTACGACGCTACAGACTGAGACGTATACCAAAAAGATGGGTATCGCATCAGGGGCCCCCTTTTATTTTTTAAACCCCATGCATCCTCTCTCTGAAAGGCTTGTTTGATCGCAAGTAAGATTAGGTATCTGCAAGGGGTAATTTTGGCAAATATTTCTCAAACGGTACAACTGAACAAAAATCATATTCAATGATAGGTACGTCTCTTGAGGGAATGCAGATAATTATGTACGAAATGGTTAGAAGAATTTACCCAAAACATCGACCAAGTAGACAACGCTGGTGTTTCCTACTTTATTCCTGGCAACACACGTGTAGTTTCCCGACTGTCCCTGAAGAGCTTGCTTTACCTCAATCACCTCTCCATATTCGGTAGAAACCATAGTGTCGTCAAACATCATTAATGGTAACCCATCTCGGAACCTGCAAAAAGTTAAGAATGTTAAGTTTCTTGCGTTTTTGGTTGGTAGTAGGTAGTAGGTACCAACGACAGTAAGTAGTTAGCTTGTAATTTGTTTCTTAAATAAAGGCCCTAGCCAGTTAAATAAAAAACAGCCAAGCGTGAATCGGGATCACGCACTGAGGGTTCCGTACGACCACAAAATTCAATAACGAAATTACCAGTTGTAACTTTGGTAATGAACAGAACTATATATAATATTATAACTGGTAATTTCGTTATTGAATTTTGTGGTGGTACGGAACCCTCAGTGCGCGAGCCCGATTCACACTTGGCCGGTTTTAAAGACCAGCAAACAGGCAAGCATTCCACCCAAAGATAATATAAATTGTCATTGGGTCCACCTGATAGTGCGCGGCAACTGCCGGCAACATTAACGGTGGTGTCGAATCTTATCTTGCTGACTAGATACCAACCAGTACAATTCTGGCACTGGGTTGCCATACGCGTGGCAGTGTAGATAGTACGCCTGCCCCGACAGAACTTCCAGACTCATGGTGCTGCCAGAATTCTCCGATTCGAACAGAGAGCGGAAAATTTTCGGCGGTTCTGAAAAACCACAAAATAAATCACAGCAAACCCAATATTACTTACTATGGACGTACCAGACTTGAATAAAATTGTAGGTGTCTATAGGCAGCGGTGACCACTTACCATCAGGTGGCCCGCAGCTTGTTTGCCACTTATTCCATTAAAAAAAAGCTATGGCAAGTTGTCTGAGCAAATAAATGCTCAGACCGAGTTTAATAATATTATAAATGCGTAAGTTTGTGTGTAAATGTGTATGTTTGTCTGCACTCAACTCCATAATAGCTAAACGGATTTTAACGAAATTTGGTATGGCAGTAGCTTATATTATACCCTAGATTAATAAAAGCTGCATAGGCTTTTTATCCCGAAAAAAAATGGGTAGTACGCATGGTTTTCAAGAGGCTGCGGGGTACTGCTAGTTTACAATACTATACTAATACTAGCAACACTGACCCTGGGATAGAGCGAGACGAGCGATCGCTTTAGGAAAAGAGTCGGCAAAACGCCAAAAGCGAAAAAAAATTGACCGAAAAATTACATTTTGATGACCGCCACAGGGGCGGCGTGGCGCACTTGTATTGTTTTGTAACCAGCACAAAACTTTGATGTGAGGGCACGGACCCAGCAGACTTAGCACGGGCCTTGGACAAATTGTCTCTCCACCGTTTTTATCCCGCGAGAAAAAGACAAACGTATCCATATTCTAGCTTTGTCGCGTCTAGGCGTGGATAAAAACGGTGGAAAGACAATTTATCCACAGCCCATGCTAAGCCTTCAGGAGTCCGTGGAGAGTAAAAATAAATAATTTAAAAAAAAACTTTGATATGGAAATAGTTTACATCCTGGATTAGCTCATGTGCTACTTTTTATTCCGAAAAATGATCGTTTACTATACGATAGTTTTCAGAAATGAAACGCGCCGAAATACTACCCGTGGTTTCGCTCTACCCTGATCAAACAGTTTAGTTTCGATACTAATTTAGATCAATTATGTATTTTATATGACGTAAATAAACTAAAAAAAAAGAAAAACAAGACTAGGGCCGGCGCTGAAAACCAAAATGAACGCCATCTATTTGCAGGTCAATTAATTTACCTTATTAAACTTACCCAAAACCTCAATCCTGATTTTCATGTCATCGTTTCCTCCCTCGTTAGCCACCACGCAGCTGTAAACCCCCGCTTGTGACGTGACCACGCCATCTATTATCAGATCCGCGTAACTAATATCCTGTTGGTTCTCGCTTAACACTTTGCCGTTCCGAAGCCATTGGATATTTGGAGTGGGTTTGCCAGCAGCTTTACAAGCGATACGGATGTGAGAATTTAGCTGGAATGATGATTGGATTTTGAGGCTATGATAAGTGGTTCATCATTATCATCATCATCAGCCAGAAGTCATCCACTGCTGAACATAGGCCTCCCCCTTTAACCTCCACACTGAACGAAAGCCTTCCTTTTTTATCCACTGGATGCCAGCGACTCTCACTATGTCGTCGGTCCATCTAGTGGGAGGCCTACCTACGCTGCGTCGTCAAGAACCTTTCTTCCCCATCGGTAATCAGTTCTTCGAGAAATGTGACCTGCCCATTGCCACCGTTGACTCTGGTTCTTTGGCAAATATCCACGTTCCGGATTCTATCGCGCAAAGAGCTCCGAGCATAGCATGAGAAGTGGTTGGTACGATCGAATACCACGCTAGAGTGTAAGTATGGGGTTCAATTGTCAACAATGTGCTCGAGTATCCGAAGAAGGTAGACGTGGTGAGAAAACCACAGCATATTGGGTGGTAGGGCACATTTAACTCGGTATAAGCAATTATATGCTCTGATAGCTGAAATGACATTGTTGAAAGCTGACTGAAAATATTTTCTTATAATACTTCTGAAGTAGTTATATCGCTTAACTTCAAAGTCAAAGTCAAAGTCAAAGTAATTTATTAATAAACATTATGTTTACAGGTCAGGCAATTGTAATATTGTTATATAAGAATGTATACATAATACACAACATTTAAAATATAAATAAAATTATATAATGTAAATACCAATACAAAATAATGACTTCTACAAGGGCTTTACGGCTACCTCGCAACAGTGCTGCAACAGTGCAGTGTGGAAAATCACACGAACGTGAACCTTAACGCGCCGTGCAAAAAGTTGCCCGACAGCAAACCGTATGGTTTGCTGTCGGGCAACTTTTCGCAAATAAATAAACAGAATCGCCTCTGGCGTGGTGTGTAATTCGCAGGTGGATTGCTTAGTTAGCTTTTTTACATGACCGTTAGCTGTTTTACAAAACAGCACTGTTATCTAAAATAGCTGAACGACGTTTAGTGGTTTTTCATAATTACTGAACTAATTTAATACGCAGAATTGCATAAAATGTATAATAAAACGAGTAATACGAGTGAAAATTACTGCAACATTATTTATTATAATAATTATTGGGCGACCGATAGTACAAGCGTTTGGTTTAGGGCCTAATTCAAATGCTTATTGTAACTATTGATAAGCCATTCTGCATTACGTCTAAACTTGGGTAGCAGTTTAAACGTAGCACAATGGCAATCTAGCGCTGTTCAGCATTTTTACATAACGGAACTATTTTGAAAAATAGCTAGTGGTTTTGTAAAACAGCTGATTCGGCAATCTATCTGCGACATATATGTACACCAAATGCGACTTAACATCAGGTCAAACGATCATAAATAAGAATATGTTTTTAGTAATTATCCTAATCTATACTAATATTATAAAGAGGAAAGATTTGATTGTGTTTGTTTGTTTGCATTGAATAGGCTCCGAAACTACTGAACCGATTTGAAAAATTCTTTCACTGACGGGAAGCTACACTATCCCCGGGTGACATAGGCTATAATCTATACCCGTGCGAAGCAGGGGCGGACCGCTAGTTAATAATAAATAAAGAAATATTTCGAGACATTTTTTCACACACGGTCATCTGACCCCAAACTAAGCAAAGCTTGTGAAATGGCTGCCAGAGACTGATATATGTACATACATATATAGTTTTAAATACATAATTAAATAGATATAAACAACCAGATATAGAACAAACACAAATGTTCATAAAAGTTTGTCCTAGGTGGGAATCGAACCCACGCCCCCAAGCTCAGAAAGTAGGTTCACTACCACTGGACTAACGGGCTATTCAGATACTATCTTGTTATGAAACTGACCTCTGTCTCGACGGATCCAGTTATGCTAGTCCCTTCTCCTTCCTGGTACACCACAATATCTTCAATCTTCGCGCCGATAACCACACCCACCCTGTATCATATAAATAAGTCAACAATGACGATATTATCTTTGTTAAGTCAATCATAAGAAGCCTACCTAGACTGTACAAAAAATATAATGTAAAAATAGTTACTGCTATACGTAGAAAACTAAGCCCGTGTAAAAAGATAGACAAAAGATTATAATGTCACTTTCCGATGTAAACTTTCGCGATTTGAACACGCGATGTTTTTAATTATTATCAATTTAAAATACCGATTTATATATTTGTCGGCGCGTTGAAGATTAAGCATTCGGGCGCAACTACGGTCGGATAGTTTTTAAGGCTTAGATTATGTAGGTAGGCGTCACCTACCTTTGTTTTGGTGGACTAGTGATGGAGGTGGCGCCATTGCTGGTGTAACGCTGTAGTAACTTACTCTGCCTGAAGTTCGTTGTGAAGTTGTGTCGTTGACAAACAATCAGAGTGTAGCAAGTTTGGGTACCGTCCGGTAGAGGCGCTAGTAAACGCGCGCGGACACGCGTCAGTGAGGTGAGGCTCGGAGGAGCTCATTTTACTTTGTGTTTTGGATGGGGACTGTTGGATGCTCGGTGGAGCTAACTTTGCTTAGGGTTGTGAATATGGATTGTTGGTTGGAGAGCGGTAGCGTTTGTTACAAGGCGGAACACCTTGTCCCCAAGTAATTTTCAAGTAATTCGATATTGTAATTAGTAATCACAGCGCTTCGAAATAAAAACTGTATCAATGTACGTGCGATGTCTCATTCTCCTCGGCCACTATACTCGCGCCATAGAAACCAAAAATAATCTAATGAACATCGGCAATCATCGACCGGCCCCCCCTATCACGCATGCGACACTTGCGCCGACATATTAGTAAAAACGCAACTTCGTTTACCCCGCGGTTTCACCCGCAATATGAAATTATCGTTAGTTTTCTGAAATTTGCCAATTTTCTGCGCAATTTTTTTTTATTTCTTTCCGTAAGAACCTTCTACAAAGTAAAAGAAAACTTAAAATAAAAAATGAAATAGGTTAAGTCGTTCTCAAGTTATGGCGTGACCAAAGTAAACAGAGATTAATTTTGTATATAGGTATAGATTAGCTTTTGAGATAACAAACATACAACCGGAATGTGATGAAATCTGGAAGAGCCTTTACCTATAAGCTATGTGGGTATGTCCGGCCGCGTTCCGCGCGTCACATCGGAATACTCCTTCATCCGTGCTCGATACATTCGTTGCTACTAGAGATGTGTTCTCGATGTGCCACCTTGTGTTACTATAAATAAACAAAAGATAAGGTGATTAGTTAGTGTTTTAAATTTCATTGAAAGAAAGAAAGAACGAAAGAAAGGAAGGAAGGAAGGTAGGAAGGAAGGAAGTAAGGAAGAAAGAAAGGAAATATATTTATTCCACATTGCTACAAAAAACTTATAACTCAAGGATACAGTCGGTGTCGAATAGTCAAGGACTATTTGCGCCGGTTTTCAGATGAACCCTCAAGCATTCTCAAGGGTTCGCTGCAGATTCACGGGAATCACGAGCGCTGAAAAAAGTTTTTTTTTTAAATTTAATCTGTATTAACTGTTAACTTGAGTTAACAGTTTACACAAATTCTATCTATATATGCAATATCGAATAATATTGTGTGTCCTACCTTAATCTATACCCTATGTCTTATTTGTTTAAATAGCATATATTTACAATTTTTATATAAATTTGTGTTAACTGTAAACAAGGATTCATGTAAAAACTGGCGTTGATAGTCTTTGACACAGATTGCATCTTTTAGATATAAGTTTTTTATAGCAATGTCGAATAAACGCATTTTGTTTTACTTTTAGTTTCAAAAACATCGCATCATTTGTGGAGGTTCTACAGTCTTTCGTTAGATTCACATGATAACAAACCTGAAGGTCCACTGAACAGTCGGTTCTGGCGCACCCTTGGCGACGCAGTCGAGGGTAGCGTTCACACCTTCCATCAATAACACGTCTAGCACGTCAAATTCTGATATGAATGGGGGCTCTGAAATTTTAACAATAGATTTATGATCACTTAACATAATCATGGAGCAATCTTCAGTGAAAAAATAGTGCGTGGAGTCCTTCCGCGCGGAAGAAGTTATACTTTAACAAGGAACCCTAAAATTATAACTAGGGCAAAAACATCAACAATTTAGAAACATGCTTTTCTCGAGATTCGAACCTAGCTCCTTACGCTTCTCAATCCATTAGCGACACTATTACACTACCAGATCTGCTAGTCGCGGTGCGAAAAAAGTATACGCATTTCGCAACCATACGAGAGAGAAAAATTCCCCCTCCATGGTAGTGTTAAACGTTTAACGCAACCTTGTTGCAAGTCGCATAAGAAGGATAACTTCAAAAAACACAATAGCAGGTGAGGCGAACCACAATAAAGCGATCCTATTGGTAGATTTTTCCTCGCGCAGCACTTATCTTCTTTGCACATCTCTGATGGAAAAAGACCTTTCAAGTTCAAAATGTTGGGTGACACTGAACTTTAAGTATAACATCTTCTAATTATAATCATCTTTCATAGACAGGTCTGTTGAATGAACTGCCTGAATATGTTCCCCATTAGTTAGAATTTAAATGTCTTCAAATCGCGATTGAATCTGTTTCTTCTACGCAAGCGTGTTTCATCGTAAACCGCATCATAGTTTAACAAACACGATCAAATGCAAATCCATTAAAACATTTAAAAGAAAAAATAAAATGTGTTTGTATAGCATTATAACAATGAGACTGTAATGATAGTGTTTCATGCTAGCTCGCTATTATCTTTTCATATTGTAGTGGGGGTCAAAAAATTACATCAAACCACAACGTTCATAAAATAAGATATTGTAAGCCATAGTTTCTCCAATTCCCTTTCCTTCAAGACTAATGCTATCATAATTCGTCGTTTTGAAATCTGTGGTGCTAAGAAAAAGGGAATTAAACACATTTTTGTTTTGTCAGCTTATCTACCTTTGCCCTAACACCATTGAAATGTCTTTCAGTAAATGTAACTCACTCAAAACATCCACTCTAAACTCCTTCACCACTGTTCCATGCTTGTTCCCCGCCACACACCTGTAGCGGCCTGAGTTGCGCGCGCGCATGTTGAGGAGCGGCAGGCGAGACTGGTCCGCAAGCACTAAAGTTTTTGAGTTGAACAGCCAATGTGTCTGAAAATTTTGATAATGTCTGCATAAGTTATACTAATAATAGAACTGCGAAAGTGTATTTGTGTTCCTTTTTCAGCAGCAACAGAAAGGAACGACGTGATTTTTATGCATCATCATCATCATCAGCCAGAAGACGTCCACTGCTGAACATAGGCCTTCCCCTTTAACCTCCACACTGAACGACAGCCTGCCTTTTGCATCCACTGGATGCCAGCGACTCTCACTATGTCGTCGGTCCATCCAGTGGGAGGCCTACCTACGCTGCGTCTTCGGGTTCGTGGTCTCCACTCAAGAACCTTTCTTTCCCATCGGTTATCGGTTCTTCGAGCGATGTGGCCTGCCCATTGCCACTTCAACTTGCAAATTTTAACAGCTATGTCGGTGACTCTGGATCTTTGGCGAATATCTACGTTTCGGATTTTTATGCATAGTGATAGTTAAATAAATTATACAAAAAAAATCTAAAGTTTTAATGCTTTTGTGTAAAGGACTATAACAACATAAAGATTTAAAGTAGGTGTATATGTATATTATTATATAAATTTTTTAAGAAAAGAAGTGAAGGTAAAACAATAATTATGTACTATAATAACGCTTAATATATCAAAATAAATGGGGAAACAGTTTATCCCATTTTTTTGGTCATAATTAAAAATAATATCAAAATATCAACCTCACAATTTGAATGAAGTAGATTTTTCAAAAGTAGTCAAAATTTTGTAAAATAAAATCAAAGGCGCGAATGAGATGCCGCCGCGCCATATTCTGGGCCTTAAGTGGTACTACTGTCAGAAGCTTGACAGTCTCGCATATCTCAAACACACGTGTGGGAACGAGAAATAAATATAGATTTCCCGCTATTCCTTTCGTATTATTGGCGGGCGATATTAGCGTTTATTAATTGATTGTTTACATCTGGTTAATTCAGAAATTTCAATATAATTTTATTATTTGTATGACTCACCTTAGCAATAGGTTTTGCATCGACACTGCAGTCCAAATAAATGTCGTCTCCTTCTACAACTTCAACGACTAGTATTCCTTTGTCATAATGCTTACCATTTCTGTGAACATTCTTATTTTTGGTATTTTTGACACTTTTGTTAGGATTACTAGCCATTTGGTTATTGGTGGTTGTAGTTTTAGCTTCACGGTCATTTTGTGCACTGACAGTAGTATTTAATGTTTGGTGTTTAGTAGTAACGATATTTGAAGCCATTTCATTCTTCTTCGTACCGTTCGTTTCATGAATAGCATTTTCTATTTCATTTTCGTGATTGGTTTCAGAAGTGCTGTTAGTGTTTTGTACTATGCTATGAGGAACGTCTGGTTTGCGATCAGAATTTTCAGTTCTAGTGTCAGAATCATTAATTTTACTGTCAAAAATCCGATTACTATCAGAATTATTGATGCTGTAATTTTCTTTTTTATCACCAGAATTCTCAATGCCAATATTGGAATTGCCAATTGTTCCATCAGAATGTTCACTTTTGTCATGAACTTCATTGTTATCAACGAATCTTGGTGACCATTCGATATTCAGTGTGATCGCTGAATAAGCCGATCCGACAGCATTGGACACAACACAAGTGTAAGTGGTTTGACTTTCGCGGGATACGTTTGCTATTTGTAATTTACCCGAGGATATGAGGGTTGCATCCTGAGAAAAGGAAACATATAATAAAATTATAGTGTTTTGTTGAGTATTTGTTCTTTTGTCTTTGAGAATATTTTGATCGGCAGGATACCTGCGCCATCCGGCTGTGTGCGCCGAGCGGTATTTCCGCTAAGCTAAGGTAGTAAGCTAGTGTTCATCTAAAAATTACACACATTCGGTTTTATAAAAACCATATTTATCAGTCTCAATTTTGTGATATTTTATCTTCAAAAACGTTGAAATGCGCGAATGAGATAGCCATGCGCCTTTAGCTATCTCTTAAAGTACATCCAGATATCGCGAGGCATGTGTCGCAGCGGATCCAGTCACCATGTCACCTACGTCATCACCATCAGCAAGAAGGCGTGCACTGCTGAACACAGGCCTCCCCCTTAGAACTCCACACTGAACGGCAGCCTGCTATCTGAATCTGCTGCACTCACAATGTCGACGGTCCATCTAGTAGGAGGCCTACGTACGCTGCGTCTTCCGGTTCATTGTCTCCACTCAAGAAACTTTCATACCCATCGGTTCTTCGAGCGATGTGCCATTGCCACTTCAACTTGCAAATCTGAACAGCTATGTCAGTGACTGTGACGTATTCTATTTGCGTATTCTACACAAAAACATCCGTCCACAGCCACACGCAATTCAAGGCTAGGACTGTGGCAATTGACGTGCCTATACGGCGAATGCTCACAGTGAGCACCCCGTCTACACAGCTTGAGACTTACGTGGTGAACCTTTCGTCGCGCACGCCACGCGATGTTTGGATGCACCTTTAAATTTTGTGTTTAGATGTGTTACGAAAATTATCTAGTTTTGTCATCGAACCTTATACCATTTTACTGTGTCTGTGTGCGAAGCTCGCGTAGGGCACTCAATGCTTGTGTTGGTGTGTTCCATCACCGTAACTATAGGGTAAGACGCACTAGGCAGAAATTGTGTGGGTAGAGCTGAAACAAATATATTATGCTTTTATTCCTAAAACAATATTGAACAATCTGGTGAAGCTAGTTAATAAATTCTCAAAGTTAAATATTTTTATCGTTAGCGCTCGGTAGGTGGGTCATTGATGACTGAAAATGCGGGTGATATAATTATATTACCTTTCCTCCTGAGGTAAAGAAATTAAGTGCATTGCTAGTTGTTTTTGTCGGGAAATAAAAAATGCTGTGTAGCGGAAAAAGTTGATGTAACATGAAGAGATTTGAACACTTCCCATAGTTTTCTGATCTGTCTGAGGTTAAAATCGATTTCCAAGATTTGTTTACATTAGTAAGTTACAAAAAAACTGCTAATATAAGCGTGTTACAAAATAACTTACTGTAAACCATAACTTCGACAGTCTTATTGATGGTGCCGAAGGTATTTTTGGCAATGCAAGTGTAGTTGCCGCTCATGTCTTCAGTTGGAGATTTGATTGTTAACGCACCATCCGATTCTATGTCGTAACGCACATCTGTAATCGGAAAAAATTACGGTAACCAAGAATGTAATTTTTTTTCTTGATTTTGTACTAGATGTTCTACTAAAAACAGCACTGTCTGTACCGTCATTAGTACCGACATATAAAAAGAATAACACAGGACCAAGGATACCACCTTGCGGTATTCCAAAGTAAATATACTAAGAGTTGCTTTTATATGGTTATTTGCACACAAATATGTCGATTTCTTTGAGAGTTTAAAATAATGGTCAATTAAAATTCAGAAAAACTGATGTATACATTAGACATGTAGATTGTTGACACTGTTAAAAGTCTCCGTCAAGTCTCAAAAGATTCCTCAACAACCTACCTTTGTCAAGATAAACGTCGTCTTTAGACCATACAACATAAGGTTTAGGTTTGCCTGCCACACTGCAAGCCACGGTTACAGCCGAGTCCATGTTTGTTGCCACATATGGTCCAGTGTAGTTGTCGACTAATATCTTTGGGGGTTCTGAAATATATATATTAGTAATAAGTGTGAAAAAGATGATACACCTATAGGGATACGCGCAGGTACCTATACTTGGCCGAATGGAATCTGTTATACTCATCACTATGAACAACTATTACTATGGGAATGGGACCAACCCTAAAAACGCGGGGAAAAAAATCAGCTATTCCATACATGTCGTAGTGTAAATGACCGTTCTTTAAAACGGCAGATATTTTTTTCACGATTTTAGAGTTGCTCTTGTAGTATGTTGTTCATAATGATAGGTACTACTAATGGTTATGTTGGGGCATAGAGAAATATACTATACTAGAGTTTGGGGTAATGATGGAGACCCTTTTCAGCTTAGTAGGTACAACTTTTACGCATCATTCAGTATATTGTAGTACACAGCAGACATTATGACTAGAGGCGTTGAACTGTTGAAGCTACTACTTAGCATAAAGACAGATCTAATAGCATCTCATACCTCAAGATCGGTTAAGCTATTTAGGCTATAGGAGATAATATAGAAATATTAAAAACATACAAACATAAATATATTCATACGCCCGAAAAACAATATCCTGCTTCTTGGGCAGTCGGGTAAAAGTTAAGTAATAGTAGTTACAACAATCATACCATTGACGATCAAATAAGTGAATTTTCTGGCAACACCAGCCATGTTTTCGGCAACGCACACATACACGCCTTCGTGTTTGTAGCTCGCATTTGTTATATAGAGGTTTCCGACGTCATTGAAACTGTAACAATAACTATAATAAGTAATTGATTGAATCAGGCGTTACTTTGCGGAAGTTCATTTTTAATTTGTATGTATGTCGAATTTCTAGTGTAATTCCGCTTCTACGTCGTTTCGAGTACAATAAGGATTTTGGTTAAACTATTTTCTGTATAGATAATTGTGATTCTAATTTGAACCTACCCTGAATTTACATATTAATTACATAAAAAACAAAATTAACCTAACCTGAAACAAAAAGTAATTAAATCTGTAACAAAAAATTCGTTAATTTTGTTTTTTATGTAATTAATATGTAAATTCAGGGTAGGTTCAAATTAGAATCACAATTATCTATACAGAAAATAGTTTAACCAAAATCCTTATTGTACTCGAAAGGACGTAGAAGCGGAATTACACTAGAAATTCGACATACAAATTATAATAAGTAACTTTTTTCTTAAACATGCTGAGATATTATATTAGTTCTTTATGTTTGTGAATATCGTCACTAAGTTTGATAAATGTAATATACAAGCTATGGTAGAGTTGGTAGTAATAAGGCGGTCTCATGCTATATGTGCCTCGGCTTTGCCTCGATCCATTTGTGTTGTCCCACTGCTGGGCAAAGGTCAGCCGAGGTCACCCCCGGACCCGGTGGCATGATGAGCTCGAGAGTTATAAAGATTGATTGGTACTGGCTCAGGACAGAGACCAGTGGAAGGAATTGGGAGAGAATTCTGCCCAGCAATGGGACAACACATAAGTCATAAGTCAGGGCAAGTAGATACTGTGGAGTATTAACACTCCGACTAGAAAAAAAAAAACTTGGGTGCTAACGTCTTCCTGCGGTACATCAGTAAATTAACAACCCGTCAGAGGTTGCTATTACGACTGTTTTTTTTTATTAAAAATCTTTTTATAAACAGCTTTATTTTATTTTTGCATTCTTCTCAGCAAAATCTTTCATTTGATACCTATATGAAGGAGGTTAAAAAAATATGTGTGGGGGCATTAAAAAAAACTGCTCCGCCATATTGGATTTAGAATGACGTCACTTAGTTAACCATGCACTGTCATCCAAAATAAACGTGTATGCAAAATTTCAGCTCAATGGTTCGATAACTGTTTTAATATTCAGTTGCAAGATTTGACCCAAACTAACAAGGGTATTACATATATATTATCTCTACATAGTATAAATTGAAGTCATTTTCCGCGTCTGTCTGTCTGTCTGTATGTCTGTATGGCCGCTAACCCCCTCCTAAACCACGAAACGGATTTTGATGCGGTTTTCACCATCAGTTAGATAAATTTTCAAGGAAGGTTTATATATATATAACTAGCGACTCGCCCCGGCTTCGCATGTAAATTACACCCGTGCGAAGGCGGGCGGATAAAAATAGATTTATACATCTCACTTTTAGTGTGTAAATGAATAAAGTATAAGATAAATGGGTTTAAGTGTAATTATATATCATCGTCATCAGGCGTGAATGACCCACTGCTGGGTATAGGTCTCCGTTTGTTTATGCCACTCTCGGCCGTCTCTCGCTAGTCACATCCACTTGTTCCCGACAGTTCTTTTGATGTCGTCAGTCCACCTCATTCTTGGTCGGCCTGACCAATCTAGGTTGGCAGAACCCAACAACAATAACCGGAACAAAACAACAATAACAACACCAACAACAGCAACCGCATGGTTGGCCGAAACTAGTCTCGGCCAACCATGCGGTTATTGTTGTACACCACCTCCCATCATTACGTCTGGCCATGTGTCCTATCTAGTTCCACTTAAGTTCCTTCACCTTTTTTACGACGTCTGCAGTCTTGCAGATTTGCAGATTTTGATTACGGTCCTGCAATTTGATGCCAAGCATGGCTCGCTCTACAGAAAAGAATTTTTTTTTTCTTCTTTTCTGTGTCTCGCTCCATGACTATCTGTACGATGGCTGTCTTGTGCACAGTCTTCTCCGTGGTCGTCCATGTCTCAGCACCAATAGGTCATGGTAGACAGGACACATTGAATATAGAGACGAGTTTTCAGGCTCTGTGGTATCTCTTTTGATCAGCGAAAGTCTTCGAGCTTCCCGAAGGCAGCCCGCCCAAGCTGTATTCTCTTAGAGATTACTTTGCTCCGAGGTTCGTTGTCAAAAGAAAGAACACGTCCAAGATACACGTAATCGTCGACTACCTCGAGCCTCTCGTTACCGACTGTGATGGTTACATTACGAGTTTTGGAGATGTTAGACATCACTTTGGTCTTGGACATGTTCATCCCGAATCCAACCTTCAGAGATGCATCATACAGGTCTTGGAGCATGCGTTGGAGGTCAGTAGGGGTTTCGGCGAATAATGCGAGATTATCTGCAAATCTAAGGTGCGACAGTAATGCACCATTGATGTTAATATCAGTTTCTTCCCATTCAAGCGTCTTCACAACGTCTTCTAGTACGGCCGTGATGAGCTTGGGTGAAATGCTGTCTCACATGGCGCACTTCTCTATTGATGGATATGAGATCTGTTAAAATACACAGACGACCCTGCAACGTTGTAGAGCTGTAGATATTATGTATATTGGTTAATTGTTATTGCTATTATGCTAATTACACCATGTAACTTAACCACGTAACTTTTGTTTTAGAGTATGAGTATATAGTTACGCTTGTAAAGGGTTGTGGGTTTTTAACATCTCTCGTTTATCCTGTTTCGTAAATTATTTCCATTCAATGGTTGCCTGGAAAAGATCGCTTTTAGCAAATAAGGCCGTCATTTGTGGCACTAGCTCGTAATCGTTTTCAATCTGTTTGTAAATTTTATTTCTGGTGTATGCATAACAAACAGTTATAAATAGTTTATATCTTTATATCGTACCTCAAATCTGTTGTATTTTCTTTTAGCGTTTCTTCTCCAAACTCCCATTGAATGCTCGGCACAGGGAATCCAACCACATCACACTGCAAGCTCACATTTTGACCTGCTATCACGTTTTTACCTACTTCTAGAGGAGGTTCTATGTAAGGAGTCACTGAAAAAAAATTACAATTTTGAAACGACTTTTAAACAAAAGAAATAATACATTTTCAAATTTTCTTTTTTCCTACTTTTTGTCAATGTTACTAGGCTTTGGACCTTATGATTTCTGTTACAGATCCCAGACGGCAGGCCGTAAAACTTCAAGCTAAATTTTAACAGCATAAACATTAAACGTTGACCGATCTTGAATAGGTAAGTAAGAAAAGCACCAGAGAATGACGAAAGAAAGAAAAAATAGAGAACAGGATAATCTGAGGTAAAGCTAAGGTCACTTAAATTGATAAGTTCTTACCCCAAATAAACAATGAATAAGAGAAGGAAGTATTCCCATATCGGTTCTTGGCAATGCAGGTGTAATCTCCAAAATCAGTCAGATTGGCAATGAACCTGAAAAAAATCTTGTTGTAAATACTATTATCTTTACCATTGGCGTCGATTCTATCATACCGCTCACTAAACTAAACCAATATAACAGGACTAAAATTATCTGCCTCTCTTTTCATTTTAATGTGAGAGAGAAGGATGGCAACAACATTAGAGCTGTCATATTTAGTTTAGTTTAGAGTACATCGGTCCCTTTAGGGTATATATAAAATCCTTGAGTACATCAGAATCGATGCCATTGTTTCAATATTGTGAGATGCTAAATTCAACGATATTGCATGACATTGTCAGGAAAAAGCGGTGTGTTCAGATTGTTTTCGAAGAAAAATCGTTAGGGTGTTCCCACAGAGCACATTTAGTGATGATCCTTTCCACGCATTGTTATTGCTATATGGACAAATTGTTCATACACAGTAAAAATATTTTTCTTGGGTTGTACAGTGATGTTTGTAAAAACTCTTTTCGATAACCCTGAGAGTCTAAATAAATCTACATTATGGACATATCTATAAATCAATGCTTGTCAACGTGTTGGACTAAGCTGGAGTTAAGTTGCCAAATTCTAAGTGATAGTCAGGCAGGTCAAATACCTGCACTGATGTCCTGTTTGGGGTATTTTGTGCATTTCTCCACCCAGCCTACCCATACAGCACTAGCCTAAATAGGTTAACTCTAAAAACTATTTGAGACTGACCACACAATAACCCTATATGGGTTACTCACTCATATTAATATGTATATCAGACTTGCCTGATCCCAAATTCATCAATAAACTTGCTGTTATCAGTTCCTGCAACCAGTTCCCCGTTGTGTTGCCACACTACCTCAGGCGAGGGTACCCCGCTCGCTTCACACGGCAACTCTACTAGTTGGCCTTCGAACATCTCTTGCTCTGTGGCCGTAGTTGGAGGTACAATTTTAGGAAGCGCTGGAAAAGAAAAATTGTTATTGATATAACATCAATGTTGATGTTATTTCTTCAGCAAGTTACAAAATATTTGGAAATCAAAGTAACAATAAAACAAACACTTTTATTATGTTATCTATTTTGGTAATAAATTCAATCTTAATAGCAGAGTTAAAAGGCCGCTTGAAGGCCTGTCACATGGCTCAACGGTTGCTGTTATGGGCTTAACATCTGGCGAGTTGGCGGTCTTACGCAACCCTATTATTATGTAAAAAACACAACCGGAACGGAACGTAGAATTTAACGTGTTATCTCCACTGTGGTGTTTAGTTATAAAATTTATAACTATACCACGCCACTTGCAGTCACCCATCCAAAAACAAACAACTCGTTCGTTGCTTTCGGTATTTATTTAGGAAATCCTACTTGAGCTTCGCCAGAGGTGCTAATAAATAGAGGCAAAAAAAAAACTACCAATTTTAAAAAGCGGATATACGATGAAGATATTTTCATTTTACATTCAAAATGTCTATCACTTACCATACACGAATAAAGTGAAGTTCTTTTCTACAAATCCCATAGGGCTTTTAGCTTTACAACTGTACAAACCAGTGTCATATTCAGTCACTTCATCTATCACTAAATTTCCATTGGTAGAGTGCCTGTAAAGAAACATTGGTATTAGCTAAGATTTACTTTGCAATTCTAATATAAACTTTATTCTTAGACAAGTACTCATAGCTTGGTAGAAAGAGATGGATAGATAACTCTGCGCCTTTGCATCTTAACTAGATGATCACAGATTTAGATCCTGAGCAGTTTAAGAAGAGCCGGTTAAAATTGATTGTTATTAAACAAGTCAAGTGACACTTGACTTGTTCAATTATCTAATTAATAGAAAGGTAACTTCAGAAATGGGATAAATTTAATAATACTCACGGATTTCTATCATACATCATGGGGTGTCCATTCTTGTTCCATAGCACGATAGGAAGTGGCGAACCAACGGCGTCGCAGGAAAAATTTACTGTTCCACCAGCTTCTACTTCTAAGGGCTTTTGGGCAATGTCTGCTTGTTTGGCAGATATGAACTGAGGAGGATCTGTTGAAAATACTACAGATTAGGGAGTTTGATTTATTGAACACGGAACAGCGTTGTCTCCCAGTTCCTTGAGTAAAGATTTGATCACTTCTAATAGATTCTGGACTTTAGGTGAAAGACATTTTAATTGTACTCTTTTGGAAGTGAATAAAATCTGTTTCGTAAGAGAAATAATGAGGTCATGTGGTTTAAACTTGGTTTAAAACATAATGATATTTTCTAATAAGTAGGTACAGTAAAAAGAGTGTGAACACCGTTTAACAAAATATCAGATGTAATAAATACTTACAATGGACAACTAATTCTATATGTAACTCATCTTGTCCCAGCACATTTTCTGCAACACACCGATACGTGCCAGCATCGCTTTCTGTCACATTTTTGATGATCAGCTTTAAACCATCTTCTTTAGTCGTATTGTGTACAGAAGTAAAGTTACTCGACTTTGCACTTCTATACTCCCATTTTAGAGTTGGTTCTGGATTGCCCGTTAGTATACTGGGGAAATACACGTATTTGTTATATTTAGTAATCAAAGGCTCTCCACACATGGTGAGATGCGTTTGAACTTCCTTTTTAACTTTAGTTGGGAGAACTATTGAGATTGGTTTATTTCCATCTGTCCCCATGGTCAAGCCTCCTCGGAACGACAGCGGAGTATAAATTATATTTAGGAGATTCGCATTAATCTTGAGGGCAGATAGGACCAGTTATAAACACGTATTAGCATGTGTAAAATACATTATCGTAATAGCATAGCATAATCAGCCCTTTAATAGTCCATTAATGGACTATTACTAGCCCTGAAAGGGTGATTGGGCCACACATCCACCACGCTGGCCCAGTTGCGGGCTGGTGGATTTACATACGCCATTGAATTTCTTCTCCGTACGTATGCAGGTTTCCTCATGACGTTTTCCTTCACCAAAAAGCCAGTGGTATGAAAATCCGTACATAAACTCCAAAGAGCTCATTGGTACGGGCCCGGATTTGAACACGCGACCTACATTGAAATCAACGCTTTCAAGTCTAAGAGTCTCACAAATAAGCTACCACAGAACAGAAGGTCAATTTAAATTATTCATTATCACCATTGATCTATCATCATCATCATCATCATCATCAGCCAGAAGACGTCCACTGCTGAACATAGGCCTCCCCCTTTAACCTCCACACTGAACGACAGCCTGCCTTTTGCATCCACTGGATGCCAGCGACTCTCACTATGTCGTCGGTCCATCTAGTGGGAGGCCTACCTACGCTGCGTCTTCCGGTTCGTGGTCTCCACTCAAGAACCTTTCTTCCCCATCGGTTATCGGTTCTTCGAGCGATGTGGCCTGCCCATTGCCACTTCAACTTGCAAATTTTAACAGCTATGTCGGTGACTCTGGTTCTTTGGCGAATATCCACGTTTCGGATTTTATCGCGCAAAGAAATTCCGAGCATTGCTCTCTCCATTGCCCGCTGAGTGACTCGATTGAGTGAGTGATTGATCTATATGTACTACGATTATCACAAGTGATATAAAATCTCACCTACATGTGAATATAGTCGAGTCTCCTTGCTTCACCACTCTCTTCATCAGTTGGCCTTTGGACAACACAGGAGCATCTGAAAAATTCCTAATCTTATAACCACTTTATTGACAAGCTTAGCGCTTACCATCAGAGGAACGTAGTCAAAAATGTTGAAATGGTGCGCGTCTTGATTCATTGACTATTACGTGCCAAAACGAGACTGTCCATTGATAGTCTTTGTCTCGTTTTCGGACGATAAAAACTCTAATTTCTCGCATCTTGGGCTACCATGGTGTGCAGTACGGCTAACATGCGCAACGCAGTAAGCTCTTGTCATCACTTTGTCGAGCGAGAACGTGACAAGGCGCCTACGTTTTCGTATACGCCTGTCTCGCTTTGGCACTATAAAAAGAGTCGAAAATTTGTCGCGTTGCGTACGCTAGCCCTGCAGGTTTCTCCGGATTTCAAGTCTCAAGAAGTATCCTGGTAACCCGCGCAACTATCGCGTTGGCAAGCTTGTTCGTTTTCTTTTATTTTTCTACATGACTTGGGTATGAATGCATTGCACAGCATGTCTTTGCTTTTTTCGCACATGACACATAAGTGCGACGGTGTTTGTGCCTTTGCTAACAATTGCATTGATTCATGATTTCATGAGAGTAGTTTTTTTTTTTTTTTAATTTATACAAGGGAGATAAATTCCGATTTCGACCAATGTCCGAGTTTTTAAAATCTCCGCAGAATAGGTAATTAAAACTCACCCAAACCGTAAACTAATAGAGTTCCGTTCACTTCCATTTTTTCATATCCATTATCAGCAACGCACGAATATGGCCCCAAATCAGTAAAATCTACTCTCTTAATGTAGGCTCTTCTATTATCTTCGGAGAAATGAACATTGAGCGTAGAAGCAAATTCTGTGCCATTGTGGTGCCAGCTATAAATAGGCAGGGGGTATGCGGAGACGTCGCAACTTAGCTCGATTTGCTGGTAGAGTTGCACGGATGTGTCTGAAATGATATAGACTCTATGGATGAATTCTTCTCATCAGGTGACCCAGTAGGTCACATGTCGAATGTGACCGATGTCGATCGATGTCGAAGCTGATGGCTATTTCCGTCAAAGAAGTAAATGCAAAGTGGTCAAGTCTCCGTAGTCAATATAGCCACGAGAAGATCAATCCAAATTGATTTTCCACTCGTAACTTTTGGTAAATATTAAAAGATAACATTTTGTAATAAAATCTTAGCTTTGCATGTCTTTTTTATTTGTAGCCAAGTTAGAGGCTTTTGGACGACCTAAAACTGAGACTGAGGTTACCCACTCAGCCCATACTTATCAGATTTACTCCAAATAACTGCACGATCTAATACTGTCATCACCATGACTGTACCAGACGCATCGCATAGTAAGAATACACTTTCTTATGGTTGAAATTCCATTCAGACGCTTTAAGCGTTTCTATTCCACTTTTCGGAACAAAACAGCAGAAGTGGGGAACTCCTTAACTGCCTTTTCTTTCAAAAGAGATACAATCCCGGGCTGTTCAAAGAAAAAGTTAATAAATCGCTAGTATTAACAAACCAAGCGTGCTTCGTCTTCGACAACATCTTTGCTTCCCATCAGGTGAGATTGTGGTAAAACGCATGCCTAGTCCGATAAAAAAAAGACAATATCATCATTGAAACACTCAGAATAATTTGTTTGACTTACTTCTTACCATTGAAACCTTGTAGCAAAGTCATTTTTCTCCTAACAAGCACTGTGGCACTATCCTGATGGGTGCCGGCAGAATTCTCTCCCACACAAAAGTATGTTCCATTGACGTTTTCAGTCGAACTGTTCAGTTGTACGGTGCTTCTGAACGTTTTGGAGTCCAGTGCTGTTAGCTGTAAAATAAAGAAAGGATATTTATACCTATCAGAAACAACTATTGCGGCTGTCATGGCTATCCGTGATACCTTTCGTCTCATTTTCGCGCGGTACTTTTTTCATCAGCGATGTTGAATTGCTGTAGCCCAGGATTCGTGTTCGAGGGGTAGAGTCCAATGATTACCTTTATGGGTCTATGTTCAAAGGACATACCATTAATAATGTGCAAGGTCAAATATTTTAAGATCAATTTGATTAATCTAGAACACAAATGATCAGATTTCAAGTGGTATCTGGACACCCAAATTCTCCTGTAACCTGAGATGTCACAGGGGAATTTCTTCACTCTATTTCTTATTTCTCACCATCATCCACAGCTTTCCTTATCCCACTGCTGGGTGTTGGCCTCTCTCTTGCTATGCCATCTGACTCGGTCCTGTGCTAATCGAGTCCAGGTTCGAACGGCGATAGTGACAATATCGTACACCCATCAACCAGCTGGACGACCAACGCTCCGCTTACCTTGTCTCGGCCACCACTCTGTTTCTTACTTACTGAAGCTTTATTATTTAACGTTTTTGAATATATGCGAAACATTCTTACAGTGTGATTAAGTAACGTTTTTTCACTGCCCCGGTACCACAGGACGCGCGGGGCTGGCGTGGCTTCCACTTCACACGTAATTTCAACTGTAGTACCGTTTAAAACAGTCACGTTCTTCGAGCCTAGGATGGTCACTATAGGCTTCAGTAGCACAGATATTTGTACAGAGTCTGAGGCTGAAACATATTCATTAAAACACTGTTTTAAACTATCACGGTTGTTCACTAAAGTTATATGATTAAGAAAGAGGGTAGATTGTTTTGTCTGTACCTAACTTTATAACTGTACGACCAACCACCCGCATTCTGCAGTCTTCCCGTGAACATGGTGCATATAACTGCGCCGAAATATCGGGAGCTCATTCCACAACCTTACCACGGTAAATATCCCGTAAATAATCATATAACTCTAAACGTTTCACATATGGCAAGAAATTTTATTTTCAAACAGTTATTTTTACTATTTCAAATGGTTAATCAAAATCATTTATTATAGTCCAACTTAGGCAAAGAGGTCGCCCGAAGAATCCAATTCGGATGGGCAGCGTTCGGGAAATTGCGTGACATCTTCTCGTCCAAGATACCACAGTGCCTCAAGACGAGGGTCTTTGACCAGTGTGTGTTGCCAGTGATGACATATGGTACTGAGACGTGGTCCTTAACTGTTGGCCTTTTGGAAAAACTCAGAGTCACACAGCGGGCAATGGAGACTATGCTAGGATTTTCTTTGCGCGATAGAATCCGGAACGTAGATATTCGCAAAGTACCAGAGTCACCGACATAGCTGTTAAAATTTGCAAGTTGAAGTGGCAATGGGCAGGCCACATCGCTCGAAGAACCGATAACCGATGGGGAAGAAAGGTTCTTGAGTGGAGACCACGAACCGGAAGACGCAGCGTAGGTAGGCCTCCTACTAGATGGACCGACGACATAGTAAGAGTCACTGGCATCCAGTGGATACAAAAGGTTAAAGGGGGTTAAAGGAGGTTAAAGGGGGAGGCTTATGTTCAGCAGTGGACGTCTTCTGGCTGATGATGATGATTTATTATAAGATAAGTTTCATAAATGTAACAGCGGAATTAAATAAACCAGCCAAGTGCGAGTCAGTCTCGCACTTGGATTCCGTACCACCACAATATTTAAAATTAAACGTAATTACCAGTTATAACTTGGTAATTAACAGAAACATTTTCGAAGTAGATACATTAGTTTATTGATGAGTATTATAATTCTCACCTTCCAAGTTTCCCCTCACACCTTTACATGTCCAGTAACCATCGTTAGTCATATTTACCGCCAAGAAGTCAGTATGACTGCCTTTCACTTCAACCTCTTTCAAAACAGTTCCGTTATTCGACCACTGGATGGCGCCACTGTTCTGTACGAGACAGTAGATTGTTACTACTTCGTGGAGTTTCGCTGAGAGCTCATGCGGTCCTAGTATCTGAGCTGTAGGGGCTGATTGGATGTCTACTGTAACGGTTTTATTAGATGATCCTCCTGCAAGACAAAGTAACTTTAATAACGTGACTTTACTGCTAAGAAGAATAAGTGAATAGATTTCGATTTTTTCACTAGGATGAATAGATTTCTTCTATATGAACGTGTTCCATGCTCGGCCACACCGTTAATTACCATCAGGCGAGTCGGTGGCCAAACGTAGATCTAATCAACATTTAAAAAAAACTAGCGACCGCTTACGCTAGTTGTAACTTTTAATCGCAATACCGCCATCCCTCATAAGGGATGGCGCGATTGCGATTTCGTTTGACAGCTAATGAAGTCAGGCTGGTCTTTCGATGGATTGTTCAGTATCCAGTCCATTTTCGAATATTTATGTATGAACATAATTTATAGAATAGACATTAAGCTGTTTAATAAAGTAAGTATTATCACTCTAAGTCTTCAAATCATTGAGATATGTCTATCCGTGCAAAACGGGTGGCGCAAGGGTGCTTTGGCGCGCCCACTGAGGATGCCGCTGGACCATCCTAGTAGCTTTACCTAATCTATGCCGGTGTGCCCATACCATCAAATTTACGCTTATTTTACTGCTGCTGAAACGTGGACGTTGAAAGGAATGCAAGGAAGAAGATATAAGCTTTAGAGATGTGGTGCTGGAGAAGAATGCTCGGGGTATCGTGAACCGAGTTTGGCACGAACGTCTCGTAGTCTATTACGTCAAGCACTTGATATCAAGCAGAGCTTATTTTCCACAGTGCCTTCTTCCAGACACCTTTCAAGACGTGATTATCAGTCCATAGTATAGTATATTTCTCTATGATAGAACCCATCGTTGTTGACAACGGTGAAAGGCACTAGACCGCGCGGGAGGTCACCCATGCGGTGGACCGACCAGATCAAGTCTGAAGGGGTGGTCCCTTAAACAAGTGCAGTAGGATGAACTCCAGCAGAGAGATTGTGGTACGCATGGTATAATAATATACTCCACCAGGTATAGCAATGCGAGAAATAATGTGACGTGGGCGTCCCACAATGATGTCATCAATGTCATGGATACACGTACACGTGCATAAGCAAGAGCAGAATAAGTAATTTACAACAAGTTCGAGAGAGATGACTATACACGAAACAATGGCGGACTCTCTATGATTTTCTGTGTTAACAGTAGCGTGAAATTATAACTCCCCAATATTCGTATATTACCTACCTGTGCGAATACAATATATCAATGTGGTTTTGATAAAATTGTGTTTAATATATTCAATTCGTGTTTAACTTGCTTGAGCGGACAAACCAAATGACAATTGAAATGCTTTTTGTATTTCATTTAATAGATGATTAACGAATTTGTTTCCCAATATCTGTGTTTGTTGCAATAAAGTGGCAACTAGACAGTGACGTAATTCTGGGACAACTGCCAGAGTGCTAGACCTTGTTTTCTTGGATCATGGTGATACGACCTCAGATATGTTTTACAGAGCAACTAGAATGTTTTGCTCCGTAGTAGAACTATTTCTTTATTAAAAATCTTTATCAATTGATTAATTGTTAGTAATTGTGTTGTGTACGTACCTCTATTAGCAGCTAGGCAAGTGTAGTTGCCGGCGTCAGCTAGTTTCGCGTCTTCCACGGTTTTATTGTATGTATAGATACCGTCTATGTTAGGCTCTACGGCGATGTCAACCTCTGCGATTATACATACATGTTAAATGTTAATACAAGAACAATGTAATGCTGCTAGCATGCTGGTAGTACTTGAGCTTGGAACTTGGTAGGGCTTGAGCATTTGGATTGTTCGAACGAAGCGCTTTGATTCCACTTTTATTGTGCGAACTGCTAGTCTGTGGAATGCGCTGCCTGAATGGGTGCTCCCCGATAGATACAATCTGGGTGTCTTCAAATCACGAGTGAATCGGTTTCACTCAAGCGTGCTCCACCGTAGACCGCATCATCGCTTAACATCAGGCGAGTTGGCGGTCAAGCGCAAGCCTATTATGTATAAAAAATAATTCTCTAGACTTGCCAGTCTATATATGGTACTGAGACGTGATCTTTTGGAAAAACTTAGAGTCGAACAGCAGGCAATGAAGAGAGCTATGCCCGGAGATTATTTATTTTGCGCGATAAAATCTGGAACGAGAATATTCGCCAAAGAGCCACATTCACCGACATAGCTGCTCAGATTTGTAAGTTTAAATGGCATTGGGCAGGCCACATCGCTCTGTTACGACCGCTCTGTTCTAAGGTCTTATTACTGCCTTAGCACTCCTGCGTCAGTAGTATGAGTCAGAGGTTATATCTGTCGGGTAGTCAGTATATAAAGAGCCTTCGTCCGAGACCGTTACCTACGGGTAGTTCTATAATCTTTGTAAATGGGAAATAAGCCCAGGCAAGGGTGCCCTTAAAAATGGGTTTTTTTTTCACGTGCTTTGTAACATTGGTAGCGGTGGGATGCGATATTTCCGGTACCTAAATCGCCCAAGGGTATTAAGTCCTTCCTAGGCCTAGTATCCTATTAACACAGGTTCAAATCCAACTTTGCCAAACTGGCAAAACCTCTAACGTCACTATTGAAAAAAGACATCCCGTTCATTTTGAAAAACGAACAACTTGTTTTCGAATTCTTAAAAGTAAAAATTTGTGTCCGCTTCAATTTTGGTGTATTCGGACTTCACGTAACAGCTCGAAGAACGGTTACCGATCGGGAACAAATGTTCTTGAGTGGAGACCACAAACCAGAAGAAGTAGCTTACGTATAGGCCTCCCACTAGATAGACCGACGATATCGGAAGAGTCGCGGGCATCCAGTGGATGCAGATTGCAGGCTGTCGTTCAGTGTGGAATTATAAAATTCTAAAAGGCCTATGTTCAGCAGTGAACGCGGTGTTTTTTGGCTGAAGATGAGGATTTCTTTTGCACGCACCGCCTGTTACAGTCCTGATCAAATGTATTCCACAGCGATTTCATTTATTTATTTATATTTATTATTATTAATTAAAACGGTAAAACACCAATTACATTAATTCGGAGATAGGGCACAGGCTCAAGGAAAAGTGTGGTGACTCCCGCTCCGGCTCGTTCCTGGTGCAAAGGTTAGCCATTGCCATCCAACGCGGTAACGCAGCGAGTGTTTTGGGTACCTTTGCGCCGGGAACGGTCAGGGGTGGGTATATTTGAATAGTTATTAGTTTAATTGTAATTTGACTGAGATTTTGAATAATGAATAAAAAGATATTTCATAACATTAGTTAATTAAAGTTCAAAAACATTACAAATCAGAATAAAAGCCAAATATAAATATATATATATATATATATATATAGGTTAAATTATACAAACACAAACACATTGCAATTAGTCAATTACATTATACCTACTATAATAAACAAAAATTACATTAAATTAAATTACATTGAAAATAACAAAAACATAACAAACAAAAGACATAAGACATAACAACCACTCATCCGTTCCTTTCACAATAATTTAGGCACACTGACATTACATCTGACCACCCGTCTTCAAACAAATCACAGTCAGGATTAACAGTCAAGAGAGCGTTGAATGCGGCGAGTGTACGCGGGATGGGCGAACGAGAACGCGCTACCGTACGGCAGCGTGGCACGACGAACAGTTTGTGCCGTCTACAGCGATAATAGTTGTCCGGTATAAAAAGTCGACACAGCTTATCGAGCAGACTAGGCGCGTCGATGTCCCCACGTAGAATTTTGCACATGACGGTAAGTTGATGCTTTTCCCGTCTGACCTCTAATGAGTTGTAGCCTAGACAGCCCATCAGAAACTTCGTCGGGTACATGAACGGATAATATCCGTGAACTCGCTTATACAAGTACCTGAGAAATGCCTTTTGTACCTTTTCAACCTGGAGTATATAAGTAGTTTCGTGCGGATTCCATACGCACATCGAGCTCTCTAACTTGCTGCGAACTAATGTGCTAAAGATCAAGCGGACCACGTGCAGATTATGGAAATCTTTGGAATTTCTGAGTACGAAACCCAACCGTCTAAAAGATTCTTTTACTAGCGCATTTATATGGTCGTGAAACGAAAGCTTTCGGTCGAATGTGACACCCAATTCTTTTATGTTAGTCGAGCGATTTATGCTAACGCCATTTATTTTGTAATCGTAATTGATTGGGAGCCTCATTCGACCAAAAGTCATAGCGTGGCACTTGGAGAGATTGAATTCCATGCCGTTTTGGCGACTTCATTGTACCACTGCGTCAACGTCTCGTTGTAGGGCAACGCAGTCTGCACTTGACCTCACCTCTATGAAGAGCTTCAGGTCGTCAGCGTACAGCAAGCATCGGGCATATTCCAAGGCGGAAGGGATATCGTTCACCATTAGCAAAAATAAAAGAGGCCCCAGAATTGAGCCCTGACTTACACCGGAACGCGTGTGATAGGGTCTTGACTCAAACAATCCTAGCCTCACAAACTGCTGGCGATCACGCAGATAGTCCGCAAGGAGCCTGAGAAGCCCTGGAGCGAAGCCGATGGCAGCGAGTTTGGAGAGCAAAATGTCGTTATTCACCCTATCAAACGCCTTCCGGAAGTCAAAGTAAAGGACGTCAACTTGAGAACCACGGTCTAATCCAGTGGAGATAAACTCCACAATAGACAACAGGTTGGTAAATATTTCATATTCATAGTTTGCCCATTACACAACAGTCGTTGTTCGAACCAGGCATCATTCTGTCGATGCCTTGTTCCACCGGTATACTACTGTACTGTACGGGTCTAATACTGTAATAAATATTTACCCGAATGAGACTCGTCGTTGAGGCTGAGGAACTGAAACTTCAGTAGCAACGCTTCGCTGAAAACCGTGCACGTTATATTGGCGTTGTCTCCCATTTGTAAAGTCAGGTTCGTTGGTTGGACGGACACTTGAGGAGGATCCACTGAAAAATAAGACGAATGCATTAGAATTTAAGATGCCAATTCACATAATTTTCTTAGTCTGCGTGCTTCATCTTCAAGCACATCATCGCTTACCAACAGTCGAGTTGGTGATCAAACGCGGACATATTCACGATCAAAAATTATGAGTATATAACCCTTTCGGCTTAATACACTCTTTCCGCGTAACCTTGTATAGATCTAAGGATTTTTATGTAGAAGTCAATACTATACATCTCTCTTTATAGTTGCTATTCATGTTTTTTTTTACTTCTTCATCATCATCCATATCCTTTCATATCCCACTGCTAGGTATAGACCTCTCATTTGATAGCCATCGCCATCTGCCTCGATCGTGCTAATCTAGTCTACTTATGACGATATCTTTGACCGGCTTAATCTTACGTGAGTAATTCCCGTGTAACATAAATAAAATGTGTGAAAACCACGTCAGTTTCAATAATAAAATATCTTTGACCCACCTTGCAGCTGGGCACCTAATTCTTTGACAATGGATTTCGTAAAACCTATGGGTACCCGGGTTTGCAAGTTGAAGTGGCAATGGGCAGGCCACATCGCTCGAAGAACCGATAACCGATGGGGAAAAAAGGTTCTTGAGTGGAGACCACGAACCGGAAGACGCAGCGTAGGTAGACATCTCACTATATGGACCGACGACATAGTGAGAGTCGCGGTCATCCAGTGGATGCAAAAGCCAGGCTGTCGTTCAGTGTGGAGGTTAAAGGGGGAGACCTATGTTCAGCAGTGGACGTCTTCTGGCTGATGATGATGGGTTAACCTTACCTAATAGAATGATGTCAGTAACAGCTCTGCTGATACCAGCCACGTTTTTCGCGTTGCATCGGTATCGACCCACGTCTGCTTCCGTCATGTCTTCTATCACATACTCTATGGTAGTTGTCTGTCTGAAAAAATCATTGAATATTTCAAACCACCTAAAAAAAAAAGTGCCAGATTGGCCTGTTTTAAACAAAAATCAACGGCTGCTATTTAATCGGCATCAATGTGATTGTTAGAAACATCACTAGATAACAGTATTATGAAAACCGTATTATACGACTCAAGTGGCATTGGGCAGGGCGTGGCGTGGCTAGGCGTGGTGACGGTAGGCGAAGTAGAGCCCTGAAAGAGTAGTTACCAATGGCGGATAAGCGTTCCGTAGGCAGACAACCAGCCCAATGGGTCGATGACATCAGACCCATCGCAGGTCATATGTGGATGAGATTAGCCTAAGGGGTCAATGGCGCAAGGGAGAGGAGGCCTATGTACCCATCAGAGAGATAGTGATACAGACTGACGATGATGATATAGTTGGAAACCGAAACTATCGAATAAGGTCTAACTATAAACATAAATTTATCTTACCGACATCAAAATTAGCAATGCATAGCTCCGGCCCAAATCCAATGGCCATCAAAATACATAATAAACTACCAGTACAGATAAAGGATATAGAAAATGAAAATAAATTTGACAAAACCCTAAAAAACATATTGCTAGCAAAATTTTACTATAGCTTAAACGAGTATTTAGAAGACAAATCAATTATGGAATAAATCGATATGCTCCGCACTATATGGCCATACCCAATCAGGGTTATTATTATGTATTACCTAATTTAAACATGCTACCTAACATCTGTATGTGAACTTCATAATAATTATGCAATAAATGACTGAGTATTGAATATATCATACAGTGTTACTCACAGACTAGAAATCCTTCCTTGTATCCTCGCGGATTCCTTAGTCCACACGGCGGTCACTGGCACCAAGCTTTCTACCTTGCACTTTAGTACTACCCGCGTATGGGAGTGAGCTTCGATCTGAAACACAACAGTTTTTGTTTTTTATACCGTGAATAAATACCAGCCAAGTGCGAGTCAGACTCGCGCACTGAAGGTTCCGTACCACCACATAATACTATAATAGCTACTAAACTACGAAAAAGTATTGCAATAAATTATCGTTTTAAATAAACCGCCTTAAAAATCCACAAAAACTTTCTAAGTTAATATGCCACTACAAAGAACAAAATAATATTTTTACACGGATTTTGAAATCGGGCAGAAACTATATTTTAGTATCAAACTTAGATTTAAGGCGCCGTGACTAGCTGACTTTTATGTTTTTGAGGGGGTGAAGCAGAGGAAGTGGCGGCCGACTAGTCCCACCTACAGCGGGGCGCAACGCGTGAATCTCGCCGCAACGCGACGTCCTTCACTTATAGACAGCTATAGACATGTAATTTCGTCAGTCCACAGCATAGCTCCGTTGGCGCAGTGGTCTGGCCCCGCGCTGGCAAACCACGAATGCCCGGTTCAAATCTGTAGTATGTAGATATTTTTGGACTCAATTTTTTATCATAACACTAAATCAAAGGATACGGCCGTTTCTGCCACATATTTTGAGACTCGTAGGAGTGCTCTTTTTATGTTTTGATGGGCATCAAAACATAAAAAAAGCACTCCCATTCATCTAAAATCATGAAATTTAGCAAGAAACAATCTCTTATCACAAGTAAAGGGAAAAATGCAAAGGCCAGAAATGGTTAGTTCCATTTAAAAAAAAAAACAGCCAAGTGCGAGACGGGCTCGCGCACTGAGGGTTCCGTACCACAACGTAACTTGTTAGGTACTAAAGTAAAAAAAAGTGAATAAAGCCCAGGCGGTCACCCATCCAAGTACCAGCCGCACCCGACGTTGCTTCACTTCGGTGATCGTACGAGAACTGGTGGTGAACAGAAGTTGACACCGACTAGAACTTGGCCATTATTTATTATTTGTATTTGTAGTTGTTGTTTTTTTAGTGTGTACTATTATCATGGAAAATGCCATGTGAAAGATACAGCCGTTATTAGGTGTGTGTACGTTCCCGATGAAAAAAAAAAACGTTTTAGCGCAAAACAAACTTAACTTTGTTATTTAAAAACTGTTGTCTCCATACATCGACCTAGGTTGCGATCAGTTTATCAAATGCAAAAATGTTTACAATCTCGAATATTAGGGTTCCGTACCCAAAGGATAAAACGGGACCCTATTACTAAGCGTACGATGTATGCCTGTCTGTCCGTCCCAAGTTATTTAGAACTTTTTTAGTTTTATTGAAGACTAGCTGCGCCCCGCGGTTTTACCTGCGTAGTGATGAAAATTGGTGATCATGATGATGAAAACAGTATTTTTTTTTCTCTTTCAACATAAGCTATCTGACAGGGAAAATCCCGTCAAAATCGGTTCAGCCATTTTGGAGTCTATATGGAACATCATCATCATCAGCCTTCATAGGAAACATACATACATATACATACATACACACATCGCCTTTTACATGTGTAGAGAAGATAGATAATTATTATGTTCAAAGAAGACTGTAACACCTTTTTAGGGTTCCGTAGAACTACAAAGAACCCGTACTACTTGTGTTCGTTCTGTCCATCCGTCTGTCTGTCTGTATGTCCATTCCAAGTTGTTTAGAACTTTTTAACTTTTATAGTAGACTAGCTGCGCCCCGTGGTTTCACCCGCGTAGTGATGAAAATTGGTGATGATGATGACAATGAAGATGAAAAGCAGCATTTTTTCCTCTTGTTATAACATCAGCTACCTGAGAGTGAAAATCCCGTCAAAATCAGTTCAGCCATTATGGAGTCTATACGGAATATCATCATCATCAGCCTTCATAGGAAACATACAAACATACATCGCTTTTTATATGTATATAGAAGAAATATAAACTCCAAAAATACTGTAATACCTTTTTAGGGTTCCGTAGAATTACAAGAAACCCATATAAGTTCGTTCTGCCCATCCGTCTGTCTGTCTGTCTGTCCATCCTAAGTTGTTTAGAACTTTCTAACCTTTATAGTAGACTAGCTGCGCCCCGCGGTTTCACCGTGTACTGATGGAAAATGGTGATGATGATGATGATGATTATGAAAAGTTCCATTTTTTCTCTTCTTATAACATCAGCTATCTGAGAGTGAAAACCCTGTCACAATCAGTTCAGACATTTTGGAGTCTATACGGAATATCATCATCATCATCATCAGCCTTCCTAGGGAACATACATACAAACATCGCTTTTAGCGTATATCGAAGAAAGATATACTCAAAGAAGACTGTAACACCTTTTTAGGGTTCCGTAGAACTACAAGGAACCCATATAAGATCGTTCTGTCCACCCGTCTGTCTGTCTGTCCATCCCAAGTTGTTTAGAACTTTCTAACTTTTATAGTAGACTAGCTGCGCCCCACGGTTTCACCCGCGTAGTGATGCAAAATAGTGATGATGATGATGATGAAAAGTTCAATTTTTTTCTTTCCTTATAACATCAGCTATCTGAGAGTGAAAATCCCGTCAAAATTTGTTCAGCCATTTTGAAGTCTATACGGAATATTATCATCATCATCATCAGCGTTCGTAGGGAACATACATACATACATCGCTTTTTACGTATATAGAAGAAAGATATACTCAAAGAAGACTGTAACACCTTTTTAGGGTTCCGTAGAACTACAAAGAACCCATAATTATAAGTTCGTTCTGTCCACCCGTCTGTCTGTCTGTCCAGCCCAAGTTATTTAGAACTTTCTAACTTTTATAGTAGACTAGCTGCGCCCCACGGTTTCACCCACGTAGTGATGAAAAATCATGATGATGATGAAAAGTTTCATTTTGCTCTCCTTATAACATCAGCTATCTGCCAGTGAAAATCCCGTCAAAATCGGTTTGGCCAATTTTGAGTTTATACGGAATATCATCATCATCAGCCTTCATAGGGAACATACATACATACATACATCGCTTTTTACGTATATAGAAGAAAGATATACTCAAAGAAGACTGTAACACCTTTTAAGGGTTCCGTAGAACTACAAGGAACCCATATAAGTTCGTTCTGTCCACCCCTCTGTCTGTCTGTCCAGCCCAAGTTGTTTAGAACTTTCTAACCTTTATAGTAGACTAGCTGCGCCCCGCGGTTTCACCGTGTACTGATTAAAAATGGTGATGATGATGATGATGATGATGAAAAGTTCAATTTTTTTTCTCTCCTTATAACATCAGCTATCTGACAGTGAAAATCCCGTCAAAATCAATTCAGCCATTTTAGTCTATACGAAATATCATCATCATCAGCCTTCATAGGGGACACATACATACATACATACATCGCTTTTGTATGTATATAGAAGAAAGATATACTCAAAGAAGACTGTAACACCTTTTTAGGGTTCCGTAGAACTACAAGGAACCCATATAAGTTCGTTCTGCCCATCCGTCTTTCTGTCTATCCATCCCAAGTTGTTAAGAACTTTCTAACCTTTATAGTTGACTAGCTGCGCCCCACGGTTTCACTGTGTAGCGATGAAAAATGGTGATGATGATGATGATGAAAAGTATTTTTTTTTCTCTCCTTATAACATCAGCTATCTGAAAGTGAAAATCCCGTCAAAATCGATTCGGCCATTTTGGAGTCTATACGAAATATCATCATCATCAGCCTTCAAAGGGAACACACATACATACATACATACATCGATTTTTATATGTATATAGATGAAAGATATACTCAAAAAAGACTGTAACACCTTTTTAGGGTTCCGTAGAATTACAAGGAACCTATATAAGTTCGTTCGTCCATCCGTCTGTTTGTCTGTCTGTCTGTCTATCCGTCCAAAATTGTTTCGAACTTTCTAACTTAGCTAGCTGTGCCCTGCGGTTTCACCTATGTAGTGATGAAAAAAAGTGATGATGATGATGATGATGATGAAATGCTGATTATTTTTTCTCTCCTTATAACATCAGCTATCTGAGAGTGAAAATCCCGTCAAAATCAGTTCAGCTATTTTGGATTTTATATGGAATATCATCATCATCAGCCTTCATAGGAAACATACATACATATACATGCATACACACATCGCCTTATATATGTGTATAGAAGAAATATATATTATTCAAAGAAGACTGTAACACCTTTTTAGGGTTCCGTAGAATTACAAGGAACCCATATACGTTCGTTCTGCCCATCCGTCTGTCTGTCTGTCTATCCGTCCTAAGTTGTTTCGAACTTTCTAACTAAGCTAGCTGTGCCCTGCGGTGCTGTGCGGTGTCTGTCTGTCTGTCTGTGTGTAAGTTGTTTAGAAATGTTAACCTTTATAGTAGACTAGCTGCGCCCCGCGGTTTCACCCGCGTAGTGATGAAAATTTATGATGATGATGAAGATGATGATGAAAAGCAGCATTATTTCCTCTCGTTATAACATCAGCTATCTGAGAGTGAAAATCCCGTCAAAATTTGTTCAGCCATTTTGAAGTCTATACGGAATATTATCATCATCATCATCAGCGTTCGTAGGGAACATACATACATACATCGCTTTTTACGTATATAGAAGAAAGATATACTCAAAGAAGACTGTAACACCTTTTTAGGGTTCCGTAGAACTACAAAGAACCCATAATTATAAGTTCGTTCTGTCCACCCGTCTGTCTGTCTGTCCAGCCCAAGTTATTTAGAACTTTCTAACTTTTATAGTAGACTAGCTGCGCCCCACGGTTTCACCCACGTAGTGATGAAAAATCATGATGATGATGAAAAGTTTCATTTTGCTCTCCTTATAACATCAGCTATCTGCCAGTGAAAATCCCGTCAAAATCGGTTTGGCCAATTTTGAGTTTATACGGAATATCATCATCATCAGCCTTCATAGGGAACATACATACATACATACATCGCTTTTTACGTATATAGAAGAAAGATATACTCAAAGAAGACTGTAACACCTTTTAAGGGTTCCGTAGAACTACAAGGAACCCATATAAGTTCGTTCTGTCCACCCCTCTGTCTGTCTGTCCAGCCCAAGTTGTTTAGAACTTTCTAACCTTTATAGTAGACTAGCTGCGCCCCGCGGTTTCACCGTGTACTGATTAAAAATGGTGATGATGATGATGATGATGATGAAAAGTTCAATTTTTTTTCTCTCCTTATAACATCAGCTATCTGACAGTGAAAATCCCGTCAAAATCAATTCAGCCATTTTAGTCTATACGAAATATCATCATCATCAGCCTTCATAGGGGACACATACATACATACATACATACATCGCTTTTGTATGTATATAGAAGAAAGATATACTCAAAGAAGACTGTAACACCTTTTTAGGGTTCCGTAGAACTACAAGGAACCCATATAAGTTCGTTCTGCCCATCCGTCTTTCTGTCTATCCATCCCAAGTTGTTAAGAACTTTCTAACCTTTATAGTTGACTAGCTGCGCCCCACGGTTTCACTGTGTAGCGATGAAAAATGGTGATGATGATGATGATGAAAAGTATTTTTTTTTCTCTCCTTATAACATCAGCTATCTGAAAGTGAAAATCCCGTCAAAATCGATTCGGCCATTTTGGAGTCTATACGAAATATCATCATCATCAGCCTTCAAAGGGAACACACATACATACATACATACATCGATTTTTATATGTATATAGATGAAAGATATACTCAAAAAAGACTGTAACACCTTTTTAGGGTTCCGTAGAATTACAAGGAACCTATATAAGTTCGTTCGTCCATCCGTCTGTTTGTCTGTCTGTCTGTCTATCCGTCCAAAATTGTTTCGAACTTTCTAACTTAGCTAGCTGTGCCCTGCGGTTTCACCTATGTAGTGATGAAAAAAAGTGATGATGATGATGATGATGATGAAATGCTGATTATTTTTTCTCTCCTTATAACATCAGCTATCTGAGAGTGAAAATCCCGTCAAAATCAGTTCAGCTATTTTGGATTTTATATGGAATATCATCATCATCAGCCTTCATAGGAAACATACATACATATACATGCATACACACATCGCCTTATATATGTGTATAGAAGAAATATATATTATTCAAAGAAGACTGTAACACCTTTTTAGGGTTCCGTAGAATTACAAGGAACCCATATACGTTCGTTCTGCCCATCCGTCTGTCTGTCTGTCTATCCGTCCTAAGTTGTTTCGAACTTTCTAACTAAGCTAGCTGTGCCCTGCGGTGCTGTGCGGTGTCTGTCTGTCTGTCTGTGTGTAAGTTGTTTAGAAATGTTAACCTTTATAGTAGACTAGCTGCGCCCCGCGGTTTCACCCGCGTAGTGATGAAAATTTATGATGATGATGAAGATGATGATGAAAAGCAGCATTATTTCCTCTCGTTATAACATCAGCTATCTGAGAGTGAAAATCCCGTCAAAATCAGTTCAGCCATTTTGGAGTCTTTACGGAATATCATCATCATCATCAGCCTTCATAGGGAACATACATACATACATACATACATCGCTTTTAATATGTATAGAAGAGAGATATACTCAAAGAAGACTGTAACACCTTTTTAGGGTTCCGTAGAATTACAAGGAACCCATATAAGTTCGTTCTGCCCATCCGTCTGTTTGTCTGTCTGTCTATCCATCCAAAATTGTTTCGAACTTTCTAACTTAGCTAGCTGCGCTCTGCGGTTTCACCCATGTAGTAATGAAAAAAAGTGATGATGATGATGATGAAAAGTAGTTTTTTTTTTCTCTCCTTATAACATCAGCTATCTGAGAGTGAAAATCCCGTCAAAATCAGTTCAGCCATTTTGGAGTCTATATGGAATATCATCATCATCATCAGCCTTCGTAGGAAACATACATACATATACATACATACACACATCGCCTATTATATGTGTAGAGAAGATAGATAATTATTATGTTCAAAGAAGACTGTAACACTTTTTTTAGGGTTCCGTAGAATTACAAAGAACCCATATACTTATGTTCATTCTGTCCATCTGTCTGTCTGTCTGTCCATTCCAAGTTGTTTAGAAATGTTAACCTTTATAGTAGACTAGCTGCGCCCCGCGGTTTCACCCACGTAGTGATGCAAAATAGTAATGATGATGATGATGATTAAAAATAGCATTTTTGCTCTCCTTATTACATGTGTTATCTGACAGTGAAAATCCCGTCAAAATCGGTTTGGCCATTTTTGAGTCCATACGGAATATCATCATCATCCTTCATAGGGAACATACATACATACATCGCTTTTTATATGTATATAGAAGAAAGATATACTCAAAGAAGACTGTAACACCTTTTTAGGGTTCCGTTGAACTACAAGGAACCCATATAAGTTCGTTCGTCCATCCGTCTGTCTCTGTCCATCCCAAGTTGTTTAGAACTTCCTAACCATTATAGTAGACTAACTGCACGCCGCGCATTCACCTGCGTAGTAATGAAAAAAATTGTGATGATGATGATGAAAAGTTGCAAATTTTTTTCTCGTCATAACATCAGCTATCTGATAGTGAAAATACCATCAAAATCAGTCCTGCAGTTTTCGAGTCTATAAAGAACGTTACAGACACACACATACGCACACGACGAATTATTTCAAAAACATTAGAAAAATAACAAAAAGAAAATGGAAAATGTGAGAATTGAACCCGAAGCCTACTCACAGTCGCAGGAACTTATCCATTGCGTCAACCACTCGTCCAATTGAAATATGATGCTAGTGGTGAAATTATGCTTCTAATATATAAAATAATATAAATGTACAAACAAATCGTCACAAAATGTAAGGTAGCATCAGGTAGCCCGTCTGCTTGTTTGCCACCTGTGGCACATAAAAAAAAGTAGACTAACTGTGCTCTGCAGGTTCACCTGCGAAGTAATGAAAATATGATGATGATGATGATGATGAAAAGTTGCCAATTTTTTTTCTCCTCATAACATCAGCCATCTGACAGTGGAAGTCCCATCAAAATCGCTCCTACCGTTTTCATGTAAAGAACATTACACACAAGCATACAAACACAAACACAAACACACACACACACACACACACACACGCATGCACGCACGCACATGACGTATTATTTTAAAAACATAAAAAAAAATACAAAAAGAAAATTGGTAAATATGAGATTTGAACCCTGAACCTTACTCACAGTCGCAGAGAACTTATCCAATACGTCGAACCGTTCGGCCAACTGGACTATGAAAAATGTGGTGAAATTATGCTTTATAAAATAATATATACAAACAAATCGTTACAAAATGTAATTTTCATTCGCCTGCCTTTTTAGTACTTATAATCCAAGAAAACATAGCGGATAAGGTAGGTACTTACTTTACAACTTCCGTCAAGGTGTTTTTGTGTCATAAAGTTGAGATTATATTTTGGAGAGGTTAGCGGAACAAAGCGACACACGTCCGTCTAGCAGCGCGCCTCAGCGGTCTCTGTCACATCGCGTAAAAATAAAAGAGAAGTGAAAAGACGCCGCGGCGGCACGACGTTTCGTTCGACACGTTCGAGCCAGTTTATGATTAAATTAATTAATAGTTAGAAAAATTGAATTTTAACCGATAAATAAAAACTATGATGCTATTTGTAACAATATTTCACATCATTCTTGTAAATTTTGTAAAGATTTGTTCATAAATAGTCGAGATAAAATTGTATGCGTTTAGGTAAATTTCAAGGTTAGAGGTTATTTCATGATTTTTTTCTATCGATAAAATTTATCGGAATCGTGTTTTGGATCCAATGGTCCATTCAGAAATATGATCAAAATTACCAAATTTTTTTTTTACTGCTTTAAAATGAATACATTATCTTAAAAAATTGTTCTGTGAAGCCTTTTTCACTGTAAGACCGCCTTAAATTCGTAATTTTTTTTTCTCGTTGCTCCTCCGGAGCTGTCTTTACTTTTTTGTTTAAACGGTAAGTTTTTTATTATTTCTTAGTTAATCCGCCTTAGCATTACATATGCTGTGAAAGTTTCAACTGGCTATCTATTACGGTTCGAAAGATACAGCCGTTTCAAGGTAATACAGACAGATGGACGGACGGGCGGACCGACAGCGTAGGCTAATAGGGTTCGGTTTTTACCCTTTGGGTACTGAACCCTAATACCAAGGCACAAAACATGCGATGCTACAACCCTCTATACGGGGTGTAAGGGAGTGGTGTAGTGCACAACCGTGATAGTTTAAAACATGGATTTTATCCTCAGACGAACTTCTTTCATATTGCCATATTTACCTTTTTTGATGTTAATAAGTACGGGACATCTGAAATATTAAAATGATAATACAAATTAATAGAAATATAAGGTATAGTAACAGGCTAAATCATTTTAGTATTTAGTAAGCTTTTAATATGTTTAGAGTCCGATAAAACATAAATAAAAACTTTTTGAAAAGAAGCTTTTTCTTATTTTGCTGAGCAAACCTTTTCATTGGATAGCATGGGGTGCAAAAAAAATTGGTCCGCCATAGAGCCACCATATTGTATTTAGAATGACGTCATTTAGCTACCTAGCTAGCGGCTTGGATCCAAAGTAAACTTGGATGCAATATATTAGCTCAATCGGTTGGGGATAACAATTTTTTAAAATCTAGTTGCAAGATATGTCCCATTCTACAATACAAGGCAAGCTAAATAGAAGTTTGTAAAAATAATCAATAAAATAGTGCTGGCGTGTTGCTGGCTCAACGCATAAGCATTGCCATTCAACGTGGTAATGCCGCCAGCATGCTGGGTACGCTGCCAACTGGTAGTGGGCTTGAGCATTTGGATTGTCTTTAGACCTTCAATGGTCTATGGGCAGTCTAACTGTATTTGTAGTTAGCTTGTATTTTGTTTAGTTAATAAAGGCACTTGCCCAGTCAGTAAAAAAAATTTGTTCAAATATTCATAAATCAAAGAAAATTTATTATGTCAAAGTTATACCAATTACTTTTTTAGTACTTACTTCAATAAATGATGTGCAGTTTCGACGATATCCCTCAAAAACGGCGCAGGAAAACATCATGAGGAAACCGGTATGTCCAAGAACCTCAAAAGTTCAAAGACATACGACATTCATGCACTGGGCCAGCATGGTGAATGAGGGTCCATCCTCTCTGTCTCTCTCCCTGAGAGAAGGATTGTGTCTCAGCAGTGGGAACATGATAAGCTGAGAGTCACACAACCAGTGTTGCCAACCTCGACTAAGCGTCCCCCCCTAGCGTCGTCTCGAAATCCCCCTCTTTCCCCCTAACACTAACTCAAGATCACCCTAGACTATATTGGAAAAAAATTCTTATTCGAAATAGGCATCTTGTTTCAACGACAAATTTAAAGGAAAAAAAGAAAATACACACTTGAACATGAAAAGGAGGTTTATTTAAAAATATATATTAAACTTAAAGCTTAATAAAAAACGCGTAATACATTTTTTTGTTTTTAAATTCAATCAATCATCTTCTAATTTACGTTACAAAAACCGCTACAAAAGAATTTCCCCCTAGAAAATACCCCTAAAAAAGGTAACTCATGAAAAATGCGTAAAAAAATTATACCCCTAGTGTATGCCCCTAAAAAAATATGGCCCCTAAAAATACCCCTCTTCATCTAACTTATCCCCAAATTTAGGGGGAAAACCCCCAAGTTGGCGACACTGCACACAACGAGCAATGGAGAGAGCTATGCTCGGAGTTTCTGTCCGCGATAGAATCCGGAACGTGGATATTCGCCAAAGAACCAGAGTCACCGACCTCCATATCAAGTTGAAGTGGCAATGGGCAGGTCACATCGCTCGTTGAACCGATAGATAACTAATAGGGAAGTTCTTGAGAATTATTAAAAATTAAATCATCATCATCATCAATCATTCTCCACCCACTGCTGGGTATAGGTCTCCTCTTCAGCGCGCCATCTTTTCCGGTCCTGTGCTAGTCTTGTCCACTGCTTTCCTGCTGTCTTATCGATGTCGTCCGACCAGCGGGCTGGTGGTCTGCCCGGTGGTCGCTTTCCGTTCCGCGGCCACCATTCTGTTACTGCTTTGGTCCACCGTCCATCTTCCCTTCTAGCCAAGTGTCCCGCCCATCTCCACTTGAGTCTCGTGATCCGTTTAACCACGTCTTCGACCTTCGTTCTTCGTCGAATTTCCACGTTTGGTATGCGGTCCAGGAGAGAGATAAAACTTAAATAATAGTATTAAAATATGAAAGTAATACCTGGTAATTTAGCTTGTACAGCAGTTCCTCCTACTCTTCGTAACTCTTGGCCGTTTTCATCCTTGCCATTTATCTAGAGCCAAAGTAAAATATGTAGGTATACAAAAACCCATAAAATTTTAAACGTGGCCACGTTTTCCGCTAATCTCCTACAGCACAGTAGATATATATAGGTAAGCTAAAACAGAACACCCAAATCAAGAGACTAAATCAAAGATATAATCAAATGAGCACCCTTTCCCCCACCAGCTACGATACTTCACGGTACGCTCAGAGAGAATGTCGCGCGCGCCGCGTTATTGAAATTCGACGCATGTATCGTCAGTGTAGAAGTAGCGTACAAAATAATGAACATTTTTCTTAAAACTTGATAGTACCAACCCTAGCCCTGTGACCGACAGAAGGCATTGAATTCATGGACACGTTTTTTTTTGTCGGTAATAAATCTGCGTTTTACACCCAACTTGCCTGTTGGTAAGCGACGATGGGTTGAAGATGAAGTACGTATATAGACTTAGTCATAGATGCGTAGATACCTATTCACTCTAGCCTTGAAAAGGCTCAGATTATATCTCTCAGGAAAGGGACCGTCCATTAATCACGTGAGGCTTGAAAGGGGGGGAGGGGGTTTGCAAAAATCACGAAATATCACAAGGGGGGAGGGGGTGTAGTAAGATGTCACGTGTATTTATTTTTTCGTCAAACGAGCGATTTCTAAACCGAAAACCGGCGCGTAGCGTGACTTTGCCAATCAAGGGGAAGGGGGGGTTTAAAAATGCTAAAAATCATCACGTGATTAATGGACGGTCCCAAACAAGGAAGCTGGCAGGTTGTTCCAATAATTGGCCGTATGGATTATAAACGTAAAATCGAAACGTTTGGTAAGTATCCAAGGAAAATCTACAATGTACGGATGGTAGTGGGTAGAAAGTGGACAAAGAAGGTCCTTATGGTATGATAAGGTCATGTAGCTCCGATGCACATTCTCCGAAACGAAACCTGTAGAAAATTTACAGACTTGCTATATTACGGCGGTGTTCTCGACCGAGAAGTTTCTTAGCCACTAACTTCTCATCGCCTATGAGTTGAGTAGCACGCTGCCCCAGTGTAAAATAACGTCAAACTAACGTCCGAGTTGAACTACTGTTTTAGCTTATATATTTACTGTAAATACGGTGTAAATTTTCCTGCTCGACAGCTATCACGTGATGCTCAATAGGATGCGGGGTACAGAATGAAAAATTATTTCTGAAGATATAAACTCACTGTTCCCTATCCGTGGTTCACCTTAGTTTACCAGGGTAGACTAAGGATAATTAGACCTATGTTTTTTTATTTATGCCATAGGTTTCATACAAGCTAACGTGCAGCCTGATGGTAAGCGATCACCGCTGCCTATGGTTTACCTGTAACACCAGGGGCATCACAGATACGTCGCCAACCTTTGAACTCTATTAACCCTTTTGAAGAAAGAGTGGGGATTTTTTCGAGGATTGGATTGGTGGTAAGATACGTACAGCTATGTAGAAGAACTCGTCAGGTGGTATAAACGCATCAGCTAAGTAGGCTTTTCCTTTGACCTCTTTCAACGGCAGTTCAAACAACGTCTTCCCGCCTAAAGTGAGGATCTCTGCGTACTCTATCTTGACAGGCAGGTCTGGTTGTGATAGTGATATCATCATGTGGTTGTATGTGCCTGGAACAGTTACGTAAGACGTGTTAATCTTATTTTTAGTTCTCATCTCATTACCTAATAAATACTATAAAAGTCAAAAAGTAAAAGCGTCACCGAAGACCATTAAAGCGTACAACCTGCAGATGGCTATCAGAAATTGGCAGTGATGGAGGCCCTGGGCCGGGAGGAGGCGATATAAAAATGTAGAGAAATAAAGATTAAAAAGGTAAAGAAATAAGGGTTGTGTGTATGCCTCGAGCATTCATGCTCACCATCGAAGGCACCTTCTTGTGGCGGCGTCGTGAGTCGGGTCGCTCTCTTCCCTAAGATATGGTTGAGGAGGGTGATGGCTGGCACATGTGTCATACTCGTGATCGGGTGCTGCTTGCGGGTCGCTGGTCTGCTCGCGGTATTTAGACAACACTAGTACCGAATTGTTTTAACCTTGGATTAAGATATAACTAACTTTCCTCTCCCTGTATTGTGAATTCGTTTAAGTTACCAAAATGTAGTCAATTATAATAAAAGTCGCGGATGTGCCCTGGTGTTGCATTTAAATTAAAAAAAAAAAAAACTTTATTTTCATCAAGAATGACGATGATATGAGTGGAGCCAAATCTATCGTATGGATTTTTAGTATATTTTCACAAGGAACAGGTGTATCCTTTTACTTATCCTGTAGGGGGAAGGTGGAACTATCATGACTGACAAAGTTTGAGCGTCACCTTCAAGCGGCCTGTAGCTGGTCTCGGCCATGCTTCCAGGAGGCTCCACCGAGAACCCGTGGCTGAAGGTCAGGTTGGAGAGCCCGACTACTTTGACCGAGTAGTCCTCTTCGCTACCCACCGTTATTGTCCAGTTTCCAGGCTCTGGTTGCATTACTTTCACTACCTGCAAGTTAAACAGGTATGGATGATAATTTCCCTTTTTTCTGTAATATATGAAGCTATTGTAATTGTAATGTGGAAACAAAACTAATCAAGTTAATCGCCATTTTATTTCATGGAACCCCGTAGCTCCGCTCAATAAAAGGATTTTACTGACCATGATCTCCGAGAGGTCCAGAGTGGTGACCAGTTTAGGAGGACCCGTAAGCTGCACCCCGGCCGGGTCCACCACTGTGATCTGAGGCTTCGCCCCCGACACTGACACCGTCACTTCTCCCAGCGAACTGTCTACCGGTATCTGAAATATCGTTGGTAGTTCAGAGAAGTTACACAGAAATGCAACAGAGGGTGGAAATTTCCCGTTTTCCGCATATTTCTTAGATATAAATTGTTCCATGTATTGTTACTCTTACTTACTTACTGGGATGACAATTTCCCGTTTCCCGCATATTTTTAAGATATAAATTGTTCCATCTGTTGTTACTCTTACTTACCATGGTGTGTCATAGTGCCATCCCATGGCACCATGACCCTAGAGTGGATATTGGCCTCTGACAATAAAGAACGCTATGGTGCGTGCGAGGGCCATCCCTGACCCTTCAGGTGTAGTGGGATGGTGTTTAATTTAAAATTAAAGCGTCAATTATTTAGCGTCTAGGACAAGAAAATGGTTTTGGTCACTGTCACAGAATAGGCAAAAGTTAATATGGTGACTGAATTTGGCAGGACAGCTATCGTTTCCCGCGCGAGATGTAGGTATAAATGTAAGTTTGCGACAATGCCACTGTCGCCTCTCTTCATGGCACTGTGCGATCTCACGCTAATCATCAGTTTGCATGGCGTCAGATCAGCGGTACTTGCGACGTTCAGTCGGTTGTCCAAAATACAACCTGCACTGCCCAATCCACATGTCCTACTCTATGTACAAAAACAAAATTATTCGATTCCGTTAATCCGCCACAAAGCTACGTTCCAACTAACATTCACGTTTATACCAAGTTGTCCTTTAGTTTTTATTAGTTTATTTTGTTTTACAGTTTTTAGTTTGTCTGCCTGTAAAAAATCAATAAACAGACAGACATACGATTAGAAATAGTAACTTTCACATCTACTCGTATCTTGGAGTTTCCAATGGCCGCAGACCCGTCGGCGGCTTATATATTGCTGGAAAGATGTCGTAGAGACAAACTTTCGCGAGCTCCAAGCTGCCAACTGGCGAGAGACAGCGCGAGACAGGGATCGATGACGTTATTTTGAGTCGGAGCGGAGGCCAAGACCCACTTCGGGTCGCTAAGCGAGCGGTACTTCCACATCTATTAATTTGATGATGTCCATCACACAAAATACCATGACCATTAATTTGTACGCCGCTGGTTATTACACTGGTGAAAAACTCAGTTCTCTGTGGACTCTACTACGCAATGATATTTTGGTATAATCTCATTGCTACTACGTATACCAACTCTGGGAATGATGTGGAAATTATGTTGGTACAAAAGTTTACTTACTCCTTGTGTGAAATTGTAGCCAGCAGGATTTACGCTGGATCCAAGATTGACTGTTCTTCCTGTGATAGAACTCTTCACAAAATCTAATACCTGAAATTAAATGGACTCTCTGTAGGTATTATCCAGCGAGAAATTAAGCTAAACGAAGTGGCTATTGACTGTATTCAAAGCATTCCTAAATTGTAGTCACTTATTCTCTCTCAAGCATAATTTTTCTGCTGGCCTTCTCTTCTAACAGTGTTTATGACTTATCTGTCACATGGATATGGAACAGCGCCTGTAGGCAAGCACCTCGGCGCCAGTGCCCAGCTGGTTGCCACACATTAGCACTGGAGGGGGGTAGGTATAGTTAGCCTTGTAATCCAAAAATAGCAATTACTTAACTTCAATTTTACGAATTGCCCAGGTCAGGAAACCGCTCAGGTTTTCAGCTGCGGCAGCCCATTTTATCGCCCCCGTCTCATAGTGCCTCAATTACTTAACTTCAATTTTACGAATTGCCCAGGTCAGGAAACCGCTCAGGTTTTCAGCTGCGGCAGCCCATTTTATCGCCCCCGTCTCATGGCACCTAAAGGCACTTGCGTAAACTTGCCTTAAGGTTAATCAGCTACTGTTTAAGGATAAGAAGTTAGATAGTAAGCAAATATCTTACTTTATGCACGCTAGTCTTGTTTAAGTTGAAGACTTGTCCAGAGCTGGCCGCGGCGATCTGCTGATATACCTTGTACGTAGGCTTGTCCAAGTCATTGCAGTGGCCGGTTAGTACAAATACAACCTGGGGAGCAATTACTTAAATTTATCTCACCTTACTTTCTGTCCGAAAATCAGAATTTCTAATGACTGATATAATATTTAAAGGCTATTAAAGGCAAAGTCGATGGAAAAAACTCAAGGCCGCTTCCCGACGCGTTAATCCGACCAAATTCGCTCCAAGTCTGTCACATCAGTGTACGATGCATGTCTCAGATGGTAGAGGAAGATGGCACAAAACAATCAAAAGGATAGTGATGGAAGATGAGGATCACGTCACGACCCTCAGACATGAGGAACATGACGAAAAGAGGAGGATTTACAGCTTGGTCAGAATATACGGGGCCTCGTAAGGGCGCGGACTTACCTCTATAACCCCTTCGTAAGCGCATAGCGTTCCGGGTGACACGCGACAATGCATTGTTATTGGAATTCCATAAGTTAAAAGCACAATAAATGCTCACATTTCAATGTTGGATACCGTTCGGGGCCCGGTGGAATGTGAACCAAGCTTTATTATTTTTATAGCCTTAAACTTTTATGGGTACAGGAACATATATTTACAACAGCGTTCTCATTATAATATCATCCACGAATGAGATCGTTTGCGGACAGTAGGTATATACCTACCTACCTACTCAAGAATCAAGATCTATTTACTTTGATCAATGCATAAATTTCCCGATAATGTTTTAATCGCGTTTGAACTTCGTTATAATACGCATGTTTTGAGGTCAAAAGTATTTACGGAAATAACTGAAGGTAATCGATAAATCTAATCACTAAAACAAGCTGTTCATTAATTAAAGATACCTTCATAATAACATAATCGGCGTAACAAATAGGTGTAGGTATAGTTAGTCCGGTGTTTGAATGCTTCTAATCTGATGAGCGATGGATTTAACGATAAGGCGGAATGATCTTATATGTTACCTCATTGGTGGCATCGAAAAGAACCAAGGTCCTTCCAAGGTCTATATATATATATAACGTCCTTGAAAAGAACTCAAGTTTTTTTACATAACTAGCAAAAAGTAGGTAGTGTTATAATGTACCTATATGGATATTTTATTTCACCATGACTCTTAAACGCCTGAACCCATTGTGATGTGAGTGGTATCGTTAGAATTATTGCATTATCCCGAGTGACATTGGCCAATAAAATGTAAATTGACCCACCTGACTTTGTTTCCTCTGCACCGAGTCCAGCACCTTCCCAACCAGCCTATGATCCCCCGCAGTCGCGTCCGTAAACACGTATATAAAGGATCTTGGTTCGCTAACATTTAGCGCTAGTTGGATACCTCCAAGAGACTTCTCAGGACAGTCGCCGCCTCCGTACACGCTGACAAGTTCTAGCGCTTGTTTGAACACTTCCTTGTCGCGGGTCACGGTGGCTGGACCTACCGCTGAGTAGGGGAGTTCATAAGATTAAGAAAGTATGAATTGTAGGTACTGTCAAGGAGCAGTTGGCAATTTTTTTTTTTGTCTCTAGGTGGTGGTGGGTAGCTTCCCTTCCCTGCCGAATGTGTTGTCGCCTGATGTTTTTTATATGCCAAAACAGCACTTGAGTGACGTGAAGATTCGAAGTACCTTTATTTACGTAAGTATATGAATATGAGGGTAAGAAATTTTTCTTCAGAAACACATGTTTGAAATCCTCTCTTATTATACGACAGAGCTCGGCCTTCAGATCTCCGCAAAGATTTTACGCAGATCGTTTCGTCATCTGGCTGCAAGGTGAGGTCCTCTATCTCGGTTCGCGGTCTCAGTACCCCATCGGCATTGCCCAGGGGTTACCAGTTCTTCAGGAAACATGTGATTACCCCCGCTATTCAATACCATACGACCATTCAAAGAATAATTAATATCTTAGACTGTGTAGCTCATCATCATTAGCCTAAAGGTAAAGACGTCAACTGTTGAATAGGCCTCCCCCTTAGATTTTCACATTGAACGACATCCTGCTATCTCCATCCACTGGACCAACTCTCACGATGTCGTCGTTCCACCTAAGCTTCGTCTTCCGGTTTGTGATCTCCACTCAGAACCTTTTTTCCCCATCGATTATCTAATGTTCGAGCATTATTTTGTCCATTGGCACTTCAACTTCCAGATCTGAGCAGCTGTCGGTAACTGTGGTTCTTAGGCGGATATCCTCATTTCGGATTTTACTGTGAGGTACCTATCTTATTCGCAATCACTGAGACATTTGTACATACTACATTAGTGTTCGCAATAAACATTCGTGATTTGCAAAAAAAAACTTTAAAATAAACTTACCAGGGTCATGGAAAGGCACAAACACTAAATCACCAATAATACCAGTTTCTTCCAACGCCGTATTCAGAATCATCTCGGCTCCCTCTCTCAGCTGCTTCAAATCATTGTACATGGATCCCGTCGTATCAAACACAAACACCAAACTACTTTTACCATCTTCTCTGTCATTTCCCACAAATTTTTCTTCATTCGTCTGTGAGACATTTACTAGTGCAAGAAGAAATAATAATTTAGCAAAATTTAAATACATTTTGTGAACTGAGACATAAGACTAACGACTGTGTTTGAGTATAAAATGCAATGTTTTAAATTAGTTTATCTGGTAACCTCTGACCATTTTAATCAATGTGGGTTGAGTAAGGAAATCAACGATGTACTTGGAGTAGGTATCTTTAAAGAAGGACGGTAGGTACAGTACGATTTATAATGCAAGCTGATTACGTCCCATCTACATTTTTTACGATGAAATGGGCTAGCGTTTGACCACGACTCACCTGATGGAAAGTGACGATGTCTACGATGGAACACGCTTGCCCAGGAGATGCCTATTCATTTTATTTATATTACACGGGAATTACTCACGTAAGATTAAGAATAGAAGAGAATCAGGTTGTACTTTATAGGGAACACCATAGACCTCGCAGTCTTACTGGAACCAGGCAGGGAGTGCATTCCATTCCAAATATTTAAAGAAAAATTGTTACTAGCTTTGATTCGTTTGGGGTCAAATGACCGTGTGTGAAAAAAAATCCCGAATATTTATTTATTTATTTAATGTCGTTAAGTATGATGTGGTATGAGCTATGTTTATCTATGGTATGAGTAAGCAAACAGCCTCCTAAAGGTAGTTACCTAATTATCAATAACCCTGTATATTATTTATGTACAATCGACTGAATGTACAAGTTTCTTTATCCGGATAATTACTTCTCTTGTGAAAATACCTACTCCAGCATTGTAAAATTATCTTGTAAGATTACAATTACGTACCTACTTATGCATGAAACTTATGGAGGTATTCAAAACTACCAAGAATTTTAAATAACCTACATTTTGTTATCAATTTGATAAACAATACAAAACAGAAATATACAAAAAAACCCGTTAGCTGTGAAGTCCAAGGAGAATTTAACCTATTATTCACAAACATTCGATAAACCTAAGATACACCTTACTGCGATAAACTAATTTGTTTCATAACAAATAATTACATATCTATATATATAAAAATGAATTGCTGTTCGTTAGTCTCTCTAAAACTCGAGAACGAGTGAACGGATTTATCTTATCTTAGTCTTGAAATGTTCGTAGAGGTCTAGGGAAGGTTTAAACGGTGAGTAAACGGCTGGACCGATTTGGATGAAATTTTGTTCCTGGAGCGGGTCGTAGTAGCGAGGCCGAAGGCCGAGCTCTACGCTTACGAAGTAGCGGGTATCAGCTAGTACAAGATAAAACAAAAGGGTATGTTAAGCCGAAAGGGATTCGTTATACTTATTATGAACAACTTTTACCAAGGGACTAACCAACCCTTAAATCGCAAATCAGGCTATTCCATACATTTTGAATTGCATAACAGTTTTCTATGGAACAGTTGAAATTTTATTTACATTACACGGGAATTACTCACGTAAGATTAAGCCGGTCACTCCGACTATAGTTTCAACCGCACTAAGGTATAGTTTTAACCGCATAAGGGGGCCATTCAAGTATTACGTAAGCAGATTTTTACAATTATTTACCCCCCCTTCCCAGCAAAAGTAAGCAAACCTCTCCCCCCCCTCCCATGCTTACGTAATCATTGGTACCTATATGCATTTTTCTAAACAATAGAGTAAATAATACTGCTGACGTAATCACGATATCGACCCCCTCACCCACCATGTCATCAAAAATGAGCAAAACAAAGACCCCCCGCCCCCCTCAAGCTCTTGCGTAATACTTGAACGCCCCCTTAGGCGCTCTTTTTGAAGGTGAATGCGCGCGCGCGGCTGCGTCTCACTTTGTTTTCGCTTTTTCAGTCCAATGGTGAAACGTACCACCTTAATGTGATTAAATTAAACTCATGTTTAAAAATAAAATCTTTATTCAAAAATTCACACTGGACACTCCTATCGAAGACATTCTGATTTACTAATATAAGAAAACAACATTACTTACTTCTATGCTTACACTATAGCTCAAAATTGTTCTTACACTCTATGTTTGGAATCATGTTGAGGGTTAAAAGTTGAATATTATAATATCCTTATAGTGTTAACACACGACACGTACATGACGAACCGCCGTCCAACCAACGGGAGAGAAAGAGAAAATTTTCTCTCTCCCACCCGTTGGTTGGACGGCGGTTCGTCAACCATGTACGTCTCGTGTGTTAACACTATTATAGAATACTAACTGTAACAGCGGCTTCTTCTTATTATAAACTAGTAGGCCGCCCCTGCTTCGCACGGGCGAAGCCGGGATATATAGCCTATGTCAACCGGGGATAGTGCAGCATCCCAACAGTGAAATAATTTTTCAAATCGGTTCAGTAGTATCGGAGCCTTTTCAATTCAAACAAACAAACAAACAATCAAATCTTTCCTCTTTATAATATTAGTATAGATTCAAGTTAAATGAAACATTGTTATGACGACAGCATTTTAGTTATTTTGTCGCTATTTCTAAAATTCTACTAATATTATAAACGCGAAAGTTTGTATGTATGGATGTTTGTTCCTCTTTCACGCAAAAACTACTGAATGGATTTTAATGAAAGTTTATAATAATATAGCTTATACTAAAAAAAAAAACTTTTTTGTTTTGTAGTAGGTACATGTTTGTATATTTTATACATTCATCTTTTAGTTTAATTGTAGCTTTTATTTAGTTATTTTAAGTTTTAGTTTTTAGTTTATATTTTATACTAAAATAAATAATATAATAACACATAGGCTATAACGGGTTGTAGAAGCGAGGCCAAAGGCCGAAATCTACGTGTACGAAGTAGCGGGTTTAAGCTAGTATATACATAAACAAGGGCGATGGCAAGGGCAACGTATAAACAAACTTTTATGTGAATTTTGTGCTAGGCCCAACTTATTTGTTTGCAAATCTATGTTTTATTCTCTAAAAGCCCTAAAAACTAAATAGACGACAAGTTTTTATCAGAAGGGCGATGTACGAAGTCTTTTAAAAGGCTGATTAATTTATTGTATATATTTAATTAGATATAAATTATTTTTAAAACCCTCTACACGATTCCAATCATTATTTATGGCTGAAATAAATTGATCCTTTCAATACCTACTCACGCTACTTTTACGAAATTTATTTTGTTTTTTCAGCAAAATTATATTTTTATTCCTAAGAATTACTAACATTCGTTGGCGCTAAGAAATGTGTCTTCATTATCAGCTTTTCATGTTCCCACTGCTGGGACACAGGCCTTTTCCCAGAGTGATGATGGGCCCTTATCCACCAGGCCCTAATCTTGCTCTACCTGCACTCTGGATGATCTGAATGAAGCCACGGAAAGTGCCATTGGGATAGCCAAATTCTGGTTCAAAAACTGAATTTAAACTATTCACGAAACATCGATACGATAAAAAAAAAGTGTGTGTAAGAGGACAGAAGTAAAAACTTCATCAAGGTTGACTATATATCTCGACTCGAGCCGACTTTAACCGAACGAGATTCTGAGCGTGACGGTCACTCGAGTTCAGTGCTTTTTCCCGTCCCAAAAAGTGTCCGACATGCCTAAAGAAGTTTTCATTTAAAAAACAAGGATCAAAGTAATTCAGACATACCACCGCGCAGCAGATATCCGTCCATCCCCCACGCGCGGTCAATTAGTGATCGAGGGACCGATTTCAATGGTCCCAATAGTTACAGTAGTTGATATTAATCTGTACACGGTACAGACTTTATATAATTCTATTTGTTTACTTTTACTGTTGTTTTATGGTACACAACTATGTTAGATACCTATTTAAAATTATGGATTACAAGCCTATAGAGTCACAATCTCTCAGTGAAAACATAGTCAAAAAACGTCTGAGCGTCATTGTACATACATTGTATCAATTATATACTTCACAATGCCACATTTACTCCAATTTAGACGTTATGTCGCTTGCATAGTGTTCGACGTTAGTTGTCCGCTATGTCATCGTAGCTCTGGCATCGAGCGGCGTTGTAGTCGGATCGCAGTTACCTTGTAACTAACCAAACATTTTTTGGCACGATGATGAACATTTATATTAGCCAGATACAAAAAGTTCAATTAAAAAGTGATTAATAAAACAACAAATAAAAGTAAACAAATTCGTTAAAAATAGACAAAGAGATCTTAAAAATACTTGTCTTTACAAATTTGAGCAAGGTGTCCAATGTTAAATTAAACTAATAAATTTTTATTGTATTACATTAAAATTTCATCTAAATTGTATTGCATTTTAATTCATTGACATATCAAAATTAAAATTTAAACCAACACCAGCTCCGAGTAAGCGATAAGACATTCATAAATTTAAAATTAAATTAAATAAACCTATATTTATTTAGTACATTAAAAAGCAATTTTTGCTCAAATAGCTGAAATTGCAGGACGCAAAAATGTCCACAAATTTTCAGTATCGTAATTTATAATCTTTTAATATTTAAATAACTAAAGTAGGGACAACACAATAAGTATTCTTACTTGGTGGCAAAGCCGTTGTAATATTTTTTTTCGGTGGTAGCAGGGATTAATTCATAAAAAAATATAGCAACTATAGTATAGGAGCATATATGACCAAAATTCAAATAGTGTAATAGCTATATGCTTCGTCCAATAAATAAACAGGACAGAAATTTTATTAGATCTTACCATAGTAAGTACCTTAAGAGCCGCACGTACGCTCGCGCGCTTTTGTACCTACGCGGTGCATTGACCCCGATTTTCGTACGCTTTACATTGCTGGTTTGCAAAAAAGTAAGCCGCTAAATAACAATTATAAAGCATGTTAATATTTTATTACACAAAACTGACGTGGTTTTCACACATATTATTTATATTATACGGGAATTACTCACGCAAGATTAAGCCGGTTTCCGTCAAATTAATATTGGTAATCTATTGTGTTTTCTGAGAGCATAATAATAGACATTCGCCAGCTTTTCCTTTCCAGGCGTCCCTTGTGCAAAATTTCATGCTTTCAGACCAAGTAGCTTGGGATTTGCGGTGGTAGCCAGCGAATGAATTTAAAAAAAAGTTAATGAAAACGAAATTCCATGATTTTTTTGAGATTTAATTGGCATCAATAGATTTTGTTAAAAATGACAGTCACCAAATATACTGTATGACATATTTTGGCAAAAATAATCAAATATCAGATATGGCTAAAAACTTTTCCCGTGACAGTATCCCCTTTATCCCTAATAATTTTTCCGTCCTGCATTTATCAGACTCGGCATATTAATAAAAATATCATTTCGTTAGTATTAGTAGTTATTAAATAACTTTGGCAAGTGTATAAACTATAATGTATAAATTATATATGTATTTTGTACTTGGGTTGTGTGAATCTCAGTCATGGATGCGAAAGTAATATTAGTATTTGCAATTTTTGTTACTTAAATTATAATTTATATAAAAAGCTTTGTGTAAAACGCATGTTTGAGTTATATGAATTAAATTAATGAAATGAGTCTGAATCAAAGGATGATATTAAACGCACCGGAAACCCCCGTTTTCATAGGAACTGCGACAGCAACTGCGAATGAAAATTTATGCTTTTCGAGTTTTGTTGGGTTAAATTTATCCGAACAATTATTGACAAGGCCGTTTTACAGCCGATAATGTGTACCTATCTTCTCTACATAGTATAAATTGAAGTCGCTTTCCGCGTCGGTCTGTTTGTCTGTCTGTATATCTGTATGGCCGCTAACTCCTAAACCACGCACCGGATTTTGATGCGGTTTTCACCATCAGTTAGATACATTTTCACGGAAGGTTTATATATATACCTAGCGACCCGCCCCGGCTTCGCACCTAAAATAACACCCGTGCGAAGCCGGGCGGGCGGGTCGCTAGTATTGTATAATTATGTGACGTTAATTTTAACTTGTGATTTTTTAAGATCAGAAATAAATGAATTGAATTGAAAATGTAGCATTGAGTTAGCCTTTAAAATGACAAAATCATAATATTCCTATACTGTTATTTACATACGATTGCAAATTCAAAATGTACCGTAATATCGTATTAGTCTAATATATTTAGCCAGATAAAAAAAAATGCAATATAAACATTGCATTTCTATACTAATCCTAATTAAAATACATTTTCAAAAATCTGAACACTTTATACGGGTGAAACTCCCATAAAGCTTAATCATTAAAATTAATCTTAAATTAATAATTGATGAATTCGAGACGAAATATTGTATGCGTTAAAACATTTTCTCACCATTAAACTAAATGTGCTGTACACTACAAAGAAGATATATATAGAATTATAACTCTGTCCAAAAACAGTTATGATCAAAAGTTTCGACACCCCTTCCACACCACATTTTGACGGACCAACGAATTTATCCACAGGTGGCTAAATAAAAGAACTACAAATTTTACATGTATGTCTTCAGTTTTGTTTAGAAAGTAAGTCGGTGGCTCCCGCATTCAATGTTTAAATTTGGGTTACTAACTAAACTGTAAAATCTCTAATTCATTGGACCCTTGGGGACCGGGAGCTCACCTCATTTTCAAAAATCTTTCAGAGCGCCTGGTTAATGCGACGCGTGACCAAAATGCTGGCGTTTCTGGCTCAACGCATAAGCATTGCCATTCAGCGTGGCAATGCCGCAATCATGCTGGGTACGCTGCCAACTGGTAGTGGGCTTGAGCATTTGGATTGTCTTTAGACCTTCAACGGTCTATGGGCAGTCTAACTGTATTTGTAGTGTTAGTATTAGCTTGTATTTTGTTTAGTTAATAAAGGCACTTTTAAAAAATGAGTTATTTTTCTTTATATACCTTATTCATAGGCAGTACGTATACATAACTACTAGTATATAGATATCTAAGTTGCATCAAGACAGGAACCTATAGTCAGTCAAGTATATAAGTAATTTCAGTATGATTTCATCCATGGTATAATAATATACTCCGCCAGGTACAGCCCTCCGAGCTATAATGTGACGTGAGTGTCCCGCAATGATGTCATCAATGTCATGGATACACGTACACGTGCATAAGCAAGAGCAGAATAAGTAATTTACAACATGTTCGAGAGAGATGACGATACACGAAACAATGGCGGACTCTCTATGATTTTCTGTGTTAACAGTAGCGTGAAATTATAACTCCCCAATATTCGTATATACCTGTGGGAATCCAATAAATCAATGTGGTTTTAATAAAATTGTGTTTGATATATTCAATTCGTGCTTAACTTGCTTGAGCGGACAAACCAAATGACAATTGAAATGATTTTTGTATTTTGTTAGATTATTGAAAAAGTTGTTACCCAGTATTTGTTTGTTACAATAAAGTGGCAACTGGACAGTGACGTCATTGCGGTACAACTCCCAGAGGGCTAGACCTTGTTTTCTTGGATCATGATTCCATCATTTCACAACCTGACTATATCAAACTTGACATTTCTAGATTACAAACTTCATTTATGACAAGTTGGAATAGGCTTCTGTCCATATTTTTTATTACTTTTTAAAAAGCATATCATAAATAGAACCCATCAAAGAACACAAAATTAAAATTTGTTAAAACAATAAGAAAGTTATTAGTGTTTTAATTTCATGGTAGACAGAGAGCGCAATATAGCACGTTATGACGTCAAGCCGTGCGCGCGCTTATATATGCTATACTAACACACGCTTTGCGGGAGAGGGACAGCGCTCCCGCTCTCTATCCCCATCAAAGATTTTAAACGCTTATATCTCAATTATCATCCAATTTAAATATATTTTTTTCAGTTTGTGTAATGTATTTAATTATATTACTAAGCCTGCTATTTGTAATAAATGAAACATTGGAATCGATTCTGATGTACTCTAAACTAAACTAAATTTGACTGCTCCAAAATTGTTGCCATCCTTCTCTCACATACGTAATACCCCGGACTTACGCGATAAATGGGTCCGAGCGATTGCCATCTAAGTCGAATTCGCGTAAGTCAACGGGGTTCAACTTAGTAATTTTTTTGTTCTTTTTGATGACATAATTAGAGATTATAAGGAAAACGTACTGCGCACGTAAAACAATTCCACGCGGAACACGTTCAAACCTGTCGCAAACTGAACACTGCGAGGGCGGAGCGAGAGAGCCGATGCGCGCGGCAATCATAATGAAAAACCGCGTATCTCTGAATTAGCGTAAAACGGGGTAGCGTAAGTCGGGGTATTACTGTATTAAAACGAAAAGAGAGGCAGTTAATTTTAGTCCTGTCAGATTGGCTTAGTTTAGTCAGTGGTAGGACAGAATCGACGCCATTAGGACACAAACCCATCCAACTATCCGTCGAAAGCTGACCATGATTATCAGATGTCAATCTGTAGAAGCTATATTTGAACTAAACTAAAATTGATTGTTAATATTGTTGTCATATTATTCTCACAAATTGAAATATTTTTTCTTCGCAAAAAAGCTATTATTGTATATTCTTCTACATTCTATTGGCCCTTGGTTGCAGATGGTGTAAATTCGCGCAAACTCGAACAGTCTGTGTTATAAAGTGCTAACATACTTGTCTTGTGGCTAGACAGTTTCGTCGGCAAAGGAAGATCGCGGTTGAATCTCCTTCTTTTCATATACGAGCACCTTTTCACCAACCTCGCCTTCCGGGAACTGTGGAAAGAAAATTTTACTTTTTACTCGTGGTCGTAAAGTACTTGTTTATGCCCGGTGTAGTCGGACTAAAACATCTTTTCATGCTCTAGTGCACAAAAGACTAGTGCACTAGTGCACAAAATAAAAGTAAACCTCTTTAAAACTGTTGTAAACATAAACAGGTAAGACGAGGCTGTTTGGCAGTAACAGCTTTAGCCTGCCCAGTAATGGGCGGAAGATCTCGAATAAAAGTGGAACATTGATCAAATTTCAGTTTTAATTTTAATTGAGATAGATAAAGTATTACCTTGTACTCAGAATCAGAATCAGAAAACATTTATTGATCAACTGATACATTATTATTATGCCAGATGTTAGTGCAACAATTGTATTCATCAGTCTACCCACATCGGGCATTCAATATTTACATTAATAATATAATTTAATTTTAAACAATTTTTATATAATAATGATGTCAAGTTAATTATACATGTCAACAGCGAATACAAAATGATAATAATACAATAAAAATAATAATTGCGTTAACTTACTCATGTTATTTATACAAAATATTAGTCAAAATCGTTTATTTAACAATGTCATTTCAGTAGAGTTATTTCTATTAATGAAATCATTTAAATCATAAAATACATCATTTATCAACCACTTTTTTAGTTTAGTTTTAAATTGTACAGTATTAGGAATGTCAGTAATAGTTTTTGGCAGCAAGTTATAGATGTTGATTGCGCTGATGAAGGTGCTTTTCTTAAAAATCGTACAATTGGAGCGCGGTTCAAACAGGTAATCATTTCCCCGCATAGCGGTACTTCTCATTCGCACTTCAGTTTTTTTTTTAATACATGGTTGTTGTTTCTTACAAATAAGGATATCTCAAGAATATAAATACTATTATGTATTCTGTGGTATTACTTAATACCATTGTTCTCGGCTTTTCACTTTAATTTCCTCACGATAATTGTAAAAAGCCGAGTGTATAACTCGTACATAAAGCCCATTTTCTCCTCAACTTATTTGTTTTATCCCTCGCCTCCAACTCAGGCAAAAGTCTCAGCTAAAATAACTTCTTTTATGCAATTATTGTACAATTTACAATTTCACTTCTTATGCTCGTAAAATTCTTGTTTATGTCCGGTGTAAGCGGCCTAAAATTTAGTTTTATGCTTTATTGCATAAGTCTGCTTTTTATACACTAGTACATAAAAACGACCAAATTTCAGTTTGAAATTGTCAAGCGCTTCGTACGGGGTTTCGGAATATCAACCATATGGGCCATTTCCATCACGCTGGCCCGGTGCAGGTTGGTGGATTCACATACGCCATTGAATTCCTTCTCCGTACGTATGCAGGTTTCTTCACGATGTTTTCCTTCACCGAAAAGTAATTATAGAGCTCATTGGTAAGGGCCCGGGGTTTGAACCCGCGACCTCTAATTCAGTATGCTAAAAAAAATTAACCTATGCCAATTCCGAAACCATTTCGAGATTTTATGTTACAAACCCTTATTTTTCTACTCTGACCTTTTAAAACGATAAGATGCCATTTATTTTAACAAAAAACTAAGAAATCATTCGACTTTCATTGGCCTCTAAATGACGACACTTTTTAACAGTTTATTATCTGTGTTTTTTAAGAATAAAAAATATAATATATTTGACACACTGTTCGTCACACAGAAAATATTTTTCTTTCATATCTGTGGTTTTACAGTCTAGTTCTTTTCAGAGTTGCCAACATGGGGTATTTATATAAAATCCTTAAAACAAGGAGGGAGCAGGCTGCGGCTACTACTCACCTGAGCTTGGGCTCAAAGAGTCCATGGGACTAAACAAAACGACGACAGCACTGCAAGCGGAGGCCATGGGCCTGCTACTGGCGGCGAGAGCAGTCTGGCCTTTAAATGAGCTTCTCTCGGCCCCCGCAGGTGGGGATGGCAAAAGGATCATCATGTTTACCACTGATAGTGCGGCAACCATCTACGCACTCAGAAGACCCGTTACAAGATCAAGAGTCACTGCTGAATGTCATACAGCTTTACAAGCACTCGCGAGCAAGTACAGAACGATAGTGAGATGGACGAAAAGCCACGGAACCTGCGTGGGTAATATAACGGCAGACACTCTTGCCAAGGAGGGTGCTAGGAAACAGGTAAGCGATGACGCAGTGGGCCTCTGCAAACCATCAGCGATGGGAGTGCGAGAGCTACTGCGTCGTCACACCGAAAAAGAACAACAGAATCTGTGGGACAAGAAAGACGTAAGCATGCTAAAGCTGCTTTCCCAATTCTTGACAATAAGATCACCAACAACCTATTGAAGTTGCAACGGCAGGATCTTCGCCTGATAGTAGGCCTTATAACCGGCCATTGCAACTTGAATAGTCACTTGTATAAACTAGGAGCCACGGACAGTCCACTGTGTCGTGGCTGCATGAAAGAGAACGAAACTGTAGAGCATGTGCTGTGGCATTGTGAAGCCACAGAAGAAACTAGAACCGCTGCCGGGCTGCATGGGGCACCGCTGCCGCTTTCATCCGCGTCGCCGCAACAGCTAGACTGCTTTTCTTCATCATCATCACTTACACTTATACTACCATCTGCACCACTGGAGCAATTGTGCCAGCGCCCCAGAGCCTCACTCCGGTATTTCAAGGAGTTGGGTTGGCTCGGGTAGGTGCTGGTAGGGGGAAATGCACAATACACCCCTAGCGGGACGTCAGTGCAGGACTCATCGCCCCCATTTCGAATAAGAATAAGAATAAGATGGGGTATTTTTCCCTAAGCGTAGGGAAAAATGATGTGAAATTGTTTTTTCGGGGAAATAAATATCTGATTTAGAACGTTTTTACTGGAAGCACCTACTTAATAGAATTAATTTTCACTACGTCAGATTAATTTGTTTTTATTATGGGTGGTACTCACAACGATATATAATGTTAAACATATTTTAATATGTCATTTGATGTATGATTAATAATTTATATTCAAATATGATGTCTCAACCTAAGAATAAAAAACACAGAACCTGAATAATCGAACAAACAAAATACTAACATCAATAAAATATTGTTGTTTGCAAATCAGTGAGCTAGTAACCCTAGGGTTCCATAAACAAACAAGCAGACATTAGATGTCATTGTTACTGTCAAAGTATGTTCTAATGTCTTTTCATTTTTACTCGCGTGCTTTTTTTGGCTTCTCAACGCAACTACATATTTGTGCAAAAAAGTGACGTCATAGGTTTCAAATGTTCAAAAAAAATATTATAAAATAACTACTGAATATAAAACAAAAATATTGAAACAAGTTTCTTGTAATGACCTAATCTACGAAATAAAAATATAAAAAAAATACCAAAAAAAAACTTTACATACCGAATTGGGAACCACTGCTTTAGACAATAGAAAAAAACACAGGGTGCAATGGGATCTTAATTCGATGCAAGGTTGTTGTTGAAACAGCGTGTTATCTGACCTGCGTGTGAGGCAGCTCGTGTATCAGCTTGTACCCCGAGAGGATATTCTCGAGGCGTCCCTTCAGCTTGTCGAACAACACCACCAGCCGCGGCGGCTGTCGCGTGCTGTACTCGCTCTTCCACCATCTGGAGCAAAATACGGAACGATCAGTGCATTTAGAAGTCAGATGATAGCAAACAAATTATAACCACTTGATCGCGCATGTCGTCTTAATCTTCGACCAAAATAACATGAATGGACGGGTCATTTTTGATGATCACAAAATGAGCGCCGGCGCTCACTACGTTTCAGTCGACACAAGACTATTTTTAAATGTTAACGAAAAATCTGCCAAAATTATGCCTTCGTGTGCTTTCTCGAAGTGTAAATACAGAACAAAAACCGCTATCTATTTTTTGTAACAGATGTACAGTACATGGTTATAATTAGGTGTTGAAGTATAATTATGTCCGACGGTTTTGACTCATTTTTACTCATCATCATCATCATCAGCCAGAAGACGTCCACTGCTGAACATAGGCCTCCCCCTTTAACCTCCACACTGAACGACAGCCTGCCTTTTGCATCCACTGGATTTTTGCATTTTTACTGAGCAAGTTAAATTGTTATGGCCCGTCCATTAATTTTATTTGGGTCGAAGGTCATAATTCCCTTTTGCACGAGTAAACGACGTCAACGTCGGTCGCGGGTATCGAATGGCGTCTTGTGATTGAAAGCTCAAAATGGTGATGATAGGCCACCGGATTAGTAAGTTGAATTGGCAGTGGGCAGGGCACATATCATGCAGAACAGATGGCCGATGGGGCCGAAAGGTTCTGGAATGGAGACCACGGACCGGTAAGCGCAGCGTAGGACGTCCACCCACAAGATGGATAGACGATCTAAAAGAGACCTCAGGGAAACGCTGGATGCAGGCCGCTTCCAACCGGCCCTTTTGGAGATCGATGGGGGAGGCCTATGTCCAACAGTGGACTTCCTATGGCTGAAATGATGCATCATCATCATTTCAGCCAAAGTCATTTCACCGATCTCCAAAAGGATCTCGAATGGAGACCACGGTCAAGGAAGATATGACTTCATCAAAACTCGCGTGATCGGTCGAGACGATCGACCGGTTTCGGAACCATTAGAGCTCCTTCATCAGGGAATACGCGCGATTGTACGCGATTTTTTTCCGCGATTTTACAGACGTGCAAGGCGGTGTCATAATCTATATACATATATAAAAGAAAGTCGTGTTAGTTACACTATTTATAACTCAAGAACGGCTAAACCGATTTGGCTGAAAATTGGTGGGAAAGTAGCTTAGAACCAGGAGACGGACATAGGACTTTTTATCATTGTCATCACCATTTTTCATCGCTACGCGTGTGAAACCGCGGGGCGCCGCTAGTAATTTATAAGGGATATGCTTTAGTGTTATAGTTCGTGTCCAAATGTCTCCGTTTTTCACCCACTTTTTTCACTTTACCGCTAAACCATTTACGCAAAAACTGTAAGTACGGTACAGTTACTAATTAGTCATGCACTTACCTCTGAGGGTTGTTGAAGAACGCCTCCGCCTCGTAGGTCTCCCCGGGGCGGTTGAAGGCCGGCTCGCAGGACAGGTAGCGCGCTGTCACGTTCATGTGGAGGTGGCTGGAAAATTACAACACACTTATAAGGTTTTATTTATGTTACACGGGAATTACTCACGTAAGATTAAGCCGGTTACTCCGACTATAGTTTCAACCGCATTAGACGGCCTTTTTCAAGGTGAATGCGCGCGAGATTGGTGGCGACGTGGTGAGCTCCGCGTGCTGGAGTATTCCCGACACGCAGGAAGATTCGAGTGAGGAAGAGCTCCAGTGTGCGCCGGCGCAACATATTTCTCTACGCACCCCCACCCCCGCACCCGACAAGCAGCCGGTGTCGTCACGTGCGCGCCGCGCGGCGGCCCGTAGTGCAAAGCGAGACGCTCCCGCGCGCGCGCATTCACCTTGAAAAAGGCCGTCTAATGCGGTTGAAACTATAGTCGGAGTGACCGGCTTAATCTTACGTGAGTAATTCCCGTGTAACATAAATAAAATGTGTGAAAACCACGTCAGTTTCAATAATAAAACACTTATAAGGCTTATAATAAAAACTTATTATAGTCTTAAAGAATACTTAGATGATAACTAAATATTTAGTTTTATTGTATACTAGCTGACCTGACAGACGTTGTCCTGTCTAACTGTCAAACACGCAAAGTTAAAATTGTAAATCTTATTTTTTTATACCTTGGGTTACATTGTTGGAGTTTTAGTAAGGATCCCTATATTTTTTGAAAATATAATACAGCCTATGTCACCCGGGGATAGTGTAGCTTCCCAACAGTGAAAGATTTTTTCAATTCGGATCAGTAGTTTCGGAGCATATTCAATGCAAACAAACAAACAAATCTTTCCTCTTTATAATATTATTACTAGTAGGCCGCCCCGGCTTCGCACGGGCGAAGCCGGGATATATAGCCCATGTCAACCGGAGATAGTGCAGCTTCCCAACAGTGAAAGAATTTTTCAAATCGGTTCAGTAGTTTTGGAGCCTATTTAATGCAAACAAACAAACAAACAAACAATCAAATCTTTCCTCTTTATAATATTAGTACAGACTAACGGTCCGCCCCAGCTTCGCACGGGTATAGATCATAGCCTATGTCACCCGGGGATAGTGTAGCACAAATAAACAAACAACAAACAAACACAAACAAAACACTTTTTGCTTTTTTGCTTTTTTTTTGTTACAAATAAAATATTGTCTTGTCTTGTCTTGTAGCTTCCCGTCAGTGAAAGAATTTTTCAAATCGGTTCACTAGTTTCGGAGCCTATTCAATGCAAACAAACAAACAATCAAATCTTTCCTCTTTATAATATTAGTATAGATATAGATAACATGTTAAGCCAAGCAAATGTAAATACTTACCCTTTTGTATAATTATTATTTCGTTTTAGGTGTAATGTAAATGCTTTATGTGTAATTATTATTAGTTAGTTTTATATAGTTGTTCGCGCCGAACACACTTACATATTTTTATATAGCAACACTGCTGCCATCGCGTCAACATGCGAAAACTTAACCTATCTCTCTGCCATCTTTACTACCTTAAGAACCACGTTCAATTTGTAAAAACTTCTGAAATATAAGCAAACTATAAAAATTCTTGCTTTTTATTGTTCGTATCGAACATAGTTTTTCGTTAGTTTTATGTAATTTTATACAAAAAACTGCACGCCCGAAATGGGTAAACTGTTGATACTCTAGTTAATATGAACATCTTTTGTAAACAGTTCTTGCAATAAATATATTCTGATTCTGACACTTATATTATACATGCGAAAGATATTGTGTAAATAATATTTTTTCCATCCCCCCACCTCGGTAACAGTATTTTTGCTCTTCGATATCTGAGTGCAAAAGCCGTTTTCATCCGCTAGAGGATAAAGTAAATTGAATTTAGAACATTGTGTGAAACACCAACATTCTACGTCGGTCAGGTCTGCTAGTTATTAATAAAAAATAATAATAAAAAAAGTCACAGATTATCGTAGTTACCTGTACAACGGTGTGGAGTGGCACGGCATGAGGAAGGTGACAGAGGAGCGGTTGTTGGGCAAGGAAGCTCTCAGCAGCGGCATGACGGACAACGTGCCGGCTTGGTGCAGGGCGCCGAAGTACAGCGCCGGGACCGCGTTGCCGACCAGAATGGCGCCCGCCACCGCGTACAGTTGCCATCTAGTGGGGGCAAACATGAGCATTAAAAGAGTTATTAATATTTTTTTAGTTTTTTTTATGCCATAGGTGGCAAACAAGCAGACGGGCTGCCTGATGGTAAGCAGTCACCGTCGCCTATGGATACTTGTATACATGTTGCCGACCAGAATGGCGCCCGCCACCGCGTACAGTTGCCATCTAGTGGGGGCAAACATGAGCATTAAAAGAGTTATTAATATTTTTTTAGTTTTTTTATGCCATAGGTGGCAAACAAGCAGACGGGCTGCCTGATGGTAAGCAGTCACCGTCGCCTATGGATACTTGTATACATGTTGCCGACCAGAATGGCGCCCGCCACCGCGTACAGTTGCCATCTAGTGGGGGCAAACATGATCATTAAAAGAGTTAGACGTAGATCTCTAATGTAAAAAAAAAGTTATTGAATTTTCATCAAAACTCGCGAGAAAACCTGGGTTACGCGGCAAGGGTGTACTAAGCCGAAAGGGGTCACAAGCATCCATCATTATGAACAACTTTTACTATGGGAGCAACTCTGAAATCGCGAAAAGAATATCAGCTATTATTTAGCGCTACGATGGAGCACGCTTGCCTAGAAGAAACCGATTCACTCTCGATTTGAAGACACCCAGATTGTAACTGACGGGGAAAACCCATTCAGGCAGCGCATTCCAGAGACTAGCAGTTCGCACAATAAAAGTGGAATCAAAGCGCCTCGTTCAGGCGTTTACACTTATTTCTCCGGGAGTGCGATGATGCAGTCTATTTATCTAGTCGATGGAGTATGCCTGCGATAACGTCGCTTGCACCTATATAAGAATTAGCTCAGTGGCTTTCAGTTACATTCTGAGAGCATAATATGCATATATTGTCAATTGCACAAGCCTATTGTTATTTTTTTTTTTTTTTTTAAACAAAGTAACAGCCTAATTGAAAAGAAGAAATACTGAAAAATAAGGAAATCCCAATGTCAGCTAAACGTAAAGTGTACAACATGTGTATTCTCCCATTACTAACTTATGGATGCCAAACCTGGAGCCTGACAAAGGCTCACAGCCAAAAACTTAAGGTATGTCAACAAGGGATGGAGAGAAGCATGTTGCACATTAAGCTGAAGGACAATTGAAACTGACCAGAATTAGGAAGGCTACAGGAGTGACAGATGTCTCGCGGAAAATCAAGCGTTTAAAATGGAGCTGGATTGGACATGTGGTTAAAACTCCAAAACAAAAATGGACCAAAGAAGTCATGTCTTGGTACCCCAGAGATGGGAAGAGAGCAAGGGGACGACCACAAAGAAGGTGGGAGGACGACCTACCAAAGGGGTGGCGTAGAACAGCAAGGGATAGGAAAGAATGGCGACTTCTAGAGGAGGCCTATGTCCAGGGAGGACAACCTGATAGTGGAAATGGTGCTGGTGATACAGTCTGAATGTGTATATGAAAGTTAAAAAAAAATAAAAAAAATGTATATATATAAGGTTGTTAAGCATAAAATTAACTAATAGTACTGTAGAGTTTAGTATCAGAGAATAAAGGCTATTTTTATTTTATTTTATTTATTTATAACACCCTAATAATATGTAAACTGGGGACCTCCCAACAAAATCATGAAATTTTTATAAGAGACATCGTATGTTTTTTTTTTAAACAAGCATAATTAAATAAATAACAAGAACGCCCCATTATAAAGCTAATCTTCAAACTGCTGAACAGATTTTCTTGAATTACAGCCACCTTTCAAACAATAATTAGCAGTTTTCAGTCAGCTCGTGACCACGGCCATTGTAACATGGTCGAAACGTCGAGCGAAAGGTACATATTTTTTACCTATATTAAATAATACGTGATAAGTCCCGATAAACATTTAAAACATGTGTTCAAATCGCGAAAGTTTAAAAATTACTAATAAAAAGCAGGATGGGAGCTACGATGCCACAGACTTTGCATCAGGGGATAAAAATTTTCATTATCATGTCACATAAAATAACTTGTATTGAGACAATACTTACTTTGTAGCTTTCCTACTCCAAGGCACTATGACATCTTGAGCCAGGTACAAGAAGATAGGCAGCAACGGAAGCACGAATCTGAACTCCTTGTGCGGAATGAAGCTGAAATTAAACCATGTTATCATCAACACAATCTATTTAGGTATTAAAACAGTGTTCTATTTAAGTATGTATTTAAAACTATAACCGGGTGCGGTCAGATTGTAAAGCGCACATGCTACTGCTCGGCCACCATTTGGGACATTTTTTGCACACACGGTCATCTATCCCCAAACTAAGCTAAGCTTGTGATATGGCTGCCAGAGACTGATATACATGCATATATATTTTTAAATACATACTTAAATAGATATTAAACACCCAGATATAGAACAAACACAAACGTTCATCACACAAATGTATGTCCTAGGTGGGAATCGAACCCACGCCCCCAAGCTCAGAAGGCAGGTTCACTACCAACTGGACCAACGGGCTATCTTTACCTGTACAGAGCGACGTGTGTCACTGCTGCTGCCAACAGCAAGGCTCCGATGGGGTGCTCTTTAGGCCTGCGCAGTATGGTCGCGATGGCCCATAGCACGGGGATCAGGTTGATTCCAAGCACCGCTGGCAGACCTTGTGTTAGGTACCAGTGCCTGGGAAATATTATAGTTTAAAAACACGGCTAAGCGACGCTTTAAATAGCAATACAGAGGATTTTGTAATCCTATGTATCAGCCAGAAGACGTCCACTGCTGAACATAGGCCTCCCCCTTTAACCTCCACACTGAACGACAGCCTGCCATCTGCATCCACTGGATGCCAGCGACTCTCGCAATGTCGTCGGTCCATCTAGTGGGAGGCCTCCCTACGCTGCGTCTTCCGGTTCGTGGTCTCCACTCCAGAACCTTCCTTTCCCATCGGTTATCGGTTCTTCGAGCGATGTGGCCTGCCCATTGCCACTTCAACTTGCAAATTTTAACAGCATTTATAATATTAGTTGTTGACCATTACACCTATCTTGGACAGATTGTTCAGTTAGGTAAGTCCAACTTAGGCAAAGAGGTCGCCCGAAGAATCCAACTCGAATGGGCAGCGTTCGGGAAATTGCGTGACATCTTCTCGTCCAAGATACCACAGTGCCTCAAGACGAGGGTCTTTGACCAGTGTGTGTTGCCAGTGATTACATATGGTACTGAGACGTGGTCCTTAACTGTTGGCCTTTTGGAAAAACTCAGAGTCACTCAGCGGGCAATGGAGAGAGCTATGCTCGGAGTTTCTTTGCGCGATAGAATCCGAAATATGGATATTCGCCAAAGAACCAGAGTCACCGACATAGCTGTTAAAATTTGCAAGTTGAAGTGGCAATGGGCAGGCCACATCGGTCGAAGAACCGATAACCGATGGGGAAGAAAGGTTCTTGAGTGGAGACCACGAACCGGAAGACGCAGCGTAGGTAGGCCTCCCGCTAGATGGACCGACGACATTGTGAGTGTCGTTGGCATCCAGTGGATGCAAAAGGCAGGCTGTCGTTCAGTGTGAAGGTTAAAGGAGGAGGCCTATGTTCAGCAGTGGACGTCTTCTGGCTGTTGATGATGATGATGATTATGATCATCAGCAGCAGCCATCAAACGTCCACTGCTGGACAAAGGCCTCCCTCTTAAAAAGGGGGATGTTGCCATAATCCCCACGCTTGGCAGGCGGCTTGTGGATCGCAGTAAGTTCACCGTGTACTAATAGGACGCTGCTGCCCATCCTCCGGTGGTTCTGGTCGCAGTTTTAGGACATACCCGGTTCGGGTTGATTATAATATCGGTGTGTAATCCATGACTTACCAAGGATGTGTTCCGTAGAAGGAGGCGACGTCGTGCAACACATTGAAGCGGAAGAACTCCCACGGCGTGACGACCAGGCTGCCGTGGAAATATGAGTCAAGTGCCACGAGCGCGCCACCAGTCACCACACTGTCGATACAAACTTCATTTAATTATGTCTATTAATTACAGATAGATGTTACATTTGCCATGCAGCGTTTCCAAAATTCCTTCCTAATACGAACTGCACAGGAATGGAATGCGCTTCCTGCCTCGGTGTTCCCTACAAAGTACAACCTGGGTCTCTTCAAGACAAGAGTGAATAGGCACCTCATGGGCAAGCGTGCTCCATCTTGGACTGCGTCGTCACTACCATCAGGTGAGTTGTGGTCAAACACTAGCCCATTTCATCATAAAAAAAAAAGCTGTGCCTTCATTTTGTTTTAGTCGAAGCACATAATATTTGATAGCCCGTTGGTTCAGTTGGTAGTGATCATGCCTTCTGAGCTTGGGGGCGTGGGTTCGATTCCCACCTAGGCGAACATTTATGAGATGAACATTTGTGTTTGTTCTATATCTGGTTGTTAATATCTATTTAAGTATGTATTTAAAATTATGTATGCATGTATATCAGTCTCTGGCAGCCATATCACAAGCTTTGCTTAGTTTGGGGTCAGATGACCGTGTGTGCAAAAATGTCCCGAATATTTATTTATTATTTAACTAGCGACCCGCCCGCCCGGCTTCGCACGGGTGTAATTTACGTGCGAAGCCGGGGCGGGTCGCTAGTTATACATATACACCTTCCTCTTGAATCACTCTATTAAAAAAAACCGCTTCAAAATCCGTTGCGTAGTTTTAAAGACTTAAGCATACATAGGGACGGACAGACAGCGACAGCGACTTTGTTTTATACTATATAGTGATAGTGATTAGGTCACAGGCGTATTGTTGGTTAAAACTGACCCGATCGGCACGTAAGTGCGTACTAGCAGCCGCAGCCGACCCTGGTTGGTGGTGACGAGGTTGTAGGCCCCGAGAACTGCCCACAGAGGCGCGGAGGTCGGCCGGATGAACACACAGACCACCGCCAGCCATATCCACGTGGGGCTCTCTGGAATAAAAGAAAAAATTTGCATGCCACGGTGATAGGGGCTGTCCATTATTCACATTAGCAGCCATTAAATGTCCACTGCTGAACAAGGCCTTCCTCTTTTTTTTTTTTTGTTATAATTTTCATGACCGTGGATTCAATGTCCTTTAGTCGTAATATTAATCATGTTTACATTGTCTTAATAGCGTCAAACAAGTCATAGTCACAGTCAGAGTCAAGCTATGTAAGTCACGGTCAAGTCAAACTCATGCCCCTGTAAAGTGGTGGAGACTTTACAAGAGGCTTCTATGGACTTTTGGAAACAACACGAAAAGACACGTTTCACCTCGTTATATCACTTGTCCACACTCGAGCACGTTTACGAGCACTTAATGAATAATAATTCACTATTTAGTACACATTAATACTCGAAAATACACAAGTTTAGGAAAATAATCCAACGAGCCGACATGTTTTTTTCCACGTTGGCGCCAAAACTCCAGGCCTCCCTCTTAGAGGGTGGTGTTGCCATAATCCCCATGATTGGCAGGCAGCTTAGGGATCGCAGTGCGTTCACCGTGTACTAACAGGACGCTGCTGCCCATCCTCCGGTGGTTCTGGTCGCAGTTTTAGGTCATACCCGGGTCCTTTAGGATATACCCGGGTCCAATAATCACATGATGTTTTTTTTGCATTTTTCTTTTTTCTCTTCTTTTTTATTCAGGAGTGAATCGGTTTCTTCTAGACAAGCATGCTCTATCGTAGACAGTATCATCGCTTAACATCAGGCGAGTTGGCGGCCAAACGCAAGCCTCATCATATCATAATCAGCCTTTTTTAAGTCCTTGATTTTTAGCCTACCTCCGAAAGGGTGATTGGGCCATATCCACCACGCTGGCCCGGTGCGGGTTGGTGGATTCACATACGCCATTGAATTCCTTCTCCTTACTTATACAGGTTTCCTCACGATGTTTTCCTTCACCGAAAAGCCAGTGGTATGAAAATCCATACATAAACTCCAAAGAGCTCATTGGTATGGGCCCAGGGTTTGAACCCGCGACCTTACGCTTTCAAGTCTAGCAGTCTCTTAAATGGGCTACCACGCTGCCGTCCGATTACTAAAAGACCGTTAAGTGATATGGTCTTTTATTAATCGGACGGCAGCACGGCTGGGCCCTTATTCCGTAACTTTAACACGCACGTAACGCGCCGCGTTAAGTTAACCTCGAAAAATGTGGACTCTATTCCCTGGAAATAAAGACCAACTTTTAGAGGTAAACTTAACACGGCGCGTTACGTGCGTGTTTGAAGTTACAGAATCAGGGCCCTGTTGCGCGCAACGCCATGTCAAACGCAAGCCTATTAATAATAAATTAATTAATAAATAGCATACCTGGAGTATAATACGACAGTCTGGTGTTCTTGAAGGGGAAGATGGAGAGTGCCACCATTACCAGCGAAGTCTCCAAGGTCTGCAGTAAAGTCCTGCCCGACGTGTAGAACCAAAACCATGAAGTCAGGACCAGGAAGAGTGCCCATTTACGACTACCCGTCCATTTGTAGAAGCTGTAGTCAGCTGCCGTGCTCACGAGCGCTTGGAGAATGCGCGGAAGGAAGATCTGAATAACAAGTACACAAAAAAAAAATACAATAAACCGGTCAAGTGCGAGTCGGGCTCACGCACTGAGGGTTCCGTACCACCACAAAATACAATAGTAATCAATTTAAAATTTGTAAAATATGGCTATGCAATTAGGTGAAATGATAAGGTCATCCAAGTAAGGAACTACCGGTTATAACTTGGTAATGAATAGAAATTTGTCACCGACTCGCACTTGGCCATTATTTATTATTGTTTGTTATACTTTAGCTTTAAGAGTGAGTACTATAATCATGCCAAGTTTGACGATTGTACGTATTAACCTTTTTGTATTAGAACTAATACAAAAACACTTAGACAGATATGACATGTGGGTACGAGCAAGATGAGATGTGCAATGATTTATAACCTGACTACTCAGATGGTAATGCGTTTAGTTATAGTTAATCCGCCGTAACGTTACATATTCTGTGAAAATTTCAACTGGCTATCTTTTACAGTTCGAAAGATACAGCCGTTTAAAGGTAGGACAGACAGACAAAGGGACGGACGGACAGACAGACAAAGGGACGGACGGACAGACAGATAAAGGGACGGACGGACAGACAGAAAGACAGTGTAGGCTTAGTAATAGGGTCCCGTTTTTACCTTCGGGTACGGAACCCTAGAAACGTGTGTGAGTGAGATATCAGTGCGCCATATTCTGTGTCTTTAGTACAATGTTTAATACAATAGATATTCAGATACGTTTTTTATTATTTTTTTATTAATAAGCTTGCGTTTGACCGCCAACTTACCTGATGTTAAGCGATGATGCGGTCTACGATGGAGCACACATGTCTAGAAGAAACCTATTCAAATCGATTGAAGACAGATTGTAACTATCGGGGAACACCCATTCAGGCAGCGCATTCCAGACTAGCAGTTCACACAATAAAAGTTGAATCAAAGCGCTTTGTACGGGTTTTCGGATTATCAACCTTAAAGCGCGATTCTTTGTACCCACTGGTAGTCCGATATCTGCAGATCGAGCAATGCTCGACCTGCCTCGGTCAGTCCGGACCCAGCTAATGATATTTCAAATTATCATTTTCATAATTTTTGTGTAGTTGGTAAAACTGTTTTTTGGGTGTGCTCTCTTTCTGATGAGCAGTTTTTGAAAGATCGCAGTGTGTCAGTTATGTAAACCATTTAAAATCCATGTATTTTCAATGGCTTTTGGAGTTTTCTTTTAAACATAGTTTTCTTATAATATGGTGTTCACACTGTACTAAGATCACTCAAATAAGGTATAAACTTACCACAGCCTCCGGATAATCCAGTCCAGTAACCTTCAGCACGTAATAGATTGCCGCTACAACACTCGGGTAGAAGTAGCTTCTGATCCCTTTCTGCCACTCCCAGGTCAGGGCGCCATACCCGAAAGTGTATTTATGCGCCACTTCCAGGGTCTGCCAGTATTCATCAGGCACATACCAAGTCTGCACGACAAACACTGACAGGAGTCTCACGACGAGAATCGCCGAGACCACCTGGAGTGGCCGAGGCCCCTTGCCTAATACCATATCGTTTACTCCACTCCCGCCTAAAAAGAAAAGAGGTTACAATGCTATAAATAGATAACCATAGCGTGCTCGATTTCTATGGAAGATAGTCTTTATCATGATAAAACTGTATTTTAAAAGATTATGAAGGTCTAAAGCTTTGTTCTACCAGGAAATGTCTGGTTATAAGAGGTCATGATCGTAAATAAATTTAGATAGAAAAAATGTCAACTACCGCGTCCATCCAATTTAGGCTGAAAATGAATGAATGACACAATTTTGATAGAAAATTAATGTTCGTTTTCAACGTGGGATTGTGTTGAAAACATGCATGTTTGTTTATATTGCAGTTATTGTAGAGAAAAACAAATATTTCCTAATAAAATCACTAACCTCAACACAAACCACCACAGCTAAGTAGTGATGTAACTGTTGAATTAAGTAATCTAAAATTATTATTCGATTTTTTTATTCGTGTATGTTACTTTAGTCGAACTTCATGTGGTTTTTCAGCCTATACAATCGACTCGATGTTAAAACCAGTAAACCCGTAACATCAAAGCCCGTAACATACGCTCTTAGAGATTAAATTAACTTATTTTTACGGATTTAATCTCATGAACAAAATGCTGGCCGATGTTTAGTAGCATTCAGCAATGCGACCAGCATCTTGGGCAAGGAATATATTACTCTCTAACGAGAGATCTTGGGTATGATGCCTGCTGGCTTGGCTCAGAAAAAATAAATGGAATAATGTTAACTACGAGTTACGACCAAAGAGGGCCTTTCAAATCATTTGCAGTTGTGTGCCGCTCAATAGTGAAATGTGCGTTTGTAGAACAGAACTAGTAACACAGATCTACTACCTATGTATATATCTTCTTGTTGTGTATATCTGTGACTAGTAAGGATAATTATGTTAGTGTATGTAGTACGTGTCTATCTCGCCTCCTTCAAGTTTTGGCAGACTTTTTCGGTACTAGCTCGAGCCTAAGATAATTATATTCAAACCATGAACCTAGTATCTACATTCTTGATCCAAACTATATCAAAGCAAGTAAATGCACAAGAAGTGCGACGCCGAAAGATCCCCCAACAAAGGAAAAAAAAGGAATGGCAACCTCGGGTCGGGTGAGTTTTGGCGCCAACGTGGAAAAGAACATGTCGGCTCGTTGGATTATTTTCCTAAACTAGTGTATTTTCGAGTGTTAATGTATTCTAGGTGGTGAATTATTATTCATTAAGTGCTCGTAAACGTGCTCGAGTGTGGGTAAGTGATATAACGAGGTGAAACGTGTATTTTCGTGTTGTTTCCAAAACTCCATAGGAGCCTCTTGTAAAGCTCCCACCACTTTACAGAGGCATGAGTTTGACTTGACCGTGACTTACTTAGCTTGACTCTGACTGTGACTATGACTTGTTTGACGTTATTAAGACTATACAAAACAGAAGAATAGGCGGTATGGCCTTAAAGGCTATAGCCAGACCGATGGGCGAATTATAATAAAAAAAAAAAATGATGACATTGATGTTTGTGTCGCAAAGGGAAGTGAGTGAGTGAGTGAATGATAGGGGTTTTCATTTTCATTTCACGGTTATTTATTGTCCGTGGTTATTGTTGCAGATGAAAACTTGAAAAGCTGCAAAAATGAATTCAGTTTTACGGATCGGTCCAAATTTCTCCTTATAATATTATGGGTGAGTGGCTTTCCTTCGATCAGTTACTAAAAACTAACACTCAAAGCATAAACGTAGTTTGATTTTGCTAGATGGGAAAAGCGAAACCTTGGATCTCTCGAGGCGTGGGTTGAAGAAAATAGAGAAAGTGCCCCTTGAAGAGGCGGCGAATATTATCAACTTGTCCCTAGATCAAAATGAGTTGCAGCGGTTGGATAACATTGACACATACAGTAGAATTGAAAATGTAAGTAATGAATGTATACCTTCATTGTTTATTCACCAGTTTTTTTTTATGTAAAGGTAATTTACTTAATCTTTTGCCCGCATCCTACGCTAGTTTCTGATTACGCCTTAGATGATATGATTACGCTAAACGGTAAGAGCGCAGGGTCCTGTCTAGGTTATAGTCGTTATGTATGTACAGTTATATGGTTGTAGCTCCCAACATTTCGGCGTAGTTACATGCACCGTCTTCCCGTGAACATAGTGCATGTAACTGCGTTGAAATATCGGGAGCTACGTCCACAACCTTAATACGGTAAATATCTGTAAACCATAATAGTTTTAAAACTTAAAACAGTGTTTTTGTGATTGTGCATTGTTTATGTGTATTTACTAGATAGTATTTAAGTTAGTTGCAGACAAAATAAACTATCGCTTGTAGCCCGTGGTCCAACCGCGTGGTTCTACCAGTAGGACTAAAACCGACTTCTAAATTAGTAAAATATGGCATTACGATTCGGTGAAAGAAAATGAGGTCATCCAAATAACCCAATTAACTGTTATAACTTGGTAATGAATTGAAATTTGTCAACAAATCGCACTTGGCCATTATTTATTATACATAAGAGTGCGTACTATAATCATGCCTAGTCCAAAATAATTATTTCCTCTGATTTGAACACTGGATCTGATTGCTGTGCTTTTGTCCCCAGTTGTCAATATGCAACAACTTCCTTCTCCGAATGCACGGAGTTTCCCGGCTTACAAACCTGCGGATCCTCGCATTGAACAGCAATGGAATCCTGCAGATAGAGGGTCTGAAAGATCTTATATATCTCAAAGTGTTAAAGCTTGCCGGTAAGATCAACTGACTGCTACTTGATGAGGGTTATTGTTTTTTGCATATATGTATGTATGTATTTCATATATGTATGTATGAACGTTTGTCTGTTCCTACATTTACTCGTGTCTTACATTCTCGAAGATTAAAATTCTGGGATGGTTGGCGACTGAAAGGGCTATACATAAACTGCAATGCTTATACGTTGTGCAAGAAAAATATAGTTTTATGGGTAATGTTGAATCTATAGTTTTATTTCTTTCTTTGAATCTATAGTTTTATTAGTTTATCTTTTAGACCTGAATAGTAACATTTAGTATAGTTTTTAAATGTTAAGGTTTTCCCACTTTTAAGCAACGCTTATTACTACAGATGACCATAATCCTTGGTTTATTGTATTAAAGTCGTATTTAGAGGAGCAAAATCATGGCGCTTACACACAGTTGTGCGTTTCGCTACTTCTATTTTTGGGGTTTTTCTCATATTTTTCGAAAAGTATAGCTGTAATGTAAAATGTACCTCACCGGTGTCCTTCATAATTATGAAATCTATATATCAAGATATCGCAGACATAATTTAATAAATAGGTAATCGAAAGAATCCAAAAAAACAGGGATAAAAGCGCAAATCAGTGCTACTTTGATATATTTTTTCTATCAAGCAAAATGTGCTTAATCGTGTTTCAGTCTCATGTGTTTCCTAGATAAAACATTCAATTTTGTTATTACACCATTTTTATAATTTTAAGCTAATCATGGAGGTATGCACACTTAAACTAAAATGACCATAATTGCTAAAAGTCGGTAAAGAGCGTCTTAAAACTTGAATTAGCTAGACTGCTTATATTTTTAACTGACTTCTTAAAAGGAGGAAGGTACTCAATTTGATCAGTTTTTTTTTTATGTATGTACATTAATTATGCTGACGTCTGTGAACCAATTTAAGTGTTTTGTTTATATTACACGGGAATCACTCGCATATGCCAACCCTCAACAACATGGAAGGAAAACATTCTGAGGAAACCGGTATGTCCAAGAACCTCAAAAGCTCAAAGACACATGACATTCACCAACATGCACTGAAACAGCATGGTGGATTGGGCACATCCTCTCTCTGAAAGAAGGCTTGTGTTGCAGCAGTGGGAATGTGATATGATGATGATGATGACTCACTTATGATAAAGCTGGTTCATCCCTTTGACCAAAATAACATGAATGGACGGGCCCAGTAGAAGCGCATTTCTGAAGATTACAAAATGAGCGCCGGCTCACCGAGTTTCAGTCTGTCTCTAGCCGTAGGAAGTGCAACATGAGTTTTTTGTTACGTGATAACGAAACATCTGACAAAATTATGCATTCGTATGCTTTCCCGGAGTGTAAATACACAAATAAAACCGGTATCTATTTTATTTACGGGAATTACTCACGTAAGATTAAGCCCGTTACTCGGACTATAGTTTCAACCGCATTAGACGGCCTTTTTCAAGGTGAATGCGAATCTATTTTTTGTAACAAATATACTGTAAATTTTTATAATTAGGTGTTTGAAGTATATGTCAGGCTTGGACTCGTTTTTACTAAGCAAGGTCAATGGTTAGTGCCGTCCATTCATTTTATTTTGGTCGAAGGTTCATCAGACTAGTTTCAAACAATTCAATCAACATATTTTTTTTAGGTAATAACATCAAATCAATAGAGCATCTGAACCACAACATGCATTTAGAGCAGCTGGATCTATCCAACAACCAAATATCTTTCATTGCCGATATATCTTATTTGAAGAGCCTGAAGGTAAGTATTATGTTCTAAATAAAACGTCCTTTTATTATAACATAGTATATTAGTGTTAAGGGGCTAAGTAGCCTGTCCATTTTGTATCAAGTCAAAATGGCGGCCCAAAACTGCAACCACAGATTAAGTTAGAAATGATGTTACATATAAACTTATGTCAAAACCTGGAGCTACATACAGATACAACAGTAAGAATGTTTTAAACCCCCAATACAAAAAGAGCAATTTGCAAGTTGAAGTGGCAATGGGCAGGCCACATCACATACAAAAGGATTTTTGGGAACAAGGCGTTTTTTTTAATTTATTTAAGGATCAACAAACAGTATACAACAAAATTTAAAACCAAAGAAGTATACAGAAAATAACTAGTTGAAATACCAGCATCGTTGACCACGGATTAAATTCCCATAAACATAAACTCCAAAGGCTTACTCCCATCATAGACGTAAATAAAGTTACCTAGTTATGTTAGCAGCCCAAGCAGGTAGACAGACGGCATGGGCTTGCAACCACTTGAGATTGTGTGGACTGCTCATCTATTTTAAGTGTTTTACACCTAAGTTAGTTGAGATTTTAAGAGGCAGTGGCGTCAATTCTGTCATGCACACTAAACTAAACCAATCTGACAGGATTAAAATAATCTGCCCCCCTTTTCATTTTAATATGTGAGAGAAGGATGGCAACAAATTTAGAGCTGTCATATTTAGTTTAGTTTAGAGTACATCAGAATTGATGCCACTAAATAAGCTCAATCCTTCTGAGCGGACCTCTACATCAGTTTTTAATCTCTACATAGTATAAATTGAAGTCGCTTTCCGCGTCTGTCTGTCTGTATGTCTGTATGGCCGCTAACTCCTAAACCACGCAACGGATTTTGATGCGGTTTTCACTATCAGTTAGATACATTTTCAAGGAAGGTTTATATATATAACTAGCGACCCGCCCCGGCTTCGCACGTAAATTGCACCCGTGCGAAGCTGGGCGGGCGGGTTGCTAGTTTAATCATAATTTTAATATCATCATCGCGACGCTCCCTGTATCTTGACTACCTCGAATCCTCACGTCACCCCCAAGTGCTGTTTTTTATATGCTAAAACACCACTTGAAGGTGACGTGAGGATTTGAGATAGGTACCTCTATTTACAACTATGAATATATAATAATAGTAAATAGTATATATATACGGGGTGTAGGGGAACACTCTCGAAACCAAAAGAAGTTAATTGTACTCATCATTTTGAACAACTTTTACTACGGGACCAGCCCTGAAATCGCGAAAAAAATATCAGCTGTTCTATAGAAAACGGTCATTGACACTCGACAAAATGTATGGAGCAGCTGATTTATTTTTCCGCGATTACAGGGCTGGTCCCATACTAAAAGTGGTTCTTAATGATGAGTACAATTACCTTCTTTTGGCTTCGAGAGTGTTCCCCTTACACCCTGTACGTATAATAGTAGTAATAAAATAATATTAAGACGCGGTACAATCGCAAAACTAACCAAAAGAAGTGTTTTTAGACGCTTTGTGTGACGTGACAAAATTAGCTGATCAGATAAAAAAAATACTATAAGTAGAAAAAACCCCTTGGTAATAATTTAACCGAATAAAATTTTGAAAAATTGTCTAGTCTCTTAAAAAAACATATTACAAATTGCACAATAAAAATAGCTTCTGAATTGAAGAACTCTGAATTTTCAGCGACAACAACATATTTTTTTGTACGAATTGTATAACCAGACTAGTCTTTTAAAACTTTAACCAGTTAATTGTTGAAATTCATTTATATATTTTGATAAATTAAATAAAAACCCTCAAAATAATATAAACACAAGCACAAAGTCATCATAATCATCAAATATGATGATATACGATTTACGACTTTAAACAAAGCCGTTTTAGATAGCAAATAGATCATGGCGTGAGCAGGTGAAAAACGAATTTGAAATCGTGATCAGACCGCGCCTTAATCTTAATCTATCATTTCCATACAAACTTTTGGCTGCTTCTGGCGTTTTTCTGTTATTACCTATTTCGCTCTAACATTTCGTCAACGAAACAATGTTGAAAATGTTGTGACCTTCATAACTCACGTTATTTATGAGACCACTTCTCTTTGGTATTTCAAAGCCCAATTCTCAATGTGAAATGCCTTTCATGACCTTAATAACAATATAGATGGAAACAATCAAAGCATTTAATTGGGTATTTGGATTAATTCACTTGACATGCAATCCTAAATGGGCTAACCAATAATGAAATATAATTATTACAACATATCCGTGTTACTTGTAGGACCCGGGTATAATTTAATACTGCGACAAGAAGAACCACCGGAGGATTGGCAGCAGCATCCTATTAGTTCACGATGAACGTACTACGATCCCCAAGCCACCTGCCAAGCGTGGAGATTATGGCAACACCTCTCTAAGAGAGAGGCCTTTGTCCAGCAGTGGACGTTTAATGGCTGCTGATGTGTGTTACTTTGTAAATACTCTATTACAGAATACTCTATTAAATTAGCAGATGTGGCGACGGCTAGGCTTGTATACTTTGGATACTTCCATAGCGTGATGTCGTATGGAATATTATTATGGGGATCGGCCGCGGACGTGGATACAATTTTTGTATTGCAAAAAAGAGCAATTCGTGCTATTTATAATTTAAGACCTAGGATATCACTGAGACAGAAATTTAAAACTATAAATATCTTAACCATGCCGTCTCTTTACATCTACGAATGTATTATGTATGCCAGAAAGAATCTATGTAGCAATAATAAAAAGCCGGAAACCTCACACTATAAACACAGACTCGTATTTCCTAGGTGTAGGCTACAAAAAACAAACAAATCATTTCTTAGAAACAGTGTGCGTTTTTACAATGTCATTCCAGAAAGAATTTAAAAATACTATTAAGAATTATTTGATGAGCCAAGCATACTACTCTGAAGATATATTTATTAAAGACAGAGTCTTTAATAAATAATAATAAATAAACAATGGAAAAAATCTGTATCAAAATCGTTACAAAAGAATTTGCCTTTAGAATTAGAATAATAGCCTGACATAGTTTTCAATTTCAATTATCACTTAATACTTAATGTAATGTACTTAATTATTACTTAATGTATTTTTATTTTATTTTTATTAATCTTACAAAGCCTCTTTACAGCTGCAAAATTATTGACAAGGGCACTTTACAGCCGATAATGTGTACCTATCTATATCTATACTAATATTATAAAGAGGAAAGATTTGATTGTTTGTTTGTTTGTTTGCATTGAATAGGCTCCGAAACTACTGAACCGATTTGAAAAATTCTTTCACTGTTGGGATGCTGCACTATCCCCGATTGACATAGGCTATATATCCCGGCTTCGCCCGTGCGAAGCAGGGGCGGCCTACTAGTAATGTATAATTGTGTCATTTTAATTTTAAATTGTGATTTTTATCCTGTAAATGACGTCATCAAGTAGATATTAGTACACCTAAGACCCGAAATAAATGAATTGAATTGAATTGAACAGATGAGAGGATCTCAAATAATAATAATCATTTATTTTCAAATAACATAGACTCATACAAATAAAAAAACAATATCAATGGAAAATAATAATAATAATAGTAACTAGTCACATTACATTAATAATAATTATTACGAATTGAAATTTTAAATAATCAAACTAAAATTGTCAACATCTATACTATAATATCATGAAGAGGAAAGATTTGATTGTTTGTTTGTTTGCATTGAATAGGCTCCGAAACTACTGAACCGATTTGAAAAATTCTTTCACTGACGGGAAGCTACACTATCCCCGGGTGACATAGGCTATAATCTATACCCGTGCAAAGCTGGGGCGGACCGCTAGATATACAATATTTTTTTATTTATTTTTTCAAAGTGTATCCTTATTATACAAAAATAAATTATTAAGTGTACATTGAACTGTAATAATATTTTTTTTAGCATCTGAACCTCGAGCGGAACCGTATCATGGATCTACGACAGTGCGACCGCTACCTCCCCACCAACATGGAGCACCTCGGCTTGGCCCACAATAACATACAAGACCTGAACGAGATCAGCCATCTGGTGCATCTGTGCAAACTGGAGAGCTTCACCGTGCAGGGCAACCCTTGCGTCGCTATGGCTGGGAAGGATAAGCTGTATCCTTTTTGATAAAGTTTTGTACAAATTAAAACACATGTAGTACAGAAAAATACTCGAAATCACGCTTTTCTGATGATAATAGTTCATAGTCTGCATGCTTCACCTTCGACCACATCGTCGCTTACCAACAGGCGAGTTGGTGGACACGGATATATCCGTAATAAAAAAAAATATGGAGTCGGAAGGTGGTCATAGGAGCTAATGAACGCAACAAGATACCCCATTAAAGTATTCTTAATGGATATTTAGTAAATAAAATATGCTAAAGCTAAAAACTTGTTTAAATCTAATTTTTCTATTAACTTATTCACACATTTATTTTTCATCTTAAATTAAAGTTTTTTTACAATATCTATACAAAAACTAAATATTATAAAAACTATAAACTTTTTTATTATTATTTATTTTTTAGTGTTTTTTGCGTATTTAATGGGTTTATAAAAAGTTACAGGTGTCATGTAGAAAGAGTGGTTCACTATTATACTGCCTTTTGGCATGCAAATTTGGCACTTACATACTTTGGAAACGAATTTACATTTAAATCAATCAAACAATGCCTCACTTATAATACAAACTTAGAATTAGATTGAAAATAAAGAGATTATTAAAATTTGTTACAAGTACAACCTATTTGGCACTACCCTACCACTGTTTTACAAACTAAAGCCGGAAACAAACCATCATTTGAGAACCATCTATCTCATGTGAAATTTTCACCTTTAACTCTTTGTCAGTGGATTCGATTATCGCCCTTTTGTACTCAACTGGATCATGAGTGTGAAGTCTATAGATGGATTTGTTGTCAGCGCTATTGAAAGGTACGTTTTTCTTAATTTTCAACTTTTTAATCCTCATTATCTTTAGGTTGGTTTTTATTGGCCCTGGCGCCGGGCCAATAGAATACGGCACTGGTAACCCCTGCCTGTAGTAAGAGGCTACTAAAAGGGGACCTCCGGGCTCGCGATGGTCAAAGTTGGGGCACTGACCATCCACTTAATCATGTCCAGGGAGAGAACGACAACGTTGTGTGACCAACGTTGTCGTGGGCGGAGACAAAACGGTTGTCTCGAGAGGAGCCGTAGTGCAGTGCTGAGGGCTCCGGGGCGTACCTCTGGAGATCCCGGAGCCCTCTTGTCAAGCACTAAGGCTGGTCACCTCTGGTCACTGGTTTTTTTTTTTTTTATAAATTATAGGCTTGCGTTTGACCACCATCGCGCCTGATGTTAAGCGATGATGCGGTCTACGTTGGAGTTTAATAGGTATAATCCAACATAATCTATGGAATATTTCCCGCTCGAAAACAAAAAATTATGTGGTTATTGTTGTAATATTGATGGTTATTAAACTTACACTTGCTACGCCTTAACAACCTTACGAAATGCCTCGGTGACAAGACGCCGGTGCACGCTAAGTCAGCACATTGCACTGCATAATGCAACAATGTAATGTGATAAAGTAAATGAGGTCATTCTAAAATGCTGATGCGATCTTGGTTGGATGGTTTTTAGGGTTCCGTACTCGAAGTAAGTAATCACTACAACATAGTATAAAACACAGTCGCTGTCTGTCCGTCCCTATGTATGCTTAAATCTTTAAAACTACGCAACGGATTTTGAAGCGGGTTTTTTTAAATAGATAGAGTGATTCAAGAGGAAGGTTTATATGTATAACTAGCGACCCACCCCGGCTTCGCACGTAAATCACACCTGTACAGGGGCGGATCCAGGATTTCATTTGGGGGGGGGGGGGGGGGCATTCTGACACCCTTTGAGTATGCTGTGTAAAAGTGCACCTGAATCAAATCGAAAAACAGTCAAATGTGTGGAATTGCTAGGTGTTTTGGGGGGGGGGGCATAAGCATAAGTTACATGGACATTAACACAGAATACAAACAGAAGCAGAAAGTTACACCGTATTATAAAGATAAAATAAAAAAAGGTTAGTAAAATACATTACTAAAAAAAACAGTGCGTAAACCCGACTGTCCGTCTGTACGGCTGTATCTTTCGAACCGTAATAGATAACCAGTTGAATTTTTCAATGAATGTGACATGTAATGTAACGGCGGATTAACTAAGAATAATAAGGTCAAAAAGTAAAAACTAAAGGGTTAACTAAACTAAAAACTAATTAAACTAACCCCATAATACAAACCTTTTTTAAACGTATTTTTGTATTAGCTTTAATGTAAAAACGGTAATACGTACAAGCATCAAACTTGGCATGATTATAGTACACATTCTAAAGTAAAACAACAAATTAATAATGGCCAAGTGCGAGTCTGTGCCAAATTTCTGTTCACCACCAAGTTACGCAACGTAAGGCGCGGTCGGTACTTGGTTGAGTGACCGCCTGGGCGTGATGTTGTTTTTTTGCAGTAGGTAAATCGTTTACTTGGGCAACCTTATTGTATTTTGTGGCGGTACGGAACCCTCAGTGCGCAAGCCCGAATCGCACTTGGCTGGCTTATTAAAACACCACATGTTGGTTTTATTCCGGATTGAGTCGGATCATGTTGTCTTATTGTGTGGAGTTTTAAAAACCAATCAATAGGGAATATGCATGTGTTTTTTTTATATTTTTAATCAACTGTTAACATCGTTATATCATAGTAAAAAATATAATTACAGTTGGAAATGCTCAAATTATTTTTTAAAAAAATATTAAAAACGTCGAATAAATTTGAGCTGTATGAACGCCGCAATTTTTCGCGGGCTTTGGATGACGTCATAAGCCACGCTCTGTGTTTGTTTACTATAGAAAATACAGTTATTTCACACAGATTTTCAGTTTTATAGATATTCAGACCATGGAAGAAGCTAAAAAAAACGGAAAAGTACGATTAGGACTCGTGCTCTGAGGGTTCCGTTGGACGGAAACGTCTAGAGAGCACGAGTCCAAAAAAAAAACTAACTGAAGTTGAAATATTGAAAGACAAACTTAACTTTGTAGTTGACATTAAGGTTCTTCCATACATAACTACAAAATGTAAGTTTGTAATTCTAAACCAATATTATTTTTAGGATATAACTTCAAATTAACAACTTTCAGATTTATTACTTTATATGTGCTGTAAGATCTTGCCTCTTGCCAAAATTAATGATTCTAGGTCAACGGGAAGTACCCTATAGGTTTTGATTCCCCTGTAAAATCGCAAAATATGCGAAATAAACGTTCATATCTTTTGATTGCGTTGACTTACAACTTTAATTTTTTTACAGCCGAAAGAAACCGTAGACCCAAGTATTTAGTATAAATTTTAACTTGATACCTTTACGCGTTCTTGAGAAAAAGGGTCTTGGCAGACGGACAGACACACAGACGGACAGACAGACGGACAGACGGACAACGAAGTGATCCTATAAGGGTTCCGTTTTTTTCCTTTTGAGGTACGGATCCCTAAAAACAATTTTATTGGTATTGTCTTGTGCCAAAGTGTACAAACACTACTAGAAATACACCCGATAAGTGTTTTTTTCCCCATTCCAAGAGATGCGAAAATACGTAAGCAATGGTGTAAGGTTATGAGAAGAGATATCTCCAACATCATGTTTGCATTGTTGTGTAATTCATTTTAATGTAAATATGTTATATTTTGATAGCATGGTGTGATTTAGTCAGAAGTGTGTTTTGTTCCTATTTAATATTATGCACTCTGTACCAGTGCCGGTTTTAGCACTACCAGCGCCCTAGGCGAGACTTCTACGGTGCCTACTTTGACAAAACCAGTCTCAGTCATCGTCCTAAAGATTCCTAGTTTCACGAGAATGCTAAAATTACACTATCTAATGGAAAACAATTACAGAAACTCAACATAAAACTATTTTTCTATCAAACACTACTAAAATTGTATGAATATCGACGCCGATAAAGATGTTGTGGCTTTTGACGTCACGTTTCGTTTCGACCAATGGTGAAGCGTTTCGCAAATTTGAATTTCCCTCTTATATTTTGCACTTTTTATTTAATATTTTAAGCAATTATAATGCAACTAAATAAAAAAATATTTTGTAGAATATAAAGTCAGAACAATAAAGATTCGGAAAAAAATTGTTTCAACGATATTTAAACCACATGCATATTCCCTATTGTTAAATATATAGGTAAATGTTATTCATAGTGAATAACTATGGTAGGGTCTAACTACCTCAATTTAATTAAATTTAAGAGAAAGTTGTGAAGTGAGTTAAGGAGAAAAGGAAAAAAAAGGGATATTTAATTGAACATATATAATAAAATACGGTGAACGTACTGTGATCCCCAAGCCGCCTGCCAAGCGTGGGGATTATGGCAACACCCTTCTTAAAGAGGGAGGCCTTTGTCCAGCCGTGGATTTTTAATGGCTGCTGATGTGTGTGATATAATCTCTACATAGTATAAATTGAAGTCGCTATCCGCGTCTGTCTGTCTGTCTGTATGTCTGTATGTCTGCTAACTCCTCCTAAACCACGCAACGGATTTTGATGCGGTTTTCACCATGAGTTAGATACATTTTCAAGGAAGGTTTATCTATATAACTAGCGACCCGCCCCAGCTTCGCACGTAAATTACACCTGTGCGAAGCCTGGCGGGCGGGTCGCTAGTAAAAAATAAAAATAAAAAGACGGACTCATTAGTATTTAAGTTTAATTTAAGTCTTGTAAAAGTTAATAATACGTCAAAGAGATTTTTTTTTATAATGAGCAAACAAAGGCATCGAAGATTTGTCCACGGTGAAAATGTATAAAAAAAAAACTACCTCAAATAAAAAAGGGCTTGATTTAATTGGTCTTATATCTAAAATTTCGTAGCTTTAATATCAAGGTAAGTAAAAACGTTTCAATATTTCCAGCCTCAAGGCAGAATGGCTGTACAGTCAAGGCAAGGGGCGGCATTACCACGCGGGCCAGCATGCAGAGCTATGCGAATACTTGGCCTCTACGTGTCCCCTCACTGCAGACGCTCTCGAGACTGAGGATCAGAGGAAACTGAGGCTTATCCTTAGCAAGGTGAGGTTCACTTCTATATTGAACTTATTAAATTAAATGTAAACCAGAATGGCGCAGGCTCGAATCCTGCCAGCAATGTTTTTTTAATATTTTAAATAGGCTTGCGCTTGGCCGCCAACTCGCCTGATGTTAAGCGATGATGTGGCCTACGATGGAGCACGCTTGCCTAGAAGAAACCTATTCACTCTCGACTTGAAGACACCCAGATTGTTACTATAGGGGAATTACTCAGGCAGCGAATTCCACAGACTAGCAGTTCGCATAATAATTGTGGAATCAAAGCGCTTCGTACGGGTTCTGCAATGGAATGTCAGCAATGTAGTAATATGTCGCTGCCAGCCGGTCATTTTTTTTTATTGTCTCGTCATCATCATCCACAGCCTTCCTTATCCCACTGCTGGGTATATGCCTGTCTCTTGCTATGCCATCTGCTTCGGTCCTGTGCTAATCGAGTCCAGGTTCGACCCGCGATAGTAGTAATATCGTCGACCCATCTTGCAGCTGGACGACCAACGCTCCGCTTACCTTGCCTCGGCCACCACTCTGTTAAAACCTTACTCCACCTGTCATCACTGCGTCTAGCAACGTGTCCTGCCCAGCTCCACTTTAATTTCATTACCGCGACTCCGACGTCTCGAACCTTTGTTCTTCGTCGGGTTTCGGTATTACGACCTCGGTCTTGGAGTTTGATGGATCTCTCCATGGCTCTCTGTGCTACTCTGATTTTGTGCACAGCCTCATGTGTGAGAGTCCATCTTTCGGCACCATAAGTCGTGGTGTGGCAATTTGAATTGTCTATTAAATTAAAATCAAATTAACAATAATTAAATATCATAGCTCACTAACTGTTTCATCACCAACCAACACCATAGCGAGTCATGTCAGCGAATTCACGACTTTGCAGCGTTGTGGGTACGGTTTAAGTTGGCCTGTTAAGTTTAATTCGTGTCTTACCGGACATAGCAAGTCCATAGTATGGTCCGGTGAGGGTCGAGTGCTTTATACTTATTGTGTCGGGAGGTATTTACCTGAAGTAATGCGCGATAAGTGAATTTAAATTTGATAAGTCCCGATGTAACGCTATACGGAAACGGAACGAACGGTACGTTAGAATGTACGGTTTATATTATAACTATCACATTATTCAATATTGCACGCCCCGCCTTCTACCTCCTGTATGAATCCTCTCCATCCTAAGGTTGCCTGTAAGAGATCGCTCTTAGCGATAGCCCACCGATTGTTGCACTAGTTTTAAAGCTGTTTTATCATGTGTATGAATTTTGTGGTGTGAATAATAAATAGTTTAAATCTATCTATCTACTTATTCTCAGCACGGCAAGGTTTACTTTGGTAAAAATACTCATCAATTTTTGAGTCCTTTCGTCTTGTTGCAGGCCCAGCACCATCAACAGCAGCTAAAAGACCAAAACCACAGCCCGTTGAAGTCAAAATTACAGTCGCCTAGGATGCAGTGTAAGTTGATACTAAACAAAAATCGCCAAATTCACGTTCTTTTATTTATTTATTTATCAACAGAATGCTTATAGTTAAAACTATTTAAATAACAAAATATTATCTTGTAATATTATTTTAGCTTGTTTCATATGGGTCATTCCCCTGACCTGTCTAATGCGGAGTTTCCACGCAGATATATTCCAAATCTTACTGTCCCTTGCACTACGACCGTCAATAGATTACCAAATTTAAGTCTACCTTATGCTACTGTACTAAACTGTGTGTGTGTGTTGTAAGGTATAAATTGTATTTTTTTAAATGGATCTGTTTCTTTTAGGCACGTATACTGCATTGTAGATCGCATCATTGTGTACATCAGGTGGAATGGCGGTCAAACGCAAGTCTACTATTCAATAAAAAGAAGAAAAAAAGCTAGCATTGTTCCCCCGAAAGCCTCACGTCGAGTTACCACACAACACTGTCTAACTACTTTTCCCCTTCATACTGCATAAAAATTTGTTAACTAGGTTGGACCTCCATCTTATGATAGGTACCATAACAGGTCACTTGGAGCTCACTTAAATGAAATTGGGGCTACAGATAGTCCTCTGTGCCGAAGCTGACCACAGGAAAACTTGACCGTGGAGCATGTACCACTGTACTGCAAGTACAGTGGCACTGTACTGGGTCGCTAGTAAACCTTAAACCTTCCTTGAAAATGTAACTAACTGATGGTGAAAACCCCATCAAAATCCGTTGCGTGGTTTAGGAGTTAGCAGCCATACAGACATACAGACAGACAGACGCGGAAAGTGACTTCAATTTATACTATGTAAAATAAAATAAAATACAAAGAGGGGGTGATAAGACCAGGGCCTTACAGCTGCTTATGCGGTATCAAACTAACGTTAAAACCGCTCAGTTTAGAAAATCACGCGTACGCGCACCTTAACACCCCCAGATACGGTTTGCGGTCGCGCAACATTTTTTGTCCGGCTGTCTGTCCTACCTATTAACGGCTATATCTATCGAACCGTAATAGATAGACAGTTGAAATTTTCATAGAATATGTAACGTTACGGCCGATTAACTAACAAATAATAAAAAGTTAAAAAGTAAAAACTCCATACAACAAACGTATTTTTGTATTAGCTCTAATGTAAAAACGGTAATACGTATAAGCGTCAAACTTGGCACGATTGTAGTACACACTGTCATGTGAAATGGAATGTTTGTTGTTGGAAAGATCCCTATAAAATCATGACAAAGAAAATATGCAATTAAAACGTTGCCTGGATATGAATCAGTCCAGAAACATCGGACCTCTGGAGAGATTATGTTCAATTTTGGTTGTAGCTCGCATCGCGTCCCGCCACATGGGTCGCTCCCCTGACCGCCTCACTTCAAGTTACCACGCAGCGGTCTCAAAGTGCAGCTCCCCCTCGCATCAGATGTCTGCCTCCTGCTCCGGCGATCTCGTCTCACCGGCCATGAGTCGGAGTTTTGACTCTCCCGGACTTATGCTGGAGAAGAAAGATATTAAGTCTATTGATAGACCAGGTCAGTTTTATTTGCCATTTGATGCGCCACTCTATTAAGTCATACCACCATTGGCATACCATAACATAGTAAAAACGACCTTTTGGCCAATATTAAGTCTATTGACAGACCTGGTCAGTTTTATTTGCCATTTGATGCGCCACTCTAATAAGCCATACCACCATTGGTATACCATAACATAGTAAAAACTACCCTTTGGCCAGGCTGTTCAGAAGAAGAGTAATTAATGTTTTCGGGTGTTAATTTTTCAAATTAACACTCTTGTAGCCCCTTGATTGATTTCGAACAGGCTGTGCTCGTAGTCCACCTTCTTAGTTCACCTGGGTGAACCACGGGTACTTTTTCTTGCCTGTGGTCCACCCTAATGTTAAATAACAGGAATTCCTGTTGTTACATTTATGACTTCATGTCATAAACTTTTTTGCTCTTTTTTTCTTATTCCGTTTATAATCCCCTTATTAATAAACGTGGAGTAGTCTTGGTATAGTTAAGCTGTGTTTTGTCTTTTTCTCTCTTTCAAATTTTGAACTCGATCGAAAAAGACAAAAGGCTACTCTACGTTTATTAATAGGGGGGTAGGAGTGCAAATTATATAGCCAAAAATCAATGTACATTAGCTGTAACCATCTTAACAAAACAGTATAACAACCTGTCTTTTTCAGAACCGCCCAAACCAGCTAACCAGCCGCTAGAAGCTGCGTCTAAAATGGTCCCCGTACCCGAATCTCTCATGAGCCCAGACTATCAAGACCCCATATACGACTTACAAAGAACAATACAAAAGCCGCCTTCTAACTCTTCACCCTCAAGTAACAACAGCAGCATACAAGACGACAAACCCAGAAATAATAAAGTCAAAGGGTCGCCAAAGTTAACAAAAAGCGCAACATCATCGCCCAAACTAAAATCGAAACTTGAACAGCAAAGAAAGGGTAGTCTCACAAAGTCCGACGTCAAAGTGAATGGAGTGAGAGATGACATAGAAGCGGATAAACTAGAGATAATAAAGCTAGCGTCAAATCAAAGGCGGCAGAAGAAAACGAGCGTGGAATCAATGGCAGCAGTGACGATACAGAAAATGTGGAGGGGATATAGAAGCAGGAATCTGAACAAGGACACACTGAGGATTCTGCATGCGATACAGGCTGCGAGAGCGAGGCAGCATATACAGTTAGTAATTCATGCAATTTTTTATATGTCAAGGTGATAAACAATCCAGCTGACCAGAAACACCACAGGATAGGCAGCAGCATCCTCCAAGGTGGAACGCTCTGCAATCTCCAAGCCGCCTGCCAAGCGTGGAGACTATGGCAACCTTATTAAGGGGAGGCTTATGTTCAGCAGTAAACGTCTTCCGGCTGATGATGATAAATAATCTTACGGGTGATCACCTATGGATACTTGTAATACCAGGGGCATCAAAGATAAAATCAGGCGAGATGGTGGTCAAACGTCTATTATTAATATAAAAAACAAAGAAAGATTTATCAAATCGTCTGGTCGAAGCATCTCGTGACCAAAATGCTGGCCGATATCTTGCACAGCGTATAAGCATTGCAATTCAACGCGGTAATGCAGCCAGCATTTTGGGTACGATGCCTGCTGGCAGCGGATTATTAGATTAGTTTTATATATTAGTATTAGTTTGTATTTTTTAGTTGTTTATATTTTATTTTTTCATTAATTTTCTGTTTTTTAAGTTCCATTAAATATCCGTAACCAAAAAAAAGGTGAGGCCAAGCGCAAAGTTAATATTCAGTAAAACTGCTTCAATCAGGATGGTTTACAAAATGTGTTCAGTTTTTGTTTTTTTTCTAATGAAATTCATATTTTTTTGTTTTTATAATTAGGCTTGCGCTTGGCCGCCAACTCGCCTGATGTTAAGCGATGATGCAGCCTACGATGGAGCACGCTTATCTTATCAATTTATCTTTGACAGGAGATTAACATGTGATATGGAAGCCACTAAAGCTGCATTGGAGAGTGAGCGCAAGATTCAGCAACTACAGATGCAAGCCATCAACGCTCTGTGGAAGAAAGTGTCTACGCTGCAGTCCGCAGGTTTATATCTAATGCATTACAAATACAAAATCATTTAAACGGGCATAATTTATGGAAAGCTATAGTATTGATCCCAGAGGTTTCCGAACTAGTCAGAGTCTATCATTTAATCATACCAAAACAGAAATATAACATTTTAAAATTTGTAAAAAAATCTTTAAAAGTAATTTAAAATTTTGATCACTATGCCAATAAGTAGCCAATTGTAGACTAGTTTCGCTCCGCGGTCTTTTCCAGGGTTTTATTTAATTATATTAAACTTATTTATTACTAGCTGTTGCCCGCGACTTCGTACGCTTATACTTTCAACCCCTTTCCCCCCTGTTAATTCGGCCATTTCGCAAAATCAGAAACAAATAAGGACATTAAAAAAAAACGGCTAAAGAGTTGCTGATTTTGTGCATTGAATGGAGCTCAGCTTAGGTATGATAGGCTCAATTTCATGAAGACAATAGCGTGATGTGGCCCGTGCTGCTGTAGAGTCCAAACATCTAAAAGTGCTGCCTCAGGATATTGGTCCGTTTCTATGGAGATCTTGGAGCCCTACGCCTGGCAAAGTAATTAAGTGCAATCCTCAGCTTGGAATCTTTAGAAGATTTCCCCTATAGTACTAAAACAGGCCCCATTTCATGAGCTAGGCTAGCTTTCCCGACCTTGACTTGTTTAATACATCTTTGAATTCAATTAGACAAAATATTAGTAAAAGCTGGTTTGGTGTCTCTCCGTGACTGTATTGTGTATGAAACACAAGACAGTCAGCATAAAAAAAAGTATACATCCGAATCGACCCCGGTCCCAATTAATTCGGATAATCGGCGTTATTCTATTCTATATATACGTTATATATTCTTATTCTTATTCGAGATGGGGGCGATAAGTCCTGCACTGACGTCCCGCTTGGGGTGTATTGTGCATTTCACAATATCGGCGTTCTACTGTATATCTATTTTATTTTTACTGTTTAAATTGCAAATGACATGTACCTATTCTAACATAATATTAATATATTTCCTTCATCTCCATGCGCAAAAAAAATTGTTTCAACATGCGAAAACTACTAAATGGTGTCTAATTATTCAATGTATCAGTAATCTAGTTATTTATCACTGTATGTTTTACAAATAAAATAAAAATAAAATTAGCACGTTTGAAAATGACTAGATATTGCATTTCACAGACACACTGAAGAAATCGTCAGATTGTGAAGACAACTCGGACGTGTTACGGCAGCTAACGGAAACGTGTTTCAGTTTACAAACACAGGTATGTATACTAAGGATTGTTTAATCGTTATAACAACAAACTTCATCACATCACATCCTGGAGAATGGTCCATTCCACAGTTCCCTTTTTTAAATCAATCTGTCTTTTAAAGACAATAAGCTTTATTTTGAACTGTTGTCTTAAGTGACGCGTCTTGTGTGGATCTTAGAGTTCACAATCAGATCTTAGAAACTATAGTCGAAGTAACCGGCTTAATCTTACGTGAGTAATTCCCGTATCATCATAATCAGCCTTTTTACAGTCCACTGCTGGACTTTTAGCCTACCCCCGAAAGGGTGATTGGGCCATATCCACCACGCTGACCCAGTGCGGGTTGGTGGATTCACATACGCCATTGAATTCCTTCTCCGTACGAATGCAGGTTTCCTCACGATGTTTTCCTTCACAGAGAAGCCGATTGTTTGAAAATCCGTACATAAGCTCCAAAGAGCTCATTGGTACGGGCCCGGTTGTTTGAACTTGCGACCTCACGCTTTTCAAGTCTAGCAGTCTCCCAAATGGGCTACCACGGCTTATCAGTCACGGCTTAGTAATTCCCGTGTAATATAAATTTATTCCATCACGTGATTTACAAAGTCGTCTGTCAAACATTATGCCTTTGGAGCTTTTTACAGGTCTCTAGTACATTAAAATAGTGTACAACATCCTGCCATCGAGTGATATTTGGGGGGGGGGGGGGGGGGGGAAGAACGGCAGTAGATATTTCAGTTCCATTTACTTTATATCCCCCCATCTCAGAAACAGTATTTTTGCTCTTGGATATCTGATTGCAAAAGCCGTTTTTATCCGCTAGAGTATAAAGTAAATTGAATTTAGTACATCGTGTGTACTAAGTTTGTGAATTCAAAACATGTTTAGTGGGACTTATCACGTATTATTTAATTTAGGTAAAAAATATGTACCGTAAGGTACATATTTTACGTTCACGTATTCACGTATTATTTAATTTAGGTAAAAAATATGTATAACATATTTTTTCGAACATGTGTTTAAATCGCGAAAGTTTTAAAATTACTATCATTAAACCTTTTTACTTCTACCTCCATGGAGCCGAATTTATCATACAACTTTTTTTAATTTGTTAAAAACTCAGACTCAAAACCTTCTTGGTGTACTTTTTTTTTAATTTGCTTTGCGCGTGCCGTTTTCTTTTTTTTGCATTTAGTCATTTCCATTTCCTGAGGTGGGATGAAAAGTTACGTGTTGCACTCGAGTGCAAAGATTTTTCACCTCATGCTCTTTTGATTCCGTCGCTAACGCTCAGGATTCAAATTTTTTAATCCTTAGCTTGCTCGGTCATCAAAATTGAGCACGGGGTTAAAAAGCAACTTTGCACTCTTATATAACGTGGATATTCGCAAAAGAACCAGAGTCACCGACATAGTTGTTAAAATTTGCAAGTTGAAGTGGCAATGGGCAGGCCACATCGCTCGAAGAACCGATAACCGATGGGGAAGAAAGGTTCTTGAGTGGAGTCCACGAACCGGAAGACGCAGCGTAGGGAGGCCTCCCACTAGATCGAACGACGACATTGTGAGAGTCGCAGGCATCCAGTGGATGCAAAAGGCAGGCTGTCGTTCAGTGTGGAGGTTAAAGGGGGAGGCCTATGTTCAGTAGTGGACGTCTTCTGGCTGATGATGATGATTACTATTGTATAACAAATAACTATTTTCTGAGACCGAGACACATACCTCGGGTTTGAAAGGTTCATCTGTGACATGTTGATTGCCATTGCTCTAGTGTCGATGCCTTCTTCCGCAGGTGGTGGAACTACAAGGCTGTATGCAGGAGGTTCTTCGCGCGGTTTCTGCCAAGAGTCGCGCCGAGCCGGTCGCTACGCAGACAGACATCTCCGCGGTACTCACGCCGCAGGTATTACAAGAAAAAACATATTTTTTTTAAATTATTGTGCACTAAATTGACGAGTCCATAATAGGAGCATTTGTAGTATATATTTTTTATAAAAATTATTACTAATTGACTTCATGATAATAAATGATATTCTATTCTTCTATTCTATTCTATTACAAACAAAAAATAATTATGTTGTTTGACGTGATAACGTCTTATAAATCGATGAACGCCGGCTGCACGCACGAAAAGTTATCACGTTCCGCCTGAGCCGCGTGTGCAAGCGAGAGCGCGGAACAACCGATAGAGAGGCACGATCGGCCTGAGCGTTATCACGTAAAATTATCGTCCGTGAACCGACTTTACAGACAACCCCTTTTTTTTCGCTATTCTGTATTCAAAAGTGATCACTCGTATACTGGTGGAGTACCAATGCATTTAGATGCAACTAGCTGCCGCCACGTTTCATCCGTGTGGATTACGTTACCATTTTATCCTGGAGTCACCAATCCAGCAGCAACATCTGGTTTTAGACGCATAAATTCAACACTCAAGCCGGGCGACACAAATTCAAGCCGGGCGGGCGGGTCGCTAGTAATGTATAAACAGTTACGTGGAGTTTTATTTCTTGAAAATGAGTAATTATTTATTGTAGCAAACGTGGTACATTGTGATGTTACAAACTAAAGTCCCTCAAGTTCGGACGTTACAAGTACGTCATACAATATTAAATCTACATGTTATACATGGTGTCAGTTATTTTAGCACAACAAAGAGCATGGATTCTCTTGATTTTAGAATCTCGTGATTTACAAACCGTACAAGACCTTCGGTCAAATAGTACGCAACCTTTGGAGTCTTTTACAGGTCTCTAGTATATTAAAATTGCACTAAGCTTATTATGTTTGATGTCAAGCAATAAGCTTATTATGTTTGATGTCAGGAGGAGCGGTCCGCGTGGCTGCGGCGGCCGCAGACGCTGTCGCTGAGCAGCGCGCCCGAACTACCCGCGCCTCCCCTCGCCCCCGCCCCCGCCCCCGCAGCTGCCCCCGACCCGCTGTAAGTACCGTCATATTTCAAATACATACAACTATGATTAATCGTCATAATTGAGTCCGGCTAAAATCAGTCTGCTCAATCGGTGCCGCGACAACACGTGTCAGTTTGAAACGAAAATTGGTAATTGTGCAATACTGAGTTGTAAGAATACCGTAAATAGAGTTGGCCGACAGAATAAAGATATATCTTTTCACTTCTAGGTACGAAAATTTTTACACGCTACTTAGATATAGTTCTGTGGTTTCGCGCCTGGTGCACTCCGAACTTTAGTTATGAAGCTACAGTAGCCGACTTGTCGGACCTGCCGCGCGATACACAGAGATAACGCGACAAGAGTTACGCGATAGACAGTGAGGCAACTTATATGTTAATATAGCTGTATGTAGTTAGCGCTCGCACGTCCTGAATTGCACTTTATTGTGTAGTAGCAAGAGTCGCTACCCCGAGTAGGACCCGGGTATGTCCTAAAACTGCGACCAGAACCATCGGAGGATGGGCAGCAGCGTCTTAGTACACGGTGAACGTACTGCGATCCCCAAGCTGCTTGCCAAGCGTGGGGATTATGGCAATACCCCTCTCTAAGAGAGAAGCCTTTGTTCAGCAGTAGACATTAACCCGTGAGGTGCCTTAAATTCTAATCTGAACTTAAGCAAAACAGACTGATTTTAGTACTTTTTCGTAGACGATTGACTTTAATTCTGAAAGACATTTTTTTTTGCCATACAAGGGCTCTAGTTGCTAGCGCAACACGGGTTAATGGCTGATGATGTGATTGGTTGTGAAGAATCGCTACTTATTTAAATGATCTTGCGGAAATAATCTTCTGTACCTGTACTAATATGTATTCTGTGACTGTGGTCAATGTATTTTCATAATATACGCAAGACCATCTAGTACTCTCGCTTGGTCTCAATTGATCTACGTTTGGCCACCAATCCGCCTGATGGTAAGAGATGTTGTGGCCGAGGATGGAACACGTTGATCTAGAAGAAATCTATTCTCTATACCCTTGAACTATATGGGGTGTAAGGGGAACACTCTCGAAACCAAAAGAAGGTAATTGTACTCATCATTATGAACCACTTTTACTATGGGACCAACCCTGAAATAGTGGGAAAAAAATCTGCTGTTCCATACATTTTGTCGAGTGTCAATGACCGTTTTCTATAGAACAGCTGATATTTTTTTCGCGATTTCAGGGCTGGTTATATAGTAAAAGTTGTTCATAATGATGAGTACAATTACCTTCTTTTGGCTTCGAGAGTGTTCCCATTACATCCTGTATATATCTCACTAGCGGTCCGCCCCAGCTTCGCACGGGTATAGATTATAGCCTATGTCACCCGGGGATAGTGTAGCTTCCCGTCAGTGAAAGAATTTTTCAAATCGGTTCAGTAGTTTCGGTGCCTATTCAATGCAAACAAACAAACAATCAAATCTTTTCTCTTTATGATATTAGTATAGATGAGACATTGCTTATTAATTTTCTATTTCAACAGAGAGAAATCAAGCGAGGCATCTCTCGGCATAGAACGCACAGAGTCTGTCATAGAAGAAAACCAGGCCATGGAGTCAATAGACAACGACCAGAACGAATCCTGCCTCGTCGCCGGATGAACGCTTTTCGGTCTAGCTTTATAATTGTTGTCCTGTGGAATTAATTGTAAAGCAATGTTTCATTGCCAAGGAAATGTTTAGTATATACCAAAATGTTTCATAAATCGCTCTCTGTAAGTGTTTTTATAAATGTGTAAGTGAATACTCTCTCGGAACTGTTCAAAACGAATGTAAACGCTTTACTGGAGCACAGCTTGAGTCAAGTGGGCTTATGTATATTGTGCTTTTTTTACGCTTTTAACACATAATCGCAAGTAGCTACGAGCCGCTTACAAAAATTGACGAGGTTTCATAACCAAAAAAATTACAAAGACAAACACGAAAGTCGACAATCGACAAGACGCATTGCTGATGGTGTTTGAGAGCGAGACGTGATCGCAGTTATTAGCGACTGCGATAGTATGCTAAGGGCGTTAGTAGTCCAGCTATGTTGACAATGGTGTATTGACAACCAAGTTTCTGTTGTACAATGCGATTAAAATGAAGGTTAGGTTCGGTCTAGCGCCATTTTGTGACGTAAAGACTACAATTTGCAAAGAAAGAGTTGTTATAATATTAAAAAATATGACGTTTAGCAATCTACGCATATTTGCAGCTTTAATTAAAAAGACATAAAATAAATTAACTAATATTTAATTCGAAGTAATACAAGAAAATTGGCATATTGCTCTCTTCTAATAGCTTTTACTGGAAAAGCTAGTTTTTGCTTTATTTTTACGCCATACAAACTCCAAACTAAATCGACACTGTGGGAAAAGAACAGAGCATCCCTTCCTAATCCGAACAAAAACTAAACTGTCATATCTCAGAACTTTATTAGCCGATTTAAATAGTTTCTTCAGTATTAACTATTTTTTCACTGAGGCTGTTATTTTTAACAATTCAATCACGTGTCTAGCCTATTTTGAACCTAGCGGATATAGAAAAGAGTTTACTTTTCCACAATAGTTTGTCTCAGTGACGCTTCTTTGAATCCATTATGCGGTTGCCTTTAGCTAGCTTTTATTCTCTTGAATCTGGCAATTTTCTTCTACATCTTGTTTTGGTGTGCCCATGTTTAGAATGAAAAGCAAGTTTTATTGGTTTGCAATTAAATATTATCCGTTCAAAATGTTTTATGGCATATGTATGTGTATAATTGTCTAGGATTGTAGGTGTGTCAGTCATGTTTCACTATCAAATACAATACACACATAGATATAGTGTTCACCATATACTGTATCAAAGTTATTTATTGAATCTCAACTTGGCAAAAGTTGCCTCTCTAAGGGCCTCTTTCATCATCTCAAAGGAAAGTGTTGATTAGCTACTTACCGATTAGTGCTAATTGGTTAAGTCCCAAGTAACTTGTCATTTTCTCAAATGAAAACAAAGCTCCAAGTAACTACTTGGTGGTTAGCCGAATGAATGTATGAAAATGTTCAACTTTCGTTCTTATTTAGTTGTCAACACTCACAAATGTCAAACGTCAAAAAGTTTTTTTTTATGTTTGACGACTTTGATTTGACGGACAAACGCCGTGGCACTGAAGCGTGTGATAATAGTTTTTATGTCAATTAGCAAATTTTTTTGCTGTTATGTACTCGGTTTGCACTATTTTTAGATGGTCGAAATCGAGCGAAAAAGTCATGTTCATTAAGATCAACAAAATAATTCACGCAAACTTTAAAAACACGGATTCTTGGACCACTTTCGTGGTGAAAACGTTCAAATTCTTCTACGTGATCTTCAATTAATTAAAAATATATTATTTTTGTCATATTCTTGTTAAATTACTAAGCAAACAATACACGACACAACTTTGTGATGCCTGACTTGGGTTAACCCACTAGTCGGTAGAAGTAAAATGCCAGTTTATTGTAGCCACGGTACTTGGGCATTATGAAACTAATAATACCGTTAATTGTCACTTTAACCGCAGAATAGCTTACTTGCGACTTTACTTTGAGATGATGAAATAGGCCCTAAAAGACACAAAAAAATCAAAAGAAAATTACAAGTGAGTAATTATTTCATGACAAAAATATAGAAATTAGAAATGAACAAAATTGTTGTTAATGATGGTATATTAAACGAAATGTTGTTTTCGGCATTACATACAGGGTGTAGGGAACACTCTCGAAGCCAAAAGAAGGTAATTGTACTCATAATTATGAACCACTTTTACTATGGGACCAACCCTGAAATCGCAAAAAAAAAACAGCTGTACCATACATTTTGTCGAGTGTCAATGACCGTTTTCTATAGAACAGCTGATATTTTTTTCGCGATTTCAGGGTTGGTCCCATAGTAAAAGTAGTTCATGAGTACAATTACCTTCTTTTGGCTTCGAGAGTGTTCCCCTTACACCCCGTATGCATACATACATAAATGTTCGGTACATTTTTCCAGGTTTATAATATTTTGATCATGTGCACCCTTAGCATGAACTATTCCCGGGAAAAAAATATAACATTATACGGCTAATTTATAAATAACACTGTTTTAAACTATCACGGTTGTTCACTAAAGTTATATGATTATTAACGGGATATTTACCGTGGTCATACAGCAGCCATCAAACATCCACTGCCGGACAAAGGCCTCCCTCTTAGAGAGGGGTGTTGCCATAATCCCCACGCTTGGCAGGCGGTTTGGGTGTCGCAGTAAGTTCACCGTGTACTAATAGGATGCTGCTGCCCATCATCCGGTGGTTCTGGTCGCAGTTTTAGAACATACCCGGGTCCAACCGTGGTAAGGTTGTGGAATGAGCTCCCGATATTTCGGCGCAGTTACATGCACCATGCAATATCGGGAGCTCATTCCACAACCTTACCACGGTAAATATCCCGTTAATAATCATATAACTTTAGTTTATAAATGTTGTTTGAAATTATAAGTACAAGTTATGGTAACTACAATTTATAATTATTTTGTGTGTTTTCGCAAATCGAATTTTAATTACCGAAGGAAAATAAACAACTATTTTCTGTTAAGGGTGCAAATGGCCCTCAAGTCATCAACGCGCTACAATTTATTTTTTGGTGAACTGATGAAATGGTCACATGTGTTTTATTTATATTACACGGGAATCACGTAAGATTAAGCCGGTCACTCCGACTATAGTTCACATGTGCTTTCCGCTTCTATATTTAAGTCCAATGCTTTAATTATTTTTATACATTTTTTATTTTGGTGATGTCGTATATATCAATCATAAAAAAAATATGGGTCTATGTATTAAGTTTTGTCTAATTTGAATCTCTTGTTCTGATCTTTTTACAAGTTTTGCGTTTTTGAGCTATTGATTTAATTTTTTGAATTAAACTGGTAATCATTTTATGGAAATGCGAAAATACGGTAGACAATATTTTGACTTAAGACGTTTGTACAATATTTAAATGACAAATTAAAAAAAAACCTCAATGTGTTTACAATATTGCGACAACTCTGTACTGAAATTGTCAGTCATCATCATCATCATCATCATAATTAGCCAGAAGACGTCCACTGCTGAACATAGGCCTCCCCCTTTAACCTCCACACTGAACGACAGCCCGCGTTTTGCATCTACTGGATGCCAGCGACTCTCACAATGTCGTCGGTCCATCTAGTGGGAGGCCTACCTACGCTGCGTCTTCCGGTTCGTGGTCTCCACTCAAGAACCTATCTTCCCAAATTGTCGGTGCATTTTCGCAATGTCCGTAAAACGACTGCCCCTTTTACACTTTTAAACAAACATTCTTGTATTTTATGTTGCACTAATGATTTTTATATGCATTCTGTATTGAATATAGGTAGCTGATTTATTTGACTTTGCTATTGTAAAATTCTTTTAGACCAAAACCGTTTTAACTTCTACTAGTCATTTTTAATAACGCTCATTTAATAATATGTGCAATTGGTATTATAAGCTTATTTAATGTCATAATAATAATTGTAGGTCACAAACGCGATGTTCAATTTGATTCGGAATAGCACTTTCGATTTGGCGTGAATTTTTGTATAAAAGCTAAATTGTTTAGCAAGGAACACCATTTTGCATAATACTAATGAAAAAATGTGTACAATTTTAATATGTGCTGATATTTAGATAAAAATTGAAATTTTGTGACCTGCATGTAAACGATTGTGACCGAAAAGTTATATTATAAGTGTTATTTAAGATTAACAAAAAAATATGGTTTGTATACACCAATACAAAGTCTCTCTTTAGTTTTTAATACTCTTGCAATATTTAAATTAAGAATTGTACATTATACATACCATACATTTAAATAAAAAAAATTAAAAATGTCACTCTACTTTGGTATAACGCAAATAACAATGTTTAAGTCGGTACTCGGTGTATATAAACCGTATTCCCAAAGACACTTGCCGTCCTAACGTTTTCAACTTCATCGCGTACCCACCTCGTTTGTTATGCCTTACGTTAAAAGCCTGTATTTATTATATTATGTTTTATAAACAATTTATAAATGTGTAATTTGTAAATTTATTACTATCAACCAAAGAGATACAATACATATAGAGTCACAATCGTGACAAAAAATGTCCGAACCAAAACTCTGCGAACGCTACGAATTGCGCAGACTTTGGTTAGTTGCAAGGTAACCGCGATCCGACTACAACGCCGCGCGATGCCAGAGCTACGATGACATAGCGGACAACTAACGTTGAACACTATGCAAGCGACATAACGTGTGAATTGGAGTAAATGTGGCATTGTGAAGTATATGATTAATACAATATATGTACAATGACTATCGGACGTTTTTTGACTGTTTATAGATATTGTGACTCTATAGGAATTTTATCTCGATGTATCAACCTTAATTAATTATTATTACAAGAGAAACCACGAATAATTTATACCTACTTGATTTGAAGTATTTTTTTTCGACAGCTGAAATTGCTGAATGTAGTATATCGGCTACACAATCTCAATGTTTTTATGCCATAGCTGCCAAACATGCAAACGGGTTGCCTGATGGTAACCGATGGATTTCAATATATAAGTAAAGTACAATTAAAAAAAACAATACAGACTTCACGGGAAGTGGTTGAAATTAAATAAACGGGATTAATATCGTAATTTTTCACCCTTAAGAGGTGGATTATTATGTTCAAATTTATATAGGACGACCATTCAATTCGCCAATTTAATAAAAAATATTGGTTTACAATCGGCGAATATATCGCGTAAATAAACAAAAAACATACGGACCACATATTTGAATTCGTTTGAAGTGATCAACGGTTTTAATGCTGCCTTTTTTCTGCTTCTTTCGGGTCGATGTTTCGTAATTATTAATTTGTTTTAAAATTAAGTTATAGACAAAAATTTTGGCCACTCCAATGGCTCTCTCCGTGGCTTCATTCAAGTCGTCTAGCGTCCAAGTTGTAGGACACGCTGCACAGTCCATCAAGTGTGACATTGTCTGAGGGTTCACACCACAAAGACATTCGGTGTCAGAGCCCTTTATATTCCGTCTACTGCAGCTTGATCGATGACATCTAATGCAATACCGGTTCTGTCCGTGCATTTTGTTTTAATATATTTTGTTCTAATCTTGGTTGTTGTTTTTGGAAATTGGTAATCTATCTCGTCAAGTTTTACATCTCAGCGGTTGTTTTTCATTCAATAAAAGGACCTGCTAATTTTCACAAATGTCGTTATTATAACTATATCATTTACAATAAATAAAACGAAGAAGACTATAAAACCAAAGATTACTGCGACTTGCGTTCCTGCTTGATAATAACTGTCGTATTGAAAACTGGCTCCAACTGGCTGGACTTCCAAGAAGAGAGGGTCATAAGCCGTCCTTGCATCGCTGATCGCCTTGCTGGGCCTCCTTTGGTATCTCCACTGGTCTCACCTGGCAGGGTTGATCGCTCAGGGCGTGAAAATTGAAACAAACTTGCAAGAAAGAAGAAGTCACTGAAATCAAATATCAATAAAATGGGAAATAAATAGTCATATTATTCTTTTGGTTCTGTTCTAACCCTGCATAATTTGTGTCTCTCTATCTGGTTTCGTTTCTGGAAACCGTAGTTAATTTATTTCATTCGAGTTAGGGTCGTTAGGTACATCTCTTCTCTACGGCTTTGCACTTTAAGACAAAAATGCAAAAAAAAAAACAAATGATAGTAACATAAAAGAAAAATCACACATAACTAAAGACTACTGCGACTTCTTGCGTTCCTGCTTGATAATAACTGTCGTATTGAAAACTGGCTTCAACTGGCTGGACTTCGAAGAAGAGAGGGTCATAAGCCGTCCCTGCATCGCTGATCGCCTTACTGGGCCTCCTTTGGTATCTCCACTGGTCTCACCTGGCTGGGTTGAACGCTGAGGGCGTGAAAATTGAAACAAACTTGCAAGTCTAAGAAAGAAGAAGTCACTAAAATCAAATATCGAATGAACGAAGAAAATGGGAAATAAATAGTCATATTATTCTGTTGGTTCTGTTCTGTCTCTGCATAATTTGTGTCTCGTACTCGTCTGGTTTCGTTTCTGGGAATCGTCTTTCATTTATTTAACTAACGTTGGGTACATCTCTACGACATTGCACTTTAAGTCAAAAATGCAAAAAATAAAAAAAACGTTTATTCAAATGATAGTATATAAAAGAAAGACCTCACATAACCAAAGATTACTGCGACTTGCGTTCCTGCTTGATAATGACTGTATCGTATTGAAAACTGGCTCCGACTAACTGGCTGGAATCCACAGAAGAGATGGTCATAAGCCGTCCTTGCATCGCTGATCGCCTTGCTGGGCCTCCTTTGGTATATCCACTGGTCTCACCTGGTAGGGTTGAACGCGCAGGGCGTGAAGATTCAAACAAATTAAGGAAGAAGTCACTGAAATAAAATATCGCATAAACAAAGAAAATGATAATATATTTTTTTATCTGCTGGTTCTGTCCATGCATAATTTGTATCTACATAATATTTAGTATATATGGTCTCAGCTGGCAAGGTTGATCCTTCAAGGCGTAATGATTGAAACAAATGAAAAAAGAAGTCGCTGAAATAAAATATCGCATAAACAAAGAAAATGTAAAATATATTTTTTTATCTGCTGGTTCTGTCCATGCATAATTTGTATCTACATAATATTTAGTATATATGGTCTCAGCTGGCAAGGTTGGTCCTTCAAGGAGTAATGATTGAAACAAATGAAAAAAGAAGTCACTGAAATAAAATATCGCATAAACAAAGAAAATGTGAAATATATTTTTTTATCTGCTGGTTCTGTCCATGCATAATTTGTATCTACATAATATTTAGTATATATGGTCTCAGCTGGCAAGGTTGGTCCTTCAAGGCGTAATAATTGAAACAAATGAAAAAAGAAGTCACTGAAATAAAATATCGCATAAACAAAGAAAATGTGAAAAAATTGCCTTATTTTTCTGCTGGTTCTGTCCATGCATAGTTTGTGTCTAAATAATATTTTGTATATATGGTCTCAATTGGCAATCACGCTATTACGGCGTGATGATAAAAAAAAGTTCAAGTCTAGGAGGAAGAAATCACTAAATAAAATATCGCATGAACAATCATTTGAAACTAATCAGCCTTATTTTTTCTGCTGGTTCTGTCCATGCATAATTTGTATCTACATAGTATTTTGTATATACAGTCTTACCTGGCAAGGTTGATCCGGGCTAGGCGTTATGATTGACACAAATGAAGGAAGAAGGCACTGGAATAAAAAATCGCATAAACAAAGGAAATGTAAACTAAATGAAATATTTTTTTCTGCTGGTTCTGTCCATGCATAATTTGTATCTACATAATATTTTATGTAATTATATGGTCTCACCTGGCAAGGTTGATTCCTTAGGGCGTAATTAATGATTGAAAAAAACGGAAAGGAGTAACTGAAATAAAATATCGCATGAACGACAATTTGAAATAAATGAGTTTTATTTTAATGCTGGTTCTGTCCATGCATAGTTTCTATCTACATAATATTTAGTATATAATGGTCTCAATTGGCAATTACGCCCTTACGGCGTAATGATTTAAAAAAAGTGCCAGACTAGAAGGAAGAAATCACTAAAATAAAATATCGCATGAACGATCATTTGAAATAAATGAGTCTTATTTTTTCTGCTGGTTCCGTCCATGCATAATTTATATCTACGTAATATTTTGTATATATGGTCTCAACTGGCAAGGTGGATCCCTCAGGGCGTAACGATTAAAACAAATGAAGGAAGAAGTAACTGGAATAAAATATCGCATAAACAAAGAAAATGTAAAATAAATGAGTCATAGTTTTTAAAATATCGTATAAACAAAGAAAATGTTAATTAAATGAGTATATTTTTTCTGCTGGTTCTGTCCATACATAAAAGTCTAGAAGAAAGCAGTCACTGGAATAAAATATCGCATAAATTAGGAAAATTTAAAATAAATTAGTGTTTTTTTTTCTGCTGGTTCTGTCCATGCATAATTTGTATCTACATAATTTTTTGTATAATATGGTCTCACCTGGCAAGGTTGATCCCTTAGGGCGTAATTAATGATTGAAAAAAACGTGCAAGTCTAGAAGGAAGGAGTCACTGAAATAAAATATCGCATGAACGATCATTTGAAATAAATTAGTCTTATTTTTATGCTGGTTATGTCCATGCATAATTTGTATCTACATAATATATGGTACCGGGCAGAGTTGATCCCTCAGGGCGTAATGATTGAAACAAATGTATAAGTCTAGAATGAAGAAGTCACTGAAATAAAATATCGTAAAAATTAAGACAACAAGATTACTGCGACTCCTTGCGTTCCTGCTTGATAATGACTTGTGTCGTATTGAAAACTGGTTCCTGCAAACTGGCTGGACTTCGAAGAAAATAAGGCGTCCCTGCATCGCTGATCGCCTTGCTGGGCCTCTTTTGTTATCTCACCTGGCAAGGTTGATCACGCAGGGTGTGAAGGTTGAAACAAATGAAGGGAGAAGTAACTGGAATAAAATATCGTATAAACAAAGAAAATTTAAAATAAATTAGTGTTATTTTTTCTGTTGGTTCTGTCCATGCATAATTTGTATCTACATAATTATATTTTGTATATAATTCAATTCATTTAATCTCTTTCAAGTAGGCATACAATTATACACTTTTGAAACGTCACAAAAAAACACAAAGCTAAAACCTAAAACACCAAGAAATTTACAAAAACAATACATTTGATAGAAATCCCAATACATCCTCACAACAAGGTGTTCCCAAGTGTCAGTGGTAGAAAGCTACCAAACTTGTTTGGTAGGTTTACACCACTCAATATTATAACATTAATAATTAAAATAATAAAATAAAATCTTCTTTAACACAGTTAAAGAGTAGTAAAAATGTAAAATTATGTTAAATTGTATAAAATGACAAATCTATGTAAAATAGTAAAATGTCAAATTCAAATAGTAATAATTAAATTAGATTAAAAGGTTATAATTATGGTCTCACCTGGCAAGGTTGATCCCTCAGGGCGTAATGATTAAAACAAATGAAAGAAGAAGTCACTGGAATAAAATATCGCATAAACAAAGAAAATGTAAATTAAATGATTTATTTTTTTCTGTTGGTTCTGTCCATGCATAATTTGTATCTATATAGTATTTTGTATATATGGTCTCACCTGGCAGTTGATCACTCAGGGCGTAATGATTAAAACAAATGAAGGAAGAAGTCACTGGAATAAAATATCGCATAAACAAAGAAAATGTAAATTAAATGATTTATTTTTTTCTGCTGGTTCTGTCCATGCATAATTTGTATCTACATAATATTTTGTATAATATGGTCTCACCTGGCAAGGTTGATCCCTTAGGGCGTAATTAATGATTGAAAAAAAAACGGGAAGGAGTCAATGAAATAAAATATCGCATGAACGATCATTTAAAATAAATAAGTTTTATTTTTATGCTGGTTACGTCCATGCATAATTTGTATCTACATAATACATGGTACCGGGCAGAGTTGATCCCTCAGGGCGTAATGATTGAAACAAATTTATAAGTCTAGAAGGAAGAAGTCACTGAAATAAAATATCGCAAAAACGAAGACAAGATTACTGCGACTCCTTGCGTTCCTGCTTGATAATGACTGTCGTATTAATAACTGGTTCCTACTAACTGGCTGGACTTCAAAAAAGAGGGGGCCATAAGCTGCCCCTGCATCGCTGATCGCCTTGCTGGGCCTCCTTTGCTATCTCCACAGGTCTCACCTGGCAGGGTTGATCGCGCAGGGCGTGAAGATTGAAACAAATGAAGGAAGAAGTCACTAGAATAAAACATCGCATAAACAAAGAAAATGTGAAATAAATGAGTCTTATATTTTTCTGTTGGTTCTGTCCATGCATAATTTTTTTCTACATAATATTTTGTATATATATTGTCCCACCTGGCAAGGTTGATGCCTCAGGGTGTAATTATTGAAACGAATCATGGTAGAAGTAACTGGAATAGAATAACGCATAAATAAAGAAAATGTGAAATAAATGAGTTATTTCTTCTGCTGGTTCTGTCCATGCATAATTTGTATCTACATAATATTGTGTATAATTATATGGTCTCACCTGGCAGGGGTTTTCCCTTAGGGCGTAATGATTAAAGCAAACGAAGAAAGAAGTAACTGGAATAAAATATCGCATAAACATATAAAATTTGAAATAAATGAGTAATTTTTTTCTGCTGGTTCTGTCCATGCATAATTTGTATCTAAATAATATTTTGTATTTATAAATGGTCTCACCTGGCAAGGTTGATCCCTTAGGGCGTAACGATTTAACGAAAAAAAGGGGCAAGTCTAGAAGGAAGAAGTCACTCAAATAAAATATCGCATGAACGATCATTTGAAATAAATGAGTCGTATTTTTCTGCTGGTTCTGTCCATGCATAATTTGTATCTACATAATAAAATAACGTATGTAGGTAACATACGTAGGTAGTAGGTACTGTCCTACTCGGTACCCATAATGACTGTATAGGTCGGACTGTTACTAGACAAGGCTGGAATCATACAGTCCAATGATATACACAGAAACAACAAGAGTAAATGTGATATAGCTCACTCATCTGAGCACCTTGTTCTTATACTACACTTTTTCCTCTCACCGCTACCGGTTTCAAAAGTGCGCGTCCGGTCGGCTACCAAGGCGAACGAAGCGCTCGCGCTTCCTCTCCGCCGTTATGTGTGAAGTCAGCCACCGTACGAAACATAGCGCTCGTGATTCCTCTCACCGCCGCCAGATGTGAAGTCAGCCTTGTTATCCACAGATTACACACACAACCAAACGTCGGCTGTCTCTGTCACAGCTTTGCTGATATTTAAAACTTCTGATACCTACATGTCCGTATGTGTGTGTGGATCTAGCTTCGCATTCGCGACACTATCCACACGAAGTCTTTCCCTCCAATTGTAGCCGCCTCATGATCGATGGCCACAAATTCGGTGGTGGCTCGGTTTTCCCTCGGTGCCAATCTCACCAATAAAGCCGTGATGTCATTATTGAACTGCATTATGGATTCCCACAGCATTTGCTCATTTTCCATTCGCAGTTATTCAACTCGAACTCGTTTTTCTTCAACCCGAAACTCTCTCACTTCGACTTGAAGGCGTTTCCTGTGAAGTTGCATGCGCTCGCTATCCACACGAAGTCTTTCACCCTCCAGTCGTAGCCGCCTCTTGATCGATGGCCACAAATTCGGTGGTGGCTCGTTCTAATGGACCCTGGCGATATCTTCGCCGTGGCGTGAAAAGCGCGGACTTGAGAAGCTTGACACTGGCGATCTTTCTACAAACAACAAAAGTAATTTTTATATGGCAATTATTTCTTAAAATGTTCCTAGTTTCTACTTAAGACACCATTTTTTAAGACTAGCTTTTGCTCATGACTTAATTTGTTTGTACTTCAAGTTCAGACCTAGGGAAACTCTTGGTTAAAAATAACCTATCCTATGTGTTAATCTGCGTTATAGCAGGAACTAGCTTAGCATTGGCAGAAGAGCAGGTGCGACAATGATGACTTATTTAAGTGTCGATTTACCAAAGATTTTACACCTGAAGATATAAATTTCTAAAATTCTAAATTTCTCAATAACAATGTTAATCGCAATCCCGTTGACTTTTGTTTCCACCAAGTCACACCAGCAACTATTCTGAAAACCTTTTCTACCCTAAAATCAAAAACTTCCGAAGATATTTGCGGCATATCCGTCAAATTTGCAACGAATATAGTAGAAGTCTTGGCGCCTTATCTTTCCCAAATCTTCAACAGCTGCATTGAAGAAAACGTGTTTCCAGACCTGATGAAATGTGCTTAAGTGTTACCCTTGTTCAAAAGTGGGAATACCAAACAACCAGGCAACTATAGGCCTATCTCGATTTTACCAGTGTTTAGTAAAATATTTGAGAAGATCCTGCTAACACAACTTAATGCTTTTTTCAACTGTAAACGCATATTATACGAAAAGCAACTTGGGTTCTCAAAGGGCTGCTCGACAACAGACGCTATAACAACGTTTGTAGAGAATATCTATGACGCATGGGAAAAAGCACAAGATGTTGTTGCTATTTTCTGCGATTTGTCAAAGGCTTTTGATTGCGTAAATCATAACATCCTACTAGATAAGCTAAATAACTACGGTGTTAGAGGTGGGCCTCTCACACTGCTAAAATCATTTTTATCTCAAAGGACTATGCAAGTTGATATTAATGGTGTAATGTCTGATGCTATAACTGTGAATATGGGAATTCCTCAGGGATCTATACTGGGTTCATTCCTGTTTTTAGTATACATTAATGATCTGCCGTTTTTAGTCCAAAAATACGCTAAAATTATACTATTCGCAGATGACACATCGTTGTTATTCAATATTAACCGGAAAGTCACGAGTACCGACGAGATCAACAAAATACTTAAAGACGTCTCTAAGTGGTTCAGCACCAATAATCTAGCACTAAATGCGCAAAAAACCAATTGCCTAAACTTTACTTTAGTAAATAATAGATTCTTGAATTCGGTTAAGATTGATAACATAGCATTAACTTTCTCTAAGGAAACAAAATTTTTAGGTCTCATCTTAGACACCAAATTGCAGTGGGGGCCACACAAAGAAATTGTCAAGCAAATTAAGCTCATCAGCATACGCTGTAAGAAAAATAAGAGAATATTGCGATGTTCACACTGCTAGAGTAGTGTATTTCAGTTATTTTCATTCCCTTATGACCTATGGCATTATCCTTTGGGGAAATTCGGCGGATATTCAATCTATTTTCGTGCTCCAAAAGAGAGCTATTAGAGGTATTTACAGGCTTGGATCTAGAGAATCACTGAGAGAACTCTTCAAAACTATTAACATTCTGACAATGCCATTTCAATATATTTACGAGTGTATCTTGTATGCAAGAAAACACTTAATTAAGAAAGCACTGCTTTATTGCTTTCCTTTGTTAATTTATTCTCCCTGTTATCAATGTTGATATTTTCCAGTAACAAATGTCAGTCATTTGAATATTAATCTTGATGATCGGAAAATAGATCTTAACAAACATTTGTTACCCGGCTACGGAGGTTTATTCTTAATAAAATGGCTGAAATTATATTGATAAAATTTGGCAAGGATAAAATGTAACAGGTAAACTGAAATACAGGGTGGGCCAGAGTAAAATTCACTTTTGAAACCTTTATAAAAATAGAATGATAGTACTTAAAGATTTTATTTAAAAAGTAACTTAATGTAACATTACTGTAATTTATTTCTTGAAAATAACATCGTCTAGATGTTTTCCGTCTCGTCGCAAACACTCTTCTAAGCGGTGCTTAAAATTTTCGAAAACGCGCCGGCACGTCGCTGTCGATATAGCCGCCATTTTCGTTTGAATGTTTTCTTTCAAGGCGGTAATTGTCTGCGGTTTATTGGAGTACACCTTACTTTTGAGGTATCCCCATAAAAAAAAAACCGGTGGAGTCAAGTCTGGACTTCGTGGTGGCCACTCGATGTCACCTCTCTTAGAGATTACTTTATTGGGGAACATCTCCTTTATGACCCTCATGCTGGCATTAGACGTGTGGCAGGTGGCGCCATCCTGCTGGAACCAAGTCAGAGAGTTGTACCCTTGCAGCCCAGCAAGAGTTGGTCTTAAAAATTCTTCAAGCATTTTCACATATCGGTCCGTATTTATTGTCAATGCTTGGCCTCTATAATTTTCAAAGAAATATGGCCCAATGAGCCCTTTGGCTGAAATGGCTGCCTAAACCGTCACTTTCTGGCAGTGAAGAGGCTTTTGATGCTTGCGCGCAGGCTGTTCAGTGCTCCAATAACGGCAATTTTGTTTATTGACGAATCCGCTCAAGTGAAAATGAGCTTCGTCCGAGAAAAGGATGTTCCCGAAGTTTGAAAACCGCTCTAACATAATGGAGGAAAATGACACTCTTTTGGTATGGTCATCATGGCTAAGTTTCTGCACTAGCTGGATTTTGTAAGGATGAAGCTTTAAATCACGTAAAATTCGCCTTAAACTGCTTCTTGAAATCCCCAAAGCTGCCGAACGTCGCCGCGTAGAGAGTTCCGCATTTTGCTCAACAGATTGGCTAACCTCCTGAATCGCTTGCTCTGTGCGTATAGTGCGGGAACGTCCTTGACGTCTCCTTGGAAGCGTCGAACCAGTTTCTTGGAACCTCTTCAGCCATTGTTTAAGTAACTGATTGCTAGGACACTGGCGGATACTCGTTAAATTACATTTAACTCTAAACTTACGCCGCGCAACAACGTAAGAATGACCATTATCGTAAAATGCTTGAACAGCGAACGCGTGTTGCTCCCCCGTGAACGAACTCATGGCGACAAAAAATGCGAAAAACGCGTGACCCGACCACACCCCGCGCACCCCGCTACCTGCCGCGGGCAACGTTCTATTTGACAAGGGAAAATGAACTTTAATATGGCCCACCCTGTATAATACTTTTATCCCGAGAAACATAGGAAAAAAAATTATATCACAATGAAAACAGCAGTTCTAATAAATCTAATATTGCCCTATTAAAACTAATTTATTCTACTCTCACCTTATTTTATTTTGAGGTACTTTCATTTATACGGTGTCATCATGTAATATGTAAACTCACTGCATCGAAGGAGAAGTCAATTCAATGGTTGTTGCAATGTCAAAAAAAAACTTATTCGAAACATTTTCAAATTAGTTACATTTTTCCCCTGGATAGCGCTGCCAATCTAGAATCAAGTCTTTCTTAGTCATAGATTACTAGGCAAAAGAGAGGAGACAAATTGTTCAGTTCTCAATCAACAGGATAGATAAGTTTCCTGCACACTCATGGGCATTATATTTTTATACTCGCTGGACTTGATACTCGTACAAAGAGGAAGAAAATGAAGCGAGGTATGTGTGAGTACTTACATTTGTTGCGTCGACTGTCGTTAATATTGGAGATTCATTCGAGAGCTGGTTCCAATATGGTATCTACTATTGTTACTTGACTTGATGATGGTGACAAAGGTGGGTTTCCACCACCTCAAATTATTAAAAAAAATTATTTTGATTTGACACACCTTGGGACCGCCAGAGATGGGAAGCAATTTTGTCGCCATCTACTACAAGATCAGCATTAGGACGCTCAGCAGTAAGCGAACGGAGTTCATAATATGAGATTAGAGTCATTTGTCATATGAATCTTCACAGAACATACCTGTCATCATATGTATATTATTTCTTTCTATCTGCCCGTTCTTATTTAGCTTGTAGCTTTATGTTTTTCCAACATTTTAATATCATGAAGTTCGGTGGTAATAAGTGCTGATCGTGTTAAATTCTTGTGTTAGTCGAACTATCCTTTTAGCTTCTTTGCATATGTGGAAGAATCGGTTTTTTTTAGAAACCGTTTTAAACTATCACGGTTGATCACTAAAGTTATATGAAAACCCGTTAACACCCGTTAATAATCATATAACTTAAAGGCTTAATTCATTAAGCGAACATATTCCGGGTGCACAAAACCCAAAAGCTTTTTTTGCCGCGAATGGTTCGAAATATGCAATTTTCACAAGTGTGGGTATATTGTAAATGCTGAGTGCTTTGCCAGGATTCATAATATGTCAGTTGTTGAAAGTAGTTTTGAGTTATGATTTAAATGGTCCGAAGACTCCAACATCAAGTGGCTGCAGACAATGAGATGTGTGGAAAATATGGGTAGATTATGCGGTTTTTTGCGTAGTTGATTGATCCCAGGGTAATATGGCTTTTGTGATTATCACACAAATAATATAGAATTATCGTTTTTGCAGAGTATGTGCTTGTAGGTATGTTTTAAAACAGAGATAAACATCACTATTTACCCAGCCACTTTTATCTGCGGCCCTAGGCCGCCTTCCCCTTTGAGAAAATTCTCTATATCGAGGGTATTCTGGGAGAACCGGATAAATAGCAACACTGTTATAATAAGAAAAAGGCATTTAAAGTTTTGGGTGATCATAGGTCAACGACGAAGCATAATTACAGCAAATTTTCACTACTTGTACTTAGATACATTATCTAAGATTGTTTTGATACATTAATTTATGCAATAATTGTCATAAAAGTAAAAAAAAAAGGGGGAAGTTGGCGTGAAGGTATTGCAGTTATTTTGTTTTACCTGAAATACGTAAATAAGCTGTAAATCTCTTAAAAACACATTAATCTTTACTTACTATATTAGGAATGGTTCACTGTCCCGTATTATATAAGTGATGTTAAAATAAATTGAAATAATATTCTAATTAAGGCGATAAAATAATTTTTATCTCAGTTATCTGTTTCTACCTGTAAATTTTTTGGTAATTACTGCATTAAAAAAACAAATAGACAATATTTATTTTATTTATTGTAAGCTTTCCTAAGTTTAAACAGTTTAATCCTGTAGATAAAATAGCACTTAAAAATATTACATATTAAGAAAAATTACGAGTAAAAGAAATTACGCAATAGTTTCCTCGCAAGACATCTCATCCTCCTCTTCAGCCTTTTCAGGAACACTAACCGTCTTCAGATTTTTATACCAAGGCTCCAATTCTTCTGGTATTATATTTTTTTTAACCAAATTTAATAAATCCTTTTTTTTTGCTTCGGATATAGGTAACGATTCTTCATACATTTTTTTTAGCTCAGTTGGAAATTCATCTTGTGGCTTTCTTTTTGTTCGTGTAGTTCTAGTTTTTCCTTCTTTTCCGGTAACGTCAATGTAATTAAAACTCTCACTCATGTCAGAATTGAAGTAAATTCTTTTCTCCCCTTTTACAAACCTTAGTCGTTTGATTTTAAGCCACTGTACTTTATTTCCTTCCTTGTCCTTTTCTTTGTTATGAATAATCTTAGAAGCCAGATCTTTTAAATCATAAAACTCATGGTATTTAAACTCTTTTGTTTTGTATGGCTCCTTGACTATCTTCTTCTGTTTAACTGTAAGTATTTTCCTACGCCTTGCACGTTCGCATATTGAAATCCAGTCTTGCATTGAATATACTGATGTTTCTTTCTTTTGAGATTCAATAGCACTGTGCATAGAATCGGCCTCCATGTATGTATGTCCGGATTCTAAAAATTTTTGCTCTATAATTTGTAAATGTTCAATATTCTGAACAGCCCACAAAAGGATTGCTGCCACATATTGATTTCTATTTTGTCCTGAGCAAGTATCAGAAAAAAGGCTAATTTCAGTTACATTTGTTGGAATACATTTAGTTAAATAATGCAATAAAATCGTTCCAATTTCGCAGCTACCTTTTTTACCGTTCAGTTCGGACCATAGAAAACAGTATGCATTATTGGGCAGACCTGCTTCATAAACAGTGAGATTAAACACGCACAGCTTACGAGAATAATACAACAGGCTCACTTTGCAGTGAGGGATTTGAAGTACAGCCTGCAGATCGAATGAAACCGAAAGAAAGTTAGGATCTTTGTTTGCTCTCTCCTTGTCTTTTTCCTTTTCTGCATTGCAAACATTTTTCCTCTGGATATGCTCTTTATAATTTTCTTCTAATAATCCTTTTTTCTCTTCGTCGGCCTTTTCATAATTTGTACAAATTGTACATTGATCTTTTTTCGGCACAAAAAAACTTAAATTGTATTCCGTAGCAAATACTCTTCGATAAGTGAGCTCATTTGCTGCTTCTTGATTTTTTTCTTGGCATAACTCTTTGTACAACGTATACATTTTTCTTATATTAAGATCTGCGCTCAAATACTTTCTGTTAGTATCTTTTCTTGTATAGTGAGATTCCATACATGGGAATGATTCTATGTGGCGACGGATTCCTTCCAAGATCTCTGGTTTAGTTTTGTTAGCCGGCTCGTGTTTTCCTCTACAGTCAATTGCATCAAACGCACCAATACTATTGCGTTTATTTACAGCGTCAAAGACTACAGACGGCCCAATGTTAAGAGTTTTAGTAAAAAACTTTTGACAAACTTGTATTTTTGCGTCATTGTTTGTAAAGAAGCATTTTTTTGTGTAAGCTCTTTTTTCGCGTTTATTTCTCACAGCCAGTACTCGTTTAGGAAGGTTTACTTCAACATGGGAAAGAATGAAATTTTTTCTACCGACGAAATCAAGCTGCCAGTAATGTCGACATATTTCGTTTCTAGCGCTCTCATCAAAGTTAGCAGAACATTTGTACTTACATTCAGAACAGTTTATGTCCTTTGGAATCTTGGCTGGCCGCTGTTTAGAGCGAGATTGGTAAGGCAAACCATCAGCTCTTCTTATTTTTGCTACGTTTACTGCCCAATATTCAGGATTAGATTTTCTCCACCTTTTCATAGGTTTAACTTTTTTCCACATATTATTTAAAATTTCCTGTAATATTGAATTAGCAATTTCTGACGACTCTTTTTGTTTTTTATTTTCTTCCTGTAGTAATTGAATATTTTTTTGTAACAAACCATCGACTCCATCATTATTTGGCTGCGAATCTTCTCCTAGTAAATCTTGAAGAGTAATTAAGTCACCATCTTGATTCATGTGTCGGTTGGGGAGGGGGGGTAAATAGGTAGGATCTTCGTTATCAGATACATCGCCAAATAAGCTTTCCATTTCTATTTCGATTTCATCACTGATATATTCATCCCGTGGAAGTTTTGATACTGGTTGACGACCTGGAAAAATACCAGGCATTGTAAATAACTAGACATTTTTATCAACAGGGAGATTGTCATAAAAAATACGCTCACAGCGGGTAAGTTAAGTGTAATCTCTCGACTCGCCTTTTATACCGATACATGACTTTAGGTATGGATTACTATTGAGTAGACATATTCCCGGCAGTGAATGGCTGATATGCTTTTGGCTGATATGTTTGTCTATATATTATCATAATAAAGGTATATACTTGTGCAGAAATACATACCTGATTGACGTCTGGAAAGTCCACCGTTGTTCGTTTCATGAACATCAGCTGCTACAACAGTATGATGTTCAACTGGTTCGTTATCACTTTCAGAAGAAGAGTGTTGCCCTAGAAACATAAACTAAGCATTAACATAGATTCTAAACAACATTACAATACTTTATTTTGAATGAAACAAAATTATAACCTCAAAATTAAATCAAGTATGTAAATTCAAATTACCTTGTGTTGCACTGTCATTGATTATCAACGATACAATCATCTTGCCTCTGGAAACCATTTTACACAGATTCACATAGTATAACACAGTAATTATTCGAATAAAGATCTCGATGAAATAAACACGTGCGCACGTGACGACTTTTAACTGAGACTAATAAACAAAAACGTTAGCAAGCAAAACAGACTAAGTAAGCCTTATCTCTGTATAAGAGGATCAAATTGCATTTTTTGTAGCCTGTAAAACAAAACAAACTCGCTTATTCTGTTCTGCCTGTCAGTAAAACAAAGAACTCAGTTTTTTTTTACCAATTAGAAACAAATAAGATCCAATATTTTGTTTTACCTGTTAATATAAAATACAATTATTTGTAAGTGTTTTATAGGTAAAGAAAGTAAATTGTTTTATCCCGTTGTACTAACAATAAACTTTTTATTTTGTTTTTTAAGAGTCCATATCACTTTTTGCTTTTAAATTTATAGAAAAAAATGCTAGATATTTTCTTTACCCAGAGAAAAAAACCGTTGAGAAAGCGTCTGTAGTTATATGGTTTTGCCAGATAAAAAATTCGACGAAAACTAAGTATCCTATGTTTATAACTAAATTTTTAAAATTTTTGTACTTATTCGGTTCTGCCAGAATACCCTCGATATAATGAACCCGTGGAAACATGAATACCGTCCCCCAATATTTCCACTGGTCGGTCGATATGACACCACCAAAAGTTACGAGTTTACCTCTTTCTGTTGATACGATTTATCAGACTTGTTTTTGACTTCTTGGAGCCAATACTTTGGGAGTATGTAGTTAGAACTGTGGACACTACTGATTCATCAAATAAAAAAATCTATCACCAGATAAAGTATGTCAGCCCAAAACGATCTTCAAATTACTGTAGAACTCAGTAACAGAGGTTTTATTTTAAGCAAATCTGGCCGCGCTTGTTTTCGGGCTGTCGTAAATTGGGGTCCTAGTTTCTTCTACGCGGCTTCAGTTGAGAGCAAAGATGATGGTTCTACCGTCTCTTTTCCTCAGCCGTAACATGTAACTGTTTATTATGTGGTAACATTTTTGTCCATCTAATTGTTATTATGCGGCCAGTGAGTTAGTACGCTACTTCGCCGACTATTGCCTTATTACTCTAAGAAATACTACAAATACCAAACATTATATTTTTATCTCATTCTGATATGAAGTACATCTAGCAGGATATTTCACAAATGAACCAAGTACATATCATTGAACTTAAAAACTACATAATGTGCCTTAAAATTATCTTTGTAACTTATTGTTATCTTTCTCACACAAAAAATACAGTGAATCCGAAAATCCGTTTTTAAAGGCTAGAGTGAATAGGTATCTTCTAAGTCTGCATGCATTTTAGACCACAACGTCGCTTACCAATAGGCGAGATGGTAGTCAAACGCGGACTTATTCGCGATAAAGAAGTTGGAGTTTTCCCTCGTTGCCAATCACACCAATAAAGCCGTGATGTTATTGTTAATCTACATTATGGATTCCCGCAGCATTTGCTCATTTATCATACGCAGTTCTTTAATTCGAACTCGCTTTTCTTCAACCTTCACTCTCTCACTTCGACTTGAAAGCGTTCCCTGTAGAGTTGAATGCGCTCGCTGTCCACACACAAAGTCTTTCACCCGCCAAAAGAAGCCGCTTCTTAATCGATGGTCACAAATTCGGTGGTGGCTCGGTTTTCTCTCGGTGCCAATCTCACCAATAAAGCCGTGATGTTATTGTTGAACTGCATTATGGATTCCCGCAGCATTTGCTCATTTCCCATACGCAGTTCTTTAATTCGAACTCGTTTTTCTTCAACCCAAACCTCTCTCACTTCGACTTGAAGACGTTCCCTGTAGAGTTGCATGCGCTCGCTATCTGTCGCGACCTACCTCAACAGGTAGGTACTCTGCGAAATACCCGTATGCTTAGATCACAAATCATCATGTGAGCTGATAATGACGTTGCTGAGAATGTACTATATTAAATAAAAACACATGGTTATATATAAGGTACAGCAGTAAGCGAACGAACTTAGTTCATAATATGAGATTAGAGCCATTTGTCATATGAATCGTCACAGAACATACCTGTCATCATAAGTATATTATTTCTTTCTATCTGCTCGTTCTTATTTAGCTTGTAGCTTTATGTTTTTCCAACAACATTTTAATATCATGAGGTTCGGTGGCTATAAGTGCTGATCGTGTTAAATTCTTGTGTTAGTCGAACTATCCTTTTAGCTTCTTTGCATATGTGGAAGAATTGGTTTTATTATTTAATTATTTTTTTTGGTACTTTAGTGCCAATTCCGACAGGATATGCTTTATCGTCTAATAAATCTCCTAATAATTACAAATGCCGTGAATAACTAATGACCTTTTATTTACAATCCAGTAACGCTAACTGCAGACAAGTGAAACAAATATATATTAAATCAAGCGAGTCAGTTATGATACTTATCGATAATTTTACGGTTGCCGGAAGGGCCTTTCTTGTTATCATTGCGTGTCAGACCGGATTTGTTTGCCTGTTTTGAGGTTTGACTCTTGCCTCTTGAGCCTGTACCTTGAAGGCACGTTGAAGGTTGGGGTTCCTGCCAAGCTGTGCCGCCGCGAAATTCTTTGCGCGGGTGTTTAGCGGAAGTGGCGTCTCGTCTATTACGCATAGACATAAAATGCGACTTTACTGCAGAGCGCTCCGGTGAACAAACAACGTCCTATTTGTGCTACCAGCTTTCTACAAAAATTACGTCAGTTCCTGTCGGTGGAAAAGACTATCCTGAGTTGGGGGATCTTTCGTAGGTAATTTTAGGTAAATCAAGAATCAATCACCTGATGCTCATAAAATATTATACTTATTAACATTTATTTCTAAGTATGAACAAATCAATTAAAACCACCCGTTGTCTCGTTCTTGACACTCATCGATATTAGACGATATAGTTTCAATAACTTTTTCGAAATCACGTAAGTTTTCTGTTCGTAACGACTTTGTTTCACCCGAATCATTCGAATCTAAAGCGAATTTAGCAAAAAGTTCAACATTGAGTTTTATACTATTAAAAAAAGAAAGGAGTCGTGTTTACAATAGCTGGAAGACACGTTGACGCAACTTATGCATATAATGCACTGAAAACGCTGCTATGTCGCCTCCAGGTACAACATCACGCAATCTGTAGGATGCAATTCGATTACGAAAAGCGCTACAATTTTTTTTGAATACCGTCGTCCACTTATATTGCGTTATTATACTTATTTGTTGTACTTTTCAAGTGAACAGAGAATGCTGAACTTTTAATAGACAAATCGCAGTGAGTGTAGAGCAAGTGAGTGTAATTGGTTTTTTTCAAGTTTAGTGCCAGAACATTGACTCAAAACCAACTGTCAAATTGTGCGCTCACCTCGTTTAGTTTCACTTCCAGTTCGTCCATTGTGGGAGCAGTGTCAATTTTTTTTAAAAATAATTTTATATATTTTGTTCACTCTTACCTGAGTATGCCGAGGCTTCCACCTTCACCTGGCACTGGTCTAAGTCTTTTTCAAACGACACCAGTTCGTCTTCGTTACCCGCAGCTTCTAACAGTTTTTCGTATTGTACCTGGACGCGTTCCAAGTTTCAGAACGCACAATCGCTTTGGCCATCATCGTGAATCGTGAATGTAAACTAATGATCTTAATGAAACCCGTGAACTTGACCAATTTCTCCAACACGTTGCAAAAGTAGCAAAATATACAATGCATCGACTTCAGGGCTCCCTTCGATGTGTACTTAGAGTAAAGTGTAGAAGCACTGCAAGATCAGTCATCGCCGCCGGGAAGACCGACGACGTTGAAGACTCGCCGTGTACCACCGTCTTTCCAGTAGTGTGTTGATATGGGCTGAGAATGATAAGAAAAAAATAAAAAGCCCATACAAAAAAATAAACACAATTTATTCTATTATTGACTGTCGAAATTAACGCATTAAAACTACAAGTTTTACGTCAAAAAGAAAGGCGCACAAAGCTAAGCGCGAGGTGCGCACAGCCTGCCGCCCCGGGCCATGGCTCTTTTGGCTCTAGGGTAAATAGACAATAGACAATATTTTATTTGTAACAAAAATCCACACACACTTAGAGCCACACACAAATACGCCCCTGGCTGGCTGGATGCTGGATAAATGAATCGTGGGTTGCGCCCATGTTGCGCCGCCACTTTTGAATTAAGATTAATTATTCTCATATTACTGTCGCGTACCTATAAGTAGTATTCTTTCTTAATCTTTTTATACAAGTTCCTTTTTATCCATAAAGTAAAATAACAATGGTAACTTACCATTTTTGTACATTCAATGAATGTACAAAACCCTTTCTATTATAGTACAAATGCTCATCTTGTGACGGCTTCACAATTGCCACATGAATTCAGTCTATGCATCCCACTATTCCTAGGAGTCTAAATCTCTGAAACCGGAATTAAAAGTATTTTTAGAAATCAAATTCTACCAATGCAATTGTTGTGTTCCAGTTTGAAGGGACTGGGTGGTTGCCAGTGAAATTACAGGATTTTTCATCAGGGTTGTAGGCAAATAACTAACGTAAGTAATGCTACAGAATCTCATGCAATGGGTCATCATTTTATTATAGGTATCTAACATAAATTAGGTATCATATTGTTTACCTACTTATTGGAAAAGTGTTCTTCGAACATCTGTCTAACATGTATTAAATATTTTTTTTGTAAAATTTTCTCAAGCCTTTTTTGGACTCGTTCTTGTTGCGACCTCGGAAACACGATCCATTTATTAATAATGTTAGGATGACTTAATGCCTACTACGTGGCGTATGCACCTGTTTTTTGGACCAAGTGTTGAGTAAGCCCAACAATACGTTGGTATGAATCCGTTGCCAAGAAACTCACAGTACACAAAACCTGAAACAAATTTTATCAATTTAGTGAGTGAATATGTAGGTTACGTACGTACGTACTATTAAAAAAAATATAGGGAAAATTTTCTACAAAAGGGATAATATAGCAAAGGTTATACGCATGTGAGTCTCGTAGGTTATTTTCGGTTTTCTACAGTATCCAAGATCTTTTATTAGGTCTACTTTAATTTCAAAACTTATTTCCCGGGTGCCTTTTAGGTTTTTAAAACGTCGAAGATCTCTGCAAAACATCCTAAAACATTGTTTGTAAGGCCGATTATGGTTCTGGTTGATTCTGGCATCTCTTCTATCGTTTCCAATATTTGGCAATTTCTTCCTCTTGTTCGGCGTCTTTGTGTCGATTCCTCTATATTCGCAGCCCACAGCAATTCTAAAGCTTGTTATTTATTGCAAATCTAAAAAACTCTCAGAAAAATAAACCTCAAATAGTGCTGCACGTTTTTTTTTGTTTCATTATTCCGATGTTAAAGTCTTTACTCCGATGTTTTTGGTTCAGAGTGTACAAAATGCATAAGGAAAAAAGAATTATACATGGTGTACAATAAATCAACTATTTATTAACTTTGGGTTCAAACCTCAGCTTTTTTGAATGAGGATAATTAAGTTTTACACCATTACCAATTATTATTACAGCATTATCATTATCAATATCTCCTACAGAGTACAAGCTACCACACTATAAAGCTACATTGAACTGTCCTACGATACAAACTGTCCTTTACTACATATTGCGCACTGAGCATTACTTTTCAGTCTAAATAAAATTTAGATTGTGATGAAGTGTCTAAAACTTTACTATTATCAATCGCGCCCTGTTAACCGTCTCTGATAACAAACGATTTTCCGCGCCGCACTTGCACCTTTTTTTGCCGAAGCATCACATCGTTGCATTGATGATTTTTTCCGTAAGTTACGCGCTTAAATTTGGAGAGATCTAGATTTTAATATTTGCGAATGAGTGTAATCTTGCAACTGGTCCTGAGCGCATTGGCTTGGCGGAATTTCTGTGTCTGACATTTTCTGTAACAAGTAAATTATTATTAAAAAAGAATAAACTGAACGTCTGATAATAATAATAAATCATGAAGGACGGTACGGTCGACATCTGTCGGGCATGCCACCGACCTGGAGAGTCTCTCCGACATATAATTTCCGTTTGTTCGCATCTTGCTAACGGCGAGTACTTGCACAGGCACAACCAGGTGGCCAGGATCATCCACCAGCAACTTGCCCTTCGATATGGCCTTGTCGAGTCTGAGGTGCCGTACTATAAGTACGCACCAGCGCCAGTTCTCGAGAATTGTCGTGCTTTGCTCTACTGGGACCGTTCTATCATCACGGACAGGACAATTGTCGCCAATAAGCCTGATATCGTGTTGGTCGACCGGTCCCAGCGCCGGGCAGTGCTCGTCGACATCACCATCCCGCATGACGAGAACCTCGTGAAGGCCGAGAAGGATAAACTCAGCAAGTACCTTGACTTGGCTCACGAGGTTACCGCCATGTGGGACGTTGACTCGACGATCATTGTCCCGATAGTCGTTTCGGTGAACGGTCTTATAGCGAAGAGCCTCGACCAACACCTTAAGAGGCTCTCGCTAGACAGTTGGGTCAAGGGTCAGATGCAGAAGGCGGTAATCCTTGACACGGCTCGCATTGTCAGGAGGTTCCTCACTCTGCAGCCCTAACCACCGGTAGCTTGGGCCCTGCCCCGCTGCCGGCGGCACCCTAGTTTTTATTTTTTTTTTACAATATATTGATGTAAAAATATATTGTAAAAAAAATTAACGTTATAAGAAAGGGCTCTGTGCTGCTTTAATACTATGTTTAATATAAATAGCTGCCTAACTGTTAGTACACCACATGATTTATACAGGAGGCTAGTGGGAAAAATGAAAGGGCGGAAAGTTGCCACTTTGAGTATTGCCCTTTGGGCCCTTTCGGCTGTTAGTAACAATGTTTTACCTGCACCCCCCCATGTAGTAATACAGTAAGATAAAACCGATTGACAAAGGGCGTAATATACTTGCCTAATTATTTTCAGATCAGAAATGTAACGTAGCTTTTTGAACACAAATATTAGCTTACGGATCCTATTATTTAGAGTTTCTATGTGTGGCCTAAAAGAAAGAGTCTCGTCAAGTATTACACCCAGATATTTTATTTTATTAGTATTGTTAATAACGGAACACGTACACTGTTTATCAGTGGGGTATTTACAGTAATGCACATACAGGTTGGAGATACTTTCAGTTGACCTTATTTTGCGCATCGAAAAGTTAATATACTTTGTCTTGTCTGCATTTAATGTTAGTAAGTTGTGCTGAAGCCATTTGCTTACAATATTGAATCCGGATTGCGCACGCTTGTAGACTTCATCTTCAGAATCAGCAGAGAAAAGGAGGGCAGTATCATCAGCGTAAGAAATGATAATGTCATTGTCTAGTTTTTGATTACAAAGGTCATTTATGTAAACCAAAAAAAGGGTAGGGCCTAGTATACTTCCTTGGGGGACTCCAAAGGTCGTATTTTCTAGCTCATCACTGAGAATATTACCAATCCTTACGCATTGGGTACGTTCTTCTAGGTAGTTTGAAATTTTTTTCAACTGAGTGCCTCGAATACCTAAAGTTTCAAGCTTGCGCAATAGGATAGGGATGGAAACGGTGTCAAAGGCCTTTGCTAGGTCTAGGAAAATACCTATAGTGTGGTTGCCCTTATCAAGTTCCTGTGCAAGATAGTTAGTCATTTCATGGACAGCATCAGCAGTAGATAATTTGGGCCTAAACCCAAACTGATTCTTAGACAAAATCAATTTTTCTTCTAAGTATTTGACCAGCCTTTTATTAATAATTTTTTCTAATATTTTAGAAATAGAAGGTAGTAAAAAAATCGGTCTATAATTAGTGACCTGATCTTTTCCGCCAGATTTGTACACTGGTATAACAACGGCCTTTTTAAGAGATTTGGGAAAAACACCTGTTGACAAACAGTAGTTGAAAATATATGTTAATGGCGGGATTAGAATGTGTTTGAATTGTTTAATTACTTTAGTTGAGTATTATCCCATCCAGCAGCACAGTCGTTTTTTAAGCCCATAATTATCGCTTCCACCTCTGCTTCATCAGTATTTAATAAAACAAAGGAAGACTGGATAGTGCTACCCGTAAAATAAGTGTTTGTATGCAATTTTGTCTGATCTTGCACTTTTTCCGCCAGGCGCTTACCAACATCAACAAAAAAACTATTTGCGGTGTTAGCACATGACAAATGTGATGAGTTTGCTTGTAATAAACCCGAAGATGATTCATGCAGTTTTGAGGTATGAGTTACATTTTTAATATACTTCCATATCTTTTTGCTATTCGTCCCAGCCTTTTCTAGAGCAGATTTGTCGTAATGGATCTTTACTTTTCTTAAGAGATCATTACAAAAGTTACGATATCGTTTGTACGATAACTGCAATATGGAGTTGTTTGGATTTAGCTTAGCTTTTTTATGAAGTCTATCTCTGTGCTTCATACATCGAATAAGACCTGCCGTGATCCATGGTTTTATGCTATAATTTTTACTACTCAAACGAATATCAACTGTGTTTTTCCTAATTGCTTGTTGAACACTTTCTATAACAAATGAAATGCAAAACTGTGGATCAGCAGAATTATAAACTCGGTCAAAGTCTATGTTGCGGAAATCTTCTTCGAGTTTCTGTGTATTTAATTTAGAAATTGTGCGAGTGTGGTTTACTTTAGGTGACTTGCAGTTTAGGGTCAGTAGGACAGCATTGTGATCGGTTATTGTCGAGTCAATAACAAGGGCAAGCGATGGAAAATTCGACTTAAGCAAGATATGGTCCAAACATGAGCCACTTTGATGGGTAGGAAGCGTGTGCGCAGGGAGCATGCCATGAAAGGAGCAAAGGTTGAGATATTCCTGGGCGGCTGTATCGCCACTTTCTGGAAGAATATTGATATTAATATCACCAATTAAAATAATGTTCTTAAAGGTCGATAAAGATTGCAAGGTTTCATTGAGAGAATCAAAAAAGTTGCCTAAATTTCTAAATGATGGGGGCCTATATAACGCCAGGATCGCAAAATTTGATTCAAATTTAATTAGAAGACTGTTACAGTCGAGTATATTTGGTTCATCGACCGAGACATTGAGATGATTCCTTGCATAAACTATTACCCCATCGTTTTGGTTATAACTTATATTACTTTTGTGCGTATTATACCCCGGTATAAGCGGCACATTATACTGTTTAGCAAGCCAGCATTCTGTAAAGACAATAAGGTCACAATTAATGTCTAATCTTTTTTGAAAAATGCTGAAGTTGTCATAGTTTTTAAAGACACTGCGAATATTTTGGGTTAGTATGGTTAGTGGGTTAGTGAAAGAGGGTATAATAAGTTGTTTGCAATTTTCAACATCACAGATCTTAGACTCCGATACAGAGAAATTATCTAAATCTTGTATAAAGTCATTAATTTTTTTGTGTAAATATAAGAGGAAAAAAATAATGTCTATTTAAATAAAATAAAGAGACCAGGAAAAACGGTGATTAACGGCGCTCTTAGTAATCTATGGAGTTAATATACCTTTTTTCTGCCATTATTTTTGCCGGACAGTTGTCAGAACCCGTACTATGGTTACCAGGCTTTTTAAAGTGCAAGCACGTGGCGCATACTGGATCATTGGTCTTCTTTGTGCATTCCTTGATAGAGTGTCCATGCTCAGCACAGTGGCCACAGGTCAAGGATGTTTCCCGACACGACTTAGCGGCGTGACCATACTGCTGGCACTTGTAACACCGCGTCACCAGAGTAAAGTCACGTACAGGGCAAGATGACCAGTACACGAACACTCGCTCCTTGTTAATTAGGGCTTTACGTATAGCTGCCGATACCTCGATAACGTAGTTACAGGTCTCCGCGTTTCTCTTTCCTGACTTATGACTTAATCTTATAGAGGCCAGAAGATTGTCAAGATTGGAGTCCAGTAAATGTTCGGCTAAATGTTGGTGGTACAGACAGGTAAAAACATATTTTTCTTGCATTGACGAGGGCACTCCGACTACAACCACTCTGGGTTTCCTTTTACGCGTCTCGTCGATCGTAAGGCCAGAATTAGTCAGCTGCACCGAATTCTTCAACTTCTCGATGTCGTTCTCCGTCTCTGTGCTAATTATAACTCCACCATTCCTTGTCTTGCGCAAGCCTCTTACATGGAGTTTCATTTGTTCAGGGCAGATAATTTTTTGTACGAGAGATTTCGTGTAGTCGCTGCTCTTGAGCTTGTCGTTCGGGTAAATGGTCACAGAGTTCAGCTTTACCGGCTTAATAAAATTGTTACCCTTTTTTACCATGTCGGCAAAGGTAGACTCCAGGATACTGCGCTTTAAATCTCCTAGCTGCTCAGATAGGTCAAGTTGATCACTTAGTATTTGGTTCCTTGATTGGGCTTGCCCTATTCGTATTTTTAGGGATTGATATTGCACTGCCAACTGTGATGTTCCGTGGCCTACTTTGCGACACAAAGTGTTGATACGAAGTTTCTGGTCCGAGCTCAGTTTCCCCTCTGTTGCGATAGTGCACACTTCCCCCAAGTACTGCTCGATGGAACCCATCCAATTCTGGAGATCGGGTGTAGATATGACCTCCACAGAGGCATCCCCTTGAGTCAGTGCAGACGGGCGAGGCGGAGGTGCAGGTGCAGGCGAGGGCGTCGGGGGCGGTGAGCGAGCTGTCCTGCTGCTCCGGTTGAAAGGACTGTTGTCCATTATGTTATTATATAATCAAACACCTTATAGTTTTCATTCAGCACTACTTAAAGCTAGTGTACTCAACATGGTACTCACCGCACGGGTGCTCTCCGTATTCTTGGAGGATGTGTATAATACCCATGAGTACCTCAACAAACCTCTCGCCTTCGTTGCGACTCTTATTACTCTTCGGACTAATCCTATTTTCCCAAAAGCGGACTGAAAAAGCTCGAACACAATCTTTCCGTTGGCACAAGTCGCTGGATCGTATTGGTCATTCTTTTTTACACTAAGAGGAGTGGCCCAATAACGCCCCTCGCCTTCAAAAACTATTGATATATTTATGGGTGAGAAACTTCGAGGTAGTGAATCTGTAATGATGCTCAATGCTTGATCCATATGTTAAATTTTTACTTCTGGGATGAGCCATTGAGACCAGTAGACCTTATGAGAACTTATGACGTTGCACTTTAATGCGATTCAATGGAAGGAATTTTTAACAGTGACAACGTACCAACTATAACTTTGGTATTGCGTTAGTTACTGACATGCAAATTAAGAAATCCTCTGCTCCACTAACTTGACTGCGCGTGAGGAACACATAATGAGATTTAAGTAAACAAACAATAAGATAACATGTATTAATTGCCAAAAAAATGTTATTCATTGTTGTATGTAAGAAAACAAAGAATTTTTTAAAGCCCATTTTTTTTGCTTCTCCTCGGACTCCTGGCTCCGTGCCCTTTAACAACTTTAAAAATAATTTTATTAACTGAATTACTGATATTAGTTAATTAATACAAAAATATTTAGACGCTAATTACGAAGGCTGCGACCAGAAAATGTAAAAAATATAAAGTTTAATTTAAAATAATATTTTTTTTTTTTAATTTAAATTCAAAATTTAATTAAAGAGTTGGACATTATAAACAGAAAATTAATGAAAACATAAAATATAAACAACTAAAAACTACTTGAAAAATTACAAACTAATTAGATTAGTTTAGTTTTATATATTAGTATTAGTTTGTAATTTTTCAAGTAGTTTTTAGTTATTTAAAATTAATTTAATTTACAACAAAATTAAAAAAAAATTATTACACATATTTGAAATAGAAACAAAAATAAAACCTAAAACTAATTACAAAATTAAAAACTAATACCTGCTACTAAGAGGAATAACGACAGCAACCTCACTCGCGGGTGAATTATAGATCGTTTTGACTATTTTTAGAACGAGATATGGTCCACGGGTTTCAACAATCTCCCCAAGGTATAATATCCCACGCTCGCTGACGTAACGCATATCCAACACGGATTGGATGTACGTTTTATAGTTGTGTTTGTAACTAATGGAATAGTAATTTTTGAAATAAAACTCTATATCAGTGACGTATCGTTTACCCTCACGTACGGCGTTGCTCGACAGACAATTCCCATAGTGCTTCCTCCAAACCATACCTACGTCCTGCAACTCCCCACAATCAAAATCCGACATCAAAATTTCCGGTTCAAACAAGAACGTTGCATACGCAATTTCAGCTGCAGCAGCATCCATTGAGTCGGCAACGTCCCTATTGCACATATCATATATACTATCATTAAACATCAGAAAGGGAGCCTTGACACCACAAAACTGAGCCTTATTGTTACAATACAATTTTCCCGGAACACCGAGATGAGCACGCACCTCATCACTATTCTGAGCCACACGTCTAACGGTCAACATTTCATTTGATCGTCTCTGATTGTCACGAGCATCAAGAACTGATAAACACGCGTGGATAGAAAACCAACCACGGTTAAGGTTCAAAAGCAGGTTCCCAATGTCTTCCCTCCAATGTCTTTTATCCAACAATCATAACCTTCCGGAACAGTCATTTTGTTATTATACACGAATCTAGCTATCATTAACTCAACATTGCACAGCCGTAAGTTGGCAGCCATGGCATGTCCCCTCAAAGAACCGGATTTACTGAAATCCAACTGAAATTCAGGGTACAACTCAGCGAGCCTACTCTGTTGGAGTGGAGTAGTGCTCGCGCGTATATAGACCTTCGGGCGATTCGGACTTAACAATACAAGTTTTTTATATTTATATACTACTGGCTCAGCTCTGAATAAATGTCATGTGCATCTCCTAAAAAGTCTTGCAACTTCTCCCAGCGCTCCAACCCTTCACTGCTTGTAATTTTAATGCCACAAGGGACTTTTAATATAAGGTCTGAAGGTTCTCATTACCTTACCGCCAGTCCTCTGCCGTTATAAATTGTTTAATCTATAAGGATCACCATATGCCTCATCATGATATGCGTTCACCAATTATAGCTGTCTGTGTCCGCCGCTGACGCCGAGATGGCGAAAATCAATCAAAATCGTACATGTCACACGTACACATGATGCATAATACTATACAACATAATAATGCTACACAATACATGATTCTTTTCATAAAGTTCTAAATAGTAAGTTGATGTTAATAGTAGATGATAATAATAGTATAACTATGAAATATGCATAGAGAGTTACCTACGAATGGAGATTCTTATTTGTAGGTTAACACGACTAGCCATAGGTATTTAAAAACTTACCTTCGGCTGCTCTTGTTTTTTTCTCGCCCGCGGTTTCGGTGCCTTTCTAGTCGAAGACGCTGTCGCTGTCACTCCTTCATCGCTGGGAGACCTATCTTATGAGTCTGAAACGAAACTTTAACAAAAAAATAATAATAATATTATTACAGTAACTTACAACGAAACAATCACCACTACGAACTTTACTTGTTGGTAAAATGTGCAGATAATTACCCAAACCCAAGCGCCTTAGATTTTGTCGGCTTGCTGTATTGTGCTCCGGTGCCGGTGGTGCGCTGTCTTTTGGTATTTTTCATGTCATTCATGTGTATTATCTTTGCCACGTTATTAATTAAGTATCAAAAATATTAAGTTATTAAAAATCCACTAAATAAAGTGTTGCATTCTTATCCCGACGGGTGCGGTAAATTTCTCCCTCGGGTAGGCTAGCTCTTTCTGTCAGGGCTGTGGGTACGCGCTAGCGGCTCAGTGCCAACAGCGCCATTGTCTGTTGTGTTAGTGCCCACGTCCACCACATTTCTGGTGTGGCGAGCACCGTGGCCGCGCCGACGTCGGGACCGGTTTCCACGGCGGTCGCTGCCGCTACCGCCGCCTCTGCCGGCGCCGGCACTGCCTCTGAAGCCGCTTCTGCCGCCACCAGCACCGTGTCTGTCGTTGTAGCTGCAAACACAGTTTTTTTTAAAAGTATAATTGTATTGTCAAGACAATGCCGATATTAGACAAGTAGATGTTAAGAGGGCATACCACGGCCATGAAAATTGATGAACTTTTCGAAATCAGTCTGCCAGGGAACATCTGTTTCACAACCGCCATGGAGTCATTTGTCGGATTTTTTCATGGATTTCTGAAGTTCTAGAATTTTCAAGTTCTGGAGCCAAAAAACCTTCCAATATCGAAGCGTTCGGTATTAACAGACTTGTTTCCCCTGCGCATTTTCAAAGAAAAAAAGGAATAATTATTCGTCTGCCAGAGGTTGCTGCCCATAATGTCACTTTAGTACTATGCAGTGGTTTCAGATGTTTGAGTTTGGGATTCTCTCTGTTCCAGTAACGACAATTTTGACGGTTTACGAACTTATTGATATGGAAATGGACCTCATCAGAGAAAAGGATATTGTCAAAATTTGAAAATCGATTAAGCATTTCATTAGCAAATGCGAGCCTTGCTCCGAAGTCAGACTCTTTCAATTCTTGTGTTAATTGCAGTTTGTATGGATGCAGTTTAAGATCCAAGTTGAAAATTAGTTGCAAACTTCGTCGCGATAAGTGTAAGACAGACGATGGGACATCATAGCACAGGTGCCGTTTCTTCTCATCCTATAAACCTATTTAGTGAGCTTGTATCTTAATAAAATAAACACGTTAATTTCATTTCATTCAATTTCAATTAGATTTTTTGTATAAGCGTTTTCCAATTTAAATGTGTGTCAAATTCTAGACATAGCAGAGTAGTTGCGTCAACGCATTTTAATACATTGTTATTATAAGAGAAATTTATGTCAAGAGGAGCTTTTTGGCGGAGTCTAAATAGTATATTTTTTTGGCATAATTTAACTCAAGATTATGATAATTCATCCAATTAATTATATTATAAAAAATTTCAACTAAATTATTATATAAATTTAAATTATTTCTACAAGATGTCAGAATTGAAATATCACCCGCGAAAAGGACACAGGACTCGTTTATAATTTTAAGCAGGTCATTTATATAGATTAAAAATAGGATACACCCAATGACACTTCCTTGAGGAATAGAGTGGTTAATTTTAGTGGCTAACGATCTTACTATGTTTATTACTTTGGATTCATAGTCAAAGTTTTAGATTTCTACATACTGCTCACCATTACTTAGATATGATCTGAACCAATCATGTGCTACTCTACGTATTCCGATGTCATGTAGTTTGTCTAGTAGTATGTTGTATTGGACTTTGTCATAAGCTTTTGTCATGTCTAACAAGATTCTTACCGCGTACATTTTTTTAGTAAAGCAACTATTATACCCGCCCATTGTCCGTGGCTTTTTACGGTATCTTCTAGTTACATGAAATCTGTGTTATTGGCCCCGTACCAAGTCTGTATTCCTTGGGATCGTTACGGGGTGGTGTTCTAAGCATTGTGGGAGGAGTGTGTATACTATGGTAGGCACTTACTGTGTTAGATGGGTTCCGGCAGACGGGGGAGTCTGCTCTCATAAGAACTGCAATCCCGAAAGCACAGCTGTGCCTGGAGTTGTATGATATAAGCACTGATATAAAGGAACTGGTATGACTATGTTAATAAGCTAGATTATATAATATTGTTCACTAAGGTTGGAGATCCGCCTGCTGCATTCACTGTTGTCATCAGTCACTGGTTTCTGTTAGTTTCTTGCCAACTGTGTACACTTTGTCAATAGTCGCAACGCTTGTAGATTTTTGTTTGATTTGCAGCTGACTGGCTGTGTTCCAATTGTCCAAGATTGTTTGAGTTGTGGTCAGTCTCTTCGGCAGAGGTGATTGTAAGCCGGTCTTGCGTTTGGTCAAATTTTGTAAGCTCGGCAATACCGGCAGCTAGTAGTTCTGCATAGGTAGCTTAAAAAGTCAACCTTTGCAAGTCCTGTGAGCAGTCTTTTGCTTAACCTGCCAGTAGTGTGTGGTCGATAATGTTGCCAAACTTGACTTGCACTGTTTGCATGTTTTGCCAATCCTGTACTTTGTCTTGTCAATCTTGCAGAGTTAGTTAATCTTGTAATTTTATTGCAATTGTTGCCAAGTGGCTACTTGCCGTTTTGACCGTATGTACGCAACCTTAGTCCACCCTGCAAGTATAGGGAGTTGTTGCCTGCTTAATCAGCAAGTCCGGTGCAATCGGTCATGCCGCCAGGCTTTCCAGTCTTCCATATCTTGCAATCCTTGTCGTCGTTTGTACCTGTACCTACTTGTACCTACCTGTAATACCTGTTCATCCTCAGTACTAGTTTCTGTAGTTTCTCTAGTTGGCGTCAGTTTCAGTAGTCCCTTGGCGTCATCGAGTCAGCAGTGAATAAGAGATGTTTATAAGCAAACCTCGGTGAAACATATCTCTCATCGGATCCAGCGCCGCTTTTTTTCCTAGTGACTTTTTGATGCCCTTTGGAAAAATATGAGCGAAGACTTTTTATCTTTTTTTTAACTCCATCGATATCCATTTTATATGTACTGGCCAGAACTTGCAAACCATCGTTCCTTTTCACTTTATTTGTGTAAAGTTTATTATTTTGATCCTAAAGTTGTGGAAAGTTTCTGTAATCTTCAATAAACTTCAACGTTAAATCCTTTTCTTCGTCCGCCATCTTGTTGTTGAACTCTATAAGGCACAGAAATCCACCCGATGTCGGATAGCGTGAACCACAGCGCGCGCGTCGCTTTCAACTGTCATCGCGCATGCGCTAAGGGCATGCCTCACGTGAGCTGTTGACTGCGCTATGACGCATACCCTTAATTAACAAAAAAAGGTACAGTGTGGACATAGCTTATAAGTAGGTTAGAAAGAGTGCAAGGATAGAATGGAACGTAACGACTATGTGAATGAGATGACTAGATGCGAGATATGTGTAAGTATGAAAGAGTAGATAGAAGCTTTAAACCTGTTTTCGGTGCAAAAAGAAAGGCCATGTGTCCTATAACTGCAATTTTAAGTCACAGCAAACTACAAAAGACAATTCGTATAATTCAGCTCCAAAACAATCAACGGACAACTTCAAAATGGACACGGCATCCAATTATAAGTACAAGAATTTTCAAAAACAAATAAACTGTGTAGAGTATGACATACCTTCGCCTACACTGATTCCAGTAACTGTAAACGGCAACATTATAGTTAAAGCGTTGCCAAACTCCGGATCGGTCATCACATTAATAGACAAAAAGCAACTACCAACTGATATAGAGGTTTACCCATGGCAAAAAGGTGCTTTCAAAGTAGCAGGCAATATGTTCATATGTTATGATTGGCAGAATTGAGCAGAAATTGAAAAGGACATCACTTTTGTGTTTTTTTTAATTATTTATAGCCCAGAATGCAGAAGAAATTACTATATTAATAATACAACATTTTGATCATTATTTTGAATACAACCAAATAATACGAGGTCACAAATATATTCGAACTTATATCACCATAATAACTAAGTTTTCCTTTGAAGAAAATATTTGTTCCGTTTCAAGATTATCTTGCCAACCTATAAACAAAGAAAACGCCATGTAGGCAGACCACAGACGCATCAGTTCTAACAAGGTTTCTATTGATAAGGTTGCCACAAGGTACCTATATAATTATTAAGTATAATATATAAATATATACGTAACAAATTGTGCGTAGTTAACTATTTTCGTAGTACGCATTATGGGTGCATGTGTTTATATTGGAACTATAGTAGTTTGATTTAAAATAATATAGTTAATTAAATAGTTAAATAAGTATATTCAATAGTTTATAGTTAGTTAATTAATTGTCGTTCAGTGTGGAGGTTAAAGGGGGAGGCCTATGTTCAGCAGTGGACGTCTTCTGGCTGATGATGATGATGAGTTAATTAAAAACTACACTTAATTGTGAAAAATCCCTACGAAATAGAACAAAAACTAGAAAATTATTATGGACATTGCTGACTTTGTAACACTCGGCTGGACTTTGCGGTTTTTTGTACAAAAACTACATGGACTTTGTTGGCTTTGAAACATACCTATCCTGGCCTAGAATGATTGAACCATATAGATACTTTTAACTTGAAATTTGACATACTGGTAGAATTATAGCCTGGATTAAAACATTTTATTTATTCTGGTACCATTCGAACGTCTACGTGGATGTTTGTAATGTCAAATAAAACAATTTTTGTTTTATAAGAACTTTATTAGTCATACAAAACCGATATTAAATTAAAAGTAATGGTGATTCTTCTTGTTCTTCACATACCGACTCTTCAAGGGAATCGTCAACCATATTCTCGTCCGGTGTTTCCTGTGAGGACGATGTTACTACTCTGTTATAGTACTCCAAACTCTGTAAATCGCGCCATTTGTCCCCGAAATGAGTAGATAACAATTTATTAACGTCTCTCAATTTTAGCGGTTTTGCTTTTGCGCCCTGTAGAATAGCGGTTGGAGAAATCATAGCCGTGGTTTTACCTTTTTTGCAAACGTTTTTATATTGACCTGAATCAAATTTGTTGTGGAGTTCTCCTCTAACGCCAACCATGTCATTGCATCTACTGGCTCTTTTCAAATAAAACCTTTTGCATTTAGAAAAAGGTAAATGCCATTTTGTAGTAGTCAAAAATAAATGTTTAACGACGGTTTTCCAGTTACATACTTGAACCGTAGTAGCAACGTTTATGGCAGTAGAATGGCTTTCCACTACTTCAAAGTATTCTATTGGTTTGATTATATTTTCGATTTTCCGTAACTCTTTTTCAATATGTGCAAAAACTCTGTCCGACGGAAGAAATGAGTGTCCCACTACTGGGAAGACGACTTCAACCAGATAGATGAATTTGAGCTGGGGCATCTTTTGTCAGCCAACGTGAGAGCATTGCTATAAGCATAGAATTTTTGTTTTGCCCGGATCACCCGTCGGCCATAAGTCGAACTTGATTACATTCTGATGGATGCATTGACATGCATGACATAATCAAATCAAAGAAATTATTAGTAGTTATTGCGGAAAATACTTACTAAATATTTATAATATTTGCTGAAAAATTCATGTTTCACCAATTCAAGCAACAATAAAAGGTTGCAAAAATATAATCATAATCGCTTATAATTTGTCTTATATTGTCGCGTACTTCGGTGTTATGTGTATTTTAATCTCGGTTGTCGGGCTGCGGAGACATTTATTTGTTGGGTCTATGATTAGATTCATTCTTGCTAGGTTGTCCCAGCCAATGAGATAGTCATATTTAGGAGAAAAGTTGAATACAAATAGTTCGACTGAATTTTGGGAATCGGGAAATAGTTGATTGGAGGCGTTATGATTTTTCCCGTATGAGTGGTCGTCGTATGAGCCGTTCGGACCGTAAAGCTTTCGGGTATGAATTGGACGTGAGAGTCTTGACGTAACTCGTTTGCTATTCTGGTGGATATAAAGATTTTGAACTACCTGTGTCGATTAACATTTTTCGATTCGAATTTAAAACAAGGTGAGGCAAAGGAGAGCTACTCAAGTTATTGAGTTGAATTATCAAGTTTGGTCCTGCTCTTGAGGCGGTATGGGAAAATCCGACGTTTCGTAGTTGCCATATGATTCATTATCGTATCCATCGGGATAATAGTATTCATCGTTTTTAAAATGTTGTTTATTCTCCGGGAATGTTTCTACCTCATCATGATGTTCACTCAGGCGTTTATTTGGAGGAACGTTCGGGTCGCGTGCCGTGCCCATAGTTACGTCGCGGGTCTCACAGAATGGACGGTTTGACAGCCATCTAGGTTGAGGATTATTGCCATGAGCATTTGGATTTTGCGAGTTAAAGGGGTGGATACGAATGTTGTGGTCGCGGTTGGTATTGCGCGTTATTCTGTGTTTGTTGCCGCATTCTCATCGTGAGAGGAGAGATCGTCATGTCGTGGGTTATTATTATTATTGTTAAGTGACCTAGGTACAATAGGTTGATAAAAGTAAGCACTATTTTTATTATTAAAACTAAGATCTGCCGGTTTATTATGATGCTCCGGTTTAGCATAAGGGGGTGGCATACTGGATTTTACCGTCTGATTATTACGCAAAAGGCTAATCAATCCGTGTAGTCTGCTGAATGTTACTACATAATGTAGTATAGTTTGTGAAGAAAGATGATCGCTGTACATCGATAGGGAGGAGTGCTGAAAACGTATGTTTAGCGGTGTCTATGAGAAGTTCAGATACACCATCTACCGCTGATATCTCACGGCCTTCTAGTAAAAGTTGATGTAGTCTTTCTATGAAATCTCCGAAGCGTGATGTTTCGGGTTTCAACAAACGGATTTCATTCTGGATGTAATTAAGATCTTTAGGGAATCCACATGCAGTTCTTAAAGTCTCTTTAATTCTTACCCAGTTATACTGGTGTTGAGAACTCCAGATTCTTTCCGGTTTTCTGTGCCTTGTCGCGAAGTCGGGATATAACTTGTTGGACTTTAATCAGATCTGAAGGGGCTTGACTAAACTGAAAATAGTTTCCCGCCGCGGTCAGGAATGTCTATAAGTCGCGTGAGTTTCCGTCATATGTCGGGACAATATCTATGGAGTCTTTAATAGAGATTTGAATCCTACTCTCAACTTGAGCAGGGGATACATGAGGATTCGCCATCCTGGGAGGTTGGATAAGAATTTTACCACTAGGAGTGGAGGCCAGGATGAGACAATCTACTTACAGTGGGAGCAGCAGCAGCAATTTCCACATTGAAATTCTTTCTTGAGTCTTCGTTCACCAGGCTGGAACGTCGATCACTTCAAGACTTCAATAATTGACAAATTTGTAGGTTCGGTTCAGCGACGTCGTCTTCCAACTGGATCCGGACAGCTAGTTCCAGGGTCTTCTCACTGAGTTCGCCTGGTTGCGGGCTGGTCCAGGAGTCGCTCCACGTTTGCAGCCGCCAGTCAATTAAACTGATTCTACTTTCTTTAAAAAAAATATCTATTTCACACAAAGAAACAGTTACAGCTATACGTGTTGCTACTAGAGCTTCCATAGAATGAATTTCACTAATACATGGCTTGCAGGGGTTTTATACCCGTGCGAGATGAAAGATGCCTGGGGGCGCATTGGGGCGCTTCCTGAAAGGATCTGGTTGTTGTCTGTAACAGTTACACTTGAGAATACAAGGGGATGCGTCTGGCGCATTAGGTCGTATCTAGAAAGGATCTGGACATCGTCAATAACAGTTTACTTAATGTAAAAAGAGGGATGCGTCTGGAGGCGCATTCCTAAAAGCATTTGGTAATTATTGATAACAGTATTTACACAAGAGTTTAAAGGGGATGCCTGTGAACACACATTTCTAAAATAGTACAAGTACAGAATATTATACCTAATACCTAGCTTACATATCTATTCATTCGATGACGTACTCAGTCATCGGAATTATATTTTTATTAAGGGCGGTGGAGGAGTCATCAAGTTGACAACCGTGTGGATGTGGTCAAGGAAATTCTCATTTTTAAACCTACGCTGACAATGCAAAAATAATATAAAATATTGAATTTTAAACTGTATGGCATGGGATATACATACATCTTGAATATTGCATACATGTTTTTGACGCCAGCCTATTATCTAATTTTTTTAACTTTTTATTGAAAAAAAGATGCAAAATTACCAGTTGTGGCCACTTTGCACCAATTGTGGCCACCCCGGTGCACCAGTTTTGGCCACCTAAGGGCCTTAGCAAACTAGCTACATTTACCATCAAAATATAGCGCCGGAGTGCTGGCCACAACTGGGGCTCTTGCCAATACTTATTAAATAAATAAAAAGTATCAAAAGTTATCATTACACAGTTTATTAGATATTTTATTAATTTAACTTTCTGTCTGGTCCATAATTTCATATATGTGGTCACAAGTCACATACTGGGTGGCTAGCACAACGTTATTAAAAAAAAATGTTAATTTTTATTCTCCACGGACTCCTGGGTCCGTGCGTGCCCTTTGTCAACTTTTAGAATTTTTTTTAAAACTATATTTGATATTACATAAAACTAATAGCCGCGTCTCCACCGGACGAACGGGCTCGGGAGCCACATTCGGGCGAGCAGTGCGGCCGAGGCTGGCTCGCGAGGCAGCCTCATAGTTTACCGGAAACATCGAGGCGGGGCTCGCGAGGCAAGCCGAGCCACCCCGAGCCATCAGTTCCGACCTAGATCCTAGTTTCCGAGCTCTTGACCTACTGAACGATATATTTACTGAGCATTTAGTGACATTAAACTGCAGTTTGTTCTTTCGACTCCATTTCACCAACCTATCTACATCTTCTAGTAGCCGCTTGCAGTCACTTTTATCTTTCACCGCCAGCATTAACTTAAGGTCGTCCGCGAACAGTAAACATTTGGCTTCCCTTACTACATCTGGTAGGTCGTTTATCATAATGTTAAATTCCAACGGGCCGAGATTTGATCCTTGGCTTACTCCTGTTCTTGTGAAATAAGGTTCCGATTTGCACCTAGAACCGCTCACTTCTGAACCGGAATCACCTTTTGGTATCGGAATTACCCGTATTGTTTTCCAGAATGTTGGGAAATATGACGTTTCTAAACATAATTTGTAGATGTGAAGAAGCGGGCATTAACTGAGAAACTAACAAACAAAGTAATCGTATGTCAAAATGGAATAGAGAGAAGTGTAATAGGAGTCAAAAGAAAAGATAAAATAAGACTAAACAAAATTAAGAATGTAACTAAATTTAAAGATGTGAATAAAGTATGCAAAACACTGAAATGGAAATGGGCAGGTCATATGCTGAGAGAGTAAAATGAAAAATGGACTAGAATAATATCAGAGTGGTACCCCAGAGATGGCAAAAGAAATAAAGGTAGACAAATGAAACGTTGGGAAGATGACCTCAAAAGAGTTGCCGGTACAGAATGGATGAGAACTGCAAGAGACAGAGATAGGTGGAAGTCTTTGGAGGAGGCCTTTGTCGAAGGACAAGCTGTTGCCAGGAAAACTGACCCTCAGCTATAAATTTAATACCCATGTATTGTAAATATGATTAAAAAACAGTAATAAAGGCTTATTATATTATTATTAATAGTAATTGCTCTACAACTCAGTAACAAAATAATATAATTAAACAGTCATAAAAACATTTTATCAAAAATTAAGAGGTAGATAACGTTTCTAAGCTAATTACCTAATTCTAGGTTTTCTGGAATAATGGCACTTACTAGCTTAATAAACCGAACAGTTCTTTTACTAAATAACAAAAAAAATATACTTATCTATTTCTAATTAACAATATTAATACTTTTTTATAGGAACTCTATAAGTAATATCAGGTATTCTGTGTCACAATAAGTATGAGACAAAGCCATTTCTTCGATTTCTGCTAAAATAAATTGTTCAAATAAAGACAATAATATAGTGGCCGCAAGCTGCAGACATATCATTTAGAAAACTTTATAGTTAGAAAAATCAAAATTGAAGGTCAGTTTGCCTCTGCGACCTGAATTTGGTGAAGGTAGGACAGCCGCAATGTCTTCGACTAACACAAATGAAATATCATCTACCTGCGGCCAAACGAAATTATTATTTGTTTTTCTCAAAAAACGTACTTTAAAACTTTTGCCTGCAGCATCGTACTTTTCAACAATCAAGCCAGAGTAATATTTATCAGACTTTTTTGTAGTAAATCTTACTAATACATAACTTCCGACATTCACAGTGTTATCATAAGTGGTTTCATTACCATTATTTTCTTTGTCAGAGTCTTCTTCGTTACTTACATCTGTTTCGTCCTTTTTAGATAAAATACGATATTTATATTCATTCCAAGACTCGTCAGTATCTGAATCACAATAAATGTCTTTGTTTTGATTAGATTGAACGATTTGTGTAATTTTTTTCTTACTTGGTTTGAATATTGTTGAAAAGGTAGCAAATGACAACCTCTCCTCCTCACTCAAGTATTTATCTTCCAAAATTGTTATTTTTTTACATTGGCTTGGTTTGACACTTTTATTAGATGTAGGAGATGTCATAATTTTGGAGATTTTATGATCAGTTAGTTGATAACTTTCAAGTGATTGTTGTACTGTCTGTTGATCATTAGAAGGCAATGCATTTTTAGGCATGCGCATAATCGTACCAGCACATGATTCAGTTGCGAAGTTTTGCAATGTCCCAGTTGCTTGATGGTGTCGGGAATTTGTTAGTGTTGCATTTATTTTTTGTATAGATAAAACAGCCAGTGATTTTATTGTAGAGTTAAGAGATGTCCCAGTTTCTTGACAGTGTGTTGATACAGTGACTTTGGGTGATTTGGTTTCTGTAACTTGTCTAGGTTTTGTTTGAGGTATCTGTATATTTGGAAGTTCATCGGTATCTGTATCAGTATCGCTATCAATAAACGTGAAAGGTCTGAAAAATATTTGAGGGTTATTGTCTGTGAGTCCTTTCGATGTGGAAGGCTTACCTCTATTTTCAATTTTTCTTTTTAAAATATCTTTGTTTGTACTCCTTAAATTCTTTTTCTTTTTTTTTTTGTTCCATCGTTACTGTAGCGTCACTGTCGAAGTCAAAAGATGCATCGATCTCATTTTGTAACTGCATTGTTTGTCCAATGCTATTGTCATCTTGCACCCAAGAATTGATCATATCGTAATCTATCGCATTTGTGTCGATATACATGCCGGTTTTTTCATCAAGATACCCTTGCTTAGTCCTATCACTTTCGATTTCATGGGACAGTGGTTTACAGTTTACTTCGTTACTATCTTCATCATATATTATATTTGCACGGAGGTCAACATGAAATCCAGTTAGGTCGTCTTCATTATTATTGATATCATCGTCTTGATAACCTGCAAAAGTCACATATTAACTCCACCGCGAAATGATCAGACCATGAGATATCGTATCTTATGTTTACGCTATTAATAGTTTTTTTTTGCAATCTCAGTCGTGATCACGTGGTCCAACCATGACGTAGTCCCCCATGCATCACTTAAATAAGTGTATGAGTTCGAGGCCAATCCTAGATATTCTATATCTGCGCACGTCCATCTTTGCTCACCACAAAAGGTTATTAGCTCCGTACCAAACAATGAACCTGGGTGTGCATTGAAATCTCCCAGTATATACGCTGAATCTACGCTACAGGTTTCTATAATAGCGTTAATCTCACCAAGACAGTCTATAAAAGTATCTAGATTGTTCACGTTATCAGTAGGCATATAAACAGACATAACTAGGAACACGCGATCTGCGACAATCACTTTGACTGCCGCGATACGAGAACTTGCACAATCAATCACCGATACCGACTGAAACACACTCCTGCGCCACAAAATACCGAGTCCACCGTGAGCCCGTCCCTTCAACGGTCCAGAAGAAATGTCCACTGATGACTTTCCGGTATATGCAAAATCTTCATGGATGCTTCCAAGAAATGGAACATCATCCGGAAGTAGCCATGTCTCCTGCAGTGCTAAAAAATCCGCCGTTTGACACAATGTCCTTACGTAGTCAACAGAGCTCTTAACTGAATAGCAGTTAAAGCTTACAAATTTTATTTTATTTATTGTCTTGTCTGATGTGCAATCCATGATCTTTGTGTTTAAATTCAATAAACTTTCTAACCATCACACCCTCCGGCCATAAGGCGTCCTCTAAAAACAGCGTTATTTTAGCACTAGGTACAAGCATCTTATATGCATTGTATTGCCTTTGTACCTTCGCTTTTAACTTGTGTAAAGTGACACGGACTTGCGTTTTTCCCAAAATATATTCAATAATGTCACTTTCTGATGTACTTCTGGCAACATTATTTATAAACAAAGGTACTCTAATGTCCGCAGCTCTAAACTTCTCGTCTGAATTATTTCGCGCCCTGCCCTCCAAAGTACTAAATCGATTTCTCAGTCGCTTTCGTTGCGCTAAAACCCACTGCTCATCCGGATTTTCAGATTTCCATTGTCCTTCCGTACTTATAATCTTAGCCAGCGTTTTATCAGTCGAAATAGTCGGCGTAGATGTCGCCCGATGACGCATGCACGTACTGCTTTCCTTACCGAGGCCGCCCCTCTGCGCTGGCGCAGGCGGAGTATTGGTGTTTGAAATCACGGTACAATTCCCGGTGGTCTCCGCGCGCTCAACCACCTGTTGCGCCTGCGAGCGCTCAGTGTCGCTGGTCTCAGCGGTGGCGGGGATGCGCGCAGGGGGCGTAGCTACTGTGATGCACGTAACTTGCGACGCGCTCTGTGCCGGCCGACAATGCGTAATATCTGGCTCCGCATGCGAAATGTGGGGTAGGCCGGTCGGGCCGCTGTCTAGAAAATAACTGTTCGAAATTATTCCTCCACCCCTTTTTCTATTCACGTGACATTCAAAGTTATTGTTCACAAGGGATGCATTTTTAAGATTATATAATTCGCATTTAATCTCATTAAACTTATCTTCAGATACATACGATTCCTTTATAGTTTGCAGTTCTTTCTGAATTAAGAGTATGTCCTTCAAAAGCTTCGTCGGATCGAGATGGTCGAAGTGGACTGGTGGTAATCGCTGCAAATATCTATCCACAAATGTTGGTGTCAGTTCTGGATCAGTCTCTTTAAAGAGACTGATAACATCGTACAGATCTCGTTGTGAGCGCCCATCTTTCTTCCGAGTTATTTTTCGTTTGGAAGTCGTTACAGACTCAAACAATAAGCTTTTAGCGCTGTCAATTTCTTCCGAAGAAAACGATGTAGTACAGATTCGCACTAAACTATCTTCACTCATAACATCTATTTTGTTTTGTATGAACGCAAGCACTTCACAAATAACTATGTTGCAATTACTGCACTTAACAATATTGGTTGTCATCTTGAAGCGATGAGTCACCTGAAATGCGTACGCTCGCTACCGCTCACGGACGCAGACGACTACTAAACTAAGAAACAAATCCCAGGCTGAGCCAGCGTGGTTGATCAATAAACAGATAACATGTGTGGTTTACAATCTGATAGCACCTGGTTCGATCCTTGACCCTGCACTAATGATTTATTAAGTAGATATCTAAATAAATCAAATGCAGTTATGGTGAAAGAAAACATCGTGAGGAAATCGGTATGTTTAAGAACTTCAAAAGTTTTAAGACATGACATTTTTCAATATGCACACTATGCACAGCCAACATGGTGGATTAATGTGAAATAGTTAAAAAAACTGTCTAGTTTGAAAAGCTTTCAAGAAAGAGCACTTTTAAAAGGACGAACGAATCCTAAAGTTAGAAATTGTGAATGGTAACCAATTTATAAAAATGTAGATGAGTAGGTACTTACCTTGAACAACACACAGCGGGCTTGTAATACGAGGCGCCTTGCTCGTTGAAGCTCCTTCTGCAACCGTGTCTGATGCTCGCTTGGACATCTGAAAACCATTTATTTACATGAGTTTTTCAATTAAAATAAATATCCTTTTAGATACAAATACTTGGAATTCAATTTTCTGCAGATGAGTAGGTAAGGTAGCCCATATATTTAAGTAAACGAGATGGCGAATCATCATCATCTACATTTGTCCACGATGCCATAGGGTTTCACTCTAGAACACGTCTCCCTCACCGGTTATCAGTTTTAAATACAGATGACTAATATAATTAGCTGTCTATTATTTAGGGACTTGTAAGCCTTCCAGTTCAGAATAGATTGGTATGAAACAAATGCTAACTTGAAACAATTTAGTTATTAAAACAAAATACAACCGCCATATTAAATTAGCGTCGTTTTTATTTTAGGAAAAAATATCTAAATTTTAAGTAATATAATAGATAAAACACTCACTTTTCAATCGTTTCTTGAAATTATCGAAGAAATCAGAAATTGAAATTGTTAGAATCAATGAAAAATGGCAACATTCTATTAGTAACTATATCTCTCACTTTGAGATAACCTACAAATCTATTGTATGAAGAACGCAAATAAAGTGTGCCGACATTTTGTGTGAGCTGTGCATTTCATTAATTTCCACTGTGAGGAGTTGCAAATTACATATAAAGTAACAGGTTACGGGCCCAGTCCCATTCCTGCCGCTGCTAGATCGAGATAGATCGAGGTAAATCGAGATTGGTTAGCGCGATTGAGGAGATACGAGAACACGCGAGTCGCACCAAACCACGCGGTGTGTAACTGCGCAATTCACTGAAGAGAACGAGAAAATAACCAAAATATGGAGAATTCGTCGCTTGCGCACACTTTAAAACTGAAGGGAGTAGAAAACTGGCCTGTATGGCGCTTTCAAACCGAAGTAATATTGAGAAGTCGCGGTGTACTTAGTGTTGTTACGGATGTCGAATCATTAACGTCTGACGCCACCAAAACCGCTGCCGCTGCTACCAAAGATGCGAAGGCGCTGGAAATCATAGTCACCAGAATGGAGGAGGAGCCGTTTACACATCTTTTTTCATGTGGCACAGCTGCTGAGATGTGGGCAAAACTGAAGTCAATCTATGATAAAGAGAGCTATGTAAGTGTGCATCTGCTACAACAAAAAAAAATCTCAATGAGCATTGAAAGTGGAGAACAAATGTCTAAGTTTTTTATCAAGAGTAGAGGACATAAAAACAAAGCTCAAGCTTGCTGCAGAACCATTAACCGACAACATGATAATAACTAAAATTTTAATGTCACTGCCCGAGCCATACAAACATTTTAGATCGGCCTGGGAGTCTGTACCATCTGAAAAACAAAACCCAATGAGATGATGTCACGGTTACTAGTCGAGGAGGAGAGACTATCTTCAAGTGAGGAGGCGGTCGCTCTTAGTGTCATGAAGAGAAAACAAACGAGTATGAAGTGTTTCAATTGCGGGGCTCTTGGACATTACGCTAGGAACTGCAAAAAAAAAAACAATAGAGAGTGCTACATATGTTCAAAGAAGGGACATATATCAACACAGTGTCGTTCCAAAAAGAGAGAAATTACCAAGAGAACTGTAAGTTCAAATGAGCATCATGCAAACGCATTTATGAGTAATTAGACAAGTCCGGGAGAGGTACAGAAAGACAATAATGCTTGGTACCTAGACACAGGGGCAAGCGAGACTATGTGCGGCAACAAAGAATTATTTGAGACTTTATCAGAGAGACAGTGTTCTACGAGAGTCAAAGTAGGAGATGGCAAACTGCTAGAAGTAAAAGGAGTTGGAACAGTTGTCTTGTATGCGTGGGACAACGAAAAATATAGAAAAACAGAGCTTTCCGATGTGTTATTTGTGCCAGAGTTGGAGTTTAATTTGCTATCAGCAGGACATGTGCTAGACAAAGGTTTTCATTTAATTTCAGACAGTAAACAATGCCAATTTGTAGACAACAATGGTGAAGTACGTGCAGTCGCAAATCGAGTTAATAAACTGTGCAAGATGGACTTTGTGCAAGTGGAAAATGGTAAAATTAGTAGAAAAATTACAACCGGCTAAATCAAATGGTGCTAACGTTGTTTCCGAACGCAACCATTTTGAGTTTGACATTTCCAATTGCAATTTGAGTGAAAGGTTAGAGAAACTTTCTGATTGGCATAGAAAACTAGCACATCAAAATTTAGTACAAGTAAAGAGATATTTACAACGAAATAACATTCAATTTCAAGATGATAGCCGTGAATTTTGATGCGAAAACTGTCTTAGTGGAAAACAACACAGACTGCCATTCTTTCCGAGTAGTTCCCGAGCAAAAACTCAACTTGAAATCTTGCATGCAGATCTTGCAGGACCAATGGAACATACTTCACTAGGAGGAAGTAGGTATGTACTCGTGATAAAAGACGATTTTTCCAGCTATAGAAATGTTTATTTTCTGAAACAAAAGACGGGGAGTGAGGTTAGAAATTGTTTTCAGAAATTCATTGAAAAATCAGAGAGAGAAACAGACCAAAAAGTTAAAATAATACGCACAGATAACGGGAAAGAGTTTGTCAACAAAGAGATGGCGAGTTTGCTGGAGAAAAGAGGAATTATACATCAACGGAGCTGTTTTTACACGCCACAACAAAATGGACGTGCAGAGCGAGAAATACGAACACTAGTGGAAGCTGCTCGATCAATGATTAGTGGAATGGAGAAGAAGTTTTGGGCTGAGGCTATAAGCACGGCGGCCTTCACTCTAAACAGAACAGGCCCGAGCCCTACTTCAACACTGACACCATATGAGGTATACTACAATACAGAGGGATGTGATGTGAGAATATTCAGAGAGTTTGGAAGTAAAGTGTCTATCCACATTCCTAAAGAAAAGAGATTAAAATGGGATCCTAAGAGTACTACAGGATACTTTGTCGGCTACGGAGAGAATGTGAAAGGGTATAAAGTGTTCGTGCCCTCAACACAATGAGTGGAAAATCACAGAGACGTGATATTTTTGCCAAAGACAAACATTGTCAGCTGCGAGAGTGAAATACCCAAAGAGGAGTTACCAAGTGAGGAGTTTTATATAGAGGAGAATGTCGAGAGAGAAAATCTAAGTACAGATGAGAGAAATGAGCATGATAGTTTTCAGAGTACTGAGGAAGACGGGAGTATGTGGGAGCCTGACGAGGAAGACAGAGTGAGTAGAGTAGAAGTTCCAGAAGGGATAACTGCAAACCTTCGACCGAGAGAAAACCTCAAACCACCAGAGAGATTTAATAATCCTGTGACATTTGAGACGAGTCTTCTATGTGATGAAAATATGAGCTATGAGGAAGTAGTGAAGAGTGGAGAGAGTAGTCACTGGAAATATGCTATGGAGAGAGAACTGAGAGCTTTAGAGGAAAATGAGACATGGAATATTATGAAGATAACCAAAGCGTTATCAAACTGTGTAAGAATCCTCAATTCAGTCACAAGCTAAAGCATTTGGATATTAAAATGCACTTTATTCGAGAAAAGATTAGAGACAATATTGTGAAATTAGAATATGTAGGAACCGAAAATCAAATCGCTGATGTTTTCACAAAGCCGCTAGGCAGAATAAAATTTGAAAAATTTGTAAAACTGTTAGAATTAATACTTGGTGTTTAACTTAGGTACATTAAATATATAAGGTAAGAAGCGATAGGTACATAGGTACATTGATAAAGTTAGTAGTTTAGTGTTCTGTTTTTTTCTTATCAATGTAGAATGTTAGAAGTTTATTTTAGTTGGTTATTTATCATTGAGAAGGAGTGTTAGAATCAATGAAAAATGGCAACATTCTATTAGTAACTATATCTGTCACTTTGAGATAACCTACAAATATATTGTATGAAGAACGCAAATAAAGTGAGCCGACATTTTGTGTGAGCTGTGCATTTCATTAATTTCCACTGTGAGGAGTTGCAAATTACGAAATTACATATAAACTAACAGAAATAACTGAAAAACGGATGGAATTTTTATTTTAATAAAATACACCTGTGCCTAACGCTTCTGAAAACACACCGGAGGGCCATTTCAATAAGCTTCATGCTACTGCCCGAAATACAGTGGAGAGGAGTATTGGCTTACTTAAAGGCCGCAGTGCCTTAACCACGCTCAGAGTAATATCACTAGTGCCGGTGGAATCGTCTGCTAGAGATATTCGATGCCTGATTGTAATTAAATAATAATCGCACTGAACCGACTGGTGGTGTTTTCCATGAATGTTCCGTTTGCGCGTTTTAAGATACAACTAGCGCCATCTAGCGGTCATCGGGTGTAAACCGAGTGTTGGTGTTACAATAATGTATTGTTTTTTTTATCACTTCTGACAATAATTTTAGAGTTTCCGATATGTTTTCGCCCATCCGCGAAAGCACTGCCGTATTTTCTGCCAGCTGCGAAAGCACCGCTTTAAACATCAGGTCATGCTTCCACTGAGCAGTGCGTCCTGCCAACTCCAGCCGCTGCTCCTCCACCCTCAAAAACCTTTCAGACAGGCTACTTAAATGTGTCCGACGTAGAGAAGGTGAGAAGCTTGCTGTAGTCTTATACGGCTGCGGCGTGGAGCTGAAAAGTAACAGATACAATATATTATTTAGTTTATCTATACTAATATTATAAAGAGGTAAAGTTATATTTGTATTTTACACCTTAATAAATTGTCTTTCTGCAGTAAAAAAGAAGTTTGTTTGTTAGTATGTTTGAGGTAACATCCGGAATTACTGATCCGATAAAAAAAATCACTGATAGGAAGCTACATTGTCCCTGATAATGATGCTATAAGGCCGGATGCTATGATGCCATCGGGGACCGGGTGAGGCACGGTACAGGGGCGTATAATCCATTGCGTGGGTGAAACCGCGGGGCGCTGCTAGTATCTTATAAAAGTAAATAATTATTTATCTTACTTGTATGGGACCCATGCTGAGAAAGAGATGGCATAGGTGGCGGAGATCTTGGTGCTTGGTGGGCAGGAGATAACCTGCTAGCAGGGCGAGATGGTATCGTATACGAGGTGCAGCTGCTGGAACTGTCAGTCGCCGGCGCGCTTTTCAAAGATTGAAAGCTGAAAGTATGGCAAACCGTAAACCAACTTGCTCCCGGCCGATGCGAGCCTCCCGCTCACGTTGGGCGCCATCATTTATCGGGCCGGGGCCTCTGGGCGTCCGATCCGACGGGAATTAAAACCACTCCGGTTAGAAAAAGAGTTTATTGTGCAATTGTTAAACTAGAGGGACAAAATCAAGGAAGTGAAAAATTATCGCGACAGGGTTGCGCGGCGCGTGCGGCGACACGCGGGTGCCTTGTATATGCGCGGGCGGTCGACTGCCACGTGGCGCGCGGGCGCTTAGCAAGCACCGCACAACCCTCCCCGCGCAGCGGGACGTGAGCGGGAGGCTCGCATCGGCCGGGAGCAAGTTGGTTTACGGTTTGCCATATAAGTTATTTTTCATAATAATTATATTTACCTTATCCCACTACTTCCATGATTTTATGGCTCCGCCCATACTGTTAAGCAGCAGGGACAGTTGTTCCCACTGTCTCCGTGCACATTCCCTTCCACTCGCAGTCCTCAAAAACCACTTAGCTAAGGTTGGATTACTTTCCATGTATTCGACAAGACCATCTACTTGTTTAGATGAGGGATGCATTGAGCGTTCAATTGGGCTGAAAATAGAGAGGAATAAGGAGGGCATGTTGTCATGATGAGCATGACATTCACTTTTGTCGTACCATCATCATACAAAAACAATGCGTTCATTATGTTGTTTTTGTACGATGATGATACTGTTTTCAACCCACAAGATGATGCCTACTTACTCAGCCATAAAGAACTTCTTTATTTGTCTGAGCCTAATAATAACTATTAAGAAAGTCATCTTCTGCATTTTTCTTAGTTTTCTCTAAAAACTTTGATAGTTTATCTTAATATTGATTTAAATGTAAATTCGTATCCATAGTATGTAAGTGCCAAATTTGCATGCCGAAAGGTAGTATAACGGCGAACCATCTTTCTACACGACATCTGTAACTTTGTAAACCCATTAAAAAACAAAAATACTAATAAACCCATTAAAATACTAATAAATAAATAAAAGTTTAGATAAGTTTGTTTAGTCATAAAAAGACAGCTATATTACAATGACGTTATAAATTAAGTAACTTACTTCAATATTCCCTTTTTAAAACAGTAATTGATTATTCCTTTGTAATTCGTTTCTACAAAACGCAACACAACACAACACAACACAAAATATTTGAAAATATTCAAACTTGGAACAATAACAAACTGTCAACTTTACACTTGTATTGTGATTTGTACAGTGTTGCCGGCCGGAAAGCCAACGTCACTTGTCATATAATTATATCAATGGCACAATCACAGGGCACAATATAAGTCCATTGGTAAATTTTTCAAGGGTTTATTTGGTTATTATACAATTTTAAAATGATGAAAATAACGTTTTAATCAACAAATGATTTTTTATGCATTCATTTTCAATAATATGGCAGAATTTAAAAACCGGTAATTGCTGATAGTCAATTTTGCATCTTGGTAAGCACTAAGCCAAAGTCTATGGTCTACGAAGTCGATGGTGAAGTCATTTTTGTAGACTTCGAACTCATATCACGGTGAGTTTTTGCATACTGAATGCGAATTTTAAATCTTGACTCATCATAAGGGAGAAGCGAGTTCGCTTGGGTGAGATGACTTTTTACAGAATCGCACTGCTGACGTGTTAACCAAAGTCACAAAAACGGTCAAATCAGCAAAACAAACGGAAATACCATCCACATCATCCATTAACGAAGAGATTACAGAAATTTAGTCCATACATGACTGTGCTTAATTCTCGATACCAATTAGTATTCTCGTTCATCCTGGTCATTAGTGATGCTTTTAAAGATCGATGCCATCTCTCCACCACGCACTACCAGATTTCATCCACTGTGGATGAAATCTGGTAGTGCGTGGTGGAGAGATGGCATCGATCTTTAAAAGCATCACTAATGACCAGATTTCCACGCACTACCAGATTTCATCCACTCTGTGGATGAAATCTGGTAGTGCGTATCTTATCTATTACTAAATATTATGTTGTATCTGTATGTAGTTCCATATAAATAGTTTTGTCATAAGTTTGTATGTAACCTCATTTCTTGCTTAATTTGTGGTTGACGTTTTGGACCGCCATTTTGAGTTGATACAAGATGGACAGTGTAACGGTTTGGGTTCATCCCCGTTGGAGTTAACAAATATTATACAATTAAAGTTAATTTAATACCTTAAGACTAAGGTTTATTTGACATTATCATGTAAAAAGTTAAGAAGTTTATAAAACTAACTTTATAATTAAGATTTGTCTTGTATTTAATTTCAATATTCTAGTAGGTTAATTCCTTGAAGCAGTCGAGTACCCCGAGGCACGCGAATGCTTTGAAGCTCGCGAGTCATGCGAGTTGCTCGAATCACTCGGGGTCGTCCAACGTAGTCCCACGGTTCTCTTGAAGCAGTCGAGTACCGCGAGGCACGCGAATCCCTTGAAGCTCTCGAATCACGCGAGTTGCTTGGTTCACTCGGGGCCGTCTGACGTAGTTGAAGGGTATATAAGGAGCATTGTTGGTTGGAGAGGGAGAGTTCGCTATTGGGCCTTGAGTAAGAAGGTCGTCGGTTCCGTGGAGTGTCCGCCGTCTAATTCGTGAATACCTTTAGTGTGGTTTTGTTAGTGCTAGAATAAAAGTGTCAAGGAATTGTTGGAGCTTGTCCGGACTTGTCAGCAGCTGACGGCGAGAGAACTGACAGTTGAGGCATCAAACATGTGAGTAACTAGGCTCATTAATGAATTCATTTGCTATTAATTCCAATGTGTTTTACAAATGTTTTCAGGTTATGTAAAAACCTGAAATTGATTTATTTCTTAAAATAATTGAAAATTTTCACTTCTGATAATGTATTGAGTTGGAAAGTGACTTTACTAATTGAATTAAACTAGTTTTGAATGTAGTACATATAGATAGATGTACATAATGCTTTGAGTCGTATACAGACTTTGATGAGAATTTAATAATCCTCGATTGGCGAAAGAAAGCCTGATTTTCTGGAGATAAATCTAATAGGCCTAGCAGAGCAGTTGCCTAGTCATAGATCTCTACTAAAACAGAGAGACGTTGACATCTTCACATAGATTTTGTCTTCTAGAAAGTTGTACTTACCACTTTTACATAAAGATGTGCATTTTTCAATCTTGTTGACGAAGTCTGTCTACAGATTTTATAGTTAATACTATACCTAGAAACCGGTTCTAAAGAACTTGTGTTTAACAAATATCTACGGTCACTTTCCATCCATTAAATATTTATTTATGTTACTATAGGTATAGAGAGGTTTGCCAGGGAGTGTTGATGGTACGCAAGGGTCAAAATACTTACATCATGGTGATCAAAATATAATAATTGTATCTTCTTAACGATAAGTTTTCTCTTGACCTAAGTTAGGATTCTTTAGGGATTGAAATAATGTAGGGTGTACTTAAGGAATAAGTTATCTATTTATTTATATGTTCCGATAGAGTACCCATGGGATTTATAAATTAAGCCCTGTGGGTTCTCGCAAAGAAACAGGTGGTCTTCTACCACCACCAACGCCGCTAGCCCCACACTGGCGGTGACAAGTAGATGACTCAGGAACAAACAGACTTACTAGACATTTCGCTAGCTAAAAGATAATGTCCTCTTGTCCCTTTCAAACCGTATTCCCAAAATAGTGGGAGAGAGATATCCAGGTCTAAGGAAGCGTCTCATCTTCACAAGCGAAGGAGGGGCTTGTGGACTTAGCTTTGAGAACACACTGTTAATAAGCTAGCCGCTGGGGAATACTAAAGTAGATAACGAACTTGTTTATTAACCTTGAATCTAAACTTCACCCTGTATGAATTTTACCCTGTATAGATAACCTATTCCACTTTTTTAACATTAGGTTAGTCTAAACTAAGCACATACTGTAGAAGTTAAATATCGATTAGCTAGCTTTTGAAATTATGTATAGCAACTTGGATTTAAGTAGTGTATGGTAGCAGTTCATCTCAATACTATCTTGGGTTATTATAGATCACAACACCGGGTCCTTCCTAGACGATCACTTGGCCAAATATAATCTTTAATTTTAGTTCGGGTATTTATTAGTTTATATTTCATAATCACCTAGCCTTTAAAATATAATATTTAATATTAAAATTAGTTAGTAAGTTTAGTATGTAAGTCATCCGTATATAATATTAGTTAGTTAGTCAGTTAAAAAACCAGTAAATGCGTGCTGGTTCGTTACAATTTTGGGTGCCGATGGACCAGGATGTATATAGTATAAGGTTTTACCAATAACTATAATTTAATTTCTTAGTTAAGTACCTAGTTTACTGATAAGGTAGGAAAATTTTATCCATTTAGTAGGTGGTCCAGGGTCACTCCCGGACTGCCTACAATTTGTCTGCCGTAGAAAATGGGTGCGCTTGAGATGAACTGTTGGTGAAATTAGGAAACATAGAAAAATAAAAAGTAGGTAGGTAAATAAAGGTTTAAAAGATGTAAAGGTAGAGGGTGGATTCCGTTAGCTCTAAAACTTTCCGTTTCTAAAAATAAAAAATATGCATAAACTAAGGTTCTCAACTTCTATCAACAGGTTGAGAAAGACTAACCTACCAACTATGGTTAGTCATCAAAATCAAAAGAAAATAATATAATGTAGTGAACCTAACTTTCTGCGCTTGGGGGCGTGGGTTCGATTCCCGCATGGGACAGTCATTTTTGTGATGAATAATTGTTTGTTTTTATTATATTTGGGTGCTAATTATCTATTAAAGTATGTAGTTTAAGAATATATAGGTATATATATCGGTCTTTGGCGGCCATATTGCGGGCTTTGCGTAGTTTGGGGACGGATGGCCGTGCGCGCAAAAATGTCCCGAATTTAATTTAAGAGACTCGACTGTCAAAAGTAAAGAGTGTTTTTCTGACAATGTTGGTGTCTTCAAGTCGAGAGTGAATCGGTTTCTCCCCAATACGGGGAAGAAGAAGAAAAAAAAGAATCGGTTTCTTTTGACAAGCGTGCTCGATCGTAGATTGCATCTTCGCTTGACATCAGTCGGGATGGCGGCCAAACGCAAGCCTATCTATTATAAAAATATACTATTACGAATATTGTCAAACAAGAATGAATGAAATTGGTACCCAACCAATAAGTTTCATGTTACCTAAGTGTATATTTATTTTAAAATAAACTGAATAAAAAATTTAAGTACTGATAGCCTTCGAGCGGCTGAACAGATTTTCATGGAATGTACTAGCGGAAGGTAATCGCTCTGGAAACACAGGTACGCATGTTGACTCGAGGCACCTCTTCTTTTGCAACAGAGGATTAACAAAATAAAGGGGTAAATTAGATGTAATTTCTCTGAAAATTAAAGCACATGTATTTTTTATCTATTACAATGAAGGGTTGAATACAGAAATAAAGTAATATAAAAAAGGTATGAAATCCTGAACGTATCTGAACTAAATTTTAGTTATGGCTAGTGTATCTGGGCGATTAAAACAAAAGCCGCGAAAATATTTTATTCATAGGTAACTCTAAAATAAAATACATAAAAGAATCAGGTATAAAAATTTAAAAAAAAAATGGTTTGAGCTTTTTGTTTGGAGAAGCTAACACGGGGTTTCACTACAGATTAGCGTTTAAATGCTTCATCTTCATAATGGCGGAATATCTCCGAAATGAGCAGCATGTGTAAAGTCCTTTAGGTTGCAGGATGCATGTCTGTAATCATATAATAATAAAATACTTTTATATCAAAGGTGTGTTGTTTTCTAAACAGAGAAGGTAGATATGTAACTAACTAATGTACAGTTATTAGAAAATGTAAGAGTAGGCCGGTGTGACTTTTCTTTAGGTTAAGATTGGGTAAACTAGAGACTAGTTTATAATCTACTTATAGTAATTATTGTAAGGAAGTCATCATTATCATCATCATCAGCCGGAAGACATCCACTGCTGAGCATGGGCCTCCTCCTTTAACCTACACACTGAGCGGTGGGCTGCCTTTTGCGTCCACTGGATGCCAACGACTCTCACTGTGTCGTCGGTCCGTCTAGTGGGAGGCCTGCCTGCGTTCCGTTTTCTGATTATGGGAGAGTCTATCACTAACATCACATTATAATATTATAAATGCAAAAGCTGTGTGTGTTTATGTTTGTTACTCTTTCACGCTGAAATGGTTGGTCGGATTTGAATGAAATTTAGAATATAGCTTATGTTCTTGATTAACACGGGCTACATTCATCATCATATTTCATCACTACGCGGGTGAAGCCGCGGGGCACGGCTAGGTTGTATATAAATTGTAGATCACAAAGTCGAACTTAGGGCATAGGTACATAATTATCTACTTTCGGATTCGTGATAGCGGGGCGGATTTAAATGAGGTTTAGAAAAGGCTTGGACACTTCAATTAGGCTAATCAAATTAAGTCATGTTGTGTCAATGTGATAAAAGGGGATCGGTGGTCACCTGGGCACTGGCCGGTTCATCAAAACGATTCTGGAACTGTCACATCACATAGGTTATATCACTAGTTTTCTGTGCATATCACTAGTTTTATGTGCATGTTGTAGGTCTATAGATAAGTTATCCAGTCCGGAAACTCCGTGTATTTCTGAAAAGAAAATACAAAAATGTAAAAAGCAGGCTTAAAACAGAGCTAACATAATTATGGCGAATTAGTGTATTAAATCAAACTAATTTAGTATTAGGATCGGTTCAATAGAAATGAGGTTTATTATAAGGTTTAGTTAAGATAAGTACCTAGTCAGCACCTTTTGGCAAACAATATAACAAGGACAAGGTTAATAAACATGTAATCTAATAATTTTGTACTTACCAGTTTAAATTTCAGGGATTTAACACATTTTAAGCATTGATCAAGAGGTATTCGAGCTTGATTCAGTCAGGTTGGCGCCGGTCTGGGTTCTTCATGAAATTGCATGTGAGTCGGGTTTAGCAACTCATAGATGGCTCAGGAAAATGATCATTTAGCATGTGTTTGATTCTTTACAGGATTTACAGCGAACAATTAAACTTTTGTACATTAATAAGTTTGCTAAACTACTTTCAGATTTGTTGAGATAGAGATGTGAAAAGGAACAAATAATCGATAATCGATGAAACTTAATATTTGGATATCGACTAATTTCATTTCAGACATAATTCCGTGGTATTTATTATAATAACAAAGCTGCCTATAGCTCGAGTTTGATTTACAACTTTAGGAACTGGCGAGATGTTAGCAGATATTCTTACTTTTTGGGAACAAAATTAGTGCCAGTCACATTTCCAGGAAAAGAATTTTCTTTACTAAGTGTGAAGAGTTGTAACCAGTTAGTAATTTTGAAATGTATGTTCTTTGTTGTATTCTGAGGGAATCATAGTGGCAACAATTTGTGAAATTTCACTGTTGTTTTGTAACAAGCAATCTCGATATCAGGGTAAGAAACTTGAGGCATCCCTAATTTTCTGACGTCTGGAGCGAATAGTGTTGCCAAGATCTAAACTCAAAATTCAGCCAAAATATAACGAAGTTTACGACTGATACATTATAAATGTTTGTATTAGAAAGAAAAGAAAAACTGTTTAAATATAGGTAACTTGAATAATAAATAAAGCAGTTAACACAAGTATGTTAGGACAGTCGTCAATGCTAGTGGTTTGTTTCGGAATGTGCTATCAAAATAACTAATTGCTAACTTCTACTTAAATTATGTGTATGATAATTTTTCGGTCATTTCTCGTCGCGTTTCGCAAATGTTTTTATCAACCAATTACTTAAGGTTTTATTAATCTAACGGGCAATGACAACGTCGCGTTTATGTGAAAAAAAAAAAAAACTTAGCAATTTGACCTGACTTATAAATTAATAAAAACTTATGTGATAGTTAGTCCTTTTAATAGTGAAAATCAATCACAGTGTTTATCAAACCATGTGTAAGGTAATTAAATATAAAGTTTAGATTAAAATCGTGATGGTGTTTAAGTTAGTGTAAAACGGAATAATTAAAACATTTCGAATTAAACATTAAGTGATTTATTTCAATACACGTTAATAGCTAAATTAGTTTTAGTGACGATAAAATGGCAACACTAACCGTGATTGTTTTGACATTCTGGTTTTCTTTGAATATGATTTATGGTATAGAACGTTTCAATCATTTGCCCGGTGTGTAAAAATTGTCCCTTTTGGAGATGTTACTTTAATTTTTGTAACTTTTGGCTTAGAAAGTTCCGTTTATTTAGTAGACTTGTATTTAGTCAAAGATAAAATTATTTATCACTGTGCTGTGTGTTTCATTTTGTTTTATTTCAGCATTAGTGTATAATAGTGTTTATTCACAGAGAAGGTATTATTTTTACTTCTATTTTCTGTGTTTTTACCGGCTAGTACGGCACAGTGGAAACGCAATGGATGTGAAAGTGGGTTCGATTCCCGATCCCGGATTTTGATGCGGTTACCAAGAATTGTAAAACAAATACCAGATTATTGTATTAACCTTATTATCTTATAGGAGGATCGAACTATAAAAAAAAGAGGAACGTGGTTTGTATAGTTTGTAATCTGTTCGCAATGGTTGATGCCAAAACTCTGTTTTTTATTTGGTATAGATTTAATGAACAGTCACAGATCAGCTACGAAATGACGAGCGAAATGTCATGAGGGCGGTTTTAAATCGCGAGTGGGTTTTAAGGGCGGACGTTCTCCGTTTTGCTTGCGACATTGCTTGACATTGGGCAAGTTGGCGGTCAAGCGCAAGCTTATTAAAAAGAAAAAAATGAAAAATTTACGTATTTGTCAATTTAAACTTTTGTATATAATTTTACAATTTTAGTTAATAAAGGTTAAGTAAATAGGTACGAATGCGTTATGGTGGTTATTTAAAAGGGAGATAACATACTAAAGAAATACAAGAGCTGTTTAACCTTGCTTTTTCAAATGGGTGTCCGGGTTTGTAATAAAACTGCGGGGTGAGTTTGGCATTGGAATCATTCAAAGCACAGTGATGTCATATCTTCCAGATTTTATTGTTCTTGGGTAATTAACGTTGTATTAAACTTCTCTAAGAAGTTGATTTCACTGCCATCTACCGAGTAGAAAGTGAGACTGGGACCGAATAGGTTATGGAATTACTCAGAACTAATACTACAAACTGAACATAGATGGCGCTAAGTGTTCAAAAACACAAAAACGATATTAAAAGAAATATTAATAATAATTATAGAGGAGATTGATTATTTTAAATTATTATTAATTAATGTTGCCTACATGAACATACTTACGATCAATATTTTGTAATTTCAGGTTCTTGGATGTTTTAAGGTAGTTAGTAAAAGGGACAGCTGGACCAATCTTGAGGAAATTTTGTGCTATTATTTCTTTATATTTATAATTATTCTATATGTATGATAATCACTGAGCTACGCCGAATTGGTTAGACCGATTTTGATGAAATTTTGTGGATATCTTAGTGTCAAAAACACGCGAAAATAAACTATGAGCTCTGTTCACCTTTACGCGTGTTTTCACGGAACACAATTAGTTGTGTGTACATGACACCCAGACCAATTAGTGTTTCATTATCATCATTTCAGCCATAGAACGTCCACTGCTGAACATAGGCCTTCCCATCAATATTGTATAAGGATGATTAACTAATTTTACGACAGGCATATAACATTTGGAATTTGAGGCGTGAGTGCCATAATTCAAGAATAGTATACTTACTCCATTGATTTTCCTCGTGATTAAAAATACATAAATCTTTCCAGAAGAGCTTGAGGTTAATAAGAATAAATTTTGGTCTACTTGTTTAGGAACTTTGTTTAGGGTATACCTACCCATTTAAAGGATTATATAATTGTGTTATCTGTTATATCAGTTGCTTTGTTATAATTATGTGTTTTCCATCTTTAACGAGTTATTATTTTGTCTTTAACTAATTACATTAAATGTTGCAGGGAATTTAATCGAATTAATTAACCAGCTGGAAGTTGTACTTTTATCACCGTGCGGTAAACTGATATGGTAACTGGTATTCAGGTTAAAGAAATGGTCAGATGTGACTAAAGGTAACTACAGGTAACCAAAGGTAACTAAAGGTAACTAAAGGTAACTAAAGGTAACTAAAGGTAACTAAAGGTAACTAACGGTAACTAAAGGTAACTAACGGTAACTAACGGTAACTAACGGTAACTAACGGTAACTAACGGTAACTAACGGTAACTAAAGGTAACTAACGGTAACTAAGGGTAACTAAAGGTAACTAAAGGTAATTAAAGGTAACAAAAGGTAAATAAAGGTAATAAAAGGTCCAAATTAAATAATTTGGTAATTCTTGGGCGATAAATAGATATTGGTATTTGAAATAATGTGTGTATAATAAAATATATAGAAATATTATATGTGCAAATAAGTGTTTGGTAGGGTACTTCATCCATAGGATAGTGTTATATTGTTGAGTCAGCGTGCAGACCAACGTAAGGGGTAAATTGAAAGAAGAGTGATACATTTTGGAAGGTATGAAAGGTTTATGGAAGAGTGAGTGATGAAAGAAGAGTTAGTGTTATTAGTGTGTCAGTGTCTGAATTGTTCAGAGAGGGGCTCAAGATAGTAACATTTTCCGGATGAAGTACGGTTTGTCGGAATTCGTTAGTAAGCAAAACACTTTACAAATTAATCTATCGAAGGAGAATTGGTGTTAGGTAGAGTGCCAAAATGGCATATTCATCGACATTTGTCGATTTCGATAGTTTACGACTACACAGAGGTACGATCTTGAGAACTAGTACACTCTACACTCTCCAGCTTAAAAGATTCTGCCCGTACTTTTTGACTCTAGGTGGAATTTTGAGGCTATATGGAAATTTTGACATTTTGCCTTTGATTTATCTATACTTTATAAGGGGTGTTCTTCCGTGGGAAGCTCTTGGCGAACTAAAAAAATTGGCTTGGTAAGAGACGACCATGCACTACCATTAGGGTAAATCCTGCCCCACAACCAGGATTCTCTTGTAGACGCTGATACTTCTGTGAAATGGCGAATTTTGTTTATAGCCGATTAATTAACAAACCAAGAGTCTGGAATTCCATAATGAATATTTTAAGTTGGTCTAAACACATTTTTCATATTGTGCTCTAGGGATACACATACAGTCTTTTATAAGGCAAAATGAATCTCCAAATTTTCAGCGAGTAATAAAAGAAACATTGACTATTTATTGATATTTTGACTAATGTAGTTTAGTCACATCAACCTAACAGTTATGATAAGACTTAATTCATATTCCACGCTCAAGTAGCACCATAAAATTCCAAAAGTAAGTGCTAAATTATAGAAAGATATTTGTATCTTTACTTCGCGGTTAAGTATTTTGAGACTCATTTCGTCTTTAACACACATTTAATTATATCTTGCAGAAACTCGAGTTCTGACAAATTTAAAATTTGCACATAATAGATTGAGAATGGGGAAACACTAGGATAATATGCGTGAATTGTAGTTTTCTTTGGTAAAATTTACTACGATTAAGAAATTGGCATCTGCGAAAATTTTGAGGGTGGACTGTAACGGTTTGGGTTCATCCCCGTTGGAGTTAACAAATATTATACAATTAAAGTTAATTTAATACCTTAAGACTAAGGTTTATTTGACATTATCATGTAAAAAGTTAAGAAGTTTATAAAACTAACTTTATAATTAAGATTTGTCTTGTATTTAATTTCAATATTCTAGTAGGTTAATTCCTTGAAGCAGTCGAGTACCCCGAGGCACGCGAATGCTTTGAAGCTCGCGAGTCATGCGAGTTGCTCGAATCACTCGGGGTCGTCCAACGTAGTCCCACGGTTCTCTTGAAGCAGTCGAGTACCGCGAGGCACGCGAATCCCTTGAAGCTCTCGAATCACGCGAGTTGCTTGGTTCACTCGGGGCCGTCTGACGTAGTTGAAGGGTATATAAGGAGCATTGTTGGTTGGAGAGGGAGAGTTCGCTATTGGGCCTTGAGTAAGAAGGTCGTCGGTTCCGTGGAGTGTCCGCCGTCTAATTCGTGAATACCTTTAGTGTGGTTTTGTTAGTGCTAGAATAAAAGTGTCAAGGAATTGTTGGAGCTTGTCCGGACTTGTCAGCAGCTGACGGCGAGAGAACTGACAGTTGAGGCATCAAACATGTGAGTAACTAGGCTCATTAATGAATTCATTTGCTATTAATTCCAATGTGTTTTACAAATGTTTTCAGGTTATGTAAAAACCTGAAATTGATTTATTTCTTAAAATAATTGAAAATTTTCACTTCTGATAATGTATTGAGTTGGAAAGTGACTTTACTAATTGAATTAAACTAGTTTTGAATGTAGTACATATAGATAGATGTACATAATGCTTTGAGTCGTATACAGACTTTGATGAGAATTTAATAATCCTCGATTGGCGAAAGAAAGCCTGATTTTCTGGAGATAAATCTAATAGGCCTAGCAGAGCAGTTGCCTAGTCATAGATCTCTACTAAAACAGAGAGACGTTGACATCTTCACATAGATTTTGTCTTCTAGAAAGTTGTACTTACCACTTTTACATAAAGATGTGCATTTTTCAATCTTGTTGACGAAGTCTGTCTACAGATTTTATAGTTAATACTATACCTAGAAACCGGTTCTAAAGAACTTGTGTTTAACAAATATCTACGGTCACTTTCCATCCATTAAATATTTATTTATGTTACTATAGGTATAGAGAGGTTTGCCAGGGAGTGTTGATGGTACGCAAGGGTCAAAATACTTACATCATGGTGATCAAAATATAATAATTGTATCTTCTTAACGATAAGTTTTCTCTTGACCTAAGTTAGGATTCTTTAGGGATTGAAATAATGTAGGGTGTACTTAAGGAATAAGTTATCTATTTATTTATATGTTCCGATAGAGTACCCATGGGATTTATAAATTAAGCCCTGTGGGTTCTCGCAAAGAAACAGGTGGTCTTCTACCACCACCAACGCCGCTAGCCCCACACTGGCGGTGACAAGTAGATGACTCAGGAACAAACAGACTTACTAGACATTTCGCTAGCTAAAAGATAATGTCCTCTTGTCCCTTTCAAACCGTATTCCCAAAATAGTGGGAGAGAGATATCCAGGTCTAAGGAAGCGTCTCATCTTCACAAGCGAAGGAGGGGCTTGTGGACTTAGCTTTGAGAACACACTGTTAATAAGCTAGCCGCTGGGGAATACTAAAGTAGATAACGAACTTGTTTATTAACCTTGAATCTAAACTTCACCCTGTATGAATTTTACCCTGTATAGATAACCTATTCCACTTTTTTAACATTAGGTTAGTCTAAACTAAGCACATACTGTAGAAGTTAAATATCGATTAGCTAGCTTTTGAAATTATGTATAGCAACTTGGATTTAAGTAGTGTATGGTAGCAGTTCATCTCAATACTATCTTGGGTTATTATAGATCACAACACCGGGTCCTTCCTAGACGATCACTTGGCCAAATATAATCTTTAATTTTAGTTCGGGTATTTATTAGTTTATATTTCATAATCACCTAGCCTTTAAAATATAATATTTAATATTAAAATTAGTTAGTAAGTTTAGTATGTAAGTCATCCGTATATAATATTAGTTAGTTAGTCAGTTAAAAAACCAGTAAATGCGTGCTGGTTCGTTACAACAGGCTACTTAGCACTAATATAATATATTACAAGAAAAGGACGTTTTATTTAGAGCATAATAGTGAGGACGAGGACTAAATCGGAACAATGGAATGTAAATCAGTGAAATTCGGTGAATTTGATGTGAAGTGTGATAACTGGGACAACTACATAGACAGACTTAGACCGGAAGACGCAGCGTAGAAAGGCCTCCCACTAGATGAACCGACGACATTGTGAGAGTCGCGGGCATCCAGTGGATGCAAAAGGCAGGCAGTCGTTCAGTGTGGAGGTTAAAGGGGAGGCCTATGGTCAGCAGTGGACGTCTTCTAGCTGATGATGATGATGACTTAGATATTGCTTTGAAGCGAATGGAATCGTGTTAGATTCGGTCCAAAGGGCTAATTTCTTTACAATTTGTGGTGCTCGAGTTTTAAAGGTTCTTCTCGCGTTGATTACACCAAGAAAATCGAATGAAGTGTCATTCAATGAGATAGTGATGATTTTGACCAAACATTTCAGTCCGAAGCCCAATGAGATTTCGTCTTCTTAGAAATTTATAATAGAGATCAAAAACAAATCGAAACAGCTTCGGAATTCATCGCAAAACTCAGGAAATTATGTTCTCGGTGCAATTTCTTAGACATGGAGCGCATGCTCCGCGACAGAATAGTGTGCAGGATGACCGATCATAAGTTGCTGTTTGAGCTTTTGAAGAAAGATACGTTACGATGATTTCGAAGATGCATTGTTATCAACCGAGAGCGCGGGAAGAGATGCTTTAATGATGCGTAACGCCGCGGCGGGCTACCAGCCCCCGGCGCTGCCGGAGTAGATGGACATTAACGCCGTGCAATCTAGAGCTGACAATCTAGAGTGACCCGGGTATGTCCTAAAACTGCGACCAGAACCACCGGAGGATGGGCAGCAGCGTCCTGTTAGTACACGGTGAACGTACTGCGATTTCCAAGCCGCCTGCCAAGCGTGGGGATTATGGCAACACCCCTCTCTAAGAGGGTGGCCTTGTTCAGCAGTGGACATTTAATGGCTGATGATGTGTGTGATGTGTGATGTGAATCTAGAGCTAATGTTCGACTGTGCTATCGATGTAGTGGTCGACACCACATGGATTCTCGCAGGTGTACGCTCGGCTCCTGTGCTTGTAATGGTGTCGCAACAGCCAATTTGGGTCATCTGACATAATCCTGGATCGTGACTGTGACCTTTCTCCGCTCCTGCCACAACCGCGTCCACATCCTTGACCTCTGTGCTGATTGCGTCTGAATGGGTGCTGCTGCTGCTTAACTTCCTCTTTATGGACTGTCACTTCCATGTGTAGCATTTTCATTCCAGCTATCAACTCGCTCTGAACGTTGTTTATGTCACTGGTGCTCGCGTGAATTGCGGCGATTTCTCCTACTTTCATGTTCTCCGTGATCTTGCCTGCCATTTTTGCCAAATTATCCACTTCTTGATCCTGAATGACTATTAAAACTGCTCTCACTGCTGATGGTAGACGCCCCATTCACAGGCTATTAAGTGTCTGGTCGCTTATTTGGGCATTTCTTCCTAGTTCTCTCATGCGTCTCAAAAGCTGCGATGGTTTCTGAGTTCCTAATTCCATATCTTCTTCTAATTTTTTAAATTGTCGTTCGGGTCTCTCTTTATAGACTGTTAGTAGTCTGTCCTTGATAGCCTGGTATTTATTTGCTTCCGGTGGCATAAAAAGTATGTCACTAACCTGCTGCAAATGCTGCAATGCATCTTTCCCTAGCTTCGCCACTACGATGTTGTACTTCACTTCATCTCCCTGTTTTTGAGCTGCTGATATGCTCTCTGCCTGCGCAAACCATAACCGTGGCATTTCTATCCAGAACTCTGAAATTCTTGCTGTTACTGAAATAGCCGCTATTTCCGAATTGTTTTTAATTTTTGCTATGTTTTCGTTTGCCTTTTGTGTTGCTGTTATCGGTCATTGAAACATTTTCCGAATTGTTCTTTCCTGTATTCACTTATTTCCTATAAATCACTTTATTTTATTATTATTGCTAACCTCCCAAGGCCCTACTCATCGGGAGTGTCGTCCCTGCTCGCGTTACCCAACCAATTTTTTGACTTGCACGTTTTCATAAAAAAAAATCCGCACTTGAAACTTTTTATAAGTCGATATCACCACTGTAAGGTTCATGTGTTCCTACTATTTTGTGTGTCCTCGTACCTATGTTGACCTATCGAGGCCTTCGGGAGATTAAATATAAAAGTCCGTATTTCACTTTCGATTATACTTATAATTTTGACTCCATACTACACTGTATCAGGGGGTAGGTACGACTGAGCGCTGCGCACCTGCTTAACTATGTCACAAGACAGTACATACTTATAAGTCCTAAGTCTTAGGATAATATCAACAATATCTGGATATATGTTGGGTCCTTCATATAAAACCTGATTGAGAGATACTGAGGTAGATGATTGACTGCTTCTGTTGAAAACAACACGAAGCTTGGTTGAGACACTTTCTGGTTTAATAACTGCATGATGAGGCAGAAAAAACTGTTTGAGGTTATCTTGTGTGTTTAGAGAATTGTTTACATTACCTATATGAGGCATGTCCTGATTTTATATACTCATTAATAAAATCAGAATATTGTTTGTGAAGTGTTGTTAAGAAATCTCTTTTCTAGTGTCATGAAACACTTTTGTGCGATGCTGTAGGATTGACCTAGCTGATCTATCTTGTCTTGTATAATTGGAAGGTGTACTGTAAAGCGACCTGTTGGTTCTTCTCTAGTAGTAGTACTTTTGTACAATTCTTCGCAATAGGTGTGTTCTGGTGTGCTAATTGCGGTTGGTTTGATTTCCTCTTGCTCCCAAAAGCGTTGTAATAGCTGATCACATGATTGTTCACAACTTATATGAGCTGATATGACTGTTTGTTTGTGAGAGTTTGACTCCGCCTGACAGTGTTCTGTCTGATTCGATATTTGTGTTTTTTGTGAGAGGACTGTATCATTAAATAATGTGTGCATGGATAGTTCTATGTCACCTGTTACTACCCAGCCAAAGACAGTGCGAATGAGCGTGGGTAGGTTGTTCCCTAACTGTATACTGCCCTGTAGTAATAGGGAGTAAAATATTTGACCACCTATTAGTAAGTCTATTTGTTTAGGTACATAAAATAGTGGGTCTGCTAAGTTGCAATCTTTTGGCAGTTTGAAGTTGCTTAATGGAATATACATTTGAGGTAATTTAGTAGAAAATATATTATATATAATATAATATTTAGTAATTTAGTAGTTGTTCTGTTACTATGCATGATAGCGTTGTTTGAAATTTGTCAGTACGGGATGCTATTTTGGCTTTTACTGACTTTGATGAAGTTGTTGAAGTTGAATCTATTCCTTGGATAATGTATTTAGTTTGTTCAGTAAGAGGCAGTTGTAGTTTTTGCGCTAAACTGTTTATAATCAGGCAAACTTGACTTCCGCTGTCTAACAGAGCTCGGCATGTAGTTCATTTACCATCATTTTGTTGAACTTTAATCAATGCAGTGGATAAGTAAACTTCAGATTGATTTGTATTTAAGTGCATGACTGATGCTCGCATATTATCCTGATTTACACCAATGTCAGTGACACTATCGGAAAGTAATACCGATGAACTTACCTTGTTTGTGTTCGCAGCACGTGCAATTGCCGCAGTAGGGTTGTCATATGGTCTGTGAATTGCAGTATGATGCTTTCTTCCGCAGATAGAATAAACTTTCTTTGAGCAGGCGTGTTGAAAACTGTATGGTCTAAGACAGTTATAGCATAGTTTCTTTGACTTTACCATTTCATTGCGCTGGACGGGTGTCAATTCCAAGAAGGATGAACATTTATATAATTCATGAGACATTTTACAGAGAATGCAGCTGTCCGTCACAGTGCCGACATGAGTAGAAACACGAGTACCTGTTTTGTTACTGTTTACATGAGTAGGTTTAGTTACAGTAGGTTTATCATACATTAACTCAAACGCTCTTGCACGATGAGTTAGGAAATCAGTGAGCTCTTTGAGCTTTGGTAGATCTCCACTTTTCCTATCCAGTTCCCAGGCAGATCTGAGAGACTGGTCTAACTTTTGAACTATTATGTATATTAGCAATATATCCCAAGTATTGACTGGTACTTTAAGTGACCTGAGATAATCTAAACTTTGCTGTAGCGTTACTAGGAAATCTTTTAGATTTTTCTTGTTCACAATTTGAACTGACATAATATTTTTGATATGGAAGTTAACTGTAATGAGCTTGTTTTCATACCTTTGTTTTAAGATTGCTATTGCATGTAGGGCTTGCAAATATTCGTACTTTTAGTTATTCGAATATTCGTTTTCTTTCCGGGTAGTATTCGAATATTCGAATAATATTCGAATATTTAGAAAAAAATGTTTTTATTTGTTTAAAATAGACGCAGTCTTATAAATCGAGATCTATTAAAATATTTGTAAGAAACTCAAACTATATGACAATTAACACCATAAAATCTTGACAACACTAAAATTAGGAACTAAAAACCTTAATCAACACACTTAAAATTTTACGTCATAATTTGGTACATAATGTCAATTAAGTATGACACAACAAAATCAAAAAATTAAAATATATAAGTTGCCACATGCGTATGACGAATTCTCTATTCTTCAAAATTAAATGTCAAACGTAATATACCTAGCGTTAATAATATCGATAGATTATTCGTGATATTGTTCGTAACTTCGAGAATTCGGCCAAAACAGGCAAATACAATAAAATGTGAAATAAGTACCTATAAATATAAAAAAAAAAAAATATGAGATCAATAGACGAAAGGAACGTTAGTCACACAAAAATTAAATGCGTCGTCTTAAATTAACTATCATCAACCATGACACATGACCATGTCTACATCTATCATGACAGAACAGTCTGGCTCGTTCTTCAACGTTTCCCTTGAAAATGAGACCTGAAGAAGCTTAGAGCGTCTATGGAATCATCGTTCAAGGAACACCTCAGGTGGTTGCAAATATATTTTGTGGATGAAAATACCCTTTCACAATCTACACTGGTAGGTGGTATACACAGCAGAAAGTTGTACGCTTGACTCAAATATATTTGTCTTGGACCTCCTCTGTCAAATAACGCCATTTGCATTCGGGTTGACATTTCTAACTCTTTGTCCGATAAATTAGCTGTCGATGTAGATCCAGAAAGAGTTGTTGTAACGCTATCATTTAACATTCTTTGTAGTTGTTCCTTGAAACTCATTTCAGTTTCGACTGTTTCCCGCGTTGTTTCGTTTTGCTGTTGGAGATGAATAAAGGCCATGTCATCATCACCTTCTTCAGAGCCTTGTTTTTTACAAAAATACTTTTCATTTATCGTAGTTATTACATTAGTAACAGCGGCGTTGCTTGAACATGGAAATATGCTCGTAGATTGTTCTGTGTAATATTTGCTGGGATTGTGCAGATATTTTAATGTACAAGCTAGGTCTAAAAGCCGTCTTTCAACAATTCTTTCCTTCAGAGCTTCCAGTAGCTGGTTACTTATGAAACCATTCATCGCTTGTAGGTTAACTACCATAAAACCCAAGGGCTGTTTCCGCCGTGAGCAGATTTGCATTTTCTTCACAAAGCGCCTCCACTGTTGCTTTCACAATATTGAGAGAAGTGGACAACTCCTGTAGTAAAGCCATTTCAGTCGAACTGAACGTGATGTCTTCTTTTAAATCGATAAGGGCCTTCATTATAGAATCTTTTAATGCCAAAAATCTTGTAACCATATCGGCCAAGCTACTCCATCTGGTTCTACAATCAAGTATCAAGCTTGTTTTTCTTTGTTCTTTTGGAAGATGATTATTTAGAAACTCACTCTTTGTGGGTGATTTCCTAAATAATTTAACAACTTTTCGCAATTTGTCAATAACACGTTTTAGATTGACATCCCTGTATGCATTTAGGTTCCTGTTCAGATGTTGCTCTATTTCAAAACCAACTTTCTCTTCACTATCATCGTCAGAGTCATCATCCTCTCCTATCTCCTGTGTGTTTCCGGCAAGCTCTTCCCATTCTTCTTGGTCATTTTGTTTCTTTTTTTGTATATAACGTCCAAAACTGCACATTGGATACCATGTGCGAAACATAATTAATGGTACGAACCCACTTGTCGGCCCATAGCACACATCACGCTTGCTCCGTCAGTCACGATGCAGGCTATATCCTTTTCAAGATATAACTCATAGGATGCTAGTTTGTCTTTCAAAATATTAGCACACCGTTCCGCTGTTCCTCGGCCAGTTATTCTCGCTAGTCCCAGATTTCTAAAGCTCTTGCCCTGCAAGTCTGAACAATGAACATTAACGTTCATGTAACGTCTGTTACGAGCTGAAGTCCACTCGTCTAGAGAGACGGAAAATTTATTCCCTTTGGCCTTTAACTTCTCGAATTCTTTCTTCATATCCTTCTTTAACTGTCCACTCTTTTCTATTACGATTTTTTTATCGTGTTTGGTGCTTTTGGCAAGTTGTTATAGCCACTTTTATCAAAGAGCTTTCGAATGGAATCAGATGTTGAAAATATGCTAAATGGAAGACCGTCACAAGCAGTCATTTTTGACACCATATTTTCCATGTCATCGTCAGTTTTAAGATATGCATCCATTAATTTAACTTTTTTATTCTTCGACTCATTATCATCGACATTTTCTTGCATGTTTGGGTTACTGACAGATGTCGCCTTGGCTGAGTGTTCGTCGACATTAGGCTCAGTAGGATGAAGTTTTAAGTGATTGCGTAGGCATGTTGTTGTATTTTGGCATTTGATAACCTTCTTACACTTTTTGCATTGTGCATGAGCTCCGTCTGAAGTTCTCAAGAAAAAGTGCCACACTGACGACTTGTCCCGCAGCATACCTTTGGTATACTTTTCTGTTGATCCATATTTGACTAAATTTAACACCTGTAACATGGAAAAACCTTTGATATTATTACTTATTTTATTGTCAGGAACATAGTTATTACCATTAATGGTCAATAACTTAATTTTATCCTGTAATCACGCAAATATTATTAAAGTACGTAAATATTGAAAAACAATTAATCTCACGTCATAAATAGTAAATATGTCGGTATGATTACAATTAAAGTGCATCCACTGAAACAATGCATCTGGCAGTTGCCGTTATGGTACAATTAGTGTAAAAATTGGACGAAAACAGTACTTTCTGAACACTTTTCTAGCTTTTTAAAACTTAAGGTAATAGATTGTAGTAGATAACCAATGTACGACATTTAATTATTAAAATAAAATGTTTGTATTCATTTCATGCAAGGCCTAAAGGCGCCAAATGTAAAAGTTATATTCAGTATAATAGTAATTACGAGTCAGCCTTGTTGTTACTTATACCAAGCCTGGCGCACTCCGCACTTTAGGTATGAAGCCAAAAGTTGCCGACCTGTCGGACCTGCCGCGCAACAGACAGAGATAATGCGATAAGAGTTAGGCAATAGACAGAGAGGCAACTTCCAGGCCAATATAGCCGTAGGTAGCTAGCGCTCGCAAGCCCTGAATTGCACCCATTGTGGAGTAGTAAGAGTCGCTAGTGTAGTAGTGTCGTTACCTACTTATTTAAATGATTTTACGGAGTGAATCCTCTGCACTTGTATACCTACTAATATGTATTCTGTGCTTATACTTACGTCAAACAAAACACATTATTCCTTCTCTGATAAGGGATAGAAGTCGATCACAAGTTTCACAAGATAAATACTAGAAGCTACAAAGACAAATACGTGTGTGTGATGCATTGGTGGTTCCGCGAATCACTTCATCGGTTCTCCGAGCCGAGTATTTCCGATCTTGGTTTTGGTGTGCGTGTCGCGTGTGTGTGATGCATTGGCGGTTCCGCGAATCACTTCATCGGTTCTCCGAGCCGAGTGTTTCCGATCTTGGTTTTGGTGTGCGTGTCGCCCGAGCGCCCGGCCCGAACGACATAGCTTTGTTTGAACGTGTTGAAAGTTCTTAGTTTGGTGTTTACCGAATATTCGAATATTGTGATTTTTGTATTCGAATATTCGATCTAACTTATTATTCGAATTATTCGAATATTCGAATGCAAGCCCTAATTGCATGTCGATAGTTGTCTCCGGTGACATTTAGTGAGCTGATTAGTCCAGCAGGCTCACCCCGTAGAAGGCTCTGTAGATATTGCAGCTTTTGTAGTAGACTTAACTGTTCATGCGAGTCGATCACTCCATCAAATAAGGCTTTGAAATTGCTCCACTCGAATAAGTTTCCATCCAAGTTAGGAATCTGTAAGTAAGCCACTTTTAGAAATGTTGACTTGTTGCTTTCTTGTCGATGAAGGGACTGAATTGACTGTGAAGACTGGTTTGTTCGAACTCCTTTATCAACTCGGTGACTTTAGCTTGATATTGGTAGTATTTTTCTTCAGTTGTGCTTCTTTCCACTTCATGCGAAGCTTTTTTGCCCTCCTGCATTTCTATATCTTCTTGTGTTGTGTTAAACTTGTTAAACAAGTCGGCCATCTCGGTTTGTCGCACTTTTAGTTCATAAATCTTGTCATGGTTTTCTTCATTATCTAAGAAGTTATATATCCTTGTTAATCTTCCTTTGAAGTTACTTCTTCTGGATATAAGCTTTTCAGTTGTATCCGTAGTGGTTATTGCAGAAGTAGTGGGATTGGTATTTGCCATGTTGAGAGTTTTTTCTTGTATAAATAGTAGTTTGGCTGTTGCCGCGTTGTAGCTGAAATATAATGTGGATAGAAAGTTGGGCTGTTGCCGCGTTGTAACTGTAGTGTATTGTTGGCTGTTGCCGGCAAGATTGTTATCCGATGCCTTGATGTGTTGTAGGTAGATAATGGCGTGGTTCGCTGGCGGAACGCAACGTGCTTTTTATTTATGGAACTGTTGTTCCATAAAATACTTTTATTATTCACTTTATTATTTTTAATATCCGTGTCGTAGGACCAAAAACTTTGTTACGAATTTAAGATTAATTAATAAAAAACGATTTTTTTTTACACACTGGTTTAATTTCCAAAGGGCGAAGCAAGAAGAAGAGACAATATAGAAATTTTACAGTACAATTTCTTTTTTGTAAGTCATAGACAATTAAAGGTGGAATTACACTAAAAGGTTTAAATCTGAAACAGGTTCTTGCGGGACTTCCATTGCAGTAGGAGTGCTGCTCTCATAATCTGGTTCCAAGAACTCAGTGGCAGTGGCTTGTAGAATTTCTATCGCATTGGTGGCGCTGCTCTCGTAGTCTGGTTCTAGGAACTCGGGAGCAGTGTCTTGTGAGACTTCCATCGCAGTAGGAGTGCTACTCTCGTAGTCTGGTTCCAAGAACTCAGGAAGAAGGGTAACTTGGCCCGAGCGACTCATGTTTCTAATATGACGGCGTATAGCTTCATAATCAGCTGTATTTGCTCGCCGTAGCTTCACTACAAAGTCAGGGTCATCTTGATTTCGCCGTTTCCGACTAACTTTACTCCCTAGATTGGGTTGCTGAGCGAAATTTTGTGGTATCTGATAGCTTGCGTTTGGGTTTCGCTGCGCAAAGCCCAAAATAATACGGCAGTGCCATTAAAACTGATCCAGTCAGTATGTACAAGGTGGAACTCAATTTACTACCAACTGGCTAGATTTGTGCAATTCTCGGAACTGATAGCCCCAATACTGCTTAACCACCCAAAGGCCCGTATGTTAACAGGTAGCCAACTAGATTCTGTTAAAGATTTAACAAACATATTAAAACCTCTTGAAGCAGAAGTCACAAAAGAAGTCAGTGCAGAGAAATATGTTACATCAAGTAAAGTGATACCTATGGTATCCTGTCTTCTCGAGTCATATAACTCGATGAAAACCGAAACTGACGTTGGCGAAGCCACGAAACATGTGATAGCAGATGGCTTAAGAAAAAGATTTGGAACAGTAGAGCAAGTAACATCGTTTGCTATCACAACGATACTAGATCCCCGATTTTAATAAAAAAATTGATGCGGTGGCATGCTCCAAAGCTAAAACCAGAATAAATAATATGATTATTGCTGCAAAAAAACAATCACAACATAACATTAACCAAGGTGAAGTTAAAAATTCTATGCTGGAAGAAAACAAAGAACAACCAAATATATGGGAATTCCATAATAAACTGGTGAAACACCAATTGTCTTCAATTCAACAGGATAACATTCAGGGCCAAGGATTACAAGACGAATTCTAACATTATTTATCGCAACCCGTCGTTGATCTGAAAACCACAGAACCAATTAAATACTGGCATAGCCAAAATAATTCGTTGTATAGCTCTATTAGACCCATAGCAAATAAATATTTTTGCATTGTTGGGACATCCGTCCCATGTGAACGTTTTTTTCTGTGGCGGGAAATATAGCAACTGATGAAAAGAGCCGGTTGAATCCTGAAAGATTGGACAAATTAATATTTTTAAAGTCTATTGATTCAAAATATTGGGAAATTTAAACAACAAATTCATTTTTTTTTAGGGATAGGCTTGCGTTTGAGTGCCAACTCGCCTGATGTTGAGCGACGATGCGATCTACGATGGAGCACGTTTGCCTAGAAGAAACCTTTTGTTTGATAATAAAATAGATTTTAATTTGTCCCTTTCGTTTTCTTTATTTCTTAAAATATTAGTCATATCAAGTCAGTCAATTGTTATATTGTTATTAAATAGGATATATGCTCGAAGTTAAGTAGATACTTATTCTATTTATTAATCTTTATATAAATTGAATCGATCTATTCTGCTCCGAATAAAAATTAAATATATTTTTTAATTGAATAAGTAACCATTTGTCCTCAAGAATGTTGATTTTATTTCATGTGTCAACGATATGGATCCGCCATCTTGTTTTTTTATTTCTTTCTCTCTGACTGTTTTTGCCTGTGATAGGAGCTAGTCACATCACTTCCAAATATAAAGTAATAAGGATAATTATACGTGAAAGTTATTAATTTAAATCCTTAATAAAGTGTTTTATTACGCCCACAAACCTCAAATACTCAACAGGTTTTGGGTCCAGTGTACGTAAGTGATAAATAATTAAATACCTACCTACTGCGTTCGGACGTTTTTCAAAATGGAGAATTCAAAGATAAAACGTAATATCAAGCCATTTAACGGTGTAAAATATAGTATATGGAAATTTCGAATACGAGCGTTGTTGAGTGAGTTGGACATTATAAAGGTTATTGATGAAGACCCTATATTTCGAAACGAAGTGTGGGAGAAAAACAATCGGATGGCCAAAAATGTGATCATCGAGTATCTATCCGATTCCTACCTCGGTTTTGCAAGAGAAGACAGTTCGGCGAAGGATATTTTAAGAAGTTTAGATGCGTTGTACGAACGCAAAAGTATTGCGATGCAGTTAGCGTTACTAAAAAAGTTATTGGCGCTGAAACTACAAGGTGATGTACAGCTAATAAAACATTTTGCTACGTTCGATGACCTCATTACTGAGTTACTTGCCGCTGGAGCAAAATTAGAGGAAACTAACAGTTGCACACTTGCTACTCGCCCTACCCTCATCTTAAGATGGAGTTATTACTGCGATCGAAACATTATCAGAAGATAATTTAACGATAGCATTTCTTAAAACGAGACTGTTAGACCACGAAGTGAAATTAATAAATGAATCTGGTAATACGAGCTCAAAAGTTTTGCAAGTAGAAACGAAAACTGATGGAAGAAAAGAAAATTTGATAATTCTCATGAAATAAATAAAAATAATAAACAAAAGAAGAATTTACAGTTCATAAAATGTCACCATTGTGGGCGAAAAGGACATAAGAAAAACGACTGTTACTATTTCAAAAGAATATATATATATCTGCAAAAAGGAAACTACGGAAATAAAGAAAGGACAAGGACAGTTCAAGCAGTTGAGATAAATCAAAATCAACCATCAACGTCGAATGATTTTTTTGTCTTTGCTTTTATGACCGGAAACTACCAAGATGATGACCAAGAAAATAAAATTACATTTTTATTGGACTCTGGCGCATCGGATCAGCAGATGATGACATTGACGATGCCGAAACCATATTTTTCTTGTGTTGTCTTTCTAAAAACGAAACGTTTCTTTAGATCACTAACTTTTATGTACCCATCAACTGTGCCAGCTGGCTTTTTTTTTCTGGGCCCATAATCTATTAATTATTGCTATGCAGGATCCATGAGGACAAACACTTGTTTAGTTTTCAGTTATTTAATTATTTCAAATTTTTTTTTCATTATTTTTTTAAGTCATCTTTACATCTTAGCAAAATCGAGAGCAGAGAAAAGAAAAATTGTCAAGGTGGCAGCACCGTGCGGGTGCGTTCGCAGTAATGTCTATGATGCGTTTATAATATTTAGCACCACGCACAAGGAATAGTGCTGAATCGTTTCTCCACTGCATTAACCAATTTGTGCTAAGCGACATGTTGGATTTTATCGTTCAGTAGCCAAACTTATTAAAGAGACAAAAGTAAATATTGTTTGATGAGAAGTGATTGGTTGTATGATGTCGAGAGGGCTCCGGTTTCAAGCATCACAGTTGCAAACAAGTCCCCGATGCCTGTAGAATGTGCGGGTAAAGTAAACATAGCCCTGAATGGCTCCGATAGAATACAAGTAAGATATGTTTTATGTGTACCAAACATTGCTCTCAGTAAGTGCCATGAGCAAAAATGGTTGTAAATTAGTGTTCAACAACCACGGATATAAAATTTACATTTGAGCAATGTAAATTTTATATCCGTGGTTGTTGAACACTAATTTACAACCATTTTTGCTGTACACATATATCCAGCAACCGTGATAAACAACTTATATAGATTGAATGTTGATGCCAATATCTCCGTTAACATGATTTCTAATGGCATTACAGGCAGACGTCTCCGTCTTATGGCACCGAGGCATGGGCCATTTGAACTTCTCTAATGTACAGAAGCTTCTGCAGTGTGCTGTGAAGGTCTATCTCTTCTTGTGAGTAGAAAAAGTCAATGTAATATGTGATATGTGAGACATGCTTAAGAGGCCTGCTATGCCAGGATACCATGTCCAAAAGAACAAGACTCAATTTGCTGCCCAAAAACTGGGTATCCTATCGAAGGTGCGACGGTACTTCACGTTGGAACAGTTGCTTTCACTGTACCAAGCACAAGTTCGGTAGTGCATGGAGTACTGCTCTCACCTTAGGATGGATGGAAGATATAATCGGGGTTGTAACTATCTACGAACACCACGAGGCAGCGCATTCCACAGTTAGCACAACAAAAGTGGCATCAAAGAGCTTCGTACGGGTTTTCGGAATATCTACCATAAAGCGGTGACGATTTCCCTGCTCCTCTGGCAACCCGATAGAAAAATGGGCAGGCGAGAATTAGATCATGTATCCGATGCACACTCTTCGAAATGTATCAAATAAAAAACGATAGACTAGTAACTTTGCGCCAATGCTTAAGACTAAGAAAGTTTAGTCCGAACTAAGGATTCGTTGCTGATGATTCTTGGCACGTTTTTCAGTAGACAAGCTGGTACTTAGCTGATCCATCCCAAAGGTGAGAGCAGTACTCCATGCATGACCGAACTTGTGCTTGCTAACTCTCACAAAATTACTCAAAATTCCATCAATACATAATTCTGCAATGTATTCACTCCCACTATATTTTTCTCTAGACTTATGTGTTTTGCGCACGTAAAACGAGCATCGTTTTTCTTCTTATTTAAAATTAGAAAACATGCTGTCGCTTCTGAAAGCATTCTGAAAGTAACTCTTTGTGATATTTTGTTAATTTAAGTTATTGGCGGTATGGACGCGGTGAGTAACATTCAACAAATTGTTAACAAGTAGCCCACTTATTTTCATGGGAGTCGCAAAATTACCCAAAATATCCGACTACTGGTCAAAAGATCCTGTACTGGGACAGAATTTTCCTCGAACATTAATGAGTCGAAACCGATTTGAACTGCTGTTGCAAATGCTGCACTTTTCTCAGCAAGACGAAAAAAAAAAACTAATAAATAACAGAGGATTGAAAGATTACTCGAAGTAGTAAACAGAAACTTCCAAAAAAACTACATTCCTTCCGAACTATTCCGAAGAGATCTGCATAAATGAGGGCGTGGTGTATTTTTGCGGATGAATAAATTTTCGGCAATAAAATAAACAAAAAAGGCATAAATATGGTATAAAAGAGTTCAAGTTATGCACCATTCCAGGCTATACATACAAAATAAATGTATACGCAGGAAATAGTAACGATGAAACCAATACAACACCGTTGAACGTCGTTATGTCTCTGAACGTCGTTATGCGTCGATCTTCTAAACCAGGGACATACACTGGTGACCAACAACTGGTACACCAGTATGGATTTTGCGGAAAAAAAACTTCTGGATGAAGACACATCTCGTAGGTACGATTCGGTAGAGCCGGAATCATCTGCCAAAGGATGTAGTAAATGCTAGATAACTGAAGCGAGGCCAATTCGCGGCTAAGGAAAATACTGAGGGCATAACTGTAATGAAGTGGAAGGATAATAGGGATGTCCTGTTGTTGTCCACGAAACACTCAGTGCGGTTCCAAAATGTCCTAAAGCACAATAAAGTTATTTCCAAACCGAAAATAGTCATTGACTTTAACTGCGCCAAAGGGGCTGTAGATTTGTCCGAACAAATGTTATGGTACTAAACGCCACTGAAAAAAATAATAAAATGGTACAAGAAGTATGCGTTCAACCTTCTCCTGAAAACAGCAGTGGTCAATGCTGATCTTGTATCAAAGCGTCACTGGCAAAAAAATACAAATGGCTTCCGGCTGGCATTACTTAAGACGTCTTGCAGCCAAAAATATGTTCCAGTTGCAAGACCTAGAAGAGTGACACACAGACTGCAACAAAAAAAGGCAAGCCAGAAGAAGCCAGGCGAACATGCGTGAATTGCTACAAAATTAACGTAGATACTACCGTATTAACGTACGTACTTACTAACGACAGATAGTTGGCTAAAAACAAGACCAAAAAAAGTGAGAACGTTTTGTCCAAAATACCCCGGAGAAGCATTTTCTTTGCACATCTTGCTTTAAAGCAGGTTCACACATCACACCACACCATCAACCATTAAATGTCCACTGCTGAACAAGGCCTCCCTCTTAGAGAGGGGTGTTGCCATAATCCCCACGCTTGGCAGGCGGCTTGGAGATCGCAGTACGTTCACTGTGTACTAAAAGGACGCTGCTGCCCATCCTCCGGTGGTTCTGGTCGCAGTTTTAGGACATACCCGGGTCCAGCAGGGTCCGGGTCCGGGGATAAAGCAGTTCATTATTGACCTATTTGTTTTATTAATTTGTTGTTAAGACTGGTTTAAGACAAAGTTGTCAAAGTATATGCTAAGAATTGATTCGGTGTAAAGACTCAACCTATTCTCAAAGACGAATCCTCGTTCGAACGATCTCCTCGTTTGCCCCAGTGAGTATATTTTTTTAGTTTTATCCTAAACTTAAGTATTAGAATAATAATATAAAATATGTTTATTCTAGTTGCATATCTTATAAAAAAAACTCATGTTTTGCATAACCAACAAAATTAACTGGAATGGAAATGGATATTTCAAGAAAATAAAAAATAAAATAAAATTTGTGTTATAATGTTCGACGAAAATAAGACTATCTTCTTCTTATATATAATGTAAGACTTATCTACAATATAGCTTCTGATATTTTTTTTTGGTTTTGTAGACATTAGGAATGATGACAGCAGAACAAAGGAAATTGTTGATCATGCGTTAGTCTTTATGCTCCAAGGTATAAGAAAAAAAATTAAGCAACCTAAAAATGTGCCTTAAGCAGCACATTATTTTGTAAAGGGTACAGTTTCGAGTCAAACATTAGCTGTATTAATTCAAAACTCTGTATGTGTAATATGGGAGCTTTAAAGTTATTAACACACTTTTGTGGTAACCCTGATGATGCGAACTATTATTTAGTAGATAATGAGACGGGGTCAACATCATTTATGACGTACCCCATCTCTTTAAATCAATCAGAAACAATTTTCTTCAAGGTGGCGAGCTGATGATGGACAATAAAAAAGCAAATGTTCACATATAACTGAATTAGAAAGAAGTAATAACAGCACGCTTCATTTCAAGAAAATAACAAAATTACATGCTCATAATAAAAACAAAGTTCATATCGCCGTATCGTGCCATGTCCTTCGCTTTAGTTGAAAATAAAAGAGACAACGTATTGAACTAAAGTATTGGGTTTATCTATGAATCTATAAGTCAAATAGCTCAAACATAATACTCGAGCTCATTCGTTTGTTACGGTTTTGAGAGAAATAATTCCTTAATTAGTGTTTATTTGTGATTTAAATTAATAATGTGTTTTTAATTTTGTCGTATAGAGTTGTCGATGGTATCCCATATTTTTTTAGCTGCAGCATACATTGAAAGGATATTAGTTTTGACTGCCAAAACTGCATTATTAATGTCGTCTACGGTATATTTTGGTGGCTTTTTTTTTTACATATGTGTTTGGTTTCTGGAACAATTTAAATAAAATATTGAAACTAAGACCATTCAAAGTGTCTACATACAAAATACAAGGTTACATAGAACTGAAAACTTCTTGAGGGCAGAAATACAGCATGGCAAACAAATTTTGTTTTATTACTTTTAACAATTCGGGAAAAATATTTGTGTCTCATATGTAAAGAAAGTTCAGTGACAAAATGTATGAAACAGCTGTTTTCATTTGCAAGAATCATAAGACATTCCTTTCAATTTAGAAGTTTAACTTCAAAAAAATTATTAAACTAAATATATATTTTTTTTAATTTTTATTTGTTTTATTTATTGGCTTATCTCCGCCTCATTACCTTGAATATATTAGATTTTAATATCGCTATTAATAGCGAGATTGAAATCTAACAGGCAGGCGTAGGTCAAAGTAGGAAATAAGAACTTTGAGAACCACTGATTTATCTCTATGAAAAATCAACATCGGGTCAACGCGAATTAAAATGATTCGTAATTGCCCTAGTCGGCTAAATCCGAAAAATGCAAAAAAACTTGAGCTAGGAAGTTCTAAGCCTACACAGAATTTATGTCAGCGCTTTTATTAATCGGCTTATTAATAGGCTTTTTTTCATTACGAATGTTGTAGGGAGACGGTTAGCTATTCCGTGAGAAGTGGAAAATCGATTGGCCGACGCAATTAAAACTATGGAAAAGTGGGGATTTGGTCTTTCTAGGGAAGAAGTGTTAAACTTAGTTGAAGAGTTTGTTAAACGCAATAATATAGACACCCATTTACAAACAACAAACCGGGAAAAGACTGGTTTATAAATTTTAGAAAACGGCATAGACTTTCCATTAAAAAAGCACAACCTGTGAAATACGTCCGAAAAAAGATGACAGATCCTTTTGTAATAATGGATTACTTTAAACTACTTGAGGACACACTGACTGCCTTAAATTTAACAGAAAGCCCACATTTGATTTGGAATATGGATGAAACATCGTTGTCACTTGACCCAACAAGAACTAAAGTGGTTGGAGCCATAAATAAGCCATGTTCCAGAACCACATGTGGCACTGGCAAAGAAAATATAACCGTACTGACAACCGTAAGTGCCGCTGGACAAAAGATATCACCTTTAATAGTATTTAAAGGTAAAAATGTGTGGGATCAATGGATGGCCATAACTGAAAATTACGATTTTGAGCTATCGTATGCAGCAAGTTCCAAAGGCTGGATGGAGACTGAAATCTGCTACAATTACTTGGAAAAAGTTTTGATTCCAGCTCTAGGAGAAGAACGTCCAGCGCTTATCATTTATGATGGTCATTCTACACACGTAGATACAAATGTTATTGAGTTGGCCAGAAGACATGATGTAACTATTCTCAAGCTACCTCCACACACATCCCACTTGCTCCAGCCTCTTGATGTTGCAGTATTTAAGTCATTCAAAATGAAATGGGACTGTAAATTAGTTGAATGGCAACGCCACAATGTTGGTACAAAGATGCCTAAAAACATATTTGCCCAAACTTTTGCTGAAACTTGGCAAGAAACTAGTCCGGAGGTGATTAAAAGCGGGTTCAAAAAAGCTGGTATTTACCCGTTTGATTCTAAAGTAATACCAGAAGACAAATACGATCCAGCTGCCTACAGAAGCTATAAAGACGCAAAAAGTGCCGAATCTTCTCGTTCACAGAGGCCAGTTGAGCCACTAAAAGAACTGTGTGTTGACTTATTTAATAAAGAGTTCAGGACTGCCGAAGAAGCGGTTACAAATGATGTGTCATTATTCACTGCTTTATCAAGAACAGATAACCAAACTTAGTCTTTTGTAGCAAAATCAACATCAACGCTACCAGAATGCCTGCAAAATCATAATACGCAACCCAAAGAAATAAGGAACCTAAAATAAAAATTATATCAAACATAAAAATAAATTTCGAAGAACTTTGCTCGAAAAAATACGACAAGACAAAAAAGAAACAATTCAAACGAAAAAAAAAACGAGTCGCAAAAGGAGCAGAAGTTATTACTACTGCGTTCATTAATAAAAAAATGAGAAGGAAGAAGTTAAGAAAACAGAAGTAAAAGAAAGAAAAGCTACTGAACTGACAAAAAAGGCGACAACAAAGATTCAAACACAATCCGGTACCAAAAGAAAATCAGCTACAACCAAAAATTATAAAAAAAGCAAAAAGAAACCTAAATCAGACAACTCTTCTACGAGTATCTCAGACATAGTGAGCATATACAGTGATATGGAAGTTGAGATTATGAAAGATTATCAGATAACTTCTGGGGTGAACCGTTTTTAGACTCACAATTAGAATAACAAGATTTAAAACTACAAGAGACAAAAGATAATAGTTAAAGTAAACAGGAAATAATGCAAAATACATCAAATGAAAAACAAATATTTACTGAAGAAGATGGGAACAGTCCCAAAAAGAAAAAAGGAAAAGGCAAAGGTATAGGCAAAAAGACAAAGACAGGAAAGGAAAATAATCGTTTAAAAAAAATGATATATTCAGGAAAACGTCAAGACTGATTTAGTTATTAGAAAAAATTACGAGACTTATATAATTAGAAAAAATCTACCCTCCATTCTGATATCATATATTTCGACCATTATGATTACCGTACATTATGAATGTAAGGTACATTATGGATATTTAATTTACTTATTTGAACCGTAAGGTATTATGATTTACGATTTTTAAAACGTATGAATTGTAGTTTGTACATTGATATTTGGTATTTCGCCTATTATAATTAACAAAGTTTACATTTTCAATATCTTTATTTAAACATTTCGGTATTTTAAAATTATTTACTTTGAACCTATTATTTCTAACGATATATATTTAAAATTTATGTAATTACACAAACAATACACATACAAAATTTACTGAATATTATAGTTATCAAAAGAAAAATTAAAAATTATTTGCCCTCTGCGACCAATAATTGGTTTTGGCAGTTTAATAACAACATCCTCCAAATGAAGTAAATCGGATATGTCGTCGACGGGAGGAAAAGTGAACACACTACCTTCATTTTTCGAAATTGTTTTTCGGGCATATTTTATTATGGGAATGCCATTATTATAATATTTTGTTGGAGTAGTATATGAATGTACAACTCCCACATAGTGTTTGATAGTTTTTTTAGTACAAAACTTAACCAATAGCCATTCGTCTTTATAAATTCTGTCAATGGCTTCATTTTCAGGGTTAATATTCTCATTTTTAATTAGTTCGTCGGTCATGTTTTCTTTATTTTCATCTGTGTAAGACAGGATGTCTTCGCAATATCTTCCATAATCATCGTCACTTTCATCTTGGAACTCAATTTCGTTCTCACTTTCACTAGATGAATTAGAAGAAATTCGATTTCTCGTAGGTCGTTGTTTAGCTTTACGTTGGAAGTTCCGTTTTTTTTCCGTCTTAACTGCATTTGCCTTCTTTTTTACTGTTATTCCTTTTTTTGTAATTAGTCTTTCCTCTTTAATTACTGTAGTTTTCTTGTAGCCTTTAACGTCATTTTCATCCTGGTTGTCAATCATGCTCTCACTTTCACCCGTAGAATTAGGAGAAATCCGACTTTTTATAGTTCGCTTTTTAGCTTTAGGTTGATAGTTTTGTTCGCTATCTTTCTTGATTGCGATAGGATGGTTTTTCTGTTCTTTCTTTCCTTGTATTATCTTTATTCATCTTTTCTACTTTAACATTATTCCTTTTTTCTTGTTGTTCATTTAGCTTTTTCAGTTTTTCTTCTTCCAGTAGTTTTGTTTTTTTGTAGACATCGTCGTGAGTTATTACTTCTGCACCAGTAGCTATACGCTTTCTTTTATTTTTAAGGCTGGTTCCTGCTTTTACTGATCTTAACAGCAGTTCTTCAAATGTAATATTAAAATGTACTTCTTTGTTTTCAAGTATTTGAATTTTTGATTTTGGACTAGTTCTTTCCGGTGTGTCCTTATGTGGAAAACTCTTAATTTCTTTGTTGTATTGGTCGCAATGGTTATTTATGTTTAAATGATCTTTAAATGTTACAAGACGGTCATTCAAACAGTTTTGTACCTGGTTGTTTTTCTTTAGTTCGGTTCTTTTGTGTCTTTGGTCATTGCTGATAATGCATTTTGTTTGCGACGCCTGCTGTTTAGAAGTATAAGAGCTTGGTACTTGGTGTATTTTGGAATTTGGATTCGCCAGGTTACGGTGGGGCAATTAGGGCCCCTAGAAAATGAGTGGACTGTATTTTTTGATTGAAGAGTGGTACACAAAACAAAGAGAAGGATTCGGACAGACGGGAACAGCACTTACTTGGTATTCCTCGTTTTCCTCTCCAAAAGTCCAGTGACGCCTTCGACACGTGTCACTACTTAGGTTCTTTATTTCACACACCACAGTTATTTGTTCGGCGAACCACAATATTGTTATGTACCAGACCACAATGGTCAGCTGATGAAGAATTAGATCACCTTAGGATGAGTGCACCAGAACGCGAAAGCAGGTCAAAAAATTACACCTACTGCTATGCGCGCGGAAGTGAATGACACACTGTTTCACGGATCGCTCCTGCGCCGCGCGCTAATTCACATAGGTACATGTCCGTTGCAAATACAGTTCACGGAGCAGGTTCTTGTTAGTGCTGTTTGAGGGTAGGTAAAGGAGAAACATAGGAAATGCACCAAAATATAAACAAATGAAATTATAACTATAATCTGGCGTAACCAGAATTGATGCTAGCTAATGTAAGTGTACATAATGAGTCTGGACTTAACTTTTTGCACGTAGACTGAACCACCCGTAAGATAGAATCGTTGCCAGAGACATATAGACCAGATTGGTAAACGTGTTGAGTCTCATTGGAAGATTTTGGTACAAGAGCTCGCCGCGAGTATGTGTCGTCTTCTGTATTGGTGTTTATAACATTGTCCTGTCTCTTTTGTTTCCACTCTCGTAAAAGTTCTTGGTCATATTTTTCTTCTGGTACTGCGTTTTTGCCTAATGGGTATATGCCTGCCTTTCGGAACCCCGCTGCGCAAATATTAGGCTCCAACTTAGTCCAAATTTGACCGAGCATTTTCGCGAATTCTTTTTTAGGTAGTGATTTACCTATGTTTAATCGCTGCCACTTAACAAGAGCGGCGTCCCAATTGTCCTTAAATGATTTATTTACCGCAAGGTCCAACGGTTGCAATAGATGGCTGGTATGTGGTGGGATTTTCAGAATCGTTATGTCAGCTGCACGTGCCTTTTCAGTTATGTTTATGCCTACATGTGTAGAATGACCATCGTACACTAATAAGATAGGGCGTTTTTCTCCTACTAATGGTAGAAACACCTTTTCAAAAAAGGCCTCGAAAACAGCTGTTTCCATCCAGCCATTAGGTGTCGCAGCATACGCTGTACCACGGTATCCTTCCTCAGTTGTCCACTCATCCCAGACATTTTTACCCTTAAACACAATCATAGGTGGAGTTTTTTCTCCTATCGCGTTGCATCCTAATAGAACAGTTGTGTTGTCTTTTCCTGGTGACGCTATTGTTCTTGTTGAGGTATAATTTTTGACGCCAACAACTTTCGATTTGCAAGGGTCCTTGCTGAAACTGGTTTCATCCACATTCCATATATGCGAAGGTTTTTCACGTAACCCCAACTTGTCCATTGTTTCCTCGAGCAATTCAAAATATGGGTAAATAATACCTGGACTGCATGCTTTTTTTCGAGCGTATTCTATTGGTTGCGGCTTTTTCACAGACAAATTATGTCTTTTTTTAAACGAAAGGAACCAATCTTCCCCAGGAGTTCCATTTTTAAATGGATTTTCGATATCGTTTGTGGCAACGAATTGTCCTACTGTTTCCAATAACTCTTTTCTTGTGAGGCCAAATCCATGTTTTTCCATAATATGCAAATTTTTAACAAGGTTTTCTTCTACTTCTCGTGACAATATGGTCGATCTACCTAATGTGACTTTAGGCCTCTGCGTTCGTAAACATGATTTATAATGGTAGACCTGGGTATTTTATAATGTTTTGAAGCGACATATCCGGACAGTTTACCTGTTTTAACAGCGTTAACAGCTTCTTTTAATTTTTCTTATGAGTATGCTAACGCTCTATCTGTTTTACGAATGTAATTTCGTGGCATTTTCTATTTATTTGTAACAATAAATAAATGGGACAATTAACGACAAAACAATAATAAATTGCGATAAAAATACGAAAGTTCTAAGCATTATCATTCCATGATAGTCAGTGAACTTACTATTTATACTGCCTTGTGACAGATTTAGCTATTGTACAAAACAAAATAAGATTCAGTCCAAACAGACCGAACACACAATCAAAAAAAGGTTTGTGACTCCTGGCATCGGGAAAGAGGAACATATGTTTCACTTGACCCGACTTGGGTAGTTTCACTTACCCCAATTGGAATTTTTGAGGTTAGTATTTTGTAGACATCAATAAAACACTTTTAATACAATATTTATACATAATATGAAGAAAAAAATCAAGACCATAAAGTCACACTTACCAGCAAAAACACACTGTTTAATAATTTTTTAATGCTGAAACACTCGCACACAAAACTCGACATCAACTCGTGGTTTCGAACTTTGACAATGAGATTTTTTGTTGTCTCTTTTACTCCTATTTTTATGTCACAATGCCATCTGTGTCATAGCATTGGAACTAAATCGTGTTAACCGCTTAATAAAGCTTAGTTTCCTATAGATACGATATACAGTTTTTGATTTAAGGCAAACAGACCCACTTCCGCCGTAGTTTCTCTTACCCCACAGGACCTTACCTCACTTTTTTCTTTCATGAAATATATGAATGACATGCGACTATAGTCATCAACAAAGAGTAGGTAGTACCTCGCCAATCCAATAGATTTGGTTCCATTGGCCCGCATACATCAGCATGCACAATTTCCAGCACTTGTGTTGCTCCTGTGCCGGTGGAGAACGGTAGACGTGACTGTTTGCCCTCACAACAAATCACACAGTTTGATTTTGTGACATCATAACTGCCTTCATAGCTGACACCTTCCACGGCGCCATTCTTCATTTTGTTTAAGTCGTTAGTGTTTAAATGTTCTAACCTCCTATGCCACAATAATGCATTTGTGGCGACATACGCCACGCCACGCCACACATTAACGTGCCTTGTCTATGTCAAGAGCACACTTCTATATTGTTGACACTTGTCTATGAGAGATGGCATCATCTGCCCGCCATTATTGTTATGATTTTTTTCTCTTGCTACCGCGCCTCGTGCCGGAGACTGTTTGTCAATCAATAGTACTTAACTCTTTGCTGTCCAGTTAGTCCATATAATGACTACAAATAAATAGGCATCAATCCTTGACCTGTGTGTGATTTCATTGGCATCAACAATCCCTACATTGGTGACCCCGACGTGATCGAGCCCATCGAAGTCCGCGCCCGCTCGGAGCGGCGAGGCACAGCAAAACGAAGCAGACGGCACCATCGTTTCGTGTGTGGAGGCCCATTCCCACACACGCGCCAAGTGAAGTTCATGCATAAAAGTCGTAGTTTCAACTGTGAATTTTTTTTGATATCGCCATTTTGTACGCAAAATCGCATCCGCATTGATGGTGGCGACATCGGACAGCACGGCAGCTTCGGTGAACTAACTTGAACGATCGCATCCACAGCGCATCCTTTTCCTTCGTTCATCATCACTCATTCATTCCGAACAAAAACTGTCACATTAACTTGTCAGTGTCAACATCAGCTGGACTTGTTTACGTAATTGGATTTCCAAAGTGAACGATCGAAATACGGTGTTTTTGGATATTTTTTCTCTCCAATATCAATAACAGTTCTTAGAAATCAGCTAATTAACAATTGAATTGCATTTTTAATGTGTGCACGCTGTTTTTGCAAACCTTTTTGGGTACCTATTGCTGTTTTGTTCTGTGTATGTGTTATTGTTTTGATTCCTAACCCTAAGTGACTTATGTGTTGGTTTTCAGGGCGCATTATGTGTTAAGGCTTATACTAACCCCTACGGAGAATAATACAGTCGTTTCCCTTGTTTTACATAACATAGTTTTAAACCATGGCTGAAGCGGGAAACAATGCTGATAGTGTAGGCACGCAGAACACACCGCTTGAAGTGAACCGCGTTTCCATCCGTACCCCTCCCTTCTGTAAACACCTTCCGGCGCTATGGTTTGCTAGCTCGGAGGCTCAGTTCTCTATCAACCAAATAACTAGTGAATCTACGAAGTTCAGCTATGCAATTTCTCTGCTAGACACCAATTGCGCATGCGAGGTGGAAGATATAATAATCTCTCCACCACAACTCGACCCATACACTAAACTCAAACAGGCCATCATTTCGCGCTTCTCAGATTCATATGAAGAAAAAATAAGGCGACTGCTGGAGAAGGAGCAGATGGGCGACAGGAAGCCTTCGTCCTTCCTGCGTCATCTGCGATCACTTGCCGGACCTGCGTTCCCGGATCAGCTGCTGCGCTCCATATGGTCCAGCCGCCTCCCTCGCCAGCTGCAAGTGGTACTAGCCGCTCAAAGAATTAATGAACTGGGTGAGCTTGCGGAATTGGCAGACACACTCGCGGATATTCAAGCACAGCCAATCGAGGTATGTTCGACCAGCTTATACGTACCACCAGCGCAGGAACAAAATAGCATTGCCGCGCTACAACAGCAAGTGGCCGAGCTTACGCGAGCAGTTGCGGCATTAACAGCTACAGGTGGAACCACACGCGAGCGATCACGTGGCCGAAGTGCCAACCATTCGCGCAACCGCAGTAAATCACGCCCGAGGAACCCAGATCTGTGCTGGTACCACGACCAATTTGCCAGTAAAGCACAGAAATGCACGCAACCGTGCACATGGTCCAGCAATGGGGGAAACCTGAACAGCGGTCGGTAGTGGCTAGTACCGACCGCCAACTCACAAGCCGTCGACTGTTTGTTCTGGACCGGTGCACTAAGCAAAGATATTTGGTTGACACCGGCTCCGACATCTGCTGTCCCCGAAGACTGGCCAGAGGCCGGTTAACAAGCAGCGGCTACGACCTCAGCGCAGCAAAGGGCACGTCCATCATGACATACGGCAGTATCTCCCTAAATTTAAATTTAGGGTTACGCCGTGACTTTACATGGAATTTTGTCATAGCTGATGTCAGCACTCCAATCATCGGTTCTGACTTTCTCAGTTTTTACAACTTATTACCGGATTGCAGGCACGAACAGCTGATTGACGGCACAACAAAGCTGTGGATACCAGCTTCAGCAGCGAAGTCTTCCCAGGACAGCGTCAAGGCCGTGACATGCGGGGACTCGTCTTTCGAGCAGCTGCTCGCCGAGTTTCCCGACATCACGCGCCCTCCTGGGATAGACAGAGTGATTAAACACACTACGGTACACCACATCAACACCACTGATGGCCCGCCGGTCATCTGCCGTCCTCGCCGCCTAGCTCCGGACAAACTTCGCATCGCGCAGCAAGAGTTTGATGCGATGGTCCGTTCCGGCACTGCAAGACCGTCAAGCAGCTCGTGGTCGTCGCCCCTGCGTCTTGCTCCTAAAAAGGACGCGACATGGCGACCGTGTGGCGACTACAGAGCACTCAACGCCCGCACCATCCCGGACCGATACCCGGTACGTCACATTGGAGATTTTTCTCAAAACTTGGCTGGCTCGTCCGTCTTTACTAAAATCGATTTAGTAAAAGCGTACCAACAAATTCCGGTTAGTAGCTCAGATATTTGCAAAACGGCCATCATAACACCTTTTGGGTTATTCGAATTTCCCTACATGACATTTGGTCTGAGGAATGCTGGTCAAACCTTTCAAAGGTTCATAGACGAAGTCGTGCGCGGCTTTGACTTCTGTTACGCGTACGTTGATGACATTTTGGTACATTCTTCTAGTCCATCTGACCATATCCAGCACCTCAGAGCTCTTTTTCAACGTTTGCACGAGTACGGAGTGATGGTCAATCCAGCAAAATGCGTTTTCGGAGCAGCTGAAGTGTCTTGTCTGGGCTACAGTATCAGCGCCCAAGGCTCACGACCACCCGAAGACCGCATTCAAGCGCTGCGCGATTTCCCCCCTCCCAAAACTGTGCAAGGCATGCGTAGATTTCTCGGCATGCTAAATTTTTACCGCAGATTCTTGCCCAATGCAGCGAAGTACCAGGCGCCACTCATCGACGCCGTAGCCACTACCGGGTGTAAAGGTGCAAAACCTTTCCCCTGGACACCGGAGCTGGAAAAAGACTTTGTTGCATGCAAGGAGAGCCTATCTTCGGCAACCATGTTGTCCCATCCTGACCACCAAGCGCAACTTGGTTTATTCACCGATGCCTCAGGTATCCACATTGGCTCATGCCTCCAACAACGCCAAGACGCAACTGACAGCTGGCGCCCTCTCGCGTACTTCAGCAGGAAACTCACTGCAAAGCAAGCAGAGTGGCCCACGTACTACAGGGAACTTCTCGCCGTCTACGAAAGCATACAGCACTTTAGGCACATTTTAGAAGTCCAACACGCGACAATATACACAGATCACAAGCCAATAACGTACGCTTTTCAACAACGGCGAGATAAACTCCCACCGGCCCAGCTCAACCAACTCAGTTTTATAAGCGAGTTCACGACTGACATTGTATATGTCAAGGGTGAAGACAATGTGGTAGCGGATGCCATGTCACGAGTGGAAGCTGTCTCCTTAGCAGACGACCACGTGGCACTCGCTCAAGCCCAAGATAATGATGAAGAGCTAGAACAATTGCGCACCAACTCGTCATTAAAATTAGAGAAATTGCACATTCCAGGAACGGACACCCAACTCACCTGCGACACTTCTATCGGCAAGCCGCGACCCTACCTGCCAGCGTCGTTCCGCCGTCCGACGTTCCAGAGGCTGCACAACCTCAGTCACCCGAGCGCGCACGTGAGCGCCCGCCTGGTGGCCGACCGCTACGTGTGGCCCGGCGTGCGGAAAGACTGCATGGCGTGGGCGCGCTCCTGCATCGCGTGCCAACGTTGCAAGGTCTCCCGTCATATCACGGGTTCGCTCAGCAATTTCCCCGGTACGTCAGCACGATTTACTCATGTCCACCTGGATATCATCGGCGCACTTCCCCACTCTGACGGCTACACATACTGTTTGACAGCCGTCGACAGATTTACCAGGTGGCCGGAAGTGTGGCCCATGACAGGCATCACCGCCGAAGAAGTAGCTGAGACGTTCGTCTCTGGTTGGATTTCGCGTTTTGGCGTCCCGCTTGTCGTCACGACGGATCAAGGACGACAGTTCGAATCTGCGCTTTTCAATCATTTACTGCAGATCTGGTCCTCTTGCTCTCATTGCATCCTCTTGCCGTGGAAGTGACGGGTCAAGTCTGGGAGTTCCAGGAGAAGCCTGGAGTAAGGTGAGGACTAGTCTATGGTCACGGCCTTGACGCTCACTTGACTAATCTGGGCGATTGAAGCAGAAGTAGTCAAACTTGTGTTCCCGTCGATTAAGCGTTTGTGGCGAAGGTCGGGTAACAGGTTGTAGTAACTAAGGAAGTCTGAACCTATTATGGGAGTCTCTACGTCAGCGATTGTGAAATTCCACTGGAAGTCGCGACGTAGGCCCAGATTGAGGCGTAGAGAAATGCTGCCGTAGGTCTTAATTGTGCTGCCATTTGCTGCCGCAAGCTGCTATCCCGTGGGTAATGTGGCACGACCTTTGGCTAACTTTTGAGGATAGCAGCAAAGGTCACTACCGGTGTCGATCAGGAACCTGCGTGTAGTCAGTTTATCTGTTACGAATAAGCGGCGGCAGGACATGTCACGGTCAGTCGCGGCATCTACTGACCGCTGGTCGCGTTTCCCTGCTCTTTCCAGCTGCATGGGCTAGCGCATTTAATTGCCTTTTTTTTATAGTTGTGGTGGTACCAGCACAAGGAGGAACGTGATGATGACCTGGATTCGATCTCGATTCGTTTTTATCATAGCGCGACCGTGATCTTGAACGAGAGTCTGCGCTTAATGCTTCGACAACTTTCGTGAGTTGCTCCACCCGAAGAGACAGCTGTGTTAGCTCAGATGGCTGCGCGGCAACGGCGTGAACCGCGGGTGTTGCAACTTCGATTATCTTGTCTGCGATGTCGGCTGCCTTTTCAAGAGCCAAGTCCTCCTGTGCGACTAGAATCGCCTGTACGTTACTTGGCAAACGGCGAATCCACAGCTGCCGGATGATATCGTCGTTGTTGAACTCCGAGCCAGCTAAGGAGCGGAGGCGTCGCAAGAATTGCGATGGCTTTCTGTCTCCGATATCCTCGTCTCCGAGAAGCCGCCTGACTCTGTCTTCACTTGAGGCAGATAAGCGTTTTATGAGTTCGGCTTTGAGGTGTATGTAGCGATCGGTGTCTGGTGGGTGTTCAATAATGTCGGCTACTTCGCCGGCAATTTTTGAGTCCAACATTGCCACCACATGGCTGTACTTAGTCCGGTCCTGTTTAATGCCAGCAATTTCGAATTGTGCCTCTACTTGGCCAAACCAAACAGTGGGTTTGTCGGCCCAAAAGGTAGGCAATTTGACCGTTACTGCCATTGTCCGTCTGTCTTGTCTGTCCATAAGCTGATTAAGCTGCTCCTGAAGCAGTGCAATCTGTTCCTCGGGTGTTGCCATTGTCGTGAGGAAAACGGAAATTAAAGCAATATGAACCGGAAATGACAAAATTACAATACACGGAAGTTGACAAAAAAGAACCGGAAGTTGAGGATTACTACCGGAAGTGACCGTGTTACATGCTAAAACAAGCTAATACACAACGTACATAACGTGTACCTAATATTACAACTTAAATTTAACTATTTTAAATCTAATTCGTAAACACAAAAAAATTGCAGACGAAAATTCGGTCTTAGTAAAAATGTTAATAGTAATGTGACAGATGTTTAGATATTGGACTTCGCTCACCGGGATTGTAGTAGGTATACTCCCTTTTTTTTCTGTTCACGACTAGATCTGAGTTACGAATCGTTGTCAGAGAGAGCGCTGTCTGCAGGCCGTCGCGCCGCTGGTATCTCTGTCTCTGTCTGTCGCCTCATCTGTTGTCGTTGCGTCGTGCGTTGGGTGTAGAGTTGGCGCGTCGCGTCGGCGTTTTTTGTCTGCGCTCGGTGTTGATGTAGGTACGTGACGTTGCGGCAGGAACGAAACTGACACGTGGCACGAAGCAAGCATGTGAAGGCAAACGCGAGCGCGTCGGTCCCGTTTCGTTGTGATGTTGAAGAATAAGTATGAACGGGAACGAGCTCAGTACTTGCTGTCTTGAGGCGGGGTGACGCGCGTGTTTTTGGTTTGTTTATGAGTCACTGCACCGTGCACTATTTGAAACGAATTGTCTTGTATTCACGTTTCACGTTTACGCGTGAAAGTCGGAAGGTCACCAATGAAGTGTATTGTGTTGTGCAGACGGGATATTGCTTCTACGGGGTGGTCGGAGCTCCAATAAAAGTCCCGTCTCGATAGAACACGTATATTCACTTAGCATTTGAATAGTTCACAATAGGTACGAAGGAGAGTGCGGTGCGCGCGAGAGGTTGAGGGGAGCAGCGATAGCGCGTGCGTCACGAGCGGAGGCAATAGGCATGATGACTGATATTTTTTTATTACCTCATTAAAAAGCTGATCATAAATAGAGCACATCAACGAAAACAAAATTAAATTTAGCTCAAAAATAAATAAGATATAAGCATTTTAATTTCATGCTAGACAAAGAGCGCACTATACTGAGCCGTGACGTCACGGCTCAGGTGCGCCATACAAATGCTATACTAACACACGCTTTGCGAGAAAGGGATAGAGCATCCCCTCTCTATCCCCACCTAATACTTTAAACACTCATATTTCAGAGATTTATCAGCCAAATTAAATTATATTTTCAGTATGTTTAATGTATTTAGTTAAATTAATCGCTAAGCCGGTTATTTGTAATAAATTAAATATCAGTCATCATGCCTATTCGCTGACTAGCGCTAGAGAGGCCCGGCGCGGGATTTGTACAATCGCGATCGGGGCGCTCTCCGTCTCGCTCTCGCGTGCAGTGTACGCTTGAGTAGTGGCGCCATAGTCGCCACAAGACCTCAGAAGTCTGGGCGTAACACCTCCCCGTTTTGTTTGTGTCCCTGACTGTACCGGATACGATCCATCCTAATCTAGTCTCGACTAGGATAGGCTTGTTTTTGCCTAGATTGACCCTGTTACTGCATAATACCTGCCAGAACAGATCTGCACCCAGCAACATTTGCACCTCTGATGGAGTGCTGAAAGTAGGATCTGCTAACGTGATGTTAGCATATAATAATATTGAAAGTAGTATGATTTATTTTTACCGCTGGAATCAATTGAGTGATTTATGGCACCACAAAACAATTGACTTCAGCCGAGTATTGTGTGTCTGTAAAGGCTAGTTCGGACTAGGCTAATAATTTAGTAGAGTACCGAGTAATTTAGTGGCTAAAAGTGTATGAACCACAAAAATTTAGTCGAGTAGTTTAGTGAACGATTAAGTCGAGTCGATCCATTTTACTCTATTATTATCGGGCGAGTAGCGCCTCCCACCACGCGTCCGTGCTCACTGGTTCACCGGCGAAACAAGTCCGAACCTGTTGATTAGTCGAGTTCATTAGTGGCCGCAAAAATGTCGTTTCGCTGGAGTGAAGAAACAACTTTAAAATTTGTTTCCAAATATGTAGAACATGAATGCTTGTGGAATATTAAGTCCCCGTATTATAAAAACAAACAAATGAAACAATCCGCATACTTGGATTTAGAAAAGACAATGAATATACCCGAATTTGGTGAAAAGGAAATTAAAAACATCAGGTTAGTGAAATTTTAATATTTTATGTATTTCAAAAGCATATTTAATACTATGATACAATAAGCTCTTAATTTTTATTAATTTATTACTACCTAGTGTTTTTAGAAGAAGTTTTACCTAACGAGATTCATTCTTTTTTAGATCGACGTACTCACAGGAGTAAAAAAAAATAAAGGACTCCAAAAATTCAGGCGCTGGGACTGACACCGTTTATATTCCTTCAGTAAAATGGTTCAGTTTATTGGATGCAGTTCTGCGAAACTTAACCTCGATGCTGACACAAAGTGAAAGTAATTTGGTAAGTACCTACCTATCTATTTATACACATTATTACAGTACAATAATTATATGATTATACTCTAGTGTTGGTGGGCCGGTAGATTTTTAATGTATCATTCTTGTCTGCCAAGGGACAGATCCGCTTCCGACAAAATAATTTGCATATCTCTCCCGACGATCTGTAGACCTTTGGGATGAACGGTTACCTAAAGAAATAGGTAGCGGTTGCATTCCGAGAGACTGTGGCTCATTTCTCCAATTGCCAGGAACAATAGTTCCTGCTTCAAAATGTTCTGTGTCTACTGTGTATTCATACTGTCTGTTCTGTAATTGTGTTTGTCGGAGCCAATTATGCAAAGCGCAACACGTCTTTACTATCTTAACAACTTTCTCAGGACTATAGGGCATAGGTTTCTCAAACACTCTGAATCTGGCAGCTAGTATACCGAAAGCATTTTCGACTATTCTTCTAGCCCGAGACAAGCGATAATTAAAATTTTTTTGCTGTAGCGTTAATCGATTTCCTGGAAAAGGTTTTAATAAATATTCTTTCAAGGGAAATGCATTGTCGCCAACTAGGACGTGCCCCTCTGGTAGAACACCGTTCTCTAATTCTTGGTATAAACTACAGTTACGAAATACGCCTCCATCAGAAACCCTTCCATTACACCCAACGTCTATATAACTAAAGCAATATTTATGATCTACAACAGCCATTAAGACAATGCTGTTTGTCTCTTTGTAGTTATAGTATAAACTTCCTGATTCAGGGGGTGCCTTCATGACGACATGTTTGCCGTCGATTGCTCCACAGCACCCAGGAAAGTTCCACTGTTCTCAAAAACCATTTTCAATCATTTTCCAGTCTGTAGTAGTAGAAGGAATCTAAAAAAAAAGTTCATGTAAGTATAGGGTTACCGGGTAAACGGTGAGTCAGTATGGTACAGTGGGTTACGTACATATTGGCGAAATGAGTAGTCAGGGAGGCTACAGTGACTCAGATTTTTTCAGAGGACTCTAAAATTAAGAAAAACTCATAAGATTAACCTGAAATTTGCACCACGTTCACCACTGGGTGTACATACAGTCTTTGAGATATGAGCTATCAAAAAAAATTGACTCACTGTTTACCCGGTGACCCTACTCTTTGATAAAAATAACATTTTGTTTGTTTCAGGCTTCTAATATATCACACACTGATGATACAGATACTGAGCAAAATAGTGCTTTAGTGGATACTTTTCGTGAACCTATACCTCCTCCACCTCCTACAAAGAAGAAGAAAATCGCCCAGCTCTCGAGCATGGTTAGCCAATTAAAAGAAATAGCTGATACTACTAACTCTACAGTCGAAGAAAATGAGTTTGACGTCTTCGGTAAACACGTCGGTCTTCAACTGAAATCTTTGCCTTTACTATTGGCATTAGAAGCACAAGAGCACATTCAACTTTACATAAATAGAATTCGACGTGAGCACATTCAAAATGCGTCTGAACAAAACAGAATTACCAGAACGCCACAGTCATCACATTCTGCTGAATCACCATATTATAGTGATTCTTCAATATATTATAATGACAACAGTAATTATAATTTGGAAGAGTAAGCAACTGAATGTATTTACAATAATGAAAATGAAACGCAGAGTAACGTTACAGTTACATCAAATGACTTAATTTTCACAGCAATGCAGGACGCTAACGTTGATAATCAAAAGTGATGGGACCAAACAAAATACTTATTATGAATGTTATACCTAACAATGTTAAAAATGATTCTCTTAATAAATAAATATTTCATAATAAATCTGTTACAGTTATTTTATCTTACCTTGATAAATTCCATTAATGATTCGTAGATTGCTTCACAAACTTCTATGATGAATTCGGAAATAGTTGATTTTCCGAGTCTAAATATATGTGTGAGTGTCCTTAAACTACATCCAGTAGCAAGAAAGTATAGAACTGCTTGTAATTTTGTAATTGCAGGAATCGCACTTCTCAAAATTGTATCTTTACGCTGAATTTGAGAGTGTATTTTCGTTAACAAAAAATTCACACAACTTTCGGACATTCTCAAACTATCGAAGTATTCTTTAGGATCTTCCAATGCTAATTCCTTCAGAAGACAATTAGTAGCTCCTAGTGTATCTCTTCTATTGATCCATTTTCGTACCCATAACTTCTTTTTCTTAATCACACAAATTTCCTCCTCCACCTCTTCTAAAATAGCCGTTACGATTAGTTTAATCAGATTATTCACTCTATTGCGTTGCAGCCCGTTCATTTTGCGAAATACCACTTACTTGTGTACTATACTGGACCGTAATGCGAACGATATCAGTGCAGTAACGAGTAGTTTAGCCATTAAATTACACGTTACTTTACTAAATTACTAAAGTAGTCCGAACTAGGCTTAAGTGAAGATATCATGACGTCAGATCTTTTAGTTAGTTTAGAGCACTGATTATTTAAACCCTGAACTGAAATTGAAGCAGGGTAGGTCAAGATATTTAATTGATTTTGCAGTTTTTCTGAAATGAAGCTAGATGTGCTGCCAATATCTAAAAGTGCACGAATCTTATGAAAATTACCCTCGTTATCGCTTATTTTAATCATGACTGTGGATAGTAAAACCTGACCATGGTGTGTTGTTGACAATGTGATGCCTGATGTGTTGGTAGTTTGTAAATGTGTTTCGTTCTGATGTTGCATAGCAGGTAGTACTACGCACTCAGTCTTTTTTTGATTTGAATTCTGTGGGGGATGTGTGTTGCATATGGATTAAGCTATTGTGTCGTTGTGAACAAACCTTACAACTTCCATACTTACAGCGCCTCTCCTCATGCCCTCCGCGTAAGCAATTAGTGCAGAGACGTAATTGTTTAATTTTTTCAATGCGTTTTTCTATTGGTAATGCTAAAAAATTTGCACAATTATATATTGTATGGTTGTGTTTGCATATTGGGCATGAAGCTACGTACTGTTTTTGTACCTTTGGATTCGATATGAATGTCTTTGGGCGTACATGTGTTGTGTCACTGTATCTGCGTGTTGGGATACTTTGAGCCCCCTCCATGGTCTCTAGTAAATCGGCTCGGTTTTTCAGGAATGTATTGAAGTCCTTTAAGTTTGGAAGATCTTTCGTAAGATTGCATTGTTCTTCCCAGTCACGCACTGTGGCTGGGTCCAACTTATTAGAAACCATGTGGATGATCAAAATGTCCCAGTGTTCATTAGGAATATATAGTGTTTTTAACGATCTAAGATTTTTGTTAATGACGTCCACGACGTTACGTAAGCCCTTAGAAGACTCTTTTGAAATTGACTCGATGCTAAACAACGCCTGAATGTGTTTGTCTACTAAAATACGAGAATTGTGAAATCGTTCGCATAATAAATCCCACGCTACCTTATAATTGTCTGAGGTGAACTCTATTGATTGAATCACTAGGGAGGCACTCCCCTTTAATGCTGTACGCAAGTAATGAAACCTTTGAATGTTTGTGAGTGTAGTGTCCGAATCTATAAGTGATTTAAAAAGATCGTGAAATTCTAACCAGTCAGAGTAGCCACCAGAGAAGGAAGGGAGGTTGATTGTAGGTAGTTTAAGTCGTGATCGTAACATACCTGTTTGTGCGATACCTGAACCTGATATCGATTCGAATCCTGAGCCCGCAGGGGCTGCGCTATCCACCGCTGATCTGCTCAGTAGCTCCTGTGCAGCGGCTACCAAGCAGAAGTAGCTCGCGTCGAATGACTGCCGCTCGGTGAACTCCTCGTCTGGAATTTCCGTCAAATTTTCTAGTTGAGTTTGATTTATGTCGTACTCATCGTACATTTGTTGCATTTTAGACAGACGGGCATTTAATTCATGAGATTGCAAGCTATTTAATTGTTTACAAGACAAAATGGTTCTAGATATGATTTAAATATGGAAACCTTTGATTTATGAGACGCTCTTGTTTTCTTTAATGATTTAAGCGACTCCATCTTGAAATAAACGCGTGATCAAATAAATTTGAAAAGGCAAGTTCCCTAGCTTGTATGAGATAAGGAAATTTAAGTTAATATAATTGCAGCTGTAATTAAGTAAAAAAAGCAAAGTTGAAGAAATAGTGAAACAAGATAAGCTAGCAGATGAAACGATACTTAAAATTTAATAAAACGTGGTAAGATGCAAGGCAGACAAGTGAGTGCAGCGCGAAGTCATGTACAATGGCTGGAAACCCAGTTGAAACCGGACTGCGTGCAGGCAGCGGGCGAACGAAAGCCGCGTGGCCGGGCGCTTTGGCGAAATCCAGTGAAAACTGGTTCGCGTGACGATCAATAATGCGCTGCACTGACGCATACACACTATTTTTCCTGGAATGCACAAAAATTACGAACGTAGCTAGGTATCTATTTTATTTTATAGATGAATGGTTATTGTTCACAAGGAATAAATGAGTAAGTTATACTCGAATAGGTGATAAGGGGGTGATGGTTTCCTCTTTGAAAAATATAAATCTTTGAAAATGTGAATAATTGTAGGGTGGGTACACGAAGGTACCACTGACCCTGCGCACATAAATAGCCGGAACGGACTCACGATTTCTGTTCCCCCTTTCCTGGTATAATGGATTGCTGCTGCTTCCTACCTTTGTTCGAAGTGAGCGCCCGCTGTTACTTCGTGGTCACCACGTGCCTACACGTGGTTTTGGCATCGCGGTTGCGCCGCGCCGCACAGCGCCAGCGCCCTCCGGGCGAGTGCGCGCGTCCTTGAAATGACTTACGCGCACCTCATGCGCACAGTAGCTCCGTATAAATTTGCCGCGTGGAACTCCAGTGTCCACTTACTTGTTGGATTTCGCACCACGCACCTTTTTGCTGATCCGGCTCGAATTATGTAAAAATGTCTACTACTCCTAATGCTGAAGGCAGGTGCGTCGTGGTGGAAATTAAATCCAGCTTAGTTAAGTATAGTACTTTTATTACATTTAATTATAACTAAGACAAGTAGCTAATATACGGCGTATGACGGGCACAAGCTGTGGCACATAAGGAAGAAAGAGACCCGCTCCGGACGCGCAGGAGCCGTTATATAGCCTCCTGCGGCGTGTAGCGGGCGGGCGGCGGGAGGGCGGCGCAGGAGTAGGTACTCGCGCGCATGCGCGTCAACAACGGCCTTGTGATGGTAAGCGCGGCGGATATAATTTTTTGATATAATTGTCTTGCCTTTTAGTACTAGTCTAGACTAGTCTAGTATGTATGTTAAGTCTATTAACCTAGGAATGGGATAGCGATCGGGTTCCGTTACGGCATTGAGTCGTCTGTAATCGCTGCACGGTCGTAACTTTCCGTTTTTTTTCTACTAAAAATACAACATGTCGGGAATGAGTTACGAAAAGAACAGATGATCCGGCGTACAACACAACATGTTGCTATTAGACCAACTGCCTGCTTACAACAACAGGGTGGTCATTTTGAGCAATGGCTAAGATACATTTGTAATATTTGTTTAATTAAATTTTGTTGCTTCAATAAATGCAGTGGTCATTATTTTTAACTTTTTTTTTATTGCTAGTAACCTAGAGTCATATTCAACATAATTATCATATCTTTTGAACTGTCTTACTTACATCAATAGTGTCTAATTCTTTTAGAAAGCTTACATGCTGTACTACTTAATGAAATTTAAAAAAAACTATACTTTGATTGCCTAGATTTTTAAATAATCTAAAAAAAAAATATTAAAAATCAATAACTTCGTTTTATTGCCTATACTTTCAGCTATCAAATGATACCTTTTTGTGTCAATAGGACCCTTACATGGAAAGTTATGACTAAATTAATACAAGAGCCTGTGGGTTCGTACCAAAAAAAACAAAATGCCATTCCATTGGATAGCAAAAAAAAATTGATTCGTCGATAAAATTTACCATATATTTTACCATTTCAGACTCCGACACCGGTAGACAAACACATTGTATATATATTATTGTTCACATCTGTACAGTCTGCCGTAGTGTGGCTGAGACTGTACAGCGTTGTTGTGGAGTAGTGGGTGCTGGAGAGAAACTCTGCTTGATAGTTGGTGATTGTATAATTTCCTCCAGCGATGTTACACGTGTGGTGTCTTAATTATTACTCAATAGTACTAGTTAATTCTATTAATAAGGTTAACTTTTACTTCCGCGGTAGAGACACGTGTGTCTCAGATTCGGCCGCTAGGCCAAGGTACAAAGTCTGCGGTTGGGACCGTACATGCTCCACCCGCAGAAAGTGTTGATAAAAGTATAATAGAATAAAGTTATAGTAAGGTAAGGTAATAAGGTTATACAGTTCTATTATGTTAAATTTAAATTGCTTGTCTTTGGGATGCGGTCTGCTGATGAGAGTTGGTCGAGGTGTCTTATCTTCCGAAGATGTTCCAAGGCGCTGGCTCCGTAGCGGCATGTGCAGTATCTTCTTCGAAGCCAGAACACCGCAGCGGTAGCAGGCATGCCGAGCAGGTTGTAGGTCTGCTAGGGTATGCGCAGCATCTTCTGCCGGACAAAGCAGCGCTGCAGCAGCGGACACACCGAGCAGGTTGTAGGTCTGCTAGGGTATGCGCAGCATCTTCTTCCAAGTCACAACACGGCAGCAGTAGCGGGCACGCCGAGCAGTTTGTAAGTCTGCTAGGGTACGCGCAGCATCTTCTTCCAAGTCACAACAGCGCTGCAGCAGCGGTCACACCGAGCAGGTTGTAAATCTGCTTGGGTGCTGTAAATGGTCATCGGGAATATAGTTAAATCCCGCGCCTGCAGCACGCATCCTTGCACACGATATCGGATTGTGCAGTTTCCGCAGCTTGTGAGCCACCATATGTTTCGTGTAACCTGACCCGGGTTTCCTTACACCACGACGTCACTGTCTCGCATGGCAAGGTCGCTGTTTTAGCCTTGCACAGTGATCGCTGACTATGTAGAATGCGGACAGGTAATCTAACGCTGCATAAGGTATGTGTCAGCGTTTCTTTGTTGACATTTGGGTCAGGTCATTGTCGTTCATAGTTACGTAGTTTATCTTTGCATAGTATGCAGATCGTTGCGTTCAGCTGCGGAAATTGTTCAGATTGTAGTTGTTTAGTTGCTTATATCGTATGTGATATAGGTATAGAAATCGATAGAAGAATAATCGGTACAGACGATTACAAATCCTGCGACTGCCCACCCTCTTCTGTTTGTACGGGAAGGGGTGAAAGTTTAGCTATGGGCCGCTTTAGCACGCCTGTTTTTGTTAGCTGCCACCGTTTTCGCAGATTTTTGTTTGCATTGCAAAATTTATCTCGTAACACTCCATGATATGGCAGGTAGTCCTGCGGTTCTCTAGTTGAAACAGCAGGCTTCAAATGTTGTAGTTTGTTATGTTCTGCAATGAACTCCTTGTACAATGCAGCTAGTTTGTTTTTATTTTTTGCAAGTTTTCTTCTTTCTGATTGCAAGTACAACAGCTGTGGCTCTCGTATTACCAAGTTTGACTTCGTAATTCTGAGTCATAGGCATCTTAGCTATGTATTTCCTATCGTTCGCCCTCGTTGTTGTTTTCTGGAAATGTTTCTTGCAGTAGTCCTCGTTAGTAATTTTCTGCGACTCCTGCAAAATATCCTCTGTCTCCCAGAAGGCAACCAGCTCCTTCATGTTGGTGATAGCTGCATGACAGATGAACGATGTCTTAAATTTGCCACACAGTATCCATCATAGCTGCGTTTGCTGAGCTGTATGCGATGTACTCTCTCCCTTTCGCAGTCCACTCATGATGACTTCAGCGTACACATCGGCTCCCAGCAACAGATCGATAGGTCGGGAAATATTGTAATCCGGATCCGCCAGCTGCAGGCTGTCTAGGTGCGGCCAACTCACTTTTTTGAACGTATTGTTAGGCAAGTTGTTCACCATTTTTTTCATTATTAATGCCCCAATGTTTAATGGTGTATGCCGAAGCAGAAGATTGGCACTCCAAGTTAAGACGACTCTTACAGTTCCCAGCGACATTGCCGACCCCATGTAGAGTTATCCATTGTGACTCCAAGGAAAGTAGCCGTTTTGCTAAGTAATCTGTTGTTTTCCTTGATGCGGAGTCCTTGTTGTAGTTTGTGCAGAGTTTCTTGATGTTCTCGAAAACTTCACCCTGGATTATTAAGTCGCTCATTTCGACGATGTTACCGTACGACGCCAGCGATGAGTGAAGCTAACGACGATGTTCAGCCCAATAGGACCGTTGCACATACAGGTAATCGAGCGATCTGGCCGGTCAAAACTCAAATTCCTGAAATTCCAAGCAGGTAGAAAAGATAAGGGTCCCCATAAAGCTAATGGAATCAATTCAAGGAATCGTAAACAATACTTAATTATTATTTTTTGGTACCTTACCGTCGATACCGCCAGTCTAAACTTGATCGTTCCATTGACTGCACGTATCAGTTTTTGGCGTTAGCTTTGTAAACGGAGTTTTAAGTCATATTTCTATAATTATTCGCAAGCGGAAAAAAGTTATAGCTATGGATTGTGATGAAGCAGGTAAATATGTGTATTTTCTACATTTTTGTAATAATAATAGTTAAGAAATCTATTTGCAGTATTTTTTATAGTAAATGCTGTTTTACAGTCATTCTATTTTTCTTGTTTTTTACATTTGAGCTATTTTGTTATATTTCCCGGCACTTCCCGGTATTTATTTTAGTATTTTGGTATAGCCAGTGTTTTAGTCATTACGATACATTTAAAGTTTGATCCGGTTTTATCCGATTTTCGTACATTTTGGCGACTTGAAAATAAATGACAATAATATCGATATCTTATATTTTGCTACAAATTGAAACTTTTTGTTTTAGGGTCATCAAAAGTCCGAGTAATGACTCGAAAACACTTGTTTACTATTATGATAAAAGAAAATTTAAGTAATATTAATGAAAAATTGGAATTTTTGGAAAAATATATCCTTAAATTTGGCCCATTTTCTGACGAAGACATAAAGAAAATTAAGCAAGATTTGTCACGTTTTAAGTCAGAAATTAAAAGGAGATGGACTGACTCTTACTACAAAGAAGATACCTTTCTGACAATACAATAAAACTTGGTTTGAAGGCACGTTTGTTGTACCAAAAGTTTCAAGCGCATCAGGACGACCGAATAAATCTTTTTCTGAGTTAAGTGAAAGGAGTAAACGCAGAAAAACCGAAGATTTACGTAAAAACACTGAGTTAGAAGTGCTCACCTACGCCACACAATCAAAGCTAGGAGAAACTGGAAAGAGAGATGCCTCATCCGTGTTAAAAGAAATTATAACAACACCAAAGCGAGCTACAAAATTCAAAAAAGCATTTACTGAAACAAAACTACAGACTAAGACTTGTCGGTTGACTCCAATACTAGCTCTGTCTATTGTAACGTGAATGAAAGGCCGTGGTTGACAACTGACTGATTTATTCAATATGAATTAAGTCTACCCACATTATAAACCTTACATCTTTCCCCCTTAAATCAGTAACTATATAAAATAAAGAAATCTAGTAAATATATAAGGAAAACATAATAAGTACCTCTAAAATATTAGCTAACAATAAGAAACACTTAAATAGATATAAACCACCACCAGACACAACGACATTATAAACAAAGTACCTAAGTCCATCACATAAATTTTTGATGATTGCGATAATAATATCTAAGCGCGCGGGCTGTCGCTTTCGGGGGCGGAGAGGTCGGCGAGCGCGGGGATATGTCCACCACGACTGGCTGAGACTGTTCGCCCTGACCTTCATCTTTATCTGCCGTCTCCGACGTCTCTTCCCCCGTCGCATCCTCGAACGTGTCGTCAGCGTCGCTACCGGGGTTCACAGCACTGCCTTCCTTCCTGGAGGAGCTTAAATTTGGTCTCGATAAAGAGTATCTGTTGTTCCTAGTGATCGGGATTACCTGATCTTGATGTCTACGCCATTTTAACCCGGTACCTACATCTACTTTATAAGAGACCGGCCCGGTTATTTGCGTCACTTTACCCTCGACCCATTTTTTATCGTTCCCTGAATATCCGCGAGTGAGAACTGGGTCTCCTATCTGAATGTCCCGGTCCCGGCCCGGCTTGTTTGCACCCTGGCGGTCCTGCGCGGCGCGCACGACGGCGCGCACGTCCGGGCGCACCGCGTCCAGCCGGCCGCGCAGACGGCGCCCCAGTAACGCCACTGCCGGCGCGACGTTCGTGGTCGCGTGCTCGACGTTCCGATATTGAAACAAAAATTTACTTAGCGCTTGCGATACATTTTCGCCTTCATGCAAAGCTCTCTTAATAGTTTTCTTAATTGTCTTTACTGCATTTTCAGCTGCCCCATTCCCTTGTGGTCTATGTGGTGCTGACGTCACGTGCTTGATACAATTTTTTTTACAATATTCCTGGAAAAAGGACGATTGGAACGGTGGGCCGTTGTCGGTGACTAACATAGTCGGTAAACCAAATCTGGCAAATAAGGATCTGAAAACCGCGATCGTACACTCAGCATCCGTGCGACTCATCGTCACGGCTTCAATCCATTTCGAATGTGCATCTACTACAATTAAGTACTTTTTACCGCCACATTCCGCGAAATCTGCGTGTAAACGCTGCCACGGGCCGAGAGGAAATTCCCACGGGTGTAGGGAGGCGCGGGGCGGCGCGTCGCGCACCGCGCGGCACGCCGCACACGACTGACAAATATCTGCAATCTGCTGGTCTAAAGCAGGCCAGTACACATAGGATCGTGATAGATTTTTCATCTTATTTATTCCCAAATGCCCGTCATGAATTTCGTCCAATACCCGGTGGCGTAATGACGGCGGTATGATGACCCGATATTGGTACATAAGGCAACTCATTTCTATCGAAATGTCTTGTTTCCGTGTGTAATAAGCTTTTATTTCCTCCTCGCAGTTTGTCCCCGACGGCGGCCAACCGAACATAACGTACCCTTTTATCTTACATAACAAACTGTCCTTAGCAGTCGCCTCCTTAATTTCTTTAAAATCTACAGGCATTTCGTCGTGCACTAGGTTTACATAAGTACAAGGTTCCTTCGCGGCGGGGCGGCGCTCGTGTGTAAGTGGCAGTCTCGATAGCGCATCGGCCGGCCCGTTATCTTGCGATCTAATAAACCGAATCGAAAAATTATACGCTGCCAACCGAGCTGCCCAACGTTGGAGCCTGCTCGCAGCCGTCTGTGGGATTCCCCTTTTCTCCCCGAAAATATAACTCAAAGGCTGATGGTCCGTGCGCAATTCGAACCGCCTACCAAACAAATACTGGTGATGCTTGGTAATACCAAAAAAAATCGCCAGCGCCTCTTTATCGAGCTGGCTGTAGTTCTTCTCTGCCGAGTTAAGCGTGCGCGAGACGCAACTGACGGGCCGCTCGCTCCCGTCCGGGTACAAGTGCGCCAACACCGCCCCGACCCCGTAGGCTGAGCTGTCACACGATAACACGAGATCTCGCCCCTCCTCGTAATGCGCGAGTACCTTATCGCTTATCAATACCCGTCTTGCCTCGATAAATGTACTTTCGCATTTAGAGTCCCATTTCCAATCTGCTCCTTTTTTTAGTAATGCATGCAGTGGATGCAACAAAATGCTCAGATTGGGAATAAACTTCCCGTAATAATTGAGCATGCCGAGAAAACTCTTCAGTTGTGTCACGTCAGTCGGTCGGGGAGCATTGAAAATGGCCTCCGTTTTTTTTTGATCCGGACGTAAGCCGGATTTATCTATAATAAATCCTAAGTATTTAACACTTTTCTGTAAGAATGAACATTTATTTAACTTCACCGTAAACCCCATGTTACGCAACCGTTCAAGTACCGCCCTCAAGTTCTCTAAATGAGACTGGCGTGTCACGCCCGTGACGCATATGTCATCTAAGAACACTACCGTATTGGGCACGCCCTTCAAAGTCTCTTCCATAATTTTTTGGAACTTTTCCGGTATGCATGACAATCCGAAAGGAGTGCGACGATATACGAAGGTCCCAATATGAGTGGTTATCGCGGTACATTTCTGTGAATTTTCCGATAACAATATTTGTTGGTAGCTATTTTTCAAATCAATTTTTGAGTACTCCTCCCCACCACTGAGTGTCGCGAACAATTCTTCAATTCGTGGCAGAGGGTACGGATCGCGTTTTAATTTAGGATTAATAGTTATTTTGTAATCACCACAAATTCGTATATCACCACACTCTTTGATAACCGGCACAATGGGAGTACCGTAGTCGGAGGATTCGACCCGGTAAATAATTCCCTCGCTTTCAAGCCGCTCGAGCTCTTTCTCGACAGGGACTCGCAAAGTGAGCGGAACCGGGCGCGCGCGCACGTATACCGGTGCCGTGTCGGTGAGCTGTAATTGAACGGTTTTCTTAGAAGTACCGAGCTTATCAGTAAACACCTGTGGATATTCTGCTATCAATCGGTTCACCAATGGGTCGTTGACCTCTTCGATCTTATTCAACTTAATGACGATATTGTTTATTTGCAGAGTGCGAACCCACTCTCTTCCTAGCAAAGGGCGTCCCCCATTCCGAATCACGTGAAGTTTGCAATTATTTACCGCGACATTCCCGAGCATTAGATCTACCGAGATCGAACCTAACGACTCCATTTTTGAACCGACGTAGCTGCGTAAGTTTAATTTGTCCGGTTTTAAATCTTTATGCGTAAAATAGCGCCGATAAAAAGTCTCGTTGATGGTCGAGATTCTACTCCCGGTATCGACTTCGAACTCAAGATGTCGACGGTCAACTTCAACAGTAATAATATAAGGTTCGTCACCTGTGCCGTCCACCTGGATGTTGAAGAAGTCCTCGCAATCGTCATCACTCACGTAATTGTTTTGGCCGTTCCCTTGGCCTCCAGAACGCACCTCTTTGCACATCACCTTTAAATGACCGCGCACACCACACTCATCACAATTGTAGCGCGCGTACCGGCACCGATCCGGCCGATGCTGCTTGCCGCACCGCCAGCATGCGCCTCGGGGCACGGCCGCCGCAGCGCCGCTCAGCCCCGGCCGCGGCCGCGGCGCCGCGTGCGCCGCCGCCGTCCGGCCGCCGCTCCTGTAGGCAGCGCCCCGGGCGCTCGCCTGGTGCAGGCCCTCGCCTGCCTCGCTGCCGCCTCCGCTGACAGCGCCTGCGCCCGCCGCCGCCGTAGCCCCGCTTATCTCAGCGTGCTTCTCAGCTGCTTCCAGCGCCAAAGCCAGTTCAACCGCCTCCTTGTATTTAATGTTCTTTTCGGCAAAAATACGAGAACGCATAGTCTCGTTTGCTAGGCCCGACACGAATTGATCGCGAAGATTTTCTTCTAACGACGCGCCGAAATTGCACGTAGACGCAAGGTGTTTTAAGTTTTGCAAGTACGCAGTTAGCGATTCGCCGCCATTTTGTCTCCTTAGCCGGAACACGTGCCGTTCAGCTATCTCGGAGCGCTGGGGCTCCAAATGATCCGACACTATCTGCACTAACTCGTCGAAAGATTTTACTTCCGGGTGTACCGGTGAACACAGATCACACATTAAGGAATACGTAGCTTCCCCGACCACCGTAATTAGCAAAGACACGCACAATTCTTTCTTGATCTCGTTCAAGAGAATATATTGTTTTACGCGACGCACATATGCGGGCCATTGTTTTGAACTTAAGTCAAATGATTCTAGCTTCCCGATAGGCATTATAAACACCTTATCATTCGGTAAAACACAATAAAATCACGCGTGAAATCGTCCCGTCGCCAATGTAACGTGAATGAAAGGCCGTGGTTGACAACTGACTGATTTATTCAATATGAATTAAGTCTACCCACATTATAAACCTTACCTTTGTTGAAGCTGATCTCTCTAGAAGGCAATATGAAATAGTACGGAGTACAAATAAAAAGATGTATCCTTGTTATAGCATATTACAGAAAGCGAAACAGGAATGCTACCCAAGAAAAGAATCTTATCGGGTAAATGAAACATGTGCCGAAATAGAACTACAGAGTTTAACGGACCATACTGCTACACGTATATTGACTCATGTAGAAGAGATATTACCCGTCAATGTTGAAGAAAGAAATTCATTACTATTAATGTGCAAGTGGGATGGCGATGGAGCACAACAAACTCAATATAAACAAAAATTTGAATGCGATTCCGATTCTGACGCAAATTTATTTCAAAGTTCTTTCGTGCCTCTACGACTTATTTGCTCCACTAATAACAAGCAGTTGTGGCAGAATCCAACTCCCTCCTCACCACGTTATTGCCGCCCTATAAGAATACGTTTCATCAAAGAAACAAAAGATGTAACAAACGAGGAAATAAATTATGTTAACAATGCCGCAAAAGATTTGCTGAAAACCGAAGTAAAGTTAAGAGAAAAAACTTATTTGGTGAAGCACACTATGATGCTTACCATGGTAGATGGTAAAGTGTGTAATGCTGCCACTAACACAAAATCTACAATGAGATGTTATATATGTGGTTTGACTTCAAAGGATTTTAATTCCATGGAAAAAAAGGAGAGGTTAAACCGGAAGCGCTTGACTTTGGACTATTCATTCTTCATGCACGAATTCGGTTTTTAGAATCCATTCTGCATCTCGCGTATAAGCTACCAATAAAAAAATTGCAACTAAGAGCTGAGAACGACAAAATAACAGTCAAACAGAAGAAGCTCGAAATCAAAAAAAAAATCAGGGTCGAGATGGGTCTCATCGTAGACGTTCCAAAAGCGAACTTTGGAAACACGAATGATGGCAACACTAGCAGAAGATTTTTTGCTAATCATAAACTGTCTGCTGAAATAACAGGAATTGATATAAATTTTATATACCGCCTCAAAGTAATTTTAGAAGCCTTGTCAAGTGGACACAAGATCGACATAGAAAAGTTTTCTGTTTATGCCACAGAAACAGCAAAGCTGTATGTTGAGCTCTACCCATGGCATCCTATGACGCCAACATTGCATAAAATTCTTATGCATGGACCGGAAATTATAGAAAAAGCGTTGCTTCCAATTGGTCAGTTGTCGGAAGAAGCTGCGGAAGCACGCAATAAACATATCCGAATGTATCGCCAGAACTTTGCGCAAAAATTTTCGCGAGAAGCCTGCAATATGGACATTCTAAACCGGCTACTCCTTAGTTCTGATCCAGTCTTAACAGGAATGCGACCCGTCCCGAAGAAAATAAGTAAACCTTTTACGAAAGAAACAATAGCCTTGTTACTTGCCGCTGAACCCGACATTGTATCGGATGATGATGATGATGACGATGAGTCATCACCAGATAATATATCAGGCCTTGGTTCTTCGGATGAAGAACCATGGTCTTCTTCAGGCTAATTTCACATGTTTTTTGCTATGTCACTACAATTATGTTAATTAATTAATAAAATAGATATCTTAAAACTCTTCTTAAAACTATTTTATTTTTTGTAAGTCACCAAAAAAAAATTTTAAAAAATGGGAATTCTTAAATGAGCCCTAGTAGCATTGATTTAAACAACGAAAAAGTTTTGGCCGGCTAGATTGCTCAAATACCCCTATGTGCGTTGTTGCGAGCTAGTCAGAGCTCTGTTTGTTAAATGTTAGTGGTGCAGTTTACACCAAGTTGCGAGCCCAAGGCTAGTTTTGCCAAGACCCGTGTTGTCAACGTCTCGGCGCCCGTTTAGCACCGATGTATGCTGTTCGTCGCGCTGTTGCTGGCGACGATTTCAGCTCGTTGATGTTAGCCGGAGTTGCAGTAAACTTCGACGAGTGGTGCAGTTTACACCAAGTTGCGAGCCCAAGGCTAGTTTAGCCAAGACCCGTGTTGTCAACGTCTCGGCGCCCGTTTAGCACCGATGTATGCTGTCCGCCGCGCTGTTGCTGGCGACGATTTCAGCTCGTTGATGTTAGCCGGAGTTGCAGTAAACTTCGACGGATGTTCCCCGCAGCTCTGTTGCCGCCGGTGTTGTTGTAAGTACTTATGCGATTGCACTCTTTGCACGGCGATTTCGACTGTCTTAACTTAATTGGTGAGTGCCGCTTGTGGCAGGCCAACTAAGCCGATTCGCTACCGTACAAAGAAACACAAAACAAACAAGTTAACTTACAGGCTCGAAGGACCAAATACCGAAGGACGATGTATCCGGCTCGAAGGACCAAATGTACAGTCTGCAGTAGTGTGCCTGAGACTGTACAGCGTTGTTGTGGAGTAGTGGGTGCTGGAGAGAAACTCTGCTTGATAGTTGGTGATTGTATAATTTCCTCCAGCGATGTTACACGTGTGGTGTCTTAATTACTACTCAATAGTACTAGTTAATTCTATTAATAAGGTTAACTTTTACTTCCGCGGTAGATACACGTGTGTCTCAGATTCGGCCGCTAGGCCAAGGTACATAGTCTGTGCGGTTGGGACCGTACAACATCCTTATGCTTTGTAATTCTTGTACGAAATAAATATGTTTGGTTGTTCACATTATTTATTTTATTTCTTATTATTTAAGTTTTTTTTTAAATATTATTTTATCATTATGTTATTTCTTTTTAAACTTGACTAATCATGATTTTCAGCATGGTATTGCAGCAAAACATAAGAACAAGGATGAAAGAATTATGGCGAGTACTTCCAGTGCACTGCGCACACAGGCGAAACATGCTGATGATATTGATAAAAGGATGGTATTATCACCAACAACACACAACATTCAGGTTGGCGTATCAACAACAGCATCGTCATCGAAACAGGGTTTTTTTTGTGTTTCACACGTATAATTGCTCCTCTCCCAAAATCGGACCACCCAAACCATCCACCTGGGTGGTCGGTTAGTAAAACTTGTTCTTAAGAGACCACAAGCAGTCTACCGGGTGGCCGGTTAGGACCCGATGTACCGTTTGCACCATTGACAATTAATGGTGCAAACTGATGACGGAATTCGTCGAGTCCCTAGAGCTCGCCACTGGATGCGGAAAAGTCTTAAAAGCCCGAATATTTAACAGTTAGAATACCACTGATGGAATAACTACCTGGATTCCACTCAAACAGTAGTAATGACATTTCAAGGCCAGTTGCTTCCCACAAAAGTATATTCGTTTTTTACCTCCCTACCAGTGTAGTTATACCAATACCTTACGATACAATGTCTTGCATGATGCAGATTTGGACACACTATAGCCCAGTACAGATCTAAACCGAGATGCTTCCGCCACCAACGAACATCTTGGTGATAGTTGTAACTTTTCAGAAAATGAAAGCCTCTTAAAACACTGCTCGGGAAGTCATTTTGCCAGTAGCAAAATCTGCCCAGAACTAATACGTACGACAAAAATCTATTAAGAAAGTTATAAGGAAGCTGCAATCCGATTCCCTAAAGTGTCGAAATTATATACCGAGGTATCCCGGCTAACTTGAACTTGAAATGGCTTCACCATGCAGGATTGTTAATTTTTTATTTATTTACTATATTATGTAGTTCTATTTTAGACATTAGTATTTCCCACCACTATTCACGCCGCCATATTGGTTTCCGTCGCCTCTCATTACGTGATTTTGTGTTATCCGAGTCACACGTAAAATTGCTCCTCTCCCAAAATCGGACCACCCAAACCATCCACCTGGGTGGTCGGTTAGTAAAACTTGTTCCCAACAGAACAGCCGCTGTCCAACCGGGTGGTCGGTTAGGAAAACTTGTTCTTAAGAGACCACAAGCAATCTACCGGGTGGCCGGTTAGGACCCGATGTACCGTTTGCACCATTGACAATTAATGGTGCAATCTGATGACGGAATTCGTCGAGTCCCTAGAGCTCGCCACTGGATGCGGAAAAGTCTTAAAAGCCCGAAGATTTAACAGTTAGAATACCACTGATGGAATAACTACCTGGATTCCACTCAAACAGTAGTAATGACATTTCAAGGCCAGTTGCTTCCCACAAAAGTATATTCGTTTTTTACCTCCCTACCAGTGTAGTTACACCAATACCCTACGATACAATGTCTTGCATGCTGCAGATTTGGACACACTATAGTGCAGATCTAAACCGAGATGCTTCCGCCACCAACGAACATCTTGGTGATAGTTGTAACTTTTCAGAAAATGAAAGCCTCTTAAAACACTGCTCGGGAAGTCATTTTGCCAGTAGCAAAATCTGCCCAGAACTAATACGTATGACAAAAATCTATTAAGAAAGTTATAAGGAAGCTGCAATCCGATTCCCTAAAGTGTCAAAATTATATACCGAGGTATCCCGGCTAACTTGAACTTGAAATGGCTTCACCATACAGGATTGTTATTTTTTTATTTATTCACTATATTATGTAGTTCTATTCTAGACATTTTTTTAAATGTATATACCAATAGAATACCCCCCCGACAGTGGAAATTGGGCCAATTAACATCCGCCCTGTGTTTTGGATATGCGAAGGTTAGATACAAATTTACGTTGGAAATGGCTTCACCATAGGATTATTCACTTTTTTTATTTTACTCCTTAGTCTTTGAATAGACATATTTTTTATTTACTACAAATGAAATACCCCGGACAGTAGAACTAGACCGCAGACCGCATACTCTCCTTCTCCTCCTATCACTCAGCAAGTTTCTTCCACACAGTACTTAAAGTGCTCGCCACCACTGAAGTCTTATGGCAAAAGCGGGAACTAAATTTGACAGTTCCGACATATTGTCTTTTGTCAGGAGTGCTTACGGAGAGTATCGGTCGTGGAAATCTTTCGTATTTATGTTAAATAAACAGCAATAATGGAGCGTAAGTATTGAAAAGTGCAGCCCGTGAACTGATTCTTAAAGTGAATGAATTTCGTAATTTGGAACAGAAGAATAAAGAAGTATTAATCCTGCTAAATAAATTGCAGATGAGAGTCACCGCTATGACAGGCAAACTTCAGGGGTACCATAGCTGCTAATTTTTGCCTAATTTGTGGGTAAAATATTGTTGACATATTTTTCATTTAATTGCGTTAAAACTTTGTAGTTTTGTTTATACCAGGTATTTCCGTGAAAACGGTTTCTCGAATCACAAAAGAAGGAAAAATAGCAGCAAAAATTTTTTGGAAAAAGATTTGGCCGATTTTGACTTATGTGCTATACGTCAAAATATCCATTATTTTCTACGTTGTTAAGGAGCTGCCGACGGTAAATAAACTGCGTTTGGAACTAAAAGAAGATATAAATTTTCAAGGGAAAAATATTGAAAAAGTCAGGATTCCGGTTCAAGCGCTGTCACTCTAATCGCAAAGTGTTGATGGAGCGTTATGATATAACGGCATGGCGAGCCAGATATATTGAAAAGATGAGAAAAAATAGATTAGTAGACAAGAGACCTGCGGTGTATTTAGATGAAACCTATCTTCATCCCACTTATCATGCCAAGAGTTGCTGGCAAAGCGCAGATGATGGACTTTTGGTCTCAGATTCAGCTGGAAAACGATTTATTATTGCGCATGCTGCATCAGAAAATGGATTTGTGCCGAACGAGTTGTTGATTTTTAGATCACAATCGCAATCTGCAAACTATCATGATGACATGAACTTATTATCTACTACTTTTCTGAAATGGATGACCGACAAGGTGGTAATAAAATGTACTAATATTTTACAGTTTGGTGTAACTTTGAACAGTTCAATGTTACCCTACTACATTTGTTCTCTCTATGGGTAGCATTGACATGGGGTTGCTGCTTTCTAAATGTTTTCTTTTATTCAATACAAGTGAATTTTGGATGAAAATGCCACGGAAATCGGAGGTGGCCAAGCCTGGAGTGCGAAGATATGGTGTAAAATCTATATGAATTCTAGGGAAAAATCTGAAGCTGATATTGTCATGTCCATTACGGAAGCCGATTGGTTACTTTCTGTTCAACTTCAAGATCCTCAAATAGTACTCACTAGGCAGGCCCTAGAGTCGGGCGAAGCAGAAAAACATAGGGAAATATTCAATAAGTATGAACTTCTTGGTAATAAAGTTTATCGACGAACAAGTCAAGGTCGTCGCTGGGTGGTCCCTAAGAAGTGCATATTATTATGGCAAATACTGAAATATAATCACGATGATCTGGGACACTTTTCAGTAGATAAAACAGTAGAACGAATTTCTCCCCGATATTGGTTTTCTCGGATGCGACACATAGTAAAGAAATACATTAAAAAACTGTATAAATTGCGTTTACTATAAAAACAAAAAAAGGCGAGCTATAGCTTTTTACCAAAATACGCATAGCCTTTCCACACGATTTACCTAGATCACCTTTGGCCTTTGTGGAAACAGAAAGCAAGAATAAATACTTACTAATCGCTGTGGATGCATTTACTAAATTTGTATTTATCTCAGCGGTTCCTAATACTGATAGTGGTAACGTAATTAGTGAGCTTGAGAGTATAGCAAAAATATTTGGGAACCCTCGTAGTCTCATCACTGATGCTGGATCCGCTTTTACTTCAAAAAGATTTCAAGAGTTCTGCAACAGTAAAAACATACGCCTGCATACTGTGGCAACAGGCATGCCACGCTCAAACGGTCAAGCTGAAAGATTTAACAAGACTGTTCTTGAGGCTATGAAAACAATGGGTGCAGACTTGAACGAAGATTGTTGGGATCAATGTATAACACCTTTACAACAGGCAATTAATAGTACATATCACAAAACTATCAAAGCAGTCCCATGTGAAGTTATGTTCGGATATAGATTACGTACCGACAGCGATAGCTTTGGGCCTGATATTCAACTTGATGATGTACATTATACGGATGTGACTAAGTTGCGTAGAAGTGCAATCGAAAATATAAAAAATAGTGCTAAATCTCAGAAAGAAAGATTTGACAGGTGCCGCACTAAAGCTAAAGTTTACCAAGAAGGAGATTTAGTCCTTATTAAAATACAAAGCCAAACAAATGACGGACGGAGCAAAAAATTACTGCCTGCTTACAAAGGTCCTTTTCCAATAAAAAAATGCTTGGGAAAAGATAGATACGAGGTCAAAGATATGAGAGGTAGTGAAAGAAGTAGTAGAACCTATAATGGGATAACTGCTGCGGAGAATATTAAGCCATGGATCAAAATCGACGATTGGTGTGTTGGTTGAGGCATCAGCGTTATATTTGTAAATAAGAAACGTGTTGGCAAGGTAATCTATATTAATAATTTCGTCAAGGGGTACGTAGACTCGATCGAAACCTTACATGAATAACAAAACATAAAAAAAATATTGATTTCGAGTCGACAACATATATCCGCAAAATTCGGATTATGGCGAATTTCGTTAAATAAAATAAATTTTAATGGCACTCACAAACAAACCGCAGTCGCCATCTTGGGTAGTTAATAAACGTTCCGTTCCATACTAGCTCTTAGATACGCCTCGCCAATCAACACATCGCGTGCGTCGCGCCAAAGAAGTATCCATCACAAAGAACTGTGACTCATGTGACTGTGTAAAACGAAGCGTCTTGCAATGTCTTGAATGGAAACATTGAGTGAAAATAAATACTTTTCTAAAAAATTGTTTTTACCAAATACTTTTCTTCAGTCGTTGACGTTTCGCGAAAATATTGTTCTAAAAGAAACAATATTTTATTATTGACAATTTTACAATAGTTTTTACACAAATAATTTATATTTTAAATCAACGTGTTGTACATTACTAATGTCCAGTAACTGGCCACATTATCGTATAAGTCTATTCTGTCATCGAGGCCTGGCAACACCCTCTTCCATCTTACCAGCGGCTGTCATGAACACGTACTTCCTAGTAATAAATATAAAACATTTCAACTACGTCTTTCAATCCACTTCGAAGACTATAATATGGTGTCAGAAGAAAAACAAAGAAGATAAAACATGTCGGAAAGTGATAAAAGTGATAATAAAAACAATTTACCAAAAACAAGCACGATGCCGGGCGCCGGGGCACCGACGCCATTACGCGTCAACATGGCGGGTTGCACTTCGATGCAATTCACAGGCAATTTGTCCCATAATTGGAAAAAATTTAAACAGGCATTCAAAATATACCTCAAAGCAGCATCTCTAAACGATGAGGAAGACCCTAGGAAGGTGGCATTGTTTCTACACTTCATCGGAGAAAAGGGCGTCGAAGTTTTCAACTCTTTTGGCGTGGATGTCGATTCTGTACAACTAGAAAACGTAATAAAATTATTTGAAGATCATTTTGTTACAAAAACCAACGTAACGTTCGAGTCTCACAAGTTTTTTACGTACAAACAAAATGAAGATGAGTCTATTGAAGATTTTGTCGCAACATTAAAAAACAAAAGTCAAACTTGCCAGTTCTCCACCTTACAAGACCGCCTCGTCAAGGACATTTTCATATGCAACATGCACGATAAATACAAATATATATGGAAATAATAATATGTAAATGTAATATGTATATGTAATATTGGAATTTCCGGAGCGAGATACATACCGAAGCTGAACTGCTATTTCGAGGTAACAGCATCATAATTCCCAAGAAAATTAGACCAGAAATTTTGAAAATAATACACAGTGGCCACCTCGGAGTTGACAGATCGAAAAGCTTTGCTAGAGGTATTGTTTTCTGGCCATTTATATCAACTGAGATTAAAAATTTAGTCGAGTCATGTCATACATGCTTAAAACATAGAAATGCAAATCCAGCTGAACCAATGCAGCCACACGAACAACCTAACTTGCCATGGGAAAAAGTAGGTGTCGATTTCTTTGACTGCAAAGGCAAAAAGTATGTAATTATTGAAGATTATTATTCAAACTTCATAGAAATATCTGTAGTACCTAGCACAAGTGCTAAAGCTTTAATAATGGTCCTGAAATCGGTCTTCAGTCGACATGGTATCCCAGTGGTATACTGGGATAAAGTGATAATGGACCACCGTTCAATTCAGTCGAACTAAAAAACTACATGTTTGAGTGGGGTATTCAACATACCACTTCGAGTCCATACTTGCCGAGATCAAATGGTCTAGCAGAATCAGGTGTGAAAATAGCCAAAAGGATTCTCACAAAATGTGATGAGACGGGCACAGACCCTTACCTTGCACTCCTACAATATCGTACTACACCTAGAGGGAACATAGCTTCACCAGCTCAATTGTTAATGTCACGATCACTTAGAACACAACTACCTACAGTATCAAGACATCTAAAATCTAAAGTCGTTACATTTAATGAGCATGTCGAGTCAAAATATAAGAATATAGAGAAAATGAAACAATATTACGATAAGAAAACAAAGCCATTGTCAAATTTAGAAGAAGGAGAAGAAGTATTGTACAAGAAAAATCCAGAAAGTGTATGGTCACCAGCTAAAATTAAAAATAAATGTATAGAGCCTAGATCATACATCGTAGAATCACCAGATGGATCAGAATGCAGAAGAAACAGACAACATCTTTTGAAAGTTCCTAGTCCTACAAAGCCGAGCCAGGTACAACTCAACGAACCTGTAAGTACTGATAACCAAACCATTCCTGTAACTCAACAGTTGTCTCCGTCTATTCCGTCAGCTTCAGACCATGAACAGCAGCAGAGTACAGTACCTATCGCATCTCCAGTTCCAGGTACTGGTAAGTCTCAACATGTGACAAGGAGCGGGAGAAATGTTTTTTTTTTTTTTTTTTTTTTTTGTTAAACCTGTTCAAAGATATACAAACAAATAGGATCTTAGTTTCTAATGTCATGTTACATACTCATTATGTCTTAAATTTAGTATGTAATTAAATAGTCTTATTTTTAATCCAATCATAATTTATCCTAAGAAGTTTTGTATTCAGTTATATATCTTAGTCTTAGTTATTAGTCGTACATCATTGTTTTATACTTACTCACATAAAGTCATTCTGCCTCACTTATATAATTAATGTATTAAATAATAGCTTATTTTAAAATAAGGGAGATGTTGTACATTACTAATGTCCAGTAACTGGCCACATTATCGTATAAGTCTATTCTGTCATCGAGGCCTGGCAACACCCTCTTCCATCTTACCAGCGGCTGTCATGAACACGTACTTCCTAGTAATAAATATAAAACATTTCAACTACGTCTTTCAATCCACTTCGAAGACTATAATACAACGTTCAAAATAAACTAACATAAATTGTCACAATTGTGGAAAGTGGATGCAGCGAAGGGCTCTTCGTAAAGATGGTAAGTAGTATTTTAGTAGGTATGTAGGCAGGTTGTGTTTTTAAGTGAATTTAATTCTATGTTTTCTTCTTAAAGTGTGGATTGTAAGACTTTCTGCATTTAAATAAAATAAGTACTTATTTACTTCCAGTGGCATGCAATTTTTGTAATGGCCAAATATTTGCAAGAAACTGCAAGCAAATGCAAATGTGCAGTCGATGTGTAGAATGCGACAACCTAAGCTAATGAGCTTTTGTTCCTTTTTTAGATATAAGGCAAAAGACCACCAGTGATGCCCACATGTGTGCATGGAAGATTACACGGTTTCAAATGTACCGAAATAACAGCAAATTAACAGGATTACAGCAAATTTCACAGACATTTTTATGCGAATATAAATAAAGTTGACCAGGACACTTTCTTACTGAAATATTGCTCATCACGGACTCCAAAACAAGCAGGTAAAAAGAAAACTCAAACTATTCGTTATTTTATACCGATGCATGTCATGAACAGCAAAGGAAAACGTCGTATAATATTGAAGAAAGTTTGCCAAAAAGCTATGACAACTGTTTTGGGAATATCTAAGGATAGGATACAAAGAATATGCAAAAACCATCTCACAACAATGTCGCTGCCAAAGGAGAGAAGGGGAGGAGACAGAAGGACAAATCAGTACACAGTAAGAAAATAATCTGTGATGTCATTCATAAAAGAACTTAAGTCTGTAGAATCGCACTATGTTAGAGGCAGATCTACTGGGCAATATTTAAGCAGCAATTTGAGCATTAAAAAATTGCATAAAACTTACAACGAGTCACACAGTGTACACGTTAAATATGATTTTTTCAGAAAAAAATTTAATAAATATTTCAATCTGAGTTTTAAAACGCCGGCAACAGACGCAAGCTCTAAGTGCATAGTGCTAAAAGAGAAAATTAAAATAGAACGCGACCAAAGAAAAAAACAACTTTTGATGGTACAATTTCGAATTCACAAACTGAGCAAAGAGAATATAAATACTACCTAAGAAAACTGAGAGCCAAATGGTTTTACACTGCCTTGAGATATGATGATGAAATTACTTTCTCTTTCGATTGTCAAACAAATTTGGTCTGAAACAAGTGGCACTCGCGAAGCTTATTAGAGACGAAAACATAACTAATATTACACGATTAAATATAAGAGTAAGGTAAAATATAAGAGTAAGGTAAAAAGTAAATACAAGGTGTTTCTTCAATTTCATGAAAATAAATATGCCGAAAAACTAATAAATTGCCAAAAAATCTTGCAGTCGGATATTAGGACCAAGTTTAAGGGCAGTTTTGAGGGCAATGTGTCATATAGCTTAATTAAAGGAGTAGATGTAGAAACTACGTCATCTTTCAGTTGCTCGGCAGACATCATATCGAAAGGCGTTTAAAACGCATGAACAGTGATGGAAAGTGGATCGACAGCGAGACTGTTAAAGTTTGCTTTAAAACTCCTGTTTATCCCGAGTAGGGTTACCAGATGAAAAAAACAAAAATCCGGAGAAAAGGCCTGATTTCCATGGAAAAGTCCTGAGATTTTCTACAGCTTGAGAATTTTCTCTCAAAAACGTATTATTATCTTGCGCACGCGTTTTACGCGACGCGTTGCAAGCTTGTATGCACATCGCACTCAAAACAGCGGGGTGGAGGGAGGAGGGAGGCGCCCGTCGATCAATGTCATGATGGGTCCTCACAACTCAGTTGCCGGTCGTTTACGTGGCGAATTGCCAGGAATACAAATATTTAAGTGCATATGTCACTCTATGCATTTATGCGCCAATGAAGCTTGTAAAAAACTTCCTAGGCGTTGTGAGGATTTAGCCAGAAACGTGTACGCATTTTTCAAACATAGTGCCAAGAGACAATCGGAATACATTGAATTTCAAGAATTTATGAATACAAAAATCCATAAATTACTACACCCGTCGCAAACCAGATGGCTATCACTGTTATCTGTAATAAATAGGCTGATAGAGCAATGGGATAGCCTGAAATTATTTTTTTGCCACCAGTGGCTAGAAGAACGCACCGTCGCTGCTGAGCTAATCCATCGTGAGTTAAACGACGACTTTGTAAAACTCTATATCCTATTTTTACAATGGATACTACCCAAATTTGTGAAGATGAACGAGTATTTCCAAGGAACAGATTCTAGACTGATAGAACTGGATGATAGTATGAAACTGCTTTACAAAGATCTATTGCAATGTTACATGACTAGAGACTACGTTAATCAAACTGAAATATGCTCGATTGACCCAGAAAATACACGATTTTTCCTACCACAAATGTATTTGGGTGTTAAAATCATGCAAGAAGTTCAAAAAACTAATATCGCGCAGCTAAAAGTGCTTCTGGCCGAATTTTATACTCGTTGCCGCGACTTTCTTGTAACAGGCTGCAAGGAAATTCGGAAGCGTTATGATTTTTCCAATGAAATACTTCCGCTCCTCAAATATCTGTCACCTGAAGAGGCTGTGCGCCACAGTAATAGAGAGAGTTTCCCGTCAATGTTGCCACTAACCCAGAAACTACCACGTATAGTCAAAATTGAAAATGACCTCCAAAAAATCGATGACGAGTGGAGACTTTTACCCGATGTCAACAAATTTTCGAACTTAGACATCGGCACCTGGAAAGCTCACGAATTTTGGGAAAAGATCCTTAGCACAACCGACTGCAAAACTCTAGCGAAGTTTGCTCTAGACGTTCTATGTCTTCCTCACAGTAATGCAGATTGTGAAAGGATATTCAGCCAAGTGAACAACATGAAGACCAAGATGCGAAATAAGTTAATGACATCGACTGTAAATAAAACTCTATTAGCAACAATAACTTATTCAAAATCAAGGGAACTGTACGAAGTTTAAGGTGTCGCACGACATGTGTGACAAAATGAGAAGCAAGGACAAGTACACACTAGATAAACATGAATCTGAAGTTATAGAAACGATAAGAAACCTTTATGGAGAAGAAATAAAAGAGGAATAAACATTTTTAAATTATATACGGCATTTTAGTAATTTTTCCCTTAAAATACGGCAAATCAGAATGTGACATACGGCAACCCAGATTTTTACGATAACAACACTGTCGCTCTCTAAGTCAGTTCGTCTTGCGCCATTGCGAAGGTTGGACTACGCTTCATTGAGTGTCACCACGGGACGGGCGAGCGAGCGAGAATCGGAGCTGTTGGATGGATACGAGTTAAAATGTCTTCAAGTACCAAACGACCACGATACGTGTGTACATTCACAGATACTTTAAAACAATGAAGATTTCCGATTATGCAAGATGGTAAAGAACCTACCGAAGTGTTTTGTTCAATATGTAACAATCATTTTTCAATTAAATTCAAGGGAGGTACTGATATTGAAAAACATATCCTAACGGAAAAACATAAAAAAAAATAGTTTGACTGTTTCAAGTAACACCAAAATCGACTCTTTATTTCAACCACAAAATACGAAATACGTTGCTTAAAACCAAAACTTATTAGTTTAGAACCCTTGTTAATCCAGGAAAAAAATCATGTAGCGATATTATCAGAGACTTGGTTTTTTACCACTCTAGGTGCTAGCTCTTGAGTGTTGACTCAGCTTAGTCAGGTATACAGTGTATCATCTATGGTCGCGTCCTGGCCGTGCGGAGATTGCCACCGTAGGTACCTCCACGCGGCCGCGATGGGACTACTCATGTGCGCGGGCGGTGAGCGGCGCGGGCCGTCACACGTGTGTCTGTGCTACTCTGCGACTTGTTGCAGAGCGGGATGGATGGGTACGATGACGTCGCCTGCATAATTATTTTTGTATACTAAAAAGTAGTTGTAGTTTTATTCGTTTACTGTAAATTTAGTTTAAGGTATGATGGGACTGACTTGCCATTTGCTGGCAAAAGGCCCCAAAATAAATACAGAATAAAACAATTTAAAAAAACATGTAAAGACAAAGAAAAAACAATTTAAGAAGAGCATAAGAAAGGTTCTATAACTATATAATAAAATCCGACACGTGGATATTCGCCAAAGAACCAGTGTCACCGACATAGCTGTTAAAATTTGCAAGTTGAAGTGGCAATGGGCAGGCCACATCGCTCGAAGAACCGATAACCGATGGGGAAGAAAGGTTCTGAAGTGGAGACCACGAACCGGAAGACGAAGCGTAGGTATTCTTCCCACTAGATGGACCGACGACATTGTGAGAGTCGCGGGCATCCAGTGGATGCAAAAGGCAGGCTGTCGTTCAGTGTGGAGGTAAAAGGGGGAGGCCTATGTTCAGCAGTGGACGTCTTCTTACTGATGATAAGAAAAAACCAACAAAAGTAGAAAAAGAAAACAACGATCCCCATCGCAACAAGAAAGCAAAATGTACCAAATCGTCAGACGAGGCCAAATAAGATGAAAATTTTAAGCTAGCTTACCAAAGAAGAAAAATACTGATGAAAAATCTAAAAAAAGTGTCAAGAAACAAAAAAAGCAAATTGATTACGATGAAGAATCTGAAGATGAAGCAGATATTAGTTTTTATGTATCTGATATGAGCTGTGAAGATTTTTATCATTATCGTGAACAGATTTTTGCAGAAATAGAAGATTTTAATATTTAGTCGCTTTATACACGAAATGAAAATGAAACTAACGATTGTTTTTCAGATTGTGATGAAAAAAAATTTTTTTAATTAAAAAACAAAAATTAACCAATAATGAATTTGAATCAGATGTCGGCAGAAGGAACCCAGAAATGATAATGCGCATGGTGAGAGACACCTTGGTGCAAGAATTTGTCCCAAGACTATGGGATATGACCATATATCTCGAGAAGAGATTATAAATATTCGGGACATCTTAGCACACACGGTCACCTGAACACAAACTAAACAAAGCTTGTGATATGACTGACAGAGACTGATATACCTTTTATTTATATTTTTAAACACATACTTAACACCCAGATATAGAACAAAAACAAATGCTCATCACATGTATGTTCTAGGTGGGAATCGAACCCACTAGACCAACGGGCTATCAAACCACGTCGCACCATGATAACGCTTCGCTGTGCTGTTCGAACACCCGGTTTCGTCTTGCAATATTTATGTACCTCCAAGTGACAATTTAGGACATTATTTTCTGAAAATGTTTGTTCGTCTATATGTTCCTAATTCAAATCTACAAGGTTCAATATGGGACGCGATATTTTTGCCTCCAAACAAAAAAATTCAAACCCCTTTTTAATTTAGTTTAGGGAATGCTATAACAGAATTGGCACCACACCTGTATCCGAATAAAATACTTCTAAATTTTATTTCGAAATATTTTTTCTTACATAAGTAGCTATAAACACAGATTGTTGTATAATACTTTGTAATTCCATTACATTTTGTTAAATCAAATTGAACACAACAACAGTAAATTCACTTTTTTGAACCAATCAAAATACTTTAAAGGCAGTGGATAACCTTAAACTCTAATAACAGCCAATTGATTAAAACTTAAATTAAAATTATTGCGTAAACTTAAATTAAACAGTACCCTTAGTACAAGCAAGGAAGATAGACTAAGAGGAAAGACAATAGCGGAACATTAGAGCGTAGCTCGGAAATTGCCTAAAAACGGTATAAACTTAGATGGCACCGTAATTTGAGCGTGCTATAGGTTGTCTCGAACTTCCGTAATCGCTGCAGTCAGATAGCGTACGAAAGGGTTCTACAAATTACCGTAGCGCTAGTATCGCAGTCAAGTTTCGCAACATTTCAAGAGAATAATGAAAAGCCGTATTGTAGTTCCTTTTAGTCTATCTTCTTTGGTACAAGTTTTGATAATTTTCGAAAAAAATCGTTAACGTTTTGTTCCATACATTGCTGGGTTGCAAGCTATTCGAAAACTTTTTCCGTATTTGAGTGAAGCAACCTATACTGGCGATTACATACTACCGATTTTAGTTCCTCTGCGTTTCATAACATCTCTCAAGCTGATGTCATTGTCAATGTCATTTTCATACAATTTCATCTTTCCGCAGGCGTTAACGCTAACAGAAAGTGGCTCTTGTCTAACCCCCCTGGGAGTCTTTAAATCATGAATCGGTGTCAGATGAATCGGTTTTTTTCCAGGCAAGCGTGCTCCATAGCAGTTCGCATCATCGCTTAACATCAGGCGAAATGGTGGTCAAAAGCTAAATATAAAAAAAAAACATGGAGCAAAACTTGTTAAGGATTGCATAGGAAAGCCGCCTGCGAGAGTTTGTTAGCTAACTATATCAACAACCCTAATGTATATTACAATCCAAATAAAAATTACAGTATTTGTTCTAAAAATCAGTTAAATTACAACTAAACTAATAACTATTCAAATAACCCACCCCTAACCATTCCCGGCGCAAATGTACCCAAAACACTCGCTGCGTTACCGTGTTGGATGGCAATGGCCAACCTTTGCACCAGGAACGAGCCGGAGCGGGAGTCACCACACTTTTCCTTAAGCCTGTGCCCTATTTGCGAGTGTTTTGGTACCTTTGCGCCGGGAACGGTTAGGGGTGGGTTATTTGAATAGTTATTAGTTTAGTTGTAACTTAACTGATTTTTAGAACAAATACTGTAATTATTAAAAAAATGTATAGTTATCCAAATAATATCTAAAATCCAATTAAAAATAAATCCTTAAGGTACTTGCTATGCTAACGCCATCTGTATCTGCCGGCTACAAACATTCGTCTTCAATACGTTAATTTAGCAACCAATAGCGAGTCCACGTCATTCAGTCTTACCAACAGGCATGATTTGTACTTTAACGGCCTTACTTGTAAACGTTACTTAAAAGTTAAACAATGCTTAAAATTGCTGTAATGTTCTCGTTGACGATAATTGTCACAGGTGAAAATGGAACAGAGCAATTTTAAACTTTGCTTAACTTGAGTAAAGTTTTTAAATAAGGCCGTATTTTTTATGTTAGACTATGCTTTGTCAAATATAGGATGATAATTTTGACAGGTCACGCCCATGAATTTTCGTATTTTTTTCCGTTAAAATGTACTACAAATAATGTCGTACTTCATTGATGGGTACCGCCCACTTAGTGAAGTGCCACATATAATGAACAACCACAGGCTATAGAAAATCGGTTTTGAAATAAAATATATCAAACAAATAAAAATTTACATATAGGTAACTATATAAATTTTGTATATATTAAGGTATTTGAAATAATTATCTATCGCGCAATAGGCATGATGACTAATATTTAATTTATTACAAATAACCGGCTTAGCGATTAATATACCTAAATACATTACACATACTGAAAAAATAATTTAAATTGGCTGATAAATCTCTGAGATATGAGTGTTTAAAGTTTTAGGTGGGGATAGAGAGGGGATGCTCTATCCCTTTCTCGCAAAGCGTGTGTTAGTATAGCACATGTATGGCGCACCTGAGCCGTGACGTCACGGCTCAGTATAGTGCGCTCTTTGTCTAGCATGAAATTAAAATGCTTATATCTTATTTATTTTTGAACTAATTTTAATTTTGTTTTCGGTTATGTGCTTTATTTATGATTAGCTTTTTTATGAGTTAATAAAAAAAAATTGTCATCTGCCTATTACTTATTTGTAAAAAAAAGTATTGCTTAACTAACCAGCATAACCATGCAACTATCGATTCCAAGTTTTATGAGAATAATATCGACGATCGAATAGGTTCACTAACGATTAGGGGGCGTTCAAGTATTACGTAAGCGCTTGAGGGGGGGGGGGGGTCTTTGCTTTGCTTATTTTTGATGACATGGTGGGTGGGGGGGGGGGGGTCGATATCGTGATTACGTCAGCAGTTATTATTTACTTATTAATATTATGTGCGTTAAATTCCTCTATCTTAAGCCTATATGCTACCTGCTGCTCACGAATCAATAAAAAAACAGAATACATTAGAAGAAAAATGCATATAGGTACCAATGATTACGTAACATGGGGGGGAGAGGTTTGCTTACTTTTGCTGACATGGGAGGGGGGGGGGGGGTAAATAATTACTTACTTACTGTGAGCTGTCAAAATGATCATCCTATATTTGCCAAAGCATAGTTGGGCCTTGCCTCGTGGAGTGTACACATCACATGATCTGTATGCACAATGATGATATAACCACTTGACTGCTCGTTCTTTACCATCATCATCATCAGCAAGAAGACGTCCACTGCTGAACATAGGCCTCCCGAACCGATAACCGATGGGGAAGGAAGGTTCTGGAGTGGAGACCACGAACCGGAAGACGCAGCGTAGGGAGGCCTCCCACTAGATGGACCGACGACATTGTGAGAATCGCCGGCACCCAGTGGATGCAAAAGGCAGGCTGTCGTTCAGTGTGGAGGTTAAAGGGGGAGGACTATGTTCAGCAGTGGAAGTCTTCTGGCTGATGATGATGATGATGGGTCTACTCGGGTAGATGCTAGTAGGGAGATATGCACAAAACACCCCAAGTGGATTGCCAGTGCATGACCCATCGCTCTCCATCTCAAATAAGAATTAGAGAAGTGCTATTTAAATGCTATAAACTTAGCATTTAAAGAAAGTGTAACCAATGTATGCAATTTTTTTAGTTTGTTTCCAATATAGCAAGCCACAACACTACACGGTGTTGATTTCGTGTGATTGATTTCTGAGGCAGGACGCACTTGTGAAGACTATGTAGTATGTACAAGTCACAATGTCCAAGGCCTTTAGAGACAAATAAAAAAATATTACAAGTAATTTTTAACAAAAAAAATATATGATTATTTACGGGATAATAAATATGATATTATATGATTATTTTTTGGAGCTCATTCCACAACCTTACCACGGTAAATATCCCATAAATAATCATATAACTTTAGTGAACAACCGTGATAGTTTAAAACAGAATTTTGATACAACTTATAATAACAGTACAATTTTTAACCGTAGCAAAAGACTAAGAAAGAAGGTAGATCGTTATGTCTGCACCTAACTTTTTAACTTTTCGACCAACCACCCGCATTCTTCAGTCTTCCCGTGAACATGGTGCATGTAACTGCGCCGAAATATCGGGAGCTCATTCCACAACCTTACCACGGTAAATATCCCGTAAATAATCATATAACTTTAGTACAATTTTTGTATCATGCTATATAATTATATGTATTAATATAAGTGGTGTCGTCGGTGAAATCATTTGTAAAAGACATCACTGACGAAGAATAGAATTGGTCTCCATATTGTCATGACAATTTATGAAATGTAATGCTGTAAATACATTGATGCGAGATGTGGCATGCTACATGAGGCGTAAATAGACTATTAGAGCCATTGAAATAAATTCTTAATACCAATAAATTATTATGAAAACGGCTTAAGCACTCTCCTGCGTCCAAAATTTAATAAAACAAATGAACAAAACATGTTTACCTAACATCGGGTTTATTATGGAGTTCGTTTTTGATTCGGATCGCATGCCAAATTTCAACTGGCTATCTATTACGGTTCGAAAGATACAGTCGTTAATAGGTAGGACAGCAAACAGACAGACATCGTAGGCTTAGTAATAGGATCCCATTTTTACCCTTTGGTTACGGAACCCTAAAAATAGAAACAATTGACCCTAATGATCTTAATTATTACACTCCTCATCAATGTAGCATGCCACAACGCCGAACAATGTCACCTTGTAAACCCAACTTTACAAACGTGGAATTCCATCAAACAAGTTCCTCATCAATGTAGCATGCCACAACGCCGAACAATGTCACCTTGTAAACCCAACTTTACAAACGTGGAATTCCATCAAACAAGTTCCTCATCAATGTAGCATGCCACAACGCCGAACAATGTCACATTGTAAGCACAACTTTACAAACGTGGAATTCCATCAAACAAGTTCCTCATCAATGTAGCATGCCACAACGCCGAACAATGTCACATTGTAAACACAACTTTACAAACGTGGAATTCCATCAAACAAGTTCCTCATCAATGTAGCATGCCACAACGCCGAACAATGTCACATTGTAAGCACAACTTTACAAACGTGGAATTCCATCAAACAAGTTCCTCATCAATGTAGCATGCCACAACGCCGAACAATGTCACATTGTAAACACAACTTTACAAACGTGGAATTCCATCAAACAAGTTCCTCATCAATGTAGCATGCCACAACGCCGAACAATGTCACCTTGTAAACACAACTTTACAAACGTGGAATTCCATCAAACAAGTTCCTCATCAATGTAGCATGCCACAACGCCGAACAATGTCACCTTGTAAACCCAACTTTACAAACGTGGAATTCCATCAAACAAGTTCCTCATCAATGTAGCATGCCACAACGCCGAACAATGTCACCTTGTAAACACAACTTTACAAACGTGGAATTCCATCAAACAAGTTCCTCATCAATGTAGCATGCCACAACGCCGAACAATGTCACATTGTAAACACAACTTTACAAACGTGGAATTCCATCAAACAAGTCTACGTATCACCACTTTCAGTCTTAGTTCAGTTATTCGCGATCGCGATACGCTTTTCCTTTTGGTCACGAAAAAATTTTGACAACATCTGCTTTTGGAGATCGTTGTAGCTCTTGTTGGAAAGTCGCACTTGCTCAAGCAACTTGTGGATCGCGCGGTTATTGGGAGCCACCTGAAACATAACACTGTGTGACTCTACTGGCAACACCCAAATATTTACAGGGTTACGGGAGTTTTGACCCCAACGTGGAAAATAACTGACACTAGTGCCAGTAAGCTAAGTAGCGCAGTAGTGGCCGGCACTAGTGCATTTAGTTAACTGACACTAGTGCTTTTAGGCCAGCCTAGAAGGAAGGTCGTGTTACCTTGTCAGCGAGCCGCAAGTCAAGTAGCGCCAAATCGTAGTTATTAAGTGCGTAGTGCGCCTGACCGCGCCTGTACAAAGCCTTCTCGTTGCGCGGTGAACTCTCCAGGACCTGAAAAACACATTCTGTGAAAATTTCAACCGGTCACAAAAGAAAATAGAGCCGTTAAAAGGTAAGACAGACAGATCGACAGACAAGCAGACAGACGAATGGCGTAGACTTAGTAATAGGTTTAGTTACGTATGGTCGCGTAAAGAAACGCGTTACGAACCAGTCTGTGATTGGTTGCTAGATAAAGATGAATAAAAAACAAGTTAAAAAAAAACTAAATATGAAATAGAGATTTAAAAACAAATTACAGTCGAGAAGAAAATTATATTGACAAAAAAACTATATATCATTTGTTCTGTAACTTATAAGGATCAAGTCTCTAAGGTAAGTGTGGTGAAAGTAATAGAAAATTCTAGAAACACAAACGGTAATTTAGTGTTAGATTTGCTAAATAAATTGGATTAAGACTTGGATTGTTGTTACATGTTCATTTGCATGCTTGCACATCGTTTAACAATTCTGCCATGACACAGAAGACATAATAGACAGCCATATTAAGGATCGAGCACATTATAACGGGCCACAGCGGATAGATAGATAGATAGAAACTCTTTATTGTGTACACCAGAAATAAAAATTACAACACGATAGAAAACACTTACGAGCTAGTGCCACAAGTGGCGGCCTTATCGCTAAAAGCGATCTCTTCCAGGCATCCAATGGATGGAAAGAATTTACGTAACAGAATCGACGGGGGATGCTAAAACACTTTTAATGATACCATTAAATAAATACTACTAAATGATACATAATGTAATAAATATATATCTATACTAGCGACCCGCCCGCCCGGGTTCGCACGGGTGTAATTTACGTGCGAAGCCGGGGCGGGTCGCTAGTTATATAATTATTTAAACTATCCTATATCTCAAGTTGGATCGAACTGCACATGGTGTGCGAATTTTATTATAATCGGTTAAGTGGTTTAGGAGTCCATTGAGGACAAACATTGTGACACGAGATTTATATATATTAAGATATATAAAAACACACATAATACAGACGCGACAAGTAAGTACATACTATACCCTAGTATATATGTTTATCTATGCTATACCCTAAGTCCTTGGAGTACCTTCGCATTATGAGCTCACAATGCAAGAGCAGCAGGGAACACGAACAATGACAGAGCAAATAACAACCAACACGAATTCATTCGAGCGGATGTATGAAAGCAAGTTTTGCGATGCAACCCGGCCCGCTGCGGCCCGTTCTAATGTGCTCGATCCTTAACATGGCCAGCAGGCTTAGCACGGGCCGTGGACAAATTGTCTTCCCACCGTTTTTATCCCGCGAGAAAAAGACAAACGTATCCATATTCTCGCTTTGTCGCGTCTAGGCGTGGATAAAAACGATGGAAAGACAATTTATCCGCAGCCCATGCTAGTCCTGCAGGGGGGGTTCACTCCGCTGTTTAGGTAAATTCAGCCGGCGTTCCTCTTCAAGAGGGAGTCTGGTAGGGCTGTCAGTGGCCGCTCGGCTCTCGCCCGGCCCGCACGCTACGATAGCCACGTCGCGCGTGATTAAGCATATTTTCTAAGCAGCTTCAAACGTTAGCCTAGTCTGATGTAAAAAATTGCTTCAGACAGCAACGATTTTTGATCGTACTTTAAGTTGGGACGCCCACTTAAAGTCGATTAGCTCCAAATTGTTTGCGTCTGGTGGTTCGCTAAGACGACTGCGAAATTTTCTACCCACTGCCACCAAAGTTGCGCTTGCGCAGTCTCTTCTTCTTTCCATCATAGATTACGCTGACGCCTGCTTTCTTGATCTCACTGAGGACCAGCTAGATAAACTTGAGCGCCTCCAAAATTACTGTATTTATATTTGGTTTACGCAAATATGATCACGTTTCTCAATTTCGTGCAAAACTCAAGTGGCTACCTATTCGACTTCGCCGGAATGCTCACATCCTATCTCTTCTCTATAACATCCTATTTAATCCTTCTACCCCAAAATACTTAAAAGAACTCTTTACTTTCTGGCACACCTTTCATTCTCGTCCTCTTAGATCAAAGGATACCCTGTCCCTTAAGTCCCCTTCAGCGCGTACTGAAACTTTTTATGGCAAATCGTTTGCATTTCAGGCTGTTCAATTGTGGAACGCGTTGCCCGTGCATATTAGACACGCTCCATCGCTCGCTGTTTATAAAGACCTTGTAAAACAATTTTATTTGTCGCAATTGCCACCTTGTTAGCGCTGTTGTTGTTTATTTAACTGCTCATGTTAATAGATTTTATATTTTATGTATTAGTATATTATCGTAATTTTAAGTAATATAAGTATTAGTATGTATTGTTATTAGAATGTACGGTTTATATTATAACTATATCACATTATTTAATATTGCACGCCCCGCCTTCTACCTCCTGTATAAATCCTCTCCATCATAAGGTTGCCTGGAAGAGATCGCTCTTAGCGATAAGGCCGCCGATTGTTGCACTAGTTTTTAAGCTGTTTTATCATGTGTACGAAATGTGTGGTGTGAACAATAAAGAGTTTATCTATCTATCTATCAACTATGTTTTATGAATACGTAGATATGACTCACCGCTGTGCAGTATTTTATGCTGGATCGGTAGTCTTCTATCTTTGTGTAGCAAGCTGCCAGGTTGAGCTGACACTGGGTTGTGTACAGCGAGAGCACTTCTTGTACTGAGGAAGAAATAATAATCAGTAATGAGATCCCTAGCAGGATCCTGCGGTTTTACCTGTTAGGCTCAAGCACAAATGAAATGCCTTAATTTTCTAGTTCTTATATTTATTTATTTTTTATTTAATAATAGGCTTGCGTTTGACTTCCAACTCGCCTGATGTAAAGCGATGATGCGGTCCAGGATCCTGCGGTTTTACCTGTTAGGCTCAAGCACAAATGAAATGCCTTAATTTTCTAGTTCTTATATTTATTAATTTTTTATTTAATAATAGGCTTGCGTTTGACCTCCAACTCGCCTGATGTAAAGCGATGATGCGGTCCAGGATCCTGCGGTTTTACCTGTTAGGCTCAAGCACAAATGAAATGCCTTAATTTTCTAGTTCTTATATTTATTAATTTTTTATTTAATAATAGGTTTGCGTTTGACCTCCAACTCGCCTGATGTAAAGCGATGATGCGGTCCAGGATCCTGCGGTTTTACCTGTTAGGCTCAAGCACAAATGAAATGCCTTAATTTTCTAGTTCTTATATTTATTTATTTTTTATTTAATAATAGGCTTGCGTTTGACTTCCAACTCGCCTGATGTAAAGCGATGATGCGGTCCAGGATCCTGCGGTTTTACCTGTTAGGCTTAAGCACAAATGAAATGCCTTAATTTTCTAGTTCTTATATTTATTTATTTTTTATTTAATAATAGGCTTGCGTTTGACCTCCAACTCGCCTGATGTAAAGCGACGATGCGGTCTACGGTGGAGCACGCTCGCCTAGAAGAAACCGATTCACTCGTCGAGTATTTGAAGACGGGTTATAAGACTTGCACTAACAACCCGCTTGGGATGTGTTTTTTTTTTTCTAGATTTACGAGTGCTTTCATTCGTAGTGTAGCTTTTGGCTGTGGTTTTCTCTTGGGACCGAGGCAAAGACCCACTATGGGCCGCTGTAAGTAAGATCTACATTTTACGTGCTCCATCATCGGCCACAATGTCGCTTACCATCAGACGGGTTGCTGGACGAAGGTCTACCTTTGAGACCTTTCTCACTAAATAAACCGGTCAAGTGCGAGTCGGGCTCGAGCACTGAGGGTTCCGTACCACCACAAAATTCAATAACGAAATTACTAGTTATAAATTGGTAATGAACAGAAACTTGTCACCGACTCGCACTTGGCCATTATTTATTATTTGTTGTTATACTTTAGAGTGTGTACTATAATCATGCTAAGTTTGACGCTTGTACGTATTACCATTTTTAAATTAGAGCTAATACTAAAATACGTTAAAAAATACGTTTGTTCTAAGGGTCCCCCCCTTTCGTTTTAACTTTTTGACTTTTTTTATTATTTGTTAGTTAATCCGCCGTATTATTACATATTCTGAGAAAATTTCAACCGGCTATCTAAGACATTGTAGGCTTAGTAATAGGGTCCCGTTTTTGCCCTTTGGGTACGGAACCCTAAAAATACTTACGTAATTCCTGTTTTTCATGATCACTAAGTTTTTCCGTGTGTTTTAGTGTGAAGTCGATGTATCGCAGGCATTTCAGGTATTTCCTCAGCGCGGCCTTGTACCGGCCCTCGCTGAAGTGAGAGTTACCGACCGACTTTAAAGTTTTCACGCTGGACATCAGGTCGTCTATCTGAAACAAACAGCGCAGGGCATGATGGGAGGTCCACTTTAGCTGAAAACTGAGTGTGCATCGGATCTGCATGATCTAATTCCCTCTGCCCATTTTTCTATTGGAGTGGGAACAAAAAGTAGATAACGCTTTATGGTTGATATTCCAAAAAAAGATAGGGAAGAGAGGTTCTTGAGTGGAGACCACGAACCGGAGGCGCAGCGTAGGCCTCCCACTAGATGGACCAAAACATCGTGAGATTCGCGAGCATCCAGTGGATGCGGATGGCGGACTGTCGTTATAGCTGTTTGCGGGCGAATGGAAGTGTATTATGACTGAGTGTTTGAAGTACTGTGAGAAGAAAGCGTGCAAGGTGGTAGCGGAAGAGGATGCATTGGACTTTTATGATTTTGCAATGTAATATTTTTGCTATTGACATTGAATTAATTTTATTATATTGTGTTTTTAATTAATTTTAAGGTAGGTTAACTTGACTACTTGACTTTTGTTGACTATCATCATCATCATCATCAGCCAGAAGACGTCCACTGCTGAACATAGGCCTCCCCCTTTAACCTCCACACTGAACGACAGCCTGCCTTTTGCATCCACTGGATGCCCGCGACTCTCACAATGTCGTCGGTCCATCTAGTGGGAGGCCTCCCTACGCTGCGTCTTCCGGTTCGTGGTCTCCACTCCAGAACCTTTCTTCCCCATCGGTTATCGGTTCTTCGAGCGATGTGGCCTGCCCATTGCCACTTCAACTAGCAAATTTTAACAGCTATGTCGGTGACTCTGGTTCTTTGGCGAATATCCACGTTTCGGATTTTATCGCGCAAAGAAACTTCGAGCATAGCTCTCTCCATTGCCCGCTGTGTGACTCTTGAGTTTTTCCAAAAGGCCAACAGTTAAGGACCACGTCTCAGACTCTTTTGTTGTTGACTCTCAGTTGTTGACTATGACTATACCATATTATGGTATTAGACATTAAGTACCAGTTAATTGTATTTTAATTTTATTTATTTTATAATGTGTTCTAATTATATTTTTTGCTAGGCTAAGTTGAATTAATTGTATTGACAATAAGTGATCATTTAAATTTTTTATTGCATTGTTATTTTATATCATTATTTCTTTCTGTACAATTTTAATTTTTGATTGACTGATGTAATTGGCGTTGTGTGCCGTTTTAGTTAAATAAATAAATAAATAGCTCTCGGTAGAGAGTAGTATATTCCTTGCGTTATAGTGTCCTAAATCGTTCAGTGTACAGGTCCAAGGGGGAGGCCTATGTTCTGCAGTTGACGTCTTCTGGCTGATGATGATGAACTTCTATAGTTATTAAGGTAAGTCATCAAGATACAATACCTATGGAGTCACACCAGTGCTAGGATCAAAGCGGACAAGCGACGCTAAAAACTATGCAATCGACATAACATCTAAATTGTAGTAGTTTTTTTATTGCGAACTATTTAATTGATATCTAAGTATGTATGTACAATGACGCTCGGACGATTTTGACTGTTTTTACTTAAGAGATTGTGACTCTATAGGTATTGCATCTCGATGAGGTAAGTGCATGAAATTTTGCCCAATTATACAGCTTTGGTTATAAATATTTATTATAAAAGCGTGGAAAAAAAAGTTATTTAGTGGCGGCGTTTCATAGATTACGTTTTCATCAAGTGTATCCTTTTCGAAATATGACATGAAGTTGCTTTCTTTGTATGTTTGTTTTTGAATGAGAATAGAGGTGACACTTGGAACTCACGTGCACAGGTTGCTTGTAGTCTCCAGGATGCTCGGGCAGGCGGTCAGCCGTGCCGTCGCGGCACCGGACGTCCCACGCGCCCTGGACTTCACCGCACTCTGATATCACGCATTCCTGGAACACGAAACCGTTGGAATACACCAATCATTCATTATTTAATTCCCTCCTAATTTCCTCCTGCTCATTTTTCTATTGAAAGATAGCCCGTTGTTCCAGTTGGTAGTGAACTTACCTTCTGAGCTTGGGGGCGTGGGTTCGAACCTGTCTTCCCCATTTTATTTTTTTGGAATATCAACCATAAAGCGGTGTCGCCTTATTGTTCCCACTTTGGCATTCCAATAAATATTTCGGGCCATTTTGCACTCACGGTCATCTGACCCCAAACTAAGTAAAGCTTGTGATATGGCTGCCAGAGAATGATATACATACATATATAGTTTTAAATACATAATAAAATAGATATAAACAACCAGATATAGAACAAACACAAATGTTCATCACATAAATGTTTCTCCTAGGTGGGAATCGAACCCACGTCCCCAAACTTAGAAGGTAGTTATGTTAGCAGCCCAAGCAGGTAGACGGCATGGGCTTGCACCCACTTGAGATTGTGTCGACCCCTCATCTATTTTAAGCATTCTACATCTAAGTTAGTTAAGATTTTAAAAGGCATTAAATAAGCTCATGTCCTTCTGAGCGGACCTCTACATCGGTTTTTAATTTAATCATAATTTAATATCACCATCGCGACGCTCCCTGAATCTTGACTAGGTAGGTTCACTACCAACTATAGTTTTTGCGTTTTTAAAGACGCACAAAATTTAAGTAAATTTATGTTATTAGTCAATAATATTATCTATTTAATTTTAATTGATATTTATTTGACTTATTTTATTATAATTTGTTGTGCATGACTTTGATTATGATTTTTTTATGACATCTTACTATTATTATTATTATTTTTTAAATTTAAATGCTATTAATTATTTTAATTTGATATTGCTATTAATTCATTTTTTATTTGTATAATTATGGTTATTAAAATTTAATTACGCGCTTAATTAATTATTTATAGTAATCATTCATCAGTAGCAGCCATTAAACGTCCACTGCTGGACAAGGCCTCCCTCTTAGAGAGGGGTGTTGCCATAATCCCCACGCTTGGCAGGCGGCTTGGGGATCGCAGTACGTTCACCGTGTACTAATAGGACGCTGCTGCCCATCCTCCGGTGGTTCTGGTCGCAGTTTTAGGACATACCCGGGTCTACATACCATATAGTAATCATTATATTAAGTTAATTTTTAACCTATATTTGACATGTATCTTTCTGATATTAATAAAATAACTATGAACTATTAACTATGAACTATACCAACAGGCTATCAAAGTCAGTACTAACCTGAGTGGGGACACTATCTTCTTTTCCCGCGAGTCTTTGTATCTCTTCCACCACGGCCAGTCCTGCGCGCACTTGTCCGAACACCACGTTGGTTCCGTCGAGGTGGGTGCACGGGACTGTAGTTATGCAAAACTGGGAGCCATTGGTGTGCGGCCGGCCTTTGTTCGCCATGCTCAGTACGCCCGCCTCGTGCTGGTGATGTTAACGCTACTTTAGGTTATTATAAGTACTTGATGAAAAAGGGTTTTTTTATTACATAACTAGCGACCCTCCCGCCCTGTTTCGGACGGGTGTAATTTACGTGCGAAGCCGGGGCGGATCGCTAGTTATGTATATATAAACCTTCCGTGAAAATGTTGCTAACTGATGGTGAAAACCGCATCAAAATCCGTTGCGTGGTTTGGGAATAGTTAGCGGCCATACAGACATACAGACATACAGACAGACGCGGAAAGCGACTTCAATTTATACTATGTAGAGAAGAGATAGATAAGAGACTAGCTGCGCCCCGCGGTTTCACCCGCGTAGTGATGAAAAATGGTGATGCTGATGAAAGGTCCATCCTATGTCCGTCTCCTGGTTCTAAGCTACTTCCCCACCAATTTTCAGCCAAATCGGGTCAGCCGTTCTTGCGTTATAAATAGTGTAACTAACACGACTTTCTTTTATATAAATAGATAGATATATAGATAGGCAGGTGCTAGAGTTCGACCTCAGCTCACCAGATGGAAAGGAATTTACTATGATAAACTTCAAAGAATTATTTAATGCAGTGCAAACACTGGGGTAGTATGTATAATGCTACCTCAGTGTTTACACTGCATTAAATAACCTGAGTGAGTGTAAAGGATGATTCATGCGAGACCGTGGCGGGCACGAGCCGTGTCCCGTACGAGGCGCGGACGAGGCACGGATTATTCACGAACATTTTATATGAAGGCGTAGGTGCCAAGGCACGGCAGCACCATTACACTGCTTTTAAAACTAAATAGCAGTAAACAGTAAAACGAGAAAAAAAAGTAACAAATTGAACTAAATTAAAATAAATAAATATTCGGGACATTTTTGCACACACGGTCATCTGACCCCAAACTAAGCAAAGCTTGTAATATGGCTGCCAGAGACTGATAAATATGCATATATATTTTTAAATATATAATAACACCCAGATATAGAACAAACACAAATGTTCATCACATACATGTTTGTCCTAGGTAGGAATCGAACGCCTCTAAGCTCAGAAGGCAGGCTCACTACCAACTGTGCCAATGGGGCAACATTTTATTATTTACTAGTACGTTATTGGTACCATAGAAAAGAATAATATTTATTTGATTATTTGATGTTTGATAATGTTGCTGCTGTCATAATGATTGCAAAAATGTTGATAATTTTTAGAATGAATATTTGTGATTTGTATAAGTATGTCGAATTAAAAAAAAAAAAAAACCATTCATTAAAAAATAAAATAAACCATCCATCCATTCAAAAATGGACTTCCGCAAAGTAACGCCTGATTCAATCAACTAGAATATTTTAGATTTATTTTAGTTTGTTCTTTTAGCTTTCGATTTTTTGTCCTAATAAATAAATTGTATATAGTGTTCCTGACCTCTTCTAATAGACTGCAATGAAAAGTACATCCAAATTTTTAGTTTAAACACTGCTGACTAAAACTTTTAAAATGAAGACCATTGTATGTACACATCACACACACATCATCAGCCCGTAAACGTCCACTGCTGAACAAAGGCCTCCCTCGTAGGGGTGTTGCCATAATCCCCATGCTTGGCAGGCGGCTTGGGGGTCGCAGTAGGTTCACCGTGTACTAATAGGACGCTGCTGCCCATCCTCCGGTGGTTCTGGTCGCAGTTTTGTATGTATTGTATGTAGTATATACATAGATAATCAATTCTTTATAACTACTTTTAATTTGAAGTTTTCATCTTCGAATGTGGGTCCATATATGCTTTCACCGCCAGATCCATCTCTGTTTATGTCTCCAGACTGCACCATAAATTGGGGTATCGCTGCAATATTACAATTTTCATAAGCATAAACCATAAAAATAATACATTCAGAGGATTTGCAGCATTATGAGGTGAACCATACTTAAGGTGCAACGTTTCACAAATGGCGGGAAATGCAAATTTCAAACAGTTTTCTTGTGCTTGTAGCTAGGCCGGGTAATTATTGTAAATGATCATGATGTTTGCGACAATTGATTGTTATTCTTTACAAAATCATGTAAAGTTATTTATCTCTAATGCACATTATTACTTTGTGGTTTTTAATATAGAGTCATTGTATTGTGTTGTATTGTAATTTTGCCTACTAACGCAGTCCTGTCACTTAAACATGTACAAGCAGTGACACGAATATTCACCATGTTTAACTGGATCCACTGGGCATCCAAGACACAGGCTTCGCAGTCTAGTTTGGGGCCCGGAGCTAATAGTTTTACGCATTATTCTTAGCCTTAACCACTGTAAATTGTACCTTAGATCTAAGCTAACTAATTTTTAAGGCTTAGATGGAAATAAAGTTTTTTTTTTTTTTTTTTTTTTTATTACTTAAATTTTTCAATAAACAGATTTTTGCTGTTTCAAAAGGTTTTTTGACAAATGTAAGTAATATGGTGCGTTACTAATAAATAACTGTACATTATAATATAAAAAACACCCAACTATTGTCGCAAACACTGTGTCATTTTAAAATAATTACCCGGCCTAGCTACAAGGACAAAAAAAAATTTTTTGAAATTTGAATTTCCCGCCACAGGTAAAACGTTCCACCTTAAATAAATAAATACTCGGAACATTTTTGCACACACGGTCATCTGAACCCAAACTAAGCAAAGCTTGTGATATGGCTGCCAGAGACTGATATACATGCATATATAGTTTTAAATACATACTTCAATAGATATTAACAACCAGATATAACAAACACAAATGTTCATCACATAAATGTTTGTCCTTGGTGGGAATCTAACCCACACCCCCAAGCTCAGAAGGTAGGTTCACTACCAACTGGAGCAATGGGCTATCCTTATGTAAATAAATGCATGGACAGTTTAGTATGTATAAATTAAAGAAAATACATAATATGATATATTTATAAATGATATATCTCACCTTTATGGAATTTAACTCCTTTATAATGCAACGGCTTTCCAATAGTGGTATTTCCTTTCTCGCCCGTACATAACGCACGAAAATTCTCGGCTGTTTTCGGCACCACATCATATCTCAGCTCTATTATAATACGCCCCGCTGCAACAAACATATAGAACTGCATCACAATTACAAAAATGATGTCACAAAGAAATGGGGCGAGAAAGAACCGCCTGACACGGACAAGAGCGAGATGGAAGCAGGCCAGGAGCGGAAGGAACTGCGAACATGATGGGGTTGATCTATATACAATATTATAAAGAGGAAAAATTTGTATGTAAGTGTTTGTAACGAATTGGCTCAAAAAGTAATGGACCGATTTTAAAAATTCTTTCACCAATTGAATGCTACATTATCACTGATTAATATAGGCTAATTTTAATAGGCTATATAACTATACCCGTGCGGAGCCGGGCCGGGTCGCTAGTTATACATATAAACCTTCCTCTTGAATCACTCTACCTATAAAAAAAAAACTGCTTCAAAATCCGTCGCGTAGTTTTAAAGATTTGAGCATGCATAGGGACGGACAGACAGCGACAGCGACTTTGTTTTATATTATGTAGTGATACTGAACCTAATCTAAGCTAATATAAAAAAAATATGTTTATTCGCTTTTTACAAGGAAACAGCTAGGCCAATCATAATGAAATTTGGCAGGAAGATAGTGTGCATCATGAGTAGGGTACTTCCCCCCCCCCCCGTGCGAAGCCAGACGGGCGGGTCGCTAGTATATCATATAACACACACGTGTGACCCACCAACTTGCAGACAAGTTCAACATAAGGAGTCTAGCTACAGCTAGTTCGTCCAGAAAGTCACCCTGAGAATATACACAGGAGCCGGCCGGTACGTACGGAATGACATCATCGACAGTGGGAATGTTGTCCGACTGGGGTGCGGCACGTGCGTCCGCCCTGACTACGGACCACAACCCCACCTGAACAAGATCGGACCACATCGATCCAGGAATGGAGCTTGAAACGCATCCCGTATAGCTTCCCACTAAACCATAGAACATATACAGACACAAGCAGATATATAAATAAAATTCATCGTTCAATCATCTGCCTGGCCGAGAACCAAACCATTTTGTTACATAAAAAAAGCTTATAGCTACTCATAAAGCTTGGATGGTGGTGTGTATTACATAACATTGTCAAATCTGCATGTGTTCAGTAGTTTATATTATTTGCTTTGGATGGTGGTGTGTATTACTTAACATAACATTGTCAAATCTGGATGTGTTCAGTAGTTTATATTATTTGCTTTGGATGGTGGCGTGTATTACTTAACACAACATTGTCAAATCTGCATGTCTTCAGTGGTTTATATTATTTGCTTTGGATGGTGGCGTGTATTACTTAACATAACATTGTCAAATCTGCATGTGTTCAGTAGTTTATATTATTTGCTTTGGATGGTGGTGTGTATTACTTAACATAACATTGTCAAATCTGCATGTGTTCATTAGTTTATATTATTTGCTTTGGATGGTGGCGTGTATTACTTAACATAACATTGTCAAATCTGCATGTGTTCAGTGGTTTATATTATTTGCTTTGGATGGTAGTGTGTATTACTTAACATAACATTGTCAAATCTGCACGTGTTCAGTAGTTTATATTATTTGCTTTGGATGGTGGTGTGTATTACTTAACATAACATTGTCAAATCTGCATGTGTTCAGTAGTTTATATTATTTGCTTTGGATGGTGGTGTGTATTACTTAACATAACATTGTCAAATCTGCATGTGTTCAGTAGTTTATATTATTTGCTTTGGATGGTGGTGTGTATTACTTAACATAACATTATCAAACCTGCATGTGTTCAGTAGTTTATATTATTTGCTTTGGATGGTGGCGTGTATTACTTAACATAACATTGTCAAATCTGCATGTGTTCAGTAGTTTATATTATTTGCTTTGAATGGTGGTGTGTATTACTTAACATAACATTGTCAAATCTGCATGTGTTCAGTAGTTTATATTATTTCCTATGTTATTGTTGCAACAGTCATGTATTTCATTCACTCGTAATTTTTTTGCATTTATATATTGATAGAGGTGACCTTGTAAATTATAATAAAACAATGTTGTGAGCACAAGGTCAAAATGCTAATTCTGAACATGTTTTGTAGGTACCCTAATATTGCACTTAAAATGGATTTTAAGTAAGGTCCCGCTGCAGTGTCATCCTAGTTTTGCTGGCTGCCTGTAGGGTGCGATAAAATACAGCGAAGCTACCATAAAAGACCAACGTTAATGCCAACTAACCCCTTTGTTGGCCATAGATAGATTCTTGTAATTACAATCTCAAGAGTTCGATACTAGCCGATTTAAGAAAGAACAATTACTTTTTTCCCGCGTGTTTCGCCCCAAACGACTAATCTACTAAGCTCTAAAGCTAAATAAAACATCTTCGGCACATAACGTTAAAACTTAAAACATACCTGGTTCTCCATCAATGCTGATATCCAAATAAACTATAGGATTTCTTTGTGATTTGGCGTCCTCCGTAGTCATTTTACATTTCATGGAATTCGTTTGAACGCGCGTAAGTACTCACTACAATGTAATGATCAAGTTTACCTCTTGTTTATCTACGTGAAAGTACTAAAATGAATTCATCAACAACACAACTATAAAGGAATAACTTTGTGAATTGGTTACAGCGAAAATCACTAAAAATATTTAAATAAAGCAGTCGGGTAAAGTGTCAGCAAAAACAGGGATATCAATCTATACAATTGGATTAAAACTACAAACAATTGATTGAAATATGAATTATTAAATTGAATTCATATGAAAAGAGGGTGTCTATAATGTACAACATGATAATTGCCGACACGATATTGTACGGCATGATAATGTACAGCATGATAATTGGTGTACATGTACATCAAATATCATGTTGTACAATCCATGTCGTACAATACTGGCCGTCAATTATCGGCCCGTGTCTATAAAGTACGGCAAGGAATGCACAGCCAGGATTGCACAGCCAATAATCCATGTACGAGAAAAAAGTCCACGTTTTATCGGGCTGTGCATTATTATGCCGTACATTATCATGTCGTGCAATACAGGCCGTGTTTTGTCGAAACGGGCCGAAAATGTACGACCGATAATGTACAACATGATAAAAGGTGGCATCTCCCTATTGGCTAATTTTGCTGAAATGTCTCTGCTCTTATTGGCTGTTGAGTCTATGACGTCTGTCGATTCCATGCTTCGTTTGAACAAGATAGTGTAAGATAGTCACAGATTAAAAATATGAGAACCATCAAAAATTTTTGGTGGTGAGGCGGAGAGAAGAGTAAAACTGTGTTTGATCTGTCACTCATTTCGAACCTAACCAACGCAAGTCTGACTCCAGGTGGGCTCCCGCCAGAAGCTCTTGCGGTCGCCCCTGAGTGTCGCTTCGCCACACTCGACCTTCGCTTCGCTACGGAGGTCACCGGCTCGCTTCGCTCGCCACCTCCCCCCTTCGCTCCGCTCGGTCTCGTATGGCTCGCTCTCACTCAGGACCTCCCTTGAGCTTCTGGCTCCCGCGCTTTTTATATACACTCTAGGGTTAGGGACCACAAGACTAGGTGGAGTCGGGGTGCTCTGTGTCGGTTCTGTGACCCATTTCGAACCTAACCTACTCAAGTCCGGATGCTCTGTGTCGGATCTGTCACTCATTTCATTTGTACCTAATACACTCGACGTGGAATGTCCACGTCTAAACGAAGCATCAGTTTTGAATTTTTATGGTCACCAATTATCATGCTGTACAAAATCGGGGTGTACATTATTAAACAGAGTCAATAATGCACGGCATGATATTGTACGACACAATAATGCACAGCATGATAATTGGTGTACATGTACATGGAATATCATGCTGTACATTATCGCTTGTGCATTATTGGACCGATCTGATAATGTACGGCATGATATTGCACGGCACGATATTGTACAACATGATATTCCAGGTACATGTACACCAATTATCATGCTGTGCATTATTATGCCGTACAATATCATGCCGTACATTATCTGTGTCGTACATTATTGCCTCCCTGAAAAGACACCAAAATTCTGTATCTAGAGTTGTGGAAAGGCAGTATTTAAATTTTTTTTATTCCATGACTATGGAAACAGCGTCCTTCAGTCGGAATAATCCTGTGTGTTGTGTTGTTGTGGTGACCTTATTTTAGTTTTTACAGAACTTACATAATCTTTCAGTATAATCGTTCTGCTTCAGAGAAAATAAATAAATGGTAGCGTTATGTTATAGTACCTACAGTTTTATTCTTTAGCACTTACACTCGCATGGTCGCCCATTTAATTACTTTTGACCATATCGTTTCTGTTGTGTGTCGCTCAATATTGAAGTGTGCGTTTATAAACTAGTGAGAATATGTCTGCGTTGTCGGTGTGTGCAAAACATATTAACCTCGCCCCATTCAGTTTTTGGAAGACTTTTTTCGGTACCTCGAGTTTAGGCATATCCAAACTATGTAAATATTATTATAAATGGTTTTTTCGAGTACGTTACTGTAGTTCTACCTTCTTCTCAACATCAATTCGAACAACTAAAAGCAATTCGAATAATTTACAATAAAATCGGTATACGATTTTCCATGGCCTATCCCTATGCTTTCAATAAACGTCAAATCTTGATTAACGATTCGTGTCACTGTCAGCCAGCATTTCCTTTTTGTTACAACTTGTCAAATCGACTTATCGATAACGAGAAATAAATTCATTATATTGTAAGGTTTTATTTGGAATTACACTGAGATCTGGAAGATAAAATGATAATTTAATAAGAAAGTGATAACTCCACGTAAGTTTTCTTTTGTTAGTTTTTGTTTTTTGTCATCTATTTATATAGGCAATAGTGATGATCATTGGTGATGATCTAATTGAAACCGACTTGTCCACAATAATGTCTTTCCCAATTGGTTAAGAGAGCTCTAATCTTGTGATAACTACGTTTTTTCAGCTGAACAATGTCGTCTTCGGCCATATATATTCTGGATGTGAAGGGTAAAGTCCTCATATCGAGGAATTATCGTGGAGATGTCGATATGGGCGTCATTGACAAATTCATGCCCTTGCTCATGGAGAAAGAAGAAGAAGGTATGCTCACTCCCTTATTACAGACAAGTGAGTGCACCTTCTCTTACATCAAGACCAACAACTTGTACATTGTGTCCACTACCAAAAAGAATGCTAATATTGCATTAGTATTTGTGTTCTTGTACAAGATAGTTGAAGTTATGACGGAGTACTTCAAGGAGCTGGAAGAAGAGAGTATTCGAGACAACTTCGTGGTAATTTACGAGCTGCTCGACGAGCTCATAGACTTTGGTTACCCTCAGACTACAGATAGCAAGATATTGCAGGAGTACATCACCCAGGAAGGTCACAAGCTTGA